>OY728156.1:45543833-50543833 GCA_963277665.1 Viscum album
TTATTCATCAATTACATCATTATAACCATCCATGAGAAGTGGTTATGAAAAAAGAATACATCGATTCTTGGAGGTGGTAGTTTGCACGTACGCATTATCAATATTTTTTTGTTTTTATTATTGTAAGGAAATGAATAAATAAGGGTAGTAACATTATTATAATAAAATCATAGTATATTAATTATAAAAACCTAATTATATTAAGGTTTTTAGAAACATTTTGGAATATGTATATTAATAAGAAATTTTTAATTAGGTAATACTTATATCGAGAGTTTCAGTTATTTCATAGAAATATCCTTGGAAATGGAATACTTAAGATAATTAATGGTTACTAAAGGATTAAGGAAGTGTGATAGGATTATACTAGTAAAAAATTTAATAGTTTTAGAAATAAATTTTAAGGTTAAGATTTTACATGAAGTGGGTGAATCATCCCCTTTTATAGGTGATGAGGAGGGAAATTTTGGAAGAATAGTTTAAATTTTCTACAATGTAAAGTTATTATTCAATGTTAAAAGAATAAAATAGGAAAAAATAGGAATGGGAGGTGATTTTGGGTTTATAGACACCTCAAAAATTAATTTGTAAACCTTATTTTATAAAATTTTTGTCATTTCATCTTAGTAAATCAATTTTTATCATTTTTACATTTATCGGGGGAATTAATTTTTAACCTTAACAATTAATTTAAATGAAAAAAATTAAAATTGAAATTTTTACCTAGTTTGAGAAATATAATTTAGAATTAAAAAATAATTTTCTGAAATAAAATTTCAAACAGTGTGAATTGCTAATTTTAAAATAAATGCACTTATCACGTAAAAATATTTTTTTGGAAAAGTTTGATTCTATGATTAAAATTATTTATAAGGCGTAGTTATAAAAATTGTAAATTTTCATCATATAATTGATTTTTTATAATAAAAATAAGTTATATATCTTTCAAATAAATCCAAAACAAAATTTTACCAATAAAATAATTAAATAAAATAAAAGATTAAAAATATTTTCTTTTAGAATTAAATTTTTAATTTTGTTTTATAAGGTTAAACATATATTTTATAGGTTTAAAAAATATAATTAAAATTAATAAGGATATTCCTTAAATAAATATTTTACCAATTAATTGTTTTTATAAACTTATAGGTCTTTATTATATAAGGATAAAGTCAAAAAAGTTACAATTTTTGTAAAAATTAGATTTTTCACTGTTCACTTAAAAATAAAATATTTTAGAAAAATCCCAAAAATTAATATTAATATAATATTTAAATCTTGAATCTAAAAATTAAGTTTATTCTAAAAAATTAAAATTCTAAAATTTAAGAATTTAACTTCTAATATAAAAATATAATGAAAATTATTTTCATAGTAAAATATAATTTAAAGAAAAAAATATCGAAAATTATTATTCTTATTCCCTATAAATTACTAATAATATTTGTTAACATATTACTAAAATCAATAATATATTTTTTCTATGAAGTGTTTTTTTCTTAAAAAAATATAAAATTAAATTTTTTGAAGGGTTTTATTTTAAATCATAAATTTGTATTGTTAGTTATTTAGATAAAAAATTTTAATTTATCAATGTCCTAACATTTATAATGGTCTTTATTTTTATCTATAAATATATTTCATAATTTGTTTCATCTGTTTTTATCCTCCAATTCTACAACTACATTTTAACAGTCACATAATGTTCCATAATACATTTTGTGGTTCCGTGTAACTATCGAACACATTAAGTTCTAAAGGAAATAAAATATATAATATTTAATCATAGGTTGTTAAATTTGATGTCTATAATAGACCCACATTCCATAAAATTATAAACCATATATGTGTGTGCCACATGAACATGAAAACATTCTTAATTCTATCATAACCTAAATAACCCATAAAAATAAATAGCTTTCATGAAAACATCTATATGACCTTACTGTATGCTATCTAAAGAAAGATGGTAGATAGTATCATTAAATAATTTCCTTATTTAAGTGTAGGAAAAAATAAAATATATTAAAATAAATTAAAAAACACATTTATTAGATCATTATAGATTTTATTTGGAAAATAATAAGAAATGTCCTTTTTTATAACTTTTATTTTAAGAGAAAATAATATATAAAAATTGGGAATAGAAATTACCCTAGAGAATTTTAAAACCATATAGAGTATGTTTATTAATGATAATTGATGAATAATGTAAAAACATTTATTTGTATAGAAAAAATTCAAAAAGTAAATTCCTTTCACACTTTTCTAAATAAAGTCAAATTAATTAGAAATTGACTCGTGTAAAAAATGTTAAGAAATTTATTTTAAAAATTAAATAAAGTAATTGAAATAAATTACAAAGTTACCTTGAGAAATCTTTGAAGTTTTGGGAAGTACATTCATAAGACAATATAAATAATATGGATAATAAACGAGTAATGTGTGTTACTCATTTACATGAATTATTTTAGTTTAATTGTGAACAAAAAGGAGTAATAATATCATGAATATATGTAAACCCCATGAGTAACTAGAGGAGAAGAAAATATGTGTGTTATATATATAAATAACATACAATTTTTCAAAATAGTAATTTAAACATAGACAAACACCATTTCAATGTGAGATTAGAAAGAAATCCTTACCTTTACTCCCAAATTTCATGAAAGTTATCAACATCATATATAATAAAAATAATCATCTTAATAATTTTTTTAACATAATTAATATATATTAACTTTTATAAACATTAATTATAATAATATATTTAACATTTATTAGTTACTTATTATTTATTTTCACTATCGGATGCTAGTAATTTTGATTATTTCGTACATGTTTTGTAACAGAAATGTAAATATTTTATACTAAGTTCATAATCCATATATTATTTAAGTTAGTTAAATAATTAAATTTTTAATTATTTATTCATTAATGTGTTATTTTAATGTAAGTTATGGGTATGATCTGTGATAACAGAATCTAGGGTGAACATGTTTTAAGTAATTTACTAATAAGCATGAGTTACTTTATAATTATCATTCATTTTTATCTCATCCTTCCAGAATCATATTCCTAGAAAAATTTACTTCTTAATATCAGATATTATTAATATTAGTTCCTTAATTCCTTTCATGGTGAAAATTTTAATGTCGATATATCATTATTGATGTGGCTGGTTCAACCAAACCTAATAAGAACAGGTTATAGTAGTGAATGGTTAAGAGTTTGAAGTTATATAATAGAAATATAATTATTATATAATCATAATTATGTAAATATAATGTCATTATATTGTATAATTATATTTATATATAGTGTATATTAGAAATTAATTTAAAAACTTAAATGATAACTTAGATACTTACTTGATGAATTTCCTCATCGACACGGGTTCCTTTGGAATGAAGGATTTGGGAATCCTTTTTTGAAAAAAAAGACACCCAAAATCTAGGTAATCTTTTTGAGAGGAAAAGAATTTATGGATTCAATATATAACTAAATGGTTTGATTGGTTTGAGTGGTTTGGAGTGGTATAGGATGGGTCCTTTTATAGGTTAGTTTTGAGAATCATTTCCATAGATGTTTAGTTCTTAAGGTGTAAAGTTGTTATTTTAAAAATAAAGTGAATAAAAAATGGAAATATAATGGATATAGAACCTTCAAAACCAAATAAATATAATTTATAGATAATATTTTGTGATATATTAATTTTTTATCACTTATTTTAACCATTTTTACCTAATTTTACATTCACTGTGGAAACTCAATCTTAACCTAAGTAACTTATTTTTATGACCAACAATAAAATTCAACTATTTAAATAATTTGTACATGATGATTTAAAATTTTTACTCCATTTAATCCAATTAAATTTCAAAAAAATCGAAAATAACTTTCATTTGAAAACAAAATCTATATTGAAAAAAAAATATCGAAATATTATTTTTCAATCACTAAGCCCTCTTAATATTATTTCATATCAATTACTAATTAAATTATTTTTAAAATTATTTTTATTCATTATATTATTTTAATCATTTAAAATTGATCCTTTTAATTTATTAAGATAAAAACACACCATGATTAAACAATAGTTCTTTGAAAAATATCATTTTTTTACGTTAAAAATAATTTTAACGATGTCTTATCAAAATTAATTATTTATATTCAGTTTAATTTCATCAATCCATTTGTATTAAAATCATTATTTTAATTTTATAAATACATCAAATCACTATTAGATAATGACAATAATATGTAATTTATAGAAAATATATTTTTATAATAACATATTTTAATTAAATATTGTTTTTTGTTGTATTATATATTATTTGTGAATTATAATATTTTCTATTAAAAACAATTCTTATTGGATATACCTAAATATCATATATACAATGACCATGTTTCCAATGAATATATATCCAATGATCATATTTTCAATAAATATATATATAATGATCATATTTCATTCCTATATATAGCCTTACATACATTATCAAAATCCTTCATAATATTCTCTTAATTCTATATCACCATTCCTATTATATTTTTAAATGTTTTCCTTATTTCTATAAATTAAATTGGGGTTATGAACTTCATGTATGACTGTGATAATAAATATTTCTTGTTCTTGATCTTTTTATTTACTTGTGAAGTTATTCCAACAGTAATTTTCTTAAATATTTTTCATATTGTAATCTCATAATGTATTAATGTTTAACTTGAAATGTAATATTTTATGTTAATAAAATTTTCATGGTTAATTTTATTTTAATGGTATGTTTTAAAAAATCTACTCAATATAGTTTTTAATTAAATGAAAAATACATATTCAAATAATGGGGTGTTACACTAATAGTTAGGATAAAAATGAATGGTGTTGATTTTAACTATATGATTGATTGGAAAAAATTGTTGTTTGCTAATCCATCCTAGATTCATATATGATATAATTGGGATAATGATGTTCTTAAATAACTAAGTGGTGAGATGAAGTCTAAAGAAGAATCATTACTTAGTAAAATACGAATCTTGTCCAACTAATGGATTTGTTGAGTTTAAAATGTTAATCATTTTAGTGGGATCACATTTAATAAAATTCCATAATAAATGTTTTTAAAACTTGATTTATATATGATAATATATTCTATTGTAGAAAAATAACTTCATAATTATCAAACTTAACTTTGAGGTAAGTGTTAGAAAATTTTAGTTCTATTCAAGTCTCGATTAGTTGATCAGAAGGAGTAACTCCAAAACAGTGATAGAAAAAACTCCAATAGTGGTATATAGTCTAAAAGTTATTCTCTATAATAAGTGTAATGGTTAGTTTTTATGAAGATTTGTGTAGAAGTTATGATATACATAAGTGTCCTTCCTCGTGTTTTAGTGGAAAATGGTAGAAAATAAGAGTGAATTTCACTACTCATCAAAAGTTAGTAGACAACACTTCGAGAAATGTGACCTTTCCCAACACTTCTATACCCTCTTTCCCAACGTTTTGGCCAAACCGTTGGGAAATCCCACTTTGTGGTCACTTTTCCCAACGGTTTTCCAAAACCGTTGGGAAAGGGTAGGCTTTCCCACCGGTTTGGCCAAAATGTTTGGAAAGGTCCAATTTGTGGCCACTTTTCCCAATGGTTTGGCCAAACCATTGGGAAAGGGTAGGCTTTCCCAATGGTTTTCCCAAACCGTTGGGAAAAGTCCCCAGTAAATCAACATCACTTTCCAGATTCAAGGGACCTATACCAACGGTTGTCAAAACCGTTGGTATAGGTCTATAACAACGGTTTTGACAACCGTTGGTATAGGTCCCTTGATTTTTTATCGGATCCTCTTAACCAGAACATTCTATAAATAAAAATTTAAAATAATTATGATAATACATATATATTTATATTTATGAAATTATGTTCACAAAATTCATGTTAGGTTAGTGGTTCGGTCCTTCAATGATAAACTAAAGGTCCTGGGATCAAATCCCAGCGAATGTTTTTTTGGAAATACATATACCAACGGTTTTATGGAACCGTTGGGATAGATTTTCAAATTACTTATACCAACGGTTTTCAAAACTGTTGGTATAGGTATATACCAATGGTTTTCCAAAAACCTTTGGTATAGACCTATCCCAATGGCTTACTTGCCTACGGTTCTCCAAACCGTCGGTATAGGCTATACCAACGGTTTGGAGGCCTATACCAATGGTTCCAAACCATTGGTATAGGTTAGTTTTCCAGTAGTGAAAGTGAATATTTCTATAAGTAATCCAAGGTTTCTTAGTTAGATAGTGGTATGTTCATACAGATCGTAGCTTTGTGCAACTGTCTAATGGGATATACCCAACTATAAAAGTTGTTTGGAACCATTTTACATGTGGTTTTATGTTATCATGAAATTTTATATCTACTTGGATGATTAGTCAAAGTTATTGTAATATCTTGTTACTTTGATTAATAAAATATGAATAATTGTTCTTCTATGACAATGAGACAAAGGTCTTGACCACATAATTCTTGTGTCCCCATTTTTTTTATCTTCTTTAATGTTTAATTGTGAGAGTTATGTTTTTAGAGTCATGCATGTCGAGTCAGTGTGGAAGGTTTTGGGTGTTCAGAAGTTCTTGAGTTCGACTACATATAATTTATGGGGTATCTTTTGGTCAAGTAAGTTCTAGATCTTATATCACCTTTAAATATTTTAGATGGTATATCTTTTGGTGATCTGTGTGGTGTGAGCCCCAATAAGTGGTGTAAAGTATGGTTTAAGGACTGAAAATACATACTCGATAGCATAATGAAGTAACATTCACTAACTTTTTTTATGTTATTTTGATTTAGTGGGAGTAAATGTATTAGAAGGTATGGAATCAAAATAATTCAAGGTCCAAATATATATGTTTTATGGGTCAGAATTTCAATTTTATAGAATACAGTTAGAAGACTTTTTGATTTATAAGAATCTTTAATTTCCATTAATGGGGGTCAAACTAGGTATTATTAATAAATTGGAATGGAAAATTCTAGAGAGAAAATATCTATGTTTGATTCAAATTTCATTAGCACAGAATGTAGCCTTTAGTGTCTAAAAGTTGAACACTATATTGGAGATAATGAATGCTCTAACATAAATGTATGAGAATTCCATAACTTTGAACAAAGTATTCATGATTTAGAGGTTATTTAGAATAATATTTTAAAAAGGACTACTAGTGGTAGATCATGTGTATGACTTCAAAATGATTCAAAGTAAGATATAAAGTTCAAGGATGATATGTGGAAAATATTTTAGTTATCATTACTTCTAGAACATGGAAAATACAATAACAACCATAAGTAATTCTAAGGGAAAGACCATCCTTGTGTCTGAGGATGTTAGAAATATTATTATAAATAATGAACTCATATTGGGATAAGTCCAACCACTTATTTTACCTTTATCAATGTCCAAGGTAGAGGTAATTCCCTATAATAAATAAATGTAAATAAATAAAAACATAATTCTAGAGAAATAGGTTGAGGAAAATTAGCTATCCTCAGTCTTGTATGTTAGAATTAGTAGAAGTAGGGGACTCTCAGAAAATATTTTAGAGAACATAGAAAATTTTATAAAAAGTGTACTGTAAGAAGTTCATGTTCAACTAATGTTTAAACTGAATATACTAGAATTTTATTTTTGTGGGTCAAAATCTTGGTGGAACCATGGGTTATTCAATCTAGAGAATCACACCATTTTTTGGAAGTGAAAATATTATTGATGAATTATATATTTAAAAGATTTTGTAAAGTTTACTTAGCTTACGATGAATCTCTAGAATTAAAAGGTATAGGTGATGTTAAAACCTATATTTCAAATGGAATCTTCTTGAAGATTAAATTAGTTTATAACATACACATTTTATAAAATAATATTATTTTAATTAATTATTTATACTAAGTATCATTTTGTATAAGATTCATGATTGGATCATGGAAAATTACTCAAGGATACATTGTTTTGGGAAGAGTTGTAAAGTGTGGAACCCTGTTATGACTGAAAGATCATATGGATAAATAATTATTGGGGTAATAATTTATTAATTTCTAGAGTTTTTTAACTTTCATCTCATACACCTTAATGATAAGAACAAGAAATTTTTAAAGGAAAATAGTGTATTGAATCTTGATCATACTAAAATCTAAATTTGTGATAGTTTTATACTTATAAATAAAATAAAGGTATCATTAAATTTTAATAGAAGGAATATTAGATCATATAATATATAACTTATTTACATATACATTTGATTTCCTACACTATTCCACTCTCACATTGAATCATATTAATTTGTGACTTTCATTTATCATTCAATAAGGAACATTTTTGTTTAAATCCTAAAACATAAATATGGGGTGTTTATAGAGTTTACTAGATAGAATTCCATGGTGTAAAAGGAAATTAGATTAAAATGAAATACTTAATGATCAATAATGTTGGGGAATATAGAGAAAGTTTCTTATATAACTGATGTTAGAAGAAATTAATTAGTAGATAAAATATTGTTCCCAAAACAATAGAGAAGAATAGTGTGGTTGAGTGAAATAATTTTACATTAAATGAAAAATTGTAGAGAATTACTCTATATTAAGGAATTTACAAGGTGATTTAGGTAGATGTTATCTACTGTGTAGTGTATCCTATTAACATAAGTCCTTCCACACCAATGGGGTATGTGATTATGGATCAATTATGGTCTTGAAAACTAATGAAAGTTAACCACATTAAAGTTTTTAAAAACTTATCATGTGTCCATGTTGATGAGAAAAATCTAGAAAGAGTAAAAACTAAATCCTAAATATGTTTTATTATGGGATATGGTGAGGAAAAATTTATATTCTAGTTTGGTATGACTACAATCTAAAGATATTCATAAATGTAAATGATTTATTCAATGAGATGGTCTTGTGGAAAACCATAATTTTTCTAAAAAGGATGTTGAGAACAAAGAATCAAAAAAACAAGTCTAATTTGATCTTAACGGAAGTTTTAGAAGTAAATAAGTTCTAAAAAGTTTAGGTATCACTAATATTTTTGATGTTATGCTAGATGAAGGTGTACCAGAGTTCTCTAATACTGTTCAAACTTTAATAAAAGTTATAGAAATTTAGGTCCTAGAAATTGAAGTGTTGCAAATAGTAGAGTTACAAGATGAATTTAAAAGATATTCTTGTATTATATATCCAGATCATAGGTTTGTAACTGATGTGAATTTCATAATTCTAATGACTATAGGATTTGTTGAGAGTCTGGAATAAGTGAAAAGTCTTGGTAATTCTAGAAAGTGGGATTTATCTTGGAATAACAAGTTTAATTTATTTCATTCAAATAAAACCAAAAATATAATAGAAATACAAAAATATAATAAACTAATATAGAAAAAGTGGGCCATATATTTTAAAGAATAACATGGTGTTAGAATAAAGTGAAAGGATAGGTTGGTCGTCAAAGGAATTCAGTGGAAGGAAAAAAATTGACTATTCTGAAGAAGAAAAAAATTACTGATTTTTAAACACACAAAGGTATAAATGATGCTAGGATTATATTATTCCAATGTTTTTAACATGTATAATATGGATTATAATAGAATTCCATCATGGTGATTTATAACAATTGATCTACATGAATCAATAGTATGGTTTTGTGTATTAGAGAAACAAGGGCTTGGTGTATAAGTCGGATATAATACTATAGAGCTTGAAACACACACCAAGATAATGGAACTAGAATTTTATTGATTTTATGGCATATAAAGGTTAATTTTAGATAAATTTGAATTATTTTTCTATCGTAAGGTGTGAAAATATGTTATCTTTATCATCTTTCACGTTTATGTGGTTGGCGTGATTCCAGTCATCCCATACATTAAGATGATTTAAGAGTAAAAGAATGATTTATTCAAAATAATGAAGATGATATATATTGGTGTGGCCATGAAAATATTGGGAATGATTATTGAGTGAGAAATTAATGAAATTAGTTTTTTTAACTCAAAAGGAGTACATCCAAAAGATAATCAAATGATTTGGGTTGTTTGGGTATAATCTAGTCTCAAATCCATTGGTCGGGATCTTCAAACTATCCATGTAGAAAGTGATAAAAATTGAATGTGAGTTAAAGTACAAGGATAATGTTATGTTTTCATGAGTGGTAGGAATCTTGGTTTACATATTGATATGTACTTTACTAAAAATTTTATTTTCAATGGGTTTCATTTGCTATTTCATGTCAAATCTAGGGAAAGAATACTAGGAATGCATGAAGTGGATCCTTTGGTATCTCAAAGGTTCATAAGATAGAGATCTATGCCTTGGAAAACAAGATCTATTTCAGGGTTTCATGGATTTAGGCTTTATAGGGGATACAAACCCATGGAAGATAATCAAAAGATATGTGTTCACATTCTGTGGAATAGTAGTTAGCTAGATGTCAAGGTTGCCGCCAATGGTAGAATTTTATATGATGAAGGTGGAAAATGTATCCAAAATGGAAAAAGGTAAATAACTAATATATTTAATGTGTGTTTGGAAGGTCCTCAGAAGAATCCATAAATTTGGATTTACCTTTTATGACTATCAATGTGTGATATATTTGTTAAAAAATATTGTGTCTCACTCCAAGACAAAACACATTAACCAAAATTTTTATTTTAGTTGGAAGATGCTTGAGTATATTGTTCTAGAGTTGTGGAAGACAGTTGTAAGAAAAAATCCATCTAACATGCTCACCAAGTTTTTAGTTCAAAGAAGTATGAGGTGACAATTTGCCTAAGTGGGACTAGTTTAATTAAAAGGTGATGGAGACATTATTATCCTTGTAAAAGTTTGATTTTTTCTGTTACTTAAGTTTTGGATGTTTCCATGTTTTCCTTGGGGAAATATACAAATTGTATATTTTTAATAAATTTTATGTCTATTCAAGTTTTGGTTAGTTGACTAGAAAGAGGAACTATGGAAGAGACAATTTAGCTTAATGAATATAGTGGAAGTAAAAAACTCTAGAAAAGGAAAGCCGTCTAGATTTTATGCTCCAGAAGATTTTTAATTTTCATTTTCCTGTAATATGTGTGCATAATTTACAACCTAAGAAATAATCAATCCTCTTGGTTTAGTGTAAAATTTTGAAACCTAATAGTAACTTTTAATTTTTAAAAAAATCAATGATTGGATGTATATTTCTTTATGAAATTGGTGGTTTCTTAGTTTGATGGTGGAATGTCTAAAAATATTGAAGGTTGATTCAATTGGCTAACTGTTTGGACCTCATTATGAAGGTGGGGTGGGGAAATTATATGTGTGTCTTGAGGTGGTTGTGTAATTAGTGATATAATTATATGATTATTTAAAGTGATTATAATCTCTCGTAACTTCTACAAAATGAAACATTCCTTAGTGTTATTCTATGGATATATTACTAAGGACCAATTCATGTAATCCCTATGTGAATATTTATTTTATTTTATTTTTAACTTGAGATTGTTCTTGTGAGAGTTTACTTTTTCAAATTTATCGGTCTCAACATTGTGCAATGATTTAGTGTGTGGATTACTTATTAAGTTACTATATATTAAATTATTTGGGCATCTTATGGTAAACAAAGTTACAAATCTCATTCCACTTTTTCATCTTTTATATGGTGTATTTTCCAATGATAAAGGTGGTGTTCACCCAAATAGTTAATCCTTGAAAAGGTTATTCTTAATGTAAGAAAATACTAGGATAAAAAACATCCAAGAATTTATTAAAAAGGAAAAAATTCTATGTGTTAGAGTAACTCCTTTTTGAGTAACCAATAGTTTAATTTTTTCAAAAACTATATCTAGATTCTTATTTGAAGCATAAATGAATTCCATAAAGGTTTCCTTAATGATTATTCTTGTTATAGAATGGATCCTATTGTTATTTATATAAATTATTTGAAACAAATTGAATAATTTTAGGAAATGCTTTCTCAATATTCTCAAAGTATTAAGGACAAATAAACTATGCATGTGATGTCCAAGTATTGGTACTGTGTTTATAGTAAAAGTGGTTAAACGTTAAAATTAAAAGAATAAAATTTAGTTGGAATGTAAAAAAAATTTGTATTTGAGTATTCATTCAATGTCATTAAAACCTAAAAGGTATTGTAAGGAAGGAAATAGTAATGATTCCATAAGATGTAATTATCTAAGATACATGAAGGAGGTTTTAAAAACACATAGAAATTACTTATATAGAATTGATTTTATATAAATCAATTATTTTATTTTGAAGGGTATTTGATTCCAAATATATACTTTAAAAATGTTATGAGTATACATGAGTTCAAAATAGAGGAAATAATTAATAGATATTGTAGTTTGTGGTCAAATGATAAATAAAATGGTCATTCAATCCTAGAATTTAATGAAAAGGAACATATCAATCTTAAATGTATCATAGTAAAGGATGTATATTGTTATCTCATTTATCTTGTATAATAGGAGGAGTTTTTTTGTTAAAAAGTTAATTTCATATACTATAGAAGATAATGACTTCAATATGTATGATCTATGATTCAATAGATTCTATAGCATACCTTTTTTATTTCAATACAATTTTTTTAATCATTTTTTAGGTATCCCTTATTTTTATGTGGTTTTAGGGGAATCATAGGGACAATTGGGGCTAGGACACACACCCTATATCTTTTTCTTGAGTACCATGTTGCATTAACTTTCCTGGGGCACCCTCCACCATGGATAAAAAAATATTTAGGATAAAAGAGTTTATCCAATGTTTTTCTAAAATTTGAGGGATGTGATCTCACCACCCATTAGTATAATATTTTAAAAAATAATATTTGTTCATGAAATTACTCTAAACACTTAGAATATCATATAATATATGGTGACCAACAATTTTTTTATTAAATATTCCCACTAAAGGAAAATAAATGTTATTTTCTAATCAAAAAAGTGTTTATGTATCATATAAAGATATTCTAAAGAGAATATAGTTTCTTATATGCTACTGGGGGTTAGTTTAGATGTTGAGAATTTCAGAGGTAACAAATAAAATATTATTCCAGTCAAAATTCAAAGTGAATGTCAACTTATTCAAAAAAATAAGATGTGTTGGTGAAGTAATGATATAAATATTTACATTATATTTCTATAAAAACATTTGATGGAAAGGGTTCCAAGAATGATGACAATTTACATATAAATTGTTATAAATAAATAGCATGAGTTATTAACATTACTATATTTTGTGTTCTGGAGTTAAGGATTTTGAATATGTTCAAGTAGTTGAACAATATGAATATAATTCCTATGTCTCAACATTATTCAATCTATCATTCTTCATAAATTTTATCGACTAAAGAGTTTAGTGGGAGGGTTTTCTCATATAGTCACATAGATTTGTGGCTGTAATTACATAGAGATATAATGAGGATAATAAACCCCTAAAATTGTATCAAACAAAATTATAATTAGGTACTCTATAATATGTGATATAATAAAATATGTACTTATTTATAGTTTTGTTAATGTTCTTAAAATAGTTTTAGAATATAAAATGTATCATTTTATACAAAAAGAAATATTAACTTTATCATTATTTCACATCAGTTTCATGTGTATATATATATATATATATCATGAAGTGAAATTATAATTGACCTATTCAAGTATGACTTTGATTTATCCCTAACTGATGTTATTCAAAAATAATTATAGGTTTTGATGAAATTTTAAAGTTGGAATGAGTAGGATTCTTTTATCGACATATAGAATATGCTCATGAGGCCCCAAAAAGGTTTGTGTGCTAAATAACCCACATAATTATACAACATGGAGTAGAATACACTATATATTTGGTATATTTTGGATGAGTGGTTCTTATTTAGATTCTTCAATACCTAAGGATGGAGAGATACCTAGCATGAGAACCTTCATACATTGATACCTTTCTAATTCAATCCTTTAGGATTAGCTAATTATGGGATCATTTTATATTTTCCTGATCATGTCATTTTCTGGAAATTAATCAAGAGGTAATTTATCCTCTTATATACTAATTACAAAATTTAGACCATTAATTGAGATAGAATGATAAAGTTTATGGCCTAACCTACATAGATCGTATGATGCGCTTATCTATTTGGATAAGGGTCTTATGATTTGTTCATCCATAAAGGTGAAGGACATGTGATGTACCAATTAATATGGTTAGTATATACTAAAGGAATTGAGAACATATGGGTAGATATATAGGATGGACATAATCTATATCATGTGTTTATTCAATTTATTGGGAAAAGTGATCATATGAGAATTTATGTTTACGTGTGATGTATCTGGTGGACACAAGTGTTGAGATATATTTGTTTTATGAAGATCATTCAAGATCCATTTATACCATGAGTATCACTAATTCTTAGAAAGAGGCCACCATTTTCTTACATTATGGATCTGGAAATTCATATTTATTTTCAATTCTACAAAGTCCCATTAGGGTCACACATTGTTGTGGACTGAATTTGGGATTGATTTTTACTCCAAGAGCTACTATAAAAATATTTTATACAAAATAATAAATTTTTTTGTATGGGGAATTCACAAGGTACAGTATATGATGTGATATAAGGTAAATTTGATGATACCATTCCAAAGGTATTTTCGAAGTACTCAAAAATATTTTTGGGTATGGTTTCCCAAGGTATTATATATGATACAGTACAAGGTGAAATGGAACTATGTTTTTAAGGATTTAGTGAAAGTGGGAGATTAAAGGATATATGCATTAAATCCTATATACATATGATGATTATAGGTTATATCATATGAAACAAAATAGGTATATCATAATTCATGTTATAAGATAACATTACCCTACCTTTAACTATTCATAGGGTATGATTTAGGAATATAATCAGTTGTGATATAATTTTATTACTAACCCTACCTTTTTAAATAAGTCTAATGTTAATAAATTAATATTTTAATCTGATACTTTTTTGATATAGTTAATAGAACTTTTCATATGATGAAATGGTGGGAGTTTTTCTTGGTCAAGTGGTTACAAATAGATTGTAACTATAGATATTTACTCCTACAATTATGAAATTAATGAGTAAATGCATGAAATATATCAGGATTTAGCTCATTATCTTTATATAGAGGTGTTACCCATGTGATGGGTAATTTTAGTACATGTGAACCCTTGGTTTATACTCTCTGTAATGACCCGTGTTTTGAATTGGGTTAAAAAGCGAAGGAATTTGAACTTTTCGATTATTGAAACAGTCATTTTGAAGACCGGGCTTCGGAACAAGGTTCTGAAGGTTAGAACCCTTCCTTTTAATGTTTTTGGACGTGGGAGAAGGCCCATTAAGTTTCTCAGGTGGCCCAAGAGGTTTCGGAAGTGCCTGGCCCTTATTTTTAAAATAGATACAGAGGGCGCATAGTTGGCGCACGGTTTGGATAACTGTGCGGCCCAAACCATGTGGCCTTATTAAAGGAGGAAGTGGATTATGCACGGGCTACGCACTGTTTGGAAAACCATGCAGGTCAAACCATACGCATGGGTGAGTTTAGGTTTTTGTTTAAAATTAAAATAAAAGAAAATAAAATAAAAAGATTAAAACCTAATCTAATCTCTCCCTCACCCTCACTCAAAATTCACAACACACAGGGAGGGGCTCTCCCTTGAGCCGCGTGTGACACCCCCCGTCCGACCTCCTCTCGATCGAGCTTCTTCCTCCGATTTCTGGCCGTTCTTCTTCGAATCTCTATGGTAAGAACCTCTCCACCTCCTCCTCTCTCCTCTTGTCTTTGTTTTGACCTACTGGTTGCCCGATGAGGTGCGACCGAACCCTGGGGCTTTGGTGTGTTTCTGAGTTTCAGTTTTCTTTTGGTTTTGGGTCATGCGGAAGGTCCTTTTGGACTCCTTGGTGCGCGTTCCGGTAACCGCCGCCGAAGACGAAGTGGTTCGGGTGGTTTTGGATCATCGGGTTTGTTTCGGGGTAAGGTTTTCACCTCTTTCCTTGTTTCGCACTTGTTGAATTTGGGGATTTTGATGTTTATGAGTTCCTAGCACGTTGTTTATAGTGCGTTCGAGGTTTTGGCGTAGTTTCGAGCCGCCAAAGACTAGGAGACTCGGCTGCGACACTTAGTTAGAAAGCACCAAGATCCGGAGTGGACGGATGGATCCACCTGGAGGTAGGGTCCCTCTCCTTGCCTTTTTAATTAAAGTAAAAGTGAATTTAACATTGAACTGCCTTAGTATTTTAATTATGCAAGTTAGTTTTGATTGAATTCTTATGACATAATTCCATAAGTAGTATACTATAAATATGTTTGTATTGTGAGTGTGCACATGCTGATGCCACACCATAAATGATTGATTGTGAATGTGGAATGTTTACTTGAAATGCATAAGAGTTATTGCCTTATGTATTTTATTATGATGCTGATAATTAATGTGTATGGTTATGGATGGGAGGCATTCATACCCCATGCCATCTACTCTAAATGATTGCGTGTCTGGATGGGAGGCAGTTATCCCCCATGCCAGAGTGTTGAGTGTGACAGATGCGTGGTTGGATGGGAGGCAGTTATACCCCATGCCAGTGTGACAGTACATGTCTGGAAGGGGGGAATTCTTTCCCATTGCCAGTTTATTTATGTTGATGATTACATGTCTGGATGGGAGGCAGTTATACCCCATGCCAGTAGAATGACTATGATGGAAGGGAGGCATTCTTACCCCTTTCCAGTTAATCTAGGGACGAGAGGCATTCTTACCTCGTGCCCACTAATCCCAATTTATGGAAGGGAGACATTCTTACCTCTTTCCAGTTGATCTAGGGACGAGAGGAATTCTTACCTTATGCCCACTAATCCTGATTTATGGAAGGGAGGCATTCTTACCCCTTACCAGTTGACTCATAGGGACGAGAGGCATTTCTACCTCATGTCCACTGTTCTTTATTAACGGGTGGGAGACATTCTTACCCCACACCATATATAATATAAATGCATTTTATATATACATATGTATGTGGTGGAATAATCAGGTTACTTTACCGACAACGATCAGAAGCCGGTATAGCCGTCAGGTGTCCCTTAGGAACCTGGAGGGGTTTTATTTACTTACATACTTCTGTTTACTATTTCTCCGTACCTGCTCACTGTTTAATTATTTTACACTGTCTGGATTGGGTTAGACACCGGTGGTGTCGGCCTATTGAGATTTATATCTCACACCCTACTCAGGCCGCAATTGCACTGGGGTACCTGAGTAGACCTTCTTGTTTTTAGGACCTAGGTTGTGTGTTGTGCTGTTAGTACCTGAGGAGTTAAAAGCAAAGGACCAAGCGGGAGCTTGGGATGCTCAGGGGATCGCTGTCGGGATTTGCTGTTCTTTCTTTTGGTATTTTTTTGTAGAGCATTCTATAATTTTTTCTGCTTTCATAAATGTAACATCATCTGTACATGCATGCATTTGTAAACTGGCGTTTTTCACCCTTTTATTAAATGGATATTACATGTTTATCGCTGATACCTTTTAAATTTTTTACCGCTACCGCTATTGAATATTATTTACTCTGATAATACTGATGTGTTACTCTGATATGAGGGTATAGTCTCCCCATTATCA
Source organism: Viscum album (assembly GCA_963277665.1). Taxonomy (NCBI): domain Eukaryota; kingdom Viridiplantae; phylum Streptophyta; class Magnoliopsida; order Santalales; family Viscaceae; genus Viscum; species Viscum album. Next base: position 45,561,506 of record OY728156.1, read on the forward strand.
CCTCTCAAGACCCTCGCTACTAGTCGGCAGCCTCTGGCGTACGGGGAGACGCGCTTGAGGCCATGTGACCTACCGGTCCGGCCACCGGTTTGGTGGTAAGTTGGGTCGGGAAGTTACAAAGTGGTATCAAAGGTTTTTCTTTTCTTTTTGACTTACTATTTTGAGTCGGTAGACAGGAGATTAGGAATGTGTTGGCGCTTGGCTAATATCCATGCTTGGGACTGATCACCCCACATATGAGAAATGACCAAGTGGCTAGGGTTGGGAATTGTTGTGAATGTTGTTCGTTATTACAGTTGATATGGTTTCACCTTGAGTGACTGTTGAAATTTATGCTTCTTATGGTTTAAGAAAATTTCTAGAATTTTTCCCTTGGCCATATATGGAAAGGAAACTACATTTCATGCATCGTTGTGGGAACATAGGGATTAACATGTCCTGTATAGTGTCATGCCATGTAGTTGCATCTTAGCTTGCCTGTAAAATATGATTAAGTGATTATATGCCATGCTTATGTGTTATAACATGTTTATGTGATATAGCATGTTGTTGTGTTTACTGCTTACAAGAACATGCTAGTTAAGTTTTGATATGTAAATATTTTCATGGCCTAAAATATATTGGTTGCAATTACGACGGGAGCCAGTTTTCAGTTGTAAGGTGTATGAGCGCCTTATAGCTGGGAAAAGGTAACTCGTGTAATCGGACCTTTGGAAAAGGCTGCTAAGTTTAAAATTCTAAAGTAATTTGTTTTCGATTAAAAAGGGGAGCCAAATGCCAAACTATAAAGTGTATGGGCACTCTATAGGTTGGTAAGTGGCCACCCATGTCGCTGGACTATTGTATGTGAGCATGTTAAATTCTTAATTTGGAAGCTGGTTTTGATGAAAAGGGGAGTCAATTTTCAATCCATGAAGTGTATGGCGCTTCATGAAATGGGAAATGGCAACCCATGATAGATTAAATGACCATGAGGTGTCTTGAAATGGTTTTAAATGTAAGAATTGTTTGGTTTTAATTTGAAACGTTTTGGCGAATGTGTAAGTGCAATTGGACCCAAGTAGGTCAGTTGAAAAGTGTTGTATGCGATAACCCAGTTGGGGGTGTTTGAAATATTAAAAGGAACTGACTAATTGCTTAGGGGTCGCTTTTTGAAGAACCCTAGATGGTAAAAATCGGGACCCTCATAGGTAGCCTTCTGGTTAAATGGTTTTGTTTTTCTCAGTTTCTTAATAGAGGCGGGATGCCTGATGAATGTTTAATGTTCTGAAAATGAAGTTTTTTTCTGTGAAACTTGCATGTTTTCTTCTGTGTAGTTGAAAACTTTTAAATGATTAAAGTTTAAACGAGGTAAAATGTGAAGGGATTGGTAATGGAACCTGTGGTGGTGTGTTGAGACCCTAGAGTAAGGGGTAATTACGAGTTCCTCTTTAAGTTTCCTTGGAACGGGACCGTAGGTGTCTTCTGTGGGCATTGTTCCTTTAGCGGTGTTTTGATGACTAGATTTTGAGCCTAGAAACTTTGTTTCGCGTGACCCGACGTTAGGGTCGATGTTCGTTCTTTGTAAGGTGCTATCATGTGGTTATTAGCACCCCAAGAATTTTAATGCCTTTCTTGTACCATGGGTTTTCTGACGTGAGGTGTTGTTCGGATGCCAATGTCCCTTATTGGACTCTTGTTTTTCTAATGACACCCTTTTTCGGATGGGTGGTCGTTGGGTTTGGACTTTCGTTGCGGCTTTGTTTCATCTCCTCAGTAGAGTGGCCCAGCGTTAAAGAATTGTTTCGTCCCAATGTTCGGGATGGATTTCGAATGACTCATGTGTTTTGACACGTTGGCTTCCTTGTTTTGGATCTTCTTCGTTTGTTTAGTGATGTGATTGTGGCGAAGGATTGTCACACGATCGTTGGCGGTGTCTGTGTACTAGCGTGTTTGTGCTCGGCTAGTTTATCTTCTTTCCCTTCGACGACTAGGACACTCCTAAGGTTGGGAGTGTGTTGCGTCGAATCTGGTAAATGTGTCCTTCCAAGTAGAAGAGATAGTACTTGGAATTCCTTCTGGAAATGTTTTGATCGTGTTTGAATGCTTTTGAGGCATGTGAGTTTAAAACGTGTAGATGCGTCGGCAGGTGAAGCCGAGTTCCCTCCTTGAAGTCAACCTTTTGTGGTTCGACTGTTCTTCCTTCAAGTAATCTGGTATGATTAGCTGGAATCCATTTCAAACCTCTTAGTTTAATCTATTTAGCGACGAACATTTCCCCTATCTTTTCCTCATCCTAGATGCACTAAGAGAGCGTCGGTCTCATCCGCTCTAATGCTTTTAAACCGTTGGGCTTTACCGGATGGTTCTCTTTCGGCATTGCACGCGGGATGTGTGGATTCTTATATGGTTTGATCTTGGAGACGTCATCGTAAGTCGGTTGTAGGATTCGGTTAACGTGTTTGTGCTAAGCGTAAGGTGCCTCGGAGAAAGTCTTAGTGTTTCTGTTTGAAATACATCAGCCGTTCAGGCCAGGCGTTCTTGTAAATAGTTAGTTAGAAATGGTTTGACTCGGGGTTGTTGTTTAATGTTAGCGGTCGGTGACATACTGTTCTTTGGCACATCGCCAGGTAGTGGTGAGTGCGGTTTGTGTCGACCGATGCCTGATATGAACAACCAGCTCGACTTGGTCCTTGAGGTCGATGGGGAATCGACCATGTGATCTGTTTCAAATCATGCTAGGATCATCGTGGGAACGCTTGGGGAGTGCTTTGAAAGTAAACTCCAATGGTGGTCCGAACCATAGTTTGGAGTTGGTTGCTTAACGTTAAAAATATAAGGTGGGAAGTACCTGAGGCTGGATGCTTGGTGAGATGATGGTGGGTTCGTTTCTCTGGGTAGATGGACATGGGAAAGAGCTGTCTGGGTGTTTCGTTTGGAAAACGAGCATTGGCTCGTGTTTTGGTGGCTTAAGCGCCTTATGATTCAATGGGTGCTTAAGGGTGTGTTGGACGTTTTTGAATGCAACGTGATTGTTTGAACGAAGATTCATGACCCTTGTAGGTTGGGTGAGGTGCACGTTGTTCCTTAAGGCTTCTCGGGGATGAGAAGTTCTAAGGTGGGAAGGTTGTAATGACCCGCGATTTAAACCGGGTTAAAAAGAAAAGGAATTTGAACTTTTCGATTACTGAACCGGCCATTTTTAATACCGGGCTTTGGAAAAAGTTTTCGAAGGTTGGAACCCTTCCTTTTAATGTTTTTGAACGTGGACGAAGGCCTGTTAAGTTTCTCAGGTGGCCTGAGCGGTTTTGGAAGCGTCGAACCACTGTTTTTAAAAGAGATGCAGAGGGAACGCGGTTGGCACACAGTTTGGCTAACCGTACGGCCCAAACCGTGCGTCCTTATTAAAGGAGGTAGTGTCTTGCACAAGGGTTGCGCACGGTTTGGAAAACCGTGCGCCTAGCCCCTACATTGGATGTCTTGGAGGCAGAGGACTCCTCACGGTTTGCGCACGGTTTGGCAAACCGTGTGGGTCAAACCGTGTGCATGGGTGAGTTTAGGTTCTTGTTTAAAATTAAAATAAAATAAAATAAAATAAAAAGATTAGAACCTAATCTAATATCTCCCTCACCCTCACTCAAACCGCACAACACACAGGGAGGGTCTCCCCCTTGAGCCGCGCGCGACACCCCCCTTCCGGCCTCCTCTCGATCGAGCTTCTTCCTCCGATTTCTGGCCATTCTTTGTCGAATCTCTACGGTAAGCACCTCTCCACCTCCTCCTCTCTCCCCTTGTATTTTTTTCAACCTACTCGTCACTCGGTGAGGTGTGACCGAACCCTCGGGCTTTGGGGTGTTTCTGAGTTTCAGTTTTCTTTTGGTTTTAGGTCATGCGGAATGTCTGTTGGGACTCCTTGGTGAGCGTTCCAGCAACCGCCGCTGAAGGCGAAGCGGTTAGGGTGGTTTTGGATCGTCGGGTTGGTTTCGGGGTAAGGTTTTCACCTCTTGCCTTTTTTTCACACTTGTTGAATTTGGGGCTTTTGATGTTTATGAGTTTCTAGCACGTTGTTTATAGTGCATTCGAGGTTTTGGCGGGGCTTCGAGTCACCAAAGACTAGGCGACTCACTTACGACACTTAGTTAGAAATCACTAAGAGCTGGAGTGGACGGATGGATCCACCTGGAGGTAGGGTCCCTCTCCTTTCCTTTTTAATTAAAGTGAAAGTGAATTTAACATTGCACTGCCTTAGTATTTTAATTATGCAAGCTAGTTCTGAGTTAATGCTTATGAGATAATTCCATAAGCAGTATACCATAAATATGTTTGTATTGTGAGTGCACACATGCTGATGCCACACCATGAATGATTGATTGTGAATGTGAAATGTTTACTTGAAATGCCTAAGAGGTACTCCATTTTGTATTGTATTATGATTCTGATAATGAATGTGTGTGGTTATGGATGGGAGGCATTCATACCCCATGCCATCTACTCTGAATGATTGCGTGTCTGGATGGGAGGCAGTTATCCCCCATGTGAGAGTGTTGAGTGTGACAGATATATGGTTGGATGGAAGGTAGTTATACCCCATGCCAGTGTGACAGTACATGTCTGGAAGGGAGGCATTCTTTCCCCTTTCCAGTTGATTTATGTTGATGATTACATGTCTGGATGGGAGGCAGTTATACCCCATGCCAATAGAATTAATGTGATGGAAGGGAGGAATTCTTACCCCTTTCCATTTGATCTAGGGACGAGAGGCATTCTTACCTCATGCCCACTAATCCCACTTTATGGAAGGGAGGCATTCTTACCCCTTGCCAGTTGATCTAGGGATGAGAGGCATTCTTACCTCATGCCCACTAATCCCGATTTATGGAAGGGAGGCATTCTTACCCCTTGCTAGTTGATCTAGGGATGAGAGGCATTCTTACCTTGTTCCCACTAATCCCGATTTATGGAAGGGAGTCATTCTTACCCCTTTCCAGTTGACTCATAGGGACGAGAGGCATTTCTACCACATGCCCAATGTTCTTTATTAATGGGTGGGAGACATTCTTACCCCATGCCATATATAATCTAAATGAATTTTATATATATATATATATGTATGTGGTGACATGATCAGGTTACTTTACCGGCAACGAGCTAAAGATGGTATAGTCGTCAGGTGTCCCTTCGGAACCTAGACGGGTGTTATTTACTTACGTACTTCCGTTTACTATTTTTCCATACCTTCTCACTGTTTAATTATTTTACACTGTCTGGATTGGGTTAGACACCAGTGGTGCCGGCCTACTGAGATTTATATCTCACACCTTACTGGGGCCGCCATTGCACTGGGGTACCTGAGTAGACCTTCTTGTTTGCAGGACCTAGGTTGTGTGATGTGTTGTTAGTAGCTGAGGAGTGAGGAGAAAAGGACCAAGTGGGAGCTTGGGATGATCAGGGGATCGCTGTTAGGCATTGATGTTCTTTCTTTTTGTATTGTTTTGTAGAGCATGCTGTAATGTTTCCTTCTTTCATAAATGTAACACCATCTGTACATGCATGTATTTGTAAATTGGAATTTTCCACCCTTTTATTAAATGGATATTACATGTCTATCGATGTTGCCTTTTAAATTTTTTTCTGATTCCACTATTGAATATTATTTAATCTGATAATACCACTGTGTTACTCTGATATGAGGGTATAGTCTTTCCACTATCACCTTCTGAGACCCTCGCTGCTAGTCGGCAGCCTCTAGCGTACAGGGAGATGCGCTTGAGGCCATGTGACGTACCGATCCATCCACCGGTTCAATGGTGAGCTGGGCCGGGACGTTACACTCTCTCCCAAGATTCTCCCTATCTTTATAACACTTTTCAACAAGAGGCACTATAACTTTTGGGTTTTAGGAGAGTCATGGCCAAGTGTCAACTGATTCAATATTAAACCATGGATACACAATAGATTAGGGATTTCTTTTAACTTCCACTTTGGTGATATCTATCAAGCATGTGATGAAGACAGAGTTTTTTTCTCTTCGGTGTAAGGTGCATAGGGTTCTTCATTTTAGAGTGATATAGTTTTAGGTTTTTGTGCATGTTGATCATATAAATGGGTTTCTAATCACTTATTCTACATAGAATGAGTATTAATATATCATAATAAATACAATATTATATTGTTACTAAAATTATCTCATGGAAAATTTTGATGGGAAATTTTCCAAGAATGTTGATGATAATAATTTAGTTTGAGTTCTATATAGACAAAAAACGTTATTAACAATATTCACATATTATTTTGTAAATTAGAGTAGTTTTAATATAATATCCAAAGTGTTAAAAAATAAAGATATGACTCACAACTCTATACATAATTAAAAGTGGCTTTCTTTATATATATTACACATTAAAGAGTTTTAGTGGTAGGTTATATTATATGTTACCATATATATATGTGATGAATTACCAAGAGATGTAATGAATTTAACAAAACCCTAAATGTGAATAAATATAAGGCATATCTAGTCAACTAACTTATAGAATATTATAATACGAGAACTTATATATGGTAATTATTCATAATGGAGTTTAATAATATAAAACATATCACGAAAACTATATCATTTACTTTTTCATCATTTCATGTTGGACAACTATATTTCATGAAGAGAAATGATAATTAACCTCTCAAAGTATGAATTTGAGTTATCCCAAACCACTGTTAATCATGGAGTATTATAGGTTGTGATGAAATGTTATGGTTTATGTGCGTAGTATTTTTCATAGATATATGAAATAAACTCATGAGACACAAAAGGAGTTTTGTATATTGGATGACCCCTCGTGTATACCATAAAGAGTGTCATACAATATGTCTTTGGTATGATATAGGTGTATATTTAGGTAGGAATTTACTAATACCTACTGTTGGAAAGATACTTATCATGAGAAACATCATAATTTGATAACTTTCTTACATAGGTTTTGAGTACTAGCTAATCATGGATTGGTTGGGTATGTTTCTAATCACATTTCGATTGAACCTTAACCAAGATGTTATTTTTCCTCTAATGTGATGAGCGGGAAAATTATGCCCTCACTTGAGATGGATAAAATGATTGTATGGCCATATCAAGATAAAACATGTGATATTCTTATCTATTATATATGTTTCATATGATATGATCATTTTTCATGATGAATGACATGTAATGTATTCATTGACCTAGTCAGCCTATACAAGGAGAATTAACATGATATGGGTATCTATATGATATAGGAATACTCTATGTATTATGGTTACTCAATATCTTTGAAAAGGGGGTTTTATAATAATTCATTATTATATATGATACAGATGGTGGACACATGTATAGAGATATATGTGTTTGATAGAGATCATACCAGGTCTCTTTATATGATGGATTTCAATAATGATTTTATAACAGATTATCTTTGATTAAATTTATGAATTGAAGAATTCTTATATTTTTCAAATTTAATAAAGGACTATGTGGTCACAAATTGTGGTTAACTTAATGGGCATTGAGTTTTATGAAACTTTGTGAACTTCTTTAAAAAAATGATTATATTCAAAACGAGTTCTGGATGGATCTTCACAATGTATTACATATGATGTGATATATACTTAATTTTATGATAGATTTTCATAATTGTATTATAATATATCCAAAAGGATTTTTGGATATGATTAATAATGTTATTTTATATCATAAAATATTAGGTTAAATGGACCAAAAGTCAATAAGGCTTTAGTGAAGGTGGGAGATTGATGGATAAATTCCCTAAATCTTATATGCATATGATGAATTTCTTCAATAGAATATGGGATGATATAGAGATATAATATTTTTTGGTATCTATGTTTAAAAATTCATATTGTATTCGTTGAAGGTTTATAATTGGATATAATATATCATGTCTTATAACTATGAGATTTTCCATATCAATGTCATATTATATACTAATATTATAATGTATGATTCATATTTGACATTTGTCAAAGTTATTATATCATTAAACATTAAAATTCAAATTATCTTCCATATAATGATATGATTAAAATTAATGTTTCATAAGAAGAATGTTATAGGATAGTTGGATGGTTCAAAAGGTTACAAGCAATATAAAATCATGCATTACTTGAACATTATACAATGTTCAAGTAAGTGAATTAATAATGAGGGAGATATATCAAAGAAAATATAAGGATCATAATTCCATTAAAGTGTTTTTGATCTTTCCAAATATTCCTACCAGATCTCTCAAAGATCCCTAATTTTTTATTCCTCATCTCCTGAGAGATACTATCAAATCATGGTTGTGAGGAGAATCCCAACCAAGCATTGCATGATTCAGTTGACCCATGGAAACACCCTATAGAAAATATTAATTTGGATATTCCTCAGAAATATTAATTAAACCATTGTGATTGAAAGATAGTAGAGGAGGAAATATATAGTTAAAGAAACATGTTATTAAATTAGTTTATACATGGTTTTGGTTTTTCATAGCATGATTATCATGGGTATTATATTTCTAATATATTATTTTCCATTGAATATGTGTTATTTGATATATGAAACCTATAACAAATTATTCTCAAGAAATTAATTTATAATACCATCACCATTGAAGATGGTATTATATCACTTATGTTCTTTAAAAGAATTCATGATGATATATGTGGTTCTATATATTCACCATCTAAACTATTTGGGTACTTTATGACTTCTATTTGATGTGTCTATAGATAGTTCCATGTGTGTTTATTATCAAATAAAAACCTAGAATTTGTTATATTTCTTTTTGAAATAATATGATTAAGGGAACAATTTCAAGGCTACTCAGTTAAATATATTTTATTAAATAATAGTAATAAATATTCATTATATGATATTCATAATTACTTAATATTAATTAAAATAAGTAATAACATCATATTGTTCATTTTTACACTAAAAATGGCATATTTGGACTATTTATAAAGTACTTATAGCTTATTTATATATCACAAGTAATGAATGCATGGTTCTAATTATATATGGGGATATGCAATTTTTCATTTTGTAACATTGGTTCAAATAAAACCATCAAATTATCATGAATATTACCCTTTATAAATAGATTGTGGTTTTGAAACCAATTTTTCACATTAAAAAACCTTTAGTTGTGTTGAATATATTTAAATAGAACCCCTATAATGAACAAAAATGATACCCCAAAGAAGAATGGGGTTTTATGTTTGATCTGAATCTTCCTCAAATATAATTTTCAATGATACAATCATAAGATGTATTTTTATAGTAACATTTATTTTTTTAATTTTTAATAAAAATATGTATCAAACATTACGGGGGTATTAAAAATTAAAATAAATATCATGTAAAATAGAATAATTCTTACAAATGATCATAAAACACCTATAATTTAAATAGATGTTACAAAGATCATCAATTTAAATAATTTAGAACAACATTTATCTAATATATTAAATGATTTCAAATAGTGTACAAAAATCTATATACCTACTACAAATTAACATGTTATAATATATATCCTCAAAATATAATCAAATGGTGAAAACAACCCTTATTTTAATCTACACATGAAGTGTGGTAGTCCACATGGTTTAACAAGAATAAAATATTCATATGAAATCAACCCATGATAGTTGATATAGAGTAAATAATCATTAATAAATTATAAATATTCTTGATAATTCCATTCCTTGAAAAATATACATTATGTAAAAGAATATATTTAAAATTAAAATTTTAAAAAATTAACTATCATTGGACGATCTTGGAATTGAGTGGAGACAATTATTGAGGACAAATTTTGGTATTATATGTTACTTTATATATTTTTATAATGATCAAGAAATTAACTCAATAGATGAATTTTTTGATAGAAAAAATTAAGATAAATGGAAATTTAAAATCCAATATGAATTAGACTCACTTTCTAAACATGATACTTTTAGCTTGATTATGAAGACCACATGAGGGATTTAAAATGTTTGATAAAAATTGATATTTAATTGAAATATAAATGATGTAAATGAATTTGTGATTTATATATCATGAATAAATATATAAGGTCTTTCAAAAAGGCCCATGATTTATTATAATGAAATATATTTTTCTATATTAGTTTTAATCACTTTTATGTATCTCATAACATTTTTTATACATGAACATCTTGAATTACACCTAACGCATTTGATGACTACATATCAATGTTGTAACATTGATAATGATGTTTTTAAAAAAATACATTCAAAATTTTTGTATCATGTTAAGGATCTTGTAATATATATTTAATTAAATTGAATAAATCAATATATAGATTAAAAAAACAGAATTTGTATGGTATGATGTTTTGGGTGACTATTTAATGAAAGATGGTTGTAAAAATGATCTAATTTTTTCATGTGTTTTTATAAAAAGGAATCAATTGAAATTTTTTATTTCTATATAATATATTATTTATTTGAATATTAATAGGACTCTAAATAAAATTTCCAAGGTTTGAGATATTTAAAGAAAAAAATTGAAATGGGTGGATTTTGAAAGATAAATTTCTAACATAGATCAAAAATTGAAAATATAAAAGATAGATTTTTTTATTCAATAAATATATATAAGAAAAGATATATGAATTTTTTATATGGATTAGTATTATCCCTTAAGTACACCAGTGGTTGTATAATATTTTGATTAAGATGAAGACATTTTCTAGCCATGATATTATAATGAAGAACTTCTTAATCAAGAATTGCCATATATCTGTGAAATAGAAAAATAAATATACCATACAAATAATCCAATGTCAGAAATATAATTATCAATGAATTTATTAGATTTTTATATTTTTTTACACTCATAGAAGTAAGAGTTATATCAAATATATATTTTGATGCCCTCAAATATTGGTTGATCGATAACTATTTTAATCTAAAACCAGACACAAAGTTGATTGGTTATTTTGATGCTGAATATTTTTATGATCCATATAATTAGCATTATAAATATGGATATTTATTTAGATATATTGAGAAAAAAATCATTTAATTATATTAAAAAAACATTTTTTTAACTTTTTCTTATCTTTATAAGTTTATTTCAATTCATATCCATGTTGAGAATATTTTTTTTTAGATCGATTATGTATCATATCAGAAATAGTTATAGATTAAGTACAAATAATGATATTTTCACTACGTTACATGAGGATAATGTGAAATATATAATATAATTATAAAGGTGGTAATAAAAAAGAGATAGGACACAATATATCTCACCAAATCTCATTTTTACTTATGAGCTTTAAATAATGGTAAGATTGATATTTGGAAAATTAGATCATATGATAATCTAATAGAATTATTTTCAAAGGTATTACTATGTAAATAATTTGAAAAAATGATGTATATATATAATTAGGATGGATAAATTACAATATCTATCATTATTTAATGTGCTTCTTTCAAATTTTGTACTCTTGTCTTTTCAACGAGTTTTCCTATTGGATTTTCTTGAAAAAAATTAATATAAGAGATAAACATTTAGCATAAATTAAATAATTTTTCTTACATATTTTTATCCCCATATGATTTTATTTTAAGATAAATTAAAATAAAATTTTATCAAACTGATTACATCCAAAATATAGTAATATATATAAATACGATTTATTATCAATATAAAAATTTTCTGGGGTGATGATTCTCATTTTATTTTTCAAAATTAATCACATGTAAACAATTATAACCATTTTATATCACTTCAAAGTGTGTGTTTGAGTGTGTGTGTGTGTATGTGTTTCTTTTTGATAATATGGTAATGAAATAATAACTTCAAAATTGAGAAGTCCAAGGACTACACACCCGGATCTAGGGAAAAACATACTCTTTACACACCATATTTTATTCCAGGTGAGATTAATTGAGAATAAAATATATATATATATATTACATAATTTTCATAACATAATCATTTTATCTCACAAATAAACATACAATCCCAAATCCTAGTCGTTTAGTGTCTGTGGGTATTGGCTATATAAATGTCTCACTGCACATTTTTCTTCAATATTTCCACAAATTAACATTTTTACATGTTATACTTTTAGACACATAATACTTAATACTCTTCCTCATTAACTTAGGAAATTAAAACAAAATATGGTTGAGCTCAAATTCTTAGTAAAGTTAAACATAAGAGATGTTGATCAAATACCATAGGTCGGTATAAGATGAGAATATGGGTATGAGATCATAATAAAAGTGAATGCATATAATATAAGATAATCATACCCAATAAATAATATATAATAAATCATAAATCACAATGTAATAATTTCTTAAATTAAAAAATGAGCCTTGGGAATGTGGAAATATGATTCAATAATAAGTGACCATGATAGAGGAACATAAGAATATAATACAAATGTCAGTATAGAACATGTGTCAAGGTAAACTGCTAAGACATTCAATACATAATGGATTAGGATAACCACCTTCCCATAATATAGTAGTCTTGGTATAACCACCCATATATATTCTTGGGCTTGGGTCAACCACACATATACCAACAGATTCTGGGCATAGGTTGAACACCCATGTAGCGTTTTTTTTTGCACTTGGGTTGAACACCCACGTACCATAAACTTTTGGTATTAGGTTAACCACTTATATACTAAAACATTAACTTATGAGATATAAAATGGTACCCAATTAATTATATTTCTATAATGGATCAACCCGCCACATAATATTAAACCATACATATGTTATAAAATCTCATTCTTCGTTGAGGTATCTCCTTGTTTAAATTTTGGGTTAAATCTATTGTTTTTTGTTAATAGAGTGATTCCCAGAAGTTTGAGGTGCCATGGGGGAGTTATGGGGTTTCAAGACTCGAAATAATGGAAAACTCAGCCAACCTAGGCATGGTGCATAGTTGGTGCATAGTAGGCACATGGTTATGTAAACTATGTGAGGTTCGAGGCTAAGCTGTACAATTTTAAAAAGTGGAATATCACACAGTTGGCACACAGTTTGTTAAACCATGAAACCTTCCAAGGTAACTGTGCAACCCAAATCTCGTTATATAGTGGCTTGCACATGGTTTGCTCATGGTTTGGTAAATTTTTCACCCATTTAAAAGTTGTAAAATTATAGTTGTGTTATTTCGGGATTTTAAGACCCTCGCTTGATTTTCTCTCCCTTTTTCCTACCTCTAAACCTAGTGATGAACCAATACCCCCCGTAGCTTCGTAGGATCTATCTCCCACATTTATTGTATGTTTGGAGTGTTATTGGTTATGAATTGAATATCTAGGTGAGTCCAATCCTATCTTTTCATCTCTTTTCTAGATTAGGGCTTATATATTGGGATACCTTCTTCCAAAGCTCTAAAACCCTCTTTTCTAGGGTAATCTAGGTTGAGGTTTCATAGTTTGTTCGAATCTATATCTAAAGACTCGATTAGCAGTGCTTTCATCATCATATTCAGGGTAGGTTGTCTATAAGTTATATCCCATAATGTTTATGAGGATTTATACATATAATCTTGTGTTCTTGCTTTACCTTGTTTTGTTCTTGGTGACACTAGTGATTTTTAATAAAATGGGTTTCCAAAAGATGAATTGTACCACTCATGATCTCCATGGGATGCATGGAGGGTGGATTGATTGATTTAGGGAAACTCAGGGGGTGCACCAACCATCCTGGATAGGGTTAACAGAAATGTTAAGTCTGAATTTAACTTTTGATTAAACAGATCCCATGACGAACATGTAGAATGGTTAATTTTTTTATTTATAAGGGAAAATGGATATTTTTTTCTATAGTTGGTTACTAGATAAGGGATAGTTTGGATTAACATGAAAATGGTTAAATGGTATTAATATTAATGTGTTGCTGAAATGTGTATTATACTTGAAAAGCAAGGGTGGGTTAATTCATGTGGAATGATGAAGGGGTAAGTGGATTAACATGTTTGAATTGTGTGTTATGTTAAATGGGTTAATTTAAGGGAACTAGTGAATATTATTATTGAGTTAGGAAAAATAAATGGGAATTGGGATAAATGAATATGTAATGTAAATGGAGTGTGTGTTAATGGGCTATAGCATAATGTTAATTCCCATGTTGATTGTTATGGTTTATGTTTACTATTGGTATTGGTTATGTTTGGTTGTGATATAGTATAACTGTGTTGGATGGATAAATAAGAATGTTCACATGACTTGGTAGATTGAGGTATTGACATTAGGTTTTATGCCCACAGGTTGAGTTAGACATAAGCTCTAAACTCCACCCCATAATGCACGGATTAAGGAAGGGGATGGAGTTCTATTCCCCTAATGGTTTTATTTGATGAGGACACCAAGACTAAGGGTTTAAGGTTAGTGTGTTGTATATGTGATTTTTTTCTTACCCTAGTGAGATAGGGAACTTAATTTACTCCCCTTATGCATTAATATTGAACAATATTCCAAATCCAATGAACACATGATGAAAGTGAACGAAGTAATGAAGATGGTATAAGTATTGAAATTATGAATAATACTAGGAATGAATTGAGTAAACCTTTTTAACTAATGGTACTCAAGTTTTATTATTTTTACTTGTATTTATTTATCTCTTACTTTCACTTCCTATTGACTGAATATTTTGTACACACCATTAGTGGTGGCCTCCTGATTTATACTCACACCCTTCTCGGTTCGTCGTTCGGTACCTGAGCAGATTTCATGATTGCGGGTTAGGATAATGGAAAAGGCCTAATTATTGGGAGAAGAGTTAGGCTTGGGATATAAATGAATGAGGTTATAGACTTGGTTTCAGGACCGTTTTTTTGGATTCTATTTTGTATATTTATTTTTGGGTTTTTCCACTCAGCACTCTTAGCATGACGTAAAATATTTAATGTTGCTATGGTTTGTCCCCTGTTTTTGGAGATGTTGCTTATGTATGTAAAACCTATAAATAAATAGATTATAATAAAACATATTTATTTTTAGATATAATTAAGATACAATTTCCACAAATATATATTTATGCATAAATAATATGCAATTCAAAATGAGATTAGAAACAAAACCCTTATGGATTTGGTAACTTTTTATTCAATAAGTACTTTAAAATAGAACATGAAACAGAAATTTAAATAATATTAATAAAATAAAATCATGATATAATATGTAAATGAGGTAATATGTATGCCATTTAAATGAAAATAGGTTCATAATATAAAACTTGTATCAAAGAAGGAAATTTGAGATGAGAAACCCTTACCTTAGAATTCCACTTTGCTGGATGCATTATGGCTCCCTATATAACAAATTTAGGTTTATTATTCATATTTATAATAATTTTTCTTATATTTATTTCACTTAATATCAATAATTTATAATTCCCTATTACCCACATATTAATTTTCTGTTGTTAAAATTAATCATTCAATGCCAATTGTTCTGTTTTCCATGTGTACTTCAGTTTGGAGGTTCTGATCCTTGATCCTTGTTCATGAGTTAATAAAAACTATTATTTTCAAAAATATGTTACCTTTTTTTACATATTTCAACATTCCCAAGGTAATTTTATAAAATGTATAGTAACAGTTTTCATGGAATGCTTAAAAATATCATTTTTTGTAATTGAGATTCAATAAAAAAATTGATTTTGTTAATGAATATAATTAAATATATTACCATTATTGCAGTATGAAAACATATTAATTTATTAATAATTGTATTATATTGAAATTATTTAATCTTTCTTACTGATTCCTGATGTAAACATTACGGCATCCTTCGTGTAGGTGGAAAAACTGGCCATAACAAGAACGCATTATAATGACTGAATAAGTAAGAACATATAATTGTATAGTAGTAATTCCAATTTTACATAAACATAATGATTTAAAAATTATGTTATTAAATTGATAAATTATATTCAAGAAGGTATAGATGAATAATATAAAATAAATTTTAAATAAATGATAACACTTACGTTGAAGACTTTAATCTCCCCTTATAGAGCCTCTTGGAAATGAGTTTTTGGGACTCCTTGGGACCAAAGGTTCCAAAAAATGAGAGTCTTGTGAGGGAGATAATTTAGGAGGGTATTAAATATAAAGTTTAAGTAAATTTGTGTTTTTTGTTGGTTAGAGGATAGTTCCTTTAATAAATGAGAGGGGTGGTATTTTTGTAAATACTCATTTATTAATATAAAAGGAATGTCATATTTATGGAAAGTGGATCCAAAATTAAAAACTAAATAAGTTAAGATGATTTTAGGTTTATAAATCCATCATATAAACAAATTAAATATAAGTTTTTATAATTTTTATTAATTTATAAGTTATTTTTAACATTAAATACCACCTAAAATTATTTTCAGGGTTATTCTTGTAATTTGACATAAAAAATGTCCAAATTATAATAAAATTCATAACATAATATTTATATTATTACATATAATTCATAATTATCTATAAAATTCATGAAAAACCATGATTCTCCCAAACCTAATCACAAAAAAAATCATTTATTTAAGTTTCCCCTTGTTTTCACAAGCATATCATTGAAATTGCGTAATCATTTTGGATAATTATCCTGTAAATTAAAAATAAAAATAATTTAATAAAAAAATATAATTTATCACCAATAATTATTTTTAAATAGTATTATTCATAATTTATATTTACTCTCATCTTTATTGTAACAAATTGTTTAAGATACTACTTTGACTTATCTCACCTTGTGAAAGCATTATGTAAGCAATCGGATAATTATCTTGATATATAAATATAAAATCCATAAATATATGTCAGTATAAATTATTAATAATTATTATTATCTTTTAAGATCACAAAAAATATATATCCCTTCTAATATAAAATCCTAAAGACACCAATTTTGACTTTTCTAATGTTTCACTAGCACTCCATCATCACCAATAAATGTTTTAAATTTATCTTGACATAAAATTTAATTTATATTACACAAATAATATTTAAATGATATTGTGAGGATAAATCATGTGAGATACTTTAAAATTTCTACATAAATCTTTATATCATATTTATATCATAATCATGTCATAAAAGATATTATCTTCATAAAAACAATATTGTCTCAACTATTTTCCAAAAAACATAACTTTCTTAGAAAAATACAAAAAAAATAGTCCTAAGATAATTTTTTAAATGATACTATAATGAATGATTTAATTTTAATAAAATTAAAGTTCAAAAATTTATAAATTTATCTTTTAAATAAAAATATCTAATACATGGGAAAAAAATAAAAACTATATTTTCTCAAATGTAAAACTTTATCCCTATTTCATACCTCAATAAAATAATTTATAATTATAAATATCAATTAAAATCCACATAATTAACATAAATATATTTTTATAAAATATCAAACAATTATATAATTTATAAGGTAGATAGAAATAAAAATCATGTTAAGGAAATATATATAACTTTTAAAAAATATATTTTATGTCATAATGTAAAAATAATTATTTAAAATTTAAAAATTTTATCTAATTTATTATATAATAACTTTTTGAGACATGATATATACATGTTTAATGTAATAATATAAATTAATATTCATAAATATTAATAAATTATAAAAAATTTATGATTAAAAATAATTGTGATGTCATATTATCTTAATAAAATGTGTCCTGGTTCATTTTAGTTATGTGTTGTGAGTGAAACAAGCTATTCAACACTATATTTATTTAAATATAAATTCATACAAAATATATAGGTATTATGGAAATCTTTTCCTTTCTCTTTAATCTTTGTCCCACTATTTAGTTTATATTAAATATTTGGAGTGAGAGTTAGGTTTGTTATGTATCTTCTTATTCATTCAATTAATAGCATCCTTCTAATTTTAAAATATTTCAATATTATAATCTAATTTATGGTCAAATTTCCACACTAATCTTATTATAAGTTTGATACTTAAAGTTATAATATAATTTTTTATTACTATGTGGCATCACGTGTAACTATGGTGTGATTTTTTTGGCTTCAAAAAATTTATTTCATCTATTTAAAATATGGTTTAAGGTTTAAAAACATATTTGTTGGGTTGGTATGGAGTATGATATTCTCCAATGATACAATCTATAGGATATAAATGATAAAGTAGATGCTTAGTATACAAGAGGGGGGTGAATTTTATACTTTAAAATTTCTTTGAGAACTTTTAAAGTTGGTTAGAAACCTTTATATTGTCTAACAAGGTTAAACAATGTAAATTCACAAAACCTCTAAGTTCTACTAACTTTCTTGATTCTGGAAATATGATTCAGAGAATGTAATTCCAGAAAATTAGTTCTGGCAATGAAACTTAATATAAGTTCACAAAGATAAAGATTCTACCTTAAAGCCTATAGAATCTCATTATATCAGAGTACAAGTATAAGGAAGTATAAGATAATTATACTTTCCTCAACAATCAAAATGCAGTGGAAAACTTGAAATAATACAAGTAACAATTACTAAATCTTTTAACCCAAAGAGAAGGGTATCCAACAACCTTGGATAAAGGTCCCTTGATTTATACTTTCAAGAAAGTCTATCTAACCCACACCAGGGTAAGCCCTCGATACAAAGATCGGAGTCTTTCTTGTTATCCCCGCAAACCCTTAACTTCATTGTAGTTGGCACCTCTGTCTTCCCCAACAAGGAAGTCCTCAAACTTTAAGTTAGTTGGAACCTCTGTCTTCTTATCCTCAGAAGACCTCAAATGTACTCATCAGCATTTGGATTTTCATGAAGAAATTCTGAACAAGATGTTCAGTACACGCAAATCATGAGAGAATCTCTCTCAAGAAATCACTTCAACAGCATGTATTCTCTAGAGTTGTAGAACATACATCAAAAGTTGTAAGCTCCTTCAAAAGAGCTCCTATTAATAGGCACATCTTCAATGGTTGGCTCCCTCCTCTAATGATCATATTTTTCCTTGAATTTTAGAGGGACCTGTACATGTGTCACTCAAAGAATGGTTAGTTAGTAACTGAATGCACGACATCGTTTTATAACCAAAACATGAGTAAGCAAAAATATGGTTACGTAACCAAATTCATTTTTCCGAATGTAAGAAAAAAAATGTTCGGAGTCTACCCAAAAAAAAAATCGGATTTTGTGATATAGGATATTCAGATTCTGTTTATCAAAAGAATTAAGAGTTAGAATTCTATAGAATTCAGAGTCTGAATTTTAAGAAAATTCAGAGTCTGAATTCATAAGAATTTGAAACCTGAACTCATAAGAGTTCAGAGTCTAAATTCAGGGAACTCGGAACCTAAACTCATAAAAGTTCGGTGTCTGGATTCAAATAACTTGGAGTCATAACTCTAAAGAGTTCGGAGTCTGAATTCAGAGAACTCGGAGTCAGAACTCAAAAGAGTTCAGAGTCTAAATTCAGAGAACTTGGAATCAGAACTCAGAAGAGTTCAGAGTATGAATTCCGAGAACTCATAGTCAGAACTCAAAAGAGTTTAGAGTCTGAATTCAGAGAGTTCAGAACCTGAATTCGTATCCTAAAAACAATATGTTTTATATCTAATTATATATATGATTTTGAGGTTTTGGATATGAAACCAAATTTTATAATTAGAAAAAATGAACAATTAAAAACATGGTAAGGATAAATTTTCTTGGGGAAGGAAAATTTTCCTTATGAAAGTAAAACATAGGGTAAATGAAATTTGCCTCAAGATAAGGTGTTTGTAAATTTCAAAACATTAAGAAATGGTAAAGTCATAAAGAAACCTTATTGACTCAACAATATCTCCAAACATAAAGGAATGGAAAAGTCATAAGGAAACCTTATTGACTCAACAATCTCCCCCTTTTTTAAAAGCACAAACATCCTTTCAAAAAAGAATATAAGGACTTAGAAAATAAAACTTATCTCCTATAACACACATGGGAAAAGATGAATATGACTAACTCCCCCTTAGGCTTTGGAACACTAAGTATCGTATTCTAGATTTTCGGAATGAGACTTAGAATTTCATTTCATATGAAAATCTTCTTTTATAATAACTCCCCCTTAGATGAACACTCCCCCTTAAATAGGGAAATTTCTTATTTTCTTAGAATTCTTTTTCCTTTATCCCCCTTTGTGATTCTTAAAAATAGGGTAATGGAAAAGTAAATATGGTACCTGAAATATTAGTACAAAATATCCAAACAAAAACAAGTAGCCAAAATTTCATTAAGATTGGAAAAATTTATACAACAAGGAAAATACAAAAGATCAGAATTAAACAAAGTTATCCTTACTGATACTTGGGAATCAGCTTCTTCAGTATTGTATTTAGCTTCTTGATCTCCTTGTGGTCTTCCTCTGCTCATTTGAGAATCTGATCCTGATCCTCATCTTTCTTCTCTAAGGCTTTGATTCTATCTTCATGAGCCTTAAGAGCCTCTGCCTGAGCCTTCAGGACTTCTTCCTGCTAGACACGCTTTTCTTCTATCCCAATCCAGAGATCTCTTTCTCTCTTCCAACTTTGATCCAATGAATATAGTTTTCCATTTAAATCCTTCACTTCTTGAATCCGAGAAATATGTTCCAAAGTCAGGTTTTCTTCAAAAATGCTTGTGAGATCCTTGATCTTACCATCTTCAATGTCAAAATCCTCTTTGAAACTATCTTGGTACTCATCAAGATTTCTCAAGACCTCTATGGTTTTTCTTGTCCAAATTGTCATCTTCCTGTATGATCTTTTATGGGATTCGTAGTTGATGAAAAAATTCTTTAAATCAGCCTCAAGCTTGACACACTTATCCATCACCATGGATACTGAATTTGATTTCTGGTTTAAGGTGGGTTGAACCATCTGACTTCTGGAGTCAATGCTTTGAAAAATTAGAATGGTCCCAACAAGCTTCTTCAATGACTGAACAATGAAATCATGTCCAAGGGATGATGATTCCGAATATAAAATTTTTCTTGGTGAGGTTTCTTTTTCTAGCTCAGCAAGTTTCCTCTTTGAAGATCCACTAGCATCCTTCTTCTTCACAATAGCTTTACTAGGTGTCTAAACTACCACCTGTTTTCCCTTATCAACCTTCAGAATAGCTTCTTCTTGATTTGGAGATTGGTGTTCACTTTCATATAGCTTAATGATCTTGTCTTCATCAACTTCTTACTTCTTAGCTCCTGCCTCATCATCCTATGGTTGAAAGAAGTCATTATTAAAAATTTCTTCCTCAGACAGCTTATTTAATTCCTCTTCAGCCTTTTTATCCTCTCCTTTATCATCTTTTCTAGGAGTGGTGAGCTTTGAAGACTCTTCTTCAGAAGTTTGGATTGAGAGTTTTTCGGATGGACTTTGTTCCTCATGGAAATCTTTTATTTTCCTTATGATATCTTCAGTATCACCACTGCTCTCTTCTTCTTCCACTACTTCCATAACTTTTTATTCTTCAACAAATTTTTCTTGGGCTTTCTCTAGAGTAAAAACTTCTATCCAGGGGTTTCAGGTAAGGGTTCTACCATGAAGTATTTTGGTACAGGGATATTCTCTAATACTTTCTTTGTATCCTTTAAAAGAGATTGGACAATCTCTGCTTCAGCCATCTTCTTCTTTTGCTTCTTTTCTTTATCTTGCTTCTCAAACTCATCAGTAGTCTTTTCTTTTAAATCTTTGGCTTCAGCTGGATCCAAACCAAAACTTGGCTCCCCTTATTACTTATTTTTCTTATCTTCCCTCAATTTTTCTAAAACCTCATCAGGATATTATTTTTGATACTTAGGATTTGGTGGTCCGGATTGGGTTTCCTTGGGCTCTGGAGTTTTTCCTTCCACTACTACTTCCTTCAAATTCCTCTTCCTTCCTCCCTTTTTGGACGGTTTATCCGCTTCTTGTTTTTTCAAAATAGCTTCAGAATTTTCCTTTGGTAAGTCATAAAATTCTCTGGAGTCTGTCTAAAAACAAATGTTCATCCTCTTCAGGGTATCATCACTGACTAGCATGACTTTGTAATTCCTTCACTTCGAGCTATAAGGAATTTTAAAAGATTCTAAGCACCAAACAATTAACATGGAGAGAAAGGCTGGATAAATGATTATCTGAGTCATCAAGTTTCCATTATTAATATTCTCAATCGTAATGATAATATGCTTAACCAGTTTGATCTTCCTTTAGTTCACCAAGAAATACAAGATATACTTGTCACTATTCTTCAATTTTTCCTTGTCCCTTTTTCTCGGAATGATGAATCCTTGAACCCATAATTTGAGAATCCGATAATTTTTAGACAAGTGGGCGATCTTCAGAGTCTTTACATCATAGAGTACAAGACATTCCATAGTCTTATCCTTAACAAAACTTCCGTTGACATCTAGAAACTTATGGCAACAGAACTCAGCTTCCCCTTCGTATGGAATACCAACCAAATTAGCTTCCTTAGTATATGAAAGAGCATAAATCTTTCCATATTTCTTGAAAAAAAACTTCTCTCTGCCTTCTTCCTTGAAAAAACTGACTGATTCATAGAATTCAACTAGAAAGTCTGGATATACTAATTCTTTATCCCCTGACTTTGATATGCAAACACTCTCTCGTCCATTCATATTAATGTTCTTCGAGATGATTGAATCATACATGGTGAAGAAGTTTGGATGCACCAACATTTCCCTATAAACCTGCCACACCGAAATTGGCTTGACAGTATACATATCTTTCTGAGAGGATTCTTCTATAGACAGTCAGATTTGAGAGATCTCTAAGAAGTTCAGAACGGAATTAAGTAGAAGGGAAGAGCTTCAGCACGCACAAGCTTCAGAATCGATGTGGGACAACCATTTGGGGTCCTTTATATAGGCGTTGGACATGAAGATTTAGCTTCCATACTTAATCCAAAGGTTGAAAAGACTACTCATATGATTTGATGGTTGAGATGATAACCGGAAGGAAATTTGATAGAATCTGATCTTTTGAGGTTTTTTATAAAAACATTCAGATTTAAGAAAGGGTGTGTCATGACCCATCCTCGGGGCCCGTGCCATGACTACACCAAGCCCGCCTTCCATAGGCCATAGGCTGGCGACTAGCACCAAGGCGTAAATCCCGGTAAAAAGGGAAGGAATTGCCTTTGTAAAGTAAACAAGCACCACAGAGTAAGAAAGCAGAAGAAGTAAACACTAAGTAAAAACTGGTACAACAGTAAGTGCAGAAAGTAAGTGGGCCAGAATACAAACCCAAACTGAAAGTAAAGTATAACTCGAAAGGGAAAACATCAACTGAAAAGTAAAGCCGCAACATAGAGCCATCCACTGGAAGTTCCACTTGAAGGGTGGGTACAGATAGCCTCAACTGCTCCTCGGGTCCAGCCGACTGCTCCGAGTACGTCCCGCCCAGTGGTCCACCTCCCGGTATCGTCCTGCTCCGTAATCCTCAACCACGATCAGCGTTGTCCGTCGTCTGCAACCAACACAACGTAGTGCGGGCATAGCCCGTGCAGGGGTGAGTATAAGCTACCCAGTAGGGACCCCAAGACCCCCAAAGGTCTCCCAGAATCCACAAAGGATAAATAAAATCACGAAGTAACATCCGACACTGCTTAGGTATATGCCCATACATATACCTAAGTAATCAATTCTCGTTCGGCTCCAACATCCGAGCCCAAGTACAACCCAGTCCACACAGGAAAGCAAAACGTAAATCCACACAGGAAAGCTAAACGTAAATCCACACATGATAGCTCAACACAATCCACAAAGGAAAGCAAAACATGATTCAGCTCACACAGGATACTTCTTGAATGATGATGGAGATGATCAGATATATCCACTGATTCATCTAAGCCGTCGGACCCACAAAGGATCGATAGGTACCAACCCCCGCAATGACCCACACAGGATCGATCATGAAGTTGAAACCATAGCTATTGGGAAACTCTTTCTCCATCAAGTACAGTGGTTATCCCTCTACAACCAAGCGCTTCCCTCTAACCTTGGACTGTTGTAGTACTCCACCTATCGAGTACTGTGGGCCTGCTGCTACAACCAAGCGCTTCCCACCATGGGTCTACTTCTACAACCAAGCGCTCCCCCCTCATAGACTCTAGAGGTACTCCTTCTATTGAGTACCACGGGTCAGCCGCTACAACCAAGCGCTCCTCCGTCGTGGGTCTGCCGCTACAACCAATCGCTCCCCCGTGCTGCTACAACCAAGCACTCCTCCATCGTGGGTCTGCCGCTACAACCAAGCACCCTCCCGTGCTGCTACAACCAAGCGCTCCCCCGTGCTGCTACAACCAAGCGCTCCCCCGTCGTGGGTCTGCCGCTACAACCAAGCGCTCTCTTGTGCTTCTACAACCAAGTGCTCCTCCATCGTGGGTCTACCGCTACAACCAAGCGCTTCCCCTCATAGCCTCCAGAGGTACTCCTTTGTTGAGTACCGCGGGTCTGCCGCTACAACCAAGCGCTTCCCACTGGCTATCCGTAACACACCGAGTCGTTCGATCATCAGTCATCAACTCTCAACCGGCTCTAGGGTTTCCGCACATAGCATGCTCGTTCTGGGAGGGTCCACTCCACGAGTCAAGAGGTCGATGCATCAACTGACACATAGTCCAGAGTTGATGTGTCCAAAAGTTCCGTAGTGGTCACTACTAAACCCAAAGAGGATTCTCGTACTGTCTTCATGGTCATCACAGACGCAGCTAGCTCTAGGGTTCCCACACACAGCAAGCTCGCTCGGGAGGGTCTGCTTCACGAGCCGAGAGGCTGATACATCAACTGACACATAGTCCAGAGTTGATGTATCCAAAAGTTCCGTATCGTCAACAGGAACTCAACGTCGCAGATGGCGCGTCAAACGGACGTCCGGTCTGAGAGTTATTGGCTTTTTCGTTCCAGGGTCCCGGTTGGTTTTTAAGGAAAAACCAACCCGACCGTACCCCACGTTCATCCAAACCTCGGGCGGAGTAATCTGAAAGATCCGTCTCACTTAGAGGAAATCAACAAAGTTGACGGCACGTCAATCGGACGTCTGAAGCTCAAGATATGAGCGTTTCTGCTCTGAGGGCCCGGTTGGTTTCGTGTACGAACCGACCCGGCCGAACCTGAAGTATTCCGAAACCTTGAGTGTGATATACCGAAATGACCGTCTCGATACAAGGATCACATCGCCGCTGACGGCGCGTCGTTCGGAGGCCCGTGGCTCAAGTTATGAGCAAAAGACCCAAAAGGTCCGGAAACGGGGGGTCTGGGCCCGGACCGACCCGGCCCAGCCAGAGTGGCCCGGCCCGGCCTGGGCACGACCCGGCCTGAACTGGCGGGTCGGCTCGGCTCGGCCCGGCCGAGCTGCCAAGCGAGGAAACCGCGGGGCGTGCTGCCCCCGCGGAAAGAGGAGACGTGGCCCCGCGTGGGGCCGCGCTTGGTCAGCAGACGCGGCAAAGCCGCGTCCAGTGTCTCGTCAGACCCACGCAGTCGTGGGTCTGGTCGGCCGCCGCCACCGCGGCTTCAGCCGCACCGGCGGCCCGCGCCGCTGGTTGAGTCCACGGGCCACCGGAGTTGCTCTGGTGATCCAATTCCATTTCCCTCTGCGCCGTAGCTCCTCCCGGGTCCCGTTCTTCACTGCGGAATCAACAAATCGTCTCTGCGACCCGTTTTGTCATCGTCCGCCGTTCCACACACCAAGAACAAAGGGCGGTGGGTTCGGACTTGTTCGTTGGTCCGCACCCACCGCGTTAGCGGTTTGAAACAACACCATAAAATCCCAGCAATTGATGAACCATGTCCCGCAATAATAATCCTCAGACCAACTTGTTAATTGGTTGGTCCACGTTCTTGCCTTGGAGGAAAAAAACATGGGTAAAACATTTTCAAAATGACCCCTACCTCAACGTCGTCATCGGACGCGAGTTCGCCACGGAATTGACCATCGCGGAAGAAAAGGATCGTCGCGTCACGGAAGGGCGTCGCTGTCACGCGGTACTCGGCGTCGCGTAGACAAACTTCGAGGATCAAGAACAAACAGATTTAATTATAACAATTAAATCTATGTTGATGTTATAATTCACAAAGAATTTAAAGGACCGCAATCCCCTACCTCAACGTCATCATCGGAGATTGTCTCGGGGATGGATCGTCATGGAATGAGCGTCACGGAGGGAGAATCGTCGGCGTCACGTCATCGATCTCTGGGGGCCTGGCGTTCTTCGTCGCCCTTCGTCGGAGGTCAGCGTTCTTCGCGTTCTTCGCGTTCTTCACGAAGGAGGATGAAGATCTCAAGCCTTGGAGTCTTCTCCAAATACTCCCAACGAGCAATCCTCAAGAAGACAAGCGTTGGTCTTATTTTATTAACATTCCAACAAATTGAAAAACAAACTAAGTAACAACCCATTAATTCAAAGAATTAATTTCAACGAATAAACCGCCCAATTAATAGGAGCATTTAAGAGTTTAAGAAAACGCCCCAGTTGACTTTCATTAAGAGGGGGGTTTCGGGTGCGTTACTTAGGGGAAAAGAAACGGTGGGGCTCCTGCGGGCCCCACCTCACATATATCCTACCAAGAGGGTAGTATATTTTGAATTTCACCCTATCCGCTTCAACTTATCTCAAGCAGCTTAAAGTGGATTTAAGAGGCTTTAAGTGAAATAAAAATAAAGTTTGTCGTACGACGTTATTTTATTTCTTAACTTAAAGCCCAAAAATTAAAAACCACACCCGAGAAAACACAACTCCGGAAGAGGCCATTCTAAGAAAATACTGGCGTTGCGATTCCATCGGTGCCCTCAGAATTTGATTCCGAGCACCATTTCAAAAGATAGGAATTCTCGCTCGTTCGTTCACTGAACGTACCCGAGCTAAACTTCGGATAGAAATTCCGGGCACACCGGGCCTCGGAATCAAATGTCGTCAGAAACTAAGTTCTTGTAAAATCCCAAAGAAAATTAAGAAAAAAAATTTCCTTGAATTTTACGGGTCTTTACATTACTCCCACCTCAGGGCTTTACGCCCCCATAAAGATACATCATAAGCTAGGGAAACAAATGTGGGTACTGAGCACGCATCTGAGCCTCCCGCTCCCAAGTGCTCTCCTGGAGACTCCCGTGCTGCCAACTGATGCACACTAGAGGAATCGACCATCCACGCAGAACCCACTCTTGTCGATCCTCGATCTCCACCGGGACCTCTGCAAAAGTCGCCCCATCCTCAACGTCTAGCTCCCCATGGTCAATGATGTGCATCGGGTCGTGCACGTATCTCCTCAGCTGGGATACGTGGAAGACGTCGTGCACCCGGTGCAACTAAGGTGGTAGAGCCAGGCGATAAGCCACCTCGCCAATCCTGCTGAGGACCTGGAATGGTCCGATGAAGCGTGGAGACAACTTTCCGCCTCGTCCAAATCTCCATAACTCATGTCGAGGTGTGACCCGTAAGGAAACGTGGTCGCCATCCTCTAACTCTAGTGGTCTCCGCCTCCTGTCAGCACAAGACTTTTGCCGGCTCTGAGCTGTCCTCATCTGTTATTGGATGACTTGGACATTTCTGGTCCTACTCAAGATGCTGAGATTTCTTCTTTGCCGAGAAGAGAAATCCGGTCTCATCCCCTAGATGAACCACGTTCTTCGCCTAGTACAGTCAATCCCATCATGGATGATACAAACCCATATCAAGGATGACGTCGTAAGGCCTCGACGCTACTACCAAGAGATCCAACTGTTACTCTCGCCTCTAAGAGTTGAGTCACACTGTCGGCATCAGTGTGTGGTCACTGGGTCTCCTCCAGTAGGTATCTCAAAGTGAGGGTCAAGTCAACGGTTTTTAAACCGGAACCTCTTAGTAACAACACAAAGAGAGGACAGGAAGTTAAACGCCAAAATAAAGGTGTCTTATATTACTGCAGCTCAAAGTACAAAGACACAAAACACCTACAAACAAACATCAACAATGCTAGAAGCCGCATAAAAAAAAGTCTCCAGGTCTGGAGCTAGTCCCGCTCCTGTCCATCTGCTCCCGGATCTCCACGATCGTGGGCCTCAGCTGCCTGAAGCTGAGGTCTCCCATGTCCACCAGCTCCCTGCGGTCAGGGTAGACCTCTTGGTGGTGGTGGTGGTAGAGCCTCAAACTGTCGCCCACCACCTGCTTCTCAGCCAGCTCCTATGCCTCGTCCGCCTGCTCCCTGCGGACCGCCATAGTCGACCCTCTGCCTCTGCCTGGGTAGCCCTTCAACTGTCTGCTACTCCTCAGCAAGGAGGGTCGAGCAGTCACGAGCCATGTGACCAACCCTGCCGCATGAGTAACACTGTCCGCTCATGAAAAGTCGTTGTCCACCCTGGGTGCCTCTCACAAACGATCCTATGACACGCGGTTGACCACCGGTAGGTCTAGTCCTCTTGGACCCTTGCGTCATCTGTCTACTGCCCGCTGCAGAAGACTCTGCCGCATGCCGGCTAGTGGTGGGTCCTGCTGCTGGAGTCTGCTCAGCAAGGAAACTCTCCACTAAGAGAGCTCGCTCCGACACCCCTGTCTATGTCAGAATGCTGTGAGAAACAACTGAAGCTCTGATCTCTCGCCTGAGCCCCTGCTTGAAGGTTCGGTCCCTGAAGAATTGGTCCCGTACCATGTCCGTGGAATAGCGCAAGAGATCGGTAAACCTCGTCGCGTACTGGGATACTGTCATGATGACCTGCCGCAGTTGTAGTAGCTCCTGGATGCGCACCGCTCGGAGGGTGGCTGGGACAAATTCTGAGTGAAAAAGTCTCTCAAAGTCCATCCAAAGGAGTGATTCCTCGTCGTGCACCTGGAGCATCAATCTCCACCATCTGCCTGTTGTCGCGTGCAGTAATCTCGCTGCAAGGATCACCATGAGGTCTGCCGATGTCCTCACTAACCGGAAAACTCACACCACTACCTCCAGCCAGTCCTCGGCTGCCTGGGGGTCCGTCTCCCCGTGGAACCTGGGTGGTCGCTGGCGCTGGAACTCGTGCAGTGCACTAAGGCGACGTGCATCGTCAGCGGCTGGGGCTGGAAGCATCGGTGGCCTGATGGGTAGAGGTACCGCCGGTGCCTCAGCTGTCAAAGGGCCTTGTACCGAAGCTTCATCGCTCGGCGGGTTGTCATCAAGTTCAACTCTCGAAACCCTAGCTGGATGTCATCGTGGGGCTATCCTAAAAAGGAAACAGGTGCGCCACGGTCAGAACAGTATACCTGATGAGCTGATACAAAGTAATCACAAAGAGAACTTGAAACACACATGCAATCAATGTTTTTTTGCATTAAGTCGGAAGTCAGAAATCAGGGTCCTGGTGTACGGATACGTCGGCCGCCGCACCAACACTGGACTCCCTGGACTGATAACCACACCCAATACGCTAAACACTATTACTTCACATAGAAAAAGATCAGAGTCCCAAGTTCTGTGGTAGAACTGAACTCCTTTGATACCAATTTTTCACGACCCATCCTCGGTGCCCGTGCCATGACTACCCCAAACCTTCCTTCCATAGGCCAGAGGCAGGCGACTAGCACCAAGGCGTAAATCCTGGTAAAAAGGGAAGGCATTGCCTTTGTAAAGTAAACAAGCACCACAGAGTAAGCAAGCGGAAGAAGTAAACACTGAGTAAAAACTGGTACAACAGTAAGTGCGGAAAGTAAGTGGGCCAGAATACAAACCCAAACTGAAAGTAAAGTATAACTCAAAAGGGAAAATAGAAATTGAAAAGTAAAGCCGCAACGTAGATCCGTCCACTGGAAGTTCCACCTGAAGGGTGGGTACAGATAGCCTCAACTGCTCCTCGGGTCCAGCCGACCGCTCTGAGTACGTCCCGCCCAATGGTCCACCTCCAGGTACCGTCCTTCACCGCAAGCCTCAACCACGATCAGCGATGTTCGTCGTCTGCAACCAACACAACGTAGTACGGGCATAGCTCATGTGGGGGTGAGTATAAGCTACTCAGTAGGGACCCCGAGACCCCCAAAGGTCTCCCAGAATCCACCAAGGATAAATAAAATCATGAAGTAACATCCGACACTGCTTAGGTATATGCCCATACATATACCTAAGTCATAAATTCTCGTTCGGCTCCAACATCCGAGCACAAGTACAACCCAGTCCACACAAGAAAGCAAAACGTAAATCCACACAGGAAAGAAAAACGTAAATCCACACAGGATAGCTCAACACAATCCACAAAGGAAAGAAAAACATGATTCAGCTCACACAGGATACCTCTTGAATGACGATGGAGATGATCAGATATATCCACTGATTCATCTAAGCCATCGGACCCACAAAGGATCGATAGGTACCAACCCCCGCAATGACCCACACATGATCGATCATGAAGTTGAAACCATATCTATTGGGAAACTCTTTCTCCATCAAGTACAGTGGTTATGCCGCTACAACCAATCGCTTCCCTCTAACCGTGGACTGCTGTAGTACTCCACCTATCGAGTACTATGGGCCTACTGCTACAACCAAGTGCTTCCCACCATGGGTCTGCCGCTACAACCAAGCGCTCCCCCCTCATAGACTCTAGAGGTACTCCTTCTGTTGAGTACCACGGGTCAATCGCTACAACCAAGCGCTCCTCCGTCGTGGGTCTGCCGCTACAACCAAGTGCTCCCCCGTGCTTCTACAACCAAGAGCTCCTCCGTCGTGGTTCTTCCGCTACAACCAAGCGCTCTCCCGTTCTGCTACAACCAATCGCTCCTCCGTCGTGGGTCTGCCGCTACAACCAAGTGCTTCCCCTCATAGCCTCTAGAGGTACTCCTTTGTTGAGTGTCGCGGGTCTGCCGCTACAACCAAGTGCTTCCCACTGGCTATCCGTAACACATCGAGTCGTTCGATCAGCAGTCGTCAAGTCTCAACTGGCTCTAGGGTTTCCGCACACATCATGCTCGTTCCGGGAGGGTCCACTCCATGAGCCAAGAGTTCGATGCATCAACTGACACATAGTCCAGAGTTGATGTGTCCAAAAGTTCCTTAGTGGTCACTACCGAACCCACAGAGGATTCCCGTACTGTCTTCATTGTCGTCGCAGACGCAGCCAGCTCTAGGGTTCCCGCACACAACAAGATCGCTCAGGAGGGTCCACTCCACGAGCTGAGAGGCTGATACATCAACTGACACATAGTCCATAGTTGATGTATCCAAAAGTTCCGTATCGTCAACAGGAACTCAACGTCACAGACGGCGCGTCAAACAGACTCCCGGTCTGAGAGTTATTGGCCTTTTCGTTCCAGGGGCCCGGTTGGTTTTTAAGGAAAAACCAACCCGACCGTACTCCACATGCGTTGAAACCTCGGGCGGAGTAAGCCAAAAGATCCTTCTCACTTAGAAAAAATCAACAAAGTCAACGGCACGTCAATCAGACGTCCGAATCTCAAGATATGAGCGTTTCTGCTCCGAGGGCCCGGTTGGTTTCGTGTACGAACCAACCTGGCCGAACCCAAAGTATTCCGAAACCTTGAGTGTGATATACTGAAACGACCGTCTCGATCCAAGGATCGCATTGCCGCTGATGGCACGTCGTTCGGAGGCCCATAGCTCATGTTATGAGCAAAATACCCAAAAGGTCTGGAAACGGGGGGTCTGGGCCCGGACCGACCCGGCCCGACCCCCCCTAGGTCGGCCCGAACCGGGTCGACCCAACCCGGGTCCAGTCCGACCCGGCCCGGCCCGGCATGGGCGCGACCCGGCCCGAATCGGCGGGTCGGGTCGGCTCGGCTCGGCCGACCGGCCGAGCGAGGAAACCGCGGGGCGTGCTGCCCCCGCGGAAAGAGGAGTCGCGGCCCCGCGTGGGGCCGCGCTTGGTCAGCGGAGGTAGCAAAGCCGCATCCCATGTCTCGCCGGACCCGCGCGGTCGCGGGTCTAGTCGGTCGCCGCCGCGCCGGCGACCCGCGCCGCTGGTGGAGTCCGCGGGCCACCGGAGTTGCTCCGGTGCTCCGATTCCATTTCCGTATGCGTCGTAGCTCCTCCCGGGTCCCGTTCTTCACTGTGGAATCAAAAAATCGTCTCTGCGACCCATTTTGTCGTCGTCCGCTGTTCCGCACACCAAGAAAAAAGGGCGGTGGGTTCGGACTTGTTCGTTGGTCCGCACCCACCGCGTTAGCGGTTTGAAACAACACCATAAAATCCCAGCAATTGATGAACCACGTCCCGCAATAATAATCTGTGGACCAACTTGTTAATTGGTTGGTCCGGGTTCTTGCCTTGGAGGAAAAAAAACATGGGTAAAACATTTTCAAAACGACCCCTACCTCAACGTCATCATCAGACGCGAGTTCGTCGTGGAATTGACCGTCACGGAAGAAAAGGATCGTCGCGTCGCGGAAGGGCATCACTGTCGCGCGGTACTAGGCGTCACGTAGACAAACTCCAAGGATCAAGAACAAACATATTTAATTATAACAATTAAATCCATGTTGATGTTATAATCCACATAGAATTTAAAGGACCACAATCCCCTACCTCAACATCGTCGTTGGAGATTGTCGCGGGGATGGATCGTCGTGGATGAAGCGTCGCGGAGGGAGAATCGTTGGCGTCACGTCGTCAATCTCTGGGGGCCTGGCGTTCTTCGTCGCCCTTCATCAGAGGCTGACGTTCTTCGCGTTCTTCGCGTTCTTCGCGTTCTTCGCGTTCTTCACGTTCTTCGCATTCTTCGCGAAGGAGGATGAAGATCTCAAGCCTTGGAGTCTTCTCCAAATCCTCCCAACGAGCAATCCTCAAGAAGACAAGCGTTGGTCTTATTTTATTAACATGCCAACAAATTGAAAAACAAACTAAGTAATGACCCATTAATTCAAAGAATTAATTTCAACGAATAAACCGCCCAATTAATAAGAGCGTTTAAGAGTTTAAGAAAATGCCCCAGTTGACTTTCATTAAGAGGGGGGTTGCGGGTGCGTTACTTAGGGGAAAAGAAAAGGTGGGGCTCGTGCGAGCCCCACCTCACAAATATCCTACCAAGAGGGTAGGATATTTTGAATTTCACCCTATCCGCTTCAACTCAGCTCAAGCAACGTAAAGTGGCTTTAAGCGGCTTTAAGTGAAATAAAAATAAAGTTTTTCGTACCACATTATTTTATTTCTTAACTTAAAGCCCAAAAATTAAAAACCACACCCGAGCAAACGCAACTCCGGAAGAGGCGTTTCTAAGCAAATACTGGCGCTGCAATTCCATCGGTGCCCTCGGAATTTGATTCCGAGCACCGGTTCAAAAGATAGGAATTCCCGCTTGTTCGTTCACTGAACGTACCCGAGCTAAACTTCGGATAGAAATTCCGGGCACAACGAGCCTCGGAATCAAGTGCCGTCAGAAACTGCGTTCTTGTAAAATCCCAAAGAAAATTAAGAAAAAAATTTCCTTGAATTTTACGGGTCTTTACAGGGTGAATCCGAAAATTTTAAACAAAAAGATGAAAATACCAACAAGTAAAAGATGATTACAAAAATTTAAGAAAGGAAACATACCTTTCAAATTTATATGAGATTATTCGTAGTGGGGAACAATTATTCTTGAAGAACATTAGATTTCGAAAAAATGATTATGAAAAAAATTGAAAAACTGACTACAAAAATTATAAAAAATATTTATTATGAAAATTTAAAAAACTTCATTACGAAAATTTTCATTATGAAAATATTTTTAAAAAAAAACTTCATTAAGAAAATTTTTATTACGAAAGATTTGGAAAAACTAACAACGAAAATTTCAATTACGAAAGATTTGGAAAATCTGACTACGAAAATTTCCACTATGAAAGATTTAGAAAATCTAACTAACAATAAAATGTACTCACCCTATGAAAAAGAGTTTGTTACTGAAAGGAGGTTGGTTTCAATAGAAAGTTAACAAGGAAGATTACCTTATGGTTATTATTCCTAACTTCTGTTTAATGTATTAAAATCTATTGGAGGGTAAATATTTTGTGAAAATATCCTCAAGTTGATCTTGTGTTTGATAAATTGAGAAATGATCTACCTTTTTTGTGTGTGATCCCTAAGAAATTTATGCCTAATATCTATGTGTTTTGCATGATATTGATGTGCAGGGTTTTTATTAAGATCAATGGAACTAGTATTATCACACAAAATATGTGTTTTGGTAAAACTTATACTATAGTCTGTGAGTGTGTGTTGCATCCACAACACTTGAGCACAACAACTTCCAGCTGCTACATATTAAACTTCAGTAGTGGAAAGTGTTACAGAGTGTTGTTTTTTTCATGACCAAGAAACTAATGAATCTCCTAAGAAATGACAAGTTCTAGATGTACTCTTTCTATCCATTCTACATCCACCAAAGTCAGCAACTAAAAAACTCTTTAAAATAAAATCATTTTCAGAAGTATAAAAGAGTCCAAGATCCATGGTTCCCTTTAAGTAGTGAAAAACTATTTTTACTACTTTTAAATGAGATTCCTTAGGATTGGATTGATATCTTGCACATAATCATACCGAAAACATTAAGTATAAACAACTAGCTTTCAATTAAAGTAGACTTCCTATCATACCTCTAAAAGATTTTTGATCCACTTGTTTACCAGCTTCATCAAGATCAAGTGAATTTGAGGTACCAATAGGAGTACTTATACTCTTAGTGTTGTCATATCCATACTTTTTAAGAAGATATTTAATATACTTATATTGGGATATATATAAATTCCTTCTGATTTTTGAGAAAATTTAAAACCAATGAAAAAAGTTAACTCACCCATCATACTCATTTCATACTCAGATTTTATTAGATCCGCAAAGGAATCAGATAAAGATTGCTGAGTTGAACTAAATATAATGTCATCAACATAAATTTGAACAATCAAAACATTTTTCTTATCTTTCTTTATAAAAAGGGTTGGATCAACATTTCCCTTAACATGATCATTTTGAATCAAAAATACTATAAATCTATCATACCGAGATCGAGGGGCTCTCTTAAGTGCATACAAGGATTTGGTAAGTTTAAAAACATGTTCAGGATGTTTTGTATCTTCAAAACCAAGAGGTTGTTCAACAAAAACTTCCTCTTGAACATAACCATTAGGGAAATCACATTTCACATCCATTTGAAAAAGTTTGAAATTGAAGAATGTTGAAAACACAAGTAGAATGAGAATAGATTCAAGTCTAGCTACTGGAGCATAGGTTTATTCATAGTTTATTCCTTCTTATAGATTATAGACTTTAGCAACCAATATACCTTTATTTCTTACGATGATTCCATTTTCATCACACTTATTTCTGAAGACCCATTTTACTCCAATAATAGAAGTTTCCTTAGGTCTTTCAACCAAGGTCCAGACTTTATTCCTTTCGAATTCATTTAGATCATATTGCATAGATTTTATCCAATCATCAACACCTAAAGCTTCATCAGTTCTTTTCTGTTATAATTGGGAAAGGAATGATAGATGTTCTAATTCATTTCTTAAGGAACTTCTAGTCCTTACAGGTCGATTCACATCACCAATGATACTATCACTGGGATTATTCTTTAGAAACAAATTATTTGGGTTTTGTAAAACATGTTCATCAACATAATGTAGAAAGTCTTCTGGGGTAAATGTTTCAGAATTATCTTCTTGGATATTTTCCTTATCAGAAGGATCTTATATCAAGGGTTGATAATTAGTTTTTGAAAACACATCTGAGGATGTATGTTGAGGTTGTTTAAAAACAAAGGTATTAGTTTCATCAAATTTGACATGTACTGTTTCTTCAATAGTACAAGTGCTTTTATTGAAAACTCTATAATCCTTAGAAGTTGTGGAGTATCCTAAGAAAATTCCTTCATCAGATTTTGGTGCAAATTTGTGAAGATTATCTTTAGTATTCAGAATGAATACCTTGCAACCAAAAACCTTGAAGTAAGAATGTCTAGGTTTTCTACCATTCCATAACTCATAAGAAGTTTTATTAAGAAAAGGTCTAATCAAAACATGATTTATAGTATAAATAAGAAGTACTTACAGCTTCAGCCCAAAAATGTTTGGATATAGAATATTTACTCAACATGGTTATTGTTATCTCTTGAAAAATTCTATTTCTTATTTCAACAACACCATTCTGTTAAGGTGTTCTGGGTGGTGAGAAGTTATGAGTAATGCCTTTTTTACTACAAAAAGTTTCAAAATTAGAATTTTGAAATTCTCCTCCATGATCACTATGAATAGTTATCAAAGGAAGGTTTTTCTCAATTTTAAATTGGGATCTAAAGGTTTTGAAATAGGAAAAGCTTCAGATTTATATGCTAGAAAATAGACCCACGTAAATATAGTGTAATAATCTACTAAGACAAATACATAATATTTTCCTCTAATGATTCCAGCTTGTGTTGCATCAAAAAGATATATATGCACTAACTATAATGCATCAGTGTTCACTACTACAACCTGCCCCTTTATCAGTGCTAAAAACTAGCATTAACAGTGATAGAAAAGCACTGTTAATTCCGGCGTAGATAAAGGGGGGGTCCCCTATATCAGCGCTTCTCGGAGCGCTGATAAAGGGGTCCTTTATCAGCGCGTCGTGGAGTGCTGATAAAGGTCACCTATATCAGCGCTCCTCTAGCGCTGTTAAAGGTGTCCTTTATCAGCGCTAAAAAAGCGTTGATAAAGGCCCCAGCGTCTGCACCTAAAAAACAGTACCTGCACACATGCACACCAGAATACCTGCACAAAGTAGCACATGCACACCTGCACACCATAGCACCCGCACCCAATATTTTGACTGACAACGGTATATACATTTACTTAACATCATGAATACAAAAAAACGCATTGTTATATACATTTCAAACATTTTTTTTACATGGTTACATTTACAATTATTCAACAATAGTTATAAACATTCATGTTTCATCATTTGATATCAGTGATCTGCTCTCGACGGTATTTGTTGCCGAACAAAGCATCCGAACTCAAGGAAAAAAATTCACCTATATAAGAAAACAAATATTATGTTAGTAATGCAATAATGAAAGAAATTAAAACAGTAATATGAAAGAATACATTAATATGGAAATTTGAAACTAAAATATTAAATTTTAAACTCAGAAGTTTTCATTTTCATAACAATGAAAGGGAATATTGTAAAATCAATATGTTTTTGATTGATTTATCTCATTTAATAAATACTGATTCTTTATCTAATGAAAAGCTTTACCAGTCACACTGTGCATCGGATTGAGGTGTGGACGATTCGTACACATCACAAATGATTCGTGGATCGTTTTCATAAAGTATCAAAACAATCCGAACGCGTTTGCTCGGTTTGGCGTATGTCATTGGTGTTGTTTTCCAAAGTTTATGTCATTTTCAAACTGATATCAGACAATTTTAGCCATACCAGTCACACCGTGCGTCAGATTTAGGTGCGGTCGATTTTTACACGTCACAAATGACTCGTGGATCATTGTCCTAAAGTATCAAAACAATCCGAATGCGTTTGCTCGGTTTGGCGTATGTCATACGTGTTGTTTTCCAAAGTTTATGTCATCTTCAAACTGATATCAGACACTTTTAGCCATACTGGTCACACCGTGCATCGGATTGAGGTGTGGTCAATTCGTACACGTCACAAATGACTCGTGGATCATTGTCCTAAAGTATCAAAACAATCCGAACACGTTTTCTCGGTTTTCCGTGTGTCATTGGTGTTGTTTTTCAAAGTTTGTGTCATTTTCAAACTGATATCAGACAATTTTAGCCATACCTGTCACAACGTGCGTCAGATTGAGGTGCGGTCAATTTGTACACGTGACAAATGACTCTTGGATCGTTTTCCTAAAGTATCAAAACAATCCGAATACGTTTGCTCGGTTTTCCGTATGTCATTGGTGTTGTTTTCCAAAGTTTATCTCATTTTCAAACTAATATCAGACACTTTTAGCCATACCGGTCACACCGTGCGTTGGATTGAGGTGTGGTCTATTCGTACACGTCAAAAATGACTCGTGGATCGTTGTCCTAAAGTATCAAAACAATCTGAACGCTTTTTCTCGGTTTGGCATATGTCATTGGTGTTGTTTTCCAAAGTTTATGTCATTTTCAAACTGATATCAGACACTTTTAGCCATACCGGTCACACCGTGCGTCGGATTGAGGTGCGGTCAATTCTTACACGTCACAAATGACTCGTGGATCGTTGTAATAAAGTATCAAAACAATCCGAACGCGTTTGCTCAGTTTGGCGTCTATCATTGGTGTTGTTTTCCAAAGTTTATGTCATTTTCAAACTGATATCAGACAATTTTAGCCATACCGGTCACATCGTGCGTCGGATTGAGGTGCGGTCAATTCTTACACATCAAAAATGACTTGTGGATCGTTTTCCTAAAGTATCAAAACAATCCGAACGCCTTTGCTCGGTTTGCCGTATGTCATTGGTGTTGTTTTCCAAAGTTTATGTCATTTTCAAACTGATATCAGACAATTTTAGCCATACCGGTCACACCGTGCGTCGGATTGAGGTGCGGTTGATTCGTACACATCAAAAATGACTCTTGGATCGTTTTCCTAAAGTATCAAAACAATCCGAACACGTTTTCTTGGTTTGCCGTATGTCATTGGTGTTGTTTTCCAAAGTTTATCTCAATTTGAAACTGATATCAGACACTTTTATCCATACCGGTCACACCGTGCGTCAGATTGAGGTGCGGTCGATTCGTACATGTCACAAATGACTCGTGGATAGTTTTCCTAAAGTATCAAAACAATCCGAACGTGTTTGCTCAGTTTTCCGTATGTCATTGGTGTTGTTTTCTAAAGTTTATGTCATTTTCAAACTAAGTAGTAGGAATCCACTAATCTAAGGATATGAAACATAAGAAAGGGAGATCATAGATGCTCAATAAGTGTAAAGGGAGATATCAATGACCATATAAAGATAACATAGGTATTATGAATTCACCTTCATTGTCCTATTTGTTTACATTCTTCGATCAGGTACGCTGCCCATTCGTTTCTAAAGACATTTATATCATCTTCTGAAGAGGAGTTTTTGCGACAGCCATAGTAGTACTGAAAAAATATAAATAAACAAAGGATTAATAATTATTTTAAATAAATTAGTAATTATTTTCAAAAATACCTCTTCAGGGATGCTAGTTTGTTCATGAAATATGATCTCTTTCATAAATTTACAAACATAATAACTGCAGTCCTTATCATTTGTTTGTTTCAGACACTGCAAAAACATCGAGAAAAATAAGTAATTTGTTTTGATATGTATTTGGATAGTGAAATATAATTATATATACCCAGATACTTCTCCATTTGTAGATCTTGTGGGCATTGTCGTCCTTACACCCTGGATTCATTCCAGCCTTTAGACGATATTCATACACCGCCCTATCATAACAAAATCCTCATTAAAAGATAATATAAATTATATAACTAGATATTTAGTTCTAAAATGTTGGATCTATTGTATTACAAATTGACAATCGCCATCATGTGTAGTCGGTTAGTTGGATATCCATGCAGTGAATCCAGAAAATAAATCTTTGGAGTATCCAAATTGACTGCAATGAGCATCCAATATTCCCTAAAAACACAAAAAGAAATAAATACTGATAGAAATGAAAATATAATTGATATGATTAAAATGTATAGTTTTACCCTTGAATCGTTGGTATTAAAAAGAGCCTGTCAGTCGTAATTCTTCTTTGAAACGTTCTGAGCAGATTTGACATCAATTCAGCCTGAAAATTAGAATCTATTTCTGTTCGTTGTGTAGAAATGGTGTGAGGACTAACGAGTCCAAATTTGTATTCATGGGCAAATCCCTTCAATTGTTTTTTATATATATGCCTGTGAAAAATATGAGATGTATTTATCCATAATTATCAAAGTATATCATCTTCTGTAAAATCAAATCATGAAAACATACCTCATGTATAAATTTATAACTGAGGCACCTAGCCAGTCGTATGTGATGATCTCAGAAATAGCGTCTGCCCTAACGAAATCTATTGTTTCCTCTCCATACATATCTTTTTTACAAACAATTGTATGATTCTTTCCGTCTTTCATTTTCATATCCACATGAGCTTGCAATGATATTAAATGTGGATATAGAACGGGCGGGGTGAACGCGCTCTCAGTAGATCGTTTTGATCGGTTGGTTGATCCAATCTTGGAGCCACTCTTTCATTTTAGCTTCTCCATTTTATCCTTCTATAATAACATTCATCAGTTCAGCCATTTTCTAATTTAATGTTAAAGGTTCTGCTTGAAAAATGAACTGGAAATGAATACCTCCTGCTCGACGTGTTTTTTTACAAGATTCGATGGTCATGCAACGAATGTTCCAACAGCTTTTTCCACCGTATGAATGTCGTCATCGTCATTTGGCACGGGTATCTCGGCGCTCGGCTCATGAGATACGTTAATCGACACTTTGACATGACCTGTTGGAAGTGGTCTGGAGTGTAGCGTGTCATTCTGCATATTGAACATTGTAGCCCTCGCTACAAGGCGATGGGTGGGAGTTAACAGATATAAATCACAGTCATTTTCACCTTGCAGAATATCATTAAATGAAAGGTATCAGTGTCTATGTGATTCACATCACACAAAAACGAATATTATAACATTTATTACCTCAGTTAAGTCAGGTCTTTGAGGGGAATGGCTCGCCTCAAAGCTGGTGAGGGGTGGATCTTCTCGCAGGGGTTGTTCTTGAGTTGTTTGTTCTCTTCGCCTCTCCTCCATCAAACTCTTTAGCATCTCTCCCTGAGTTTGGATTAGTTCTTCAAGGGTAACTACTCTATCTCTCATTACATTCAATTCTTTAGTTTGTTCATCCTCTTTTTTTTCTTAAAATATGTCTTGGGTGACACCCCAAAACCCACACCTCTGACGTGGCCGTACTATTCTGGCTGTTTCAAGGCCTTTGAAAGTATGTCTGCATCCGGTGCGGGTGTGTTGATTCCTGTGACTATGTCAAATAGCTATGAAAAAATAAGTAAGCATCGTTATGTAATAGTGATTTAAAGCAAAACAAGTTTATATTATTTCATACTTACACATGTTTCCCACACTTTTTCTGTGTTTTCATCTATCAGTTTCCCCTCTTTATTAACACGAGCCTCCTTCCATAGCACATGGCGTGGAATGGAAGTGACTTGAGATTTTTCTTCATCAATCTTCATATAAACAGAGAAACATGGTTACAGTGTTGTTTTATGTCACATAAAATTATTACAGTAATTTTAAAATATATACCAATTTTTTTTCAATTGAAGCGTACCCCAACCTTGCTTTACGGTAGGGGTATGCTGGTTTTGCTGCCCGTTTTTATTTTCAGCACTCAGTTGTTGTTTCATAAATAAAAACCTATCAATCAATGTGATGAATACAAGAAACGTTACACAATGTGTAACCAAACATAATGTACCTGAAAATTCTTTTCCGCACGACGGTTGAAAAAACGCATCCCACGTTCCTTGGGATATCAAGTGTGCATAAAGAGGAGGCGGGTGTGGCTTGATTTTCCCTTCGGTATCTTTCATATGATTTTTCGTTAAAATGGTGCGAAAGCCTCTATGAATCCTTCCTGACAGTCTAAAAACATATTATTTGTGCGAAACATCTACTATAAATGCACTCTATAAGAGATGATGAAGGGTTATTCAATATTTCAATATTTTATTTTATTTTAATAAATTAAATAGATGATATCATAATGTTACCGTAATCTCTTCCCATATTAATGTTTTCAACCAGTTGAAAACATGGTGCCACGACTCTACGTCAATCGGCACGCGTTGTCGAGTGAGGATTCCGATGTAGCTACTAAACATGGCTTTGTTGGGGTTTACATGCTGGCCTAGCTTATTCCATCCCACCTCATATTTGATGCCTTTTTCTTTTTCCTTAAGGATTTTTGCTAAAACTGTCAAACTACGGCGCACCTGTTTTTTTTGTGTCGATGGGGTTTCATCGCCTACCATTTCCTCAGTTTCTGCATCATCATTATGTTTCTCTGAAGTGCTAGCTTCGGCACTGACACCAGCTGCAACAGGTTGAGAGACCTGTTGTACGTCAGCAGTGGGACTAGCTGCAACAGGTTGAGAGACCTGTTGTCTCTTAGCAGTGGGATCAGCTGCAACATGTTGAGAGACCTGTTGTACGTCAGCAGTGGGACCAGCTGCAACAGGTTGAGAGACCTGTTGTCTCTCAACAGTGGGACCAGCTGCAATAGGTTGAGAGACGTGTTGTGTCTCAGGATTGGGTGCATCAGCAGGTGAAGAAGTCATTATCTGCAGAACTATTTTAAAATTTAAGTTAGATCACATAAAAGCAGTAGCGAACAGATAATAACATAATGTAACACAATCTATATTACAATAAAAATCAATAACCTGATTATTGAACTCCCTTTTTTTTAAAAGGCTGAAGGGATTTTACCCCTCTATCAACTATCCATATCCCTTCATTGTGGTCTCCTCTGACATACAAAACGTCGTCTACATTGGGACCACTGCGAAATGATTGCGAAATCCCAATGAAAGGGTCATCTTCCGTTGAATTTTCATCTGACCCTTCAGCTGTTTTGGTCGATAAAAGAACAATTGACCAGTTTTGGTTTGCGGGATCGGGAACATAAAATACTTGCACTGCCTGTGATGCCATTATAAATGGTTCGTCTTTCTCCCCTTCCTTACTGAAATCAACTTTCACAAATCCCAAATCATCTATTTTAACAGCACTCCTGTTATCAAACCACTTTCATTGAAATATCGGAACTTGAAATTCCGTATAATCCAACTCCCATATTTGTTTGATGATGCCAAAGTATGACATATTCTCATAAATTGGATTTCTGTCCTTAGCACCAAAAACATGCATCGCTTCAGCCACAAGTGTAACCCCACTATTCTGAATGGTACTGTCTTCATCATGTTCATTAGTATAAAATGTATAACCATTTACTACATAAGCATTGTAAGATAATGCATACACACTTGGTCCTCCGGCTAGCCATCGAAGTCGTTCCGAAATAGACTTTGGATTTTCATCTTACTTCTTAAAAATATGATCTCGAAACCATCCTATAAACTGTCGATTATGTGTATCTGATATCCATTTTTCAGCCCTTGGTGGATTCAATTGCCTAAGAATTTCTTTGTGGATTTCAACATATGGGTCAACGTCCAAACTGTTATGTAAAACATAAAGGTGGGCCTGCTCCCGATCTGTAATATTGATTGTGACAACCTTTCTTCCAGAAATTCCTTCACCCTCTAGCCGCCCAGTGTGACGAGATTTCAGTAATCCAATGCTTTCCACACTAGACAAGTATTCGGTATAGAATTTAACGGCTTCCTCAACAATATATCGCTCTGCAATACAACCCTCTGGCCGACTTCGATTTTTGACATACCCTTTCAAAATCTTCATATACCGTTCAATGGGGTACATCCATCTGTAATGTACAGGACCACATAGTCGAATCTCTCTCACCAAGTGGACCATCAAATGAACCATCATATCAAAAAATGAAGGCGGGAAGAACATTTCTAATTCACATAATATGATGGCAATTTCTTTTTCCATAGCTGGCAATTTCACCGGGTCTATAACTTTGCTGCATATATCTTTGAAGAAGAAACACAGTTTCGTTAATGTATGGCGGACATTCTTGGGCAAAATGAAACGTAAAGCAATTGGAATGAGATTTTGCATCAAAACATGATAGTCATGTGATTTCACACCTTTTAACTTCAAGTCGCTCATTGACACAAGGTTACTGATATTTGACGAATACCCCTCTGGAACCTTTACGTCATTCAAGAAGTTGCAAAACTGATATCTCTCCTGCCTGGAAAGAGTGTAATCAGCAGGAGGAAGAAATGTTCATTTTTCACCCTTTACTGGTGCCAACTCTTCTCATATTCCCATCTCAACCATGTCCAACCTAGCTTTAATTCCATCTTTTGTTTTTCTAGATGTATTTAGCAACGTGCTGATAACACTGTCAAATATATTTTTTTCTACATGCATAACATCAATAAAATGTCTTACATACAGACAATTCCAGTATTTTAATTCAAAAAAAATTGATATCTTTTTCCAACCGATTTTCGTAAGGTTTTTCGAAGCCGGTTTACCAAAAGTAGTGTCCAAATTTTTAACTTTCTCACACAATTGACCGCCTGTTAGTGGAGACGGTGTTGTACGTTCTTCTGAACTTCCATCGAATGATGTCTTCCAAGAATGGTACTTATGTCATCGCGGTAGAAATCTGTGATGTCCTAGAAACATGGTTTTCGATGAATGTTTCAACCTAATTGATTGTGTACCTTCTTCGCAAACGGGACAGCCTTGAGTTCATTTAATGCTATATCCTGAAAAATTTCCATAAGCTGGGAAGTTATTTATCGTCCCATACAACATGGCTATCAAAGTGAAATCTTCCTTTCTATAAACATCATACAATGTAACACCTGAATCCCACAATAATTTCAAATCTTCGATCAATGGATCTAAATAAATATCAATATCATTACCAGGTTGGTTTGGTCCTGATATAAGCATA
This sequence comes from Viscum album, assembly GCA_963277665.1. Classification (NCBI taxonomy): domain Eukaryota; kingdom Viridiplantae; phylum Streptophyta; class Magnoliopsida; order Santalales; family Viscaceae; genus Viscum; species Viscum album. The sequence continues at coordinate 45,606,070 of OY728156.1, forward strand.
GATAACATGATGTATTTTCGTTTCATGCATAACCATGGTGGTAAGTTATAATTTATCAATATAACCGGCCATGTACTGTGACTGCTTCTTTGAAAACCAAAAGGATTCACTCCATCTGTAGATAACACAAGACGAAGGTTTCTCGACTCGTTTCCAAATTCAGGATACTCATGATCGATTCTTTTCCACTGAGGAGAGTCTGCCAGGTGACGTAGTATCCCATATTTAATTCTGTTATCTGCATGCCATGTTAATTGTTCTGCAGTCTCCTCACTTCCATATAGGCGTCTAAACCTTGGAATGATTGTAAAGTACCATACAACTTTAGTAGGACTGGATTCATCTTTCTTGTATTGAGAAGCACCACACTTTGGGCATTATTTAAGTGATTTGTGGTCCTTGCGAAACAGTATACAGTCATTCGGGCAGGCGTGTATTCTTTCATATATCATACCCATAGAGCATAGCATTTGTTTGGCATCGTATGTTCGGCTCGAGAGCTCATTGTCTTCTGGGAGCATGTCATTCAAGAGGGCAATTATTTTCGTAAAACTGTCGTCACTCCACCCATTATCTGCTTTCAAATTATACAGCTTCAGTACGGCAGACAATGCTGTATATTTAGTGCAACCAGCATACAATGGCGTCTTTGCACAACTTTTTAACTTCTCAAACAATTTTGGGCAATCACGAAGTTCATCTTCGAAGGTCCTTGTCATTTTCTCAATACGATCTTCATCATCATTCACATCTGTAATCACATCCTCCATACGGTTATCTTCATTGTTCATGTTTGTAATCATATCATATGATCCATAAAACACAGTGTCACCCCAGTCACTACCTACATTCGTTGTTTCCCCGTGTTTATTCCAACATGTATAACTTTGATCTATTCCGTGACAGATCAAGTGTTCTTCCAACTCATCTGGACTAATTTGTTTTGAATAACAACAGCGTAAACACGGACAAAGGATTTGAGAAGAGTCACATGCATGATCTTTTGCAAACTTGATAAATTCTTTCACGCCTTCTTCATACTCTTTTGTCAACCAATTGGCATTCATCCATTCTTTATTTATATTCATCCTATTTAAAATCCATAGGATAAACATATAGGTTAAAGGAGAAGGAATATGAGTATAATTTACATAAAAAATAAGATACTTCAAGGAAATAAAGGAATAAATAAATACCAAAATAAAAAATATATTGGGAACCACTACAATCCCCAAGCCTCACATCATCTAGATCTCTAAAACCCATCAAAGTTACTCCAACTCGATCTGGAAACACTGGGACCCAATTCTACCTAACCTTCAATACATGAGGATTTCTTGGGTACTCAGTAGGGAACCACCAATGTGGTTTCATAAATTCTAATTTTTAGTTATATGTGCATGTTTCATGCACTGAATAAATAAATAATATCTAAAAAATAAATAAATAAATCATCATGGATCCTCAGGTTCGTAGCCTCGATCATCCATACCAACTTTGGCTAGTGCCAAAGTCTATTTGAGAACATTGTGATGACTATACCAACCATAACAATAATCATGAGGTCTTTCACCCTAGTATACATTGATAATTACCCTAGATATAAACTCACCCTGGTGAATATGATAATAACCTGGAAAACCTCTATCCCATTATCACAACTTGAGTAGTATCCATACTAGTATAAAATTGTTCCCAACAACTTAACCCCAGTAGTGCAGGACACTCAACCAAACTGTCCAAATACACAATAAGGACTGAAATCTCTCACCTATCCACTTTTCATAACAAATATAATCACTACTCAAAATCAATGGCATCCCTATTAGTAGTATCATAGACCTCACTACTATGTAATTTTTTCCATTTCAATAAAATACCACCTCAAGGTCATTTTTTTAATAAAAGTGGTGACATGAATTGGTCACCTAATTCATGCCCCAAAGGACTCAATTAAAAAAAGAGTATAAGTATAAACACAAGGTGAAAAGAACTTACACCAGTAGGGATTGAGAGAAGTATAAACCAAAAACACCAAGGAAAATCTGGAAAAATATCTAGAAGCAATGAATGATCCAAACAACCTATTATCAACTATTCCATGATCTCCAAAAGGGGTTTTACTATCCATGGGGACAGCACTAATCCATCTGGCTCGAAGGGAATCCAATGCCTTCATAAATTTTCTTCTCTATCAACTTGAGTTATGTTATTCATGCTGTTATACAGTTGTTATTTTAAAATGAAGGGCTGAAATGAAACCTGAGAAAGACCTTAATACATTAAAACCAATGTTTAGAAAGGAAAACCATTAAAGGTTTGGATTAATAAGCTGTTAAGAATGAAGACCATCATTGCAACATCACCATCCAACAGAAGCACATGATGTAGTGAAACACTCATCGCATGAGAGCATCATATTATTTATCAGTGTCTTACATGGTATAGCCTCATAATATTTACATGGTAATATTCCATACTATAAATAGTCTCAAGAGACGGCTCATGTCCCATTTCAATATATAGGTTTGTTCTGGGTCAGTCTACACATCCAGCCTATCAACAACCTTACAAAGTTATACCCACCCAAGTAGTCACATCCCCAAGGGGGATGTTCACACACTTTAGGTTCAATTCAATAAGTCCAACGGCTCTGATGTATCACTAGTTCCATGTGTGGCCTATGGGAACAAATACATAAAAGTCACAGAATATATTCCAGGAGGTCTCCGGGTTCCCCCTAACAAGGTCCTCTAAGTCACACTCACTCTAATAACACCCATTAAGGAAGTTATAAATCCATAAAGAAATTACCAGGACCACATACCTATTTTATATGTTTCTACTATTTTAATTCCAAGTTTAAAACTATTCCTAGGCTCGCTAAGCCTCGTCCAATGTCTACCCCATGATCAACTCATCAATATAGCTCCTTCCTCTCTCCAAAAAAACCAAAATTATTAAATTATAACATTTATAATTAATTATCCAAATCAATTTAAACTAGATATATTCACTAGAAACTCATCTTGTGGACTTTTCATGTTAGAACCAAGACCAAAAATCCATATAAGATCTGAAGTGGGATCTTAGTGCCATCTTAGGAAAAATACCCAACTATCATAACCAAATCCATAGACAACATTATATAATTTGATCCAATATCCATGAAAACTACAAAAGGAAACACAAATCCTTCATAATTATTGGTGACTTGCAGATACCATCATGATGCCTCTTATACATGAGGTAGGAAAACACCCCCATCAAATCAATATGATACCACCGTGCTCCAGTTGAATCACCCATAAAACCTAATCTAGATAAATCAAAAATCAATAGAAACTAAATATAAAGAATAAAATGGTAAGGAAGATGGTGAAATCACTTAGAATTGTTGAATAAATCCACTAAAAAACTCCCCATGGAAAGGGGAATCAAAGAGGAATAAGGGGGTGGGTCGATTGGGCATTGTATAAGAGGGAGGATGAGAAATGGGGGCTTCCCCTATTGTAATTTCAGAGGGAAAAAGATGAAAATATAATTTTAATGTTCTACACGATTTTCCAAACCATATATTAATAATGTGGTGGCACTGTACAAGAAAACCCCTTCAAATATTTGGTCAACATAGTTTACCAAACTATGCATTAATTATGTAAATTGGAACTACCTCAGTCTACAAAATTTCACATGTTTTGTATGAAATCATGAAAAAATGGTATATTAATCCCTAACTAAAATCCACCTCACATGGTTTCCTCTAAGATATCCCATGGTTAACCTTCACTAACCATGAAAGTCAACTATGTGATTTAGAAAGAGGACTGAAAACCTCCTCATGCTCAAGGTTCTACGTTGTTTCTCAAAAAATATAAACACAAAACCATGTTTCATTTGAAAAATCTCCAAAAAAACATCATATAAAACTAAAATAAAGCTTGTGAGACTCACCTGACTACTTGAGGCACCTCTCAAACCGCGGTGGAGGATGAGGCAGCAGAGGAGGAAGAGGAGGAGGCGCCGGTGGAGGAGGAGGATGAGGCATCAGACTAGGAGGAGGAGGAGGAAGCGCCGGTGGAGGAGGAGGAGGACAAGGCTGCGGTGGAGAAGAAGGAGGAGGAGGAGGAGGAGCAGAGGAGGAGGAGGAGGCGGCGACCAGAGGAGGAGAAGAAGGAGGAGGCGGTGGCCAGAGGAGGAGGCGGCGGTCGGAGGAGGAGAAGGAGGAGGAGGCGGCGGCCGGAGGAGGAGGCGGCGGCCGGAGGAGGAGGAGCAGGAGGAGGCGGCGGCCGCGGCGGAGGAGGAGGAGGCGGCGGCAGCGGTGCAGAGGAGGGATTCCGTGAGAGCTTGACCGGGTGCAGGGAGGAGGAAGAGGACCCGCGGGTTTTTAACAAATCTGTGTGAGCCTTTATCAGCGCTAGTAAAAAGGGCTGATAAAGGTCCACTTTATCAGCACTAAAAAAGCGCTGATAAAGGGGAGGACATTTATCAGCGCTTTTCTGTTAGTGCTGATAAAGGCAGGCGCATTCCTTGCCCAGTTTTGTGGTAGTGGTTTGAGACTTCACCGACAGATTTAAAACTTGATTTATGTTTCTTTCCATATTGACAAGGATCACAAACATTTAAAGAATTGAATCTAAGCTCTGGTAGATCCTTAACTAGTATTTTATTAGATATTTTTCATAGGTTCCTAAGGTTACAGGGTCCTAACCTTCTATTTTGTAACCAAGAATGATCTTCCATTACACTAAGGTAAGGTAGGTCTTGGCTTCTAAGGTCTTCTAATTTAAGTTTGTAAACATTCTCTTGGCTATTGGCAGAAAAAATGAACTCTTCCTTAGAATTGTGTACTAAGCACTTGTCATTCCTAAAATTCACAATGCAATCTTCATCACATAATTGAATTATGCTAATGAGGTTGTGCTTAAGACTTTTAACAAATAAAACATTTTAAATAAAAGTTTTTACAAGAAGAACAATGTTACCTATACCAATAATTTCTCCCTGAGCATTATCTCCAAAAGTTACTACTCCTCATTTCGTCTTGATAGTATTTTCAAAGTTGTTTTTGTTACCAGTCATATGCCAGGAACATCCACTATCCATGTACCATATATTTTATTTGGTACTTTATTTACTTTCCTGAAAATAAGATGTTATACTTTCGGAACCCAAAATTTCTTGGATCCGGAAATTTCAGAAAGCAAAATTTCAGGTACCCACATTTTTTTAGAAAAATAGGCTTTATGAAATCCTAAAGACTGGTTTTTGTTTAAGGAACAATTTTTTTCCCAGTGTCCACCACACTGACACTTAGTGAAGAATGGATCACTTTGAGGAAAAAAATAATTGTTACTAAAAATCAGTTTTGAACTAGTATAACCAAATCCAAAATTATCTCTTAGAGGTCTAATTTGAGAATACATCTTATCAAAATTTTCCTTACCTAAGGTAAGGTTTGCAAACACTTCCTCAAAGAAAATATTTCTGACATCAGTCTAATAATTAAGTTCTTGTCTTCCAAAACATTAGTTTTATAACTAGAGATAGGCTCAAAAATATTTTTCATAGAAATTACATTTTCTAAATCCTTAGAAAGTTTATACTTCTCAAAATTTACTTCCTCATGAATTTTTGAAATACGTTCAAAATCGATGATTTTCTTATCAAGATCTTTAGAAATATCTGATATTTCTTTAGTAAGTATAGAAATACTATAATTTTCCTTATCAAGCTTTTTTTTGACTTTAGAATTTTCATTCTCAAGAATCTTAGCAAACCTAGAAACTTCTTCATAGGTAGGTAAGGTATTATCCCCATTATAAGAAGATTATTCATCTGAAGGTTCATAATATTTACTATCACTATTATTAGAATTTAGGGATACATTGGTCATAGATTTAGCATTGTGTACCTTATCCATTAAGCAATTATTTTAAATAGGTATTCTTCTTATTAAACCAAGATTCTCCTGTCCAAAAGATTCATAATCTGATGATTCATCTGAAGAGCCTCCACCACTGGTACTCTAGGTGTCATTATCTTTTAAGAATTTCTTATCTTTAGCTTTCTAGTACTTATTTCTATTTCTCTCAGAATGCTTTTCCTTTCTTTCCTTTCTCTTAAGAATAGGACAATCTGGTCTCATATATCTAGCTCTTTTGCATTCATAACATGTGACTTCTGAATCTTTCTTATATTTCCTTTATTTCTTATTGTATCTGGATTTAAGGTTCTTCTGTCCAAAAATCTTTTTCATCCTTAGAGAAAGATTTGCTAACTCATTTTCTGAATATTCACTTCCACTAGATTCAGATTGAATAATAATCTTCTTAGATTTAGATCTTGTAACTCTATTACGAGTCTCGGTTTTCATATGATTTGAAGTTGTTGTAAAAGCAACACTGCCATTCCCATTATTTTTCTTAATATTATCAGCATCTCTCTTAAATCTAGTTTCATGTTGAAGAAGAGTTCCAAAAAGTTCATCAATAGAAATCTGATTAACCTTTCTATTCTCATCAATAGCAGTTCTCTTGGATTACCACTCATTGGGCATGATGTCTATGATTTTATCCACAAGAACTTCATCATATAATCCTTTCTCACCCATAGATTGTAAACTAATAACAATAGTCATAAATCTTTGTTGCACCTTACATATGGGTTCTCCATAAAGAAAGCAGAAACCATGATGTTCAGCTCTGAGCATGGATCTTCTAGTTTCAATAACTTTGGAAGTTCCAAAGTGTGTAACTTCAAGCTTCTTCCAAATACCATTAGCTGCTTCACAAGATGAAATTTCTCTATATATATTTCTAGTCATAGAACAAAGTAATGTATTGTGTACCTTATAATTCAGTTGATATTCATGCTTTTCTTGGTTTTTGAAGGTACTAAATTCCTTGTCATGGATTTTATATCCTCCAGTAAGAATAACAAAATTATCTAGTCAAGTATTGATAATGAATGTCTTCATATGATCTCTCCAATATTCTTAATGATTCCCATAAAAAGTAGGTGGTTTAGTAGGATTTAGGTTGTCAATGGAACCAACATTGATTCCTGCCATCTTAAAGAAAAACTTTCCAAAAAAACTTGTTAGAAAAAACTCTCTAAACAAGGATTATAATATCCTAAGAACGGAAAATATAGAACAAGGAAAAACATGAGCAAGAAACCTTATATGTGAATATAAGTATTTTAGAAACCTCCTCTAATAACAATTATTGGTTTGGTATGGAGTATGATATTCTCCAATGATACCAACTGTAGGATCAAAATAATAAAGTAGATGCTCAATATATAAGAGGGGGTGAATTGTATACTTTAAAAATTCTTTGGGAACTTTTAAAGTTGGTTAGAAACTTTTATATTTTTTAACAAGGTTAAACTAGGTAAATACACAAAACCTCAAAGTTCTACTAACTTGCTTGATTCCGGAAATATGATTCTGAAAATGTAATTCCAGAAAATTAGTTCCAGAAATAAAACTTAATAGAAGTTTACAAAGATAAAGATTCTACCTTAAAGCATATAGAATCTCACTATATCAGAGTACAAGTATAAGGAAGTATAAGATAGTTATGCTTTCCTCAACAATCAAAATGTAGCGAAAAACTTGAAACAATACAAGTAACAAGTAGTAAATATTTTAACCCAAAGAGAAGGGTATTCAATAACCTTGGATAAAGGTTCCTTGATTTATACTTTCAAGAAAGTCTATCTTACCCACACCAGGGTAAGCCCTAGATACAAAGATTGGAGTCTGTCTTGATATCCCTGCAAGACCTCAACTTCATGGTAGTTTGCACCTCTGTCTTCCTATCTTAGTAAGCCCTCAAATGTACTCAACAACATTAAAATTCGCATGAAGCAATTCTGAGCAAGATGTTCAGTATGCACAAAGCATGAGAGTATCTCTCTCTAGAAATCACTTCAATATCATGTAATATCTAGATTTTTAGAACAGTCATCAAAAGTTTTGAGCTCTTTCAAATGAGCTTCTATTTATATGCACATCTTCAACGGTCGGCTCCCCCCTCCAACGGTCATATTTTTCCTTGAATTTCAGAGGGACCTATACACGTGTCACTCAAACAATGTTTAGTTAGTAACTAAATGCATGACATCATTTTATAACCAAAACATGAGTAAGAAAAAATATGGTTACTTAACCAAATTAATTTTTCAGAATGTAAGAAAAAATGAAAGTTCAGAGTCTACCCAAAAATAATCGGAGTATGTGATATAGGATATTCAGATTTTGTTTATCAGAAGAATTTGGAGCTAGAATTCTATAGAATTCGGACTCTGAATTTTAAAAAAAAATTGGAGTCTAAATTCATAAGAATTTGAAACCTGAACTCATAAGAGTTCGGAGTATGAATTCAGAGAACTCAAAACATGAACTCATAAAATTTTGGTGTTTGAATTCAGATAACTCGGATTCAGAACTCAGAAGAGTTCGAAGTCTGAATTCAGAGAACTCGGAGTCAAAACTCAAAAGAGTTTGGAGTCTGAATTCATATAGTTTAGAACCTGAATTTGTATCCTGAAAACAGAATGTTTTATATCTAATTATATATATGACTCCAAGGTTTTGGATACGAAACTGAATTTTATACTTAGAAAAAATGAACAATGAAAAACATGGTAAGGATAAATTTCCTTGGGGAAGGAAAATTTTCCTTATGAAAGTAAAACATAGGGTAAATGAAATTTTCCATAAGATAAGGTGTTTGTGATTTTCAAAACATGAAAAAATGGTAAAGTCATAAATAAAACTTATTGACTCAACAATCTCTCCAAACATGAAGGAATGGAAAAGTCATAAGGAAACCTTATTGACTCAACAATATTTAAGGATGAAAATGAGTTTGGTAGCTATAAATTTAGAACATAAAAAGAATGGGCATTTAATTTTATAATATATAAACCTATTTATAATCCATTTGTTATAAAATTCATTATATTAACCAATGTTTATTATACTTTTAATTATCCTTAACAACTCATTTATAATTTTAAAATATTAAAATCCATTTATAAATATTTAATGAATTTATATCATATTATATTAATAAATTTCAATATTTACTTATCATTTAAAAATTTATAATAACTAATTATTTAATAATTACTTTATTCATATTTTTATTACATCACCATGTAGCTTAAAAAACCCATAACTACCTGATTTATAACAAGGATTTCACTTTAATAAATTTTAATAATATTTTGAGTTTATAGTTTTAGAGAAATAGGAAAAAATATTATATATAAAAACCTAAAATAAAAGTGGAAACTTCCGATAAATGTTTATTTTATTATATAAAAATAGGATTCTTAAATTTAAACTCATGTTTCATCAAAAACATGAATTATAGTGAGAATTTTATTATTTATTCTAGTATATCCATCTAATAATTTATAGATCCCTTCTAGGTTTAAAATGTAAATGAAAACATAATAAATGGTGATATAAATTGATTAGTAAGGAAAATCATACAATAGAATATATTATATAATAAATAAAGTATGAATAATATGGAAGTGATAAACAATAATCAAATATGTCATATAACTAATATCATAAAATGGGAATATATATGTGGATGACATAAGAAAATAAATAATCAAATATATAAAAATTTATAATTTGTAATAATATAATCCATAATTTTAGGCATCATAATCATACCAACAAGGCCTTGGATAAGGAATCATAAACATGTTGTCATATCCTTATTCCATGACATCATAAATAATTATGTAGAAATAAACCAAGTACCCATGCTAGTTTGTCTCTTGAGACCTATCGATGCATCAAGAGGATATATTATTCCCATATTATCACATAGTAAGTAAAATTTATGCATAATATGAAATAAATTAATTAAAATTAAATATATAATCAACATAAACATTCATATTGAAAACTAGCATATGAAATTTTATTATATTCCCCGATCAATAAATAGGAAAACATAATGATAATCCATACATAAAAAAGGTGGATGTTATAATTAGAGTATATCGCATGTAAATCATAAGAACCATAAAATAATGTTTATATATAAGAGTATACCTCTAAAATAACAGTATAGGTTTTCTTTTGAAACATGATAAAAATATCATTTTCTTTTTATACCATTTTAAATAAAAATTTCCAAAATAATGACGAAATGATTTTGTTTAAAATAAAAACTAAAACTTATAAATTAATCTTTAAATCAAATAATATCTATGATATTAGGAAAACTATACATTTAGTAAATGTTAAAACAAATATTCCATTCACACTTTTGGTAAAAATTAAAAAGTACCACATTTGGAAAATGAAAAGAAAATTCATCTTAAACCTTTGTAAATAAAGTAAAATATTGTTTAAAATAACTTCAAAAATCACTGGATCATAGTAAAAGCATTATTGAAAAAATTTTAGATAACATAGATATATATGAGAAATATTCTTGACCAAAAGGAGAAATAAATTCAATTTTCAATAAAAATATTTTCTTCGTCGTTTTAAGTACCAAAGAGAAGAAAATGAAAGGAAAACATTTAATCTCAATATATAATCATATAAAAAGAATATATATGTATTTTAAAAGATAAATATATTATAATTTCATTCAATTTAAATTTAAACATAAATAATCCTTAATAAAAATGAGATTATGGAATAACCACTTATGATTTTAATAAATTTTGAATCAAATCCACTTAAAAAGAGATAACTTGATTTAAAACTTAAAATACCCACCATAAAAATGAATTAATGATATAATATTTTAATGGGGTAGTGTGTACACCAAATAAAATAAATTGTGTGCATAATATAACATAAGTCTAAATGCAGTGGAATTAAAATAAAAAACTCTTACCTTGAGTCGGACTCACCACGTAATTATTTTATCTCCTATATAATAAAATTATATTAATTTTATAAATTATTAATAAAAAAATTTGGGTGAATTTCATTATTATTTTCCCTTTTATTTAAATTATTACTATGCCTTATATATTTATTAAATTTATTAAATTCATGTCATATATTTTGAGCATGTTCGGTTCATAATCACAAAATAAATTTGGTAGGTTGAACATGGTCAAAAGGGTCATGGTTCTATCAAATATTGAATATTAATAATTATTTGATTTGATTTTTATAAATTAAATACATTTTAAAACCATCCATTTAATATGGATGTGAAAATGAAATGTGTCGTATCATGGAGGTGGTAGTTTGCACATTCACACGAGCGACGCTATCACCTTCCAATGGATAGAAAGGGTAAGAAGGTAAGTAATATTTTTTCTTTATAGATTAAATATTATATCAAAAATATAACATATATTCATTAAATATGTCATTATTATAATACAAGAGTGGAGATAAGGTCAAATGAATCACATCGTTGTGTGGAGGTGGTAGTCTGAAGATACACACGAGTGAAAACTTCATTTCCCATTTAGTGGAAAGAAGGTGGAAAGTGGTTGTAAAATAATCATAATAAAGTCTTAGAATATTTATTATATTAGATTCATTACATTAGTATAGATACAATATATTTATAGGAAGTATCATAAGAAATAGACATTCAAAAAGTTGGAAAATGATTACCTATTCTTTGAGATACCTCCTTTGGCTTAAAAATTAATCCCTTTTAGAATGGTCTTGGGAGAAGAACATAAGATCAACAATGAAGTGAATGAATATAGACAAGTTTTAAGGAAGGTTTTTTCTAAGATATAGGGATAAATTTTTTTTAATAATATTGGAGATGAATTTTCATTTTACAATTGAGGGGAGTGGCACACTTGTAATGTTTCAAAACATTTAAATATTATATATGTCTTATTTATGGTCAAGTGGCTCAAAAACTATCCAGTTTAAAAGAAAATATAGTAATAATTGAAATAAAATATTCAAATAACAATTAAGATAATGTTTTTTATCCTTATCACTTAGTATTTACCTTAATTAACTTAATTTACCCTTTACCGTGGTGACAAATTTTTATCGGGGTTACTATTCATTAGAAAAAAAATGGAATTGAAATAATTAATAAATTCAAACCTCATAATTAAAAAATATTGAATCCATTTTTCAATATTCAATTTTTAAAATTTTCATAAATTACTTTTTAATATAATTCCACAAAATGCAATGAAAAATATTTCTTAGAAAGTTATGTTTTTAAGAAAAAAATGAATTCATTCCAAAATATGACATAATTTTTACTCCTATGTAATTATTTAGATTATTTTTAATAAATTGAATCTTAATATACTTTAACTACAAATCTAAAATATAATGTAACTTTTGAATTACATGATTAAAACAAAATAAATGATAAATTTGTAAAAATTGGGGTTTTCACTGTTCACTCCAAAATCAATCTTTAAGAAAAATACCAAAAATTTACCCAAATATAATTTTGATATGATGAAAAAAGAATTATATAAAATTAAATTTAAAAAATTTATATATTTATATATTTTTTAAATATACATCAAAACTAATTTTATAGAAAAATATCCTTTTAAAACTTTTAGTGCTCTTAATCTATTCCATATAAATTAATAATTATATGAGTGTTGTGAATTATATTCTTTTTAATTTTTCATAGGAAAACTATCAACCAATAATATTGAAATATATGTAGTCGTTATATATCTAAAACCTATAAATATACAATGGTTATGTGTCCAACGACCATATATATAACGATCATATTACATTCTTATATTTAGCCTTATACGCTTCTTTAAAAATTATTTATTTACTTCTATCACAATATATATATTATATTATTAATTATTTTCCATGTTTTTGTAGTTTCATTTAGGTTCACAAATCACTTGGTGAAATATAAGGATAATGATATTATGTTTGTAGTATTTATATATATATATATATGCATTTACCATGCTTGTACTTTTCTTCATGTTATTTTATATTGCAACCTCATAATGTATCAGTGCTTATCTTTCATTGTAATGTTTTTTATCAATAAAATTAGCATGTAATAATTTAGTTTTATGTTATTTATATCACAAGATACCAAACATAATATTAATTTAAAGGGGAACTACATATCGAAATATCAGGGAGTTTCCTGTATTTATAATTAATTTATATTATAATATTAATATAGTTTGAAATGAAAATAATTTAATATATTTTATAATTTTACTACTGTTTAAAAATATATTTTTAAGAAATTAATAATAATTTATTCAATTGGGATCTGGTTGATAATACCCATAAAAAAATTCTTGAAATTTACTCAAACATCAATTTTATTTTTAATTCATTGCATTAATTTTACATAAACTTGAATAAATAATACTATAATCATGATAAGTCAAATTGAATAATGTCATTTGTGGGATTTTTTGGGCCTTTTGGAAAAGGAATTATAAAAATAGTATAGGGTAAAAAATATTTTGGCAAATTTGTATCCACTTAAATGGACCTTATTCACACAATCTATTCATGTATGCTTTCATAAACGAGGTTTACACAAGTGATAGAATACATATATATCTTGTATAAACCCCATTCTAAGCGGATTATTTTAAAAAAAACCACTCTTATGGGTGAACTTCATTTATGTAAACCTTCAATAACTAAAACAGCTTGTGTTAAAATGTTCGCACAAGCGAATTTAAAATTTTAAAAAAAATTATTATGCGTTTGTCTATAATAAAATTTTAAATAGTATTAAAAATATCATTAATTTGTTTGAAACTATGTGTGTATCTAAAACCAAATTTTAAATAGTGTAAAATGTTGATATTTTATTTATAAATACTTTTATTAAATTAATCACAAAATATATTAGAAAACTCCACTAAGGGTCCCCTTTTATAAGGGAGTGTCATTTTACATCCTTTAAAGATTTTTCATATGGAATTCAGGTTCTACTTTGTAGGTAATATAAAAATACTATATTAATAATAATAATAATATATAATATATAATATATGATTAATAATAATAATAAATACTATAAAAAATTATTAAACATATAATAATGCAGAATAACTAATAATTGATAAAAAGTATCAATGAAAAATAATTTACAACAATTTATGATATAATTAAATAATAACTATATTAATACTTATAATTAATAATTAATAATATATTTTATATTTATTTAATATAATTAAGAACTAATAATATAATTTATATAATTTATAATAGATAAATAGGATTACAACAACCAAACACACACACACATAAAAATCTCAGTTAGTCAAGCCTCATCCCTCCCTATAAGGATTGATAGGAAACCACTAGACCTATTTTATTTAATATTAATGGTCCTTAAAGGGATTATAATTTTAATACTTGGAGTCCCTATGATATGATCTGTTGAAGGGGCCTACTATTGTCATGCCAAAATGTTCCATGGCTGACCTAACTGCACAATGGTCCATTTTCTAGATCTAAGGCTCTATGACATCATATGACTCTTAACATTTCCAAGATTAGCACCATGTCATGGTGAATTATAATTATGTGTGGCCTACATCATTGATATCCCCATGGAACTCCCAAAGGTTCACCACCATACCCATGGAAACGTTATGGTTCTCTACGTGTCGACCTACCGACGCCCGTAAGGCTCCTCGATAGAGACCCCAGGGATGAACCAAGCCCCATTCTTGCAACGCACATTCCTCATGGAGTTTTCTTATCCCAACTAATTTTTTGATTATTTTTAGTACTTGGGGACATTATTTAGACCTGAATATCCTCTAGAATGTGGAAATTATACAGAGAATATGTTTTGGAGAACTTGGAAGTCGATATGGTCTATTGTGTTTTATTTTGATATTAATGAACAAATAATATTCATAATCACATAAAATAATAGTTTTAAAGTGATATTAATACTATTGAATATAATAATGATTATTTGAGTTGATTTGGAAAGGATTTTATTTTAATTGGAAAGTTGTGAAGTTTGAGCTGAAATGTGAATGAAATGTTCATAGGATACATGCCTAATATTTACAGAGTACATCCTAGAACTATTTTTCCTAGGGTATACATCCTAGTGATGATTTTTAGAGGGTAAAACATATTCATATACTTCATAGGGTACACACCGATAATATTTTTTTAAATTTCATGGACAGTTCGTAGGGTACAGAGGAACTTTGTAAGGTACACTGAATGTCACAATCCAGGTTTTTAAAAATAAACTAAAATTCATGAAACCTTGTTTTAATTAGATATTTATGACTATCCTTTAAACATAATTATGTCACTTTTATATTTTTAATATCAAAAAATAGTCATCTACGATTGTGATCAGTAAGTTATTTGGAGTCTGATAGAACCAACTTGTTTTTTTGTTGAATAGTAACATACCCTTATGAATAGTAGTATGACCCTTATGAATATTAAATCATATTATTATTTTATTTTAATAAGGATTTAAGATAATGACATCTTGATTAATTTTTCAAGGTGATATAAAATAAGTTAAAGTTATAAAATTGTTAATTTTTTAATAAAGTATGATTTTATTAATAATTAAATTAATAATATTTAGAAAATTATTTTTAAAAAAATTGAGTTCATTTTCTAATTCTACACATCAAAAATATTTAGGGTTAATTTTTGTGATTTTTTTGAAATACTTGATTTTTGGATGAATAGTGAAATACGGTAAAATACTGTATATACAAATTATCGGTTAAATACACTATTTATGACATCATAACTAATGTAAGCCCACTTTTTTCAGACTCACATGCTCTCTTTACTATTTTGATCATAGTAATGAATATTATTCAAATTCTTGGACAAAAATATTATAATAATGATTAAAATAATGTAAAATCCCTCCTCTCCTCTACTATAAATACCACCTTCATTACCCACTTCCGCCCACACCTCTCATGCCTTCAGACATTCTATGTTCTACCCAATAATACTCCCAATACCCTTCCCCATGTCAATGACCTACTGGTATCACCAAATTTCTAAAACTAAGGTCCTTAAGAAGGATCTTAAGGAGAAGACATCAAGAGGTAAACATCCTCTTTTGTTTTCTTTATTTTCTTTTCATTTTCTTTTCTATTATTCTTCTTTCCTCACCTATCCTTATCCAAGAGGTATGAATTATCTATTATCTTACATATTCTAGATGTAATAATGTTTATGGAATACTCACCATTATACTTTTTCTTCTCTCCCACTTATTCAAGAAATTAAAACACTATCTGTGATGTGTTGATTTACTGACATTATGAGCGATGTTATTTCAATTTCTTCAACTTCCTTCAAGACTGGTCATGAAACCATTTTTGTGGTTGAAAAGATTAAAATTTATTTATTATATCTTATATAATATTTTTAAATCTTTTTTCACACATGTTATTAATTTATAACACAAAATGAGTTAATTACGATCGAAGAATCGCGAAAATGACCTAAACAAATATCAATAAAGTTTTAACTTATTAATTATCCACATGCTAGAATTCCAAATGGTAAATCGTATAATTTATGGTTCTGTAAATATGTAAATACCATTCCATTCCAATTCTGGATTTTCACTTCCAATCAATAGGAAAATATCCATCATGAACCGATCATGGAAATCATGTAAAGAATGCACCCAAAACAATGGAAGAAACAAAATACTAACAATTAAAGGGTAAATGATGTAATGAAATAATAATTTAAGGTATTATAAGGAATAATATATTTTTTTAAGATATTAAAAACACTATTTAACCTTTATATAGGATTTTTAAACAAGTTTTAAGAAATACAAACCCGAGGTAAGGGAATTCTTAACCCAATTTTCATTCTTTGGGTTAACTTTATACTTCATTATTTATGTGGTATAAAAAAAATTGTGTGATTAATTTTGTTAATATTAGGTTTAATTATGTTTATTTATATTTTATATACATATCCCATCACTCTATTAAGTCTCACATCAAATATATAATTTATGTAAGGGGGTTTTCTTTTAAAATCCTCTTTTAAAATTCTGTTTTACAAAATTCAAAAGCAATGTTTGTATATAATTATTCATGTTGTATGATTATTTTATGGTTCTTGGGAATTTTTTTATAATGAATGTTGGGACCTATATCACCCTCCATTTCATTGGGTATGTGTAAGTTGGAGGTCAGTCATATGGTTACTCTAAGTGTAACTGTGATGGTTACACAAATTGTAACGTAGTCGTCAGGGTTAAAAATTATAAGGTAGCCGAGAGGGTTACAAGATTATGTAAGTATTACCCCAAGATACCTTTATGGATCATCTGTATGTTTTTTTAAATATCATGGAAATCCCAATTTTCAAAAAGTAAGTTTATATGGGCGACAAGTATGTCTTTTTTAAAATGATTTCATAAGTTACAAGTATTCATGGACTAATGTGTTCTCTCTTTATTTTTATATCTCTTACTGATATTTTTGTTATCATCCCAATTTTTTAAATTATTTTCACAGTTTATAAGATTCTTTAATACAAATAAGGAATCCAATTTAAATTTTATGAATATTTTTCAAAGAAATCATGTTTTATTTCAAACATTTTATATTTTGGAAGAAATGAATACTATTTTTATGGTATCCACTCTATATTAATATGGAATGTTAAGAATGTATTATGTCCAAATTCTCTAAATTTATAAACTTTAAAAGATCCTCAATGTGAAAGGAAGTGATTTTTTGACAAAATTTAGGATTATGTAATGTAATAATGTCTGGTCCTTATAGTGGGTATCATAGGATGGTTTAGATAACTTTAAGGGTTAGGATGATGTTAACAGAATGCCGTAAATGATTTTTTCTTTATTGTTAATTTGAAATGATATAGAACTTAAAGATTAACTTTTTTCTTCAACTATGATATTTTTTCAGAATGGTTTTCTGTAGAAGAAACCGGGAAGTTGAATAGAAGAGGCACTGACAGAACGATATCCTTCCAAATCTGTAACCCGAAATGGTAGGGATTGGAACCAAGCAGTTTTTGATAGTAATGGAGTACCTAATTCTAGAAATAAATAGTGGTAAAATCCATGAAAGATACAAACTAGAGGTAACATAATGAAACATGGTGATATTGGAACATTTTATAAGACAACACCCTCTTGAATTTAATGGATATTCTGACCTAGTCACATCTGAAGGATAGATTAAGGCGCTTAAAAAGATATTTTATATTATGGGCTATTCAGATAATAAGAAGTTAAGTCTTTCAATTTATCTTTTGAAGTTGAAGCAGATCAGTGGTGGTCAATGGACAAAAATATTAGGGATAGAGATGAGATTGAATCCATAGAGTGGGATGAATTTAAAAGAATTTTCCTTGAAAAATATTTTCCTAAGGTGGTGTGACTTAGGATGGAGAAGAAATCCCATGAATTAAAGTAGAGTTAGAAAGATTCAGTGGTCGTGTACGAAGAAAACTTCACATGACTGCCAAGGTATGCTCCAAATCTTATTTTGGATCTTGATATAAAAATCAACCACTTTTACTCTAGATTAAATCCAAGGTATCGAAGGGCATTGGCCTCCTGTTAATTTAAATGTTATGAGAAACTTGTTCAATGTGATGAGAGGGAAAAAATAAATTTTTTGATGATCACATCAACCTTGACAACAAAGGGGAAGAATAGGTACAGATAACAAGTGATGGGTAATAATCAACAAAAGAAATTGGATCGTAAGAAATTCTAGTTTCTGGTTTGTGAAAAGTTTGGAAAAAAGCACCCTGAGGAATGCCTTACCAAAACTATCAAGTGTTTTCAATGTAGTAAGTTTGGACATATGGCCTGAAATTGTAATGAAGATGATCTTAAGACTAATTCTGATATGAAAACTGTAAAGTTTTTGAAATGTGGTGATATGGGTCATTATGAAAGTGTATGCCCAAAGAGATATTGGAACGATCCAATGAATCCAGACTATAATCAAAAAGGTGTAGTGAGATCCTTTGCGACTATGTCAGCAGATGTCGGTCCATCCAATGAAGTTGTATCAGGTACCATGTTTGTTTACTCATATTTTGCTAAAGTTTTGTTCAATATGAAGTCTATACATTCCGTTATTTCTACGGAATTTACTAGTAAATCAGAAATATCATCTCAACAAATGAGACAAGAACTTATTGTGAAAACACTAGGGTTAAATATTATTGCAAAGCTGGATTATCATAATCTTTCTATTGTGTTCTGTGGAAATACTTTAACTGAAAACCTTATTGTTTTTCCCTTAGTAGAGTTTGATGTCATTCTGGAAAAGGATTAGCTTTCTATTTATCATGCTAAGATTGATTGTAGAGAAAAAGAAGTTGTTTTTTAGAAAGATTTTCAGTTTTTATACAATAATGAACCCATACAATTGATAACATATGAGGAATATTAGAAACTAATGAAAGATGAAAATTAAAGTTATCTTACTTATATTGTTGAAAACAAGGGAACTATTCAGATTAATGATGTGCCAGTGGTAAATGAATTCCTTGATGTTTTTTCAAATGAGTTACCTGGTGTCATACCTGATTTGGAAGTCAAATTCACAATTGACTTAGTTCTTAATGCTAATACAATTTAAAAACCACCATATATAATGGATCAAATAGAAATTATTGAACTAAAAATTTAGTTATAGTATTTTCTTGATAAAGGATTCATTCATCCTAGCACTTCACCAGGGGGTGCTCCATCTTTGTTCGTTAAATAGAAAGATGGTTCCATGAGACTTTGCATTGATTATAAAGCATTGAATAACATCACTATCAAAAACAAGTATCCTTTGACTCATATTGATGAATTGTTTGATTAGCTCCAGGGATATTAGTACTTTTCAAGGATTTACTTGAGATCCAGATACCATCAGCTAAAGGTGAAGGAGGATGACATCTATAAAATAGCTCTCCGTAATAGATATGGGCATTATGAATTTTTTGTTATGCCATTTGGGTAAACTAATGAACCTGTTGTATTCATGGATCTTATAAATAGAATATTTCATAACTTATTGGATAAATTTTTTTCTATGTTTATTGATGACATTATAGTATTTTCTAAGAGTAAAGTGGAGCATAAAAAACATCTAAGGGTTTTTTTCCAACATTAAAGGAAAATAAACTGTATAGAAAATTCATCAAGAGTGATTTTAGGTTGCAATGGATTTATTTTCTTGGTCACATTGTAAATAAAGATGTAATAACAGTTAATCCTACAAAAAAAGTGGTTGATGAGTGGCCAAGACCCAAAAATATTACAGAGATTCATAGTTTTATTGGGTTAGTAGGTTATTACTGACAGTTTGTTAAAAACTTTTCATGGTTATCTAGATTGATAACAAAGTTAATGTGAAAAGGGGTTCAATTTATTTTGACATAAGGATATGACGCTTGTTTTTAAGAACTGAATAAGAGATTGGTTAATCCTCCAATTTTGGCCTTACCTTCCCAAAATGGTGAGTTTTGCATCTACAGTGCTGCTTCATTAAAGGGACCTTGTTTTATTTTGATGAAGATTGATTATTTAATTGATTATGATTTAAGACAACTAAAACCACACTAGTTAAATTATCCCACACGTGATTTGGAATTGGAAGTTGTGGTTTTTTATTTGAAAATTTGGAGGCATCATTTATACGGAGCCAAATGTCAAATATATACTAACCATAAAAGTATAAAGTATATATTCACTCAGAAGGAATTAAACATGTGGTAGAGAAGATAGCTTGAATTGATAAAGGATCATGATTGAATGATCAGTTACCATCTGGGAAAGTAAAACAAAGTGGTAGATGCCTTGAGCTGAAAACATCATGCATCATTAACTATGTTATGTTTCGAAAATGATCCCTTGATTAATGATTTGATGAATTTTGGATTGGAATTTATTGGTGCAGGAAATACCTCTGTTTTTTTTTTCAGGTTTCAGTACAGTCATTGTTATCAGACAGAATTAAGAAAGCATAGTAGGAAAACTATGAGCTATAGAAAAATCTAGAATTGGTTAAAATGAGTAAGTTTCTTGAATTTAACCATAATAAAGATTATGTTATGAGATTTAGAAAAAGATTGTGTGTGCCTCGTGATTCCCAGTTGAAGAAATATGTGTTGTGTGAAACTCATAGTTCTCCATTTTCAGTATATCCTGGCAGTACTAAGATGTACTGAGACCTTCAAGAGTATTACTGGTGGGATGGAATAAGAAGAGATATTGTAGATTTTACCATGAAATGTTTGACATGTCAACAGGTTAAAGTAGAGTGGTAGTTTCCAAAGTGGATTCTTCACCCATTGACAGTGCCAAAGTGGAAATAGTAGAATATATCCATGGACTTCGTTTTAGGAATACCTAATAATTCTGGAGGTAACAATGTGATTTGGGTAATTATTGATCGGCTAACTAAATTTTCACATTTTCTTTCTATTCGAGATATAATGTATTTGGATTAGCTTTCTCAATTGTACATCAAAGAGATTGTCAGGTTACATGGAGTTCCTCTTTCCATTGTATCTGATCGGGATCCTAGGTTCACTTCTAATTTTTATAAGGGACTTCAGAAGTCGTTGGGGATAGAATTAAATTTTAGTACATATTTCCATCCTCAATATGAAGGGAAGTTAGAATGAATGATTCAGACTTTAGAGGATATGCTGCGATCTTATTCAATGGACTATTAGGGAAGTTGGGATCAGAATTTTTCTTTAGTTGAGTTTTTTTATAATAACATTTTTTATTCCAGTGTACAGATGGAACCTTTTAAGGCATTGTATATGAATTAGTGTAGAACTCCAAATTTTTGGGATAAATTCGAGGAATGGCAATAGATAGAGTAGAATTAGTAGAGGAAGTGGTTGAGAAATTGAAGATGATCTAGCAACACATAAGGACACACTACTACAAATACCCCTTTTATCAGCACTAAAAACCCCCTTTTATCAGTGCTAGAAAAGCGCTGTTAAAGCCAGAGAAGATAAAGGGGGGATCCCCTTTATCAGCGCTCCAAAAAGCCCTGATCAAGACACTTTTTATCAGTGATAAAAAAAAGCACTGATAAAAGGGGTCTTTCATCAGCGCTTTGTTTAAGTGTTGATAAAAAGGTCCTTTATCAACAGATACTTTATCAGTGCTTTCTTTTTAGCGCTGATAAGGTACCCCTTTTATCAGTGCTTTTTTAAAAGAGCTGATAAAAGTTATGGAAAATTTAAAAAATTAAAAAAATTTAAAAAAAATTAAAAAATTTAAAAAAAATTAAAAAAATTAAAAAATCCTTCCAATCAGGGGGGATTTTATAGCGTTTGATCCCCACCTTTTACAGCGCTTTTCCGCCTCCCCTCCAGCGCCCCCATACACCCCCTCCGCTGTAACGCCCCGACCCCAGCTACCCAGATTCGGTGTATTATTTTAATACATTGGCATGATTACAATGAATCAAGTACCAAAGGACCAATCCATTTAGCAGTCTTGGAAAATAGATTACATACATGAATGTTACATTAAACTTCATAACATACGAAACAACATAAATAATCCTTTATGAATTCCATTATTCCCTTAGATTAACCATGCATATCAATCACAATACACTTCTTGGAATCCTTGGAAAAAATAAAACATAGAAAGGGGTGATCTCAAACGCTTAGTAAGGGTAAGAAATACAGCGGAAAATGACAGAAATATTAGGCATGGTGAATAATTGATTCCACATGCCTTTACCAATAATAAACATGAATACTTTTATGGAAAGAATTTTAGTTGAGTAAATAATGCCATAATAAAACATAATCATCGGTATTCTACTAGTCTAATGACCACATGAACCATCAATATTATTTCCATAATGAGGGAATGTATAATTCCATACATTCTAAAACATTTTGTCAAGGCCTTGGCCAAAACCATAAATCAAATTGGGAAAATGCATCGGCCAATTCCACATCTAGTTGTCTCATGAGACCTACAGATGCATCGAGGAGCTATAGCAGGCTCCACCCGTCACTTACTATGTCCAATACATTCCTCATATGAAAATTTTGAAACATAACATAAACATTCGTATAATAACTAGGATACGAAATGTCAATACTTTAACCATAAACCATGAATGGTATAAAAATAACACATCCACATTCAAACATATCACAAAACCTTCAATACAATATGGAAGTTTTGTATCATAATAAATCAACTTCAAAACAAGTTTAAAATCTATTAAAGTATTTTAAATATATGGAAATGATTTGTAAAACTCTTTTTTTGAAATGTCCCTTTTCATAAAACATTTAAAAGACACATAATTTAGGAAGATATTTAAAGACATTTTTTGAATCAAAGTGTCCCATACCACTTTGAAACTTTTTAAAGTAATTAACATTTTAAAACATTTATGTCCATTTAAATATATCCTTAAAACCATTTTTCAAACATGGACATTAATGAGAATGGTTTGGAAGAATAAATCTTTAAAACATTTAAAATGATGTTGACATAGATGAAATCAAAACTATTTGAGAGAAATATCTCTTTTTTTGAAATCATTTAAAAGTCACATAATTATAAAAGAAAACATTTACTTTGAAAATATTCTTATAAGATTGTAAGGGATGCTTCAACTATTTTATAACTGTGAAAAATAGCCGCACCCTCCGTATAAGTTAAAAAAATACATTCTTACCTTAATTTTGTCAAAAAAGTTAAAAAGGACCTTGTTTGGAAAACGACATAAAGATTCCTTTATAAACATATTATAAAAGGTCAAACAAGGGTATAAATGACTTTAACCCATATTCTGTAAAATATTAAGAATGATTTGAAATACATTTTTAAGAATCATGGATGTGGATGATAAAGAGGTCCCAGTAGATAATTACTTATAAACAACCTCGGATAATGAAGAGATTATGAAGTAAACCATTACCTTATACTTTTCCTTAGTTGAGGGTAGGTTTACCTCCTGTATAATTGTTAAATAATTGTTATTAAATTATACAAGAATCATATACATAAATATGATATCATATATGATCTTTTAATATTGCTTTGTTAATAATATTTTAGTATTATCGTCGTTTTGGGTGTTAACTGATTCGTTTTCCTTTATATGATTTGTTACGTAAGCTATATTTGTTATGGATAGGTTATATCTTATTTATATCCAGAATGATATCAAGTCCTTAAATATTATTTTTAATCATAAATTGAAAATTAGTCTTGAATGGATACGATGGGGAATGAATCTCATCGCGTTCGTGCAGACGGTAGTCCGTACGTACACACGAGCAACAATATCATTATTTTGATATTAAAATAATATATAATTGGATGTTATATCATATATACAGAATAATTATAATTTTATATTTATTATTACTTCAATTACACATCATTATCATACCCATCCAAATAATAATGTTTTGAATAACAATTACACCACGTTGTGGAGACGGTAAGTCGTACGTACGCACGTATGGTGACATGTCATTCAAAGGATGGATAGAATAATGAATATGGTTGTAACATATTTATAATAACATCAAAGTATATAGAAGATACTGGATTTATTATTTTATAATGGAAATAACAAAGAAAGAATATGTGGAAGAAGAAAGGAACTTGAAAGAGGGTGGTGAAAACATTACCTCTTCTTCGGGTTCTTCCTTTTATTTTGATCAAAAGGGATCTTCAGGTTGGCTTTCATATCAAAATAAGGCCTCTAGGTTGAATTTATGGAATTTGAGAGGATATTTGGGCAGGGTTTGGCCGAAACAAAAGGCTTTTATGGTATGAAGAATTGGTTAGAATTGGTTTCCTTTTATAAGTGGGAGGAGGGGCTCTTTATGAAAAACTTAAAGTATTAATTTATAATAAATTTATATTTGGTTTATAATGGCTCCAAAGTAGATTATTCAAAGTATAAGGTGGGTTTGGGTCTAAATCCTTTCATCCAACGGATTTTATACAGGTTTTGGGTCACTATATTACCCTTATAATTTATATTTAACTCTTAGTTAAATAGTTTGACATTTACCATGTCACTTTGTATTTTTATATTATATGGTTAATAAACTTACTATATACTTCCAAGATACCCCAAAGTGGTCCATTAAAGATACTCCTATCATGATATAATTCCTTTGGCTGAGCCTTATATTTTTAGGAATAGAATATCAATTAATAATAGAAAATTTGTTTTAAAAACTCATTTATGTCAATTTTAACACTATTTAATAATTGATTTTTGTTAAATTATTAAAGTCTATATTAATTAGAAACAAGTTCATTTAAGAAATCATAAAATTTAATATTAACCAATAAAATTCATGGATGTCATCAAAACTTCAAAATTACATTTATTTTAACATTTATAATACCAATTATTTGATTCTTTCATTAATAAGAAAAATACTGCATCATTATTGTGTCATAAATATATTTAATTATTAAATGTCTAAAAATTATAAATAAAATACCATTATGTAGGAAATATTTTTATATTTCTAGTTAATATTTATAGTTGAAAATATAACATATATAACCCTATGTAAAAATTTTTTTGCTAAAATGTCATTTTTGTATTTACTTTAACTTAATTAATATAAAGTGTCATTATCACTTACAAGTGGCTCCATGGGGTCCCAAAATCGACTCAAAGATACCCATGGTCGGACATGTGTTAACCAATAGGGTTAGGACATTCATTAGTGTAATTTACTATTATTATAATATTATTTTTTACCCTTATTTACCGTATTTACCCTTTAACCATGGTAAATAAAATATTTACCGAAGTAATTATTCAAAATGTCTAAAAATATAAGTTAACTATTTACAAAATTTGGACCTCATGATTATAAATATTGAATTCATTTTATAAATTCAAAACACATAAGTGGAAGAAATTAATTTAAAATTAATTCCCACTGTCAAAACAAAAAGCGTGTTTTGAAGAAATAATAATTATCAAAAGAATGACACTTGTTTATGTCTGTTTTAAATGTGAAATTATGTCCAATGACCAAAATTGTATTAAATGGTAAAAATATATTCTAAATATACTTTAAAACCACTCAAATTCATAATTTATAACTATTAATTATTTCGATTAAAAAAGTTGTTTTTAATTCAAATTTAGTAATTTTCACTATTCATCAAAGTATGAAAGTTTTTAGAAAAATACCAAAATTTCACCCTAGGCTAATTTCGATATTCCGAATCCAAAAATGAAGTCCATTTTGAAAGCTAAAATTTATAAAATTTCAAAAACTGTGTATTACTATTCATAACGGCTAGTTTGATTGGTTGTGGTGTGTGTTAGAACTCGAAGTTGTGTACAACACACGCTACTATATTATTCAAGGAGAAGCATACTGTGGAAGCTTGGGGTGTTACATACACCCTTTATCAACGCCATCTCCCATATTCCCTCATGCGTGCGCGCCCCTGCCTCCACCAGGTTTTGAACTCGAAACCTCCCCCCTGCGCGCCTAAGCTTTTACCACTCCTCTATTTTGATTTGTTTTACATTTAATGATATATATATATATATAGTTATATTTATTCGTATAGTAATATATATTTATATTAATATATATATATAGTTATATAAATATATATATATAGTTATATTAATATATATATTTATAGTGATATTAATATATATATTTATAGTGATATTAATATATATATTTATAGTAATATTAACATACATATGTAGTTATATTAATATATATATATATAGTTAGATTAATATATATATATAGTTACATTAATATATAGGTATATAAATATTCATATATATGTATTTTAAATAAAATAGATATTATTTATTATTTAGATAAAGCTAATATATTTCATATGTAAATATATTTTATTATTTATATTTATAATTAAATTTTTATGTGTGAATATATAAAAAATATGTATATATTGTTATATATTTGATTATAAATAGCAGTGAATTATAAAAAAATGATATAATTTCAAAGACATAATATCAATATGGATGTAATACCATGGAATAAATTCAGTACACACCAAAAAAAGCCAATAATACCCCCTTAAATGAGGCTGAATTCCACAAAATGTTAAAAAATCGGGGTACCCCGACTAAAAACTCAGTTTTAGAGCCCTTATGGGCCTTTTTTGGCCTCGAAAAAACCTTAACCGGGGTCTCCTAAAATAATAATGATGTAGAGATCATCGCAGGCTTCGATTTGATATGTGGCAGAGCTCAAACGTACACCCGGATCAAAAGTTATGGTCATTTGAAGTTCGACTTGCATTTTCAACATATTTTGGATCTTTTTTTAATTTTTTTATTTATTTAGTTTTCAAATTGTTATTAAATTACTATTAATCAATAATAATTAGAAAATTATTAATTAAGAATATTCTTTTCATTTCTTTATAAGCCATTTTCACTAAATATCTTATATATTAAGTGTAACTGTATATTTATACTTATCTAAAATATATTTAAAATTATATTTAAAAAATATATATTATATTTATATCAATATAACTATATATATATTTAAATATTAATATTTTTTTTAATGAATTTTTTTTTGGAAGTTGACCCTTTCTCAGCGCTTTTAAAAAAAGCGCTGACAAAGACCGCCCTTTATCAGTGCTAACGAAAAAGCACTGATAAAGGGGGGACCTTTAACAGTGATAAAAAAGCGCTGTTAAAGGGGGTACCTTTATCAGTTCTAAAAAAAACGCTGATAAAGGGGTACGTTTATTAGTGCTTTTTTAGCACTGATAAAGGTACCCCCTTTATCAGTGCTTTTTCCTTTGCGCTGATAAAAGTGTGGCGCTGGGAAAAACTGTTTTTGTGATAGTGACAGCTCAGAGCAGATAGACAAGTTATGCAGACAACAGGAGGAAAGAATTTTCTTTTGAGGTAGGTGATCATATTTTTCTTAGAATCTTACCATGAAAAAGTGTTATTCATTTTATTAAGAAAGTAAAATTAATTTCACGGTTCTTTTGGTCTTATTAAATTCCAGATAAAGTTAGACCAGTCGCCTATCGAGTAGATTTGCCTTTGATTTTATCTCAGGTTTATAATGTTTTTTATGTTTTGATGTTGAGAAATTACGTGTCAGATTCATCCCATGTCTTGAGCTCAGAATCTTTTTAACTACAAGAGAACTTTTCTTATGAAGAGAAACCAGTTCAGATTCTTGATTGAATGTAACAAGTATAGCAGAATAAGGTAATCCACCAGGTAAAGGATTTGTAAAGAAACCACATGGTTGAGGAAGCAACATGGGAATATGAAAATTCTATGAGAGAAAGGTACTCTCATTTGTTTAAGAAGTAAATAAAATTTCAAAGACGCAATTTCTAGAAGGTTGGGATAATGTAACATGCCAAGTTTTTTAAAATAAATTGAAATTCATGAAACTTTGTTTTAAGTAGATATTTATAACTAGCCTTTAAACATAATTTTTCCACAACTATGTTTTGAATTTCAAAAAATAGTTATAAAAGTGCAATATGAATAGTTATAATGATTAGATATGATACTAATTAAATATGAATAGATATAAAAGTTTAATATGGACAGTTAACATTCTATAAATTATGAATAGTTATAAAAAGTTTAATATGAATAGTTATAAAGGTGTAATATGAATAGTTATAAATGTGTATATAATGAGAAGATATGATACTAATTAAATTATTAAAATTATATATATTATGTAACCGAAATAAAATTAAAAGTATTGGGACTTCCTGATCGAAATATTCTAGAAAAATGAGGCAGTTATCCCCCTGAATAATGATTTTAATAAAGAGTTATTAATAAACAGGAGATAATATGTTATAATTAAATAATATGTGGTATGATATATGTTGTTATGGTTATATGATAGATTTATAACAAATATATATTTATTATATAGGAGTTTCAAACACATATAAAGCAATACAAAACTTGAGGTAAGAGATTTAGGTTTTTATCTCATTTTAATCAGGATTATTTATACTAGAATTTTTGTTATGGAAAATTATATTATACATATCTAATATACCCATTTAATTTTATTCTAATATATTCATATATATAATTTTAAATATTTAGTACCATTTCTCACTCTTTGGAACTCAAAATGGTTTAGAAAATATTTTTTAGAAAAGTTGACTTTATTTCTCCTCTTTTGGTCGAGAATCTTTCTCCTCAATATCCTAATTCTAAAAAATGTTTTAAATAATGTTTTTAATATGATCCAATTACTATGTAAATATATTGTTACCCATGTTTTAATTTCTTAAAAATGTTTTAAAAATAATATTATTTTCATTTTATGAATAAGTTAATTTTTACTAAAGGTGTGAAAAAAAATTTAACTATTATGACGTGAATAGAATTTATCATCATGATAACCACTGAATACTTTGAATATTTATTTACACATTTCTAGGGTTATTTTCAAATAAACCTTTCTGTATAATATTATGGAAATTTTTAAAATTTAAAAACCTGATTTCAAAAATAAAAGGGTATTTTCCTCAGGAAATATTTTGGTTATATTTAAGTATAATTTTTCATCTAAGATAACATTCTTTGATGTTAAACTTTATTTACTAGGGATATGATCCAATGATATCTTCCTTATTATTTATATGGATGGTTTATGATTATGATGATGATATGTTTATAAAACATATATATTTTCCACGGGATATGTTATGATGATATGATAAATGTTTTATGATCTTATGGAATATATATCGATAGATTATGATTATGTGATGGCTGGGATTATTATATCCCTCCAATGCAATGGGTAATGTGATATTTATATCATGTGAGATTATGATGATAAGTGTGGAAATTATTGTGAATATATTTTTTCCCATTTTTATGTCTGAGTATGATTGCTTATATCTTTTCTCACAAGATGATGCATGGACATGATTGTGAATAGATATGTTCAAAATTTGATGTGTGGTTATGATATCTTATATTTATGATCACAAGATTATGAGTGTATATGATTTCAAATATCTATTCCGAAAAGATTATTATTTCATATGATTATGATTCCATGAGCCTATGTTATGACTCTGGAATGATGATTACTACTTTGACATCCTTATTGATAATGAATCTATATGTGACTAGATTTTGAAGTTCATGATCTAAAATTTTATGGGTATAAGTCTATTACATTGAGAAAAATAAATTTATTATGTTATGATACCCTTTTGATTAACTTATGCATTCTTATGATTGATATCTCCCATGATTACCCTTACTGAGCACTTGAGCTTACCCTTTATTATGTTTTCATTCCCCATATTTTGATCAAAGTTTCTATGTATCACATGTATATAAGGGTACTAAAATGAATTTTTTTATGGGTTATATTGAATATATTTTAAGCAATAGTTTTATTATGAATATAGTTTCCAAAGACACTAAAACTTTACAATTATTGAGCATATATTTTGGAAAATGTATTGAATAATCATATGAAATAATTAAATATGTATGTATGTTATGCTTGGGTCACCTCAATTGGTATCAAAATAATGTTTAGTTATTTTTTAAGATTAGGTTACAGGAAATGTGAGAATAAAACCAAAGAAAACATATGGTGAACCAAAAGTGATATAGTATAAACCTAAAGTATCAAAAGTTGATTAGAAGGTGTCATAAATTATGACATCTCAAAAATTATTTTCTTATGATTTATTACTCTATTTATTTTTTCTCATTAATTATGTTAGTTTTTTTATTCAATGCTTTTAACCAAAAGGAATCATGCTGACATAAACTGTGATGGGTAATACAAGGATCATCCTCATGATAAACCAAAAGTATTTGAAGCTTTGATTTGATATATTATGGTTATTCTCACTCAACTTCTATAGTCTATGATAAATAACATGAACCATATTGAGCTTCTGAGTTCACCAAGGAGGGAGAAACAAAAAATGAGTCATTTATGTGGAAAAAAACAACCCTCTTGTGGGTTTTCAAATCCACTAGTTGCATTAATTCAAGGGAAAATATATTTTTCATTCTTTGGTGCTCATACCACAAGAAAGCTATCATAGAAGTATATCACTTAGAAGGTAAAGTTGATCAATGGTGGACTATTATCAAGAAAAATATTCAAGTTTAAGAAATAACTCCATGGAATGGGAGGATTTTAAGAGGGAATGTATGATGAGCTCATCTGGGATACCCTCTCAAACTGTTACATAACCTTAATTTCCATGTACCCGAAGAGCATTCTCGATCCCCACAGCTGGCGTCCAGCCCCCGAGAAATAACAACAAACATAGGGAAAGATTTTGACCAACCTGAAGCAAACAACATGAAATATATGCATGTATATAAATAAACAATATAAGAAAATAGGAATACATATTACATAATAGATATAAAAGAATTGAAGCGATACAACTAAAACAGTAGAAAAACAATCTCCAAGACACAAGTCCTACTTAAAAGGAAGAAAAAAACTAAAAAACTACTCTAATATTATCCATGTGAGAGCATGGGAAAACTCCCACCATATCACCAACTATAAACACAAACCCAGTTGACAGAAAACATCATTACCTCACTGTGATGCCTTGTCTTTCCCTATATCAAAATAAAAAACAAAGTCTATGCATTACCTCAGGGGTGCACAAGTTGTGAGCTAACAATCTCATAAAGATCCCACCTAGGTGTTCCATAAAAATTCTATGTAATGTAATCCAAGAATGATCAAATTTAAAGAAAATAAGTAATGATATACAATTTTAACAGTTTCATATCAAAAGCATAAAAAACAATTTAATTTCCCATGTTTTCACATTTTTAAAAAATCAGTAAATTAGTTTCAAATAATTTCATATAAATATATAAAAACATATATATCAAATCAAATAAAAGCATGAATCACATATCATATCAAATCCATGGAGGTACAACCAAAACAATATAGTTCAAAATATCCCAAGTTGGCCAAATTATAGGAAACATTATGCCAAAAATCACACTATGTCAGGATAGCTAGGAAACTCATACCTAACATATACAATCACACATGCATCAATCCTCTATAAATATACATCTATTCTAGAGATAATAGGAACAACCTAGCAATTAAACCTTCTAACAAGTATGACAAGTCCTTATTACAATAGACCTAGGGAGAAGAGAAACACCCCATAATAAAACCCCCCAATAGTGGATGATGAATATTACTAAAACTTATAACTATTTACCCAATGTTCCCATGTGTTCTATTTTCAAAAAAAATTATCAAACCATTTCATCAAAACTGTGCTTTGAAAACAATTTCATTACACTATTTCATAAAACCATTTCACAGTGCTTTAAAAACAACTTTTCATTTACCAAAATATCAAGAAAACAATATTTTATCAAAAACCCATTTCAAAAAATACAAATAAAATATATCATTCATTTCATTTAATTTATAAAATAATTTATCAAAACTTTTGCAATGTAGTTTACCAATATAGGCTAGATATAGAACCACCTACCTAAAAACTCAGGTTGTACATGCCTGCAATGGGATCAGTTAATAAGGAATAACAAAACAATAAAAATGAAGGCCCTATAACAAATCAATGCATTTAATAATTTATTAAATTTAATAAAAAGGGTCAAAAAATAGGATAGATCATATATACCTCTAAGAATTCACACCCGTCGCCCCATAACCAACAACGGAACGGGCCCTGAAAGAAAATATTACAAAAGATCATGAAAGAATCCAGAATAATGAACAACATAGTTCAACAGATCTGATAACACAATGCAATGATGATACCACAATAAAAGGAAATAAATAATCAGAAAATATTTCTCACCCAGAGATACACCACGCATAACCTTGATGATCAAATGCCTAATGAATCGATCCAAAATGGAAGGAGGTTTACATAATCACAAGGGAGTGCTTCTAGGTCAAGAGGGAATAGGGATTAAGAAGAACGAAATAAGAATCATCCTCCCATCACCCTAAAAAACTAACTCAGGACAATTACATGGCATGTAATCCCTTTACACATTGTGTAATCCACAGTGTCCATATACGCCAAAAAACCATTACCTTTTTATTAAAAAACTAATATTTAACATTACATGGAATGTAATCATTACATGATATGTAACTCCTCACGTGTGAACCAAGATCAAAGATTCTTCCCAGGGAACAATACATTTCAAGTAATACCTTTACCTGGCATGCAATTTCCCAACTGAAAGTGAAAACAGCATATTTTAGAAAAAAACTCCAAAACACATCATGCCTTCTCTAAACTCATGTAGAACCCTATTAATCCATTTCATGTTTATACCTAGGATATATTAAGTCAAAAAATCATACATACCTAAAAATTAGGCCATTTTGCACAGAAAATTCTATCCATCTTCGGGAGTCCCAAGACACGCCCAATTAAAGAGAAAAATAGATAAAGAAAATGGAATTACCTAAAAGTGGGTAACGGGATGTTATAAACTCTACAATATTAGACTTTACGACCTAGATAATTCATGTGGAAGTATGAAGTCTGGTCAAGAGGTGATGTTTATACTCCCTCAATAATGGCCCTTGAACCCAAGTCTCATGAGAATTTGATATGTTCCTCCTTAATACTCTGAACAACATAATTGACTTCCCCCATAATACTTTCATTTGAGATTAAATAATCCTTATTGGATTCTATACAATAGAAACATCTAGCTCTAACTCAATCTCTTCCCTACTCAGAAATTGAGAGGTATCAAGATGGTAATTCCTGAGCTACAATATGTGTAAAACATCATGAATTTTTATCAACTAAACAGGAAATTTCAACCAATAGAAAGCATTCCCAAGCCACTCAGTGACCTCAAATAGACCAACATATCTCGGAGCCAACTTTCCATGTTTTCTAAGAAGAAAGTGACCCAACTAAGGAAAATATATAAACAAAATCCCTTAACCTATAGAAAAATCCAAAGGATTATGTTGTTGATCTATATTATATTTCTGTCAACTCTTCTTTATAACCATCCAATGACATATATCATAAATTCTTGAGATTTCTCTTGAACAAAACTTGGCCCCACTAAAGAAGCTTCACCCACCTATGCCCAACAAAGAGGTGACCTAAACGGGTGAACATAAAAATCCTCAAAAGGATCCATTCTGATAGATTACTAATAAATTTTATTAAGAAAAAACTCATCTATCTCAAGATGTCTATCCCATGATCCACCAAAATCTAAGACACAAGAATAAAACATATCCTTCAGGTTCAGAATATCATGCTCTGTCTGACCCTCTGTTTGTGTATGAAAAGTTTTATTCAACCTAACATGAGTACCCATCACCTCTTGGTGACTCATTATAACCTTGAATTAAACCAATAATCCATGTCTAAAACAATATGAAAAGGAACCCCATTTAACCTCGCAATCTTCTACAAATATAGCTTACCCATATCTTCAACTTTTGTGATGTCCATGATCAGAATGAAGTGAGCCAACTTTTTCAACTGATAAACCACCACCCAAATAGAATTCCTCCCTCTAGGATTCCATGGTAATATAACAATAAATTCTATGGATACCACATACCATTTCCAAACTAGCATCAGAAGATTCTAGAGTAAACTAGAAGGTTTCAGATTCCCTACCTTTATCTGTTGGTAGGTGTAATAGTATTACACACAATTAGCAATTTCATGCTTCATACCTAGCCACCAAAACTATTATATAATTTCATAAAACGTATTTGTATTTCAAGTATTAATAAACCATGAATAACTATGACAACAAAAAAAAACTGAGATAATCACAGATGCTGAAATGGAAAAATTATCCCCAAAACTGAGAATACCATATGAATAAAGACCAAACAAAAACAAAATCTCTTCATATAGGGTTTCTCTAATTAATTTAAACTCATCATCCTACTATTTACTTTGTATAATAGAATCAATGAGAGATGATTGTAACTGAAAACTGGCTAGAACCATACCTAAAACATCCTCCTTAGTATCTAGATTCAACTGAGCAAAGAGACCCATAAGGTTCCAGTCTTCCTTCAATTCCAAAGAATCCTATAATGAAACTTTATTACTAAGAGAATTGATAATGAAATTACTTTTCCTTAGGGTATAGGTGAAATAAAATTCATACATCTGAAGGTATTCCACCCAATACTTCTATCATAGATTCAAGTATTTCTATAAATGGATATAGCTCAAAATGTTATGGTCAAAAAAGGGAGTGAACCTCACCCCAAAAAGATAGTGCCTCCAAAACTTAAGTTCATGTATAACTAAAGAAAGCTCTAAATCATGAGTGGAGTAATTATTCTCATGTAATCATAGCTGTTCAGAGTCATAATCTACCACATGATCTTCCTACATAATCATGTAACCCAAACTAATGCCTGAAGCATCACAGAAAACCACATGCCCCTTATCGGGCTCATGTAAGATCAAAATAGGATTTAATGTTATAATTTGTTTCAACTCTCTAAAAGAAAACTCACACTTTGCATCCCATGTTAATTTCACCCATTTACTAGTAAGAGTAGTAAAAGGTGATGCCAACATTGATAAATCATTGATGAAGCATCGGTAATATCAAGCCAGGCAAAAGAAGCTCTAAATATCAAAGACATTCCATAGAACTTCCCATGAAAGTAAATCCTTCACCTTCTCA
The DNA here is from genome assembly GCA_963277665.1 of Viscum album. Classification (NCBI taxonomy): domain Eukaryota; kingdom Viridiplantae; phylum Streptophyta; class Magnoliopsida; order Santalales; family Viscaceae; genus Viscum; species Viscum album. The sequence goes on from OY728156.1 coordinate 45,641,791, forward strand.
TGATCAACTGATAAGCCATGCTCAAAAACCAAGTTCCCCAAGAACCTCAATTCTGGAATCCATAAATTGCATCTCAAAAGTTTTCCGTACAAACAGTGACTCGTCAGGATTTCTAGATCCCAACACAAATGGTGCTCATTCTTACGGTCGAATATTGAAGAAACCAAAATATCATCCACAAAACTACGACAAAAGTTTCTAGATACTTATGGAATATTTGATTCATCAAATCCATAAAAATTATAGGAGCTTTATTCTGACCAAAAGACATCAGAACATATTCTAAATGGCCATACCTACTCTTGAAAGTTGTATTTGGTATATCACACTCCATATATCTATGATAATGATAACCTGAGAGAATATAGAACTTTGAAAATTATTTTTACCCCTTTAACTAATCAAAAAAATTAGCAACAGAAGGAAAATAATTCTTGTTATAAACTGTTACCTGGTTCAAATTCCGATAGTCCACAAACAATCATAGTGAATTGTTTGCCTTCTTGGAAAATATCACAAGGTATGAATAAGGTAAAAAACATGGGTAAAAAAACCCATCACCATCAAATTTATAAATAAATATTGAGCTCTTTCAACACTATTTATTCCATATGATAAAAGTTATCAAAATCAAATGTGTACCTGGAACCTGGTCAATCGTAAACTCTATATCCATCTTAGAGGAAGCCCGAATTTATATTTTGGAAAAATTTAGGAAAATAATTAGTAAAAATGGGAAAACAAAAAATGTAATAAGAAATCACTGAACTCAATTGTGTAAGTAGACAACAAACTTATAAGCTCTGGATGGGAAGGTCCTACATGACCAAACCTCGGTTCCCACTCTCCCTGAAACACCTATGAGCTCCCATCAGAATAAAGTAATGAGACATTTCAATGATTAAAATAAACCTTATCATGATGAGAAATAATCAAATCTATCTTGATGATGATGTCAAATATATATAGATCAAGAATAAGAAAATCACATACTAACTCTTCTTCAGCGATCGATATCGTACAAGAAGAAAACTGAAACCTCTACTCTTTTAAATTCCTAAGAGGTGTCACTAACACCATAAAAACGACATGATATATATTGTAATTTTATTCATATCAAAAAAAAATTGCCAAATCTAAATGAGTGGGAAGCACCAGTATCAAAAAAAACAATCCTTACTAAAGATGCAATAAAGATGGTACCTCTTACTATCACTAGACCCACATCTACTTCTGCTGGGAACACATCTAAAAAATTAAGGTTATCCACTCCTAAGGCCTATGGATGCAGCCCTATAGTCTTAAAATCATATAACTTATCCATAGTAGCCTTTGGAGCTGAAGATCCCAAGCCATATTGAGAAGTAGACATAAACTGACAAAAATTCGGCCGATGACAATAATATCCACAACTATTGTATATCTTTTCAGATGAAGGAGAAGAACATCGGGTGTGTCTGACCTTTCCAAACTAATATGAAGTCAAAGGAAAACCACTAGCTTCAACTGGAGGTGCCTAAGAGGCCTTCTCTTAAGAACTACCTTCACCACTCCTACAATGATCTTTCCACTTCCTCTTTTTCCCTGGCGCACCACTGAAGCAACCACATGGAGGAAGGGAAGGGGTAGACTATTTAACCTTGTTTTCATATTCATCTCTCCCATAATATCCATGTACACTATATCTAGATTGGTCAAAATATTTAGTATAAATTCCATTGATCTGATATCTAGACGCAAGCCCTATAGTTACTTCTAAGCTTTCATCCAGTCATTCATTACAACCAATAGTGCAAAGCAAACTAGATCTACAAACTGATTGGTGTATGAAGACACCAAATTCTCTCCCTAAAACAAAGAGTGGATCTCTAGAGACATATCCATCATTAGAAACTCTCAAAAAGAAATATTGAAAGAATGGATTCTTAAAACCCTTCCAGTCCAACCCCATGTGCCTATCTTCTTATACCATAGAATCCCACCATTTCTTGATGGGACCTTTAAGTATGAACATCACACACTTCACCTTGAATCTATCAGCTATATTCAGGAATTTAAATATTTGATCGATATTTTCAAGCCATTCCTCCACCTCTTAAGGTTAATTCATACCCATAAAAGATAGTGGATTCTCATGTAAGAAAATGTTCGATCGATCCCTATCTCCTACAACTCCTGGATGTACCTCCACAATAATGTCCTAGACTTGGGGTACATTATGGTCAATGTAACAAACTATCAGAATGATAGGCTCAAGAAAATTATGATCCATAGGAGGATTCCCTTAAGGAGAGTCAGTTTCACCCTCCTAAGGAATTCATGGAGCACGTCTCAGAGGCTGACTGATACACACTGAAATAGAAGAAACGATAATACATAGAATAATCTCATTTCAAACCAAAAAACCCATAAGAAAAAATTGAGATTAAGATCAAAAATAAATATAGTAGACACACATCCCAACATCCCACGGTAACTTCAATCTTGTCATGGAAATAGTTAACCAAGAACTCATTGAAACATACCTCTCAAGTTTCGACGATCGTATCTCTAGTATATAAAATATCCCAAGACACAAAATATTGAGGAAACATTTCTCTATGATGCCAAACTATGATGAACCCAACCCAGATACCCTCTCAAACTGGTACCCAACCCGAATTTCCATGTACCTGAAGGGCGTTCCCAATACCCATAAGCTAGCATCCAATAGACAGGCAACAACAACAAATAGAGTGACTGAATTATCCCAACTTGAAGTAGAAAAAATGACATATATGAATTTATAGAAATAAATAGTGGAAGAAAACATTAATATACATTTCATAATGGATTCCAAACAATGTAAGTGATACAACTAAAATGGAAGCAAAACAATATCCAAGAGACAAGTCCAATTGAAAAGGATGATAGAACCAAACAACTAATCCAACAATATCCATTTGATAGTGTAGGAAAACTACTAATATCTCACAAAATATAAAACCAAACCCAGTTTGTAGAAAACCTCACTGCCTCACTATGTCACCTTTTCTTTTTCTACATTAAAAGACATAACAACATCTACACACCGCTGAAGGGGTTCTTAGGGTGTGAGCTAACATGATCACTATGATTCTACCCAGGTGTTCCCTAACAATTCTCTATACAATAATCCAATGTAACACCCCAAGATTTTATTGTATTTATATTTTTAAATAAATTTAATATCGTCGATAACACACATTTCACGGAACATTGAACTTAAACAAACTCCAAAATGTTATTATTTAAACATGGTCGTTATAACATAGCCATTAAATTGGAGGTAATGAATATAACTAAACACATTATGAAATATATAATTTTTTAACTCATTTTTAAATTATAAATTAATTCTTTGTGAATATATACATAATTTTTATTAAATTCATTTTATTCTTCAAATATATTATTTCTTCAAAAAAACGATTTTTATTGATTTCTATGAGAAAAAATATAATTAGTTTTTGACACTTTTAGAAAAATTATTTGGATTCACCATGTCAAAATTATCTTAAGATTGATTTTTTATAATTTTCTGAAAATTTAAATTTTTTTAGTGAATAGTAAAAATACCAATTTTTAAAAACCCCTCATTTTCTATAAATTTAAAAGTAATTTTATGATTGTAAATTGATATAAAAATAAATTAAGTAATTTTTAGTTATATATAATATAATTACTTACATTTAAACAATTTTTAAACCTTATTTTGGTATAAGTTCATTTTTTTGGCTTAAAACACATTTTTTTTTAAAACCTTTTTTTCGTTGCATTTTGACAGTTTCATTTTAAATATAATTTTGAAACTTATGTATTTTGACATTTTAAAAATGAATTACATATTTTGAATCAAGTTGCCTAAATTATTTTATAAGATTATTTTTAATTTTTAGGCATAAAAAATTATTGTGGTCAAAAAAAGATTTAGTGCAATATATGTAAAAGAATGTAGCGAGTTAAAAGTTAAAAGATTAAAGATTAAAATACATAAAAACTGAAAAATTAAAAAGGGTGGTTGATGTGTATATAGACCTTAAACATAGTTTAAAACATTAATTATCATCCAAATTCTTTGGAATTAATTTCACCCAATTGTGGTTGTATTTAAATATGAAATAAAACTTATTTAATCACTTAAAACTGCTCCTCCTCAAGTATAAATACCACTCCTCACCACCCTATTTATTTTAAAAATACTTGAATATTTTCCAATATAAAAAAAACATATCCTACCCTCTATCCCCATTTAAAAGTTCTAATATTCTCACTCAAATACCAATTCTAAGTTCCATAAGGGGTACTTCAACGAGGTGATATTCAAGACGTAACTTTCTCAAACAACCTCTCATAATTTCTTTTCTTCTTATAAATTCTCTTTACCTAATTCAACCATAAAATAATAATCACTCAAATATCATTTATATACTATAATTATATATTTATCATTTAAAATATTTTATCCACCACTTTTCTCATCTCCCCTTATTCAAATAAACAAAATCAATGTCCAAATTATAGCGGTTAACCATCTCCATGGATAAGGATTATTAATTTTCCATAACCACGTTCAAGGATGGTCATAAAAGAATTATTTTAGTTAAATAATATTTTAATATGTATATTATAACCTATTTCATGTTCTATAAATAATATATAGACATAATATTAAATTAAGTGATACTAGTTTAGGATGGTCGAAAAAACTATCAAAATAAACTAATCATTTACATTTTAACAAATGAATCATCCTCATGTAATAAAAAAATGATATATGTGACCATTTAAACTTATTTAAGTGCATTAATACCATTTAATTTCACTTATTTATTTTTAATTTCATTTGATAAGAAAATCCATTATTATACACAAATGAACTGACCATGAAACTGTGTAATGAACACACACGAAACAAGGAAAATAATGAATTATTATTAATGAACAGGTGGTTAGACGTTATAAAAGTATCATATAAGGAATTATTAATGTTAATATATTTATATAATTAATTATTAACAATATTTAAACCTTTATATAGGAGGTTAAAGTATGAAAAAATAAAGGGAAACATGAGATAAGGGTTTCTTGTCTCACTTTTACTTCTATGAGATATATACCTTATTCACCACTTATTTCTTGTGTGTAGTGTATATTCCAACTTTTATATATAATATCATTAATATAATTATATTAATGTTATTCATTACTTCATTTGATAATTATTACTTTTATGGGGCGTACGATTCACCTTATTACAAAGTGTTGAGGGATTTCTTAACTCAATTTCCATTCATTATATTAAACTTCTACTTAATTGATTATGCCATATGAAAATTGTTTTAGGGGTGAATTTTGATTATCTTATATTTTATTTACAATTTTTTTATGTGTATTTAAATCTCATACACATAATATATTCATTTCTTTAATGTTCACTTCAATGATATGATATTTATAAGGGACTTTTAAAAATTATCTTTTTAAAGTTTCCCTTAAAACTCTCTTTTTATTCCATGTTTGGGGTTTCTAAAATTGTTTGAAAAAATATTTATACTATTATCTTATGATTTTTTAAGTAAATTTTTACTCATGTTTGAATTTTTACAAAATGGTTTAAAATGATTCTTTTTCTATTTTCTAAAAGAGGTTATTTATTACTTTTATGAAAAAAAAATATTGAAGGAATGTTTTTTAAACTTGTATGGAATGAGTGGTTTTTACCACCATCATGATGCCTTGATGATTTTATGTTTCCTTTAAAATATTATAAGATTATTTTCAAATAAAATTTCTTATTTTATAATTGTGTGGATATCTAAAAATAAATTATTTTAAAATGGAAATTTTATTTTTCAATAATTATTTCACGTGATCTTTTAAATTTATTTTCCATATAATAAAACATTATTTGATATGACTTATGATTTACTAGGGATATTATTCAAGGAAATTATACTTATTATTTTTATGTTTGGTTTATGTTTATGATGGAACATTTTTTTAAAACCCATTTCTTTTCCATGAGTTATGTTAAGATGAAATGTTTATGAATTTAATTTCTTTACATGGGTCTGATATGATGAATGACTTATCTTTTTGTGGAACACATATGTATGGTTTTAATTATATAATGGTGGTTATTTTATAACAAAGGATGATGGTTAATTTAAATAAAATTTTGGGTGGGACCATTATCTGCTTACAATTCGTTGGGTAATGATTTATATCTCATGGATAACAATAGAAAACAAGTATATGGGATTGATCAGCTATGGGAAACAGGTGTGTGAAGATCCACTATAGGAAACAGGAGTGTCATGATCCACTATATAGATATTCTTGGTACTTAACCTTGATATATAAAAAATATATATATATTTATGATCATTCAATACTTTTATGATATTATCTTATGAATCCTGGTTGATTTATGATGATTTATCACTCATACTGTCCATGTTTTTAGAAATGGTAATTTTTATACTATGAAATCATGTTTATGATCTATGATAACTTGGGTATGAACTTTATAAGTTGTTTTCATGGTCACATAACCTTATTATTATCTTATTATTTTATATAATCATGGATTGGTATCCCATGTGTTTACCCTTAATTAGCATCTAAGATCACCCTTTCTTATGTTTCCTTCATCAGGTAATGAAGAAAAGTTTATGTAGGGTATTCCTAAGAGTAGTACCATGTGAGGAGATCCTTGTGGGAGATATTAAAGATCATTCATAAAATAAGAATATTCTATATCAAATCTTCAAATACTCTAAACCTTTACAGTTCTAGAATGGATAGTTTTGTTATGTATTGAATATTCATCTAAATAGATGTAATATTTGTAAAATAAAAGAATGGGTTTCTATAGTTGGTATCAGATATGGTTTTATAAAATATTTAGAGATTAGGGTTAGAAAATTTTTATGAAAAAACTAGGGATATAAATATGTATAGGTTAAAATCCTAAAGTTTTGATCATGATCAGGAATAACCGAAGTTAAACCTAAGGTGTCATAGAATAAGGTGTCACATTATATAAATAATCTTTCATAATTATGTGGTTATACACTATGATTAGTGTTTCTCAGACTATGATTTTTTGTTTTAGTCAAATGATGGAACTCAAAGGATCCATGTTAATTCGAAGTGTGATGGACAATTCAATGATTGTCCACCATAGAAACCAAATGTTATGGGAACTGGAATACAGAATCTTATGGCTATTCTCATACAAATTTCTTAGGATATGAATCATGTTGAGCTTAAAAATGATCAAATCAGGGAACAATGTACTATTTAATCTTTCTTGAAGAAATATCCACCTTATTTTAGTGGGTATTCTGATCCACTAGTGGTTGATCGATGGATCAACACCAAGAAGAAAATATTTTCTATTCTTTAATGCTCTATACATGAAAAAATTTCCATAGTTATTTATCATCTAAAAGATGAAGTAGATCAATGGTGTAATGTTATAAATAAAATGAGGTAAGTGGAAGAGATTGAATCAATGGAATGGTATGAGTTTAATGGGATATTACTCAGTAATTACTTTCCTTGTAATCTAAATAAAAAGTTAGAGAAGTTATTTCTTGAGCTGAATAAAAAGGATTATTAATCCATTAGTACCTATGAGGTAAATTTTACAAGGCTTACAAGGTAAGCCAATGGTTTAATTATCAACCCTAAAATTAAAATTTTTCAATTATTTGGTGGCCTAAAATCAAGTCTTTGAAATTAAATAGCTATAATAGACTTTAGTAGCTATGAAAAATTGTTCGATCTGAACTCAAAGTAGAAATGGACATTGGAGATTCCCACCATTCCCATGGTTTTTATAAGAAAATAAAGATTTAGTATCATGAAAAATTGAATAAATAACATGATGAAAATAAATTATATTCATATAAATTTATAAAATATGGGATTAAATGTCAAGGGAAGTGCTTTAATGGAACTAGGAGGTTCATTGAATATGGAAAGTCGAGTCATAAAGCCCATGAATTTTGAAATTTGATTAATGGGCTGGTTATTGTAATGGAGGAGGAGATAAAGCCAACTAATTCACCACCCACACTACAGTGTTTCAAGAGAAAGTATTTTATGAATTATGTTAGTCAATGCCCCAATCCAAACACTAATGTGGATGATAATACACCAAAACATTTTTAGAAAAAGGAGTCACAGTGGATGAATTGAATAATGATAATTAGGATACCCTTATTCTTCCCTACTTATTTAAGAGTTTTATATTTTACTTTGTATGAAAATATTATTGTTCATCCATTAGATAAATTTCTTTTTATTTTATCCTTTTACGTGGATTTGGAAATAATGAAATTTAATTTGATATTTTTCAATAAAATTATGAACCTAAGATTCCAATGAAACTATTTTTGTTTAATATATGTGCATGTATAAGGAATAAATGGTTAATTGAATTTTGGAATTTTATATGTATTTATATAAGACTAACATAATACTTATGGATACCATTATGGGTTTATGTTTTGACACTCCTTTTGTGGTTTTTACATTATAGGAGTTCATAAAGATTAAGAGGAATTTATGGAAGTACAACCCTTTGGTTTAAATATGTGACAAAGATATTCAAGGAGGAATTCCTTTACACTTTGTAAACATATGATTAAAAAGTATGGGTAACCTTTAGGTTTTATCTTATTTTTGGTATTGAGGAAATTATGGGTTGTAGATAATCACCTTATGAAGTCAGAACCTTCATTCATAAAATATTTAACTCTGGATTTTCTTTCCATAATATATATTAAGGAAGTGGTAAAGTTGATTGGATCACAATATTCAATTGTATGTAATTGGGATCTGAGATTTAACTATACATTTTGGTGTATTTTTATCAAGATCTTGATAAACAAAATTATTTTCATAACTTTGTATCATCCTCGGGAAGATGTTTAATCTAATAGAATAGTTCAAACTCTAGAGGATATACTAAAATATTTTTCTAGGGATTTCAAAGGATATTAGTATTGACACCTCCATCTAGTTAATTTTTCTTGCAAAAATAAATTTCACTCAAGTATTCAGATGGATACTTATGAAAAACTTTATAGAAAGAAGTATAGAAATCCAATTTATAAGAAATAAGTTATAGAAAGAAATTTGTTGGGACCTGATCAGGTTGATGGGATAGTAGAGAAATTTAGAGTTTTTCAAAAACATATAAGGGCAACATAATGTTGAAATAAATGTTACACTGATAATCTTCAATGTGATATGAAATTTTATATTAGTGAGAAGGTCCTTCTATGAATTTATATATAGAAGGAAGAAGAGAAAACTAAACCCTAGGTATATAAGTACCTTTGAAATACATGATCATATCAATATATTAGCTTATCGATGGGTACTTCCACCAAATTTATCAAGTTCTTAATCTGTTCCATGTATCTCTCCTGAGAAAATACATACCTAGTCTTTCACATGTACCAAACATAGAGGTCATACTACTGAAGAAAGATCTTTCTTATGAAGAATAACTAGTAGAGATTGTGGATCACAGGGAAAAAATTATATAAAACAATATCACTCATCCAGTTAAATTTTTATGGTGAAACCACCAATTTTAGGAAGATACATGGGAACCTGGTGATGTGATGAGTTATAGGTATCCTCATTTATTTGTATCCAAGTGAAAAATATTGAGGGAAAGTTTAATTTTAATGGGGTAGAATGTAAAACCCAAAGATTTTATGTAATTTCTATTTTTAAAAAAATTAAATCTCTTCGATAACTTATGTTGCATCGACACCAAGCTTAAACGAACTCCAAAATATTATTATTTTAACACGACCATTATAACCTAACTGTTAAATTATAGGGAATGAATAGTATTAACCATGTTATGAAATATATAATTTTCAAATTCATTGTTCATTTATTAATTAATTATTTTTGAATATTCACATAATTTTTAGTAATTAAATTGTATTCTTCAAATATATGTTTTCTTCAAAAAATGGTTTTCAATTTTTTCTTTGAGAAAATAAATATAATTAATTTATGAAACTTTAAGAAAATTTGATTGATAAAATTAACATCATTTTTGGATTCTTCATTTTAGAACTATCTTAGGATGAATATTTGATAATTTTATGAAAATTTTAATTTTTTTAATGAATAGTAAAAATACTGATTTTTATAAAACACCCATTTACTTTATATTTAAAAGGAATTTTATGATTTTAAATTTAAATTAAAGAAAATTATGTAATTTTTATTTCTTTATAATATAATTAATAAAATTTAAATAATATCTATACATTATTTTGGGATAAGAACATTTTTGAGATTAAAAACACATTTTTCCAGAACATGGTTTTTCATTACATTTTAATGGTTTAATTTTAAATATAATTTTAAAAGTTATGTGTTTTTGAATTTTTAAAAATTGATTCCATATTTAATCTAAGTAGGTCCAAATTAGGTTATATGTCATTTTTATATTTATTCATAAAAAATATACCATGGTGAAAAAAATATTTACCGCAGTATAGGTAAAATAATGTAGCAAGTTAAAATTTAAATGGTAAAAGCATAAAATACTTAAAAATATAATATTAAATGGGTGTTTTATTTGTTTCTAGAACTTTAAACTCATTTAAAATCTTAATTATCATCCAAATTCATTGTAATTAATTCCACACAAATGTGGCTGGATTTAAATATAAAGTAATCCTTATGAAATCACTTAAAACCACCCCTCCTAAAGTATAAATATCACTCCTCACCACTCACTTTCTCCAAAAATCCTTGAATATTTTAAAATATATTCCAAAATCCCTCCTCACCACTCTCCCCACATCTAAGTGCTTCTATCCACACCCAAATACCAATTCTAATTTCCTTGAGGGGTCCTTTAAGGAGGTAATATTCAAGAGGTAACTTTCTCAAACAACCACTCTTAATTTTTTTTCTTCATTTATCTTCTCTTCATATATTTCACCCATAAAATAATAATAACTCTAATATCATGTATATACTATAATTATATATTACTATTATAAAATCTTCTCTCCACCCCTTTTTTCATCTCTTCTCATTAAAAGAAATGAAATTATGGTTCAAATTATGGTGGTTAACTATCTCCATGGATAAGGATTTTTTGGTTTCCATTTCCACCTTAAAGCCTAGTCATAAAAATATTATTTTAGTTAAATAATATATTAATATATATATTATAACCTATTTCATGTTTTGGAAATAATATATTGAAATAATATTAAGCAAAATGAAACTATTTTATGATGGTTAGAAAAACTACCAAAATAAACTAAACATTTATCATTAACATTTTATCAAATGAATAATCCTCACGTCAGAACAAAAAATATGTGAAAATTTTGGCTTTTGGAAGTGAATGAATAAAATTTCATTTCACTTCTTCATTTTTATTTCTATTTTACAAAAAATCTAAAATTATACACAAATGAACTAACAATGAAACCATGAAGTGAATGCATCCAAAACAATGAAAATAATGAAATATTAATAATTAATTGGTAATAAAATGTTATAAAAGTACTATATACGGTATAATAAATATGAATATAGTTTTAAAATTAATTAATAAAATTATTTAAAACTTTATATATAAGGTTAAAGTATGAAAAACTAAAAGGAATCATGAGGTAAGGGTTTCTTGTCTCACTTTTACTTTTGTGATATGTATGCCTTATTCATCACTTATTTCTTATATGAGGTGTATATACTGACTTTGATATATAATATCGTTAATATAATTATATTAATTTTATTAAATGTTTCATTCAATGATTATTACTTTTATGGGTCATACGATTTGATTGATTACAAAGTGGTCAGGGATTTCTTAACTCAAATTTCATTCATTGGGTTAAACTTATACTTAATTGATTATGATATGTTAAGATTATTTGTGGGATGAATTTTGATTATATTATATTATATTTATAATTTTTGTATGTATATTTATGTCTGATACACATAATATATTCATTTGATTAGTTCTCTATTCAATGATATGATATTTATACAGGACTTTCTTTTAAAAATTATTTTTTTAGGTTTCCATTAAAACTATATTTTTATTCCATGTCAATATTTTCTAAAATTGTTTCTGAAAATGTTTTTAATACTCTCTTATGATTTGTTCAAATAATTTTTAACCATGTTTGACTTTTTTTAAAATGGTTTTAAATGATTCTTTTGTTTTCTTCTAAATGATGTTCTTTGTGAATTTTCTGACTAAAATATAGAATGAATGTTTTTTAAACTTATATAGAATGAGTAGATTTTTCCACCGTCATGAATACTTAATAATTACATATTCCCTTTATGTAAGATCCCATACTTCATAGAGGTATTTACTTATTAAAATTTTGGGTTAAATCTCTTTTTTTGTCAATGAATCATTTCTCAGTAGTTTGATGGTCCTTGGGAGTCTTCTGGGGGATTAGGACTCAAAAGAAAAGAAAATCTGGCCAACCTCTATAATGCACACAGTTTTCACATTGTTAAGTAAACCATACAAGGTGAGAGTCTAAGTTTTGTAATTTTTGGATAGTGGAATATTTCATAGTTTTTGAATGGTTTGTAATCCATATAGGTATCCCCAGGTAACTATGAAACCCAAATTCCCTTTGATAGTGGCTTGCACCTGGTTTGGAAAACTGTGTGTCCAAACCGTGTGCCCCTGTAAAAGTTTGAAAATTTTTAGTTTTACCAATATGATATTTTAAGAACCTCACCTGATTTTCCTCCCTTTCCTTCTCCCTATAACCTTAGTGATGGACTCAAATCCCCAAACCTTTCCAAGGTTAGTTCTCTCTTAATTCTAGTCCGTTTGGAGTGTCATTGGTTGCAGATCAAATATTTAGGTAAGTCTAATCTCCCTATTTATTCTATTTTCTGGATTAGGCCTTGTATCTTGGGAAATATTCTTCCAAATACCTAAAAATATCTTTTTATGGTGGAATATAGGTTTAATATTCAAGTGGTTCTTAAATCCTGATCTAAGGCTACGATTAAGAGTGCATTCAATATCAGATTTACCATAGGTAATCTACAAGTTATATCCCATAGTTTTTATGTAGATTTGTTCATGTTAGGCTCTGTTCTTGTCTTCCATTCTTTGTTTTTTTGGTTTAATTAGTGAGATTTGGTAAAATGGGTGTCCAAATAACAAATTAAACCCCTTATGATTCCCATGGGATGCATTGAGGCTGATTTGACCAATTTAGGGCCACCCATGGAGTGCGCCGACCTTACCGAACATGGATAATGGAAATGTTAAGTATGAAATTCTATTGTGCCAAGGTAGAAACCAAGATGAACTTGATGGTTTGGTAAATTGATGATTTATCTGGAATATTAATATTTGGGTCTACAGTTAATAATGGCTTAAGTGAATGGTTGACATGTCATGAGAATGGGTTAATGGGGTTAATTAGAATTAGGTTAAATGGCTTATTAATTGTGTTAAAAAATTTATTAGGACTAGCGCATATGAAATAATGAACATGTTTAATTATTAATGCCTTGTAAATGGATAAATATGTTAAATGGGTTAATTTATGGGAATTATTGAATATTATTAGTGAGATAGTCATAGAAAATTGGAAATGGGTCTAAATGAGTATGTAATATTAATGGAAAATGTGTTAATGGATTATGGAATGATATAAATTCCCATGTTAATTTTTATGGTTTGTGGTTGTCATTTGTGTTGGTTTTGTTTGGTTGTGATATGGTATGTGTGTGGTGAATGTATAAATAGGAATATGCACATGGCTTTGTAGTGTGGGGTATTAACATGAGGCTCTACACCCATGGGTCGAGTTAGACTGAGGCTCTAAACTCCACCCCCACAATGCATGGATTAGGGAAGGGGATGGAGTTCTATTCCCTTAATGGTTGAATTTGATGATGCCACCAAGATTCAGGCATAAGGGTGGGTGTTTTGTATATGTTGTTATGTGATTATCCCTAGTAAGTTTGGGAACTTGACTAATTGCCCATATGTTTTGATAATTGATGATATTCCTAATCCATTGAACATGAGATGAAAATGAATTAAGTGGGTGAAATGGAATAAGTAAAGAAGTTAGAAATAAAGATATAAATGTTTTAAGCGACGCCTTTTTAACTAATAGAACCCAATTTAACTTTTTTATCATCTAAAGTTTTATTCTATATTGCATGACTATTTAGACTTGATATTTTGTAGACATCGTTGGGGGACGCATACCGAGTTTTACTCAGACCCTCCTCAGGTACCATGGGTACCCGAATAGATTTCATGACTACAGGTCAGGACATGGGCACCATGCTTGGGAGTTGATTCAGGCTTCGGATATACATGGATGAGGTTCTAAACTTAGAGTTAGGAACGTTTTTTGGATTATACTGGTTGTCTTTATTTTGGGTTTTGTTCACTTTATCAATTTTTATCATGACATACCATGTTTGTATTTATATTATAGGTGTTTGGGGGTACAAATACAACCAATCACACATACACACCACACACAAGAGCCTAGAAAGGCTGGTCATAGCCCCCCAAGGGATAACCCACCCAACCGGACACCTTTTTATTACATTATTATTGACCTGATATCCCATTAGGATTAAATCCCATCACATTCCCATACAGGCATTGCACCATGACTTTCTAATTTTTCAATCTATAACTCTCCACCAAGGGTTATCGCTAGTATCGGCTTGTCACCCCACATGACTTATCAAGACCCTATATACCAGTTGGAAACCTTTGGAATATGGGGAGGTGTACTTGAGATCATGTGGAGACCTGTCTCGGGGCACCGTTTAGAGGCTTACGGGTCGGGGATGTTACAAAGTGGCATCAGGGTCAGGTTTCATTTATATGGTATTATTATTTGGGATTGTATAAATGAGAATATGATGTGTTGAGAGTTGGTGATGGGTCTGTTCTTAGGAGTATCTAACCCATGTATGAGGGAAAACCCAAGTCACCCAGGGTGGGGATTGTTGTTCTTATTGTACGTTGTTACAATTAATGATATTTAACAATAGGTTGATGCACTTTTTGTGTGATGTGATAGTTTCGTGATATTTATCTCATGGTCAGAAAGGCATGTGATTGTGAATTCATTCATCATTATAGGCACCTAGTTATATAAGTGGCATGCATAAAAATAGGCACACATAGGGTGAGTGTGTGGGTTATGAAGGGTAGAATTCATTTGAATTTATTGAAATTGAAGAAAATGGTGTCCAATAAAATGATGCTAAGGGGTAAAAAGGGAATAATAACATTGAATAATGATTGAATAATTATGTCCAATGAAGGATTATAAGTGAATTAAAGTGTTTATTGTAATAAATTGTAAAAGGAAAAATGTTTATAGTATAAAAGGGTTCATGTTGAGAGTATTAATATGGTTTTTATTTGGTTTCCAATGTAAGACTTGTAACCGTTTAAATTGTTTCCCCCATGTTACCCATGTTCTGGGCTAAGAATTTTTGAGGGTAGTGTTTTGAAGGTGATGATAACTTATGGATGATGTATGTGAATGTGATTTTATATGGATAGAGTGGGGAATTATTTTATGAGAACTGTGAAAGCATAATGTTATATGTTCAAAAGCTCATTTTTAGCATTGTATAAAAATTAAACTATGATGTCGGGTGCCGGTTGGGATACAAAAGGATGTTATCAAAAATGATCCTCTAGTAATGGAGATGAATAATTTAGTGATCTAGGATAATAGAGAAGAGAAATTCCATGAGAACCTTGATTGAAACATGAAAATGATAGAATGTAACCCAGTGTGGGTTATACTGAGCATGTTTAAGTTGGCTGAGGAGTTTCAACTCCATCACTAAATTACCTTTACCGAAGAGGGTAGTCTGGTGGTAGCTGAATTATGGATAGAGTCCTTACAGATGATTCTTGACCATTTGAAGACTCCCTCAAATAATTTAGTCAATTTATAGCCTTATATGTTGTGACATCAATCAAAGAGTTGGTGGGACATCATGGTGTAGACCATACAAAAATAAGGGATGTAATGGAAATATTATTAGGAAAAGTTTCTAGATAATTTCTATCCAAATACATTGAGTAAGGATAAGGCTATGGATTTTATGATTTTGAACCAAGGGTCGATGTTGGTGATGGATTATACTACCCATTTCATCGATTTTTTATGCTTCATTCTAGCATTGGCAAGAGATGAGGCGGTTGTGGAAAAAAATTTCCTGCGCGGGCATAGGGATGAGATTAGGTACTAGGTGAATATTTTACGTTTGAATTTTTTTTCATAGGTAGTATATTAGGCCCTTATCTCAAAAGGGAAGGTGGAAGGAGCTTCAGGTAGTGGACTTATGGTACCAGCTGCGTAGATGAGTGGTGCAACTTATGAGGGCAAGAAGCATTGTTTTGGTAGTTTTCATTTGATTGGAAGTTCACAAGGTAGTAAAAAGAAAGGTTCAACCTCTCAGGGTGGAGATCAGTTGTTTTCTAATAGTGTGGTAGTCTAAGGAACATGAGCGGTCAGTGTCCCCAACTACCAGTACAGTGTCATTCATCTAGCGGAATGGGGCATCTGCAGAGGTTCTGCAAAAACCCTTGATAGTCAGGCACTGATGGAGGTCATAGGTAGACACCGAGTGTAGGATGGGGGTTAGTTACCCTATATCATGTAGGAATTTGGAGTTCAATAGGCCTACTAGTAGGGGTGGTGGACATGGAACTCTGGGGCCACAGCATCTATACCAGTAGGGTAATGCATTAATCGATACTTAGAACAAGGCCCATGGTAGAGGGGCGGGTCATCTTCATGGGGTTTAGTCTACGCCTAAAGGTGGAGAGGCTGGACAATATATAGTTTGAGGTATGATTATTTTATATTCCATGCTTTATAGTTCTTTATTTTACACAGGCAGCACATAATCTTTTATCTGTGCTCAGTTTTTAGTTGTGTTAGACCTATCAGTGGATCGTGTGTGTGAGGTTATGTTAATCAATACCCTATTTGGAGTATAATTTAAGGATGTTAGGAAGTGTAATGGTTGTGCTCTAGAGATTGGTGGTTACCATTTTCTATGGTACTCATTCATCCTTAAGATGTCAGGTTTTGAACTAGTTTTGGTAATGGATTTGATGGTGTTGTACTAGACCCATATCAATTGTTACCATCATCGAGTAATGTTCACATCTCTAGAGGGATACACGTATGTCCATCATGGTGAGTGGTACATTCAAGAAAGACATGTAGAGCCAGTTTTTTAGCAGTTGGGAGAACTCACAACCCAAGTGGATTATTTAATACTCAATCATGAGGGAGTGGAACTAGATTTATTTCCTACTATGGTGGATCAGTTCCATGATGTGTTTCATGAAGAATTATTAGGTATTCCAGCAGATAGAGATGTTGAGTTCATGATAGAGATAATGTCAGGGGAGGAAACAGTTTCAATTCCTCCATATCAAATTGCATCGATGGAACTCCAGGAATTTAAGTTTTAGTTGGAAGAACTACAGAACAAATTTTTTACTCATTCAAGCACGTCCCCTTGGGGATATCCAGTGGTTTTTTCCAAGAAGTTTGATGGGTCCTCACAGTTTTTCTTCTATTACAAGAAGATTAATCAGATAAAATTTAAGAATATATACCCTCTTCCTCAAATCAATGATCTTTTTAACAAGATGAGGGGTGATTTGGTGTTTTCTAAGATTGATTTGAGATTAGAATATCACATGATTAGAGTGATACCTTTTAATATACTACGAACACCTTTTAAGAGAAGGTAAGGGTTTTATTAGTTTTTGGTGATTCTGTTCGGGATAACCGATTCACCATCAGTGTTCATATCCCTAATGAATTGAATATTTCACCCATATCGGGATCAATTTTAAGTTTTCTTTATGGATGATATATTGGTTTACACTAGAACTCATGAATATCATTCCTAAAAACTTGACATCATCATGAGTACACTAAGAGAGAATATTCTATACGCCAAGCTATCCAAATGTTACTTCTAGATTATAAACTGCATTTATTAGGTCACATATTCTCTAAGGTAGGTGTGTCAGCGGATCCAAAGAAGGTGAAGGTTGGTGTGTCTTGGGAAAATCCCAAAAATGTTTTAGATGCTTGTATTTTTCTAGGATTGGTTGGTTATTACTGAATCTTCATTAAATATTTCCCCCATTTTCAGTTCCAATATCAGTCTTATCCAAGAATGGAGTTATGTTTGAGTGTTATGAGGAATTTGAGAATGCTTTTCAAGAGTTAAAGAATCGGTTGACGACTGCACTGATCCTAATCATACCTAGGCTAGGTAAGAGGTATACCTTGTTCTATGATGCGTATGGTGTTTGAATTGGGGTTGTGTTAATGCAGGACGATTGGGTTGTGGTGTATGGGTCTATACAGTTGAGGCCTCATTAAATAAACTACCCTACTCATGATCTAGATTTTACAACTATGGTTTATGTCTAAAATTGTTGTAGTAATTACTTGTTGTGGGAGTAGTTCATGGTGCTTACTAAAAGGACTCAGGCCCTAGTTACTCGAAGCTGATGCCTTATATTAATACATTGGCATGATTACAATAAAAAATTATCCCAAAGCAACAAATAGTTCAGTAGTTTTGGAAAACAATTTAGAATCATAAGTTCAACATTACAACTTGAAATGAAATACATTATATAAATTCCATTGGAAATATCTATGACTCCTAGATTATCCCTGAAATTCATTCATAATATTCATCTTCACAACCTGGGTAAAATAAAACATAAGGGGTGAGATCATATGCTCAGTAAGCGTAAGTAATACAATGGAAGTTATCCAAAAAATAAACACTAGGTGTAGTGAACAACTAAAAACATATGATTTTAAAAATATACCTGAGCATAATATGGAAGGAATGAAAGATGATTAAATAAGGCCCTATAAATGATCATAAGAGAATGAAACATAATAATTTATATTCTAGTAGTTTAATAATCATACAGTTTATCAATTAGTAATACCATAATGAGATAATTCATAATTTCAGACATCTGAAAAATATTGTCAACGCCTTGGCCATGACGTCTGAAAATACTAGGGTAAGGCCTCATCCAAAACCCAATTCTGTTATGTCTCATGAGACCTTTTGATGCATATAGGGGATATATCAGGCCACACCCATCACTATATAAGTAAAATTCATTCCTAATATTAATGTTTCTAAACATAAACACTATATACATATGCAATGAAAATAACTTTCCCTAATCTGTAAATATAATTATTAACTATTCTGAGTAGTATGGTGAATGTTATCAAGATAGAGCATCCATAGTCAAATGGATCATAAAAAATTCAATAAAACATTATATATGATATCATAAAATATAAATCCCAATTAAATATAAAAATCAATAAGTGTGTTGAAATAGATGAAAATACACTAATAAAATCATTGAGTAGTTTTGAGAGAAATACTCTTTTACCTTACAAAGAAGAGTTCTTTTGGAAACATATTTACATAAAACCTAAAATGAACTAAGTTGTTTTTTTAATTATTAAATTAATGGTTTTAGAAAAATAATTTTGGCCTCAAATATATTATATATCACACTTGAAAATAGGTAAGAATTTGATAAGTTCCCTTGAATCGGGCTTGTTTGTCGGGAAGAATTGAGAAATATATTTATAAAACATTTAAATCCCAATAAAATAAAGAAGGATTTGTTGAGAAAGTGTTCTTTTCAATAATACATAATTTTTTTTATTTAAAGGGGGAGGTTTTTTAAAACAATACTCTATCTCTTTATGATTATTTTGATGCTCACAAATACCCTTAATTGTTTTCTAATGATTTTACATTAAGTATATTTCAGGAATTTTTTTTATTTTTTTTATTTATGAAAGAAATATTTAATTTCATGAACAACGAGATTTAACTACTAAAAGTATACTCATTAGCGTGCTCCGGAAACACTATTCACGATCTACATATTCGAGAATTGCTTAAGCATGTTCTGGAATCACTGTCCATACCCTACGTCAAGAAATGTAGCGTAAGGATGGAATGAAATGTATACTTTAAAAGTTATCAGAAAAGTATGGTTAATCAACCATACATTATTGGAAAAGTATGAAAAAGAACCCTACGTTAGGAAATAACCCTACGTTTGGGATATTAGAAAAGTATAGAATGAGAACCATACACAAGTATTAAAAGTTACGTTTATTTCTCAAAAGTATGGTTCATCAACTTTACTTTTGTAAACAACCTTACATTTCTTAGAAAATTATGGATCATGTACTTTTTGTTTAGAAGCTTATAAAAGTATGGATCATTTATCATACGTTTGAAAGTTGAAGAGAAAAGTATGGATGGTCAACCCTACGTTTGTGATCAACCATACGTTGACAACCTTAAGTTTGAAGGATACATCATCAACCTTACATTTATGATCTACGTTACATTCAGAGGATGCATACTGTATAAATCAACCTTACGTTTGGCGTCAGAGAGTTTTAAAGTTGATATTATTATTCAACGATCTCCAAGCGAATTATGAGGCGGATTTTAAGTCGAATTAAAAGCTGATTTTAAAGCGCATCTTTGACAAATTCAGATCCGTTTAAGGATCGAATTAAAAGGTTCTTTTCATGGGGAATTACAAGGAGAGTTGTTACTACTATATAAATTCAAATGTTTGAATTACATGTGTAAAAAGGTGAAGATTGTGGATCTGATTTTTTCAGAGGAAGTATTCTTTATATCTACGAACTCCACGTAGTGATCAAGAACATAAGAGAAGATACATCTATCAATATACGAGATCTATTGTACAACATTTAGAGAAAAAAATAGATTCAATCATGATCTACATTTCTGTTGATTATGAAGAGTGATAAAAGATATGTTTTTTAAAGAAGAAGATACACGACATAAGATTCATTTTATTTGACATTAAAGATCAATTATGAATCTTCTACTGCTGAGGTTGCGATTTATATTTCTATATCTACTACAACGGGATCAACTCAGAACGACTCTTTCTTTAAGATCATTCTTTCTGAACACGAAGATCCATTTACTGTCAATTGTATTCTATTGAAATTGTGAAGAACAATCGGGAGAGTATTTTCAAAGGAAAAAATACTTTTTATCTTGAGTGACCAGCTTCTCGTTCTAGGCTCTGTAGGTTATGTGATTAAACCAAAAGGCTATGTTTTTTCTTATATTGTAAAGGTGTCAACTTCCTACACTCAGTTTTTGAAATTTATGTTGAGATGAGGACTAGATAGTAAAAATCGCCAAGCTCGTGTAGTAGAGCATTGGTGGAGTGGAGTAGGGGAATTATGTTCCCCGAACAACTATATATTGTGTGTCTCTACATTTCATATTTCTTCGGCATTAATCTATCTGATTGAAGGTAAAGGAAATAACACGATCTCGCAAAGATTTTTTTTAAAAGACACAATTCACCCACCCACCCACCCCCCCCCCCCCCCCCCTCTTGTGTATTTTTGATATAATCTCGATCCAACAATTGGTATCAAAGGTTGGGATTTTGATAAAGCTCTAACAAGCTAAAAGAGATTAAGGATTATACACAGAGAAAGATGACTGATACAAGAGAGGTAATGTCTATGGTCAAAGCAGTGTACTTCAATGGAGAAAACTATGGATACTGGAAGTTGCGAATGATTATCTATCTGAAAAACCTTGGATACAGAGTATATTCTAATATACTGACTCCATATGAAATACCTGAAAAACCTGAGACATGGAGTGCAGCCACTGAAGCAGAATATGATATGAACTTGATGGTAATGAATGCAATTATAAGTGGTCTAAGACCGAATGAATTTAACAGAGTATCTTAATGCCCGACAACATATGAGATGTGGAAAACTATTTTTGTTGCTTATGAAGGAACTAACCATATCATGGAAATGAGATATGCTATATCTAATATTAAATTTGATACATTTATAATGGTTGAAGGTGAAATAATTACTCAAATGAATGGAAGTTTGATAGAGATTGTCAATTATATAATAGCTTTGGGAGACCCAATCAAACAAGTTGATCAAACTTTAAAAGTACTGAGAGTACTACCTACCAGATGGAATGGAATCTCTGCTACAATAAGACAGTCGACACCTATCAAAGACTTAACCATGAGAGAAAATATTATAACACTAATGATGTATGAAGCTGAGATGCAAGATGAAGAAAATGAGCATAAAGTGTTTATTAAGAGAGATGACACTGTCTTGAAAGTGGCATCATAGAGAAAAAAATAGAAAGATGAAGAAGAGTGTAAAAGTGAAATCAGAAAGTTCTGATTTATCAAATTCTGATGTGGAACTGGTTCATCTAGCCAGAAAATTCACTAAATTCTATAGAAAGAAGAAGGACTTCAGAAAATCCTTCAAAAATGATGACAAGTAAGTCAGATGTTATGAGTTCAAGAAAATGGAGCACATCATACCTGACTTTCCTCAGTTAAAAGAAGACAAGAAAAAGAAATTCTTTAAAAGAAATGATTATGAGCATAAGTACAAGAAAGCAATGAAAGCTACATGGAGTATATATGAAGACTCCAGTAGAACTTCTGAATCATACTCAGAGAAGGAAGAAGTAAATCTGAAATTCAACATATGTTTTATGGTAGAAACAGACGAGGTTCAATCTTACTACTCTTCTGATTCTAGTTCTGAATCTAGTTACTCTAATGAAAAACTTGCAGCCTGCTGCAATATGATTGAATAAAAATATTATTCTCTATTTAAGAAGCATAAGTCTTTAAATAACATTCATAAGGTTATTTCTGATGAAAGATATGCAATGTTGAAACAACATAAGGAGTTAACTGAAAAGTTTAACTCAATTAACACTAACAATATAGATTATGAATCAAAGATAAAAACACTGCAAACTGAAGTGGAAACCTATAAAAATGTAGCCCTTTTTTTACTAAAGGACCAAATAATTTAAATGAAATTCTTTGGAAAAATGTCATTAAAAGGGAAATATTTGGAATTGGCAGTAAAGGTGAAAAACCTAAGCTATACAAGAATTATTTTATTCTAAGTACAAAAAGATTGAATTGTAATTACTGTGGAACAAGGGGAAATATTTCTAAAAATTGTTTCTTAAGACAACCCCAAATAAAAGGTATTAAGAAATATTTTATAATAAATAATTTATTAGACTCTTCTGAAATTAGAAAATCAAAGCAAGTCTGGATTCCTAGATCTTTGCTGGCTAACACCCCTGGACCCAACAGAATATGGGTACCAAAGAAAATTGTGTAAATGCCTTTGTAGGGAGCAGGTCACAAAAGCAAAAAAAGACATATGGTATATGGAAAGTGGATTCTCAAGGAATATGAGTGGAAGCACATCAAAATTCACTACACTGACACAAAAATATGGTGGACTAGTTACATTTAGTGACAATTCCAAAGGAAATATCATTGGCATTGGAATAGTTGGAGATCTAGAAGCTGTCTCAGTCAACAAAGTACTTTATGTATAAGGATTGAAACATGATCTGATAAGTATCTCTCAACTCTGTGATGATGGTTATACTATTTATTTTTCTAATAACTATTGTACAGTTTTTAAAAATAATCTGTTTAAATTTAGATCACCAAGAACTGATAATTTATACACCCTGGATTTAAATTCCTTGTATAAACAACAAGTAAATTTCTTAGCTACTAAAGTGAATGAATCTTGGATCTAGCATAGGAGACTTAGACATTGTAATGTATATGTTTTTTATAAATTATCTAAGAAACAATAAGTTTCTTATTTTCCTAGTCTCATATTTGAAAGTGACAGATTCTGTAATGCATGTCAACTTGGAAAGCAACACAAATCATCCTTAAAATCTGTTAAAAAAGTTTCTACAACTAAACCTCTAAAACTTATCCATATAGATTTTTTTGGACCTTTAGAGGTAGAAATCTTATCTGGTAAATTATATGTATATGTTTTAGTTGATGATTATTCTAGATTTACATGGATTTTCTTTTTGAAATTTAAAAATGAATCTTTTACTTTATTTAAAAGTTTTTGTAAATCTACTCAAGATGAAAAAGGTTTTAATATAATTTCATTAATAAGTGATCATGGTGGAGAATTTGAGAATCGGTAATTTAATTCCTTTTGATCAAGCATAGGTATTAAACATACTTTATCTGCACCAAGAACACCTCAACAAAATAGAATTATTGAAAGAAGAAATACGATTATTCATGAAATTGATAGGACTATGCTAAATGAGTAGAGTATTCCTACCTATTTTTGGGCAGAAGCTGTAAGCACAACCTGTTATATAATGAAGAGAGTTTTAATTAGACCAATTTTAAAAAAGACATCCTATGAACTCTAGAATAACAGAAAACCTAAAGTAAATTACTTTAAAGTTTTTGGATGCAAGGTTTACACCTTAAACACCAAAGACAATCTTGGTAAGTTTGATCGAAAATATGATGAAGGCATTTTCTTAGGATATTCTGCTACTTCCAAATCTTATAGATTTTTTAATGAAAATTCAAGGATTTTTTAAGAATCAGTTCATGTGAAATTTGATGAATCTGATCCCTTTGAGAAAAGGACATATCAAATGGATGAGCTTGACTCTAATGATAACATGAGACTTGAGAATCTGAAAGATGATTTCGAAAAAGATATAAATAAAATTCAGTCTAGTCAAGAAGAAATTGACACTAAAGAACCTATAAGTGTAATACCTAGACAGTCTATAACCCTAAAGAATCACCCTTTAGAAACTGTAATAGGATACTTAGACATAGGAATAAAAACTAGAATAAATATAGGAAATCTTGTAGAATTATTTTCCTTTCTATCCCAACTAGAACCTAAGACTATAGAAGAATCTTTAGATGATGAAAGATGGATGATAGAAATGCAAGAAGAATTAAACCAGTTCAAGAAAAATGAAGTCTGAGAATTAGTTGAAAGACCAAAAAATTATCTAGTGATAGGAACAAAATGGGTCTTCAGGAATAAACAAGATGAACAAGGAATAATAACTAGAAATAAAACAAGACTAGTAGCTAAAGGATATAATCAAGAAGAAGGTATAGATTAGGATGAGGCCTTTGCACCTATATCTAGATTAGAAGCCGTTATAATTCTCTTAGCATATGCATCTCATTTGAATTTTAAATTATTTCAGATGGATGTTATTTCTTCCTTTTTAAATGGTTATTTAATAGAGGAAGTTTATGTTGAGCAACCTCCTGGTTTTGAAAATTCACAAAAACTAAATTCTATTTTTAAACTTACTAAAACTCTTTATGGACTTAAACAAGCGCCTAGAGCTTGGTATGAAATATTAATCTCTTTTATTTTGAAAATTAATTTTACTGTTGGAATGGCAGATCCAACACTATTTAAGAAAATAGTAAAAACTAATATTTTATTGGTTCAAATTTATGTTGATGATGTAATTTTTGGATCAACTAATAAAACACTTTGTCATGAGTTTTCAAACTTAATGCAAAAAGAATTTGAAATTAGTATGATGGGAAAATTAAATTTCTTTTTAGGACTAGAAAATTTTCAAAAAGATTTTGGAAATGTTTTGAATCAAAGCAAATATATTACTGATTTACTTAAGAAATTTGGACTTAAAAACAGAAAGACATATACAAATCCTATGTGTACTAATATAAAACTTGATTTGGATGAAACTCGAAAGTAAGTTGACAAAAAGTTATATAGAGGTATGATTGGTAGTTTATTATATCTTACTGTTAGTAGGCCAGATATAGTGTATTCAGTATGTCTTTGTGCTATATTTCAATCAAATCCAAAAGAATCCCATTTAACTAATGTTAAAAGAATTTTTAGATATTTAAAAGGAACTGTTTTTTAATCTCTACTTTATCCAAACACTTCTAATTTTAATTAAATTTCATATTCAGATGCTGAATTTGGAAGTTGTAGATTAGAAATAAAAATCACTTCAGGTACTTGTCAATTTTTAGTTAAATCCTTAGTGTCATGGTCAAGTAAGAAACAACATTCAGTTGCCCTGTCAATAGCCGAGGTAGAATATGTTTATGCTGGCAGTTTTTTTGCACAGGTGTTGTGGATGAAAAACACTCTTATGGAATTTGTAATAAATTTTAATAATACACCTATTTTATGTGATAATACCAATGCTATAAATATTTCAAAAAATACTATTAATCATTCTACGACTCAGCATATTGATATTAGACATCACTTTTTAAGAGATCATGTTCTTAAAAATGATATATTTCTGGAATTTGTTAATACAAAAATAGAATTAGCAGATATTTTTACTAAACCACTTCCCACTACAACGTTTGAATTTATTAAGGGGGAGTTAGGTATATTTAATTTTAAATAAAATTTTTAATTTTATTCATTTATTTATATTTTCTTTTACTATTTAAATATAAATTTGTTATTTATTTTTCAAATAGAATAATTTTTTTTACTAAGATTTATTTTTATATATGTCGTGGAGAATTTTTATTTGTTTTTAAAAATCTATGTAATGATTATTGATAACACGGGAATCAAGGCTGTCAGAACCTTTCGAATTCTGAACTATTTCATTTCCACCAAAACCCTTTCGAACCTGCGAAACCGTACCATTGCTTGTCAACCCTAATCTTCAAACCTCTAAAACCCTAACCTTAAAACCTTCAGAGATTTTCACAGAAATGGAAAATACTAAGAGATCTGATGAGGCTAAGACCAGCAATACCAAGAAACAGCTCTCAGAAGGAAGGAAAATCCTACAGAGAAAGGTCATTGATTTAGAATGGCTATTTTAGACAAACTTGTTGTTAAAACAAGCCCTGTCCTTTCAGAATCTCGAACATACCTTCAATAGTGAGAATATGTAATTCTTGTATGAAGTAGAGCTTCGATATTTCTTTAAATCTATTCAATTTAGTTTGGTAGATGATTATGACACCATGATGGCTAAGATAGAGGATAGAGATTTTTCAATCTCTTCAGTTGAAATTAGTCAGCTACTGAACTTCCCTCATGAGGAAGTGTTTCATTTTGATTTGAAAAGTATAGGAGATTCTGTGCATAAATCTAAATTCATTATGTCCTTTATGTTTAGCTCTACTAATATAAGAAAAATGTTAGTTAAAGATTTTGAACCAGATCAGAAGATCCTTGTGAAATTTGTACAAACAGGGATAGTACCCAGAATGTCAGAGATGGATAAGATATTGTATCCCGACATGTACATATTGTATCTTCTACTCAGTGATGTAAAATTAAATTTTCCTAGGTACATGGTGAGGTACCTGATTTACTGTTATCAAAGTGAAGTAATAATGAATTTCTACCCTTTTGGTAGATTCATTTAAAAACTCTTTTTCAAGAAAGACATGGGGAGACTGGTTGAGGCTAGAACTCGTTGTCACCATAGTATTGTTTTTAATGCTGGTAATTAAGAAAAATTTGTTATTTCTCAAGTACAGTAAAAGGAAAAATCCTGCCAGTAGGAGCTGATGAAGAATTGGAAGAAGGGAGAGCTCAGGCTTTGCCTGAAAAGTAAAAGGAAAATCAAGCTACACCCAGAGTTAGCTCTGTTTCCAGAATAATAAGTTTTGAAGTTGAGACTGTGCCAGATGAAGCAAGTCAAGAAGGACTTCAAGTAAAAATACAAAGAGATGATATTGGTCATGAAGAGCGAGTTTCAAGTGTTTTAACCTCAAAAAATTTATTGAGTTATAGATTTATAAGAGACACTACTATTGAAAAATCAATTGAAGTTATTATTGAGAGTTCAGAACCAGTGGAAGAACCTCAGATTCAATCTGGAATTCAAGTAGAAGCTGAAGGAGAGACTCAGGAACAGGATGTGACTGTTACAGAAGTTGAACCTGAAATAATTTCAGTTGAAAGAACAGAACCCGAACCTGAAGTTTAAATTGAAAACGAGGCAGTGGCTAGAGTAGATGTGGCCAGTCCTCAATTAGCTGAAGATGAAATTATTCGATAGAATCAAATAGAAGAAGTGATTTCTGATGTACAGGATAAAAACCCTTCAAATGTACAAAAAAAAATTCTTCAATAGAATTTTTCTGTGGAAGAGTCTGGAAAAGACTCATAGGAAAAATCTGTAGACAAACCAGTTAGAGAAGATAAGGAGAAAGAAGATGTTGAATCCCTACCCCTAGTGTTAGTACATCACTTTCATGCTGAAAAGGAGAATCAAGCACAAAGTACCTCTAAATCAGAAACTGGGGAATTTGAAGAAATAAACATGGAGTTGCAGAGAGTGGAGCAAGAGAATGCTGCTCTGAGGAGAGCATTGGAACAAGTAAAATAAAAATTCCAGAGGCTACAGAATAGTATAGTTTCAAAGAAATAAGTTGAACTTTTTAAGAAGGATATTCTAAATGAGGTTGCAAAATTAAATTCTAAAATGGTTATGAAGTCAGATTTGTCAGATCTTAAATCATTTATGGAGACAAATTTGGCATCTGTCAGGATCGATGAGGCTAGTACTTCAAGAACTTCACCTGATTTGATCAGAAGATTTAAGGTAATAACCACTGTCTTAGTTGATATGAATGACAGGTTGCATGATTTTCAATGCAATAGTGCTCCTCTTTCAGTGCTGCTATACAATCAAAAGTTTTTAGTTGAATAGTTGACCTCAAATTAACCAGGAATCAGATTCGTCTTGGATAAGTTAACAGAGAAGTTATCTTTGTTTTTTGAGAAGGAAGAAAGACTACATGAGTTTTTTAGAGTCAACTTAATTGAAGACATTCATATGACTCAAGAGAATAGGGATCTTATTGTTATTCTTGGTGATGGAATGATGAGAAGACTAAGGGAGAAGCTATCAGAAATCAAGGAAGTAATTCAAACAAGATAGACCCTATCTAAACCCTCACCAACCCTTGATTCCTATATTTATCAATTTTTTACTATTAAATATTTTCAATGAAAATCTGTTTCATTATAAATTTGTGTGTTTTTTTGTTTTACTGTCTTTGATTAGATATTCCAGTAATCTAGATTCACTAATTGATAAATAGTTATATATAGAATTTACTTATGTTCAGTGCTATATTAATATGTGTTATATTCCATATTTTTTTCATTCTTTTTTATATCACAAAAATGGGGAGAAATTTGGATAAACACAACATTTTATTTTAACTTATTTATTGAGGGAGAAATACAAATTTTTACTTGAAAATATTTTAATAGGGAGAAGTTTGGATAAATATTTTTTTAAGGGGATGTATTTTTTTCAATTTACTTTTTTTCCTTTGAAAAAGGGGGAGAAATTTATTTTTTATGATTATAGATGACACAATGTTTTTTTTGAAATAATCTTGTTAAAATTAAATATTTCTTTATCTAATAAATATTTTAAACCATATGTAATTAATTTTGAAAATTAATTTCACTTATTATTTTATGGGTTTTGTGATCATCAAAAAGGGGGAGATTGTTGAGTAAGTGTTGTTTTCAACAATACATAATGTTTTAATTTAAAGGGGGGTATTGTTGAGAACAATACTCTATCTCTTTATGATGATTTTGATGCTCAAAAATACCCTTAATTGTTTTCTAATGATTTTACTTTAAGTATATTTTAGGAATCTTTTTTATTTATTTTATTTATGTAATAAATATTTAAGTTCTTGAACAAAGAGATTTAATAGCTAAAACTATTCGCATTAGCTTGTTCTGGAAACACTGTTCATGCTCTACATATTCAGGAATTACTTAAGCGTGTTCTGTAATCACTGTTCATACCCTATGTGGAGAAACGTAGTGTAAGGATGGAATGCGATGTATACTTTACAACTTATCAGAAAAGTATTGTTAATCAACCATATATTATTGGCAAAGTATGAAAAAGAACCCTATGTTAGGAAAGAACCCTACATTTGGGATATTATAAAAGTATGGAAGGAGAACCGTACGTAAGTGTTAAACGTTATGTTTGTTTCTCAAAAGTATGGTTCATCAACCTTACTTTTGTAAACAACGTTACATTTCTTAGAAAAGTATGGATCATGTACCTTTCATTTGGAAGCTTATAAAAGTATGGATCATTTATTATACGTTTGAAAGTTGAAGAGAAAAGTATGGATGGACAACCCTACATTTGTGATCAACCATATGTTGAAAACCTTACGTTTGATGGATACGTCATAAACCTTAAGTTTATGATCTACGTTACGTTTAGAGGATGAATATTGTACAACTCAACATTATGTTTGGAATCAGAGAGTTTTAAAGTTGATATTATTATTCAACGATCTGCAAGAGAATTATCAGGCTGATTTTAAGCCGGATTAAAAGCTAATTTTAAAGTACATCTTTGGTGAGTTTAGAGTTGTTTAAGGATTGAATTAAAAGGAGATTTTCATAAATAATTTCAAGGAGATTGATGATTACTCTGTAAATTTAAATGTTTTAATTACGCGAGTAAAAAGGAGAATATTTTGGATCTAATTTTTGTAGAGGAAGTATTCTTTATATCTACGAACTGCATGTAGGGATCAAGAACATAAGAGAAGATACATCTATTAATATAATAGATCTACTATAAAACATTTAGAGAAAAGAAAAACAGAGTCAATCATGATCTACATCTCTGCTGATTATGACTGAAAATTAATTTTTTATTAAGATAAGATAAGCCCTTTTAAGGGTAAAGGGGGGAAACCACCATGACATCAAAGACATAAACAAATCAAAAAATCCCCAACGATCTAAAATTCCAAACCAAAAAACCCACACTACATGAGAAAATCCCCTCCCAGCATCAAAAAACATGAAATCCAGTTTCCACCTTCCACCGCTGATCGGCTAGCTGTCCCGTGAAAAATTTCACGGGCCTGGTACCGATGGCCGTAGCCATGCCCTCTCAAACATCCAATTACGGAAAGCAGAAGTACAGTGGAAACTCTTCGCCCTAAACCTCATCTGGAGAAACTTCATGTAGACGATCTGATTGTAAGATCCTTAGAACAGCAGACCACCGAGGCCAAGAAAAACAAACCAACTGCACAATGAGAACCACCATCGAATCACAACATCAAACCTTCACTTCCTCCACAGTCTTCAAACATTCACTTACTCCACAGTCTTCAAAACACACCTAAAAACTAGAATCAACTTCAAGAAGCTCCATAGCAGATCTAGCTCGAAAAACACAGCACACCCAAAACAAAATCACGAACAACATCACATCGACGAACAGCGGAAACACATTCACCCCAAACCAACACACAAACAGCAGAACATCCAAATCCAAAATATGAAGGCAAAAACATGATTCAAGAAATCATCACCAATTGACCAAGAAGAAGAATATGAATTCGTTTAATCATGTTCACACCGCCACTGCAACACTGACGATGTCGCCGAACCAAACACGCCGAAGCAAAAGATTTATTTTATTTGACATTGAAGATCAATTGTGAATATTCTATTGCAGAAGTTGTGATTTATATTTCTATATCTACTACAACAAGATTGACTCAAAACGACTCTTTCTTTAAGATCATTCTTTCTAAAGATGACGATCCATTTACTATCAATTGCATTCTGTTGCAATTGTGAAGAAGAATCGGGAGAGTATTTTCAAAGAACAAATACTTTTTATCTTGAGTGACCAGCTTCTCATTCTAAGCTGTGTAGGTTCTGTGATTGAACTAGAAGGTTGTGTTTTCCCTTAGATTGTAAAGGTGTCAACTGCCTGCACTCAGTTGTTGAAAGGTCTATTGAGATGAGGACCAAATAGTGAAAATCGCTAAACTCATGGAGTAGAGAGTTGGTGGAGTGGACTAGGGGCCTTCTGTTCCCCGAACCACTACATATCGTGTGTCTTTACATTTCATATTTATGTTGCATTAATCTATCTGATTAAAGGTAAAGTACAGAACACGATCTCGCAATGATTTTTTTTAAAAGACACAATTCACCCCCCCCCCCTCTTGTGTATATTTGATATAATCTCGATCCAACATAATTATGATTGGTACACATATATATATAAATAAGCTTTAAATAAATTTATGAGTACTAAATGAGAATAATGAATAATTTAATTGGGATTAAGAGAGACAAAGAGTGACCTGAAAGAAAAAGGATGTTCGGGTAGAAAACCCTTACCTTATGTCTGAATGGGTTTCGTACTTGACCTTATCATCCTAGATAATAAAATTAAATCCAATAATTAATTAAGAACCTTATGTACATGTATTTTATTTAGTATAATTTTATTAAGTTCATTTATGGTATTTTGGATGAGTTATAAGATACAATTTTATCGTTATTAGTATACTTGTACATGATTATGGAAGTTCATGTGGAATTTGTATAATTATCCAGAATTGAATTTATATGATAATAATGAAGATCTGTAAGATTTAATGGTGATATTATTCATTTTGTTATATGGTATGAGGATATGAGTTATTAGATAGAACATTAGTGATAATCATCTAGATTATTTTGTCTATATTTCAATTATTACGAACTAGTCTTATCATATTAATTAGTATTATGTATATATATTGGTTTAATAACATTAGATAAGACATAATAAATATTTTATAATCTGGTTAAACCATAAAAATGTCTTCATGACCAGACTTTAAGGGTAAAATAAAGAATGAAGGTTTATCATCCACGAAGGTTGTAAATCAGCACCTCCCGGATGATGGTTTCGTTTTTAAAACAAAAGAGAGAGAGATAGTAGTTTGAGGAAGGATATTCCATTAACATGATATAGTTACAGTATATAGATGATAATTTATTTATCATGATCATTTGGATGGAGGATGTGAGGGGATGATAAGAAAATAAAATAAATTGAAAATGAAATTAAAAGAAAAAGGAAGAGGGTTTACCTCTTGAAATATCCTCCTTAAGAACCTCCATATGGGAAGGGGTTTTGGTCTTTTGAAAAGACCAAGAGCTCCTGGACACGGGGAGATACTAGGTAAGAGGATTTGGGTAGAACTTTTAGAAATTTAAAGGCTTATAAGAGTGATGAGTATAGGGAGTGAGGGGTGGGTTTATAGTGGGTGAGAGGGGTAATTTTTTAACATCTTATTCATTATTTTATTATTTCGCTCAAGACAAGAAATAGTGATGATTCTTGTGACCTAAAATAGTAATAAGTTCATGTGAATTTTAACCTAGTGTTATTACATTAGTGATGACTCAAGGAATAGTGTATTTAGCTTCTAAAGTATCTATATTGTAAATTATCATATTTTACTATTCACCAAAAATTCAGGTACTTTAGAAAAATCCCATAAATTCACCATAACAATTTTTTGATATGTAGAATTCAAAAATGGACTCCATTTTATCAAAATAGTTTTCTAAATATTTAAAATTTAATTTTTAAATAAAATCATTATTTACTTTAAAAATACAAATTTTAATTTTAAAACTGATATTATAACACTTTCATAAATTAGCTAAGGTCTCATAAAATTATCCTAAAATTATAGGATAAAAAAATATTTATTTAAGAATAAATTTTATGAAAATTAATTTTATTTTAAATCAATTTATTAATTTAAAATTATAATTAAATATTTATTACTCACAAAAATACCAACACTTAATTGTTAATTTTGTAAAATATTCACTCTCATTTATAAGGTACTTAAATTTTATTTATACTTACATGGGTGAGGTTCCTATTCCTAAGGGTTATATTACTATTCATAAGGGTAAATTACTATTCATAAGGTTCAAGTAACTATTCCCAAAAAATGTAAGTTGATCCTATCAAAATATAAATATATTATTGATCGCAACTGTGTATATCCATTTTTCAAAATTCAAAACACAAAGGTAGAAAAATTATGTTTAATAGCTAGGTTATAATAAAAAAGTTTTGTTTTATAGAGACTTAGTGTTTCATGCCTTACATTCTATATTAAATTTATTTATAAAACCTTAGGGTGTTGTATTCTTCCCCCCTTACAAAAATTTCATCCTCGAAATTTCTAAAATGTTACCTCACAAAAAGATTTGGTTAGGTCTTCATCATAAGTT
This sequence comes from Viscum album, assembly GCA_963277665.1. Taxonomy (NCBI): domain Eukaryota; kingdom Viridiplantae; phylum Streptophyta; class Magnoliopsida; order Santalales; family Viscaceae; genus Viscum; species Viscum album. The sequence goes on from OY728156.1 coordinate 45,675,933, forward strand.
TCTCAATCTCCCACAATGACTCTTCAATTTTATGATTTTTTTCAAAGTACCTTTACCAACTGATTCATCTGATTCTTTAAAACCTATTCTTTAGTGTCTATAATTTGAATAGGCTCTTAACAGTAAGATAAGTCAAGTTCTAATTATATACCTTCAGAAGTGAGTACATATGTTGGGTATGGCATCAACATCCTTAACAAAGAGACATGGAACAAAGTGTGTACCTTAGAGAGACTAGGATGTGTTGACAGATGATAATTTATAGCTCCAATTCTCTCTATAATTTTAAAAGTACCAGTGTACCTGGGGATCAATTTCCCTTTCTTCCCAAATCTTATAACACCCTTCTATGGAGATACTTTTAAAAAAAATAACATCCCTATTGAAATTATAAATCCTTACTCCGATTATCAGTATATCACTTTTTCCTAATTTAAGATGCTTTGATATGGCCTTGAATAGTATTTACCTTCATTGTTGTTTCTTCCACAAGCAATGGGCCTACAAGATTCCTTTCACTAACTTCATCTCAACATGTTAGTGTACAACATATCTTTCCATACAATGCTTCATATGGTGAAATTTGAATACATTAATGGAAACTATTATTGTAGGAAAACTATACCAATGGTAAATAATAATCCCACATAACTTGAAAATCATGTGAGCATGATCTTAACAAGTCTTCTAATGTTTGGATTGTCCTTTCTGACTGCCCGTTATTTTGAAGATGATAAGCAATACTCCAATGAAGCTCGGTATCAAAATATTTCTGGATACTTTTATAGAATTTTGAAGTAAATTGTGGATCAAGAACATACACAATTGAGAGAGGTTCCCAATACATTCTTACAAATTCATTGATATAGAGTCATATAAGGCACTCTAGTGGAAAATCCTCCCTTATTGTGAGGAAATGTGTAGATTTGGTAATTCGATTAACGATTACCCTTATTGCATCATTCCTTCTTGGAGTTTTTTGTAATCCAGTGAAAAACCCAATAGTGATTTAATCCCATTTCTATGTAGGAATAGGTAGAGGTTTCATGAATCCTATAGGATGTTGTCTTTTATCCTTCACCTATTGACATACTAAACATCTTAATACATAATCAGCAATTTCATGCTTCATGTTGTCCCACGAGAAATATTATTTCAAATCTCAATACATCTTAGTGATACCATGGTGTATAGAGAAATTAAAACTATGGGAATAATCCAATAGCACCCTTTTTATCTTCGGTATAGAGGGAACACATATCCTTCTCCCAAATTTCATAACTCTATCCTCACACATGAAATCTAGAAACTTCCCATCATTATCACATTTAATTTTCTTTTGAATATTCTCATCATCATATTGAGAACTTTTAATTCTTTATAATAAATATGGTTCGGAAACCAATTAAAAACTTAATGATGCATATCCTTCTTTGATAATTCACATATTCAACCACATTAGATCTATGTAAAAAGGATCCTTATCAATCATCATTTTTTCATAACTTCATGATCCTTCCTAATCAATGCATCTTCCACCTTATTTTTCTTCCCCAGAAGCTAGTGTATGGAAAATAATAATCCTTGAGTAGCTCAAGCCATCTCCTTTTCCTCATGTTGGGTTATTTCTCTAATAATATATATTTTAATCTCTTGTTATCATTATATATCTCACATATTTCACCATATAGATAATGTAACCATATCTTCAGAGCAAATATTATAGTTTATAACTCAAGATCATGAGTTAGATAGTTCTGATCTTGAATTTTTAACTACCTTGATACATAGGTAATAACTCTATCATTCTGTATAATGCCACATCCACGTCCTTTCTTTGATGCATCACTATAAATCACAAATCCACCATTTTATGATGGTAGAGTAAATATTGGAGCATTCACTAACCTCATCTTCAATTATTCAAAATATTCTTCACATTATTTTTTCCATACAAACATAACCACTTTACGAGTAAGCTTGGTTAATAGGTTAGCTAATCGGGAAAAGTTCTGAACAAAATGTTGATAATAACCTACTAAACTAATAAAACTACGTACCTCGGTTATGTTCATTGGAGTCGTCCATTCCTGAATTTCCCTTTTCTTTACAGGATAAAATAAGATTCAATCTATAGAGACAATATGGACAAGAAAAGAAACTATTTGAAGCCAGAATTCACACTTACTAAACTTCCCATATCACTCGTTTCTTCTAAGATTCTTCATAATGATGTGAAATTGATTCTCATAATCTTCGTAGATTTTAGAGTATGCCAAGATATAATCAATAAATACCACAAAAAATCATAAATATATTCATTGAAAACTATATTCATTAGATTCATGAAAATAGAGGGTGAATTAGTCAGTCCAAAAGGCATTACTCTAAACTCATAATGCCCATACCTGGTTCAAAATTCTATTTTTATAATTTCTTCCATCATCACATGAAACTGATGATATCCAGATTGAAGGTCAATCTTCAAAAAACATTGGGCTCCATGAAGTTGATCAAATAAATCATCAATATAAGGGAGGGGATACTTTTTATTTATTGTAATAGCATTGATTTCTCTATAGTCAATGCAAAACCTTATGGATCCATCTTTTTTCCAGAAAAAGATAACAGAGGCTCCCTGTGGAGAAATACTAAGGTGGATAAATCCTTTATCACTCAATTCATCTAGTTGTTTCTTCAATTCTAATAATTCCATTGTGTCCATTCTATAAATATTCTTTGATATAAGACTTTCAACATAAATTAAATCAATAGAAAACTCAATTTCCCTCTCTAGAGGATTTCTGGGTAAATCCTTTGGAAATACATCAATTTATTCTTTCACAATAGTTACATCCTCAATTTGAATATTTATTTCATATCACCTATATATTATTTTATATTCCTACCTAATAATTGTATTCATTAGAGATATTTGGGGTGCATCTAGATAAGAATCAAATGATAAAGTTTCTTCTCTAATGATAAGAGATTCTATATAATTCTCAAAAATTGTAAGTTCCTTATTCATGAAATAGATTTTAGCATCATAACTTAAAATCCCATTCATACAAGGAATTATATCAAAGTCAATCATGGGTATAATGATAAGGTTAGCAACTAAATCACATTTAGGTTTCATAAGGGGGTCTGATCAACACATCTTTGTTGCAATGATACTTCCCTTAAGATTTTTTAATGATCACTCCTATATTAAATCAAATCGGAAATGTATAATTTTATTAGAAAACTTTGAAGATATAAAATAATTTGATGATTCATAATCAAATAAATTATTGGCTAAGTTTGATCAAATGATTAAAGTACCTGACACTACATCATTAAAAAATTAAACCTCATCAGTTGTGATCATATAAGCATGGCCTTGCTCACTTGGCCTTCTCTGAGTAATTTTTCCTTAATGATTAGGACAATAATTGGTATAATTTCCCACATCTTTAAAATTATAGCATTGAAAATCGGTAGCTTCTTTCTTTCCCTTTCAATCACAAAATTCAATGCCTCATTCTCCACATTCATAACAGACTCATTTTCCTGTTAAGCAACCTCTAGGGGGTTTCTTTCCACAAGTATCACATATTCGAAAAATCCACTTTTTATTCTTCCCTTTATCCATTATTTCCTCCACCACCCTCTTATTCTCTTTATTTCCTTTAAAGTCATAAGACTTAGAGAATTATTTATCTTTCTTAATTACACATGAGACTATATCTTTGTATGATGAGAAAGTTTGGGAAACCAATACCCTTCAGATGAATAATTTTAACCGTCAAATAATTGATCAATATTGATCCTCATATTACATATGTATTCCATGGAATTCCTTTCTAGCCTTGTAAAATTGGTTTTATACTTCAAAACATTTTTCATCTTCATTTTTTTTCATCTTCATTTTTTTTCAAACTTAATAATTATCTCTATATATCTACTCACTGTTCTTAAGGAAAATATTTTTCAAAGAATATTTCCTTAAAGTACCTCTATTCCATTTCTTATATTTCTTCCTCCTCTTTTAAGTTTTGAATTAATGACTACCACTAATCTACATATCCTGATAAATGATAAATTTCCATAATAACCTTCTCCCTTTCATTACATCCTAAAGAGATAAATATAATATCTAAGGAACTTATCCACTACTCCTCTATGAATGGGTTTTTATTCTAATTGAATGATGGAGGTTGTTGTCTCATAAATAGGTCTAAAATTTCTCATACATGTTATATATCAGGATGCTTCATATGGGTAAAGTTATTATTCATAACCTGAGTCAGTTTCCCCAGTATAGTTATAAGTTTCTTAGCACCAATTGCAGCTTTAGAACCAACATAATTATTTTGCACCAGAGGGAAATACCCACATGGGATACATGCGTTCATATAGTTTCCATTCCTTCTACTAGGCACCATTTCCAAAAAATTCAATACACTAAATTAGGTTTTGGATCATAATGTATAATTTAAAATTATAAAAACACTTAACATAAATTAAAAGTGTGTGCATTTTTAATTTCATAATCATAAGTATGGTTTCTTTAAGGACATATTTACATTTAAATTCTTTATAATAGTTTATAAAAAATGTGAATTATCCTAAGGATATCCCTTAGGAGTGTCAAACTAGGTGTGCAGTAAGGCATATTGTCATGTATTAGGTTACCCCGAGTCTGGCCCAAAATATAACACCCTGACCCTAGTTTCCTAGAGTCGGTGCATTATTTTATTACATTTACATGATCTTAAGAAAACCAAATCCCAAAGGAACAATCATTTTAGTGGCCTCGGAAATACTAGATACAAACATAAGTTTTACATTACATCTTGAAATAAAAAACAACATATTATAACTATTGAAAACTATCATATTAATTAGACTATCACTACATTTCAATCATAATATACTTCATCAAATCCTGGGGAAAATTGAAACATAAGAAATGGGTGAGCCCGGATGATCAGTAAGGACAAACAACATATTGGAATCTATCATAAATAAGCATAAACTTTTAAGGAAAGATATAAAACTGAAACAAAATACTTTTAAACCTAATATTCAGCATAATATGGCAAGAATAAATCAAATAATTCCATTTAAACTTTCAAATGGATTTTTTACTAGTTGAATAATCACATGAAATATCAATAACTAATCTCATAACAAGGAAATGCATAATGCCATACATCATAAATATACCATCAAGGCCTCGTGCCAAGACCATTGCCCTACCATCAAGGCCTTCTTACAAGACACTAGTTTGTCTCATGAGACCTACCGATGCATCGAGGGGTCATAGAGGGCCTCGCCTATCACTTACTAAGTCCACTGAATTCCTCTTATAAAAATGGTGAAACATAACATAAACATTTTTATTAAAACAAGAATACAAAATGTTAATACTTTAACCATAAACCATGAATGATATAAACATTACACATCCATATTCAAATATATCATATAGCCTTCAATACAATATGGAAGATTGTATCATAATAATTTAACCACAAATAATCATAAAATCCCACAAAGGATGCTAACATATATGAAAATAATTTAATAAATTCATTAAAACTCTTTGAGGGAAATATCCCTTTTTACTTTGAAATCATTTCCAAGCTGGACAATTATAAAAGAAAACATTTATTTTGAAAATAACCTTATAATATTTCCCAAAAATCTTCAAAATATTAAGTCTTCATAACAGAGTAAAATATCTTCTTACGCCACATAAGCTAAGAAAAATATTCTTTCCTTAATTTTTTGAAAGTGTTTTAAAGTTCCTAATTTGGAAAATGATGGAAAGATTCCTTTCAAAAAAATTATAAAAATTCAAATACGGGTAAAAATGTCTTTAAAAAGTTATAGATAACATTTTAAAATACATTTTAATAAACATGGACATTGACGGTAATGATATCTCAGTAGATACTTATATATAAACAATCTCGGATAATAAAGAGATTGTGAAATTAACCCTTACCTTGTACTTTATGTTAGTAAAGGGTGTGTTAACATCATGTTAATAATTAAAATATTTTATTAAATTATAAAAAAACCAATAAAATATTTATGATATCATATATTACCCTCTTTTATCATTTTGTTAAAAATATTTCAGTATTACCATTGTTTCGGGTGTTAACTGCTTCATTTTCCCATTATTATTTTATCATGTGAGTCATGTTTATTATGCATAGGATGTATTTTATTCATATACATAATTATATTAAGTTTATAATTATTATTTTTAATTATCATATAAAATTTATAATCATTCTTGAATGGTTAATGTGAAGAATGAATCTCACTGTGTCATAGAGACGGCAGGTCGTACGTACGCACGAGCCACAGTATCATTCACTTGATGGTTAAATCGAATGGAATTGGATGGTATATGTTTTATAAAAAATAATTATCATGTTATATTAATTATTTAAATCCATTATACTCATCCAAATAAAGTATAGTCGAATAAAAAATTACACCACGACGTGGAGACGGTAAGTCATACGTATTCTCTCATGGTGATATTATTATTCATAGGATGGAAAAAAGGAGGTATAAGGTTGTACCATAATTATAATAACATCTCATTATATGGATGATACTATATTTATTATTTCTATATGAAAACAACATAGAAATAGTAAGTATAAGAAGAAAAGAACTTTGAAAGATTTGATAATACAAATACATCTTTTTCAGGTGTCTCCTTTTGATTTGTATAAAATAACTTATTACGATGTCTTTTTTCCAAATGTATAGACTATAGAATGTTTTAAGGGAAGTTTGGAGAGTAAATGGGCAGCGTTTTGATGAAAACAAAGGATTTAGAGGTGTGATTAAAAGAGAATGAGAGGTGCCATTTTATAAGAGAGGGGAGGGGCTCCTTTGGAAATACCAAAACTATTAAATTAACATAAATTAATATTTAACCAAAAATGGCTAAAAAGTGTATTATTTTGAAGATAAGATTAGTATGGGTCTAAATCCTCTCAAACAATAAAATTTTTACATTTTTTGTGTTTATTTTAAACCTTATCATTTCGATTTATCCTTATTTAATCTATTTAATTTTAATTGTGCTAAGAAAATTCTAAATATTAAATGGTTATAAATATTTAATTATCTGGTTTCAATTGAGCATAAATTTATATTTTATAAAATTTTAGACATTATAATTATCACTTTTTAATTTTTAAATATTTTTATTATTTTTAAATAACTTAATAAAATGTTGTTTTTATAAAATATCAACATTGTCAATTTTGACACTTTTCATTTATTTGATTTTAAATAAAATTAAAACAAAAGATAACTTCAAAAAAAATATTTAATATACTCATAACATAACATAGTCATCCAGTAAATTCATGGATCTCCTTAATTAATTAAATTATATTTATTTTAATATTTTTAAAATCATTTATTAGATATTTCTAATAATAAAATAATTTATTTGTCACTATTGTGTCATCCTTAATGGTAATTATTTAATCTCTAAAAATTATAAATAAATTTCTATAATGTATGTAATTATATTATATTTCTATATACTACCTATAGTCTATTTTATCTCCTAGATATTTCTATATTAAAATTAATATACTTATATAAGAGTGTGACATTAAGCAACATTCATTGATTTTAATAATATTAATGTCACATTCATGGGAAAGTGGCCATTAAATGATTTAATTTCAAATCATAGATGATAAGGGTACAATTTAGTGATAAAATAGAATTTTTACAGGTGTTAAGGTTATTTTATAATATTATATTTACCATTAATTACCGGATTTACCCTTAACAGCGGTAATAAACAAATCACTAAGGTTTCTATTCATAATGTCTAAAAAATAAAATTAACCTATTAATATAATTTATACCCAATGATTAAAAATATGGAATCCATTTTTCAAAATTTAAAACACATAATTTTTAGTAATTAATTTAAAATTAATCCCCATTGTCAAAATGAAAAATAGGTTTTTCAAAAGTAAAAACCATCAAAATATTGACATGTGTTTATATCTAATTTTAATGTGTAAATAATTAAAAAGACATAAATTATATTAAATGGTAAAAATATAATATAATTGTAATTTAAAACCATTCAAATGTATAATTTAACACTATAAATTATTTTGATTAAAAAATATTTTTTCAATTAAAATTTAATAGTTTTCATTATTCATCAAAATATGAAAGTTATCAGAAAAACACTAAAAATTTATCCAAGATAAATTTTTATGTCCTTATTCTAAATAGGAAGTTTATTTTTTCAAATTTAATATATAAAAGTGTCAAATATTGTATTTAAAATGGGTTCTTCATTAAAAGGTGGTAAAACTACATTTTTTTAAAATACTTCTTTTATTCGAAAAATTGAATTTATTTTTATATCATGTCTAAAAAACACATGAGATGAAAATTAAAATTATATGGAAAATATAAAATTCAATATGTGGTTAATACAATTCATAACCTCTCTTTAAATGGCTAGTCTTTGTGCACTTGAACTCAGTGTTGCGTGTAGTGAAAGCTATTTGAATTATTTAAAAAAAGTGTACAGTGGAAGATTGGGGTGTTAAATTCTTCCCTCCTTAAAATAATTTTATATTTTAAATTTCTAGAATATCACTTCATAAAAAGATTCAGGTGGTTATTTATCATAATTTATTCAGGTTTCCACATCGCCTCTTCCATTTTATGGTTTCTTCAAAGAACCTTTACCAGATGAGGCATCTGATTTCTCAACACTTTTTATCTACTATCAAGAATCCCGATAGGATCTTCACAATAAAATAGATCAGGTTAAAGTTCTATTTCCTCATAGGTGAGTACATGTGTTGGGTATGGCATGTATTTCCTTAACATTGATACATAGAACACATCGTAAACTTTAGAGAGACATGGCAGCATTCCCAAATGGTAAGCTACAGCTCTAATTTGTTCCATAATTTCAAAAGGTTTGATGTACCTAGGACTTAATTTACCCTTCTTAATAAATAGTATGACAACCTTCCATTGATAAGCCTTCAATAAAACATGATCGCCCATTTTAAATTCTAAATCCTTCCTTTGGTTATCAGTATATCTTTTTTACCTACTTTGAGCTATTTTGATATGGGTTTGAATAGTTTTTACCTTTTCTATCATTTCCTCAACAATTTATGGGCCTATGAGTTTTTTTTCACCAACATCATCCCAACAAGTTGTTGTGTGACATCTCTTTCCATATAAAGCTTCAAATAGTGCCATCTTTATACTTTAATAGAATCTATTTTTATAGAAAAATTCTACTAGAGATAAACACTTGTTATACATACCTTGAAAGTCAAGAGAGTAAAATCTCAACACGTATTCTAAGGTTGGAAAAGTCATTTCTTATTCTCTATCAGTTTTAGGGTGGTAGGTAGTGCTCAAATTAATCTTAGTATCTAGGGCCTTCTAAATAATTTTTCAAAATTGCAATGTAAAATTGGGATCACAGTTAGAAATAATCAATGGGGGTACACCATGAAGTCTTAAAGCTTCATTAATATATAGTCTTGATAAACATTAAAGTGGTAAATCTTCTATTATAGCAAGAAAATGTGTTGATTTGGTCAGACGATCAACAATAACCCATATCATATCATTTCTTCAAGGATTATTTAGTAGCCTCATGACAATTTCAATCGTAATATCATCCCATTTACACACAAGTATAGGAAGAGGTTGCATTAATCCTTTAGGATTTTTTCTTCCAACCTTCGCCTATTGAAAAACCAAACATATTAACATATAATCAGCAATATCCCTCTTTATTTAGTCCCACAAAAAAATTTCTTTCAAATATCTATACATATTAGAGACACCATGGTGTATATAGAAATTAGATCTATGAGCATCATCCAATAATTCCCTTTTTAGCTCAGGTATATTAGGAACACAAAGCCTCTTCCCAAATTTCAAATTACCATCTTCAAATACAAATTCAATCAGCCTCCCATCATTCACAAATTTAATTTTATTTTAAAACTCCTCATCATCAGATTGAGAACTTTTTATCCTTTCTAGTAAATAATTTTTGGAAACCATTTGAAAATGTATGGATGTTTCACCTTCCATGATAATTCCCATATCTATCTTTACTAGATCTATAAACATACAATCCCTTTAAACTCTCATTTTGTTTATAACTCCATGGACTTTTCTACTCAAATAATTTTCCACCTTATTTTTCTACCCTGGGTGGTAGTGTATTGTGAAATCATAATCCTTGAGTAGCTCAAGCCATCTCTTTTATATCATGTTGAGTTATTTCTATGAGAAAATATATTTCAAACTCTTGTGATTGTATATATCTCACATCTTTAACTGTAGATATTGTGTCTCTATATCTTCCATGAGAATATTACTCCAACTAACTCAAGATAATGAGTTTGATAGTTTTTTTCAGGAATTTTTAATTGCCTTGATGAATAATCAATAACCCAATCATTTTTCATAAGGAAACAACCAATTCATTTCCTTAATACATAACTATAAATCAAAAACCCATCATTCACAGATGGTAGAGTCAAGATATAAGCATTGACTAATCTTCTATTCAATTATTCAAAACATTATTCACACTCTTTTTTCCAAAAGAATTTAACATCTTTACATGTGAGTTTGGTTAATGGGTTTTCCAATTAGGAAAAATTTTGGAAAATTTTTTGATAATAACCCGTTAAACCAATAAGACTGCATACCTCAGTTATACTCATCATTGATGGACAATATTGTATTGCTTATGTTTTTTTAGGATTAATAGTGATTCCATATTTAGATACAATATGGATAAGAAAATAAATTTCTTGAAGCCAGAATTAGTACTTTATAAACTTTCCATATAGTTCATTTCTTCTAAGGGTCTTCATAACAATCCTTAAGGGATTTTCATGGTCTTCATATATTTTGGAGTATACCAAGATATCATCAATAAATACTACGAAAAAATCATCAAGATATTCCTTGAAAACTCTATTCATTAGATCTAGAAAAATAGAGGGCGCATTATTCAATACAAATGGCATTACTATAAATTCGTAATGACCATACCTCATTCAAAAAGTTGTCTAGGGAATATCTTTCTTTTTTACACACAATTTATGATATCCAAAATGAAGTTCAATCTTAGAAAAATATTAAGCTCCATGAAGTTGACCAAATAAATTATCAATGCGAGGAATAGGATACTTGTTCTTTATTTTAATTGTATTTATTTCTCTATATTCAATGCACAACCTCATTGATCCATCTTTCTTCTTAACAAAAAGAATAGTGGAACCCCATGGAGAAACACTAGGGTGAATTAATAAATTATTAATCAACTCCTATATTTGTTTCTTCATATCTACTAATTCTACAGTGGCCATTATATAAGGAGTATTTCATATTGGTCTCCCCTCAGGGATTAAATCAATAGAAAAGTCAACTTTACACTCTGGGGGTATCCAGGTAAATCTTCAAGAAAAACATCAATGTATTCTTTTACAACAAGTATGTCCTCAATTTTAATATTTATTTATTCATCCTTCCTCTTCCTCCCCAAGAATATCATTTGGTAAATCTACTAGGGGTGTATTTTGATAAGAATCATGTGATGAAGTTTCAACTCTAAAGATAATGATTATACATCATCCACACAAATCGTATCCTCCTTATTCTTCAAATAAATTTTCACATCATATTTTTATAGCCAATAGATACCAAGGATTATATCAAAGTCATCCATAGTTATGATAATAAAGTCATCAAATAATGCACATTTTTATGCTATAAAGGGAACTTACTCACACATCTTTGTTGTAATGAGACTTCCCTTAGGGGTTTTGACTGATAACTCTCTTGTTAAAGTGAATTGGAAGTATCTAATTTTTAAGGAAAACTAAGAAGATATAAAGGAATGTGTTGATCCAAAATCAAATAAATCTTTTCCTAAATTTGAGAAGATGATTATAGTACCTCACACAATGTCATTAGGAGTTTCAACCTCAGTAGTTGTGATCGAAAAATATTGGACTTGCTTCCTTGGCCTTTTCTGAGGAAATTTTCCTTAATTATTAGGACAATAATTTTTATAATGTCTCATTTATTTATAATTTTTGCATTGAACATTGATAGATTGTTTATTCCCCTCCCAATCATGAGCTTAGTGGCCTTTTTCTCCACACTTGTAATAAACTGCCATCCCTTTTAGGCATATACCTGGGTATTTCTTCCCACAATTATTTTAGGGTGGAAATTCAGATTTCCCTTATTCCTCTTATTTCCTTTCCTAGTGGATTCAGTGACCCTATTATTCTCTTGATTCCATTTAAATTTATAAGACTTAGATAATTACTTTTCTATCTTGATATCACATGAGACTATATCATCATACAATGAGAAAGATTATAAGACCAATGCCCATCGGAGGAATGGTTTTAACCCATCAAAGAATCTAACAATATTACTTCTTAGGTTATTTATGTATTATTCATCAAGCCTTGCTAAACTTGTGAAATTATCCTCATACTTTGCAAAAATTTTATCCTCTTTTTTCCTCAGACTCAAAAATTACCTTTCCATATCAGCTAGTTGTTCATGAGGAAAGTATTTTTCTAGGAAAAGTTCTTTAAACTACATCTATTCCATATTTTATACTTCATCATCCTCCTTCTAGTTTTGAATTAACTACCACCATTGATCTTCATCTCCTAAGAGATGATAAACTGCCATGACAACCTTTTCTGTTTAATTACTTCCCAAAGAAATAAATATTTTCTCTAAGGAACATATCAATTGCTCAACTAAAAATGGATTTATAGTCCCATTGAATATTGGAGGTTTTTGCCTCATGAGGTGGTATAAAATTGATCCTCCATGTTGTAGATCAGGCTGCTCCATACGGGTAAGGTTATTATTCATAACATGAGTCATCTATCTCGGCATGGTCATAAGTTGTTCAGCACCAGTTGTGTCACTATATCCACTATCATTATCTTGCATAGGAGGTAAATCGATACATGGATTACGTGGATTGATAGAATTTACATTACTTCCACTAGGCACCATTTCTAAATAATGGCATACATTATATTAGGTTATAAATCATAATTCATAATTCCCAACTAGTAAAATACTTAACATAAATTCAAAATTTTATGCATAACTAATCCATAATCATAAACATGTCTTCTTTGAGGTCATAGTTAATCATAAATCCTTCATAATTGTTTGTAAAGAAAATAAAAATTATCCTAATCATATCCCTTAGGATTGTCAAAACAAGTGCGTAGTAAGGCCTGTTGTCATATACCAAGTTACCATGAGTCAAACTCGGAACACCTTGTCATAGTTTTCACCTCGAGGTACATCTGTTCCAGAACCATTTCCACTTGTAGTATCTAGACAGGGATGTATTTTCTAGTAATACCCATATAATCTCAATATTACCAAAATTCTATGATGTTCTTCTATATTTATCCTCAAAGTTTATCTTCGGGTAATTTTCCCTAATCATCATTTTTTTCTAAATATATTTTACAAAGTTTGTACTAAAATTCATCTAATTCCAACTATAATTCCCTGACCCTAGTTTCCCAGAGTCAATTCATTATTTTATTACATTAGCATGATCTCAATAAAATCAAATCTTGAAGGACCGATCAGTTTAGTATCCTTGGAAATACTAGACATCTTAAAATGAAAATCCACATATTATCCCCTTTGAAAACTATAATATTATTTAGAATATCACTACATTTTAATCATAATATACTTCTTCACATCCTGGGGGAAAATAAAACATAATAAATGGGGGAGATCAGATGCTCAGTAAGGATAAAAAATATAGCGGATGATATCCTAAATAAGTATAAACTTTTAAGGCAAGGTATAACAATAAAATGCAAGACTTTTAAACATAATCTTCAGCACAATATGGTAATAATTGATCAAATAATTCCATTTAAAATTTCACATGGATATTCTACTAGTTGAATAATCACATGCAGTATCAATAAAAAATATCATAATGAGGAAATGAATAATGTCAGACATCATAGTCATACCATCAAGGACTCGTGACAAGACCATTATGATACTGTCAAGGCCTTATGCCAAGACACTAGTTTGTTTCATTAGACCTACTGATTCATTTAGGGGCTATATAGGTCCCCACCCATCACTTACAAAGTATAATGCATTCCTCTTATGAAAATGATGAAACATAACATAAACATTCGTATTAAAACTAGCATATGAAATGCTAATAATTTAACCATATACCAAGAATGGTATAAACATTGCACATACATAGTCAAATATATAATAAATACTTCAATAATATACTGGAGATCGTATCATAATAATTCAACCACAAATAATCATAAAATCCAACAAAGGATGTTGACATAAATAAAAATAGTCTAATAAATTCATCAAAACTTTTTGAGGGAAATATCCCATTTTACTTTGAAATCATTTAGAATCCGAACAATTATAAAAGAAAACATTTATTTTAAAAATAACATTATAAAATTGTAAGTAAAGCTTCAAAATTTTAAGGAGTCATAATGGTGTAAAATATCCTCTTGTTCAATATAAGTTAAGAAAAACATTCTTTCCTTAATTTTTCAAAAAGGTTATAAAGTACATCATTTGGAAAACAATGGAAATATTCCACTCGAAAAAATTCATAAAAAGTCAAACATGGGTAAATATTTCATTAAAAAAATTTGATAACATTTTGAAATGCATTTTAAGAAACATGTACATGCATGATAAATATGTCCTATTAGATACATACGTATAAACAATCTCAGATAATGAGAGATTTTGAAAATAACCCTTACCTTATATTTATTATTAGTAAAGGGTGTGAAAACATCCTATATAATAGTTAAAGTATGTTATTAAATTATACCAGAACCATATACATATTTATTATATCATATATTACATTCTTTTATCATTTTGTTAATAATATTTCAGTATTACCATTGTTTCGGGTGTTAACTACTTCATTTTCCAATTCTTGTTTTGTCGTGTAAGTAATGTTTTTTAGGAATATGATATATTTTAGTCATATCCATAATGATATTAAGTTCATAATTATTAGTTTTACTCATCATATGAATTTTAAAATCATTATTGAATGGTTAATGTGGAGAATGAATCTAACCGAGTCGTGGAGATGGTAGGTCGTACGTACGCACGAGCGACGGTATCATTCACTTGATGGTTAAATGGTATGGGATTGGATG
Organism: Viscum album; assembly: GCA_963277665.1. Classification (NCBI taxonomy): domain Eukaryota; kingdom Viridiplantae; phylum Streptophyta; class Magnoliopsida; order Santalales; family Viscaceae; genus Viscum; species Viscum album. Next base: position 45,691,232 of record OY728156.1, read on the forward strand.
GTATATTAATTATAAATAATTATTATAATTTTATATTAATTATTTAAATCCATTATACTCATCATTATACCCATCCAAATAAAGTATTGTTGAATAACAAATTACACCATGACATGGAGACGGTAAGTTGTACGTACAAACGCATGGTGATATTATTATTCATAAAATAGATAAAATGAGGTATAATGTTGTACCATAATTATAAAAACATATAAATATATGGATGATACTATATTTATTATTTTTATATGGAAACAACATAGAAAGAGTAAGTATAAGAAGAAAAGAACTTTGAAAGAGGTGATAAAACAATTACCTCTTTTTCAGGTGTCACCTTTTGATTTGTACAAAATAACTCCTTACGGTGTCTTTATTCGCAATGTATGGCCACAAAGATGTATTAAGGGAAGTTTGGAGAGTAAATGGGGAGAGTTTGGATGAAAAAAAATCTTTATAGGTGTGATTAAAAGATAAGTTGGGGTTTCCTTTTATAAGAGGGGGGAGGGGCACCTTTGGAAATACCAAAACTATTAAATTAATATCAATTAATTTTAAAATAAAAATGGCTCAAAAGTGGACTATTTTAAATATAAAATGAGTATGGATATAAATTCTCTCAAGAAATAAAATTTAGACATGTTTTCCTTTTATTTTAAACCTTATCATTTTGATTTATCCTTATTTAATCTATTAAATTTTAATTATGATGATAATAGTCTAAATATTAAATGGTTATAAATATTTACTTATATGGTTTCAATTGAGAATAAATGGATATTTTATCACATTTTAGACCTTATAATTATCAATTTTTAATTTTTAAATATTTTTATGATCATTAAATAATTTAATAAAATGTTTTTTTATAAAATATCAATAGTGTCAATTTTAACACTATTCATTTTTTTGATTTTAAATAAAATTAAAACCAAAGATAACATCAAAATAAAATATTTAATATAATCCTAACACATCATAGTAACCCATAAAATTCTTTTAGTATACGCAACATTATTCTTGGCTCGTGTTACACACAATTTCAAGTTCGTTTTGTGGAAATTATTCTACGCAACATTAAGTATAGATTTTGTTTAATGTATAAATGAAATAAGTTTTGATTATTTTATACGCAACATCAAAGTAATCTTTCACTACACACAACACTATCTTGGCTTGCGTTACATGCAATCGCGACCTTCCTCGATAGCGTGTGTAGTACGCAATACCGTGTTTCACTAAACAACGATATATTGTTATAATATTATTATGGACTAGCCATTATGAATATTATTAACTAAATTTTGAATTTTATAACATTATTATTCATCTTACAAATTTTCTAGAACATGGTATGAGAACTAAATAATTTTTTCAGGTAAAATAAGTATTTTTCAAAAAATGCAGTTTTGCCGCCTTTTGATGAAGCACCCACTTTGAATCTAGTTTCTAACATGCTTATAAGTTCAATTTGAAAAAATAAAATTCTTCCTTGGAATAGGGATATAAAAATTTAATTTGGATAAATTTTTCATATTATTCTGAAAACTTTCATATTTTAATGAATAGTAAAAACACGCTATATATTAATTAAAAAAACTTTTTACATCGCAATAATTTATATGGTTAAATTATCTTCTTAATAGGTTTTAAAGTGTAATTAGAATACATTTTTACCATTTAATCCAATTTTGTTCATTGGAATTAATTTCACTTTGAATTTGGACATAAACAAGTGTCGATCTTTTGATAGTTAATGTTTCTTAAAAACAACTTATTTGTTTTGATAACGGGAATTAATTTTAAAATTAATTAATGCCACTTATATGTTTTTAATTTGGAAAAATATACATAATTTTTGAATTTGGAATATCAAATATATCTTAGGCTGAATTTTTGGTATTTTTCTGAAAAACTTCAATTTTTGATGAATAGTGAAACCACTTAGTGGTAGTTAAAAAACTGACTCTTTCAATTAAATAAAATTTTACCACTTCTATGAGTGGAATTTCAAAAATACAAGAGACACGGTTAATATCAAGGAGTAAAATGTGGTTCAATAAGATAAAAATATTTTTTGGTGAATAGTAACTTTTTACTTTTATTTACCACGGTTAAAAGTAAATAGGGTAATTAAGGGTAAAAATGATATTACTATTACCCTAACACATGTCCTAATTCTATTGGATAAATGTAATTCGACCAAAAACAACCTTAGGAATAAAATATTACCCTTTAGTTCCACTTGGATTAGATTAGGATATTTATTATTATTTTATTTAAAGTAGAGTTAAAATAGTTAAAATCAAAGTTTAATAACTAAAACATTTTTAATATAGGGTTATACAAAAGATAAATTCGACTATAAATATTTATTAGAAATATAAAAAGATTTCCTACATAATGGTATTTTATTTATAATTTTTAGACATTAAATAATTTAATTTATTTATGACACAATGATGATAAATTAATTACCTTATGAATGAAATATTAACATAATTGATGTTATAAATACCCAAATAAATATAATTTTAGAATTTTTATAAATTCCACTAATTTTATAGGTTAATATGACATGTTAGTATTTATTAAATTAACTTTTTTCGAACTGATCATGCTTTTATGATTTTCATAAAAATCAATTACCAAATAGTGTCGAATTGACATAAAATAGTTGTTAAAACAAATATTATATTATTAATTGTTATTCTATTCCTAAAAATATAATTTTCGGCCAAATGACTTATATAAGGTTATATATATTAATAATGAACCACTTGGGGTTGTTTTGGCTTGTTATAGTAAGTTTATTAACCATATAGTGTAAAAAAACAAGAACACATGGTAAAAGTTAAATTTTTAACTTAGAGTTAAATCTAAATGATAAGGTTAAAATAGTAACCTAAACTTGTATAAAACCAATTTGTTGAGAGTATTTAGACCCATAACAACTTTAGTATCTAAATAAATCAATTTGGAGTTATTATAAACCGAATATGACTTTATTATAAAATAATATTTTAAGTTTTTTCTAAGGTGCCCCTCTCCTCCCTTATAAAAAGGGCACCCCTTCCCTCTTCTCTTCACACACTTTTGAGCCTTGAAGCTCATCAAACCCCTGAAAATTCCTCTTTTCAACCTCTCTAGTTATATCATAGATGTTCTGGTCTTCTCAAAAGACCAACTCTAGTGCCCTAAGAATAAGTTTAAAGGAGGTGCGTCGAGGAAGAGGTAATCTCTTCTACCAATTCTTTCAAGTTTTCTTTCTTCTTCAAATTATTATTATTTAGTTGTTTCATTATAAATTAATATCATCAGTATCACTAATATACTGATATGTTATTATATATATTAAACAACCCCATTTCACCTTCTATCCATCCTATGAAAAACGAAATCACTGCGCGTGCGTACGTACGGAATACCATCTCCACGCTGTGGTGTAATCTGTTTTTCCACCACCACCTTACTTGGATGGGTATAATGGTGTGAAGAATAACTATATATAGTTATTATAACATCATACTGATTCTGTGATATTATATCATCCACTACAATTCCATTCAACAAATATGGGAACAATATCATCGCTCGTGCGTACGTACGGATTACAGTCTCCACGACGTGATGAGATTAATTTTCCAGGTCAATAATTCAAGAATGATTATAAAGTATATATAATAAGTAATAATGAAATATATGACATAATAATGCTACAGTATTTATGTATATATATATTTCATTTAATTACTTCCATTCAAGTCAATAAGGAAAAGAAAACAATGTTCATGCGTACATACGGCATATCGTCTCCATGAACGGTGTATTTCATTTCATTTATCTATATTATATATATATATGTACTGAATATATATATGATATATAAATCATGATTTACATTCTTTAAGTAATTAAATCAAGATATAATTAATAATAATATCAATAACAACAAGTCCAAACACGTACGATAAATAAAATGATTTTACGCAAAATGCTGCTTTAACATGGAATTTACAAAAGAACGGGTAATATAAAGTCATAAGTGAACCATATATGATATCATAACAATGAATATGATTCTTTAATAAGTAAATGACATTATTTAAATCATTATAAAGGAGTTTCAGATATATATGAAGCATATCGGACCCAAGGTAAGGGATAATTATTACAATCTCATTCTTATCCGAGATTGTTTATTCGTAAGTATTTACTGGAGTTATGTTTATTATACATGTCCATATGTTCTCAAAAAAAATTCATAAAATGTTTAATTTTCTTCCATGTATGTTTAAAGTCGTTTTTACCCTTTTTACTTTTACCACATCATATGGAAGGAATCTTTCTTTTGTTTACCATACGAGGTACTTTTTGACTTTTCCGACAAAAGTATGAGAAGAATGTTTTTTTAACTTATATGAAATGAAATGATTTTTATGGTTTTATAATGCCTTATTTTCATGAAGCTTACTCTACAAGATTTCATGACTATTTTCAACAAAGTCCTTTTCTTTTAAAATTTCATGGCATTTTGTGAAAATAAAATGATTTTGAAAAAGAAAGGATATTTTCCTCAAGAATTCATTTAAATTGTTTTATCAAAACCATTTTCCATCTAAAATGAAATTCATATGTGTATATTTCAAGTATAATGTCTCTATGATTTAAATGGTTTCACTTTTCTTATGATGAAATGATATCCATTTATTTTATATGGATTATGTTATGATGGGATGATGTTTATGAAACCCATTTTATTCTTTGGGTTATGATGAATGATTTGTGTTTATGTTGTGGCACACGTAAGAATGATTTCATTATGATATGGGAGGGACCTATATCTCCCTACAATGCATTGGGTAAAGATTTATATCTCATGATATAGACATGGTTGGAACGGTAAGTTAATCTGGTTCAATGTTACAGGACTGAAACGAGGAGTGAACTCGATTCAGAAAGGGACTTTATCCACTAAGATGGTCTTGGCAGCAATGCCTTGGCTACTATGGAAATCATATCATGTGATTAATGGTTTTCCACAATTAAATGTTTTATTCTAATGCTATTTTATCATGATTAATGTTCCTTTATGACCTATTCCTTACGTACTTCCAAGATTTATTTCACAACTCAAGATTTTGATGTGTAAACTTTATGTTCATGTTTTGAAGTTCAAATGTATATGGTTTGTTTAATTTTATCCATGATTACCCTTACTGAGAATTTGATCTCACCCTTTATATGTTTTATTTTCCCCAGGATATAAAGAAAGTTTTTAGGTAAGAAAACAAAAGGGGAAGATCTTTATGGGAGATGTTGAAGATCTTTCACCACGATTAGAAGATTATGTTTCAAGTTTCCAAATACACTAAACTATTACGGTCCTTGTGTGTTTGTTTTTGTTATGTATTAAGTATACCTCAAAATTAATGTAAGGTCTATGTATGTCAAGCTTTGGGTCTCTATAGTTGGTATCAGAGGAAAGTTTTAGTTAACCTTTGGAAACTAGGATGTGAAAACTTTAGGGAGATCCCTAAAGATATTTCTAAGGTATGTCTAGGGATGTCCCTAATGTTAAGTATAAGTATAGGTTATAGTCCTATAATTACAGTAACAATCATATAATTAACCCTAAGATGTTATATATTGAAGGTACTCCCCCTTTATTATGTTGTTTTCCCTAGCATGATTTTTGCCTCTCACACTATTCTTTTTGGGTTTTATACGATGTCTAGAACCCAAAGGAACCATGTTGATCAATGTAATGTAAAATGCAATGATTTTATTCCAGAACAAACCAATGTGATGGGAGATGGAGTACAAAATATTATTGCTACACTTACACAATCTATGAATCATTCTAGATTTCCAAATGATCAGAGAAGGGTACAATATTCTATTGAGTCCTTCATGAGGCAACATCCACCATCTTTAAATGGGTCTTCTGATCCACTTGTTGCTGAACAATGGATCAGTGTCATTGAAAATATATTTTCCATACTTCACTGTTTGGAACATGAAAAAATCATTCTGGCTATTTACCGTTTAGAAGGTGAAGTAGATCAATGGTGGACTCTAATTAAGAATACGAGGCCCCGAGATGAAATTGAATCTATGGAATGGGATGAGTTCAAGGAATTATTTTTCAATAATTACTTCCCTCATATTCTTCGAACAAATATGGAAAAGGATTTACATAATCTTAAGAAAAAGTATGATGAATCTGTTGGTATATACGAAGATAATTTTACAAGGCTTGCAAGGTATGCATCTGGCTTTATCATCCAACCTGAAAGTAAAGTTGGTCGATTCTTCAGTGGCTTAAAACCAAGTCTTTGAAGGGAATTAGCTATAAGAGACTTCAGTAGCTATGAAGAAATTGTGCGTTGTGCTATCAAGGTAGAAATGGAAGTTGGTTTTACATATCCATCTCATGGTTTTGACAAGAAACGAAAGATGGAGTTCAAAGAGAAATCTCAGAATAATAGTGAAAAGAAGATGAATGTTTCTTTATGCTCAAAGTGTGGAAAGAAGCATGGTGGAGATTGTCTTAAAGGGACTAGAAAATGTTTTAAGTGTGTAAAAGAAGGTCATCGAGCAGCTGAGTGTCGAAGTAATGGAAAAAGTGTTTCTAATGATGTGAATAAAGAAAAGACTGCAGAGAACGCACCACCAACACTTCAATGCTTCAAGTGCAAGGAAATGGGAAATTATGTTAATCAATGTCCTAATCCAAGGGTTAGTGATGATAAACATGAGCAACCTCTTAAGGAAAAGGATAACGGGAAGTCACATTCAATCACCATTTGTGATGTTGAGTATGAAAATGATGTTTTGTAATGATTAAGTGTTTATGTAATGGGATTCTAAAATAATGTTGTATATAGTATCATGAAATATTGGAATATTAATGTATTGGTCTATTGTGGTTTTCAATAAATTTATGGTACCGATAACCATGAAATGTGATTTTGAAAAACAGATGATATGATAAGGAGAAAATGAAATGTTTAATAGTATTCATGAGCTCATGACTGATATAAGGACTAAGTGATATCATGGTTTGAGTATATAGAATTTTTGGGATTTTGGTATGTAGAAAGAGTTAACTTTTGACAGCATTCATGTTTTCACTAAGGTTCTATGGTAATTCATCTTTCAAAATAATACATGATTAAGGTATTAAAATGTTTGGAATGTGATCAACAAGATATATATTATGATATATGGGGTATAAATGATGGTATTCACCTGCTCGGTAGATGAAATTTCTAGTAATTGTTTTCTTTATACTATGAGCTTGGACAAAGGTATTTTGGATAATCCTAAAGATTGGAATGGATTATGTTGGACATAAGTAAGTATTGTTTAAGGCTAGAACTTTTTTTGATATTATTTATGGAATGTTATAATAATGTAGTTTTAGAAAAAGGACAACCTACAAGACGGGCGACAACCCGTCGCGTCGGACAAGGCTGTGGGAATCGAACCCACAACCGAAGTGCGACACGCCTTTATCGCCTACCACTAGCCTACAGAAAGTCCCTGGATAGTAGAAACTAGTTTTATTTTATTAATCAGTATGATATATGAAGTATAAGTCCATTTTGGGAACCATATATGATTAATCTCACTATAGATGGACTTATGTACTTTTGATAATTTTTTCTAACCTTTTGTTTGAGACAGATGGAATGACCCATCATTCTATCACATGATCTGCTAACACTTCAAGAATGACAAATTCAACTTCATTTCTTTAAGATATGAAGTGGAAATTGTCCAAGGAACGACCAATGGTGAGATTGTACAAAAATCAAGAAAGTATCTCTTCTAATTCCAATTTCTTCAAACTTAGAGAAATGATCTTGAAAACCAAAAATGTTGTCCTAGTGCCCTTATATCTGATGAATTATATGGTACCTTAGATCATCACAAATTTTTGGATTTGTGATTGTTGGATTTTTCATAGCCTGTTCTCTACCACTCTCTATCAAAACTTGATGGTTAGATTTCTCTTCCATATCCATATTTTCAACTATGTTCTCTTATGTGGAAACCCAGTGATAAGTTAATTTGGGTAACCGTTACATTTCTTACTTCACTTTTTAAAATTAAGTTTTAGTATTACTTTTTATGATGTGGGTTTCTATGAAAGAAACTATCAAGTAGTTTATGATTTATAACTCTGACGAATTTCGAGGGCGAAATTCATTTTAAGGGGGGTAGAATGTAACACCCCGAGATTTTATGAGATATATTATTTTTAATTTCTTTGATGTCTTCCATTATACACTACACCAAGATTATATTGTACTATAGGAAAAACCGTATTAGCTTGTAGTATACGCAACACTATTCTTGGCTCGTGTTACACACAATTTCAAGTTCGTTTTGTGGAAATTATTCTACGCAACATTAAGTATAGATTTTTTTTAATGTATAAATGAAATAAGTTTTGATTATTTTATACGCAACATCAAATGAATCTTTCACTGCACACAACACTAGCTTGGCTTGCGTTACATGAAATCGCGACCTTCCTCGATAGCGTGTGTAGTACGCAATACCGTGTTTCACTAAAAAATGATATATTGTTATAATATTATTATGGACTAGCCGTTATGAATAGTATTAACTGCATTTTTAATTTTATAACATTATTATTCATCTTACATATTTTCTAGAACATGGTATGATAACTAAATAAATTTTTCGGGTAAAATAAGTATTTTTCAAAAAATGCAGTTTTGCCGCCTTTTGATGGAGCACCCACTTTGAATCTAGTTTTTTACATGCTTATAATTTCAATCTGACAAAATATAATTCTTCCTTTAAATCATGATATAAAAATTTAATTTGGATAAATTTTTCATATTATTCTGATAACTTTCATATTTTAATGAATAGTAAAAACACGCTATATTTTAATTAAAAACAACTTTTTCCTTCGCAATAATTTATATAGATAGATTATATTTTTAATTGGTTTTAAAGAGTAATTAAAATATATTTTTACCATTTAATCCAATTTTTGTCATTGGAATTAATTTCACTTTGAATTTGGACATAAACAAGTGTCGTTCTTTTGATAGTTATTGTTTCTTAAAAACACGCTATTTGTTTTAATAACGGGAATTAATTTTAAAATTAATTAATTCCACTTATATGATTTGAATTTGAAAAAATAGACATCATTTTTGAATTTGGAATATCAAATATATCTTAGGCTGAATTTTTTGTATTTTTCTGAAAAAACATCAGTTTTTGATGAATAGTGAAACCACTTAGTGGTAGTTAAAAACTGACTCTTTCATTTAAATGAAATTATACCGCTTCTTTGAGTGGAATTTCGAAAATTCGAGAGACACGGTTTATATAAAGGAGTAAAATGTGGTTCAATAAGATAAAAATAATTTTTGATGAATAGTAACTTTTTACTTTAATTTACCACGGTTAAAAGTAAATAGGGTAATTAAGGGTAAAAATGATATTACTATTACCCTAACACATGTCCTAATTCTATTGTATAAGTGTAATTAGACCAAAAACAACCTTAGGAATAAAATATTACCCTTTATTTCCACTTGGATTAGATTAGGACATTTATTATTATTTTATTTAAAGAAGAGTTAAAATAGTTAAAATCAAAGTTTAATAACTAAAACATTTTTAATATAGAGTTATACATAAGATAAATTTGACTATAAATATTCATTAGAAATATAAAAATATTTCCTACGTAATGGTATTTTATTTACAATTTTTATACATTAAATAATTTAATTTATTTATGACACAATGATGATGAAGTAATTACCTTATTAATGAAATATTAACATAATTGATGTTATAAATACACAAATAAATGTAATTTTAGAATTTTTATGAATTAAACTAATTTTATAGGTTAATATGACATGTTAGTATTTATTCGATTAATTTTTTTTGAACTAATCATTCTTTTATGAATTTCACAAAAATCAATTACCAAATAGTGTCAAATTGACATAAAATAGTTTTTAAAACAAATATTATATCATTAATTGTTATTCTATTCCTAAAAATATAAGGTTCGGAAAAATGACTTAGATCAGGTTATATATATTAATAATGAACCACTTGGGGTTCGTTTGGCTTGTTATAGTAAGTTTATTAACCATATAGTGTAAAAAAAACAAGAAGACACGGTAAAAGTTAAATTATTTAACTTAGAGTTAAATCTAAATGATAAGGTTAAAATAGTAACCTAAACTTTTCTAAAACCTATTGGTTGAAATGATTTAGACTCATACCCACTTTATCTTCGAAATAAATAAATTTTGAGCTATTATAAACCAAATATGACTTTATTATAAAATAATATTTTAAGTTTTTCCTAAGGTGCCCTTCTCCTCCCTTATAAAAAGGTCACCCCTTCCCTCTTCTATTCACACACTTTTGAGCCTTAAAGCTCGGCCAACCCCAGCCAATTCCTCTTATCAACCTCTCTAGTTATATCATAGAGGTTCTGGTCTTCTCAAAAGACCAAATCTAGTGCCCTAAGAAAAAGTTTAAAGGAGGTGCGTCGAGGAAGAGGTGATCTCTTCTACCGATTCTTTCAAGTTTTCTTTCTTCTTAAACTTCTTCTTCTTTAGTTGTTTAGTTATAAATTAATAACATAAGTATCACTAATATACTTATATGTTATTATAAATATTAAACAATCCCATTTCACCTTCTATCCATCCTACGAAAAACGAAATCACCGCGCGTGCGTATGTACGGAATGTCGTCTCCACGCCGTGGGGTAATCTGTTTTTCCACCACCACCTTACTTGGATGGGTATAATGGTGTGAAGAATAACTATATATAGTTATTATAACATCATACTGATTCTATTATATTATATCATCCACTCCAATTACTTTCAATAAATATGGGAACGATATCATCGATCATGCGTACGTACGGATTACCGTCTCCACGACGCGATGAGATTCATTTTCCATGTTAATAATTAAAGAATGATTATAAAGTATATATAATAAGTAATAATGAAATATATGACATAATAATTCTACTGGATTTATGTATATATATATTTCATCTACTTACTTACATTGAAGTCAATAAGGAAAAGAAAACAGCGTTCATGCGTACGTACGGCCTACCGTCTCCATGAATGGTGTATTTCATTTCATTTATTTATCTATTATATATATATATGTAATGAATATATATATGATATATAAATCATGTTTTAAATTCTGGAAGTAAGTAAATCAAGATATAAGTAATAATAATATCAAGAACAACAAGTCCAAACACATACGATAAATAAAACGATTTTACCCAAAACACTGATTTAACATGGAATTTACAAAAGAACGGGTAATATAAAGTCATAAGTGAACTATATATGATATAATAATAATGAATATGATTCTGTAATAATTAAATGAAATTATTTAAATCATTATATAGGAGGTTCAGATACGTACGAAGCATATCGTACCTAAGGTAAGGGATAATTATTCCAATCTCATTCTTATCCGAGATTGTTTATTCGTAAGTATTTACTGGGGTTATGTTTATTATCCATGTCCATATGTTCTCAAAATGTTTTAATAAAATGTTTAATTTTATTCCATGTATGTTTAAAGTAATTTTTACCCTTTTACTCTTACCACATCTTATGGAAGTAATCTTTCTTTTGTTTACCATACGAGGTACTTTTTGACTTTTCCGACAAAAGTACGAGAAGAATATTTTTTTAACTAATACTACATGAATGGATTTTTATGGTTTTATAACACCTTATTTTTATGAAGCTTACTCTATAATATTTCATGACTATTTTCAACAAAATCCTTTTCCTTTAAAATTTCATGGCATTTTGTGAAAAGAAAATGATTTTGAAAAAGAAAGGATATTTTCCTCAAGAATTCATTTCAAGTGTTTTATCAAAACCATTTTCCATCTAAAATGAAATTATTTCATATGTGTATGTTTCAAGTATAATGTCTCTATGATTTAAATGGTTTCACTTTTCTTATGATGAAAGGATATCCATTTGTTTTATATGGATTATGTTATGATGGGATGATGTTTATGAAAACCATTTTATTCTTTGAGTTATGATGAATGATTTATGTTTATATTGTGGCACACGTAAGAATGATTTCATTATGAGATGGTTGGGACCTATATCTCCCCCCAATTCATTGGGTAAATATTTATATCTCATGATATAGACATGGCTGGAATGGTAAGTTAATCTGGTTTAGTGTTACCAGACTGAAATGATAAGTGAACTCGATTCAGAAAGGGACTTTATCCACTAAGATGGTCTTGACAGTAATGCCTTGGATACTATGGAAATCATAGGATTTGCTTAATGGTTTTCCACAATTAAATGTTTTATTCCCATGCTATTCTATCATGATTAATGTTCCTTTATGACCTATTCCTTACGTACTGCCAAGATTTATTTCACAACTCAAGATTTTGATGTGTAAACTTTATGTTCATGTTTTGAAGTTCAAATGTATATGGTTTGTTTTATTTTCTCTATGCTTACCCTTACTGAGCATTTGATATCACCCTTTATATGTTTTCTTTTCCCCAGGATATAAAGAAAGGTTTTAGGTAACAAAAAAAAAGGGGAAGATCTTTATGGGAGATGTTGAATATATTTCACCACAATTAGAAGATTATGTTCTGAGATTCCAAAGACACTAAACTATTATGGTCCTTATGTGTTTTTTTTTGTTATGTATTAAGTATTCCTCAAAAGTAATGTAATGTCCATGTATGACAAGCTTTGGGTCTCTACAATTTCCAAGAATTCTACTAAACTTCTTCTGATACCAACTGTTAGAACCCATACCCAAGTTTCATGGAGTCAGTTCCTTATATTAATACATGGGAATGATTACAAGAAATTCATATCCTGAAGAAAAAATAGTTTAGTAGTTTTTCAATTCAAGATACAAACATAAGTTCAACATTACAACAAGAAATGAAATACATGATAACAATTTCATTGGAAAAATTTATGACTCTTAGATAATTCCCACAAGTCATTCATAATATTCATCTTCACAACCTAGGTAAAATAAAATATAAGAAAGGGGTGAGATTATATACTTTGTAGGGGTAAGAAATATAGTGGAAGATATAATAAAAATAAACACTGGGCATGGTGAAAAACTAAAAACACATGCCTATAAAAATATACTTGAGAATAATATGGCAGGAATGAAAGATGATTAAATAAGGCTATATAAATTATCATAAGAGAATGAAACATAACCATTGAGATTATACTAGTTGAATTGTTGGGAAAAATCCTTCAAGGTAACATTACATCATTTTTTGGTTGATTGTGTTTGTTGAAAAAGCAGGTTTCCATGGAGAATTGTCAAGTTCCATAGAGGTTGTTGACAGTCCATGTTGACAATGAACCACGACAAAGGAATAGATGATCTGGAGGCGGTACAAATAGAGCAGATACAGAGTGGCGTCGTTTCCTAGTGTTTGCCAAATTTTTTGGTCCAAAATTAGTAGTTTGGTGAGCTTTGTAAAAAATTTATTTCCTTGAAGATATAATTCAAATATAGAAAAGGCATGAGTTTCATGAAGATAGGGTTCATGGTTTGGATTTCACGAAGACCAAAAGAATGTTGACGGTAATTCTTCATGATTACGATGAGTTTCGTGAACGAAAGCGTTGAAGAGAATTGTTTCAGTGAAGGTCATTGTCAGTGGAGCATTGCGGTGAAAGCGCAAAGGAATTTACAGGATGCTCCGCAATTACGATGAGCTCTAAGATCTGAAAATCACCATGGTGCTTCATGATTTTGAGATAATTTCTACGGGAACTTCGGAGCTTCATGATTTGAGGTTACGTGGCATTGAATTCACGTGGAAGATTCGAGGGTTGGTGGAATCACCTATAAATAGACATAGACCCCCTCAGCAGAAGGAGAGAGTGTTTTTAAAGAAAATATTTTGCTCTTGATTCATGAAGGTGGTTCACAAAGGCATTGTGCTTCGTGAAGAAAGGATCTTTGCGGCGGATAATTTAGCTCCTCAAAAGTGGTGTGCTTCGTGTTGGCTCAATGAGTTGTGCGAAGGAAGTCGCTCTGCGACGACTTGAGCTCCGCGATGGCCTAAGATTTGCAAAGTATTGATCTTTGCGACAGTCTGAGCTCCGTGAAAGAAGTGTGCTCCACAAGGCAGGAGCTCTGCAAAGGTGTGTGCTTCGCGAAAAGGTAGGAGCTTCACGAAGGCTTGTTTGAGCTTTGCGAAATTGGGAGCTTCGCGAAGTTGGGTGATTTATGAAGGTAATTCCAAAGGTTTTTGCCTATTGTTCAGAGGCATAGGGGTATTCATCTATGGATGAAAGTTAAACTTTAACAGAGCATCTATCAATAGTTGAGGATGCATGTATTCATGCAAATGAAGAGACCTACAGGTCTATAAACTCTGAGTGGAACCCTTACAAGTGTAGTGAGAAAAGGAAGAAGAAAAAGGTTATTCTTTCTACCGGCAGTGAGCTAAAGAGAGAGAAATAGGGAGTGACCATTGGGAATCAATAAACTAACCCTAAACATTTTAAAGGCAGTGAGCCTGGGAATAGAAGTGATCTAGCCTGAACATTATTGGCAGTGATCTTTAATGGATTTGGTACAGTGGCATATCACTGTTGTATGCTCCTTGGATGTAGCCCAGTGAGGGTGAACCAAATAAAAATCTTTGTGTCTGCCTTCTTGTTTCCATGCATCGCATTTAAAGCATCATCATCAAATAAATACAAAACGAAGTGATCATTATAAACACGCAAGTGCAAAGAAAGTGACCCTAATAATAGAGAGGTCAAGATCCAGTGGGGCAGAAATGATATTGAAAAAGGATATCCATACCCAGATTCACCCCCCCCCCCCTCTTAAGGTAACTAGGCCCCTTTTGGTCCTAACAATTGGTATCAGAGGAAAGGTTACTTTTATCATATTTGTTTGCTCTGACTTTGTGTAGTAGATTTGTGTGGTTAAATCAGTCTTCTCTTATCTCGGTGTGCCATGGAAAAGGGAAAACATAAAAGAAGAATCATAATTGAGGTGATAACCCTCAGTGTGTAAGTGTTTGTGGAAAAAGTGTGATTTAACTAAAAGAATCCAATAGCTTACTGAAGAAAGGCCTGGATGAATCTGATGGGTAAAATATTGATTCACTCAATCATGATGTAGGAATGAGTGAAGTAATTGAACATAAAATTGATACCGAAACAACGGATGATAAAGAAGTTTCAATAAGGAGGCCACCAGTTGATGTTGTCAACATGAAAAAGAAATTGGATCGAAAATCGGATGAATAAGTTAAATCTAAATATATTTGGATCCAAGTATTGGAAATTGAGGTAAACAAGATAATAGGATTAAATCAAAGGATTATTTATGTGGATACTGACCTAATAGAGAATAATTACTCTCAAGGTGAAGAAAGAAAAAAGATTCCTAGAATGAAAGGAAAAAAGAAAGGTTGATGATTATGAAGAGAATCAAAAGTCAGATGAAGTTCAGAATCTGAAAACTAGAAATGATGATCTAGCTACACAGTTGTCTAAAAAAGTTTATAAGAATCAAATGCTACAACAAGATAATGTATCTATCTCTGAATCTATTTCTCAGGAAAAATTGAAAGTAAAGGATCAAAGTGATATGGTAGAAAAGTACACACGAGAACTGGAAGATGATATGATTTGTGGAAAGAATCTCAAATGATAACTCAATTACCAACCTGAATCGAGAGATATAAAGATTCAAAAGATGGAAGAAGAGATAGAATCAGTGAATAAGGAAGTGGAGAAATCCAATGCTAGAGGAAAGCCTAAAATGAAGGACCCCTTGAACTTACTATTTGATTATCCTTCGGCAGGTGATGATGAAATGAAAAGAAAATTTTCTATTTCTGAAAAGAGTCAAGAACAAATTTTCTCAGCTCAAAGACCATACAATTTGGGATAAACTGGTATTGGATTTGATGAATTCCTTCTTGTGCGTGAAATAAAGAGAGCCATGAATATTTCCATAAGTGGAGGAAATCCTGTAGGTGCTAGAGGCAGGCCTAAGAGGACAGTTACAAGAAGTAGTGACGATATGTGCTATTTCTGTGGGATTCATGACCACACATCAAGATTCTATTCGGGGGCCTAGGAATACATTTCAGGCTGTGAAAATAGATAATTTTATAAATCTGAGAATAAGAATAAGTTTTATGAGAAATCAGAAAGAAGAGTCTCTCAGAGGAAATCATTTATTAGATTCTATTACTGTAGAAGAATGGGACACACCATTAATATGTGTCAGGAATCTTAGGAGCTCAATGTCATAGGAATAACTCAAACTGCATCAACATCTCAATAAAGAAATGATGAAATGGTGTATGACTTTGATGTAAAATGTTTTATATGTTCTGATTATGGGCATTTGGCAAGACATTGTAGCAAGAAGAAATTAGGAAAGTAAAAGGAACTCGAGGGGAGATTCATGACTCCAGTGGTGTATAATGAGAAATCGTACACTGGAAGATGAAGTGGAAAATTGAAAACTGAGTTTTCTACCTTAAGAGAATCACAAGGAGATAAACAAAAGGTGTATCAATCACCTTTTATGTCACACTCACAACAGCCCTCATGGAGATAATGTGAAAAATCTTGGAAGATTAAGGGATGATCAATACCAGTTGTAAGTAAGAAGAATGTGAATTCAGTGGAAGTCTCAACCCCAATAAGAAAAGGTGGAGTGACTTGAAAAATTGATAAAATAAATATGAACAAATAATGCATTGAAAAATTTGCATGTCGAGTTCCGCAGCGAGAAGTGGAGGAATGAGAGAGACCCCTGCAATGGTGGAAGAAGAAAGGGAAGATGAAAAGTAGAGATATTTTTACCTCGATAAGTAATCAAGGGAAGTGTCGTATTGGTGTAACATCATAGACAGAAATGTTTACTAGTGGGTTTAAACCCCAAATGTTGAGAAACTCTAGGCCGGAAAAATCTACATATTATAGAAAGACTCAACATGTGGGTAATGAATGCTTAGTCATATGGCCAGAGTAGTTAAATTTGGCTAGGTAGCTAGAAAAAGCAAGGAAGGAGTGTGATGCTCTTCAAGAAAGAATAAATGGGTTGACCCATCAGGATCAACCACAATCCTCACCTTGAAGATTCCAGAAAGAGTCCCTCTCCCTATATATATAAATGCTATTAACTAATGATTCAAATGTTTCTGATTTTAGGGAGATATGATCCAAGGGGAAGTTGCATCTAAAGATACAATGTTAACAAGTGATATGCTTTAGAGTTTTAATTGACTCAAATCAGGTACCAAAGTTGAAGAAGAAAGGGGAAAACATAGTATAATAGGAAGTGATTTTTTTATTAACTTTATCTCTTGTTTCCTACACCGAGTTTCAACCCAGTAGGCTTAGAGATTTGGTTAATGGATCAATGTCGAGTTCCAAATTAGAATAAATGATGAAGGAGGATAAAAATGGTTAGGGGCCTAAGTAGTGGGCCTGATAACTGGAAGAGTTTCATAACATAGGGGGATCACTCTATATCCTAATCAGATGCAAGATATTAATGGGATATTAAGGATGAATGTTTATGTTCATGAAGAATGATTTGGGGACAAGCAGCAACACACATGTTTTTCATTATTATCTATTTTTTTCTAATAATATGGTATTAGATTACTGCTTTCAGGATACCAATAAGATGTGAGAGAAAATCAAATGTGCTTCAACCAAAATCTGAGAAAATTAGTTGAAAGAAATGACATAATTGAACAATGACACAGTGACAAGTTTTCTGTTGAAAGTGAGGAAGTGGTAAGAGACTCAGGGGGAGTAGAAGTGGAAAATGCTAATTCAGAAGTAGACACTGATAATGACCATGACAAAGGAAAATACGGATCAGCATGAAAGTCTAAGAGATGAGCTAAAATCGACTTGAAAGATGTAATTGGTAATCAGACATTTCCATTGAAAACATAAAGGATTGGGACTCTATAGCAAGCATCATAATTACCACAGGTAGAGCCTAATTGTTTTAGTGAAGCAGTTGAAGATGAGAACTAGGCTTGATTAGTATTTTAAGAAACTTGGTTTCCAACGTGGGGGAGTTGATTACAATCTCTATTTTAACAACAACATTAATCAAAGGATGATGGTCCTGGTTTATGTGGACGACAAAATATTTGGAAGATCAGATGAATCTCAATGTATACAGTTTTCCAAATTCATGAAAAGTGAGTTTGAAATGTCAATGGTTGGAGAGATAATGTTTTTCCTTGGTCTACAGGTGACACAAGGAAGGAATGGAACATTTATTTCTCAATCCAAATATGCCAAGGTGGTTTTGAGAAGATTTGGAATGGAAAATTCCAAGGATATGAAGACTTTGGTTGCTACCCGGATGAAATTATCAAAAGATGATAATGGAAAGGTAGTTAATATCACAGAATATAGGAAAATCATTGGAAGTTTACTGTACTTGACTGCGACAAGGTCATACATTGTATACACCACATGCCAAGCAACGAGATATCAGAGTAATCCCAAGAAAAGCCACATGCTTGTAGTGATAAGAATACTTCATTATATCAAGGTCACGGTGGATTTCAGCTTGATATATAGTGAAAAATCTCAGTCAGAATTACTGAGATATACTGATGCAGATTGGGCTGGTTCAGTGGATGATAGGAAATCGACGCCAGGATGTACTTTCTATCTTGGAGGATTGTGTATTTCTTGACTAACAAGAAGCAAGATTTCATTTCATTGATCACCAAAGAAGCTGAGTATATTATGGTCACTCAAGCATGCACACAGTTATTGTGGATGAAGCAGCATCTTGATGACATGGGTATTGAAGTGAAGTATCCGATTGGAATCTAGTGTGATAACTCAGGTGCTATAAATCTCAGAAAAAATATTGTCCATCACTCAAGGACAAATCACATTAAGATAAAGTATCATTTTATCAAGGAGAAGGTTTATCAGGGAATTGTGAAGTTGGAGTATGTGCCTACAGAACTACAGGTTGCAGACATTTTGACAAAGGCCTCACCCAAGGAAGCTTTTGAGAGGCATCGACTGGCTCTAGGAGTTCTGTCGACTCCCCACACTTGAGAAAGTGTGGTTGTGGAAACCCCCCTCTCCCTGAGGTATGGTATGTTATTCCCTAATGTAATAATATTTTTTTTACCCTGTTATAGAACGTAAAGGAGTTCCCTTTGGGTTCATTCACAAAGGGGGGGGGAATAGTGATTGTTCAAGGGGGAGACAGTGTGACAATGTGGCTATTTGATAAATCATGATTGGTGTGGGGAGAAGCTGACAGGTGGAGCTGTGAGATAGGGGGAGCAACGAGATAAGGGGAGTAAGAGTTTTAAATCTAATGATGCTAGAAGTGATCAATCAAAGAGTAGATATCACGACAGCTGAGGATTGTGATAAAATCAGAACTGTGGCGTTGGAATGGGGAGAGAAGGTTTCTAGCTATCGCCAATTGGTATTAGTGTGGTATCAATAATTGGTATCAGTTTGGAAATTGTTATCAACTGGGTGTCAAAATTTGGTGGTAGAAATGAAGTGATTCATTGATGATATTTTCATTTACTCATGTTTCTCACGATGATCATTGCTCATGTGGGCTTAGAGTATGTGGTGAGCAAATATTTGGTCGCTATCTGAATTGCAAGAGACGAATGGTGGTAGATGATGGAAGGAGACTCAGTGAGGTATCAAAGTGCATAAAATCATTCTGAGAATATTTGTCAACAAACCCAAAGGGTGAGATTTTTGGGCAAAAATCCCTCAAGGTAACAATGCATCATTTTTGGGTTGATTGTGTTTGTTGAAAAAGAAAGTTTTCATGGGGAATTGTTGAGTTCCAAAGAGTTTTTTGACAATCCATGTTGAAAATGAACCATGAAAAAGGAATGGATGATCTAGAGGCGGTACCAAAAGATAAGATACAAGGTGGCACCGTTTCCCAGTGTTTGCCAAATTTTTGGGTCCAAAATTTGGAGTTTGGTGAGCATCGCGAAAATTGGATTTACTTGAAGGTAAAATTAAAATATAGAAAAAGCATCAGTTTCACGAATATAGGTTTCATGGTTTGGATTTTACGAAGACCATAAAAATTTTGATGGTGATTCTTCGCGATTATGATGAGCTTCGTGAACAGAAGCATTGAAGAGCATTACAGCAGTGAATAGCATTGTGAGTGGAGCTTCATGGTGCAGGAGCGAAGGAATTGATGGGATTTTCCAAGATTACGACGAGATCCGCGATCAGAAAATTTCTGTGGTGCTTTGCGATTTTGAGATAATTTCATCGGGAACTTCAAAGCTTCACGATTTGAGATGATGTGGTGTTGACTTCGCGTGAAAGGTTCGAGGGTTAGTGGAATCACCTATAAATAGACCTGGACCCCCATGGGAGAAGGAGAGAGTGTTTTCAAAGAAAATATTTTTCTCTCAATTCATGAAGGTGGTTCGCGAAGGCAGTGTGCTTCATGAAGAAAGGAGCTTCATGGCAGCTAATTTAGCTCCACAAAAGTGGTGTGCTTTGCATTGGCTTAGTGAGCTTTGTGAAGGAAGTCGCTCTGTGACGACTTGAGCTCCGCGATGGCCTCATCTTTGAGAATGCTTGAGCTTTGCGATAGTCTGGGCTCTATGAAAGCAGTGTGCTCCACAATGAAGGAGCTCTATGAAGGTGTGTGCTTCGCGAAAAGGAAAGAGCTTTGCAATGGCTTGTTTGAGCTTTACAAAATTGGGATCTTCGTGAAGTAGGGTGCTTTGAGAAAGTAATTCCAAAGGATGTTTCATATTGTTTATAAGAAAAGGGGTATTCATATGTGGATGAAATGTTTACTTTAACATAGAATATATCAATAGTTTAGGATGCATATATTCATGAAAATGAAGAGACCTACAGGTCTATAAACTGTGAGTGGATCCCTTCCAAGTGCAGTGAGTAAAGGATGAGGAATAAGGTTATTCTTTCTACTGGTAGTGATCCAGAGAGAGAGAAATAGGGATTGACCCTTGGGAAGTAGTAAGATAACCCTAAACATTGTAAAGGCAGTGATCCTGGGCATATAAGTGATCTAGCCGGAACATTATTGGCAGTGAGCTTTAGTGGATTTGGTACAGCAGCACATCACCGTTGTATGCTCCTTGGATGTAGCCTAGTGAGGGTGAACCAAGTAAAAATCTCGGTGTCTTCCTTCATGCTTCCCTGCATCGCATTTAAATCATCATCATTAAATAAAGACAAAAAGATGTGATCATCATAAACACACAAGTGCAAAAAAAGTGACCCTAATAATATAGAGGTCAAGATCCAATGGGGCAGGAAGAATTTTGAAAAAGAATATCAATACCCTGATTCACCCCCCCTCTCAGGGTAACTAGGCCCCTTTTGTTCTTAACACGAATGGTCACAAGTTTTATCAATAACTAATACCATAATGAGGTAAATCTTAATGTCAAACATCTGAAACATATTTTCTAGGCCTCAACCAAGATGTCTGAAAATACTAGGGTAAGACCTCGGCCAAAACCCAATTATGCATTGTCTCATGAGACATTCCAATGCATCTAGGGGACATATAATTCCCCACCCATCACTTTATAAGTCCAATTCATTCCTTATATTAATTATATTAAACATAAACAACATATACATATGCAATATAAATAACTTTCCCCAATATGTAAATATAATTATTAATCATTCTTAGCAGTATGGTTAATGGTATCAAGATAGCACATCCACAGTCAAACTGATCATAACCCATTTAATAAAACATGATATATGATATCATAAAATATTAATCCCAATTAAACATAAGAATCAATAAGTGTGTTGAAATAGATGAAAATAATCTTATAAAATAATTGAGTAATTTTGAGATAAATACTCTTTTACTTTTCAAAGAATAGTTCTTTTGGAAAGAACTTTTTATAAAACAACAAATTAACCATATTTTTTTCCATGATGAAATGAGTGGTTTTAGAAAAAAATGTGGCTTAAAACAGATTATAGAGTGCACTTGAAAATAGGTAAGAATTTGAGAAGTTCCCTTTAATCGGGATTGTTTATCAGGAAGAATTGAGAAAGATCTTTATAAAACATTAAACTCGCCATAAAATAAAGAAGTATTTTGATTGTTACACATATATATAAAATTAACACATAATTTACTAGGAGTAAATAAGGATAATTAAAAAATTTATTGGGATTAATAGAGATAAATATTAACCAGAAAGAAAAAGGAGGTTCAGGTAGAAAACCCTTACCTTATGTAGGATTGCGTTCTACACTTGACCTTAACATCCCAGATAATAAAATTAAATCCATTAATTAATTATTTAATAAAATTATATAAAAAAATTTTATTTATCAAAATTTTATTAAGTTCATTTATGTAATTTTGGATGAGTTATAAGACACAATTTTATCACTCGGGAGCGTTCGATTCTTTGGATTTCATGATCAGTATACTTGTACGTGAGTATGGAAGTTCATATGGAATTGGTATAATTATCTATAATTGAATTTATATGATACTAATGAACATATATAATATTAAATGTTGATATAATTCATTTGGTTTTATGGTATGATGATATGATTTATTATATAGAACATTAGTGATAATCATTTAGATTATTTTTCCAATATTTCAATTATTACAAACTATTTTTATCATATAAATTAGTATTACATATACAAACTAGTTTAAAAACATTACATAAGAAATCTGGTTCAACCATAGAAATGGTTTCATGGCCATATTTGAAGGATAAATTGAAGAATTAAGGTTCATCGTCCATGAAGGTTGTAAATCGGCACCTCGAGGATAACGATTTCTTTTTTAAAATAAGAGAGAGAGAGAGATAGTAGTTTGAGGAAGGATATTCCATTAACATTATATCATTATATTATATATATAATATTGTAGTTATCATGATCATTTTAAAATAGTATGTGATGGGATGATAAGAAAATAAAATAAATTGAAAATGAAATTAAAATAAAAATGAAGAGGGTTTACCTCTTGAAATATCCTCCTTGAGAACCTCCTTAAGGGAACGGGTTTTGGTATTTTGGAAAGACCAAGAGCTTATGGATATGAATAGAGATCAGATAAGAAGATTTGGGTAAAACTTTGAGAATCTAAAATTCTAAGAGAAGTGATGAGGGGAGGGAGTGAGGGGTGGGTTTTATAGTGGAGGAGAGGGGTGATTTTTGAATATCGTATTCATTATTTTATTATTTTTCTCAAGACAAGAAATAGTGTTGATTCTTGTGAAAAAAAGGTAATAATTGCATTTGAATTTGAACCAAGTGTTCTTACATCAGTGATGAATCAAGGAATATTGTATTTAGCTTCTAATGTATTTACACTGTAAATTACTATATTTTACTATTCACCAAAAATATATTTATTTAGAAAAATCCTAAAAATTCACCATAATAATTTTTCAATATGTATAATTCAAAAATTAACTCCATTTTATTAGAATAATTTTATAAATATATGAATTTTAATTTTTAATTAAAATTATTATTTTCTTGAAAAATAAAAATTTTAATTTTTAAACTGATATTATAAAACTTTCATAAATTAACTAAGGTCTAAAAAAATTATCATAAAATCATAGGAAAACAAAATATTTTTTTAGGAATAAATTTTATGAAAATTAATTTTATTTTAAATTAATTTATTAACTTAGAATTGAAATTAAATATTTATTACTCACAAAAATATCAACACTTAATTATTAATTTTTTAAAATATTCACTCTCATATATAAGGTGCCTAAATTTTATTTATACTTATATGGGTGAGTTTACTATTCATAAGGGTCATATTAATATTTATAATGGAACATTGCTATTCATAAAAGTCAAGTTACTATTCACCAAAAATGTATGTTGGTCTTATAAAACTGTAAATATATTACTGATTGAAACGGTGTATGTCCATTTTTTGAAGTTCAAAAAATAGAGGCAGAAAAATTATGTTTAAATAATAAGTAATAATAACAAATTGTTGTTTCATAGAGACTCAATGTTTCATGCATTACATTCTATATTAAATTTACTTGTAAAACCTTAGAGTGTTACATTTACCGATCATAAAAGTATTATGTACATTTTTTCACAATATGATTTAAATATTAGGAAGTAACGAAGGGTTTAATACATGCAGTCTTTGGACTTTGATATGGTTTATGCACTAGGAAAATGGAATAGTTTTGTGGATTCTCTTATCTAAAAGACTCAGAATCATGTGGTTAAAGAATCCAACTCTAAGTATATAATGATGTCTTTATTTATTGAGATTCACTTGAAGGTTAAAGATATGCATGGGAAGATGACCCTTGCATCCATAGCAGTTGAGTTTGAACCTTTGATCCGGGTCAAATAGATTCAACTTGAGGATCCAAGATATTTGGTTGTGAAGGAAAGTATTAAAGGTGGGGAGTCACCTTTCGGTTGGTTTGTTGGTGATGATGTAATTTTCAGTGTTTTTGGTCGTGTGGTTGTGTCAACGTGTATGAGGGAAGTGTTGATGCGCAAGTTTCATACATCAAAGGGGGTGGTTCATCCTGGTTTGAAAAATATGTATCATGATCTTCATAGGAAGTATTGGGGTCCAGGAATGAGGAAAATAGTTGAAGTTTTTTTGGTGTTATGTCTTACCTTTCAACAGGTGAAGGCCAAGAATCAATGCCCCGGAGGTTTGTTACAACCATTTCCCATTCCGGAGTGGAAGTGGGGTGACTTAACAGTGGGATTCGGAGTGGGTCTCTTGAGGATGCCTTGAAATAATGATGCAATCTGGGTAGTTTTGGATCAGTTAACTAAGGTGTCTTGTTTCTTACCAATCCAGGAGACCTTTAAGATTGATCAGTTGGGTGAGTTATATGTTCGATAGGTAGTGTGGCTTCATGGTTTACCAAGGACTAAAGTTTCAGATCATGGTATGCACTTCATTTAGCACTTATAGCAGGGTTTATATAAAGTGTTTTATACCCAGGTGTTTTTCAGTATGGATTTTCACCCACAGACGGACCGAAAGTCAGAGCATGCGATCTAGGTGTTAGAGGATATATTGAGGGCTTATGTCCTAGATTTTTTGGATATTGGGAAAATAACTAGCCTCATGTTGAGTTTTCCTACAATAATAGTTTCTAGGATATGATTTATATGGCACTATTTGAGTCACTCCATGGGAGACCATGTAGATCTCTGTTCTGTTTGTTAGAAGCTATTGAGTCTACATTTTTAGGACCGAGTCTCATGAAGGAGACATTATAAAGGATTAAGTTGATTCAAAAATGTGTGGGAATGGATTAGAGTAGGTATAATCAATATACAGATTGGAATCACAGACCTCATGAGTTTATGGTGGGTGATATTTTGTTTCTTTAGGTGTCTCCAAGGTAGGTTCATCATCAAATTCAGAAATAGGGAAAGTTGGTTCCCAAGTACATTGAGCCATTTGATATTATGGGGAGAATCAGATCGGTGGCCTATCGATTGGATATTCCAAAATGGTATATTTTAATTCATGATGTTTTTCATGTTTTATAGCTTCGACAGTATCACCCTGACCCATATCACATTGTTAATGTTGAGGATGTTTAGCTTGAGGCTAATTAATCCTTTGAGGAGAATCTAGTTTGTATTGTGGATCATAGTGATAAAGTCTTTAGGGGATTGGTTATGCCTTTGTTTCATGTTTTATGGAAGCATGGGAATATTCAGAATGAAACTTGGGAGTGATAATCAGATATATGGGATCAGTGTCCTTGTCTTTTCACTTTAAAGGCTCAGTGGTGCTTGGGAATGCATCTTGAGGATGAGTCGTTATAAGGTGGTGAGGTTGTAAGATCCTGGAATTTATAGAGGTATGTACTTGTTCAAATTTTTTGGCTAAATATATTTTTTTGGATACTAAAGTGTTTATAAGGATTTTTATGGGCTTTGGGGGTGTTCTGGCGGCTCAGGAATCAAAATAATGGAAAACTAGGACAACCTATGCAAGGCGCACACTTGCCTCACTAGTTAAGTAAACCGTGCGAGGTGGGAGGCCAAGATGTATAATTTGGGAAGTGGCATATCGCATTTTTTTATAAACTTTTTGGGTATCCCTAGGTAAACATGAAACCCAAATTATCTTATATAGTGTATTTTACATGGTTTGGAAATATGTGTGGCCAAACAGTGTGCCCCTATAAAATTTATAAAAAATACAATTTTTCTATTACGGGGTTTTAATAACCTCACCTATTTTTTCCTTTCCTTCCTCCTAACTCTAACCATATGGATAAAATCATAGTTTTAAATGTTTACAAGGGTGGTTCTCTCTCAATTCTAGGCCTTTTGGAATTCCACGGGTTGCAGATTTAAGTTCTGGGTAAGTCTAATCTCCCTCTTGCTTCTCTTTTGCAAATTAAGGCTTGTATCTTCAGAAATCTTCTTCCAAATCCCTAAAACTCTCTTTATCCAGTGGAATATAGGTTGAATCTTCAAGTGGTGATTGAATATAGATCTAAGTTTATTATTAAGAGTGACTTCAATATCAAATTCAAGGTAGGTGGTTAACAATTTATCTCCCATAATTTTTATGTAGATTTTTCCATGTCAGGTCGTGTTATTCTATTCCCCTTGTTTTGTTTTTGGTTCCATTAGTGATATTTTGTAAAATGGTTTTCCAGATAACAAATTTAATCCATCATGATTCCTATGTGATGCATTGAGGATGATTTGACCAATTTAGGTCCACCCATGGGGTGCTCTAACCTTCCCAAACTTGGATAACGGAAATGTTAAGTATGAAATTGTATTGTTCCTAGGTAGAGCCAAAGATGAACATGATGGTTGGGTAGATTGATGATTTATTTGGAATAGTGATAGTTGTGTATTTGTTTGATAATGGATTAAGGGGTTCGTTTACATGGAATTAGAATGGGTTAATGGGGTTAATTGGGATTGGGTCAGATGGATGATGAAATGTGTTAAAATGTCTAAGAGGATTAGTTCATATAAAATGATGAACATGTTTAATTGGTAATGCCTTGTAAATTGAGGAATATGCTAAATGGTTTAATGTACGAGAGTTAGTGAATATGATAAGTGATATAGGCAAGAGAAATGGGAAATGGTACTAAACGGTTTTTTATTGTAAATGGAAAATGTGTTAATGGATTATGGCATGATATAAATTCCCATGTTGATTGTTATGGTTTATGGTTTCCATTTGTGTTGGTTATGTTTGGTTTGGATATGGTATGTGTGTGGTGAATGGATAAATAATCACATGTACATGGATTCTTAGTGTGGGGTATTAACATGAGGCTCTACGCTCATGAGTCGAGTTAGACTGAGGCTCTAAGCTCCACCCCATAAAGCACAGATTAGGGAAGGGGATGGAGTTCGATTCTCCTAATGGTTGTATTTCATGAGACCACCTAGACTCAGGATTCAAGGTGAGTATTTTTTATATATTTTTATTTTATTATACCTAGTGAGATAGGGAACTTGAATTATTACCCTTTTGTGCTTATAATTGATGATATTCCTAATCCATTGAATGAGAGATGAAAATGAATTAAGTGGGGGAAATGGTATAAGTAAGGAAGTTAGAAATAAATTTAGAAATGGTTTAAGTGATAACTTGTTAACTAATAGAACCAAATTTAACTTTTTGATAATCTTATATTTTATTCTATATTTCATGCACTACGTGTTTAGACTGGATATTTTGTAGACATCATTGATGGTGGCCTACTGAGTTGTACTCACACCCTGCTTGGGCATTGTGGGTACTTGAGCAGATTTCATGCTTACAGGTCAGGGAGAGGGAAAGGGCCCATGCTTGGGAATTGAGTCTGGCACGATATGTACATGGATGAGGTTCTGAACTTATATTCGGGACTATTTTTTGGATTCCTCTAGTTTTATTTAGTTTGGGTTTTGTTCACTTTAGTGGTGTTTAGCATGAAATAACTTGTTTTTATTGGTTGTGGTTTATACCCAATTTGGGAGATTTTATTAATGAATTTTTATTGGTTATTTCATATTTTCAGCTAATTATATTTGTTATTTATTGAGGATGACTCTAGTAGAGAAGGTATAGTATCCTCGCTTGACTAATCTAGACCCTCACTGTTATTCAAAAACCTTTGGCATACAAGGAGGTGAACTTGAGTTCATGTGTCTACCTGACTCGAGGCACCATTTAGTGGCTTCAAAGTCGAGGAAGTTACAATTTATAATCTTACAAGATTCTTGTAAAATAAAACTTTTTCTTTTATAATTGCGTGTATATTTAAAAAATAATGATTTGAAAATAGAAATTTTATTTTTCAAGAATTATTTCAAGTGATCTTTTAAAAATATTTTCCATATAAGATTACATTATTTGATGTTAATTATGCTTTACTAGGGATATTATTCAAAGATATTATCTTTATTCTTTTTATGGTTGGTTTATTTTTATTAGGGAATGATTTTTATGAAACCCATTTCTTTTCCATGAGTTATGTTATGACAAAATGTTTATAAAACTCATTTCTTTACATGGGTTCTGATATGATGAATTACTTAAGTTCTTATGGCACAAATATATATATGGTTTTCATTAGGTGATAGCAGTTACATTATAACCAAGGATGGTGGTTACGTTATAACCAATGATGGGTGGGGCCTATATCTCCCAACAATGTATTGGGTATTGATTTATTTCTAATGGGATAATATTGGGAAACTAGTCAATGGGATTAATCCGCTTTGGGAAATAGCTATGTCTTGGTCCACTATGGGAAACATGTGTTTCCTAATCCACTATATTGATGGTCTTGGTAGTTAACCTCGACTTATGAAATAGATTTCTATATTTATTATGGTGTCTCACTTTTAAGAAATGATATTATAGATCATGATTAATTAATGATGATTTCTCCATATTATATTCCATGTTTTCTGAATTGATAATTTTTATATCCTGAATTATGTTTATGATCTATGACAGGTTGGGTATAAACTTCATAAGTTATGACCATGATCACACAACCTTATTATCATATCATTATTTAATATGATCATGGATTGATATCACCAATGATTATCCTTAATGAGCATCTAATCTCACCCTTTATTGTCTTTCCTTCCCCATGTAATGAATAAAGGTTTAGGTAGGTTATTCCTAATAGGATTACCATGTTAGAAGATCTTTTGGGTAGTTTTTTAAGATCTTTCATAAAATAAAAATATTGTATATATAATCTTCAAATACTCTAAAACGTTATGGTTTTTGTGCGGATTGTATTGTTATATATTGAATATTGATCAAAATAGATGTAATATTTGTGTATAAAAATAATGGTTCATTATATAAAAGCATTCTTAACTTTAAAGAAAACAAGGCATGATATAAAGTTTAATAGTTTTATATCAAAAGCATGGAAAATGAATTTCATATCCCCTTTTTCCACATTTCCATATAAATAAAGTAAATTAGTTTCAAATAATTTAATATAAAAATATTCAAACAGATATATAAATTTAAATAAAATCATGCATCACATATCATATCATATCCATTTAAGTACAACCAAAGTAGTACAAGTTAAAACATCCCAAATCATCTAAATAATAGATAACATCAGGCCAAGGATCACACTAGGTCAGGATATCTAGGAAATGTGTACCTAACATATACAATCACTTGTGCATCAAACCTCTATAAATATTCATAAAATATAGAGATTATAGCAACACCACAGTAAGTTAACCCCCAATAAGTCTAAAAATTCCCTTGAACAACAGGCCTAGGGAGTAGAGTAACATCCCATGAGAGAACCCCCTAACAGTGGATGATTCTTATAACTACACTATCCACCTAAGTACCCAAAGCTTCCCATGTTCTCAATTTTCCAAACAATTTCATCAAAACCATTCTCTAAAAAATCATAAAACTATTTAAAAATGCTTTGAAAACACCTTTTCATTTACCAAAACCAGGGGGAACCGTATTTTATCAAAAACCTATTTCTACACGCAAAAATAAAACCAATCAATCACTACATTTCATTTATAAAATAATTTATCAAAACTAGAGTAATTTACTTCACCAACATATTCAATATATGAATCCAACTGTCCCAAAACTCAAGTCACACACATCTGTAATGGGATTCACCAACAAGGAAGAACACAAGTACTAAAATCATTCTCTTTATTATATATTAATTCATGATTTAATAAATAAAATTACACATAATACAACCCATGATATTGATAAGTCAAGTGTATTTTTAAATTAGGTACATCACAAAATAATTTATACCAAAAAGTCTAGGATTCGGTCAATTCTGGTCCTAAAAAAGATATTATAAAAAGATATAAGGAGCATCAAGGGATACAATGGATTATTATATAAATGATAATGCATCACACCATATATATCTACATCCAATACTGGATCACAATAATATAGATCCCTAAAATACCACATCATATTCATTTCCAGGACCACTTTATTTTATGACACATTTACCACTTGGTTTTCCTCCTTATAAGCATGTGAGATTACCTGTTTTAGTTGAGTGGAATTATTGATACACTAAATCCAGTGAGGAAGGATCCTCTATGGTACATCCCTTGTTTTTTCAGGGCCTTCAAAATAATTTCTAATTTTGACTTAGTCGATAATAAATTACAGTTATATAGGTCATCATATATAATTGAATACACCATATAAAAAATTTCGGCTTCATATGCCACCCCAATTACAGTATAATGATAAAAACATCCATTGATAAATCCATGATGTGTGCAGAAAACACCTCCACAACTTGAGTGCCCTGGCATACCAGAGGCTACCCCATCAATATTAACTTTTATCCATGGCTATATTGGAGGGATCCAGTGAATTAATTTGATCATTTTGGACCTCCTTGTTTGACCTTCCATGCCCAATAATCTGATAAAATTCATTTAAATAAAATTATTTCTCATACCTCTTATATATATCACGGATAGAGCATAAACATCCTTGTGTAAATTCATTGTTCCCATGTATGTAGAGGACCGCTTACCGTCAAATATTTTTGTGTTACGAGAGACATTGTGATATAAAAAGTTCCATAAATTAATAATGTTTACTCCTTATCCCAATATGACGTCTCATGATACTAAATATTACCCAATGCATTGAAGCACTATACATTTCTAGGCAGACCTATCACTCACATTTAATTATCAGGCTTAATTGTTCCACATATATCATACACCATGGATTCATTCATCATCATATTTTATTCCAAGATCAAGGATTTTGTAATAAATACATGTAAGTCCCAAATAAAATAGGTAAAAGTGCATAAAAGTAGGAAATGGATATGGGTATTCACTACACATTTCTTTAGCATGGGAAATCATAGTGGTATTTCTTGCAGCATAATAATGTCACTTAAAGATTCATAAAATGAGTTAATGAGAGAGAAAGGGGTATCTCATGGTTAAAATAGAAAATTTATAGTAATAGGGACATTTAAAAACATATTCCAGAAATATTAATTGGAAATATAAGGCATAAAATAATGAAAAAACTTGATTAAATATGAGAAAGAAAGGAACTCTTACCTTGAGAGTGTGACTTCAAATGATTAGGAGGACCTTCTTGAGAGCTTGAGGCACATTGGGAGGAATCTAGATAGGGGAGGAAATATTAAGAGAATGGTCTAAGGATTTTGAGTGAATATAAATGGAATATTATGTGGGTTTATATAGGAAATTAGTGGGTAATTATTTATTATTTCTCAAACTTAGATTTTGAACTCTATGTAATAAAATAACCAAAACCACAAACCTTCCCATGGTTTTTGCCCATGGTTTCTACCAAAGAGGGTTTATTTCTATTACTTTAGTAGGAAAATGGTAAAAATTAATAAAATAATACCCTTACTGATGTGGAAGTGATTCATACTCTTAAAGAAATGATTTTAAAACCTTAAAATATATTAATAGTTTTGGAGGATTCATAAAGGCTTTATAAAATTAACCAAATAAACATAAAATTACACTATTTTAAATTGAACACATAGATTTGGTCTTGGATACCCTTTATAGTATATATTACATCACTTTTGGGTCATTATGATGTCCTAATAAACACCATATATTTATGTGATATTTAATTTTTACCCAAAAATTCTAATATCTTAGAAAATTTAGAAAAATTCACCATTGGATAATTTCAACATTATAATTCCAAAAATAATATTAATTTTATCAAAATAATTTTCTGAATATTTTTATTTTCACTTTTAAAATAATAGTTTACAATTATTGATAAATGTTGTGGGTTTGACAATAACAATTTTTGAACCCTAATAAAAATTACATTTGACTTCATAAAAATGGTATGAACATTTATATTTAATAAAAATTATTTAATAATAATATTTTATTAAAATATTATTTATTTAAAAAATAAATTAATTCATGAAAATAAATGCCTTAATTAAATTTGAATATTAACATAAAATACAATTTTTGTTTTAATATATCAAAATCAAAATCATTTATAAAGTAACAATAAGATTTAAATATAAACATTATTATATTGAAAATTAAATATAAATTTTCATATTATTATGGTCTGGATATATATATTTTAAATACACCAGAAAAAACCCTAAGGGTAAGGTGTGCAATGGTGAGACTTTCATGGTGTGGTTCAGCATACATGGTTTGGGTCATAATCTCAATGAGATTGAACTTCTCCCATAAACAATTTCTCTCATGCTTAAGTTATTAGATCTCAGCTTAGTATTTGTCAAGGGAAAATACCAGTGATGTTATATACCTCTAAATCTCTAATAAATGGGATTAATAGGGTATGATCATACTGGTTGAGTCCATCACTTCCTTTGTTTTTTTAAATTGGATTTGTCAAAACCTTATATTTATACTAATCATGTGATCATTATTAAATAGTTATATCATCAATGGTAGTGATACTTAATATTATTTTAAATTTCATCGGATATAATAAAACCAAATAAGTTCATGTAATTTATAAATCCATAATATATAAAATGACATTTGATTTCAATTCAAGGGTAATTTTATTTATAAAAGTTTGGATCCTTACAATCTTACCCCCTTCCAAAATTTCACCCTAGAAATTTTTATTTCCCATAATAAAATAGATTATGGTAATTCTATTTCATCACCTCTTTCATTTCCCACATCACTTCTTTAAATTTTTGGTTTCTCTGCAGTACATTGACCAAGTGCATTGTCTTATTTTGTATAACTTTTTCTCTATGATCTACGATCTTCACCAGCTGCTCCTCATATGAGAGATTATTCTCCAATGGTACCACCTATGGATTGTGTACATGTTAGGGGTCTGATATTTAATTTCTAAAAATAGATACATGGAATACATCAAGTAATTTAGAGAGGTTAGGTTGGATTTCTAGTTCATAGGCCATCGCTCCAATGTGATCAAGGCTCTCAAAGTGACTGATGTATCTTGGACTAATATTTTCTTTCTTCCCAAATATTATGACTTTATTATATAGAGATATGTGGAGGAATACCATGTATCCAATATAAAACTCTATGTCTCATCGAATATTGTTATCATGTAGGTGTTTTTCACCTCTTCCCATAAAGAGCTTCATAGGGATTCATTTGGATGCTTTAGTGTAAACTGTTATTGTATGATAACTCAACCAGAGGAAGATGTTAGTCCCAACCTCCTTTGAAGTAAATTGAGAATTCTCTCAACAGTTCCTCAAGTTTCCTGATAGTCCTCTTAGATTGGCCATCTGTTTAGGGGTTATAAGTTGCGATGAAGTTCAACTTAGTATTTAGAGTATGCTGGAGACTCTTTGAGAACATAGAGGTAAATTTTGGGTCTTGATCAGATTCAATTGATAGTGGTGTTCAATGTAGACTCACCACTTCTATAAATAATATCCTTGAAATTTTATCAGGTTATAAGTACTCTCAAATCTCAATGAAGTATATAGCCTTTGTAAGATGGTCCACAATAATCCATATACCATTATTTCTACTTGATATTTTGGAAGAATAGTTACAAAGTAAATGGTGATTTTTTCCCATTTCTATGTAGGTATGGGTGATGGTTGAATAATCCCATTAGATTTATGTCTTTCCTCCTAAACTTACTGACATACAAGTCATCTTGATGTATATTATGTGATATCTTCATATTTTCCCACCAAAAGTTCTCTCAGAGATATTCATACATCTTTGTGCTTCCTAGATGGATGGAGAAAGTAGAAATATGTGCATCATCTAACATCTCCTTCTTTAACATAGTATTTCAGGGTACACATAATAATAAACCATGTCTTAAAACTCCTTATTCAATGCCATTGAACTTTGAGGATTTCCCTTTTCTTATAGCTACTACTTTTTCCCAAATTCTCACATCATCTCTTTGAGCCTCCTTTAACCTCTCCAAAGGGGAAGGTTGAGAAATATTTTGTGAAAGGATTTATGAAATTTATTCCTTTATTATTCCTATGTCCATCCTTTTAAAATCTAATAAGATCATATCCCTCTCAATTCTCATCAATGATTGAATTTCAGGATCCTTTCTACTTAGAGCATCTTCCAATTTATTCACTTTCCTAGGATTGTATTACATTGAGTAGTCATAGTCCTTAATCATCTATAATAATATTTATTGGAATATATTCAGCTATTTTTATGTGAATATATATTTAAGGATTTTGTGATCCGTATATATTTCACACTTCTCCCCAAAGAGATAATTTCGCCATATTTTTAATATGAAGATCACTACATCCAACTCCAAATCTTGTGTTGGATAGTTTTATTCATGAAATTTCAACTTACTTGAAGAATATGGTATTACTATGTCATTTTTTCATTAACACAAATCTCAATCCTTTGTTTGAAGCATCGTTGAATACCACAAAAATTTATCCACTTATGGGTAGTGTGAGTACTGATACAGTGATAAGATACCTTTTCAACCCCTTAAATCTATCTTCACATTCATCATCCCAAGAAAATTTGACTCCATTATGATTTATCTTAGTTATAGGTTTTGATAATAGTGATAAATTTCTCACAAATCGATGATAGTACCCAGCTAATCGGAGGAAACTATGGATATTTGTCATAGATGTTGGACTCATCCATCCTTTAATTTCTTTTGTTTTTTAATGTTCCACTTATATCACATTTCTTGAGATGATATTACCCAAGAATGAGTTTTACTTATACCTTAAATCACATTTTTTTAATAAAAAAATTCACTTCCTTTCATAAGGTATTTAGCATAATACTTAGATACACATCATGCTCCTCCTTGATTGTGGATTATATTATAATATCATCTATAAATACTACCAAAAATTTGTCTTGGTAATATATAAAGACTATATTAATCAATTAAATGAATATTTATATATAATTAGTGAGTCTAAATGGAATTTCTATGAACTCATAGTGCTCGTACTATGTATGGAAAGAAATCTTAGGGATATCCCTCTTCTATACCCTAACTTGGTAATATGTCAACTACATATCCACCTTGGAGATGTATTATGCTTACAAAGCTAACCAAACAAGACATAAATCTATGGTAGATGATACTTATTCTTTATTGTGATCTTTTTGAGGTTGCGATAATCAATGAAAAGGTGAATTGACTCATCCTTCTTCTTGATGAAGAGGACTAGTGCACCCCATGGTGAAGCACTTGGGAGTATGAACCATTTATCTAGATTCCCCTAAGTTGTTTCTTCATCCAATAAAGTTCCAAAACAACCATTATATATAGATTCTTGGATAATTTTAATTCCCTAGGTATCAGCTCGATTGAAAATTCAACCTCTTGGCTAGGAGGAAGACTGAAAAATTCTTCGCGAAACACATTCGTGTATTCCCTCACAATGGGAATGTATTCGAGGATGATCATTTCCTTAGACTCAATCATTTGAGCTAGAAATTCTAGATTGTAGGGAAATAATATCCATTATTGAGATTTTGGTGCAAAATTATATTCATCCTCTTCCTTAAACTTGTACAGGATCGGGGGTCAATTCACGGTATGGAGATTGATTTTCTTCTAGCAGCAATTTATGGTGGCTCAATATAAGGAAAGATAATCCATACTTATAATTTCATAAAATTAAACAAAAGGAAGTATTAAAAGGTTCTATGGTATGTCCAACACACAAATTTTGATAGGTTATGAGTTATATACTTGGGATATAATAATTTACCCATGTTCTATTTTCACCAACAGCTCTACTTCCATGATTTATGGTGGTGTTTGAATAATTCTACTAAAATTATGTGATATTAAGAAATACATAGAAATATAATCAAAAAGAATGTTTTTTATTCTTGAATGAATAACTAGCGTACCTATCACCACTATTTTCGGGATCCACCTAAGCAGTTGTGATTGAAAAAGCTTTCCCTTGCTGTCTTTGAGGTTTTTAATTGTCTACAAAAACCCTTGGATTATTTTATTGGTTTTCAAAGTTCCATGGTTCCTTTTACCTGAAATAATAAACAACACATTGAGGGTTTAAAAGAGCATTCTATTCCCCCGTCACATTGGAAGGTTTCTCCAATCAGCAACCGCTAGCAAGTTTCCCTTCTCGCACCTAAAGCATTTCTTCATCCCCCTTAAGCAATTTTGGGGGCACTTTTTATACACCTTTGAAAAGTGGGATGTTGAAATTTATTATCACCATTATATTTATCCATCATACCACCATAATTAAACTCCACTTTTTGTTACTTATCCCCATGATACCCTTGAGATTAACCAGTCTCCATTTCAACTTTGAGGGCACATCGGAAAATTTACTCGTAGTTATCAAAGTCTTAGATCACTAGGGATTTTTATAGAACAGGTATTAGCCCACCAAATTTGTTTTCAACCTTGAATTCTAGGGTAATGATAAATCCATATGTGTATTGTAAAATTCTTGAGAAGTTTTCCTCTATGCCCTAATAGATTCATCAAATTTTTTCTAAGGGAAACAAAATCTATTTCCATTTTAAGTCAGAGAGTGGAAGAAAAATATTTATAAAAAAACATTTTTTGTAATTCCTTCCACCCCATCACTTTTATCTCTTACTTAGGATTTATGTTATTGATCAATATCCACCACTGATCAGATTATCTATCCATAAAATAAATATCCAATAGAACCTTATCTTGTTCATAACATTGAAGGATAGAGAAGATATTCTCAATGGATTTGATCCATTGTTTTGTGATTAAGAGATCAGATGATATATTTAAAGTTGGAGGCCTTTTTAACATAAAGTTCTCCATTGTATCTTTTTATTTCTTAATGGGAATTTTTATGCTCCTATTAATCTAGGTTTCTACTCAGATCCCGATTCAACTGAGATAGTGTCATCATAAGGTTTTTGATTCCCTCTACTATTGGTTTGGGCATCTCATTGGGGTTGTCATCTCATTTCCCGTCACATTGGTTATTTACATAACTCCTAATATTTCCAATCATTGGATAGAATAAATTAAAAAATTAGGGATGATTATTTTTAAACTATTGAACACATAAATGGTAATCCAATGACATTAAAGGGATAACTTATAAATTACATGTATTTTCTTAAATTATGAATTTTTAGGCTTCAATCAATGTTATCCATGATTTATTTTCCAACATATATTCTTATAGAAATTTTTTTCCCTAATAATTGTTCTTAATGATCTTATGAATTTAATAAATAATATACCATGGGAGTGCCAAACCCGGTGTGTATTATGGCCTATTATCATACACTAGTTCCCAGTCGAGTCTAGCTCAACATGGTGTTTTTGGGTTTTACCCCTATGTACATCTATATCAGATCCAAATCTACTTATAATATCCAAAAAGGGATTTATTTTATTCATAAACCAATTACTCTATACATACCAAAATTTAGGTATGTTTTCTTATACTTGGTCTTATCCCTATGGCTTTTGAAAGAGTTTTTTAATCCTAATCCCAAAAATAACAAAAACATTTCCTTTGATACCAGCTATGAAAATAATTCTCTTTATTACATATTAATTAATGATTTAATACATAAAATTATAAATAATATAACCTAGAAGATCAATAAGTAGAGTGAATTTGGTAATTAGGTGCATTAAAAAACAATTTAAAATAGTAAAAAACATCAACTTTATTGAAAACATCCTTAACATGCTCATACTTAAAACTGCATGGGATAACCTAGGGACATACATAAGAAAAGGGTGAGCTATAAATCCCAGTAAGGGAATAAACATGGGAAAAAATGAATAAAGTATTATATGTTAGACAATAGGAATGTAAATTGGGTATAAAAGGAGTGAGAATCATAAACATGAACAATGAGGCATGATATATCATGATAATCATAAAGGAAACATGGGAAATGTGGAAACAACTTAAAACACTGCATCATAAACATAGGTCAAGGCTAAGTAAAAAAATAATGATGGAAAAATACCCATAAAGGATTAAATTTTACTCCCTATCCCAGCATGATGTCTCATGAGACTAAACATTACACAATACATTGGAGCACTATATAATTTCGGGCGCACCCATCAGTTTCATTTTTTTTCTCATACTTCAGTGTGCCACATAGATCATACAAAATGGACTCATTGATCATCATATTTTATTACAAGACCAAGAATTGTGGAATATATACATGTAAGTCCCCAATAAAATAGTTAATAGTTCATAAAGGATACCATCCTTGATGAGAAGTGGTTATTGGTATTCACTACACATTTGTTTGGTATGGAAAATTGTGGAGGTATTACGGCAGCATAACCGCATCACATAAAGATTCATAAAATGGGTTGATGAGAGAGAAAGGTGTATCTCACAATTTGGAAAAAAAATAGAAAGTAATAGAGACATGTGAAAACACATCCTAACAATACTAATTGGAAGTATAAGGAATAAGATAATTAAGAAACTTAAATCAAGAGAAAGAAA
Organism: Viscum album; assembly: GCA_963277665.1. Taxonomy (NCBI): domain Eukaryota; kingdom Viridiplantae; phylum Streptophyta; class Magnoliopsida; order Santalales; family Viscaceae; genus Viscum; species Viscum album. Next base: position 45,730,356 of record OY728156.1, read on the forward strand.
ATAACCCTTACCTTGAGAGTGTGACTTCAAATGCATGGGACGAGCTTCTTGAGATATTAAAGAAACCTTGGGAGTACTATAGAGTGGGGAGGGTAGAGTAAGAACATGATTTAAGGTTTTTTAGTGGAGATAAATGGGATATTTGTGGGTTTATGTAGGAAATGAGTGGGTAATTCTTTATTATTTAACAAATTTAGGTTTTGGACTCTATATAGTAAAATAACCAAATCCAAAAACCTTACCATGGTTTATATAAATGGTTTATTCCAAATAAGTTTGGTTTAAATTATTTTATTAGGCCAAGTTCTGAAATTTATAAAATAATCCCCTTTCTGATGTGGAAGTAAGTCATACTCTTAAATAAATTATTTTAAAACCTTAAAATATATTAATAGTTATGGTGGATACATAAAGGCTATATAAAATTAACCAAAAAAGAATAATATCACATTATTTTAAAGAGAAAACATATATTTGGTCTTGTATACCCTTTATAGTATTTATTACATCACTTTTGGGTCATTATGATGTCATAATACACAATGTATATTTATACGGTGTTTAAATTTTACCAAAAAAGACAATTTTCCCATAAAATTATGAAAAATTTAACATTGGATATTTTCAATGTTCTGATTCCAAAAATAATATTTATTTTATAAAAAAAAAATTCTAAATAATTTTATTTTCACTTTTAAAATAATATTCAATATTTATTGAAAAATGATGGGGGGTTTGATAATAACAGTTTTTGAGCCCTTATAAAAATTACATTTGACTTCATAAAAATTATATGAAAATTTATATTTCATAAAATTTATTTAATAATATTATTTTGTTAAAATATTATTTATTTCAAAAATTCATTAATTCATGAAAATAAATTCCTTAATTAAATTTGAATACCAACCAATAATACAGTTTTTGTTTTACTGTATCGAAGTCAAAATCATTTATAAAGTAATGATAAGAAGTAAATATAAAAAATTATTCTTATGAAAATTCAATATAAATTTTCATATCATTATCATCTTTATTCATATCACTTTAATACACTAGAAAACACCCTAAAGGTAAGGTGCACGATAGTGATACTTTCAAGGGGTGGTTTGGCATACATAGTTTGCGTCATGATCGCTATGAGCTAGAACTTCTACCATAAATGGTTTTGCTTGCGCTTAAGTTTTTGGATATTATATTGGGATTGGTCAAGGGAAAATTGCAGGGATTCTATCTCCATAAGAATCTCTAATAAATAGGCTTCATAGGGTACGATCCTACCAGTTGAGGCTATCACTTCCTTTGTATGTTTCAATTGGATTTGTTAAAACCTTATATTTATATTAATCATGTGATCACTATTCAATGGATATATCATCAATGGTAATGATGCTTAACAGTATTTTAAATACTATAGGATATAATAAAATCAAATAAGTTCATGTATTATCTATATCCATAATATATAATAAGACATTTCATTAAAATACAAGTGGAATTTTATTTATAAAATTTCAAGTCATTACAACAACGATGATAATGGAGGCCCTAGAATCAATCTACACATCTCATATTTAATTCAATTTAACAAAATGTGTTAGTGAAGAGAATAGATCATACATACCTTGAAGAACACGCACCCATCACACCACAACAAACAAAGGAATGACCACAGATGAATATTTCACAATGGGTCTATAAATAATCAAGAAGAATAAACTCCATGTGTAAATTAATTTGATAACACAACACAATAGTGTTATCATGATCAAATAAAATAAAGAAGAAAGTATTTCTCACCCAAAGAGACAATGCATACAACCCTGATGATCAAACGTTGAACAAATCGATCCAAAAGAGGCAGAGGTTCTAAAAATCATCATAGAGTTATTCTAGGTCAAGAGGGAAGATGTATATGGAAGAATGAAATAAGAATCATCCACATATCACCCTAAAATCCCAAATCATAATGATTACATGGTGTTTAATTCCTTCACACATTTTGTAATCCATAGGGTCCATATACATTGAAAAACCCATCTCCATTATATTGAAAAATAAATATTTAACATTAAACAACATATAACTTACATGGAATTTAATCATTCACACTATATACCAAGATCACAACTTCCACCCATAGAAAAATAAAAGTGTTTAATAACTTTATATTGCGTTTAATCACCTAGAAAATAGCGAAAACAATAAATTTCAGCCAAAAACTCCAATACACCTTGGGAATTATGTGAACTCAGTTAGAACCCCATTAATCCAATACACTTTTATACCTGAACTCTGTTGTTTCAAACAAACATACATCCGTGAACATTAGGAAATTTTCTCTAGAAAATTCTCTCCATCTTTGTGAGCCAAAATACACACTCAATTAAAGAGGAAAATGAATAAAGAGGATGGAATTATCAGAATACAGGTAACTAGATTTTATAGTATTTTTTCAAAATATAATTTCCTAGAAATATTCATAATAATATGGAAGGGGATGTTTTAGAGATGATACATAAGGGTTTTCAATCCATTGGTACTTACAATGAAAACGTTATAAGACTTTCAAGGTAAAATTCCAGATTTATCATCGATCCTTCAAGAAAAATGGATTGACTCTTTAGTATAACAAAATAAATTATTTAAAATGTGTTATTTATAAGACACTTTAGTTACTATGAAAAAAAATTTCAATTTTCTCTAAGGGTAGAAATAGACATTAGGAACTCCAATTATTCTTCTGGTTTTAGTGATAAGAATAAAAAAATAGAGGTTTATGGAAACTTTAATGATAAATACCATGGTGGAAATAAATTTTATCCACCAACAAGCCAAAAATATGGGGGAAAGAACTCTTTAAATTTTTTCAAAGTAACTAGGAAACTTTTAAATTTTGAAAAGGTTATCCATCAAGCTAGTGATTGTCAAAAGGGGATGAAAATGTTGAAAAATGAAATAGAGGAGAATAACTATTCAACCACTTAAGTTAAATGTTTCAAATATAGGGAGATTAGGAATTATGAGAATAAATTTCATAATCCAAGTTTTAATGAGTATTGTAGTCCACAATAACACCCCTAAGAAAAAGGATAAAGGGAATTTCTTTTCTATCACAACTAAAGTGGGTCAGGAAAATAATGTGGTGAAAGGTAAACTTATCATCCACTCTATAACTACAAATGTATTATTTGATTATAGATATAACCACTCTTTTATGTATTTATAATTTTATAAGGGTGTCACACCACCAATTCAATGATTATATATTGGGTTAGTAGTAAAAACTTTTAATGATATGATGACTGAATCTCAAGTCTATATCTCCTATATGATAGAGGTGTATGGGAATGTGATTACTAAAATTGTGATTCTCACTCTAGTTTAATTTGATATGATTTGGGAATGGATTTAATCCCTCTATATAGATCCCATATCAATTTCCAAGGAAGGGAAGTTGTGTTTGATATTAAGAATCAACATATGATCTTCTTTCCGTGTGAGGATGAATATGAAATTCTAATTCAAATTACCTCTATAATATAGGTATTATTACCTATTAATTATGGGTATTTATCTCAAATTTTTGGGGAGAAACTCAACATAGAAGATATTTTATTACTAGGGATAATTCAGATGTATTTCCTAAAGATTTTACTTGTCTTTCCCTAAATTGTGAGGTTGATTTTTTTATATAAATCATACCTGGTGCTACACCTATTTCAAATACTTCTTATAGAATGGACCCAATTGAGTTGTTGGAATTAGAGAAGAAACTCTAGAAGAATATTCATAAAGGATTCATATGCCTGTTTTCATCATCATGGGGTGAACCATTTCTTATTTTATGAATAAAGATGGGTCAAAGCATCTTTGCATTGATTCTTGAGAACTTAAAAATATCAATAACAAGAACAAGTATCATTTACCCTATATTAATGACTTATTTTATCAAATATGTGGACATCAATACTTTTCAAATATTTAACTTCATTATGGATATCATTAATCGAGGTTTTAGGAGGGGCATATACCAAAGATATCCTTCCATATGAGGTATGGGCATTATAAATTTATAGTGATGCCATTTGGACTTACCAATATCATCGATATTGTCATGGATCTAATAAATAGAGTCTTTAGAGATTACCTCAATCAGATTTTTATAGTATTTATAGTTTATATTATTATATGTTCAAAGTTAAAGAAGAGTATAGAGGTCATTTTAAGATTATTTTGAAGACCCATAGAAAGGAATATTATTCCAAATTTATCAAGTGTGAATTTTGGCTACATAAGGTTTCATTCTTGGGTTATATATTCTCAATCTAAGGTATATTGATAGATCCCTCAAAGAAAAAAGTTATTGAATAATTTCCTAGAACAACCACAATAACTAAGATCCAAATTTCTTTTAGGTTGAATAGATATTATTTACACTTTGTTAATAATTTCTCATGGATATCTAATCTACTAACCAAGTTAAAATGTAAGGGATCCAAGTTCCAATACACATAGGAATGTGTGAAAATTTTAAGGAGATGAAAAAAAATGTTGTTCAACGCACCTGTTATCACACTACTCTATCATAGAAAAGGTTTTTGATCTATAATAATGGATAAAATAATGTAATGGGATGAATCCTCGTGAATAATGTAATGGTGATAGCTTATGCCTCACGTCAATAGAAAATTAATTTAAAAAACTACCCAAATTGTGATTTGGAGTTGTAAATGGTAATTTTTTCATTGAAAGTATGAATAAATTAAATTTACAATGACTTACATTATATATATTCTTATCATAAAACTTTTAAGTACATATTCACACAGAAAGAGTATAATATGAACCATAGAATATAGTTGGATCAGATTAAAGATTAGGACTACTCAATACATTAACACACAAGGAAGAAAAATAAGGTTGATGATGATCTGTGTCAGAAAGACCATTCTGGTTTTTCTATGATGACCATTGAAATAGGTACAATATGTATGGATTTTCAAAATATGAACCATGAAATCATGAGGAAAGGGGATAGTTAATATCTTTCTTCGATTAATTTTCAACCATCCATCAATGTGAGTATTAAAGATTCATGGAAAGAGGATGTGGAAGTGTAACAGAATGTGAGAAATGTTCTGAATTTAAACCATGATTGTGATATAATGATAAGGTTCAATAACCCAATATGTGTCTCATAAATACTTCACTTTAATAATGATTTATTGAATAAATCTCATAGTTTAACATTCTATATTCCTCCTAAAATTACAAAGATGAATATAGATATAAAATATTACTCATTGGGGGATTACATGAAAAGGGATATTGAAATGTATGTATATTAGTGTTTGTTATGTCATCAATTTAAGGCTAAGATAATTAATTCTAACATAATGTTACAATAATTACTTATACCAAAATGGAAATGGGTAAACATTACCATGAATTTTTTCATTGGACTCCCAAAAACATTTAAAGGGCACAGTGCAATTTGGGTTGTAGTCGATCACCTTATGAAATTATCACATTTCATTGAAATTAAAGAATATTTATCTTTTTATCAACTTTATGGGATATAAATTAAATAATTTTTAAGGTTTCATGGAGTTCCATACTCTATTGTATTTGATTGGGATTTGAGGTTTACCTTTAAATTATAGAAAATCCTTTAGCTAGAATTGAATAAAAAGTTAAACTTTAGCACTGTATATAATCTTCAGATAAATATTCGATATAATATTACCATTAAAAACCTTGAATATGTGTTGATATCCTCTTGTATGTATTTTAAAGTTGATTGGGATTAACACCATCCTCGGGTGGAATATTCTTACAATAATATATTTCACTCAAGCATTGAGATGTCTCCTTATGAATACCTCTATGGTAGGAAGTGTGACATCCCAATGTGATGGTATTAAGTTAAATAAATAAAGATATTAGGATATAATCTATCATAGAAAATATCATAGAAGTTTAGAACCATTTAACAGGACATATGGAAAGCTTAGATTCAAAATAAAAAATAAGCTGACAATCGTCAATTAAATCTTGAGTTTGAATTTGGTGATAAGGTATTTCTATGAATATATCCTTGGAATAAGGTTATGATATTTTAAAATAAGGTTATTTTGAGCCCTATATATCATTCCCTTAAAAAAATTGATTGTATTGGGACATTTTCTTATCACTTAGTGTTTTGACTGAATCTATCTCAAGTTCACAATGTGCTCCATGTATCTCTCTTGAGTAAGTACATAACTGATACTTCACATGTACTAAACTCATAGGTAATACCACTAGATAAATATATATATATATTGAGGAACAATAATTGTATATTTTGGATTTAATAGAAAAAGTTTTATGGAACAACACCACTCACCTGGTCAATGTTTTTTGGAAAACCCATAAATTTTAAGAAGTTATGCAGGAAACCGATATTGTTATGAGGAAGAAGTATCCTTAGTTTTTTGTATTAGAGTGATAGAATTTAAACTATTACACTATTATATGGGGTTAAAATTTAATAATCATAGATTTTATGATATGTTTCACTTTAAATAAATTTAATTTTTTTGATAGCTTTCTTTACACGCAACACCGGGATTAAACGAACAATAATATAATATTATATTATTATTATATTATTGCATATCTATTGGATTAGTGGGTATGAATAGTAATAAATAAATTATTTAAAATTATTTTTTACATATATATATATATATTATTAATTCATTAGTTATCAATTGATAAAATCATTTGAAAGTAAAAAATCAGAGATGTTTTTTCTAGGAGAAACTATTTTTATGCATACAATGTGTTTTTATATTAATAAACTAAATTAATCACTATTGATGAATGATTTTAATGAAATGTATATATTTATATTAAATAAAAAAAAATTGACATTCATCTAATGGTTTTTACTTGTCATGAGATAATAATAAATCTAGTTTTATGCACAAAAACACATTTTTCTAAAAACAATTTTCATTTTATATTGTGCACTTATTTCAAAATAGATTTATGAAACTTATAGAAATTTAATATAGAAAAATTAATTCCATATTTTGAATTATAATTTCAAATTTTGTTAAATAGATAAACTTTATTTTGTTTCATAATGAATAGTAACCATGGTAAATATTTGTCATCTCGGTAAGGGAAAATCGGGTCATTAATGTTAAAAATAATGTGATAAAGCCTTAAAAATATATCCAACACCTACCTTGTCATTATTGGATAATTTTATTTCAAACATCCACATAAAATTTTTTAATATATAGAAAATTGGTGTTATTTATATCTGATAATGACCTTAATATTATTTTAAGTAGAGAATAAATACAAAATTTCACTCTCTTTGTTTTAATATCCCTAATATTTTTTTATAGGGATAAAAGAGGTTATGTTTGGTTATAAGTGGTTATATGAAATATTAATGAATTTTTTTAATCATGATAATTTATTTATTTATTTTATTTATGGAATAATTACCTTAAATTCTTATACAACACCAACACATTGTTTTTGTAAGAAATAAAAAAATAAAGTAGATGGTTTTAAAAACTTACAATGTGATATTTTTTTGATGATTTATGGTGTTGTAAGAATTTTTTAGATAAATATAATATATTAGGTATTTTTTTAAAAAAATTATATTATAATTAAATTGTTTTATTTATTTATTAAAAAATTCAACTCTGTGAATAGTCTTGAAAATGACTTTAATGGTATCTTATGTTAAATAATATTTTATTAAATGAATTAAAAATCTAAAAAATGTAATATTTAGTCAATTTAATGGTATATTTTTTTTAATATGAACCATTTCCCACTTATTTTTCACATTTATTTTTATAGTAACATTCTTAACCCTTAAAGAGTAAAAAACTTTGATATCACTATAATAGTCAAAAGGGTTAATATGAGGCTAAAACTAAGACATTAGGGTTAAAACATCACTTAAACATGTATAAATATTATTGGATGAGACTATTTGGACTTATACTCATACTAAATTTGAAATATTTTAGTTTTTATCCACATGAACAAGAAAATTTATTTAGATTAATTTAATACTTTAAGTAATTCTAAGGATGCCCATTTCCTAACTTATAAAAGGGAACCTCCTCTCATCCATTATTCACACATTTTTAGAACTAAATATCAAAATATAACTACCCTAATACCATATTAAATTCTTTACCCATACCCTAGAACATATTTTATATCCAAAATACTATATTTTCAAGGCTTAAGGTGTAATTTTAAAGAGGTTTCTCGATGAAGAGGCATAACTCTTAACGGAGTACTTTCAATTTTATTTCTTATTATAAATTCTATAAATTTATGGTATCCATTATAAAAAATTGGATTCAATGACTTCAATATAATTATTTGTTATTATGATTATGGAACAACCATTATAAACCTCATTTCCATCGTATGGGAAACTCATGCGTATGTGTGGACTGTCGCCTCAATAAAGTGATGTGTTTCATTTTTTATCATTGCTTCATTTTGTTGGTTATAATAATGGATTTAATAAATATATATTATATTTATGAAATTATTATAGTTTTATAAATGTTAATTATTATTTAATTTATTTTGTTCCATCCATCAAAAGTTGAAACATCACTCATTTGTATGTTGGGACTACCGTCTCCACGAAGTAATGTAAAGCATTTTTCATCATCGCTTAAATGAATAGTTATTAAAGTGTACATAATAATTAAATAATATACTCATAAAATTATTATAATTATGTATAATGTGTAATCATAATAAAATTTCAAGGGTTGGGTCTACTGAACTGAATCATGCATGAAAAACAAAGCAGTTATCACTAGGAACAATGCTTTTAATAAATAATTGATAATAAATAGGTGGTAAGATGTTATAATTAAATGTGATATGATATGATATATATATATATATGAGTATGGTTATTTAATAGTTGTATTAAAAATATATATTTATTATATAGGAGGTGTTAACACTTATAAAGAAAGACTATATTTGAGGCAGTGGATTTATGTTTCAATCTCATTTTAATCGAGATTGTTTATTCTTGAATTTTCATTGATGGAGATTATATGATCATTATATGATACACCCAATTAATTATATTATACTATATTTATTTCTATAATTTTTAATTTTTAGTTCCATTTTTATCTAATTTTTATTCAAAATAATTTGTAAAATGTTTTTAAGAAAATAAGACTTTATTTCTCCACTTTTGGTTAGAAATATTTCATCTCCAAATACATAGTCTATAAAATTTTCTAAATAATTTTATTATTATAATTAAATTGTTCTTTAAATTATTTTTTAGCCATGATTTTATTTCTTTAAATTTTTTTAAAAATAATCTTCTTATCATTTTCTGAATGAGGTAATTTTTATCGAAGGTCTGAATAAAAAAATAACGATTACGACATGAACATAATTTACCACCGTCATGAACACTCAATTATTTGAATATTCATTCAAGTATTTCCATGGTTATTTTCAAATAAAATTTTTCCCATGATCATATGGAATTTTTTAGATTTAAAAAAAATGATTTCAAAATGAAACATTTATTTTCTTCAAGAAACATTCTAGTGATCTTTTAAAGGCGTTTTTCATCTATAATAACATCCTATGATTTTACTTATGTTTTAATAGGTATATGATAGAATGATACCATTCTTATTATTTATCTAGATGGTTTATGATTATAATTATGAGATGTTTATAAAACATGTTTATTTTTCATGGGTTATGTCATGATGATATAATGAATGTTTTTGGATCTTATGGTATACATATAAATGGATTATGATTATATGATGGTTGGGACCATTATATACCTCCAATGAATTGGGTAATGTGATATAGATATCTAATGAGATGATAATGATAATAATAGAAATGGTTTTGAATATATTTGTTCACACTTATATGTGTGGGTATGATTATTTTTAGCTATGATCGCAATATTATGCATAAACTAGATTTTGAATGGATACTTTCACATTTTTATGTGTGGTTATAATTACTTCTAGATATTATCAAAATATTATGAGTGGACATGATTGTAAATTTATATGTTCACATGATTATGATTTTTTATGCTTAGGATGCCATAATACTATGTTATGACTCTTAAATGATGATTACATCTTTGACATCCTTATTGATCATGCTTCAAGATATGATTTTATTTTGGAGTGTATGATCTATGATTTTTTGGGTATAAATCTATTAAATTGAGAACATGCACTTGATTATTTTATCATACACCTATGATTATCTTATATATTATTATGATTGATATCTCCCATTTTTCCCTTACTGATCACCTGATCTCACCCTTTATTATGTTTTTAGTCCCCATGTTTTGATAGGAGGTTCTAAGTATGATATATATATAAGGGTGATTAAATGAATATATTTATGGTAGATGTTAAAGATATTTTTACAAATAAGTTGATTATGTATCTAGTTTCCAAACACACTAAACCTTTACGGTCCTTGATCATGTATTTTTTGAAATCTAATGAATATTCATCTGAAATAAATTAATATTTATATATGTTATGCAAGGTTCACCTCAACAAATTTTATCCAAAAATTTTGATAAAAATAAAAAATTATAGTTTTAATTATTTCAAATAAATAAATACTTCAAACAATGATCAAGTTGTTTTATCATGGATAAAACATCCTAAAATTGATTTTATGATTTAATCCAAGGGATAAAAATATTCATACCATGGTGGATTTATTACATGGATAATGAAATTAATTAGTAATAATAATAAATTCTCAACCACACTATATATATTAAAATTACACAGTAATATACCTAGATAATAATTCCATGAGAATAAAAAAATGGGAGAAAAAAGAATGAAAAATTGGGAAGCAGTTGAGGAGTGGTTTTCATTAGAATATTAATTTAAAATTTAAATGAAAATGTGAAGTGAATTTATTTGTAACTTTATGAAATATATATTTGAAAAAGGTCTTGTATTCAAGAAATAGAAGCAGTAGATATTGGAATAAACATTCAAAGAATTAGATAAGAATAAATAAAGTGTTGTATTTTATAACTTTAAAAATATTCTATAGAAATGAATATAAGAATAGTTAAGAATATTATTAAAAAGAAATAATTAGTTTGTTATGAAATTCTATTCACACAGTGAAAGATAAGAAGAATAATAGGAAGAATATAAAGAGAGTAGAGGAATATAATACTCAAAAGTGGTGAAAGTATAAGAAATATAAGAGAAAGAGAGCATTGGTTTGTGTATGTGATCATCACAGTAGTGACATGTTGTGATGAAGAAATCAATCAAGTTAAACATGTTCTGACAGTGTAGTAAAAATATGGGAGAAATTTATATTTTTGGGATGGAATTATTAGTGGTGAAGAAAAATCCCTACATCAACTATAAAAGTCATTGTTTAATTTTTTTAGGAAACTTATTGAGGGAGAGAAGTGTTGATTATTCTTATATCATGATCTTAGAATATACCCATATCGTTGTATCCATGATAGTTATTCTAGTAGGTCATGTGATCTATAAGGAATCTAAATCACACCAAGGACTAGACTCATCATTTTTATAGGTCAACATTACATGTCGAGTGTTCTTGTTTATTCTTTTTCTTGGTGTGTGTGAGTTGTGTAGTGAGATTGATTGTAACGTCCCGGACCCAGGTGCCACGCAATGGGTGCCCCGAGCCTGGTTCGCCACGTGACCTCAAGCGCATTTCCCCAAACGCCAGAGGCTTCCGACTAGCAGCGAGGGCCCAGGTCTGATAGTGGGGAAACTATGCCCTCATTTGTCAAAATGTAGCACAGCGGATTACCAAAATAAACATACAACAACAGCGGAAGCAGTAAACATACACAACTGAAATAACTACAGTAGTGGATATAACCAACAGTATATAAGTGATGATGCTACATGATTCAAGTTCTAAGAAAATAGCCAGAACATGTTATACATCAATACAGTACAGTAGAAAAACAGAGTACAGTAATGCAAGCAAAACAGCTAGCAGTGGCATCGCGAGTCTAGGCTTGGTCCCATGCCCTCCTACTCCTCAGCAATAGTCAAGTACCTGTATAGGGACTCTTGCCCCTATCTACACCTGCAGCAACGTAATCTGTTTGGGCCGAAAAGCATGACCCAAACAGGGTGTGAGAAATATATCTCAGTAGGCACCCACCAAAGGCTCATGCTCAACTGTGTGTAAAACATGCAACAAGTGTGCAGTAGAAAAATGAAATAACTAAGTAGTACACAAAAGTAACTAATTTAACAGTTAAATTTCCATTTTATTATTCATTTAATTCCTTTAATTTAGTACCATTTTTTTGTGCTCAATAGCACCATGCCCTCAGGCTAACCAGAACCGTGCCCTCAGGCTAAAATAGTAACCACACCCTTAGGCTTGCCCTTAGGCCATATAGAATCCAACCCGCAGGTATTTCCCTCAAGCGTAACAGAAATTCTCACCCTCAGGCATACGAAGTGTCTCCCTCAGGCACAGAAGTCAAGCCCTCAGGCACAAAAGGTTGCCCTCATGCGGAATAACGATAGCCCTCATGCTAAAAACAGTCACGCCCTCAGGCTAATCACAACAATGCCCTCAGTCTAAACAGGTAACCGGTCCATGCCCAACATATCAAAATGCAGTAAACAAGAAATTCCTCTCAAGACAATTCTATAGTTACTACATTTAAGGCATACCCTCGGGTATCCTGTCCAAACGGCTAAAAAAAGGAACACACCCCTCGGGATGGTCCTGGATCCAAGAAACGATCCCAAACAGCATTTTATTATCACAATTTAATCACCTATTCAATTCTATGCATTAAATATAGCAACGGCCTCAGCCACACGACACCCCAACATGGGTTCGTGGCATGAAAACGCACAAAAACGCACGCAGTTGGAAAATAAACACCAAGCCACCTACCTTATACGCCAAAGAACGCTATTCCCGAACGTCGGCTCCAGAAACGCCCAAGAACGGCGTAGATCTGATGAAGAACAAAACCCATTCAAACGTAAATAACTTCCGTTATGGGAATAATTGGTAATAACATCTTAAGGAGGAGGAATGGATTACCCGTGCGGTTCCAACGAGATCGTCCGAAGCCGAATCGGATTCCAGACGAACACCTGGCGGATCTTCAAAGGTCTTGCCGTCCTCCTTGGCTCCAAAATGGCTCAAGTTCCTCCTCTGCCAAATGAGGAGGCTACTGCCTGTTTTAAGCCGAAAAAAACAAAGTACACGGCGTGTACTTCCAAGTAAACGGTGTGTACTCCCTTCATTTAACTATTCAAAAGGAGGCACCGTCACACTGTTCATACGTCGACATGAGTACACGGCATGTACTCTCGAGTACACGGCATGTACTGTCACCCAGCTGGCGACGATGACATCACCTTACTGTTTAAGCCTGACAACTGACTACACGGCGTGTAAGGTACCACTACACGGTGTGTAGTCGGTTCCTACACCCTTCGTCACGGGCATGGCTACACGTCCCGTGTACTCATCCCAACACGGCCAAAGTACACGGCATGTAGTTCCAAAATTTAGTATTTTTCCCCATTTTCCATATTTTCTCAAAATCACTTAAGGAAAAGGAAAAGAAGAAGCTCGTACCTCTAAAACAAGAACCGGGTTCTTACAAACTTCCCCCCTTATAGCAATTCGTCCCCGAATTGCCCTTTCAAGGGTGGCGAAGAGAAAGCTCAGAACAGCTCTGGCCACTGACCACATACGTCGGCCTCCCTCTCCCAGCTCTCGTCCTGCACTCGGCCATGTTGCCATAGCACCCATACGAGAGGAACTGACCGGCCTCGGAGAACCTTCGTGCCCCTATCAACGATACGGATCGGATGCTCCTCAAAGGACACATCATGCTGAAGCTCAACCTCCTCTGGCTAAAAGGTGTGAGACGGGTCTGAAAGGTAGCGACGCAAATGAGACACGTGGAAGACATTGTGCATGGCTCAGTACCGATGCGGTAACTGCAACCGATAGGCAACCAGCCCGACTCTCTCCAGAATATCAAATGGTCCCACATACCTCAGTGAAATCTTACCCTGTCTCCTGATCCGTTTGTGTCCCAGCCTCGGCGAAACACGCAAGAAAACCTGATCCCCGACCACGAACTCCAAAGGTCGTCTGTGGCGATCAGCATAAGACTTCTGACGAGACTGCGCGGTAGCCATCTGCTTCCAAATCAACTGGACCTGCTCAGATGTCTCCTGCACAAGCTGTGGTCCTAGTAAAGCTGCCTCACCTGCCTCTAACCAGCACAAGGGTGATCGGCATGGCCTACCATATAAAGCCTCGTATGGTGCCATCTCAATAGTTTCCTGAAAACTATTGTTATAGGCAAACTTGACTAAGGGTATATGCTTCTCCCAAGAGCCCCCAAAGTCTAGGATGCATGCGCGCAGCATGTCCTCTAGCACGTGTATCGTCCGCTCTGACTGGCCATCTGTCTGAGGGTGGTATGATGTGCTCAGAAGCACCTGTGTACCCAGCGCCCTCTGAAAACTCTGCCAGAAACAAGACGTGAAGCGGGCATCCCTATCTGAAACGATAGAACGAGGGACCCCATTCAGATGTACGATCTCTCGGATATAAAGCCTTCCAAGCTCGTCCACACCAAAGGTCTCCTTGATCGGCAAGAAATGAGCTACCTTTGGGAGTCTGTCCACAACAACCCACACAGCGTCATTTCCACGAGGTGACCTTGGCAATCCCATCACGAAATCCATCGCGACATCATCCCATTTCTATTCCGGAATGGGCAGCTGTTGTAACAGCCCAGCTGGTCTCTGATGCTCTGCCTTCACCTGCTGACAGGTGGAACACCTCGTAACAAAACCAGCTATCTCTCTCTTCATACCCGGCCACCAGTACTAACGTCTCAAGTCTCGGTACATCTTGGTAACCCCGGGATGAACTACCCAAGCCGAAGCATGAAACTCCCACATCATCTCCTCGCGTATATCCCCTGGAACCCATACACGTCCATGGAAATGCAAAACCTCATCATCGTCTATCGTCCAACCGGGAGGAGGGTCCTCACTTGCCACCGACTCCCGTAGAACTAGGCCTTCTGAAACTGATAGCTGCCTCATCCTCACTCTGTCCAGGAGGGTAGAAGTCACAGCTAACGAGGAAAGATAAGTCTGCCCCTGACTTTCATGCACCTCCAGATGCATCTCAGAGAACAAAGCCATCAGCTGCCACTCGCCACTGGCCTCCTGCACTACCTGTATCTGAGTCTTCCTGCTCAGTGCATCGGCTACTGCATTACCTTTACCAGGTGTATAGGCAAGCTCAAAATCTAAGGATTGTAGGTACTCGACCCACCTTCTCTGCCTCAGATTCAGGTCACGCTGAGTAAAGATATACTTGAGGCTTTTGTGGTCAGTGAAAACCACAAAATACTCTCCTAACAGGTAATGTCTCCAACAGCGCAATGCATGCACAACTGCAGCCTACTCGAGATCATGTGTCGGGTAATTCCTCTCATGTGGCCTCAACTGCCGAGACTCGTACGCCACAACTCGGTCACCCTGCATCAAAACGGCTCCCAAACCAATCCCTGACACATCACAGTAAAATGTATAGCTCTTCCCCTGCTCTGGGAGTATCAGGATCGGTGCTGATGTCAGCCTTCCCTTCAGGTCCTAAAAAGATGTATCACAAGCTTCTGACCAAACGAACTTCACACCCTTCTTACTCAGACCTGTCAACGGTGCTGCTAAGCGGGAGAAGTCATGTATGAAACGTTTGTAGTAACCAGCCAGCCCTAAGAAACTTCTTATCTCAAACACATTCTTGGGCTGCTCCCAGGAAACTACTGCTCCCACCTTCTCTGGGTCCACTACAACTCCTGCCTCTAAGATGATATGACCCAGGAAGTGAATCTGGTCCATCCAAAAGTGGCACTTCGAGAGCTTAGCATATAGGCGATGCTCTCTCAGTGTACTCAATACGATCTCAAGATGGGTGGCATGGTCGTGTCGAGTGTGAGAATACACCAAGCTGTCGTCCATGAATACTACCACAAATGAATCAAGATACGAATGGAACACATGATTCATCAGAGCCATGAAAACTGTTGGCGCGTTTGTGAGTCCGAACGGCATAACCGTATACTAATATAGACCATACATGCTCCTGAAAGCTGTGAGAGGTATATCAAATAGTCTAACGCATAGCTGATGATATCCGGATCTCGAGTAAATATTCAAGAACACTCGTGCTCTATGAAGCTGACCAAACAGATCATCTATCCTCGACAAGGGATATCGGTTCTTAACTGTCAACTGGTTCAGCTTCCGATAATCCACACAAAGTCTGAGGGTACCATCCGCCTTCTTCGCAAAAAGGACCGGAGAACCCCAAGGAGATGTACTGGGTCAGATAAAACCCTTTGCCTGCAACTCCTCTAAATGCCTCTTGAGCTCCTGTAACTCAGGCGTGGAAATCCTATAAGGAGGAATGGACACCGTTGCTGCTCCTGGCACAAGCTCAATAGAGAAATCCACCTCACGCACTGGAGGTAGACCTGAGAAGTCGTCCGGGAAGACATCCCTGAAACGATCGACAACTGGAGGGAAATCTGTCTGACAAGTCCCCTGGTTATCTAGATATAAGATCACAATCTGGGCTGTGACTCCACCTCGCCCATGATGCTCTGGTCCAGCTCGACTCGCCTGAACATCCCACTCGCCCTTGTATAGAAACTCCCTACCCTCTGGTGACGTGAAACGCACCCTGCGACGATAGCAGTCTATAAAGGCTCGAAAGGGAACCAACCAGTCCATCTCGAGAATGACGTCATAGCTCGTAATCTCCAGGACATAGAGGTCCCAAAGGAAGTGACACCCACCAACCACAAGGGGTCACTCCTTGCACTGACGCACACCAACCGTCCTAGTCCCCAACGGAGTGTCTAGCGTCAAGATAGCAGAAGAAGTAGAGACACCGAGCCCAAGGCTCTCCACAATGGGTACTGATATAAAACTATGTGTATCACCCATATCAAAAATTACTGAAGACAAGACAGAAGCTACTAGAATAGTACCTCTGACTGTCGAAGGTCCAGGATCCTGCTCCTGCTGGATCTGTTGCACTGCATATGCCTCTCCAGTGTCGTGGCCCTATGACACAGTCTGGCTACCCTGAGCTGTCCCGCCCTATTGCCTCTGAGATCCTGGTGTCTGGATACCACGGTCATGACCACCATCTCTGCCTGCACACCCTGACGTATTCCAGTTCCCTGACTGGTAAGAAGCCACTGGTCCTGATCCCGCACGCGGAGTCTGCACAGAACCCCTCTCACTAGCCACTGGTAGAAACGCCCTGCAAAAGTGCTGCAGATGACCCATCTTGCCGCAATCTTGGCACTCCACTTGGTCTCATGGACACTGCGGCCTCTTGTGCCCCTCTCTGCCACACTGGTAGCACCTGATCGGGCCACCTGAAGAAGCTGCCTGGCTGGTACTGCCGCCCTGAGAGAAGTCCATCTGTCTCTTCTTCTTGCCAGCAGAAATAGTACCAGTAACTGGTGTTGAACCACCCTGCCCCACACCACTCGATTCCTGCAGGTTCCTCTCTGTAATCAACGCCTGGTTCACAATCGCGTGTACAGTAGGCAACCTGAAAACATTCACCAGCGCTCGTATGTCATACCTAAGACCATCCTCAAAACGTCTAGCTCTCAGTGTCTCATCACCCACCAGCACGGGTGCAAAGCGTTGAAGCTCCGTAAAATGAGTAGAATAGTCCATCACCGACATAGTGCCCTACTGAAAATTCATGAACTCTCGAGCTCTATCTGCCCTCAGCATCTCGGGAAAGAAGAAGTCATAGAAGACTGTCTGAAAATCCTCCCACACCATGTCCCTGTGATGCTCTGACTAGGTGGTAACATCCCACCACCTCTTGGCGGAATCACACATCATGTAAGTCGCGAGCTTGACCCTCCGCCTTGGAGGCATCTCAAGATGCTCGAAAATATTCTACATCGATCCTAGCCAAGACTCTGCAGCCTGTGGTCCGCCATCCCCTGAAAACGTAGGCGGATGCTACTGCTGAAAGATACGCGTCAGCTCAACCATAGATGTGGCAGCCTGTGGTTCTCCCTGAAAGGTCTGTATAAACCACAATAAGCCTTCACGGAACTGCGCCTCCGTGACTATGTCCGTTATAATAGCTGGTGCCGCATCTGGCTCTGCTGGTGGATCAACTGGTAGCCCATGGCCCACCATCTCCAGAGTATAATCTTCGCCGCTCTCTTGGCGAACAACTCGCAGTTGTCTAGGCGGCATGACTCTACAAGGTCAAAATCACGCCTCAGATTCAATATTATCAAGACTGAAACGAAGGAACCACAAAGGAACAAGAGGAAGAAGGCATTTCAAAATTTTAAAAATAAGACTACACAGAATGTACACTGACTACACGGCGTGTACTTGACTTCCTTTCCCCTGGCCGGGTCCTTTTACACATCTAAGCCACATGGCTTCCATTCAACAAAACTACACGGTGTGTATAATATCTACACGGCGTGTACGGTGTTATTTTCCAACTGCCTATGTCATCTGTGACACGGCCGACTACTCGGCTTTACTCTACACGGTGTGTTACACCCGTACACGGTGTGTACAGCACCCCATTTCCCAGCCACACGGCTAAGTCCACACAGTCTGTCCTTGGACAGGACTACACGGCGTGTCCCATAGGTACACGGCGTGTTTAAAAGGAGGTGACACTGGCCCATGTTGTTAGTTACACGGCCGAGTCCCCAGGTCACACTACATGGCGTGTGCATCATTGACACGGCGTGTTCTGTTAAGGAGTTCACCGACCCATGTTGTTAGTTACACGGCCGGACTCCGGGTCAACACCACACGGTGTCCACAAACCTACACGGCGTGTTTTACCCAAGCCCTTTCCTACCCCGTGTCGCCGCCCACATGGTTTGTGACACGGGAAGAGACTACACGGCGTGTACTCAGGGTACACGGCGTGTACTCAAAAAGTTCATTTTTCTTCCCGAACAGAAGAACATACATGGCGTGTATAAAAATACTACACGGCCTGTATACTGGGTTTCCAGACAGTATGCCTCAGAAACTTCTCCGGAACCCAGAAAAGACTGAAAATAAACACCTAAGTGTCAAATTCCGACCCGTGGGGGCCCATACACCCCACGAATCAAAGTTTGACATCTTATTTGTGTTATAACCAATAACCAGTCAATGATCCACCAAATTCCGGTCAATGGGGGCCCATACTCCCCAAAAACCAAAGTTTGGCATCCATTCTATAAACAAGCTCAAACAAAAATACCTTATCACCAGGCAGGTATTTATCGAGCAGCTATCACAACAGCATGCTTTTCTAGCACAACAACTATCACAACAACATGCAAATTCTAATGCACCTACATGGCATGGAAACTATGCATGGCATGTGATATCTAGAATTTTCCTATATGATGCATGAGATGGCATACCCTCATCTCATCGGGTTGCAACTAAATAGAACCCACAGATAAAATACAAACAGCACAATCCAAGTGCGTCACCCAATGGTGAAAACATATCAACTGTAAAATTGCAAATCAAATAATGCAAAATATGAGGTAGACTGGCTTTTCCCTGAACACGGGTTAGCTATGCCCGGGCACAGCTTATTACCAACTACCGTTCTGTCCTATCCCTGACTACGGCTCCAAATAGTAATTCAAAGAAAAGAAACATCCTATGATACCACTTTGTAATGTCCCGGACACGGGTGCCACGCAACGGGTGCCCCGAGCCCAGTTCTCCACATGACCTCAAGCACATTTCCCTAAATGCCAGAGGCTGCCGACTAGCATCGAGGGCCCAGGTCTGATAGTGGGGAAACTATGCCCTCATTTGTCAAAGTGTAGCGCAGCAGATTACAAAAATAAACATACAACAATAGCGGAAGCCATAAACATACACAACTGAAATAACTACAGTAGTGGATATAACCAACAGTATATAAGTGATGATGCTACATGATTCAAGTTCTAAGAAAACAGCCAGAACATGTTATACATCAATACAGTACAGCAGAAAAACAGATTATAGTAATGCAAGCAAAACAGCTAGCAGTGGCATCGTGAGTCTAGGCTCGGTCCCATGCCCTCCTACTCCTCAGCAACAGTCAAGTACCTGTATAGGGACTCTTGCCCCTATCTACACCTGCAGCAACGTAATCTGTTTGGGCCGAAAAGCGTGACCCAAACAGGGTGTGAGAAATATATCTCAGTAGGCACCCACCAAAGGCCCGTGCTCAACTGTGTGTAAAACATGCAACAATTGTGCAGTAGTAAAATGAAATAACTAAGCAGTACTCAAAAGTAACTAACTTAACAGTTAAATTTCCATTTTATTATTCATTTAATTCCTTTAATTTAGTTCCTTTTTTTTTGTGCTCAACAGCACCAAGCCCTCAGGCTAACCAGAACTGTGCCCTCAGGCTAAAATAGTAACCACGCCCTCAGGCTTGCCCTCAGGCCATACAGAATCCAACCCGCGGGTATTTCCCTCAGGCATAACAGAAATTCTCGCCCTCAGCCATATGAAGTGTCGCCCTCAGGCACAGAATTCAGGCCCTCACGCATGAAAGGTTCCCCTCAGGCGGAATAACGACAGCCCTTGGGCTAAAACAGTCACGTCCTCAAGCTAATCACAATAATGCCCTCAGGCTAAACAGGTAATCGGTCCATGCCCAACATATCAAAATGCAGTAAATAAGAAATTCCTCTCAAGGAAATTCTATAGTTACTACATTTAAGGCATACCCTCGGTTATCCTGGCCAAACGGCTAAACAGAGGAACACACCCCTCGGGATGGTCCTGGATCCAAGCAACGATCCGAAACAGCATTTTATTATCACAATTTAATTACCTATGCAATTCTAGGCATTAAATATAGAAATGTCCTTAGCCACACGACACCCCAACATGGGTTCGTGGCACGAAAACGCACCAAAACGCACTACAGCTGGAAAATAAACACCAAGCCACCTACCTTATACACCAAAGAACGCTATTCCTGAACTCCGCCTCCAGAAACGCCCAAGAACGGCATAGATATGATGAATAAAAAAACCCATTCAAACGTAAATAACTTACGTTAGGGGAATAATTGGTAAGAACGGCTTAAGGAGGAGGAAGGGTTTACCCGTGCGGTTCCAACGAGATCGTCCGAAGCCGAATCGAATTCCAGACGAACACCCGGAAGATCTTCAAAGGTCCAACCATCCTCCTTGGCTCCAAAATGGCTCAAGTGCCTCCTCTGCCAAATGAGGAGGCTACTGCCAATTTTAAGCCAAAAAAACAAAGTACACGGCTAATACTTCCAAGTACACGGCATATACTCCCTTCATTTAACTGTTCAAAATGCGGCACCATCACACTGTTCATACGTCGACATGAGTACACGGCATGTACTCTCGAGTACACGGCGTGTACTGTCGCCCAGCTGGAGACAATGTCGCCGCCTTACTGTTTAAGCCTGCCGACTGACTACACGGCGTGTAAGGTACCACTACACGGCGTGTAGTCGGTTCCTACACCCTTCGTCGCCAGCATGGCTACACGCCCCATGTACTCATCCCAACACGGTCAAAGTACACAGTGTGTGCATAAAGTACACGGCGTGTAGTTCCAAAATTTAGGATTTTTCCCCATTTTCCATATTTTCTCAAAATCACTTAAGGAAAAGGAAAAGAAGAAGCCAGTACCTCTAAAACAAGAACCGGGTTCTTACATTGATCACTCTAAAAAGTGACATATATTGATTTAATAGAAAATAATAAATGGTAAAAACCAATATTGTTCCCTTATTCCAACTCCCCCCCAATGAACCTTCCATTCCTAGGTCCACCTCATTTTGTTTCAAGACACCCAAGTTCCCCTTATAAAATTGATAACTGTTGTGTTCAGTGATTTGAATAATTTCTGAACATGTTTGTTAATTGGGTTCTTTCAAAAAGTCCATATATATGGTTGAAGATTCAGTCACTGATTTCTATGTTCTATAATGGCTTATTTAAATTTATTAAATAGTAAAGGTATTTCTATATTTTATGGAAAACGTTATCATATATGGAAAGATATAATGTTTTCTTATATTTCATCTATTAGTTATGATGTCTTATAAGCTAAAACTGATGGATTTAGTCATAGTGTTGAAGGTGATTGCATGATAGCATCATATAAGAATAATATAGAA
The DNA here is from genome assembly GCA_963277665.1 of Viscum album. Lineage (NCBI taxonomy): Eukaryota > Viridiplantae > Streptophyta > Magnoliopsida > Santalales > Viscaceae > Viscum > Viscum album. Next base: position 45,752,697 of record OY728156.1, read on the forward strand.
AATGATGGATGTGCTCGGAATGTAATTTTATCTTCCCTTACAAATAGTAAATTTTTTAAAGAAAAAGGAATAAAAATAGAAAAAATCTTCTGGGATAAGTTCGAGAATATTTATGAAGTAAATACCAAATTAAAGTAGGAAAAGTAGTATATTTGGATGTTAAAATATAAATACCATAGGATTCATGATGATTAAACTATAGATATCTTCTTTTCAAGTGTAAATTAGTTTTTCAGCATGTTTAGATGCTATGGTGATAATTTAGAAGACTCTACAACAGTAGATAAGCAATTCTAAATCCTACCCAGAAAATTTTATGCAAACATTTTAGATTTTGAAGATAAAAATATTGGTAATATTAATTTTTATAACTTATGTTTTATTTTAATATTTTATCATATGAGTAAATATAATGTTATCTAGAAGACGGTAAAGAATAAAAAGGAATTTTTTTAAAAAAAATTTAAAACTTGAGAAGTATAAAAAGAAGGTTAATGTGGATAACTTTTTCCATTTAAATTCAAATCCATATGTGTGTATGGAGTTTGATAAGATGTTATCTTTTATATCTAGAAATATGAGAAGATGAAATGGAAAATAAAAGGTAAATCTCCCACTAAAATTTTTTGGATGTAGAGTTATTGGGAACTTCACAAGAAACTACTCCATATTGAAGGATAAAGAAGATAGTGGTGAGGTAGATGAAATACCTAGGGTATCCTTGAATAACAAGGCTCATAAGTCAAATACTTCTTCAAAATTGATGGTTCAAAATTTCACTAAGTATAAAAAGATAAATTTATTATCAAAATGTAATAGAAGTGATGATAGTGAAGATGACTAGGAAGTTAAAACTTCCTATGGTAAAGATAAAGAGATATTGTCTATTTGTTAGGTGAGTGATGAAAATTTCACTAGTAATAAATATAGAAAATATAGAAATTTGTAGGAACATATTTAGATGTATTTAATTCTAAATAGATAACTAAAGGAATGACTATCAAAGACTTTTAATTGAATAAGGAGGTTATATGATTAAATAAGAATAGTCATTCTTTCAATGGTAGTAAATATAATTTTACAAAAGAAAATTAGAAGTTGATAAAGGTGATTGATGATCTAAAGAAGTTATTTGATGATGATAATAACTTAAACATCAATATCTAATTAATAATGAAGGATAAGGAAAAACATATTGAGCGTTTCCAATAGAAACTATTTAAGTAGAAGAACAACTTAACAACACTTGATCCAACTTTTAAGATGCTATTTTAGAAGTTTGTGAATGTTCAAATAAAACTGGGGATTATAAAGATAAAAAACACAATAAAAAGGAGTAAATAATTCTTAAAAAATTAGTTATGAATAAAATAAAAAGAATGAAGTTAAAAATATGAATTTTTCATCAAAATATGGTGACCTTTAGAAATATGGAAATTCTTGGTGCATTATCATGAACTCAAAAATAACTACAATTGGTGAATTTTAAGAGTTTAAGAAGAATAATAATATGAATAAAAAAATATCAATAGTTTATAAAAAATTTGATTCACAAAAAGGATCCTATAATGGTGACTCAAAGATATAAGGAAAGTATCAAATTCTAGACAGCATCCTATTTACAAAGGTAAGTATGTAATATATGTATTTTGTTGTTATGGTGAAAGATTTATACATATAGAAAATATGTTTTACTTTAAAAAATGATGTCATAACATTCCTAGAATTATTTTGATGCATACTTTTATGGGGATACAGTCCTCTCAAAATAAGTATGTTCAAAATATATTTTAATTTCTGGATAGAAACCTCAAAACATGCTTCAAGTTCTTGAAGAAATATATTGAAGATGTGACCAACACCATAACTATAAAAATTAATTCCTCATACTTATACCATCCTAGTAAAATATGATTTATAATACTCAACAACCTCATCAGAATAAGTGAAAAATAAAGGAGAAATTTTTTATTGTTTAATTTATACATAAATTATCAAGAAAATAATATCCATGGATCTTGGATAGTGGATGATCCTCACATATAATAGGAGATATGAAGCTATTGAAGAATTTTTATAACTAAAAGAAACCATTTTTGATATTTGATAATGGTGGATCATTTAAAATCAAAGGTACTAGTTCAAAAATCATAGAATAAGGAAGGTTTATATTAAAGAATGCATTATTTGTTAGTGGATTGAGACATAATTTAATAATTGTGTCTCGACTATATTATGAAGACCATGAGGTGGTATTTCAAAATAAAAAATGTGTTATGAAGAAATTAAAATATTTATTTGATGTGAGTATAGGATAGTGGACTCAAATATGCCTATATCGGGATTTTTTTAGTAAGTAATAAGATTCATTATATGAATAAAAAGGAATATATTCAGAAGACTTTGGTGATTGTTGACTCTAAAGATATTTTAAAAACATATATACTCAAAAATATGTCTGAATAAGTGTCCTAATGAAAAATGGATAATAGAATGAAATAATAATAGAGTAATACCATTTTAGGATAGTGGTATAAATGTTCAGTAAAATAAAATATCAAGATTAGCAGGAAGAAAGAACTTACAGAATTTCATATGGTTGAAGTTAAGAAGAAGTTGTGTCCTCCTAATCTGAAATGTGAGTTGAAGAAGAAACTAATTGACTAAGTTGTCTCTCATTCAAAGTTTGATTAATGTACCAATCCATATATGTTGAATAATAATTCTTATACTTCATTCATCAAGGGATAAGGTATGAAAAATTAAGTTCCCTCTCTCATCTAGTTCTTCATATTCGTGTTTTCAATGGGGAGAAAAAGAGAATACAACATACATATGTTTATTACTTTATGTATTCACAAGGGGTGAATTGTTTTTTATAATAAATACTTTGGTATGTGTTTTTATAAATGACGTAAAGATATCATATTTAGGGAGGTTGTGTATTTATAGAGAGTTATTAAAAGGGTAAATATTTGAGGGGTAGTAATTTTGTGTCATTTTGAACTATTTTAATATATTTATTGAGCATGTATGCAATAATATATTTTTATATAGATTTCAAATAGATTTTTTGAGAAAGTTAAGATTTATTAAGGTGAATAAGATATTATTTTAAAACTGGTATCAAGTGGATCAAAGGGTGTTCTAGTTTGAATGTAAATAATTATTTTATGGTAAGCGCGTTATTATTATTCAATGTTATTTTTTCCTACACCAATTTTACTCAAGTATTCTTAGAACTATTGAATTATGATTCATTGATAAGTGGTTTTGAGTTTGAAATTTATTTATGTTCACTGGTTGAAAAAAGAATCCAAGGGTAAGATTTTTTATCCAAAAATATTTTTGGAAGATATTGAGTACTTTGGGATATTGTTGAGATAAAAATATCCTATAGAATAAAAAATATCTAAAGATGAATTTTTATAATTTTTTAAAGTATATATGGTCTATTATGTTGTATTTTTTTCAATTCATAAATCATATTCAAAAATCACCTAAAATGATATGTTTAAGGTGAGTTGAGGGATGTTGAATAGGTTAATAATGATTAGAGTTTATTTGGAAATTATTTGATTTTAATTGGAATTCAATGAATTTTCAGCTAAAATGTGAAAGAAATGTGTGTAGGTTACTTGCATGATCTTCATAGGGTACATCCCGGTTGTAATATTCAAAGGGTACACTAGTTTAATGGACTTCATAGGGTCCACCCTGGTTCTAAACTTCATAAAGTACACCCTGATGAGGTATTTGTAAAAAGGCATAGAAGGTGTGTATGGTGTAGAGGAACTCTGTAAGGTATATTTAACATCTTTGTAAGGTATATAATTCACAAGTTTCCTTCATAAGGTTAATATAAATAATTGTAAGTTTTCTTATTAAGGTTCCTGGAGATCGTAAGGTGTATTTATAAGGTACATTGATGACTTTGAAAGGTATATAAACCTTAATATTTCATCTTCATAAGGTACGCTGAAGGGAATAGAAACTTAATAGGGTATAAAGTTGAGATTTCAAGCATAGTGAAAGTTTCTATTGGGCATATTCAACTTTTTTTGTCATAATAGATGAATAATATGAGATATACAAGATGAATAATCTCATGATTGATGTAATTAAACCAAATATTAATTTAATTTTGAATTATAGAACCAAGAATATAGGATCATCACATATAATTTATAATTAATTTATAGATATATTTAGAATTAATTTGTCTTGTAATTATTTATTTGTTGATTATTTTACTAACTGCTCTCATTATACTATAATTTAATCATCATATACAATGGTATAATCCCTCTTTTAGTGATCCACATATTCTCCAAAATCTTAAAATATTGTTGTAGAATCTCCGAGTGTTAGCATGGTTGATCCTGATAACTTTTTTCATCCATTTTTGATCATAGTAAGAATATATTCACGAAAAAAATATTCTTTAGGTTATATCAAAGTCTTGAGAGAGTGGAGAAGGATTGGAACCCTAGTTTTTTAGTAAATTATTGATATTTTTCTCTCTTGGGATTGAGATAATTATTTCTAGATTTATTATGAAAAAAAAACGACTAACCAAGAAAAGATATATAACTTGGTATTTATAGATCTAGATTAAGGTTGGTAATTTTACATAGGCCCTTATCCAATTCCTTATTCCTTAATGAACAAAAAATCTAACAATAATATAAATATTATTAGTATTTTCTTAACATGATCACACCTACAGATAAATAAATATAATTTGTTAAATAAATTAATTAAATTTTATTTAAATGATATTTAATATATCATTTCTAGTCATACCATTAAGTTCAGTCTGTTTACCCTCCTCATTATTTACCAAACCTTGAATAATTATGACTTATTTAATAAATAAATATTAATATATTATTTACTGATAAATATAATAAATATTAAATTCACTAAATCTTATAAATAAATATTTATTATCATTTAACTCAAATATTTATTTTTCTAAGTAACTCATGATTAACTCATAGAGATCGAAAAACCCCAAATAATTATTAAACTGTAATGTGGGAGTAATATTTATTCTAAATTTTTAATTTCAAATTTTAAATTAACTAATATTATAGATAAACATAGTGTGTGACCCTCTAGGCCTCTTTCTTGGTGGAATTAGGTGTAACCACCTTAAGTACAAGGTTTTCATCTAGAAACATTCCAAGGAACCCATTGAGAAAAAAATTAATGTCACAATTAGATACAACCACATACAAATGTTGATGGTGTAATATTATCCCTTTATCATGATATCTCTAATCAAGTAGGTTTCATGCTAGTGTCATCAATATATGTGCTCGATGTCTTCTTCTTTGACATTTCAGAAATGAACATTCCCACAAAACACCATGGTCATGGATTTATTTAGGTTATTCTATTACTGTAAAATGGAATGAGATATCAAATTCTGTTAAAGAATGGAATGGAAAATTCTATTCTCAAATTATTCACAAATGTAACATAACAAATAATTCACCCAACATATCCTACTTCATCTTGAGAATTTTTTTCCATGGTTTTCATAAATACATCAATGTATGTGAATCAAGATATATATTAAAAATAAAAATAAATTATGTGTATCAATACATAGATCCCCAAATATAAACATCCAAAGAAACATATAAATGTAGATTACCTACTGGCATGTCATTTTCTCATAATATCTTACTCTAAAGATTACCAAAGGAATGTATAAAAGTGTCTCAAAGTCATATGAGTCTCTACACCTATTAGCCTATATCATTTTCATCTTGTTAAATGATATCATCCAGTAATAAAACATATATTCAAGAATACTATCATGAAACATCTCAGTTCTCATCATAGCGGGGAACTGCTATTACCTTTCCAGTACAATAGTTACCCTTAGAAAATTATCAAAAACATTGTGATGTATAAGAACAATCATGATGTGATAAGAAGTTTATTAATATTCCAAAAAATGAATACACATATTCATAATGTACATATAATTTGGTTCTAGGGAACTATCTTCAACATACTACCACTCACACTAAATCCAATAGCTAACAACCTTCAATATACGAATTCTTACATGGTATTCATGCTTATGTTGAGATAAGGATTTAGTCATAGCATCCACCACATTCTCTTAAATGGAAACTCTGCTCAAAGTGAATTAACCCCATTGAGAAAAATACCTCAATAGGTTCACCTAGATCAACTTGATATCTTCTTACCATTCTCAAGGAATAGGAAACATTAATACTAGTACATAACATGGAATACAAGATTAATATTATTATAGAATCATGTGAGATCTTACTCATTCTCTTTCTTTCCCATTGTGTCTGATGATATATTTTATTATAAATATGTATTCCAAGTGGCCTTTTAACTACTCCCCTCTTAGATTATTCCATACTATATATCTTTATTATATGGTCATTGTATGTACTTTTACTCAGTATGAGGAGCCTCTTGGATCTATCGTGAAGAATCTTGATCCCTATAATATAGGTTGCTTCCCCTAATTCCTTCATGGAGAAGATCTCTTTCAAACATTATATAATTGATTATAATTCTAGTGTTTTTTTCAATAAGTATTATGTCAACAATATATACTACTAGGATAATAATAATATTCCCACTAAACAACTTTTCAATACATGGCTCACATTCATTCTTAATGAAACCAAATTCTTTGATAGCTACATTGAACCAAATATTCCATGACCTGGATGCTTTCTTTAATCTATAAAAGTATCTTTATAACTTTCATAACTTTTTGGAATTTCATGCAGTCATAAATCCTTCTATTTATGACATTTATACATCTTCCTACATGTTCCTATTAAGGAAAGTTGTTTTAACATCCATCTACCAAATATCATAGTCATCAAAAGAAGTTATATCGATTAGAATTATTATGGATTTGAACATGGAAATTGTATAAAATGTTTACCATAGTCAATTCATTAAACCTATTTAAACCCTTTATCCATTATTAGTTCTTCATAGGCATTCAATTTAGCTTTCATTCCTAGTTTTCTAATGAATACCCATTTTCACCGAATGGGATGTAAATAAACTAACGAATTGATTAAAACCAAAACTTTTCTCAAATTCATGAAATTAATTTTATAATTCATAGATTCTTTTTATTTTTAATATTTTATCTCTCTACTGCCTATTTGTAGGAAATATAATCACTATTGTAAACCAATAATGAGACACCATCCTTGATTACCATAAAACCATATCTTTCTAGTTCTCTAACCTCTCTATTTCTCCTACACAATACTTGTATTTTAGTAAAAACGTATTCCTTAGGGACCTTTAGAATTTATTCCTATATAAAATCTTATGTATCATGAGCATTAACTTCATTAAAGTAAATCTCTATCCCACTATCCTAATTTAGTATGTGTTCCCTCTCAAGAAATATGGCATGTCATGTGATGGTTACCTTCTTGTATGAGGTTTTTTATAGATTTTATTCCCTTGTTTCATTAAGAAAACCAAAAAAGATAACCTTTGTACCTTGGGATTCTAGTTTGTTTCCAAAGGTGGCATTAAAAAATTTATCACATCCCCATACACATAATTTTGACAATAGGGATTTCATTTCATACATTAACTCAAATGGTATTCTATTTTACACTTCATTTGACACTTTATTTAGTATATATTTTTTAGTATATAATTCATATCCCCAAAAGGATAATTTAATATCGACATGACTCATCATCAACCGTACCATGTCAATAAAGGTGCAGATTCTCCTTTCACTAACATAGTTTCACTATGATGTATATGGTAGGGTGAGTTGATATATAATCGCATACTCTCATAGAAAGTCAACAAAGTCTTGGTGAAGTTATTCACCACTTTGATAAGATCAATGCTTATCATCTTTCTAAGTTAATTATCAACTTAATTCTTTAACATGTTGAATTTATCAAAAGGATTCAGATTTATACCACATAAAGTATACATAACCATATTTACTCAAGTCATCAGCAAAACTTATAAAGTAAGAATGCCTACCTCTAACTTATACTAGAAATAGTATATACACATCAGTTTATAATAATTCTAGAAGAAATATGACTCTTTCACCCTATCCAAAAAATTATAGATTGGTCATCTTTCTTTGTAAATAAGAATGACATTGGTCAATTGGTTTAAGATAAAAAAATATTCTAAATAAATATCTTGTTAGATCTTTATCGTATGTTTCTTATTTACGTGACCACGATGGTGATTACCAAGATTTGCGTAAAATTATTCACGTGAATTTGATTCATTATCAATTTCTAAGACTTGGTTTTGTAAATATAATACATAAATACCATTATTTAAATGCTTTATACCACAACATTTGTTTTCTTTATGAAAAATAGCTCTTATTTCCAAACTTGAAAATTAATTTCCCAACTAAGAATTATATTTGTTGTCAATGTCTCAATATATGTTTAGTGGATATGATTATGATTATTGGAGTATTTTTATTGATTCATGAGGAATACATTGTATTTCATTAATCATGAAGAATCTATGTAAGTTCATATGATGATTTAGGTACTACCATGTTATAGGGAAAATCTTATCTCGAGATTGTTGAACCATTCTTTAATCGATAATAACATGTGCTAGTCGTTGTTGAGGAAATAAAATTATTATACACGAAGAAACTTATGTCAAGGATATGAACATATTTACTTACATAAATAAATATAATAATTTTGGATGATTTAAGGTGAAAATAATTGTTTTATTTCAAAAAAATTATAGGTTTCCCATACTTAGTTATAATACTAAGTATTTTAAATTTGAGTTACCTAAAAATTTGGTCATGGGATAGCCATAGGACCTAGGTGTAGCTAATGTCTTGTCATGAACCAACCTGGGTCGACCCTGAACCAGTCACCCGAGTCGGTCCGTGACATGGCCCGAGAGGCGTTCCTGATCCTCCCGGGCTAGCGACAAGCGACAGGGCATCAACAGAGACTATGGGAACAATTTCGCCCGATATAAATAAATAATACTGCAAAGATAATACAGAGCAGCGCAGAAAAGATAAACCAAACAAAGTGACGAAACAAGAATAGGAGAAAAATAAAACTGACCAAACACGACGTCCGAACAAACTCCTTGCGACCTCACGGGCCGCTCTCTGACTCAATGATTAAGCGTCTCCCTAGGCGAGTGTACTCAAGCTATAACCTGCAAAAACACTAAAAACAGAAAAGAACTATAGGCGTGAGTATTAAAACTCAGTAGGCTAGCCTGATATCTATTCCCAATGCACTACCTTTAAAATAAAAGAAACATCATTTCAAGTTTGAACTCAAATTTATAAAAGTATGTTTTTCTAAATATTTTACTTAAAAACAAAGTAAAAACTATTGCCCTTTACCATTTCCAAATTTGGGTTCATTTCATTAGTGTCAATGGCTTTTTAGGAAAAGGGAAAGTGATGTTTATATTTTTAAATTTGTACAAAGAGGATTAAACACTTTCATTTGAAAACCATTTTTAGAATCCTAATCAAAAGCAATTCACCACTTCCCAAGGAAAATAATACGCCAGAATGCACAAAGCAAAACACATAGCAAGGGCAATGTAGGTATACATGTGAGCATCATAATCACTACTGCAAGAAACAAAAGCTGAATAGACATGGGTGAACCTGGGAGATCGAGAATAAACCAGAAGACACCAATACATGAGAAATCATCCTTGTCGACATGTCACGAGGAAATCAAAACGCACAATACGCTCGACCATCCACTCTCGGGCAGGTCGAGGGAAAATCCCATATTAATAAACCCAATATATCCACCTACTATGGGCCACTGGTCAGTACCATAACCTACCAGGGCATCAATCATTCTTAGAATATTCTCTCAATATTCCAGATTCCCATGTCTCAAGTGTTTGAACAAGGGGTGTGCCAATTGATGCCAACCGAGCATCCAATCATATACATATATATATAAATCACAACAGGCATCACCCCGAGCCACTCCGTGGAACAACCTCTTGCCTTTAAACTACTCGCGTACCTGGTAGCCTCTAAGCGCGGCCTCCCAAACAATCAATTGGGACCAAGGCATGAGAGTTGTCCTAAGAGGATTTTTATCAAAACATTTTCATCACTTTCCATAAAGTGCCAAACGGGAATTTAATACATTTCACAATCACTACTAAAAAAAGTACAACTTCATTATAAGACAAAACCCAGTTTAAAACCATTTAAAGAACCCCAAAAAACCTACTTCACAGGCTGAAAACATTTTTATAAACCAAACCAAACCAAAACATTTTATTTTTCCAAATAACCTTTAAGATCCAACCAGAAAACTTCTCAAAAGAACCAAAGTACTTGTTCACGCTTCAAAAGAAATCATTTCTCATTAAACCAGAACTCTATTTTATATTTCTTAAATTATGTTTAAAATCCAAACGGGCATTATTTCATTATTGGGTGTCCGCCCGTCAAGAAGACATTTCATGTGTCGTGTATAAAATAAACGGCTCTTTTTGACACTAAATAATCATTTAAAAATTAACTATCTTATATTAAAAATTAATTATCGTATATTATCTCATATTTATTAAAATTAATAAAATATTTATTTTGAACAATTAGGGTGTGCAAACAGCATGTAATAATATAACTTAAATTTTAAAAGCAGTGCAAAGGGAACCTACCTCAAGATCAAGCGCGACGATAAAACAACCTCGGAACCAAGGCATGATGTCACAACGTGTGTCCGAAACCACGTGATAAAGTCCAACACTCTGTATAATCACTATCAAGGACTCAGACACATACAAAAAAACTCACTAGAGCACGCGAAACCAGGCATCGGGAAGAAACACTCACATTGAAACTAAAGCACGGCGACGATGGAACCTCGGAAACAAGGCACGGCGATGGCGCTCACTCGGAAACGCCCTGCGCGGGTCCTAAAAATCCTAAACCTACCAAAGACAAACATAATTTGATAAAAACCCCTAACAAAGCAAAGGCGAAAGCAATAGTAGTAATAATGATAATAATAGTAATAATTATAACAATAATAATAATAATAATAACAATAATAATAATAAGAATAGTAAGAATAATAATAAAAATAATAATAATAATAATAATAACAATAATAATAATAATAATAATAACACTAATAATAATAATAATAATAATAGTAATAATAATAATAATAATAATAATGAAAATAACAATACTAATAATAATAAGAATAATAAAAACAATAATCATAATAATAATAATAATAAAAGTAAAAGTAAAAATAAAAATAAAAGAAACCCTTCAAGGGTCCGCTGCGCACCTAGCAAGAGGGTCCGGAAGGGGGTCCGGTCACCGGAGGGGGCCGCTGGGTTGTGTGAACACCGAGCGGGAGGTTGGAGGCCTACTCATGCACTGAAGAGGGATCCGGAGGCGCTCAAAGTCCGGTTGTCGTGCTGGGGTGCATCTGGAAGAGGGTGTGGCTCAGTGGATCACGCAGGGCAGGAGGTGCGCCGGGAGGGTGGAGTGCACCAGGAAAGAGAATCGACGGGGGCAGGGCCGCGGAGGGTCGAGGTGGGGCTTGGGAGGTGCGACGTTGCCAGGGTGCAACGCAGGGAGAAGTCCAGAGGGGAAGAGGAGGGGTAGCAGGGTGCAGCCTTCTGCGGACAGAGGAAGGCTGGGGCGCGTGGCTGTCATGCGGGCTGGCTGTTGAGGGGTCGACGGGCGGCGGTGGCTGCTGGAAGGAGAAGCGGGTTTGTAGGGGAGGTCGAGGCGTTGGGGAAGGCCACTGCAAGAAGGGGGATCCGTGCTGAGGAGGCAGGTTTGGAGTGGCTGGTGAGGGGGGGGGGGGGGGTGCACCGCTAGAGGTGGCTCTGCCGTTGGGAGCAGGAGCCACGTTGGGGAAGTTGTAGGGGCTGTGGGGGTCGGCTGGCACAACCATAGGAGAGAATAGGGAGGTGCGGCATCGGCTCGAGGCGGATAGGAAGGTGCCGCTACCGCCCGAGATAGCAGGAAGGAGGGAGGTGTGCTACTGGGTGTGAGTGGGAGTGGCAGCTGCTAGGGTTCGACGCAGGAGGGGGGTGAAAGATGCGTAAATAGAGTAACGGTGCGAGGGAGAGAGAGAGAAAAATAGGAAAAATAAACATAAAAAAATATTAACCAATCTAAAAAAAAGGTGAGTAAATAAATTTGATAATTTATATTAACATAGAGATTAACAAAAAAACATTATTGATGTAAAAAGAAATACATGCTCAAAATGCTAATAATAGTAATAACAATTTAGTAATATTATTAATAACAATAATCATTATTATAAACCTCATTAATAACAATAATACCAATAAAAAATTATGTAATAAAAATTTGTGTCAAACTTTAATAATAATAATAATAATTATAATAACAAAAGTAACCACTAATAATAAAATAAAAATAATAAATGAATTCATAACATCTTTAATAATATTAAAATTAACGAAAGGCCAAACAATTGCATGGGCGAAGCCGCGCGGCGTCGCGCTCCGCCCGCGCGTCCAACGTTGTCGAACCCAAATGTGCGTTTTTATCAAAGACTGAGAAATTGGGTCCGGGACTTACCTCAGACCCCAGCAAAATAATTTAAAATCAAATAAATCATAAAATAAAATAAACACAGTGGTCGGGGTGTGACAATTCTCCCCACCATAATGCTTTCCGCCCCCGGAAAGCCACCACACTATCCAGTCGATCGATCAACACCTAAGGGTTCCACACAACACCATCCAACCTCTTATCCCAAGGACACAACAACGAATACCAGCGGGACTGAACCTCATTGCCCGAAATAAACCAACAGTAGAGGGGAGGCCTGAATGGACTCCCCACCATAAGAACTCCACTAGCCCTTGATAATGACTTAAGAGAAAACCCAAAGAAACTCATGGTGGGTCTCCCCACCATAAAGAACTAACCTACTAGCGCCCAACCAGAAAACCAACTTAGGATAGAATCGGGCCTTACTCAAGCTATAAAAAGCATGGAAAAAACATTTAAACACTTACTCCCGTCCGGAAGGGATAAAAGTTCATCCGAAGAGTCTGCACTAACCAAAAACAAAAAACAAAAAAAACAAAACAAAACAAACAAACAAAAAACCCCTTACCCCATGGGCGGGGAGGGAGGGACCAACGATCGGATCACTAAAATTACGACAGACGACTACTCACGACCCATCACTTCGTGATAAACACAACTCAAAGTCTCAACCGATTTACATGGGTTGTCCACGCAAGACCACCACTTGACACCTCGCATCCAATACACAATTATCATCATTGTGCGAGGGTTAAGTACATCGCGCGCTTTGTGACAAGAGAAAAACTACAACGACAAAGAAACCAGAGCAGCAACACCAAAACTATCTCACCACGACGATAGAGGAACGACTTTAACCAGACTCCTTAAAATTCCCCGGGGGTTTCTGACTATGCGCCGGCTTCACTCCGAGACCTTTTGGCTGGAGCTCTGATGGATGAAGCATCTTCTGCCTCGCAGTCAGGTTCTGAAAATCCCTTCAAGAAACATACCTCGTTTGATTTGACCAAAGAATAGACAGAAATTCGAAATAAAATCCACATTGGTATTGAAAACTGGAGTTCATCAAAAGACACACAACATCTCATACACGTCAAACCCCAAAACACCATCAGTACAGCTGCGACGATCAAAGATCCCTTAAACTGAAAGGAAACTTACACAAGAAACTTTGAACAAAGACCCAACAGCACATTACTTCTGAGAACTTCCTATGCGACGCTTTCTTGCTACACCCTAACAAAATCATCGCAAGTGACCCAGGCATCCACATGCCTGGCAGGGCTTCGGAGCGCTTGGGAACAATGACTTCTTGTGACCCCGCTTGCCACACTGATAACACACAAGGATCTCTCGCTCTAAAGAGGTTGATGAAAGATCCTGAGGCCTCTTGATTCCACGACTTGTTCCATCCACTTTCATTTTCTTACTCATCTCCTTTCCAGAATCTTCACCAGTGCTCATAGGGATCGAAGGAGGGAGAACTACTTCGAGCACTCCTACCATCGTGGCTTCGACATGAAAAGCTTGTCTTGCCACATCGACAAAATAAGTTAGGTTGGACTCTAACACCTTCGACTGTAGGTCAGGGCGGAGACCCGCCTCGAAGCATCGGGACTACATGGGGTCATTCGTGGCATACCCTGAATCATAAGGTACTAGCTCTACAAAGCGCTGGAAATATTCCAACACGGATCTGTCGCCCTGCTGCAGACAACACATCTCCATCCCCTTTCTCACCCTTTCTTCCTCAGAGAAATACTGACGAATGAACGAGGCCTTGAAAAACTCCCAAGTAATCTATTAACGGGGCTTGTTCCGAGACACTGACTTCCACCACATCCACAGTGAACCTTCAAGCATGAAGGTCGCAAACTTGACCTTCAACGACTCGGGCAACTCAATGAGGTTAAAGTCCCTTTCAATCTTCCGCATCCACTCCTCTGCCACGGAAGGATCTTCTTGACCATATAAGAGAGGTGGATCTAGCTTCCGAAACTCAAGCATAAAATCCTTAGGTTGATCAACCGCGCTACGATCACCCATCGAAGCTTCAAAGGGATAACCGCTGGATAAGGAAAAGTCAAAAATCCAATCAAGGCCAACTCAATGAGTGAATAAAAACCTCAAAATCAAACACTGCATCATTGATAAGTTCAAAACACAAGAAAGCACGTTATCATAACATCAAAACTTTTCTCTTTGAAAAAAATATTTAATTTAAAACAAGCTTAGTGGGTTAAACCCCTACCATTGGTATTCTTTAGAGTCTCAATCACATGCATCTATCCATGCCACCCTGGGCATCCATCCACCATACTAGAAATCCATCCACATTTCCAACGTACCACTATGAATGTGAGCACTCATAAGAACACCAAGGACAAACAAAGAAACTTTATTTTTCCCAAAATCAAATCATTTATACCACTTCTTTTAAAACAATCTACAAATTAAACATGTTATTTCAAACAACCATTTTTTTTTCAAAACCAACTTTTCTGATTCAAACCACTTTCAGAAATAAAGGCAAACCCAAAACAACTCAAACAGGGGACTAGTGTCAGTGGGTGACTTGACCATATGGTTGGCGGCCATATGCCAAACACGTCACTGACACAGAGAGCCTTCTTGGACCATGCCCCTAGCTCTGCATGGCTTGCCAAGCCGTGCGGGTTAGGAGGAATAGTGGCCCAAACCCCCTTTGTTGTATCCCAATCACAAAACATTTCCATAAAAACCCAAACAAACAAATTAAACCAGACTTCTCATGGAAACATAAGGATCAGTACGGGCAAGAGTTCGCGACGCTCTTCTCGCACCTACCCCTCAAGTCCCGACAATCCTACTCCATCTAACTTGACATCCCAAATAAAAAAGGGCGCTCTGAAAAAGTGAGGTCTTCTAAGAGCTGACCTCCTCTGATACCATTTTGTCAAGAACCAACCTGGGTCGACCCTGAACCGGTCACCCGAGTCGGTCCGCGACATGGCCCGAGAGGCGTTCCCGATCCTCCCGGGCTGGCGACAAGTGCCAGGGAATCAACAGAGGCTATGGGAATGATTTGGCCCAATATAAATAAATAAGACTACAAAGATAATACAGAGCAGCGCAGAAAATATAAACCAAACAATGTGACTAAACAGGAATAGGAGAAAAATAAAACTGACCAAACACGACGTCCGAAAAAACTCCGTGCGACCTCGCAGGTCGCTCTCCGATTCAACGATCAAGTGTCACCCTAGGCGAGCGCACTCAAGCTATAACTTGCACAAACACTAAAAACAGAAAAGAACTATAGGCGTGAGTATTAAAACTCAGTAGGCTAGCCTGATATCTATTCCCAATGCACTACCTTTAAAATAAAAGAAACATCATTTCAATTTTGAACTCAAATTTATAAAAGTATGTTTTTCTAAATATTTTGCTTAAAAAAAAGTACGAACTATTGCCCTTTACCATTTACAAATTCGGGTTCATTTCATTAGTGTCAATGGATTTTTAGGAAAAGGGAAAGTGATGTTTATATTTTCAAATTTGTACAAAGAGGATTAAATACTTTCATTTGAAAACCATTTTTAGAATCCTAATCAAAAGAAATTCACCACTTCCCAAGGAAAATAATACGCCAGAATACACAAAGAAAAACACATAGCAAGGGCAATGTAGGTATACATGTGAGAATCATAATCACTACTGAAAGAAACAAAAGCTGAATAGAGATGGGTGAACCTAGGAGATCCAGAATAAACCAGAAGACACCAATACATGAGAAATCATCCTTATCGACATGTCACGATGATATCAAAACGCACAATACGCTTGACCATCCACTCTCGGGCAGGTCGAGGGAAAATCCCATAGTAATAAACCCAATATATCAACCTACTATGGACCAATGGTCAGTACCATAACCTACCAGTGCAGAAATCATTCTTAGAATATTCTCTCAATATGCCAGATTCTCATGTCTCAAGAGTTTGAAAAAGGGTTGAGCCAACTGATGCCAACCGAGCATCCAATCATATACATATATATATAAAGCACAACAGGCATCACCCCGAGCCACTCCGTGGAACAACCTCTTGCCTTTAAACTACTCGCGTACCTGGGAGCCTCTAAGCGCGGCCTCCCAAACAATCAATTGGGACCAAGGCATGAGAGTTGTCCTAAGAGGGTTTTTATCAAAACATTTTCATCACTTTCCATAAAGTGCCAAACTGACATTTAATACATTTTACAATCACTACTAAAAAAAGTACAACTTCATTATAAGACGAAACCCAGTTTAAAACCATTTAAAGAACCCCAAAAACACTACTTCATAGGATAACAACATTTTTATAAACCAAACCAAACCAAAACATTTTATTTTTCCATATAACCTTTAAGAGCCAACCAGAAAACTTCTCAGAAGAACCAAAGTACTTGTTCACGCTTCAAAAGAAATCATTTCTCATTAAACCAGAACTCTATTTTATATTTCGTAAATTATGTTTAAAAGCCAAATGGGCATTCTTTCATTATTGGGTGTCCTCCCGTCAAGAAGACATTTCATGTGTCGTGTATAAAATAAACTGCTCTTTTTGACACTAAATAATCATTTAAAAATTAACTATCTTATATTAAAAATTAATTATCGTATATTATCTCATATTTATTAAAATTAATAAAATATTTATTTTGAACAATTAGGGCGCGCAAACGGCATGAAATAATATAACATAAATTTTAAAAGCAGTGCAAAGGGAACCTACCTCAAGATCAAGCACGACGACAAAACAACCTCGGAACCAAGGCGCGATGTCACAACGTGTGTCCGAAACCAAGTGATAAAGTCCAACACTCTGTATAATCACTATCAAGGACTCAGACACTTACAAAAAAAACTCACTAGAGCACGTGAAACCAAGCATCGGGAAGAAAAACTCACCTTGAAACTAAAGCACGGCGACGACGGAACCTCGGAAACAAGGCACGGCGATGGCGCTCACTCAGAAACGCCCTGCGCGGGTCCTAAAAATCCTAAACCTACCAAAGACAAACATAATTTGATAAAAACCCTTAACAAAGAAAAGGCGAAAGCAAGAGTAGTAATAATGATAATAATAGTAATAATTATAACAATAATAATAATAATAATAATAACAATAATAATAATAATAGTAAGAATAATAATAAAAATAATAATAATAATAATAATAACAATAATAATAATAATAATAATAATAACACTAATAATAATAATAATAATAGTAATAATAATAATAATAATAATAATAATGAAAAAAACAACAACAATAATAATAATAATAATAATAATAATAATAATAACAAGAATAATAAGAATAATAAAAACAATAATCATAATAATAATAATAATAATAAAAGTAAAAGTAAAAATAAAAATAAAATAAACCCTTCAAGGGTCCGCTGCACACCTTTCAAGAGGGTCTGGAAGGGGGTCCGGTCAACGGAGGGGGCCGCTGGGTTGTGTGAACACCGAGCAGGAGGTTGGAGGCCTGCTCATGCACTGAAGAGGGATCCGGAGGTGCTCAAAGTCCGGCTGTCGTGCTGGGGTGCGGCTGGAAGAGGGTGTGGCTCGGTGGATCACGCAAGGCAGGAGGTGTGCTGGGTGGGTGGAGTGCACCAGGCAAGAGAATCGATGGGGGCAGGGCTGCGGAGGGTCGAGGTGGGTCTTGGGCGGTGTGGCGTTGCCAGGGTGCAACGCAGGGAGAAGTCCAGTGGGGAAGAGGAGGGGTAGCTGGGTGCGGCCTTTTACGGATAGAGGAAGGATGGGGCGTGTGGCTGTCGTGCGGGCTGGCTGTTGAGGGGTCGACGGGTGGCGGAGGCTGCTGGAAGGAGAAGCGGGTTTGCAAGGGAGGCCGAGGCGTTGGGGAAGGCCGCTGCAAGCAGGGGGATCCGCGGTGAGGAGGCAGGTCCGGAGCGGCTGGTGAGGGGGGGGGGGTGCGCTGCTAGAGGTGGCTCTGCCGTTGGGAACAGGAGCCGCGTCGGGGAAGTTGTAGGGGCTATGGGGGTCGGCTGGCACAACCATAGGAGAGAAGAGGGAGGTGAGGCATCGGCTCGAGGCGGCTAGGAAGGTGCCGCTACCGCTGGAGATAGCAGGAAGGAGGGAGGTGTGATGCTGGGTGTGAGTGGGAGTGGCGGCTACTAGGGTTCGACACAGGAGGGGGGCGAAAGATGCATAAATAGAGTAGCGGTGCGAGGGAGAGAGAAAAAAAAATAGGAAAAATAAACATAAAAAAATATTAACCAATCTAAAAAAAGGTGAGTAAATAAATTTGATAATTTATATTAACATAGAGATTAACAAAAAAACATTATTGATGTAAAAAAGAAATACATGATCAAAATGCTAATAATAGTAATAACAATTTAGTAATATTATTAATAACAATAATCATTATTATAAACCTCATTAATAACAATAATACCAATAAAAAAATTATGTAATAAAAATTTGTATCAAAATTTAATAATAATAATAATAATTATAATAACAAAAGTAACCACTAATAATAAAATAAAAATAATAAATGAATTCATAACATCTTTAGTAATATTAAAATTAACGAAAGGCCAAACAATTGCATGGGTGAAGCCGCGTGGTGTCGTGATCTGCCCGCGCATCCAACGTTGTCGAACCCAAATGTGCGTTTTTTATCAAAGACTGAGAAATTTAGTCCGGGACTTACCTCAGACCCCAGAAAAATAATTTAAAATCAAATAAATCATAAAATAAAATAAACGCACCGGTCGGGGTGTGACATGTCTAATTGTGAATGAGGTTCAACCACATCTAGACCATCTATAGAATTGGTGGAACTAAGATCAACTATAGTGGAGGCAAATTTTCACCTAAGCGAATGAACAAGACAATAAGGGTGTGAAAATAGGTACACTGGGGTGTCGTTGGGTCAATACTGAGAGGTTAAACCCATGAGGTATGTGTTTAGTGTGTCTATGATCCAACCCTAGTGCCATGTATGATAGGTTTATAGTGAATCCAACAATATTAAGAACTATTATACTGTGAGGATGTTCAATATGGTATAAGTTGAGAAGAGAGAACTAGTCACACACTATTAAATAACTAAAAATAAGATGGGTCATCTGATCTAATTGAAGTATGCCTTTATATTGATGCCACATGTTTCATCTTCTTTCTTAGGCTCATAATATATTTACACACAAACACTATAACCTATCGTATGTAAAAACCTCCACCTACTATATGAACAAATTCAAACTAATTTCATGAAAAATATTGAACTGACCATGCACTTAAAACCAATCCCATCATATTAATAGAGGTGTTCCTACAACATGAATAATATGTTACCTACCACATGAATATTCTTTGAGATACTACATGATGAACTGAGATACAGTAATAGTATATAAAGTTTCAACATAAGTATTCTAAGTTACCTAAATCATAATAATGGTTGATGAATCGACATTATGAAGTGAGGAGATTAATCACAAGCACCAAGAACTATAGATGCACCAATCACATGATAAAATGAAATCTATTGTGAGCCTTCATAGTAGTTTGATATATCATGATTTAAAATAGTTGATTATTCAATAGTAGATGAATGTATCATATGAAGGACCTACCATGAGTTTATCATGGTCAAATGAGTGATTGTATTCTTGAACCTACCACATAAATTGTTTTCTCATAGACACTGAAAAATAAAGTATCTGAAGTGTAGGTTTTGAAAACATGAGAAATTTTTTGTTCAAATAAAATATGTTATCAAACAAGGATAGGTGATTTTTCACATGTATACATGAGAATAGAGTGATATATAGGGTATATGAATGCAATTTTGACATGAATTCATGAGAATCAAGTGATAAATAGAAGAAAACATATCCATGTTCATCTCAAGATTATGATCTTCCATTCCCATATATTCCCCATGAGTGAAATGTGATTCATGTGAAAGTTATCATGCTACCATGCATAAATCTGATAAGTGCAAGGCACATATGAGTTTTTATGTTTCTTGAATATACTTTGTAGCGATATGTTGAATGAAAAATAAAATAAAATAACAAGGAAACTATGTAAAGAAATTCAATAATGAATTATTATGGGATATTAAATATAAAACAATAAAAATAATAATAATTAAGATGTATTGGTCAAATGTGATAATGCATTTGTACCTGGATTTTAGTGAATAATTCCATGATACATGAATCTTGATTTAAAAATCATTTAATTGAGGTATTATTCTAGGATATGAAAGAAAAAATCTAAAATAAATGAGGACATGTTTTAGGATTTTTTTGAAAAAAATAAAAGGAGTAAAAATACCTACTTCCAATCATAATAATTGATGAGAAATTATATACATGATATTTTTGGGTATATATTGATTCATGTGGTGAAATAAAGATATTAAAAATATTGTTTTGAAAACTCATGAACCATTTTACAAGTATTTTGAGAGATGATGAAACATTTGTATCAAGGATAGAAAAGGAATATGAGAACCTATATAACTCAATATCTGGTGATGATTTTCAATATCATCATTGTTAATGATGTTTAGGAAGAATTTACATGACAAAAATTGTTGATCTAGCCTACTTGTGTGTAGAAGAAATTAGGATCTTATCAAGTTCATTATATCATTGGATTAAAAAATATAGGATATTATAACTTGGGTATATAACTAATTGTTGTTGAATTTTAGTTTTCATTTATAAAAAACTAATGATGTTATATGATTGGGTTGTATGGATATTTTCTATTATATCCACTTGGAGAATTAGTGGATAATCCATGTTGGGTGTATAACCAACATGGAAAAGAGTATACTTTTATACCAAACCTTGAAAATATTGTGTGATGTGTTCTTTTTTACTATTACTATATATAATGTGAGAATAATAAATAATATTTTATATATTGATAACTCTAACAATTTTAATATGTTTAATTCAAAAGGAATATAATTCAAAAAACAAGATTAGTGATTCACCCCCCCCCCCCAGTGGTTAACCTAACCCGAGACTCTGCAAGAGGTATCAAATGGAAGGTACCCTCTAAAAATATTATATAAATTTTGAGACATGGAAAAATATTAAATCAAATAGTAGACGAGTTTTTCCCATATTTGATGAGAATAATTTTCATAGCTAGAGGAATATGATCCTACACTATCTCCTATCACTCGGCCTTGAGGTGAGATATGCATCCACATTTAGGTTTCCATCCATTTATAAAGATTATTCTATGTCTCAAGATGATAATATAAATATGAATTTATATGGAAAGGTTCAAAATCCAATAATAATATCTATATTAGAAAATGAATATACCAAGGCCATGGTTTTAAAAATTGCAAATAAAATTTGGGAAAAATTAAAGAGTAGCTATGAAGGAAACTTCAAAGTCAAAAAATCCAAGTTTCAGGTTTGGAGGATATAATTAAAATATATATATATGTGTGTGTGTGTGTGTGTGTGTGTGGTTTATAATGATACCATTGATAAACACATCACAATGGTCAATGATAAAGTGAACAACATTCTAGGCTTCGGTGAGAAGCTAGAATATTTCGTCATTATTAAATAACTGATGAGGAATTTTTTAGATTATTTTGACTAAAAATATTGGGTTGATAAGAAATAGAATATTTCACACTATATTAGTCACACAAAATACTCATAGAATATGATATGAGGAAAAATATATCTTTCAGGAAAAAATAAAAGGATGATATTGGTTTTGAAGTAATGAGAAAACAAAGATTTAAAGAATAAGATATTACTGAAAAAAAGATTTAAATACTAAGGGTGATGAAGTTCTTAAGAATATTTTTAATCTTATATCAAGGAGGTTTAAATGGTAAAGTAGATAGGAAAGGTCAAACAATTACTAAAATTTTGGAACTATGGAGGAACTAGGCACTTTTCCAATAATTTTCCAAAGAAAAAGACTACCAAATTTTAATTTGATGAGAAAAATGGGAAAAATCAAAAACACAAAAACTGATTTAAAAAATAATCATTCCAATATTAAGAAAGGGTATTTAATTATTAAACAGAAGAAAGATGAATCATTTTCAAGTAGTTTTCCAGATGATGAGTTTAATTTCTTTTCTAAAGTTGAAAAGGTTTTGATTAATTAAGTAGTAATGATGTTGGAGAATAAATTTCAAAACCATAATAGAAAATGAAGATTGATTTAGAATCATGTATTGAGAATATTAAAAAATTCAAGAAATAAAATAAAAATCTACTAAATTATAAAAAATAATAATTCTGAATAAAAGGTAGATCTAATCAAGAAGCAATCGTCATATGTTGGTGATATTAGAACTTCTAAGCTAAAGTGGATGAGCAAGAAAAGATAATATATGATCGTAAAGGAATTTTACTCAGAAATAAGAAGAGTTGTTTGAGACACAAGCCATATGTTTCACCATTTTGTATTAGTTAAATAATGATATAAAAGGATTAAAAATCAATATAGACTAATAGTGAATTTTCTCAAGATGGTGAGATGAAGTGTTCCAATAATTAGTTAAAATTTGGTGCTAATAAATCTTAATATAGATAAGATATAATTAATATTGTAGGTCTCAAAAACAAACCTCTTCAATGTTAGACCAAGAAGGATGTAGAAATAAATTATTTCTCATAAAAGTAAAAAATAATGTTAACAATACCACATCTTCTAAGGGAAAAATAATGTTCAAACAAAAGAAATAAAACTCCAAAAAAATTCTTGAAATATGTCCTATTAGGGTGGGATATCACAATTTAAAGGTTGTTGTTAGTGTTGTAGAAGGTATTTAAAAAAGAATATTCTTGTTACTATAAAATATCCTTTTCAGGAATAGGGAAATAAATAAGGCACGGATTTAGGGAAACAAATTTATCTAATACACAAGGGAAATAATTTGTGACAAAGACTTCACAAATATTTTCACTTGGAATATGTTTTATATTACTAAAGAAATACATGGAAGATGCGGTCCATATGTTCACAAGGCTGATTTATGTATGATTAGGTTTCTAGGAGAAGAGTATTATGCTATGAAGAGGAAATAAGTTTAGAAGGTAAGAGGTAGTAATCCATTTACTTTTGAAACTACAAAGAATTTTGGTAGAAATTTTGAGAAGTTTGAGATTATTAAGAAAGAGTTCCTAGTTTATTTTCCATATTAATTAAAATTGGATATATAATTTGAGGAAGATGAAAAACTTTTCAAATAAAAATAACATAAAAAGTTTCAAGAAGATAAATTCAAGTTATATGAGGAGTCATCCACATATGTTGAATTAAAAATCCAAAATAAGTGGGAGAAATGTGAGAAAGTTAGGCATGGTTCAAAGGATTGTATGACTATCCTAACTGTATAAAATTAAATCATGAATATAATGATTCAAGAAGAGGGAAATTAAATTCACTTATAATATGAGGTAAATAAAACTACTCAAAATAAATACATGAGCACAAAATATTTTGAGGCTGATTATAGGGGGATAAGTGATGAGAAGGGAAAGACTAAAAATCATAGGTTGATAGGAAACACTCAACCATAGTTTTTAATCTAAGAAACAAAGAATGTCCCTCCTTATTACCTATTTTTTTATTTGTTTGGAACTGCTAAGCAAGAAATTTAAGGAGATATTTAAGGCATTCACTATTGAACATCATGATGAAGTTATACTTAATAGAGTCGATGGACCACCTTGAAATTGAACAAGAGAAGTGGATCACTTGATGGGATCATTTTTCATGATAATTCATCATTATAATAAATTTCAGGGAATCTATAAATTCTTAATAGATTTCAAAACTCAAGGATTAAAGTATTCCAATCACACTCACAATCCTTACTCTATTATTTACAAAATATTTTATATGGGTGTTACTTGATGAAAGGATGATAAAAATGGAGATTTTATGAATTTTACTAGAATTAATTTGATATTTTTGTTGAAGTGCGTGCAGGATTGTACTTTTTATTGATATATTTGATCTAGGTATCCCCTATGTTGAGGTTTCTGAGCATGGTAACACATGTACTAAATTTTAAAGAAATCATAGATCACCTTGGTTATAAATTTTTTTTTTCTGCACTAGATTATCTTACCTTGAATTAGAGTTTTCTAGCTAAAGGGTATTTTCTAAGAGGACCATATGGTACTGTACTTCTCTCATATTTGAAAATTGAAGAAGAATATGAGAGTTATTAAAGGATGAAAATCTAAATAATCATACCCTTACATTGAACTTTTCATTTATTATCAATAAGGAGGAGAATAAAGAATCCATCTAAAAACACATATTGATATTGTGGATTTATGGTATTGTCAATAAATTTAAAGGGAGAGATTAAAGTGACCATGTAAGATTTTCATTTTATATTAATGTCACAGTATGTGTTTAGTGAAATTGATGATAATTATTAGAGGTTTTTGATTGATTCATGATGAAGGAATTATATTTCATGCTTGATAAATCATCCATGTAAGTTTAAAATATGATTGAGTTAATTACATATTATATGAAAAAGCTTATCTGATGATTCTATAATTTTTCTTTAAATGATTATAACATATGTTAGTGATGTATGAGAAAAGAAAAGAATTTAACGTGAAGAAAATTTTGAGAAGGTTATGAAAATATTTATTTTCATAAATAAAGTTAATAATTTTTTAGAAATTAATTATGGTAAAAATAATTGGGTTATTTGTAAAAAAAAGTGGTTGCCCATACTTAACCATATTACTAAGTATTTTGGATTTGATTTGCCCAAAAAATTAGGCATGGTCCGGCCAGAGGACCCTAGTGTAGCCACTACCTAGGTGGGAATGAGGGTCAATCATATCTAACCCATTTATGGTATTGGTGGAACTGAGCTTGAGTATATTAGAGCCAATACTACATGTAGTCACACATACAAGATAAGAATGGTACACGAATAGGCGCATAGGGGTGTCGGTGGGTTAGTTAGGGGAGACGCAACCCATGAGGTGTGTGTGTGTAGTGTGTTTGGGAGGTGACCCCAGTGTAGTGGTCAAGAGGTTTATAGTCAATCCAATATTATTAAGAACCTCTATACCATGAGGATGTTTGATTGAGACAAGTTGATTTGTGGAAAATTTCCACATCCTATTAGATATCCAAAACTAAGATGGGTTATCTAATATGATTTAAGTATGTAGTTTGTTTGATGCCATGTGTCACATCTTCCTCCATAGTATCACAAGATGTATGTGTGCAAACAATTTAACCTACCACATGTACAAATTCACACATACCACATGAAAAAATTTGAACTAACCGCATAAAAAATATTGAACTGACCGTGTGCCTAAAACCAAACCTACCATATGAATAGAGGTGTAATTGCTGCATGAAAAACGTGAGACCTACCACATAAAGATACTTTGAGATACTACATGATTAAGTGAGATACTACAGGAGTAAAGAAATTTATTTCATGACAAATCCAAGATACCACAATCAAAAACACAATCACTGCACCGACCGTAAGTGAGGTGAATGATCACATTCACCAATCACATTAGAAGAACCTTACACATAGGAAATGGAATTTGTTATAAGACTTAATTATATATTGAGATACCATGGATGAAAATATTAATCCATTCCATGGTATATGAACCCATTGTATGAGGGACCTTTCATGAGTTCAATATGGTCTAATGAGTGATAGTAAGCATTAAAGTGTAGGTCATGTATACATAAGAAATGTTTGTTTGGATTAACAAATGTTACCAAATGAGGATAGGTGAGTTCAAGACATGTATACAATTTTCACATACATGCATGAGAATTGAGTGTCAAATAGGATATATGCATGTAGTTTTCACATGCATGCATGAGAATAGAGTG
This sequence comes from Viscum album, assembly GCA_963277665.1. Classification (NCBI taxonomy): domain Eukaryota; kingdom Viridiplantae; phylum Streptophyta; class Magnoliopsida; order Santalales; family Viscaceae; genus Viscum; species Viscum album. The sequence continues at coordinate 45,779,219 of OY728156.1, forward strand.
ATAAATAGAAGACAGTGGAACCATGTTCATTTTGAGTTTATGATATACCATTCACACATATTTTCCTAGAGTGAAATGTGATACATGTGAAGGTTACCATACTTACATGCATGAGTCTGAGAATTGCATGCCATGTATGGGTTTTTATATTTCTTGAATATACCACATGGAGTTATTATGAATGAAAAATGTAGAGGCATAATTATGAATCCATGTGAATTATTTTAATGAAGAATTATTATGTGTTATAAAATATGAAATAATACCCATGATAATAATGAATAGTTATATATTAAATGTGATGATGCATCTATAATGAGCTTTCAATGAAGAATATCATGATACATAAAAAATAATGATTCATATAGAATTCAATTGAGTTATTATTATGAGATATTAAATAGTAAATAATATCCAAAAAATGATGAGATAATTCCGGATTCCTTAACCAAATTAAAAGGATAAAAAATACCTACATCCAATGAGAATATTTAATGAGAAATTATATACATGATATTTATTGTGTATATATTAATGAAGGTGATTAAATAAATATGTTCAAGACTTGAAAATATTTTTCAGAGAAATCATGAAGCACTTTACGGGTATTATAAGAGGAAATAAAATATATGTATTAAGGATATAGAAGGAAAAGTAGAAATTGGATTATTAAATATTTTGTGAAGAGTTTTAAGACCAACATTACTGCTGATTTTTTTGAATACTATACAAGATCATACTTGTTGGTATATCCTACTTGTGGATAAAGATCAAATCAAATTTGGTACACAATCAACCCATAGATTATCGGGGGTTTTCTATCACTAGATCAAAAACTAAAGGATATTTTAATTGGGGTGTACAATTAGTTGCTGGAGAATTTTATTTGGGGTGTATAACCAAATTTTTTTATTATGTTATCGGGTTGTATAACGAGTTCTTATTTTTTTCCACTTGGATAATTAGTGGATAATTCGTGTTGGGTGTATAATAAACATGGAAAGGAGTCGAATGTTATTCTGAAACTTACAAATATCATGTATTGTTTTCTCTCTTTTAATTACTTTATATGAAGTTGTATTGAGATAATATTGATTATATCAAGAACTCTAACAAGTTTAAGAGGTTAAATTCAAATGAAACAGAATTCAAAAAAATACCACTAATTCACCCCCCCAGTGGTCAACCTGACCAGAGAATCAATAAAAATAAAACCATATGTATCTAATAAATATATAAAAATTATTTTCTATGTATTCATGATAATAATATGTAAAAACTATGATCTTTCCTATCAAGAATAGAAGGTCAAAGTCTCTTATAGCCAAAGCTATAAGTCATGCTCTATTGGCTGCTCAAGGATTCACCTCGCCTATGGAAATATTCCATAACCTACTTTGTTCCTGCATTTGGATATATATTTGATCACTGAAAGTTGTATTCAATACATAATGTATAGGTATATAAAGATTTAACCCAATAAAAAAATCACTTAAACATTACCTTTACTTCTTCAAATGGGTATAGTTATTCTTCCAGTGGCCTAGCTTTCTACTTGCAAAACATACCACACTTTTTCCTTTACTTGTTGTTAGATCTTATTATTATTAGAAGGACTATGCTTTGGATACTTATAATTGGAATGAGTATTTGGTAACTTTTTCTTATTCTACCTTTTCTTTCTCACAATAAGGAATACAAGTTTTTCTCATCCCATTTCCTTGTCAACATGGTGAATCAAAGTAATATGTTTCTAAATAGACTTCTCGGTATTGCTCATATTATAATTCATAATGAAACTGGAGAAGCTCTATGGTAATGATAATATAATGATATGTGTGTGTAGATCATCAAGGATTACAAATATCAAGATATCCAATCACTCAATGTATCCAATGATCTTGACTATTTGAGGCCTGGCTAGTGTCAAATATCCAAGCTTATATGTGAATAGTTCATTTGAGATCTCTTATCACTTATCCCTCATTCTCTTGATAAAGAATATAAAGCTGACACATGATGTTATATGCATCCATATCTTCACGTTGCTTAATAATATCACTGTACATGGATGGTAGAATGAAATATTATACATATGTGGAATTTTTCACATGTTTTAGGTAGAGAGACACTTCTTCCTGACTATAATTTTTAGCAAGTGTTTCAAGAACCATGGTTTCCAACAAGATTTATTTACATTCATGGTGTATTGTAACATGAAAGAACCTATATCATTCATATAAATTCAAGATAGTGATAAGTTTATAATTCTATTGTATGTATTGAAATAATATAGTCAAGGTGTTGTGTCTTTTAATTTCCAAAATTAAGTGAGAGAAAAGTGTTATTATTTTATCTATATTGCAAAATTAGATAATAAATTCTATATTTATTAATCTATAAAAAAAATTTAATCCAAATATATCACACCATTGGTTTTATAATATCTAATAATGTGGATATTATTAGTGGAAAGGATCTATATGCCACTTCTCATAACCTAAGAGAGGGATTGTTCAGTTACTTGAAGCTATTTAGGTAGTTGTAACTTACCAACTGCATTAACTCATAGTTCCTTGATCAATTGAGTGGAATTGCCAATCTTTAAATCATGGATAAGGATTTCCTCAAAACTTTCCTCTATATTTACACCAATTCTATAAAATATTACTCCTCTTGATGTAAAATTGGTTTAAATAAACCCAAAACCTTCTATAGAAATCACCTTAAAATGTATCATCCCAGTGAGGGATGAATCAAACACTATGATCTATTGGTTATATTCTCAATTAAGTAATGGAAGGCAATGTAAACTTAATATATATTTATTTGAGGGATTTTATCTTTTATGCATAAATTTACAATTTTATCTTATTCATCTTTGTTAATATTAAATGGATTTAACTTAAGTGATTAACTATGTTTAAGATAAAATTTACACATAATCTGATTTATTTTAATTGCATATTTCATTCTTGTTAATTCTTTAATTTATGTGATCATGAAAAAGAATCCATAAATAAACTAACCATGAAACATGCTAGAAATAAAATAATAAAAGTTGTATGATCATGAGATTTTCTAGTGGTTATTTTATCTATAAAATGATAAACCAAACCAAAACCCTATGTGAATAACACCTTGAACCATAACTTTGTTCATTTTGTATAACTATACTTATCCTCCTATGTATCTATAAGATTGGTTTCACCTTTTCTCCAAACTTGGACTACCTTTGCTCCCCTGGGAGATCCATTAATTTTTATAATTTTTACTTGCACACAAGTGAGAGGAGCCAAAGGGTTGGTTTATATGGTTGACATAAAATTAATCTATGGAACATGGGATCTCACATAATTAGAAGAGGGAATGACACTAAGGAAATAAATTTAATTTAATAATAATAATAAATTAAAAGGAAACCAATCACATAGGTGGTTCTGGTCTAAGATCATGATCTTCCACACACATACAATGAATATGTATTTTCAATCTAGTTATCCTTATCTTTAGTTCATTATTTAATTAAGATAAAATTATATGAATTAATCTGATCAATAAATTAATTTAATTTATCTTAATTCCATCCAAAATATCTTGAAATTTCTATTGTCCATAATTTTAAAGAAATTTAATAAATTAATTTTATTTAAAATCAATAAAGCACACCTTTTTAAATGGGGGAAATGGCATGTACCCTTCCAAACTACTTGGCATGGTCTTTGTGATATGTATTCACATGGAATCTAACAAACATGTAAAGGAACATAATTACAAGGAGTATATGTATCAATAGATGATGCATGATCATATGTAAATTATGAGTCATGTTGTAACACCCCAAGATTTCATAGTAAGTTATTTTCTTTAAAGTAATTCAATAGCTTAAGCGACACGCAACACTAAGTTCGAGCACACCACAACTTACCAAACTAGATGTTCAAAAAGCGGTTATGAATAGTATTAACTTCATTTTGAATTTTATAGACTACATATAATGTTAACATCCATATTATGTGTTTCTTAGACATAATATAAGAACAAATTCAAATTTTCAGATAAAAGAAGTATTTTTTAAAAAATGAAATTTTACCGACTTTTAATAGAGAACCATTTTTAAATGAAATATTTGACACTTTTATATATTAAATTTCATGAAATAAACTTCTTCTTTAGAATAGGGACATAAAAATTTTGTTTGGATAAATTTTTTTTGCTTTTCTGATAACTTTCATATTTTGATGAATAGTGAAAAATACTAAATTTTAATTAATAAAGACTTTTTTAATCAAAATAATTTATAGTGTTAACTTATATATTTGAATGGTTTGAGGTATAATAAGATTATATTTTTATCATTTAATCCAATTTTGGTCATTAGAAATAATTTTACATTTAAATTGGATATAAACACATATCAATATTTTGATAGTTTTTACTTCTTAAAAACCCACTTTCTGGTTTTGACAACGGGAATATTTTTTTAAATTAATTAATAAAAATTATATGTTTTTAATTTGGTGAAATAGACATCATTTTTGAATTTGAAATATCAAAATTATCTTAGAGTGAATATTTGGTAATTTTTTGAAAACTTTCGATTTTTTATGAATAGTGAAAAACACTGTTATTGTTTAACACCGAATTTTTTTTTAAATAATTATTTATTTTATTTAAAGTTATTTTAAGTCAAAATAGATACATAATACCTATATAAATTCAATGTAATTAATTGGAGTCATTTTATAATAAGATTAGTTGTATAAAATTTTATTGAACTTTTTACCGTCTTTTACCCACCTTCTAGGCACATTTAGAAATTTGCATAAAACGAAATTTTACCACTTATGTGAATTTAATTTCATAAATAAGAGAGACACAATTGACATAAGTAAGTAAAATGTGGTTCAAAAAGATGAAAATAATTTTTGGTGACTAGTAACTTTTAAATTTTATTTACCACGGTTAAAAGTAAATAGAGTAATTAATGGTAAAAATGATATTATAATTACCCTAAAACATGTCCTAATTCTATTTGATAAGTTTATTTCGACCAAAATAAACCTTAGTAATCAAATAGGATCCTTTTTATCCACTTGGAATAGATTAGGACTTTTATTTTTATTTTATTTAAAGAAGAGTTAAAAGTGTAAAATTCAAAGTTTAATAACTAAACCATTTTTAATATAGGGTTATAAAAAAGATAAATTTGACTGTAAATATTCATTATAAAAATAAAAATATTTCCTACATAATTATATTTTATTTATAATTTTTATACATTAAATAATTAAATTTATTTATGACACAATGATGATGCAGTAATTACCTAATTAATGAAAGATTGAAAAAATTGATATTATAAATATTAAAATAAATGTAAATTGAGATTGTTGATGCATTAAAATAATTTTATAGGTTAATATGACATTTTAGGGTTGATTTAATGAATTTTTTCTAAGTAATCAAGTTGATATGACTTTAACAAAAACCAAATACTAAATAGTGTCAAAATTGATGTAATTGAGTTTTTAAAACATATATTATTTTATTAAGTTATATAATATTCCTAAAAATATAAGGTTCATCCAAAGGACTTATATAATGATATATATGTTATTAATGAACCACTTGGGGTCTTCTTGGAAGTTTATAGTAAGTTTATTAACCATATAATATAAAAATATAAGGAGACATGGTAAATGTCAAACTATTTAACTAAGAGTTAAATCTAAAAGATAAGGTTAATATGGTGACCTAAACCTATCTAAAACCTATTTTTTGATATTTTTAAGACCCATACCTACCTTATAATCTGAATAAATCCATTTAGAGCCATTTGAAACTAAAAATTAATTTATAATAAAATAATACTTCAAGCTTTTCCTAAAGTGACCCTCACATCTCTTATAAAAGGGAACTTCCCCTTCTCTTAATTTCACTCCTCTGAAACCATTTTGATCAGGAAAAACCTGCCCAAATATTCTCCCAACTATTTTCACTTCAACCTAGAGGAATTACTTTGATCATAAAGCCAACCTAAGGATCCATTTTGATCAAATCAAAAGGAAGCACCCGAAGAAGAGATGATAATTTCATCACCTTTTCCAAAGTTATCTTCTTCTTCCACTTCATCATTATTTTATATTTCCATACAAAAACAATAACTTCAGTACCTTATACATAATTCGATGGTATTATAAATATGTTATATCCATATTTATTATCCTATCTATCCTATGAATGACAAAGTCACCATACGTGCGTACGTACGGCTTACCATCTCCATGTCGTGGTGTAGTTGTTATTCAACACTTCGTTATTTGGATGGGTATAATAATGATGTATAATTGGTGTAAATAATAAATATAATGTGTTAATTATTCTGTATATATGATATAACATACAATTATATACGATTTCACCTTCAATTGAATGATATTATCGCTCGTGTGTACGTATGGATTACTGTCTCCACGAACGTGATGAGATTCATTACCCATCGTAACCATTCAAGAATAATTTTCATTTTATGATTAAAAATAATGTTTAAGAACTTAATATAATTATGTATATGGATTAAATACATCCTATCCATAACAAATATGACTTACGTAACAAAACATATAAAGGAACATGAATCAGTTAACACCCGAAACAATGATACTACTAAAATATTATTAAGAAAACAATATTAGAAGATCATATATGATATAATATTTATGTATATAGTTATTTTATAATTTAATAACAATTATTAAATCATTATACAAGGGGTTAGAGTACCCTCAACTAAGTAAAAGTACAATGTAAGTGTTTTCATCTCACTTTTATTCCTGTGAGATTCGTGCTATATTTTCCACTATTACCTTTTGTGTAGTGTATATACTTCCCATGATTGTATTATTTGGGTAATATAATTTAATTTATGGGTATTTAAATCATCATTGTATGATCCTTATTTCATGGGGTGTATGTTTCATAATTTACCAAATTGGTAAAGGAATTTCAAATTTCAATTTCCACTCATTTGGTTTTACGCAAACTTCATTGATTATTTTACTCCAAGATTATGTGTGAAATCACTATTTATTTACTTATGTAGTAATTTACACTCCCCTTTGTGTGGATATAATTTTGATACAAATAATCACTCCATTGATAAATTCTCAAGTCATCGATATGAACTTGATAAGAGTAATTTTAACTCAATTTCTATTCATTGAGTTAAACATCCAAGTCATTGGTGATGTTTTTACAAGAATATGTGTGAATTTCCTCTGATTTATTTACACTGAATATCCAATAATATTGAGTGTATTTGTATTTTTCATACATAATTATTTTATTGATTTATCCTTAACCTAAGGATACGGTCTTTATAAGGGATTTCATCTCAACTTACATTCCATTGTGACTTCCTTGTTTTTATGTGCCAATTCACTTTTATATGGTGTATATACTATACTTTGAAATAGTATATCATGAATAACTTTATTATCATTATATTATAAAGTTTTTATTACCTCAATTATTTTTATTCAAGAATCTCTTATTTGGTTAGGAACTCTAACTAAAATATCATTTTAAATGTTTAAAGATTTATTCTAAATCTTTCTCATTAATTTCCATGTTTTAAAAATGGTTTTAAGGATTTATTTATATGGACATTAATGTTTTAAAATTAAAATTACTTTTAAAATTTTCAAAGTGGTATGGGACACTTTAAATCAAAAATCTATTTTAAACGGCTTCTTGATAAATAGTGAGACTTTAAAATGTTTTCAAGAAAAATAGGGATATTTCTCTCAAATAGTTTTGATGATTATTTTCATCTATGTCAATATCCTTCATTATTCTTGATTGAGGTTAATTTATTATAATACAATCTTATATATTGTATTGAATGAGGTATTATTGACTTTGGATGTGCTATTTTTATACCATTCGTGGTTTTTTGTTAAAATATTGACATTTTGTATGCCAGTTTTAATATGAATGTTTAGATTGTATTTCAACATTTTTATATGAGAAATTAATTGGACTTAGTAATTGATGGGTTGAGTCCTCTATAGCTCCTAGATGCATCAGTAGGTCTCATGAGACAAACTAGTTTCTTGGTACAAGGCCTTGACAAAATCTTATTTGTAGTCTTGGCACAAGGCCTTGACTATGTGGTTATGATGTCTGGCATTATGCATTCCATCATTATGAAATTAGCTATTGATATTACATGTGATTATTATACTATTAGAATATCCATGTGAATAATTAAATGGAATTATTGTATTTATATTTTCCATATTATCCTGAAGTTTATGTTTAAAAGGATTTTGTTTTAGTCTTATATATTCCCTTAAATGTTTATGATGATAGTTTCTGCTATATCATTATCCTTAATGAGCATCTGAGCGCACCCCTTTATTATGTTTATTTTTCCAGGATGTGAATAAGTACATTATGATTGACCTGTAGGAATAGGCTAAGGGATATAAGAGTGTTCAAAGGAGACACAATATTGTTGTTTTTGTTTTGATAATGTAATGAAAAACTTATGTATGTATCTTGTACTTCTAAGGCTACTAAACTAATCGGTCTTTCAAGACTTGATCTATTGTGATCATGCCAATTTTATGTCATAATGCACCAAATATGGGTAACAAGGGTTGGGGTGTTACACATGTGAAGTTATTAACACACATAGAGAACACTACAAGTAAAGATCATACATAGATTTCAGTTCAAAATTTTACATAGAAATTAATTTAATGTATGATTAATAATCCTATCACATAGAGTGTATTGTCAATAAATGACACACAAAAATAATATTATTATTTTCTTGACATGTGAAATACCTATAGATAAATAAATATAATTTTTTAAATTAATTAATTAATATTTTTTTGAATAATATTTAATATGTCATTTCCAATTGTACCATTAAAATAAGTTCATTTATCATTATAGGTATTTACTGAAACCTTGACTGATGAGAGTTTATTTAATAAATAAATATTACTACATTATTCACCAATAAATATAATAAATATTAAATTTAATAAATCTTGTTAATAATTATTTTTTATTATTTAACTTGCATATTTATTCTTCTGAATAATTTGTGAATAAATCTTGGTGACCAACCAACCCCAAATAATTATTAAAAAATAAATTGGGAATAATATTTATTATAAATTGTTAAATTCAAAATAAAATTTAACTAATATTCTCAATACACTTAGTGCATGGCCCTATAGGACTCTTTCTTGTTGGAATTAGGAATAACCTCCATGGTTAGAATCTCAAAACACTCCAAGGTAGCTATATAGAAATAATTTAATTTCACAATGACATAAAACAATATACTAACTCTTACTATGTAATATAATCCCTTTATTGTAATATATCTAATAAAGAAGGATGCATGTCGGTGTCATCAACCTATGTGCTCGATGTCCTTTTCTTTGATTTTCCAGAAATGAACATTCCTACAAAAAACCATTCTCATGGATTTATTTAGGTTTTTTCATTCCCATCAAAGGGTCTGGGATATCAAATTCCATTAAATAACAGAATGGAAAATTATTTTCTCATATTATTCCTTAATAAAATATCACTTGTAATTCATCCAATGTATCCTAATTTTTTTGTGAGCATATGTTGTCACAGTTTTCATCAATACATCATAGTACACAACTCGTGGTATGAATTAATAATAATCTTAAATTATAAGGATCAATACACATATCCATAGATAGAAACATCTAATGAAACATATAATTGTTGATTTAATACTACCAAGTCATGTTCTAATAATAACCTACTCTGAATATTACCAAGGAAATACACCTTGAGAAAGTGTCTCAATGTTCTATGAGTATCCACCCCTGATATTCTATATCATTCATGTCCTATAAAATGATATCATCCATCTATAAAACATATATTCAAGAATACTATCATGGAAATTATTGCTTCCCAATATAGAGGGTAAGTTATATTACCTTTTCAGTGTTATGGATACTCTTAGAACATTATCACATATTATATCATAGAGAAGAAAAATGATAATGTGATAATAAGTTTATTAATATTAAAAACAATGAATATAAATAATCATAATTTATATAGAATTTGGTTCTATAGAACTAAATCCAATAAAATAAACCCTATAATGAAACTTTGTAAGATAAAAGATGAGATAAAATTAACTCTATACACTTTATAGGTTACATAGACTTCCTAAGGTACAATATATGGCCAAAATGTCTGAGAAAAATGGGAATTGTAGTTTTTTTATTTGAAATAAAAAAAAATATTTCATATGATTCTTAAGTTTTTTTCATAGGATAAACATCACAAATTGTATTTTTTAATTCAAGACGATGGAGAAGAATTTTTTAATCAAGAAGGATTTGTTTCACAACCAATAAAAGGAACCTATTCTTGGCCATGATGTAGATATTCCAGCATCACTATAAGGACAAAGAGAATAATTTGAAGATAATAAAATAAGTTAGAGAAAAGGAAAAAAATTTGGAAACTGTTGAGGAGAAGTTTTTCATTTGAATTTGAATTTAAATTTTAAATTAAAATATAAAGAAATTACAGTTATTGTTGTGTGCAAGATATATTCAAACAGGTTATTTCATGTAAGAAATAGTATAAATGGATTATATAATGAACATGTAGAGAAGAATAGAATAATAAAGTTAGTTTTATCTACTATAATGTTAAAAAAATTATATAGAAATGAGGATAATAATATTTGAGAAGATTATTATAAAGAAAGAGGGAGAGATTTTTTAAGTGAGTTTCATAGAGTGAAAGATAATAAGTATAATAAAAATATAGAAGAGGAAGAGAGTACTTGAAATCATTGCAAGTAAAAGAAAGAGAAGAGAAAGAGAACATTGGTTTGTGTGTGTGATCACTACAATAGTGATGTATGGTGAAGAATAAAAATATAATCAAGACAAACATATTATAATAGTGAATAATAAGTGTGAGATAACTTTATATTGTTATGAGATAATCATCAGAGGTGAAGGATGATCCCTACCTCAACTGTACAAGACAGCATTGCATTTTTTCGGGATAATTCTCAAGTGACAGTAGTGAAAATTATTATTATATCATGAGTATAATATATAATCTTCTCATTGTATCCATGATGGTGATTCTAATGTATCATGTGATATTTTAGGAATCAAAATAAAACCAAGGAATAGCCTTATTATAACACCTTAACATTTTGGAATATACTTTATGTTAGAAAGCTTGTTTCAAACACAAAACCAAACTAAAATGAAGAGCGAAATATTAGATGAATATTATTACAAAAATATAATAATAATAATAATAAAACATTTAGAAAATAAAACTACTATAATCAATTATAAATTCACATAAAATATGATTAAGAAAACTTAAAGTTTTAAAGGGGAAATTTTCAATAAAAGTAATTTTAATTTATATATTTTATTTTAATTTAAAATATGAATTTATGAATTTTAGAATTTGAATTTGAAAAAAAATAATTTTATTTTTTTATTTATAATTTCAACATTATTTTATGATGAATTTTTAGGTTTTTCTAAAATAATTTTTTTTAATTGAATAGTTAAAAAAAATTAATTTTACTAAAATCATCACTTTTATGAAATTTTCATAATATAAGAATGGAATAAAAGTTTTTGAAACTTTTTTCTATAAAATATATATTTATAAATTAAAATAATAAATTTAAAAATATTATGTTTTATTTATAAAACTCATGTTTAAATTTTTTCAAACCTAAGTAATATTTTACTTTAAAAACTATTTTAATTTTCTTATATTAAAAACTAGTTTCCATAAATTATAGAAATTAAATATAATAAAATGGATTTCATATTTTATATCAATATGTTCATATTATTTAATAATTTTAATTTCATTTTTAGAAATAAAATTGTGATTACTAATATTAAAGATAATATCCATGATAATGGTGAAAGGGTTATCTTCATAAAAACAATTATAAATAGTATGTAATTTTTATCTAATAAATTAAATTTATATCTTTTATATAATTACATTGATATTATTTTTAAAAATTTATACAATTATATTATCAATCGTTTAATTTTTAATTAATTTTATATAATATTATGAACACTTACTGGTGAAAACAACATTTTTTTATAAAATAGTTTATCTATATATTCAAGGTTTTAATTTAAAAGTTAATTTTATATTATTTAGAAATTTTATTATATTATATGTATATTAAATTTAGGTTCATAAAATCAAAATATGTTATGGTTTGGTACCTTATATTTTTAATAAAATATAAATTACATAGGTAAAAACTAGTTACCGAGGTAAAAACTAAAATGGTAAAATGTAAAATTTTAATGGTAAATGACTTGAAACATGTTTAAAAAAATTATTAAAATTAATTTTAGAGCATATATTGACCATATATAACCGAAAACCTGATTTTTTACCACTTTTGGAGTTATTTACCATTGAATTGTTTCGTACCATCATTGAAAAAGTAATGAGTGTTTATAAAAGTTCCATTTTCTTCACTTATAAAAGGATATCACTTCCACAACATTTTTACACCCATTAAAAAGTTTTATCTCTACCAAAAATCTAAAATAGTATCTCTAAAACTCTCACCCCATGTCCTAGAAACATTCTTCTCTCTAAAATACCAAGCTAAGGAGCCTTAATGTGTTACCCAAGGGAGAACATCCAAACAGAGAGGTAATGTTCTCAACTGATATCTCTTATTTATTTTCTTCTTCTAACACCACAAACCTACTATATTCATGAAATTATGATATGTAATTATTAATAATATTCTTAAATTTTATTATAATAATGTAATATCTATTTTATAACCTCTTTCTAACCATCCAAAAAATGAAAATGTTTCTTTATTATATGCAGACTACTGCCTCCATAAGCGATGTGATCCATTTTCATAAACACCATATAAAGATGGTTCAAAAGGTTAATTTAATGAATAAATATGATTCTTAAAACATTATTGAGGTTTTTAAAATTTAAACCAATTCCAACCTCATTTACATTATATGTAATCAAAAATGTCATTAGTGCCTACAAGCGGACTACCGCCTCCATGAAAGTGGCATATTTTGTTTTTCACCTAGTATTTTCTTCTTTGTAAAAATATAATAAAATATTAAATACCTTAATATAATATAAATAATATAATTATTATTCTATAATAATTATTTTTTTCCAAAATAGTCACTTTCTTAACTATACTCGCTCATTAATCATAGCATGTTCTTGTTTGGGTTGGTTTAACCACCTACATAAGCAATGATATAAATTCCAATCATGGATAACTATAGAAAAATAATTACTGATGATATTGGAAAATAATAATTAAATTTTTTTTTCTAGAATTGTAATGGTAATATCTAACCTAAAATTAAGATACCACCCCCCACCGATCATTAAAATTACTAAAACAAGATCATAACTAACCTAATTATCATGAATCGAAACTAAAATACATATGAAATAAAATTACAAATTTATAAAAAAAATATTATTGTACCAATAATTTTCTCAAAATTATGAACTCTAAATCTATAAATAATAATTGACACTACCATTACGAAACAATCACTAAACAACAATTGATACTAATAACATATGATTATGAAAATAAAATATAACTAACTAATAAATTTGTAATAAATTATTAAAAATGAAGTTCATAAAAGGTTATAGGTATGAATAAGATTCTGAAATAGGTTATTAAGATAGAGTTTTTTATTATAAAAGAGGTTAGATAATTTTCAGGTAAGCGATATTTAAGGTAAGGTTAATTTTTCTCTATTTTCAATTTCATGATACATGTTTGATATTGTGCACGATCATTTATTTTATATTGTGTATTGACAGACCTATTTTCTTTAATTATAATGAATATATTTTGTTTCATAAAATTTGAATATTCATTTTATGGTAACCCTCTTATTTTAATTAATTTTAACATTACAATTATTGTAAGGGTTTATTGGTCTCAATTATTACTCTTTGAGACATGTCATATTTTTTAAAACATTTTCCTTATATATGGTGTTATTTTTATTTATTTACCATGAAATTATTTTTCTATATTTTTCATGTAATTTATATAATATAAAAGTCCTAATCTATTTACTTTATTTATTTATCTTTTGATTTAATTGTAACATAATTCATAAGGGGTTTTACATATAAATTTTGCTTCATTGGGATATGATTCATATTCACCACTTATTTCCTTTTGTTGTGTATTTATTGGATATGGATTTAATTATTCATAACTTTCATTCAATCTAAGGGATTTAAAAATCCATCTCATTTTCTACCTTTTATGGGTTTTTAATTCAAAAGATAATAATGATGTAAGGGTTTTTTTCAACTCAAACCCCCTTTCATTGAGTTTAATGTTTCATCGTGATCTTCTTACTTTTATGAATGGTTTATTTTATCCTAATATTTTTTATTGAAATTTATATTTTTATCTGGGGAAAAGAAACTTTTGATTAAAATCCTCCTCTTCAGTGAATTTATTTCCTATTGAAGTGTAAAATTGGTAAGATTGATTCTCATTTATTTTTACAATGATTTTTTTTCATGTTTATATTTTCCACTTCCCTCTAATGTTATCCTTTATATTTGAAAACCCAATTGTTTTTTATCCCATGTGACCTTCAAATTTTCATTTTTCCACTTTTAAAAAGGAAGTGATGTCCCTTTTTATGATGTGGGTTTCAATAAAGGTGTTTTAAAATATTAAATAGATTTCCCTCCCATTGTCATTTGATTCATATTCCACACCAGATTTCCTCAATATAACCATTATGTATTTTTTTAGGAAAAATTATTGAGGATTATTTTTAAAATTAAATTTTTTAAAAAATTTACACATCAATTTTTCTTAAAAATGTCTTTTGAATGTGACCCATAACATATTATTTTATGAAAATGTTGAAAACATTTTCTAAAAACATCTTTATAGTTTTGTTTTCATTTTCTACTTTATCACAGAAAGTATTTATTTCTTTATAAATTATTCTTCATAAATTACCCTCTAAATTATCTTATATTATTATGGTGGATTAAACTCATGGAAATCCATTACTTCTTTTCTATTACCTAATAATCCATTGAGTATAAATATTATTTTTCTTTTAATTCATTTCCTATGTGAACACTATATATTTTTTTATTTGATTGAAGTTTATTCTCCTAGATACCATACATTAATTGATTGGGTAAATTATTGACTTAATTGTATGTAGTGTAAATACTTAAGTTTTTAAGTGAAAAATAAACATCAGGTGGGCCTTAAACAACTCGTATTTTTGTTGTAATTCATTAATAATCTATGAGAAACATGAAAAAGAATCATCATGACTAATAGAATTAATATGAATATTAATTGATAAGAACCTGAAACCAAGAATATAGGATCTTTGCACATATGATTTATAATTATTTTATTTAGTTAAAGAATTATCTTTTGTTAAATTATTTTTTCATGTTTGTTGATTGGATGAAGACATCGTATTGTATTGTCATTACATCAAAGGACTCAAGGGTATATTCCCTCTAGTAGTAACCCATACATTCTTCATGAACCTCTAATCATCTTTGTATAATCCTTTGGATTCTAGTTCAGATGGTTTTAACGCATTTAGTGATCGATGTTTATTGCAACTGAATTCTTCAAAACATAAGGGATTCACTTTGGTGGAGGAGAAAAGATATTCATTCTTCATAGTTTTCTAGTGAAGATATCTCTAATTCATGATAGAATCCCCTCTAAAATTCACTGTGCACAATGAAATAATGTGTATTTCATTATCAGGAAATATCATTAATGAGTTTAAATAGTGATAGGGTTAGAAAATAATAATTTTACAAGGGACCTATATTATTTTCATAATTCCCAATGAACCTCATGTCTAAATTAAAATATTATTATTATTATTTAATTTTTTTGATAAACTCATAGATAAAATAAATATTATTTTCTTGAATAAATAAATCAATATTTATTCAAATAATATTTAATATGGAATTTATCCCCAGACCGTAAAACTCGGTTCACCAATACTCAATATTTATTGGCCCTTGAATAATGGATATTTATTTTACTAAATAAATTTCACAGAATTATTTTATAATAAATTTATAAATATTATATTCACCAAATTAGTGAATAAATATTTATTAAATATTAATATAACTAAATAAATATTTTTTTAACTAGTGAACAAACCAGAATAAATATATATTATGTATTCATGTAATTAAATAAATAATTACCAACTGAATAAATATTTTTTAAATATTCAAATTAGATATATAATCTATTGAATAAATTTTGATTGAATATTTGTGATCAAACAAACATGAATAATTATTAAATCATGTTCAGGAATAATATTTATCCAATATGTTAAATTCATATGTAATTTAACTAAGGTTATAAATACACTTAGTGTGTGACCCTCTTGGGCCCTTTCTCAATGGAATTAGTCTACGTTGCCTTAATTTTAATGTTATTATCTAGAAATATTCCAAGGATATCATATATAAATAATTTAATGTCACAAAAAAATATAACCTCTTATGAGCATAAACTATGTAATATAATCCCTTTATCTTAATATCTCTAATCAAGAAAGTTTCATGCTAGTTTCATTGACCTATGTGCTCGATGTCTCCTTATTTGAATTTTTGAAAATGAAATTTCTAACAACACTACCATGGTCATGGAATTAATTAGGAAACTATATTCCCATAAAAGGGCCTAATATAGTAACTTCCATTAAAGAACAAAAGGGATAAATCATTTCTCTCATTATTAATTAATACAACTTCGCTCATGACGTAGCCAATGTATCCTACCTCACTGTGAGCATATGTCACCACTATTTTCATCAATACATAAAATTAAGTGACTCATTAAATGTATCAATAATAATATTATACTATAAGGATCATTAAAAACATCTATATATAGTAATACCCAATGAAACATATGAATATAGATTTCCTATTGGTGGTTTAGGTTCTTATAATCTTCTACACTGAATATTACCAAGGGTGTACACAATGAGAAAGTGTCTCGTGGTCCTATGAGTCTAAACCCTTGATAGTATATATCATTTGTGTCATGTTAAATGATATCATATGACTATATAACATATAGTTAATAATAAATTCATGGAACTTCTAGGTTCTCATCATAGTGGGGAACTGTTATGACCTTTCAGTATGACAAGTTCCCTTAGGACATTATCACATTCAATGCTACATGGAAGAAAAATCATTATATGGTAAGAAATTGTATTAATATTCAAATACATGAATATAAGTAATAATAGAGTATTTAAAAGTTGGTTCTATAGAACCAAATCCAATAAATGCCCACTTATACTAGAGACAACTTTTAACAACATTTTGTCTGCTAACTCTTATATGATGTTAATGCTTATGTTGATAAAAGGATTTAGTCAAGGTTTCCACCATGTTTTCTTTCATGGAAACTATTCTTATAGAAACTTCATCCATTTGATAAAAAATCCCTCAAGTGGTGATACTTTCGAAATATGTGCTTCATGTATTGATGTGACCTTGGATCCATTATAAGATCCACCACTACAGTATTATCACATTACAATGTGATGGGATCTTTACTTCTTTGTAAGGTATCAATAGCTTAGGAAAAGTTCCAAATCTAAACTTATTATTTGGTTACATTAGAAGTTGTTATACGCTTGAAATCCATCATATAATCAGTGATAGATCTTTTTTTTTTTGAACTCTTCCATCTCACAACTCCATCATTGAGACTAAATACATATCATTACTATAACTTTATATCATTTTGATCTATTTGTAAACTTGCATCAGTATATCCTCTAAGGACTAGATCATCATCCCCTCTATATACCATGAACATATCCTTTATATGCCTTAGATACTTAAGGATATCCTTAACAGAAGATCATTTTTATTCCCCTAGATCATCTTGATATATACCTACCATACTTAAAGTGTGGGAAACATTAATCCTTGTATAAAACATGGAATATGTGATTGATCCTATCATAGATGTATATGTGATCTTACTCATTATCTCTCTCTCTCTATTATTGTGACTGAGGACACATTTTCTTAGAGAGATTTATACCATGTGACACTAGAACCAAACCCATCTTGGATTATTCCATACTAAATCTCTTTAGTATATGGTCAATGTATTTACTTTGTATTTTTTTAAGAAGCCTTTTGGATTTATCATAAATAATATTGATTACAAGGATATATGTATCTTCACCTAAATCTGTCATGGAGAAGAACCTATCTAACTAGTCCTTAATTAATTGTAAGACAAGTGTAAGATCATGCCTTTTACCAAGTATATATCTCTTTGAGTTTTTTATTAAACCTCTTTATTTGGGTTTTCCTTTGTCTTTGAACCTTAGTGTCTGAGTCTCGTTCAGAGACAGAGATCCTTTATTGGGTAAAATAACCTAAAGTTAAGGTATGTATGTTTTTTTAATTAATGGATTCTGAATATAAACATATTAAATGGGGTTATGAGGGTTTTCCATGAGTTTAGAAGGCTTCAGAGGTGGTTTTGTCTCTTCTAAGGATTTTGGGCTTAAAGCATCCTGCATGACATTTACATGCCATGTGAATGTATTATATGACGTGTAACTATCTCTAAGAAGATTTTGTGAAAGGAATAAAGGTCTTGAACTATTTAATGATGTGTATTGGTTACACACCGTGAATCTACATTACATAACATGTAATGTTCTGGTAGAGTTAAATTCAACCACAATGATGTGAATTTGAGCCTACTCATTAATTAAGAATTACACACCATGTAAAAATTTACACATTTGGTACTTCTTAGGATCAATTATTATAATATTTTTCTTACACTTATGTGTTTATTCGTCTTACATGCATCCCTCCTATCTCAATCCCTATGTGATTTTGATGTGATTTTGGAGCACCTTCCTTCATTCTGGATGTCCCATTCAAGCATTTGATCTCTAATGAGTTTTTTTGCTTAGTTTTTCCCTTCTAGTCCATTTTTATTATATTATAGTGGTGTAACCTTTTTTAATCCATAGAATAAATTTTATATATGGGTATTTTTTATCAATTTTTCATCTTTTTATCTTTTACGCCTTCATTCTTGTTCGTGTTACTAGTTGGAAGGGTTGTGTTAATCTCTAATTAAGGTAGCTAGTCTAAAACCTCATCCTATAGTCAGATTAATTGTTAAGTATGTGTAATATTGAAAATTACACCAACACAATGTTCAAATTAATTAAATTAATTATTAATTATGATAAATCATAGATTTGATCATTCATTGGATCCCTTTGGATTCAATGGTGTTGTGACATGGCTTGTGGCAACCCAATGAGTGAGAGAACCCTTGAATAATAATGAATTAGCTAATGGATTAAAGTGTGTTTATCATGATATAAGAATTATGGTATTTATTGATATAGAATCACTTTGGTGATGGCTTATTGTTTTTTTAAATGGATGATGATAATTTGATATAAACGTTATTGTGAAATTGTAAGACTAATGATAATTTTCATAATTAACCATTGAAGATTATGATATGATATTGTGATATCCTTTTATTATGACATGTGTAGAGTTTAATGTTGTATTTCTTATATAGTTGGATTGGATTAGTTTCATGATGTAATTCTTATATAGTGTGCTTGGCCCAGTTTCATGTTGTAATGCTTATATAGCGGCCTTTTACCAGTTTAATGTTATAATTCTTATATAGTGGGTTTGGGCCAATTTTAGGCTATAATGATTATATAGAAGGCTTGTCCTTGTTTCATGTTGTAATGATTATATAGAAGGATTGGCCTAGTTTTATGTTGTAATTTTTATATAGAGAGCTTGTCATAATTTCGTGTTGTGATGCTTACATAGGGGGCTTGGCCTGGATACTGAAATGCTTATATAGAGGTCCATGCCCAGGATACTAAAATGCTTATATAGAGGGATTTTTCCAATTATGTGATTATTCAATGATTTATGGTGATGGTTGGCATGGTTATACAACATGATCAAATGCATTTTGGCATGGTATCGAAGCAAGTTGATTGTTGTATTATATTAAGTTGGATAATTAATACACATGTTTATCACTTTATTTTATACAATTATTTATCAGGCTGATTTGTTTAGAAATGGTGGTGTCGACCTACTAAGTTTTACTCACCCTATTTGGTCCGTTGTTTGGTACTCGAGAAGATTCCATGGATGAAGTTTTGGAAAAGGGAAATGGACCTTGTTGCTAATTGTTGATTGTTGGATGGTATATTGTAATGTTTCTACTATTTTTGTTACTATGATATTTATTTATGTTGTTTATTTATGTTGTTTTTTAAGTGTATGATAGGGGGTATAGTCTCCTCACTATACTCATCACACCCCCACTACTAGTTAATAGCATCTGAAATATAGGGAGGTGTGCTTTAGGTCTCATAACCAATAGGGTTTGGCCATGTGAGCGAGTGCAATATCAAGGTACATTACAAATTGGTATCAAAGGGATCATGTTATTTTTATTCTCTATTGATTTACGATTTGGGAAAGCTATAATGGTTACTAGATGTGTCGGGACTTGGTAATGATATTTTTCATGGTAGTATCTAACCCATGTATGGGGGAAGGTCTGAGTGCCCATGGATGGTATTTTTGTTCATGATGTTCTCTTGTTATAGTAGATGTTATTTCACCCAGGGTGATTCACATGTTGTGTGATGTTTTTTTTTCTTTAGATTTATACTTATGACTCAGTATGGAGTGAGATGGGTATGCATGCATCATGATAGGAACAAAAAGAAATATATTGACATGCATTGTTTAGTATGGGGACATATTTATTGAATGTGATGTATTTTCCTATAACAAATGTCAAATGAGATAATTGTTATATCGTATAAATGGAAATGAATGAATTTTTATGTTACGCTAAAACACTTGTAATCCATTTTTAGAGAGACCATGAGTTAGTGGTTCTCTATTTTTCTCACCAGTTGAGGTTGACCTTGTTTGTAGTCAGTGTTATAAGGAGTTTGTTTATCTTATAAAGAAAATGCCTTGTCATCTTTGAGTTGAGCGTCAGGAGAGTGGAAATCAGCATGCTTATAATACATATGAATTGGAGATTCCTGTAGCTCCTGAGTATCATATGGATGTTCATATTTGTGATAGATTCCTAATGGTCATCTGATCTATGTAAAGGGAGACTATTTGCATCATACCTTCTATCTCTAAGCAGATGAGAGAGTTTTAGCTATAGCATCCACCTACATTTACTGGTGAGGGATTCCCCTAGGCATCCAAGTTCTAGATTGATTCAGTCTAGTTGATCTTCAGGAACCTCAAGAAACCCACAAATAGGAGGGTGAATCTTGTTGTGTACATCCTTCTTGGACCTTCCAAACGTTATTGGCACATTATAGAGAAAGTTGGGAAGTAAGACTTCAAATTGAAGTTCCTGATCCACTTATATATAGAGACACTAAGAGATGATAAGTCTTGTGATTTCATTCATCTAAAATAGAAAGGCATGTTAGTGGTGAACTATGTTGTAAATTTCACTGACTTGTAGTGCTTTATGCCATCTTTATTAGTTGATGAGATGTCCAAGGTGATACATTTTCAGAATGATATTTTCTATGATATTAGGTTATAGTTGAAATTATTTCACTTGAGTAGATTTTTAGAAGTAATAAATCAAGAACTCATCATAGAAGGGAATCTGATAGAGTCCATGAGCAGCAGTCAGGCTATTTCAATAGGGTGAAATGGGAGCTCTTCTTCTGGTGGCAAGAATCACCACCATGATAGTTATCACCAAGGAAACACTAGGTATAGTAGTTGAGGTAATGTTTATCCATCTTAGGACCATTATATGTTATAGTGTTATCAATGTAGAAAGTTAGGCCACAAGTGGTCTTAGTGTTTGTACCTTGCATTGGAGTGTCATGCCTATGGCATATTGGGTCATATTCAGAAGTTTTGTGGGAACTTATCATAGTAAAGAAGTAGTAGAGGATTAGGAAAAGTACCATAGTTTGGTAAGGACTCATCTACTCCTCAATAGAAAATTAGTTGGAGTTCCACATGATGTTCAGGTTTAGGTAGGGGATGTGGTACCCCAGTGAAGGAGCGGCAATACTAGGAAAAGGAAATATCCTAGGGGTGTAAAAATGAATCCTAGGGAAGAGAGGAAAGTCAACTGCATGCTATTTAGACTACTCTATCTAGTGTGTGTGTGTATAGGACCTTATACCATCATAGGTGTGATATTGTATCATATGCCTTTTATTTTTCTTTATTTGATATAGGATAATTTCATTGCTTTTTATCTTCCCTTTTTTCAAACAATTTAGTCTTGGTTGTGGAAATATTGGATGATGATTTTTACATTGATACACCATTGGGAGTGCGGTCGCAGAATATTAAATTTTTCAAGGTGTGTTCTATAGAAATCGGTGGTTACTGTTTCTTATGGGAACTATTTGTGCTGGAAATGATAGGTTTTTATTTTATTCTTATTATTTATTAATTGGTTCTATACCAATATTATATCCACTAATACATAAGGATATTTTCCTTTTTATCTCTAGAAGGAGACATCTATTCTCACTAGGGTGATTTGGATCTCTAGGCTGGTTATGTAGGACCAATTTAGTGTAGGTAGGATTTTCTCATGGCCCAAATATCAATCTTAGTTATGGATGATGATGGAATGAAACAAGATACTTTTCCTTGAGTAGTATATTGTTTTCAAAGTATCTTTCATGAAGAGTTTTATGTTTTACCACCTGAGCGAGAGATTGATTTCATGATTGAGTTTGTGTCAGGAGCAAAACCAGTTTCTATCCCGCGTTAAATAATGAAACTAGAGATGCTTAGGGAGTTGAATGTTCAGTTGGAAGATCTTTAAGGTGAAGGATTCATATGGCCTATTACATCTCTATGGGGTTCTCTAGTTATTTTCACTAATAAGGAATATGGGACATTGCACTTATGTGTGGATTATCGAAGACTGAACCAGATGACATCTAAGAAACAGTTTCCCTTTCCATGCATTGAAGATCTCTTAGACTAGCTAAGAGTTTCTAACATCTTCTCTAAGATCGATTTAAGATCAGGATACGGCCATTTTAGGGTGAGACCATTGGACATACCTTGGATAACTTTTATGATCAGTTATAACTTGTATGAATTAGTAGGGATGTTGTTTGGTTTGACTAATGAACTGGTGGTATTCATGGCCTTGATTAATCAGATCTTTCATCCTTTTTGGATCAGTTTTTGGTGGTTTTTGTTGAATACATCTTAGTGTACACCCAGTAAATATGCAATCATTCCCATTATCTTGACATATTCATGAGTATATTAAGAGAGAATTGTCTTTATACAAAGTTAACCAAATGCAGTATATAATATGATAAAGTGATCTTATTGGTCCATGTTATCTTAGAGGATATATTATAAATGGACCCAGAGAACATTGTAGTTGTGTTATCTTAAGATTGACCCAATAATGTCTTTAAGATTTGAAGATTTCTAGGTTTAGCTGGTTGTTATCGATGCTTTACCTAGGACTTATTTTGTCTAGAAGTATAGATGTTCAGGATGACCAAGAAAGGGGTGAAGTATTTTTGGTTAAATTATTACAAGATGGATTTTCAAGATCTAAAAGGAAAGCTTGCCTCAGCACCTATCCTCACTTTACCTATGTCTGGTAAATCATATATTGTGCACTATGATACATCTGAAGTTAGGCTTATATAAATTATGATGTATGATGATCGAGTAGTTTCTTATGGATCCATATAGTTGAGACTGCATGAGAGGAATTATCCTACTCATGATCAAGAGTTAGCAGTGGTGGTAAATTCCTTCAGACACTCGAGACGTTATCTTATGGGTTAGAGGTTTTTGGTATACACAAACCACAAGAGACTTAGGTACAACTTTTCTCAGTATTGTAAGAAGAGGTGGGTTAGGTATATGAAGTATTTTGACTTTGAGTTGGATTATACACCCAAAAAGGGAAAAAAATTCCGAAACCTTGATCCAGAAGATGAAAACAGAGGTAGTTCAGGAGTCTTGTGATGAGTGGAAGATGATGGAACTCTTTTCATACATGCATATACATGTTCATGAGTCCCATAGATGAGTATAAATTACTTTTAAATCTATCATACCCATGCTTTTATATGGGATCAATACATAGTATTAATCTAATTTGAAGTGCTTAGTTCTGAGAGACGTCTTATATGGTTTGGGGACACCATCGGGATAGTCTCTTGGAAGTGTCAATTCTCTTCTTTTTTTGAATGAGTATGGGTTCCTATGGGCTTGTGTGGGAAATTAATAGAATAGTTTCATGCTTCTAGATGAGAGGTGAATCATGGTTTAAAAAATATGTATCATGATCTCCATAGATAGTACTAGTGTTCAGGAATGAAGAAGGAGGTAGCGGGCTTTGTGGTGAGATATTTCACCTTTCAGTTAGTGAAAGACGAGCATTAGAGGCTAGATGGGATTTTGTAGCCTCTTACCATTTCGGAGTGGAAATGGGATGATATCACTGTGGATTTTGAGATGGATTACCTAGAAAAACTTGTAATAATGATATATTATGGGTGATCATAGATCAAATAATGAAGGTATCCCACTTCTCACCTATCAGGGAGACCTTTATTGTTAATGATATGGGTAGTTTATGCATGCATGAGATAGTTTGGTTTCAAGATCTTGACAACCCTCAACCAAAGGATTCCATTAAACCATGTGAAACATTTAGAACAATGAACTATCCAAGATGTGTAGTGAACTTGAAATGAACTCCTTATATCATAAATATAAAAACACTAACTTCTTTTTTCAACTATTAAACTCTTTAATTAAGTTATTTTATTTTTAAAACTATTTTCAAAACCACCCCCTCTTTTAGAAATTTTTATTAAAAATATAGACTTTAAACATCCAATACTTCTTGAGAGATGACCTAGGGTCTTCCCTGTGCTATAAATCCCCTTAAAACATAATCGATTTGACGTGTCATGAAAACACATTCAAAATTTTTCATCATTGTCAGGGAGAACTTTGGTTTTTAGTTTGTGTTTATTATAAGATTTTTATAAATTTTGTGAATATTTATTTGTTTTATATTCTACCTTTACATATATTTTTGTGTTCTGGTTTATTTATTGTATAGGTTATATGTACAACGCAACCTAAATCTGGAAATTTACCTCCTTTCAACCCCAAACTAGAGATGATATTTCATTATCGACACTAACACACGCAAGAGAACCCTTTTAAGGATTACACACCACGCCTTGAGACTTTTTTAAACCCCTATTCTTCTGAAACCAAACTTATGACTGAAATAAAATTTCATAATATGGATGAAAATAATAGGACATTAAAAGATCTAACCTCTCCTAATATATAGATCCATCCCAAATACATTTAAATACAAGGTGAAGCACCTAATTTTAAACTAAAATATAGTTTAATTAACTTATTACCAAGATTTCATGGACTCACGGGAGAATATCCACATAAGCACTTGAAATAATTTCACATTGTGCGTTCAACATTATAACCTACAAGTGTGGATGAAGAACAAGTAAATATTATGGAATTCCCCTTCTCATTAAAATACACTGAAAAAGATTGGTTGTATTATGTTAATTCCCAAATTAGAGGTTGGGTGGACATGAAACACCTTTTTTTTAAATACTTCCCAGCCTCTCGAACTACAATTATAAGGAAATAAATTTGTGTAATAAGGAAATCACAAGGGGAAACACTTCATGAATACTAGAAAATATTTAAAATGATTTGTTCAAGTTGCCCACACCACCAAATTAGTGATCGAATTTTAATATAATATTTTTATGAAGGTTTAATTCCTATTGATCAAAACATGTTTAATGCTGCTATAGGTGGTGTGCTAGTTAATAAAACACAATGACTATAAGGACCCTCATTGAGAACATATCATATAACACACATCAATTTGGTTTAAGGTCGAGTGTACCCATTTGAGGTGTCTATGAGTTATATATTTCTAAGTTTGAAAAGAAGGTGGACATGAAGTTTGAAGAGTTAAGTACCCTTCTCTGAATACTTGATCTTTATTAAGGTAAATTCTAATTTCTTCCTCCCATCCCTTGTGGTATTTGTTCTGCTAACACCCATTATTATAACCAATTCCTTCAATTGAGAGAACCTTCTAAGAGTTTTAAGGAAATATTTACAGTATGCCTCTATAGCCATCCCATTAGGAAAGAACCATATTATCCATCTAATCCTAGGTGGAAATAAAACCAAGCCTATAATCAAGGGGTATTCAAACCAACTTCAATAACTGTGGAACCAACTGAGGCAAAGTAGTTATCCACTACCACCACCCAAAAATCCTCAACCTTCACAAAGTCTTTTCCAAACACCCCCTCCAAAACCTAAGCCTATCCTAGAGTAAATAATGAAATAAATGGCTAAAAATAACCTCAAATTCCAATAAACCACCCAAGCATCCATACAGGACCTAAAAACCCAAGTAGTCCTACTCACCAACTAAATAGGGGAAATCCAAAGTCATGGGTTGGGTAAACTAGTTTCTCAAACACTAGTCAACCCTAGGGATCATGGAAATGTCAGTTCTATCACCCTTCAAATTGGAACATAAATTTAAATCCAAATGATCCCTTCATTAGAGTGATCCCCTCCTAAGGAAACTTCCATTCCAACCATCTCAAATGATATAAATAAGAAAAATCCTTTTCCGGAGAAAAATACCACCAAAGGAAAGATTGTTTCTATTTACGAGTCTCCTAGACCAACCATTCATCTTCCATTTCTCCAAAGTTCCACACAACCAAGAAAATAAAAAGAAACTGAACTTGAAAAATAAATCTTGAAAATTTTCAAAAAATTGTAGGTTAATATCCCATTGATTGATGTCGTAAAGAAAATTCCACAATACGCAAAGTTTCTAAAATATATGTCTACACACCGAAGGTTAATTCATGGTGATAAAAAATTCATCTTTGGGAGGAACGTATCATCATTGATTGGGTCATCACTTCCAACCAAATTCAACAATCTTGGAACATTCTCAATTCCATTCACCATTGGGGAGTATTTCTTTTCTGATGTTATGCTTGATCTGGGTGATTATATAAATGTGATCAATCACTCAATTTTCTCTTCATTATGGGTTGGGTAATTGAATCCTATGACAATTTTTGTTCAAATGGAAAACTAGAGTGTTGCACACCCCTTTGGTGTGTTAGAGGATGTTCTTGTGAGGGTGAAATGTTTAATTTTTTTTACCAAATTTTATGTGCTTAAAATGGAAGATGATATGATGAATGGACATACCCAAATTATATTGGGGATACCTTTCTTGAAAACTACCAAAACCATAATTAATGTCCATAATGGTACATTATCTATGGATTTTGGTGGTGACTTTTCCACTTCAACATCCTTGATTCCATGAGGCACCCCTCAGAAGAATATTCCTAAATTTTAGTTAATTCAATTGATGTAATCCCTTCCCATGAAAAAAACATTTCTTTCACTTGATCCCATTTTTTGGTTTTCATCATTGATAGAAATTCTAGGTAATGATTCATGCATTGAATGTTTTTAATGACCCAAAGTTTCATTAATGGAAAATCCCTCTTGATCTTAGTAAATGTCTCTTTATATAAAATGTTTTTATAAAATATCAACTTCATTGGTTTTATGATAAGAATTGTGACCATTACTTTTATAGCAGTTGAATAGTGATCACATTATTAGTATAAATATAGGTCCCTAACAAATCCAAATTTACTCAGACAAAAGAAGAAATGGCCTCATCCAATAGAATTGCCCCATACGAAGCCCATTTATCGGAGCTCGGAAAAGAGGTGGCGTCCTTGGGCTTCGGTCTTGACCAAGTCCAAGTGGAGCTTCACCATGTCAAGCTCGAACGGGACCATCTACGGGAGAAGTGGAAGTTTATAGAAATTACCACTCGAGTGATGTTATCCGAGCCACCCCAAGAGTCTCTCACCATCGCACACCTTACCCTTAGGTATCATGCGGTTGTTTTAAGGGGTTATGTAACTAATCTATAGTACTATGTTCATGTACATTATTTTTTTATATAATAATGAATATAATTTCTTGTCATTATTGATACATTTTAAATAGTTTTTAAAATACAAATGGTGTTTTTAGTTATTATTTAATTAAGAAATCTATTTTATTAAATTAAGGGATTTTTGAATTAAATAATATTTTAATAAAATATTATTATTATTATTATTAGATTAATTTTATTACATATAAATGATCATATAATTTTATGAATGCAATTATAATTTTTATTAAGGTTTGAAAGCCATTTTTGTCAAAACCCGTGAATTTTAAATAAATGTCGATTTTTATTTTAAAAGTGAAAATTCACATATTTATAAAAATATTTAGATAAAATAAATGTTATTTTTGGAATCAGGACGTCAAAATTATCCAACAGTGAATTTTTCATAATTTTCTGACACAGTCAAATTTTTGAGTAAAAATTAAATACCGTTTAAATATATAATGTGTTTTATGACATCATAATGACCCAATAGTGATGTAATAAAATACTATAATATTTATGTTCGGAAAATATATGTTTTAACATTAAAATAATGTGATTTTGGGTTTGTTTGGCTTACTTTTCAAAGCATTAATGGACCCCTCAAGACTTATTAAAGACCTTGTCTTTTTAAATTAATTTCCATGGGAGTGTGACTCACCTCCACATAAGAAACCCTAATATTTTAAGAATTTTGGACCTTGGACTTATAAAATATTATTTTCCTCTTCCCTTTTCCAAAAACTATGGGCAAAAACCGTGGGATGGTTTGTGGTTTGGATTAATTTAATATAAGGGGTCCCAAACCTAAATAATAAAGAATTCCCTCACCTTTCCTATATAAACCCACCCAAGATCCCACTTCCTACTCAATCAAAGCATTTGGAGTTCGTCCAAAATCTGAACTACTCTCTCTAGAATCCTCCCAAGGTGCCCCAAGCTCCCAAGAAGCATCTCACAAGCCTCTCTCTCGCCTTTGTAAGCACACTTCCAAGTAAGGGTTTTTTTTCTTCCTTTATCATTTTTGTCCAATTTTATTTAAGTTGTTTTGCCATTTTAATTTCAATTATAAATGTTGGGGTATGGTTTAGAACCTCCCTCATACTTTCCTATTTATATTTGAATGATGGGGAGACCCTTTCTCTCTCATTAAATGCCTCTCATGTACACTCATTACTATGCTGAAATTCCGAAAGGAACTTCTCTCTCCTCTTTTACATTCAAGCAATACTTTTGTATCATGAATCTAAATTCCATTACAATTGTTGGGACATGTATCTATATGACCTCCTTACTGTCCATTACATGTAAATATGATGAGGAACCCCTTTCTCTCTCATCAACCATTTTTATGAATTCTTATGTCACGCCGTTACACTGCTGAAATCGCACCGATTTTCTAAGCCAATGTCATTGTGTAGTGAATACCATGCCCATTTCTCCATCAAGGGTATTCACCTTTATGAAAATTTACTTATTGATTGTAAAGTTTCATGTATGAATTCCACATTCCTTTATCTTTGAATAAATGATTATGTTTTATGAATCCATGTTTTATGATCCATGTGGCACACTTATGCATGAAATGAAATGTTTAAGAAGGGTGCACCCTTATAGCGCTCCAATGCATTGGGTAAAGTATAGTATCATGATACGTCATGTGAAATGAGTGTTGACTCATGCTAATTCAAGTGAAACGAGGTTTTAATCGTGCTTTATGTGCAATGAGTATTTTCTCATGCTCCATGTGCAATGAGCCTTGGCTCATGCTAATTCCATGTTAAGTGTTGTTGCCACATTTCCATGTTATGATTATCATGATTTATCATGCCTTTATGTTCATGTTTTTCTTATGCTCTATTGATATGCCTATTGTCTAACATGTATTTTACTCCTCATGTTATTCCATGTGTACTCCCTTACTGGGCTTTATAGCTCACCCTTTTCTTATGCATGTCCTCAGGTTATCCCATGCAATGCTAAGTACGAAGGAATGTAGTGGTCATGTAAAGTAAGTTTTCAATAAAGATGTTGTATTTCATGTTTTAAGTTTTTATGTAGTGATCCTAAACCCCAAAGACACTAAACCTCTCGATCTTATTTGTTGTATCAAGTGAAGTTTTATGTAATAAATCATGTTTAAGTTATAATAAAAAGCAGGGTTGTCATAGTTGGTATCAGAGTATAGGTTTAGTTATTTTTGGGGTTAGGATTAGAAAACCCTATTAAAGCCTTAGAGACAAGACTAAGTGTAATAAAAATATCCCTATGTTTTGGTAAGTACTGAGTAAGTGGTTTATCAAAAAAATACATCCCTGTCTGGATACGAGCAGGTAGAGGCGGCTCTGGCACAGATGTATCCTAGGGGTAAAACCAGAAAACACCGCTTTAAGCTAGACTCGAACAGGAACTGGTGCATGACAACGGGCCTTGCTTCACTCTTGGTTACGACACTCTCAGGGGATATGCTTTGGTAAATTCACAAGCTTAGTATGAACCCTTATTAAGGGAATTAAAAAATTCCCCTAAGAATATATGTTAGAAATTAGATCATGAAAATCCTAGATTGAAGCCTATAGACTCATGAGTTAAGGAAATGAAAGTTTATTTATAAGTCATAAACTTTTGTCTTTGGATTACCCTTTATGTTTTACCCCTAACATTCATTTTATTCCAGCTAATGGCCGGTAATAGGAGGACTCGGGCTAACAACTGATGTGAAGATCAGTGTGATGACTATACTAATGAGATGCCCAATCCAATGGGAGCGGTAATCGCGAACTTTGTCACGCTTCTCTCTCAGCTAACTCAAGAATTGAATAGAAACATGGGTAAAGAGGAACATCCAAACCCCCCTAAGAAAGAACAAGTCGCTATCGAGAGCTTCATGAGACAAAGGCCTCCTACTTTTAGTGGATCTTCTGATCCCACGATCGCTGAACAATGGATCAACTCCATTGAAAAGATCTTCTCCATCCTTCAATGTTCTGAACAAGAGAAGGTTCTCCTAGAAGCTTATCGTATGGAGGGTGAAGCTGATGAATAGTGGACGTTGATCAAAAATATGAAGCCTGAGGAGGAGATCGAGGCGTTGGAATGGAAGGATTTCCGGAAGATGTTTTTCGATAAATATTTTCCGCGCACCCTCCGGCTTAAGACGGAAAGGGACTTCCTTTCCCTCAATCAAAAAGATGAAGAATATGTTGGAGCGTATGAGTAAAACTTCACAAGTCTTGCACGATACGCTTCCAGCTTTGTCGTTACCCCCAAATGCAAGGTTGACCGCTTCTTTGGTGGGATGAAGCCAAGCCTGTGGAAAGCATTAGTGATCCGTGACTTCGACAGCTATGACAAAATTGTCCGATGTGCCCTCAAGGTCGAAATAGAGATCGCAGAATCGCAGGGGTATCATGGGGATAAGAAGCGTAAGGTAGACTTAAATGCTGGCGGTCGAATGGATAAATCCAACGGTGCTAAGAAGATCCAGCACCCCACTTGCCAAAAGTGTGGAAAGAAGCACCCTGGAAATTGCCTTAAGTGGACGAGGAAATGCTTTAGGTGTGGAAGAGAAGGGCACCTAGCTGTTAACTGTCGGCAAGAAAGACCCGTGGCTGCGACAGAGGATAGGAACACTCCATTCAAACCTCAACGCGTTGTTCAATGCTACAAATGCAAAGAACCGGGTCATTTTATAAATCAGTGCCCTAATCCAATGGTTTTTGAAGATAACCAACAACCTCCAAGGCAGCAAGGAAGAGCTTTTGACATCACTTCTTCCGAAGTGAACCCCGACAACGAAGTGGTGATAGGTACACTAGTTATTCATTCAAGAATAGCGAACGTACTTTTTGATTCAGGTTCTATGCATTCTTTTATATCTCAAAAGTTTATTAGAACAATCCCAGCACCACCACAAATCATGGAAGTAAAGATGTCGGTGAGTACGGAAAATGGAGCAATCATTGCATCCCATGAATATAAGTCCTCCCCTGTTATAATCTGTGGATTGAATTTCCTAGAGAACCTCATCATACTCCCTCTGGTGGGATTTGATTCAATTCTTGGCATGGATTGTCTTTACTTATATAGAGCCAACATAAATTTTTGGGAGAGGGAAATCACACTCCATTTGGAGAATCGACCCCCAATTCTTTACAAGTGTAAGGAGCAAGATGAATCTCATTTAGCTTTATCATCTCAATCATGGATATTATTGCCTTATGAGCATGCGTATCTGGCTCAGATGATTGAATCCAAGGAAGAAACCATCCTTGAAGAAATGCCTATTGTGAGGGAATTCGCTGAAGTGTTTCCCGAGGAACTGCCTGGTCTTCCTCCTAAAAGGGATGTTGAATTCTGAATTGAACTTATACCCAGGGCTTTACCAATATCCAGGAATCCATATAGAATGGATGTTTTAGATCTTGAAGAGCTGAATAAACAACTACTAAAGAATCTGGATAAAGGGTTTATATGCCCAAGTGATTCACCATGGGGTGCACCAGTCCTCTTCGTCAAGAAGAAGGATGGGTCAATGCGGCTTTGCATCGATTATCGTGAACTTAACAAAATCACGATAAAGAACAAGTATCCTCTCCCAATAATTGATGACTTGTTCGATTAGCTGTGTGGAGCACAATTCTTCTTCAAGGTAGATTCGCGGTCAGGATATTATCAAGTAAGGGTGAAGAAGGAAGATGTCCCCAAGACTGCTTTTCGTACAAGATACAGGCACTATGAATTCATAGTAATGCCTTTCGGACTCACTAATGCTCCAACAATCTTCATGGAATTAATGAATAGAGTCTTTAGAGATTACCTAGACAAATTTGTGGTAGTATTTATAGATGATATTCTAATATACTCCAAAACCAAGGAGGATCATGAGGAGCATTTAAGAACTGTACTAGAGACTTTGCGCAAGGAGAAGCTCTATGCAAAGTATAGCAAGTGTGAGTTCTGGTTAAAGGATGTCTCATTATTGGGCCATATCATCACAAGCAATGGGATATCTGTGGATCCCTCCAAAACAGATGCAATTGAGGGATGGCCGAGGCCAACATCGGTAACGGATATCCGTAGCTTCTTGGGGTTAGCTGGATATTATCGACGATTTGTGAGAAATTTCTCACGATTGTCCAACCCTCTTACCAAGATAACTCGAAAGGGAGTACAGTTTTCTTAGAGTGATGAATGCAAATAAAGCTTCAAGGAGTTGAAAAGGAGGCTTATCACTGCGCCCGTGCTCACTTTACCCACAAGTGGGGAGCTTTTTCTGGTATTCAGTGATGCTTCGAAGATGGGCTTAGGATTTGTGCTGATACAGAATGATAAAGTGATATCCTATGCCTCAAGGCAGTCGAAAATCCATGAGAGAAACTATCCAACGCATGATCTGGAGTTGGCAGCGCTGATCTTTGCCTTGAAAATCTGGTGGCATTATCTCTATGGAGAGAAATGTGAGATATATACTGACCACAAGAGTCTTAAATATATATTCACCCAGAAAGAGCTTAATATGCGCTAGAGAAGATGGATAGAGCTCATCAAGGATTATGACTGTTCAATCCATTACCACCCTGGGAAAGCGAACAAGGTGGCAGATGCCCTAAGTAGAAAGGATCCAGCGATTCTATCAATGATGATAATTGAGAAGGATCAAATCTTCTTAGACTTGATGAATATGGACATGGGAATCATAGAGAAGGGAACATCATCAATCCTTTCACAAATTATTGCTCAACCGTCTCTTTTGGAAAGGTTAAAGGATGCTCAAAAGGATTATGTGGGAATTCAACAAAAAGTGGGAGCTATCGAAAAAGGGAAATCCTCGGAGTTTAATGTTAATGAAGAAGGAATTGTGCGGTTTGGGAAAGGACTATGTGTTCCATCAAGTCCGGAGCTGAAGAAGGAACTTTTGGATGATTCACATAGTTCAAATTTCTCTATTCACCCAAGGAGCACAAAGATTTATCGAGATCTCCGAGAAAACTTTTGGTGGGATAATATGAAGAAGGAGATCGCTGAATATACATCAAAGTGCCTGTTGTGTCAGCAAGTGAAGGTAGAAAGGCAGAAGTCTAAGGGGATGATGCAACCATTGCCCATACCAGAATGGAAATGGGATAACATCACCATGGACTTTGTCACTGGACTTCCAAGGACATCCAAAGGCAACAATGCAATCTGGGTTGTTGTGGATCATCTTACAAAGACTGCACACTTCATTTCTATTCGGGAGGATTTCTCATTGGATCAACTGGCACAGATATATATCAGGGAAGTGGTAAGGTTGCATGGAGTACCACTCTCTATTGTGTCTGACCGAGATCCAAGATTCACCTCTAAGTTTTGGAAGAGCCTTCAACATGCTCTGAATACTGAACTGAACTTCAGTACGGCCTATCATCCTTAAACTGATGGCCAATCTGAGCGGACTATCCAAACACTTGAGGATATGTTGAGATCATGCTCAATGGACTTTAAAGGAGGATGGGATCAACATCTTCCTCTAGTTGAGTTCTCTTATAATAACAGTTTCCACTCGAGCATCCAAATGGCACCATATGAAGCCCTGTATGGGAAAGGTGTAGAACACCGGAATGTTGGGATGAGGTCGGTGAACGTAAGCTGCTGGGACCAGAAATGGTTGAGGAAATGGTGGAGAAGGTGAAAACCATTCAGCAACATATCAAGGCAGCCCAGAGTCGACAGAAGAGTTATGCAGATAATCATCGACAAGACCTTGAGTTTAAAGTTGGAGACATGGTTTTTCTACGCATATATCTGTAGAAGAAGGTAATGAGGTTTGGAAAGAAAGGGAAGTTAAGTCCAAGGTACATTGGCCCCTTCGAGATTCTTGATCATGTCGGGGTTGTGGCCTATCGACTAGCACTTCCACCTACTATGGCCAAAGTGCATGATGTCTTTCATGTATCCCTCTTAAGGAAGTACATACCGGACCCTTCACATGTACTCTCTGCTGAGGTGGTACAATTGGAAGATGATCTTTCTTATGAGGAGCAACCAGTGAAGATCTTAGATCGTAGAGAAAAAGTTCTACGAAATAAGACAATGCCCCTCGTCAAGGTGTTGTGGAGAAACCACAAGTTTGAAGAAGTGACTTGGGAATTGGAGGAAATGATGAAGCTGAGTTACCCACATCTGTTTTAGTGTGGGAAAAGGAAAATTTCGAAGGCAAAATTTATTAAGGGGGGAATATTGTAATGACCCAAAGTTTCATTAATGGAAAATCCCTCTTGATCTTATTAAATGTCTCTTTATATAAAATGTTTTTATAAAATGTCAACTTCATTGGTTTTATGATAAGAATTGTGATCGTTACTTTTATAGCCGTTGAACAGTGATCACATGATTAGTATAAATATAGGTCCTTAACAAATCCAAATTTACTCAGACAAAAGAAGTGATGGCCTCATCCAGTAGAATTGTCCCATACGAAGCCCATTTATCGGAGCTCGGAAAAGAGGTGGGGTCCTTGGGCTTTGCTCTTAACCAAGCCCAATCTGAGCTTCACCATGTCAAGCTCGAACCGGACCGTCTACGGGAGAAGCGGAAGTTGATAGAAATTACCACTCGAGCAATGTTATCCGAGCCACCCCAAGAGTCTGTCACCATCGCACACATTACCCTTAGGTCTTATGCGGCTGTTTTAAGGGGTTATGTAACTAATCTATAGTACTATGTTCATGTACATTATTTTTGTATATAATAATTAATATAATTTCTTGTCATTATTGATACATTGTAAATAGTTTTTAAAATACAAATGGTGTTTTTAGTTATTATTTAATTAAGAAATCTATTTTATTAAATTAAGGGATTTTTGAATTAAATAATATTTTAATAAAATATTATTATTATTATTATTAGATTAATTTTATTATATATAAATGATCATATAATTGTATGAATGCAATTATAATTTTTATTAAGGTTTGAAATCCATTTTTTTCAAAACCTGTGAATTTTCGATAAATGTCGATTTTTATTTTAAAAGTGAAAATTCACATATTTAGAAAATTGTTTAGATAAAATAAATGTTATTTTTTGAATCAAGATGTCGAAATTATCCAACGGTGAATTTTTCATAATTTTTTGAGACAGTCAAATTTTTGAGTAAAAATTAAATACCGTTTAAATATATAATGTGTTTTATAACATCATAATGACCCAATAGCGATGTAATAAAATACTATAATCTTTATGTTAGGCCAATATATGTTTTTAAATTAAAATAATGTGATTTTCGATTTGTTTGGATTACTTTTCAAAGCATTAATGGACCCCTCAAGACTTATTAAACACCTTGTCTTTTTAAATTAATTTCCATGGGAGTGTGACTCACCTCCACATAAGAAAACCTAATATTTTAAGAAGTTAGGACCTTGGCCTTATAAAATATTATTTTCCTCTTCCCTTTTCCAAAAACCATGGGCAAAAACTATGGGATGGTTTATGGTTTGGATTAATTTAATATAAGGGGTCTCAAACCTAAATAATAAAGAATTCCCTCACCTTTCCTATATAAACCCACCCAAGATCCCACTTCCTCCTCACTCAAAGCCTTTGGATTTCGTCCAACCTATGACCTACTCTCTCTAGAATCCTCCCAAGGTGCCCCAAGATCCCAAGAAGCCTCTCACAAGCCTCTCTCTAGCCTTTGGAAGCACACTTCCAAGTAAGGGTTTTTTTTCTTCCTTTCTCATTTTTGTCCAATTTTCTTTAAGTTGTTTTTCCCTTTTAATTTCAATTATAAATGTTGGGGTATGGTTTCTCACCTCCCTCATACTGCCATATTTATGTTTGAATGATGGGGAGACCCTTTCTCTCTCATTAAATTCCTCCCATGTACACCCGTTACTATGTCAAAATTCCGAAAGGAACTTCTCTCTCTTCTTTTACATTCAAGCAATACTTTTGTATCATGAATCTAAATTCCATTAAAATTGTTGGTACATGTATCTATATGACCTCCTTACTTTCCATTACATGTAAATATGATGAAGAACCCCTTTCTCTCTCATCAACCATTTTTATCAATTCTTATGTCATGTCGTTACGCTGCCGAAATCGCACCGATTTTCTAAGCCAATGTCATTGTGTAGTGAATACCATGCCCATTTCTCCATCAAGGGTATTCACCTTTATGCACATTTACTTATTGATTGTAAAGTTTCATGTATTAATTCAACATTCCTTTATCGTGGAATAAATGATTATGTTTTATGAATCCATGTTTTATGATCCATGTGGCACACTTATGTATGAAATGAAATGTTTAAGAAGGGTGCACCCTTATAGCGCTCCAATGCATTGGGTAAAGTATAGTATCACGATACGTCATGTGCAATGAGTGTTGACTCATGCTAATTCAAGTGTAATGAGGGTTTACTTGTGCTTTATGTGCAATGAGGATTTTCTCATGCTCCATGTGCAATGAGCCTTGGCTCATGCTAATTCCATGTTAAGTGTTGTTGCCACATTTCCATGTTATGATTATCATGCTTTATCATGACTTTATGTTCATATTTTTCTTATTCTCTATTGATATGCCTATTGTCTAAAATGTATTTTACTCCTCATGTTATTCCATGTGTACTCCCTTACTGGGCTTTATAGCTCACCCTTTTCTTATGCATTTCCTCAGGTTATCCCATGCAATGTTAAGTATGAAGGAATGTAGTGGTCATGTAAAGGAAGTTTTCAATAAATATGTTGTATTTCATGTTTTAAGTTTTTATGTAATGATCCTAATCCCCAAATACACTAAACCTCTAGATATTATTTTTTGTATCAAGTGAAGTTTTATGTAATAAATCATGTTTAAGTTGTAATAAAAAGCAGGGTTGTCATAATGTTGTACTGGTTTAGAAAAATGTCATGCATGTTCATTAATTGATGATTTATTGAGAACTGGGGATCCCATGACCATCGATGATACTGTTAAACTTGTAAAAGATTATTTCTTATATGAGGATGTTACCATTGAGAAGTTATATGAGATAGATGACCATGCACTTTCACATTTACACCCATCAATCCAAAATCCACCTGAATTGGAACTTAAACCACTACTTCAAAATTTGAAATATTCATATCTTTTGAATGGAAATAAGTTGTCTGTCGTCATTGCTATTTCACTACCTCTAGATCATGAATTGTGACTACTTAAACATTTGAGAGATTATAAACAATCATTGGTATGTAAAATTGCTGACATTCCTGGTATTATCCCATCAATTTTCACAAATAATATATTGTTAAATGATGAGGCTAAACCAGTGAGTAAGGCACAACGTTGACTGAACTCAAACCACCTAGATGTTGTTAAATTGGAGGTAACAAAACTACTAGCTACAGAAATCATTTAACCCATTTTTGACATCCAATGGGTTAATTCGGTGTAGGTAGTTCCTAAAAAAATTGGTCTAAACATAATTAAAAATGAAAATAGTGAATTGATTCCAACCCATGTTCAGCATAGATGACGTGTTTATATAGAATATCGCTGAATAAACCAACATGCTAGGAATGACCATTTCTTATTATTTTTCATTGACCATATGCTAGAGAGGATAGAAGGGAAGTCTAAATTTTGTTTCCTTGATGGGTATTCTGGATAATTTCCTATCCATATTTCCCTTGAGGATTAAGAAAAGACAACCTTCACTTTCCCCTTTGGAACATTTTCCTATTGGAGGATTTCATTTGGTTTGTGAAATGCTCCAGGTACTTTCCAGTGATTCATGGTTAGTATTTTTTCGGATTAACTATAGAATTTCATGGAAGTTTTCATGGATTATTTCACTGTATATGGTTACTCTTTTGATCAGTGTTTGAGTAGTATTGGTTTTTTTTTACATCGCTGTATTGAAAATAATCTTATATTAAATTATAAGAAATGTAATTTCATGGTGCGACAAGGTATAGTGCTTGGACATGTAATTTATGTGGATGGGATCCAAGTTGATAAATCAAAAGTGAATGAAATTTCTTCCCTACCATTCCCCAAAAATGCAAAGTATGTGCGGTATTTCATAGGTCATAATGGATTTTATCAGTGTTTCATTCATGGTTTTAGTAAGATTTCACTTCCCCTCTCCTAATTACACCAAAATGAATAATAATTTTTGTTTTATAAAATTTTGAGGATGCCTTTAACAAAATGAAATGGCGTCTCACATCACTTCCAGTAATCTCACCACCTTAGTGGGATTTACCATTTTAGCTCTTGTGTGATGCATCTAACTGTTCATTTGGGGTAGTCTTATCACAATGGGTTGATCGAGCTCCACATGTTATTGTCTATGCCTCACGCAAACTGGACCTTTCCCAATAAAACTACACCACAACTAAAAAATAATTCCTTTCCATTGTGTTTTCCTTTGATAAATTCAATTAATACCTTTTAGGGTCCCAAGTGATTATGTTATCAAACCATGGATCCCTCCGGTATCTCCTTAAGAAATTGGAATACAAAACACATCTCATTCATTGGATGATCCTCCTTTAGGAATTAAATCTAGAAATTAGGGATAAAAAGGAGCAGAAAATGTGGTGTCTGACCATATCGGTAGGATCCTTCCATCCTCAAACATTGAATCATCCCATTGTATTCCCATGAATGGAATGTTTTCTGATGAGAAATTTTACTGAGTGAAAGATGTTGTTCCTTAGCATGCTGAAATTATAAATTATTTGGTACCATCTTGCATTCCTACTGATTTCAACAAAGTCCAAGATGATCATCTAAAACATGAGTCTCGTTGATACATTTGGGATGACCCCTAACTTGGTGCACATGTAGTGATCAAGTCCTCGGGTTTTGTGTTATCAGGAGTGAGTTTTAGTCTATCCTTAGGTTCTTCTGCACTCTTGCTTGTGGGGACCACTTTGGTCCCTAATTGACTACTCTAAAGGTCCTCAATTCTAGACTCTTTTGGCTAACACTGTTTTAGGATTCCCATGTTTTCTATAAATCTTTTCCCCACTATCAAATAATGGGGAATGTCTCTAAATTAAATGAAATTTCATAGTAACCCTTTCTATTTCATGACATTCTCAATGTTTGGGGCATTGACTTTATGGGACCATTCCCAAATTCTTTTGGGAAATTTTACATTATTCTGGAAGTTGATTATGTGTCAAAATGGGTAGAGGCACGAGCCATGAGGACAGAAAATTCCAAGACAGTTGAGGAATTTTTGAGAACCCAAATTTTCTATGTGTTTAGATTACCTAGGTTTATCATCAATGAATAGGGTTCTCATTTATGCAAACAAGAAATGCAATCTCTTTGGCATCGAGATGGGGTCGGGCATCGAGTGTCTACTACATATCACCCACAAACCAATGGTCACACCAAGGTTTCAAATAGAGAGGTGAAAAAAATTCATGAAAAAACGATTCAACCCAATATAAAAGATTTGAATCTTAGAATCAATGATTAATTATGGGTTTATCATACTACCATCAAAACTCCCATTAGAATGTCACCATATCGGCTAGTTTTTTGAAAGATTTGTCACCTCCTTGTTGAAATAGAGCATCGGGCCTAATGGGAAATTAAAAAATGAAATTCTGATATTTCTGGTGCAGGTGATCAAAGGAATCTACATATTCATTAGTTGGAGGAAATGTGTAGAGATTCATATGAGAACTCTTAGATTTATAAAGAGTAAACCAAGGCTACCCATGACCGCCTCATCCTTAATCGTTAATTCCACATTGGGTAGAAGGTCCGCTTTTTCAATGTAAGGCTCAAGTTGCATCTAAGTTAGCTTTGTTCCCATGGGTTTGGCCCATACACTGTTACTAATGTTTATCCATTTGGTGTTGTTCAGGTTCAAAATGAAGAAACAAAACAAACAGTCATTGTCAATGGGACACGGCTGAAGCACTCACTACTACAAAATAGGTCTCTAACAACACTATTCTTTATCAACATTAGAAAAAATCACTAATAAAGGTCATCTTTATTAGCATTAAAAAAACACTGATAATTTTTACCTTTTATTATTTATTTTTTTAGCAATGATAAAATATACCTTTTAGCAGTGTTTTTTTAGCACTACTAAAGGGTTACCATTATCAATGCTTTATTTTTAGCACTGATAAAGGGTACTCTTTATTAGCGCTTTATTTTTAACACTGATAAAGGTTGTCATTTATCAGTAGTTTATTTTTAGCGCTCATAAAGGGATCCTTTATCAGTGCTTTCTTAGCTCTAATAAAGGTCTGAATAAAATGAAATAATTAAATAAAAAAAATAAAAAATGGGTTTATTAAAAAAATATTACAAATTTTATTAATTAAATAATTATTAATAAAAATGAATAAATTGATTATATTATATATAAACTATAAATAATAACAAATAGTATGTATTAAATATATTGATATGTGAAAAATAAAAATTAAACAAATAAAAATTAAAAAATAAGTAAATTGAGAAAAATATTAAACCTTTAATTAATTAGACAATTATTAATAATGTTAATAAATAGTATATATTAAATATATAGATATATATGAATGTATATAAATATGACTTATATAATAAAAAATATTTATGCTTTACATTAAATAGTCATATATTTAATGAATAATGGTTTATAATAAAAAATTAATATGAATTAAAAATACTGACTAATCGCATAGACTAATGGACATAATTGAATGTCGTTTGATTTTTCAATTCAACATAGATCAAACGTGTGTTATATTGATTTCACATATACATAATTAATACATTTTTATATACAATGCACACACACAAAACTTATCCATTTTTTCAATATTTTTAAAGTGTACTTATTTTTAATTTATTCAATTTCACTCATTTTTAATATGTATGCACTTAAGATTATATATTCATTAATAAGGTTAAAAAAAATATTTATAAATAAATATATTTATAAATGTACATTTAAAATATTTATACATTTATATATTTATAATTATAAATTAATAAATATATTTTTCAAGTATTTATATAATTATAAATAAATAATTATATATTTACATAATTATAAAATTTATAATAAATTTATTTAAATAATTAATATATTTACTATATTTATATTTATATATATTTAATAAATATATATATATATATAATGATATAAATATTATTTTTGAAAATATTTATATAATTATAAATAAAAAATTATATATTTAAATAATTATAAAATTATAATAAATATATTTAAATAAAGAATATATTTATTATATTTATATATATATATATATTAAATAGATATATATATTTTCAAAACAATACGTATAAATATGATAATAAATCCTTTATCAGTGCTTAAGTAATAAG
The DNA here is from genome assembly GCA_963277665.1 of Viscum album. NCBI lineage: Eukaryota > Viridiplantae > Streptophyta > Magnoliopsida > Santalales > Viscaceae > Viscum > Viscum album. The sequence goes on from OY728156.1 coordinate 45,821,833, forward strand.
AACTGATAAAAGGATTATTTATCAGCACATTTTTCACACTGATAAAGATGCCTTTTAGCAGCATTTATTACTAAAATTCTGATAAAAGTGTCTCGATCTATTTAAAAAACCCTAACCAGTCGTGAACCCGTCATGATATCAAAATCTTTCTCTAGAATCCACCCACTGTTGGTGCTCCTCAGTGAATCGAAACTCGAATCAAATCTCGAATCAAGGCTCAAACAAATCCAAGGCTCAAATTCAAGGCTCGAAGGATTTAAGGGTCGAAGGAATCCAAGGCTTGAATGTAATTATTTCTCTATTTTCTCTCGAATGTAAGTATTTCTCTACTTTCTCTTGGGGAACTTAGGGTGTAAAACATCATTGGTTTTGGCCATGGTGGAGGTTGTTTTGAAACTATAAGTGTGGTGAGTTAGCCATTTTAGAGACTTGGCTGTGGATATTATCCATTTCGATGCTTGAAATTTTTATAGTATGAAACACCTATACTTTGAGCCTTTACAAATTTTCTCCCAGACCATACAAGCATCTCCTTCCTTCTTAATTACAGTTGTGAATTAATGTAGGGGATTTGTGAGCTACTCTTTTATTTTTGTGAAAGTGTGGATGAATCATGATTTATTTTTGTTGGATAAATAGTGTAATTAACCATATGGTGCAAGCCTCATTGCATTTTACATCGTCTATATAATTTTGTATGTATCGATTTCCAGGATGATAGTTGGGTAGCCTATGAGACTACTTCCTGGTGTGTTAAATTGACTAGTTATTTTTGTATTTGTGTAGTAGAGACTTTAGATGGGGAGTATTTTTTTATAGATCGATTAATTTTCTGATTCCACTTAGATTTCTGAGTGAAGTAAGGGTATTCCACTTAGAAAATGTGACCTCACGAGATTCATTCAGTCTCGATAGAGGCTAGTTTTATGGGATAGATATTGCAAGGGTTTTTGTGTTTTTCTCCCTTATTTGTGATATATCTTATTGATTTGAATTATTGATTTATTACAACTTCTTTATAGACCTCCCTAGAATCTCAAGGATTGGTCAATGTGTATAAGATGGCCTCCCAAGAATCCTTCAGATGGGTAGATCTGATGCGATGGCCTCCCTAGAATCTTTGGGATAGGTCGGTGTGGTGATATGGCATCCCAAGAGTCTTGAGATGTTTTCAAATATTTGATATACCATTAATATTAAATATAATAATTCCTTTGGTTGTTACATAACTTTTTCCAAAAAATAGAATGAAGGTTATCATATTCTATATATTATAAATTATTTTTAGGTATTCATCATTTTAGGTCTACATGTATTGGTTCCACCCCTGGGAATCTATAATTTTCATCCATGTATATGAAATGATTATTTATTTATTAAAATGTTTTATCAATACATTTTTATATCTTCTAGTTGATTGAATGACAGTCTATTATTCTTATTTATCATATTTGGGTATCTTATTACTTCTTAATTGTAACATCCTGAGATTTTAAAAGGAAATACTATGTACTTAAATGAACTACTAAACATTATGTGACCTTTATAGTCTAGTAGTTAAACATAATTTTTCCACTTTTGTAATTTGAATTTTGAAAATATGACATACATGGTTGCGATCATTATGATATTTGGAGTCTGATATGATCAACTTAATTTTTTTGAATAGTAACTAACCATTATGAATAGTAATGTTACCCTTATGAATAGTAATATGACCCTTATGAATAGTAACATGACCAAATGAATATTAACCTCACTAATGAAGGTATAAATAAAATTTAGGCATCTTATAAGTTAAAATATGATCATAGTATAAGTAAATAAATATTTTTAAAAGTGTTGGTATTTTTATAAATATTTAATTACAATTTTATGATTAATTTATTAATTTAAATGAAAATTTGTTTTAAGAAAATATAATCTTAAATTATGTATTTATTTTCATATGGTTATAAGATAATTTTATGAGTCCTTGATTATTTTTTTCAGGTATTATAAAATCAATTATAGTTTTAATATTGTTATTTTCCATATAAATTTAATTTTAATTAAAAATTAAATTTGAGATATTTAGAAAATTATTTTCATAAAATGGATTTCATTTTTTAATTCTACACATACAAAAATAATTGGGGTGAATTTTTGAGATTTTTCTAAAATACTTGAATTTTTGTGAATAGTAAAATATGATGATTTACAGTAAATGCTAAATAAATGAATTTCTGCATCATGTTTGAGTCATGGATGATGTAAATGGCCATTGGTTCAAACTAACATGCTATATTTATTATTTTTAGTTTCAATAATCAAGAATATTCACATTCTTGAGCAACAAAATTAAACTAATGATTAAAATAATGGAAAACCCCTCCTCTCCTCCACTATAAATATCACCCCTCTTTACCTCTTCTCTCCACTCCTATCAAGACTTGTGACTCATCCAAATTCTACTTATATATCTCATTAATCTTCTATCCCACATCCAAAATCCCTTGGTATCTTAAAAATATCAAATCCTCTTCCCTAAAGAGGTTCTCAAGGAAGATATATTCAAGAGGTAAATTCCTCTTTTCATTTATTTTATTTTCTTTCAAGTTCCTTTCTTTATTTTTATTTCCTCGCCTATTTTCATCCAAATTTTATGATAACTCTAGTACCTTAAATTTACTATAATTTTGTTATGATAATTCAATAATTCATCATAATCTCTCCTTTCCCATCCTTTTATACTAAAAATGAAAACACTATCCGAGATGTCATAATTTATCACATTCAAGGACAATGGGTTTTCAATTTTTATTACCATCTTCAATTCTGGTCATGAAACCATGTTTATGGTTGAACCAGACTATAATATATGTATTATGTCTAATTTAAGTTTCTTGAATCTTTTTTACACTTGATATTAATTTATAAATCAAAAATGTGTTTGATGTAATCAAAACCCACAAATTAACCAAAACACTTATCATTAAAGTTTTATATAATGATTCATATTCACTCAAAATAACCAAATGAATTTTATAACCATGTAATCATATGGACGTTTACTAATAACATATAAATATAGTTCTGTGAAACCATTCTCATCTTACATGTTTATCCTTACATGTATATAAGTAAACCAATCATGAAAACAAAGGAAATAAACGCTCCCAAAAAAATTAAACCTATTAACCAATCAAAAAGGTCATGAATAAACTTAATAAGGTTATAATAAATAGATTATATGAATAATAGGTTCTATAAATATTAATTAATGAATGTAATTTGGTTATTCGGGACATTAAGATCAATTGAAGGACACCATCAGACTTAAGGTAAGGGATTCTACTCGAACCTCCATTATTCCTTCAGGTTGCTCTATCTTTATTTTTACCCAAATAAAGTTATCTGTTATTTTTATGTATATATTATAAATAAAGTTTACATGATCCAAACTCATGTATTAAAGTTCATTCATTATTCTATTTTGGGGATATACATGTTTTTAAGTGGTTCCCTCCTCAATACTTCTAGATAAGAAAACCCATTTAAGGGAACTTCCTGAATTCTTACCCATTTTCAAGTACACTATATAATATATTTTTAAGCCACAATTATTTTTATAAAACTACTCTTTTTATTATAAAAACATTCTTGGTTCACTTCTATTTTTATATAAAATATTATTCCATTTTATGTTTTAAATGACCTCTGATTTTTTCCTTTAACTGCACTAAAATGTTTTAATTCTAAAGTTTCATAAGTACTCTTTTTACTTGTTAATACTTCAAGTTGACATAACTTTTCATGATATATGCCTATAATACCCTATTATTCTCCATGAATGATCTGATTCCTTTCCTCTATGTACATTTTTATGATACTCCTATTTGTTATGCTTTATGACATGATTACAATACCCAATTATTACTATGGGTAACCCTTATGTCTATATATGATTGATTATATATGTATATATATATGGAAAGAATATTCATGAACTGTTATGATGGGAGTTCCCAGATATCACTCTAATGCATTGAGTAAAGTTGAGTCTCATGAGACGTTATGTGCAACGGTCTTGGCGGTTAGCCTTGACTCGTGCTACCATGTGCAACGGTCTTGGTGGTTAACCTTGACTTGTGATCCTCTATATGAAACGAGCCTTGACTCGTGATAAATTCATGTTTTATGTTGCTACCACATTACTATGACTTCATGTTTATATGATCCCATGTTTTATATTTTATGATTCTATATGTTCAATAATGTTCTATGCCTTTTTATATCATTATGTCATGCCTTCCAACCCATGTGAGAAGATTTATTCTTATGATTATTACCTTAGTGAGATTTTTATTCTAATCCCAAGTTTTTAAAAATGTTTTTCATAGGATTCCTTAGAAGTTCAAGGTGCAGTTAAAGTGCCAATGCAGCTGAATCTAATTAGTTATATTGTAATTATTTTTATAAACTCTAGTTTATATAAGGTTTGTCTAATACTTCAAAACATAGACCAGAAAAGGTCCTCAATTGTATAATGTATTGTGTATTTTTCTATTATCTTTTATACAAAAAATACACAACATGTTTTAGTACTGAATCCATGAGGGAAGGTTCAGGGTTTTACAGTTGGTATCAGAGGAACGGTCTAGACAACTTTTAAGATTAGACGTTTTCATTTTTTCTATAAAAATTTTAACGATAGTATTTACCTTTTAACTTTTAGTTAATTAAGTACACATAAGAAATTTTTTTTTCATAATTATCGATATGTAAATTCATAATTATAAGTAAAATGAATGAATTAAAAGGGTACAATTCATTTAATGGGGGAGAATGTAACATCCTGAGTTTTTAAAGGAAACACTATGTACTCAAATGAACTACTAAACACTATGTGACCTTTATAGCCTAGCAGTTAAACATAATTTTTCCACTTCTATGATTTGAATTTCGAAAATATGACATACACGGTTGCGATTAGTATGATATTTGGAGTCTGATAGGACTAACTTAATTTTTGTGAATAGTAACCTACCCTAATGAATAGTAATGTTACCCTAATGAATAGTAATGTTACCCTTATGAATAGTAATATGACCCTTATGAATAGTAACATGACCAAATGAATATCAACCTCACCAATGAAGGTATGAATAAAATTTTGGCATCTTATAAGTGACAATATGATCATACTATAAGTAAATAAATATTTTTAAAAGTGTTGGTATTTTTGTAAATATTTAATTACAATTTTATGATTAATTTCTTAATTTAAATAAAAAAAAATTTCATAAAATGTAATATTAAATTATTTATGTATTATATTATGGTTATAAGGTAATTTTATGAGACCTTGATTATTTTTTTAAGATATTATAAAATCAGTTAGAGTTTTAAAATTGTTATTTTTCATGTAAATTATGATTTTAATTAAAAATTAAATTTCACATAATTAGAAAATTATTTTCATAAAATTGATTTTATTTTTAAATTCTACATGTTTAAAAATGTTTGGGGTTAATTTTTTGTATTTTTCTAAAATACTTGAATTTTTTGTGAATGGTAAAATACGATAATTTACGATAAATGCTAATTAATTGAATTTCTGCATCATTCTTGAGTCATGGATGATATAAATGGATATTGGTTCGAACTCACATGATATATTTACTATATTTTGTCACAATAATCAATAATATTCATAGTCTTGAGGAAAAATATTAAACTAATGATTAAAATAATGGGAAACCCCTCCTCTCCTCCACTATAAATATCACCCCTCTTTGCCTCTTTTCTTCACTCCTATAAAGACTTGTTCCTAGTCAAAATTTTGCTCAAATATATCCATAATCCCCTATCCCACATCCATCAAACCTTGGTCTCTTCAAAATACCAAATAGTATCCCCTAAAGAGGTTCTCACTGAAGATATATTTGAGAGGTAAATTCCTCTTTTCATTTCTTTTATTTTCTTTCAAGTTCCTTTCTTTCTTTTTCTTTCCTCACCTCCTTTCATAAAAATGTTATGATAAATCCAATACCTTACATGTAATAGAATTTTTTTATAATAATATAATAATTCATCATCGTCTCTCTTTTCCCCTCCTTTTATACTAGAAATGAGAACACCATCCAAGATATGTTAATTTATCACATTCAAGGACGACGGGTTTTTAATTTCTATTACCGTCTTCAATTCTAGTCATGAAAGCATGTTTATGGTTGAAACATACTATAATATATGTATTATATCTAATTTAAGGTTCTATAATCTTTTGTACACATGATATTAATTTATAAATAAAAATGTGTTCAATGTGATCAAAAACTGCCAATTAACCGAAACGGTTATCATTAAAATTTTATATAATGATTCAACTTCACTCCAAGTAACCAAATGAATTTTATAACCATGTAATCCTCTGAATGTTAAATAATAACAATTAACTTTAATTCTGGGCAACCATTCTCATCTTACATGTTTATACTTTCATGTATATAAATAAACCAATCATGAAAACCAACGAAAATAGACGCTCCCAAAAAATGAAATTGAACGTATTAACCCATTAAAAGGTCATGAATGAACTTAATAAAGTTATAATATATAAATTACATGAATAAGGTGTTATGTAAATATTAATTAATGAATTTAATTTGGTTATTTAGAACATTAAGATCAAGTGAAGGACACCATCAGACTTAAGGTAAGGGATTCTACCCGAACCTCCATTATTCCTTCGGGTTGCTCTATCTTTCTTTTTACCCAAATGAAGTTATATGTTATTTTTATTTACATATTATAAATGAATATTAAATGATCCAAAATCATTTATTAATGTCCATTAATCATTATCTTTTGGGGATACACATTTTTTTAAGTGGTTCCCTCCTCAATACTTCCCGACAAGAAAACCCATTTAAGGGAACTTCCCGAATTCTTACCCATTTTCAAGTACACTATATAATCTATTTTAAAGCCACCATTATTTTTTATAAAACCTCCATTTTATTATAAAAACATTCTTGGTTCACTTCTATTTTTATATAAAATATTATTACCTTTTATTTTTTAAATGACCTCTGATATTTTCCTTTAACCGCACTAAAATGTTTTAATTATAAAGTTTCTTAAGTACTATTTTTACATTTTAATACTTCAAGTTGAAATAAATTTTCATGATATATTCCTATACTATCCTATAATTTTCCATGAATGATCTAATTCCTTTCCTCCATGTACGTTTTTATGATAATCCCATTTGTTATGATTTATGACATGATTATGATACCTAATTATTACTATGGGTAACCCTTATGTTTATGTATGATTGATTATGTATAATTATATATGTGGAAAGCATATTCATAAACATTTTATGATGGGTAAACCCATATAGTGCACCAATTCATTGGGTAAATTTGAGTCTCATGAGATGTTATGTGCAACGGTCTTGGCAGTTAGCATTGACTCATGCTGCCATGCACAATGGTCTTGGTGGTTAACCTTGACTTGTGATCCTCTATGTGCAATGAGCCTTGAATCGTGTTAAATTCATGTTTTATGTTGCTACCACATTACTATGACTCCATGTTTATATGATCCCATGTTTTATATTTTATGATTATATATGTTCAATCATGTTTCATTCCTTTTTATATCATTATATCATGTCTTCCAATCCTTGTGCTAGGATTTATTCTTATGATTATTACATTACTAAATTTTTTGCGCTCATCCCAAGTTTTTAAAACTGTTTTTCACAAGATTCCATAGAATTTCAAGGTGCAGTTAAAGTTCCAATGCAGATGAATCCAATTAATTATATTGTAATTATTTTTGTAAACTATGGTTTAATGTAAGGTTTTTCTAATCCTCTAAAACCAAGACCAGAAAAGTTCCTTGATTGTATAATGTAATGTGTATTTTTCTGTTATCTTTTATACAAAAAAAAATATAGATCATGTTTTAGTACTGAATCTAAAAGTGAAGGTTTAAGGATTTACATTAATTTCCTATATTATATTTTCATTTTTTAGGGGATTTAAGAAAGATTTGATGTGTTTAAACCCATAGTTATTATTGCAATTTGTTGCTTGAGACTCATCCCCTATCTCTTTTATATACAACTGTCATCCTCATAAACATCATCTCCCAAATAGTTATTATTTAAATATGTTTCTTGAGAATCATCCCTTGTATCTTATATGTTTCTTATACTAATCTGAGCATTATTCATCCCATGTATGACTACTGCTTAGAGTATTTCAAGTAACATAGGTGCATGTCCACAAGAGATAGAGGATGTGTGTCAAACAACAAAATTCAATGATAAATTTCTAAGAAATGAGTTGATGATAATGATAGTTGTCTATAACTTTCACCTTTGAATGAATTTAGAGTATAACACCTACCATAGTGGAGTAATTCATTTCTTAAATTCAATTACCCATTTTCTTCAAATCATACTGAAATTATTTGAAACAATCAAATGTTGGGTTTCCCTTATTAGAATTGTTTATAACTTTCACCTTTGATAATGAATATATTATGTGTGTTTATTTATTTATTATAAAAAATTAATATTTTATGAACCCAATAGGATGCATATGAATCAAAAATGGATGCAAGCTAATCATTTGAAAAAGGAGTATGAAGATGGAGTTAAAGAGTTCAAGTTTTCAAGAGAGAAAGCATATGACCCTTCTCAAATACTTTTTCTGTGTTTATGTTATTATTATTCAAGACAAATTAGTCCAGAAGAGTTTTAAGAACATTTGATTTTTCACAGAATAGATCATAGCTATAAATATTGGACAAATCATGGAGAAAAAACTGAATGTGGACACCGATTGGGATGATACTATGGTTTATGGATCATTTGATATGAATACAAGTGTAAATGATGGTGGATATTGCATGGAAGAAATGACAATGGAAATTGAAGATGACCTTCATGATTATAAAAAGTTTTTTGAGAAGTTAAATAGTTATTATAAGATATCATTGTATACTGGTTTTACTAAATACATAATATTGTCAGTTGTATTGAAGTTAAATGATTTGAAAGTTTGCAGTGGATGGAGTGACACCAGATTTATAGAACTACTTGGTCTTATGAATGATATGATACCAGAACTACCATATCGAATATATGATGCTAAAAAAATGTTATTTTCAATGGGAATGATCTCTAACAAAATACATGCTTGTCCAAATGATTTTATATTGTTTCATAAAGACTATGAATCACTCATAAAATTACCTAAGTGTGGCATAGATCGATACAAGAAAAATGAATCAAGCCCTTTAAAATTTGTATGGTAATTTCCTATAATTCAAAGGTTTAGAATACTGTATAGATGTTAGGAAACTGTGATACAATTGACATGACATGAAGATGCACGAATTAAATATGGGAATCTATGTCATCCAGCAGATTCTACTTAGTAGAAGAAATTTGATTATGAGTATCCTGAATTTGGAAATGAGCCGAGAAACTTTCATCTTGCATTATATATAGATGGAATAAATCCTTTTGGTGTATAGAGTAGTACTCGTAGTACATGGCCTGTCATGTTAGTGAATTATAACTTACCTCCATGGTTATGCATGAAGTAAAAATACATTATGTTGTCTCTAATTATATATGGACCAAAGAAACTCAGTAATGATATTGATGTCTATTTGGATCCATTGATTGAAGATCTGAAATTTATGTGGGATACAGGTGTCACAATGTATGTTAATCATAGAAGTGAATAATTCACATTGAGGTCCATATTGTACGTAATGATAAATGACCTCTTTTCTTATGGAAATTTATCAGGCTATAGAATTAAAGGAATGTTGGGGTGTCCCATTTGTGAAAAAGACACATACTCAGTTTAGTTGAAACATTCCTTGAAGATTGTGTTTTTCAGACATCATAAATTTTTATCTCTACATCATAAATATAAATCCTAGACAACAGCATTTGATGGTAATATCGAATAAGGTACAACACTATCTCCAGTAATGTGAAATCAATAGTACAATAAAGTAAAAGATAAATACACTGTTTACGGCAAACCATTTTTGAAAAATCTTACAAAATCAGGTTGGAAGAAGAGATAAATTTTCTTTAAATTATCATATTGAAAATGTTTGTATGTCCTAAATTTTCTTGATGTCATTCATATATAAAAAATATATTTGATAGTGTTATTTCATGTTACTAAATATTCCTGGAAAAACAAAAATGGTATCAAGGCTAGGTTGGACTTGATTGAAATGGGGATAAGGGAAGAGTTGGCACCGGTGAATGGTAAAAGGTGGACTTTTCTTCCTCCAATAGATTACACTCTATCCATATAGTAAAAATTTCAATTTTTCTTTTTCCTTGATAGTGTAAAAGTTCCATAGGGGTATTCATCAAATATCAAGAATGTCGTGTCAATAACTAATTTGAAGTTACATAGACTAAAATTGAAAAACTATCATGTTTTGATGAAATATTTAATTCTTGTTTCTTTTAATTTCATTCTGCCTCAAAATTTATGGCATACATTAACCAAACTCTGCTTATTTTTCAAAGATATATGCAGTAAAGTTATAGACCCGGTGAAGTTTCTCATCATGAATAAGGAGGTTGCAGTTATACTGTGTGAATTAGAGATGTTCTTCCCACCATCATTATTTGATATAATGGTTCACTTGGTTAAAGAGGTTCAACTATGTCATCCTATCAATTACAGATGGATGTACCCCATTGAACGGTATATGAATATTTTGAAAGGGTATGTCAAGAATTGAAGTCGTCCAAAAGTTTTTATTACAAAATGATATATTGTTAAAGAAACTATTGAATTTTGTATTGATTACCTATCAGATGTTGACAACATCAGTCTCCCAAAGTCTCATCACAATTAACACCTTATGGTTAAAGGTATTTTTGGAAGAGATGTTGTTACAATTTCCTTGATAGAGTGGGAGAAATCACACCTTTACATTTTACATATTATTGAAGATGTTTATCCATACATTGAATCCCACAAATAAATTATTAGGGATTCAAATCCATCAAGGGTTGATGTATGGATATCAAATACACAAAATAAATAGTTTATAGGATTCTTACAAGATCAAATTTATAAGTATTTATCTAAAAATATGAATTCAATTACCGAACGAATTAAATGGCTAGCCAGGGGACTGAATTCAAATTTTATATCTTACATTTGTTTTGTAATCAATGGTTATGTGTTCTATACAAAAGAACATGATTACTGTAGTACAATGAAAAAAAGTGGTGTTACTCTTGTGGCTAAAGCAATGCACATATCTAGTTACAAGTATAGAAATCCAATTTATGTAAATATGATATATTTTTTCATTATCGAATAAATATATGAGTTGGATTATACAAAATTTCAAGTTCCAATTTTTCATTGCAAATGAGTTGAAAATATCAGTGCAGTGAAAGTTGATGAAATGGGCTTCATGAAGGTGAATTTCAGTGTGGAAGGGGAAAAGGATGATCTGTTCATAATGGCATCACAAGCAGTATAAGTATTTTATTTCTCAGATCCATCAAACAAGAATTGATCGATTATCCTGCTGGAGACTAAAACAAATTTTGGGTCAGATGAAAATTCAATCGAGGACAAACCTTTCATTAGGAGATCACAATCAGCTCTTTTAAATCCCAATGTAAACAATGTATTGTACATTATAGGGGACCATAAAGGGGGGATTTGGGTTCTTGATAGAGGAACAAAATCCCTAAAACCTTTAAAAAAAGAAAGAGATTTCAATAAGAAGGAAAAATTGTTTTTTAATATACTATCTTTTTCATCATAATATTATATATTCTCTACTATATTAATATAATCTAAATTAAATTTTTGACTACTCATACATATAATTTCTTCTGCACATGATAATGTTACAAGTCCCTCAAAAGAAGAAACTATAATGAAAGAAACCCTTTGGAAATATGTAGAGTTAATGTTATTGTATACTTTCTCTATTTTAATGAAAAATTATATAGTGGAATATTAATTTAATTTTCATTATTCTTTGTAGAGTTTGTTTATTTTAGAAGATTTTTATACATATATCATGCCTTTGTAGAAAGTGAAATGATGTTGTATCTGCTCAATCACAGAGGTAATATTGATGTTTGCACAGTAAAATCATTATCTGTAGAATTAAAGTATTGTTCTATATTTATGTTTTATTTATTTATTTTTAGTATTACTCACATAATAATTTTTTTCTTATATAGGTGAATTATTTTGTTCTATTTGGGGTGGTATGTCTATCTTGTATGCCTTTATGCATCAAAACTTCGATTGACTTCTTCTCCCTCAAAACCTTTTCACCCCTGCAGTGTTACATTTATAAATTTCCTTCAAGTTCTCTCCACTACCTTTATAGGAAGAGCAATGATGTTTCCTCTAATCAATCACAAAGGTAATATTGATGTTTTTATATTAAAATCATTATCTATAGAATTAATGTATTGTTTCGTAATTATGTTTAATTTATATCTTTTTAGTATTACTCACATAATAATAGTTTTCTTATAAATGTAGATTCTTTTGTTTGATTTGGGGTGTTTTGTCCATCTTTCATGCCTTTTGCACTAAAATTTCCACACACTTCTTCTCCCTCAAAACCTTTTCACCCCTACAGTGTTGGAATTTATTTTTTTCCTTCAAGTTCCCTCCACTGCTAAATCACAAAGTTAATCTTGATATTTTCATAGTAAAATCATTTTCCATAGAATTAATTTATTATTTCATATTTATGTTTTATTTATTTCTTTTTAGTATTACTCATATAATAATTGTTTTCTTATAGAGGTGAATTATTTTGTTTGAGTTGGGTTTGTTTTTTCGAAGATGCTCATGCTTGTGAGAGATTGGACTTCGAGCATGTAACTAAGATAATGAAAACAAGGAAATGCGTCAAAAATTCATATAACCATCATGAAAAGGTGAATCCCTATTACTTATTTAATTAATTTTATCATCATTTTATCTACTATTTGTAAGTTAATTTTATTATATAGTGTTGGAAGTTAGAAAAATAAAGACAATGGAAATCATTATAACATTGGATTTTTGGATTTTTTTTTTTTTTTTTGAGAGTTTGATATTTGTATGAATCAGATTCACCTTAATCTAGCACACGGTGTGACCAGTATGACTCTGGGTACTTTTTTTTATTTAAAATTGACATTAATTTTAGTAAAAAACAAAACCTACAAACACAAAACTAAGAAAAATATTCATATTGTTTTGAAACTTTAGAAAAATGATCCATAAGTCATTTATGATGTGTAAGAATCATCCGTGCCTCAATCTGATACAAAATATTCCTGGTATGACTTAAAGTGTCTGTTATCAGTTTAAAATCGACATTTTAGATCAAAAAGTTTCACTCACTAAAAACCAATCAAACGCACTCTTATTTTCTTGATAATTTAGGAAAATGATTCATAAGTCATTTGTGACATGTAGGAATTGATCTCACATCAAACTAATACACGATGTGATCGGTATGATTCAAAGTGCGTGATTCCAGGTTAAAATGACATTTTAGTAAAAAAGATAAGTGACGTACTCAAAACTGAGAAAACACATTCAAATTATTTTGATACTTTATGAAAATGATCCATAGGTCATTTGAGACATGTCTGAATCAGTCGTACCTCAATCTGATGCATGGTGTGACTGGTATGACTCCAAGTGCGTCTTTTTATTTAAAAATGACATCAATTTTAGTAAAATGGACAACTGACCTATTCAAAACCAAGAAAATTAATTTTTATTGTTTTGATACTTTATAGAAACGATATATAAGTCATTTTTGATGTTTATTAATTATATACACCTCAATAAGATAAATAATGTGTTCAGTATGACTCAAAGTGTCCATTATCAATTTAAAATGGACATTTTAGTCCAAAAAAATGTATCTCACTAAAAACTGATAAAAAACTTGGATTTTATTGATAGATTAGGAAAATGATTCATAAATCATTTATTAAATATAGGAATCATTATCACATAAAATTGATATATGATGCGATCGGTATGAGTCAAAGTGAGTGTTTCCATTTTAAAATGACATTTTAGTAAAAAATACAAGTGACATACTCAAAACCAAGAAAACACATTCAGATTATTTTTATACTTTGATAAAATGATCCATAAGTCATTTGAGACATGTAGGAATCGTCTCAACCTCAATCTGATGCATGTTGTGATCTTTATGACCCCAAGTGCATCTTTTTATTTAAAAATGACATCAATTTTAGTAAAATGGACAACTGACATACTCAAAACTAAGAAAACGCATTAATATTGTTTTTATACTTTAATAAAATGATACATAATTAATTTGTGATGTTTAGGAATTATCTTCAACTAAATTTGATACACGATGTGCCCGGTATGACTCAAAGTGTCTATTATCAGTTTAAAATGGAAATTTTAGTTGAAAAAATGCCACGCACTGAAAACTGATCAAACACACTAAAGATTTCTTGATAATTTAGGAAAAATATTCATAATTAATTTTTGATGTATAGGAATTGGTCTCACATCAAAATGATACATTATGTGATTGGTATGAGTCAAAGTGTGTGTTTCTAGTTTAAAATGATATCTTAGTAAAAAAGACAAGTGACATACTCAAAACCAAAAAACCACATTCAGATTGTTTTGATACTTTAGTAAAATGATCCATAAGTCATTTGAGACATGTAGGGATCATCTGAACATAAATATGATGTATGGTGTGACCATTATGACACCAAGTGCTTCTTTTTATTTAAAACTGACATAAATTTTAGTAAAATGAACAACTGGCCTACTCAAAACAGATCAAACTCATTCATATTTTTTGATACTTTAGTAAAATGATCTATAAGTTATTTGAGATGTGTAAGAATTTTTCTCAACTCAATCCAATGCACAGTGTGACCAGTATGACTCCATGTGTTTCTTTTTATTTAAAATTAACATCAATTTTAGTAAAATGGAAAACTGACCCACTCAAAGCTGATAAAATGCATTTGGATTGTTTTTTTACTTTACAAAAATGATCTATAAGTAATTTTTTATGTGTAGGAATCAACTACACCTCAATTTTATACACAATGTTCCTGGTATGACTCAAATTGTTCGTTATCAGTTTAAAATCGAAATTTTAATACAAAAACTGTTACTCATTCAACCACAAGGTTGCACCTGTGGGGAGTTTTCTTATACTTATTTAATTAATTTTCATAGAGATAATGCTTGGTTATGAACCAAAAATAGTGTGACTTGTAATAATCAACCACAAATCAATCTGATACATAGTGTTCTTGGTATGACTGAAAGTTTTGTTTAAAATTAACACTTTTTATTAATTTCTTTCTTTATATTATTACTAACATAATAGTTTTTTTATTATACAGGTTCATTCTTTTGTTCAAGCAGAGGTGGTTTGTTTGGAAATATCATGAGTTGAGTTCAGGATCAAAAGACAAAGAAATGTTAATGTTTTTGAATGTATATAATAATTCCTACTTATGTAATTGTATAAAACAATGTTTAAAATGTCTATAATATAGTTTTTTCTTTTATTTGTGTTGTAAATTTCATTTCATTTAAATTTTATATTGGTACTTTATTTTTTTGATATCTGGTGGTGTTACGGTGTTGCGGTGTGTTGTAAGAGCACACTACACTAGTGTTGTAGTGTGCTGTTATAGCACAGTACCGTATGACCCTTTATCAGTGATTTTGAAAGTGCTGGTATAGGACCCATTTATCAGCACTTTTGGAAGCACTGATAAAAGATAATATCTTTTAATCTTTCTCCAGTATTCAACATTTTTCTAGCATTGATAAAGGCCATTTTTAGCACTTTTAAAGACCGATTTTATAGTAGTTACTTTCACGAAGGCATTTTGGAGTCCCCGATGTCGGAACTCCAAGTTCAAGAAGCAAGATAAAAATGAAACCTACAAGTTTTATCCTTCCTTACCACATTATTTTTTATTATAGTGAGGAAATTTCATACTCTAGGTGTGGGGGTGAGTGCATTCCTAGGGTAGTTGGTAATTTTCATCATATTTATTGTTTTTCTCTCTTTCTCTTGTTTTATAGTATTATTACTTCCCCACAGCCTTTACCCCCTCAATTTTGTGCCAGAATGTTCATTTTTTATGCCCATTTAATCATGGAAATTATTGAAAATGCATGAGGAATTTCCCAATTTCAAGTTATTTTAACATTTTTTTCTCACTGTTGAAATGTGTGTTTTGGCATAAATTTAACATTGAGATGTGACTTTTACTAGTAAATTGGTTGTTTGTCGATGATATTAATGATTGTATAATTTTGAAACCTTTAATATGAATGGTACCCTTTGTGTGAGTAGTTTATGGGAAAATTTTGTCACTTAATATCTCCACATATATTTTCACTCAACCATGAAGTGTGAATATTTCTTACTTAATTGAAGGTAAATATAATATAGGTTAATATTTATATACTTTAAAAAATGATTTTTCCATACGTTCTCTCCTTATCCAATCTATTTCATTACTATACCATATTGACATATGCATGTGTACCCGTTATCCGACTGTTGTACGCCCACAAAAAACATGAAAAACAAAAATAAATAAATATTGAGATGAGTGATGAAAAGGTTTGCTTGCCTTGTTGGTTCACCCAGTGCCTCATCAAGTGGGAAAAAGGGTACAACCCACCTAGCTGACAGATTGTCGTGTCGAACCATCGTTGATCGAGTTGTCACCCCATGTGATGCTCTGTCATCTTAGCTGGCAACAAAACCTTCCTAGATGGGGCTCTCTCTAGAGTGATCTCTTCTTGGGGAGGGGGTTCCTAGGGTGGAGGGTTTGAAAAGTCCACTCTTGGTGATTCCATTTTTAAAGAAGGAGAGTGATTAAATTTATAGCATATGGTGATATTTAGGTTAGGATCTTAAAGTTTTACTTCTGAGAATGATTAAGTGAGTGGGTATTGAAATTTGATTACAAAGGATGTAGGGTAGGTTTAATGGAAAGAATCATGTAAGTAGACAAATTTTAAAATAACCTATATTTACTAGATAGAAAGTGTAAAGAATGGAATGAAATGGTTTTCATACACATAGGTGGAAATTTAGTGATATTTTTTACTTATAAATTATTTTCTCAAATTTGTATCATGAATCTCCTGGAATTTCATTCTGTTATGATTTATGAGACATCTTTTTTCATGATCACTAAGAATAACTTCTTGGTGTGGTTTCTGATTTGATCACATTACTATCTGGAATTAAATTTTCAATGTTAAATCTTCATGAAGTTGGGAATATCTCCATGCAAAATTTTTGGAAATGTGACTTTTCCTAGGAGTGCAATTGTTTAGGTGTGGGGGTGTGATCGCACCGAGATTCACTGTTTTATTTCAAACTTACACCACTGTATTAAACTAATTTTGTATTATAAATTCCAATTATTATAACAAATTTCACTTCATTTTTCATTCAATATTTTAATTTTTATCACTGTTAAAAAGGTAAATTTCACTTGTTTTGATGTTTTCATTGTAGTTGGAGGTCATTTGGAGGATCCAGGATAAATTTGAAGCAAAATAGACCAAACTGCATGGAATCTCATGAACACTTGTCCACTTTTTTGCATGTTATGTGAAATATGTGCATCCAAATAGGGATGAAATTTTGTTATCAAATCTAAAATTCATTGGTATACAACTCTACTGAAGACACTCAATCCCAATTCGTCCATTAAGGGGGCCAACTGAACTTATCTGTCCAAGAAACTGAATCCACATGAAGTCAAAAGTTATGTTCTGTATTTCATCCATATCTCAATATTTAGGACCCCAAATGATTCAAAATTTTCAATGAATCTAGTAAATAGGTGGTGAATCAGGTTTTTATTTTTTTTTAATTGAGATAATACTTTCCGGACGTTGAAAACCATGGTCCAAGTGGTTTTATGAAATCTAGGTGCCCAAAACCACCTTCCACTTTTCCCATAAATTGGCACCTTGGGAACCTCATTTGCAAGTTCGGTCATAAGGAAAAACTCTATAATTTTGGAAACCCAAAGGAGACCTCTATTCGTCCTAAAAAATATGGATTCCCTTATCCTCATAAAGAGATCAAGTATAAAGGCGAAGTTCCACTGCCCCCAGGGCGTTAGTCGAGTGGTTCACCAGTTGGGCCATTTCGCTGTCTGGGGGAACTGGCACAGGCTCGAGTCCCGCCAAGCTCAGATACTGTTCATATTATGAACAGGGCTATTCAATGCCATGACTTAGCTGGGGAACGTGTATCTCCCTGGGTTGGCGGATCCACCATACGGGTAAATAGGGGGACTTAATTGACAACCACGTTTTTCCCCCAGGGCGTTAGTCGAGTGGTTCACCAGTTGGGCCATTTCACTATCTGGGGGAACTGGCACAGGCTCGAGTCCCGCCAGGCTCGGACACTGTTCATATTATGAACAGGGCTATTCAACGCCATGTCTTAGCTGGGGAACGTGTATCTCCCTGGGTTGGCGGACCCACCATACGGGTAAAGAGGGGGACTTAATTGACAACCACATTTTTCACATAAGCCTTAGCCCAGTTGGTAAGGACTCCATAAGTGCATCCAAGCGACCAGGGATCAAATCTAGGCAGAGGTAGAATTTCCGGGGGGGTACTGTAGCAGGTACTGTAGCAGGTACTGTAGCAGGTACTGTAGTAGGAAATGTGCAGTACTGTAGCAGGTACTGTAGCGGGAACTGTATCAGGCACTGTTTGGCACTATAGCAGCCGGGAATATGCCCCTGTTTGGGCCTTCGGACCACCGATTTGGTCCCTGAGTCCTGTAAGGACTTCGGGTCATTAAGGCCTTTGGGCCACCTCAAGGCCTTCGGGCCACCTTAAGTGCATATGCAAACCAGACAACCTACAAGGAACAAACTCTATAATGAGGATGAGCAAGGATCTTTCACCATAGCAGAAGCTAAACGGATTGCAAGAATGAGAGGGTATGGCACCTTCCATCGGGACAAGCCTGTGCATGCACAGGAATACCTAGTCGAACAGCCATGCAAAGGTGGAGAGCTGATTTCATGATGAAGATGATGGGGAGGAGAAGTTCTAAGTAGTTATTCTGGGTTTTATGTAATGTTTGTAGCCTACGGGCAATGAATTCCTCTAAGGCCTATGGGCCATGTAATACTTACGCCTACGGGCCTTGTAAGGGTTCCACCTCACCCCTTGAAAGGTGGATTATCAAAATAAATAAAAAATGAAGGCCTTCGGGCCATTGGAAGAAGTTCCATCTAAGCCTCCTCCTCCTCTTAATGGTGAGCTAAACTATATAAGGTCATTTTGAGGGAGATGCACACACTTGGGAGGGAGTTCTGACACTTTTTATTCTAATGTTTTTGTGTAATTTGTGTGTTAAATATTTCACTTATGTTTTATCTTAACATCCTTCTCATTTGAATGCATTTCTTTGGTATAACTAAGTGAAACACTTTTCATTTCAACACCGATTGGGTTGAGATTTCAAGTGGGAATATTGGGATGTGCCTATTGGACAAGACAATAATCCTCTTTCTCTCACACATTCATAAGATATTATTATGATTTGGTGTCCCTTGTTCTATTCTTGAGATCCAAACCTTTAAAACATGATTGTTGTGTTAAGGTTGGTTCTTTGTGCATCGTTTTAAAAGGAAAGAGGGGAATCAATATCTTAACAGACCTCAAACAAAGGATTCCATTAAACCATGTGAAATTTTCATAATAATGAAATATCCAAGATTTGTATTGAACTTGAAATTACCTCCTTCTCTCATAAATATAAAAACATTTCCTTCCTTTTTCAACTATTAAACTCTTTAATTAAGTCATTTTATTTTTAAAATTGTTTCCAAAACCACCCCCTCTTTTAGTACTTATTATTACAAATACACACTTTAAACATCCAACACTCCTTGAGAGATGACCTAGGGTCTTTCCTATGTTATAAATCTAATTTAAAGACATAATCAATTTAACGTGTCATGACAACATGTTCAGTACTCGTAAGCAGAGGAGGTCTCTTCTCATAAAGTTCACACTTGGTAATCTCTAAGACAGGGGATTATGAGAACAGACCCACCAGTAGGAATTATGCATGTTTTAGTGTCGTTGAATATTCTTATATGTGAGCATGTGTAATAGTCCTTAAACTTTAATATTATCATTAATACATGTCATGACTCACACACTTAGATTTTTTAAGGACCCAGACCCTGGTTGCCCGGAGTTGGTGCCAAAATATGTTGTGTAATTTTTTTTGAAAGAGAAACTGAATAATTACACATAATATTATATAATAGAGGATCTTTTACCGGCCCAGTTTTTAAAGAATTATAATACCAATAACACGTTCAGATACAAAAGTACAATATTTGGTAAACATTAAGAAAAGTAACATCAGAGCAATGTTTCCACATTAGAAATTCATCATAGCACTTCCACTAAACCTATAAAAATAATTTAAATACATAGGGTGAGCACAAAATTCCTAGTAATGGGTTTTCAAAACAACTAAAAATTTCTTTTAATAACATCTCTTGAAATTTTTACAAATGTATATAAATATAGTTTTTTACAAATACTTAAATGTGTATGTATAGAAAAATAGTATTTCACCAATACTTATACTTGGAAATCCATTAGAGATTCTCCATTGAAAATATTAGTTTTTCTATGGGAGATAAACAATACTTTTCAGTCCATTTCTAAAATCCATAACACAAGGCCACAAGTTTTAGCTTATACTTACGGGTTCACTCCATGTAATGTCTCCTAGTTCACCAGTGCCAAATTTTCGAAAACATTTTTTCATGGACCTACCTTTCTCATCTCTACCCCCAAAACATTTTCAAAATATCTACTTAATATTAATTCTCTCAAAATAGTGTCATTAAAAATTTCACTAAAGTTTCTAAAATCATTTAGAGAATCCCATTCTTGAAAACTTTTTATTAAATAAAAACCATAACTACTAGAAACATGGATTAAATGCATGCTTGGTTACATAATGTTGATAATGACATGAATGAACTAGGTTATGGTCATGCCTATTCATGTATGACACAGCAGATGATGAAGATGCAAGTATGTACATAAAATGATAACTTGTTTCATAATTCCACATAAAATGATAAGTTATTTCCCATGAAATTTAAGCAGTCAAAGTGTCTATAGGATTTTAAAATCATTAAGAATTAGTTTGGTGGTTATCAAACACCATAACTTTCAAATAAATGAGAAGGTTTAACTAAAATTAAGTTGTTTATACCTAAATAAATATATATATATATATGTATATATATACCCATATATATATACTTATATATGTATATATAACAAACATTGATAACCATGATAATTTCAAATAAACATAGGTTCCTAGAAACATGATTCAAGGAAAAATAACCCTTTTCAAGTTTATATATACTAAGAGTATTGAATTATACATGTGTGTATATACATATGTATATACACACATTTAATTTTTGTTTAAAAACATTTTCTTGACAATCAAAACCATACACTTGAAACTATAAGATTTTAGAGAAATATCTTTTAAAACAAGAGGACCTATCATATATGAAATTTGGATTTGGAAGATAAGGTTTTAAATATATATATATATATATATATGTAATTATATATTAATATATATATATATATACATTTATGAAATCAAATGAAAATAATAAAATTCTCTTACTTGATTCTAATTATAAGTGGGTTAAGAGTTCTTGGAACTAAGAGAGAGAGAGAGAGGAATTGGCAGAGAGAAATTTTGGGTAGCCATTTGGTTCAAAAGTGAGTTTTTTTAAAAAACCAAAGTTTTCAATTACTGGTCTAAATAAACTAAATTCAATCAAACAAAAATGTTTATTAGTGCAAAATCAACGTGCAGTAGGGTTAATTGACACCCTAAAATATAAAAATGAATCAGTTGGAGGGATCTGAGTTAAGGATGGGGATGTTTGGTTTAAAATAACACCACCTTTGGAAATAAAACAAAGGGTTCAAAGCTAAAGAGGTCGTGGTGAGGGTGGAAAATTTCATCACAGGAAAGAGGGGATGGAGAGGGGCCAATGGCTACAAGGTTGGATGGGGACTGGTGTGGCTCTATGAGGAAGAAGAAGGAGAAAGGAATGGATGGATCTGATCAATCTGGATCTGATCCAAGGGTTAAAAATAACCCTAAAAATTTTAATGAAGGGAGAGGCGCATCTTGGAAATGGACGGCCCATATGCGACTGTCTTTCTGATCGGTCATCCAGGATTGATCGGTGTGTTTTCAAAACAACGGATGGCTATGATTAGATCGAATCTTGATCGAACGGTTTCTGTTGATCGCACGTTTTTAAATAGTTTCAACAGTCCAGATAGGTTGAAGCCAGATCAGACGGCTGAGAAAAATGTGGTGATTGAAACGTAGCAGTGGGGATTTGAATGTTAAACTGGTGTGGACAGTTGGGATCTCATGCGGTGGTATCGGATGGCTAAGATCACGTACTATAGAAAATTCAGTGTCCCACATCCAAACCTCACTAGTTCTAGGACTTCTATATAAGGATCAGTGTGCGGTTCCATCTCCTGATGACACAAACACGCACTCATGGGGTCCTTACACATAGGACCCTACCCATGGGCTTTGTCCCACCCTATGCTCGATCCTGACCAAGCTTTATAGACGGGTCTATGAGCGTGTTGCCTAAGCTATGCATATTCAGTTTGCCTACTGCTCGAGCCTCCTTGGGTGTGGGTTGACACCTCCTTACTGGGGTTGACTGGGCCCCCCGGCATAGTTGAGTGTCCCCTTTTCCTAGGGATGTCACCCCTTTTTTAAGTACAATTTCAAAATAAAATTATATTTCTATAAATAAAAATTTTTTACAGAAAAACAATTAACTAATCTTCATAATCCACATTATTGTTTTTTTTAACAAATCTATATTTAAACCATATCATTCTAAAATACTAAAGACTTGTGCTTAATATGAATACCCATGTTATATTAAACCATTATATTGTTTCAAGATATTTAAAATATAAAACACATAAAATACTAATGTTTAATACATATGTTATTAACTTAAAACCATAATTGCATTTAACCAAAAATATTATTTTAAAACATTTAAACACACCCAATGGATTTAAAATCCAATGATCATTTTAAACCCCAGCAGCTACTTACAACAGTCATATTGGTCGTATAAGTACCCATCAAAGGAATCAAAGATCATTTCCTATTTTTAAGAGGACGGTGATCTACATTTCTTTAAATCTGTATATTTTTTCTATTCTTTTTATCACCATGTTCTTTATTATGAAATATCCAAGGGACATACACTACATGTTTGGCCTTATCATTATACTTGATGGATTTACATTTATTTTTTTGGGTCTTGTGTTCAGTTTTCTTGAGTAGTTGTAATCTTTTGTATCCATGTAATATTTCAGTGTTTAATTAAAAAAATTCTCTTTTTTCTTAGTGTATTTGAAATAAAACACACCAATTTTTATTAAAACCAAAATAATAATAATCACTAAAAATATTATTATTATAGGTATAATTAAGTTTGGGGTGTTACATTATCTCCTCCTTAATAGAATTGCACCCTCACAATTCTATTATACTCATACACTCCCATCATCACCAAACTTATGAAATCATCCTCGATGTCCCTACAAAACATCTTTTATTATTATTAATTAGTTAACAAAATTTGAATGAAAAACATTTAATTAATACCTTCACCAGTTCCACCACCGTGGATAATTCGCTGATGACCTTAAGTGGATTACTAGGGTAGTTTTTAGTTCCTCAATTTCTTTGGCCTAGATACACCTTGAGTAGTTAAGATCAAACATATGCATAAAACACTAAGGTTTCTAGAGAGAGGCATGGGAGGTGTGGAGATCAGTGATTTCAGAATGGACTCATTTCTTATAGATCTGTTGAAATATCTCATTCCTGAAAGTTATGATATCATAGAGTCTCTCATACGTGATAAAACTCAGAACTTGGAGCAGATAGGTTGTAGGAAGGTCACCCTCCATCGTAGCTTCTCAGAATTTTCCTAAGGCTGGATAATTCTTAGGCAGAGTAAAACATAGTAAGACAACTTCATGGTACTTTTCTCTGCCTATATTCTGCATGTTGTGCATTTTCCATATGCTGATAGAAATAACTATATATTTGGTAGAATTGAAGGATATTTGGGTTGTTTGACACTTGGTAGAGAGTTTTTCAAGATAGATGTAGGTTTACAAAAGGTTGGTAAGCATATAAACATGATTTGACAATTATGGTCTCAAACAACTCAGTAGGAAGAGTCAATAGTTTAGTTGGTGAACCCTCTCCTTCCATCTAAAAATTTTAAGAGAGGAATTTTACTTAAGAAAACAATATTAAATTATATTTTTTATTCTAATTTCTCAAAATTAACTAGGTCATTTCTATAATACCAACTGTAAGGACCCAGACCCCGGTTGCTCGGAGTTGGTGCCAAAATATTCTATGTAATTTTTTTTTGAACAAGAAACTGAATAATTACACATCATATTACATAACATAGGATATTTTACTGGCCCAAGTTTTAGAGAATTAGAATACCAGTAACACGTTCAGATACAAAATTACAAAATTTGGTAAACATTAAGCAAATTAACATCCGAGCAACGCTTCCACGTTAAAAATTTATCATAAAACTTCCACTAAACATGTAAAAATAATTTAAATACATAGGTTGAGCATAAAATGACCAGTAAGGGGTTTTCAAAACAACTAAAAAGTTCCTTTAAAAACATCTCTCGAAATTTTTACAAATATACATAAATACAATTTTTTACCAATACTTAAATGTGTATATATAGAAAAATAGTATTTCAAAAATACTTATACTTGGAAATACATTGAGGATTCTCCATTGAAAATAATAATTTTTCTCTGGGATGTTAACAATACTTTTCAGTCCATGTCTAAAATCCATAACACAAGTCCATTTGTTTTAGCTTATACTTACGGGTTCACTCCCTGTAACGTCTCCTAGTTTACCAGTGCCAAATTTTAGAAAACATTTTCTCATAGACCTTCCTTTCTCATCTCTACCCCAAAACATATTCAAAATATCTACATAATATTAATTCTCTCATAAGAGTGTCATTAAAAAGTTCACTAAGGTTTCTAAAATCATTTAGAGAATCCTATGCTTAAAAAAAATTTATTAAATAAAAACCATAACTGCTAAGAACATGAATTAAATGCATTCTTGGTTACATAATGTTGATAATGACATGAATGAAATAGGTGATGGTCATACCTATTCATGTATGACATGGTAGATGATGCAAATGAAAGTATGCACATGAAATGATAACTTGTTTCATAATTCCACATAAATGATAAGTTTTGTCCCATGTAATTTAAGCAATAAAACTGTCTATAGGATTTTAAAATCATTAAGCATTATTTTTGAGGTTATAAAACACCATAACTTTCAAATAAATGATAAGGGTTAACAAAAATTAAGTTGTTTATAGCTAAATAAAAATATGTGTGTGTGTGTGTCTGTGTGTGTGTGTGTGTGTGTGTGTACCACTATATATATATATACTTATATATGTATATATATAAAAAATTGATAACCATGATAATTTCAAATAAACATAGGTTACTAGAAACATGATTCAAGGAAAAATAACTCTTTTCAAGTTTATAGATACTAAGAGTATTGAACTACACATGTGTGTGTATACATACGTATAGACACACATGTAATTTTTGTTTAAAAACCCTCGCTTGAAAATCAAAACCATACACTTGAAACTATAATATTTTAGAGAAATATCTTATAAAATAAGAGGACCTATCATATATGCAATTTGGATTTGGAAGGTGAGGTTTTACATATATATATATAATTATATATTTCAATGTATATATATACATTTACAAAATCAAATGAAAATAATAAAATTCCCTTACTTGATTCTGATTAGAAGTGGGCTAAGAGTTCTTGGAACCGAGAGAGAGAGAAAGAGAGGACTTGGTAGAGAGAAACTTCACGTAGCCATTTTGGTGCAAAGTGAGGTTTTAAAAAAACCAAAGTTTTCAATTGTTGGTCCAAATAGACTAAATCCAATCAAAAAAATGTTGATTAGTGCAAAATCAACGTTAAATAGGGTTAATTGACACCCTAAAATATAAAAATGAAGTAATGAGAGGGATTTGAGTCAAGGATGGGGATGTTCGGTTTAAAATAACACCACCTTTAGAAATGAAACAAAGGGGTCAAAGCTAAAGAGGTTGTGGTGAGGGTGTAAAATGGCATCATGGGAAAGAGGGGATGTAGAGGAACTGGCGGCTACAAGGTTAGATATGGACTGGTGTGGCTCCATGAAGAAGAATAATGAGAAAGGAATGGATGGATCATATCAATCTGAATCTGATCCAAGGGTTAAAAATATCCCTAAAATTTTTAACAGAGGGAGAGGCACAACTTGGAAATAGACAACCCAAATGCGGCTGCGTTTTCGATCAGTCATTTAGGATTGATCAGCGCATTTTAAAAACAATAGAAGACTATGATTAGATCACAGCTTGATTGAATGGCCGCTATTGATAGTGCATTTTTAAATAGGTTTGATGGTCTAGTTTGGGTGGAGCCAGATCAGATGTCTGAGAAAAATGAGACGATTGAAACACCAGAGTGGGGGTTCGAATTCTAAACCAGTTTGGATGGTTGGTATCTCACACGGTGGGATCGGGTGGCTGAGATTGCGTACCACAGAAAATCCTGCGTCCCACATCAAAACGTCACTGATTTTGAGACTTCAATATAAGGCTTAGTGTGTGGTTCCATCTTTTTATGACATAAACACACACTCATGGGGTCCGTACACACAGTACCCCACCTGGGGGCTTTGTCCCACCCTCTGCTTGTGCCTGAACAGACCCTATACATGGGTTCATTTTCATGTTGCCTAAGCTATGCATGTCTGGTTCACCTGTTGCTCAAGCCTCCTTGGGTGTGGGTAGATGCCACTTTTCTGGGGTTGACCAGGTCCCCCAACATAGTTGAGGTTCCCCCTTAGCCTAGGTATGGCACCCCTTTTTTTAAATACAATTTTAAAATAAAATTAGATTTTTATAACTAAAAAATTTTTGATAGAAAAACAATTAACTAATCTTCATAATACACATTATTTTTTTAAACAAATCTTTCTTTAAACCATACCATTCTAAAATACTAAAGACTTATTCTTAATATGAATACCCATGTTATATTAAACCATTGTATCGTTTCAATATATTTAAAACATAAAACACATAAAATACTAATGTTTAATACCTATGTTATTAACTTAAAACCATAATTGTATTTAACCAAACATATTATTTTAAAACATTTAAACACACCCAATGGCTTTAAAACTCAATGGTCATTTTAAACCCCAACAGCTACTTACAACGGTCATATTGGTCGTATAAGTACTTGTCAAAGGCATCAAATATCATTACATGTTTTTAAGAGTATGGTGGTCTGCATTTCTTTGACTATATGTATTTTTTCTATTCTTCTTATCATCATGTTCTTTATTATGACATATCCAAGGGATGTACACTACATGTTCGGCCTTCTTGTTATACTTGGTGTCTTACCCTTTATTTTGTTGGGTCTTACATTCAGTTTCCTTGAGTAGTTGTAATCTTCTGTATCCATGTAATATTTCAGTGTTTGAATAAAAAATTTCTCTTTGTCCTTAGTGTATTTAAAATAAAAAAAACTAATTTTCATTAAAACCAAAATAATAATAATCACTAAAAATATTATTATTACAACTATAATTAAGTTCTAGGGTGTTACAAATTTACTAACAAAAACCATCACGCTATATGTTGGAAGGAAGTAGGGTATGTTGGGTGCATCACAATTGATATGTCATTAATGGATAAGTTGAGGAATGATTTACCCTTATGTCTTTATGAGAGTTGATATCTCAGACCTTTGATTGGAATATAATTATCACCTAAATTTCATGGTCATGGTGTAATGATGTGTTTATTTTAGATAGTCAAATAAAGACGTATCAATCATATAGGTTGATGACACCGTCGTGAAACATGTTTGATGAGATATTGTGACAAAAGGGTTTATATTACATAGTAGGCATTTGTATGCGGTTGTCATCATTATGACATTAAGTTCTTTCTCTTGGGTTCTTTGACCCATTGGTAGTAGTAATCTTGGACTTTAGGTAAGTCCACCTAATTCCAAAGAAAAAGAATCCTAGAGAATTACACACTAAGTCTTTCAATTGATCTCAATTAAATTCTATTTGAATTTAATTAATGGAATGAATATTATTCTCAAGACTGAGGAATAATTTTATTCAAGTAATATTGATTACATAAATTAAATAAATATTTATTTGTCTACATGTGAATAAAAATATATTTGTTTCTTTTAATAAATATTTATTCTCCGGTATTTGAATGAAATATTTATTTATGAATACAATATTTATTTAGGTATTCAATAAATACTGAGGCATTCTAATAGACCAAGACCGCGTCCAGTGATAAATAATTATTTACAATCAGGTAAATATTATTTATCAATTTACTCAAGTTGGAACACCACAAAATAATATTATTATTATTATTATGTGGCATGGGGTTAAAAGGTTATAAATGTTATTTAATGTTTGGAAAGAAATTAAATAATATTTTAACTTAAACTCTAACCCTATAAATAGACTGTTATGTCTATTTGTATATTATCTAAAATTGAGAATATAAAATTATTGCGCACAATAAATTCTCTCTCAAATCCTCATTCTCTCTCCCTCTCAATAACAAGAAACACAAGATATATTTCTTTAAGACCAAAGAATGAGTGATCAAGAATGAATAATTTAAGACATTCAATTTTCCATGCTAGCATCCAGAGATTGAGTTGTGTTGCTCAGAGATCATTGGAGCACATGTGGATCATCACTAGAGGGATTTTGTCCTTGGATCCCCACATCACAGTGAAGGAAATCCAAAAAGGTCTTTTTGGATGATCAATATTCATCAACGAAAAAGGTTCCTAATCCTGGGTATTTATTTTTCAGATATTAAATAAATTAATTGTGAATTTGACATGTACGGTCATTGCCCATGGTTTTTTGTAATGATTATTAAAAGAAATTTTAATATATCACCCACCACCACACGCTTCCACTATACCTGGAACCAAAAATTTCCCAGATATATGTGGGACCAGATGACAAGAGATTAGGTCAATGTAAGTTCTCTATTATTTGATAGATTATTCTTATAAAATGAGAGAATCTATTGAAATTTTAGGATCTTGTTCATCGTCCGTCCTCGATCTGGAGATTTTCTAACTAGAGATGCTTACTAGTGGGTCGTGGTTTCTTTCGCTTCTAGTGATTCGTGGTTTCTTCCACTTCTTGTTTCCTACTTAAGAACTCAAGAAAATGGCATCAGGTTATGGTTTTATTTCTATTAAACCAGTTATTCTATATATTAGGAATGGATTTTTAGTTTCAATCAGTTTGATATCAAAAATTATTTTTCTCTAGTTTGGGTAAAAAAATAGTTTAAATTTGATCTTGTAAAACCCTAAAATTTTATATGACATTTTTTCGTCAATTTGTGACCCTATCAAAATGGATAGGGAGACCAAACATGCTATATTTGGGTATTTTTCTCATATGTTAGTAAAGGTGGACTTGAATTTGGTGCTTATTAAAAAATTGATATTAGCTACACATAATGATGAGTTAATTCTTAAGTTTGTTTATGATAAGCTACCTAAATTTTGTTCTAACTATAAGATCATTGGTCATTCTAAAGGAAAATTTTGTAAGGCAATTGCATGCTCCTTTTGTTCATTAACTGGGCATGATGAGGAACACTACAGGAAGGAAGGTTTTAAACCATATGGAGTCCCGACATAAGATAATAATAAAGGATCTGGTGTTGGTGCTCAAGTTAGAGAGTATGCTCATCTTCATACTGATATTGGACAGCCTGATGTCCATGTGAGTCATTACCATACCAAGAATTCCCAGGGTGAGGATACTACAAAAGAAGCTAAATGGGAAAGAAAATATCATATCTTGTTAAGGTGATTTCATCAAATCTTTGGTAGTCTCTCCATGTGGCAGTTTTTCAATTAGAAGATGATGCAACTATCGTTGGTGTGTTTTTTTGGTTCTGAGTAAGGAAATTCCTCCACTCAAGAACATGTGAAGTGCTTGGGAAGTGAGCAATCTAGGCTTAGGAATTCTTCATCTAAAGTTAGGTCTTCTGTGGACACCGTTTCAATACCAATTCCTTGAGGCTCCTCCCTGGAGGGAATAGACTCACAACATGCTCAGAATGTAGGGCCTTTTGATAAAAGGCCATGTGTACAAGAGGGAATTGCATAAATGAAATAGCAGGGTTCCCAAAAAATAGATCTTGTTGGGGCATCATCTTCAGTTTTTGACAATTAGGTTGGTGTTCATCTAAGCTCTAAGTTTATAGAGTCTAGACAAGTGCATGTGTACTCTGAAATGGGGAAATCATTATTGGTTTCTAATGGCCCTTGTAAGCAGGGGTCTTTGGAGCTTGAAATAGGGTCTAACATGGGGTAGGTTTCTCAAGAGAGAAATCAAAGTGACTCTTCTTTTTCTTGAGGGAAATCATTAGGGAAACTTGGACAAGAGGGTCTTAATGTCCACCCCGTAGATGTGAATTTTAGTGACTCCTCTCTTGAAAGTCCCCAATGTATAGAAGTGCTAAGTAATGGAAATTAAACATAATTGAGGACACATGGCATAATATGGAGGATAATGATCTAGCACTAAAGCGATCTTATAGGGACACTGTTATTAAAGGCAAGAAGATGGATGTTGGAGGTTTTTCATTGATTCCAATAAAGAAGTCAAGACCAAGGAATGATTACTCCAATCTCAAGCCCACCATAAGAACTAGATTGACACCTTTTAGAGATTTGTAAAAGCCTTAGACTTACTACATCAATTCATTGGAAGATGATTTTGACTGGTATGAGGACTATGTGGATTGTAATTGTCTAGACTTTGATCTTTGATGGTTTCACTTACCTTTTTTGGTTATTGAATGAGGGAAAGCTTGTCATATATAACATCATCTTCATCCACTTTGTGTCTATGTTTTTCTCTTTTTTAATAAAGGGATTTGGCCTTTGGTTTTCAATTTTTATTAATTAATATTTATTTATTTGTTATATTATTAATTAATTGTTAAGTATATTAGTAATTATAATCATCAATAACAATCATTATTTATAATGATTATCTATATTTTTAAATAACTATGAATTAATTATAACCATCAATAATAATCATTAATTATATTATAAAAAAATTAAATTGTTAATTATTATTAATTAACATAAATCATTATATATGTTATTAATTAGCTATTAATTAATTCACTACCACAAAATAGGGTAAGGAAAGCGTCTTGTTTTATCAGTGCTAAAAAGAAAGCGCTAATAAAGGGGGAGCCTTTATCAGCACTAGATAAAAGCATTGATACATGTATCCTTTATTAGCGCTAAGAAAAGCGCTGATAAAAGGTACACCTTTATCAGTGCTATATTTAGCGCTAATAAGAGTTTTTAATAATTTATATTCAAAAATAATGTTTATTTGGATACATTAACTAAAAACGCATGTTTATAATTAATATTTTTTTTTAATAATTCAAAAATATATATATAATGTTTTAAAAAAGTATTTCTAAGATTATAATTATATATATATATATATATATATTTAAATAATTATAAGATTATAATAAATGTCATTAAATAATAAATATATTTATTTGATTTATTTGATTTATTTGATTTATTTGATTTATTAGATTTATTAGATTTATTTATTATATTTATTATATTTATTAGATTTATTAGATTATTTTATTTATTATATTTTTTATATTTAATATATTTATTTTATTTATAATTAATATATATAAATACCTTTTAATATATATATATATTTATTTATTTATATTATTTATTAAATATATACGTTCCAATGAATTTGGTCAATAAATATATTAATCATGCGTGCATATGTTATGTATCATAATGTTTATTTATACATTACACCATTTCTTATTATTCATGTTGTCCATTGATTCCTTGTTTTTTATTATGTATATTTACTAGGTATATGATTAATTCATGTTACCCATATATACTATTATGTTCTCAAAAATACTTATAAAATTACATTAAATATATTTAAATAATAAATATACTTGTTATATTTATAATTATTAAATTTTAATTATATATAAATACTTTTTAAATATAATTATTTGTAATTATAGTCACAACAATATATATATATATATATAATTATAAAATTACTATAAATATATATATATATATATATATATATATTATAATTATAATTATATATATATATAGATATATATATATATATAATTATATAAAAATATTTATAAATATATTTATTTATAGTTAAAATTATAACTATAAATAACTATATATATGTAAATAATTATAAAATTATAAGAAATATATTTATTATACTACTTATAAAGTAATAATATAATTAAATAAATATATTTATAAATATATACAAATATTTATAATTATAATTCCTAAATGAATATAGATATATTTAAATAATTAAAAAATTATAATAAATATATTAATTATTTATATTTATATACAAATATTTATAAATAAATACAAATAGTTATAAATATAATTCTAAATAAATGTAGATATATTTAAATAATTAAAAAATTATAATAAATATATTTATATATATTTATAAAATTATAAATATATTTTTTATAATTTTATAATTATTTATATATATATATATATATATATATATTTATAGTTACAACTATAAATAAATATTTACTTATTATAATTTTTAATTACAAATAAATATATATTTATTTATTAGTTATAAATATAAATAATTATATATTTATTTAAATAATTATTAATTTATAAAAAATATATTTATTATTTTCATATATAATGTTATATATAATTAAATAAATATATAGAAATATTGATAAATAAATACAAATATTTATAGTTATAGTTATAAATAAATATAGATATATTTAAATAATTATAAAATTATAATAAATATATTAAATATATATATTAATAAAATTATAAAAATTAGAAATAATAATTTGTTATAATTTTATAATTATTTAAATATATATATATATATTAATTTATGATTATAATTATAAATAAATATATATCTATATAAATAATTATAAAATTAGAAGAAATATAGTTGTATATATCTATAATATTATAAATATATATAATAAATATATTTATTATATATATTCTAGGATTATAAATATAATAAGTATATTTCTTATAATTTTAAAATTATTTAAATTATAAATTTATAAATATTTATTTATTTATTTATAGTTATAATTATAAATAAATATTTATTTATTTATTTATTTATTTATCATATATATAATTTTATAAATATATATATTAATATAAATAAATTATTGACATGATATCTTTATCAGCATTTTTTTATTTTAGCGTTGATAAAACGTACTTTTATCAGCGCTTTTTAGCTAGCACAGATAAAAGGTTCATCAGGTTTTATAAAAAAACTCTAACAGTCTCCTTCATTCCCACACCCTTCAAGCTCTCGCGGAAGCTCACCCCTACGCCGCGACTCCTCCTTCTCCTCCTCCTCCTCTCCCACCGCCTCTCCTCGATCTTGAACTAGACCTCCACTGTGCGTTGTCACCTCTACAACGCGCCACACCGTTGTGCGCCTCTAACAGTCTCCTCTACCCTAACTGTCTCCACTATCATGCATCTCCTCTACCCTAACAGTCTCCTCCACCGTGCGCGAACCAGCCGTCTTGCGCCTCTCCTCCGCCGCGTGCCACACCTCCGTCGTGCACCACACCTCCACCGTGTACCTCTCCTCCGCTGCACGCCTCTCCTCTACCGATGAGTTTTCTCTTCTTTTTCATTTGTTTTGTCTTGTTCACATATAATTATAGTGTGATATTGATGGTATACTGTGAATTGTATGGGCTAAACGCCCTGCTGAAAATCATAACTGCTGGTGGTCTTTGTTTTCACCCTAAGTGAATTGCATGTTGGTTGGTGTTCCTCTTCATATTTTTTGCTTTGATTTTGTGTGACTTGGTTATGAATTTGAAGTGTGATTCCACTAGAGCATAGTGTAATTTCTTTTTAATGATGAGGATTTATGTCATTAAGGGTTGATTAGTATGTCACTTGACATATTTATATGTTCTCCATTAATGTCAGCAAGTTTTAGCTTTGATTTTGCTTGAGTGGGGTAGGTGTTTCTTTGGAACTCCCTTGTAATACATGTTATAAATTTCTTAGGTGTTTTTAAATGATTTCTTATGAAATTATAATCCTATGTTATGAATTTTTTGGGTTTCAATTGGCTTGAAAATGGTTTAAAGAGTTGGCATATACTTATGTCACATGCTAAGTGTTTTGTAAAAGGCTCAAGTGGATCTTTTAAAGGAATTTAAATATTTTGAAAGTTTGGTCATAATTTTTTTTCTTTAAAGTGAATATGTGATATTTTAAAGTCGTGTTTTGTAAAACGAATGGAATTTTCCTTCAACCTATTTATATGGTTTTGAGACCCTTAACTCTCATGGTTGATTAAGATGTTTTCAAAAGGATATTAAAGTTTAATAAAAGAGTTCTTAGCACATATTTCCTTCAAAAATAAAAGGGTTTATTATTTTAAAAATTTATTTATAGAAAATGGTTGGGCTTCCAAATGGTATTTCTAGTGCATTTTTATAAATGGATTTTGGATGAAATTTTAAATGTTGTTCTCAAATGGGGTGAAAATGGATTGGCTTCTCGAACACATTTGTAAAATCCTAGTTGGTAATTTAAAGGAAGTTATTTTATAAATATGAGAGACCCTTAATTGATCTCCATGCATTTATTGTTCTTGTTGTGGCTCATGACCCCATGGGGGATTCTTTATATTATTATGCTTATTCTGAAGCTTATAAAAGGATGTGAAAGGGGTTGTTTCTTGTGAGGGTGTGGGAGGTGGGTTGAGGTAACTATTGAAATTATATTTATGTGATGATCTATTATTTTTCATTGGTTTCTCACTTCCACTATTGAAATGTCATGGGTGTCCTAGGAGACTGGTAAGGATCTAGATAAGTGAAATCCTTAGTGCGGAGTGTGTTGCCTTGTGTAAGGACCCAGTTAGATTGAGTGAGTTTCTGAGATGTTTCAGTGTCCCTAAAATGTATTGGAAGGGACCAAGGTTTCTTTTGATCCCCTGATCATGATAGATCCTAGTGAGTTTTATAGGACTACTTGGATATGAAAAGTTAAATAGAATCTACCTAGGTTCCTCATCTCTAATGCAGGATCCAAATACATGAGTCTTAGGAAGTTTCACATGATGGTTACATCATTCTTAGGGCACTTCGGAGGATTTATTTTCTTGTATGGATTGTATGCCCCTAGTTTTTTTATTATATGGCACCATCGTTTGGTTGTTTTTTGGATTATGTTTCCTTGTTTCTTTAGTGCCTATGTATGATCATTGTTTCACTTCGAGTGTGTATTTTATTACTTTCAAATAGGTTTATTTAAATGGTTAAAAGGTTTTATTTAAAAAGGAAAAAAATTGGTTATTTGTTAAATGAGTTTTAAGAAAATGGATTTTCATTGTGGTTATTTATGAAAAATATTTTTTCAAAAAATATTATAAAAGAGGGATAAACTGTGATTTGAAATGTCTTATATGGTTTTAAAGGTCCTCTTTCCATTTTTTGATATTTTTATTTCAAATTTATAGTCATCCTTGTTTTTATATTATAAAAGGGTGTTTGTTTAAAAATATGTAAGTTTATTGTTTTTACACTTGTTTTATAATTCATGTGAAAATATATTTTATACCTTATGTTCAAACTAGCACTTTATAAACTATATTGTGAAGGGATTAAAAGATAATTATTTATGAAATCATACAAATAATTTTTAGCTCACACCCTACATATGAATTGGTGGACAGGAGTGTATGACGCTCTTATATCTCCTTTTTCAATGCCCTATTTTGTTTTGTTCTTGATGCTCATATTGGTCCATGGTTGGATGATTGGATGTGACGAGTAATCGGGGGTCACTAGTGTTGATTTTGGAGTTATTTGGGTTTTGATTCCCTTTTAAATTTCCTTTTAGGATATTTTAGTAAGAATGAGTTATGATTTTTTTAGGAAACGGGTGATTTGTCTAGAGTGGGTTCTTAATCACTACCCTTTGTAACAACGCTTAAGTTTCCATAGGCTAGTTATACTCCCTAAATTGATGGTCTAGATAATGCATGGTGGTAGATAAGACTCTATGTGATATGGTGGAGGATTCTAAGATGAGATTTGAATTATATGAGATAGGGATGAACTACTAACTTCAAATTTCCATCTATGATAATACCATTGAAATGGACATAGAATTATACAAGACCTAACCTAAGTTGTGTATCTCAATATGAGTATTTAGATATTCATGAGTGATCCTTCTAATATATTAATGGGAGATTGATGAAAACACCAATCTTAACCATAAATGAACTGGGTAATGAGTATGGCTTATATTATGATGTATCAGGAGTCGGGATTTGAATAGTTTTAGTCCATGATGTTCATATGGTTTCTTATGGGTCTAGACAGTTGAGAACACATAAGAGAAACTTCCCAAATCCTTTCCTAGATTTGGAAATATTGGTGCTTTCCGTGAGGTGTTATTGGAATACACTAAAAAAAGTGTTTGAAAAATGTGTTCAACATACCTTTTTTTGTTTTAAATAACTTTAAAATGATTTAAACACTTTGACAAGAGATTATGAAGATAGAGTGAAATAGTTTATCAAGTTTGAAAAATATCATCCATATGACCCTTCTCAAATCCTTTGTTCGTGTTTACGCTATTGTTATTCAAGAAAAGTTATTCTAGAGGAGTTGGAAGAACACTTGATCTATCACGAAATAAATCAAAGTTATAAATGTTGGAATAAACACGGGGGAAAAGTGAATGTAGCTAGTGGCTGGGATAATAGTGCATTTTATGGATCATCTGATATGATTACAAGTGGGGAAAATGAAGAAGATCGTATCAAGGACGTGATTACATATGTGAATGATGATGAATATCGTATTGAAGAAATGATAAGGACAGTTGAAGATGAACTTCGTGATTGCCCAAAATTGTTTGAGTAGTTAAATAGTTGTGCAAAGACGCCTTTGTATGGTGGTTTCACTAAATATAAAAAAAATTCAATCGTACTGAAGCTGTATAATTTGAAAGTAGGCAACAGATGGAGTGATGCCATTTTTACAAAATTACTTGCTCTCTTGAATGACATGCTCCCAGAAGATAATGAGATCTCGAACCGAACATAAGATGCCAAACGAATGATATGTTCGATGGGTATGATCTCTGAACAAATACATGTCTTCCCAAATGAATGTATACTATTTCACAAGGACCACAAATCACTTAGAGAATACCCAAAGTGTGGTGCTTCTTGATACAAGAAAGATGAACCCAGTCCTATGAAAGTTGTATGGTACTTTCCAATCATTCCAAGGTTTAGGCGCCTATATGGAAGTGAGGAGACCGCAGGACAATTGATGTGGCGTGCTGATAGAAGAAATAGATATGGGAAACTATGTCACCTAGTAGACTCTCCTCAGTGGAAGAGAATTGATCATGAGTATCCTGGTTTTGGAAACGAGCTGAGAAACCTTCGTTTTGCGTTATCTACAGATGGAGTGAATCCTTTTAGTTTTCAAAGCATTAATCATAGTACATGGCCGGTTATATTGGTAAATTATAACTTTCTACCGTGGTTATGCATGAAATAAAAACACATCATGTTATCTATGCTTATATTAGGACTAGAATAATTGGGTAATGATATTGATGTTTATTTAGCTCCATTGATCGAGGATTTTAAATTATTGTGGGATTCAGGTGTTGCCTTATGTTATTATTTGTTCACTGCTGCTTTTATGTAATCTAAATTAAATTTTGAACCACTTCTACAGATAATGACTTCTGCACGTGATGATGCTCCTAATCCCAAGGCACAATAGGTCTCTCAACCTGCTATTGCTCGCAGTGCAGAGGACCAACATGTTTCTCAACCTGTTGCTGCTGCTTCTACCAGTGCAAAGGTACAACCACCATCTGCACATGTCGATGCTAGTGCTTCGAAGAAACATATTGATGGTGTTGAAACTGAGGAAATGGTAGGCACTAAAACACTAGCAGCACTGAAAAAACAAAAGCACTGTAGTTTGATGGTGTTATCAAAAATCCTTAAGGAAAAAAGCAAAAGGCATCAAATACGAGGTCGGGTGGAATAAGCAGGGCCAACATGTTAAGCCCAATAAGGCCATGTTCGGTAGTTACATTGAAATCGTCACTTGGTAACATGTGCCAATTGATATACATTTGTGGCACCATGTTGTCACTGGGCTTAAGACACTGATGTGGGGAGATATTACGGTAACATTATGATATATCATTTCTTTAATTTACTAAAAAATAAAATAATAAAACATTGACTTACTCTTCATCGTCCCTTGTAGAGTGCATTTATAGTGGATGACTCACACAAGGACTATGTATTAAGGGTTTCTGGAAAGATTCATAGAGGCTTTCATATTTTTTTAATGAAATGTTATCTTAAAGATGTTGAAGGGAAACTAAACCTGCACCCACCTTCTATTTATACACACCTGATAACCCAAGGAGCGTGGGATGTGTTTACTAACCGTCGTGAGGAGCAGTCTTTTCAGGTTTTATGTGTTTGGTAATATGTTGTTTGACGATATGTGTATTCATCACTTTGATTGACAATTTTTTATTTATAAAATAGCAGATGAGTGATGAAAATAAGGAACGAGCAGCAAAAACAGCATACCCCTACCATAAAGCAAGAATGGGGTACGTTTCACTTGAAAAAAAAAGTTGTATTGTAAATCTGCCATAATACTTTTATGTGACATAAAAAAACACCATAACTATGTTCCTCTATTTATATACAGATTAATGAATCCAAACCCAATGTCACTTCCATCCTGTACCATGTGCTATGGAAGGAGGCGCGTGTAAATAAATATGGGATGCTGATAGATGAAAACACACAAAAAGTGTAGGAAACATGTGTAAGTATGACATAATAAATATATTTTTTGGTTTAAATCGATATTACATAACAATGATTACTTATTTTTTTATATTTTCTATATGACATAGTCACAGGAATCAGCAACACCCAAACCGGATGCGGACATACTTTCAGTAGCCTTGAAGCAGCCAAAAAAGTATGGCTACGCCAGAGGTGTGGGTTTTGGGGTAACACCCCAAACATTTTTTGAGAAAAAAAAACAAGAGGAGGATCAAAGTGCAAAAATCAAAATTATGAGAGAAAGAATAGATATCCTTGAAGAACATATGTAATTATAGAGAGAGTTAATGGAAAATATGATGGAGGGGTCAAAGAGAAGAAACAACTCAAGAACAACCAGCGCATGAAGATCCCGCCCCACCCCCCACTAGATTTGAGGTGAGTCATTCCCCTCAAAAACTTATCTTAGCTGGAATAATCAATGTTATAATAGTTGTTTCTGTGAATTGCGAATCAGATAGACACGGATACCTTTCCTGTACTAATATTATACAGGGTGAAAATGACTGTGATTTATATCTAGCAACACCAACTCATCGCCTTGTAGCGAGGGCTATGGTGTTCAATATCCCTAACGTCATGCTACATAATAGACCACTTCCAATAGGTCATGTCAAAGTGATGATTAACGTAGCCCATGAGCTGAGCGTTGAGCTACCTTTTCCAATTGATGATGAAGATATTAATAAGGTCGAACAATCTCTTGGAATATTCATCACATGGCCGTCACAGCTTGTAAAAAAACATGTCGATAAGGAGGTATTCATTTACATTTTTTTCAAGATAAACCTTTAACATTTAATGAAAAAAGGTCTGAACTGATGAATGTTATTACAGACGGACACAGGGAAGGTGGTGAAAAGAAAGAACAACTCAAAACCATCTCAAGGATCAACCATCCGATCAAAACGATCTACCGAAAGCACCTTAAACCCGCCTGTTCAATATCCACATTTATTATCATTGCAGACTTATGTGAATACGAAGTTGAAAGATGGTGCGGTTCGCACAACTATTTTTGATGAAAATATGTACAACAGGGAAGATCCATATTTCATTAGTGTTGACAATGTAAGTGAAATCCTAGAGTATGGTTGGTTAGGTGGCTCAGTTGTAAATGTATACATGAGGTATGTTTTCATGATTTGATTTTCCAACAGATGATATACTATGATAATTATGACTAAATACATTTCATATTTTTCACAGGCGTATATATGAAAAACAATTGAAGGGATTTCCTCATGAACAAAAATTTGGACTCGTTGGTCCTCATGTCACCTCTACAGAACAAACAGATATAGAATCTGAGAGAGGGTGAAATAGTGGCAGGCCTGCTCAAATCGTTTAATAACAAAATTACAGACGACAGGCTCTTTTTAATACCAACGATGCAGGGGTAAAACTGTACAATTTGATCATATCAAATATATTTTTATTTCTTTCTTTACTTATTCCTTTTTGTGTTTTTATGCAGTATTGGATGCTCATTGAGGTCAATTTGGATACTCCAAAGATTTATTTATTAGATTCAATACATGGATATCCAACAAACCGACCACAAATGATGGCATTTGTCAATTTGTAATACAATACATCCAACATTTTAAAACTAAATATCTAGTTATATAATTTATATTATCTTTTAATGAGGATTCTTTTATGATAGGGTGGTGCGTGAATATTGTCTACATCATGGAATGAGGCCAGGGGAAAAGGATAAGAAACATCACAAGTACTACAACTGGATAAAAATCAGGTATATATAATAAGATTTCACTATCCAGACACATATAAAAAAATTACCTATTTTTCTCAATGTTTCTATAGTTCCCGAAAAAACAAACGATAAAGACTGTGGTTATTATGTTTGTAAATTTTTGAAAGAGATCGTATTCCATGAACAAACCAGCACCCCTGAAGAGGTATTTTCGAAGATAATTACTATTTCATTTAAAATACTTATTAATTCTTTGTGTATTTATATTTTTTCAGTACTACCATGATTGTCGAAAAGACTCATATTCACAAGATGGGATAGATTTGTTTATAAACGAATGGGCAACATACCTGATGGAAGAATCTATAGAAATAGCATGAAGATGTAACCAGTATGACTCGAAGTGTCTATTTTTATTTAAAATTGTTAGTATTTTTAGTAAAAAGAACAACAGCCATAATGAAAATTGAGCAAACGAATTAGGATTATTTTGATACTTTATGAAAATAATCCATGAGTCATTTGTGACGTGTAAGAATCAACCGCACCTAAATCCAACAAATGGTGTGATCGTTATGACTTTAAGTGTGTATTTTCATAATAAATTAACAATAAATTTAGCAAAAAGAACAAGTGATATACTGAAAACTGAGCAAACGCATTCGGATTGTTTTGATACTTTAGAACAACGATCCATAAGTCATTTGTGATGTGTAAGAATCAACCCCACCTCAATCCGACGAACGGTGTGACTGATATGACTAAAAGTGTCCCTTATCAGTTTAAAATTGACATTTTAGCTCAAAACACGTCACTCACTGAAAACCAAGCAAACTCATTCTGATTGTCTTCATAATTTAGGACAACGATTCATAAGTTCTTTGTGACGTGTATGAAGCAATCTCATACCAAACCGACGCACGATGCGACCGATATGACTCAAAATGCGTGTTTCTAGTTTGAAATGATATTTTAGTAAAAAAACACAACTAACATACTAAAAACTGAGCAAACGCATTCAGATTATTTTAATAATTTAGGACAATGATCTATAAGTCATTTGTGACGTGTTAGAATCAACTGCACTTCAATCCGACGCACGATGCGACCAGTATGACTCAAAGTGTCTCTTTTTATTTAAAATTGACATTAATTTAAGTAAAAAAACAGAACTGACATACTGAAAACCGAGCAAACGCATTCAAATTGTTTTGATAATTTAGGAAAATGATTCACGAGTCATTTGTGACGTGCAGGAATCAACATCGCCTCAATACAACGCACGATGTGACCGGTATAAATCTAAATGTGTCTTTTTATTTAAAATTGACATTAATTTAAGCAAAAAAGAACAATTGTCGTACTGAAAACCAAACAAACATATTCGGATTGTTTTGATACTTTAGGACAATGATACATGAGTCATTTGTGACGTGTATGAATCAACCACACCTCAATATGACGCACGGTGTGACCAGTATGACTAAAATTATCTGTTATCAGTTTAAAATTTACATTTTAGCTCAAAACGTCACTCACTAAAAACCAAGCAGATTATTTCTGATTGTCTTCGCAATTTAGGACAATGATTCTTAAGTCCTTTCCAACGTGTATGAAGGAGTCTCATATCAAATCGACGCACGATGTGACCGGTATGACTTAAAAAGCGTGTTTCCTGTTTGAAATGATATTTTAGTAAAAAAACACAACTGACATACTGAAAAATTGAGCAAATGCATTTGGATTGTTTTGATACCTTAGAACAACGATCTATGAGTCATCTGTGACATGTAAGAATCAACCACACCTCAATCCGACGAACTATGTAACCGGTATAAATCCAAATGTGTTTTTATTTAAAATTGATATTAATTTAAGTAAAAAAGAACAAGTGACATACTGAAAACTGAGCAAACG
The DNA here is from genome assembly GCA_963277665.1 of Viscum album. Lineage (NCBI taxonomy): Eukaryota > Viridiplantae > Streptophyta > Magnoliopsida > Santalales > Viscaceae > Viscum > Viscum album. Next base: position 45,864,868 of record OY728156.1, read on the forward strand.
TATTCAGATTGTTTTAATAATTTAAGACAATAATTCATGAGTCATTTGTGATGTGTAGGAATCAACCGCACCTCAATCCGACGCATGGTGTGATCAGTATGACTAAAAGTGTATGTTATCGGTTTAAAATTAACATTTTAGTTTAAAAATGCTTCACTCACTGAAAACCAAGCAAACACCTTCTGATTGTCTTCATAATTTAGGAGAGCGACTCGTAAATCCTTTATGACGTGTATGAAGCAGTATCACCTCAAACCGATGCACGATGCGACCAGTATGACTCAAAATGGGTGTTTCCGGTTTGAAATGATATTTCAGTAAAAAAACAGAACTGTCATACTGAAAACAGAGCAAACTCATTCGGATTGTTTTGATACTTTAGAACAACGATATATGAGTCATTTGTGACATGTGAGAATCAACCACACATCAATCCGACGAACGATTTGACCGGTATAAATCCAAGTACGTCATTTAAATTTGATATTAATTTTAGTAAAAAAACAAGAGACATACTCAAAACTAAGCAAACTCATTCAAACTGTTTTGATATTTTAGGGCAACAATTCATAACTCATTTGTGACGTGTAGGATTCAACCCCACCTCAATACGACGCACGGTGTGACCTACATAACTCCAAATATGTCTTTTTTATTAAAATTTGACATTTTATTAATGTATTTTGTCATATTAATGTTTAATTTAGTTCTTTATAGTATTACTAATACCATGAGCAGACATTTTTTAGAGTGGATCACAGATGTCAAAGAATGAAACATTAATGTTTTTTAATGTTTGTTGGATAATTGTAAATGTAATTATATAAAATATTGTTTGAAATGTATATAGCATTGTTTGTCAAACCCTTGTGTGCGGTGCTTTGTTCTTGTATGCGTTGTGCATGTACTGTTTTGTGTAGGTGGTGTGTGTGTGTCGTGCAGATGCAGGTGCTGCTGGTGGGTGTGGTGTTATATAAACAGCACACCAGAGGCAGCTAGACCTTTATCAGCGCTATTTGAAACGCTGATAAAGTCACCTTTTATCAGCGCTATTTTCAAGTGCTGATAAACGCACCATTTATCAGTGCTAATTAAAGCGCTGATAAAATTGGATTTTATTAGCGTTAAAATAAAGCAGATAAAGGGGGTCTTTATCAATACTTTTTTAGGGCAGATAAAGGACATCTTTTATCAACGTTTTTTTTAACGGTGTTAAAGTGGACCCCCCTTTATCTTCAATGAGATTAACACCGCTTTTCTAGCGGTGTTAAAAACGTTTTCTAGCGGTGATAAAATCATTATCTATAGTAGTGAGTATTAATGATAAATATTAATTATTATCATTATTTGTAATATTAATTAACTATTTATTTTTTGATATCGGGTATAGGAGATTACAAATTACATACAACTCACACACTCATATGTTATTAATAATAATATATTGAAAGTGAAACCTGAATCCTACATATAAAATCATCAAAATTACTCAAGCACGACTATTTTATAAAAGGGAGTCTATAGTAGAGTTTTACCATATCCTATTTTTATAATTTTTTCCCCCTAAAAAACCCATTCCCCCGCATATGTCCCATAGAGGGCTACTCCCATTTCCATTAAAAAAAAAAATCAACTTTCTTGATAACACGTGGATCCGCGCCAGAGTATTGACGTGGCAGTCGCAGGTCTCCCCGCCGAAAGCTTCTCAATAATCCTAAACACCGAAAGCACCGGGGAGCAGGTTTAAACGTGGCAGGATTTCCGGTGAAGACGTGGAAGGGTCCGTCGTGAACACGTGGCGATGGGTTTTGGGTTTCGTGTACGAGGGTTGCTTGACACACGTGGCCCGCCACCAATGGCCCTGCCGGTGACGGCGACCCCGACGTGCGGGAGGTGGGCCCAGACCTGTTTGAAATCTCCGGTACCTATCGGGCCCACTCCCCGCCTCGACTCTCAGTGTGAGGCCGACCGAGACCTCTCTTGTCGACAATTCTTTTACTCGGCCCACGGTTAAAATTAAATATTTATTTTATTAATTAAATGATTTTTTAATTAGATATTGGATCCGACCAGGGTGGCTGAAGCCGATCTGTGCGGGTAGATCATCCCACACGTGTACGGACTTTATTTCCTGATATAAAATATAAATATACTTATTTAAAACATGAAGTGGAAGTCTCACTTTCATTCTAAAAACAATATCTGCTTCTAAAACACCTACTGTTATTTTATTTTTTATTTCTTTTAAAGAAAATTTAATTTCTATACTCTAATATATATTATGATATTTTTTATAAAACAAAAGATCATAATTCCAAACATGGAATCCTCAGGCTCTCGTGATGATCCTTTATTTCTCTTATATTATTTTGAATTTTCAAGTCACTCTTCAAATAGGAGATAAAGTATATGATTTGTAACATTGAAAAATCACTTGTACCATGCTAGATCATCAATTAAAATCACCGGCATTTCTCAAATCTCAAAAATCTATGAAAAATGATTTCCTACATTGAATCTGTTTTAAATCCCTGGTTTTTGAATCTCATTCATATTTTAATCTGGTTGTATTGTTTTTTTCATGTTTTTTTTCTCTCCTAATTTTCATGCATGTTTTTCGAAAAATCCGATCATATGTACATTTCCTACAAGCATATATTTCTATATATCTATAGGTTATATGCGCGCACACACACATTCACCATTGTAAATATGTGTTTATATATTATATTTATTTTATTTATGTATGTTACATATTTGGTTTATAATTTTTTTTTGTTTTATACTTATATATAAATACCGATATATTTATACTTATGCTCACAATTTTTATATATAAAATTATCTAATTAATTTTTTTTAGAAGATTGATGACATGGATTGGTTTCCCACTCCATGTCACCGATGGAATTTATTAAAAAATAAAGAGTAACAGTACAAGCTCGAGGTGTGAGACACTTACACCAGCAGGGATTTGAAGACCATAAAACAAAACTGACAAACAAACAAATCAGATATGAAAACATCAAAATAAAAGATCACCAAGAGACTGTGCGGTCGTATTTATTGTGTTTATAGTATATGTATATATATGTATTTTATAATACTGCTTATAAATAATGTATATACACATATTCATATATATGTTTTGTAGTGTGTATATGTATGTTTTATACATACATACATATATATAAATGTCATATGTGTGGTATTTGTATGCGTTCATAGTGTTTATTTAAATATATTGTTTAATTAATATGTTCTTTATATGTTATATATATATATATATTTATGTGCGGTATATTTATGTTTATATATGTGTGTGTGCCTATACGTGCATGTTTTATATAATATATTTTATATCCTATGAAATTCAAAAAAAAAAAAGTGATACCACCAACCATGCAATTTTATTCCTTTTCAAATAACATGGTCTTTCTTATGGCTTCACAAGTACCACGACTTCACTAATATCATGACGCATCCATATCATTTTTTTAAATTTCATAGGATAAAAAATGTATATATAATTCTCTATTGTGAGTGTTAGTTAAATTAAATAGTTTTATGCTTTGTTTACCAAAATAGAATGAATATCAATCGAAAATGAATGGATTCTAATCGTATGATCAGAAAGTGTGAGAAATGTGTCAAAAAGTTCATCAAATTTGCAACAAATAATGCAAATGACCTTTCTCGAATCATGTGTTTGTGTATACATTATTGTTATTCAAAGCGAATTGGACCAACTGAATTTGAAGAACATTTGATTTGTTATGGGATTGATCGATGTTACAAATGTTGTACCAAATACAAAGAAGTAAATGTATCTAGCAAGTGGAATGACAATACATTTTATGAATCATCAGATATAGGTACAAGTATATACAACAATGTAGATCATACTGAGGAAATCACGACGACGATTGAAGATGAATTTAGTGATTGTTCAAAAAATGTTTGAGAAATTGAAGATTTGTGTAGAGATGTCATTATTTGATGGTTGTATGAAATATACAACACTATCAACATTATTAAAACTACATAACATGAAAACGGGCAACATATAGAGTGACATCAGTTTCACAGAGCTGCTTTCTTTGTGGAAGGATACGATGCTAAATGAATGTTATATTTGATGAGTATGAGCTACAAAAAAATACATGTCTTCCCAAACAAATGCATATTATTTCAGAAAAAGTATAGATCTTTAAAAAAAATATCCCAAGTGTGATACATCTCAATATAAGAAAAAAATAGTATCTCAAAAGTTGTATGACACTTTCTTGTCATTCCTAGATTTCAACGGCTGTATAAAAGTTTGGGGACTATAAGTTAGCTGACATGGCATGTGGAGAGATGAATTCAACATGGTAAAGTACAACACCCAACAGATGCTCCTCAATGAAAGAAAATTGACAAGTATCCTAAATTTGGGAACAAGTCACGAAACTTTCAACTTGTGTTATCTATGAATGACATTAATCCCCATGGTGTACAAAGCACCACTCACAACACTTGCCTGATTATGTTGGTAAATTATAATTTACCACTGTGGTTATGCATGAAGCGCAAGTGCATTATGTTGTCGTTGCTTATTTCAAGATCAAAACGACCTTATAATGATATTGATATTTATTTAGCTCCACTTATTAGAGATTTGAAGTTGTTGTGGGATACAAGTGTTACATGCTCACAAGAAAGATGAATTTTTGTAGAGAGCCATGTTATTTGGTATGATAAATGACTCCCTTGCTTAGGGTAATTTGTTAGGGTACAACATTAAAGGGAGGTTAGGGTGTCCTATACGTGAAAAAGGTACACACTCGATTCGGTTGAAACATAGTATGAAGACTGTATACCTTGGACATTGAACGTAACCCCCTGAGATTATAGTAAGTGTTATTCTTTAAATAAATATCATGTTGAATAGCTTACAACACACACAACACTGAACTGAAACAAGCCGTGACATATTAGATGAACACTATTAGGAAAATTATAAGAAGAATAAAACCTCTAGTAAATAAAAGATAGTAATTAATTAAAAAATACTTACATTTAGAGGATAAATAATTAACATGATTTAATGTCAAAAAGGATTGTTTTTAAAGAGTTTTTTTAAAGTGTTGTGTATTTTATCCTAAAAAATTAAATAGATCACTTTTTAAAGATGATTATGATAATATGCAATATTTAAATGTATGAACAAATATATTAACATTCATTTAATTAGTAATCGATATGGCATAAAATTAAAAACACTTAATGTTTAAAAGGCCCCTTTTCTATAAAAACAGTTTTTGTATTTTCATTTAAAAGATAAATTTATGAATTTGAATTTGAAAATATGAACTTTATTTTTGGATTTAACATATCAAAATTATCTTAGGATGATTTTTTTATATTTTTTCTAAAAAGATAGATTTTTAGGTGAATAGTATAAAATACCATTTTCCCAAATACCATGAATTTTATGATATCATTAGGATATAAGAATGAATTCAAAATTTATGAAACTTTTTTCCTAATCAAATAATTATTTAATAATTAAATTTATACATTTAAAATATTATGTTGAATTTTAGAAAACCTATGATTAACATTTTGGAACTCAAGTAATATTTTATTTCAATACAAATTGTTTTTGATATTTTCTTTTAATTAAATATTCACATGGTGGATTTCGGTTTTGGATTTCTTTGAAAGCCACATATATTTTATTTTCTTAGTAACAAGCCAATTAATGTTATAAAAATCAACAACATTGATAATTTTATCCTAAACATAATTTTTATGCTTAAAAATACATTTTTTCTGAAAAACAGTTTTTACGTGTTATGTGCACTAATATTAAAATTAAATTTTCTCAACCTTGAAAATTTTATTTAGTAAAATTATTTTCATACTTGAAATTAGAAAGTTCAAATTAGGTAATAAATTCAATTTTAATTTCAGTTCTGAGGTAAAAAAATAAGTTAACGTGGTAAAAGTAAATTAAAGTAAAAGTTATAACTAAAGAGAAAAGGCCTAAAATTCCTCAAACCATATCTACAAATGTGTGGTGAAGGGTTTTCTCAACCCAAGCCTCATAACACCTCCATTATTGTAAAAATTTGGACTCACATGACTTGAATAATGACTTGTCATTTTATATTGTAACACCGCATGATTCCATAGTACGTTATCTCTTTAAAATAATTCAATAGCTTGCGCTACACAGAATACCGAGTTCAAGCGCATCACGACCTATCAAACTAGCAATTTAAAAAGAGGTTATGAATAGTATTAACCATATTTTGAATTTTATATATATCCTATATAATTTTAACATTCATCTTTTTTGTTTCTTAGACAAAATATACCGACAAATTCAATTTTTTAGATAAAAGAAACGTCTTTCAAAAAATGTAATTTTACCTCCTTTTAATGGCGAACCCTTTTTAAATCCAATATTTGACACTTATATATTCAACTTGACAAAATAAACTTCTTCTTTAAAAGCGGGACATAAAAATTTAGTTTGAATAAATTTTCGGTGCTTTTCTGATAACTTTCATATTTTGATGAATAATGAAAAATACTAAATTTTAATTGAAAACAAATTTTTTAATCAAAATAATTTATAGTGTTAAATTATACATTTGAATGGTTTTGAAGTATCATTAGATTATATTTTTATCATTTAATCCAATGTTGGTCATTGGAAGTAAATTTACATTTAAATTGGATATAAACACATATCAATCTTTTGATAGTTTTTACTTCTCAAAAACCCAATTTCTGGTTTTGATAACTAGAATATTTTTTTAAATAAATTAATACAACTTCTATGTTTTGAATTTGGTAAAATAGACATCATTTTTGAATTTTTAATATCAAAATTAGCTTTGGGTGAATTTTTTGTACTTTTCAAAAAACTTTCAATTTTTGATGAATAATGAAAAACACTGCGTTATTATTTAAAGCCGACTTTTTATTTAAATAATTATTTTTAATTTAAATTTATTTTAAATTCAAAATATATATATAATACCTATATTAGTTTAATGTAACTCATTGAAATAATTTTATAATAAGATTAGATATATAAAACTTTATTGAACTTTTTACCGTCTTTTACTCACATTCTAGGCACATTTGCAAATTTTCATAAAACATAATTTTATCGCTTTTGTGAATTGAATTTCAAAAATACGAGAGACACGGTTAACATCAGTAAGTAAAATGTGGTTCAATAGGATGAAAATGATTTTTCATGAATCGTAACTTTTGAATTTTATTTACCACAGTTAAAAGTAAACAAGGTAATTACAGTTAAAAATGATATTATAATTACCCTAACACATGTTCTAATTCTATTGGATAAGTGTATTTCGACCAAAATCAACCTTAGAAATAAAATATGATCCTTTTGGTCCACTTGGATTAGATTAGAACATTTATTATTATTTTATTTAAAGAATAGTTAAAAGTGTTAAATTCAAAGTTTAATAACTAAACCATTTTTATTATAGGGTTATACATAAGATAAATTCGACTATAAATATTCATTATAAAGATAAAAAGATTTCCAACATAATGGTATTTTATTTATAATTTTTAGAAATTAAATAATTAAATTTATTTATGACACAATGACGATGCAGTAATTACATTATTATTGAAAGATTAAAATAATTGATATTATAAATATTAATATAATTGTAAATTGAAACTTTTTATGTATTCCAAAAATTTTCTAGGATAATATGAAGTTATAGGGTTGATTAAATAAATTTTGTTCTAAGTGATAAAGTTGTTATGACTTTCACAAAAACCAAATACTAAATAATGTCAAAATTGACATAAATGTGTTTTTTAAAACAAATACTATATTATTAATTAATATAATATTCCTAAAAATCTAAGGTTTGACCAAATGAATTAGATAAGGTTATATATATCAATAATTAACCACTTGGGGTTCTCATGGCTTTTTATAGTAAGTTTATTAACCATTTTTTATAATAATACAAAAAATACATGGTAAAAGTTAAACTACTTAACTAAGAGTTAAATATAAAAGATAAGGTTAATATGGTGACCTAAACCTATCTAAAAACTATTGGTTGAGAGGTTTTTGACCCAGCCCCACCTTATCCTCTAAATAAATCCATTTTGAGCCATTATAAACCGAATATGATCATATAATAAAATAATATTTCAAGCTTTTCCTAAAGCGACCATCACCTCTCTTATAAAAGGGTACTTCCCCTTCTCTCAAAATCACACATCCAAAGTCATTTGGATCGGCCAAACCTTACTCAAATATCCTCTCAACTACCCTCAATTCAACCTAGATGCCTTACTTTGATCATAAGCCAACCTAAGGAGCCCTTTTGATCGAATCAAAAGGAAACACCCGAAGAAGAGGTAATAATTTCATCACCACTTTCAAAGTTCTTTTCTTCTTCCACTTCCTATTTCTTTGTTGTTTCCATACCAAAATAATAAATCCAGTATCTTCTACATACTGTGATGTTATTATAAATATGTTACAACCATATTCATTACTCTATCCATCCTATGAATGACAAAGTCACCATACATGCGTACGTACGCCTTACCGTCTCCACGTCGTGGTGTAGTTTGTTAATCAATACTTCATCATTTGGATGAGTATAATAATGAGTATAATTGATGTAAATAATAAATATAACATTTTTATGATTATGTATATATGATATATCATCAAATTATATACGATTTCACCATCAATAGAATGGTATTGTTGCTCGTGCGTACGTACGAATTACCATCTCCACGAACATGATGAGATTCATTCTCCATCGTAACCATTCAAGAATAATTTTTATTTTATGATTAAAAATAATTTTTAAGAACTTAATATCATTCTATATATGAATCAAATACATCCTATTCATATCAAACATGACTTACGTAACAAAACATATAAAGGAAAACGAATCAGTTAACACCCGAAACAATGATACTACTGAAATATTATTAACAAAGAAATATTAGAAGATCATATATGATATCATAATTATGTATGTGGTTATTGTATAATTTAATAATAATTATTTCACCATTATACAGGAGGTTAACGTACCCTCTACTAATGAAAAGTTCAAGGTAATGGGTTTTCATCTCACTTCTTATTCACGTGTGATTCATGCTATATTGGCACTATTTACTTTTGTGTGGTGTATATACTGACCATGATTGTATTATTTGTGTAATATACTTTAATTTATGGGTATTTACATCTTCATTGTATGATCTTTATTTCATGGGGTGTATGTTTCATAAGTTACCAAATCGGTAATGGAATTTCTAATTTCAATTTCCACTCATTGGGTTTTACGCAAACTTCATTGATTATTTTTATCCATGATTATGTATGAAATCACTATTTATTTACTTATGTAGTAATTTCCACTCCCCTTTGTGTGGATATAATTTTTATACACATAATCACTCCATTGATAAATTCTTAAGTTATCGATATGAACTTGATAAGAGCAATCTTAACTAAATTTCTATTCATTGAGTTAAACATCCAAGTCATTGGTGTTATTTTTACAAGAATATATGTGAATGTCCTCTGATTCATTTACACTGAATATCTAATCAAATTTAGTGTATTTAAATTTTTCACACATAATTATGTCATTGATTTTTCCTAAACCTAAGGATACGATCTTTATAAGGGATTTTATCTCAATTTACATTCCATTGAGACTTCTTTGTTGTTATGTGCTAATTCACTTTTATATGGTGTATATATTGTAATTTGACATAGTATATCATGAATTCCTTTATTCTCATGATATTATAAAGTTTTTATTACATCAATTATTTGTATTCAAGCGTCTCTCATTTGGTTAGGAACTCTAACTAAAATATCATTTTAAATGTTTTAAAGATTTATTCTTCTAAATCTTTCTCATTAATGTCTATGTTTTAAAAATGGTTTTAAGGATTTTTTATATGGATATGAATATTTTAAAATTAAAATTCATTTTAAATTTTTTAAAGTGGTATGAGACACTTTGATTCAAAAATATATTTTAAACGTTTTCCTGATAAATAGCGAGACTTTTAAATGTTTTCAAGAAAAAAGGGGATATTTTTCTTAAATATTTTTAATGATTATTTTCATCTAGGTCAATATACTTCATTATTCTTGATTGAGGTTAATTTATTATAATAAAATCTTCCATATTGTATTAAATGAGCTATGTTTGACTGTCGATGTGCTATTTTATACCATTCATGGTATGTGGTTAAAATATTGACATTTCATATGCTAGTTTTAATATGAATGTTTATGTTATGTTTCACCCTTTTCATATGAGGAATTAATCGAACTTAGTAAGTGAAAGAAGGAGCTCTATATATACCTTTGATGCATCGGTAGGTCTCATGAGACAAACTAGTATCTTGGCATAAGGCATTGACAAAATCTTATTTGTAGTCTTGACACGAGGCCTTGACTATGTGGTTACGATGTACGACATTATGCATTCCATCATTACAAAATTAGATATTGATATTATATGTGATTATTTGACTAGTAGAATATCCATGTGAATAAGTAAATTAAACTATTTGATTTATCTTTTCCATATTATGATGAAGTTTAAGTTTAAAATGCTTGTGTTTTAGTCTTATACATTGACTTAAAGGTTTATGCTTATTTATAATAGTTTCTGCTATATTGTTATCCTTATTGAGCATCTGAGCTCACACCTTTCTTATGTTTTGTTTTTTCCAAGGATGTGAAGAAGTATATTATGCTTGACCTACAGGGATAAATTAAGGGATATGAGTGTGTTCAAAGGGGACACATTGTTGTTGTTGTTTTTATGATGTAATGTAAAACTTAGGTATGTATCTAGTACTTCCAAGGGTACTAAACTAATCGGTATTTCGAGACTCGATCTCTTATGATCATGTCAATGTTATGTAATAATGCATAGACTCTAGGTAACTAGGGTTGAGGCATTACAGTTGGTATCAGAGGAAGTTTAGTACAAACCTTGGAAGCAAGATTTAGAAAAACTCTGATTAGAGAACATTACTCTAAAATATACATTGAGGATTAATATAGAAGAACTTCCTAGAATTTTGGTAATGTAGAGATTTTTGTATATTTTCCAAGAAATACATCCCTGTTTGGATACGAGTAGGTAGAGGCGGCTCTGGAACAGATGTACCTAGGAGTGAAAACTCTAACAAGGAGTTTTGGGCTTGACCTGGGGTATCCTAGTACACGACAACGGGCCTTGTTTCACTCTTGGTTACGATAATCCCAGGGGATATACTTAGGATAATTCACATTTTCTTTACAAATCTATTTGAAGGATTTTAATATAAGATCAGAATAAATAACCTTGATTAATCCAATGGTGTTTTAGATTGAAAATAAAGTGTCATGATATTCTATAAATGATTTTATGACTATTGTTACTCACACTCTACTTTTTGGTTTTAGTCAATGGCTAGATTCCAAGGAAGTCATATTAACATTGAACATGATGTACAAGGTGGGAATGGTGGTGGAAATGAGCAAATAAATGGAATGTTGATAAGCGTAAAAGATATCATGTTCATACCCAATCAATTTTCCAAAAATATGATCAACAACATATACATTAACCAACTCCCAAACTCAACAAAGAAGAGAAAGGTGGAGAATGATAAGAGCTCCAACAGTGGAGACCATGGAGAAAAGAAAGCTCATTTTCCATCATGTAGGAAATGTGGAAGGAGACACCCAGGAAAGTGTCTCAATGGAACAAAGAAATTATTTATGTGTGGGAAAGGACATAAAGTAAATAATTGTCAAAGAATAATGAAGAGTACTATGGAAGAAAATAAAAATGATTCTAAGAATCCATTTACAGTCATTTTCTATAAATGTAGGGTACCTGGGCATTACCCAAATCAATGTTCTATTCTATAAGATAACCTCTAAGTCAAGGAAGAACCTATGTTAAAATAAATGGATGGAAAAATGTTTAAAAGTATTAATGATCTTTGTTGATGGGATTACTTTGGAAGACTTTTCTCTTGTATGTGTAGCCCTATAGTTTGTTATGTGAAAATTCTATTTGAGGAAGAAATATCTTTTCTTTTATGGATATAGTTATAAAGAACCATTTGAGTTTATATGATCCTTGAATTTGAGTCAATTATAGGTTATTACTTTTTGATAAGAAAATGCAAGGTATGAGATAACATTTGTGGTTAAAATATGTTATGGTTATTTTTGAAGAATTTATCTCATTTTTGGGAATGTTATAAAGTTATATAGTTTTTGAAAAAGGACAACACAAAGACTGTGTGACAACCCGTTGTGTCGGATAAAGTTGCAGGAATCGAACCCACAACCAAAGTGCGATTGGGATTTATCGCCTACCATTGGACTACGTGAAGTAACTGGTTAGTATGACTAATTATTTTTAGTTAAATGATTTTATGGATCAAGAATATGTTGATTTTGGGAACTTATTATTTATCCTTAGTATAGGAAAATTATTTGGTGATTAAGTGATAAATGTTATTTTGGAAGATGTTCGCTCTTTTGGGAACACTATATGCCTAAGGAAAATAGAATACTATGAGATTTCATTTGAGGAGTAATGGTGGATTTTTATTTTTGAAGAATGTATGTTTTTTGTGGACTTATATAGATTTGGGTTATTTATGAAAAATGATTAACCTATCATAGATAATATGTGATTAGGTTAATTAATTTTAAGTATGTGACTTTAAGAGTAGTCGATGCTATTTGGAGATAAATGTTAAGATTTATCATGAAAGACTATGTGATCAAATCCTTCTGAATTTTGGATTTCAAACTTAGTTTGGATTATTTTGAATAATTTTAAGAACAATTGTTTTTTTGAATGGTCTTTGTTGAACTTTGGGTATTGTTTGTTTAATTTTGGAGATTAAGAGTAGTATTTCTTTCTATAAAGGATTATCCTTTTAGGGATCATCTGATCTTATACTAAACATTTTGGTTTTGGTTAATGCCTAAAGATAAGGGAAATATATAGTTCATCTTTTTTGGATTATGTGATTCTCTAGAAGTTTATTCTAGCGCTTCAGGTGTGACCAAGTCATCTTGAATACTTATCTTTTAGAGTGAAAGATGAGTTTGTAGTAGAAATTAGTTAAATAATGGAACTCTACCTGTCAAGTATTCTTTTTCTTATTCTATGAATAAAATAATTCTTAAACTTTAGGGAAATGATCTTAAAACCAAAAATGTGTCATCCTAATACCTTATGTTTTTTTGAACTGATGATATTTTAAATCATCACAGATTTATGGCCTTGAGACCCTCAATTTTCCATTCACTTGTTTGTGATTGATGACCTCAATCACTCCTTATAAATATTTACATTTTCCCTCCAATTATAATTCCCACCAATTTTCTCCTATTCAAAATCCTAATTTGGTGGTGACTTTTTCATTTTCCTTTCTCTCTTATTAAGACTAAATTTTATTAACCCTATTTCCGATGTGGGTTTTCCACAAAGCTATCTTCTATTTTTAACCTTTTATTTCTGAAGAAGAATTTCAAATTGCGAGGACACAATTTATTGAAGGAGGGTAGAATTTAACACCCCAATATTTCATAGTACGCTGTTTCTTTAAAGTAATTCAATAGCTTGCGCTATACGCAACACTGCGTTCAAGCGCATCACGACCTATCAAACCAGCCATTTAAAAAGAGGTTATGAATAAAATTAACCACATTTTGAATTTTATATATATCCTATATAATTTTAACATTCATCTTGTGTGTTTCTTATACACAATATACAGACAAATTCAATTTTTCAGATAAAAGAAGTGTTTTTCAAAAAATGCAATTTTACCACCTTTTAATAGAGAACCCTTTTTAAATCTAATATTTGACACTTTTATATATTCAATTTGACAAAATAAACTCTTTATTTAGAAGAGGTATATAAAAATTTATTTTGGGCTAATTTTCGGTGCTTTTCTGATAACTTTCACATTTTGATGAATAGTAAAAAATACTAAATTTTAACTGAAAACAACTTTTTTAATCAAAATAATTTATAGTGTTAAATTATACATTTGAATAGTTTTTAAGTATAATTATATTATATTTTTATCATTTAATCCAATGTTGGTCATTGGAAGTAATTTTACATTTAAATTGAACATAAACACATATCAATCTTTTGACATTTTTTACTTCTAAAAAACCCGCTTTCTAGTTTTGATAATGGAATTATTTTTTTAAATTAATTAATAAAACTTCTATGTTTTGAATTTGGTAAAATAGACATCATTTTTTAATTTTTAATATCAAAATTATATTTGGGTGATTTTTTGGTATTTTTCTAAAAACTTTCAATTTTTGATGAATAGTGAAAAACACTGCATATTGTTTAAAGCCGACTTTTTATTTAAATAATTATTTTTAATTTAAATTAATTTTAAATTAAAAATTGATACATAATACCTATATTAGTCCTATTTAATTCATTCATGTCATTTTATAATAATATTTGATATATAAAATTTTATTGAACTTTTTACCGTCTTTTACTCACCTTCTAAGCACATTTGAAAATTTGCATAAAACATAATTTTACTGCTTCTGTGAATTGAATTTCAAAAATCCAAGAGTCACGGTTTATATTAGTAAGTAAAATTCAATTCAATATGATGAAAATATTTTTTTGTGAATATTAACTTTTGAATTTTATTTACCACGGTTAAAAGTAAATAAAATAATTATAGGTAAAAATGATATTATAATTACCCCAAAACATGTCCTAATTCTATTAGATAAGTGTATTTCAACCAAAATCAACCTTAGGAATAAAATATGATCTTTTTGGTCCACTTATATTAGATTAGGACATTTATTATTATTTTATTTAAAGAATAGTTAAAAGTGTTAAATTCAAAGTTTAAAAACTAAACCTTTTTTAATATAGGGTTATACATAATATAAATTCAACTATAAATATCCATTAGAAATATAAAAATATTTCCAAAATAATTGTATTTTATTAATAATTTTTAGACATTAAATAATTAAATTTATTTATGACACAATGATGATGTAGCAATTACCTTATTATTGAAAGATTAAAATAATTGATGTTATAAATATTAATATAATTATAAATTGAGACTTTTGATGTATTCCAAAAATTTTATAGGTTAATATGAAATGTTAGAGTTTATTAAATAATTTTTTTTCTAAGTGATAAAGTTGTTATGACTTTTAAAAAAACCAAATACTAAATAGTGTCAAAATTGACATAAATGAGTTTTAAAAAAAATACTATATTATTAATTGATATAATATTTTTAAAAATGTAAGGTTCAGCCAAATTACTTAGATAAGGTTTTATATATCAATAATTAACCACTTGGGGTTCTCTTGGATTTTTATAATAAGTTTATTAACCATTTATTATAATAATACAAGAATACATGGTAAAAGTTAAACTATTTAACTAAGATTTAAATCTAAAAGATAAGGTTAATATGGTGACCTAAACCTATCTAAAACCTATTGGTTGATAGTTTTTCGACCCAACCCCACCTTAGCCTCTAAATAAATCCTTTTGGAGCCATTATAAACTGAATATGATTGTATAATAAAACAATATTTCAAGCTTTTCCTAAAGTGACGATCACCTCTCTTATAAAAGGGTACTTCCCCTTCTGTCAAAATCACACATCCAAAGCCATTTGGCTCAGACAAACCGTGCTCAAATATCCTCCCAAATACCCTCAATTAAACCTAGATGACTTAATTTGATCAAAATCCAACCTAAGGAGCTCTTTTGATCAAATCAAAAGGAAAAACCTGAAGAAGAGGTAATAATTTCATCACCTCTTTCAAAGTTCTTTTCTTCTTCCACTTCCTCTTTCTTTGTTGTTTCCATATAAAAATAATAAATACAGTACCTTCTAAAAACTATGATGTTATTATAAATATGGTACAAACATTTTCATTAATCTATCCATCCTATGAATGAAAAAGTCACCATACGTGCGTACGCACGACTTACCATCTCCACATCGTGGTGTAGTTTGTTATTCAACACTTCATCATTTGTATGGGTATAATAATGAGTATGATTGATCTAAATAATAAATATAAAATTTTAATTATTATTTATATATGATATAACATCCAATTAAATACGATTTCACCATCAATAGAATGGTATTGTCGCTCGTGCGTACGTACATATTACCGTCTCCACGAACGTGATGAGATTCATTCTCCATTACAAAAATTCAAGAATAATTTTCATTTTATGATTAAAAATAATGTTTATAAACTTAATATCATTCTGTATATGAATCAAATACATCCTATCCATATCAAACATGACTTACGTAACAAAACATATAAAGGAAAACGAATCAGTTAACACCCGAAACAATGATACTACTAAAATATTATTAACAAAGCAGTATTAGAAGATCATATATGATATAATAATCATGTATGTGGTTCTTGTATAATTTAATAACAATGATTTCACCATTATATAGGAGGTTAACCTACCCTCTATTAAGGAAAACTACAAGGTAAGGGGTTTTCATCTCACTTCTTATTCACGTGAGATTTATGCTATATTGCCACTATTTCCTTTTGTGTGGTGTATGTACTAACCATGATTGTATTCTTTGTGTAATATAATTTAATTTTTGGGTATTTACATATTCATTTTATGATCTTTCTTTCATGTGTTGTATGTTTCGTAAGTTACCAAATCGGTAAGGGAATTTCTAATTTCAACTTCACTCATTGGGTTTTACGCAAACTTCATTGATTATTTTACTCCAATATTATGTATAAAGTCACTATTTATTTACTTATGTAGTAATTTATACTCCCCTTTGTGTGTATATACTTTTGATACACATAATCACTCCATTGATAAATTCTTAAGACATCGATATGAACTTGATAAGAATAATCTTAACTCAATTTCCATTCATTGAGTTAAACATCCATGTCATTGGTGTTATTTGTACAAGAATATGTGTGAATATACTCAGATTTATTTACACTAAATATCTAATAATATTGAGTATATTTATATTTTTCACACATAATTATGTCATTGATTTATCTTTAACCTAAGGATACGATCTTTATAAGGGATTTCATCTCAATTTACATTCCATTGAGACTTATTTGTTGTTATGCACCAATTCACTTTTATATGATGTATATACTGTACTTTGACATAGTATATCATGGATTACTTTATTCTCATGATATTATAAAGTTTTTATTACCTCAATTATTTGTATTCAAGCATCTCTCATTTGGTTAGGAACTCTAACTAAAATATCATTTTAAATGTTATAAAGTTTTATTCTTCTAAATCTTTCTCATTAATGTCCATGTTTTAAAAATGGGTTTAAGGATTTATTTATGTGGACATGAATGTTTTGAAATTAAAATTACTTTTAAAATTTTAAAAGTGGTATGGGACACTTTGATTCAAAAATCTATTTTAAATGACTTCTTGATAAATAGCGAGATGTTTAAATGTTTCAAGAAAAAGATGACATTTCTCTCAAATAGTTTGAATGATTATTTTCATCTACGTCAATATCCTTTATTATTCTTGATTGAGGTTAAGTTTTTATAATAAAATCTTTCATATTGTATTAAATGAGTTATGTTTGACTGTGGATGTGCTATTTTTATACCATTCATGTTCTGTGGTTAAAATATTGACATTTCGTATGATAGTTTTAATATGAATGTTTATGTTATGTTTTACCCTTTTAATATGAGGAATGCATTGGAATTAGTAAGTGATGGGTGGGTCCCGCTATAGCCTCTCGATGCATCGGTAGGTCTCATGAGACAAACTAGTGTCTTGGCACAAGGCCTTGACAAAATCTTTTTTGTAGTCTTGGCACAAGACCTTGACTATGTGGTTATGATGTCTAGCATTATGCATTCCATCATTATAAAATAGCTACTGATATTACATGTGATTATTCAACTAGTAGAATATTCATGTGAATAAGTAAATGACAATATTTGATTTATCGTTTCCATATTATGTTGAATCTTAAGTTTAAAAGGATTGTGTTTTAGTCTTATACATTGCCTTAAATGTTTATGTTATTTATGATAGTTTTTTCTATATTGTTATCCTTAACAAGCATATGAGCTCACCCCTTTCTTATGATTTCTTTTTCCTAGGATGTGAAGAAGTATATTATGCTTGAACTGCAGGGATAGGTTAAGGGATATGAGTGTGTTCAAAGGGGACACATTGTTGTTGTTTTTTATGATGTAATGTAGAACTAATGTATGTATCTAGTTCAAAAAAATGTATGTATCTAGTACTTCCAAGAAAAATAAACTAATCGGTATTTAGAGACTTGATCTCTTATGATCATTCCAATGTTATATAATAATGTATCGACTCTAGGTAACTAGGTTCGGGGCATTACATATATTATCAGAAAAATTCCACTCATCTCACATATAAAAGGAGAATTCCACCACTCCTTTAAATACACTCTAAAAATTTTAATTCCTATTGTATATATGTCCATTTTACTTCCTCTATATCCCTCTCTCATGTTTTTAGCACCTTGATCCAAATAAATGCATGAAATCCTCCATTTTCAAGAGGTCCTCCAAGTGAAGGTTCAAATTCTCAACATGGACACTAATCACTTCTTAACCTTTTTTTATTCTATATATTTCTCCTACAAATACATTTTACCCATTATTATATAGTTAAATTGATTTTTTAGTATACTTAAGTGTTATTATATTGATGTAACAATCATTATCTACCCTTAACCTTCCTTAGAAAAATGAGAAAGTTGTTTGTGCGTACGTTCGAACTACCACCCCCACGAAGCGATGTATTTCATTTTTCAAAACCACATTCCATGGATGGTTAAAAGGTGGTATTTATAACATTATTATGGTTCAAAAAAGATAAATCAATTTATATGTAAGGGATCAGATACATATATTCTAACCCTTTGTGTGTTTTTGAAGCCCGTGGTGCTCGGAGAAGGCCTAGAGCAGGTCGGAGGTTCTCGACTGCTAAAAGTTGGAAGTAGGGAGAATTCCTGAAATGTAAGTGTTTCACATCATGAATGTGTTATTCATGGATTGTGTGAGGCTGGTTCATGAGGTTCCTCACAATGTGAATTATTTTGAGTTTAAATGGTTTGAGGTGACCCATTTTTCAATGAAACTTAAATGCCGACATTTACACGATGTGAAAGGGTTTCATGCTGTGAAAATGCGCTATTTAGTGTGCCTATAAAATCTGTAGCGCCTTTGGTTTTTCTCAAATCCTATGATTTTATCCCACACCCTAGGCAGTGAACATCTCTCCCTCCAGGAATCTTGGAATCCCTTCAACGAAGATCGATTCTTAGCCTTCTGTCTTTGATCCGTGGTGACCCCAGCTTCTTGAGGGAGAGGTGATTAGGATATATGATGTTATTCCATTCTCATATGAAGAACATTGACTCCTTTAAGTAGAATATTCATTACTTCTCCTATTCATTTACGTGAAATTGTAAAGTTAGCAAGGTTTGACCCTTTGTATGGAAATGAATTTATCCTAATAATTATTGAACCGAATTAATAAAGAATTGGTTATAGTAATCACATGTTGTTTATTTCTACCATGATCATAGTTTACCTATTAATTTTCTATATAGTGTGATATCTATTATATACGAGTTATAATGCCTTGTTATTCCATGGATTAACATGTTTTTATTTATGGAAATTGGTAAAGAACGTAAAGACAAAATTATTTAATTGATAATTAATTAGCTATAGAATAAAGAGGCATGTTTAACGAATCTGGTGTTTCTTGTAATTTGATAATAATCAAATTGATGCAATGCACATGCTTAATCAAATGTGTTCTTCCATGTTAATGGAAATGATAAAGAATGTGAAGCACGATAATGATTTTAGATAATGTTGATAATAAATAAAATGTATATTAAATGGTAATGGTACTTCTCACATTTTGATGAAACTAGTTTTAATGCTAAGAGCATGTTTAACTTTTGATAGCTTCTTATAACCCGATGCCTTAGGTTTCTTATAGTTGGAACCTATGAATAATGAATCAGTTAATTCTAGATGGAATAAATACTGGTTGTTTGATAACGATAATTTCTAGGGCCTAAGTTCCCCATCTCCTTAAGAAGGTTGAGAGCCTTGAGTTTGGAGATGTGAGAGCTCGTTTATGTGTGAAGGTTGGATGCATTATTTTAGGGTATATATTTTCCTGTTGGAAATGTTTGTTTATTTCCTTATTATTTTTTGATGTTCTTCAGATGCAAGCTTTGCTATGTGATGTGATATAGGGAGGGGAGGCCTGAATGCGATACAAACATGGGATGATTGAGCATAGGACGACTGATGTGATGTGGGTGGTGAGGCCCAAATGACGTGGTAGCAGTTGATGCCTATGATGGAGAGATGCATTGGGATATGTATGTGGGTGTCGGGGATGAAACTAGAGAGGATGGAACAATTTGAAGCTGGGATTAACTGTTGATGTGATTTTGAGAGTTGATATGCTCACGTATGAATCTATTTAATGGTCGATGGTTGAGTTTCTTATTTAATCTGCATTCCTTTCCCAACTATTTGAGGCAACTGAATGTGCTTATTTGTATTTGCCCTCTTTTTGGTAGCTTAGGATGGTCTTCCTAGAGTACCTGGTTTATGGAATGATTCTAATAATGAATAAATAATTCTTATCCCATGGGGTTGGTAATGATGGAATAAAAATGTTGAAAAGATGATAATCTTGAGAAACTGTGGACTTGGTTTGGATTATGAATGGAGGTCATAGAATTCATGATTGTGGTTAATGAATGTATCTTGAAATAACGTCAATGGTTAATTTAATGGATAATAAATAACTTAACGGAATGAAATAATAAAATATAAAGAAGTAATTAATGTAGTTCTTTTAAATGCTTTTGTGCTTATAAGATATCTAGTCCCTAGAAGTGAAAACTGAGTGTCGAAGATATGATATCTATATTTGAGATTAGTAATAGGTTATTTCTATAGTATAGTTGTGAGATATATCATATCATGTATATTCTGTGATTATATATAATACCCCACCCATGTCGGCTAGGGTGGATGACACCCAGTGGGATCTCAAAGGGTGTTTCCCCCAACATATCGATGGGAGTATGGATGAATTTTTACCACCTCTACCCCCATTCTCTTCTCTTGGTAGTTATATTTTATGGTATGTGAAAGGTGCTGTCGTGGGTACTCTCAAATGATGTTCGGTTTTGGGTTATTTAGGTGCAATAGAGTGGCTAACCAAGGTCGTCTCTCAAAGGAGGAAGTAATTTAAAACAACATATAAAAGGTATTTTGAAAGTAAAATAAAATAAAATAAAAAAATTATAAGGATGGGGGGTTGTTAAATGTTTATAAAATAAGAATAATTATCATGTTGGAAGAATATTGTATTTGTTTTTGAAATGAAAATTTGATTAATAAAACACAACGAGAAAATGTTGTTTTTAGAAAAATATTTTAAAAGGTGTAATCGATCTAACTATACCTATTCACTCAATTATTTATCATTATAATTTAAATTAACATTAACTTAATTATAATCCCCTAATTTTTTAACCCTCAAACCCTATGAGAGTTAACTTAACCACAAAGATGAAATTACTTAAACCCTAGGCTAGCTTCAGAACATGAAATCGCAACACCATGCTTTGATTGATGTTATTAGGTTAGCTTATGATAAATGGTTAATTATAGAGCATATCCAATTTGGAAATGAGTATTAATTGAGTTTAAGTATTATATTTTAACTCTATAAATTTATCCCTTGTGGTCTTGTATTACTGATTAAGACCACACTCTCACAATTTACACAAATCTCGACCTCGCATGTTTTTGTATCAATTGTTCAATTGCTTACTTAGTTTAATTTAAATTGAAAACTCAATTTATAGATAATATTAATTTAATTAAAATATCTCATTGATTCAAAATAAATTAATAAATAAGGTAATAGGTAGATTGATCACTAAGAAAACTACTCTTCCATGGGCGACGTAGTCATCGTAGAAACAGATTGCATTTGAAAAGATTTCGAAAGGGTATAACCCAATACCATTTATAATCTTAAAATATATAACAAAAGTAATATTAATAGAATAATAAAATTGAAAATAATATAATAAATTTAAGATAAACTAATATTTTATTGAAAGTACAACAACATTACAACAAAGAAGAGGAAAAGAAGAGCATTTTGGAGGAGATCCTAGCTTGGTAGCTTACCCCCTTCAATTATGAGTTGAAATGGAATAGAACCACTTATCCTCTGATACCAATCTCCTAATTCACGTCCCAAACCCTCCAAATTAGAAAAAAACTAATTTATAGAGTGGAGGAGAGTCTAGGTTTCAAGTGGTTTCAAGTGTGAATGGGGAAATTCGACCAAATATTTTGTTCCATGTTGAACCATCTGTTTGACCTTTAAAACGCATGAACAAACTATCCATATAGAAGAATTATTTTTTAGGAATATTTTTATAGAGATCCTATCTAAATTTGAGACCAATACAATCACGGATGTATAAGTCATGATCCAAATACAGAACTAATGTCCAATCTGGCTAGTCTAGCCCAACTTTGACATCATGACCCATTTGCACCAACCAAATGCATGATTTATCTCCAATGTCTTGAATGAAAGTTGCATCCCATTAAGTCAGAAATATATTTAAAAAATTTTAAGTTCAAATAATATATATCAAAATATTTATGTTCGAAATTCTACTGTGAAATTTAAAGGGTAAAACTGGAATTTTCATCAAATTTTTAAATGAACGATCTAATCCCAAATATTTTATAAATAAAAATATTTAACACAATGTGAGGAAATTTTGTCATTTATTATCAATAAAATATTCAACAAAAATGTGTTTTATCAACTGCCCCACACTTACCCTTTTGCACTCCTGGGAAAAACCTCATATCATGTATTCCAAAAAATGGTGACAAGTGAACATCAATATCAAATCAAAAAAAATTTTAAAATACATATCATTGAGATCCAAAAATTACACACCAAGAAAAAAAAGATATCATACCTCATAAAAAACCATTATTTCAAGTTCTCCATTTATATCATTTAATATATTTTCACTTCATTTATCCTCCCATACACACAAAACACTTATCTCACTTGAATTTTCTCTTATCACCCAAATGTCAATTTTTCAACAATGTATTTCTCATCCAAACTCATACAAGGGTCACCATAGGCTTGATAAATTCCCATATCACCACCCGATGTGAGTCAAGGACATATTTTTATCATGAGGACTTTTTAGGTTTGTTCTATGGCTTTCGATTGGTATGATTTAGATGTAAAAAATTCTGAGGCTGAATGAGGAGGGCTTGGATCTTTTTGAAGAAAAATTGAATTATTCTAATTGTCACTCAAGTATGGTATCCTAATCACTCATATTAGTATCAATTAATCTCCATTATCATCAAAAATCATGTAAAGTTTACACCATTCATTATTTCAGTAAAAAAAAATTCAATCTTCTCAAACATAGTTTTTCATGAATGCTCTAGAAAGGCACAAATTTCAACAGAATTATTTTTTTCAGCAAAAAACACATCTCTTCAGAAGTTAATTTTCCACCCAAAGGATCACAAAATGTGGTAGCACAACACAATACAGCTTCCCCCAAACTTATGTTCAACTAGATTATGTAATTTTACTTCGAGAGTTGGCTGGATAGGGAAAATTGGCTTGCAATATGGCTAACCTAACAGGATGTTCATAGATTCTAAGGGATAGTAGGATTAAATGTTCAAGGTAGACCATTATAAAAAGTATTATTTGAAATAGGGTATTTAATACCAAAAAAATTCCTCAATTATTTAAAACATAAGTACCTCAAACCCTTAAGTTTTTTTAGGCATAAATCAAATTCTGGTTAAATCAATCATGGTTTGGTTCTCTCAAGAAGTGAGGTAAATGTAAAGAATAAGAAAAGAGTGTTTCAGAAGCCTCATAGGAAAGTGATTTCAAATATAAAGACAGTTATATGTGGCATGTGATTCAAAATTTAGAGTACTTTTCATGAAATTTCTAATGATTTAACTTGAAACAAATTTATTTTCAACATTCATCTAAGCTCAGTTTCATGAAATAAATTGTTTCACTCGTGGACATGAGTTTCAAAAATGTCAAAGAAAATAATTTTTGCTAAAAAGTTTCAAAAAAACACATAAATTTAAAAATAAACACACAAAATTTTAAAAACACACATTTTTTTTGAAAAATAGAAAAACAATTGAAATTACTAAACTAAAAGGTTCCCTCCCCCACACATAAAATATTGAATTGTACTCAATGTGAACCCATGAGATGATATGTGCATATGAAATGTATAATTTTAAATAGGAAAAAGAATATAAAAGTGAAAGGGTTAGGAATAACCTGATATGCTTAAGTGATGATGGGGTCATGCAGTGTGATGAAATCCACTGCATCAGTAGGAAGCCCCTCAATGTATTTATTTAAACGTTTCCCGTTGACTGTAAATCTCCTTCCAGTGTAATCTTGTGAAATTTCCACTTCACTATAAGGGAAAAAATTAGATACAATATAAGGACCTAACCATCTGGAACGCAACTTACCAGGAATAAGCTTTAGTTGTGAACTGTAGAGTAGGACTTTCTCTCCAACATGGAACTCCCTTTGTTGGATCATTCTATTATGAGATGATTTTGATTTTCCTTGTAAAACCTTGAGTTATCATATGAAGACAATCGAATATCCTCAATCTCTTGAATTTTCAACATCCTTTGGATTATAGATTGGGCCAAATCCATGTTGTATTTATTTATTGCCTGAAGTTTGACTTCCATGGGAATATGACATGATTTCCCAAAAACAATTTGAAATGGGGACATAACGATGGGTGTCTTGTATGCTTTCCTATAATCCCATAATGCATCATCCAAGTGTTTTCTCTAATCCTTCCTATTCGGTTACACGATTTTCTCCAAAATTTGTTTCAAGTCATGATTTGAAACCTCATCCTAGCCATTTTTTTAGGGGTGGTATGGTGTTGATGTTTTGTGTGTCACCCCATACTTACAAAGGAGGGAAGCCAAATTACAATTTTAGAGGTGTGTCCCTTGGTCACTGATGATGTCTTTTGGTATTCCAAACCTACAAAAAAATCTATGTCTTGACAAAGTTTACTACAATATGAGAATCATCAGTCCTGGTGGTCTTCGCCTCCAACCATTTACTCACATAATAAACAAAAACAAAAACATACAAAAAACCAAATTAACTATAAAAGGGACCATAAAATAGATGCCCCAAACATAAAAAATCTCAAAGAATAGTATGGTTTTTTGGGGAATATCATGTCTCCTAGAAATGTTCCTAGTGTGTTGGAAACAAGAGCATTGTTGGTCGGAGTGGATACTCAATAAGGGGGAGGGGGTGAATTGAGTTCCAATTAAAAATTTCTGTTACAAAGATTCTTATTAAAATCCCCCAAATCAAATAACAAGCTAAACTATAGTGAATTTGTAATACAATAAAGGTTCAGTTAAGTTCTGAAGAGATTGATTAATTCTCAGTTAATCTAATATGAAGATTAATTAACTTTTTAAGACAACCAAATGCTTTACAATAAATACAAACACTTGCTAGTTTAACTATTAGAGTAACTTTAAAATAGATTTATGTTTCAAAGTAATTAACAGCGGAATATTCAATATAGTTTAAAATAAAATAATTAAGCACATCAGATATAACCA
This sequence comes from Viscum album, assembly GCA_963277665.1. Classification (NCBI taxonomy): domain Eukaryota; kingdom Viridiplantae; phylum Streptophyta; class Magnoliopsida; order Santalales; family Viscaceae; genus Viscum; species Viscum album. Next base: position 45,890,771 of record OY728156.1, read on the forward strand.
AGAGGTTCAGTCTCAAGCCGAGACTTAGTCCTCTCAAATAATTTATATAAACTTTGACCCACACCCTGGATTGGGGTAAACAAAAGTACAAATACTGTTCAGGTACTAATACCTCTACCACAATTCTTTTTGGGAAAAAATAATATAAAAACAATAGCACACAGGCTATCCAGGTCACACTTGACCTCTACCACTATCCATAGTGGGATACAAAAGAGTTATAGAAGTTTTGTGTGAGGATTTAGTAATCCTCCAGTTTAGCACAGGAGACAGTGTGTGTCTAAATATACAGAGCACACACACTGCTCAAAATATAAATAAAAGAATCACTGAGAGAGATTAGATATGAGTTTAGAAAACTCTAGTGATTTGAAATTCATCTCTGGACTCCTTTTGATTATTCAAGAATTCTTCTGAGTCCTTCTCTAGTTTTTGTCTGAAAAATAGAGTGTCATTTTCTTCCTTGAATTTCAGGTTTAGTTTGATCATCTTGAGTGCATGAAAATATCATTGTAGTTATTCACTCCTTGAATAAGGTTCAGCTTGTGTTCTTCTTGTATGTATGACCTCATGTACGTATAGTGTTCTTCTTGTATGTGAGTGTATGGATGTTACCTCTCTCTATTGTATATATGCACCACTGTCTTCTTTGCATCTTGATCTTCCTTTTATACCTTAAGCTCCAACAATATGAATGATTACCTTTATCTAGGTACGAGGTATGGTTTCCTTAAATTCCAACCACTATCATTAATTAATAGCAGGTGCATTAAAAACATAAAATATGACCGTTGCTAAATAAACAAATATAAATAGAGTTTAGAGAACAATGACTTGTTTCCATCGGTAGCTGTTACTCCTTGTAACGGTAGATCCTTGTATCAGTCGGTGACTCATTGTATCAGTGAACTTCTATCAATAGATGTAACTCTTTATAACAGTATCTCTTCCATTAGTAGCTCCTTGTATCGGTCGCTTTATGTAGCAGGAGGTCTCTATGTAGCGGTAGGTCTCTGTGTAGCGGTGAGTTCCTATCAGTAGCTCTTTGTTCTTGTACCGGTAACTCCTTGTATCGGTAGACTTGAGTAGCGGTGACTTACTTATAATGGTGGACTTCATAACGGTAGACTTTCATACCGTTAGACTTACTCTAATGGTAGATTGTATCGGTAGACTTTGTCTTTCTGTATCGGTGGACTTTGTACCGGTAACCTTTCTATAACGGTAGACTTGCATATCGGTAGACTTACATATATCGGTAGCTCTGGTGTAACAGTGACTATCTGTACCGGTGTACTTATCCGTATCAGTAGCGGTGTAAATCAGTGACCTTTGTATCAGTAGCTGTGTATCTATTTGTTTGTATCAGTAGCTATGTGCATATTGGTGGATTTAACACTTATCTGTTCTATGCAAAACTTATCCAGATTGAGTTAGAATTATTTCAAAGTATGTATAAACATAGATAAACATTAATGAACATATTCCAATGATTACTTTGATATTGTTGTCAGCATAATTTAACATATATATATATATAGGATTATAAGCACACATTGAGATTATCAAAACATATTAAAGCATGATTGGGATTATCAAAACAGGTGAGTTCAACAATCTCCCCATTTTTGATAATCACAACTCATGGTATTATAATCCAAAATAACCATTATTGTATCAGAGGATATAGTATTAAATGCAATTGTATCAGAAAGAATAATAATAAAAACAAATGAACAAAGGTATATATATAAAAAAAGGTACTAAAACAAAAGTATCAGAGGGAAAATAAAATAGAAATGTATCATAGGTAAGATATATGAAACTCATATGTACACCCCCTTAGTATTATTTATCCCCCTTTGGCTCTTTATACTATTTCTCCCCCTTTGTGATTAGTAAAAAGAAGGAAATCATGAAGTAAGAGAGAAGAAAAGCATTTATACATGACTTGATGCAAAAGTGCATAGAAATACAGAAGTGAAAAAAGAATACATGGGATTCCCATCAAAGGGCCTAGACAGTAATCAATCCACCTCTTGAATGTCAAATTTGGATTTGGCTTTTGGTTCAGTGGTAGATTCAGGCTGGGTAGTTTCAGTAGAAGACTTGGGAATTCCAAAAATCATGACTGGAGGTTGAGAAATAGAGACTGTTCCTGGCCTGTAGTGGGTAGCTCTCGGTGTGATCATAGGAGTGAGACTTCGGATTTCTTGGACTAGAGTCATCTGAGGAATGGAGGCAGACTGAGCAGAGGCAGGCAGAGCTGGAGGTGCAATAATATGATTAATGTCCACATGAAAAAATGGCAGCAACAGATTCCTAAAATCCATAATGATCCCTCCTCCTCTCTCTATAGCGGAAATGAAATCATCCTTGTTTTTCATAAATTTTTCCAAAGTTGGAGTTAGTTCCCTGAGCTTGCTTACTTGTTCTCTAGAGGATTGATTGACAGGTGGTAATTTCAGATTTTCCAAAAGAAGTTTGAAATGGTTGGTCAACTGATGATTGGTATACACTTTCTGAAAATAAGAATCAACTTTATCCTTTACTTATTTTTGAGAGGCAGAATCTTCTCTCATATAATCTTGAACAATTTTCATGATTTCTCTAATGGTAATTACCACCTGGGTCAGGGAAGATGGGTCCACAGAGCGACTTGTTGATGCTGAACCAAGCTCCTCTTTCATCAAAGCTTGAATATGATTAACATCCACAGAAGCACTGGATGAAGCAATAGGTTTGACAATGAATGCAACAGTCTCCTTGAATGATTGGGTTAAGTTGCTTATCACCTTCTGGACAACCAAATCCTGAGTGCTCACATGCTATTTGACCGACTTCTTAAAAGCTTCAAAGACATCCACAAATTGTCTGACTACACCTTTAATGTAGTTGACATCAACATTCATTTGAGCTTGAGAACTACTCAAGGTAGTCAGAGAAGCAACAGACTATTTCAAGGCAACAACAACTCTTGTCCAGCTCTCAATCCTAGTATGACATACTCTGATCTCATTCATCATCTCTGTCATAGTGGTTGACACAATATATCCAAGAGAGAGTTCAAAATATTTTTCCATGTTTCTCATCTCCTCAGCAAAACAATTATTTAATTCGGCAATAGATGTATTCAAAGACTCTTTCATCTCAGCCTTTGAAGACTCAAAGTCAGCCTTGGTAACCATATTATCAGGCACAACTACAGGTTCTCTTTATGACACAATACTAGCCACAGAGTCATGTATAACAGATTGAATGGATGATATCAATGAGGTTTCCATTATGTTTATCTCTTCCACAAAGGAGGCCTTAAGATCAGGCTTCAATTGGTCTAGATCAGCTGTTCTTACTACATCCTCAGGTAGAAACTCAGAAAAGATATTATAGTTAACTTGTGGTCTATTCATGGGTGTCTCATCTTCAGAATTAGGGTAGTCCAACCCACAAACAACAAAACCTAGGTCTTATGCCCAATATTTAATTCCATCATCTATTGAAACACTTCCAAATCTAGTTGGGTGATCCCCCTAAATTTGTGCATTCTTCTGTATATGTAAGGAAACAGTACCCTCAAAAGCTTGGTCTTCCTCAGAAGTATCCTCTACAACCACCTCCATATCTCCAACAACAAAAGGCTCCTCAGGAATAGGTGCATGTATATCTACTTCATCAAGAACAACCTCTGACACAACATTACTTCCAATCAATGGACTCAAACTCAGGGTGGCAGAAGTAGATGCTTCAGTTTTAGATCCTTCTTATTTCCCATTCTATGGAGCAGTCTCTCCCTGATCTGATCTCTACTGGTCTTCCTTATCCACAAATTCTTCTTCATTTCTCTTTTCTAAGATAATTTCCTTTCCAGTTGATACAATTTCAGCAACAGGACTTGGAGGCAAGTCTGGATCCCTTCCATCAACAACAGAGGTATCCTCTTCATCAGTATCATCACTATACTGAGGTTCCTCTTCATCAGGTCCTAGAACTAGATCACTCACATCCTTAGGCCTAGAAGGATGATCCATAGGATTAAACTTATCATATAGCTTCTCATCATCACTGAACCATTCTCTCTTCCACGGATTCCAATTGATCTTCATGTATTTGCAAACTATGCTTGTGATACAAAAATTATTCCTTATCACCACTGTCTCGTCCTGAGACTCAGCTACTCCCTTCACTTTTATCAAAACCAAAATCAACATGGAAAATAATAAAGCATTAGTTTTTGACTTTGGCCTGGTCATATCCTCAATCTGAACCATTAACAGTCTACAAAGATTCACCTTAACACCATGTCTTAACAAATGTAGCAAATAAATATCCTGATATTTTAGATTTACAAAGTCCCCTCTCCTTAGACTTAGCACATGCTGGATAAACTTGAAGAGCAGTCTATTTTCTCCATCCATTTCTGCAGCTACTACTTTTCTAGGAGTGCCATCTCCTGTCAACTCTTCCAAGGCAGTTTCATAAGCAAAGAAGTTACTGGTATGAGGTACTGATTTCGAGAAATATCCAAACTCTCCTTCACGAGGAACTTTCAGGCAATCAACCCACTCAATAGAAGAAAAAGATATTTCCTTTCCATTCATAACTGAAATAATTCTATTCTCATATTCTGATTTCTCAAAACGGATAAACTCATAGAACTATTTTACCAACTTCGGATAGTAGGTTCCATTGTTATTCGAGAAGCATTCTACCCATTTATGGTCCTCCAGCACTTCTAAAACTAACAACTCATTGGTCATAAACCATTCTGTGCATAGATCTTTCTCAACTACTATATCTCTTTGAACAAGATGTGGATTTTTGGGTTTCTTCACTTCACTTCCTCTTCTAGACTCTCCTTTGAGTCTCTTAGAACTTAGCTCATCATTCTTTCCACTGACAGAAGGTCTCTTTACTCTTTCCATTATGGATTACGAGACTTAGGGTTTGAAGGTTTGGGAGCTAAGGCTTGAAGGTAAAGGGCTTGAGGTGGATCGAGAATAGTTCAAGACTTATGTTTTATCATTTAGGAATCACAAAAAACAAACAAACATAATAAGTAAAATATAAATGATACAAATTTCAGTGGTTAAATACACGAAGTTTAAAACAACCCATACTAACGATAACAAATATCAGTGAGAATTCATACTTGTGAGGTTCATACTAGTAAGGTATAACAGTGAAGTTCATACCGGTGAGGTTTCTAACGGTGAGGTTTCTAACGCACAGAGTCTATCATACCTAATTCATGTCTAATGTAACTTAACCTATCTGAACTTAAAGTCTTGGTGAAGATGTCAGCTAATTGATGTTTAATACCTATAAATTCAAGAGTAATATCACCTTTTTGGTAATGATCTCTAAAAAATGGTGCCATATATCAATGTGTTTGGTCCTAGAGTGAGACACTAGATTCTTAGATATGTTAATTTCACTAGTGTTATAACAATTTATAGAAACATGTCTAAAATCATATCCATAGTCCATCAAAGTATGTTTCATCCACAGAATTTGTGCACAACAACTAACAGTATCTATATACTCTGCTTTAGTAGTAGAAAATGCAATAAAATTATGCTTTTTACTACACCACGATACTAGGGACTTAGCTAGAATATGACATGTTCCAGAAGTGCCCTTTCTCTCTAACTTGCAACTAGAAAAGTCAGCATCTGAATAACTTATTAAATATAATGATTGTACTTTTGGATAAAATAGTCCTAAGTTAGTAGTATGTTTAAGATATTTGAAAATTCTTTTAACAACAAGAAAGTGAGATTCTTTTGGATTATCTTGAAATCTTGCACACATACACACACTAAACATAATATCTATTCAACTAGCAGTAAGATAAAGTAAGCTTCCAATCATACCTCTGTAATTGGTTTGATCAACTGGTTTCCCAGATTCATCAGCATCCAACTTACAAGTGGTACTCATAGGTGTATCACTTCCCTTATTACTATCCAAACCAAAATGTTTTAAAAGATCCTTTGTATATTTAATTTGATTTAAGATAATAACATTTTCATTTTGAAGAACTTGAAATCCAAGAAAATATTTGAGTTCTCCCATTAAACTCATTTCAAATTCATTTTGCATACTCTTTGAAAAATCAGTACATAAAGAATGTTTAGAAGATCCAAAAATAATATCATCAACATAGATTTGTTTTATCAAAACATCTTTGGAAATTATTTTAATAAAAAGATTTGGATCAACAATCCCTTTAGAAAAACCTTTTGAAATAAGAAAATTACTAAGTCTATTATACCAAGCTCTTGGGGATTGTTTTAAACCATATAAAGCTTTAGAAAGTTTAAAAACTTGATTTGGAAAATGAGGATTAGTAAATCCAGGTGGTTGTTCAACAAAAACATCTTCAACTATAAAACCATTTAGAAAATCACTTTTAACATCCATTTGATATAACTTGAAATTCAGATGAGCAGCATAGGAAAGTAGAATCCTAATGTCTTCTAATCTAGCTACAGGAGAAAAGGTTTCCTTATATTCTATTCATTCCTCTTGACTATATCCTTGTGCAACTAACCTTGCTTTGTTTCTAACTATATTTCCAAACTCATCAACTTTATTTCTAAAAACCCATTTAGTACCTATGGTCAAGGTGTCCTTAGGTATGTCAACTAATTCCTAGACTTTGTTTCTTTCAAATTGATTTAACTCTTCTTGCATAGCCATAACCCAAAATTCATCATTGATTGCATCATTGATATTTTTAGGTTTTAACTATGAAAAAAAGCTTGATGTTCAACCTGATTTCTAAGAGAATCTCTAGTATGTGTCCTTCTATCAAGATTACCAACAACAACATCAAAAGGACGATTCTTTAGAATCATAGTAGATCTAGTAAAGGTAGGACTAGAAATTTTAGGTTCCTCTCTAGATTCAGGTTCTACAGAAACAGGTTCTGGAAAGTTTCCATAACTGGATGTCTTTACAACAGGTTCATTGATTTCATCATTAAAGTTCAAAATAGACAAATCTTCTTCAAGATTTTCAAGAGAAGACTTAGGTTCATGTGGATCAGTTTCATCAAACTTGATGTGAACAGATTCTTCCACACATTTGGTTCTTTTATTAAAGAATCTATAGGCTTTTCTAGTTATAGAATATCCTAGAAATATTCCCTCATAACTATTGGATGGAAACTTGTCAAGGTTATCTTTTGTATTGATAATAAAAACTTTGCAACCAAAAACTTTAAAGTAATTAACCTTAGGTTTCCTATGGTTCTACAACTCATAAGGGGTCTTTTTGAGAAAAGGTCTAATCAAGACTCTATTAATAATATAACAAGCTGTATTCACAGCTTCAGCCCAGAAATAAATAGGTAAATCATACTCATTAAGCATAGTTCTCGCAATTTCTTGAAGGGTTCTATTCCTTCTTTATACTACACCATTCTACTGAGGTGTCCTAGGGTAAGAAAAGTTATGATTATTTCCATTGTGTGAGTAGTAATATTCAAATTCATGATTTTCAAACTCACGACCATGATCAATTCTCAAGGTTTTAATCTTAAGTCCACTAAGGTTCTTTATAGACTTGGAGTATTTAATAAAGTAAGAACAAGATTCACTTTTGTGAGCTAAAAAGTATACCCAAGTGTATCTAGAAAAGTCATCTACTAAGACATAGACATAGTGCTTCCCATTTAAACTAGAAACTCTAAAAGTTCCAAACAAGTCCATGTGAACCAACTTGAGAGGTTGATAAGTTGAAGCTTCTTTATTTGATTTAAAAGAAACTTTATGTTGCTTTCCCTTTTGATAGGGATTACAAACTTTATCAGCTAGGAATTCAAGTTTAGGTAGGTACCTAACTAAGTTTTTCCTAGTTAGTTTTATAAGTGAATGAATGTTTCAATTTCCTAATATTCTGTGCCATAGACAAGACTCTTTATGAAAGGCATTCAAGCAAGTAATGTTCTATTTAGACAAATAATTCAAATCAACAGCATAAACATTTTCATTTCTCAAAGCAGAAAATACTAAAATATTTTTAGAATTAAAAACATTATGAGAATAATTTTCAAATTTAACATTGAAAACATCATCACACAACTGAGAAATACTTAACAGGTTATATTTAAGTCCATCAACAAATAAAACTTTGTAAATTAAAACTGAATTAGTGTTACCAATCTGGCCTAAGCCGATGATATTTCCTTTTGAATTATCACCAAAGGTGACATGTCCTCCATCAACCTTGATTAAACTCTTGAAACATGAGTAATATCTAGTCATATTACTTGAACATATACTGTCTAAGTACCATACATTCTTATGGGAACTCTTCAAGAAAGTTTCATACAAAACAAGTTTAAACAGAAAATGATTTTGGTACCCATATTTTCTTGGGTCCAGACTGGTTAGCAAGCAAAAATTTTGGTACCCAAATTTTTCTTATGGGTCTCATATAATTTACGAAATCAATAGATTTTTAAAGATAAACTTTATTTGATCTATAGCTATGTGAATAACTAGTTGAAGCATATGAATTTCCAGAACTGGCAACATTCTGTCCAGATTTAGGAATAAATCTAGTTTTAGTAATCTGTCTCTATTCAGGCTGATAGACTATTCCAGTGGTATATTTTGGTTCCAATTATTTTCCTATAATTTGAGTGAGAGTATTCTTTCCATTCATGAAATTTTCTAAGTCTTTCCTTAATTTCTCATTAGACAATTTTAGTTCAGTATTTTCCTTAAGTAATTGAGCATTCTTTTCCTTTTCTATATCAAGTGCAGATTTAACAGAGCTGGTCAAAGCATGATATTTCTTCAAGGTCTTATACTTGTCCTTCAATTAATTACATGTTTCTTCTAGAATATTATAGTATTCAAATAATTATTCACTAGAAATATTTTCAGATTCAGAATCATCTCCAGAATAATAAGAATTTAAAGAAGGAGTATCCAATGTTAGCTCATATGTGTATGTCATGAAACAAATATTAGCTTTTTGAGATTTTTCATCCTGAGTGGAATCAAAATCACTTGAACTATCTTCTGAAGCACTCCAAGTTACTTTCATAGCTTTATTATATTTATTTTCCTTATAATCATATTTATTCTTGAACTTTAACTTTGGGCAGTCTGCTTTCACATTTCCTTTCCTCTTGCATTCATAACAGACAATTTTATCACTCTTATCAGACTTTTTCCAATCTTTCTTCCAATGACCTTTGTTGTCATATTTTCCTTTATAATTTGGTTTTCTGAAGAATTTCTTCTTCTGGTAGAACTTCTTGAACTGTCTGGCTATCTGAGCCATCTCTTCATCACTATCAAAATCTGAACCTTCACTTTTTGATCTTTCAGTAGGCATGTGAACTTTCTCCTTGTCCTTGCTCTTTGAGGTAGTATATTTAAATGCTACTGAATTCCTTTTTGGTTCATCATATTCTTCCTTGTTTACTTTCATCTCTTCTTCATACATCATCAACTTACCAATTAATTCTTTAACAGGAAATGAACTTATGTCACATGATTCTATTATTGAGACTGATGTGCCTCTCCATCTTTCTGGTAGACATCTTAGTATTCTCATAATCTTCTCCTTTGTAGGGAAAACTTTTACAAGTGAGATCATAGTGTTGACAATCTCATTGAACCTGAGATACATATCAGAAATAGGTTTATCGGACTTCATTTTAAAATTATCACACTTAATAGTGTAGGTATTCAATCTCATTTCTTTAACATTGGTTGTTCCCTCATGGGAAATAACCAAAGTGTCCCAGATTTCATAAGAAGTTTTACAAGTAGATATTCGATTAAATTCTTCATCTCTTAAAGCACAATACAGGGCATTCATTGCTTTACAATTATTATTGTAAGCTGTTTTAGTAGGTTCATCCCAAGTAGTTCTTTCAGTTTCTGGAATCTTATATTGAGTCTCTATAGCAGTCCATATGTCGAATCCTATACTTTCTAAATGAATTTTCATTTTAAGTTTCCATTGGGCATAATTTGTACCATTAAATAAAGGTGGCCTGTTGGTAGCATCACCTTCAAGTCTATTATCAACAATTAGATTTTAGCAAATATATTTAAGGAGATAAAATTTAGAACTAATAGAAATTTAATATCTTTAAGATACAACTAAAATCACAATTGAAAAACAGAGTATGTGGAAATCCTTTATGAGTAACAAACAAACTCTGATACCAAATGTTGGTTGGAGTGGATACTCAAGAGGGGGGGGGGGGGGTGAATTGAGTTCCAATTAAAAATTTCTGTTACAAATATTCTTATTAAAATCCCCCAAATCAAATAACAAGATAAACAATAGTGAATTTGTAGTACAGTAAAGGGTCAGTTAAGTTCTCAAGAGATTGATTAGTTCTTAGTTAATCTAATATGAAGATTAATTAAATTTTGAAGCTAACCTAATGATTTACAATAAATACAAACACTTTCTAGTTTAACTATCAGAGTTACTTTAAAATAGATTTATGTTTCAAATTAATTAGCAGAGGAATATTAAATATAGTTTAAAACAAAATAATTAAGTACAAAAAATATAACCAAGAGGTTCAGTCTCAAGCCGAGACTTAGTCCTCTAAAATAATTTATATAAACTTTGACCCACACCCTGGATCAGGGTAAACAACAGTACAAATACTGTCCAGGTACTAAGACCTCTACCATAGTTATTTGTGGGAAAAAAATATAAAAACAATAGCACACAGGCTATCCAGGTCACACTTGACCTCTACCACTATCCACACTGGGATACAAAAGAGTTATAGAAGTTTTGTGTGAGGATTTAGTAATCCTCTATTTTAGCACAGGAGACAATGTGTGTATAAATATGCAGAGCACACACACTGATCAAAATATAAATAAAATAATCACTAAGAGAGATTAGATATGAGTTTATAAAACTCTAGTGATTTGAAATGCAGCTCTGGACTCCTTTTGATTATTCAGGAATGCTTCTGAGTCCTTCTCTGGTTTTTTTTCTGAAAAACAGAGTGTCGTTTTCTTCCTTGACTTTCAGGTTCTGTTTGATCAGCTTGAGTGCATGAAAATATTGTTGTAGTTCTTCACTCCTTGAATAAGGTTCATCTTGTGTTCTTCTTGTATGTATGAACTCATGTACGTCCAGTGTTCTTCTTGTATGTGAGTGTATGAATGTCACCTCTCTCTATTGTATATATGCACCACTATCTTCTCTGCAGCTTGATCTTCCTTTTATACCTTAAGCTCAGGCAATAGGAATGATTACCTTTATCTAGGTACGAGGTACGATTTCATGAAATGCCAAACACTATCATTAATTAATAGCAGGTTTATTAAAAAAATCAAATATGACCGTTTCTAAATAAAAAAATATAAATAGAGTTTAGAGAACAGTGATTGGTTTCCATCGGTAGCTGTTACTCCTTGTAATGGTAGTTCCTTGTATCAATCAGTGACTAATTGTATCAGTGAACTTCTATCGATAACTATAACTCTTTATAACAGTAGCTCTTCTATTAGTAGCTCCATGTATCAGTCACTTTATATAGCGGTAGGTCTCTGTGTAGCGGTAGGTCTCTGTGTAGCGGTGAGTTCCTATCGGTAGATCTTTATTCTTGTACCGGTAACTCCTTATATTGGTAGACTTGAGTATCAGTGACTTCCTTATACCGGTGGACTTCATAACGGTAGACTTTCATACCAGTAGACTTACTCTAACGGTAGCTTGTATCGGTAGACTTTGTCTTTCTGTATCTGTGGACTTCGTATCGGTAACCTTTTTGTAACGATAGACTTGCATATCAGTAGAATTACACATATCGGTAGCTCTGGTGTAACGGTGACTATCTGTACTGGTGTACTTAGCCGTATCAGTAGCGGTGTAAATCGGTGACCTTTTTATCAGTAGCTGTGTATCTGTTTGTCTGTATCAGTAGCTATGTGCATATTGGTAGATTTAACACTTATCTATTCTATGCAAAACCTATCTATATTGAGTTAGAATTATTTCAAAGCATGTATAAACATAGATAAACATTAATGAACATATTCCAATGATTACTTTGATATTGTTGTCATCATAATTTAACACATATATATATAGGATTATAAGCACACATTGATATTATCAAAACATATTAAAGCATGATTGAGATTATCAAAACAGGTGAGGTCAAAAAGCATGACTTACAAAACATATGAGCATCATGGAATAATCTAGGACAATATAATCCAAAGTCTAAGACTTTCCTAGCTATACATTGGGGTCCAAAGTGTCCACCACAAGAAAGTGTATGAAAAAAATGTAAAACAGACTCAAACTCATGACTAGGAACACACCTCCTAATAAATTCGTCACTACACATGCGATAGAGGTATCGATCATCCAAAATATAAAATATTGACCCACTCTATAACTTTTGGACTTGATGTTTCTTTAAATTTTCAGGGATTTCAGATGCAACAAGGTAGTTCACTAAATTAGCATACCAAGGTTGTATAACTGAGATGGAATAAAGATGCTCATCGGGAAAAGTGTCCTGAAGTGGTACCTGGTCCAAGGTGTCATCCTCTAGTTTGTGAGTAAGCCTACTCATGTGGTCTGCCATTAGGTTTTTTGACCCCTTCTTTTCCTTTATCTCAATGTCAAATTCTTGAAGAAGGATCATCTATTAGATAAGTCTAGGATTTGCATATGGCTTCTTCAAGAGGTACCTCAGAGATGCATGGTCAGAAAAAACAACTACTTTAGAGCCCAATAAATATAAATGAAATTTATCTATAGAAAATATAATGGCAAAAACTATTTTTCTATGGTTGTGTAGTTTGATTGGACTGAATCCATTGTCCTCGATGCAGAGGCAATCACATGTGAATGTCCCTCCACCCTCTGTGATAAGACAACTCCAACTACAAAGTTGGATGCGTAAAACATAATATCAAACAGAAGCTCCCATCATAGAGTCTGTATGATAGGTGGAGTGGTCAGATGCTATTTTAGCTCATCAAAGGAATTCCTACAAGAATCATCAAATACAGAATCAAAATCTTTTTGAAGTAATCATGACATGGGAAAAGAAATCTTACTAAAATATTTTATGAAGCTTCAATAAAATCCTGCATGCCCTAGAAAAGATCTAACATCAGGCACACATGAATGATATGGTAAGGATGAAATGATATCTACCTTATATCTATCAACTTCTATACCATGTTTTGACACTACATGCCTTAAGAAAATCCCATGCTCTACCACGAAATGACACTTTTTAAAGTTCAAGACCAGATTCTTCTCAATAAAATGATTTAAAACCTTTCCCAAACTAGAGATACAATCATCAAATGTGGACCTATACACTATAAAATCATCCATAAATACCTCCATGAAGGTCTCAATGAAATCTGAAAAAATACTCACCATACATCTCTGGAATGTACCTGGGGCGTTGCAAAGTCCAAATGGAATCCTTCGGTAGGTAAAAATACCAAATGGATAAGTGAATGTTGTGTTATCCTAATCCTCTAGAGCAATAGGAACCTGGAAATATCCATAAAATCTATCCAAGAAACAATAGTGTGTTTTCCCAACCAGTATCTCAAGCATTTGATTAATAAATGGGAGGGGGAAATGATCCTTCCAAGTGGACTGATTTAGTTTCCTATAATCAATACACACACGCCAACTATTTTTTACCCTCATTGGAACTAACTCATCTTTATCATTTTTAACAACAGTAACACCACTTTTCTTAGGAACAACTTGAATAAGACTCACCCACTGAGAATCTGAAATGGGATAAATTATACCTGCCTTGAGAAATTTTTCGACCACTTTTTAATATCTTCTAGAACGATTGGATTGGGTCTTCTTTGTGGCTGCCTAACTAGTTTATCCCCATACTTCAAAAGAATCATATTCATGAAAATAGAGGGGCTAATACCTGATATGTCAGCCAAGGTCCACCCGATTTCCCTGATGTTCTCCCTCAAAAGATTCAAAAGTTTTTCTTCATGTTCAAAAGGAATATTATTAGTAATTATAACTAGTAATCTCTTGCCACTTAATAAGTATGAGTATTTGAGATTTGGTGGCAACGAATTGAGATCCAATGAAGGGGGGTGATGTATGGATGGAAACATTTAATGAACTGAAATATGCACACAAATAACATCAGTATCAAAATAAAAATCATCAAAATAATAGAATAAGTCATAAAATCTATCAGTATAATCAACAACCATATCATAATCAGATTGAACATGATCAAAATCAGAATATGAATCCATTTAAAAATAAAATCTAAGAGAGTCTTGTTCATTAGAAACATGTGTGGAAGTACTCTTAGACATCAAACTAGAACCAATGCTCAGAATCTCCCTAAGCATAGGACAATCAAATTCCATGGAGTTTTTTTGGTGGTTCAAAATGGGAGATAAAAAAGCAGAATGATCCTCTAAGGGGCACTTCATGGAGTCCATAACATTAAATATCACAACTTCATCTCCAAACTCCATGGAAAGTGTACCCTTATTGACATTTATGATAGTTTTTTTAGTTTTGAGGAAGGTTCTAACTAAGATAATGAGATCATGATAACTTACATAATCATACTCCATGTTAAGCACGTAGAAATCTACTGGAAAGATCATGTCCCTTACCCGAACAAGTACATCCTTAAGGACTACCACTGTATATGATATAACTCTATTTTCCAACTACACCACTACTCTCATCGGCTTCAACTCACCAAACTGTAAAGTAGAAAATACAGAGTGAGGAATTACATTTATAGAAGATCCTAAATTACAAAGAGTATCAGAAAAGTGAAACTCTCCTATGGTGCATGGGATGGTGAATGTCCGTGGATCCTTGCACTTTGTTGGCATTGCTAGAGTTTGTGTAATGAGTGCTGAAACATTCCTTACAAGATTGATCCTCTCATTTCCCTTGATCCATCTTCAATTGGTACAAAGTTATTTTAATAATTTTGTATAACTTGGGATTTTCTAGATGGTTTCAAGTAGAGGGATGTTGATCTCCACACGCTTGAATGTATCCACAAGTTCTTTTTGCATCACCTATTCAACCATCTTCTTTGTTTGTAAAACCATATTTGGAAAGTGAAGGGGTTTAGGAGGAAGATCATCAATACTTTTCTTACCTTTATCTTTCTCATTAGGTTGGTCATTAGTTGGTGTAGAATGAGGCTTCTCCAAAGTTGAGGTGAATCCTGGTGGAATGATAGGTGTAGATGTATCTTTTTTTCTTTTACCACTACTCAATGTGATGGAATTGACATTCCCATTGGGATTTGGAGTAAGTTGGGAAGGTATATTTACAGAATTCTTACTTACGATTTCATAGATTGCAGTGGAAATATGGCTCATCTGAGTTTCATCTCCCTCAGCTCTGAACCTTGACTCTTTAGCTCATTCTGTTG
This sequence comes from Viscum album, assembly GCA_963277665.1. Taxonomy (NCBI): domain Eukaryota; kingdom Viridiplantae; phylum Streptophyta; class Magnoliopsida; order Santalales; family Viscaceae; genus Viscum; species Viscum album. The sequence continues at coordinate 45,906,204 of OY728156.1, forward strand.
ATCAAGAACAATTTGTTTCAAAATATCATTAGTGTTGGAATGTACCGTGGTTTGGGTATTCCCTTTTTGTCAACTTGTTGATTATTGAGCTTCAAATCTCATTTGGGGTTGTTTTAAACCCTATTAGTAAGGCGGAGGCTGATTGAAATTTTGTTGAAAAAGGGGACTTTATTATTATCGAGTTCCATAACTCATGTATGATTGATACTTCCACCCTTGGTTATATATTGGTGAAAAATAATCACACTTATTTTAGAGATGTGAATATTTTTGCTGCTGATATGGTCTCCCAGAGAATACTGCTGCACAATCCTCTGACTCTTGTAGTTGGGGGAAATAGTCAGTTGAGTGTCTTTTCTTAGTGCGAATTCCACAAGGCCTTGAAGGAGGGGGTTGGTATGTCTTTTATTCTAAAGAAATCTGTCTCACCATAGTTGTAAATTCTTATAACTTGATATCAATCAAATGACTTTCAAGATAAGATAGACTTACCTGATGTACTCCTCTAACATGTGGGGTACCTCGATCACAAAATTATTGAGAATTTTGTACCATATGGATGATCAATGCACATGAAACTGCTGGTGTTTTGTCAAACAATTCCCCTCTAGATATGAAATCCACCATGATTCTCTCTGTAGGTGAAAGTACTTCATAGAAGTACTAGATGAGGAGTTTCTCACTGATTTGGTGATGCAGACAGCTTGCGCACAACTTCTTTAATTGCTCCCAGAACTCATACATTGAATCCCTTTGGGCTTGCTTGATTCATGATATCTCTTTGAGAATAGAAGTGGTACTTGATTCTAGAAAAAATCTCTATAGGAAAATACATTTCAAATCATTCCAAGAAGTTACATATTTAGGTTGTAAATAATACATCCAATCTTTTGCAGCTCTATCAAGTGAGAATGGGAATGATCTTAGTTTGATTTGATCTTTAGATACACTTATTGGTTTCAGGGTTGAGAAAACCATATTAAATTATTTAAGGAGTTTATTGGGATCCTAACTAGAGAGGCCATGAAATTTAGGAAGTAGGTGAATTAACCTAGATTTCAGTTCAAAGTCTGATTCACGATTTGGGTATGCAATGCAATTTGGTTGATAATTAATGTCTAGTACAGCCAATTCTAGAATGGTTCTATTAAGTTTATTGTTATTGTTTTCAGAAATTGGTTCTTTTTTTATGTTTGAAATTGAATTTCTTCCAATTTCAATGTTACTAGAATAGAGGAATTATCCAACTGGTTGAATGTTGAAACTTCCCGTAGACTGAGAATCTTTGATTCGAGCCCTAAGGATGCGTTCAATCTCAGTGTCAAGATCCTCAGGATTAGTTCATATCATAAATCATATAAAAATAAAAATAAATAAGGTGGACCATAATAAAAATGATAATTTTGAGTTGATGGTGTAAAAAGAAAAAGCGAATAAAAGAAGAAGAAAAAATTCAGACTGGGTAAAGAAGGAAGAACGAAGAAAAGAAGAGAATAAAATGTAAAATAAAATAAATACCTCCAATTGGTTGAAATAATTACTTTCCTACCCAGAAAAAATTCCAATTTGAAAGGCATTTTCATGGGCGCTCTCAAATGATGTTCGGTTTTGGGTTATTTAGGCGTAGTAGAGTGGCTGACCAAAGTCGTCTCTCAATGGAGTAAGTAATTTAAAACAACATATCAAAGATATTTTGAAAATAAAATAAAATAAAATAAACAAATTATAAGTATGGGGGGGGGTTTCAATGTTTATAAAATAATAATAATAAGAATTATGGAAGAAGATTGTATTTGTATTTGTTTTTAAAATGAAAATTTGATTAATAAAACACAACGAGAAAATGGTTTTTTAGAAAAATATTTTAAAAGGTGTAATCGATATAACTCTACCTTTTCACTCAATTATTTATCATTATAATTTATATTAACATCCACTTAATTATAATCCCCTAACTTGTTAACCCTATAACCCTATGGGAGTTAACTTAACCACAAAGATGAAATTACTTAAACCCTAGGCTAACTTCAGAACATGTAATCGCAATACCCTACTTTGATTGATGTTATTAGGTTAGATTATGGTCAGTGGTTAATTATAGAAAATATACAATCTATAAATGAGGATTAATTTTTTTAGTGATTATATTTTAACTCTAAAAATTTATCCTATGTGGTCCTGTATTACTGATTAAGATCGCACTCTCACAATTTACACAAATCTCGACCTTGCATGTTTTTGTGTTAATTGTTCAATTGATTTCTTAGTTTCATTTAAATTGAAAACTAAATTAATATATCATATTAAGTTAATTAAAATAGCTTATTTATTCAAAATAAATGAATAAATAAGGTAATAGGTAGATCTATTACTAAGAAAACCACTCTTCCATGGGCGACGTAGTCATCGTAGAAACGAATTGCATTTTCAAAGATTTAGAAAGGGTATAACCCAATATCTTTTCTACTCTTGAATTATAGCCCATATATAAATATTAATATAATAAGAAAATTGAAAATAATATAAGAAATGGAAGATAAACTAAGAGTTTATTGAAAGCACAACATAATTACAACCAAGAAGAGGAAAAGAAGAGCATTTTGGAGGATATCCTAGATTGGTAGCTTCCCTCCTCCAATTATGAATTTAAATGGTATAGAACCACTTCTACTCTACTACCAATCTACTAAAACACGTCCAAAACCTTCCAAATGATAAAAACATCAATTTATAGAGTGGAGGGGAGGCTAGGTTTCAAGTGGTTTCAAGTGTGAATGAGGACATTCAGCCAAATATTTTATTCCATGTTGCACAATCTGTTTGAACTTCAAAATGCGTGAACCATCTGTCCATATAAAGGATGATTTTGGAATTTTTTTTCTTGAGATCCACTCTCAATTTGATCCCAATCCAAGTATAGATGTAGAAGTTATGACCCAAATACAGAACCAATATCCAATCTGGCAAGTCCAGCCCAACTTTGACTTCATGGACCATTTGCACCAACCAAATGCTTGATTTAGCTTTATTATCCTAAATGAAAGTTTTAGACCATTAAGTTTGAAATATATTTAAAAATGGTTAAGTTCAAATAATATATATCAAAATATTTATGTACACAATCCTATAGTTAATTTTTAAGGGTAAAACTAGAATTTTCACCAAATTTTCAAATGAATGATCTAATCCCAAATATTTTATAAATAAACATATTTAACACAATTTGAGGAATTTTTGTCATTTATTATCAATAAAATATTCAAAAAAAATTGTGTTTTATCCACTCCCCCACACTTATCCTTTTGCACTGTTGGGTGAAACCTTATATCATGTATTCCAAAAAACCGTGACAAGTAAATATCAATATCAAATCAATTTTTTTAAATCACATATACTTGAGATTAAACAATTCTAAACAAGAAACAAAATATATCATACCTCATAAAAAACCATTATTTAAAATTCTCCATTATTATCATTCAATATATTTCCACTTCATTTATCCTCCCATGCACACAAAACACATACCTCACTTGAATTTTCTCTTATCACACAAATGTTAATTTTTCAGCAATGTATTTCTCATTGAAACTCATACAAGGGTCACCATAGGCTTGATAAATTCATACATCTCCACCCGATGTGAGTCAAAGACATATGTTTATCGTGAGGACCTTTTAGGGTTATTCTGTGGCTTTTAGTTGGTAGGATTTATATGTGAAAATTTTTGAGGCTGAATGAGGATGGCTTGACACTTTTTGAGGCAAAATTGCATTATTATAACTGTCACTCAAGTATGATCTATTCCTAACTCCTATTAGTATCAATTTAGCTCTATAATCATCAAAACTCATGTAAATTTTACACCATTTATCATTTCAGCAAAAAATTTCAATCTTATCAAACATAATTTTTTCGTGAAAGATTTAGATAGGCACAAATTTCTTTCTTCATCGGAAGATCTAGAAGGCACAACTTATTTTATCATGAAGGCTCTAGAAAGGCACAACTTTCAAAAGAAAGATTTTTTTAGCAGCAAAAAAATCTATTCGGAATTTAATTTCCACCCAAAGGATCACAAAATGTGGTAGCACAACACAATACAGCTTCCCCCACACTTAAGTTCAACTAGATTATGCAATTTTACTTCAAGAGTTGGTTTGATAGGGAAAATTGGCTTGTAATGTGGCTAAACTAACATGTTGTTCATGGATTATAAGGTATAAAAGGATTAAATGTTCAAGGTAGGCCATTATAAAAAGGATTCTTTGAAATAGTGTCTTTAATACTAAAAAAATTCCTCAATCATTTAAAACATAAGTACCTCAAACCCTCAAATTTTGACAGGAATAAATCAAATTTTGGTTAAATCGACCATGGTTTGGTTTTCTAAAGAAATGTGGTAAATGTAAATAATATGAAAATAATGGTTTAGAAGCTTCACAAGAAAGTGATTTCAAATATAATGATAGTGAGATGTGAAATGAGATTCAAAATTTAGAGTACTTTTCATGAAATTAATAAATATTTTAACTTGAAACAAAGTTATTTTCAGCATTCATTTAAGCTAAGTTTTATGGAATAAATTCTTTTACTCATAGACATGGGTTTAAAAAATGTAAAATAAAATAATTTCTTCTCAAAGGTTTCAAAAACACACAAAAATTGAAAAATAAACACACAAATTTTGAAAAACACAGAATTTTGTTTTTTGAAAAATAGAAAAACAATTGAAATTACTAAACTAAAAGGTTCCCTCCCCCACACTTAAAATATTGAATTGTCCTCAATGTGAACCCATGAGATGATATGTGTATATGAAATGTTTAATTTTAAATAGGAAAAATAATATAAAAGTTAAAGGGTTAGGAATAGCATGATATGCTCAAGTGATGATGGGGTCATGCAGTGTGATAAAATATAATACATCAGTAGGAAGTCCCTCAATGTGTTTCTTTAAACATTTCCAGTTGACTGTAATGATCATTCAAGTGTCCTCTTGTGAAATTTACACTACACCATAAGGAAAAACATTAAATAAAATATAAGGACCTAACCATCTGGAATGCAACTTACCCGGAATAAACTTTAGTCGTGAACTGTAGAGTAGGACTTTCTCTCCAACATGGAACTCCATTTGTTGGATCATTCTATCATGATATGATTTTGATATTTCCTTATAGAGACTTGAGTTCTTATATGAAAAAAATCGAATCTCTTCAAGCTCTTGAATTTGAAACTTCCTTTGGATTCCATCTTGGGCCAAATCCATGTTGCATTTATTTATTGCCCAATATGCTTGATGTTCGACTTCCACAGGAAGATGACATGATTTCCCAAAAATAATCCGAAATGGGGACTTACTGATGGGTGTCTTGTATGATGTCCTATAATCCCATAACGCATCATCCAAGTGCTTGCTCCAATCCTTCCTATTCGGCTGCATGATTTTCTACAAATATTTTTCAACTCATGATTTGAAACCTCATCCTGGCCATTTGTTTAGGGGTGGTATGGTATTGATGTTTTGTGTGTCACCCCACACTTACAAAGGAGGGAAGCCAAATTCCGATTGGAGAAGTGTGTCCCTTGGTCACTGATGATGGCCTTTAGTACTCCAAACTAATAAAAAATTTGTGTCTTGAAAAAGTCCAATAAAACATGATAATCATCTGTCCCAATGTCCTTAGCCTCCACCCATTTACTCACAAAATCAATAGCAACCAAAATATAAAAAAACCAAATGAACTAGGAAAAGGGCCAATAAAATCGATGCCCCATACATAAAAAATATCACAGAATAGTATGGGTTTATGGGGCATCTTATGTCTCCTAGAAATTTTCCCAGTGTGTTGGAAACTAGATCACGACTTACAAAATGAATGGGCTTCATGGAATAAGATAGGTTAATATAATCCATATTTTATGACTTTCTTAGCTGTCCATTGGGGTCCAAAGTGTCCACCACAAGAAAGTGTATGAAGAAAATGTAAAACAGACTCAAACTCATGATCAAGAACACACCCCCTAATAAATTGGTCACTACACATGCGCCAGAGGTATGGATCATCCAAAAAATAAAATCTTGACTCACCCTTTAACTTTTGGACTAAATGTTTCTTTAAATTTGCAGGGATTTTGGATGCAGCAAGGTAGTTCACTAAATAATCATGCCAAGGATGCATACCTGAGATGCAATAAAGATTCTCATCGGGGGAAGTGTCCCGAAGTGGTACCTAGTCCAAGGTGTCATCCTCTAGTGTGTGAGTAAGCCTACGCATGTGGTTCGCCACCAGGTTTTCTGACCCCTTATTTTCCTTTATCTCAATGTCAAATTCCTGAATAAGGAGGATCCATCAGATAAGTCTAGGCTTTGCATATGGCTTCTTTAAGAGGTACCTTAGAGCTGGATGGTCAGAAAAAACAACTACTTTAGAGACCAATAAATATGAAAGGAATTTATATAAAGAAAATATAATGGAAAGAAACTCCTTTTATGTGGTTTTGTAGTTTTATCAGGCTGAATGCAGTGTCCTGAATGGATAGGAAATAACATTTGAATGTCGCTCCACCCTCTATGATAAGAAAGCTCCAAATGGAAAGTTAGACGCGTCATACATAAGCTCAAAAGGAATCTCCCATCTCGGAGACTCTAAGATAGGTGGAGTGGTTAGGAAATATTTTATTTCATCAAAGGAATTATTACAAGAATCATCAAACACAAAATCATAATCCTTTTGAAGTAATCGTGACATGGGAAGAGCAATCTTACTAAAATATTTGATGAAGTGATGATAAAATCCTGAATTCCCTTGGAAATATCTAACATCATGAACACATGAAGGATAGGGTAATATACAATGATATCTACCTAAGATCTATCAACCTCTATCCCATGTTTTGACACTACATGACCTAAGAAAATACCATGCTCTACCATGAAATGACACTTTTTAAAGTTCAAGAACAAATTATTCTCAATACATCGATTTAAAACCTTTACCAAACTAGAGATAAAATCATAAAATGAGGACCCATACACTATAAAATCATCCCTAAGTACCTAAATGTAGGTCTCAATGAAATCTGAAAAAATACCCACCATTCATCTCTGGAAGGTACCTGGGGAATTGCAAAGTCCAAATTGAATCCTCTGGTAGGAAAAAGTATCAAATGGACAAGTGAATGTTTTCTTCTACTGATCTTACGGAGCAATAGGAACCTGAAAATATCCATAAAATCCATCCAAGAAACAATAGTGTATTTTCCCAGCTAGTCTCTCAAGCATTTGATCAATAAATGGGTGGGGGAAATGGTCCTTGCGAGTGGACTGATTTAGTTTCCTATAATCAACACACACATGACAACTGTTTTGCACCCTCATTAGAACTAACTCCTCTTTATCATTTTTAAAAACCGTAACACCACTTTTCTTAGGAACAACCTGAATAGGGCTCACCCACTAAGAATCTGAAATGGGATAAATTATACCTACCTAGAGAAATTTTTCGACCTCTTTTTTAACAACTTCTAGAAGTTTTGGATCGAGTCTCCTTGTGGCTGCCTAATTGGTTTATCCCCATCCTCCAAAAGAATCCTATGCATGAAAATGGAGGGGATAATACCTGATATGTCATCCAAGGTCCACCGGATTGCCCTGATGTTCTCCCCCAAAATATTCAAAAGTTTTTCTTCATGTTCAAAAGGAATATTATTAGAAATTATAACAGGTAATCTATCACCACTTAACAAGTATGAGTATTTGATATTTGGTTGCAAAAACTTGATCTCCAATGAAGGGGGGGTGATGTATGGATGAAAACATTGAAGGAATTGAAATATGTTCCCAAATAACATCAGTATCAAAATAAATATCATCAAAATCAGAGAATAATTCATCAAATCCATCAGCATACTCAACAACCATATCATAATCAGATTGAACATGATTAAAATTAGAATATGAATCCATTTCAAAATCAAATCTAAGAGAGTCTTGTGCATTATAAATAGGTGTGAAAGTACTCTTAGACATAAAACTAGAACCAATGATCATAATTTCCCTAAGCATAAGACAATAAAATTCCATGAGGTTTTTATTTTTTGGTTCAAAATGGGAGATAAAAAAAGTATAATGTTCCTCTGAGGGGTACTTAATAGAGTACATAACATTAAATATCACAAATTCATCTCTAAACTCCATGGAAAGTGTAACCTCATTGACATTTATGATAGTTTTTGTAGTTTTGAGGAAGGGTCTACCTAAGATAATGGGATCATGATAACTTACCTGATCATCCTCCATGTTAATCACATAGAAATATTCTAGATAGATCATGTCTCTTACCCAAACAAGTACATCCTCAAGGACTCCCACTGGATATGCTATAGCTCTATTTTCTAACTACACCACTACTCTAATCGGCTTCAACTCACCAACCTATAAAGAATAAATTACAGAGTGAGGCATTACATTTATAGAAGCTCCTAAATCAAAAATAGAATCAGAAAAGTGCAACTCTCCTATGGTGCCTGGGATGGTGAATGTCCCTCAATCCTTTCACTTTGTTGGAATTTCTAGAGTTGGTGTAATGAGTGATCATGCATTCCTTCCAAAATTAATCCTCTCATTTCCCTTAATCCCTATTCAATTGGTATAAAGTTATTTTAATAATTTCGCATACCTTGGGATTATCTTGATGGATTCAAGTAGAGGGATGTTGATATGCACACTCTTGAATGTATCCAAAACTTCTTTTTACATCACCTATTCAGCCATATTATTGGTTTGTACATCCCTTTTTGGAAAGGGATGGAGTTTAGGAATAACATCATCAATCTTTTTCTTACCTTTATCTTTCTCCTTAGTTTGGTCATTAGTTGGTATGTAATGGGGCTTCCCTAGAGTTAAGGTAAATACCGGTGGAATGACAGTTGTAGATGTATCAGTTTTTTTCTTCCCACTTCTCAATGTGATGGAACTAAAATTCCCCTTGGGATTTGGAGTAGTTTGGGAAGGTATATTTCTAGAATTATTACTTACCAGTTCATGGAGGGTAGTGGAAATCTGGCTCATTTGAGTCTTCAACTCCCACAGGTCCAAACCTTGACTTTTCATTTCATTCTGTTGATTAAGAAAAATTTGTTTCAAAAGATCATCAGTGTTATAATATACCTTTCTTTGGGGATTCCCTTGTTGTTGACTTGTTGATGCTTGAGCTTCAAATCTTCTTTGAGGTTTTTGGAAACCCTGTTGGTAAGGCGGAGGCTACTGGAATTTTTTTTGAAAAGGGGGCCTCTTTTTTGTCCAAAGCCATACCTCATGTCTAATTAATCCTTACACCCTTGGTTGTATGTTGGTGTAAAGGAATCATACTTGTTTTAGGGATGATGCTGTTTTTGTTACTGATATGGTCTCCCAAGGAATACTACTGCACAATCCTCTAACTCTTGTAGTTGGGGGCAACAATTAGTTGGGTGACTTGTCTCAGTGAAAATTCCACATGGCCTTGAAGGAGGGGGTGGGGATGTATTTTTTTTACAAAGAAATATTTATCACCATAGTTGTAAATTCTTCCAACTTTGTATCAATAAAATGAATTTAAAGAGAATACAGACTTACCTGATGTACTCCTCTAACATGTGGGGTACCTCAATCGCCAAATTATTGATAATTTTGTGAAATTTTGTCAATCAATACATGTGAGACTGCTGGTGTTTTGTCGACCAATTCCACTCCAGCTACGACATCCACCATGCTTCTCTCCACAGGTGCGAGTCTTTCATAGAAGTACTAGATGAGGAGTTTCTCACTGATTTGGTGATGCAGACAGCTTGCACACAACTTCTTTAATCTCTCACAGTACTCATAAATTGACTCCCAATGAGATTTCTTGATTCCAAAGATCTCTTTTCCAATGGAAGTGGTCCTTTATGCTGAAAAAATTATCTATAATAAAATACATTTCAAATCGTTCCAACAAGTCACATCTTCAGGTTGTAAATAATACATCCAATCTTTTCCAGCTCCATCAAGTGAGAATGAGAATGCTCTTAGTTTTATTTGATCTCTAGATACATTTCTTTCTTTTAGGGTTAAAAAAAACACATTAAATTATTTAAGGTGTTTATTGGGATCCTCACCAGAGAGGCCATAAAATTTTGGAAGCAGGTGAGTTAACCTAGATTCTAGTTCAAAGTATGATTCGATATTTGGGTATGCAATGAAATTTGGTTGATAATTAATGTCTAGTGCAACCAATTCTCAAATGGTTCTATTAAGTTCATTATTATTGTTTTCAACCATTGGTTATTGTTTTATGTTTTAATTTTAATTGTTTCCAATTTCAATGTTACTATAATGGAGGAATTCTCTAACTGGTTGAATGTTGAAACTTTCCATAGACCGAGAATGTATGATTTGAACCCTAAGGCTATGTTCAATCTTAGGTTATTGATCTAAAAGATCATTGGAATTAGTTCGTGTCACAAATCATATAAAAATAAAAAGAAGGAAGGTGGACCATAATAAAAATGAGAAGTTTGATTTGATGGTCCAAAAAGAAGAAAAAAATAAAAGAAGAAGAAAAAATTCAGATTGGGTAAAGAAGGAATAATGAAGAAAATAAGAGAATAAAATGTAAAATAAAATAAATACCTCTAATTGGTTGAAATAATTACTTTCCTCCCTAAAAACAGTTCCAATTCGGTTTTGGGTTATTTAGATGCAGGAGAGTGGATGATCAAGGTCTTCTCTCAAAGGAGTAAGTAATTTAAAACAACATATCAAAGGTATTTTGAAGGTAAAATAAAATAAAATTAAAAACTTATAAGGATGGGGGGTTATTCAATTTTTATAAAATAATAAGAAGAATCATCCTGGAAGAAGATTGTATTTGTATTTGTTTTTGTTTTTGAAATGAAAATTTGATTAATAAAACACAATGAGAAAATGTTTTTTTAGAAAAATATTTTAAAATGTGTAATCGATCTAAATATACCTCTTCACTAAATTATTTATAATTATCATTTAAATTAACATCCACTTAATTATAATCTCCTAATTTGTTAACCCTCTAACCCTACGAGAGTTAACTTAACCACAAAGATGAAATTACTTAAACCCTAGGCTAGCTTTGGAACATGCAATCACATCACCCTGCTTTAATTGATGTTCTTATGTTATATTATGGATAGTGGTTAATTAGAGAACATTTACACTATGAAAATCAGGATTAATTGAGTTTAGGTATTATATTTGAACTCTAAAAATTTATCCCTTGTGGTATTGTATTACCGATTAAGATCACACTCTCACAATTTACACAAATCTCAACCTCACGTGTTTTTGTGTCAATTATTCAATTTCTTGATTAATTTCATTTAATTTGAAAAATCAATTAATATATCATATTAAGTGAATTACAGTAGCTCATTAATTCAAAATAAATTAATAAATAAGATAATAGGTAGATCAATTAATTAGAAAACTACTCTTCCATGGGCGATGTAGTCGTCATAGAAACAAACTGTATTTGAAAAGATTTAGAAAGGGTATAACCCAATATTGTTTATACTCTTAAATTCAAAACCAAAGAAAAAGATTAATAAAATAATAAAATTTAAAATAATAGAATAAATGGAATATAAACTAAGATTTTATTGAAAGTACAACAAAATTACAACAAAGAAGAGGAAAAGAAGAGCATTTTAGAGGAGATCCTATCTTATTAGCTTCCCTTCCCAAATTATGAATTTAAATGATATAGAACCACTTATATTATTCTCACAATATCCTAATGAACGTCCCAAACCCTCCAAATGAGAAAAAAATAAATTTATAGAGTGGAGGGGAGGATAGGTTTCAAGTGTTTTCAAGTGTGAATGGAGAAATTCAGCCAAATATTTTATTTCATGTTTCACCGCCTGTTTGACCTTTAAAACGCATGAACCAGATATTCATCTAGCAGGATTATTTGTGAAATATTTTGTGTTAGAGGTCCTCCCCAAATTTGAGCCCAATCCAAGCATAGATGTAGAAATTATGCCATAAATAAATAATCAATGTCCCATCTGGCGAGTCCAGGCCAACTTTGACTTTATGGCCCATTTGCACCAACTAAATGATGCTCAGATGAGGATCACAACCAAACGCCATGGGGTGATTCCAACAACTCAGTCTGAGCTAATCCGATAAGCAGAGGATCAATGCTTGAGTAAAGTTTGTCACGTCGATACCAAGAACTCTACCTAGGGTTGTAGGAATGAATAGAGGATCCGACTCTAAGTCTCACAGAGGGGATTCCAACAACTCTATTTAGGAAGTCCTGCTGAAGGGATCATAATCATATATATAGGAAATTATACTGGAAACCTTCTGGAGAAAGACTAAGGGGACGAACCCTAGGAAACTATCCCAAGTCACAGAAGTAAACTGGCTTAATCCTTGAATAATTGGTTACACGGCGTATAGTATGGTTACACGCCGTGTTCCTTGACCCTGGGTACTGCCCGTGTAAACGGCCCATGTCATCTGTTCAAGCTGTGTAAAACTCAACTACACGGTGTGTAGAAAAGTACACGCTGTGTTCCTGACTCCGGGTACTACCCATGTAAATGGCCCGTGTCCTTCGGCTTTTCGGATAGAAAGTAACTAAACAACGTATTAAAGAATCACACGCTGTGTCCGAGCACCTGGGGCTCACTCCGTGTATGCTGGCCATGTGCCTGTACACGGACTCTGTCCGTGTCTGTGTCGCCTGCCCGTGTACCAGTACACGGGGTATCCCGTGTTTCTGCCTGGGTCTGGCCGGGGAGGGGTATACACACCATGTCCTTGGCCTTGTACCCAACCCGAACCCGTGTACTCCCAGAGTACATGCCATGTGGTCCATCGACGAACACACACCGTGTAGCCCATACTACACAGCGTGTAGTTGGAAAATTTCTAGAAGCGTCGTCTTCCTCCTCGCGCCTCGACCAATTCTCTGGATCGCGTTTCTCTGGTCCGTTTTCCACGAAACTCAATATCATGGGTCGATTCGTTGTCGTGATGCCGAATCCGTGGGTTTCGAGCCTTCGATCGGATCTGAAATCCAATTCCGGTCACCCATGCAGAAATCGTTCTAAGAACGATATCTTCTAATCCGCTTCAATCCGCACGTCGCCACTGCAGCCGCACCTCCGTAGGGTTGTACCGACACCATATCTTAAATTTGGGATTGTTTCATCGCACAACAGGTGCGCAATGATCCTTCGTTCATATCCCCGCAAAGGACGCATAGAACGCAGCGAAGAATGCGGGAATTTGGGGAAGAGGAACACAACAAATCGAGAGGGTCCACTAAAGTTTTATAAAATAAATCAAATAAACCTAAAATCACATTATTTTAATTTTAAAACATATATTTTCCGAAAATATCATTTATAGTATTTTATTACATCAATATTGGGTCATTATGATGTCATAAAACACATTATATATTTAAATGATATTTAATTTTTACCCAAAAATTCGACTGTCTCAGAAAATTATGAAAAATTAACCATTGGATAATTTGAATGTCCTGATTCCAAAAATAATATTCATTTTATCTAAATAATTTTTTAAATATGTGAATTTTTACTTTTAAAATAAAAATCGATATTTATCAAAAAATCACAGGTTATGATAAAAATAGATTTCAAACCTTAATAAAAATTAAAATTACATTCATGAAATTATATGATCATTTATATTTAATAAAAATTAATTTAATAATAATATTTTATTAAAATATTATTTAATTAAAATATCCATTAATTCATCAAAATATATTTTTTAGTTGAATATTAACTAAAAATACTATTTGTGCTTTAAAAACTATTTACAAAGTAACAATAATGAAATGAATGCACATTCTTTATAAAATAATAATGTTCATATTCATAGTGATAGGGTCTTGTTACATAACCCCTTATAACACCAGCATAAGACCAAAGGATAAGGTGTGCGATGGTGACAGACTCTCGGGGTGCCTCAGATAACATTGCTCGGGTGGTAATCTTTATTAACTTCAATTTCTCCCATAGTCGGTTCCGCTCAAGTTTAATGTGTTCAATATTGGCTTGGTCTTGGTCAAATGAGAATCCCAATGATTCCACCTCCTTTTTGAGCTCCAAAAAAGGTCTTCGTATGGGGAAAGTCTACTGGATGAGGCCATCACTTACTTTGTCTGAGTAAATCAGATTTGTTAAAGCCCTATATTTATAATAATCATGTGATCACTGTTCAAAGACTATATTAGCAACGGTCACATTTCATAACGGTATTTTAAAAATCAATATCATAAAACCAAAGAAGTTAACAAAACATTTTACATAATGAGACATTTAATTAGATCAAGATGGATTTCCATTAATGAAAGTTTGGGTCATTACAATCTTACCCTCTTAAGAAATTTTTCCATTACCACACTAAAATAGATGTGGGTAACTCTACTTCATTACTTCCTCTGATTCCCACGTCGCTTCTTCAAACTTGTGGTTTTTCCACAACACCTTGACGAGGGGAATTATCTTATTTCGTAGAACTTTCTCTCTATGATCTAAGATCTTCACTGGTTGCTCCTCGTAAGAAAGATCATCCTCCAACTGTACCACCTATGAAGAGAGTACATGTGAAGGGTTTGGTATTTACTTACTTAAGAGGGATACATGAAATACATCATGTACTTTGGCCATGGTAGGTGGAAGTGCTAGTTGATAGGCCACATCCCCATCACGATCAATAATATCGAAGGGGACGATGTACCTAGGACTTAACTTCAATTTCTTTACAAAACTCACGACCTTCTTACATGGAGATATGCATAGAAATACCATATCTCTGACTTTAAACTCAAGGTCTCATCGACGGTTATCTGCATAACTCTTCTGTCAACTCTGGGCTGCCTTGATATTCTGCTGAATGGTTTTCACTTTCTCCACCATCTATTTGACCATTTCTAGTCCTAACAGCTTACACTCATTGACTTCATCCCAACACACCAGTGTTCTGCACCTTTTCCTATAAAGTGCTTCATATGGTGCCATTTGGATACTCGATTGGAAGTTGTTATTGTAAGAGAATTCAACCAGTGGAAGATGTTGGTCCCATACTACTTTGAAGTCCATTGAGAAAGCTCTCAACATGTCCTCAAGTGTTTGGATAGTCTGCTCGGATTGGCCATCAGTTTGAGGATGATGGTCCATAATAAAGTTTAGTTTAGTATCTAGAGTATGTTGAAGAATCTTCTAAAACTTAGAAGTGAATTTTGGATCTCGATCAGATACAATAGATAGTGGTACTCCATGCAGCCTTACCACTTCCCTGATATATATTCGTTCCAATTGATCTAGTGATAAATCCTCCCGAATAGCTATAAAGTGTGCAGACTTGGTAAGATGATCCACAATGACCCATATTGCATTTTTGCCTTTGGATGTCTTCAAAAGTCCAGTGAAAAAGTCCATGGTGATTTTCTCCCATTTCTATGATGGTATGGTTAATGGTTGTATCATCCCCTTAGACTTCTGCCTCTTTTCCTTCACTTACTCACACACCAGGCACTTTGATGTAAAGTCCGAAATCTCCCTTTTCATATTGTCCCACCAAAAGTTTTCTCAGAGATATCAATACATCTTTGTGCTCCCTATGTGAATAGAGAATATTGAGCTATGTGAGTCATCTAGAGGCTCCTTATTTATCTCTAGATCATATGGTACACATAATCGTGACACAAATCTCACAATTCCATCCTTTTCAACCACAAACTCTGAGTATTTCCCATTTCTGATAGCTTCCACCTTTTTTAGAATTTCCACATCCTTTATTTGAGAATCCTTTATTTTCTCCAAAAGAGACAGTTGAGAAATAATTTGTGAAAGGATTGATGATATCCCCTTCTTTATGATTCCCATGTCCATCTTCATCAAATCTAAGTAGATTGGATCCTTCTCAATTCTCATCAATGATAGAATTGCTGGGTCCTTTCTACTTAGAGCATCCACCACCTTGTTCACTTTTCTAGGGTGGTAATAGATTGAGCAATCATAATCTTTGATCATCTCTAACTATCTTTGTTAGTGCATGTTTAACTCTTTCTATGTGAATATATACTTGAGGATTTTGTGGCCCGTATATATTTCACACTTCTCCCCAAAGAGACAATTCCGCAAAATCTTTAAAGTGAAGATTATTAAAACCAACTCCAAATCATGTGTTGGATAATTATACTTGTGAACTTTCAATTGGATTGAATGATAGGCAATGACTTTGTCATTTTTCATCAACACACATCCTAGGACCTTATTCAAAGCATCACTAAATACCTCAAAAATTTCTCCACTTGTGGGTAAAGTGAGCACGGGCGCAGTGGTAAGCCTCCTTTTAAACTCTGTAAATATTTCATCACATTCATCAATCTAATAAAATTTTACTCCCTTCTGATTCAGCTTGGTAAGAGGGTTTGAAAATCATGAGAAATTTCTCACAAATCATTGATAATATCCAGCTAACCCCAAAAATATACAGATTGAAGGTTCCGGGCACAGCGTAAGAACGTTGGTGGGTTTTCCCAACTTAATTTTTTGTTAAGCAATGTTCAATCCGAGATCCGTCACGATATAAAACACCGAATATTCAGAATAGAACAAATAACTAAAAGAAAAAGGGAGAGTCCCGGAACCCTTGAGGAGGATCATCATATGTTGATTATAATTAATTTAATTAATGCATAAGAATTAACTAGTTGGAATTCTTTCTTCGTTGATGTGTTCGGTCATGATTCGGTGATCCATCGTTGCGTTGTAGAATCCAAGTGTAGGATTCCTCTAGCGGTGATCCACAGGTATGTCACGTATCTCTGGACTTCACCGAAGGGATCTCCGAGTTCTAGCACAGAAGAACCTTCGCTTGCGATATCCGCCTTTGACCGCCTTGATCCGGTGGAGGATCTTGCTCTCGTAACTTGAGGGCGTTCTTGGTGGAAAGGGAATTCTCTCTTGGCTTGAGAGTATTTCCAAATCCATTGTGCACAACCAATGGCTCTCCAAAATGTTGGGGTTGTGAGGATATTTATAATCATGTTTGAGGTTAATAGAGTTATGACAATAAATAAACGCGTTACACGTTTTATTTATTTCATTAACTCTTATTGAAAACCCCCCATGTCGAATTATTAATTCCTTGACATGCGCCCACGCTGATTATAATAAATATCATTTAATAAAATAATATTAAATCGTCGAAATCCCAACTGGAAAAAATACACGGCGTGTAATAATTAATACACGGCATGTACTTTTATTTTCCATTTTTCTCCACCACATTTATTAGACCTTGAGTAATGACTATTTATTTCTTAAATAAATTTAACTGCATTACTCGCTAATAAATATATTATTTCATCCACAATATATTCTCTCAAATAACTAGTGTCAAAATAAATGCGATCATACATCCTTAAATAATTATTAAACCACATTCAGGAATAATATTTATTTAACTGGTTAAATTAATATTTAACTGAGATACATGGACACACTTAGTGTGTGACCCTCTAGGCCTCTTTCTCAGTGGCATTAGGCTGAGCCAGCCTAAAGTCCAAGGTTAGCGTTTAACAACACACCAAGGCACCCATAGAGAAAGAAGTTAACGCCACAATAATGTGTTACCTCTTACGAACGCTTACCGTGTAATATAATCTCTTTGTCACGATATCTCTAATCAAGCGGGTTGCATGCTAGTGCCATCAACCCATGTGCTTGATTATTATTTCTTTCACTTCCTGGAATTGAACTTGCCCATACCATACCATGGCCATGGATTTATTTAGGCTATATCAATTCCATCAAAGGGCCTGAGATATCTACTTCCATTATGGAACGGAAGGGACAAATCCTTTCTCGCATTATCTATTAATGCGGTATTACTCGTGACGCACCCAACGTATCCTACCTCTCTGCGAACAGTGTGTTATCACAGTTTTTGTCAATACATATAAGTGCACGAGTTGTAATACCCATTAATAATAATCTTAATGTCTAAGGATCAATACACACGTCCGTAGATAGGAACATCCAATGACACTATGAAATGTGGATTTCCTACTGGCGGGTCTCGTTCTCATAATATCCTCCTAGATATTACCAAGGGCGCACACCATGAGAAGGTTACTCAAAGTTTTATGAGTCCTCACCCCTAATGACCTGTATTATTTATGTCCCTCAAATAATATCATCCGGCCATAGAACATACATTCAAGAACAGTGTTATGGCACTTCCGGGTTCTCATCATAGCAGGGATCCGCTACGAACCTTTAATGCAACAGCTATCCTTAGGACATTATCACATGACATGTCATGCAGAAGAACAATCAAAATGTGATAAGGCTTTTATTTAATGAATAAAGTACAAAGTAGTCGGTTCTATACCACCAACTCCAACAGAATCCCACTTGGAATAGAGCCAACTGCTAACAACCTTTAACCCGCTAGCCCTCACATGATATTCATGCTTCTGCTGAGATAGGCCTTTAGTCATGGGGTCCGCCACGTTCTCTTCTGTGGACACTCTGCTCACTGCAACTTCACCACTTTGATAGAAATCCCTCAAGAGGTGATACTTCCGGAGTATGTGCTTTGTCTGTTGATGTGACCTTGGTTCTTTTGCAAGAGCCACCACTACAGTATTATCCCAATACAATGTAATGGGATCTTTACTGCTAGGCACCACATCAAGCTCCTGGACAAAGTTCCGAATCCAAACGGCTTCTTTGGCTGCATCAGAAGCCGCTATATACTCAGACTCCACTGTAGAATTGGCGACAACTGGCTGCTTTGAACTCTTCCAGCTCACAGCTCCTCCATTGAGACAAAAAACATATCCAGATTGCGACTTCAGATCATTCTGATCTGTTTGAAAACCAGCATCAGCATACCCTCTGATGACAAGCTACTCGTCTCCTCTATACACCAGGAACATATCCTTAGTTCTTCTCAGATACTTAAGGATAGTCTTAACAGCAGTCCAATGCTGTTCTCCTGGATCTGCTTGATATCTGCCTACCATGATCAGTGCATAGGTAACATCAATCCTGGTACATAACATGGAATACATGATGGATCCTATAGCCGAAGCATATGGGATCTTGCTCATCCTATCTTTCTCCTGTTGTGTTTGGGGACACATTTTCTTAGAAAGATGTAAGCCATGTGACACTGGAACCAATCCCCTCTTGGATTTTTCCATACTAAATCTCTTTAGTATCTGGTCAATGTATGTACCATGACTTAGTCCAAGCAGCCTCTTGGATCTGTCACGAATGATCTTGATCCCTAGAATGTAGGCTGATTCTCCTAAGTCCTTCATGGAGAAACACTTGTTCAACCAGTCCTTAACTGACTGTAAGGCTGGTACGTCGTTTCCAATAAGAAATATGTCATCAACATATACCACTAAGATGACGACCGCATTACCATTAAACCGCTTATAAACACATGGCTCACATTCGTTCTTAATGAAACCAAATTCCTTTATGGCTTCATCAAATTGAATGTTCCATGACCTGGATGCTTGCTTCAATCCATAAATGGATTTCTGCAACTTGCAAACCCGTTTGACTTCACCTGGTGTCACAAACCCTTCTGGTTGTGTCATATAGACATCTTCCTAAAGGTTCCCGTTAAGGAATGCTGTTTTGACATCCATATGCCAAATCTCATAGTCATGGTAAGCTGCTATGGCAAGTATGATTCTTATGGATTTAAACATGGAAACTGGCGAGAAGGTTTCATCATAGTCAATTCCTTGACGCTGTCTGAATCCTTTAGCCACTAGCCTTACTTTATAGGTGCTAACTTGACCTTCCATGTCCAGCTTTCTTTTGAATACCCATTTGCATCCAACAGGCTTTACATCAACTGGCTTATCGACCAGAACCCAAACTTGGTTCTGATACATGGAATCCATCTCAGAATTCATATCTTCTAGCCATCTTGCAGCTTCTGAGCTTTCTACTGCTTCCTTGTAGGAGAGAGGTTCATCATTGTCCAACAATAATGATTCACCATCCTCGGTGACTAGGAAACCAAATCTCTCTGGTTCCCTTACCTCTCTTGAGCTCCTACGCAGTACTTGTGTTTCTGGAACCTCTTCCACGGGGACCTATGGAACTTGTTCCTGTACCAACTCCTATGTATCTTGAGCATCAACTTCGTCGAAGTCAATCTTGCTCCCACTATCCTTCTTGAGGATGTGCTCCCTCTCAAGAAAGACGGCTTGTCTGGCGACAGTCACTTTCTTGTCTTGGGGGTTATATAGGTAATATCCTTTCGTTTCCTTGGGATATCCTATAAAGATACACTTCATGCCCCGGGGTGCTAGTTTGTTACCTGAGAAGGCCTTAACAAATGCCTCGCATCCCCATACACGTGTGTGCGACAAAGTGGGTTTCCTTCCATTCCATAACTTGGATGGAATTCCATTTTCCGCCTTAGTTGGTACTCGGTTTAATGTGTATGCTGCAGTTTGTAATGCATATCCCTAAAAGGATAATGGAAGATCCGCATGACTCATCATCGACCTCACCATGTCCAACAAGGTGTGGTTCCTCCTTTCACTAACACCATTCCACTGTGGTGTATAAGGAGGAGTGAGCTGAGATAGAATCCCAGACTCCCGTAGAAGATCGATGAACTCTTGGTTCAGATATTCTCCACCTCGATCTGATCGAAGCTTCTTTATCTTCTTACCAAGATGATTCTCTACTTCATTCTTGAATTCCTTAAATTTATCTAAGGAATCTGACTTATACCTCATTAAGTAGACATAGCCATATCTACTCAAATCATCAGTAAAAGTAATAAAGTAAGAATATCCACCTCTAGCTTATACTGGAAATGGTCCACACACATCTGTGTGTACCAATCCTAGAAGCTCTATGGCCCTTTCACCTTGTCCACCAAAAGGCAGCTTGGTCATTTTTCCTTGTAAACAAGCATGACATCTATCAAGTGGTTTTAGCTCAGTAGAGTCTAAATAGCCATCTTGGTAGAGTTTTGTCAAATTCTTCTCGTTCACATGACCAAGGCGGTGATGCCATAATTAGGTGATGTATGAGTCATATGAGTTTGTTTCGTTATCGATTGCCAACACTTGGTTTTCGTAATTCAATACATACAAACCATTATTTAAATGTGCCATACCATAACAAATGTTGTTCTTATAAAAGAGACAACCCTTATTTCCAAATTTGAAAACAAATCTATCCATATCCAAACAAGATACAGAAATTATGTTCTTGGTAACACTAGGCACATAACAATAGTTATGTAAAATCAAAATCATCCCAGTCGGCAATGAGAGGTGGTAGTCGCCAATAGCCAACACAGCCAGCCTTGTGCCATTGGCAGCTCGAAGATCCACCTCTCCTCTAGCGATCTTTCTAAATCTACTTGGTTCCTGCATTTGAATACATATGTGAGCCCCACAAGCTGTATCTAATACCCAATGTGTAGAAATAGAAAGATTGCACTCGATAACAAACGCACCTTTAGCATCCCCACACTTCTGGGTGCAGTTCCTCTTCCAATGTCCCTGCTTGCCACATGCAAAACACACTGCCTCCCGTTCCTTGCCCTGCCACTGGATCTTCCCCTTCTTGGAGGGATGGTGCTCGGGGACTTCAGACCGTTTATAAGTCTTTGGACCCTTTGCCTTGTCCTTCCTTTTCTTTTTCACCATAAGGACCGTGGGTTTGTCACACCCCATGTCCTTATCTACCTGGCAAATCAAGGTCAGAAGCTCCGATAAACTCTTCTCATTGCCGCTCGTGTTGTAGTTGACAATGAAGCTAGAGAAGGTCTTGGGAAGTGATGATAGGATGAGATTTGTACGCAACTCATCCGGGAATTTAATACCTAAGATGTCCAGGCGTTCAATGTAGCCAATAATCTTGACTACATGAGGCCCAGCTGGCGCAGACTCTCTAAGCTTCGTGGTAAACAAAGAATTGGAGATCTCATACCTCTCCTGTCTCGCCTTCTCTTGGTAGAGATCTTTAAGGTGAGACATAATGCTATACGCATCCATGGTTTCATGTTGCTTCAAGAGCTCATTAGACATGGCCGATAGCATGAAACACTGGACATCTGTGGCATCATCCATGTGTTTCATGTAGAGAGATAATTCATCATCACTAGCCTCTTTCCCAAGAGCAACTGGAATAGGCTCTTCCAGCACATATAATTTCCTTTCGTGGTGAAGGACGACGCGTAAACGCCTCTGCCAATCTTGGGAATTGGTGCCAGTGAGAAGGTTTTCTTTTTCGAGTATGGTGCGCAATGATATGTTTGAAGTCATTTTCTTTCCTTTTCTACAAATTAAGATGAGCAAAGATTTAGTACTTTATTACAAAATTTGAGACAAATAAATAAATTAATAATTTTTAGTCTCCCACTATTTTATCGAAATCCAATAGCCCTCACCATTGACTTCGGAATATTCTGTTGCGTGAATATTCTAGTGGCAAGGATCCATATTTTACTTCACATTACCCCAACTAGGGTTGGTCAAGAAACTTGAAGGGTTTTAGGTAGGCATTCCAAATTCCAACTGCATTAACTCGCAGCTCCTTGATCCGCTGAGTGGACTCCCCAATCCTAAAATCCTTTTGGATTTCCTCAAACTTTTCCTCTTGGTCACACCAAGTCCTGCTGTGGCAGTCAACCCTTGATGCGAGCTAAGTTAAGTCAACCCAAAACCCTGAATTAGAATTCCCCGATAATTGAAAGCACCCCAACTAGGGTTGGTCAAGCACTTTGAACTATGGTTCGATTCTAACCAAGATTATGGAAGGCTATGCCAACTTAATATTTGTTTTGAGGGATTTTATCCTTATACATAAATTGCCATTTTATTATCTTTGATTACATTCTTATTAATATTAAGTGGGATATACTTAAGTGATTAACCATGTCTAAGATAATATTTACGTATAAGCCAGTTTTATTTTAGTTCCATCTTGCATGCTCGTTTAATTCATTAATTTTGTGATCGTGACAACACACCCACAATAAATAAACCATGAAACTGACAGAAATAAAATAAATGGTATGATCATGACCTTTTCTATTGGTTAGTTTATCTAGCGGTTGATAAACTAACCCAAGACCTAGGGGAGAAACACCTTGAACCTTTCAGGTTCATGTTTACAGCTTTCCACCTGTCCACCTTTGTATCTACTTGGATTGGTTTCACCTTGGCTCCTGACTTGAGCCGCCTCCACTAGCTTGGGAGCTCCATCCATTACATATGCATTTATCTCACACGCAGGTGAGGGGTAAAAGGGGTTTTTACATAAAAGAATCCTTGGATGCGTAGGCCCTAGATATTAATGAGGAGATGGCTCGCAGGCCAACAAATTTAATTTAAATAAATAAATTAAAAGAAACCATTCACATACAAAGGTCTCAGTCTAGCTCATGATCATCCATACATGCAATGATATTTACACATAAATAAAACTAGCATTCAATTCTTTAATCGTTCTTGTTTAAGATAAATCACGCTCGAATCAATTAATTATCTTTTATTAATCAATCCTTTTATCTTAAATCCCTTTTCTGAATTTCCTTAAGATTATCATCCATCATAATTTTAAACAAATAAATTCATTTAAAACTATCCTTGTACGTAACTTGTACCTTGGAGGCAACCCGGTGAATTCCCATTTATTACGCAGATGTTAAATTAAACACATATATATAAAACACCTATCACGTGTTGTGCCTCATCTTTACACCTGCACCATGGTACACGTCTCAAGGGTTTGTATAATATAATAATAAATTTTAATAAATCTGCGTAATTTGAGTGAGTACACGGCGTGTAGTTCAGACTACACGGCGTGTACTTTTCTTCACCATCCATCCGAAGTACACGCCCGGGGATAAGGCGTGTTAATGTACTTCAGAAATTTTCGGAGTACACGGCGTGTACAGTGGGACACACGCCGTGTAGTTTCCGAATTACATAGTTTCCAGCCGGGCAGGCCGTGTACAGAGTACACGACCCAACCCTAACCCGAAGGGACTACAGGCCGTGTTCATTGGACCACACGACGTGTATTCCGGAAACCGTGTGCCACCTGTTTCTGGTCAACACAGGGTGTCTTAAATTCTTAGAAAGAATCCAATACACGGCCTGATTTGGCAGATCAGTCAATGCATTGAACCTAGACTACACGGCGTGTACTTCCGAATACACTCCGTGTATTCTGGTGTTATACGTACAGAAACGTTTGGCTCCTCCGGATGAGTTCCTCTATTTTATTTTAATCAAAATTAAAAGAAAAATCCATTTCTGTGAGGTGAACGAGAAATGAGGGAGGAGGAACAGATCTCGAGATTCATATTTCCAGAAAGATTAAACATGAATTGAAATAACTAAATTATTAAATGCATAAATCACCAACGAAAAAACTAAATAATTATAACCAACGATATAACCACTCTGATACCACTTGAAGGTTTCGGGCGCAGCGGAAGCGTGTTGGTGGGTTTTCCCAACTTAATTTTTCGTTAAACAATGTTCAATACGAGATCCGTCACGATATAAAACGCTGAATCTTAGGAATAGAACGAAGAATGAAAAGAAAAAGGGAGAGTCCCGGAACCCTTGAGGAGGATCATCATATTTTGTTTATAATTAATTTAATTAATGCATAAGAATTACCTCATTGGAATTATTTCTTCATTGATGTGTTCGGTCATTATTCGGTGATCCGTCGTTGCATTGTAGAATCCAAGTGTAGGATTCCTCTAGTGGTGATCCACACGTGTGTCACGCATCTCTGGACATCGCTGAAGGGATCTCCGAGTGCTAGCGTGGAAGAACCTTCGCTTGCGATATCCGCCTTTGACCGCCTTGATCCGGTGGAGGATCTTGCTCTCATAACTTGAGGGCGTTCTTGGTGGAAAGGGAATTATCTCTTGGCTTGAGAGTATTTCCAAATTTTTTGTGCACAACCAATGTCTCTCCAAAATGTTGGGGTTGTGAGGATATTTATAATCATGTTTGAGGTTAATAGAGTTATGATAATAAATAAACGCGTTACGCGTTTTATTTATTTCATTAACTCTTATTGAAAACCCCCCCATGTCGAATTATTAATTCCTTGATATGCACCCATGCTGATTATAATAAATATAATTTAATAAAACAATATTAAATCCTCAAAATCCCAACTAGAAAAACTACACGGCGTGTAATAATTAATACACGGCGTGTACTTTTATTTTCCATTTTTCTCCACCACATTTATCAGACCTTGAGTAATGACTATTTATTTCTTAAATAAATTTAACTACATTACTCTCTAATAAATATATTATTTTGTCCAAAATATATTCTCTCGAATAACTAGTGTCAAAATAAATGCGATCAGACATCCTTAAATAATTATTAAACCACATTCGGGAATAATATTTATTTAACTTGTTAAATTAATATTTAACTGAGATACATGGACACACTTAGTGTGTGACCCTCTAGGCCTCTTTCTTAGTGGAATTAGGATGAGCCTACCTAAAGTCCAAGGTTAGCGTTTAGAAACACGCTAAGTCACCCATAGAGAAAGAAGTTAACGCCGTAATGATGTGTTACCTCCTACGAACGCTTACCGTGTAATATAATCTCTTTTTCACGATATCTCCAATCAGGCGGGTTGCATGCTAGTGCCATCAACCCATGTGCTTGATTATTCTTTATTTGACTTCTCGGAATTGAACTTGACCATACCTTACCATGGCCATGGATTTATTTAGGCTATATCAATTCCATCAAAGGGCCTGAGATATCTACTTCCGTTATGGAATGGAAGAGACAAATCCTTTCTCGCATTATCTATTAATGCGGTATTACTCGTGACGCACCCAACGTATCCTACCTCACTACGAAAAGTGTGTCATCATAGTTTTCATCAATACATCTAAGTGCGCGAGTTCTAATACCCATTAATAATAATCTTAAAGTCTAAGGATCAATACACACGTCCGTAGATAGGAACATCCAATGACACTATGAAATGTGGATTTCCTACTGGCGGGTCTCGTTCTCATAATATCCTCCTAGATATTACCAAGGGAGCACACCATGAGAAGGTTCCTCAAGGTTTTATGAGTCCTCACCCCTAATGACCTGTATTATTTATGTCCCTCAAATAATATCATCCGGCCATAGAACATACATTCAAGAATAGTGTTATGGCACTTCCGGGTTCTCATCATAGCAGGGATCTGCTACGAACCTTTAATGCAACAGCTGTCCTTAGGACATTATCACATGACATGTCATGCAGAAGAACAATCAAGATGTGATAAGGCTTTTATTTAATGAATAAAGTACAAAGTAGTTGGTTCTAGACCACCAACTCCAACACAGATATCTGTTACCGATGTTGGCCTCGACCGTCCCTCTATTGCAGCTGTCTTGGAGGGATCCACAGATATCCCATTACTTGTGATGATATGGCCTAAGAATGAGAGCTACTTCAACCAGAACCCACACTTGTTGTACTTTGTGTAGAGATTCTCTGTAACACCCCAAGCTTCCACGGTACGTTTCCCTTCGAATAATGCGATAGCGTGTGTTGTACGCAACCTCGAGTTCTAACACACACCACAACTAATTAAACTAGCCGTTGTGAATAGTAATACCTACTTTTTGAAATCATATATATTTTATATTTCAAAATGGACTTCATTTTTGGATTCGGAATATTGAAATTAGCCTAGGGTGAAATTTTGGTACTTTTCGGATAACTTTTATATTTTGATGAATAGTGAAAATTACTAAATTTTAATTAAAAACAACTTTTTTAATCAAAATAATTAATATTGATAAATTATGAATTTGAGTGGTTTTAAAGTATATTTAGAATATATTTTTACCATTTAATTTAATTTTTGTCATTGGACATAATTTCACAATTAAACCAGACATAAACAAGTGTCAATCTTTTGATAGTTATTATCTCTTAAAAACACGCTTTTTTTTATTTTAACAACGGGAATTAATTTTAAATTAATTTCTGCCACTTCTGTGTTTTGAATTTGGAAAAATGGATTACATATTTGGAATCAGGATTTCCAAATTATGTAAATAGGTAACTTTTATTTTTACACATTTTGAATAATTACTGCGGTAAATATTTTATTTACCATGGTTAAAGGGTAAATCCAGTAAATAAGGGTTAAAAAATAATATTATAATAATACAAAATTACCCTAAAACGTGTCCTAACCTTATTGGTGGACACATACCCGACCATGGGCATCCTTGGGTCGATTTGGGGACCCCTTGGAGCCACTTGTATGTGGTAGGGACACATTATATTAATAAAGTTAAAATAAAAATAAAAATGGCATAAGCTAACATCTTTTAGAAGAAAAATTTTTACATAGGGTTATACATGTTGGATTTTCGATTATAAATATTCATTAGAAAGATGAAAAGATTTCCTACATAATGATATTTTATTTATAATTTTTAGACATCAAATAATTTAAATTATTAATGACACAATAATGATGCAATGTTTACCTCATTAATAAATCATTTAAATAAATAAGATTATAATGATTAAAATATTATCTAAAACCTGTCCAATTCTTATTGGTTGATGTTATTTAGAATATGAGTCATCTTATCTTCGACCTCAATGATTTTCGGACCATTATAAACCGAATATAATTATATTATAAAGTAATACTTTCACTCTTTCCTAAAGAGCCCCTCCTCTCCCTTATAAAAGGAGACCACTTCTACTCATTCCTCACACCTCTCAAGCCACTTGGCTCGTCCAAACCCTGCCCAAATAAGCTCCCCAAATCCCTCTCCTCCTCCTTGAAGCTTCCCCTTAGGCATAAAGCATTTCAAGAAGTCCTTTGGTTCCAACCAAAGTGAGTTACCTAAATTAAAGGTAACGATTTCTCTTAAATTATTTTCATTTATTTTGCTTCTCCAACCCCCAAAATCTTTTTATTTCCTTTCTTTTGTAACAACACCAGTATCCACAATATACTAGTATGTTGTTATAAGAAGGATTCAAACTACACATACACACAACTCCATCTAATGGATGATGAAAATAATGTTTCTGTGGATGGCAAACTAACGCCTCACGAAACAATGATTGTTCAAATACATCTTACCGCCTCTCATGGTGGCCATTATGATGGAAATGTAATTAAATATGATATTAATGATATATATTTTATATATAATCTTCTGTAATTCCATTTTATTTCATACCATTATTCGTTTCATGTTGTATATACATACGATAATTTCATTTGAGGAAGTGCGGACTACCGCCCCCTTAAAATGATATGACTCGTTCATACCACACATGGAACGTATAAAGGATGGTGTTAATGAACTTAAGTAACATATATAAAATATTATATTATACTGGAATAGTAATATACCTATGTATCATTTGGATTCGATTCTTTTAAAAATAAAAATTAAATGGAAGTAGCGTTCGTGCGTACGTACGGACTACCGTCTCCACGAACGCGATGAGATTCATTCTCCATCGTATCCATTCAAGTCTTATTCTCATTTTAGGGTTAAAAATAATGTTAATATCATTCTGATTATGAATAATATATAATCTATCCATTACAAACATGTCTTACGTAACCAAACATTTAAGAAGAACGAATCGATTATCACCCGAAACGACGATAATACTAAGATATTATTAATAAAGCAATGTTAAAAGATCATATATGATATCATATTAATGTATATGATTCTTTTATAATTTAATAACAATTATTTCACCATTATACAGAAGGTTAACCTACCCCAACAAAGGAAAAGTACAAGGTAAGGGTTTATTTCGCAATCTCTTCATTATCCGAGGTTGTTTATACATAATTATCTACTGGGACCTCGTTATCATCCACATCCATGTTTCTTCAAAATATATTTCAAAACATTTTTAATATTTAAAAGAATATGGGTTAAAGTCATTTATACCCTTGTTTGACCTTTTATAAGAGGTTTATAAGGGAATCTTTCCGTCGTTTTCCAAACAAGGTACTTTTTAACCTTTTCGACAGAATTAAGATAAGAATGTTTTTTTTAACTTATACGGCGGGTGCGGTTATTTTCTGCCGTTATAAAATCGTCAAAGCTTCTCTTACAAGCTTATAATAATATTTTCAAGAAAATTTTTTATTTTATATGGCTCTTAAATGATTTCAAAAATATAAAGAGATATTTCTCTAAAAAGTGTTTTGATTTCATCTATGTCAACATCCTTTGACGGATTTTACGCTTATTTGAAGTTGATTTATTATGATACAAAACTTCTATATTGTATTGAAGGTTTTGTGATATGTTTGACTGTGGATGTGCTATTTTTATACCATTCATAGTTTATGGTGAAATTATTGACATTTCGTATGCTAGTTTTAATACGAATGTTTATGTTATGTTTAAACCTTTTCATATGGGAATGCATTGGACTTAGTAAGTGACGGGTGGAGCCCGCTATAGCTCCTCGATGCATCGGTAGGTCTCATGAGACAAACTAGTGTCTTGGCACAAGGCCTTGGAAAAAATCTTATTTGTAGTCTTGGCACGAGGCCTTGGCTATGTGGTTATGATAGTCTGGCATTATACATTCCAACATTATGAAAGTGGTTATTGATATTGCATGTGATTATTCGATTAGTAGAATATCCATGTGAACAATTAAATGGAATTATTTCATTTTACTTTTGCCATACTATGTTTAAGTTCAAGTTTAAAAGGATTTTGTTTTAGTAATTCATTGCCTTAAATATTTATGCTTATTTTTGAATGTTCCGCTATATTGTTATCCTTACTGGGCATTTGAGCTCACCCCTTTTCTATGTTTTATTTTTCCCAAGATGTGAAGATGTAAGTTATGAATGACCTGCAGGGATATTATGAGGGGATTATAGTGTGGACTGTGGAAACATTATGTTGTTGTAGTAGTTTTTCATTTTATGATGTAATGTAAAACTTATGAATATATCTAGTGTTTCCAAGGCTACTAAACCAATCGATCTTTCGAGATTTGATCTTTCTTGTGATCATGCCAATGTTATGTAATAATGCACCGACTCTGGGTAACTAGGGTCAGGGCGTTACAGTTGGTATCAGAGAAAGTTTAGTACAAACCTTGGAAGCTAGATTTAGATAAACTCTGATTAGAGCACATAAACCTAAGATGAACTTTGAGGATTAGTATAGAAGAACTTCCTAGAATTTTGGTATTGTAGAGATTTTGTGAGTTTTCTGAGCAATACATCCCTGTCTGGATACGAGCAGGTAGAGGCGGCTCTGGCACAGATGTACCTAGGGGTAAAACCCGAAAACACCGCTTTGAGCTAGACTCGAACGGGAACTGGTGCACGACAACAGGCCTTGCTGCACTCCTGGTTACGACACTCCCGGGGGATATGCTTAGGATAACTCTCATTTTCTTTACAAATCATTATGAAGGGTTTATGAGTATATACTTCCTCAAAGAAAACATTTTTATTATTATGGATTATATCCATAAAAAGTTCAATTTATGTTAAGTGTTTTATAAGTATGGGATTATGTATTTTGATTCATAAACTGATCTAGTTTATGCCATTGTTTAGAAATGGAACCTAGTGGAAGAAATGGAAACCGTATCAATGCACACACTCCATGTAGGGATTGCCCTCCTGCTCAAGATAATTATAGTGGGGCTGGTGATGCAACTGGTGCCGATCAGCCAATCACCATACTGGGACAACTTACTCAGGTTATGAATAATAACCTTACCCGTATGGAGCACCCTGATCCGCAGCGTGGAGGATCAATGTTAGATCGATTCATGAGGCAACAACCACCAACGTTCAATGGGAGTACAAATCCCTTAGTAGCTAAGCAATGGATAAATTCCCTAGAGAAAATATTTCAGGCTTTGAGGAGCAGTGAAAGGGAAAAAGTTATCATGGCAGTTTACCGCCTCACTGGAGATGCTGATCAATGGTGGTCATTGATTCAAAACATGAAGGAAGATGATGAAGTATCAAATATGGAATGGAGGGAGTTCAAAGATCTGTTTTTAGAAAAATACTTTCCTCGTGACCATCGAGCAGATATGGAAAGGCAATTTCTAAGTCTGAGACAGAAGGAGGATGAGAATGTCGCAAAGTATGAGGCTAACTTTACAAAGTTAGCAAGGTACGCTGGTGATTATATACGCAACCCAAGAAGTAAGATTGATCGTTTCTTTGATGGGTTAAAACCATTTCTCCGTCGAGCATTAGTCTCACAATCCTTTTCATCGTACGAAGACATTGTCTCATGTGCTATCAAGACCGAAAAGGAATTCTCTAAGTCTTATGACTTTAAAGAAAAGAAAGAGAAGAAGAGACCTGCTGATCAATCTGGGAATGGAAATAAGGGGAAGAAGGGAAAGGTTGAAAATCCATCTTGTGGTAAATGCGGGAAGAAACATCCTGGTACTTGCTTGAAGGGAATGGGAGTCTGTTACAAGTGTGGTGAAAAAGGCCACCAAGCTCGTGATTGCAAGGGGAAGAAGGAAGCTACCAACGTTCAGTGATACAACTGCAGGGAGATGGGACATTATGCAAATGAATGTCCTAAGCGTCAGGAGAACTTACCTCAGAAAAGGCCAAGGGATCAAGGCCAGGCTTATGCTATCACTACTGCTGAGGTAGAAGCTCCGAAAGACGTTGTGGCAGGTAATTTAATGGTTTCCTCAAGTTTAGCAAATGCATTATTTGACTCTGGATCGTCGCATTGTTTCATATCTTCCCAGTTTGCTAAGAAAATTAGATATTTTCAATTTGATTTAATAAGGGAGTTGTCAGTTAAAACTCCTAAGGGAAGTATCATTGCAACAAAGTTTTGTGAATCAGTCCCCATTAGAGCACATAAATTTTCTTTATCTTCTGATCTCATCGTCATACCTATGATTGAGTTTGATATAATCCTCAGTATGGACTGGCTTTCGGACTATGATGCGAAGATTTATTGTAAGAAGAAAGAGGTTACGATTCTTGATGATAATGATAAGGAACACCTTATTTTTAGAGCAGAATCGTCACCACCTAATTCTTATTTAGATCCACCCCCAGTAGCTCAACTTAATTCAATTATTGGGGAGGAAGAGAATGAAATAACTGTCGGTGAGGAAAGGAATGTTCAAATAGAGGATGTACCTGTTGTAAAAGAATTTGTAGATGTATTTCCGGAAGATTTACCTGGACATCCTCCAGAACGAGAAGTTGAGTTTTCCATTGATTTGATTCCTGGATCAAGGTCTATATCGAAGACCCCTTATAGAATGGCCACTGTAGAATTAGTCGAACTAAAGAAACAACTAGAGGAATTGAGTAATAAGGGATTTATTTTCCCTAGTGTTTCTCTATGGGGAGCCCCTGTTCTTTTTGTTAAAAAGAAAGATGGA
Source organism: Viscum album (assembly GCA_963277665.1). Taxonomy (NCBI): domain Eukaryota; kingdom Viridiplantae; phylum Streptophyta; class Magnoliopsida; order Santalales; family Viscaceae; genus Viscum; species Viscum album. The sequence goes on from OY728156.1 coordinate 45,938,739, forward strand.
TCTATGGGGTTATGTATCGACTACAGGGAGATCAATGCTATAACAATAAAGAACAAGTATCCCCTACCTCGTATTGATGATTTATTTGACCAACTGCATGGAGCTCAATACTTTTCAAAGATTGACCTTCGATCTGGATACCATCAGTTGTGTGTGAAGAAGGAAGACATTCCGAAGACAGCATTTCGAACCAGGTACGGGCATTACGAGTTTACCGTAATGCCGTTTGGATTGACTAATGCACCCTCTGTATTCATGGATCTGATGAATAGAGTTTTCAAGGAGTATCTCGATGAATTTGTGGTGGTATTTATTGATGATATCTTGGTATACTCCAAAACCTACGAAGATCATGAAAATCACTTGCGCATTATCTTGAAGACTCTGAGGAGGCATGAATTATATGGGAAGTTTAGCAAGTGTGAATTCTGGCTTCAGGAGATTTCTTTTCTTGGCCATATTGTCTCTAAAGATGGAATCTCTGTTGATCCTTCTAAGACCAAGGCAATCCAAGAATGGCCAGTACCTACGAGTATAACTGAGGTACGCAGTTTTATTAGTTTGGCAGGTTATTATCGACGTTTCGTCCAGAATTTTGCCCGATTGGCTAACCCATTAACGAAGCTCACACGTAAAGGGGTTAAATTTGTTTGGACAAAAGAGTGTGAAGAATGTTTCGAAGAACTGAAGAGAAGATTAGTCAATGCTCCTATATTGACTCTACCATCGGGGAATGATGGGTTCGTTATTTATAGTGATGCATCAATGAAAGGACTTGGTTGTGTCCTTATGCAGAATGATAGAGTTATTGCCTATGCATCACGACAGTTGAAAATTCATGAACAAAACTATCCTACTCATGATCTTGAGTTAGCAGCTGTGATCTTTGCTTTGAAGATATGGAGGCACTACCTCTATGGTGAAAATGTGAGATTTATACTGATCACAAGAGTTTGAAGTATATTTTCTCACAAAAAGAACTCAACATGAGGCAAAGGAGATGGGTTGAATTACTCAAGGATTATGATTGCACGATACACTACCACCCGGGGAAAGAAAACAAGGTGGCAGATGCTTTGAGCAGAAAATACCATGGTGTTTTGAACATGATGAGAATTGAAAGGGATCCAATTTTCATGGATCTAGTGAAGATGGACATGGGAATAACCAGGGAAGGTGAAACATCAATGCTTTTTCAAATGGTTTCCAAACCATCTTTACTAGAAAGGATTAAGAGTTCTCAGACCGATGATGAAGAATTTCAGAAGAAGATTAAATATGTGAATGATGGGAGATTGAGAGACTTTGTGTATGAAGATGGGATTTTGAAATTCGTGAAGAGACTTTGTGTTCCCGATTTACCTGATCTAAAAAGGGAATTGCTGGATGATGCTCATAGTTCCAATTTCTCTATACACCCTGGGAGCACCAAAATGTATAGAGATTTGAAGGAACATTTTTGGTGGGACAACATGAAGAGAGAGATTGCTGATTTTGTGTCAAGATGTATGGTTTTTCAACAAGTGAAAGCTGGAAGGCAACAACCTGGAGGAGTCATGCAACCTATTCCCATATCGGATTGGAAATGGGACAATATTACGATGGACTTTGTCATGGGGCTACCAAAGACTCCTAGAAGGAACGATGCAATATGGGTTATTGTTGATCGTCTTACCAAGTCAACACATTTTCTTGCTATAAGAGAAGATCTACCCCTGGAACGTCTAGAAAGACTATATATTAATGAAGTTGTGAGACTTCATGGAGTACCCTTATCGATGGTTTCTGATCGTGATCCCCGTTTTACTTCAAGATTTTGGAAAAGTCTTCAGAAATCCCTGGATACTGAACTTCATTTGAGCACTGCTTACCACCCTCAAACAGATGGACAATCAGAACGGACTATTCAGACCTTAGAAGACATGTTGAGATCTTGCTCACTTGATTTTCAGGGTATGTGGGATCAATATTTACCACTGGTAGAATTTTCCTATAACAATAGCTTCCATTCGAGTATTCAGATGGCACCATATGAAGCGTTATACGGAAAGAGATGTCGTACACCAACCTGTTGGGATGACGTTGGTGAAAGAAAACTTGTAGGCCCAGAACTGGTGGAGGAAACGGTGGAAAAGGTGAAAGTAATCCAAAATCACATCAAAGCAGCTCAAAGTAGGCAGAAGAGCTATGCCGATAATCGAAGGAAGGATTTGGAATTTCAAGTCGGTGATCATGTTTTCCTGAAGGTATCTCCATGGAAGGGAGTCATACGTTTTGGTAAGAAAGGTAAATTGAGTCCCAGGTACATCGGACCTTTCGAAATTCTAGAACGAATTGGGGCTGTAGCTTACCGATTGGCAATGCCGCCAAGTCTCTCCAAAGTTCACGATGTGTTCCACATATCTCTGTTGAGAAAATACATGCCTGACCCAACGCATGTACTCACCTATGAGGAATTAGAACTGGAACCCGATCTGTCTTATTGTGAAGAGCCTGTCAGGATTCTTGATACAAGAGAACAAGTACTGAGAAACCGGACGACGCGTCTGGTAAAAGTTTTGTGGAGAAATCATAAGATGGAAGAGGCAACGTGGGAACCCGAGGAACTTATGATGAAGAACCACCCGAGTCTTTTTATGCAGTAATACCCTAGAAATTGCGAGGATGCAATTATTTTAAGGAGGGGAGAATGTAACACCCCAAGCTTCCACGGTACGTTTCCCTTCGAATAATGCGATAGCGTGTGTTGTACGCAACCTCGAGTTCTAACACACACCACAACTAATTAAACTAGACGTTGTGAATAGTAATACCTACTTTTTGAAATCATATATATTTTATATTTCAAAATGGACTTCATTTTTGGATTCGGAATATTGAAATTAGCCTAGGGTGAAATTTTGGTACTTTTCGGATAACTTTTATATTTTGATGAATAGTGAAAATTACTAAATTTTAATTAAAAACAACTTTTTTAATAAAAATAATTAATATTGATAAATTATGAATTTGAGTGGTTTTAAAGTATATTTAGAATATATTTTTACCATTTAATTTAATTTTTGTCATTGGACATAATTTCACAATTAAACCAGACATAAACACGTGTCAATCTTTTGATAGTTATTATCTCTTGAAAACACGCTTTTTTTATTTTAACAACGGGAATTAATTTTAAATTAATTTCTGCCACTTCTGTGTTTTGAATTTGGAAAAATGGATTACATATTTGGAATCAGGATGTCCAAATTATGTAAATAGGTAACTTTTATTTTTACACATTTTGAATAATTACTGCGGTAAATATTTTATTTACCATGGTTAAAGGGTAAATCCGGTAAATAAGGGTTAAAAAATAATATTATAATAATACAAAATTACCCTAAAACGTGTCCTAACCTTATTGGTGGACACATACCCGACCATGGGCATCCTTGGGTCGATTTGGGGACCCCTTGGACCCACTTGTATGTGGTAGGGACACATTATATTAATAAAGTTAAAATAAAAATAAAAATGGCATAAGCTTACATCTTTTAGAAGGACAATTTTTACATAGGGTTATACATGTTGGATTTTCGATTATAAATATTCATTAGAAATATGAAAAGATTTAATACATAATGATATTTTATTTATAATTTTTAGACACCAAATAATTTAAATTATTAATGACACAATAATGATGCAATGTTTACCTCATTAATAAATCATTTAAATAAATAAGATTATAATGATTAAAATATTATCTAAAACCTGTCCAATTCTTATTGGTTGATGTTATTTAGAATATGAGTCATCTTATCTTCTACCTCAATTATTTTTGGACCATTATAAACCGAATATAATTATATTATAAAGTAATACTTTCACTCTTTCCTAAAGAGCCCCTCCTCTCCCTTATAAAAGGAGACCACTTCTACTCATTCCCCACACCTCTCAAGCCACTTGGCTCGTCCAAAACCTACCCAAATAAGCTCCCTACATCCCTCTCCTCCTCCTTGAAGCTTCCCCTTAGGAAGAAAGCATTTCAAGAAGTCCTTTGGTTCCAACCAAAGTGAGTTACCTAAATTAAAGGTAACGATTTCTCTTAAATTATTTTCATTTATTTTGCTTCTCCAACCCCAAAACTCTTTTTATTTCCTTTATTTTGTAACAACACCAGTATCCACAATATACTAGGATGTTGTTATAAGAAGGATTCAAACTACACATACACACAACTCCATCTAATGGATGATGAACATAATGTTTCTGTGGATGGAAAACTAACGCCTCACGAAACGATGATTGTTCAAATACATCTTACCGCCTCTCATGGTGGCCATTATGATGGCACTGTAATTAAATATGATATTAATGATATATATTTTATATATAAGATTCTTTAATTCCATTTTATTTCATACCATTATTCGTTTCATGTTGTATATACATACGATAATTTCATTTGAGGAAGTGCGGACTACCGCCCCCTTAAAATGATATGACTCGTTCATACCACACATGGAACGTATAAAGGATGGTGTTAATGAACTTAAGTAACATATATAAAATATTATATTATACTGGAATAGTAATATACCTATGTATCATTTGGATTCGATTCTTTTAAAAATAAAAATTAAATGGAAGTAGCGTTCGTGCGTACGTACGGACTACCGTCTCCACGAACGCGATGAGATTCATTCTCCATCGTATCCATTCAAGTATTATTCTCATTTTAGGGTTAAAAATAATGTTAATATCATTCTGATTATGAATAAGATATAATCTATCCATTACAAACATGTCTTACGTAACTAAACATTTAAGAAGAACAAATCGATTATCACCCGAAACGACGATAATACTAAGATATTATTAATAAAGCAATGTTAAAAGATCATATATGATATCATATTAATGTATATGATTCTTGTATAATTTAATAACAATTATTTCACCATTATACAGGAGGTTAACCTACCCCAACAAAGGAAAAGTACAAGTTAAGGGTTTATTTCGCAATCTCTTCATTATCCGAGGTTGTTTATACATAATTATTTACTGGGACCTCGTTATCATCCACGTCCATGTTTCTTCAAAATGTATTTCAAAACATTTTTAATATTTAAAAGAATATGGGTTAAAGTAATTTATACCCTTGTTTGACCTTTTATAAGAGGTTTATAAGGGAATCTTTCCGTCGTTTTCCAAACAAGGTGCTTTTTAACCTTTTCGACAGAATTAAGATAAGAATGTTTTTTTTAACTTATACGGCAGGTGCAGTTATTTTCCGCCGTTATAAAATCGTCAAAGCTTCCCTTACAAGCTTATAAGAATATTTTCAAGAAAATGTTTTATTTTATATGGCTCTTAAATGATTTCAAAAATAGAAAGATATATTTCTCTAAAAAGTGTTTTGATTTCATCTATGTCAACATCCTTTGACGGATTTTACGCTTATTTGAAGTTGATTTATTATGATACAAAACTTCTATATTGTATTGAAGGTTTTGTGATATGTTTGACTGTGGATGTGCTATTTTTATACCATTCATAGTTTATGGTGAAATTATTGATATTTCGTATGCTAGTTTTAATACGAATGTTTATGTTATGTTTAAACCTTTTCATATGGGAATGCATTGGACTTAGTGAGTGACGGGTGGAGCCCGCTATAGCTCCTCGATGCATCGGTAGGTCTCATGAGACAAACTAGTGTCTTGGCGCAAGGCCTTGGCAAAAATCTTATTTGTAGTCTTGGCACGAGGCCTTGGCTATGTGGTTATGATAGTCTGGCATTATGCATTCCAACATTATGAAAGTGGTTATTGATATTGCATGTGATTATTCGATTAGTAGAATATCCATGTGAACAAGTAAATGGCATTATTTCATTTTACTTTTGCCATACTATGTTGAAGTTCAAGTTTAAAAGGCTTTTGTTTTAGTAATTCATTGCCTTAAATGTTTATGCTTATTTTTGAATGTTCCGCTATATTGTTATCCTTACTGGGCATTTGAGCTCACCCCTTTTCTATGTTTTATTTTTCCCAGGATGTGAAGATGTAAGTTATGAATGACCTGCAGGGATATTATGAGGGGATTATAGTGTGGACTGTGGAAACATTATGTTGTTGTAGTATTTTTTCATTTTATGATGTAATGTAAAACTTATGAATATATCTAGTGTTTCCAAGGCTACTAAACCAATCGGTCTTTCGAGATTTGATATTTCTTGTGATCATGCCAATGTTATGTAATAATGCACCGACTCTGGGTAACTAGGGTCGGGGCGTTACATTCTCCTTCCGCAATGTTTCTAGTATAGTTCTTAGATGCTCCTCATGATCCTCCGTGGTTTTGGAGTATATTAGAATATCATCTATAAATACTACCAAAAATTTGTTGAGGTAATCTCAAATGACTCTATTCATGAAGTCCATAAATATTGCTAGAGCATTAGTGAGTCTGAAAGGCATTAATATGAATTCATAGTCCCCGTATCTTGTACGAAAAGCAGTCTTGGGGATATATTCCTTCTTCACCTTTACTTGATAATATACCGACCACAAATCCACCTTGGAGAAGTATTTTTCTCCACGTAGCTGATCGAACAAGTCATCAATTCATGGGAGAGGATACTTGTTATTTATCGTGATTTTGTTAAGCTCACGATAATCGATGCAAAGACACATTGATCCATCCTTCTTCTTGACAAAGAGGACTAGTGCACCCCATGGTGAAGCACTTGGGCATATAAACCCTTTATTCAGATTCTCCTATAGTTGTTTCTTTAGCTCCTCAATCTCTATAAGAGACATTCTATATAGATTCTTGGATATTGGAAACTCCCCAGGTTTAAGATAATTTAATAATTCAAAATCTCTTCTAGGAGGAAGACTAGGCAATTCCTCAAGAAACACTTCAGCAAATTCCCTCACAATAGGAATATCTTCAAGGATGGTTGTTTCCTTGGAATCAATCATCTAATCTAGATATGAATGCTCATAGGGTAGTAATATCCATTCTTGAGATGATGGATCTAAAGAAGATTCATCTTCCTCCTTTCACTTGTATAGAATCGGGGGTCAATTCTCTATATAGAGAGTGATTTCCCTCTCATGACAATTTATGTTGGATCTATATAAGGAAAGCCAATCCATGCCAAGAATTGCATCAAATTATACTAGAGGGAGTATGACGAGGTTCACCAAGAACTTCAATCCAAAAATTATGATAGGGGAGGAGTTATATTCATGGGATGCAATGATTTCCCCATTTTCCGTACTCACTGACATCTTTACTTCCATGAATTGTGGTGGTGTTGGGATTGTTATACTAAACTTTTAGGATATAAAAGAATGTGCAGAACCAAAATCAAAAAGTACTTTCACTATTATTGAATGAATAACTAGCATAACTATCACCACTTCATTTTTGGGGTTCACTTCGGTGGTAGTGATGGAAAAATCTCTCCCTTGCTACCTTGAAGGTTGTGGGTTGCCTCTGAAAACCCTTGGATTAGGGAACTGATTTGAAAAGTGCCCCGGTTCTTTGCAGTTGAAGCAATGAAAAATGTGTTTAGGGTCAAGAAGAGCGTTCCTCTCCTCTATCATAGCCGCGGGTTTTTCTTGCCGATAGTTAATAGCTAGGTTCCCTTCTCTTCCACACCTAAATCATTTCCTCGTCCCCTTTAGGAAATTTTTGGGGTGCTTCTTTCTACACCTTTGGAAAGTGGGGTGTTGGATCTTCTTAGAACTGTTGGATTTATCCATTGAACCACCAGCATTGAAGTACACCTTATGCTTCTTATCCCCACGATTCCCCTCAGATTCTCCGATCTCCATTTTGACATTGAGGGCACATCGAACAATTTTCTCATAGCTGTCAAAGTCATGGATCGCTAGAACTTTCCATAGGCTAGGTTTCAACCCACAAAAGAAGCATTCAAACTTTTATTCGGGGGAATGACAAAGCCAGAGGCGTATCATGTAAGCCTTGTGAAGTTTTCCTCTTATGATCTGATGGATTCATTGTCTTTTTTTGAGGGCAAGGAAGTCCCTTTCCATCTTAAGTTAGAGGGTGCGTGGAAAATATTTATCGAAAAATATTTTCTAGAAATCCTTCTATTCCAATACCTTGATCTCCTCCCCATGCTTCATATTTTTGATCATTTTCCACCATTGATCAACTTCACCCTCCATACGATAAGCAACCATAAGAACCTTCTCTTTTTTGAAACATTGAAGGATGGAGAAGATCTTTTCAATGGAGTTGATCCATTGTTCGGCAATTGAGGGATCAGATGATCCATTAAAATTAGGAGGCCTTTGTATCATGAAGATCTCGATAGAAACTTGTTCTTTCTTAGGTGTGGGGGTTGAACGTTACTCTTGACCCATGTTTCTATTCAAATCTTGAGTTAATTGAGAGAAAATCATGACAAAGTTTGCGATTCCTGCTCCCATCGGATTGGAAATCTTATTAGAACAATCATCACATTGATCTTTACATCGGTTGTTAGCCCGAGTCCTCCTATTACCGAACATTAGCTAGTATAAAAGGAAAGTTAGGGGTAACACATAAAGGGTAATCCAAATACAAAATGGATGACATATACATTACTTTTATTTCCTTAACTTATGAATCTATAGGCTTTAATATATATTATCCATGATCTACATTCCAACATATATTATTAGGGGAATTTTTTCCCTTAATAAGGGTTCATACTAAGCTTGTGAATTTACCAAAGCATATCCCCTAGGAGTGTTGTAACCAAGAGTGTATAAAGGCCCATTGTCATGCACCAGTTCCGGTTTAAGTGTAGCTCAAAGAGGTGTTTTTAAGTTTTACCCCTAGGATACATCTGTTCCATAGCCGCCTCTACCTGCTCGTATCCTGACAGGGATGTATTTTCTTGATAAACCAATTACTAAATACTCACCAATACTTAGAGATGTTTTAATTATAATTATTCTTATCTATAAGTCTTCACTAGGGTTTTCTAATCCTAATCCCAAAAATAACTAAACCTATCCTCTGATACCAACTATGACAACCCTATTCTTTTATTTTACACTTACACATGATTTATTACATAAACCTAAATTTATATAACATATAAGATCAAGAGGTCTAGGGTCTTTGGGGATTAGGATAATTACATAACAACTTAAAACATGAAATACAACATCTTTATTGAAAACTTCCTTTACATGACCACTACATTCCCTCGTACTTAGCATTGCATAGGATAACATGAGGACATGCATCAGAAAAAGGTGAGCTATAAATCCCAGTAAGGGAATAAACATGGAATAACATGAGGAATATAGTACATGTTAGACAATAGACATATCAATGGATCACAAGAGAAACATTAACATAAAAGCATGATAATCATAACATGGAAATGTTGCAACAACATTTAACATAATTTTAGGATGAGACAAGGATCATTGCACATGGAGTATGAGTAAAAACTCATTGAACTTGAATTAGAATGAGTAAACCCTCATTGAAATTTACAAATCATGATATTAATATTTACCCAATGCATTGGAGCGCTCTCAGGGTGCACCCTTCTTAAACATTTCATTTCATGCATAAATGTGCCTCATGGATCATATAACATGGATTCATTAAACCTCATAATTTATTAAATGATAAAGAAAATGTGGAATTAATACATGAAAAACTATAATCAATAAGTAATTGTGCATAAATGTGAATACCCTTGACAGGGAAATGGGCATGGTATTCACTACACAATGACATTGGATTGGAAAATCGCGGTGCAATTTCAGCAGCGTAACAGCATGACATAGGAATTCATAAAAATGGTTCATGAGAGAGAAATGGGTGTATATTCATATGTACATGAAATGAACAGTAAGGGGGTCACATATATACATGTACCAACATAAGTAATGGAATTTATATTCACAATACAAAAGAATTTCTTAAATGTAAATGAGGAGAAAGAGATTCCTTACGGAATTTCAGCATGGTAACAGGTGTACATGGAAGGCATTAATGAGAGAGAAAGAGGTATATAATCATTTAAAAAATAAATAGGGAAGTATGGGGGAGTTAATAAATCATAACCCAATATTTTTAATTGAAATTAAAAGGGTATAACAACATAATGAAATTGAGACAAAAATAAGAAAGGAAGAAATCCGTTACATGGAAATGTGATCTCAAAGGCTTGGGAGAGGCTTGAGAGAGGGTTATAAGGAGCTTAGGGAAACTTGGGAGGATTATAGAGAGAGTATTTCAGAGGTTGGATGAACTCAAAAGGATTTTACTTAAGAGGAAGTGGGAGTTTGTGTGGGTTTATATAGGAAACAAGAGGGAATTCTTTATTATTTAGGTTTGGATCACCACATATTAAACTAATCAATTCCACAAACCAGCCCATGGTTTTTGACCATGGTTTTTTCCAAAGGGGAGTGGGAAAAAATATTTTATAAGGCCAATGTCCGAACTTCTTAAAATATTTAGGGTGATTATGTGGAGGTGAGTCACACTCTCAAGGAAATTCATTTAAAAAGTGAAAATGTTTTATAACTCTTGGAGGGTCCACTAAAGTTTTGTAAAATAAATAAAACAAACCTAAAATCACATTATTTTAATGGTAATAAATTTATTGGCTGAAAAAATAATTTATAGTATTTTATTACATCACTATTTGGTCATTATGATGTCATAAAATACATTATATATTTAAACGGTATTTAATTTTTAACCAAAAATTCGACTGTTTCAGAAAATTATTAAAAATTAACCATTGGATAATTTCAACATCCCGATTCCAAAAATAATATTCATTTTATCTAAATAATTTTATAAATATGTGATTTTTACTTTTAAAATAAGAACCGACATTTATCGAAAAATCATGGGTTTTGATAAAAATAGCTTTCAAACCTTCATAAAAATTACAATTGCATTCATAAAATCATAAGATCATTTATATTTAATAAAAATTAATTTAATAATAATAATATTTTATTAAAATATTATTTAATTCAAAAATACATTAATTCATCAAAATAGATTTCTTAGTTGAATATTAACTAAAAATACTATTTGTGCTTTAAAAACTATTTGCAAAGTAACAATAATAAAATGAATGCAAATTCTTTATAAAAAAATAATGTACATATTCAGAGTGCTAGGGTCTTGTTACATAACCCCTTATAACACCCATATAAGACCAAAGGGTAAGGTGTGCGATGGTGATAGACTCTTGGGGTGGCTCAGATAACATCTCTCGGGTGGTAATCTTTATTAACTTCCATTTCTCTCGTAGTCGGTTCTACTCAAGATTAATGTGTTCATGATTGGCTTGGGATTGGTCAAGAGCAAAGCCCAATGATGCCACCTACTTTTCGAGCTCCGACAAATTGGCTTCGTATGGGGAAAGTATAATGGATGAGGCCATCTCTTTGTCTGAGTGAATCAGATTTGTTAAATCCCTATATTTATACTAATCCTCTGATCACTATTCAACGACAATATTAGCAACGGTCACATTTCATAATAGTATTTTAAAAATAAAAATCATAAACCAAAGAAGTTCACAAAAAAGTTTACATAATGAGATATTTAATTATATCAAGAGGGATTTCCATTAATGAAAGTTTGGGTCGTTAAAAAATTCCTAACAAGCCTACAAATGTTAGTTTGAAAAAAATCCCAAAATTGCTGATAAAAACCATTATTAAAACCATCAGGGCCCAGGGAAATTTTAGGATTTAAGCTAAAGAAAGTGTCTCTGATCTCATGATCAAGTGGGATGCTAGTAAGAAAAGAGTTATCCATATCATTAATCACAACCAGGACGACATCAAGAAGAAAGTCCTTAACAGAGGTAGGACCATTAAAGATATTTTCAAAATAAGAGACTACATGATTTACAATTCTATTATCATTATCAAAGTGGTTGTCCCCATATCTCAAGTAGGCAATAGGTTTATTAGCTTTCCTGATTCTTTGAAGGGGGTTGTATAATTTAGTGTTTTTATCACCATCAGTGAGCCATTTGCTTTTGAAATTTTGTTTTCTCATGTTATATTTAAAGGTGAGAAAGGAAGAAAGTTTCGTATTAATATTGATTTCATGTTACGAATCAGTGACAAAATTGGTGTCAGTAGTGATGTTTTGAAGTTGGGTAAGTTCTTCTTCTAAATGAAGAATGTCTTTATCAATTTTCTTGGATTTGGTACTACACCTGCCTTTAAGGTTTTGTTTGAGATTTTTTAATTTAGTGTTACAAGAAAAATCATCATTGCAATGATGCATGGAAGCCTATGAATGATTAATAATTCTAAAACAATCGGGGCCAGAATACCAAGTGTTGTTAAATATGAAGGGAAGAACAAGATTTTGGTGATTGATAGAGATATTGATTAGGATTGGATGGTGGTCAGAGTTTAGTTTTGGGAGATTTTTTCTAGATATGGTGTTCCAATTATCCAGAGCTATATCATTTGAGAAAGCTCTATCTAATTTTCTATCCACCACCCTATTATAATGCCTTCTGTATCACATATACTTGGAACCGGTAAGATTAATTTCAACAAGACATGGGTCATGAAGACTATTTTCTAAGTAAGAGAGGTCCTTACAAATTTTTATTCTGTCTTAATATCTAATCTTAGCATAGATGAAAGAACCAAAAATGTGTGAGTGGTCAATAGTAAAATCACAAGTGAACTCCTGATCCGATATATGGAAAGTATTGAAATTTTGAAGAGTATAGTGAGTATAAATCCAAAGGGTTTCAAGGGAAGAACAGTTTATAGAAGCACTTAAGAGGTTATAACCAGACTGAAAAAGGTGAGAAAAATGAGAGGAGAAATAGATATTAGGTTTAGCAATTGAAAAAACCTTAGGATGATGAGTATTAATAAATATTTTTAAAATAATAAAAGTTTCAAGGTTCATAATGACCTAACAATCCCAAAAAAAATATTCATTAGAACCTGTTTTTGGGGTTAGAACCCCCTTTCCATTATTTCCTGAACCCTTCCTCCTGGAAGATATTCTAGGGAATTTTTTCAATCTTGGATGGGACATATTTTCCTCCTTACTCCTAGTAAAAATAGGAGAAATGTTAGGAGAAATGATAGTATAATATTCATTAACCTCATAATTTGTAGGAACCTGAACTGTAGTTGATTCCTTACAAGGTAGAGTGTTTGTGATTAAATTTCAGTGGGTGAATTCATAAAGTTCATTGGATTTTGTGTCACTATCAGCTCCTAAAACTGAAATAAGTGGGCTCCAGTGACCTCAGGAGAAGCAGGAACACTGTCCTGTTTAACAGTGGGCTGTATCTCAAAAAAAGTAGTAGAACTAGTGCTGTCATCCCTAATCTGCAAAGCTGCATTGTTTAACTGGACTAGAGAAAGACAAGGTCCCCTCCCCCATTAGCTATGTGCAGTGGGATACTAGCACACTGGTCACCCAATCCAACAGGGATAACAGGTGGTGTGGTTTCTTCCTTAAGTTCAGTAGGTGTGTATGAGGAGTTAGGGGACTGCTTGGTGGATTTAGTAGCCTTCATGTGTGATTCAGTCATCATAGTTTCTGGCTCAAGTTGAGATTGTTTAATGATCTTCATAATGACGTATTATAATTCCTCAACAATTAAATGTTCTTTAGCTTCTTGATCATCTTCTTCAACTAATTCTGCCCAATATTTTCCTCCATTATTACCATTGGTATTCAAAGTCTTTAAATTTTTAACCCATTTTTTGGTTTTCCTCATGGAGGGATCTGGTTTATCAAGGTAAGGACCTTTGTATTTATTTGTTTTCTAATTTCATTCCATTCAGATTTAATTGGTTGGGTGACTTGTTTCTTCACCACTATACTCTTTAAAAAAGAATTTCCCATGATCTTACAAAGGTCAAAAAATGGGGGCTTATGCTCATACTCAATTCTAACTTCTGTTCTGTAGTCATTCGCATTGAAGGAGATACTCTGTGGGAGTTTAGATTCTAAACTCACTTCTATCATAACTCTAGAAAAGAGGCCTAGCTCACCATTCAATGTTCGTGGATCTATCTTAATGGGTGTTCCTATGCAAGAGGATATTTCATTTAAAATTTTCGAGTGCCAAAAATACCAATTTAGACCATGAAATCTAACCCATATCTGGGTAGTAATGTTCCTATGAGTGTGAAGATTGAAACTATAATCCCAATTAGAGAGACGAAGAAGAACACGTTTGAGTTTAATGTTTCCTACTCTCCAGACTCGATCTAATTTATCCTAAGAGGTAAGCAGTATGTGAAAATAGCCCTTACTTAAGGGTACGAGTTTCCAGTTCAAAAAACCCCAACAATGATCTATGCGAAGTTTAAGATCCAAGTAAGCCCAGAGTTTATCACCTTTTATGTAAGAGATACATCCCATAACCGAGAACTTACACATTTGGGCTCTTTACTAAAGCGCTTCAGGATTGGCCTTAACTGAAAATCCTCCACCATACAGCTTTTTTCACAAAGGAGGTTTCGAAGATGATTCCTTGAGAAGATTCGTGCCTTTGAGTGCCTCAAAGAAAGATATTCCTTTGGATTTATCATTCGTAGCATGCATAGAAGTTGCTTCCTCATAGGGTTTTCATCCTTCGTTTCCAAAGGCTTATGATCAAAAGTATGCTCCCATTCAAGGTCGAAGGATTCCATGACTCAGCCAATCTAGCGAGGAGAGGAACAATCATCACTGAAAGCACAAGATCTAGGGTTTTTAAGACAGGCTTTCGTTGAGTCTCTAGAGGGGACACCCCACATGTTTTCTCATCCCTTCATATTTATATATATTTATTAAATAAATAAATAAATAAATAAATATATATAATTATATATATATACAATATTTTTTATTTATAATTATAATTATAAATCCTTTTTAGCGCTTAAGTAATAAGCGCTAATAAAAGAAATCTTTATTAGTGTTTTTTTAGAACTTATAAAGATATAGATTTTTCAGTGCTAAAAAAGTACTGATAAAATTTAAATTTATAAACACTGATAAAAGTGTCCCAATCTATTTTAAAAACCCTAACCATCATGAACCAGTTTTTGATATCTGAAGCTCTCTGTGAAATCCACCTACTGTCGGTGCTCCTTAGTGAATCAAAGCTCGAATCAAGACTCAAATCAAGGATCAAATCATGGTTCGAACAATTCCAAGGATCAAACGATTCAAGGGTATAATGAATCCAAGGCTCAAATGTAAGTATTTCTCTACTTTCTACCAAATTTTTGTCTTTTTCTACTTTCTCTTAGGTAACTCAAGGTGTAAAACATCAATAGTTTTGGATATAGTGGAATCTATTTCGCAACTGTGAGTGTGGCGAGTTATCCATTTTAGATATTTGGCTATGGAGATATTCTATTTTGATGCTTGGAATTTTTAGAGTGTGAAAAACCTATACTTTGAGCCATCCTAAATTTGTTCCTAGGCAATATGAGCATATCCTTTCTTATCAATTGCTGATGTGAATTATTGTAGTGTATTTATGAGATACTCTTTTATTTATGTGAAAGTGTGGATGAATCATTCATTATTTTAATTGGATAAATAATTTAATTATCCATATTATAGAATTACCATCCCATTTTACATCATCTATATAATTTTGTATATATCAATTTCCATGATGTTGGTTGGGTAGCCTCTGAGACTGCTTCCCTGTGTATTAAACTGACTAGTTATTCTTTTTATTTATGCAGTATATACTTTATATGGGGAGTGATGTTTTAAAGATCTATTAATTTTGTGACTCCACTAAGATTTATGAGTGAAGTAAGGGTAGTCCACTTAGAAATTGTGACCTCACGAGAGTCGTTCTATCTTGGTAGAGGCTAGTGTGTATGGGATAGATATTGTAAGGGTTGGTGTGTTTTTCTCTCCTGTTTGTGATATATCTTGTTGATGTGTATTATTGTTTTATGACAACTTCTTTATAGACATCCCTAGAATCTTAAGGATGGGTCAATGTGTATTAGATGGCCTCCTTATAATCCTTCAAATGGGTAGATATGATGTGATGATCTCCCTATAATACTTGGTATGGGTTTTTGTAGATATATGACATTCCAAGAGTCTTGAGAAGTTTTCACATATTTTATATACCATTAATATTAAAAGTAATAATTCCATAGGTTATCACATCACTTATTCCAAAAAATAGAATAGAGGTTATCAAAATATATATATTAGAAATTATTTTTAGGTATTCATCATTTTAGGTCTACATGTATTGGTTCCACCCCTAGGAATCTTTGATTACCATCCATGTATATGAAATAAATCTTTATTTATTAAAATGTTTTATCAATACATTTCTATATCTTCTTGTTGATTTATTGAGAGTTTACTATTCTTGTTTATCATATTTGGGTTTCTTATTACTTCATAATTTTCTATATTATATTTTCATTTGTTTATGGGATTTAATATATACTTGATGTGTTTCAAACAACAATTATTATTTCAATTTTTTTTCTTGAGACTCATCCCCTATATCTTTTATAGACAACTTTCATCCTCCACAGTTTTATCTCCCAAATAGTTATTGTATTTTGTTTCTTGAGACTCATCCCCCATCTCTTTTTTGTTTCTTGTACTACTTTGAGTAGTAGTCATCCCATGGATGTCTACCTCTTAGAGTATTTTAAGAAACATAGGCGCATGTCCACAAGGGATGGAGGATGCGTTTCAAACAATAAAATGAAATGATAAATGTTAAGGATATAAACTAATGAGCATGAAAGTTGTATATAAATTTAACATTTGAATGAATTTAGAGGATAACACCTAGCATATTTGATTAATTATTTTCTTAAATTAAATTAACCATTTTCTTCAAAGCGTGCTGAAATTATTTGAAATAATCAAATGTTGGGTTTCCCTTATTAGAATTATCTATAACTTTCACCTTTGATAATGAATATATTATGTTTATTTATTTATTTATTGTAAAAAAAATAATATTTTATAAACCCAATAGGATGGATATAAATCAAAAATGGATTCACATTAATAGTTTGATAAAATATTATAAAGATGGAGTTAAAGAGTTCATCAAGTTTTCAAGAGAGCATGCGTATAACCCTTCTAAAATCCTTTGTCCATGTTTACGTTGTTGTTATTAAATATATATTAGTTTAGAAGAGTTGGAATAATATTTTATTTGTCATGGAATAGATCATATATATAACTATTGGACTAAACATGGGGAAAAACTGAACGTGCATACTGATTGGGATGATACTGTGGTTTATAGATCATTTGATATGAATACCAGTGTAAGTGATGATGGAGATCACATGGAAGAAATGATAATGGAAATTGAATATGACCTTCATGATTGTCCAAATTTGTTTGAGAAGTTAAATAGTTGTTCTAAGAGACCATTTTATACTGGTTGTACTAAATACACATTATTGTCAAGTGTATTGAAGTTATATAATTTGAAAGTTGGCAGCGGATGGAGTGACACCAACTTTACATAACTACTTGATCTCCTAAATGATATGATGCCATAATAAAATGAATGACCATATTAAACATATGATTCTAAAATAATGATAAATTTAATGGGAATGATCTCTAAAAAATACATGCTTGTCCAAATAATTTCATATTGTTTCACAAGGAACATGAATCACTCAAAAAATTCCCTAAGTGTGGCACATATCGATACAAGAGAAATGAATCAAGTACTTTGAAATGTATATGGTACTTTCCTATAATTAAATGGTTTAGAAGAATATATTGATGTTATGAAATAGAAATACAATTATCATGGCATGAATATATAATAATTAAATATGTGAACCTATGTTATATAGCAGATTCTCCTTAGTGGAAAAAAATTGATTATGAGAATCCTAAATTTAGATATGAGCTGAGAAACTTTTTTCTTGCTTTATCTATATATGGAATAAATACTTTTTTATACAAAGTAGTACTCATAGTACATGTCCCATCATGTTTGTAAATTATAACTTACCTCCATGGTTATGCATGAGTCTCAAATATATTATGTTTCCTCTTATTATATCTGGACCAAAGCAATCCAGTAATGATATTGATGTCTATTTGGATCCATTGATTGAAGATCTGAAATTGATGTGGAGTACTTGTGTTACAATGTATGATTCTCATAGAAGTGAAAAATTCACATTGAGGGACATGTTGTATGATATAATAAATGACTTTCCCGCTTAGGGAAATTTATGATGTTATAATATTAAAGGAATGTTGGGGTGTCCCATTTGTAAAAAATTCCCATACTTAGTTCTATTGAAATATTCCTCGAAGACTGTGTTTTTAGGGAATCATAAATTTTTACCTCAATGACATAAATACCAATTATAGATGACAACATTCGATGGGAATATAGAAAAAGTTACAATACTGTCTCCAGTAATGGGCGATCAACTGTACAATAAAGTAAATGATATTGATGCTTTTTTTTCGGTAAACCATTTTTGAAAAACCTTACAAAATTAGGTTGGAAGAAGAGATCAATTCTCTTTGAGTTAACATATTGTAATTTTTGGTATGTAAGACATTTTCTTGATGTCAGGCATGTTGAAAAACATATATTTTATAATGTTATTGACACATTACTAAATGTTTCTGAAAAAAAGAAATATGGAATTAAGGCTAGTTTGGACTTTATTGAAATAAGGATATAGGAATATTTGGAACCGGTGAAGGGTAAAAGGTAGAATTTTCTTCCTACAGCAGCTTACACTCTATCTAGATATGAAAAATTTCAATTTTTTATTTTCCTTAATAGTGTAAAATTTCCATAGGGGTATTCATTAAATATCAAGAATGTTGTGTCAATGGCTAATTTGAAGTTACAAGGACTAAAATCACATGACTGTCATATTTTGATGCAAGATTTGACACCTATTTCTTTTTTTTTGCATTCTTACTCAAAATTTATGACATATATTAACCAGTATTTGATTCTTTTTCAAATCCATATGCAGTAAATTTATAGACCCGATGAAGTTTTCAATCATGAATAAGGAGTTTTCAGTCATATTATGTGAATTAGAGATGTTATTACAACCATAATTCTTTGATATAATACCCCACCTAATAGTTCACTTGGTTAGATAGGTTCAACTATGTGGTCCTACCCATTATAGATGGATGCACCCCATTGAACAATATATGAAGATTTTGAAAGGGTATATCAAAAATTGAATTCGACAAGAAGGTTGTATTGCAGAATGATATATTTTTTAAGATGTTATTGAATTTTGTATTGATTACCTATCATATGTTGACAACATCAGTCTCCCAAAGTCTTGTCATAGAGGATGCCTTTTGGACAAAGGGATTTTTGGAATATTTTTTTTACAATTAGCTTGATAGAGCAGGAGAAAACACAACTTTACATTTTACATAATAGTGAATATGTTGATCCATACATTGAATCCCACAAATAAATTATTAATTATTTGAATAAATCAAGGGATGAAGGATGGATATCAAATACACATAATAAATAGTTTATAGGATACTTCCAAGATCAAATTTATAAGGAGTTATCTAAAAATATTAATTCAATTCTTGAATGAATTCAATGGATATCTAGGGGACCAAATAAAAATGTTATATCTTACACTGGTTTTGTAATAAATGGTTATATGTTTTATATAAAAGAACATGAAGATCATAGTATGATGAAAAATAGGAGTGTTACACTTATGGGGGAAGTGATTCACATATCTGGTTCCAAGGATAGAAATCCAATTTATGAAAATATGTCATATTTTGGCATTGTCGAATAGATATAAAAGTTGGATTATATGAAATTTCAAGTGAAAATTTTCCATTTAAAATGAGTTAACAATATGAGTGCAGTGAAAGTTGATAAAATGGGATTTATAAAGGTGAATTTTAGAGAGTAAGGATAAAAATATGTTCCATTCATAATGGAATCACATTAATTGCAAGTATTTTATGTCTCAGATCCAAAAAACAAGAATTGGTCGATTGTCCTGCTGGCTAAAACAAATGTTGGGTCAAATGAAAATATAATCGGAAATAACCCTTTAATTGGGATATCATAATCAGTTCTTGTTGGTCCCAATGTAGACAATTTCTTTTACATTATAGGGGACCACAAAGAGGGGATTTGGATTCTTGATAGAGGAACCAAATCCCTCCAAACTTTAATAAAATAAAGAGAGTTCAATGGGAAGTTAAAAGTTTTTTTTAATATTCTATGTTTTCCTCATAATATTATATGTTATCTACTAAATTAACATAATCTAAATTAAATGTTTAACTACTCATTTAGACAATGACTTCTATACATGATGATTTTACCAAGACCTTGGAAGAAAAAACTATAATGAAGGAGACCCTTTGGGAAGATGTAAAGGTAATGTTATGATATAATTTCTATATTTTACTAAATAAATATATAATAGAATTTTGATTTAATTTTTAATATTCTTTATAGAGTTTTTTTATTTTATAATATTTATTTCCATCTTTCCCACCTTTTCATGAAGAGAAAAAACAATGTCTCTATTCAATCATAGAGGTAATATTGATGTTTTCACAGTAAAATCACTGTTAATAGAATTAATGTATTGCTTAATATTTATATTTAATTTATTTATTTATAGTATTACTCACATAATAATTATTTTCTTATATAGGTGGATTATTTTTTTCGAGTTGGGGTGGTCTGTCCATCATTTTTGCCTTTCTGCACCAAAAAAATCACATATTTCTTCTCCCTCAAAACTTTTTCACCCCTGTAGTGTTGGAAATTATCACTTTCCTTCAAGTTCCTCCCATTACTCAATAATAGAGGTAATATTTATGTTTGTATATTAAAGTCACTATTTATAGAATTAATGTATTATTTCATATTTATGACTTATTTATTTATTTTTAGTATTACTCATATAATAATTGTTTTATTACATATGTGGATTATTTTATTCGAGTTTGGGTGGTTTGTTCAAATCTACTTGTGCTCATGAGAGATTGGACTTTGATCCAACAACTTAGATAATGAAAACAAGGAAATGCATCGAGGATTCATAAAACCATCATGAAAAGGTGAATCCATACTACTTATTTAATCAATTTTGTCTTCATTTTATTTACTATTTGTAAGTTAATTTCCTTATCATTTTTATCAAATACTTATTTAGTTTTTTGAAAAATATTTTGGAAAGTCATATTGGCTCGATGTTCTTAACAGAAAAACATTTCTTGTTTAAATCCAGAAGAGTAGAGTAAGATCATGTGGTCATTGTGGTGAATTCTCATTATACAATGGGCTCATGATCTTCCTCTACTCTTTTGGATTTCAACAATGAGAAATATTTTTCAGCTAAGAACATCGAGTCAATATATAGTGTTGGTAGTTAGATAAAGAACGTAAATGTAAATCATTGTAACATTGGTATTTAGTATTGTTTTGAGATGCTGGGATATGTAGGAATCTAACACACCTCATTCCAACACATGGTGTGACCAGTATTGCTCCAAGTGCTTATTTTTATTTAAAATATATAATAATTTTAGTAAAAAAGACAAATAACATACTCAATAGTAAGAAAAAATATTCATATTGTTTTGATACATTAAAAAAATGACCCATAAGTCATTTTTTATGTGTAGGAATCATTCGCACCTCAATCTGATATACAATGTGCCCAATATGACTCAAAGTGTCCTTTATCAATTTAAAATCGACATTTTAGTTCAAAAACTGTCACTCACTGAAAAATGAATAAACATTCTTGGATTTTATTAATAATTTAGGAAAAAAATTCACAAGTCTTTTGTGATTTCTAGGAATTGGTCTCACATCAAACTGATACATGATGCAATTGGTATGAGTCAAAATGCATGTTTCTGGTTTAAAATGAAATTTTAGTAAAAAATATAAGTGACATACTAAAAAACAAGAAAACACATTTGGATTGTTTTGATACTTTATAAAAATGATCCATAAGTCATTTGAGATGTGTAGGAATTGACCGAACATCAATCCAATGCACTGTGTGATCGATATGACTTCAAGTGCATCTTCTTATTTAAAATTGACATCAATTTTTGTAAAATAGAAAACTAACCTACTGAAAACCAAGAAAATGCATTTATATTGTTTTTATACTTTACATAAATGATCCATAAGTCAATTTTGATGCGTAGGAATCAATGGTACCTCAATATAATACATGATGTTTTCGGTATGACTCAGTGTCCGTTATCAGTTTGAAATCAAAATTTTAGTTCAAAAAGTGTCACTTACTAAAAAATGATAAAAAACACTTGTATTTTATTAATAATTTATGAAAATTATTCATAAGTCAATTTTTATGTATAGGAACCAATCTCACATCAAACTGATACGCGATGAGATTAGTATGAGTCAAAGTGCGTGTTTCTAGTTTAAAATGACATTTTAGTAAAAAAGATAAGTGACGTACTAAAAACTGATAAAACAAATTCATATTGTTTTAATACTTTATAAAAATTATCCATAAGTCATTTGATACAAGAAATAATTATTCAAACCTCAATTTGGTACACAGTGTGTTCAATATGACTTCAAGTGAATATTTTTATTTAAAATAGACATTAATTTTAGTAAAATGGATAGCTGACCTACTCAAAACCAAGAAAACACATTTTTATTGTTTTGATACTTTAAAATAATAATCCATAAGTCATTTTTGACATGTAGGAATCATCTTCACCTCAATCTGATACATGATGTACTCGGTATGAATCAAAGTGTCTGTTATCAGTTTAAAATTGACATTTTAGTTTAAAAAGTTCCACTCGCCAAAAACTAATCAAACATGCTTGGATTTTATTGATAATTTTGGAAGAATATTCAAAATTAATTTGTGATGTATATGTATATGACTCACATCAAACTGATACATAATGTGATCGGTATGAGTCAAAGTGCATGTTTCTAGTTTAAAATGACATTTTAGTAAAAAAGACAAGTGATGTACTCAAAAATAGGAAAACACATTCATATTATTTTAATAATTTATAAAAATTATCCATAAGTCATTTTATACTTCTAAGAATCAGATTCACCTCAATCCGATACAAGGTATGATCGGTATGACTTCATGTGTGTCTTTTTATTTAAAATTGACATCAATTTTAGTAAAATGGACCACTGACCTACTCAAAATTGAGAAAATTCATTCATTTTGTTTTGATAATTTTTGGAAAATATCCATAAGTCATTTTTTATGTGTAGGAATCATCCAAACCTCAATCTGATACACTATGTTCCTAGTATGACTCAAAGTGTTTGTTATCAATTTAAAATCAACATTTTAGTTCAAAAAGTGTCACTCACTAAAAAATAATCAAACACATTCATATTTTCTTAATAATTTGGGGAAATGATTCATAAGTCATTTGTGATGTGTAGGAATTAGTCTCACATCAAACTAATAAACTATGTGATAAATACGAGTCAAAGTGCGTGTTTCTAGTTTAAAATGATATTTTACTAAAAAAAACAAGTGATGTACTCAAAACTGGGAAAACACATTCAGATTTTTTTACAATTTAGGAAAATTATCCATAAGTCATTTTAGATGTTTATAAATCATCCATACCTCAATTCGACACACGGTTTGATCGGTAAGACTCCATGTGCATCTTTTTATTTAAAATCGGTACCAATTTTAGTAAAATGGACAACTGAACTAATAAAAATTGATAAAAAACATTCATATTGTTTTGGTACTTTTCAAAAATGATCCATAAGTCATTTTTGACATGTAGGAATTTTTATCACCTCAATCCAATACATGATGTTCCCAGTATGAGTCAAATTGTCCGTTATCAATTTAAAATTGACATTTTAATTAAAAAGTGTCACTTATTAAAAACTAATCAAACACAATTATATTTTATTAATAATTTATGAAAATGATACATAATTTATTTGTGACATATATGAATCAGTCTCATATCAAACCAATCATGATATGATCGGTATGAGTCAAAGTGTGTGTTTCGCGTTTAAAATAACATTTTAGTAAAAAATACAAGTGTTGTACACAAAATTGATCAAATGCATTTTTATTGTTTTTATACTTTATGAAAATTATCCATAAGTCATTTGATACATTTAGGAATTAGCCGTATCTCAATCCTACGCATAGTGTGACCAATATGACTCCAAGTGCTTCTTTTTTTTAAAAAAATTGACATAAATTTTAGTAAAATAGACAAATGACCTACTCAAAACTGAGAAAATGCAATTAGATTATTTTGATATGTATAGAAACAATTAATAATTCATTTTTGATGTTTAGATATCATCCTCAACTCAATCTGATACATGATGTGCCCGATATGAATCAAAGTGTCAGTTATCAATTTAAAATCGAAATTTTAGTTCAAAAAGTTCCACTCACTAAAAACTGATCAAATGTGCTCATATTTTCTTGATAATTTTATAAAATTATTCATAATTCATTTGTGATGTGTGGGAATCAGTCTCATGTTAAACCGACACATGTAGTGATCCATATGATTCAAAGTACGTGTTTATAGTTTAAAATGACATTTTAGTAAAAAAGACAAGTGATGTACTCAAAATGGAGAAAAACATTTGGATTGTTTTGAAACTTTATTAAAATGAACCATAAGTAATCTGGAGCATGTATTAATTATTCTCACCTCAATCTGATGCACGGTGTGACCAATATGACTCAAAGTGTGTCTTTTTATTTAAAATCAATATCAATTTTAGTTAAATGGATAACTGACCTACTCAAAACTGAGAAAACATGTTCATATTGTTTTAATACTTTACAATAATGTTCCATAAGTTATTTTTGACATATAGGAATCCTCAGAACCTCAATCCAATACATAATGTACCTAGTATGAATTGCTAACATAAGAATTGTTTTCTTATATATTTGAATTATTTTTCTCAAACAGAGGTGGTTTTTTCAGTAATAGTATGAGTTGGGGTTAGGATAAAAAGACAAAGGAACATTTATGTTTTTGAATTTATGTAATAATTTGTGCTTATTTAATTGTATAAATCAATGTTTGAAATATCTATACTATAGTGTTTTTTCTTGTATTTGTGTTTTAAATTTCACTTAATTTAAATTATATATTGGTAATTGATTTTATTAATATATAGTGGTATTTTTGGTTCTTTGATGTGTTGTTATAGTAAAATTCGCTAGGGTTGTAGTGTGCTATTATAGAACACTGCAGTATTCCCCTTTATGAGAGCTTTTGAAAGTACTGAGAAAATGGATCCTGTATCTGTGCTTTTGAAATCACTGATAAATTCATCCTTTATCAGTGATTTTGAAGGTGATGATAAATGTTTTATTTATCATTGCTTTGAAAACATTGATAAAGGTATCCTTTATCAATGTTAAATAAAAGAACAGATAAAAGAAAAGGGGTTTTAATCATACTTTAGTATTCAACGCTTCTCTAGCGTTGATAAATTTTATTTTTAACACTGTTAAAGGCCTATTATGTAGTAGTGTAGAGACATAGGAAAATATCATGCATAATTATTCTTTTAAATTATGCTTGAAATGGGTAAACATTGGAATAGGTTAAAGCCTTAAAAGATAATAAAATAATTAATTAATGAATGTTAAGTATTCCATATTCTTGGTGTAGGAAACCTGATAGTTTTTTCTTTTTTGTAGGTATGGATCCAGGTAGATGTCCTCATCAGGTTCATGCTAAATATGTTCAACATGATGTGCTAGAAGATCACCATAGAGTGGATGTTGATTAAAATGGCACATAGAGGAGGACACTCTAAGAGATTTAGTGCCATAGTCTAAAAAATTATAAGGGAGTCATTTTAGATTCATTCATAGAATACTGGTTGATGGAGGTTCAGATAGATTTTAGTTCAATCCATGATTAGAAGGAGAACTGGGTTTTTTTTGTCTACGACGATGCTGTGTGGAGCAGTGAGACAATGATGGTTCTTGTTCTTTGTGGATCATGATGAATCAGTAGTCTCGTGGGAGAATTTATGAAACTAGTTTCGAGTAGAGTTCATTTCTTCAACCATGAAGGAGGCTAGCCTCCAGGAGTTACTTACCCTTCGATAGGGGAGTTCCAGCATGCAATAGTTTGGGATCCATTTTAGGACCCTTCTACGATATGATTCAGACTTATTTCCAGAGGAGGAGGCTAGGGAGAGGCATCTTAGGGAGGATTTTCATCTAGATGTCTATCACCAGGTCACTCTGTTTATGCTAAAGATGTATCTTGAGGTTCTGGAGAGAGAAGATATTATTGAGATGAATCTATCCAGAATCATATCATCATGAGAGGGGAATCGTTATAATTTCTTGAAAATATGAGCTATGGTTTGGGGTTTCTAGTTATCAGGAAAAAAGATCTTTCTATTAGCTAGGGGTAGGTCCAATCCCTCATCATCTCATTTCACCAAGGGTGACGGATCTCAGACCTATACTAATGGATTAAATGCATTTTTTTATTATGGAGGGAACTGTCATCCGTGGTGAGATTTCTGAGCCTTTTTGAGTAGTCAGTGTGTACTGGGTGTTCTGATTCAGGTTCCACTGTTGAGGAAGTTCTAGAAAAGGTAATGATAGTAGGGTGTTCTAGTTTGGGATAAACATAGAGGATATGGGATGGTAAAGTATAGTCTTGATATTCTCCTCTTCCTCATATAACAGAGTGAGGATATGGAGGTGATAGTTAACAGGGTCATAGAGGCCGTGGAGCATGTCATGGTCAACTTTATGCTTTAACGTTGCTAGTGTTGGGTGAGCCAGATGTCGTTTGAGGTACTTTTTTATTTTTTTTCTACATGGGTACATTTTTTTTGATTTAGGATTAGAATACTCCATTATATCACCTACTATAGTCCATGCTTTGGGACTTGAGATAGAGAGTCTTCTAGTGCCCTTGGTGTTGATAATGCCAGTTATAGGTTGAGATGACTTGTATGAAGCATGTAGATATTGTGAGCTAGTGTTGGGGAAGCATTGATCTTATAGAGATTTACTATTTTTACAGATACAACTATATGACATAATACTCAGTATGAATTGGTCTTATTTAGTGCAAGATATAATATATTTATTCAGTAGGTAGGTTGTGTTCCATGATGCTGATGGAGAGACAACATTGTTCATTGGTGAGAGAGACCCTCAGATGGGTTGGAGGCATGTTCCATATTTTTATTCCTTAATAGAAAATTTGATGCTGATCTCATTTGAGGTTAAATAGTTAGTGTTTTTTAAAGTTGTATACAAGTACCCTGATGCCTTTCCAGAGGAGGTTGTAGCATTACCCCCTCGATGGGAGATTAAGTTTGGGATCGAGTTACAACCTAACATGTCTCCTATATCGATGTCTCTATAAAGGATGAAACCTTATGAGTTTTGATATCTGTGAGTATAGGTCGATGATATATTTTAGTGACGTTTTGTTTGACTGAGTGTTTCATCTTGGGGTGCACCATTTTTTTTTGTAAAGAAGGCTAATGGTAGTTTGTAGCTTTGAATAAATTACCATCACTTGAACCAAGTGACATTGAAGAAACACTATCCTCTTCTATGGATTGATGATTTATTCAACCTTATAAAGGAAGAAAATTAGTTCTCTAAAATTTATTTATGGTTAGGTTATCATTAGATATAGTTGAAGTATGAGGATATTAAAAAGACTTCTTTCCTTTATCATCATGGGAATTACAAGTTTGTTGTGACACCGTTTGGTGTGAATAATTCTACAACCGTGTTCATGGGGTTGATGAAAATAGTGTTTAGAGAGTTCTTGGATATGTTTTTTCTAGTTTTAATTGAATAAATCATTGTGTACTTTGTATCTAAGGAGGAGTATGTAGAGTATATATGTGTTGTTTTGAGAATTATTCACTGTGATCATCTATTCATAAAGTTTTCTAAGTGTGAATTTTGGGATCACGAAGTCCATTTGTTAGGGCATGTTATGTCCTAGTAGGGATTAGCTCTGGATACTTTGAAGATACAAGCATTTTTTTCTTGGGAAGACCCCAATATAGTGGTAGAGGTGCATAGTTTACTTGGAATTTTAGGCTATTATAGGAGGTTCATAGCTGATTTCTATTAGGTTTTGAATCATCTGATAGCCTTGACCAAGAAGGATCAAGAATTCTTGTAGACTTACCAGTTTCAAATATATTTTTATTACTTTAATTAGAATTTGGTCGGTGCTCTAGTACTTTGTTTATCTTTAGAAGGAGTTCAATTTAATGTTTTCTATGATGCTTCATGTGTTATATTGAGCTACATTATGATGGAGAAAATATAAGTAGTTTCTTATGGGTCTCAATAGTTACATCCCCATGAGTGTAACTATGGCACCTATGATCTTGAGTCGGTGGGAATTTTTTTCTTTGAAGTTATGGTAACATTACCTTATCAACGAGCATTTTGTGATTTTTACCGACCATAAGAGCATAAGGTGCATCTTCTCCCAGCATGAATTGAACTTGTGTCAGCGTCAGTGGATGGAATTATTATAGGATTATTACTTTGAGATTTTATATATGTCATTCAAGGTAAATTTTGTAACTGATGTTCTGAAAAGTAAGTAATGTATTGATTTCGTGCATGAATATGAATATTTCTAGAGAGTGATTGAAGAGATATTAGTGATTCATCTAGATATAGAAGAGACTGGAGGTAGAGTTTTTCTTTTCCAGATGATAGGGAAATAATCTTTGGTGTAGCAGGTGGAAGAGTCCTAGCTAGGAGATTATTAGGTAGTGTTCTGGAGAGACTGAGTTGTTTTTAGCGATTCCCTTGATGGTTGGTCGAAGGATATACAACATCGGGTGTTGTTCCAAGGGAGATTTTTCATTCCTTCAGTGATTCATGTGATGGTTCATCAAGAGTTCCATATATCTTATTTGGAGGTACATCCCAGAGTGACAAATATGTACCAAGATTTGAGAGGTAATTTTTTTTGGCTTAGATTAAATCATGAAATTGTAGAGTTTTTTTCTTTATGTTTGGTCTACTATAAGTTTAAGGCTAAGCACTGTGTCCCTAGTGGTTTTCTCCAGTCGTTAGATGTTCCCCAATGGAAGTGGGAGAACATATCAATGGACTTTATTACTAGTTTACCTTGAGCTCATAGAGGCTAGGATTCTATATGAGTGATAGTGTATTTTTTGATGAAATCATCCCACTTTATAGAGATTAAGGAGTTGAGATCAATGGAGGTTTTTTCTGAGGAAATATCTGGAGGAGGTGGTGCGACTCCACAAAGTCCTAAGGATAATCATCTCTGATCAGGATCCTTGTTTTACTAATAGGGTGTAGAGAGGTATCCATTATGATTTTGTCTTTTAGTTATTCCTTAGAACAAAATTTCATCTATAGACACATGGACAATGTATCACCCCTAGTTTCAAGTTAGTAACCATTTAATTATGTTTTTTATGTATATAAAGTACATGAGTGAAGTTTGGGAGAGTTTGGAGAACTTATGAAATGTTTTTGGGGATTTTATAGAGGTGTATGAGTGGTTCATGGTTTTTAGAAATCATGAAACACTTGTAGGAAACCATGCATATTGAGATAGGGGAAAAAGAGAAGGCATACGGGTGGCACATGTTTTTCTAAACCACGCAGATTCCTAGTAGAAACCGTGTTCTTTGAAAAATGGATTTGGTCATTTTGAAGTAGTTGTTGATTCAGTATGTTTAGATCAAAGTTTGGAGACTGTGCAAGATGATTGTGCTAGGGCCATCCTTAAGGTAGTGGCTAACACATGATTTTTTTAACCGCATGACTAAACCATGTACGGTTAAAAACAAGATCCTTAAAAAGTTGATTTAGGATTGATTATGGTTTTTACCACTCTTTTTTCCTCCTATGTAGCCCTAAATTGGTATTTTCCTCTCTCAAAGGTCAAGAAAGGTTCTATCATCGATCCGGAGGTGATCCTAAGGCTTCCATTGGTGATTAGAAGCCGATTTCTTGTGGTATGTGATCGTTCTTGTTTGTTCTTGATGTTTTTCTTAGATATACTTCACTCTCTGTCTATCTCTATCTATCACTCTCTTGATTTCTTAGATCTACCTCCTATGGGTACACATAAGGTTATGGATTCCAAATATGTTTATATTTGGACTTGTTAATGTTATGGGAGGATATTTAAGGCAGGTTTTTGAAGATTCTACCCGGTTTTGTAATGTTCATGCCGTTTATCGTTTTCTCCAAAACTCTCAAGTTAGGGGGCTTCACTCTTGACTTATGTTTCTAGAACTGGTTGGATTGGTTTCAAATTGATCTAATTTTATGAAATTTATTGTGGAATTATGGTGAAGATCATTTTATAAATCCTCTTTAGTGATGATTTATGGTTTTTTGTGAAATTGTGAAATTATGGTATTTGGTTGTGCAATGTGATTAGATAAATGATTTTAAAATGATGATTTTGAAATAATTGCTTGATTCAGTTTATAGAAAAAGGTTTTCAATAAAAAGTTTTTTTTATTGAAATGGGTTGGAATTGAAATGGTTTAATGTAAAATAGTTTTTAATAAAAAGGGTTGATTTATTAAAATGGTTTTGGAATGGTTTTTGGGCATACTTGGTGTGTGTGTTCATATTACATTTACGAGGCCTGGTAGGAATATGACCTTGTGCTCAGTGCCAAAGGTGTAATAGTAAATGGGATATAATTACCTTGTGATGACTTGAGAGATCTATGAGAGACCGTTTATGAGTATGAAACTTTTATAATGAAGCATGCATGGTTGGTTGTGGTTATGTGATAAATAGAATGGTTATGCCAAAGGGAACTTGTGAAATGGGTTATAAATCTTTTTTGGGTTTATTTCTTTGAAAAATGTCCTTTTTTGAAAAAACTAGTTGTTATGGAACTTTATTATATTTAGTTATAAACTATTTTAGATTTTTTTTATATAAATGGTTTTATATAAATTTTGCTAACTTTTCTATCCCAGTGGAGTGAGTAGGGAAGTAATTGGGGAAAACCTAATGAGTTTTAGTACTCACCCCTGCTTTGGAACTTTGGTGATTTTGCATATGTCATCTATTAAAAAATGGTCAAAGGTAAAGTATCAGTTATTTTGGGTCCAAAAGTATGTTTGAGACAAGTGGTATTAGTATGGTCCTTCCTTGTGGAACAATCAATTTTCTTAGTCTTGGAGTTGAATTCATTCTTGTCAATTCCTTGAATTGGGATCATATAAAGGAGTAGGATTGTTGGGACTTGAAACTTAGAGCATAAAAAGATTTGTCTAAAATTTTTATACTGAACTTCAAGTTACCAGGGAGTTGGGTACATAAGTGTTTTGGAGACACTTATAGTATTTGGAATCTCATTGTCATGGGTTTATCCAATGAGACAATCATGACATGCATTATAGGAATAAATTCCCACTAGGATTTCATATTTAATTTTGAGTAACGATACCTGATTTGATACAATGTGTTAATTTTTGAAAAATGTTGAAATTGTTTTCAAATGAAAGACTTTGGAAAGAGAATGGTTGGGGATTTATGAAAATGGTTTGATTTTCAAAAGTAAGTAGATATTTATTTAAAATGGTTTAATATGGAAAGGGTTGATTTTGTAAATCATTATTGTGATAGAATGATGTGATAGAGTTTGAAATGATAAGAATTAAGTTTCTGGATAGTTAGAATTATAACGGTTGTTGTTTGTTTTGAAAATAGCACCCGATAGGTGTTGTAGAAACCAACTGGAAGAAGCTGCAGAGAATGTGGTTTCACCTGAGCCACAAGTGAACGAAAAACTAGTTTAGAGTGTCATCCAATCATTTCAATATGTGGAAATAGAGAACTAGAGGGATGATTCAAGTAAGTGGATATTTATGTCCAATTCTAGAAGTAGAATCCACTCATATTCCAAGGTGATTCTGAACTAGAGAAGGAAAAGGTGTGGCTGAATATGATGAATCATATCTTCAATTTTATCGACACACCAATTGAACTAAAACTCAATATGGTGGCATATATGATGGAGGATATTTAATGACAGTGGTGGGATATATTGTTCTAGACTAAAGTGGATCAAGGCATTTTTTGGGAATATTTTGATGTATTTTTCAACAAACAATTCCATCCTTACATGTTCACAATTCAGATAATGAAGAACGTATTTAACCTGAAGTAGGAAAATCTATTTATCACCGATTATGAAACTAAATTCATGAATTTAGTCCTCTTTTCACCTGAAGTTACTTATAGTATGTCCTTAAAGGCATGCATCTTTGAATCAGGACTGAGACAGGAAATTCACTCAAAGATTGTGATGCTTTGTATTACAGACTATACAAAGATGGTCAATAGAGAAACAATGGCTAAAAGGGACATCTAAGGAGACATGGGAGGAGGAAGTATACCGATAACCATAGGAACAAATAGAAAATCTAATGCTAGGGTAAATAGAAATAGTGAAACCTACTTATATGGTGGTAATGTGAATTAGAATCAAACAACTAGATCAGTGAATCTTCCTCTGAGACCCATGATAAAAGATGGATGTTTCTAATGTGGTTCCTTCGACCACATGAAGAGAGAGTGTATGTAACAACCAAGAGCATGACAAAATTTCAAAAAGATGGGATATATTCAGTGATGTTGTCGTTGTGCTCCAAGGTCAGGTGCTGAAGACACTTCTTAGGTATCAAAAGCGTTGTATGCTTTGATGGGGTGAGGATAAAAAAATCAGTCTCGTCAGTAAAATAGTGCTAGCCATGGTGATTCTAGGAATACCATTACTCCTTAATAAGGGAAATATCAACAAGGAAACAAGGAGAAAAGTGCAGCAATGAATAAATTATATGGATCTGATCAGGTGATTCTGGATGATCAGGCTGTACCATTTACAGTGATAGGTATGGTTCTTTTGAATTCTACTCTTATGCAAGTGCTATTTTATACTAGTGCATCACATTGATTTATTTTTTCTCATTCTATTTATTTACTAGAGATTAAAACTTAAGATGATTCCTTCTATGATAAAACTTCAAACTCTTCTTGGGGAAAGAGAATGAAGAGCCTTTATATGTAGATAAATTTATATAACCATTGATAGAGTTGAGATGAAATGATATTTCTCTATATTGAAGATGGATGTCCATGATGTAATCCTAGGTATGGATTGGTTAACAATGTTCAAGTATCACATCAAATGTTATAACATAACAATTAGTTTTTCGAATGAGAATGGCATCAAGAATCTCTTTAAAAGAGAAATGATTTTAATAAAAGGTGAAATGATATTGTTGGCACCATTATTTGAAAAAATATATTACCAGTTGGTGGAATTGACTTTGGTATTGATGGAAGAAATTGAGGATAACAGTTTTACAACAATGGTGGATCATTTTCCTGATGTTTTCCCTGAAAATTTCTCTAGGTTTCCTCCTTTAATGGAAGTGGAGTTTACGATTGATCTCCTTATAAGGACTAGTCCTATCTCACTTCCATCTTATCGAATGGAACTAACCAAATTAAGGTAATTGAAAGTATAGTTAGAGTAGATAGAAAAAGAGGTTTCATTCGTCCTAGAATTTCTCTATTGGAAGCACTGATCTTTTTCATGTATAAAGAAGATAAAACTCTAAAGATCTATGTCGATTATCATAAGATTAACTAAGTTTCAATAAATAATAGGTATCAAATTCCACACTTTATGATCTATTCGATCAATTTAGAAGAGGACAATGGTTTTAAAATTTTGAATTACACTTAGGATATCACCAATTACAAGTTCGGAAGGAGGATATTATAAAGATAACATTTAGAAGTAGATATGACCATTATTAGTATGTGGTAATGCATTTTGGTATTATGAATGCACTAGAAGTATTTATATAATTGATGAATTGGATATTTTAGCGATATCTGAATTATTTATTTTGTGGTGTTTATGGATGAAATATTGGTGTATTCAAGGACAAGGGTTGAGCATCCGAAACACTTGGAGACAATGTTGGAAATCTTAAGATAACATCATTTGAATGTAAAATTATCAAAGTGTGATTTTTGGACACAAGAGGTATGTTTTATGGGACATGTAATCACAGAAAGAGGTGCTTGAGTGGATTCAGAGAAGATAGAAGTTGTTATCTATTGGAAACTGCCAAATAATGTCTTTGAGATATGAAGTTTTCTTGGTCTCACTGGCTATTACCGATTCTTTGTTCACGAATTATAATGACTAGATTCACCTTTAACATAATTTAAAAAGAAGAATATTCCTTTAAAATGGGATGAGGAATGCCATAAATCATTTCAAGAGTTTAAAGTTATCCTTACATCAACACCTATCTTGATTTTCTAGAGTTAGGACAAAGGTACGTGGTGTATTGTGATGCTTCAGGATCTGGGTTGGGGTGTGTTCTCTTGAAAGGATACCATGATGTTTCTTATGTCTCAAGGTAGTTGAGGGTTCATGAGAAGAACTACCCAACACACGATTTGAATTTACCTCTAGTCATCCATGATTTAAAGACTTGGTGTTATTATCACTCTGAAGAGAAATTTATTATGTTCACAGATCATAAGAGGTAGAAGCATATTTTATCACAATAAGATTTGAATATGAGGAAAATAAGATGGATGCAATTTCTAAAAATGTTCGACTTTGACTTGAAGTATACACCAGGAAAAGTCAATTTGGTGGCTGATGCATTAAACAGAAAGCTATATACTCAGTTGGTAAAAGAAGCTTTAGATGAGTGGCAACTGATGTCAGTTCTCACTGACATGCATGTGGGATGTGAAGATTGAGGTAATGCTATGGTTTTATTTCTAGTTTCACTTATTCCTTATTTGAAAAATATGTTTAAAGAGGCATATAATTATGATTCATAATGTGTTGCGATGAGTTCAAAACTCAATGGTGGGGAGACCATTGAGGGATGAAATCTGGACAGAACATTAGTTTTCTGGTTTCTAGATTGGATGATCGTATCTATGGATTTTTAGGAAGAAATTCTTAATGATTATCACCATTCGAGATGGACTATCCATCATGGAATACAAAATATTTATAAGGCATTGAATGTAGAGACCCAAAGCTTGACATACATGGAAATTTCATTACTTTTGCAGAATACTTAATACATAAAAAAAACCAACACTCAAGGACCGTAATAGTTTAGTGTCTTTGGAAACTTGGAACATAATCTTCTAATCATGGTGAAAGATCTTCAACATCTCCCATAAAGATCTTCCCCTTTTGTTTTCTTACCTAAAACCTTTCTTTATATCCTGGGGAAAAGAAAACATATAAAGGGTGATATCAAATGCTTAGTAAGGGTAATAATGGAGAGAATTAAACAAACCGTATACATTTGAACTTAAAAACATGACCATAATGTTTAAACATGAAAATATTGAGCAATGAGATAAAACATGGAAGTACATAAGGAATATATCATAATGGATCATCAATAATGATAAAATATCATGGGAATAAAACTTGTAATTGAGGAAAAACATTAAGCACATGATATGAAATAATGTCATCTTAGATGGAAAATGGTTTTGATAAAGCACTTGAAATGAATTCTTGAGGAAAATATTATTTCTTCTTGAAAATAATTTTCTTTTCACAAAATGCCAAGAAATTTTAAAATAAAAGGGTTTTGTTAAAAATAATCATGAAATATTTTAGATGAATCTTCTTGAAAATGAGGCGTTATGAAACTGTAAAAATTCCGTTCACGCCGAATAAGTTAAAAATAACATTCTCCTCATACTTTTGTCGGAAAAGTAAAAAAGTACCTTATATGGTAACCAAAGGAAAGATTCCATTCATACAAAGTGGTAAAAAGTAAATAAAGTATAAAAATGACTTTAAACATTCATGGAATAATAGTAAAAATTTTATGAAAACATTTTTAGAAAACATGGTCATGGATGATAACAATAACCCCAGTAAATACTTACGAATAACAATCTCGGATAAGAATGAGATTAAAATAGTTATCCCTCACCTTAGGTCTGATATGCTTCATACGTATATGAGCCTCCTGTATAATGATTTAAATAATTTCATTGACTTATTATAGAATCATATTCATTGTTATGATATCATATATGGTTCACTTATGACTTTATATTACCCGTTCTTTTGTAAATCCCATGTTAAAGCATCGTTTTGGGTAAAATCATCTTATTTATCGTACATGTTTGGAATTTTTGTTCTTGATGTTATTATTACTTATATCATGATTTAATTACTTCAAGAATGTAAATAATGATTTATATATCATATATATTCATTATATATCCAGCATATACATGTATTTATAATAGTACATAACATATGGAGGTAAGAAATGAAATGCACCGTTCATGAAGACGGTAAGCCATACATACACATGAACGCTACTTTAATTTCTATTTATTATTTTAATAGAATATTTATATTATAATTACAGTATAATATCATATATAATATCATTAAATACATCTTTTATACATCCCACATAAGGCATTAACGAATCACATCACTTTAAGGGGGTGGTTGTCCGCACTTCCACGAATGAGATCATCGTATTTACCCACTATGGAAACCATAAAGGCTTGATATAATTGGGAAGTAAAGAAGAATAATGAAATCATAAACATAATATATATCATATATAAATCAAGTGCCATCATAATGGCCACTATGAGAGGCGGTAGGAGAAAATCAAATAATCATTATCTCGTGAGGTGTTAGTTTGCCATCCACAGAAACATTATGTTCTTCATCCATTAGATGGAGGTGTGTGTAAGTGTAGTTATAATCCTTCTTATAACAACATCATTGTATTTTGAGGATAATGGTTTCGTCACAAAATAAAGTATTAAAAGAGTATAGGGGTTGGAGAAGTAGAATAAAAGAAAACAACTTAAGAGAAACTATTACCTTTAATTTGGGTAACTACCTTTGGATTGAACCAAAAGGACTTCTTGGAGTGTCTTATTCATAATGTAAGGCTTCAAGGTGGAGGAGAGGGATGTAGGGAGATTAGTTGGGTAGAGTTTTTACGAGCCAAAAGGCTTGATAGGTGTGAGGAATTGCATATAAGTGGTCTCCTTTTATAAGGAAGAGGAGGGGCTCTTTAGAAAAGTGTGAAAACATTATTTTATTATAAACTTATCTTCAGTTTCAAGATGTAAAAAACACACTAATGTTGAAGATAAGATGTCTAATATTATAAATAAAATCATCCAATAGGAATTAGAATGGTTTTGGATGATATTTTAATCATTATAATCTTATTTATTTAAATCATTTATTAATGAGGTAAATACTGCATCATTATTGTGTCATAAATAATTTAATTTATTTGATGTCTAAAAATTATAAAAAAAATACCAACATGTAGGAAATATTTTTAGATTTATAATGAATATTTATAGTCGAAAAGATAATTTATATATCCCCTTATAAAAATTAATTACTAAAGGATTTTTGTTAATGCCAATTTTGTCTTTACATTAAATTAATTAATCTAATGTGTCATTGTCTTTCATAAGTGCCTCCATGGGGTCCCAAAATCGA
Source organism: Viscum album (assembly GCA_963277665.1). Classification (NCBI taxonomy): domain Eukaryota; kingdom Viridiplantae; phylum Streptophyta; class Magnoliopsida; order Santalales; family Viscaceae; genus Viscum; species Viscum album. The sequence goes on from OY728156.1 coordinate 45,976,371, forward strand.
CCCAAGGATGACCATGGTCTTAAATTACTCATAAAATAAGGTTTGGACAAGTGTTAAGGTAATTTTGAGTTATTATAATATTCTTTTAACCTTGAATTACCCTATTTACTTTTAACCGTGGTAAATAAAAGTAAAAAGTTTCTATTCGCAAAAAATAATTTTTATCTAATTGAACCACATTTTACTCCTTGATATTAACCGTGTCTCTCGGATTTTCGAAATTCAACTCACACAAGTGGTAAAATTAAGTTTTATGAACAATTGCAAAAGCTTCTAGGAGGTGGGTAAAAGACGGTGAAAAGTTCAATACAATTTTTATAAATATAAAATCATTATAAAATGATTCCAATGAATTTCATTGAACTTATATAATTATTATTTATATATTTTTACCTAAAATAAATTTAAATCAAATAAATTATTATTTAAATAAAAAGTCGATTTTAACAAAAAACTCAGTGTTTTCACTATTCATCAAAAATTGAATTTTTTCAGAAAAATACCAAAAATTCAGCCGAAGATATATTTGGTATTCCAAATTCAAAAATGATGTCTATTTTTCCGAATTCAAAACATATAAGTGGCATTAATTAATTTTAAAAGTAATTCCCATTATCAAAACAAATAGCGTGTTTTTAAGAAACAATAACTATCAAAAGATCATCACTTGTTTATTTCCAATTTCAAAGTGAAATTAATTACAATTACCAAAATTAGATTAAATGGTAAAAATATATTCTAATTACACTTTAAAACCAATTAAAAAGATAATATATCCATATAAATTATTGCGATGAAAAATGTTGTTTTTAATTAAAATATAGCATGTTTTTACTATTCATCAAAATATGAAAGTTATCAGAATAATATGAAAAATTTATCCAAATTAAATTTTAATATCCTTATTCCAAGGAAGAATTTTATTTTGTCAAATTAAACTTATAAACATGTCAAAAACTATATTTAAAGTGGGTGCGCCATCAAAAGGTGGAAAAACTGCATTTTTTGAAAAATACTTATTTTACCCGAAACATTTATTTTGTTCTCATAACATGTTCTAGAAAATATGTAAGATGAATAATAATGTTTTAAAATTAAAAATATAGTGAATACTATTCATAACGGCTAGTTCATAATAATATTATAACAATATATTGTTGTTTAGTGAAACCCGGTATTGCGTACTACACATGCTATCGAGGAAGGTGGAGATTGCGTGTAATGCAAGCCAAGTCAGGGTTGCATGTTGTGCAAGACTCCTTTGTTGTTTCTTATAAAAAAATCCAACCATATTTCATTTATACATTGAATATATATATATATATATATTTATACACTCAATGTTGCATAGAATAACTACTATCAAACAAACTTGATATTGTGTGTAACACTATCCAAGAATAGTGTTGTGTATAATGCAAGCTAAAACAGTGTTGCATATAGCGCAAGATAATCTTGGTGTAGCTTACACCATAAGATATGAAATAAATTAAAAAGAATATATCTCATAAAATCTTGGGGTGTTACATTCTACCCCCCTTAAAATGAATTTCTCCCTCAAAATTCGTCGGGGTTATAAATGGTTTACTACTTGTAAGTTTATTTAATAGAAACCCACATCGTAAATAGGAATGCCAAAAATTTTCTTTAAAAACTAAAGTATGAAGCATAACAGTTTCCCAAATTAACTAATAACTGGGTTTCCACATAGGAGAACATAGGTGAAAATATGGATATGAAAGAGAAATATAACCATCAAGTTATGATGGAGAGTGGTAGAGAACATGGCTATGAAAAAGACAACAATCACAAAGCCATAAATTTGTTATGATCTAAGGTACCATCAGATTCATCGGATATAAGGGCACTAGGACAAATTTTCTGGTTTTCAGGATCATTTCCCTAATGTTGAAGAATTTTCGAATCAAAAGAAATACTTACTTGATTTTGGTACAATCTCACCGTTGTTCGTGCCTTATACAATTTCCAGTTCATATCTTAAAGAAATGAAGTTGAATTTGTCATTCATGAAGTGTTAGCAGATCATGTGATAGAATGATGTGTCATTCCATCTGTTTCAAACAAAAGGTTAGAAAAAGTTATCAAATATACATAAGTCCATCTATGGTGTGGTTAATTGTATATGATTCCATAAATAGACTTATACTTCATCTATCATACCACTTAATATAATAAAACTAGTTTATAATAACCAGGGACTTCCTGTTGGCCAGTGGTATGCGATAAAGGTCAGTCACACTTCAGTTGTGGGTTCGATTCCCACAACCTTGTCCGACGTGACGGGTTGTCACCCATCCTGCAGGTTGTACTTTTTCTAAAACTACACTATTATAACATTATAGAAATAATTTCGAAGAAAGTTCTAGCCTTAAACAATAATATCTGATGTCTAACTTAATACATTACAACCTTTAAGCTTATCGAAAATACTTCAGTCCAATCTTATAGTATAAAGAAAATGATTACTAGAAATGTCATCAACCAAGCATGTGAATACCGTCATTTATACGATATATCTTGTTGGTCACATTCTAAACATGTGAATACCTTAATCATGTATTCTCTTGAAAAATGAATACCCATTGAACCTTAGTGAAATCATAAATGCTGTCAAAAGTTAACTCTTTCCACATTCCAAAATCCGAAAAATTCTTTATACTCAAACCATGATATCACTTTTTCCTTATATTATTCATGAGATCATTAATACTATCAAACATCTCATTATCTCCTTATCCATTCATTATGCGCACATCATCTATTTTCCAAAAATATCTGAATAACCTTTCATGGTTACCGGTACCATTCATTATATACTTTCAAAACTCAAGCAATGGCAACAGTGTAACAATCCTTAGATTTTTCTTTATTCCATAGTACCATACATTATTCTTGATAAACATACAATCATTACACTACCTTCTTAAACCACTGACTGAGCTTCATCATTTCTTCCATCTGATATATCATTTGTAGTCTCTTTATCATCATCCACATAAATACTACCCATATGACCATGCTGATTCTCTTTATGAGATTTTCCCTTAGGGCATTGGTTTGCATAATGCCCGTACATTCCACATTTAAAACACTTAACCGTTGTTGATGTCTTAGAAATACCATTATCCTTGTCCATGATATTAACTGAACCTTTTCCTTTACAATTACTAACTTTGTGTCCTTCTTTTCCACACCCAAAGCATCTTCCAGTTCTTTTGAAACATTCTCCTGGATGCCTCTTCCCACATGACTTACATGAGGGAAATTGAACTTTCTTTCCTCTATGATCATCATGAAACTCCATCTTTCTCTTATTAGTTGAGTCAGGAAAAGCTGAGATTATTGATCATATTATGATATTACTGATTAGGCATAATAATAATGTTTCACCTTCCAAATCCCATTTCATTTGCTTGATCATGAAGAATATCATTCCATTGTCCATCATATTCTCCATTATAGTGAATCTTCCTATTTCCAGTCATTTTCTAAAACCCAAAAAGAATAGTGTGAGAGGAAAAAATCATGATAGGTACAACAACATAATAAAGGGGGAGTAACTTAAATATCTAACATCTTAGGTTTAATTATAAGATCATTACTATAATTATAGGACTATAACCTATACTTATACTTAACCTTAGGGACATCCATAGACATACCTTAGAAATATCTCTAGGGATCTCACTAAATTTTCTGCATCCTAGTTTCCAAAGGTTAACTAAACCTTTTCCCTGATACTAACTGTAGAGACCCAAAGCTTGACGTACATGGAAATTACATTACTTTTGCGGAATACTTAATACATAACAAAAACCAACACTCAATGACCGTAATAGTTTAGTGTCTTTGGAAACTTGGAACATAATCTTCTAATCATGGTGAAAGATCTTCAACATCTCCCATAAAGATCTTCCCCTTTCGTTTTCTTAACTAAAAACTTTCTTTATATCCTGGGGAAAAGAAAACATATAAAGGGTGAGCTCAAATGCTCAGTAAGGGTAAGCATGGAGAGAATAAAACAAACCGTATAAATTTGAACTTAAAAACATGACCATAATTTTTAAAAATGAAAATATTGAGAAATGAGATAAAACATGGAAGTAAATAAGGAATAGATCATAATGTATCATCAATCATGATAAAATAGCATGGTAATAAAACTTATAATTGAGGAAAAACATTAAGCACATGATATGATTTCCATAATATCCAAGGCATTGCTCCCAAGACCATCTTAGTGGACAAAGTCCCTTACTGAACTGGGTTTACTTGCTGTTCCAGCCCTATATTACTGAACCGGATTTACTTGCCGTTTCATCCATGTCTATCCCATGAGATATAAATCTTTACCCAATGCATTAGAGGGAGATATAGGTCCCACCCATCTCATATTGAAATCATTCTTACGTGTGCCACAAAACAATCATAAATCATTCATCATAACCCAAAGAATAAATTGGGTTTCATAAACATCATTCCATCATAATATAATCCATATAAAACAAATGGATATCATTTCATCATAAGAAAATTGAAACCATATAAATCATAGAGACATTATACTTGAAACATACAAATATGAAATAATTTCATCTTAGATGGAAAATGGTTTTGATAAAGCACTTGAAATGAATTCTTGAGGAAAATATTATTTCTTCTTGAAAATAATTTTTTTTCACAAAATGCCAAGAAATTTTAAAATAAAAGGGTTTTGTTCAAAATAATCATGAAATATTTTAGAGGAAGATTCTTGAAAATGAGGCGTTATGAAACCGTAAAAATTCCGTTCACGCCGAATAAGTTAAAAATAACATTCTCCTCGTACTTTTGTCAGAAAAGTCAAAAAGTACCTTATATGGTAACCAAAGGAAAGATTACATTCATATAATGTGGTAAAAAGTCAATAAAGAGTAAAAATGACTTTAAACGTTCATGGAAGAATAGTAAACATTTTATCAAAACATTTTTAGAAAACATGGTCATGGATGATAACAATAACCCCAATAAATACTTACGAATAACAATCTCGGATAAGAATGAGATTGGAATAGTTATCCCTTACCTTAGGTCCGATATGCTTCATACGTATCCGAACCTCCAGTATATTGATTTAAATAATGTCATTGACTTATTACAGAATCATATTCATTGTTATGATATCATATATGGTTTTCTTATGACTTTATATTACCCGTTCTTTTGTAAATCCCATGTTAAAGCATCGTTTTGGGTAAAATCATCTTATTTATCGTATGTGTCTGGACTTGTTGTTATTGATGTTATTATTACTTATATCTTGATTCACTTACTTCAAGAATGTAAATCATGATTTATATATCATATATATTCATTATATATCCAGCATATACATGTATTTATAATAGTACATAACATATGGAGGTAAGAAATGAAATGCACTGTTCATGAAGACGGTAAGCCGTACGTACGCATGAACGTTACTTTAATTTCTATTTATTATTTTAATGGAATAGGTATATTATAATTCCATTATAATATCATATATAATATCACTAACTCCATCCTTTATACATCCCACATAAGGCATTAACGAATCACATCACTTTAAGGGGGCAGTAGTCCGCACTTCCTCAAATGAGATCATCGTATTTACCCACTATGGAAACCATAAAGGATTGATATAATTGGGAAGTAAATAAGAATAATGAAATCATAAACATAATATATATCATATATAAATAAAGTTACATCATAATGTCCACCATGAGAGGCGGTAGGAGAAAATCGAACAATCATCGTTTCTTGAGGCGTTAGTTTGCCATCCACAAAAACATTATGTTCTTCATCCATTAGATGGAGGTGTGTGTAAGTGTAGTTCTAATACTTCTCATAAAAAAATTCTTTTATTTTGAGGACACTGGTGTTGTCACAAAATAAAGGATTAAAAAGAGTTTAGGGGTTGGAGAAGTAGAATAAAAGAAAACAACTTAAGAGAAACTATTACCTTTAATTTGGGTAACTACCTTTGGATTGAACCAAAATGACTTCTTGGAGTGTCTTCTGCCTAATATAAGGCTTCAAGGGAAAGGAGAGGGATGTAGGGAGATTATTTGGATAGAGTTTGGACGAGACAAAAGGCTTGAGAGGTGTGAGAAATTGCATAGAAGTGGTCTCCTTTTATAAGGGAGAGGAGGGGCTCTTTAAGAATGTGTGAAAACATTGTTTTATTATAAACTTATCTTCGGTTTCAAGATGTAAAAAACACATTAATGTCGAAGATAAGATGACTCATATTCTAAATAAAATCACCCAATAAGAATTGGAAAGGTTTTGGATGATATTTTAATCATTATAATCTTATTTATTTAAATCATTTATTAATGAGGTAAATACTGCATCATTATTGTGTCATAAATAATTTAATTTATTTGATGTCTAAAAATTATAAAAAAATACCAACATGTAGGAAATATTTTTATCTTTCCAATGAATATTTATAGTTGGAAAGATAATTTATATATCCCCTTATAAAAATTAATTAGTAAAGGATTTTTGTTAATGCCAATTTTGTCTTTACATTAAATTAATTAATCTAATGTGTGATTGTCTTTCATAAGTGGCTCCATGGGGTCCCAAAATCGACCCAAGGATGACCATGGCCGGCCATTACTCATCCAATAAGGTTTGGAAAAGTGTTAAGGTAATTTTGAGTTATTATAATATTCTTTTAACCTTGAATTACCCTATTTACTTTTAACCGTGGTAAATAAAAGTAAAAAGTTACTATTCACCAAAATTTTTTTTTATCTAATTGAACCAAATTTTACTCCTTGATATTAACCGTGTCTCTCGGATTTTCGAAATTCAACTCACAGAAGCCGTAAAATTAAGTTTTATGAACAATTACAAAAGCTTCTAGGAGGCGGGTAAAAGACGGTGAAAAGTTCAATACAATTTTTATAAATCTAAAATTATTATAAAATGATTCCAATGAATTTCATTGAACTTATATAAGTATTATGTATATATTTTGACCTAAAATAAATTTAAATCAAATAAATTATTATTTAAATAAAAAGTCGGTTTTAACCAAAAACTCAGTGTTTTCACTATTCATCAAAAATTGAAGTTTTTTCAGAAAAATACCAAAAATTCAGCCTAAGATATATTTGATATTCCGAATTCAAAAATGATTTCTATTTTTCCAAATTAAAAACATAGAAGTGACATTAATTAATTTTAAAAGTAATTCCCGTTATCAAAACAAATAGCGTGTTTTTTAGAAACATTAACTATGAAAAGATCATCACTTGTTTATGTCCAATTTCAAAGTGAAATTAATTCCAATGACCAAAATTTGATTAAATGGTAAAAATATATTCTAATTACACTTTAAAACCAATTAAAAAGTTAATCTAGCCATATAAATTATTGCGATGAAAAAAGTTGTTTTTAATTAAAATATAGCGTGTTTCAACAAAATATGAAAGTTATCAGAATAATATGAAAAATTTATCCAAATTAAATTTTTATATCCTGATTCTAAGGAAGAATTTTATTTTGTCTAATTGAACTTATAAACATGTCAAAAAATAGATTTAAGGTGGATGCTCCATCAAAAGGCGGCAAAACTGCATTTTTTGAAAAATAATTATTTTACTCGAAAAATTTATTTTGTTCTCATACCATGTTCTAGAAAATATGTAAGATGAATAATAATGTTATAAAATTAAAAATGTAGTTAATACTATTCATAACAGCTAGTCTATAATAATATTATAACAATATATCATTGTTTAGTGAAACCCGGTATTGCGTACTACACACACTATCGAGGAAGGTTGCGATTGCGTGTATTGCAAGCCAAGTCAGGGTTGCGTGTTGTGCAAGACTCCTTTGTTGTTGCTTATAACAAAATCCAACCATATTTAATTTATACATTGAATATATATATATATATATATATATATACAGTCAATGTTGCGTAGAATAACTACTATCAAACAAACTTGATATTGTGTGTAACACGATCCAAGAATAGTGTTGCATATACTGAAAGCTAATACGGTGTTGCGTATAGCGCAAGATAATCTTGGTGTAACGTACACCATAAGATATGAAATAAATTAAAAAGAATATATCTCATAAAATCTCGGGGTGTTACATTGAAACACTACAAGAAAAAAATATTTTAGAGGCGGGTTTTTCGTAGCGGTTTTTAAAACCGCTGCTAATTTTTTGATCGAAAAAAATTTAGCAGTGGTTTTGAAAACCACCCCGAAAAAACCGCCGCTAAATGTTTTTAATTTTTTTTTATAAATGTTTTAAAAAATTTTCCGCAAAAAAAATTATATTTTTTTAGCGGCTGCTTTTTTAAAAAAACCGCCGCTAAATTGTGGATTTTTTTTTTAAAATTATTTATTTATTACTTATTATTTATTTTTTATTTAAAGTCAAATATAGTTTATTATTTTTAATTTTAATTATTTATAATGTTTCAATTAATAAATATTTATAATTATTAGTTAATAATATTTGTAAACTGAAAACAAATATTCAATAAGTTGAAGAACAAACTTCTGCATCAAATGACCATAACTTCTGACCCGAGAGTCTATTTCAGCTCCACAACCAGTCAAATAAAAGAATATCAAATGAGCTAAAACCAAGTGAGATTTAAATCATGTGATAATCAAAGGGAAAAAATATATTCAAATTTCAAAATTTGAAAATCGAAGTCGAACTTCAAACGACCATAACTTTTAATCCGGGAGTCCGTTTAGGCTCTACCACATATCAAATCGAAGCTTGTGAGGAGATCTATGTCATTTAAAAAGGCCCAAAAGGCCTCAAAAATAGAGGTTTTAGTTGCAGATTCCGATTTATTAAAATTCAAATGGTTATAACTTTCGATCCATGTGTCTGTTCAGCCGTACCACATATCATATTGAAGCTTATTTTATGATCTTCGATTTGACTGGTCGTGGCACTAAAAAAGGAGTCACAAATCAAGTTTTATGGTCATTTTAGTGTTTTTAGGGTTTTAAGAGGTTCTTAATGTTTTATGATTTAATTAATTAATTAACTAATTAATTAATTATTATTTATTTATTTATTTAAAATTTATTTATTTATTTATTATTTAGTTATTATATACACCTTAATTATTATTTTATTTTTAATTTATTAATTAAATAATTAATTGTTAGTTTATTTATTTATTATTTATTCATTATTTATTAATTAATTAAGATTAATTAATTAATTATTTATTTATGAAATATTAAATTTTGAATATTAAATATAAAATATAAAATATTAATTAGGAATTATTGACTATTAATTATCAATTATCAATTATTAGTTATTATTAAATATTAAATATTAAATATTAAATATTAAATATTATTTATTTATTTATTTATTTATCTATTTATATATATATATATATATATATATTATTTATTATTTTTTATTTATTAATTTATTTTTAATTTACTAAATATTAATTTATTATTAGTTTATTATTCATTATTTATTTATTTATTATCTATTTATTCAATATTCAATATTTATTATTTATCAATTATTTATTTATTAAAAATTTCTTAATAATTTATTAATTATTTATAAAATTTTAAATGTTAATTATTAATTATGAATTATTAATTCTTAATGATCGATTATTAATTATTAGTTATTAATTATTAATTTTTTTTACTATTTACTATTTATTATTTATTATTTTTATCTATTATTCATTATTTATTATGTATTTACTATTTATTTATTAATTTATTTGTTAATTTATTTATTAATTAATTAATTTATTTATCTTATATTAAATTATTTTTTAATTAATTTATTATTTATATATTACTTATATATTATATATTATATATTATATATTATATATTATATATTATGTATTATATATTACATATCAAATATTATGTATTATATATTATATATTATAAATTATATATTATAAATTATATATTATAAATTATGTATTATGTATTATATATTATGTATTATATATTATGTATTATATATTATGTATTATATATTATGTATTATATATTATATATTATTTAGTATTTAGTATTTAGTATTTATTATTTACAAGTTACTATTTACTATTTACTACTTACTATTTATTATTTACCATTTAGTATTTAGTATTTAGTATTTAGTATTTAGTATTTACTATTTATTATTTACTATTTTTTATTTACCATTTATTTCCATATTATATATTTCTTTATTTATTATTCATTTATATTCTATTTATTAATTAGTAATTTGTAATTAATAATTAATAAATATTAATATTTAATTATTAATTATTGATTATTGATTAATAATTATTGATTAATAATTATTTAATGTGTATCTATTTGTTATGTATTATTTGTTTTTCCAATTAATATATATATATATATAAGTATATTAAATTTGATTTATTGACCACATAAAGAGCCTGCTGAAGTAGTAAAGTCTTTTGAGAATAAGCAAGAGGTAAGGGGTTTAAATCTCACGCAAAAAATTATTTAAAAAAAAATAAAATAAAAACGATTTAGCGATGGTTTAAACTGCCGCTAAATCATTTTTCGACGGTTTTAAAAAACCACCGCTAATTATTTCCTAACACACGATTTAGCGACGATTTTCCAAAACTGCTGTAGAATGATTTAGTAGCGGTTTAAACCGCTGCTAAACAAAAACAAACTGTTTATAAATACAAATTTTGGCATTGTGAAAGCATAATTTTGGTTGAACGACATGAAAAGGAAGTTGGTTGAGTTTGTTTCAAAATGATTAACTTGTTTGCAAGTTAAGGAAGAACATCAGCAACCAGAAGGTTTGGTGTAGTATTTACCAACCCCTATTTGGAAATGATAGTAAATAGCTATGGATTTCATAATAGGTCTACCAAGAATGGTTCGTAATCACGATCCCATATGGGTGATAGTGGATCGACTCACCACGTTGGTTCATTTCATTCCTATCTATGAAATTCATATGGTGGAAGATCTATCCAAAATCTATATATGAGAAGTGGTAAAGAGGCATGAAATAACAGTTTTTATAGTGTTATACAAACATCCTAGGTTTACGTCTCTTTTATAGAAATACTTATAGAAATCCCTTGGAACTCAGTTGAATATGAGTACGGTGTATCATCCTTATATGGATTGGTAACTCGAAAGGACGATAAAAATGTTGGAAGATATGTTTCAGGATTGTGTAATGGATTTTTGTGGCTTATGGAAAGATAACAAGCCATTGGTGGTGTTCTCATATAACAACAAATATCAGGCCTTGATACATATGGATTCGTTTGAAGCTTTGTATATGAATCCTTTTAATTCTCTACTTTTTAATGTGGAAATAGGCAAGACTTTACTAGTTGGGTTGAGCCTTGTCTAAGAAACAACGGAGAAGATTTAGTTGATCAGGAAATAGATGAAGACAACTCATATTTGTTAGAAATCATATGTGGATCATCGTCGATGACCATTGTCATTCGTAGTGAGTGATCTTGTGTTCTTAAGTATCTCTTAAAGGCTTGGAAATCAACATTTTAAGAAGCAAGGAAAGTTGTATCCTCGATACATAGACCCTTTTGAGATAATGGAATGAGTTAGTGAGGTGGCATTTCATTTGGAATTTCTACCATGGTCCAATGTGGTATACAATGTGTTTCACATATCTCTGTTGAAAAAGTATCAACCTGATCCTGACCATGTGATCAGATGAAATCACGCTGACCTAGATCTAGATTCTTCTTTGGTACATATCCCGGTGCAGATTGTGGATAGGAAAGATAAATCCTTATGAGGAAAAAGCATCGGTCTAGGGAGGGTTTTGTGGAAACATAGTCAAGTTCAGGAAGAGACTTGGGAACGCGAGAAAGAAATGAATGAGAAGTGGCCATAACTCTTTTAGGGAACCATTGGTTTTCTAATTTCTAGGGAAAAAATGGCCAATGGTGGGGATAATGTACCACCCTTAGTTTCAAGTAAGTAACCCTTTAATTATACTCTTTATGTATATAAATTATATGGGTGAAGTTTGGGAGAGTTTGGAGAACTTAAGAAATGATTTTGGGGCTTTTCTACAGGTTCATGGGCAATGCACAGTTTTCGGAAACCATGAAACTCTTGTAGAAACTTTTCATAGTGATACATGGTAAAAAGAGAAGGCGCATGGGTGGTGCATGGTTTGTCCAAACCATACAGATACCTAGTAGGAATCGTGTGCTTTGAAAAATGGATTTGGTCATTTTGAGGTAGTGGCTTCAGTACAATTGGAGCACGGTTTGGAGAGTATGTGATATGACCTTGTGAGGTTCATATTTAAGGTAGTGGCTAATGCACAGTTAGATCATGGTTTGCCTAACCATGTGACTAAACCATGCATGGTTAAAAACAAGATCATTAAAAAGTGGATCTAGGCTGGATTAAGGTTTTAACCCCTTTTTTTCCTCCTATGTGTCCCTAACTCATGATTTCTCTCTGTTAAAGGTCAATAAAGGTTATTCTATGAATCCAAAGGTGATTTGAAGGCTTCCCTTGGTGATTAGAAGATGATTTCTTGCTATATGTGATCATTCTTGATCGCTCATGATGTTTTTCTTAGTTCTACTTAGCTCTCTCTGTCTCTCTCTCATTTTCTTAGATCTACACCTGCTGTGGGTAGATATAAGGTTTTGGATTACAAATATATTTAGATTTTTCCTTGTTAATGTTAGGGGAGGATATTTGAGGCAGTTTTGTAGAGATTCAACCCCGTTTTGTGACATTTTTCATGCCATTTATCATTTTATCCAAAACTCTCGAGGTAGGTGGATTCACTCTCGACTCCTATTGCTAGAACTGATTGTCTTAGTGTCAGATTGATCTAATTTCATGAAATTTATTATGTAATTGTGGTGAAAATGATGTTATAAATCTTATTTAGTGATGATTTATGGTTTTTTTGTGAAATTGTGAAATTGTGGTATTTGGTTGTGCAATGTTCTTGGATAAATGATTTTAAAATAATTGGTTGATTAGGTTTATGGAAAAAGGTTTTCAATAAAAATTTTGTTTTATTTAAATGGGTTGGAATTAAAATGGTTTGATGGAAAAAGGTTTTCAATAAAAAGGATTGATTTATTGAAATGGGTTTGGCATAGTTTTTGGGCATACTTGGTGTGTGTGCTCATATTGGATTTGTAAGTCTTTTTTCAAATATGACCTTGTTCTCTGTGCCAAAGGTGTAATGGAACATGGGATATAATTACCTTTTGGTGACTTAGTAGATCAGAGAGATACCACTCATGATTATGGAACTATCATAACAAAGCATGCATGGTTGGTTGTGGGGATGTGAGAAATGTAATGGTTATGCTAAAGGGAACTTGTGAAAAGGTTATAAATCATTGTTGGGTTTCTTTCTTTGAAAAATTTATTTTTTTGGAAAAACTAATTGTTATGGAACTTTTTTATACATAGTTATAAACTATTCTAGAAATTATTTTATATAAATGGTTTTATATAGATGTTGCTAACTTTTCTATCATAATGGTGTGAGTTGGGAAGTCATTGGGGAAAACCTACTGAGTTTTAGTACTCACCCCTATTTTGGAACTTTTTTGATTTTGCATATGTCATCTACCATGATATTCTCAAAGGTAAATTATCACACATCTTTAGTAGTACTTCATGATACTTGGTCTGTTTGATGAAGTTGGATCATGGAGCTTGTGGAGTTTGGGGTTTTTTCATTATCATGGATTTTTATTAGTTTTTCTTCCGTTTTTTACTTTAAGATTGTAGTCTTCCACTATAGAACTTGATTTTATTATGATTTTGATAAATGAAATATTGAGTTTATTTCATTGTTATTATTCATAATATAGTGGTTGTTTGGCTATGGTTTGTTTGGTCAGTGGTTTTATTCTTAAAGGAAAAATCATCCATCACATGTATTGAAGCCCTTCAGCATTTATTCCCAGCCTTTTTCATCTTGGGGATGTTTCTTAAGGCCAAGTAGCATCCTTCCAACTTTTCAAGCCAATGAGGAGAAGGGTGGATGTTATGGTCAGACAAAGCGAACCATATTGACTCTTGAAGACATGTTACATTCTTGTGTTCTGGATTTTGGAGGTTCGTGGATGAGATATCTACCCTTGGTCTAGTTTTTTTACAATAATAGTTTCCACTCCACTATTGGTATGGTTCCATTTGAATTTTTGTACGACTGACCTTTCTGTTCTTTGTTGTGTTGGGCTGGGGTCGGAGAGGCAACAATTCTTGGGCTATAACTAGTGCAGAATACAATAGAGATGGTACACGAAATTCATGAGAGGATTAAGGCAGCACTAGATCTTCATAAATCTTATGAAAATCATAGGAGGATAACTATTGGGTTCAAAGTTGTAGATCACATGTTCCTAAAGGTGACTTATCATTATAAGAAATGAAGGTTTGGTCATGGGAGTAAGCTTTCTCCCTGATATATTGGACCCTTCGAGGTGTTAACTCATGTTGGATCCATGACATATTAGATAACACTTACCCCATAAATGAGAAGAATACATGATGTTTTTACATGTTTTAGCTTCGTCATTACCTTCATGATGACTCTCATGTCATCAATTAGGGAAATATTGATGTTGATGATGATGCAAACTTCAAGGAGTAGCCTGTAGAGATACAAGACTACCAATAGAATGTGTTGTGTGAGCGTGATATTCCATTAGTTCGTGTCTTGTGGTGGATTAGTGGCATGGAGAAGATTACCTTGGAATGTGATTCATATATGCACACTCATTACCCTGAGCTATTTGATGTTTAGATATTCTCTTGTAATGTTGTTTTTTTGTAGATGTTAACCATTTTGGTATATGAGATGATTCCCTCCTGTTTCTTGCTTTTGATTTACTCTTGTTTGTGAGGTATCTTCACTAAGATATTGTTTAGGAGATGGGTTTTTCTATTTCATGGTTTCACACTATTCCACTAATGAGGTGGTTGAGATCTTGTGATAGTGAGATCCTTGAGAGGTATCTCACGAGGTGGCTGTTCAGACGACCCCCTTTTCATTTTCTCTCTGGGTTTGGTTTTGGATTATCAAGGATGGGAATTTTTTGAGAGGTATCTAATGTAAGGTAACATATATTTCTAGTCTTACCCTTTTCATTTTTTCAAATCCCTTAGTGACTAGAGGAGTCCTAAAGTAGGTATGGAGGTGTTTGGATTCTAAAAGCTGGAAATAGGGAGAATTCATGACTTGTAAGTGTTTCATGTCATGAATGTGTGATTCACAACTTATGTGAGGTTGGTTCATGAGGTGTATCATGATGTGAATTATTTTAGGGTTAAATGGTTTGAGGCAACATGTTTTTTAGTGAAACTTAAATCCAAACATTTATACGACATGAAAGGATTTCATGCTATGGAAATGCATTCCGTAGCCCACCTTCAAAAGATACAACACCTGAGGTTTTTTATCAAAGCCTATGTTTAGACCCCAGGTGTCCAGCAACTCTCACTCCAGGTTTCTTGGAATATCTTTGATAGGGACTGATTCTTGGCCTTCTATCTTTGATTTATGGTGATCCAAGATTCTTGTGGGAGAGGTGATAGAGATCTATGACATTGGTTTGTTCTCACACAAAGAACGTTGATTACTTTGAGGTAGGGGATTTGTTTCTTCTCATATTCATTTACATGAAATTGTAAAGTTATCATGGATTATCCCTTTGGATGAAAATTAATTTAACCTAATAATTATTGAACAATATTAAGAAATAATTGGTTATAGCGATCACATGTTGTTACTTTCTACTATGATAATGATTTGCCTCTTAATTTTATAGATTGTATGATATCTATGCTATGATGGTTAGAATTTCTTATTATTCTATGTATTATCATGATTTTATTGATAGAAATTGGTAAATAACACAAATCTATAATTATTTAATTGATAATTAATTTAATGAATAATAAAGAGGAATGTTTAATGAATCTGGTGTTTCTTATAATATGATAATAATGAAATTGATGCAATGCACATGCTTAATTAAATGTGTTATTCCATGTTAATGGAATTGATAAAGAATTTGAATCATGATAATTCTTATTGATAAAGTTGATAATAAATAAATGACATGTTAAATGAGTATGTTACCTCTCATAGTTTAATGAAACTAGTTTTAATGCTAAGCACATGTTTAAGTTTTGATAGCTTGTTATAGATTTATGCCTTAGGTTGCTGTAGTTTGAACCAATTAATAATGAATTGGTTAATTCAATATGGAATAAAGAATGATTGTTTGATAAATATTATTTCTAGGGAATGAGTTTAACGTCTTCTTGAGAAATCTGATTTCCTTCATTTTGGATCTATGATGGATTGTTTATGTGTGAAGGTTAGATGCCTTGTTTTAGGGCCTAGATTTCCTTGTTGGCTATGCTTATTTGTTTCCTTTTGATTTTGTGATGTGATCTGGATATGATTTTTTCTATGTGATGTGATATGGGGTAGGGAGGATCGGATGTGATATGATCCTGGGATGGCTGAGCCTGGGATGACTGATGTGATTTGTGTGGGCATGCCTAGATGATGTGGTAATAATTGATTCCTACAATGGTAAGATTCATAGAGATATGCGTGTGTGTGTCGATTATGACACTAGAGATGATGGAATAGGTTTAATCTAGGCTTACCCATTTATGTGATTCTTAGAGATGTTATTCTCACTTATGAATCTATTTAATGGTCAATGGACAGGTTTCTTGTTTTATCTTCATTCCCTTCCCCATTACTTGAGGTAGTCCAATGTGTTTGGTTTCATATTTCCTATATGGTAGATTAAGATGTTTTTCCTAGAGTAATTGGTTTATGTAATGATTCTAATAATGAATAAATAATTCTTAACCCATGGGGTTGGTAGTGATGGAATACAAAGGATAAAAACATGTTAATATTTAGAAACTATGGACTTGTCTTGGATTATGCTTGGAGGGAATGGAATTTATGATGGTGGTCATTGAATGTATCTTAAAATAATTTTAATAGTTAATTTAATGGTTAATAAATAAATTAACAAAATTAAATGATAAAAAGGAAAGAATTAACTAATGTAGCTCTTTTAAATTCTTGTGTTCTCATAGGATATCTAAATCCTTACAGTGACAACTGGGTGTCTAAGAGATGATAGTTGTAGTTGAGATTTGGACTATGTTATGCCTATATTTTGGCTGTAATCTATCTTATATCATGTATATTATGTGATTTCATACACTTTCCCACCCATGTTGGTTAGGGTGACTGACACCCAGTGGACTATGGGAGGGTGTTTTTCCCAACATCCCAATGAAAGGATGGATGGATGACTACCACTCTATCCCCTAGTAGTTATATGTACTGGTTTTCATGGTGGTTATTTTTCCCATATATGTGTGTAGAGAGATGTGATATATTTCAGTTATTTCACACACATGTATCCCTATATATACTGTCCAAAGGATTATTATAAGTATAATGTCTATAGTGTTATAGTTGGTGTCCTAGGACCAACTGAGTGTACTTTGATTACATGCATATTTGATGTATTAAATATTAATTTAACATCTTATTACATATTTTTCATTATTTCTTCATGGATTTAATGTATTAATTTCATAGAGTATTTGTCACATTGATAAGTTCATATCAGCTCCCAACTATGATGGGAATATTGAAATTCTATGAAAATATTCTTAATATAGTTCTACAGTTGGATAATTTACAATGACGTGACACATAGTATTTATACCATCAGGTGTGAGTTCTCATAAGTATTTGAGGCTTCTTCTCATTAAGTTTACACTTGGTAATCTCCAAGATGGGAGATTACAAGAATAGACCTTCCAGAAGGAATTCCACATATTTTTGTGTCTTAGATATTCCTATCTATGTATGTGTATAATGGATCTTATACTTTAATAATATCATTATTGTATGTCATGACTCAGAAACATAGATTTACCAACCAAAAATTTCATGCCATATGTTGGTAGAAAGTAGGGTATGTTGTGTGTGTCACTATTGACTTGTCATTAATGGATAAGTTGAGGAAGGATTTGTCCCTTCCAAATTTATGGAAGATGATATCTTGGACCTTTGATTAGAATATAATCATCGTATTAAATTCCATGACCATTGTGCAATGATGAGTTTATTTCAGATAGTCAAAGAAATACATATTGAGTAAATAGATTGATGAAACTATCATGCGACCTTCTTGATGAGATATTGTGAAAAATGTATTATATTACATAGTGAGTGTTCGTATATGGTTTTTAATGTTGCAACATTAAGTTCTTTCTCTTGGTTTCCTTGACCCATTTCTAGATAGCTATCTTTGAATTTAAACAAGCCCGCCTAATGCCAACAAAAAATAATCCTAGAGGGTCACACACTAAGTGTTTCCGTTGATCTCAATTAAATTATATTTGAGTTTAATTAATGGGATAAATATTATTCTCAATTCCAAGGAATAATTTTTTTCAAGTTACATTGATCACTTAAATTAAATAAATATTTATTCACTGGAATTTGAATAAAAAAATATTTATTTATTTTATTGAATATTTAATAAATATTTATTTTCTAGTATGTGAATGAAATATTTATTTTTGAATAATTTTTTTATCCAGGTGCTCAATAAATGAAAGAGGAGTTCTAATAGACCAAGACCGCATCTGATGAAAAATATTAGTTAACAAGTTGGTTAAATAATATTTTTTATTGTGAAAGTTGGTGCATGATAAAAAATAATAACATTATTATTATTATTATGAGGCATGAGGTGTATTAAAGATAATAATTGTTATTTAATAACAAACATGAAATTAAATAATATTTTAACCTAAATCCTAACTCTACAAATAAACAGCTATGACTATTGTGCAGTGCATCCAAAATTGAGAATATATAATTACTAGACACAATGAATTCTATCTCGAATTCTCTTTCTCTCTCCCTCTAAATAACAAGAAGAAAAAAAGAGATTTATTCAAGACCAAATAATGATTTATCAAGAATGAACAATTCAAGACATTTGACTCCCCACACTAGCTGTTGAAGATTGAGCGGTGTTACTCAGAGATCATAGGAGCACGTTTTGATCTGCACGAGAGGGATTCTATCCTTGGGTCCTCATAGTGCAATAAAGGTAATCTGAAAGGTTATTTTCAAAAAATAATTAACATGGAATTATTATGGAATATTTTATATAGTTTGTGAAATCTTATTTGCTTCTTGATTCCCTTCTCCACGATAGAGTAGGTCATGGCCACGATGCCACCACCCCTCCTCAGTTCTCCACGACCGAGGAGGGGGGTTGATCCTCCTTCAAATTCAATTCCTTCCCATAACCCCAGCTTATCCCCCTTCACTGACCCATCTTCCCTACCTCATTTTCCTTTAATCAAAGTTAGTCCTAAGGTCCAATATTGTACGGATGGAGTTATCTCGGTCCCAATTTCTTCATTGGAGTTCACAGAAGGTTCAGTGCTCTTGAATATCACTCTGGTGGCCCGATTTGGTAAGAAAATTCCATCCCTTGATGCTTTTGATATGTTTGTGTACTCTTCTTGGAATTTGTAGGACCGAGTGATTATTTAGCCTTCTCAATGAAAAGAATATTCAAACATGTTTCTCGATCTAAGATGACCTGGTTTGTGCTTTGGATTATACTCCATGATGTATGGAGGGTTTCTATTTTCCCTCTTCTAGTGGTCCTTAAAATTCCACCTTATGTGAGAGTCTCTAGTATCTGCACTCTGGATTTATCTCCCTAGACACCCTTTACCATTCCAGAATCAGGTGATTCTTCAGTTGATTGGCATCATGGTTGGGCACTACCTCTGTTCCGATTATCGTACCAATGCTGTATTCCATCTAGTATCTTAGAGGATCTATATTGAATTTGATGTGTCGAAGGTCCCTATGGACTACATTACCATCAAGATTTAAGTTTAAATTCTCTGGAACCAGAAGGTATGATATGAAACCTGGACTGATTATTGTGGTCTTTGTGGTCGTATGGGACATTTAGATTCAGTATGCTAGGGAGGGTGTAGTTTCATCCAAGTTCAGACCTCAAAGGAGGGGGGGGGGGGTTGATGATGGAAAGGTGTAGTCGTGCCACTATGGGGAGAAGAATCTTGTAGACTTATCGTTGGAGATCATTCCTCCCTCTAATTTGCACTTGATGACCAATGCCACCAAGAACACCCTTTGTGAGGTAGGGAAGAGTGGGGCCAACCCAACGATTGTAGACATCTTTGGGCGCCTGAAGCAGGACCTGGGTGTCCCAAATAGGATGCATGATGATTTAGGGCCTAATACATCATGTATTCCGGGAATCCAGAATGCTTCAGTAGGTGATTCACCTATTGAGATAGAGAATGTTAGTGTTATTGAGCTAATTGGAAATAGAATATAGGAGGGTCCTGTGCGAGAGGTGGAAGCTTAGATAGGACAATTTTAGGAGGGTCTGAATAGGTGAGAGTCTTGGGTCCACTAGACCAAAATAATTTCATTTTAAAAGCCCCATCGCACTCAAAGGATGTGTATTCCAGTATGAAAGATGTCCTTAAGGAAGGTCTCAAAGGGATTTTCTTCAATAACCAGTTTTCAATTTTGGGTAAGGGGGATAGTAATGCACCTGGATATTGGACTGAAGTGGAGATAACTCAAGATAAGGACCCTCATATGGGGTTGGAGCACCATGAGAGGACAATGATTCTATCTCGGAGTTGGTCGAGTCCAAGGAAGTGTAACTTGTAGAGGATTATTTGAGGTACTCCTCTAATAAAGGAAATAACACTATAATAGACTCAGATGGATTTATCCAACACTCCCAGAGGACACAAAGATGCAAGGACTATTCTAACATACCTATCCCCCTATTACAAGATCTTCCAGTAAAAAAAAATTGCCTCTAGCACATAGGGACTACAACCTCAAGATCAAGTATAAAGGTCATGAAAAGAATGTGGAGTCGAGGGCTCACAAGGAGAAACAAGCTCAAGCAGGCGATGCATCAGTTACGGATCGGGTGCATGCAGAGAAGAAGATTGTCAGGTTAGATGTATCCCTGAGTAGTAATGAACTGGTAGAGTGTAATTATTGGGATCTTATTATCATTTTAAATGAAGAAACCTTAGAGTAGGAGTTAGAGTCCACCGCATCACAGGAGGAGCTGGGCAACTGCGGAAATAAGATCTCAGTGGAGGAGTTTATTCAAACCTGGGATAAGGTGGCTAATAATACCAAAGAAATCCTCTAAGAAGATCAAAATTCAAAGGTCAATGATATAAAATGGATTCTCTATAGTGGTATGGTTTCTAAAATACTTAAACTGCAGTTCAAAGAGTCTATCATTACTTATGAAGTTGGTTGATTGCCTGTTTCTGAACCTGGATGGTTTCCCACTTTTTCCTAAAAAGTGATTTAATAAAAAAAAGGTTCTTTTCAAATGATCAACATTGACCAATGAAGAAATTTCTTAAGCAAAATAATTTATTTCTTGAAATATTAAATAAATTAATTATAAATTTTATGTGAAATATCCTCGATCTTGGTTTTAGGAAGCATTTATTAAAATAAATTTTAATATATCATCCACCTCCACACGCTTCAACTGTGCCTAGAACCAACAAGTTGTATCAGAGTGGTTATGTTTAAATTTATAATTATTTATTTTTTTGATCTATATGAAATATGGTTAGAAATCCTTTTATCCAGTTCTTTAATATTATTTGAATTCACATGTCATCAACATATTAATTATTTTCGTTCAGGGTTTCATTTTTCTTAAAGGTTTAATAACAAATAAAGAATGACCAAGGATGACTTTGGGAAGGTCCAAATCTTTGGACAGTAAAAATTGGTTACATGGAGTGTAACCGGAGCACACGTTGTGTTCCCATTCACATTTTATATGGATTTTATGAGTATTTAATTACATGCGGTGAATTTTTTGTGCACCACATGTTGACCTAGCCGATGTGGAACATAGAAATAGGATACATGGATTATAGCTATCATGTACATGCTGTGTAATCTAGGAAAGTTAACACCCTGAAACCCGAGGTGTGTGACTTAGATACATGATAACCGAGGTACATGAAGTATAGCTAGATTGTACACACTGCGAAGTATCCCAATTAATAGAAGAATTAAATTACATTAAAATTGAATATTTCACCATTAAAACCTTATTTTATTGATTGAAACCAGTTGTGTTTTACAATTTAATAACATTTTTAAAGAACTTAAATTCTTAATCAATTTATTGTAATAAATCACTATTAATTGGTTCTACTATTTATTTTCCCTGAATTCCATAAATGGTGGATATATCTAATTAAGTTCAGATGATCATTAATATGAAATAGAATTAATTAATTAATTAATTAATGCAAGAAAATTCACATTAATAATAAATAAAGAATAAATAAATTAATGGTATCTATTTACTTTTGCATATTCGTTTCATGTATGTCCAATCATGAGCTTGACCAAAAACTATGTATGTGTTGAAATTAATTTCATTTATTTTATTGCATGCATTTTAAATTATTTAATATTAAATTAAATGATATTCTACATGTCATCCCTCCCTCCATTATTATATAGGACCTGCATGTCTAAGGATATTTATGTAACCCCCTTTAACTAATCATTTTTTCTCCTCACCTGCATGTGAGTAATAAATACTTGTAATTAATGGAGTTTCCCAAGGCATGTAGAGGCAGTTCAATATGGAACCAATATGATTCCAACTCACCTGATGCACATGTGGATAGGTGGAATGCTGTAACTCATTCCAAGATCAGAAAATAGAGTTATTCCTCTAGGTCATACGTTGATTTAATGTTCGACCATTAAATCATCCATTATATAAGATCATGTTCAGGTCATTTAATTAATTAATCTATTTATATCTATGAAATTAGTTATTTTATGGATGTAAGGCCACAATCACATAAATAAATGAATGAATGTACAAATATAGAAATTAAATAAATAAATTATGCATAAATGTTTTATCAAACATGGTAAATTAATTTAGAAACATCTAATTAATATTAAAAAGCCATGTAAAGGATAAAATAGGATAAAATTTATGAATTATAAATTAAAATCCCTCAATTAAATATTAAGTCATACTTGGACTTCCATTACTTGATTAGAAATAAAATTCAATGAAACTAAGTGTTTGACAAAACCTTATTGGGGAACTTACTTTTATAAGAGGATTTCTTAAGAAATTTTTGGGTTAAATTAACCATTTTACATCAATAGGAGTATCCCTTTCTGGACTTGGTGTAATTTTGAGGTAAGTGTTGAGGACATACAAGTTAGGATTTTAGGATTGGGGAATCCACTCAATGGAATAAGGAGCTGCATGCCCACATTTGGAAAATAATTTCATACCTAAATACCTTCAAGTAGATTGAACAACCCTTGTTTGGGTTATTTGAAGGGGAGTGTTGATCCTTTCCACTAGAATATTAAAGTAACTATATATTCTGAGTTCAATGGTGAGGGATATTGAGAATTAATAAAGTAATGGAAGATTTAATAAAATCAATTAATTTATTATTTCTTACCTAATTTGTAATCAAGAAAAGTACTAATAATCTACTATTTTAATTTTAGAATAAAATTAAAATATTATCATCCACATTATCCCAATGATAAATATTGGATAAAGACAACCTCTTAAATGGTAGTAACTTCTAAAAGTGGTTTAGACACCTTCAAGTTTTTCTACACCATGATCAAAAATATCACATGCTACAATCCTCAATGCCTAATCTGCCTACTAAGGTGGAAAGTAATGAAGAGTTACTTTTTTATGAAAATCATTTGAGAAATGTGGTCTAGATTCAATGTTTTACACTTTAATCAATGTCTAGTGAACTCATAAAGTCTCAAGAAATCATGGATTCATATAGCATGCTTGATCACCTCCGTAGTCTTCACTAGGAGAGATATAGATAAAAAAATATTTGAGATTTTAATGGTTTCATTTTAGAGAAATCTTGGAGAGGGTTCCCCAACTAGAACTCATGTAGTCAATATCATTGGCTACATTGAGCTCTTAGTGATCTTAGTGTTTAAAATCCCTGAAGAACTATTTACCAACCTCATTCTGGCATCACCCCCTTGGATATTCTCTAGATTTGTTATGAATTTTATTATTAAAAACATTGAGAAATATCTTATATATCTTCTTACTCTTCTTCTCCTAGTAATAATGATACGAATCATGAATAGCCTTCCGTACTTATGGTGAAAAAGTGTAAAGGGAAAACGAATAACTTTAAGCCCAAGGCTTCTTCATTCCCCTACAAGAAGACAAAGAAAAGGGGAAAACAAGGGAATATGATGTTGTCTATTTCACATGTGGAAAGAAGGGAAACTGGAAGAAAAACTCCACCCTACCAAAGAAGAAAGGGGAAGCTTTAGGTGTGTTTATTATCAAGTGAAATTTATCTGTTTCTACAAATTGGGTATTTGATACAACTTTTGGTTCTCAAATATGTATTCAAATACAAGAATCAAGTAGATTCAGAAAGATTGACCTTGGATAGGTAGATCTATAAGGATCCAATAAATATAAAATTGTTGATATAGCTATTGGGAACTACCACCCCACCTTTCTGACCAAAATGATCTTTGTTTTGAAAGGTTGTTATTATGCTCCATTTGTTACCAAAAACATTATTTTTGTATCTAGAATTGATATGGATGGATTTATTTTCAAATTTGGTAATAAATGTTGCTTATTTCATAAAGATAATTTTTTACTGCAAGACACATTTAAATAATGGTATTTATGTGTTGAATTACATGAACCAAGTAATGACAATCGATAATGAAGTTAATTCACATTAATCACACCACACCAAAATTTTTCATCACTAGATAGGTCATGTAAACTAAAAGTGCTTGACTAAATTAAATCAATATAGATATTTAGATTATTTTTTACTAAAATCACTTGGTGTATGTTACACATGTTTATTAGGAAAATGACCAAATCCCAATTTAGTGGGAAAGGTGAAAGGGCTAATTTGATTCTTAAATTAGTTCATACAAATGTGTATGGAACATTTTCTATTAAAGTAAAGGGTGGGTACTCATAATTTATAAATTTTAATGATTATTTTAGTATATATGGATATGTCTACTTGATGAGGTATAAGTCATATTCTTTTGATAAATTTAAGGAACACAAAAATGAAGTTGAGAACCATCTTGGTAAGAATATTAAGAAACTATGCTCAGACCATGGTGGAGAATATTTGAATCAAGACTTCATTGATTACTTAATGGAGTTTGGGATCTTATCTGAACTCACTCCTCCTTATACTCCTTAGTGGAATGGTTTAAGATAAAGGAGAAACCACAAATTGTTAGACACCGTGAGATCAATGACAAGTCAAGTGAGTCTTCCATTATTCTTTTGGGGATACACGTTACAAAGAAAAACACATATTCTAAACCAAGTAACACTAAATAAATAAATGATATTCTATATGAATTTTGGATTGGAATAAAAAACACATTATTGAATTTACATATGTGGGGAATTTAAGTATTTGTTAAGGCCTCTTCTGGTAAAAAACTTACACCCTAAGTCACAAAGTGTACATTTATAGGAAACCCTAAGGAAAAAAAGGTTATTACCTATACAAAACCTCAAAAAAAAGTTTATAGTGGAAAGTAATGACATATTCCTTGAGAGGAAGAATATATCTAAAAGTGATAGTGGGAGTGAGATAAACTTCGATGAAGTTGAGGCTCAAGGTACACAAGTGTTGGTATATGAATTAATTCTACAAAGCCCTATGGAATATGAAACTATTTCAGAGACACAAGTACAACATTGGAGTACAAGACAGGTTAGAGAATTAGAGAATTATGGTTTTTTAGTCACCGAGGATGATAAATAATTATTAGTTGATAATAATGACCCTCTAACCTAAAAGGAAGAAGTAAGTGGAATAAATGTTTCCAAGTGGAAAGAATCCATGAATTTTGAAATGGATTCCATGTACCAAAACAAAGTATGGATTTTTATAGATCCTCTAGTAGATTAAAAGACTGTTGGTTTCAAATGGGTATTCAAGAACAAACTAGACATGGAAGGACAAGAAAATACTTACAAGACAAGATTAGTTTCAAAAGGGTTTACACATCATTAAGGAATTGAGTTTGATGAAACCTTTTCAATAGTTTTAATGCTGAAATCCATCAAAATATACTTTCCATTAGGTATTACCATGACTATGATATTTGGAAAATGGATATCAAAACATCCTTACTTAGCATGAACCTTTAGGAATATGTTTATATGATACAACTCAAAGGCTTTGTGGCTCCAAAGATTCTAATAAGATATGAAAATTAAAAAAAATCAATTTATTGATTAAATCAATAATCTCGGTCATGGAATATTAATTTTAATGAATCCATAATAGAATTTTGTTTCATAAATTATGAGTGTGACCCTTGTGTCTACAAAAAGTTTAGTGGGAGTACATTCATTTTTTTGATAGTATATATTGATGATATATTACTCTTAGGAAATGAAATACTAGACTTATTGTATGTTATGATGTGGTTGAATAAATGCGTCTCCATAAAAGACTTGGGTGAAGTAGTATATATTCTTGGGATCAAGATCCATTGTGATAGATCCAAGAGACTTGTCGGCCTAAGTTAAAGTATATACATTGAAAAGATACTAAAGAAATTCAGTATAGAAAAAATACAAGAAGGGATTTTTTCTAGAGTCAAATGGAATTCATATTTTCAAAACATATATCCTCAACCACATGAGGAAATAAACATAGTGTAAATAATTCTATACTCGTTAGCCATTAGGCCAGTCATGTATGTTATTCTATGTACTAGTAAATATGTTGCCTATACATTGATCATCATAGGAAGATATCAAGTTGATCTAGATGAACACCATTGGATAAAAACCAAGACTATTATTAAGTATCTCAGGTGAACTAAGGATAGGTTCCTGATCCACAGAGGAGATGAGGAACTAGTTGTAAGACCCTAGAGTACCCGAAGAGGGGAGGGGTGAATTAGGGTGTCAAATTTTTATTTTAATGTAACATATATTCTTCCTACATTTGTAGGAACTCATTAAAATTGTATGATGGATTAAATTAGAAATCAAACATTCACATGAAGAAAGGAAACAAAATAGTTTTACATAGTTCACCACTAAGGGGTAGTCTAAGGATTATACACTGACAGTGTTTTGGTCATACCAAAATTCACTAATCTTCACTAGTTTTGGAATACAAGAGTTCAGACCCAATTAATCTATTCCAGGAACACTACCTTTACAATATTTTAGGGATAGCTCACTGCATCCATTAGAACACTTCCATAGACTCCCATTAGATCACTGCTTTGAGAGAAGTCTTACTCAGTTTACTATCTTGAAGGTTGCTTCAATGTATTGGCATTAAAGTCTTTGTCTCTGTCTAGAATGAAACTCTTCTTACACCATAGACCTGAGTTAATGCACTATGAAATACCTGTTCACTAAAACATAGATGTTTAAATATTCCTTTTATGAATCTCCTTCATGATGCTCACTCCCTTTATAAACCTCACTACCTTTGTAGAACAATACTACCTTCGTGGAGCTCACTGCCTTAATGGAACTAACTACCTTTTGTGAAGCTCACTGCCTTCATGAATCACAATAACTTCATAAAGCTAACAATATTTATAGAACAAACAAACTTTGTAAAGATCATCGAGTCATCACAGAATACCCAATCATCATGAATCACTCATTAATCAAAATCATTGGCATTAGTTAAGACTCAATAATTCTGTTCACAATGCTTAATATCGCTTGGAATGTCAGTTTTTTAGAGCTCCCATGGCTTTATGAAATTAGAGATATTCCGTATTTTGTTTGAAAAAATTCATGTAAAATAATATGGGTAGCCCCATATTTATAGGATCTTTAATTTTCAATGTTCCACCACCTCTTAGCGTATTTTTTAGATCTTTCAAAACCACCTTCCTGTAGCTCCTCCATTTTTGATTCTCCATTGTGATTTTACATTGTCATGAATCTTTCCATAAAATAATTATATTCCATGATTCTCTAATTCTCATAATCACAGAGATCACTGTCACCCTTTGTGATGCTCCAATTATTTATTATTCACGATTCTCATCACTATCACATAGATCATCATCAACTTTACTAGAACCTACGCAAAACACCATTCAAAAATCCCATCTTAATAAAACTAGTTCCTTTTCCATATTTTCATAAGGCCTTTAAGGAAATAAACTTTTCACGATTCTAGATAAATTATAAATTTTGGATGAAAAAATCTGAAAAACATTGGAAAATAACTTCACCATCAATACTGTTGTCGTCTTGAACTGTAAGAACCCTTTCCTTGAAAAATCCTTGATATTCCATTTGAGGATTGAAAATAAAAAAAACATACTTCATTTCTATAAAAGAATAGACTTGGTTCCAAAAATATCCCCCTTTGGGTTTGTTGGAAATTTTTAGATAAATTCAATAATTCACCAGCCACTATGAAACCTGATATGCAAGAAAAAAATCAACCAACACTCTAAGTCTATGAGAGCAATGCTCGGTGTAGAGATCAAGAGAGGAAGCATGAATTAGGTTATTGTGTTTTGTAATGCTTAAATTTTTCCAAGATAATATCTGATCAAGTCATATAAGCATTGAATGACTTGAACTGTTTCCTCATAACAACTGATTTTCATCATGTCACAAAATCATTGCATGGTTTTTCAAAAATCCACATCCACTTTTCACCATCCTCCTTTACCCTACAACTAGAAAACCTCTATTATCCTTCAAGAAATTCACCCAAAACCATAAAACCATAAATTTTCATTCTTCACATTGTAACATTGAATTTATCTATTCCCCCCATTAGAAATAAACTCAAAGACTAGTATTTTTACATTGTAGAGCTCAAAACACACCCCATGGATCATATCTCCCCTTAAACCAGCATCAATTCCATAAAAAAATTAAAATAGTTAACACAAATTGGGAGATGAGATTATTCATGACCTCCTCATGCACTGGGAGGTGGTTGAAAACCAAGGTTCAACCGATGTTTCTCAAACACATGTGCCGCCAATGGCCTAGTCAGAATGTACTCCACTTGGTGATCAGTTCCAACATAATCCATTTTAATCACGACTTGTCAAAAGTTTTCTTTAATGAAGTGATATTTGATTTTAATATGTTTTGTACAAGAATTATGAATAGAATTATTTGTAATATTGATCATGCTCTTATTGTCATAGTGAATCTCCATTGGCTATTTCACCTTATCTCCAATATCATTCAGTTGTTGCTTCATCCATAGTAATTGAGTTTAAGCCTTTGTAGCTGAGATATAATCTACTGTAGCAGTACTAAGATAAGTAATTTTCTATTTCTTACTCAACTAGACAACACATTTCATTCCAATAAATAATGATCCACCACTTTTTGAATTTTTAATGATTATTTTTACTGCCATTAAATGATCTTCCTTCGAATTACTATGAAAGCGGTTCGCTAAGCATGTTGCAAAGATAATATCTGGCCGTGTTGAATTCAAGTATGATAGGCTTCCAATGATTCTACTGCACATGGTTGGATCCACAAAAGTCCTTTATTCATGCTTTCCAACTTTTTTTCCAACCTTAATCAGAGTCAACTTTTGTTTGGAGTCATGTATATTAAATTTATTCAGCATCTCTCTTGCATAATTTTCCTGAGAAATGAAAGTGTAATCCTTCTTATGAATCACTTGAAGCCATAAGAAGTATGTAAGTTCAAAAATAATAGACATTTCAAATTATAATTTTATGTTATTGGAAAATTATTCCACTGATCACTGCCTTCTTCTGCCAAATATAATATTATCCACACAAACCAACACCATAAATTGATCTTACTTTCTTATCAGATTTGTATACATGTTGATATTAGTATGTACCAACCCTATGAACACTACCATTTCATACCTCACATATGTTATAAAGCATTCAAAATATATTTTTAGTAAACATATTCTTCTAGAACTGTGGATTTTGCTTCTTCATATCTAGCTTTCTCCCCCATGAGATAGGTTTCCTTTGTAATGCAGATTTCCCAAATCTGTTGCAACACCAACATTAAACCACAAAACTTGATCTCCTTATATCATTTTTATAAGGTTGTTGGACTTTCATAATAACTAGTTGTGATCTTTCTGGGTAACTTGATTCCATACTCTTTTTCTTATCCATTATAATCATGGTGGTAGGTTTATTATCACCTTTCTTCATCCATACCTATTAATTATTTTTCTTACAACTTGCAATATTTATGATAATTGGGTTTAAATCATTAATAAAAGTTGTTATGTATGGTAACTATTTCTTATCACCTGATTGAGATAGATCATCAAATTATTTCATGATCTTCTTATCACATGTTGGTTGTATTTCAAGTTTAGAATCCTCCAGTGAACATTGAGTATCTATAACAACTGTTTACTTATTTTGTGAATTCTCAATATATGTCTTCTCAATATTGGACAACTAAGCTTCCAAATATACACATTTCATATTGAGGATGATTTTCTAATCTTCAATCATAAACATATTTTCATCACAAGCCTTATTTATTATAAAAACTTCATCTTCAGGGAACTTAACTTTATCTTGAATCAAGGGGTCATGTTCTCTGATCTTATTGGATATTTCATTCAATTCTAAACCCGTGACATCAGTTCTATTTTAAAATTTTCTTCAAGCACATGGATCTTTTCTTTAAGAGTATTTTTTAATACCTATTTCTGTTTAACTTCTTTGAGGTATTTTGAGGAACATATTTCATGTTACCTATTTTCTTATTCCAAGGTTCCAACATCTTTGGAGAGTTTTGAACATTCAAGAAATTTTCCTTGAAATCCCTTTTCCAAAGAATCAGTTTCTCCTTCTAGTTGGGTGATATCTACCTATATTCATTGAAAGATTATACAAACAATAGAATCTATTTTTTCAGGAATATCATGTAGATAATTTCAAAATATCTCAATTGAAAATTCATGTCATGTTTTAGATTGGTCAATATCACCACTTCTACTAGGATTATTATTTCACGGAAAACCTTGAAAGGTTCTAATTCATACCTCCTGATCACTTGAATATTTTGATTTACATAAGGTAGAAAATTTTTCCTTCTCTTTAGTGGAAACTTGATCCACCTACTCTTTACTTTCCAAGCATGATTTATATTCATTATCAGAAAGGAAAGGATAACTAGATACTACCGCTTCTTTAGGTTCAAGGGACTTCTTCAACTATTTCTTATCTTTATTTTTCCTATTCATCATGGTCTTGGTGGATATATACTTATGTTCAAAGATTATCGAGTCTTTATAAAAACTGAACTAACTCAAGAAAGAAACTCAAATCTTAAAAAGAGAATAAATTTACTATATACAATCTAACATAGGTGAATCTTCCATTTGATACCACTTTTAAGACCCTAGAGCACCCTGAGAGGGGAGGGGTGAATTAGGGTGTAAAATTTTTCTTTTAATGTGATAGATATTGTTTCCTTGTTGGAAGGAACTTGTTAAACCTATATAATGGATTTGATAAGCAATAAAACATTCACATGCAGAAAGTCAACACAAAAGTTTTACTTGGTTCACAACTAAGGGATAATCTAAGGATCATACACCGATAGTGTGTTGGTTTTAAAAAAATACACTAATCTTCACTAATTGTGGAATACTTGATTTCAGACATAGTCACTCTGTGCCATACACACTACCTTTATAATATTTTAGGGTTAGCTCACTGTATCCCTCAGAACACTTCCATCGTCTCCCCCTAGCTCACTAATTTGAGAGAATTCTTACTCAGTTTATCAACTTGAAGTTTGCTTTAATGTATTGGCATTATAGTATTTTTTCCCTATCTAGCATGTGACTCTACTTGCACCCTAAATCCAAGTTAGTGTACTCTGAAAGACCTATTCACTAAAAACCATATATTCAAAGCTTCCTTTCATAAATATCCTTCATGAAGCTCACTCCCTTCATGAAGATCACTTCCTTCATAGAAAAATATTGCCTTCTCAAAGCTCACTAGAATTGGGGAACCAACTAACTTTCATGAAGATCATTGCCTTCATGAAGCTCACTACCTTTGTGATGCTAACTGCCTTTGTATAACAAATGACATTCATGAAGATCACCAAGAAAATGCGGAATACACCATCATCGTGAAGAAATCATTAATCAAAAGTGTTGGAATTAGTTAAAACTCAAAAAATATTTTTATGATGCCCAAGCACGCATGTAATTTCAGTTTTGTGGAGCTCACCTACCTTCACTAAATTAAATAGATTTCGGATTTTCCTTGAAAAAATCATGTAAAGTGAAGAGGGGTAGCCTCATATTTATAGGCTCAACTGTTCACGATGCTCCACAGCTTCTCAATGTATTTTCTAGATATTTCAAAACCTCATTCATGTAGATACTCTATTTGAGATACTTCATTGTGATTTGAAGTTTTCATGAATCTTTCCATCAAACCATCGTGCGACGTGATGCTCTAATTTTCATAATCATGGAGATCACTATCACTATTCTCTATACTCCAATTCTTCATCATTCATGATGCTCATCACTGTTTCATAGATCATTGTCATATTTTCTTGAACCTTGATGAAACACCATTCATGAAGACCATCTTCAAAAAACTCATGCATTTTCCATATCTTCATAAGGACTTCAAGTAAATACACTTTCCATGATTCTAGCTAACTTCCAAATTTTGGACCAAAAAATTTGGAAAACACTGGAAAATGATGCCACCTTCAATAATATTATCAACTTGAACTGTAAGATCCATTTCCTTGTAATGTCCTTGATCTTCCATTTGAATATTGACAATAAACACAAACTATACTCCATTTATAGGAACGAACATCCTTGGTTCTAACACTAGTCATCAGTGGATATGCAAATTCTAGTTTCCAAACTAATAAATATGACATGAATTCATAAACGGGATCCATATTAACTTTGAATGGAGGTTTTTTGAGATATAATAGATCAAATCATGACGTGTTAATTGATTCTAATCAGAGTTCTTGTATATTAAGGCTTCTAAGGAAGCTAAGTAAGTAGTATGAATACACAAATTTGTCCAAGATTTTGATGTGGTACATAGTAGTAAAGATCCTATCACATTCTATTGTGATAATATTAAAGTGGAAGATCTCAAAAAAGGTAAAAGGTGACATCAATAGATGAAAAAATACTTTAGAAGTATAATCCCTTGAGGAATTTTTCTCAGATATGTGAGGATGTAGTGAGCAGTATTTCCATAAGAGATACCGTGGAGCCCCCTTGAATAAATCCCGGAATCTGTAAAATCATGATTATCATGTGAGGTTTAGAAGAGTAAAAGTAATAGACAATTGGATCTAGTCCATGTGGGAGTTTTTTAGAGTTCGTGTCCTAGGACCAGCTGATTTAACTTTGATTACATGTACATTCAATGTATTAAATATTAATTTAGCATCTTATTACATATTGTTCATTGTTTCTACATGGCTTTAATATAATAATATCCTAGAGTATTTGTTGTATTGATAAGGTCATAGAAGTTCTATGCTATGATGAAATCCTTAAAATGCTATGATAGTATTATTAATATAGTTCAATGGTTGGATAACACACTATAATGGGACCCATAATATTTAGACCATCAAGTGTGAGTTCTCATAAGTAGATGAGGCTTCTTATCATGAAGTTTTCACTTGGTAATCTTCAAGATAGTAGATTACAAAAACAAAACCACCAGTAGGAATTCCACATGTTTTGGTGTCATCAGATATTCCTATCTATGAGCATGTGTAATGGTTATTAGACTTTAAGATTATCATTAATGTATGTCATGAATAGTTCACTTAGATTTTCTAATTAAAACCATCACACCATATGTTGGTGGGAAGTAGGGTGTGTTGGTTGGATCACGATTGATATGTTATTAATGGATAAGTCAAGGAAGGATTTTTCCATTCCATCTTTATATAAGTTGATATCTCACCCCTTTAATTGTAATAAAACCATCACATTAAATTCCCTGACCGTGGTGTAACAATGTGTTTATTTCAAATAGTCAAAGAAAGATATATTAATTAAATAGGTTTATGACACCATTGTGAAAGTTTCTTGATGAGAAATTATTATACAAGGATTATATTACATTGTGAGTGTTCGTATGTGATTGTCGACGTTGCAACATTAAGTTATTTCTCTTGGTTTCTTTGACCTATTTCTAGGCAGTAATGTTGGACTTTAGACAAGTCTTGCTAATTCCAATGAGAAATATTCCTAGTGGGTCACATACTAAGTATTTCTGTTGATCTTGATTAAATACTATTTGAGTTTAATTAATATAATAAATATTATTCTCAAGTACAAGGGATAATTTTATTCAATTTATATTTATTTCATATGTTAAATAAAATTTTATTCACTAGTATGAGAATAAAAATATATCCATTTATTTTATTGATTTTTTAATAAATATTTATTCACTGGTATGTAAATGAAATATTTATTTATGAATAAATTTTTTATTTGGGTGTTCAATAAATTCAATAGGATTTTGAATGGACCAATATCATGTCTAGTGAAAAATATTAATCAACAAGTCAGTTAAATAATATTTGTTATTATGAAAGTTGGTGCACACCAAAAAATAATAATATTATCATTATTATTATTAGTTATAGAGTTTATTAAAGTTAATAAATTTTATTTAATGGTCGGCATGAAACTAAATAATATTTTAACCTAAATCCCTACTATATTAATAGACAGCTATGAATATCATGTAGTGTATCCAAAATTGTGAATAGTGAATTGTTGTGCACAACAAATTATCTCTTAACTCCTCCTTATCTATCCCTCTCATAAATGATAAGTGCAAGAGAGATTTATTCATGCCCAAATAATGAGTGATCAAGAATGAACAATGTAATACATTCGACTTGCTGCACTATCACTCAGAGATTGAGTGGTGTTGCTTGAAGAACATAGGAGCACATGTGGATCACTACATGATGAATTCTATCCTTAGATCCCCACAGTGAAATTAAGGTTATCTGAAAGGGTATTTTCGGATGATCTTCATTCACCAATGAAGAAAGTTCCTAATCCTAGGTATATATTTCTATAAATATTAAATAAATTAATTAAAATTTTAACTTTTAAGATCCCAACTCTTGGTTTTGGGAAATGATTTCTAAAATATATTTTAACATATTTCCTACTGCCGCATGCTTCCACTACACCCATAATGAACATATAGTTTGTGATGGCTTGAGGTACTTGGTGCATTGGCTATAATGGATTGAGTTATAATACATGATTTATGATAAATGTCATACATGCTACATCGGCTCCCGTAAACTACCCAATCACTATATAAAAATTTATGGATGAGATTATGTTATTATGTGATGCATACGGTACATGTTGTGATTCCTATACCAAGTGTCTTCTGGCTTGCTTATTTTGGAGAGAGATGACTCAAGATGTGCGATGTTGGGGCAGAGTATAAAACCAGTGGGAAAACTTGAGTGGGGTACCCTTGATGTTTCATTATTATATTATTTGCTCTCTTTTATGATATACTTGGTTTGTTTTTTCCTTGGTGAGAATGGGAACTTAGTATACCTATTTAAGTGATGAGTTAGTTTTACTAATGTTCACTGTGCTTTTTTATTCTTTCATTATCTTTTACTCAAGTGTCTCCATGGAGGATTTTACCAAGTATACTTTTATGATCACCCTACTTATATATAAACTATTTTTTTCATTATCCAGAGAAGGTTGGAGATCGAGATGGATATTAATAGCATGTGGGTTTTCAAGAGTTGTTTGAGATTCGTGGTTACTTCAGTCTTTAACATTTGGTACTTGTAGTTTTTCTTTCAGATGTTATAGTACTATATGGAATTACATGTTTTCAGTTGGTATTTCCTTATATATATATTCTTGAGTAGGTGTCGATTGGTGTATCCATATTATCTTTCTCTTCCAAATGTTCTCTTACAGGGTAATAACTCACATACATATGCTTATTATACCCTTGGTGCTAGTCATCAACTCGAGGACCACTAGAGGCGAGACTCAGGTAGTCAGTATCTCCCTTCCCTCATTGATGACACATGAGGGGTACACTTTGAGGGGTTGGGGTCATGATATTCTATCTTTTATCCACTCTATAAAAAAAATGAAAACCTCATCTTAGTGTATGTGAAGAATAGCACCTCCATGGAGCGATATATTCCATTTTTAATCACCAACATACATTAATGGTTATAAAAGGTTATTTAATAAATAAAAATGGAATATAAATCATGTTTAAGATTTTAAAAATATAAACCATTTTCTATCTTTCTCCTATTCTTTGGAAAATGGAAACAACTGTGCGTATGTGCAGACTACCATCTCTATGGAACTATGTAATTCGTTTTTCAGCACCTTCCTATTTAGTTGATTATAATAATTTTTATAATAAAATAAAATTATGGTTATGAAATTATTAATTTTCTATAAAGGGTATATTATTATTTAACTCATTATTAATATACCAATTTTTTTTTTCATAAAATATTACTGAAAGAAGATCATCAATGATTACATCTTCATGAATCATGACTAAAATTACCATGGAATAAAATTATAACTTTATAAATCATTATAAATAATCTATTCTAACACATTAGGTAATTTGGGAATGATTGAAATGGTATTAAAAATGGGGATGAACATCAACATTTTAAAATATGCGTGAAATAATCAAAATCGCAAACACGTGATGATGAAAATAAACTATAGATAACAAATAAATGTATAATAAATTATTATAATTGAAGAGTATATAGTGTGATAGATATGAATAATGTTACAAAATAGGTTATTAATATGGTTATATTTATTATATAATAGTTTAAAATTCTTTTGTGGAAGTTGAGAATTATGGACAGGGATTTTCTTGACTTTTCTTATTTTCTTGAGTCCTAATGATTCCTCTTTGACTATGGTTTACAAGATTATTTTCATTTATCCTATGATGATATTATATTTATTCTAATCCCTATTTTCAAGAGAAAGTACTTTTTTTACATCAAATAAATCACCTTTGATGTGTTTCGTTCTTTATAAAATTTGATGGTGTTAAGAATAATTCTCATCCCCTCTAAATGGCCTCTTTTTCTTCCATATCCATATTGAATATTCCTACTAATGTTCCCCTTTATTATTTTTAAATCCAAATATGTTTTGTTTGGGATATTCATATTTCTCTTTGCCACTTTTAAAATGAATGATTTATCACTCTTTTTATAATATGGGTTTTAATAAATGTATTTTTAAAATATTAATAATATTTTTTATTTTTACAATTGTATATTTTATTATATACTCTAAATTTACTTTTAAAAAAATTATTTCATTTTAAAGGGTCTATTATTTTAATTTATTTTAAAATAATGTTTGATTTTATTTTCATGTCAACTTCTTGAAACCATATTTTGAAAATGAATCGTAACTTTATTTTTTTATTAAAAATATAAATTTTGATTTATAAAAACTATTTTTTTATTTAACTTCCATTTTAATCTTTAATGTATACAAATTCAATGATATTATGTTTTATGAATCCACATCCAAATTCCTTTCTGACGTACTTCTTTCAGGTGATTTATTTTTTAGTATCAACTAATCTGATTCTTTAAAGAAACCCATTTTTCATTCTATGGGTTATTATGATATGATGCATGGTTGATTTAATGAGGCACACATATTGTAACCTCCCAACTTGGGCTCCACATAGTAGTTCCCCAAATCTTTTGGTCACATGGACTTCTGAGCGCCTCCCTATACACCAGAGGCTGTCAACTGTTAGCTAGGGTCTAATATTGATCACTGGGAGACTATAATCTCTTTATCAAAGTAGTAAAACATAAAAAATAAATAAGAATAACAAAATTATATAACCAATAATCAAACCAAACGTGTATCACATGATGGAAAAAATAGAAAATACAATATCCAAACTAAAAATTAGATATGTCATGCCAAATATGCATCAATTGTCAATATGAAAACCCAAAATAAATATACATACTAAAAACTAAAAAGAGGATCCCAAATAATTTCTAGTTCCCTCATACATGCTATATACCAATAATCCCTCTAACATAATAATCTTTCCCTTATTCGGTCCTATAAACATGAATTATATTTAGATACCGATCACACAGCCCGAGTAGGGTGTGGGTAAAAATCAGTAGGCCACCACTAATGGAATCTAAAATAATATCCAGTCAATATAAGTGTATGTATTTTTATAAATAATAATTACAATGAATAATTAAATAGTTATTAAATTCTCAATTATTATTTAATTAACCACATAAAATCTTGGGTTCCCGAGGACACTCGAACCTCAATACATGCTTTGGCCCTGTGCCAGAGTCTGAACTGTAACACAATACCATGGTTATCATTTATCATTTCATTTAAATAATATCCCAACCAATTTAAACCATATTACAATGAAAAATCACGAGTTTATAATGTCTTGTCTAGCACCCCATGGATATTTGAAGTATCTTTCCATGAACCACAACTCATTTATCAAACAATCACACAAGTAGGGTTTTGAAGTAGAAGTAAATGTCCCACACTCATACATCAATTTATCATTATAGGCTTTTGAAGTAATATTCTATACACCACAAATGTTTATCAATCAATCACACACATATAACATATATTTCATCAATCAAGATTAATCAACATTAACCCCTTTACTAACATTTCACATCAAGGTACCATCAGAATTTATCACAATAACATGGTTATTTAATTTCATCACATGGAA
Organism: Viscum album; assembly: GCA_963277665.1. Lineage (NCBI taxonomy): Eukaryota > Viridiplantae > Streptophyta > Magnoliopsida > Santalales > Viscaceae > Viscum > Viscum album. Next base: position 46,015,440 of record OY728156.1, read on the forward strand.
TAATATAAAAACTCACTATTAAACCATTTTCATTATTTAACCATATAAATCCTTAACCCACTAAGGTAAAGCCAATCATATCATAATCCTCATTATTAATTAATTCATAATCACATTAATTGATGAATTACAAAGTCCATATATCCCATCAATTCCATAATCACACATTCCATTAATCAAAAAAACAATTAATTAATCTAATTCCACCAATTTCATAATCAAAACATTCCATTAATTAATTAAAAAATTAATTAATCTAATTCCACTAATTTTATAGTTAAAACATTCCATTACATAATTCATCAATCAATTAATCCAATTACATGTTTTCATAAATTAATTAAATAATTAATTTATTCCATTCAATATTCAATACACAAACATGCCAATTTAATTCTAAAAACACATACACATAGTTGGAATCAAGACTATGAGAATTGAATTTAGAACATATACCTCAAGTTTGATGACAAACATTCACCAATGGAAATCCTCAATTGAAGCGGAACAACCAAGATCATGATGAATAATGATATCTAGATCAGAAACCTAAATCCATGATCAAATTGATTAGATATTCCAAAAACTAGATCTAGATCCAAAGAATAGAGTAAAAAATCCCTTTAAAGGATGATATAAGGATGGTAGAAGATCGGGGAATGAATCGAGGTGAGATTCTCTTACTGGGAGAGGTGCATATCTTCAATTCAGGATTTGATTAATCAAGAATGGTGTCTAGAAGGACTAGAAATCTGTTTGGGAGGCTCCAAAAAATGAGAAGAACCATTTAGGTCTATGTTTTGGTTGATTTTGGGTGAGTTTTGAGGGATCATGTGTTTTTAATATATTTTTTGGGGTTTAAAATCCCACACCCTCAGTTTCCTGTATGGGGAGCACAGTTTCCCCTAACCATATGCCCTAACCATGTGACTTACCTTGGGGTGTCACATAGTTACTTATAATAGGGCACATCTTTTGAAAAACCATGTGCTATCCATGAGAATCCCCTATTCTTAGGTTTACACCGTTTTTTAGACTGGGAACATGTTTTGGGAGAACCATGTGGCAACCGCGCACTACCCATATTCCTTTTAAAATCTCCCAATTTAACCAAAACAAACCCAAGATAAAACCCCAAAAAGTACTCAAACTAAGGAAAAAGAGTGCCTATAAATGAGATTTATATATCTCTATGAAATATAGGGATCTTATAATATTTTCACCTTATAAAAAATCATCCTCGAGCTGTACTCCCACACATCTCTTCGATTTCGAGGTAAAAAATCAGGCTACTGAGCCCACATATCTACTTATCTCTCCCAAGTTTCCTTCTGAACATATCCATGATGCCACAATACACAAACTATCAGCACAAAATTTCCTTGAAAAACTTTCTCACTATGATCCAACACACATATCAGATTCTCCTAAAAGAACACATTAGTTTTAAGCTCAACATCATCCACATCAATCACATAAGAAGGGTTAGGGTGATAGTTCCAAAGATATGACACATGAAAAACATCATGCATAGAAATGTATCTTTATGGAAGAGACAATTGGTATGCCACTAGTCCAATTCTCTCCAAAACCTTAAATGATTCGACAAACCTGGGTGCCAACTTGCCCTATCTCTATATCCCATGGTGACCCAATCTAGGAAACACATGAAGGAACAAATGATCACCCACTATAAAATCTAGGGGTCTTCTACATATATCAACATATGAATTCTATCAACTCTAAGTGGTATCCATATGCTTATGAATCAACTGAACCTAGTCTGATATCTCCTACACAAGACTCAATCCCAATATATCTAAATCACCTGCCTCTATCCAATATAGATTTGATCTGCATGGACTACCATAAAGTGCCTTGTATGGTTCCATCTGAATAGTTTTTTGATAAATTTTTTTATAAGAAAACTACACGAAAGCTAGGTGATTCTCCCAAGATACACATAAGTCTTAGACACATGCTTGTATCATATCCTCAAGCACCAATATAGTATGCTTCTACTACCCATTCGTCTATGGGTGTAAAGCCCTACTTAGTAAAACCTGTGTTCCAAACATCTTCTATAATCCCTACCAGAAATGAGAATTAAAGCATGAGTCATAGTCTGAAACTATACTATGTGGAACCCCACGCAGAAAGAATATTTCCTCAATATATAAATCTCCCATCTTCTCTAATAAGAAGGTCACTTGTATAGGCAAGAAGTGTTCTACCTTAATCAGTTGGTCAACAACTACAAAAAAAACATCATTATTTTAAGGCATCCTCAAAAGACCCAACATAAAGTCTATGGTAACACCATCCAATTCCATTCCAGAATGGAAAATGACTATAGTAAACCAACAGGTCGTTGATGCTTGGCCTTCACCTATTGATAAGTGTAGCATCTTGTTATGAACCCTATAATCTACCTTTTCATTCCCGACCACTAATACTCTCGTTATAGGTCATGATACATTTTAGTCAAACCCAGTTGCACTGTGCACTTAAAGGCATGAAATTCACGCATCATCTCCTCACACTTTCTCATAGGAAAAACAACCCAATTCCGGACATAGATGAACTCATCCACATATATGTTCGAATCTGAAAGTGACTCCACACCTTCAAGGATTTCTATTAAGGGAAGACATTTTTAATTCTCATAATGATTTTATTTAATCTGGATCAAAGTGTAGACTCTAAAAAAACTGATACTAGAGTCACCTACATTTTCCTCTCTTGAACCACAACATACATCTCAGCTTGTAAAGTCATCATCTTTCACTCATCACTAGATTCCTAAACTGCCTAAGTCTAAGTTTTCCTTCTTAAAGATTCATCAGAACTCTTTCCCTTTCCAAGTGTATATTCTAGATAAAATTTGAATGAATGCATATAATCAACCCATCTCCAATGCCGAAGATTTAAATATTATTGCGAAAAGATATACTTTAAGCTCTTATGATCAGTATACACTATATACTTTGTTCCCAATAGTCAATTCCACCAAAATTTTAAAGAATAACCTACTAATTCTATCTCAAGATCATGCATAGAGTAATTCCTTTCATGTGTCCTCAACTAATGTGACCCATATGCCACAACTCAATCTACCCATATCAACACTGTTCCAAGATCTATCCCAAAAGATTCACAAAATGTCGTATACTTCTCACTCATCTCTAGTAGGATCAAGATCATTTCCATAATAAAACACTTCTTTAGATCATGGAAGGCATTCATATATGATCCCGACCATTCAAACATCACTCTATTTTTGTTCAAGATAAAAAGTGGTATTTCCAATTGGGAAAAGTTCTAGATGAACCTATGATAATATCTCTCTAGCACTAGAAAACTAAGGATGTCAAATACATTATTGGGATACTCTGAAGACAAAACTTCCTGAATCATCTATGGGTCCACTAAGACACCTTCCTCCAAGATGATGTGACCCAAGACATTTACTTGATTAATCAAAAAATGACATTTAGATATCTTGGCATATAACCAATTCTCTCTAAGTGTACTCTAGATGATGTTAAGATGTTGGGCATGATCATCATGAGTCTTAGAGTACACCAATATTTCATCCACAAACACTATCAAAAATTGATATAGTTACAGATGTATGATTTTATTCATCAAGGACATAAACACTGTTGGTACATTCTTCAACCTGAAAGACATCACAACAAACTCATAGAGACCATACCTACTTCTAAAAGAATTATTCAGTATATCAAAAGCTAAAACTATCAACTGTTGATACCTTTATCTCAAGTAGATATTAGAGAAAACATAAGACCCCCTCAATTGGTCAAAAATTCCATCAATTTGAAAAATAGGACACCAGTTCTTCATAGTCATTCGGTTCAACTTTCAGCAATCAACACATGAGAGAAAAGTTCTATCATCCTTCTTAGAAAACAAGAGTAGAGAACCCCAAGGTGATGTACTTGGATGGATAAATCCTTTATCCATAAAATCTTATAGCTAAGTCTTTATCTCTTAAAGCTCTGTTGGTTCCATTCAGTATGGTGAAATAAAAACTTGATCAGCCCCTAGCACGAGATCAATTATAAATTCCTTTAGGTGGAATCCCTGAGAAGTCCTTAGGAAACACATCCCAGAACCTATCCAATATGAGTGGAAATAAATCTCATTTCACACCCCCATCATCTAGAAATAAACTAGAAACCTTGGTAGTGAGCTCCCCCAGTTGTTGAACTAGACCTGCACGACCTTCCTAGATATCCCATTCTCCATGGTAAATATGTTTTTCACCCTCAGGAAATGTAAAATTCACTCTCCTATGGTCATAATCAATTTGGGCTCTGTATGATAATAACTAGTACATACCCATAATTAGGGTAATTCTTTACATATCAAGGATATAAATATTCCATATAATCTGAAACTCTCCAACCTTGATAGAACACCCCTTGAACAAAGAGATGTCTCTCGACCGTACTCCCAAAGGTGTAACGATCATCATTACCGAGCTCAAAAACTCTACTATTATACTTAATCCACTCACAAGTTTTGTAGATATAAAATAATGAGAGGAATCCGTATCAAATAAGGAACCAGTTAGTATAGAAGCTATAAGAATAGTAACTCCAAATTTTGATGGTCTAACCTCTCTCTCCCCATGTGTAGACTGAATTACTTGAAACTATCCTTCAACTCTTCCTTGTGATATAGTTTGAGTCCATTGAGCTACAACACTCTTCTGATATGATCGCACTTGACTAGAAGTACCATGTATACTACCTCTACCTCCATGACCAGTAGAACTCTAATTTCTAGACTAATACTATGTAGAGGATACCCTTCCCACACTTAGATTCTTTCTAGTTGTTCCATCACTACCCATCTACCGCAGATTCATACAGAACCTCTATAAATGCCCCATACCACTGCAATATTGGAACTCTACTAGCGGTTAGGTCCAATATCTATAGAAGTGTCCTGACCTACCACACTAGTGATAGATCACTCGATCAAGATCCTATGTAACTGATCCCCCCTAGCCACTCTTCTTTCCACTGATTTGGATAACATTCTCACGATGATACATATGACTCTTAAAATTCATACTTTCTAAACATCTAGGAGAAACCATCTATCCTCCAAAAAAATTCTCCTTCAGGACCCCTCATAAATGAGAGCCCAATTCACCACTTTTGAAAACTTATTCAGCTTGAAGATATTCACCTGATACTTAATTTAATATTTATTCCCTTCTTGAAACCACTTTTTTGTGGTCGCCTCATCTCCTTTTAATGATTGAGAAAACCACTTAAAATCTGTAAATCGACTAGAATAGTCTATCATGGACATACTCCCCTGATTCAACTGCATGAACTTAGCTACTCTCTCCTATATGATCATCTCATGGTAAAAGTGCTCCAAGAATTTCTCCTAAAATCCCTTCCACTCCATATTCTCTAGCAATCAATCATGAGCCTGGATATACCACCAACACTTCGATTGACCATTTGAAATATAAGTTTCTTGATTGAATATTTTCTCAGTAGGAGTCTCCAATTGGTCAAGTATAGTTTGGATAGACTCAATCCAAAACTTAGTTAGCTCATGTCCATCCTCTCCAGTAAATGTCATAGGGTGCTGTAACTAAAACCACTGTGTCAGGCTAGACTTGATTTTCACAACCCTCCTTGTGTTTCTTTCGATAAAATACATAAAGTGAGTAAAGATGTCTCAAAACTACTCTCTGAATACCTCACCCAACAGTATGGTTGACTCAGGTTCCACTGATGGTGGATCATTTCCAACCATTTCCTCCTATTGACCTCTAAACAAGTGTCATCATGGATTCATATCTCTATAAAGTAAAACACATGTCTTAAGACACATAACATAACTTTAAAAAATTTACATAATAGGGATTCACAATAAGCTACAACAAGACATTCCCAATACCCCGCCACATGGTCAAAATTGAGGATCTTTCACTACCCTTAACCTTCCTACATTTAGTTCATGTTTAAAAAGGGCAAAAACATTATCATTATTCATATTTCTCATTAGAAACCCAATTCCCATTTCAATTTATCATAAATTACATCATTTATAATTTTAAAACTCATATTAGGAACCTTTTTTATTTATGTCACAGAAGAAAAGATTTTTTTTCATTTAACACCTTACCCAAAACCATATTTTCCCATGCGTTCCTAAAATGATACATGACACAATAAATTATGAGTGTATAGAATTATGCATTCATACTCAACTCTCATGCCATCTTGATCTATGAGTTATACCTTAGAAAATATCATAAATAATAATCATATCACAAAAAAGTGCATTAATCGAGGTGAAATAATATCAACTATAATAACACACATAAATAACAACAATCCCTCCTTGGGTACCTGGATTTTTCCCATGTACATGGGTCAGCTACTCTGATGCTTGAGATCTTAACCAAGAACTGAATCATCATATTCTACTATGTATATTTCCCAAATAGTAAGAAAAAAAACTCCTTTGATACCACTTTGTAAGGTCCCAACCTAGGTGCCACACACCAATACCCCGAACCGGTTGGTCACATGACCTCAAGTGCCCATCCTCATATGCCAAAGGCTGCCGACTAGTAGTGAGGGTATAATACCAATTATGGGGAGAATACACCATCTTTATCAAAGTATAACAATAGTATAAATAAATAAGAATAATGAAATAATATAACAAATAATATAACCAAACTAATATCACATGATGACCAAAACACTAAATATAATATCCAAACTAAATAGAAGACATGTCATGCCAAATATGTGTCAAGTGTAAATATGAAAAACCCAAAATAAATAAAGACACTGAAAACTACAATGAGGGTCCCAAATCATATTTTGTTCCCTCATACATTCTACATCCCAATAGTCCCTCTAACATAAGAATCTTTCCCTTTTCCTATCCTACAAACATAAAGTCTATTCGGGTACTGATCAGGTATCATGAGTAGGGTGTGAGTACAACTCAATAGTCCACAACCAACAAAATCTAAAATAATATCCAATCAGTAATAGTGTATGAAGTGTTATAAATAATAAGCACAATAAATAATTAAATAGTTCTCAAAATTTCAATTATCATTTAATTAACCACATAAACCTCCTGAGTTCCCAAGGAAACCTAAACCTAAATACCTACTTCAGCTCTATGCTGAAGTCTAAACTATAACACAATACCAAAATACCACAATTATCATTTATCATTTTATTTATATCATATCACAACCAATAGGAACCATATTACAATGCCAACTCATGGGTGTATAAATTCATGTCTAACACCCTGTGGGTATTTAAAGTAGTAGTCTGTGACCCAAAACTCATTTATCAAACAATCACACAAGTGGGATTTTGAAGAAGCAGTCTGTGTCCCACACTCTTCCATCAATTTATCACTATGATATTTTAAACCAGCAGTCCATTTCCCACACATTTTTATCAATAAATCACACATATATCACATATATCACATTAATTACTATTAATCAACGTCAACCCCTTTACCAGCATTTCACAACATGGTACCACCCCAATTTATCACAACAACATGGTTTTTCAATTTAATGACAAGGAATAATATAAAAAATCACTATTAAACCATTTTGCATTATTTAACCATATAACTCATTAACCCACTTAGGCCAAGCTAACCAATCATAATCCTAATTATAAATTAATTCATAATCACATTAATTGAACAATTACACAATCCATATATCCCATCAATTCCATAATCAGACATTTTATTAATTAATTCACCAAAAAATTAATAAAATTTCACCAATTTCATAATCACAACATTAAATTAATTAATTCACCCATTAATTAATCTAATCCAACCAATTTCATAATCACAACATTCCATTAATTAATTCACCAATTTATTAATCCAATCCAATGTTTCCATAAATTAATCAATCAATTAATTTATTCAAGTCAAGATTCAATTTACAAACATGCCAATTCAATTCTAATAACACTTACACTCAATTGGAATCAATACTATGGGGATTTAATTTATACCACCTACCTCAAGTTTGATGAGGAACACTCACCAATGGAAATCCATAATTGAATCAGAACAACCAAGATCACGACAAAGAATGAGATCTTGATCCAAAAAATAGATCGAAGATAAAATGGATTAGATCTACCAAAATATATATATATCCCCAAAAGAGCAGAAAACATCCCTTTAATGGATGAGATATGGATGATAGAATAATGAGAAAACAATCACAGGGAGATTCTCTTTCTGGGAGAGGTGCAGATCTTCAATCCAGGATTTGATTCATCTAGAAGGGTGTCTAGAAGGACTAAGAATATACTCGAGAGCCTCTGATAGTGATATTAATAATTTAGGTCCATTTTAGGGACAATTTAGGGTTAATTTTGTGGTTTTGGGTATTTTTAATCTATTTTTTTGTGGTTTAAAATCCTGTGTGCACAATTTCCTATATGTGGTTCACAATTTCCCCTAATCACAAGGCTTAACTGTGAGCCTCAACTAGAGGTGTCATATGGTTACTCCTAAGAGGGAGCATGTTGTGGAAAACCATGTGCCATCCATGTGAATACCCTTTTCTTAGGTTCACATGGTTGTTTGGGTTGGGCACATGGTTTGGGAAAACCGTTCACCAACTGCGCATTACCCCTATTCCTTCCAAAATCTCCCAATTTTCACCCAAACGCACCCAAGATAAAACCTAAACAAAAAGTACTCAAACCAAGGAAAAAGAGTACCTATAAACAATCTTGATACATCTCTAGAAAATTCTAGAATATTACACATATGTATGAATGGTGATTGGTGGGGTCCTGTATTTCTATCTAATGAATTGGTAAAAATTTTCCATCTGAGTGAGATGATGATGCGTTTAAGTTTTCCATTATAGTGGGATGATTATACAATAATGTTTTCCGACTCAATGGGATGATGAAGATTTAAAGTTTTCCATATCGATGAGACGTTGATGAGTTAAATTTTTCAGTCTTAGTGAGATGATGATGAGTTTAATTTTTCCATCTTAGTGAGATGATGAAACATTAACATTTTCCATCAGAGTGAGATTATGACACATAGACATAGTTGGGTTTTCTCACGATGTAATGATTTACAGTGCTAATGTTTATTCCATAATTCACTATTATGATATATTTTAATGTTATTCCATATTTTTATGTAACATACCTATGATTAAGCTCCATGGATCATGTTTATTATCTCACACTCTTGTTCTATGGTACATTTTTGTTCATTTGAGATTACATGTCATTATATAATGAATTATAGAGAACTCTTATTATTAAATGTCCTTTTTAATAATATATTTCTCCCATAATTATGTTTTCTTATATTATTATGATCCAATCCTTGATGACATGTTTATAAGTTTTCCCTTACTAAGAATTTGAGACAACCCCTTTCTTATGTTTCCATTCTCTAGTTTATGAAGATGATTATAAACTATGGTGAGTCTAGTGTGGTTTGATTATATTTAAAATTATATTAAAATAAGTTACTCATACAGATGATCCTCAAATACACTAAACCTTCTAATATCAGGATTGTGTAATTATTGAAAGATTTATAGTTTATAATGTTGAAATATAGGCATGTTTATCTTAGGAAATATCATTTGGTGTCAAATTCAGATGTAAATAATGTGTTTTTATCACTAGACCTAAGAGTGTGGGTCTGGATCACTTAATTTGGTATTATAGAAACGATTTTTTATTTTTAGGGATTAGTTTAGTTATTTTCATGGATTAGAATGATAAAACTTTCATGAAAACCCTTAAGGATATGTATAAGTATAAGATAATATCTTAATATTTGGAAAAGTAGATATTTTGTGGTTTCATAGAAATGACATCCCTGTCTGAATATAAACAAGTGGATTTAGGATCTAACACAAATTTAACCAGGTGGTAATAACCCTAAAAAGGATGGTTGGTTGTTAACTCGATCTTCACTTGGTTCATGACAAAGAGGATTAGCTGCATATATGGTTTAAAACTTCTGAGGGATGTGATTTGGTTAATTCATATTCTCTTTATGAACCATTATGAGAGATATGAATATATTTAAATTAGATAACATAATAGGAAATGACTATGGATAAAATAGATTAAAAAATAGATATTTATAAGTTAAGGTATATATTAATTTATATGTTCTTTTATGTATAAAAGGTAAGTTGAATTTTTTTATCACAGATTTAATTGATTTTTGGATTTATAATATTATAAGAAAGTTAATGATAATTTTGAGACACTTATTTTTGGGAGTAGGTTTACAAGTACAAGTTAACCTAACTTAAAGAAAAATATATTGAACCAAAAGTATTATAGGCTAAGAAAAATGTGTCATAATAGAACACATCTTAGGATCAATATATATTATTTATATGATGGTTTATTTTTATATGATATTATCATCATAACTATTTTTGGTTTTGGTATTTGGTTATCAATTGGATATTGAAAATGACCTTATGAAAGGAATGCCCCCAAAAAATCTAAATACATGTAGATAACAAAGGAGGAAGATTTGGAACAAATGGTTTAGAATATCAATATATGACCACTACAAAGGAAAATATGAGTTTTATAGTCTTAGTAACTATAGAGAGTTATAAATTATATATTGAGTCTTATCTATATTATATATACCATTACTTATTTTCATTAGTGAATGATTATTAAAATTAAGAGGTAAAAATTTGTTAAAGGGGGAGAATGTAACATCCTTGGAATTTAGTAAGCATTATTCATAAAATAAATACTATATTTAATATATTATAGGACATGTAACATTGAACTAAAAAAAGTCACAACATATTATATGAAACTTATTTGGTAAATTACAAGGAGAATAAAACTTAGAGAAAATAAAAACTAGTAATTAGTTTAAAAGGTTTACATTTAGAGGATAAATAATTAATATGATTTAATGTTAAAAAGGATTTGTTTTCAGAGAAGTTTTTAAAGTGTTATTTATTTTATCCTAAAAAATTAAATTGATCAATTTTAAAATATTATTATGATAATATGTAATTTATCAATTTATGAACTAATATTTTAACATTAATTTAATTAGTAATTGTTATGTAATAAGATTATAAACAATTAATGTTTAAAAGAACCTTTTTCTATAAAAATGTTTTTCTTTATATTTTTTATTTTAATTTAAAACATAAATTTATGAATTTTAGTTGTAAAAAATAAACTTAATTTTTTGGATTAATCATATCAAAATAATATTCAGATGAATTTTTTGGATTTTTCTACAAAGATTAATTTGTAGTTGAATAGTAAAATATACAATTTTTTCAAATACCATGAATTTTATGACATCATTAGGATATATCAATGACCTAAAAATTTATTAAATATTTTTCATAATAAAATATGAATTTAATAAGTAAAATTATACATTTAAAATATTATTTTGAATTTATAAATTGTATTTTTAACATTTATGAACTCAAGTAATATTATATTTCAATAAAAACCATTTTGGTATTTTATTTTAATTAAATATTAACTTTGTGGATTTTTGTTTTGGATTTATTTTAAAGTAATGTATCTATATTTTATTTTTTATAAACCAATTAATTTTATTAAAATCAATAACATTGATAATTTTATCTTAAACAAAATTTTTTGGCTTGAAAATGCACTTTTTCTAAAAAACTATTTTATGTGTTAAGTGCAGTAATATTAAAATTAAAATTTTCCACCCATGAAAATTTATTTGATAAAATTATATTCATAATTTTAATAAGCATGATAAAATTTGGTAATAAGATCTATTTTAATTTTGGGATCGAGGGAAAAAAAGTTACCATGGTAAAAGTAAGTTAGGGTAAAAATTATACCTAAAGTGAACAAGCCAAAAATTACTCAAACCATATATAAAAATGTGTGGTGTAGGGTTTTTATGATCCAATATTCATAAAAACTTCATTATTGTGAAATTTTGGACTCACATTCTTTGAATAGTGACTTTTCCTTTTATATTATTACAAAAATGTCACTCCTTTCACTTATAAAAGGAGTATTCCAGTACCCCTTTCCATAAACTCTAAAAATTAAAATTTATATTAAAAATATGCCCATTTTACTTCCCCTAAATCCATCTCCCATGTTTTTAAACTCTTTTATTTATGGAAAGTCCATAATTCTCTATTTCTAAGAGGTCCTCCAAGAGAAGGTTCAAATCCTTAATGTGAGTACTAATCACTTATTAACCTTTTTTCTTCTCTATATTTATCCTCCAATTATATTTTACACATTATTATATGATGAAATAAAATTTTCTTTATTTTTAAGTGTTATTATATAAATGTAATAATCATTATCTACCCTCCCCCTTAGAACAATGAGAATGTCATTCATGCATATATGAAAACTACCTCTTCTACGAAGCAACACATTTTGTTTTTCATAAGCGCCTTATATATATGTTTAAAGGGGGTATTTAATGAATAAATACTCTATTTATAACATTATTATGATTCTTAAAAGATAAAATAATTTAAACCTTCTTTTCATTCTATACAAAATGAAAACTTTATTTGTGTATACAAGCAAACTACCACCTCTCTGGAGTGACACATTACGTTTTCATCACCACCTTAAATTTATAGATATAAAAGAATATTTAACATTTAAAAATAATATATATAAATTTTTTATATTATTATAAGATAAATGAATTTATACCTTTATTATGTTCTATGGAAAATAAAAATGTCATCAGTGTGTATGCGTGGACTACTGCCACCATGGAACAATGTAATTCATTTTTCATTACCACCATACATGGATGATTCTAATAATCTATATAATTAATGAAAATTATGTTTATAAATTTATCAATGCTTTGTAAAGGTTATATTAATATTTAACTAATTATTAATATGAAAACTTTTTTTTACAAAAATTACCAAAACATCATCCCTGATGATTCCATATTCATGAATCATGAAAAAAATTATTACAGAATAAAATTAGATGTTTATAAATCATTATAAATAATCTATTCCACTTTTTTAGAAAAAATATTAATTATGAAAATGGTATCAAAAAATGGTGGTTGACATCTACATTTTAAAACAAGCAAGAAACAATCAAAATTGCTGACATCTGATTATGAAAATAAACTAAAACTAACTAATAAATATCTAATAATTGAGTATAATTTATGAGTATATAGGGAAATAGATATTCATAAGGTTATATAATAGGTTCTTAAGATGGATATGTTTATTATACAAGATTATAAATCACTTTTGTGGAATTTTAGAGTTATGATAAAGAGATTTTATGTCTAAATTCATTTTCTTGAGTCTTAATGATACCTCTTTGACCATGGTTTTAAATTATTTTTTATTCTATATTATGATGATATTATATTTTCTTTACTCCTTTTATGGGAAAATTAATTTTTAACATAAATTACTACTTCTTTTATGAATTTATTTCTTTATAAAATTTTATGATGTTAAGAATAATTACCATCCACTATAAATGAGCTCTATCACTTCCATATCTATATTCACTGTAATATCCCAAGTTTTTAAAAGAGTGACTATGTTATATAGCAAACAAGATACTCAAAAATGATCATAAAAAAACCATTGGATAGTATGCATAAGATTAAATAATTTATGAAATATATATAAATATTATAATCATTAAATTTTTTTTGATTAATTATTAGGAAATTATCACACAAATTTTATTAAAACCATTTTATTCTTCAAAGTTATGTTTTCATTAAAAATTGGTTTTGATTGCTATTTCTGAGCAAGTAATATAATTAATTTATGGAAAATTTATAAATTTTATTTTATAAAATAAATATTATTTTTTAAATCAGAATACCAGAATTATCCTTTGGTGAATTTTTTATATATTTTTTAAAAATATTTATTTTTCAACGAATAGTGAAAAATACTGATTTTTATTGAAAACTGTATTTTATTTTAAAGTATTTATATAGTAAATTTTATTTTGAATTAGTTTTAAAATTTAATTTGTTAATTTTTATCTAAAATGATTCAATTATGGTTTTTAAATAAATTTTATACTTGAATTTAGTGTAAATACATTTTATCTTTAAAAATGACATTTTTATGAAAAAACCGTTTTTCATTGCATTTTTATGGTTTAATTTTAAATTAAATTCCGCCAATTTTTCATTTTGAATTTTTAAAAATAGATTCTATATTTTGAATCAGTGTGTCTAAATTTTATAACTATTTCCCTTTTATTTTTTCTGAATATGAATAGTAATGTTTGTAATTTTTTTACCACGATAAAGGGTGAAACAAGTCATTAAAGTTAAAAATAAAATGATAAGGACTATAAAATTAAACAAAAAATTAATTAATTTTTTCTATCAATTTAATCTATAATAATATATGATTAGGTAATATGGAATTTTGTGTCTATTTTTATGAGATGTTGACCTATATAAAATTTTATTTAATGAAAAGTAAAAAAATGTCACACTCTTATTTTTCTTAACAATAATATTTTTAACATAGATATTACAGGAGGAAATTTTAATTTATAAACAGTATTTTTGTAACGCCCCGACCCCAGCTACCTAGAGTCGGTGCATTACTTCGTAACATTGGCATGATCACAAAAGATCAAGTCTCGAAAGACCGATTAGTTTAGTAGCCTTGGAAACACCAGATACATTCATAAGTGTTACATTACAACATAAAGTGAAAAACTAATAACAAAGTCTTCATAGTTCACACTCATATCCTCTTCTGACTATCCCTGCAGGTCATTCATAAAATACTTCTTCACATCCTGGAAAATATTAAAACATTGAAAGGGGTGAGCTCAGATGCTCAGTAAGGATAACAATATCGCGGAAGCTTTCATAAATAAATAATAACTTTTAAGGAAATGTATAACTAAAACAAAAGCCTTTTAAACATGAACTTCAACATAATATGTCAAAAGTAAAATGAGATAATGCCATTTACTTATTCACATGGATATTCTACTGGTCGAATAATCACATGCAATATCAATAACCACTTTCATAATGATGGAATGCATAATGCCAGACTATCATAACCACGTAGTCAAGGCCTCGTGCCAAGAACACAAATAAGATTTTGTCAAGGCCTCGTTCCAAGAAACTAGTTTGTCTCATGAGACCTGCCGATGCATCGAGGAGCTATAGCGGGCTCCACCCGTCACTTATTAAGTCCAATGCATTCCTCATATGAATAGTTTTAAACATATCATAAACCATAACATAATCGTATCACATAAAACATGCATAAAGGAAACATAACATTTCCACATTTCAATCACAAGATATCAATACAACACATTGATATAATAAAAACGCTTTCAAAACCATTTTCAATACCAAAATAAAATAAAGTTAAAACTTTGTATTTATTTTTCATTAAAAAAAAATGATGGCTTGTAGAGGAAGCCGAAACTCAAATAATGGTCACGGCGGCGGAGAAGTCGTTGTCGCCGCATAAGTATGGACAAAAACATTCCCTTTTGTCATTTAGTAAATGCTTCGTATAAAAAGATTCCTTTTGAATAAACGTAAAAGTCAAAGGGGTTTATACACCGTATAAAGGAAAGTTGTGTATAAAACCAAATATGCCTCAATGAAAGGAGATTGAGACGAAGTCCTTAAAAAACATCATTTTTAAAATAAAATAGATCTATTATGTGTATTCACTATAGGTACACATAAAGAAAGTAAAAATACAAAATAATACATAATAATATCATGACATAATTTGAAAGTAGGAGATTAACCCAAAGAATGGAAGTTGGGTTAAGAAATTCCCTTACCTCGTGTCTGACTTGACTCAACCATTCTTTAACCTCCTGAATAATAAACTAGAGTTAATATATACCTTATTAAGAACCATTTTCAATTTCATTATCCTTTTTATATCACTTATTACAATGATATGAACATTATGTAATTATTTAAGTTAATAATGGTCGTTTTGTCGATCTTTGGTACTTGAGTCAACAATAAAATTCTTATAATTACAAGTTGTTTATGTGGTAGAATATCCATTATCTCCAGAATTATATTCATGATTTGGATGTCATATATATCTTATATATCCAGTATATACATTCATTTATAATATTACGTAACATTTAGAGGTAAGAAATGAAATGCACCGTTCATGGAGACGGTAAGCCGTACGTACGCATGAACGCTACTTTCATTTCAATTTCATATTTAATGGAACTAAATCATAATGATATAAATGTATAATATAATTCCAGTATAATATAGTGTATAATACCATTTACTCCATCCTTTATACATCCCACATATGGCATTAACGATTCAAATCACTTTGAGGGGGCGGTAGTCCGCACTTCCTAAAATGAAATTATCGCGTTTTACCCATAATGGAAATCATAAAGTATGTAATAAATGAGAAATACAGAAGCATAAGTAAAACATAAACATATTATATATCATATATAAAAATAGTTACATCTTAATGGCCACCTTTGAAGGTGTTATATGAGTGTTGAACAATCATCGTTTCGTGAGGCAGAAATTCGCCATCCACAGAAACCGTATGTTCTTTAACCATTAGATGTAGGTGTGTGTAAGTGTAGCTCGAATCCTTCTTATAACAACATACTAGTATATTTAGGATACTGGTGTTGTTACAAAAGAAATTAATAAAAAGAGTTTAGGGGGTTGGAGAAGAAAAATAAAACAAAACAACATTAGAGAAGACATTACCTCAAAATCGGGTAACTCTTTTTGATTTGAGCCAAAGGATTCCTTGGGAAGAGTTCTTCCCAAAGTGAGGATTCTAGGAGTAAGGGAGGGAAGTGGAGAGAGTATTTTGGCAGAGGTTGGCCGAGATAAATGGCTTGAAAGTGTAAATGAGGTGGGAGAGGTGGGGACCTTTTATAAGTGGAGAGGAGGGGCTCTTTTGGAAAGTAATGCAATGTTATTATATTATACAATGATTTTCGGATTATAAAGGTCCCACACTTGTATAATTAGAGGATAAGGTGATAAGGGTTCGAAATATCCTCATACAATAGGCTTTGGACAAGTGTAAGCCTTGGATTTTACATTATCTTCTCATTTTATTTAAATCGTTAAATAATGAGGTCATCACTGCATCATAATGATGTCATAAATAATTTAATTTATTTAATGTCCAAAAATTATAAAAAAAATACTATGATATAGGAAATATTTTTAGCTTTCTAATGAATATTTATAGTAAAAATTTGGACTTGTTTAACCCCACTTAAAAACTGTTTTAGTAAAACAACTCTTGTTTGTGTCAATTTAATTTTAACATTAAATAAATATATATTAATGTCATTTTCCAACTAAAGTGGCTCCATGGGGTCCCCAAGTTGACCCATGGGTTGTCTTGGTCGGCCATGACTCATCCAATAGGAGTAGGACAAGTGTCAAACTCATATCATATTATTAAAACATTGTTTTTACCTTAAATTACACTAATTACCTCTAATCGCGATTAAGAACTTAAAAGTTACTATTCACCAAAAAATTATTTTAATCTCATTGAACCACATTTTACTTATTAATGACAACTATGTATGTCGGATTTTTGAAAATCAAATCACAGAAGTGGTAATATTTCATTTAAACGAAAAATCAGTTATTTAACTACCACTTAGTGGTTTCACTATTCATCAAAAATTGAAGTTTTTCAGAACAATGCCAAAATTTCACCCTAAGCTATAATTGATATTCCGAATCCAAAAATGAAGTCCATTTTGAAATATAAAATTTATATAATTTTAAAAAGTGGTTATTACTATTTATAACGGCTACTTTGATTAGTCGCGGTGTTTTAGAACTCGAAGTTGCGTACAATGCAAGCTATTGCATTATTGAATGAGAAGCGTATCGTGGAAGCTCGAGGTGTTACAATTTTAAAATCTAAAATATTTATATTCATCACAGTAATTTATTTTCAATTTTTATTCAATAAATAATTACCTTAAATATTTATATAATGTTGACACAATAATTATTCAATTAATAGAAAAATAAAATAAATGATGTTAAAAATATTAAAGTAAATATAATTTAAGATAATTAACACGAGACAATAATTTTATAGATTAACATGAAATGTTAAGGATATAATAAAATATTTGGTTCAAATTTTACTTGTTTTCTGGATGTTAATAAAATCAAAGTAACGAATAATTTTAAAAATTGACATTAATGATATATTATAACAAATAATATTTTAATAAATGATATAAATCTTTAAAAAATATTATATTTGGAAAAGTGATTAGGATATGGTTTATGATATAAAAAATGGTCTATTTTTGTGTGTTTTTCTCAGTTATAATAACTATATTGACTCTCAAAGATTAAAAATCATTGTTGTCATTGTAAGTGTAAAATTGTTAATAAGGTATTAAAACAAAAATATAATGGTAAAATTATATTAAAAACTTTTCTAAGGTTTGTATGTTATACTTTGTTTGACCATCCCTTTGGGGATGAAAATCTGTGCTCAAGCATAGCTTTGTCCCGAATGCCTCCTATAATCCCTTCTATATCCGGGATGTAAAATGAGCGTCATGATCTGAGACGATCGTCAAAGGAAACTTGTGAAGCTGCACTATCTCCTGGATGTAGAAGCGTCACAAGTCCTCTACCAGTCCCTGCTCCTAGATGGGTAGGAAGTGAGCTGACTTGGTGAGTCTGTTAACGATCTCCCAGATAGAGTCGTGGCCCCTATATGTATGTGGTAACCCCGCCACAATGTCCATAAATATACCATATCATTTTCACTCCGGTACCTCGAATGGCTGGGACAAGCTTGCTGGAACCTGATACTCGACCTTCAGTTGCTAACAAGTGAGGCATCGTAAAGTGAACTCAACCATCGCTTTCTTCATCCTTGGCCACCAGTAATGACGTCAGAGGTCCTAGTTCATCTTCACCACTACAGGTTGTACCACAAAAGGGGATGTATGTAACTTCCTCAACACCTTGTCTCACAATGTCACTGGCACTAAGGTGCACCCTCTAAAAAGGATTATGTGCTCTCCATCTATCGAAAATCCATCAGGATCCCGTACTGAGGATAACTAAGCATATAGGGACTCATAGTCAACATCCACCAGTTGTGCCTCCTAGACTCACTATATGAGTGGGGGAGTAATAATCATCAATTGAAGGTAATATTCTCAATCACTATCCATGAAGTATATCTATATCATGGCTAGATGCTCCATCGCCCCACTCAGTAATTATAAACCAGACCTCCGGTTGAGTGCGTCTCCCACCACATTCCCCTTTCCAAGAGTATATAATATCTCAAAGTCATAGTCCTGGAGTAACTCTAGCCATATCCATTGTCTTTGGTTCAGATTCTTTTGGGGGAAGATATACCTCAGACTCTTGTGGTCGGAGTAAACCATAAACTGTCACCCAATAAGCAGTGCCTCCACATATTCAAAGAAAAGACTACTGCTGCTAACACCAGGTCATGGGTAACAAAGTTATTCTCATGTTATCTCAACTGTCATGAGACATAGGCAATAATTGCTTGCTTCTGTATCAGGACACAACCCAGTTCGGTCCCTGATGCTTCGTAGTAAACTACATACCCAATGCCCTCCTATGGTAGTCTCAAGATGGGAGCACTAGTCAGTCTCTGCCTCTACTCCTGGAAACTCAGCTGATATTTATCCATCCACACGAAGGGCTGTATTTTTCCATTTCAAAGCCGATAAGGGTACTGGTACACTATAGAAGTCGGGAAAGAACATACGATAGTAACCAACCAACCCCAAGAAGCTCCATACCTCAATCATGCTTCTGGGCGGCTCCCAAGCAAGAACCACCTCTATCTTTTCCGAATCCACTAGAAATCTAGCCTTTGAGATGACGTGTCCCATAAAGTGGACTTCCTAAATCTAAAATTGACACTTAGAGATGTTTCCATAAAGCTGGTTCTCTCGTAGTGTGTCCATGACTATCCATAGGTGTGTAGCATGTTCCTCCTCTAACGCTGATGTAGACACCATGAAATGTGTTCAATGCACTTTTCATTAGAGTGAAGATATGATTCTCAAATAGACGACAATTGTCATGTATGGGTAA
Source organism: Viscum album (assembly GCA_963277665.1). Classification (NCBI taxonomy): domain Eukaryota; kingdom Viridiplantae; phylum Streptophyta; class Magnoliopsida; order Santalales; family Viscaceae; genus Viscum; species Viscum album. The sequence goes on from OY728156.1 coordinate 46,035,654, forward strand.
AGATGTTTTCACCATGAAGGAAGAAGATTCAAGATGGATTTCTACATTCCAAAGTACAAATCCATACCAACGGATAAGTGGAATGATTTCTCCATCTAGAATTATGAAATGGATTTCCAAGATCGATGATGAAAAGGTGTCGATTGATTAGATTTCAATTTATGAGATTCATCCGAGAAGGCTTAGTGCACTCAACATATCAGGAAGCGTAGATCTCTTCAAGAACTTTGATTTGACTTGTCACAGATCCCAAACAGACTTACAGATCAAAAATTATGGCACTTAGAAGATGGATAAATTTCACAAAGGGATCTACGTGGAGGACCTACGCCAAGGATCTACACAGAAGACCTACATGGTGGACCTATGCAGTAAATGTTTTTTTACACCCCTATGCGGAAGGCCTACATGAAGGACCTACGCAGATGACCTGCGCGAACAACCTCCCTTCGGCCATCTCTCCTCCTTGCCTATAAATAGGAACCTTGGGCTCCCCATTTCGAAGAAGAAAAAAGTTGAAAGATGTCCCAAATCACCAATTGCATATCTATTTCACCAAGATCCCCCAATTGTTCTTAGGTATCTCTCTAAAACATGAGAGAAGAGAGAATTAAAGGGAAAAAAGTGGTTCAAAGTCCCATCAGGGTCTAGAACATATGGAGCTGTATGGAGCACCTACACAAAGCACCTTCATAGAGAACCTACGTGAAGCACCTTCACGGTGCACCTGTGCAAAACACCTTTGCGGAGAACCTACACAAAGAACCTTCGCAGAGCACATGCATGACGCAGCTGCGTACCGCAGCTGCGCAAAGCACCTATGCGCCGCCCCTTGGCAGAGCACCTACGTGAGGCAACTTGGCAGAGCACCTACACTACCCCACCGGTCCATACCACAGGGGCTGCACCCCCACACCCCTTCTTGGGGTCAGTGTCGGGCTACGGTCCCGACCCTTTGAGCCGGTCCCTTTGCTTCTATCACTCACCCCCATGAAAAATGGAGAGTCCCACTGTAGAGTTTTTGAATCCAGTCAATGAAATTTTCCATTGTGACCTTTATGTATCCATAATTCCAACCTTGGAATACCATGATCTGAGACACTGCATCACACTCAATGAAGTGCTTTGAGTTGGCTTAATCCTCTTGGTTCCTTTCTCATGTTATGAGTTTGGACTCTCCTTATAGATTCCTTGAGTACCATGAGTCAATAAAATCCTCAAGAAACTCCTCAAATGTCATCACCTGACTTCTTTTCTAGGTTAAACATCGAATATGAATCCAACTTAGGAGTAAGCCCCAACCAATCTCAACAAGGCGGCCATCCTGGTATAAGCCCCTCTCCTTCACCCTTCTTCCTTACATTGGACCCTTGTCCAATGAAAATAGAACAGAGGTAAGGTTCGTCGCCTCACCCTCTTCCATGTTCAATGCTCCCTCTTCCATCAGCATGGAGAAAAAATTTTAAAGTGTGAAGTGTCATTGTTGAATCTTTCACATCCACTTATTTCTCACACCGAGCATCACTCACGTGGGCTTAGAGATACGTGATGGTTACAACATGTGCACAAACACTCATTAGAAGGAACTATGAGAACTCTGATTCCTGTTCAAGCCAGGATACGTAGGAAACTCTTCCAGATCCCGTGATCACTGGATATCCTCCTCAGGAATACAACTCTAAATTCCCCAAATTTGGGTATCCTCACTAGGAAATAAGCCCCAAATTCAATCCTCAAATCATCAAGGAATACTTTTTTAGGAAGTAATCCCAAACTCATATCTCTAAAAAAACCATACTCTCCTACGAGACATATCAAACTACATGGGATTTGATTCCCATCCATATGGGATACGTAGGAAGCCTCCTTGAGGTTCAAACCCAATATTTCAAATCAACCCTATTATCTTTGGGCCATATTCCCAATAGGGTCTAATATTACTTGGAAACCCATATCCCTTCCAAGTTCCTTAAGCTTCTTCAGCATAAGTCTCACACTAAGTTTCCACTAAGAAAATTCCGCTTAGAGGTATTTATTACATGACCTTAAAAGGTATGATATGTCCTATTAAGAGGCACCGAACTATGGGGGTTCTGATTACTTTCACAAGGATACATAGGTAGCCCATTTTACGGGAATGATCACAAGATCAAAACAAACCTTCATCTCCCTGGATGAAAATAAATTCTAGAGTGCCCCATTGAGTGGATTAAAAACCCATATCATCAAAACAATGATTAAAAGAATATCTAATCAGTATATTAGAGGATACCATTGATGGAAAACCTTGAATACATACAGATATTTCAATTAATGAAGAACCTTGAATACATACTGATGATTCTAAAGTTTTATACATGTTCATAAGTGATTATAAATTCCAAGGGATACTTATGATATAATTGGTGAATTAATAAGGATTCATGAAAATATTTTAATTTTACAAAGAGAGTCCCAGAGTAGACAATAACTCACCCCAAAAGGGTGTGATTAGTCTGACCTAACATCCTCTCGACCAATTCACGTTCTTATGTATTGTAAAGTTCAAAACTTAACAAATTCATACCTTTGGAAAGAAGGTCCTATTTGGATAAAGAACTATTGGAAGTTTTTGGTTCCATGAATAAATGCAATGGAAATTGCCTGGAAATAGTGATTCTTAAATCTAGAACAAACATTTCAAGGAACTACATAATAGCTGAGTACACCAAGATGTCATCAATGAAGACCACAAAAAATTGGTCAAGGTAAGGCTAGAAGATCCTAGTCATGAGTCCCATGAACACTGCTAGAGAATTGGTCACGTCGAAAGGCATCACCAGGAACTCATAGTGGCTTTATTAGCACCTGAAGGCTTTCTTCGATACATCGTCATACCGTACCCGAAGCTGGTGATAACCCGATCTAAGGTCTATCTTCGAGAAATGCGTCGCTCCCTCCAGCTGGTTGAAGAGGTCATCGATCCTTGGTAGTGGATACTTTTTCTTCATAGTCTGGTGATTTAGGCACCGGAAGTCCACACACAACCTCAAACTCGCGTTCGACTCATTTGAAAAAATCACCGAGGATACCCATTGTGAAACACTGGGCCTTACGAACCCATTCTCCTATAAGTCCTCTAGCTGCACCCTCAGCTCGCAAAGCTCCATGGGAGCCATCCGATATTCCGGTGTGGATATCGATGCCATCTTGAGGTACAAGTCAATACATAAGTCTCCCTCCCGATGAGGAGGTAGTCCTAGAACATCCTCTAGAAACACATACTTGTACTCATCCACCACTATAGGAAACCTTGGACTCCTATCATCAACTTTACCAACGGTGAGGCTAGCCAATTGGTGAGTGATTGGCTACACCCTCCTCTGAGAAAGTCCGTCCTGTGCTGCAAGGGTTTCCTTCTTGTCGGTGAAGGAAAACCCGGTCCCATCTCCACGGACACACAACACTGTACGACTAAAACAATCGATCTAATCATGGAATTTGGATAAAAAGTTCATACCCAAGATGATGTTTTAAGAGAAAAATGATGCTACTAGGATATCCCAACCAAAGATCTCGCCTCCTAGAGTAAGCTCACACTACTGACACCAGCGTGTAATCATCGAATCCCCTCCCGTAGGAGTCTCTAGCAGTAAGGATTGAGCCAATAGCTCCACCAGAATATCCGAGCTCCAAACAAGAGCTATGGAAAGTATGGAGTTACTAGAACCTATTTCTATTAGAACTATATATAGGGTGGAGAAGAAACAGATCATACCTCAGATCATCTCGGGAGAACCATGGTCATAAACCTTCGCTGCCTGAAGCTGTGATGGGCCCTGTCCACCTGCTCCCTGAGGTTGGGGTGGACCACCTAGGGTTGGTGGAAGTAACACCTAAAACCCTCTCCCACCACATGAATCTCTTCATGATCCCTTGCCACATCCACCGCTTTGCGGACCTCCTCACTCGAACCACTACATCTGCCTTGGCAGTCCCTCGACCATCTGCTGATCATCTGTATGGTGGGTAGGGCAGTCACGAGCCTTGTGACCCTTCCCACTGCATGAATAATACACTCTTATCCTCTTATGACCTCATATGCCTCCCAATATTATCACCTCTAACCCTACATCGTGGGGTCTTCCTTCAGAAGGACTGGCCCGTTTTGGCCTCTGCATCATCTGCCTACTACTTGTTGTAGATGACTCGACTACCTTTCATTTGATGGTGGATCTCACTATCGTTTCCTAATCAGAAATAAAAATCTCTGGCAAAAGTACTCTCTCTAGCACTCTGGCATATATCAGGATGATGGGTGAAATCATCGACACCCTAATTTCCCATAGGAGTCCCTGCTCAAAGGTCCAGACCCTAAAGAAAGGGCCCCACACCATGTTGGTGGATTAGCGGGAGAGGTCAGTAAACCTCACAGAGTACTGGGCCACAGTCAAACCACCCTGATATAGGTGGAACATCTCATTAATACGTACAGATCATAGAGTCGCTGGTACGAACTCCGCCTTGAAGAGGCTCTCGAAGTCCACCCAGGAAAGGGCCACCTACTCCCATGTTTGTAGAATCAACCTACACCATCTCCCTATTTTTCCATAAAAAAGGATAGTGACTAGGATCACAACATAATATTTTTGTGTCTCTAATAATAAAAAAACTCATGCCATAGCCTCCAGCCAATCCTCATCTTCCTGAGGATCTGTCTCACCTAGAAACCTCGGAGGCCTCTATCTATGGAACTCAGGAAATTCTCTTAGTTGGCGTGCACTTTTCGATGGTGGGGATGGTAGAATCTAATTCTCTATGGGTGGTGGTGCTGCTGGTAAACCATCCATAGGTGTTACCTCTTTAAGTGGTCCCTATACCAACACCTCATCGCTCAGTGGGCCATCATCGCGATCTCTCACAATAATCATGGATGTTTGTCTTCGTGGAGGCATCCTGTAAGGAAATAGATAAGCCACAATCAATAAGTTATAATTGGTTAGCTGACTCAAAAGATATCAAGAGAAAAATATTTCCAAAACACATGCAACTAGTGTTTTCATGTATAGATTCGAAAAATAGAATTCAGGGTCCTGATGTATGGATACATTGGTTGCCGCATCAATACTGGACTCCATGAATTGAAGTCCAAACTCAAGACACAAAACACTATTTCTCCATTAAAAAATTGAATACCCTTAGTTCTTCTGGTAGAACCTAACACCCATTGATGCCACTTTTTCATGACCCGTCCCCTGAGGCCAATACCGTGACTACCCCATGCCCTCCTTCCATAGTCTAGGGGCTAGTGACTAGCACCTAAAAGGCATATCCCAAAAATGGAAGGCATTACCTTTAAACTTGTACACATGCTGAGAGGGAAAACTGCACAAAACTAACCAAAAAGGAAAGAAAAGTAATACAACCACCACAAAGTACCACCACTAAGAGTAAAGTGTGTAAAATGAAAGTAAAGGGGACAGAATACAAGAGAAACTGAAAGGAAAGTACAACAAAATAAGTACAAGCTTTGGAGATCGTCCACCAAGGATACTACCTAAAGGGAAGGTACACATCTCTGTCAGATGTCGCTGCAGAACACCGTGTCTATCGATCTACCTCCGAGCACTTTCTATTCATATCTCCTTAAGTCTCAGTCAAGCTGTCCATCATCTGTACAAGACACAACAAGTGTGGGCGAAGCCCATGCATGGGTAAGTATAACAATACTTAGTGGGGACCCCAAGAAACCTGAAGGTCTCTCAGAAATCCACAAAGGTAAACCAAAAAGCAATATCTCAATCAAAAATCAAAAAGTAAAATACATCTCACACTAGGTATAAATCTTAAAAAAATAAGAATAATGATGATTAGTCACAAGATATATCATCTTACTCTGTTGAGAGGCTCGTCTACTAATCTGAGAAGGGTTGATCCACATCTGATCCAAAAAGGGTCACTCTACCACTGATCCATGATGGGTCACTCTATGGTTGGTCCATGACAGGTCTCACTACTGCTGATCCAAAGAAGGTCACTATCATGCCGATTCACGAAGGGTCGGGCTATTGCCGATCCGTAGAGGGTCGTGCTACTGCAGATCTATGGAGGTTCATACTGCTACCGATCCATAGAGGGTCTATCTAAAGATGATCTATGAAGGGTTTCTCCATTGGTGATCCAGATAGGGTCACTCTCTTGCGGATCCATGGAGGGTCGCTCTCCACTTGAAAATTAGCCACTGGATTCCCGTACTTAACACACTTTATTTCTAGAGGGTCTGATACTAAATCCATCAGTCATACCTCAACCACCATGAATTATCACTTATTAGTAACCTAAATATCCATCTTGTCTTAAGGGTACCAACGCAACAGACGGAGCGTCGAACAGACGCTCGATCTGTAATATAGGGGCATTTTTATAAAACCGGCCTAGTTGGATTCGAGTCTGATCCAACCTAGACATATGCCAATTTACACGAAAACTCATGTAGAGTATTTTAGGAGGACCAAATAGTTTTTAGGGTCCTAGCTCTGTAGATGGTGTGTCAATCGGATGCCCAGTATGCAAGATACATACATTTTAGTAAACAGGGGCTAGTTGCGTCAGGACCTAGTCCGACCCGTTCAGACCAACCCGACCAGCCCAAACTAGGGGTCCCATGTACCCTGGTTTAAATTTTAACAACTCAACCTAACTAGGTTCGGGTCTAAGTCGGTCCAGTCCAGTCTGGCCATTGGGCCAGGCCCAATGAGCCTCGCTGGTCCTAGCCTGGTTTGGCCGAGGGTCCAACCCGCCGGGTCACCCGGCGACCCGGTTTAGTCCATCCAGGCCCGAAGGGTGTGGAAGCTACCTGATGACTGGGAGCACAACCCACTAGCCCGAAGGCTAAATCCTGGACATGCAGTGCTATCCGGTGGTGTGCCGCCTTGCCGGGATGCAGCTGGCTACCGCGTCCGGTCCCTGCTGTCCCTACAGACGCGCAGGGCCTTACTCCTACCATAGTTAAATGACCACAACTCACTGAACCAGCCAAACAGCCCAAACACAGGCTGTCCCTCCACACGGTGCCTTCCTGGCACTGTGTCACCCCTCAGATACCATAGCCAGATGGTTGTAGCCTCCTGCCACCGCGGGCCGCTGCCGAAAGTCATAGGTACCTTCGACGGGCCACCAGAGTCGCTCCGGTGGTCCATTTCTCTAACTTCTTGCATCTACGGGCTCCATAGGATGCCACCATCAAAATGAATCCCTTTGAAATGTGTTGACGCCACTTTAAGTAAAAGGCCACAATTAACACACAACAGAGGTGCTATTGCCTTGTTTGTGTCGGCTCGCGCCCTCCGCGTTAGTGGTTTATAAACATGGGAGGTTCGTGGATTCCAATTAAATCAACTAAAGATAATTTCAATTCCAGGATAATGAAAATACCAAAAGAAAGTTACCCTACCACATAAACACATGATTTGTGGATCAACCTGTTTGTGGGTTGATCCGGGTTTGTCATTTTTAGAAAAGAATAGGAAATAACTTGCACAAATTAAACCCCTACCTCTTTGACCTTCAAAGCAGTGACGTTTCATCCTTGAGGTTTCAAGAGGTTGACGTTGCCCATTGCTTCTAGCTCCGTTATTTGAGGTGTATTGAATTCAGTGATGATCTTTCTGTCTTTCATTCTTAATTGGAGAGGAATACCATTTGACGATTGTCAAAGAATTGAAAAGATTTAATCCTTGTTCCACCAGCACGTCAAAAAATTAAAAAGGAAACACGTCACAACATTTTAGTTACGCTGCGACGTCGCGTTGTTATGATATTTCATTAATGAAACAACATCTCTATTAAACTTCCTTTATTTCATTATTACGCTATGGGATATAGACCATTAATGAGTTCTATTAATGCAACTCATCTCCGCCCTGTTCCACCTCATCGCTGCATCGTAGTGTCGCCGTCCACCACTCAACGGTGAGAAAAGAAAAGAAATAATTCTTTTAAATTCTTTTATTATTTTTCTGGAAAAATCCAAAAAATAAATTTTCCTCTCAGACCTTACAGGCCGAAGTTAAGTCATTTCTAGGTGAATACTAATGTTTTGAGTTCAACAGTGCCCTTATATTTTTTATCTGAGTGCCAGTTGAAAAGTTAGAAAAACCCTCTCACACATTTACTGAATGTACCTTAAAAAAAGTTCAAAATTACATTTTTGGAATCACCGGGCCTTAGAACCACATGCCATTAGAGTGTGTGGTCTTAGAATAATTCCATATAATAAAAAAAATTTACACAGAATTTTCGAGACATTATAGATTTTTTTTAGCACTGATAAAGGGGAATACTACTATAGTGTCCTATTAAAATTACATTGAACTACAGTAGTACAAATACAGAAAAAATAAAAAATATAGTTTAAAAATATAGAATTTAAATGAACTAAAATTTACATCACAAATACAAGAAAAATAACTATATGACATACATTTAAAATATTGGTTTAAAAAATTATATGAGGAATTAAAAATTATCACATACATTCAAAAACATCAATGTTCCTTTGTCTTTAGCCCATAACCCCAGTCATGATATTATCAAACAAACCACCCTAGCTCGATAAAAGGAATGCACCTATATAAGAAAAAAATTATTATGTTAGTAATACTATAAATAATTAAATTAAATACAATGTTTCGATTTCAAACTAAAAACATATACTTTGAGTCATACTAGGAATACCGTGTATCAGATTGAGTTGCGGTTGATTCTTGCACTTTTCACAATTTCCTTTTCACCTTCAAACATTGTATCTATGAAAAGTACCTAAATAAGTATAAGATAAAAATGATTATGAAATTAATTAAGTAATAGCAGATAAAATGATAAGAAAACAAATTGAGCTTGTTTTCTCTGTTTTGGTGATGCGATGCACATTTTAAACTAAAATGGTACTTATATATTAGAAACATGCACTTTGATTCATACTAACCACATTGTGTGTGAGATTGATGTTTAGTAAATTTATAGATTTCATAAATTAATTATATATCATTTTCCAAAAGTATCAAAATAATCAAAATGAGTTTCATAAGTTTTGATTATGTCACTTGTGTTTTTTACAAAAATGTCATTTTAAACTAAAAAAACACTCTGAGTCATACCAGTCACATCATGTGTTGGTTTGATATGAGATTAATTCAAACATGTCACAAATTACTTATTAATTTTTTTTCCTAAATTATCAAGATAATATGAGCCCTTTTTCCCAATTTTAAGTGAGTGACACACTTTTTTAAATAAAATATAAATTTAGAACTGATAATAGACACTTTGAGTCATTCTGGGAACATCATGTATCAGATTTAGGTGAGGCTAATTTCTAAACATAAAAAATAATATATGGAAAATTTTCTTAAATTATTAAAATAACCCAAATTCATTTTTTTGGTTTTGATTATGTCACTTTTCTGTTTTACTAAAATTAATGTTAATTTTAAATAAAGACACACATGAAGTAATATCGGTCCCATTTTGAATTGGATTGAGGTGAGGATGATTCATACATATCAAAAAACAAATTATGGATTTTTTTATGAAGTATCTAAATAATATGAATGTGTTTTCTTAATTTTGAGTATATCGCTTGTCTTTTTTACTAAAATGTCATTTTAAACTAGAAACATGTACTTTGAGTCATACTTGTCATATTGTGTGTAAGTTTGAAAGGATACTTATTCTTATGCATAAAAAATGAAATATTAATCACTTTCCTAAATTATCTATATAATATGATCATTTTTTCTTGGTTTTCAGTCAGAGACACACTTTTTTGTGTTAAATTTCCAGTTTTTAACTGATAAAGAACACCTTGAGTTATACCAGAAACAACATGCATCAGATTGAGGTGTGGATGATATCTAAATTTAGAAAATGAATTATGGATCATTTTCCTAAAGTATCAAAACAATATTAATGTGTTTTTATCTGTTTTTAATATTTCACTTATCCTTTTTATCAAAATTAATGTCAATTTTATATAAAAATACACACTTGGAGTCATGCTGGTAACACCATGCATCAGGTTAAGGTGTGGATGATTAATTCATGTCAAAAATGACTTATATATCATTTTAATATAGTATTAAAACAATATTAATGAGTTTTATTAGTTTTTACTACGTCACTTGTGTTTTTACAAAAATGTCATTTAAAACTGGAAACACACACTTTGATTCATACCAATCACATCATGTGTCAGTCTGACATGAGACAGATTACTAAACATAAAAAATAAGTTATGAATCATTTTCCTAAATTATCAAGATAATTCTAGTGTGTTTTCTTATTTTTTAGTGAGTGACACACTTTTTGAACTAAAATGTAAATTTTAAACTGACAACGAACACTTTGTGTTATAATGGGCACATCGTGTATTAGATTTAGGTATGAATGATTCTTACATGTCATAAGTGACTTATTAATCGTTTTTCTAAAGTATTAAAGCAATATAAATGCATTTTCTTAGTTTTGAGTATGCGTCTTTCCTTTTTTAGTAAAACTAATACCAATTTTAAATAAAAAGACACACTTAGAGTCATACTAGGAATGATGTGTATCTAATTGAGGTGAATATGATTCCTACACGCCAAAGATTAATTATGGATAATTTTCCTAAAGTATTAAAAAAAATCCAAATATGTGTGCTTAGTTTTGAGTAGATCTCTTGTCTTTTTTACTAAAATTAATTCCAATTTTTAATAAAAAAGACACACTTGGAGTCATACTGGTCACACCGTGCATCGTATTGAGGTGTTTATGATTACTAATCATCAAAAATTACTTTTGGATCATTTTAATAAAATATCGAAACAACACAAATGAATTTTTTAGTTTAGAGTATGTCACTTTTCTTTTTTCTATAATGTCATTTTAAATTTGAAATATGAACTTTGAGTCATACTAGTCATATAATGTGTCTGTTTGTTGTGAGACTAATTCCTACATGACAAAAATGACCTATGATTCATTGGAATAAATTATAAATACAAACCAAGTGGTTTTTTCTTAATCTTTAATGAGTGACATACTATTTGAAGTAAAATATCAATTTTTAACTGATAATTGACAATTTTAGTTATACTGGTCACAAAGTGTATTAGATTGAGGTTCCGATGATTCCTATAAATAAAAATTTACTTATGGATCATTTTACTAAATTATCAAAACAATCTGAATGAATTTTTTCAGTTTTGAGTGTGCCAATTATCTTATTTACAAAAATAAAAGTCAAATTCAAATAAAAACACACACTTAGAGTCATACTAGTCTCACCATACATTTGATTTAGGTGAGGAATATTCCTACACATTAAAAATGAGTTTTGGATCATTTTCTTAGAGTATAAAAAATCCAAATGTGTTTTCTCAGTTTTGATTATGTCACTTGTGTTTTTTAATAAAATATCATTTTAAATAAGAAACACACACTTTGAGTCCTATTGGTCACATCGTATGTTGATTTTATGTGAGAATGATTCCTACACATAAAAAATGAATTATGAATGATTATCCTAAATTATCAAGAAAATATGTCTGTGTTTGATTGGTTTTCAACAAGTGACACAATTTTTAAACTAAAATGTCAATTTTAAACTGATAACGGACACTTTGAGTCATACCGATCACATGGTGTAAAAAATTGAGGTAAAGATAATTCCTACACATCAAAAATGAATTATGATTTTTTTGTAATAAAGTATAAAAATAATCCCAATGCGTGTTTTTGGTTTTAAGTATGTCACTTGTGTTTTTTTACTAAAATTAATTATAATTTTAAATGAAAAGGCACACTTGGAGTCATAAAACTCACATTATGTAATATATTGACGTGAATATGATTCCTACACATTGAAAATGAATCATGGGATATTTTTATAAAGTACCAAAATAATATGAATGTGTTTTATTAGTTTTGTGCATGAGATATGTGTTTTGAACTAAAATGTAAATTATAGACTAAAAACATACAGTTTGTGTCATAATAAGAATATCATGCATCAGATTGAGTATGGGATGTGTGTTTTGATTTAAAATATCTATAATAATATAGAAAATAGAGAACATTTTCTATTTGGATGGATGATAAAATCCCATGCTTCTTGAAATTCCCCATCTAAATGGAACATGTTCTCTATTTTTTAGCTTGTTGCACACATTTGAAAGAAAAATATTACATCCCAAGATATCTATGAAAAAAACTTAATAATAATAGAATAAAAATGATAAGGAAATTAACTTGAAAATATTAGATAAAATGGTTAAAAAATAAACTAAATAATTAGTAGGAATTCACCTTTTCATGATATCTGTCTACATTCTTGACCCATTTCCTTGTTTCCATTATCTCTGTTGCAACTTCAAAGTACAATATCTAATAGGAACAAGAAACTTTAGACAAACCACACCAAATCACTATAAATAATGTACCTTTATAAGAAAAAATTATTCTATTATTAATACTATAAATAAATAAATTTAACATAAATATGAAATAATACATTAATTAAATATCAATTTTAAACTAAAACCACACAATTTGAGTCATACTAGGTACACTTTGTTTCAAATTGAGGTATGATTGATTCTTACATTTCAAAAATGACTGATGGATTATTTTAATGAAGTATGAAAATAATTAGAATTTGTTTTCTTGGTTTTGAGTATGCAACTTTTCTTTTTTACTAAAATGTCAATTTTAAACTCATCCCAAAAAAGTTTACTAATACCAGTCACACCATGCCTCATATTGATGTATAGTGAATTCCTACACTTGAAAAATGAATTATGGATCATGTTCCTAAATATTTAAAACAATATGAGCTCTTTTTTCTTGGTATTGGATATTTTGAAATGAATTTTAAACTAAAATAGCACATTTCTGTTGAAAACATATACTTTAGGTCATATCAACCACATTCTATCTCGAATTGATGCATGATCAATTACTATACTGAAAAAATGAATTATGGATTATTTTCATAATGTTTGAAAATAATCTGAGCTCATTTTCTTGTTTTTGAATATTTGATGTATGTTTTATACTGAAATGACACTTTTGTATTGAAAACACATACTTCGAGTAATACTGACCACATAGAGTGTCTGATTGACATGCAATCAATTTCTACATATGAAAAATGAATTATAGATCATTTCCCTAAAATTTGAAAAAAATAAAATCTCATTTTCTTAGTTTTTGACTATTTGATGTATGTTTTAAACTAAAATGAAAATTTTGTATTGAAAATACATTCATTGAGTCATACCAACCAAAACAGGTGTCATATTGACATGAAGTAAATTCCTACATGTCATAAATGACTTATGGATTATTTCCCAAAATTTTGGAAATAATATGAGCTAGTTTTTACAGTTTTGATCATATAATGTATGTTTTGAACTAATATTTAAATTTAACAAAATAAGTATCAGATAAAAATGATAATGAAATTAACTAAAATTACAGATAAAATGATTAGAAAATTAACTTAATAAGTAGCATTAATTCACCCTTTCATGACATCTATATACATTCTAACACCATGTATTATACCCATTCTTTTCTAAAAAAATTGATTTCCTCCATTATACTTCTACTTGAGAAACATATAAAAAATAATATATAAGCATTTTGATACTAATTATTCACACCTCAAATATATTTATATGGTTCTAACCCATACTAGATCACAAACATAGTAGTTTATCACCTAAATTTGATTTTAGAAAACATTTCGACACTATATATGATGCCCACTCATCTCTAAAAAAATTCACTTATTATTTTGAGTAGGAAGGTTGTCAGGAATCTTGGTAGTAGTGAGAAAATATTGGAAAAAATGATTAAGAAATATTTTTAATGGAATTACAATTATCTTTAGAAATTACCTATTCAAGGATGCTAGTATTTTCATGTTTTATGATATCTTTCATAAAAATTCAAATAGAATATCCAAAATCATCGTTGTTTTCTTGCTTTAGGCCCAGTAGAAACATTGACCAAAATAAGTAAATTGTTTGAAAAATTATTTTGATAGTTAAATATTTCTATATATACCTTAATGTGTTTCCATTTGAAGTATTCTATAAGGTTTTTATATCCCATTACTAACTTTGTACCAGTATTTTTCTTATATTTATCGACCAACATATCATAACCAAATTCTTGTTAAAACATAGACTAAAATATATAATTTGAATTTTATCTATAAAATACTGATTTCAATGATTTAATAATTCACATTAAACATCATATGTGGTCATTTTGAGGGATATCCAAATTAAAACTAAAAGATAAATATTTGGGGCATCCATATTGATTGCAATATGCATCCAGTGATTCCTAAAAAACAAAAAAATGTAACAAAAAAGATAAAAATATATTTTATATGAATAGATTTCATAGTTTTACCCCTGCATTGTAGGAATAAAAAAAATTCTCTGGTCTTTTATTTTCTTCTCAAATTCCTCATTTATCTTAAATTTCTTATATCAATTTCCTTTGACTCTAATTTAGTTTCCTCCGTATAATTGATACATAGATTAATGAATACAAATCATGATTTTTAGAGTTTTCCCTTTATATAGCAGTAAAAGAAATTCCTATAGAAAATTTGAATAGTTATTAAATATATTGAACATATTAGATTATTTTTTTGGGAATATGTATTATGAAAATGTGCCTTATATATGATTTCAAAACTGAGACTCCCTTATATTAAAACTTGAGAATCTCATTTATACTCTCGAGACCAACTACATCTGTAATGAAAGTTCTAAATATTTATTCTTCATATGGAATGGATGAAATATTTCCATCTTTAAATTTTTTCTCCACATGAAGTAATAATGATAATAAGTGTTTTAGTGGAACTCGTAGGGAGAAGGTACTCCCATATAGTCCTTTTGATTTCTTGTTTGATTTACTAGCTTGTCTTGATCTTAACTTCCATTTCACTTCCACTTTATCCATATGCAATACCATACCTCACTTCAGACTTTTTTTATCCAATATTATAGGGTTTTCATTTGAAAAAATTTGTTAAATAAATACCTCATGTATCTTAATAATATTATATGACCATTTTATGAAAGTTAAAGTAGAATAATTGAATGTTGTAATATTTGAATCGTCAAGTGGAAAAGGCAACTTAGTAGTCGAATCTTGAGAATCCTCAATCCCCAATATCATGTGATATTTTTGGAGTTATTTATTGTGTATCTTGTCTCCTATGATGTTATACATAATACCCCTCACAACAAGGAAGTGCATGGGTGTTGAAAAATAGAAATCAAATACAACTTTACCTTGTGGAATTTTAGTAATATAAAGTTATTAGAAGTTTTTTGATTCAAATTTATGAGAACAAGTAATGATAAAATTGATTACCTTGGATAAGTTATATGGTTGAGGGGAATGACTACACTCAAAGCTAGTAGGGTCATTTGTTTGTTTTTGTGTGGATCTTTGCTCCACCACCGGTTCACTTTGATCCTTTCTCATATATTGGTCTGCCAAACCAGTATGAACAATAAAATCTTCCAAATCATTTATTTGTGCCTAAAATCCTTTAATAATATTATATGTATCTTCTTATGATTTTTTCTTCTTGAAATATTTTCAAGGAGACACTCTAAAACCTACTTCTTTAATGTGACTATATTGTTTTGGTCGCTTCAAATATACTAAAAGTAGTTTTTGTTTTGGTACGATCATTACCGATTCTTATGTCTAAACCATATAAAAAACATATAAACATAAATATATATTTTTATAAAATACTCTTATAATTCATAATGAATTAATATTATGTTCTATTTACACATGTTTCCCATAATTTTTTTTTGTTTTCATCATCTTTTTTACCCTTCTTATTTTAGAGAGCTTCCATAGCCCATGACTTGAGATGGAAGTGGGTTAGAATTTTGATTCATCAATATAAATATAAACTAAATAGAATATTCTATTTCATATCACATAAAACTTTTATTACTGATTTAAAATACAAATCAATATCTTCTCTAGTGAACCATATGCCATAATTTCTTTTTGAGAGGGGCACATTGGTTTTGATTCATATTATTTATTTTCAGAACTCATTTAATATTTAAAAAATAATTTTTTAATCAACTTGGATTAAATAAATAATTTTAAATAATATATTATCGACTATAATGCATCCAAAATTATTTATCATCATGACGACTGATGAAAGTGTTCCATTTTTTCTATTTTATAATGTTTTCATAAGTAACTAGTGGTTGGAGCTTTAATTTCCCCTCAACATCCCATAGATGAAATTTGGTAAGAAGAGTCTGGAAGCCTATATGGGATTTTCTAGTGGAAATGAAGATATATTTCTTATAAAAATTGTCTAAAATAAATAAACTCTGCAAAGAATAATGAAAATTTAATCAATGTTTTATTATATAATTTTTTAGTAAAATAAATAAATGTTATCATATAATTTCCTTTATATATTTTCTAAGGGTTTCCTTCATTACAGGTTATATATGGTACCATGAATCAATATCAGTCAGAACATTTATCCTTATTGTGACCCCAACATAACTATTGTACATTGACTTATTAGGGTCTATAGTTAGGATACATTGATTCCATCGAACCTCAAATTTTACACCCTTACTTCTTTACTTGATAATTTTAGTCAACATTGTGATACTGTGTCATTATTTGTTTTTCATCACCATTATTTTGATCCCCTAGTAATTCTACAGTTTTAGTATCAACTGACTGTTCTTCCCCAGAATTGATGACATCATCCTGTGAAAAAGTCATTGTCTACATGATTATTCAAAAATTTAATTTAGATTACGTTAATACACTAGATAACACATAATATTATGAATAAAATCATATTATATTAAAAATAAATTTAACCTTGTCATTTAACTCTATTTATTTTTTTAAATTTAGAACGGATTTGAATCATTTATCAAGAATCCAAATCTGATATTTATGTTCCCCTCTAATTTACAATAAATTTTCTACATTGGGACCTCCATGAACTGATTTTGATCTCCCAATGAAAGGCGCTAAAATTGTTTTATTCACCAACAGGATAATTGACCAATTCTTGTTTACTTGATCCAAGCCATAAAGTCCTTACACTTCTTGTGATTCCATTGTGAATGTCTCATACTTTTCCCCTTCTAAACTAAAATTCACCTTCATGAAGCCTATTTCATCAACTTTCACTACACTTCTATTGTCAACCCATTTGAAATTGAAAATTGGCACTTGAAATGTTATATAATCCAACTCATATATCTATTTGATAATGA
The DNA here is from genome assembly GCA_963277665.1 of Viscum album. Taxonomy (NCBI): domain Eukaryota; kingdom Viridiplantae; phylum Streptophyta; class Magnoliopsida; order Santalales; family Viscaceae; genus Viscum; species Viscum album. Next base: position 46,052,993 of record OY728156.1, read on the forward strand.
TGACATATTAAATATTCACATAAATTGGATTTCTATTCTTGGAATTAGATATGGGCATTTTTTCCACCACAAGAGTAACTCTCCGATTTTCATCACACTACAATCATCATTTTGTTTTTTATAGAATGTATAACCACTGATTATAAAACCAATGTATGATATATCATTAAAATTTGGTCCCTTAAATATCCATTGAAGTAGTTTGACTATTTAATTTGTATTTTTAGATAACTCCTTATAAATATGATCTCACAACCATCCTATAAACTATTGATAATGTATATTTGATACCATCCTTCAACCCTTGATGGATTAAAATATATAAGAATTATATTGTGTGATTAAAAATATGGATCAAAATCTTCACTATTATATAAAATGTAAAGTTGTGATTGTACCCTCTTTGTGACTTTAATTGTAACAACATAGTTTTTGAAAATACCTTCTTCTATAAGGCATATTTTTTGACGAGTCTTTGAGAGACTGATGCTATCAACATCGGATAGATAATCAGTACAGAATTCAACATATTCTTAAACAATATATCATTATGCAATACAACCTTTTGGATGAATTATGTTTTTGATATACCCTTTCAAAATCATCATATACCATTTAATGGGGGTTTATCCATATTTAATGGACAAGATCATATAGTTTAATCTCTTTAACCAAGTGAACCATCAAGTGTACCATTACATCAAAGAATAATGGTGGGAAGAACATGTATAATTCACATAATATTACTGCAACCTCTATATTCATGATTAGAGATTTCAATAGGTCTATAACTTTACTGTATATATCTTTGAAAAAGAATCAGTGTATGGTTAATGCTTGTCATACATTTTTTGGAAGAATTAAAAATAAAGTGAAATGCACCAAATATTGCATCAAAACATGAAATTCATGTGATTTTAGGCCCTATAACGTCAAATTAATCATTGAAATGAAATTATTTATATTTGATACATACCCCTCTAGAACTTTTAAATCATTAAGGAAAATAAAAAATTTCAATTATTTCAATATGGAAAAAGTGTAAGCTACTGGAGGAAGAAAAGTCCACCATTTTCCCTTCACCAGTACTAACTCTCCTATTATCCCCATGTCAATCATGTACAACCTATCCTTGATGACATATTTTATTTTTTTAGAAACATTTAGTAACATGCCAATAAAACTATCAAATAATTTTTTTTCTATATACATGAAATTAAGAAAATGTATGGCATACAGACAATTCTAATATGGAAATTCAAAGAAAATCGATTCCTTTTTCTAACCAAAATTTTTAAGCTTTTTTGAAAATGGTTTACCAAAAATGGTTTCAATATTTTTACTATATTTAATAGTTGATCACCCATTAGTGGAGATGGTGTTGTACCTTTTTTGGTATTCCCATCAAATGATGTCATCCAGGATTGATATTTATGTCATTAAGGTAAAACTTTATAATGTAAAAAAACACAGTCTTCAAGGAACGTTTCAATTGAACTGAGTGTTTCAACTCTTCACAAATGGGACACCTAAATATTTCTTTAACATTATCAGTTGAAAAATTTACATAAGTAGAAAGGTAATTTATCATCCCATACAACATGGCCCTCAATGTGAAATGTTCACTTCTATGAGCAACATATATTTTAACACCTGTATCCCACATCATTTTCAGATATTCGATCAATGGATAAAAATAGACATCAATATCATTACTGGGGTGTTTTTGTATAAATATGAGCAAGGAAAACATAATGTATTTGTTCTTCATGAATAACCATGGAAGCAATTTATAATTTACCAACATGACTGGTCATGTACTGTGAGTAATATTATGGAAACAAAAAGGATCAATTCCATCAATAGATATTGCAAGATAGAAGTTTCAAGACTCATTTACAAATTCAGGATACTCATAATCAATTTTATTCTACTAAAGAGAGTTTGTTGGATGAAGTAGTTTCCCATATTTAAATGTTTTATCTGCATTCCATGTTAATTGTCTCTTGGTTTCCTGACATTCATATAGTCTTCTAAACCATGGAATAATAGGAAAGTACCATAAAAATTTCGATGAAATTGATTTACCTTTATTATATAAATTCTCCCCACACTTATGAAATTTGGTTAGTGATTCATGGTCCTTGAGAAACAATATACAATCATTTTGATAATCATGTATTTTTTAGAGATCATAATTATTGGTCAAAGTAGGAAACCCAAGAGGGGGGGGGGGGTGAATGGAGTTCCTATAAAAATTTATTTTAAAAACCTTATTTAAAAATTCCCAAAATTTAAAATCTAAATAGACTAGTTAACCAAAGTTGCAGATTTATAATAGTTTTGAATGTTAAATTAATTTCTCAAAAGATTTATTAATTATCAGTTATATCAATTTGAAAGATTGATATAACTTTTTAAAGTAATTAACTAAATAAAAAACAATTATAAACACTAACTAAGATTAAATATCAATGTAATATTTAGTTTTATAAAATTTGTGAGAAAACAGAGAAAACTAAATTTGAAAAACACAGCTGATAAAAATAATAGGTTCAGTATCAAGAAAATACCTAGTCCTCTCCACTTGGTGATCACCTGCAACCAAGAATTTTATATTAATAAACTTGATCCAATCCTTGGATCAGGGTTTACAACAACACACAAGGCTATCTATGTCAACTAGACCTTGGCCACATTTATTCATGGGAAACAAATTACAACCAAGCCACATAAGAACCTCTTCCATAGTTATATGTGGGAGAAAAATGGTGGAAATGAGTGAAAGGGTGAACATATACTGTATCTTACAACTTAGATAAAGAGAAAATATGTGTTTATGATACATACACACACACAAACACTTCTAAAAAAGCAATAATAATATGCACAACAAGGCGTAAATAATGGGAAAAGGTTTAAAATGCTCTGTGTGATGCGCTTAAAGAGTCTGGACCTCTTAAGTGTAGAGGATGTGAAGCTCGAGTCCACTTCTGGAAATAGACACCAAAATTGAGTGTCATAAAATCTTTGTGTTCTGGTTTCTAGTGAGCTCTTCGGAGATTTTATTCACTAGGGTTTGTCACAACAAAGATATTGGAACTTTGGATCTAATAAAATCATTCCTTGTATGCATAGTAGTTTATCATGTTTGTTGCACAGTTGAGAAACTTCTTATTCACCAAGTTTCTCTAAATATGGTTGCTATAAATTTTTCTCAAATGATTTCTTTGTACATTACAGAGGTCAACAATAGGAATTTTCTCTATCACATAAAGATACCTTGTACCTTGTTATGGTATCTGAAAATGACTAAAAAATATAGACAAGTTCATTAATATAATAAGTAGTATTGTGATTTATAAATATAACTATTAGAATTAATTTTTAATTTAAGAGTAAATAAAATTTTCTAAGTATTGATTGGTATGTCATTTTATCGGTAAGTCCTTCTATCAGTAGGTAGGTCCTTCTACCGGTAGGCCCTTCTGTCGGTAGGTCCTTCTGTCGGTAGGTCCTTCTGTTGGTTGGTCCTTCTATTGGTAGGTAGTTTTATCAGTAGGTATTTCTATTTGTAGGTACTTATATCGGTAGGTCCTTTAATCGTTAGGTTGATGTTTTGGAGGGTCATTGCTATTGGTGAGTTATTCTATCAAAAAGTTAGACTATCAGCGACTCAAAATTTTATCGATGACTCAACCTATTGGTAGGTTGATGTGTTGGTGAGTCATTATTGTAGGTGACTTATCTATCAGTGGCTCATACATCTGTTAGTGACTCATCTATTATTATCTCATACTTATGTCAGTGACTTATCTTTTGGTAGATCATACTTCTATTAGTGACTCATTTTTCAATATCTTATACTTATGTCAGTGAGTCATGATATGAATGACTCATACTTGTCCATTTTTGTATGTTTTCCTATATTATATTATAAACATTAACAAAATATGTTAAAATTATAGTTGAACATAGATAAACACAATTAATCATATTTGGACTTAAAACTCAATACATGATTAAACATGACTTGACATGATTTGTGAGCATTAAAACTCAATAGGTCCAAAAATATCCCCCTTTTTGATGATCACAAATCAAGCCATTGTAAAGTACAACCAGTTGACTCATAATAATCAAAGTATTCATTTTTATTTCTATCTCCCCATTACTATTTTTATTAAAAAATGAATGGGAATGATCCCCTTTTCATGTTTCCATAATATCCAAAGTTAAAATAATAAATAATTCCTTATCCCCCTTTTGGGATTATCAAAAAGATTAAATTTAATTAAAGAATAAATACTAAAGAAGAATATAAATAAATAGAGCATAATAAAAGGAATAAAGAGAGACTGAATTTCATAATCAAGTGAAATTACATTGGAAAAGAACATTATAAATGTACAATAATGAAGCTCTATCAAATATGTGATCAAAACTACTTATTCTTAAAAGAGGGTTCCATAACTGCCTTTCCCTTATTATAATCTGCAGTGGTAGGAGTAGTATATAGAGAATTAGTGGCTGGAGGTTTAGAGTGAATTCTGATTAGAGGAAGAGGAACTCTAGAAAACAATGAAGGGTCCAAGTTTGGGTTATAGGAGGGAGGAGAACCAGTAAGCTCCCTAAAAATGATAGGATGGATCTTCCTGAAATCTTTAGCATAAGATAATGCCTTAGAAGGAATGGAGACAAAAGGAGAGGCAACATTTTGGAGAGCTGGTCTGAGAGGTGAGGCCGATAGTACAACAACAGTCGTACTCTAAACATGCAGGTAAGTCTTGAGAAGGTTGATGAAATCCATGATAAGATGCCCACAATATTCTATTGCCTTGGTGAAATCTTAATTGTTTTCTAGAAACTTCTCAAGATTTAGAGTAAAATCCTTAATTAGCTTCACCTGATCTCTAAAAGCCTGTGTCACTAGAGGAAGTCTCAGATTCTCAACTAAATACTTAAAGTGGATAATGATATGATGCTTGGTTTATATTCTATATAAATGAGAATACACTTTCTTGGTTATTTCTTATTATTAATTTGTATCACCTTTGGTATAGAATCTCACCATGTCATTGATGTGGTCACCGTTCTTCCTAATCTTGGAGGTACTCTCCTGGATAGTGCCATCCGTCATTGTTTGAAGCTCTTCTTTGATCACATTCCTGACCATCTCAATATTTAGAGGGCATGTGACTAGAGCTAATGAGCTAGATGAACCTTTTAATACATCTCTGAGTTCCTATATCAACTGATTCATATCAATATTAGGGGTCTTAGGTTGAGCAATAACATTTCTAGAAACTACATCCTCAAAAGTCTTTATCACTTTATCCAAGGATACCCTGTAATAAATAGTCAATTTGTTTATGGATGAAACCATTTCAGTCAACTCATTCCTCATGCTCTAGTTATACTTCACTGCAGTTTCAAAAACTGAGATTAGCCTAGGTTATACTTGAGAAATCACTATTTATTTTAGAACATAAATATATCTTTCACTTATAGTAGGAACATGAGCATTTTGAGGTTGATATTAAGCTATTATAATCGAGAAAAAATCTTTCTTAAACCTTTAAGAATCATATTTGGTGACATATTCACATGTGACTGAAGTCACTGGATGTGCATGAGTAGAAGCAGATGCAACTATTGGAGGTGTCTCAGAATGAATTGGTTCCTCAACTACTGGTCTCCTTGGAATAACTACACCATCCTCAGTATCATAATCAGAATAGTCCAAACTGAGATAAATATAACCAAGATGATTTTCACATCCAGATACCAAACTAGCATCAAAACAAGTGAATGTATCAAATATCACTTTATTTTCTTGATGATCCCTCTCAACATGATTTATCCTTTTACTATAAACTAATCTTGGTATAGGAGCTAACCGTGCTTCTACTTCACCATGAACTTTAGCTACTGCCCCTTCTTTAACACCAGATTTAGTAGGTTCTATAATCTATTCCCGAGCCACAGTACCAATAAGTTCTATATCAGCACCTTGATCATCATCAGGATGATCCGAACTACTATCACTTCCACCACTTTCTTTCTCAACTTCATATTCTCCATCATATCCACTTTTATCACAAAATTATTCATCCTATTACTCACTGCCACTGCCTTCAGCTTCACTTCCACTTTTCTCTTCCATACAATTTTGTTTTTCTTCTTCAATATCCTCATCTAAACCATTAGATTGGCTTTTATACTCCACAATGCGTGATTCCCCAGTCTCATCATCATCATCTTGGGCTAAAATAGTTTCCATGGAAGGTAGAGATAATGGTGGACTATCTGATAAAAAAGTAATCCTCTTAGGAATTTCACCAATATCATGGTCATTCCTATCTTCTATAGGAGACTCATCTTCTCTACCAGTTTCAACCGCTTTTTCTTCATCAAAATAGAAAACATCAGTATCTAGTGTTAGACCAAGATCAACTACATCTCTTAGCCTAGATAGATAGTCAATAGGGTTGAAATTATCATATAATTTCTCATCATCTTTAAACCACTCCTTCTTTTAGGGATTCTAATTTATCCTCATTCTATTGAAAATATCTTTATTTAGGTAGACGCCACTATAAGTAGTGATAGTTTCTTCATCTTCACTTAAACATCCTTTAGCTTTTAGCCTGGTAGATATAATTCTTGGGTATAATAGAGAATTTATGTTGCAATAAGGCTTTATCATTTAACTTATATGGACTATGAAATACCTACATAGATTTGTATTATATCCTTTCTTCACAAATTATAGTAGATATACATCTTGATACTTGATTGAAGCAAAGTCCCCTTTCCTGGGACACAACTGATGTTGAATGAGCTTGAATAACAACTTACTTTTACCATCCAACTTAGTAACAATTGGTATTATATGATCTTCATTACTAGTTATCTCACCAAAATCTTTATTATATAAAAATAAATCACTTTAGGGAGGAGTAATCCCCTGATAGTCATCATAAATCCCTTCATGAGGTACTTTCAGGCATTCTTCACAATGCCTTGAAGAAAACGATACTCTTCTTCCATTCACCACATATTTAATCTAGTATGTATCATTGAATTCCAAAATAAACTCAACATGAAGATAAAATTCATATAATAGTATAAGGTAATAAGGTCATTTATTATTTGAGATCTATTCCAGCTATCCTTGCATCTGTAACACATTTAACAAGAGAGACTTACTTGTTAATAACCATTATAAGTGAACTTCTCTTTCATGCATTACCACACAATTTTCAAGTCCAAGATGAATAGATTTGGGCTATACTGATTCTAATTTATGTCTCTTCGCAGGCTGCTAATCATCTATAGATCCTTCCAAGAAGAATTTTACCCTAACCATTTTGAGGGTTCAGTTGAAGGTAAGTATGTGAGTGGGTCGAAGGTAAAGAGAGATTAAGGGTAAGAGTGTGATAGTGGAAGAACAAGAGTAAGAAGTAAGTATAATTGACCAAATTTTATCATTTAGGGTTTTATAAACCATAAATCGAGTAATCTAGGTCAAATAAAAGGAAATAAGTAAAACAATTTAGTTTTGAAAAAAAAACCATCGATGAGTTCTATCGATGAGTGGCAATCGGCGAGACATCATCAGTGTCAGCACGACACTGTTAGCAATACATTATCAATGTCAGTGATACATCACTAGTGTCCTATCGGTTATTCATCCACACTAATTTTTAATAGTGAGTTATTAATAGCATGTCCTCAAAAATTAATCATCCTTAATTCATGTCTGACATAACTCATTCTTTCAGAGTTTAATGGATTAATAAATATATTAGTAAAATGATTTTATATGCTAATAAATTTAAGATTTTTATCACATATTTAATAATGATCTCTTAGAAAGTGGTGTCTTACATCAATAATTTTTTTCTAGAGTGAGAAACATGATTATTTGATATGTTAATATCACTTGTATTGTCTTAGTTTATAGGGACATGTCTAAACTAATATCCATTATCTAGAAAAGTGTGTTTCATCCACAAAATCTGAAGATAAAAACTACTAGTATCTAGGTATTCATCCTCAATAGTAGAGAATGAAACAAAATTTTTCCTTTTACTACACCATGATACTATAGACTTGCCCAAAAATTGACATGTTCTAGAGGTGATTTTTCTATCTAACTTTCAACCAAAAGAATCAGCATCTGAAAAATTGTCTAAATCAAATTATTTTCTTCTTGGGTAGAACAATCCTAAGTTGGCAATATACTTGATGTATTTGAAAATTGTTGTAACAGAATTTAAATGGGATTATTTGTGATTTACTTAAAAATGGGAACACATACATACACTAAACATAATATCAGGCCGAATAGTATTAAAGTAAAGTAGACTTACAATCATCCCTATGTAATTGGTTTGATCAATATATTTACAATTTTGATCAATGTAAAACTTATAGGTGGTACTAATTGGATTATTACTACATTTTTTAATATCAAATCCAAACCTTTTTAAAATATATTTTGTATATTTAATTTGATTTAAAATAATTCCTCCTTTATTTTGAAATATTTTAAGTCCAAGAAAGAATTTGAGTTCTCCCATTAAACGTATTTCAAATTCACTTTGCATCATTTTTAAAAAATCAATACATAAATAATTATTTGAATTCCAAAAATAATTTCATCAAAATAGATTTGAACTACTAAAACATCTTTAGAAATTATTTCTATAGAGATAGTAGGATCAACTATACCTTTTATAAAACCTTTAGAAATAAGAAAAGTACTTATCCTATCATAACAAGCTCTTAGAGATTATTTTAAACCATACAAATCCTTTTTTAACTTAAAAATATGAGTTGTAAAATGAGGGTTTGTAAAACCAGTGGTTTTTAAAAAAACATCATCAACTTTATACCCATTTTAGAATACACTTCAACATCTATTTGATATAGTTTAAAATTGAGATGAGCTTCATATGATAGTAAGATTATAATTTCTTCAAGTATAGAAACTAGTGAAAATGTTTCTTCATAGTCAATGCCTTTTTCTTGACTATATCCATGGTCAACCAGTTTGGCCTTATTTCTCACTATGTTGCCTACTTCATCTACTTTTTTTTAAAGACCCACTTAGTGCCTATGATCAAGGTGTCTTTATTTCTATCCACTAGTTTCCAAACATTATTTCTTTCAAACTTATTCAACTATTCTTGCATGGACATCACCCAAAATTCATCATTGATTTCATCATTAATGTTTTTAGGTTCAAGCTATGACAAGAAGGATTGATGTTCAACCAGATTCCTAAGAGAAGCTCTAATCTGTGTCCCTTTATCTAAGTCTCTAACTATAATATCTAAGGGATGGTTCTTAAGGATTCTAACAGATCTTAAAAAGGAAGGACTAGTTAATTCAGGTTCACCTATAGGTTCAGGTTCACTATGATTAGAGTCCCGAGATTTTCCAAAACTGGAGGATTTAACACCTTTCTTAAGAGCGGAATCAGGGGGTTTAGAATTTTTGTCCAGATTGGACAGATCATCATAAATATTTTCAAGAGGTGTTTTAGGTTTATGTGGATCTATTTGATAAAATTTAACATATTTATATATATATTCTTCCACATAATTTATTATTTTATTAAAAACTCTACATGATTTACTAGAGGTTGAGTAACCTTGGAAAATTCCATCATCACTTTTGGATGCAAATTTGTCAAGATTTTCCTTAGTATTAAGAATATAAACCTTACAACCAAAAACTTTAAAGTATCTAACTTTGGGTTTCTTATTATTCTATATCTCATAAGAATTTTTCTTAAGAATTGGTTTGATTAATACTCTATTAATTATATAACAATTAGTATTGAAAACTTCAACCAAAAAATAACTAGGTAAGTTATACTAATTAAGCATTGTCTGGGCTATTTATTTTAAGGCTATATTCCTTATTTCTATAACTCCATTCTGCTAGGGTGTCCTTAGAAGAAAAAAGTTACGACTATAGCCATTTTGTGAGAAAAAATATTCAAACTCTTGGTTCTCAAACTCACGACCATGGTCACTCCTTAAGGTTTTTATCCTAAGATCACTTAGGTTATCTACAGATCTAGAATATTTGGTGAAGTAAGAACAAGATTCAATCTTGTGATATAAAAATAAGGTCCAAGTATACATAGATAATTCATCTAAAATAAAATAGACATAGTGCTTCCCATTAATACTTTAAAATCTAGATGGTCGAATCAAATCCATGTGAACCAACTTATGTGGTTGAGAAGTTGAAACTTCTTTTGATAAGAATTATAGACTTTATTGTCGGGAAATTCTAGTTTGGGAAGATCCTTTAATAACCCTTTACTTGAAAGGTTTCTAAGTGAGTGAGTGTTAAAGTGTCCTAATATCCTATGTAAAAGCCAAGATTATTTATGAAATACACTTAAGAAAGAAACATTTTGAGAAACTAAAGAATCCAAGTTCACAACATAAACATTATCATTTCTAAAAGTAGTAAATACTAACTCATTTTTAGTATTAAACACTTTACATGCATCATTTTCAAATTTTACACTGAAACCATCATCACATTACTGAGAGATACTAAGCATATTATACTTTAATCCATCAATAAAAAATACTTCTGAAATTATATTTGAATTAGTGTTACCAATTCGGCCAAGGAAAATTATTTTTCCTTTATAGAATTTTCACCAAAAGTGTCATGCCCACCATCAATCTTTATAATATTATTTAATATTGAGTAGTCACCTGTCATGTGTCTTGAAAATACACTATCCATGTACCATAATATTTTATAGGATCTCATTAAACATGCTTCATCATAAGTGTTTTTCATGAAGCACAAGATAGCTTTGTCACCTTTCTCATCATGTGAAGACACTGACTCACTGGAGCTATCCTCAGAAGCACTCCAGGTGGCCTTCATTTCTTTATTATAACTATTATATTTGTCCTCATATTTATTCTTATACTTTAAAATAGGATAATCATATTTTACATGTACTCTTCTCTTATATTCATAATATACTATCTCATTTGAGTTATCACCTCTCTTCCAGTCATCTTTCAAGTTTCTCTTTTAGTCATACTTTCCTTTGTAGCTGGGTTTCTTAAAGAACTTTTTCTTTTTGTATTTTTTAAAACCTATGTATATTTAAGCCACTTTATCAACATTATCATATAGTGATTCTTCATTGCTTGAACTGTTAGAATGAGTTTGTGTCGTCTCATTTTCTTTGTGTTTAGAAGAAGTGGTCTTGAAATCCACTAAATTTCTATTTGGTTTATCATTATCTTATTTTTAAACCTTCTATTCTTCCTCTTAAATCATCAGATTACCTATCATCCCCTTTGTTGGAAAATTGTTGATGTTATAGGTTTCCATTGTTGGCACTGAAGTTCCTATCCATCTTTCTGGTTGACATTTGAGAATTCGTATGATTTGTTCCTTAACTATAACATTTTTTCCCAGAGAGATGATATTATTTATAATTTAATTTAACCTAAGATACATGTCAGAGATAGGTTCATCAAAATTCATTTTTAAGTTATCATATTTAATACTATATGTATTGAGTCTCGTTTTCTTAACACTAGTGGTTCCTTCTTGTGAAATAGCTAGAGCATCCCAAATTTCATGGGCTATTTTACATGTATAAATCCTATTGAATTATTCATATCCTAAGGCACAATATAAGGAATTAATTACTTTATAGTTATTCTTATAAGCTTCTTTAGTTGGTTCATCCCATGTATTTCAGTCAATAGCTATAATCTTATATTAATCTACAATTAAAGACAAAATTGAAAAAACCATACTTTCTAAATGAATTTTCATCTTTATTTTCCACTCAGAATAATTAGTTTCATTGAAAATAGAGGTCTATTGGTAGCATAACCTTTGAATCTATTATCCATAATAAAGAATAAATAATAGGTTTTTAAAGAGATAAAAATTTAGAACTAATATAAATTTATAGATATTTAAACCATAACTAAAATCACAGTTGAAAATATTTGAAAAATATTCTAAAACTTTGAAAATATAAGATTAAAAACAATCCTTTGATACCAAATGTTGGTTGGAGTAGGACACTCAAGTGGGGGGGGGTGGTGAATTGAGTTACTATCAAAATTCATGTTAAAATCCTTATTTAAAAATTCAACAAATTTAAAATCTAAACAGCCCTGTTAAACAAAGCTGTAGATTTATAAGAGTTTTGAATGTTCAATTAATTTATCAAAAGATTGATTAATTCTCAGTTACAACAATTTGAAATATTGATATAACTTTTGAAATTAATTTACTAAATCAAAAAGAGTTATAAACTATAACTAAGATTAACTATCAAAGAAATATTTAGTTTCATGAAATTTTTGAGAAAAGAGAGAAAACTAAATTTGAAAAACATAGCAGAGAAAAACAAGAGGTTCAGTCTCATGTAGAGACCTAGTCCTATTCAATTAATGATCACCTACCACTAAGTAGTTTATATTAATAAACTTGATCCACACCCTGGATCAGAGTTCACAATAGAAAAAAAGTCTATCCAGGATAACTAGACCTCTACCACAATTATTATTGGGAAACAAAGTAGAACTAGGACACCCATGGACCTCTTCTATAGTTATACGTGGGAGAAAATCGGTGCAAATGAGTGAGAGGGTGAAGATATACTATATGTTCCATCTTAGAATAGGAGAAAATATGTTTTTATGATATAAACTCACAAACACTACTAAAAAAGTAATAATAATGTTCATAATAGAGTAAAAATAATGAGAAAAGGTTTATAATGCTATGTGTGAGGTGCTAGAAGCTTTTGGACTTATTAGGTGTAGTGGATGTGAAGGTCGAGTCCACTTCTGGAAACAAACACCAAAACAGAGTGTCATGGAAGCTTTGTGTTCTGGTTTCTAGTGATATCCTTGAAGACTTTCCTCACTAGGATTTTTAGTATCATTGATGTTATAACTTTGGATCTAAGTAAATTATTCCTTGTATGCACAACAGTTTGATCAATTTTTTTGCACAGTCGAGCAAATTCTTATTCACCAAGCTTCTCTCTATATGGTTTCTGCGCTTTTTGCTCAAGTGATTTTTTTTTAAATTGTAGAGGTCAACAATAGGCACGTTCAAGATCATGTTCTGGTACCTCATACCTCATAATAGTCTTTGATAATGTCTAAGAATGACATATAAGGTCATTAATATAAAAAAGTATTGAGATACATAAATATGACTGTTTGAATTAATTATTAATTTAAGAGAAAAGAAAAATTTCTAAGTGTTGATTGATAGGTAATTTTGTCAGCAATTCCTTCTGTCGATGGGTCCTTCTATCAGTAGGTCCTTCTATCGATAAGTCCTTTTATTGGTAGGTCCTTCTATCGGTAGGTCCTTCTATCGATAGGTCTATGTGTCAGTGAGTCATTACTATTGGTTAGTTGTTCTATCAGTAAGTCAGACTATCAGTGAGCCAAACATGTATCAGCGACTCAACGTATTGATAGGTTAATGTGTCAGTGAGTCATTTCTATCGATGACTTATATATCATTGGATCATACTTCTACTAGTGACTCATCTGTTGGTAGCTCTTACTTCTGTCAGTGACTCATATATTGGTACATTATACTTCTGTTGGTGATGCATATTTCGGTAGCTCATACTTTTGTTGGTGAGTCATGATATTGATGACTCATACTTGTCCATTTTTGTCTGTTTTCCTTTCTTATATTGTAAACATTTATAGGATATGTTAAACTTATAGTTGAACATTGATAATTATAATTAAGAATATTTGAACTTAAAACTAAATACATGATTAAACATGATTTGACATGATTTGTGAGCATTAAAACTCAAGGGGGCCAACAATAACTATTTAATGTAGTATTCATTTAGAGTCATATATTTGATAAGGAAGTTTGTTTTATTTTGGTAGAATATCATTCAGGTGAACAATTAGTAATTTAAATATATTTTTTCTCCATATGATGCCAACTTTAAAATTATATAAGTTAAATACAACTGATAATGTTTTGTATTTAGTGTAATTAGTATACAATGGTCTCTTAGAACAACTATTTAACTTCTCAATTTTTTTGGATAATCAAGAAGTTCATCTTCAATTTCCATTTTCATTTCTTCCATATGATTTTCATCATCATTTACACTAATATTCATTTCAAATGATCCATAAACCATAGTATCATCCCAATCAGCGTGAACGTTCAGTTTTTTCCCATGTTTAGTCCAACCTTTAAAGATCTGATCTATTACTTGACAAATAAAATGTTCTTCCAAATCTTCCATACTAATTTTTATTGAATAATGACAATGTAAACACAGAAAAAGTATTTGATATGGTTTTTATGCATCCTATATTTCAAACTTGATGAACTCTTCAACTCCATATTTATACTATTTTAACATAAAATTAGTGTCTATCCATTTTCAATTCATTTCCATCATATTAGGTTCATAAAATATATATTTCGTACAAAAAATAAATAAATACTCATAAGATATGCATAATAAAAGGTTAAATTTATTGATAATTCTAATAAGGGGAAACCAAAATTTGATTGTTTCAAATAATTTCAGAATGTTTTGAAGGAAATGGGTAATTGAATTTAAGAAAAAAATTAATCCACTAGTGGTAGGTTTTATCCTCTGAATTCATCCAAAGTGATCACTCATACCCGGTATGGGATGAATACTACTTAGAGTAGTCTAAGAAACATAGGTTAATGTCTAGAAGAGATGGGGTATGAGTTTCAAGAAACAAAATGAAATAATAACAATTAAAGATATGGATTTTATGAGGATGAAAATATTCTCCTTAAAACTAAATTTTCTCAGGATGAGAGTTTTTAAAGAACTGGAAAACATTTCTTAGTTTGTTTCCTAATGCTGAAAAAAGTTTTAACAATAGTCTGATCCCTACAAGGGGCAACTTTATTGGTGTGACTATGAGAAGAATCAAGTTGATGATCTTACAGACACTCATGCTAATATATCCATTATAGTTTCAACATTCAAAACAATCATTCAAATCATTATTTCATGTATAATTAAAAAATATTTTACAAAAAATGTTAATAGAATGGATTTCTTATTCAAGTGAATCACTCAAATAAATATATTAATATAATAATAACTAATAAATTTTTTGGGAAAAAAATAATTAAATGGTTTGAAGATTAATAATTAAATTTTATGGGACGTGTTTAAAATTATTTAATATTAAAAATATTTATTTAAGCATTGGTAATTTTAAACATAATAAATTAAATTGATCAGTGAAGTGATCATGGGTAGAAGTTATATTTTTTGTGAATTTATTTTCTATGTAAAGGAAATTCAATGTGTTTTAAAGAAGAAACAAGATGAAGTTGTAAATAATTGGACAAGCAATGAAGTAATTGTCCTATGTTAGAAAAGGAATGTGGAATAGTTGGATGCTTGGTGAGCAACCCTTGACATCAAATGAGTGATGAAATAGTTTGTATGATAAAGAAAAATGTTAATGGTTAGAGAACTATCTACAATTGTAAACAGAATTTGGAATATGATATGGCAGTTTAAATGTTCTAGATAGTTTTTATAAGTTTTATTTGAAAAGGTTTAAAAAGGTTTAATGATCAAGAGAAGCTAGATTGAGTTTTAAGGAATACTTCCTTGATTTACATAGCATATTAGCTACTAAAATAAGAGATAAATATCTCTAAGATGAAGGTTAATTAAGGATGGAATGAGTGGAGGTAGTGAAGGATACTGAAATACTCTATATTTAATATTTTATAAACTAAAAAGGGAATTAAAATTAGCTAAAATGGGTTTGTAATTATTTTTGAAGTTCCCACAATTATTGAAAGATAATTTAATGCAAATTAAAGAGATTAAAATTGGTAGAAGATTATTTTATGTGTTTCTAAATTAATACAATGAATTATGTAATTTCTGAACTAGAATTATGAAAAATGGAAAAAGTCCTGAGGTGTGTAAAAATTAATCTAGAGTGATGTGGGAAAAAATTATGATATATGTATGGATGAATTAATCTACATAATCATATATTAACTCTTCATAAACATCATTACTTTTCTATGTAAACATGACTTGGTCCCATGTAAGGATGATTTTTGTTCTACGTAAGGATTAATGAGGTCATGTAAGAATCATATGTGTACACATCAACTTGGGTAATGATCATCCCTCATTTGTGTAAGCATAAATTCCTATGTAAGAATGAGTTATTTACTAAAAAATCATGAATACTCGATGCATAAGTATCATTACCTGTTCTATTTAATCATCAAAACATAGTAAAAATTGGAGAATTCTTCCAAATACAAAGAGAGTCTGCAGTTTTAAAAACTAATGAAGGGAATTAATTATGATGATTCCAAATCCATTATTTCATGTAAAAAACAATATGAATCTTTCTTAATCCTTGTTAGAACAAAGATTTTATGAAGCTGAAATGATATGGAAGAAGAGGAGATCAATATTATTTATATGTTGAATTTTAAATGAGAATATTTAAAATTCAATATTAGTGATCAAAATGAACAATAAATATAGATGATTACCAAGATTATATTCAGTGTTTTAAATATAAAAAAAATCTTCGTTCTTATACATAAATTAAAATAAAAAGTAGATTGAGTTTCTACTGTTGTGGGAAGATTCCAGATGAATCTATACAAGTTTCTTGGGAAGATATTATTCCCCAATGAGGAACCTATACACTAAAATCTGTCAAATATGTACATTTTATACATACATAAGAGTGAATTATTTATGAATATCAGGACAATATTTTTAGAATAAAGAAACCTGATCCTGTTGTATAAAGTTTAGAAGAACCCTCCAGCCGAGAAAAGAAGAGGAAGATATGATTACAAGCCAAAAATTCATAAGGAAGGAATCTAAACCAATTGCAGGGATCTCATTGAACTTGAAGGGTGATGTTTTTATCATATAGTATTGTGTAATCAATAGGAATTGAATGAGAAGGAGTAGATACCCTAAACTTGGAACCCAAAAGATATTCAATCCTAGAAAATTCCACACTAATGCACACCATAGAACCCAAGCAAGCAATAAATGAAGGAGGTGGTGAAAAAAATAACATACCATAGATTCGAGGCTTGTTTCGTCTGAGATAAGGTCAAGGGGGAGCGATGAAAAAAGTAGAATTCTGCGAGAGCTTGAGTGGGGCGACTGAAATTAGTTCAGTTAGGGTTCTTTTAAAAATGTCGGGGAGAGTTTTATCTATGCTTCCAAAAAAGTGATGATAAAGATACCTTTTATCAGTGCTAAAATAATAAGAAACGATAAAAGATATCTTTGTCATCACTTGTTTAGAATTGATAAAGGGTTTATAATTATAATTATAAATAAGTATATTTAATTTATAAATATTTTTATATTATTATAAATGTATTTAGATCATTATATATATTTATATAAATATATTTATATTTAATAAATATCTCAAATATATTCATTATTTAAAAATATTTATTTTAACTTTATAATTATTTAAGCATATAATTATTTATTTGTAATTATATAAATACTTTAAAAAAAATTTATTTATTTATTTATAATTATAAATATATTTTTTACAAATATAATAAATATACATTTATAAATATAGGTATAAATAAATATATTTTGAAATATTTTTATATTTATTTACTTATAGTTATAAATATATTTGTAAAATTATATATATTTATATAATTATATTAATACCAAAAAAACATTTTTTATTTATAATTATAAATATATAATTTTATCAATATAATAAAAATACATTTAAAAATACATTTATTTATAAATATATATTTACAAATGTATTTTTAACATTATTAATGAATGCATAATATTAAATGCATATAAGTTACAAATGAGTGAAATTGAATAATTAAAAATGAGAACACTTTAAAAATATTGAAAAAATGGATAAATTTTATTAATTGAATATAAATTATTAAAAATATATGTATATATATTGAAATTAAGATGAATACATATTAAAAATATTAAAAAAATGTAAATAAATATAAATAAATAAGTATAAATTAATATTAAAAATGATTAAATTCAAAAAATAAATAAAAAAATATTAAAAATTAATAATTAATACATAAATGTAATAATATAAAATAAATAAACAAAATTTACCAATAAAAACATAATATATTAAATGTATCATTTTAAAAAATGAAATTCTAAAATGAATATTAAAATTTGAAGAAATTACATAAATATTAGGTGTATGTGTTTCTATATAAGATTTCATTAATTTCGTAAATATTTGTGTGAGTGCATTTTATATAAGAATGCATTAATTATGTATATGTATGCGTAAAATCAATTTAATAGATGTTTGATATATGTTAAATTGAAAAATCAAATGTGTAATGCCCCAACCCCAATTACTCAGAGTTGGTTCATTATTACATAACATTGGCATGATCATAAGAGATCATGTCCCTAAAGACCATTCAGTTTAGTAGCCTTGGAAGTACTAGTTACATACATAAGTTTTACATTACATTATGAAATGAAAAGAAACATTGTTTATCTATTGAACACAATCATATTCCTTAGACTATCCTTTAAGATCAGTCATAATGTACTTCTTTGTATCCTAGGAAAAATAAAATATAAGAAAGGGATGAGAAGAGATGCTCAGTTATGATAACAATATAGAAAAAACTTTCATAAATAATCATAAACCTTGAAGGTAATGTATAAGACTAAAACATAATCTTTTTAAACTTAAACTTTAGCATAATATGGAAAGTATAAATCAAATAATGGAATTTTATTATTCACAAGGACATTCTACTAGTCAAATAATCTCATGTAATATCAATAGCTAATTTCATAATGATGGAATGCATAATACTAGACATCATAGACACATATTCAAGGCCTCGTGCAAAGACTAAAAATTAAAATTTTGTCAAGGCCTTGTTTCAAGGCACTAATTTTCTCATGAGACCTACTGATGCATCGAGGGGATAGAGCGGACCCTGCCCGTTACTTACAAAGTCCAATGCATTTCTCATATGAAAAGGGTGAGACATAACAAAAACATTCATATTAAAACTATCATACAAAATGTCAATACTTTAACTGAAAACCATGAATGGTATTGAAATTTCACATCCATAGTCAAACATATCACAAAAACTTCAATACAATATGGAATATTGTATCATAATAAATCAACTTCAAACAAGCATAAAATCCAATAAAGTATGTTGACATAGATGAAATAAAAACTATTTGAGAGAAATATCTCTTTCTATTTTTAAATCATTTAAAAGTCTTGTAATTATAAAATAAAACATTTATTTTTAAAATATTATTATAAACTTGTAACTGAAGCTTTGAAGGTGTTATAACGACGAAAAATATCCGCACCCACTGTATAAGTAAAAAAAATTCTTTGCTTAATTTGTCAAAAAGGTTATAAAGCACCTTGTTTGAAAAATGACAGAAAGATTTCTTTCAAAAAAATTTATAAAAAGTCAAAAAAGGTATAAGTTACTTTAACCCATAGTCTAGGAAATAGTAAAAATGTATTGAAATAAATTTTTAAGAAACACAGATGTGGATGATAAAGAAGTCCAAGTAGATACTTACGTATAAAGAACCTCGGATAATAAAGAGGTTGTGAAATTTAACCCTTACTTTGAAATTTTACTTAGTCAAGGGTAAGTTAACCTAATTTATAATGGTTAAATCATTTTTATTAAATTATACAAGAACTACATATATAAATATGATATCATATATGATCTTCTAATATTTCTTGGTTAACAATATTTCAGTAGTATCATTATTTTGGGTGTTAACTGATTCGTTTTCCTTTTTATGTTTTGTTACGTAAGTCATGTTTTTTTGTGGATAGTATGTATTTTATTCATATGCAGAATTATATTAAGTTCCAAAAAATTATTTTTAATAATCATTTGAAAATTATTCTTGAATGGTTACAAGGGGGAATGGAATCCCATCGCGTCGTGGAGACGGTAAGCCGTACGTACGCACGAGCGACAATATCATTCTATTGATGGTGAAATAGTATTCTTATCGATGATATATTATATATAAAGAATCATTAAAATATTATATTTATTATTCACATCTATTATACTCATTATTATACCCATCCAAATAATGAGGTGTTGAATAAAAAACTACACCATGACGTGGAGACGGTAAGCCGTACGTACACACGTATGGTGACTTTTTCATTCATAGGATGGATGGAATAATGAATATGGTTGTACCATATTTATAATAACATTATAATATGTAGAATATACTGAGGTTTTTATTTTGGTATACAAATAACAAATTAAGAGGAAGTGGAAGAAGAAAAAAACTTTGAAAGAGGTGATTAAGTAATTACCTCTTCTTCGGGTTCTTCCTTTTGATTTGAACAAAAGGGCTCCTTATGTTGGATTTATGATCCAATTAAGGCCTCTAGGATGAATTTAGGGTGGTTGGAAGGATATTTGAGAAGATTTTGTTCAAGCCAAATGACTTTGGAGGTTTGAATTTGAGAGAAGGTGATGTACTGTTTTATAAGAGAGGTGAGGGGAACTTTAAGAAAAGCTTGAAATATTAATTTATTATAAAATAATTTTCGGTTTCTAATAGCTCCAAATAGATTTATTTATAGGGTAAAGGGGTATGGGTAAAAATACTCTCAACCAATAGGTTTTATACAAGTTTAGGTCACCATATTAACATTATCTTTTAGATTTTACTCTTGGTTAAATAGTTTAACATTTACCATGTCTTCTTGTATTTTTAGATTACATGGTTAATTATTTACTATAAAATTCCAAGAGAATCTAAAGTGGTTAATTAATGACATATCTAACCATATCTAAGTCCTTTGGCTGAATCTTAGATTTTTAAGGGTATTATATAATTTAATAAAATAGTATTTTTTTAAAAATTCATTTATGTCAATTTTGACACTATTTAGTATTTGGTTTTTGTAAAAGTTATAATAACTTTATCACTTAGAAAAAATACATTTAATCAACACTAAAATTCCATATTAAACTATAAAATTCATGTATGGAAATAAAAGTTTCAATTTACATTTATTTTAATATTTATAACATCAATTATTTTAATCTTTCATTAATAAAGTAATTATTGCATCATCATTATGTCATAAATAAATTTAAGTATTTAATGTATAAAAATTATAAATAAAATACCAGAATGTATGAAATAATTTTAGATTTCAAATTAATATTTATAGTGAAATTTATCTTATGTGTAACCATATTTTAAAAATGCTTTAGTTATTAAACTTTAAATTTAATACTTTTAACTCTTCTTTAAATAAAATATAATAAATGTCGTAATCTAACCCAAGTGGATCAAAAGGACCATATTTTATTCCTAAGGTTGATTTTGGTGAAAATAAACTTATCTAATAGAATTAGGACATGTGTTGGGGTAATTATAATATCATTTTTATCTTTAATTACCCTAATTACTTTTAATTGTGGTAAATAAAATTCAAAAGTTACTATTCAAAAAAAATTATTTTCATCACATCGAACAAAATTTTACTTACTAATGTCAACCGTGTCTCTATAATTTTTGAAATTCAATTCACAGAATCGGTAAAATTACGTTTTATGAAAATTTGCAAATGTGTATAGAAGGTAGGTTAAAGACGTTAAAAAGTTCAATAAAATTTTATATGTCTAATCTTATTATAAAATGAATCCAATTAATTACATTAGACTAATATAGGTATTATTTGTCTATTTTTAATTTAAAATAAATGTAAATTAAAAATAATTTTTTAAATAAAAAGTCGGTTTTAAACAATAACACAATGTTTTTCACTATTCATCAAAAATTGAAAGTTTTCAGAAAAATACCAAAAATTCACCCTAATATAATTTTGATATTATAAACACAAAAATGAATTTCATTTTCAAAAATAAAATTAATAAAATTTTAAAAAGTGGGTATTACTATTAATAACTGCTTTTTAAACGCCTAGTTTGATTGGTTGTGGTGTGCTAGAACTCGAAGTTGCGTACAATGCAAAATATTATATTATTCAAAGAGAAACGTACCATGGAAGCTTGGGGTGTTACAAAATGACATTCAATAAATGTGAATTTCTCAATAAAATTAGTTAATATTTTAAATTAATAGTAATTTTTAATTATAAACCAATTTTCACTAAATATATGACTTTTTTATTGTAAGCATAAATATTTTTTATATAAATCGTAATTTAGGAAATATTATATATACTGATATATGTATATATCGAAATATATATGAATATATTTCTATATTAAATGTATTGATGAATAATTATGTATAAAAACCATTAAAAATGGATAAGAAATTAATATGTTTTTAATTATTACATTTTATTCATTTTCTATATCTATATTTAATATATATCATTTATTACTATTTATTATTAATGTGTGTATATATAGTAAATTTATTCATTTTTATTAATAATTGTTTCATTAATAATTTTTTAATAATTTTGTAATTTATTAATTTTTATTTTTTTGTTTTATTATTGCAATTTATTCTTTTTTAATTTTTTATTTAATTATTAAAATTTATTCATATTATATATCTATATTTACAATATACTATTTATTGATATTAATAATTTATATATATATATATTAAATTTATTAAATTTTATTAATAATTATTTAATTAATAATTTTTAATATCTTTTTACTTTACACATTTTTAATTATTATTATTTTAAGTATTTCATTTTATTAAGTTTATATATCTATATTTAATATATACTATCTATTAATATTTATAATATATATATTAAATTTATTATAATTATTCAATTATTTTTTTTAATTTATTATTTTTTAAATTTTTAGTTGCCTAATTATTTTTTTATTTCTAATACATGTATTTTTATTGGCTTGTATAAAAAAATTGGTCCATAGACTTGATCGGCTCATGTAGGACCCAAATGGGTGTATGAAAGTGAGCCAAGTTCCACAAGAAGCAGAGAGTGGGCTAGGAATGCTTGGTGGCCCATTCAGGGCCCACATATGTGTGTGTAGTTTATGTGGGAGACCATTCCCACAACATGATTTTGACTTTGGCATACGACAAAATGATATATAAATAAGCGGTCTCCCTTAGGCTATTTCGATGTGGGACTCATCTTGCGATCATGACCTTTATCAGGGTTTTCTTTAGCATTGATAAATTCATCCTTTATCGGCGCTTTTCACTAGCACTAATAAAGGTTGGTTCTGTATGTTATGCATCTTGTAGTAGTGTTTTCTGAAAAGACTAATTTTCAATGAATAGTGAAAATAATGATTTTTATTAAAAACATTATTTTCTTTTAAAGTATTTATATATTTAAATTCTATTTTGTATTAGTTTTAAAATTTCATTTGTTATATTTTATTTTAAAATATCCAATTATGGTTTCTGAAATTAATTTTATATTGAATTTATTATAAAAACATTTTATATTTAAATATGTCATTTTTCTGAAAAACCATTTTTCATTTCATTTTTTCGGTTTAATTTTAAATTAAATTCCCCCACTTCTATATTTTGAATTTTGAAAAGTGGATTCCATATTTATAATCAGTGGTCCAAATTTGGTAAATAAATCCTTTTAATTTTTGGTGAATATGAATAATAACCTTAGTAATTTTTATTATCATAGTAAAGGGTGAAATAGGTAATTAAAGTTAGAAATATAAATATACGGACCATAAAATTATCAAAAACCTATAATTAATTTTTTTTATAACTCCATATCATCCATGATCATCCAAAATTCATTTATTTGGTATTTGTTTTCAATTTTTATGAGATTATGACCTTTATAATATTTTATTTAAATAAAATTAAAAAATATCACTTTCTTATTTTTATTAACTATAATATTTTTAACATAGATATTACCATAGGATATGTTATATTATAAATAGTATTTTAAAATCTAAAAGATTTATCTTTAGCATGATATTTTATTTTAAATTTTAGTTAATAAATAATTACCGTAAATATTTACACAACGCTAACACAACAATTATTAAATTAATTAAAAAAATAAAATAAATGATATTAAATTTTTTAAAATAAATATTAATTAATGTAATTAATTTTCTCCACGAATTTTATTGATTGAAATGAAATGTTAGGGATATGATAAAATATTTTTTTTGTAATTTTACTTATTGTCTTTATGTTATTAAAATCAAAGTAATTAATAGTTCTAAAAATTGAAATTAATGATATATTATAATAAATAATATTTTATTAAATGATATAGAATTCCTAATAAAATTATATTCATAAAATTAATTAGGATATGGTTTATGATATCACCCATGGTCCATTTATAGTCCTTTTGTTCATTTATAGTATATATATTGACCCTTGAAGAGTAAAAATCCTTATTGTCACTGTAAGTGTGAAAGAGGTTATGAGGGATTAAAACTAAAATATAAGGGTAAAAACATATTCAAAGCTTATATAATTTTTATTTTATGAGATTATTTAGATATATACTCATCATATCTTAGAAATAAATCATTTTTGATCCATTTAAAATTTAAAATTACTTTATATTAATTTAATAGTTTGAGGAATTCCAAGAGTGCCCATCCCCTCATTTATAAAAGAGCACATCTTCTTCTAAAAAATTCACAATTAAAAACCATTTTTTCCATAAATAACTACCCAAATAACTTCCTAGAATACCTCCCCTCATTTTGAGAGACTTTTTTTAGGTATAACACCAACCTTATAGTGATTAAGGAATTAATTAATAGAAATTTTCCAAAGAAGAGGTATCATTCTTAACCGCATGTTTTAGTTTTATTTATTATTTCACCTCATTCAAATATTACTTTACCATTACTATATAATAAAAAAATAATAATAAATATAATTTGGTGTTTTTATCTTTATGTAGTAACATATATCCATTTACTCTTCCATCAAATTGGAAATGAAACCATCGTTCGTGTGTACGACGGACTACTGCCTTGCAAACCAATGTGATTCGTTTTCCATCACCGTATCTGATGGATAGATTATAATGATTGAATTTATATTTATATATGATATTTATGATACATTTATCATTTTTAAAATATAATATATCATTTAACTTCTTACGTTTCCATCCTCTAAAAATTGATAATGTTGTTCGTGTGTACCTATGGACTACCACCACCACGAAGCAAAGTTATTCGTTTTTCATCCCCACATCACATGGATGAAATATATAATTATATTTAAATAATTAATATTATATTTATGATATTATTATCATTATTTGAACATAAAATAAACCTTCTTTCTATAATGATCATTAAAAAATATAAATGCTACTCATGCGTACGTACGACCTACCATCTCTATGATTGTAATGTAGTTCATTTTTTATAACTCTATTTAATGATTGAACTTGAAATTATAATTTATTTATAATAGTGATAATTATTTCTTGATTGTTATTTTGGATATGGTTTATTAATGACCACTTTGACCATAATCAACATACCCAAGTCATTTTGGACTTATGAACCAAATATCATTAAAAATATAACATGAACTTAAATGATTAAGTAATTTTATATAACATGGTAATGAATGATATAAAAAGAATTATAAACTTGAAAAAGTTTATTAATAAATTAAATAATTAACCTAATTTTATTATTTAGGAAGATAAATAACGTACGTGATGAGTCAGGCTCAAGGTAATGGACTTTCTTTTAAAAATTATCTTTTAAAGTTTCCCTTAAAACTCACTTTTTATTCCATGTCTAGATTTTATAAAAACGTTTTAATGAAGGTTTCTCATATTATTCAATAATTTTTTAAATTAATTTTTACCCATGTTTGAATTTTTAAAAAACAATTTGAAATAAATCTTTTTGGTCATTTTCCAAATGAGGTAATTTGTGACTTTTCTAAAAAAAGTAATAAAGGAATGTTTTTTTAACTTAAACTGAATGAGAGTATTTTCTTGATGTCATGAATAATATTTTATTTTAAACTCAATTTACAAGTTTTCATGGTTCTTTTCAATGAAAATTATTTCCTTTCTAGTTTCACAAATTTTCAAATAAGTGATTTTGAAATGGAAAAATTATTTTCAAAAAGAAATGTTTTTATATTGAAATCTTTTATGTATCATGTTATAGTTCTTAGAAATTTTTTATTATTATGGGTGGTTCTGATATAAACCAAATATGTGCAGTTCCATGAAATCTCGATAATAAATTGTTTATGGATGTTGATCGTATGATTATTCCAAATATGGGACAGAGTTAACTGATTAGGTTTCTCTTAAGTGATAATGGGAATATACTATGATGGTTATTATAAAATTAACTGTGATAGTTAATATATGAGTATCCATGAAAATTAAACTAAGGTAATATTCAGAAGTTAAACTTGAAGTTATTCCATTAGTATCTATGATGGTTACTCCGAATTTATCCTTGATGATTATTCTATATTTACGAGTGAAAAGTATAACTTTGTGAATTTTTTTCATGGGATTGGAAAATTTGTAAAGAAAACATTATGAGTTTAGTTTTACTTAAATATTTCTAATTAAATGTTTAAAAAAGTTATGAATAGAGAATATGATTTCTTAGGTAAGAAATGAGTTTATTTTTAGCCCAATATTTATTATGAAAAAGGTAAATTTTTATAATTATTCATGGACTGATAGTTTCTTTCTTTATTTAATGTCACTTACTAAACTTTATATGATCATACATACAATATATCTTATTTTCTATGTATTATTTTTAAATATTATATGGATTATTTTTGAGACCATGAATTGAGACAACATGCAATTCCAAGGTCTGGTGTGTCCAGAATAAATATTTGAAATATGTCAAATATATTAAATATCACGCTCGCTTGATTTTCCTGGAAAAGTATAATAACTTCTAAACGGGTGTTGGATCCAAAATCCTAGGGCACCATTGAACTCAGAATATGAGATTTACCCTAGGTGTGAATTAACATTGGTCGGCACATGTTGTTTTTACGATTGTGGAAATGACTAAAATAATTAAATAAAATTATTTTCTTTTGATTTGTTGATGGAATAATTGTTATGTATTTAAATAGAAAATTATGGATAATCCACAGGTTTAGCGACATAACCTTGGAGCCTAAAGAGGATCATTTGAGAGAGCTATGTATAATCCTCTTAGGAGAAGGATGATGGATAATGGATCGAAGATCAACACACTTCATATTCGACAGATATTGCCTACGACAGTGAAACAAAAACAATTATTCATCAATTATTGATCTAAATCAAGGTAGGGTGTGTGTTTTAATTGTATTTCTTCCCCATTATTTATTTCTATGATGAACATATACAAATTCACGAACAAATTGATCCATGTTTTGATCATTATGGGGGACGTGTTTATTTTGTGGGGATATTACTTTTAGATTTGTTTAATTGGTTTTTTATTTGTTCTTAATTATAACGACCCTAAATTGTGTTTAACCGAACACATCTAATGTTCATTCCTATTTTTCATGTTTTGTGATTTTTGTCTCATATTTCTATATTTGTCTTGGGCATTTTTGTTTGTCCTGTAGGTTGATGCTTTACTAATGAATCGATTTTTGTGCACATGTCTCTTGTCCCAACGATCTGAGATTTTAGATCTAGACTCGGTATGATGAAATATAGGTGTGATGGTGGTAGAAGTGAATGAATTAGATTAGTTTAGAAACCCCTGTTTTTTTGAGCTAGATGTGTGGAAGATAATTTAGAAGAATGATTCCATTTTTTGAGCAGATTTGATGGCCAGAGTGCGTTGCCTATCGACAGTGAGGTTCAGACAAGATAGATCCATGTTTTTTTCTATGGGAGGAAAATTTTAAAGAGGTGGTAGTGTAGGTGTGATCGGAAGGTAGTAGAAGGGTTTATGAAAAAACCCAAAACACATTGCATTTAGTCCTTGACTACACAACATGTAGTACCATTTAAATGACTTGGTGTTTACTTAGAATAGTACATAAACATGTGATAGAATACACAGTGTGTCTCCACAATTTGTATTCCCCCACAAGGACACAGGTTGGCCTAGTACATGGGTTGCGCAATGTACTGACACATGGTTGGAGTGCCTTGCATGCCTACACAACATGTACTATTTTGAACAAACATGATTTGAATGACATGTTCCGTTTATACGGGTAGAACCCGAGGTCAAGGGACACGACATATAATGACCGATACATTTATGAATACAATTATCTTTCTTTTAATTTCTTATGGATATATAAAGCACTTGAAATATTTTTTTTATATATCCAATTGATTTTAAATTATTGTTAAGTATCATTACCATTAATGATATAGTTGTTGAACAATAATCGCAAAACTCATATAAATATAAGGTTTTAACAAATAATTTTGACATAGATAAAGGAGATAATGGCCTCTTCCAGTCGACTCGGTCCGTACAAATCTCATTTCTCAGATCTCATAAAGGAGGTAACATCACTGGGCTTCACTCTTGACCAAGCCCAAACCAAGCTTCAACACGTTATGCTTGAACAGAATCCTCTACGGGAGAAGTTCAAGTTAATAGAGATTACCACACGAGCAATGTTGTCTGAGCCACCCCAAGAGTCTATCACCTTCACACACCTTACCCTTACTTCTTATGTGGGTGTTATAAGGGGTTATGTAACAAGGTATTAATTACTTATTGTGTAATCTCTTTTCATAAATAAAAATCTTATTCCAACAATACGTTTATGAGAATAGTCTTTCTTAAAAAGAATGAAGAATTTAATAAATTAATTTTTTGGGTTTGAATGGTACTTTTGAGAAATATATACATTAAGGTTTTTATTAATAATATTATAAAAAAAGTTCTTTTAAATGATTATTATGTCAATTCCTTATTTAAAAATTATTAGGAAATCAGTTTGATAAGAGGTATATTTTTATATGATAAAACAGAAAGTGTATTTTTAAATTAAAGAATATATTTTAAGGAATTAATAAATTTTTGAAATAATTAATATTTTAATAAAATATTATTATCAAATTAATTATTTTTAATAATAAATGAGTATATAATTTTCCTAAAGTCAAGTGTAATTTTTATTAAGTTTTAAAAACTATTTTTGTCAAAACCCATCAATTTTAAATAAATGTCGATTCTCATTTTAAAAGTGAAAATTCATATATTTAAAAACTTATTAAATAAAATAAATATTATTTTTAGAATCATGACATTGAAATTATCCAACGATGAAGTTTTCATAATTTTATGAGATAGTCAAATTTTTGGGTAGAAATTAAATAATATATAAATATAGTGTGTTTTATGACATCATAATGACCTCATAGTGATGTAATAAATACTATAAAATGGATATTCGACCAAATATATGTTTTAAATTTAAAATAATATGATTTTATATTTATTTGATTTATTTTATAATGCCTTAGTGAATCCTCCAAAATGTATATTATATTTTATGATTTTAAATTCATTTCCTTGAGGGTGTGACTCACCTCCACATAAGAAAGGATAATATTTTAATTTCTTCAGCCCTTAGACTTATAAAATAATGTTTTCCACTCCTCTTTTCTGGAAACTATGGGAAAAAACCATTGTTTGGTTTGTGGTTTTGAATATTTTAGTGTGTAGTGTCCGAAACCTAAATAATAAAGAATTCCCCCTCCTTTCATATATAAACCCACCCAAGAACCCAAGAACCCATTCCTCTTCACTCAAACTCCTTGAATCTCATACTCACTCTTCTATCCACTTCCTAGAGTCCTCCCATGGCTCCATAATATCCCTTGAAGCCTCTCCCAAACCTTTGGGATCACACATCCAAGTAAGGGACCCTCACTTTCCTTCCTTTCTCATTTTGTCCAAGTTTCCTTATATTGTTATACCATTTTATTTTTTAATTATAAAATATGGGGTATGTTTTCACACCTCTTCCATACTTACCTTTTTATATTTTAATGATGATATACCTATTTAAATCTCATTAATCTCTCCTATGTACACCCGTAACCATGCCGAAATTCTGTAAGGGATTTCTCTCTCCTCATTTCCATTCATGCATTTTTCTTATATTATGCATCTCAAATTCCATTTCATATGTTGGGATATTAATATCCATGATACCCTTACCAACCATTTCATTTCTAAATGTTTATATACCCCTTTCACTCTCATCAACCCATTTTATGAATCCCCATGTGATGCCGTTATGCTGCTGGAATTGCACCGCGATTTTCATTACCAAAATCAATGTGTAGTGAATACCATTCTCATTTATCTATCAAGGGTATTCACCCGTATGAACATATAATTATTGATTACAGACTTTCATATATGTATTAAACATTCATTTATTGTGTAATAAATGATGATTTTGAATGGATACATGTTATATGTTCTATGTGACACACTTAAGCATGAGAGTAAAATGTTCATGAAGGGTACGCCCTGATAGCACACCAATGCATTTGGTAATGTTTAGTATCATGATACATCATGTTGAGACAAAGGTTTACCTTATTCTTTTTGGTAATTTTTTTCACCATTTTAGGACAAGGGTTTATCTTATTTCTTTATGTTTATGATGCAGTGTTTTAATTTGTTGCCACATTTCCACATTATGATAATCATGCTATATAATACATTTATGTTCATGTGTCTATTGTGATACATTGATATACCTATTTCCTAACATGTATTGTATTCTTCATGTTATGACTTATTTACTCCCTTATTGGGATTTATAGATCACCATTTTATTTTATATTTCTCCAGGTTATCTCATTCAATCCTAATTATGAAAGAATGTTTTTGTCATGTAACAGAAGTTTTTTCAATAAAGATGTTTCATTTTATGTCTTATATTGTCATGTAATGTTTCTAAGACCCAATTAAACTAGACCTCTCAATATTTTGTGTTGTATTAAGTAAAAGTTTATGTAATAAAGAATGTTTAAATTTGTAATAAAGACTAGGGTTTTTATAGTTAGTATCAAAGGATATGTTTACTTATTTTTCGGATTAGTATTAGAAAACCCTAGTGAAAGCCTTAGAGATAAGACTAAGTAAAAGAAAAGAATCCCAAAATTTTGGTGAGTATAAAGTAAGTGGTTTATCAAGAAAATACATCCCTGTATGGATACAAAAAAGTAGATGTGGCTCTTGCACGGATGTATCAAGGGGTAAAACCCGAAAACATCGCTTTGAACTAGACTTGAATGTGAACTGGTGCATCAAAACAAGGCTTTCTACAATCTTGGTTCAACACTCCTAGGGGATATGATTTAGTAAATTCATAATCTTAGTATGAACCATTATTAAGTAAACAAAAAAATCACATAAGAGTATACATTAGGAAATATATCATGGATAACTTAGATTGAAGCCTAGAAATTCATAAGTTAAGGAAGTAAATGTAATATATAAGTAATAATTTTTTTCATTGGATTACACTTCATTCGTTTAATATTTTAAAATAATTTCCCCAATGTTTCCTTTTATTTGATCCAATGGATGGTAATAGGAGGACTCGGGCTAATAACCAATGCGAAGATCAATGTGACAACTGTTCTAATGAGATATCCAATCAAATGGGAGTGGGAATTTAAAACCTTTTCATGATACTCTCTTAGATAACTTAAGTTTTTAATAGAAACATGGGTCAATAGGAACATTCAACCCCCCTAATAAAGAACAAGTTGCAATCGAGAGCTTCGTGAGACAAATACGTAATACTTTCAATGGATCATCTGATCCCTCAATCGCTGAAAAATAGATCAGCTCCATTGAGAAGATCTTCTCCATCCTTCAGTGTTTGGAATAAGAGAAGGTTCTTCTGGATACATATCATATGGAGGCTGAAGCCGATCAACGGTGTACATTGATAAAAAATTCCAAGCCTAAGGAAGATATCGAGGTGATGGGATGAAAGGATTTTTAGTAACTGTTTTTCGTTAAATATTTTCCCCACACACTCCCTCTTAATATGGAATATATTTCCTTACAATCAAGCAAAGTGATGATGAATCTTTGGGTCGTATTAGAAAAAATTCACCAGACTTTCATGATACACCTCTGGTTTTTTCATTACCCCCGAATGCAAAGTTGACCGCTTCTTTGGTGGGTGAAAACCTAAGCTATGGAAATCCCTAGTGATCTATGACTTTGATATCTATAAGGATATATTTCGATGTGCCCTCAAAGTTGAGAGATAGATCGGTGAATATTAGGGGTATCATGGGGATAAGAACCAGAATGTGGACTTTAATTGTGAAAGTTCAATAGATATACCCAATGGTTCTAAGAAATTATTGAATCCCACTTGCTAAAGGTGCAGAAAGAATCACCCTAGATATTTCCTGAAGGGGATGAGGAAATTATTTAGGTGCAGGAAGGAAGGGTACCAATCCAATGATTACTATTAAGAAAAACTCACCACTGCAATAGAGGAAAGGAATGCTCCACTTGATCCTCAACACATTATTCATTACTACAAATGCAAATAACCAGATAAATTTGAAAACTAGTTCCCTAATCCAAAGGTTTTTGGAGGCAACCAACAACCTCCTAGGCATCAAGGGGGAGCTTTTTCTATCACTACCACTGAAGAGAATCTCAAAAACGAATTGGTGATAGGTACACTAGTTATTCATTCAAGAATAGTGAACATACTTTTTGATTCTGGTTATACACATTATTTTATATCCCAAAATTTTAGTAGAACAATCCAAACATAACTACAAATAATGGAAGTAAAGATGTCGGTGAAAACAAAAAACAAGGAAATTATTGCATCCCATGAATATAACTCATCCTCTGTCACAATTCTTGGATTGAACTTCCCAGTGAAACTCATTATACTTCCCTTTGTGGAATTTGATACAATTATTGGCATGGATTGGATTTAACTATATAGATCCAACATAAATTTTCACAAGAGGGAAATAACTCTCTATTTAGTGAATCAACCCCTGATTCTATACAAGTGCAAGGAGGAGGATGAATATTCTTTATCACCATCATCTCAAGCATGGATATTCTTTCCCTATAAGCACATGTATCTTTCTTAGATGATTGAGTCTAAGTAAGGAACCATCTTCAAAGACACACTTATTTTAATGGAATTCACTAATATGTTTGTTGAGGAATTACCTGGTCTTCCCCCTAGAATAGATTTTGAATTCTCGATTGATCTTATACCTGGGGCGCTGCCAATATCCAATACTCTATATAGAATGGCTATTGTGGTGATTGAGTATTTAAAGAAAAAACTATATGAGAATATAGATAAAGGGTTTATATTCCTAAATGATTCACCATGGGGTGACCTAGTCCTCTTCACCAAGAAGAAGGATGGGTCAATGCACTTTTACATTTATTATCGTGAGCTCAACAAGATCATGATAAAGAATTAGTATCCTTTTCCACAAATTGATGAATTGTTTGATTAGATACATGGAGCACAATAATTTTCCAAGGTGGATCTATGGTCAGGATATTACCAAGTAAGGGTGAAGAAGGAGGATATCCCCAAGAATTATTTTCATATATGGTTCGAGCACTATGAATTCATAGTAATGCCTTTTGGAATCACTAATTCTTTAGAAATCTTCAAGGACTTAATAAAGAGATTATTTAGAGATTTCCTAGAAAAATATGTGGTATTATTTATAGATGATATTATAATATAATCCAAAACCAAGGAGGAGCATGAGGAGCATCTAAGCACTATACTGGAGACATTGCGAAAGGAGAAGCACTATGAAAAGTACATCAAGTGTGAGTTTTGGTTGAAGGAAGTCTCATTATTGGGAAATATCATCACAAGAAATGGGATATCTATGGATCCTTACAAAATTAAAAAAATTGAGGGATGGGAAAGTCTAAAATATATTAAAGATATCCATAGATTCCTGGATTAACTGGATATTATCGCCAAATTGTGAGAAAGTTCTCATGATTTTCAAACCCTATTACCAAGATAAGTTA
Source organism: Viscum album (assembly GCA_963277665.1). Classification (NCBI taxonomy): domain Eukaryota; kingdom Viridiplantae; phylum Streptophyta; class Magnoliopsida; order Santalales; family Viscaceae; genus Viscum; species Viscum album. Next base: position 46,087,121 of record OY728156.1, read on the forward strand.
GAAGGGAGTCAAGTTTTTTTGAAATGATGAATGTGAAAAAAGATTTATAGAGTTGAAGAAGAGGATTACACTTAACATTGTGCTCACACTACCCATAAGTGGGGAGATTTTCTTAATCTTCATCGGTGCTTCAAAGAAGGTCCTGGGCTATGGGTTGAGGCAAAATGACAAATTCATCACCTATGCCTCAGGGCAAGTGAAAATTCTTGAGAAAAACTATCCCACACATGATCTGGATTTGAAAGGTATGCTATTTGTGTTGAAAATATGGTGGCATTATGTCTCTAGAAAAAAATTTGAAATATATATGGATTACAAAAGTCTCAAATATATATTCATACAAAAATATCTGAACCTGCGCCAATGAAGATGGTTATATCTCATCAAGGATTATGACTCCTCAATCGATTACCACTATGGGAAAACAAACAAGGTGTCAAATACTCTAAGTAGAAAAGACCCAATGATTCTATCATTTATGATAATTTAAGAGGATATAATCTTCTTAGATTTTATGAAGATAAACATCAGAATCATAATGATGGTAACATCATGAATCCTTTAAAAAATTATTGCTCAACCATATCTTTTTGGAAAGGTTAAAGGATGCTCAAAAAGATGATGTGGGAATTCAGAAGAAAATAGAAACTAACAGAAAAGGTAAATCCTCAAAGTTCAATGTTCATGAAGAAGGAATTGTGAGATTTGGGTCAAGACTAAATGTTCCATCAAATCCTTAGTTAAAGAAATAACTTTTGAATTATGTACGTCGTTCAAATTTATCCATCCACAGAATAAACACAAAGATTTATCAAGATATTCGAGAGAATTATGTGTGGGATAACATGAAGAAGGAGATCACCAAATATTAGATCAAAGTGCTTGGTATGTCAGAAAGTGAAGGTTGAGGGGGAAAATTCTAAGGGGATGATGAAACCATTACCCATACCAACATGGAAATCGAAGAACATCACCATGGAATTTTTCAATGGAATTTAGAAAAAATCTAAAGGAAAAAAATTCTATCTGGGTTATTGTGGATTGTCTTACTAGTACAACACACTTGATTACAATTAAAGTGGATTTCTCATAAAATAAACATGAACAGATATACATTAAAGAAGTGATAAGGCAACATGGTGTACCACTATCAATTGTATCCGACTGAAATCCAAGATTCATCTTTATGTTTTGGAAGAGTCCCCAACACACTCTGAATACTAAGCTAAACTTCAGTATGGCTTATCATCCTCAAATTGATGTCAAATTTAAGAATACTATCCAAAAACTTGAGGAAATGTTGAGATCATTCTCAAGGGAATTCAAAGAAGGGTTGGATCAATATCTTCCTCTATTTGTGTTATCTTATAACAAAAATTTTCAATCAAGCATAGAAATTTCTCCTTATGAAGACCCTTATGGGAAGAGGTGTACAACACCAGCATGTTGGGATGAATTCAGTTATCAAAAACTTCTAGGTCCAGAAATGGTCGATGAATTGGTGGAGAAGGATAAAACCATCCAACAACACATTAAAGCTACTTAGAGTCGACAAAAGAGCTATGCTGAAAATCATTGACAAGACCAATAGCTTGATGTTGGAGACATGGTATTCCTCTATATATCACCATGGAAGAGAGTTATGAGATTTTGAAAGAAGGTAAAGATTATTCCAAGGTAGATTATCCCTTTTGAGATCCTTGATTGCATTGGAGTAGTGTCTTATCGACTAGCACTCTGACCGAACCTGTCTCATGTACATGATGTGTTACATGTACCACTCTTAAGGAATTACATACCAGACCCATCACATGTACTCAATATATAGGTGGTACCATTGGATAATGACCTCTCCTATGAAGAGAAGATGGTGAAAATCTTCGATCATAGGGAAACAGTTCAATTAAATAAGAAAATTTCCCTCATGAAAGTATTTTGGTGAATTGACAAGTTTGAAAAAGCAACATAGGAAATAAAGGAAGTTATGAGTGGAGGTTACCCTCATCTGTTTTAGTTTGGTAGATAAAAATTTTGAGGGATAAATTTCTTAAGGGGGGAAGGTTTTAATGACCTAGACATTTATTAAAAAAAATACATTTCTTTTAATTTCTTATGGATATAGATTATAGATGAAATCCTTTTGTTTTATTATATCTAATAGATTTTAAATGACCGTTAAGTATAATTACCATTAATGATATAGAAATTGAACAATGATCACACAACTAATTTAAATATAAGGTTTTAAAAAATTCTTTCGACACAACCCAAGCTGAGGTTTAACATGTTAAGCTTGAACAGAATCACCTATGAGATAAGTTCAAGTTAATAGAGATTACCACCCAGGCGATGTTGTCTGAGCTGCTGCAAGAGTCTGTTACCATCACATACCTTACCCTTAGGTCTTATAATGGTGTTATAATGGGTTATGTAACAAGGTATTATTTACTTATTGTGTAATATGTTTTTATAAATAAAAGTCTTTTTCTACCAATTCCTTTAAGAGAATAGTATTTCTTAAAAAAATGACAAATTTGACAAATTGATTTTTTAGGTAAAAATTGTAATTTTTAGAAATATATATATTAAGATTTTTATTAATAATATTATAAAAATAATTCTTATAAATTATGATTATATTAATTCCTTATCTATAAATGATTAGGAAATAAGTTTGATAAGAGTTATATTTTTAAAAGATAAGAAAAAAGTACATTTTTTTAATTAATGAATTTATTTTAAGAAATTAATGAATTTTTGAAATAATAAATAATTTTATAAAATATTATTATCAAATTACTTTTTTAATAATAAATAATTATATAATTTTTATGAAGCCAAGTGTAATTTTTATTAAAGTTTAATTTTTTTCAAAGACCATCAATTTTCAATAAATTTCGGTTCTCATTTTAAAAGTGAAAATTAAAATATTTATAAACTTATTTAGATAAAATGAATATTATTTTTGGAATCAAGATATGAAAATTATTCAACTATGATTTTTTCATAATTTTTTGAGACAATCGATTTTTTGGGTAAAAATTAAATTATATATAAATATATAGTGTGTTTTATGACATCATAATGACACAATAGTAATGTAATAAATACCATAAAATAGATAGTCAACCAAATATATGTTTAAAATTTAAAATAATGTGATTTTAGATTTATTTTACTTATTTTATAATGCCTTAGTGAATCCTCCAAAATGTACAATATATTTTATGATTTTAAATTTATTTACTGAGGGTGTGACCCACATCCATATAATCAAGGCTAATATTTTAATGTATTTGGACCTTGGACTTATAAAATAATATTTTCCACTCCCCTTTTCCAAAAACCATTGGAAAAAACCATTGGTTGATTTGTGGTTTTAAATATTTTAGTGTGTAGTGTCCATAACCTAAAAAATAAAGAATTCCCCCTCCTTCCCTATATAAACCCACCCAAGCACCCATTACTATTAACTAAAAATATTTTAAGCTATTTTTACCTATACTATACACTCCCTAAAGTCCTCCCAAGGTTGGAAAAATCTCCCAATAATCCTCTCTCAATCCTTTGGGATCACAAATCCAAGTAAGGGATCCTCACTTTCCTTCCCTTCTCATTTTTGTCCAAGTTTCCTTATATTGTTATACCATTTTATTTTTCAATTAAAAATTATGGGGAATGTTTTATCACATCCTAAAAAATTCACTTATTATGTTTTAATGACTATATGCCCCTTTCACTCTCATTAATCACTCCCATGTACACCTATAACCATGTTAAAATTCCGTAAGGGATTTCTCTCTCCTCATTTACATTCAATAATTTCTCTTATATTATGCATCTAAAATTCCATTTAATATGTTGGGATATTATGATACATGATCCCCTTTCTTCCCATTTTATTTATAAATTATGAGATACCCCTTTATCTCTCATCAACCCATTTTACGAATCCCCATGTGATGCCGTTATGCTGCTAGAATTGCACTGTGATTTTCCATGAAAAAATCATCATGTAGTGAATACCATACCCATTTCTATATCAAGGGTATTCACCTTTATTCACATATACTTATTTATTATAGACTTTCATATATTTATTTCACATTCCCTTACCATGGAATAAATGATGATGTTGAATGAATCCATGTTATATGATCTATGTGGCACACTTAAGCATGAGATTAAAATGTTCATGAAAGATGCTTCCGGAGAGCACTCAAATTCATTGGTTAATGTTTTGTATCATGATATGTCATGCTGAGATAGGGTTTTACCTGATTTATTTTTGGATATTTTCCACCATGTTGGTATAGGGGTTTACCTGATTTCTTTATGTTTATGATACAATGTTTTTTGTTGTTGAAACATTTCCATGTTATGATAATCATGCTATATCATGCCTTTATTTTCATGTTTCTATTGTGATCCATTAATATACATATTTACTGACACATATTATATTATTCATGTTATTCTTTTTTACTCACTTACTTGGCTTTATAGATCACCCTTTCCTTATATATGTCCTCAGGTTGTCCAATGCAATGCTAAGTACAAAGGAATATTGTGGTCATGTAAAAGAAGTTTTCAATAAAGATGTTGTATTTTATGTCTTAAGTTGTCATGTATTGTTGTTAAAACCCAAATAAACTATAAATATTGATCTTATGGGTTGTATTAAGTGCATGTTTATGTAATAAAGCATGTTTAAATGTGTAATAAATACTAGGGTTGTTATACGTCATGTAACCCCTCCACACACTGTGTACTTTTTCTTACATTGATTAGATCTATTTTAATCAATATATTGAACAAGATTAGTTAAATTTTTTTCTCCTTATCATTTTCCTAAAGGTTGGTATGAATCATTTCCTACTCCTAGGACTACGATCCATTCAGCAGGACTTCCTGGATAGAGTCATTGGAATCCCCCCGAGAGGCCAAGTGTGGGATCCTCTATTCATCTTCATGCCCTAGGTAGAGTTCCAGGAATCAACATGAACAATCCTACTAGGATATGATCCTCTACTTATATGGTTAATTCATATTGAGTTATTGGTATCACACCATGGCCCTGGATGTGATTCTCTTCTATGTATTGTATTCTCTTAAAATCTTTTAGCATGTATTCTCTCTCATGATGAGACCCGACGAGACGTACCTCTCAGACGGATGTCATCAGTGCTATCAGATTCAGGAGTGTGTTATACCAAATGATTTCTTCATTGTATCTTCAAGATATAATCTTAGGATGGTATACTATGTTTGTGAATTACCCCAAGACTGTGTGTCTTTTTAGAGTATATCTGAATATTCTTGTATATGTGTTGAAGACATATACCTATGTTGTGATGATTGCATTTCCATTTACTATATTAATTTTGGTTTTTAGAGGTGTCCTATTGAGTATTGTTATACTCAACCATACATGGTATTTTCCTACATGTTTCATTTCTTGTGTATATGATCAAACTTTTGATAGAGTCCTAGGAGGACTAGGACTAGACAGTGCTTTATGAGACCGAAAAGGCTAAGGTGTGTTCCTGTGGCTTTTAGAGAGTATTCCCAATACCTTTAATTTTAGGTTGGACTTGTGTTACATACTTTTTTTGTGGTAGGATATTATTTGGACCTCCTTACATTATTTACTTCTTGTTATTATATGTTTGTGGGATATATATGTTTGCATTCACTGGTTGTTCAGTTATTTTTTTACATTTCAATATTTTGTTGTCTTGGAAATGTGTGCATGTGTACATGTACTTAGAAAATTCCTCCCATGTTAGTGATATGGCTAATTGGTTCTAGTCACCATAACTTTTCCTATGGGAGGTGGGCTTGGGGAGTCGCATAATGGGTCCCATAGGTACAAGTTGTGAAAGAGTGGTATCAAAGTGGTTGGTTCTACTTTTGGACCAGGAGTCTATGAGATTGGTTTGGATAAACAATGTTATGTGTTTAGAGTTTGGCTTTTAGGCTAGAGAATCCAGTATTGGTGCAGCGGCCGATGTATCCATATACCAGGATTCTGACAACCTACTTTTTAACTTGGTACATGAGACTAATGGTTGTAGGGAAAACAATGGTACATATATAATATAGGGTTGTGGTTTGACGCACATCTTGAGTCAAATATCTATATATAACCATTTATCATGGTACATATTTTTTGTTTTAGGATTATTCCATGATGTATTACATATAGGATTCAGTGTCATGATCATGAGGATGATCTTCTCAATGATGCATGTTTGATACAAGGAATAGTTCTGAATATGTTACCTTCAGGTGGTGCACTAGTCATAACAACACCTATAGAACAACACATGGTACTTGTAGTTCCAGAAGATGAGGATTTATGAATGGGAAAACTTCATGAGTTTTAGTGGAAGAGACACCTCAGGTTCTGAGGTGAGCCCGACCAATAGGCGGTTGAGTATTGGCTTGAGGTGGTGAACTGATTTTTCTATCTAGATAGGACACTAGCATACTGAATAGTGGTCCTTGCAGGGAGCCTTCTTCTTGGCTCCATAGGGTGATGATGGGGTTTTGTTACCCTATCTTACAACGAGGTGACTCTTTCAACAAAATAGTTCAAGCATCTCTTTAGAGAGGATTAATTTCTATAAACGCTGAGGGATGTACATGTCTAGAAGATTTTGCTACTCCAGCAGGGCATCGTGACCATAACTGAGTATTCATCGAATTTTAACAACCTCTCCAAGTACTCGATGGATATGGTTCGAGATTAGTTCTTTAGGTCTCGGATCATTGAGCGAGTTCTGTGTAAAGACATTCATGACAACATTATCCATATCTAAATTTCAATCTATGTTGGTGTTCTAGAGATAGATTTGGGGGTTGAGAGTTTTTTGGATAAGTAGATACAGCCAGTGGTTGTCAGTAGTGGGAAAGTAGGATCAGAGACATAGGTAGTGGGGAGTCGATATCACTATGAGAGAACTAGGAATAGGATATGTTTTAAGAGTATATCTAAGAAAATATGATCTATAGTACAGGGATCACAGGGCGGGTCCAATTTTCCTAGAGAGAGGTGGTGCTACTCGTGTGATGAAATGGGGCATCTTGTCCGAGATTGTCTGACCCACTATACAACTGACAAGGAAACCATGGATGGGCCAGAGAGGGGGAGACATTAGGCAGATTAGGAAGTTACACTGGATGGTGGACATGGTATAGAAGTTGGGAGAGTAGTATTAGTTGGTCAATGTTTCAACTTGTTACCCCCACCACCCCCAGGTGGCCCACACCAGGCTCCGGAAGCAAGAGGACATGGGTGGGGAGAGCTGCAGGCAATCGAGGCTTATGAACCATGGGCTCCAGGAATGCTTCGAGGTATTATTTGTGTCATTTATACCTTATCTATATCAATGATATATATAATTTTAAATAATTATTTTATCTCCACATATCTTGTTTGAGACTTAGAGATTCTATTTGAACCATTGACTTGACCCTTATCTTAGAGACCCCTATTGGAAAAGACTCAGTGATGACACACTTGTGTTTATAGTGTGATATGACCCATGGGGTGAGAGTTTTGGTTGAAATATCTTAGAAGTATCATCAATTCCTTCTAACTTAATTCTTGGTATGGATTATTCCTCTACAGTTCATGCCCAGATTGACTATTTTAGTTTAAAGGTGTGGTGTGTCTGTAGTTACAGAACAAAGTTTTCCTTTGTCGGCAAAAAGGAAACCTAGTCAGCATAGGATGGACTCGTGCATAGAAGGTTGTAGCTAATTAATCATCAGTTGGCTTGCCTAAAACTTGGTGTATTGGATGTTATGAGTTTTTAGTTTCCTATAGTGGTGGAAGAATACGAGGACGTCTTCCTCGAAGATATTCTAGGTTTAAATCCCCATTTAGAGATAGATTTTTTCATTGATCTACACCCTGAGACGACACCGATATCTACGTCATCATATCAGATGGACTCCGTAGAGCTTCACAAGATGAGGGTTCAGTTGGATGACTTATAATGGAAGGTATTCGTTCAACCTAGTGTTTCAACCTAGGAAGCCCCATTTTTGTTTTCCAAGAAGGCAGGCATGAGATTGAGGTTGTGTGTGGACTACCAATATTTGAAATAGGTGACCATGAAGAAAAAGTATACACTACTGAGGATTCATGACCTATTTTATCAGTTGATAGGGGCATGTTGGTTCTCGAAGGTTGAAATTTGGTCAGGATATCACCATTTGCGAGTACAGAACACAAATATACCAAATAAAACATTATGATTTTTCTACATTCAATATGAATACTTGGTGATGCCCTTAGGTGTAATGAATTCCCTAGTTGTGTGCATAAAAATCAAGAACCATATCTTTTATCCTTTCTTAGTCTGGTTTGTGGTAGTTTTCATCGACAATATCCTTGTGTACTCAGAATCCAATGAGAAGAACATGATACACTTTAGGATAGTACTAGATATATTTCGAGTTAACCCTCTTTACGGAAAGATCTCAAAGTGTAATTTATGGATACAATCTGTCCACTTTCTGGGACATTTTGTATTAGTGGATGGAGTGGTAATGGACATAAACATGGTTGAGGATGTGTTATCATGGGATCCACCTAAGAGCACGATAGAGGTGTGGAGATTCCTTGGGTTGAGAGACTATTATTAGATATTCATACATGATTTCTTTAAAATATCATCACCCATGATATCTTTAACTCAAAAGGGTAAGCCTTTTGCGAGGATAGAGAAGTTCCATCAGAATTTTTAGCAGTTGAGGTAGAGTTTCATGATCACTCAAATCTTAAGATTTTTATAGGAGGGTATCAAGTACGTAGTATTCTTCAATGCATCAGAAACCAGGCTAGGTTGAGTTATAATGAAGAGGTAAGAGATGATTCCTATGGTTCATGTCAGTTGAGACCACATGAGTAGAACTATGTGACCCATGATATTGATTTAGTGGCATTATTATTTGATTTGAAGATGTGGTGACACTTCCGAATGGGAAAACAATTTATCATCTACTAAAATCACAAGAGTCTTAGGTATATCTTTGATTAGTAGGATCTCAGCTTGAGATAGAGTTGATGGCTAGAGTTCCTCCAGGAATATGAATTCAATGTTTTACATACTGTTGGGAAGGGAAATGTGGTATCTTATACTCTTATCGTGAGATCTTATTTTTAGTTTCTGAATGAGGAGTTAGAATATTTGGCCTCATTACTGTTATCCTTTATTGATGAAGATGGAGCAGCTTACCTGGAGTCATTGGTTCTCTCCCCTATACTCTTACAGTGAGTCAGGTAGGTACAACTAGGGGATACTTACTGTTAGACCCTACGTTATTAGATTTCCACAGGACATGATCCTAATGGATTTTCAAAATATAGGGATCACATATTTATTTGAAAGGAATGCACAATGGTTCTGGTGACATTACAGGAATAGGTCCTAAGAGAGTTTCACATATCTCCTTTGGTGGTACATCCAAGTGTTGAAAATATGTATAGAACCTTCAATGTCATTTTTATGGCTAGGGATGAAGAAAGGAGTTGCATAATTCGTCTATCGATGACTTACTTGTCAGTAAGTGAATGTTGACCACCAAGTTCTAGTGGGTTTGACCCAACCCCTTTAGGGGACAAAATGGAAGTGGGATGGTATATATATGGACTTCATGATGGGATTACCATGAATTTATTGGGGAAAAAATTCCATCTAGGTGATCATAGAATGTCTCACCAAGTCGTTCCACTTCCTATCTATATGGGGGACGAGTTTAGTAGAGAGTTTGTGATGTCTCTATGTTTAGGAGATAGTCTGACTCCATGGAGTTCCATCGAAGATAATTTATTATCTTGATACTCATTTTACATACTAGTTGTGGAAGGGATTACAGAAGGAATTAGGGACTTAGTTACACTTGAGCATAGTGTTTCTCCCCAAAAAATAATGGCCATACGGAGCGGACTATTTAGGTTCTAAAATGTAACGCCCCGACCCTAGTTACCTAGAGTCGGTGCATTATTACATTACATTGGCATGATTATGAGAAACATCAAGTCTCGAAAGACCGATTAGTTTAGTAGCCTTGGAATAACTAGATACATCCATAAATTTTTACATTACATCATAAAAAAAACATCTTGTCTTCATATCCCCTCATACTATCCCTGCAGGTCATTCATAAATTACTTCTTCATAATCCTGGGAAAAATAAAACATTGAAAGGGGTGAGCTCGGATGCTCAGTAAGGATAACATTATAGCAGAAGCTTTCATAAATAATCATAAACACTTAAGGCAATTTATAACTAAAACAAAATCCTTTTAAATTTAAACTTCAGCATAAAATGGCGAAGGTAAAATGAAATAATGCCATTTACTTACTCACATGGATATTCTACTGGTCGAATGATCACATGCAATATCAATAACCACTTTCATAATGATGGAATGCATAATGCCAGACTATCATAACCACACAGCCAAGGCCTCGTGCCAAGACTACAAATAAGATTTTGCCAAGGCCTTGTGCCAAGACACTAGTTTGTCTCATGAGACCTACCGATGCATCGAGGAGCTATAGCGGGCTCCACCCGTCACTTATTAAGTCCAATGCATTCCCATATGAAAAGGTTTAAACATAACGTAAATATTCGTATTAAACTAGCATACGAAATGTCAATACTTTCACCACAAACCATGAATGGTATAAAAATAGCACATCCACAGTCAAACATAATTCATTCGATACAATACGGAAGATTGTATTGTATCACATTAACCTCAATCAATAATAATGAAGGATGTTGACATAGATGAAAATAATCATCAAAACTATTTGAGAGAAATATCCCCCTTTTCTTGAAAACATTTAAAAGTCACACTATTTGTCAAGAAGCCATTTAAAAGTATATTTTTGAATCAAAGTGTCCCATACCACTTTGAAACTTTTAAAAGGAGTTTTAATTTTAAAACTTTAATGTCCATATAAATAAATCCTTAAAACCATTTTTAAAACATGGACATTAATGAGAAAGATTTAGATGAATAAGTCTTTAAAACATTTAAAAATGGTATTTTAGTTAGAGATTCTAACCAAAAGAGAGACACTTGAATGAAAATAATTGAGGTAATAAAAACTTTGTAATATCATGAGAATAAAGGGAATTCATGATATACTATGTCAAAGTACATTATATACACCACATAAAAGTGATTTGGTGTATATCAACAAAGAAGTCTCAATGGAATGTAAGTTGAGATGAAATCTCTCATAAAGGCCATATCCTTAGGTTAAGGATAAATCAACAACATAATTATGTGTGAAAAATATAAATACAGTAAATATGATTGGATATTCAGTGTAAAACAATCAAAGTATATTCACAGATATTCCTGTAAAAACAACACCAACGAATTGGATGTTTAACTCAACAAATGGTGAAAGAGTTAAAATTACTCTTATCAAATTCATATCAATGACTTGAGAATTTTCAATGGAGTGATTATGTGTATCAAAAGTATATCCACAGGAAGGGGAGTGGAAATTATGACATAATCAAATGAATAGTGATTCCACACATAATCTTGGGGTAATATAATCAATGAAATATGCGTAAAGCCAAATGAGTGGAAATTGAAATCTCAAATTCCCTTATTGATTAGGTAACTTAAGAAACAAACACCCATGAAAGAAAGATCATACCATGATGATGTAAATACCCATAAAATAAAGTATATTGCACAATGAATACAATCATGGGTAGTACACATACACCACATGAAATAATTAAGTGGTGATCAATGGAATTCTCACGGAATTAAAAGTGAGACAAGAAACCCCTTACCACGTTAATCAACTGAGTCGCATGGACAAAAGTTAATAACCACCAAATTATTTACAGAATAACATGAATATAAAGTGAATCATGATAATATATATCAAATGTAAGTACACAATACACCACTTTCAATAATTTAGTAGCGAACAATGGAAATCTCACGGAATTGAAAGTGAGATAAGAGAATCCCTTACTTTGTACTTTTTCCTTGGTCGATGGTAGGTTTAACTCCTGTATAATGGTGAAATAATTGTTATTGAATAATACAAGAATCATTTACTTTAATATGATATCATATATGATCTTTTAACATTGATTTGTTAATAATATCTTAGTATTAACGCCGTTTCGGGTGTTAACTTACTCATTTTCTTTTATATGTTTTGTTACATAAGTCATGTTTGTTGTATCTTATTCATATCCAGAATGATATCAAGTCCTTAAAAATCATTTTTAAATCATTAAATGATAATTATACTTGAATGGATACGATGGAGAATGAATCTCATCGCGTTCGTGGAGACGGTAGTCCGTACGTACGCACGAACGCTGCTTCCATTTAATTTTTATTTTAAAATAATCGAATCCAAATGATACATAGGTATATTACTATTCCAGTATAATATAATATTTTATATATGTTACTTAAGTTCATTAACACCATCCTTTATACGTTCCATGTGTGGTATGAACGAGTCATATCATTTTAAGGGGGCGGTAGTCCGCACTTCCTCAAATGAAATTATCGTATGTATATACAACATGAAACGAATAATGGTATGAAATAAAATGGAATTACAGAAGCTTATATATAAAATATATATCATTAATATCATATTTAATTACAGTTCCATCATAATGGCCACCATGAGAGGCGGTAAGATGTTTTTGAACAATCATCGTTTCGTGAGGCGTTAGTTTGCCATCCACAGAAACATTATGTTCATCATCCATTAGATGGAGTTGTGTGTATGTGTAGTTTGAATACTTCTTATAACAACATCCTAGTATATTGAGGATACTGGTGTTGTTACAAAAGAAGGGAAATAAAAAGAGTTTGGGGGTTGAAGAAGCAAAATAAATGAAAATAATTTAAGAGAAATCGTTACCTTTAATTTAGGTAACTCACTTTGGTTGGAACCAAAGGACTTGTTGAAATGCTTTCTGCCTAAGGGGAAGCTTCAAGGAGGAGGAGAGGGATGTGGGGAGCTTATTTGGGCAGAGTTTGGACGAGCCAAGTGGCTTGAGAGGTGTGAGTAAATGAGAAGGAGGAGTTCCCTTTTATAAGAGGGGTGAGGGGCACCTTTGGAAAAGCTAGAAATATTAATTTATAATAAATTCATATTCGGTTTCCAAAGGCTCCAAAGTTGACTATTCAAAGTATTAGGTGGGGATAGGTCGAAAACAACTCATCCAATAGAATTTAGACAGGTTTGGGTACTTATATTAACCTTATCTTTAAGTATTAACTCTAAGTTAATTAGTTTCACTTTTACAATGTCTCTTTGTATTTTTATATAATATGGTTAATAAACTTACTATATACATCCAAGAGACCCCAAAGTGGTCCATTAATGATTAACCTATCATAATATAAGTCTCTTGGCCGAACCATAGATTTTTAGGAATTTAATATCAATTAATAATATAATATTTGTTTTAAGAACTCTTTTATGTCAATTTTGACACTATTCAATAGTTGATTTTTGTGAAACTCATAACAGATTGATTACTTCGAACAAAGTCAATTAAATCAATCCTAATATATCATATTATCCTATAAAATTAGTTTAATTCATTAAAAGTTTCATATTATATTTATTTGGGTATTTATAATATCACTTATTTTAATTTTTCACTATTATAGTAATTACTGCATCATCATTGTGTCAAAAATAAAATAAATTATTTAATGTCTAAAAATTATAAATAAAATATCATTATGTAGGAAATCCTTTTAGCTTTCTAATGAATATTTATAATCAAAAATCCAACATGTATAACCCTATGTAAAAATTGTTCTTCTAAAAGATGTAAGCTTATGCCATTTTTATTTTTATTTTAGCTTTATTAATATAATGTGTCATTATCACTTACAAGTGGATCCATGGGGTCCCAAAATAGACCCAAAGATGCCCATGGTCGACCATGTATCAACCAATAGGGTTAAGACACGTTTTAGGGTAATTTAGTATTATTATAATATTATTTTTTTTTACCCTTATTTACCGGATTTACCCTTAACCATGGTAAATAAAATATTTACCGCAGTAATTATTCAAAATGTCTAAAAATAAAAGTTAACTATTTACACAATTTGGACATCCTGATTCCAAATATGGAATCCATTTTTCTAAATTCAAAACACAGAAGTGGCAGAAATTAATTTAAAATTAATTCCCGCTGTCAAAACAAAAAGTGTGTTTTTAAGAGATAATAACTATCAAAAGATTGACACTTGTTTATGTTCGGTTTAATTGTAAAATTATGTCCAATGACCAACATTATATTAAATGGTAAAAATATATTCTAAATATACTTTAAAACCACTCAAATTCACAATTTATCACTATTAATTATTTTGATTAAAAAAGTTGTTTTTAATTAAAATTTAGTAATTTTCACTATTCATCAAAATATGAAAGTTATCCGAAAAGTACCAAAATTTCACCTTAGGCTAAATTCGATATTCCGAATCCAAAAATGAAGTCCATTTTGAAATATAAAATATATATAATTTCAAAAAGTAGGTATTACTATTCATAACGGCTAGTTTGATTGGTTGTGGTGTGTTAAAATCTCGAAGTTGCGTACAATGCACGTCATTGCATTATTCGAAAGGAAACATACCGAGGAAGCTTGGGGTGTTACATTCTCCCCTCCTTCAATAAATTGCGTCCTCGCAATTTTTAAAATTTTTCTTGGGAATATAATGGAAAGTCCCACATCGGAAAAAGAGTCAATAAAACTATCACTTTAAAAGAAAGAAAGAGAGGTATAAGGGTCATCCAAGATAACCCATACTAGGATTCCATGTAAGAAAACATGGATATGGATGATAAACTAAGTGTCAAGTTCTGATGGAGAGGGATAGAAATCATGATCAGGAGAAAGTTAACAATGAGAAAACCACAAACTTGTGTTGGGACAAACGACCATTAGTCTCCTAGTAGGAAAGTAAACGGACAACATTTTTTTTAAGTTACATTACATAAGGAAGAGGAATTCATTTATGATATTGACTAAGAACATTATGAGATATACTTACATTTTAAGTAGATTTTCATTCTTTAATAAATTTCCACCACTAACTCATTTTTTTTAAACGATGAGTATTCAAGAAGACTTGGTCACACTGGAAGAGATAGAATAAACTTCTATAGAATCACATGATCCATGAAGGATAAACCATATATTTACATTGTCTTTGAAGATTAATCAAAACCAAAATGGTCAGTGAATGATCTAATGATCCCCCAAAAGGATATTCATTGAGATAAATATGCACTAATCTTAATTTCTAAAATTAAACCAACAATACCCCAAAGTTAAATAGATACCATTCAATAACCAATTGTCCTTAAAATCCTTTAATATAATCCAAACTAATATTTAAACCCAAAACATAGAAGAATTTGATTATGTAGTCTCCCATGTTAAATTGTATCTCCAAATGACATCAGATACTCTTAAAGTCACATACTCAAAAGTAATTAACCTAATCACATATTCTCTATTATAGGTTAATCATTTCCATAAATAACCCAAATCACTATAAATACATAATAAAAACGTAGATAAAAATCTATCATTACTCCACAAATGAAACCCCACAGTATTCTATTTTCCTTGGGCATATAGTGTTCCCAACAAAGCGAACATCTTCCAAAATAACATTTATCACTTAATCACCAAATCATTTTCCTATACCAAGGGTATTCTTTTTATATGAAATAAGAACCCAAATCAACTTATTATTGATCAATAAAATCATTTAACTAAAAAAAAGTCACACTAACCAGGGACTTCACGTAGTCCAGTGGTAGGCGATAAATCCCAATCGCACTTTGGTTGTGGGTTCGATTCCCATAGCTTTGTCCGACGCGACGGGTTGTCACACGGTCTACGTGTTGTTCTTTTTCAAAAACTATATTTTATAATATTGCCAAAATGAGATAAATTCCTCAAAATACTATATCATAAATTTAACCACAAATGTTATATCATACCTTGAATCTTCATCCCAAATTAGAATAACTTATAATTCTCTCAAACCCCAATGATCATATAAATCCAAATGGTTATTTATACCTATATCCACAAGAGAAGATACAATTCTTCCTCAAATATCATTCTCACATGGAAAACTGCGTGGTTACAAATACAAGAGAAAATTATTCCATAGTAAACAAGGAGTGCTAATACTTTTTAAACATTTCTCCAACCATTTATTCCCACATAGCTTCTTTTTTGACCAAGAAAATATCCTATAGAATAGGACATTCACTCGGGTAATGGCCAGGTCCCCTACATTTACGGCAAATGACTGTAAATGGACTCTTGGGACCATTTTTATCTTCTTCCATAGTACTCTTCATTTTTCTTCGGCAATTATTTACTTTATGTCCTTCCTTCCCGCATGTAAAACATTTCGTTGTCCCATTGAGACACTTTCCTGGGTGTCTCTTTCCACATTTCCTGCATGATGAAAATTGAGGGTTCTTTTATCCATGGTCTCCATTGCTGGAGCTCTTATCATTTATCACCTTTCTCTTCCTTGTTGAGTCTGGGAGTTGGTTAATATATATGTTGTTGATCATATTTTTGGAAAACTGATTTGGCATAAAGACGATATCTTTTACGCCTATCAACATTCCATTTTGTTGCTCATTGCCACCACCGTTCCCATCTTGTACATCATTCTCAAAGTCACTATGACTTCCTTGGAATCCAGCCATTGACTAAAACCATAAAGCATTGTGTGAGTAATAGTAGTCGTAAAATCATTTAGAGATTAAAATGTCACCATATTCTCAATTTGAAACATATTAGGATTAACCAAGGTCATTTACTCTCATCTTATATATATATTACTTAAATTGGTTTGTAAAGAAAATGTAAATTATCCTAAGCATATCCCCCGGGAGTGTCGTAACCAAGAGTGCAGCAAGGCCCGTTGTCGTGCACCAGTTCCCGTTCGAGTCTAGCTCAAAGCGGTGTTTTCGGGTTTTACCCCTAGGTACATCTGTGCCAGAGCCGCCTCTACCTGCTCGTATCCAGACAGGGATGTATTGCTCGGAAAACTCACAAAATCTCTACAATACCAAAATTCTAGGAAGTTCTTTTATACTAATCCTCAAAGTTCATCTTAGGTCTACGTGCTCTAATCAGAGTTTATCTAAATCTAGCTACCAAGGTTGGTACTAAACTTCCTCTGATACCAACTGTAACGCCCCGACCCTAGTTACCTAGAGTCGGTGCATTATTACATTACATTGGCATGATTATGAGAAACATCAAGTCTCGAAAGACCGATTAGTTTAGTAGCCTTGGAATAACTAGATACATCCATAAATTTTTACATTACATCATAAAAAAAACATCTTGTCTTCATATCCCCTCATACTATCCCTGCAGGTCATTCATAAATTACTTCTTCATAATCCTGGGAAAAATAAAACATTGAAAGGGGTGAGCTCGGATGCTCAGTAAGGATAACATTATAGCAGAAGCTTTCATAAATAATCATAAACACTTAAGGCAATTTATAACTAAAACAAAATCCTTTTAAATTTAAACTTCAGCATAAAATGGCGAAGGTAAAATGAAATAATGCCATTTACTTACTCACATGGATATTCTACTGGTCGAATGATCACATGCAATATCAATAACCACTTTCATAATGATGGAATGCATAATGCCAGACTATCATAACCACACAGCCAAGGCCTCGTGCCAAGACTACAAATAAGATTTTTCCAAGGCCTTGTGCCAAGACACTAGTTTGTCTCATGAGACCTACCGATGCATCGAGGAGCTATAGCGGGCTCCACCCGTCACTTATTAAGTCCAATGCATTCCCATATGAAAAGGTTTAAACATAACGTAAATATTCGTATTAAACTAGCATACGAAATGTCAATACTTTCACCACAAACCATGAATGGTATAAAAATAGCACATCCACAGTCAAACATAATTCATTCGATACAATATGGAAGATTGTATTGTATCACATTAACCTCAATCAATAATAATGAAGGATGTTGACATAGATGAAAATAATCATCAAAACTATTTGAGAGAAATATCCCCCTTTTCTTGAAAACATTTAAAAGTCACACTATTTGTCAAGAAGCCATTTAAAAGTATATTTTTGAATCAAAGTGTCCCATACCACTTTGAAACTTTTAAAAGGAGTTTTAATTTTAAAACTTTAATGTCCATATAAATAAATCCTTAAAACCATTTTTAAAACATGGACATTAATGAGAAAGATTTAGATGAATAAGTCTTTAAAACATTTAAAAATGGTATTTTAGTTAGAGATTCTAACCAAAAGAGAGACACTTGAATGAAAATAATTGAGGTAATAAAAACTTTGTAATATCATGAGAATAAAGGGAATTCATGATATAATATGTCAAAGTACATTATATACACCACATAAAAGTGATTTGGTGTATATCAACAAAGAAGTCTCAATGGAATGTAAGTTGAGATGAAATCTCTCATAAAGGCCATATCCTTAGGTTAAGGATAAATCAACAACATAATTATGTGTGAAAAATATAAATACACTAAATATGATTGGATATTCAGTGTAAAACAATCAAAGTATATTCACAGATATTCCTGTAAAAACAACACCAACGAATTGGATGTTTAACTCAACAAATGGTGAAAGAGTTAAAATTACTCTTATCAAATTCATATCAATGACTTGAGAATTTTCAATGGAGTGATTATGTGTATCAAAAGTATATCCACAGGAAGGGGAGTGGAAATTATGACATAATCAAATGAATAGTGATTCCACACATAATCTTGGGGTAATATAATCAATGAAATATGCGTAAAGCCAAATGAGTGGAAATTGAAATCTCAAATTCCCTTATTGATTAGGTAACTTAAGAAACAAACACCCATGAAAGAAAGATCATACCATGATGATGTAAATACCCATAAAATAAAGTATATTTCACAATGAATACAATCATGGGTAGTACACATACACCACATGAAATAATTAAGTGGTGATCAATGGAATTCTCACGGAATTAAAAGTGAGACAAGAAACCCCTTACCACGTTAATCAACTGAGTCGCATGGACAAAAGTTAATAACCACCAAATTATTTACAGAATAACATGAATATAAAGTGAATCATGATAATATATATCAAATGTAAGTACACAATACACCACTTTCAATAATTTAGTAGCGAACAATGGAAATCTCACGGAATTGAAAGTGAGATAAGAGAATCCCTTACTTTGTACTTTTTCCTTGGTCGATGGTAGGTTTAACTCCTATATAATGGTGAAATAATTGTTATTGAATAATACAAGAATCATTTACTTTAATATGATATCATATATGATCTTTTAACATTGATTTGTTAATAATATCTTAGTATTAACGCCGTTTCGGGTGTTAACTTACTCATTTTCTTTTATATGTTTTGTTACATAAGTCATGTTTGTTGTATCTTATTCATATCCAGAATGATATCAAGTCCTTAAACATCATTTTTAAATCATTAAATGATAATTATACTTGAATGGATACGATGGAGAATGAATCTCATCGCGTTCGTGGAGACGGTAGTCCGTACGTACGCACGAACGCTGCTTCCATTTAATTTTTATTTTAAAATAATCGAATCCAAATGATACATAGGTATATTACTATTCCAGTATAATATAATATTTTATATATGTTACTTAAGTTCATTAACACCATCCTTTATACGTTCCATGTGTGGTATGAACGAGTCATATCATTTTAAGGGGGCGGTAGTCCGCACTTCCTCAAATGAAATTATCGTATGTATATACAACATGAAACGAATAATGGTATGAAATAAAATGGAATTACAGAAGCTTATATATAAAATATATATCATTAATATCATATTTAATTACAGTGCCATCATAATGGCCACCATGAGAGGCGGTAAGATGTTTTTGAACAATCATCGTTTCGTGAGGCGTTAGTTTGCCATCCACAGAAACATTATGTTCATCATCCATTAGATGGAGTTGTGTGTATGTGTAGTTTGAATACTTATTATAACAACATCCTAGTATATTGAGGATACTGGTGTTGTTACAAAAGAAGGGAAATAAAAAGAGTTTGGGGGTTGAAGAAGCAAAATAAATGAAAATAATTTAAGAGAAATCGTTACCTTTAATTTAGGTAACTCACTTTGGTTGGAACCAAAGGACTTGTTGAAATGCTTTCTGCCTAAGGGGAAGCTTCAAGGAGGAGGAGAGGGATGTGGGTAGCTTATTTGGGCAGAGTTTGGACGAGCCAAGTGGCTTGAGAGGTGTGAGTAAATGAGAAGGAGGAGTGCCCTTTTATAAGAGGGGTGAAAGGCACCTTTGGAAAAGCTAGAAATATTAATTTATAATAAATTCATATTCGGTTTCCAAAGGCTCCAAAGTTGACTATTCAAAGTATGAGGTGGGGATAGGTCGAAAACAACTCATCCAATAGAATTTAGACAGGTTTGGGTACTTATATTAACCTTATCTTTAAGTATTAACTCTAAGTTAATTAGTTTCACTTTTACAATGTCTCTTTGTATTTTTATATAATATGGTTAATAAACTTACTATATACATCCAAGAGACCCCAAAGTGGTCCATTAATGATTAAACTATCATAATATAAGTCTCTTGGCCGAACCATAGATTTTTAGGAATTTAATATCAATTAATAATATAATATTTGTTTTAAGAACTCTTTTATGTCAATTTTGACACTATTCAATAGTTGATTTTTGTGAAACTCATAACAGATTGATTACTTCGAAAAAAGTCAATTAAATCAATACTAATATATCATATTATCCTATAAAATTAGTTTAATTCATTAAAAGTTTCATATTATATTTATTTGGGTATTTATAATATCACTTATTTTAATTTTTCACTATTATAGTAATTACTGCATCATCATTGTGTCATAAATAAAATAAATTATTTAATGTCTAAAAATTATAAATAAAATATCATTATGTAGGAAATCCTTTTATCTTTCTAATGAATATTTATAATCGAAAATACAACATGTATAACCCTATGTAAAAATTGTTCTTCTAAAAGATGTAAGCTTATGCCATTTTTATTTTTATTTTAGCTTTATTAATATAATGTGTCATTATCACTTACAAGTGGATCCATGGGGTCCCAAAATAGACCCAAAGATGCCCATGGTCGACCATGTATCAACCAATAGGGTTAAGACACGTTTTAGGGTAATTTAGTATTATTATAATATTATTTTTTTTACCCTTATTTACCGGATTTACCCTTAACCATGGTAAATAAAATATTTACCGCAGTAATTATTCAAAATGTCTAAAAATAAAAGTTAACTATTTACACAATTTGGACATCCTGATTCCAAATATGGAATCCATTTTTCTAAATTCAAAACACAGAAGTGGCAGAAATTAATTTAAAATTAATTCCCGCTGTCAAAACAAAAAACGTGTTTTTAAGAGATAATAACTATCAAAAGATTGACACTTGTTTATGTTCGGTTTAATTGTAAAATTATGTCCAATGACCAACATTATATTAAATGGTAAAAATATATTCTAAATATACTTTAAAACCACTCAAATTCACAATTTATCACTATTAATTATTTTGATTAAAAAAGTTGTTTTTAATTAAAATTTAGTAATTTTCACTATTCATCAAAATATGAAAGTTATCCGAAAAGTACCAAAATTTCACCTTAGGCTAAATTCGATATTCCGAATCCAAAAATGAAGTCCATTTTGAAATATAAAATATATATAATTTCAAAAAGTAGGTATTACTATTCATAACGGCTAGTTTGATTGGTTGTGGTGTGTTAAAATCTCGAAGTTGCGTACAATGCACGTCATTGCATTATTCGAAAGGAAACATACCGAGGAAGCTTGGGGTGTTACATAAAAGACATGATGTTAGGTTTCATAATGGATTTTGGTCGTAGTTGGGAGGATCACCTACCACTGGAGAAGTTTTCATATAATAAAAAATATCATTCCACCATTAGTATGTCACCATTTGAGGATTTTTATAGGAAACCCTGTAGGTCACCATGTTGTTAGATTGAATTAGGAGAGTCAGCACTCACGGGCCCATTGTTGGTGTAAGATTCAATAGAGAAGGTAAAAATCATCCAGGAGCAGATGAAGACCGAACAGAGCCATCATAAGTCTTATGCTGATAGGAGATGAAGGATTTTCGAGTTTTAGGAAGGAGATCATGTGTTCTTATGGGTTTCACCAATATGTGGACTATAGAGATTTGGCTAGGGCGACAAGCTATCTCTGAGGTTCATCAGACCTTTACGGATACTGCATAGAGTTGGTGAGGTGCTGTACCGCTTAGCTCTAACTTCATAGTTATACCATGTATATGATGTATTCTACACGTCGTAGCTAAGGAGGTACATTCATGACCCATCGCATGTTATCGACTAGGGAAAGTTGGACATAGAGGATAGAGAGACCTTTGATGAGTACCCAGTAGAGGTCAAGGATCGAAATGAGTAGATCCTTCTTGGGAGATCAATTACTTTGGTGTATATCTAGTGGCAAAATGAGAATCTTTAGGAGAGAACATTGGAGTGGGAGGCTCATATTCGTTCTCAGTATCTGTATCTTTCTGAGTAACCCTTATTTTGTATTTTTGGGTTGTTAATCCCCAAGGTGGGGAGAATGTAATGTCTCTGATTTTCCATGTATTATTTTTAAATACAATATGAATTATTTTTGAGACTATATGATGAGATGGCATGAAATTATGAGGCTCAGTGTGCCTAAAATAAATGTTTGAAACTTGTTAAATATGTTAAATATCTTGTGCGCTCATTTTTACTAAAAAAAAGCTTAATAAATTCTAAAAGGGTACCCAGATAAGAAATAAAATGGCACCGTTGAACTCATATCTGGAAGTTTACCCTAGGAATGAATTAAAAATGTTCAGTGTAGGTAGTTTGTGGAAAAGATATTGTGATCATGGAAAAAAAATAAAATAATTTAATAAAATTATTTTATTTTGAATTATTGATGCAAAGATTGTTATGTATTCAAATAGAAAATTATGGATAATCCCTAGGATTAGACACATAATCCTAGATCCTTTTTAGGATTGTTAAAGAGATCATTGGAGAATCCTATGAGGAGGAAAATGAAGGATCATAGATCATGGATCAATGATCAACGCACTTTAGATTCAATAAATTTTTCCTATGACAATGATGCAACCATATTTCCTCATCAGGAATTGATCTAAATTGAGGTTGGTCATGTTTTTTTATATTTCTTCCCCATTATTGATTTCTTTGATGAATGTGAACTAATCCACAAATATATTGATATGAGGTTTTATTGTTATATTAGATTGGTTTATTTTGCAGGGATATTACTTTGGGAGTTGTTTAATTGTTTGTTTCTTCGTTTATTGTTATAATTAAAAAATATCAAGGTTAACAAAACATGACCAAGTTTGGTTCTTATTTGGTGTATTTCATGAATTTTCTCCCATTTTTCTCCATTCATCACACGGGTTATTCATTTGTCCTATGGTTTGATGCTTCACTAATGAATCAATTATTACTCACTCGTTTCTTGGCGCAACGATATGAGATTGTATTTCTGGACTCACTATAATGAAATATAGGTTAAACAGTGGTAGTGTTGAATAGATCAGACCAGTTTGGAAAACCCTAATTTTTGAGCGAGATGATAGGAAAATAATTTAGACAAACAATTCCATTTTTTGAGTACATTTGATTGCCGGAGCGCATTTCTCATAGAAAATATTGTTCATCCAAGATAGATCAATTTTTTTATTGAAACTGGAGCTGTATTTGAAGGAAATGGTAACATAGGAATGAGTGGAAAGAATAAGAATGGTTTCTGAAAAAACTTGATATACAATGCTTGTATTCCTTGAATACATGGTGTGTAATACCCTTTTAATGAATTAGTGTGTACTTCAAAGAGTACACAAACATGAGATAGAATACATGGTGTGTCTACACGGTGTTTATTACCCCACAGAGACATGGGTTGGTTGAGTACATGGGATGTTCTGTGTACTAGAACATGGTTATAGTACAAATGATTCTTACATGAGGTGTAAAATTCTAGACAAACACTATTGTAATGCTATGTTCTATTTACAAAGGAAAAAACTTGGGGTCAAGGGACATGGAGTGTAACACTTATAAATGATGTGTAATTTTTCTTACATGGATTAGATATCTTGTCCTCTGTATCTTGGACAATATTTTTTAGGGTTTATTACCCTTATTGTTTTCTTAAAGGTTGGTATGAATCATTTCTTATTCCTAGGAATACGATCCCTTCAATAGGAATTCCCCGAATAGAGACATTAGAATCCCCCCAAGAGGCTTGGTGTGGGATCTAGTATCCCTCTTTGTGCCCGAGGTAGTGTTTTGGGAATTTATGGAAGCAATCCAGCGGGAACCAATCCTATACTTGGTGGGTTAATCCAAATAGAGTTGTTAGTATTTCCCCATGGACCTAGTTGTGATTCTCTTTTATTTATCATATTCTCTTCAGATATTTTAGTTTGTATTCTCTCTCTTGATGAGACCCGATGAGCGGTACCTCTTAGATGGACATCATCCATGGTATTGGACTTAAGAACATGTTCTTATGGATGATTGATTCATAGAATATTCGAGATATAATATTAGGCTGGTATACTATGATTGTGACTTACCCATAGACTGTCCATATTTTTTGAGTATATCTAGATATTCTTGTATATGTGATGGAGACATATACTTATATATAGTTGACTGTATTTACCTTTACTATATGATTTGTGTTTTTTTGGGGTATCCTAATGAGTATTATTATAATCACCTATACGTAGGCTTTTCCCACACTTGTCATGTCTTTTGTAGATGATCGATCTTTTAACATTGTCCTAGAAATACTAGGACCAGACAGTGCTTTGTGAGACTTTACAGACCTAGGTGTGTTCTTGTAGCTTTCAGATAGTAGTCAAAGTACATTTACTTTTTGGTTGGACTTGCGGTACAAATTTCTTTATGGCAGGACTGTATTTAACCCTATTTATATACTCTTTACTTCCTATCATACTCTGGTTGTGGGATATGGATGAATACATGCATTGGTTGTTCAACATTTTTTTTAAATTTCATAATTTTGTGGTCTTGGAGATTTGTGTGTGTGTGTGTATAGGTACTCAAAAAATGCCTCCCATTTTAGTGATATTACTACTCGGTGCTAGTCAACAGCCCATGGCCTATAAGAGGCAGTCTTGGGGAGTCACTACACATTCCCCACTAGGAAAAGTCATAAAAATCCCCTTTTTAATATGTTTTCATAGGGTTTAAGGATGGGTGGTGGAAAATAATATTCTAAGTTGAAATCCGTGAATATTTTTCATAAAAATAAAAAATGTTTTATTTTAAAGGTTTTATATAAAGAAAAAAATGGATACTGAGTAGAAGTTTCCACCTTGTATTTTATAGATTTTTATGTAAGAATTATGACCTAATTCTCTAAAAATTTAATCCTAAAAAATATTTCGGAGTGAAAGGTAGTGAATTATAGAGTAAAATCACTATATTATGTAATGTTTAAGGATATGTCTTTACATTCACTCTTTTCTCCAATGTTCTCCTTTATTATTTTAATTTTTTTAATTTTTAGAGATCTTTAATTTTTTCTTTTCCCCTTTTAAAATTCAAGACTTATTACAATTTTTATAATGTGGGTTTCAATAATGGTATATTAAAAATATAAGAAAGATTTTTTTATTTTTATAATCACACATTTAATCTTATACAGTACCTTTCCTTAAAAAAATTATGTATTTTTCAAGGATTATTTATTTAGATTTATTTCAAAATAAAATTTGAATTTTTTTCATGTTAGACTCTTAAACTGAAATTTTGAAAGTGACCCATAAAATTTTTTTTTATCAAAAATGGTAAAAATGTTTAATGAAATATCTTTTTATTATATCAATTCCATTTACCTATTTAAAAATATATATTCAATTTTTTTGTAATTACGCTCAATATTATTTTATGAAATAATTATTTTGGGTGATTTAATTTTTAGTATCAAATGATATAATTCTTTAACAAAACCCATTTTTATTTCTATTGGTTCTTTATAATATGATGGATTATTGATTTCATGTGGCACAAATATTTATGGATGTTGATGGGTGGGATCCTATATCTCCCTCCAATGGATTGATTAAAGTTATATATCTCTATGAGATGGTGAGGAGTTTAAGTTTTTTTATATTAGTGAAATAATGACACATTATTGTTTTCCATCCTGGTGGGATGATAACGAGTTAAATTTTTCTATCTTATTGTGATGATGATGAGTTAAAGTTTTCTATCTAGATGAGATGATAGTGAGTTTAGGTGTTACATCTTAGTGATATAATGACACATTAATGTTTTTCATCTTAGTGATAAGATGAAAAGTGAACATGGTTGGATTTTATCATAATGTGATGATTTTTAGTGTTAATGTTTGTGCCATAATTCCTTGTTATGCCTTGTTTTAATGATATGTCAATTTTTTTTATGTCACATACTATAATTTGTCTATATAGTTCATGTTTATTATCTCAATATTATTATATGGAACATGTTTTTTTTCATTTGACATAATATGTCTTTATATCATGATTTATGGAGAACAATTATTTTTCCATCCTATTTTTAATATGATATTGCTCCAATGCTCAAGTTTTGTCATATTCTTATGATCTGAAACATGATGACATATTGGTAAGTTTTCCCATAATAAGAATATAAGCTCACCCATTTATTATGTTTAAATTACTTAGGTTATTAATATGATTATAACCTATGAGGTGTCTAAAAGGGAGTCTAGTGTGGTTTGATTAAGGATAAATGTTCATAAGTATCATAAAATAAGTTTCTTATATAGCTTTCCCTTAAGAACACTAAAACTTTTGTTATTGGTATTGTGTGATTATTATGAGATGTAATGTTTAAATTATTAAAATATATGTATGTTTAGATTGGGAAATCACACTTGGTATCGAATCCAGTTGTAAATTATGTATTTTTACCACTATACATAGAAGTGTGGGTTTGGTGATATTTACTAAAGTTTTTTATCTTGATGAAATCAATATCAATAATGGATAAATTTTTTTTATGGAAACTCAAAACATGGGTTTTCAACTTCTTCGTTTATAATAAAACAATTACTTATGAATGTAAAATATATATTTAATGTACTTGTAAAGGAAATTTATAGAAAAAATACAGTGATGGGTTGTGAAAAGAGATTAATTTTTTTGAACTACCTCACTGGAAGAGTTTGTATGTTTTAAATATTCTAGATGTAATGCCTATAGAAAAAAACTTTATGTGAAAATGTAATATAAACATTACTAAATATTAAAGGGAAGAAAAAATATGGATTTAAATCTATATTATACATGATTAGAATAATTATTAGAGAGTATTTGATGCTAGTGAATAAGTATAAGTGAAAATTTCTTCCTTTAATGACTCACACTCATTCTAGGAATGGAATATTTCAATTATTTAACTTTTTAAATAGTGTAATAGTCCTAGAGAGGTATTCATAAAGTATGAAGAATTTTTTATTGATGAATGAACTAATGATAAAAATATTAAAATCATATGTCTGTCATTTTTTGATTCAAGATTTTATAATCATGGGTATATGATGCATATTGATGAAAAATGTTTTGGACTTAATAACTAAGCTATGTTTTTTTCTCAAATCAAAATAATTTTTTTATTGATCTATAAAACATTAAAATAATGTAAAATCATTTTTTTTACATTATGTGAATTAGATTTGTTCTTCATAAGATGACTTAGACCCATAATTTCGGATCTGGTGCTTAATATACATACTCATCATATATCAAAAGAATTATAACCAATAATCAAGATCAAATTTTCAGTGTCTTTGGGAACTTGGAACATATCCATCTTAACTCTTAGTACAATGTTCATTTATTACAAAAAAATTCTTCACACATACATATGTCATATACATAACCTTTCAAGGTAATACTTATGGAAATGGGGAAATGTAATAAATGAGTGAGCTATGATAATCAATAATCATAACAAAGAAACAATATGATAATGGTCATAAACCATCTTGATAAAACATAGAATAAGAGTCAAATATCATAAGATCATGGTAAACATAATAGAGCATTAAATGTTGTACAAACATAATACATGTCATCAAAAATAAAGTTCAAGGATCAAAAATAAGAATCCATAAATATAGGCCAAGTATCATCACCAATTCATCATAAAAATTTGAAAATCCTCATCACTAAGGAATCATAAACATAGTCTAAGGCTCACTAGAATGGCCTCATAACATTATCTAATGAGATGTAATTCATTAACCAATTGACTAGGGGTTATATAATTATAGGCCCACCAATCTTCATAATATTTCATGCATATGTGTGCCACTTGAACATGAAAACAACAATAAATCTATAAAAAATCATAACATGATAAAACCATCAAAAGAAAATTGTTATCTATTGTAATAAAGTATTTATCAAGGCAAATACCCTTAAAAAAAGATAATGAATTATAAGGTATTTACAACATATAGAATAAAGTATATACTATCCATTTAATAATTTCCCTAGTAAATTGAATGTATAAGTGTCTAGGTAAACACCATTCAGTAAAAATAAGGAAGTAAAGATATACAAAATAGGAAGAAACTAGGAGAAAGTTCATGTTTTTTCATAGTTGATAATAATTAAAGATAAATTCTATAATGTATAATTTATCTTACATATATTTCATTTCCACCATACCGCATATATATAAGATCTTGAATAATGAATTAGAGGATTATTTTAATGTAGAATAATTTTATGATAAATATACCCACAATATAAATATAATAAATTAACAACCATTGTATCTTGAATATATATTGACATATATGAAAATACTTTAGAGGAAGATAAGAAATTGAGTAGGATTTAACAAAAAAATTTCTTAGTTTTATGACGCTTGGAAATAAAATAAAAACATAATATTTAATGAAGGATATTAATATAATAAAATATAATTTTAAATAAAATTAAATATTATTAAAACATGTAATATAAATAAAGTCATTTAAAAAAATTATTGATAAGAATAGAAAAAGAAATATAATAGAAATTTTATAACAATTTTCATAACTTTTGATGATATTTTGTTATAATAACAGAGAAATGAGTCAATTCCAAAAAATAATTCACAAAGGGGGATAATTTGTTTTCTTTTAAACTTTATTTTAATAGTAAAATTACCCATTAATGTATCTTTTAAAATAAATATAGATAATTATAAAGAAACTTAGAGAAGAAGGTAGTAATTAGAAAAGTTTCCTGTAAATAATTTGTACGGCTTGACTTAAAGAAACACAAAAATGGAAAATCAAAAGCATTCATATTACTATTAAAAATAGAAGTAAAATGAATAATAAATTTTATGTATGAATCATAAAAATAGTAATATATGTTGATAGAGTGTGATATATAATTTCACTTCAAAAAATGGGGAAGTGCATAAAAGAAAACTATACAAAAAAATTAGGTGTGAGAAATAAATACCTAATTGTGGAAAATGGACCAAAAGTTAATTATAAATGAATATAGACCAGAAATTTATTCATTTCAAGATATTTTATTTGATTCATAGTGGATGAAATATAAAATATAATAACAATACCATAAAAGAATGGAGACTTTGAAAGGAAACCCTTACCTCGAGTCCTTGCTCACTTCATATGTTCTATTAATTCCAGGATAATAAAATTATATAAATTATTTAATTTCTTAATAACTTTTTTATGGTCATTTTCTTATTAATATTTTTTAATCCATTTATTATCACATTTAATTCATTTTATAAATTGGTATTTTTCATGGCTGTTGTTTTTAGGTCATTCGATTGATAATTATCAAAACTATTATAGAATAATTATTATGGTAAAAGGTAATTATTCAATGGTACTATAAGATATATAATTTTGGAGATATTTTATCTATATATGTTTAGAATAAATGGATTTTAATTGGTCATGAAATAGTAATCATTGAGAGGATTTTCCTTGATAGGCTTGATTTTGACAGTTGAAATTGACTATGGTTGTTTACTTTTAATTTAATTATTATGACTATATTTTCCATTATATAATCATAATTATAAAATTATTTTAATATTAATGTTATATTTAATCCTGAAATAATTCTTTAAAAAAATCCATGAAATATATAACTTTAAGAAGACATCATCGTTTTCTTTGGTAGTGTAAAATCACAACACTAAGAAATGTTTTTAAATAGAGTTTAAAAGAAGGTGGCATACAATAAATATTTGTTTTTTTATAAAAACATTATATCATAATCAATAATTTTTTAAGGTTACTTTTTTTATCAAATAAAGTAAGAGGTTAATTGAAATAAGAGGACACAATTTTTAAAATACTCGTATTTTGATGTAGTAATGACTTATGAAGAAAGGTATGATGAGAATAAATTAGTAATTTATCATAAATATGAGATAAAATTGATTTTAATAAAATTAAAATAAAATTATGTAAGTATATTAAAATTATATTTACACGGGTTTATATAAAAATAATCTCATGCATGAAAAGATAAGAGAGAATCAATGAAACATTTTTTTTGCATTGTAATGGGTTATGAAAAAGAGTTCAGTGAGCAGTAATGGGTGCTCTATCATCATAGATTAATCTAAAGAAAAAAAATAACATGATAATGGAATCATGTAAGAAAAATAAGTGGAGGTTTAAAAGGTTTATGAGAAAAATAATAAAAATTAAGGAATAAGAAAGTGGTTTTAAAACCCTGACCTCAATCTTTTAGTCACCTCTTTTCAATTGTGCTTAAAGCCTTCAGAGAATGGAATTTTGTTCACAACAAGTTATTTTAGGACATGAGAAGGTAATTTTAGTTTTTATTTAGGAATATATTTTGAAATGGAAGTAATTTTTGAAGTGAAGAGAAAGCGGTGGATGATGTGTGTTTATATATCCGAGGGGAAGATATATTTTTAAATAAAGTATTATTTATTTTATCATTTAGGCTAAAGACTATAAATAGAATTGATTACCAGGAAATTTACTAGTTTATTATTAGAAAAATAAGGTTTATTTGACATTCAAATCAATCCAAACGCAAATTAAATCAGGGAAACCCTTATTTAAAGCTAAAGAATAATTTTTTATTAGAATAAAATATAACTTATCTTACAAAATTTAAAATATTAGTTTATAGATTCAACTTATTATTTAAAATGAATTATTTTAATCATTAAATAAATTTTTGTTTTCTAAAAATTTCTCATATATTTTTAAGTCATATTTATATCATGACTATGTCAAAAAAGTTACAGTATTCATAAAAACTAATTTTTTACTCTTTACTAAAAAAATAAACTTTTATAGAAACATACCAAAAATTCACTATAAGATAATTTTGACATGGTGATTCCACAAATGAATTATATTTTATCAAATTAAATTTATAAATATGAAAAATTTAACTTTTAAATAAAATCATATAATACGTAGAAACCAATTGATTTAGAATAAACATTATTTCTTTTGTTATGTTTGGTTACATTCGCATTTGTTATTATCTATTAATAATTATATTATTATTAATTAATTATTTATACATGTGAAATATTTATATTTTATGAAATTATTCATCTAATTAAATGGGATTTATCTTTAAAATACATAATCTAGAAAAGATTTTTAGTGTAATAAATTTCAAATACTATGATTACAATGTTTTGTCAATGACCATTTTTATTTTCTAAAAACTAAAGTATAAAAAGTTTATAACCATTTTGTGATAATATGAAACTATAAATTTGAGGAATTAAATTATCAAATAAAAATAATAAATACTTCATAGTGTTATTTTATTATAAAACACTTTATTTTACATGTAAAAGAAAATTTTAAGAGTAATAAAACACGTACAAAAAATATGATAATAACTATTTAGAAATTAAATAAATTATAATCTAAATTAAAAATTAATTAAAAAGTATTGTTTTGGGATAAAAAATGATATTTCAATATTTATTTTATTATATTTTGCATATATAATGTCATATGACATTACTTTCAATGGTTATATGTTATAATTTTGTGAGTTTGAAAACATGTATTGTAACGACCCCAAATTTTACTAATGAAAATTACACTTTATCTGATTAAATGTATTATTATGTAAGATGGTTATATAGAACATATTAACTTATACAGTTTTTTGTTTTTGGATTTTAAAATACTGTTAATAATTTTTACCATTGCTAATATAGCTATTGAACAGTGATCACATGATTAGTATAAATATAGGGTTTTAACAAATCCAATTTACTCAGAAAAAGGAAGTGATGACCTCATATAGTAGAATTTCTGTATTTGAAGCCCATTTTTTGGAGCTCGGAAAGGTGGTGGCATCCCTGGGTTTCGCTCTTGACCAATCCCAAGCCAAGCTTTAACATGCTAAGCTTTAACGGTACCTCCTACGGGAGATGTGGAAGTTATTAGAGGTTAACACCCTAGTGATGTTATCCAAGACACCACAAGAGTCTATTACCATCACACAACTTACCCTTAGGTCATATGAGGGTGTTATAAGGGGTTATGTAACAATACCCTAGCACTTTGGTTATGTGTATTATTTTTTTATAGAATAAATAATATACATTAATTTTATTATTGTTACTTTGTAAATAGTTTTTAAAGTATAAATTGTATTTTTATTTAATATTCAATTAAGAAATATATTTTTATGAATTAATGGATTTTTTAATTAAATAAGTTTTTGATAAAATATTATTACACCATTAATTTTTATTAAATATAAATGATCGTATAATTTTTATGAATACAATTGTAAATTTTATTAACATTTGAAAGCTGTTTTTGTCAAAACCAATGAATTTTTGATAAATGTCAGTTTTTATTTTAAAATTAAAAATTAAAATACTTTTAAAATTATTTAGATATAATGAATATTATTTTTGGAATCTGAACATATAAATTATCAGACGATTAATTTTTCATAATTTTCAAAGACAATCGATTGTTTGGGTAAAAATTAAATACCTTTTAAATATATAATCTGTTTTATGGAATCATAATGACCCAATAGTGATGTTATAAAATACTATAAATGTTATTTTCTACCAATATATATTTTACCTTTAAAATAACATGATTTTAGTTTTGCTTGATTTATTTTACAAAGCTTTAGTGGACCCTCAAAGAGTTATAAAACATTCTAGCATTTTAAAATAATTTCCTTGAGTGTGTGACTCACATCCACATAATAAAGCCTAATATTTTAAAAGGTTAGGCTGTTTTACTTATAAAATAATGTTTTCTAATCCACATTGGAAGAAAACATGGGCAAAAACCATGGTATAGTTTGTGGTTTTGAATAGTTTAATGTGTGGTGTCCAAAACCTAAATAATAAAAATTTCCTCTCCTTTCCTATATAAACCCACTCAGTCTCTCATTACTCTTTACTAAAACCATTTTCAAACTAACCAAACCCTACAATATTCTCTCTATAATACTCCCAAGGCACCCCAAGCTCCCCATAATCCCCTCTCAATCCTCTCCCATGCCTTTGGGACCACACTTCGAGGTAAGGGATTTATTCCTTTCTCATTTTTATCCAAATTTCTTTATGTTGTTATAACCTTTTATTTTCAATTAAAAATGTTTGGGTATGATTTCAAACCTCCAATATACTTTCCTACTTATGATTTAATGATTATATACCCCTTTATCTCTCATTTATTCCTCCCATGAACACCCGTTACCATGCTGAAATTCCATAAGGGATTTCTCTCTCTTCATTTACATTCTAACAATTCTTTAATATTATTCATCTAAATTCCATTACATATGTTCAGATATGTATCTATATGAACCCATTAATATCAATTTCATGTACATATTATGTGATACCTATTTGTCTCTTATCATTCTTTTTGATGAATTCTTATGTCACGTCGTTATGTTGCCGAATTTGCACCGTGATTTTCCAATCCAAAGTCATTTTGTAGTGAATTCCATGCCCATTTATATATCAAGGGTATTCACCTTTACACACATTTAATTATTGATTATATTTTATCATATATGTATTCCAAATTCCTTTATCTTGGAATAAATTATGACGTTTAAAGATTCCATATTGTATGATCCATTTGGCATACTTATGCATGAAATGAAATGATTAAAAAGGGTGCACCCTGATAATGCTCCAATGCATTGAGTAAAGATTAGTATCAAGATACGTCAAGTGCAATGAGGGTTTACTCATTATAATTCAAGTGAAATGAGGGTTTACTAATGATCCATGTGCAATGAGCCTTAGATCATGTTAATATCATGTTAAATGTTTTTCCACATTTACATGTTATGATAATCATGCTATATCATGAATTTATGTCCATGTTTCTATTGTGATCCATTGATATGCCTATTTCCTAACATGTACTATATTATTCATGTTATTCCATGTTTACTCCCTTATTGGGCTTTATATCTTACCCTTTTTTTATGCATTACCTTAGGGTATCCCATGCTATACTAAGTACGAAGGAATGTTGTCGTCATGTAAAAGAAGTTTTCAATAAAGATGTTGGATTTTATGTTTTATGTTGTTATGTAATGTTCCTAATTTACAATGCTTCTATACCTATTGATCCTCAAAGTTTTCTTAAGTAAAAGTTTTAGGTTTTGGGTGCAACGGAAGCATGGTTGGGAAGACAACCAACTTTAATTTTTACCATGATCAATGATTATTCTGGGATCAATACGATGATGAACGCCAGTCTCCACGGAATAGAATCAAAGATTATTATAAAGAAATAAGTGTCTCGAAAACATTAGATAGGATCATGCACATCATGTTTATAATTAATTTAATTAATTTAATAAGGAAAATGATTCCTGGATTTTTGGTATTTTCTTCATTGATGATGTTGATCATTAAGAATGAACCTTCTAGATTATCTCGTTGTGCTTGCGAGGATATAAACTAGAATCCCTCTAGCGTTGATCCACACATGCTCTGATGGCCTCCAATCGACACCACTCATTCTCTAGGTGCTAGCGTGACGAAGAGAGTGTCTTGTGTCGATCATTCTTGATCGCTTGTCCTTCATCCTTGAAGAACGTCTCTTGTTCTTGAGAGGGTATGGAAGAGGTTTCAAGAGAGAAATTGTTTAGCTCAACAATTCTCAATTCACCAAGCATACAATGTGTTCACCATGGAACAATAGAAATAATTCTCTGTTTATATATATGTAACTTTATTTACAATATATAATTTAATAACCACAATTAAATACATTCATGAACTCAGAGAAAACCCAAGCTCATAATAATAATACTATGTCATTATTTATAGTGGCCTAACTTGTAAAAAATGAAATTATGAATAATATTATGCATCAAAAAATAATAGCAACGTCATTATTATTTTAACTAGTTCCAACTAATAATTATTTACCATCTTTAAAATAATTATTTTACTACCAGACCGACCTTGGTCTGCTCGAACTCCACTTAAATTTATTGAACACCCAAATAAATAAATAAATAATTTATTCTATTAAATAAATATTTAATTTACAAAATTGTATATAAATATTTATTAAATGTTCAATAAAATAAATAAATAAATTTTATTTAATCTATGAGATTATCTTAACTTGAATACAATTATTGCACGATCTTGAGAATAATATTTATTTCATTAATTAAATTCAAATAGAGTTTAACCAAGACCACAAAAAACAGTCAATATGTGTCCCTCTAGAATTCTTTCTCATTGGCATTACCGGGCTTGCCTAAAGTCCAAGAGTACTATCTAGTACCAGGTCAAGGCACCCAAGAGAAAGAATGTAAAGTCACAATAATGACATACACACACAAACACTCACTATGTAATATAATCAATTTTTCTCAATATCTCATCAAGTAGGTTTCATGGTAGTTCCATCAAACTTTATTCTTGATACGTCGTTCTTTGAATACTTAAAATAAACTAATCATTACACCATGGCCAAGGAATTTCACACGATGGTTCTATTTCAATAAAAGGGATGAGATATCAACTTCCATAAATGGAAGGGACAAATCCTTCCTCAACTTATCCATCAATATCATGTCACTCATGACGCACCCAACGTACCCTACTTCCTGCCAACTTTCCACGTGATGGTTTTAGTCAGTAAATAAAATTGCGTGGGTCATGACATGTATTAATGATAATATTAAAGTCTAAGGATCATTACACATGCTCATAAATAGAAATATTCGATGACACCAAAACATATGGAATTCCTACTAGTGGGTCTGTTCTCATAATCACATGTCTTAGACATTACCAAGTGAGAACTTCATGAGAGGATGTATCATATTCTTATGAGTACTCACAACTGATATTTTTCATGCTATGTGTCCCTTCATAGTATTTCATCCAACTGTAGAATTATTTTAAGAATATTGTTATAGCATTTCAAGGTTCTCATATTAGCGGGAAATTTCCATAACCTTATCAATGCAACAAATACTCTAGGACATCATTACATCATAGTCATACAGAACAATGAACAATATGTAATAAGATGTTTAATATTTAAATACATTAAATACCCATGTAATCAAAGTAAAACCAGTTGGTTCTAGGACACCAACTCCTACAAACTCCCACTTGGACTAGAGACAACTGCCTAAGAATTTCAGTGCATTGGACCTCACATGGTGATCATGTTTCTGTTGAGTTAAAGCTTTAGTCCAGGGGTCTACCACGTCGTCTTCTGTAGAAATATTGGTCAATACAACTTCACCTATATGACAAAAATCCATCAAGATATGATACTTCCGAAGTATGTGCTTCGTCCAATGAGGTGATCTTGGATCTTTTTCAAGAGCCACCACTGCAGTATTATCACAATACATTATGATAAGATATTTATTGCTAGGTATCACATCCAGCTCCTGGATGAAGCGTCACATCCCAACTACTTCTCTAGATACCTCAAAAGATATGATATACTCAGAATCTGCTGTACAATTTGTGACCACACTCTTTTTTGAGCTCTTCTAGCTCACTGGACCTCAATTAAAAGTGAATATGTATCTTGTTTGTGACTTCATGTAATCTTGATTAGTATGAAACTAGCATTTTCATATCCTCTGATAACTATTTTATCATCTCTTCCACAAACCAAGAACATATCCTTAGTACACCTCAGATACTTTAGGATAGTCTTGAATACCATCCAATGGCGGTCACTTGGGTCATCTTGATATCTGCCTACCACACTTAATTCATAGGTGACATCCAGCCTAGTACATAACATGTCATACATGACTGACCCAATCACTGATACGTATGGAGTCCTTTACATTTTCATTCTTTCTTTATGTGTTAGAGGACACATTTTCATGGAAATATGAGTGCCATGTGATGTTGGAAACAATCCCCTCTTATATTGTTTCCTACTGAATCTCTTCAGTATCTTATCAATGTATGTACTTTGACTTAGGCGCAACAATCTCTTGGATCTATCACGATGGATCTTGATCCCAAGAATATATGTTGCCTCACCCAATTCCATCATGGAGAAGCATTGATTAAACCATTCCTCAACAGATTGTAAGATTGGTATCTCGTTTCCAATAAGTAATATGTCATCAAAATATACTATTAGAAAAATGACTGCACTCCCACTAAATCGTTTTTAGACACAAGGCTCACATTAATTATTGATAAAACCAAATTTTGTTATGGATTTATCAAAATGAATATTCCATGACCTGGATTCTTACTTTAACCCATAAATTAATTTCTACAAATTAAATACCTTATTGGAATCCTTTGGAGTCATAAATCCTTCATGTTGTGTCATGAAGACATCTTTCTAAAGTTTCCCATTAAGGAAGGATATTTTGACATCCATTTTTTAAATCTCATAGTCATGGTAATTGACAATGTCCAATAAAATTCTGATGGATTTCTGCATTGAAACTAGAGAAAAGGTTTTATCTTAGTCAATTCCTTGACGTTGTTTGAACCCTTTTTCAACCAATCATGCCTTATAGGTACTAACTTGTCCTTATATGATCATTTCCTTCTTGAATACCCATTTTGAAACCAACAGGCTTTACATAAACTAGAGGATCTACCAAAATCCATACTTGGTTTTGGTACATGGAATCCATTTTAGAATTCATGGCTTCTTGCCACTTGGCAATATCTATTCCACTTACTGCTTCCTTGTAGGTTATAAATCATTATTATCAAAAAATAATGAGTCACCATCCTCGGTAACTAGAAAACTCTACCGTTCCAGTTCTCTAACCTCTTTTGTACTCCTATGCAGTTCTTGTGTCTCTGAAATAGTTCTTTCTTCCATAGGTATTTTTGGAATTTTCTCCAATACAAACTCTTGTATACCTTTCACCTCAAATTAATAAAAGTCTATCTCTATCCCACAATCTATTTTGGAGATGTTCTCCCTCTCAAGTAATATGAAGTGTCTTTCCACTATAACCTTTTTGTATGAGGGGTTGTGTAGGTAATTTCCCCTTGTTTCCTTGGGGTATCCTATAAAGGTACAATTTTGGTCTCAAGGTGAAAGCTTGTTACCTGGAGAGGTCTTAACAAACACATAACTTCCCCACACATGTAAATTTGATAACATGGATTTCTTTCCACTCCAAAACTCGTTTGGAATACCATTTATTTATTTAGTTGGTACTTGTTTTAGTATGTGCACCACTGTTTGTAATACATTTCCTCAAAAGGATAATGGGAGACTCACATGACTCATCATTGATCTCACCATGTCCAACAGGGTGTGGTTCTTAATTTCGCTCACACCATTCCACTAGGGTGTGTAAGGAGTGATTTGGGATAGGATCCCAAAATCCCATAAGTAATCAATGAAGTCTTGATTAAGATATTCTCCACCTCAGTATAAGAAGAGTTTCTTAATCTTCTTACTAAGAGGGTTCTCAACTTTATTCTTGTATCCTTTGAACTTATCAAAAGAATCTAACTTATACCTCATTAAGTAGATATATTCTTATCTACTAAAATCATCATTAAAAGTTATGAAGTATGAGTACCCTCCCCTTGCTTCAACCGGAAATGGTCCACACATCGGTCTGAACCAATTCAAGAAGTTCTTTTTCCCTTTCTCATTTCCTACTAAATGGGGATTTAGTCATTTTTCCTTATAAACAGTCATAATATATGCCAACTGGTTTTAGTTTGAAAGAATCTAAATATCCATCTTGATGTAACTTTTTTTAAGAATTTCTCATTTACATGACCTATCTGGTGATGCCAAAGTTGGGTGTTGTATGAGTCATGTAAAGTATCTTTGTTATCTTTTTCCATTACTTCATTTGTGTAATCAAACATGTAAAGACCGTTGTATAAATGTACCCTACCAAAACAAATCCATTTTTGTAAAAGAAGAAACATTCATTTAAAAACTTGAAAACAAAACCATCTTTATCTAATCTAGATACAGAAATAATGTTTTTAGTAACATTAGAAACATAATAACAACCCTTTAACACCAAGATCATCCCAATTAGCAATGTGAGGTGGTAGTCCCTGATAGCTACAGTAGCAAGTCTGGATCTGTTGGCTCCTCGTAGATCTACCTCCCCTTGGTCAATCTTCCTGAATCTACTTGGTTCTTATATTTGGATACATATGTGAGCACCAAAAGATGTATATAATACCCAATTTTTAGAAACAAAAAGATTGTATTAGATAACAAATACACCTAAAAATTCCCCTTTATTCTTAAGAAGGGTGTAGTTCTTCTTCCAGTGGCCCTTCTTTCCACATGCGAAACAAACATCCTCCTATTCCTTTTCCTCCCCATTGATCTTTTTTTCTTGAAAGGTTGTGAATAATATTTGGTCTTAACGATATTCACCTTCCCTTTCCTCTTATTCACTATAAGGACAGAAGGATTATAATTCTTCATATCTTTGTCCACTTGGAAAATGAGGATAAGAGGATTAGATAGAGACTTCTCAATGTTGTTCATATTGAAATTGAAAACAATGTCATAGAATCTCTGAGGAAATGATGCAAGAATGAGATCAGTGCCTAGTTCTTTGGGGAGTTTAAACCCTAGAACCTCTAGGCGCTCAATGTATACAATGATATTGACTACATGAGACCCAACTAGGCCACCTTCTCCAATCTTACTCTGAAAGAGTGCCTTAGAGATATCAAAACTTTCCTAGCTTTCTCTCTCATAGTAAAGGCCACAGAGGTGATCAAGTATGCTATAAGCATTCTTGTTTTCATGAGGCTTAATGAACGCACTAGACATTGATGATAACATCAAACATTGAACATCGAACACATCATTTATATGTTTCTCATAGACCTGGAAATCTTCATCACTCTCCTCTTTGGAAGGAGGATTAGGTAATTCTGACTTCAGCATGTAAGTATTCTGTTCATGGAATAGGATAACCCGAATGTGTTTAAACCATTACTGGATGTTACTTCTGGTGAGGATGTTGTCTTTATCCAGAGTCGATTGTAGGGATAGTGTGGTTGATGAGCTTGTCATCTTTATTCTACAATTAAAAGAGAAGATCATTAGTACTTTCTTGATTTCATTTTATGAGAAATAATAATTTTTTTTAAGTCTCCCACTATTTTATAAAGTCCCAATGGCTATCACCATTGAACTCAGAATTTCTAGTTTCCATGACATTCTAGTGGTAAGGATCGATATCCCCCTTCGCATAATGCTAATAAGGGTTGTTGAAGATATTATATGGTATTTAGGTAGGTAGGTCTTTTCCAACTACAGGCTTGCAACTCCTTGATCTATTGAGTAGACTCCCCAATCTTGAAATCATGAATTTTGGATTTCCTCAACTCTTATACCCAATATTACACCAAGTCTAGCAAGGTATACTCCTATTGATTTAATATGGTAATGTCAACCCAAAACCTTTCATAAGTGATTCCTATATAAAATTAAGTGTCCCAAAAAGGGTTGGTCAAACACATAGTTTTATTGAGTTTTCCCCTTAATTAGGTTACAGAAGGCTTTGACACTTTGGCTGTGGTGTGGTGGTGAAGGAGAGTGGAACAACCACACTATTCTTTGAGAGGTTCAAGGTTTAAATCCTGGGAGTATGATTTCAGGGCGAGTCTCTCCCCTGATATTCTCCCACCTTGCCGAGTCACCCGGTCTCATTTGGGAGGAAAAAAACAAGGAGCATCCTAATTACTAATGGATCTCTATGACAGACCATCGCTGTCGGGCCTTCACCCT
Source organism: Viscum album (assembly GCA_963277665.1). Lineage (NCBI taxonomy): Eukaryota > Viridiplantae > Streptophyta > Magnoliopsida > Santalales > Viscaceae > Viscum > Viscum album. Next base: position 46,128,657 of record OY728156.1, read on the forward strand.
TCGGGACGCTCTACCATCTCGGTTAGAAAAAGATCCTTCCCTGACTGGGGTGCTACCTCAGGGGAGTTCCATCTTCATGGGGAAGGGGGTTTACTTGTGTGGAGGGTTCAAAAAGGCCACATAGGGGAATTCCCTTTTAGAAAAGAAAATAAGTAACAAAAGGCTTCGTCTGACTTAATATTTTATTTGAGGTATTTTTATCTCTTATGCATGAATTTATTATTATAATTATCACATGCTTGTTAATATTAAGTGGAACTTACTTAAGTGATTAACCATGTATTGATAATATTTAGGCATAAGTCTAGTTTATTTTATTCCATATTTCATTCTTCTTTATTTCATTAATTATGTGATCGTGACAACACATCTATAATGATAAACCATGAAACTAACATAAATAAAATAGAGGACATGATCATGAGATTTTATAATGGTTAGTTTATCTAGTGGTTGATAAAATAACCCTGACCTAGGGAAGAAACATCTGGAACAATTTGGATTCGTGTTTATAGATTTTCACCTATCCACCTCTATATCTCCTGGGATTGGTTTCTTCTCGGCTCCATCTTGAACTGCCTCCACTAGCTTGGGAGTTCCATCCATTACATATGCCTTTCTTTTAAACTCACATGCAAGTGTGTGGTAAAAAATTGGTTTTACATAAAATAAACCTTGGGCATGCAAACCATACATATTAATGAGGAGAAGGTTCGCAGACCAAAAAATTTAAATTAAATAAATAAATTAAAAGAAATCATCCACATACAATGGTCTTGGTCTAGATCATGATATATCATCCATACATGAAACAATATTTAAATATAAATAAAACTATTATTCAATAATTTAATCATTCTTGTTTAAGATAAATTACAGTCGATCAATTAATTATCATATTTAATTAATCAATCATTTTATCTTAAATGCTTTTATGAATTTCCTTGATATTGTCAACCATCATAAATTTAAAAAAATACATTCATTTAAAATTATCTTTGTACATAACTTGTACCTTGGAGGAAACCCAGTGAATTCCTATTCATAAATACCTAATGAGTAGAAACGAACATTACGCATATGTTAAATTAAACAAAAATATATAAAACCCCTATCACATGTTGTGCCTCATCTTTACACCCGTACTATGGTAAACATATAAAGGATTTTTATAATATAATAATGAATTTTAATAAATCTGTGTAATTTGGATGAGTACATGGTGTGTAGTCTCGACTACATGGCGGGTAGTATCATTTTCCATCCATCTGAAGTACACACCCGGGGACATGGCATGTAGATGTACTTCGTAAATCTTCAGAGTATATGGTATGTTCACTGGGACACATGACATGTAATATCTGCATTACACGGTTTCTATCTGGGAAAGCCATGTATGGGGTACATGGTCCAACCGTAACCCAAAGGGACTACACACTATGTCCAGTGGACAAGATGGTGTGTAATCTGGAAACCCCATGCCACCTATTCCTGGTCAACACACAGAGTCATTTAAGTCTTAGAAAGACTGCAACACATGGCTTGGTTTGGATAACCGGTCTGATGCATTGAATCTTGACTATATGACATTTACTACCAAATACCCACCCTGTGTTATAGTGGTGTATGACTAAGAAGATTTTTCACCTTCGGATGAGATCCTATATTTTATTTTAATCAAAATTAAAAGAAAAGATCATTTCTATAAGGTGAACAAGAAACAAAAGAGGAGGAAAAGATCTTGAGATTCTAATTTTCAGAACAATTAACTTGAATTGAAACAACTAAATTATTAAATGCATAAATCATCAATGAAATATTTAAATATTTATAAAATATGTCATAACTAATCTGATACCACTTGTAGGTTCCAGGAACAGTGGAAGCGCGGTTGTGCCGGTACCCAACATTAATTTTTACCATGAACAATGATTATTTTGGGATTAATGTGATGATGAACTCCAGTCTCCACAGAATAGAATCAAATATTTAGATAAATAAGTAAGAGGCCCGAAACATTTATAGAGAATCTTTCACATCATGTTTATAATTAATTTAATTAATTTTATAATGAAAAGAATACCTGGATCTTCGGCATTTTCTTCATTGATTATGTTGATCATTCAGAATAACCCTTCCAAATTATCTTATTGCACTTGTGATGATCCAAACAAGAATCCCTCTAGCGGTGATCCACATGTGCTCTCATGGCCTCCGATCAACACCACTCATTCTTCGGGTGCTATCCCGGCAAAGCGAGTGTCTTGTGTCAGTCGTTCTTGATAGCTTGTTCTTCAGCCTTGATGAACGTTTGTTGTTCCTAAGAGGGGCAGGAAGAGGATTCAAGATATAAATTGTTTAGCTCAACAATTCTCAATTCACTAAGCATACGGTGTGTTCTCCATAGTGCAATAGATATACTTGTCTATATATATGAATGGAACTTAAGTTACAATATTTAATTACATAAAAATAATTAAATACATTCATGAACTTAGAGAAAACCCATGATCATAATAATAATACCATGTAATTATTTGTGGTGTTCCAACTTGCTCAAAATGGAATTATGAATAATATTCCATGTCACAAAATAATAGCAGCATCATTATTATTTTAACTTGTGCCAACTAATAATTATTTACCATCTTGAATATAATTATTTTACTAACAGACCAGATTTGGTCTGCTCGAACTCCACTTCCATTTATTGAACAGTCGCATAAATAAATAAATAAATTATTCTATTAAATAAATATTTTATTTACAAACTAGTAAATAAATATTTATTAAATGTTCAATAAAATAAATAAATTTATTTTTTTAATCTATGAGATCATAGTAACTTGAATAAATTTATTCCACAATCTTGAGAATAATATTTATTTCATTAATTAAATTCAAATAGAATTTAACTGAGACCCCAGAAAACACTTAGTGTGTGACCCTCTAGGATTCTTTCTCATTGGAATTAGGTGGGTTTGCCTAACGTCCAAGAGTACTATCTAGTAATGGGTCAAGGCACCCAAGAAAAAGAAAGTAAAGTCACAACAACGACATCCACAAACAAACGATCACTGTGTAATAAAATCCCATTATCTCAATATCTCATCAAGAAGGTTTCATGATAGTTTCATCAACCTTTATGCTTGATACCTCACTCTTTAAATACCTAAAATAAACTCTTCATTACACCATGGCCATGGAATTTCACATGATGGTTCTATGTCAATCAAAGGGATGAGATATCAACTTTTATAAATGGAAGGAACAAATCTTTCCTCGACTTATCCATTAATATCATGCCACTCGTGACACACCCAATGTACCCTACTTCACGCCGACTGTCCGCGTGATAGTTTTCATCAGTAAATCAAAGTGTTCTAGTCATGACATGTATTAATGATATTATTAAAGTCTAAGGATCATTACACATTCTCGTAAATAGAAATATCCAATGACACCAAAACATGCAGAATTTATACTGGCATGTATGTTCTCATAATCTCCTCTCTTAGAGATTACCAAGTGAGAAATTCATGAGAGGAAGTCTCATTTTTTTTGAGTACTTGCACTTGACGGTCTGCAAGCTATGTTTCCCTTCATAGTATTTCATCCAACCATAGAACTATATTTAAGAATATTGTTATAGCATTTCAAGGTTCTCATCATAGAGGGGAATTATCGTGACCTTATCAATGAAAAAAATAGTATATAAAATTATTACATCATAGTCATGTTGAACAATGAATAGTATGTAATAAGATGTTTAATATTTAAATACATTAAATATCCATGTAATTCAAGTACAACCAGTTGGTTCTAGGACACCAAGTATTACACAAATTTCTATAATAAATCATGTTTAAGTGTGTAATAAAGAGCAGGGTTGTTATATGTATCATACTTTGTTAACAATTTGATTAAAATGAAATAATTTAAATTTCAATTATCATATGAAAATGAAAATATTAATAAAAATAATGTAATTATCAAATAAAACTATACTTGTAAAAATAATTGTGAATATAGTTAAAAATATTTTGTAAAACTATTTTAATAAATAAAATTCCATTATACATGAATTAATATTTTGAAGAAAAAATGTAAGGCACATAACTTAAGAAATAAATATATAAATAAATTGTTGGTTAATATTGTTAAAAACAATAGAGAATAAATGAATTTAACCCCTACATATCTAATTTAAGAAATAAAATTAATAAAAAATATTTATTAGAAATATAGGATGTTACATTCCACCCCCTTATAGAAGTTGAGTCCTCATAATTTTACTCATTAATAAACAGTTATTAACATTTTATCTTATTTTCATGAACCACAATACTATTCTCTAATGTTATCTTCAATATTAACTATATAAGGCTCATAATATTACTTAACATAAATGTATGGGAAATATTAAACATATATGTTTAAAAGTAGATATATTTAACTTAGTACTCTAGGTATAGTGGTTATCAATATAAGGATCATACCTAAATTTTACCCAATCCTGATTTGAAAAAATAAGCAAAATCTGATTTGACACCATTTGATATTGTAACATCATGTCGCCCCATACCACTTATTGGTTCCTGGACCGATGGTCCCCAATGTACCTTGGGTTCAACTCCCATATACCATTGGCTTATTAATAGTATTGGGGGTCTAATATAATACCATGGGGAGACTATACCCCTTTATCAAGGTGCATTGTAACAAAATAAATAACTAAGAATCATACATCACAATAAAATAAATGTGGTAGAAATAAATATAAATAGGACTGATGATAAAATAAATATAGTAAGGAAAAAAACTATTTCATACATATAATTGATCACCCCTAGTCCATTTATATATAAATATCAATATAAAATAAAAATAAGATGCTCTCTCTACGAATTCTTGAGCCCAAACTCATCCCTATCTCTAAGTAATTGTCTAATCCATCCTAGTAGGTCAAACCTGGGGCCTCAGCCAAAATTTTTCCTACAAATAAGTGAATGTCTACCTGGGTAACCATGTGAAAAGGTGTCCCAAGTAGGGTGTGAGTATAAAACTCAATAGAGAAACACCAACACATTCCTACACTATATCAATAATGCTGTGATATGTGCATTTGACATGCTCTGCTAAAAATAAATAGCTACCAATAGTATAATAAAAACAACCATATATAATCCTTAGGTTTGTGACCCAATCTATTATAACCTCTTTTTATATATACCGAATTTTCTCTGATCACTTCATACTAAACATTCCAACCCATAATAAAAAAACCACCCATCAGGTGGGTTGTTCCATAAAAGTATAAAAAACATCCCCTTATGGGAGTTTTCATAGTCAACATAAACCTACCCTATAATATTTTTATTTATAAGTTTGTAAAACCTCCCCTATAGTAGTTTTATCATTTAGGGAATAAATCCAAAAATTATAGATGATCCAAAGGCAAGATCACCCTGATATATCAGACCAAACACACCACCACAAATAGTAGGCCCTCAATAGATTGCAAGCTCGGAGACCCCACCGTAAGGCCCCCACCATGCTAGCATGTGATTGTCCACCTCAAAACATCCCAATTCTAAATCCATGGAATCCTAAATATATCCAATCTCTAACTCTATAGTATCTCCTACCATAACCATCTATAAATCATGACACCTCATCTATGCCTGAGTAACAAATTTTGGTAGCTCTAACCTTGTCACATCAACCCCAATGGTGTATTCCATACCCTTTATGAAATAACAAAACACAAGGGGTGGAAAAATTCCCATGACCGTCATTACTGTCTCTTCCCTATCAGGCCTCTATGTTATTTCAGGTTTAGATTAACACTGAAAATAATCTCTACCCATTACCATATGTTCCCAATCAGGGTCAGTCAATCAACAGGAAACTCATTAGGTTACCACAATCTTAGTATAGTAGAGTCACCCTCACACATGCCCTTATTCTTTTCTAGGTCTCAGGTCAATACCTGATTCTCTAAATATTCCACATCTACAACATCATCAATAATGTATCACTGCCTCATCCACTACATGGATCTCCCCACAAGGGTAAAAATTAATTGATGGACCACAAATTATCTCAATAATCAAGGTCACTTTGGGCTGGTCCTCTCACCTAACTTTACTCGGTTTAACTATGGACTATCCACCTAGTCTTAGTCCCATTGGATAGGGGAATATTTCTTATCCCACCCTCATCTCGATGAGCCCTAACTGATCGAAGTCCATAAGACCTGCTAAGACCCAATCGTTCATGGTCTACTAACCTCTACACCACTAGCTTGAAGGGGTTTCAATACACTAAGAATAGGATAATTAGTCTCTTTTAGGTCTATTCTCACCTCTCAAGAGTTCTATATTCCAACTGGTGCCTCAATAGTCTCAACCTCGACCATTGGGGTTTGGGGAAACAAGATGGCTCACATGGTTCATTCGTGTCCCCTAAAACTCATCCATTTTAATTTAAAATTTTAATTTAATTATAAAAAATCACTTAATTAAATTAACTAGGGTATTAAACCCTAATGGAGATCACAATCATCCACACTAGTAGATAAAATTGGCACGAAACATAAGGGTAAATACACAAGACCTCCTACCTTTTAAGAATTTTTCTATTTTATTCCAGGGGAAAAAACTCTACCAAGGCATTCTAAGGTCCATATTAGAAAAATAGGTCACACTACCCATGATTTTATAAACCAACACCACAACAAGGTTTCTAAACAAATTATTTATAAAAATTTATAATTAACTAAATCATTTTAACAAAAAATGTATAATTCTCAAATTCTCACCAATGATACTGACACGTTAAAACCACATCAAATGGATCCCCAAGGACCTGTATCAAATTCATGACCCTACACCAAGTGAAATACCTAAAAAAGATTCCAAATTAATAATAAATTTAGTTAAATTTAAGCTAAAAACATAAGAAAATTCATAATAGATACATACCTCACCAAAATGGTGTGTGATGATGAAGGGACAACATCTTGGGAGGTCCCCTTTCTAGGAAAAAAACCCATATCATTTTTCCAGTTTCCTCGTGATCTAGTGGAATCATAACTCAACCCTAAACTAAAGAAGGATGAAATTAAAAGGGTGGGGATGCGAAGAGGATAAGGGGACACCATAAGTAGGAACTTACTAATAATGAAGAATAATCACATTCAAAAGCCCCAAAAATAGAGGAGGAATCAAGGAATAAAATGGAATGATGTGGCTGGGTTGCACACTTGGGCCAGAGGAAGAAAAGAGTGGAACCATTCTAAAAACTCATATTGGAAAAAATGGTAAAAACCTTCTTTTAATGACCCACACTATTTGGCCACATGGCTTTCCAAACTGTTCACTAGCCATGCAGCTTTCATGTCCCTAAACCATCCACCTTGTGGGGTTTTGCTATATGGTTTACCAAACCATCTTCCAATCATATAGGTGGATATGAAAATCCTTTAGAATCTCACACATTTTCCTTATAAAATATGATAAGTTTTTTGCTTAACCATGCTATGATAGTGTGTACTAACCCTGATAAGAAAGAATAGAACTGAGAATGACCAAAGGTTCATAGTTCCACAAGGTTTCTCCTAAATCATGTGACCCAAATTTTTCTCCCTAAGAAGAATCCTCTAAAACTACCAAAACCTAACCCAAGGCTCTCTAGGATCACCTGAGAAACCAATCTATCTTTAGAACCTCATTACTTATCTAAAAAAACCACTTTGAGGCATTCCAAATATCATAATTTCTTTGTGAATGTTCGATAAAAATTTAACCCATCCAGTAAACAAAAAATTAAAATTCCCTCTTGAATTTTTAACTTTCACAAACATGATTTCTAAAAAAATCCCCACCATAACACTTCTCACCCTAAGAAGACTCATCAGCCATTTTACCATGAGATTGACCTAGTTAGGTCACTAAACCATGCTCAATTGGATTTGTTCTGTTCCCAAACACCCAAGGATTATCCAAGGAACAACCTATAACTTATGGTGATCAAGCCCCCAAACCCAAGACAACACTTCTAACCATCATTGAAACCCTTAAAGGGACCTTACCTAAGCTAGTTTATCCAAAAACATGATCACATTAGCTTCTTATTTCAACAACCGACCTATATTACTCTCTACCATAGGAATTAACATGTTAAGGCAAATTTTGAGATATTTTTCCTCTATTATTATAATTTCCTATTAAATCATGCCTATAGAATCCTAATGATCCTCCCATCATGGTTCCAAACTACAGAACCTATCAAAAAATGCGAACACCACTTAATGTTATCGATTTAGACCAAAATTGGATGAACTCTTGTTGACCAAGGCCAAAACCTGATCACATTAAAACACCAAGCCACTGGTGGAACCTCACTGATTCCATAAAAACACCAAGCCACTGAACCCTTAAGCATTCCATCAACTTCACTGACCATTGAATTGCACTCATTCACTTACTAATTTATAATAAAAAATGGTTACCATCCGTAACAGGAATATAGCATTCCTATCTCATCCAGTTTAAAGGGTTTACGTTGTTATACCACCCTAACACATAACCAAACTCACACTCTTATGAGAATTCTACATTTTCCATGCTGACCATGCTCCCTAAAATTATAGTCTTGACATTCTAGGATATCCCTTGGTACTTCTCTTCAAAATGTGGAACCTCACCCGATCAATTATCTATCCTATGATTTCTCATATGATTAATTCAATTTATTATAGTTGGTTCCCATCCTTGATCCAAGGAATTTTAACCTCCACCACATTCTTAGTGGACATCCAATGCTATTCGAGTCACGACTGTCCAACTGTGCTCTAAAAATACTAATAAAAACACACCCACTAGTCTATAGGCTTAGGAACACAATTATTCCTACCAATAGAAGCCTATCTCAATGACCAATCACTATAGGCACTTCTTTAAAAACCAAATGAAACACCCTTCCCATTTTACATACCCAAAGCACCTCCCATGCATATGTCTTAACCCGTGTAGAACCTATTTGTGCTTTTTTGTCAAATGAAACCACCTACTCTAGATGACACCTATGAAAGGTCACCGTAGACCATCATAAACACCAAACAACTAAGTTATGAGTCAAAACTAAGGGTATTTATGTCTCCCACCTATCCCAATGGTCTCTCAACAGGGTAACTAGGTTCGAACACATATCCCCACAACTAAGCCTCACAAAGGGTCATAATTCATGGGAAATAACACATACTTACTATCTCAAAACCAATAGGCAACACACATTCCTATAAACTAATTCACATTGAGAATCCCTATATAGGATTTCTCCCCTGAGAATCACAACCCACCAGTCAATAGGTATATGCACAATAACATCATCTCAGATGATCCATGCCAAGCTACACACACAGAGTCCAGATAGAAAAAATTACATTCAAATACATATGTAAAAATTTCATATAGGTTATTAGTGAACCTTTAAATAACCAAATACAAGGAAAAACAATCCACAATGTGTTGTTTGTTAAGTATCCAATTCCTTGTTGACCCCCTAGAGTCACTACAGCTCTAATACACAAGGAATGTGTTGTTATCCTCATCTTTGAGAATCTCACCTTAGATTAATATGGCATTCCATAAAAATAAAATATATATACAATTCAACCAAACTTAGTAGAATTTCACCAAGTACTTATATGGGAAAACACCGTATGAGTAGTTTTTTACCCTTTAAACAACCGATCCAAAGACGTTAGTGGAAATAGTCAATCTACCAGGCCTATATTATGTTAATACTACATTCCCAATATGATGAATGAGATGACTCTTACCTTTAAAATACAAGATATAAATCTATAAATGATCTCTTGCCCATGGGACAAGATCCATAAATTTATTAATATACCAAGAATCACAAACATCCTTGTGAGTCACTCAAGGTAAAAATTATATAAAAATATAACATCAAAAACCAAGATAAAAGTCCCATATCTTTAGTAACTTGGAATTTATATTATTACGAGTGTTCTTGATGCACCAGTATGATATCTTTCACAACCTTAAAAAATTCCTAAATATATGGTGTACCAAATCATAAAAGTGTAAGGAAATATAAAATAAGATCTAATCCTACTTAGTAATTTACCACCACTCTAAACCACTAATCTATGCCTTGGTCAATAGTATCCGTTGTACCTCACATGCACCTTCCCATATACCAGAGGCTACCGACTAGTAGTTGAGGTTTAAGATGGTACCATAGGGTGACTATAACCGTATAATATATTATAAAGTAATGGAATAAATAATTAATCATCAAACATCATAATAAAAAAATATGAAGAAATAAATATTATAACATTATGTTACTAATATTATAGTACTCCTTAACCCTCATTTTTTATTAGGCTTTGATTGGGTATTTTCTCATCTTTTTTTGGGTGTAAAGTATAAAATTTTGAAAAATTATGGGCTATGAATGGTTAACGTACAAACTTCCCAAACCATAAAGCCACACAGTGAAATCCATGAAACCCTAGGAAATAGGTGGTTTCACCTTTAGAAAATGGTTTGAAAAACCATGTTCCCACCTAATATAAACCATCCACCCTAGTATACGGGCACACTATTTTTCTAACTGTACGGCCCTTCCCAGTGAACCATGCAAAATGGAAATTTTAATTTCAAAAATTATATTATGAATAACCAAAAACCTATCTTGTCCTCCTCTATCAACCCAAAATCCTTATATCTCAAAATCCTAGGTCTTGGAGTCTCCCAATAACACCTTTTGGCTCCACCAAATCCCTTCCTAGGTGGATCAAAGCATGGTGGATCTCATTTGATCCTTTTCTAGTAAATTGTTCTTCTCCTATTCCTTATATCGCACTCTCTGTTTATTTCCTCCCTAGAGAGTGTTGGATCATATTGTTGTTGATGTACCTAAACTCCTTTGATTTGAATATTGATTCTACTTTTGTTTTTGAGATCTCAATTATAATCATTCATCATTGGAAAATCCCTTTGCAGGTGTTGTGTTATGTGATCTCTTTGATAAAGGTAGGTGGTTTCATTTAATATTTTCCCATTGATCAAACCTTGGATTTATTTTTGTTTAAAATTGATTTAAATTTATTTGTGAAAACCCAATTTTATGTGAATTGGTATTGAAATTGATATGGTATGGATTTTGGAAAAAAAAACCAACTCCAATGGAATTGAAATTTGGGGTGTTTTTTGAAATTGATGGAAATTATGAAATGATTTGAGGATTGATTTTAGAAATCAAATTAAATTAAATTTATTAAAATCTATGATTGGTTTTATTTTGAAATGACCTGAAATTATAAAAAATACATGTTTTGTGTTGAAATTGGTTGGGAATATTGTAATGATAAATGGGGGAATTGAACTGTAAATGATGTTTTTATTTGAAATTAAATGAATTTCCTATTATTTATTGATTTATTGGTCACATTAGAGATTGGATAGTCAGTGGTCTATTTGGGAAAACACTAGAATGGTAATTCCCCAGCAACTGATTGACGTTTACAACTCTAACAAAAACTTATTTAGGCATATATTATCCCAGATGAGATATTAATGAGTCCTATTCCACCTGAGCCTGAGTTATGTGTGTACACATTTAAATGATCACTAATATGAGAGTGTTAGGTGACTAGGAACTATCATAATATAGGGTAGATGACCATGATTATTTTTGTGATTACTTTGATATATATATGGAAATGTTTGTGACATGCCAAGAGATTTATAAAACTATTTTGTATAAAATGTTTACCTAAGCCATTTTTTGAAATCTTTATATAATTTTAAATGAAAAGAATGTTTTATTTTAAATATAAAATTGTAAATCCATTCCTATTATATTTAAAATTTAAATAATTATTTGTTTTTTTTATTATGGAATATTATTATGGAACACTTGGTGAGACCCTTCTATGATTTTATTTAACACCCTACCTTTTCCTTCATCCATTTATAGAATTTCTTCCACTAGGTTTGAGAATAGGGAAAGTGCCTTTTGGAGAATTTGGATATTCTTGATCCTTTGGGGCTTGAGGTGATGTGTCTTTTGGGATGTTTGGCTATCTTGTCTATTTCTAGTACTTTTCTAATATAATATTTGGGTTTTTGATATACCTATTTTATTTATAGTAAAATTTCACTTTGAAGGTTTTTTTTTGAGAATACCGGTTTTTATCTTCATTTCCCACTATTATTGTGGAAAATTTGTTCCCACTTTTATCTTATATAATGCTGGGTTCTAGTAGAAAACCTATGTAGATTAGAAATTCCATTCAATACATGTATTTATTGGCCTATATATTAGGGTATCCTAGCCTAATCATGACAAATTGGTATCAAATTAAGGTTGAACATCTTTCCTTGATGTTAGTATGTAGTTGAGAGATCATGTCAGGACATAAAAGGTAGTAACAAGTGAGTTCTTGACTAGATATTATTATACAGAGCCTTAAGTTACCATGGGTATTTTGGAAGGTCATATTGAATAATAATTATAGTCTTTTCCCTAATTTGTATTTGGACAGAATTAAATCCAAATCTTGTTTTCTTATTTAATGAGATTAATTTTCCTATTTCTTTTTTTGATCATTTTCCAGAGTAATCTTCTAATGTCTTTAATATAGTTTGATGAAGTTGTGTAGAATCATGTATATGACAATACACTTGAATTGGATCTAGGATTAATATACTAATGAAGAATAGTAATAGAATCTTCCCATGGACCAAACTCTCATTGAGATTATTGTATGTACTGTCCACGATCTGGGACAGGCACCTGCACCCATTCTCATTCATGATCTAGTTATAGAACCTCAAAGGTATGAATTATAGAATCATTATCAAGAGTTAAATCACTAGAAACCACCACCATTAAAACTCTATAATAATCATGAAGAGACTGAGGATTGTATGATCAAGATTTTTCTTTTGTTTGAACTCTTGAAAACAGTTGATATAATGAAGGTGAAATGTGCCACCTTCAAGCTAGAAGAACCTAGAATGAGATGGTGGGATTGAGTAGTGATGGATAAGAAGAATGAGGGTTTGTAGAGGAAATAATTTATATTTATTTTTAACAACTGGTTTTGTAAAGATTTTACGGTTCTAGAAAAGGCTATATATTTTTTCAAACTAAAGTAGACTGATGGGACTATGACTGAGTATGAAAACTTCTTTGTGAGCTTGTTCATTTTTCACCTGAGATTGTATCAGATGAGAAGATTAAAACTCAATGGTTCGAGATGGTACTTTTATCTAATATCTATTATTAGGTTTTGTTGCTAAATCTATTTTTTATGATAGGGTGATAGATATGGTGTTGATGGTTAAATTTGATATCGATGGTTAATCAATGTTGAAAGAAGTCACTTTTTCTCCTAGTGGTATTTCTTTGATTTCTATAAGAACATAATTATTATTTGAGGCGTGGATCATTTAATTTCCATAAATTATAATTTTAAATGATCAAATATGAAAAATATTAATTCCATTTGAGTTCATAGAGGTATTGGGGGTGTTAGGGGATGGTTCGGAGCCCAGAATTGAGTTTTGAGATGAAAAAGCATGGCCCATAGTTTGTGTAAACCGTGTGATTTGGGCCGCATGGACATGTTCCTTGTCTTTCATTTTTGACAGTGGGTTTTAGTAGGGTTTTTATGGTTAGTTAAACTATGCGGGATCCATTATTCTATAGATAACTATGCACGATTGGTGTGCAGTTTGTAAACTTGGCGCCTAAACCGTATGATTCCTTGTTTTGGGTGAAATTCCAATTTTACCATTTCTAATTATATTAAATAAATCCAAATCATTTTTTTCAATGGATAGTAAGATCACATTTTATTCTCCCTCTTTGAAAATATTCTAGGATTTTCCATTGAGTCTTTATCTGGTACCGTATTCAAGTGTCATCTATCTCATCAGATCGACATCCATAATATCCCGATTCCTCTTTATCTGTTATTAATTCCTTTGGATATTGGTTACACTATTTAGATGAAAGATAATATTCCTTATTATTAGGTTATTCATAAATTCTTATATTTTATCCTAATTTTATTCAAATAAATAGATGATACTAGATAATCTATCAACTACGAACCTAATGTAGGTGGTCTCTTGTTTTTCATTAAAATTCAAGGTGTTTATATATTCCATTGTGCTATACGCCCAATTTTTGAGCATCACATAAAAATGAAATTGAACCCTTGAGTTTATAGGCATGGCCTATATAATTAAATAGTCTTTTTATATAATTTTTTAGTTCGAGAACCTTGAATTAAATGGAACAATACATTTGAGTGTGTTGGTTATGTTAATAGACCACCACGAGTGTATCTTAGAAATGGGCTCCTTTGAGTGTGCCTATTTTTCCCTTTTCCTCAAGATGTGAATCATGAATTGACTCATAAATTAAATTGATAAAGTTATATGTGAATTTATTTGTAATATAAATTGTAATTTAATTGATTAGTTGGTAGGGATGCTTGACCATGACCTTTTTCCCATCCCATGTTATTGAATGAAAAAGCATGAACTGCTCTTGATCTTGTTTTTAACATGTAATATAGATAGAGACTATGCCATGTGATAATTTAATTAAGACTGAGAAGCTTTTTATAATGATTTCCCATGTGAGTATTTGTAATCCAATCCTTCTATGATTGTCCAATGATTTGAGTCATATTTCTAGATGAGATTGAATTTATATGTTCTTGGTTTTGACATTGACATGTCAATGATATTGATTAAAAAAAATTAATGCTTATATTCCTTGAGAGACACATAGATTAAATGATGAATTACATGGATAGAATAAATTTTCATAACCTTGCTTATGCCCAAGTGATACTTGGACTTCCTTGGGGAATACCAAGGATGGACTAATATATGTATTGACCTTTATATACCAAGTGATACATGGATTATTTTGAGAATTTCATGGAAGGGATCAAAGGGAATTGATCATTATGCCATGGGTGATACTTGGGGCTCCCTTAGTGGACCTTTAAGGATGGACTTGAATGGTAGTGATGTTATACCACACCTAGAGTGATACTTGGGTTATTGAGAGGTTCTCCATGGATGGGATCATTGGGTGTTGGTTTATATTACACTTGGAGTGACACTTGGATTCCAACTTAGGAATTCGAAGGACAGTCTGAGGTTCTAAATTGAATAATTAATGAAACGATATATATAACACATATTTGAAGCCAAAGAACAATATTGGATTCAGTATTTTCCTTTAACTTTATGGATGGCCTATTTATGTATCCTTTGACTATGTTATCATGGGGAACACTGGGCTACACAGTAGGTCTTAATACTTGTTAATTAAATTAACTTAAATTATTAAATTATTTGTCTAAAAAATGAGAACCCGAACCTTATAAGATGTTTCATTACACTAATTAATTTCTTTACATATTATATTTATACTTGTACACTGTCTGTTATATACATTCACTGACTAATTGGAATAGACTTTGGTTGATTTCCAACTGGTATTATATCTCACACCCTATTTAGGCCATCTTTGGATACCCAAATAGACTATATGGTTGGAAAAGAATGGAAAATCCTGTTGATGAAGGGGGTGTAAATCTAAGGAACATATTTGAGACCATGAAGGTTTTAAATCCAAGTTTTCATGGGAAATCATTGAGGGAGTGAAAATTTGGGAGAATTTTAGGAGACACAGATACGTTGATGAATGGGAGGAATGAGCTGTTAGCATAAGGAACCCTTCAAAGTTGGCTAGATTGGTGACTGAGATCCTAGGACTGCTTGCAGACAAGATAAGATGGGTTATTGGTTGTAGTGAGATAATGTACTGGAAGGAAAACTGGTGTGGCTCCATCATCCATTATCTAGGATGACCTACCCCTAATATTTAGTTTAGAGAGGCAGATACCTTTCCATATTTTTATAAGGCAATGCTTGACTCACAGTAATAAAAAATTCTTCATCTCATCTTGTTGAATGATGAACCAAAAAAATGTATCCTTGACTCCTCAATGGTTGGGGAATTCAATGGCAGTGTTTTACAGAAAATCTTGCATGTAAAGAGTGTCTCCGGTGAATGGGAAGATGTCCTATAGTGTAAATGGATTCAAAAAAAGATTAACTTCCATGTATGTAGAGTGCTTCCCAATGCACTCTTGACGAATGATAATTTTTAGAGAAGGGGATCTATCTTGCCTCCCGGTGTTGGTGTTGTAGGATGTACTGTTGGTAATCTATTTGGAACTTGTTTTTCAGGAGAGACATGGATGATATATTGTGGGGGATGATATACTGATGCACTACTATGATTGGAGTTGGAAACATAGTGGCGGAATTTATAGAACGCTGGTTCTACGGTATCGATTGAAACAGTGAGGAGGCAAAGGCTAGGAGTATGTTGTTTGCTACTACCTGGTGGGTAATATGGGAGCCCCCCAATAAGTTGAGGGAGTGTTCCATAGTATCACCTACATACCTACAGGCGCACCTTCGAATGTTGGTGGTGGATCTAGGATGGATTCAAGTCTAGGGATATGGTTTGATTTATTTACGTATGATGTTAGCGAAGGATTCCCTCCCATCAACGAGTGAAAATATTTGAAATAGGGGGTGTGGGTTCATTGGTTACCGCCTTCTTATGGTTTGAAACTTAATGTGGATGGATCTAGTGTGGGGGGATTTATGAGTGGTGGAGGATTGGTGAGGGATGTTTATGGATCGGTCTGGTTGGGTTTCAATGATTTATATGGTTTGGGTAGCTTTCTAGGTGATGAAGTAAGGGCTATGGTTAGTGTTATCCTGTTGTGAAAGCTGTATAACATCCATCTATTAGAGGATGAATTAGGATAAAAAAATTTCATTGAATTTTTGAAAGTAAAGAGCAACCCATAGTGGGAGTTGACATACCACATTCATAAATGCAAGAAACTACTTGACCCAGGCGTGAATGTGGGGAATGTGTGGAGAGAAGGAAACTTTTCTGCAGATGCTTTAGCATGTATAGGTAACCCAAGGGAGACTTTATGAATTTTTTATTCTTTGGGATCCTTTCCTAAGGAGTTTTGTAATTTTGTGATGGGTGATTCCCTTGGACTCCATTACTTTCAACCAGCTTAACCTGTACTTTCTTGGTATAATGTTTAATAAAAAGTCAACTTTTAAGTCAGTATAGGTTCTTGATGATTACTTAGGAGCAGGGGAGCATGGTACCAAGCCGAGGCTCACAATTCTAGTCCGACAGATTTTTTCATTTTTTGTACTTTTGTTACATGTGTTGTATATCTTCCTTGTATATATGTTTTGGATTATTTATTAGAAACATATGAAAAGTATCATCATTTTTTATATGAGGTGGTTTTTGGAATTTCTTGTATGTAAATATTTCATTTTTTACTTTTTATCTAGCATTTATACTACTTCATCTACTTTTATATTGTTGATTCCACCGTGTTATACTCTGGTAAGAGAGAATAGTCTCCCCATAGACTCACGCTAGGACCTCAATTCTTGTCATTAGCCTTTAGAATTTGGGGAGATATGCTTGAGGTCTTGTGTCTATCCAGGATTGGGGAACATTTTAGTGGAACCCAGGTCTGGGACGTTACAAAGTGGTATCAGAGAAATCTTCTTTAGTTTGATTTATTTTTTGGCAAAAATAGAATGGGATAAGATGGAAATTGAATTTGGTAATTAGCTGTGCTTGGTAATAACTAAACCTTATATAGGAAAAATACAAATTAACTTAAATGAAATTTCTATTTCTGAATTTTGACTACTACAGTTGATTTGATTCAACCATTGGCCGAAACACTTGAATTATGATATTTTTATTAATATTATTTTAGGTTCTATTTCATTGAAACCTGATGAGATGAGGGTGTGACATCTCATGCATCATATAAGAACTTATTATAATCACATACCATGAATTATTTCTTGCTATTTAGGATGTATTATTTTTTGAACATTGTTGTGATTGGTGTCATGATAGTGATACCTAATTTTTTGATATGTACTTTGGAATGTGTTATGATGTGAAATAGGTGGCTGCCATGCTTTAGTTTTGGAGGAGTATGGGCCATCACAGATTGGAATTTGGTGAAGCATTTGGTTAAAAATATGTAAAATAAATGAATTTGAATTCAATTGATAATGAATAGTAAAATCAATTGAAAATGAAACAAATATGAAATTAGATGAAACTGGAATTTTTATTGGAGAGAACATGACCTGGCCTAACCTTAATTGTGTGAGATTCGTAGTGACTCTCACTTATACCTGATTTGTACAACACACAAAACTAAATCATGGAGCAAACATAGGGGTTTGTTCTTATATAAGAAGGATATTACCAATCATATTTCTATATCTGCACTTTTGAGCTAAAAAATTTGATAATAATCTCAAAATGAGGTGTGTGTTTGGCATTGTAGAGGCATTCCACCTTGATGAATTCCAGTAATACGCTAGGAGGGTGGCAACAAACACACTTTTGAGGTGGTGGATCATGGGATACCACTGGATCCTCTAGTAGTTCCAGTTATGGAACTAGTCATTGTACCAGATACAGGTGCTGATGTATAGTTTCATGATTGGTTCTTTCCCTTTATGCAACCCGTTCAGGGAGAACCGTGACTTAACCCAACTATGGAAGAGTTGACGCGTGAGTTCCAACATAAACATCCAACCAATTTTTCCAGGGATGGTGGACCACATGCTACATATTCATGGATAGAAGACATACTATCTATCTTCAATCATCTAGAGATGCCTCCTGATAGGAGTGTCAATCTTGTAACGTATATCATTCGTGATTCCTCCAAGAGATTGTGGTATGTTATAACTCAGATGGATCATCATTGGGAGATGTAATAGAGGGATTTTCATACATTATTCTATGATTAATTTCATCCCAAGATGTTGAGTTTTGATAAAAACCAAAAGTTCTTGCACCTAGAGCAGGGTGCACTATCAGTTAAGGATTACTCGACCCATTTTATTGAGACCCAATGGTTTGTACCAACTCTGAAGGGTGAAAAGTTATATAAATCTATGAGATTCAAGGATGGTATTAGGTATGACATATGATCATAGATGAATTTATTCTAGGTGACTACTATTTTTTGAATAGTGAACTAGGTGCTTATCACAACGCGTAACCTGAGAGAGGCTAGAGGTGATATCCAAGGTGGTTTGACATCTTTATCTGGTACTACATCGACTGGTAGTATAAAGCATCATACAGAGCTTCCATGTGTTAATACCAGTAGCCAAACCACATAATTAGGTAACCAAGTGAGGTGATACCAGTGTTGTAGGCTGGAACATATGAGGCCACAATGTATGAGGGACCCAATCATGTAATGATCATGTGGAAATATGGGTCATCTGCAACACTTCTGTAAAATATTTACACCAGAATCCAGTGAGAGAGTGTCTACACCAACTCCATATTTGGGAGTACGGTCAGAATCTTATAATCAACTAGAGATCTAGAGTATAGTTGGCCGATTTGGATGAGGTGGTGGTCTTGGCCATGGTAGTCAGACCCTAGTTCTATAGTGACAGCCTAGAAGATCTTCTCATGGTAGATATGCAGTATTACAAGGCCATAGTTCAGGACAGATATATATAGTGCAATAGACCCTTGAGAAGTAGGATCCTATAACTTTTACTTTTAGAGGTACTATTCTAGTATCCAATACTATAGATTATACACTTTTTTATATAGGGGATTTTCATAGCTTTATATCTATGCCTATTGTGAAGAAAATTGTGCTTAGTTTTCAATCTTTTGATGGTGTTATGACACTTGACACTCCGTTGGTGATTAGAAAGGAGGGTGTATGTCTGTGTAGGGAGTTACCCCTTAAGATTGGTGCCTGTAACTTTTTATGAGACATCTTTTTACTTGATATGAAAGGTTTTTACATCATTATATAAATGGTATGGATGATTTCCTTTCAGGATTTCATTGACTAATATTTTATAATGGTGACTTTTACATCACTAGAGGACGATAAGTTCATTCAAAAGGGTAAATGTTATGTCCAGGCGAGTTGAGTTGGACCCAAGAATTGTGGGTTGGGCGTGATGATAGCTCAGATTGAGAGATTATATCTGGATGATTAGGGAACACATTATACTGATTTTCCTAATGTGGTTGATAATTTTAGGGAATTTTTTCGAGACAAATTTTTAATATTACCTCTAGTGAGAGAGGTAGAGTTCTTTATTGATCTATTTATCGGAGATGCACCTGTATCAATTACTCCATAGAGAATGACTACTACTGATATGTAAGTGATTAAGAGGTAGCTAGAGGATTTAGAGGAAAAGGGGTTTATATAAACAAATACTTCTCTATAGGGTTTACCGGTCCTTTTTGAAAAAAAGGTAGCTAGAACTCTCAGGCTATGTGTAGATTATTGGAAATTTAACCAGGTGACTGTTAGGAACCGGTATCCTCTTCCACTGATAGATGATCTTTTTGACCAATTTCGAGGATATTGGGTCTTCTAAAATATTTATTTGAGTTTTGATTATCATTAGGTGCTTGTTAGATCATAATACATACCTAACAAAAGTTTTCTTAGTAGTTATGGTCTATACATGTATTTGGTTATACCGTTTGGCCTCACGAACGCACCAGCAGTCCTCATGGTACTGATAAACCTAGTTTTAAATTCTTATATTGATTAATTTTACATGGTTTTTGTTGATAATATCTCAGTGTATTCTCACAATTAACATGACCATGAAAAATATCTTGAGATCTTATTGAATACACTGAGAGAAAATTGTTATATTCTAAGCTCACAAAGTTCCACATCTGGTTGGATCAAATTCAATTCCTGGGTAACATTATGTCAGAGACATGAGTATCAGTTGACCCAAAGAATATGAGAGATATAGTTTCTTAGGAGCATCCCATGAACATCATTGAGGTATATTGTTTCTTAGGGATATCCAGTTACTATATGAGTTTCATACATGACTTTTTCCTCTTAGAATCATTGATTACATGCTTAACTAAGAAGGGTGTGTAGTTTGTATGGTCAGATTCCAACAAGATGGCATTTTAGGAGTTGAAAGGGAGGTTGAATTCAGTTTCAATACAGTTTTTTCCAGATCCAGGTAGGATTTACCCTATTTTTAATGACCCATTAGGTATTAGGATAGGATCAGTTCTTACATAGGAGGATAAGTCATAGAATACAGGTCTTGGTAGTTGAGGCCACAAGAGAGGAATTACCTGTTGCATGATCTCGAGTTAGCTGTCGTTGTTCACACATTTCACTATTTGAGACATTACTTACTAGTAGATCATTTTATAGTGAACATAGAACACAAAATACTCATGTATATATTTATACAGCATGATCTAAATATTAGGTAATGAAGGTTGGTAAAGTACCAACAGTATTTTGATTTAGATCTTGCCTACATATTTGGTAAAGGAAGTGCGATGGTTAATGCACTGAAGAGGAGGAATCAGATATAGGTAGTACAGTAGGTGAGTAGAGAGTCAGAAATTATGGATTTTTTCCCTAAGATTCACTTGGAGGTGAATTATGGTTAGGTGAAGACTTTTATATCATCTTAACTATTAGCTATACACTTTTGGATAGTGTAAGGTGAGGTAGCTATCAGACTATGAGAGACTAGTCCTATGAGAGAGTGTGGCAGGTGAGTACCCTTCTACTAGTTGGACCATAGGCAAGGATGAAATTATACATTATGGTCTCATATGGGTTTCAATAGACATGCATGAGGAGATGATGTGTGATTTTCATGTTTCATATTGGTATATACACCCGAGTGTCACTGAGATGTAATAAGATTTAAATCTCCAATACTGGGGTCTGGTTATGAAAAGAGATGTAGCTAGTTTCGTCATGATATGATCCACCTATAATTAGGTGATGGTGGAACACTAGTGACTAGACATAGTTTTATAGTTTCTACACATTCTCGAGTGGAAATGGAATAATGTCACAAAAAATTTCATGAAAGGTTTACCAAGGTCACCTTAAGGTAATGATTCCATATGGGTTTTTGTTGATAGGCTTAGGAAGGTTTCACATTTCCTACGGATTAAAGAAACCTTCAGTGTGGATGATCTAGGGAGTTTGTATATCCATGAGATAGTATGACCTCACAGGGTCCCATATACTATCATTTTAGATAGGGACTCCCAATTTACTCTTGTTTATGGAAAGGGATACAGAGGGAATTGGGTATATAGGTCCTTCTAATCACAACATAACACACCTAGACAGATGGTAAGTCAGAGCACATGATTAAGGTTCCTGAGGACATGATTTGAGCATGCTTCCTAGATTTTGAGGGTTCTTGGGAGAGGCATATAACCCTGGTTCAATTCACCTACAATAATTGATTACAAGAAACTATTTAAATGGCACCTTATGTGTATTTGTATGGTAGGCCATTCTAATAACCACTTTGTTGGTTAGAGGTAAAAGTGGAAGTTATTCTTGGACACCATCTTATTCAGAAGACCACAAATTAGGTATAGTTGATTTGAAAATGGGTGGCTGTTGTGCAATATCATTTTAAATCATATGCCGATTGCCATAGATGATATCTATACTTTGAGGTCAGGGATTGAGTTTTCTTCTATCTCTCACTGAGTCTAGGATATATAAGGATCAAGAGATAGGGTTAGATTTCACCATGATACATAGATCTGTTTGAGATTATCAAAAGAGTCAGGATGGTATCCTATCAGTTATATTTACCTTAGAGGCATTAGATCATACATGACTTATTACAAGTTTCTTAGCTATTAATTTATTATTTAGACCCGTCTCATTCTTTTCAAATCAAGTAGGTTGGGTTACAGGAAGATGCATCCTTTAAGAAGCATCCTATATGTATTATGGATCACAACATGAAGGTTCTATGAGGATGGTCAGTTCCTCTTACATGGATACTATGTTAGCACAACCATGTGTAGGATGGGACTTGGTAGAGGGAGTAGGATGTATGATCTCATTGGTTGGAGTTATTCTAAAAATCATGCTTGAACACCCTTGAGAAGGCAATTCGGGAAAAAATTACTTTAATAGGGGAAATTTGTGAGAACCCAGTTTTTCTTTTAGGTTAATATCCTTTAATTTCCATAAATTATAAGTTTAAATGTTTAAATATGGCATAATATGAATTCCATTTGAGCTCATAGAGGTATCAAGGGGTGTATCAGGCTGTTTTGGAGCCCAAAATCCAATTTTAGGATGAAAAAGTATGGTGCACGATTTGTGTAAACTATGCGAATTGGGTCACACAAACATGCACCATGTCTATAGTTTTTAATAGTGGGTTTTGGCATAGTTTGGGAATGGTTAGTTAAACCGTATGGGTAAAACATGAAGGTTCCATTCTTCTACAGCTAGTTGTGCATGGTTGGTGCACAATTTGTAAACCGTGTCTCCAAACCATGTGATTCCCAGTTTTGGGTGAAATTCCAATTTTTTCCCTGTTTAATTTTATTAAATGAAGCCTAATTCTATATCTTCTTCAAAGGATAGCAAGAACACATTTGGAACTCCCTCTTGGATCTTATTCTAGGATTTCCCATTGAGTCTCTATTTGGTACCAGATTCAATCACCGTCTGTCCCATCAGATCCACATAAGTAAGATTCTTATTACTTTTTAGTTTTTCTTCATTCTTATGGATATTGGATACACTATTTAGGTGCAACCAAATATTCCCCATTATTATTTTCTTCATTTATTCTTTGATTTTCTCATGATCTGAGTTGAATCAGGAGCTTATATTGGATGAGCTATCAACTACAGACCTAAGGTAGGTGGTCTCATACTTTTAGTTAAAAGTAAAGGTGTTTATATATTCCCTTGTGCCACACACCAAATTTCCAGGCATCCATTTGTAATGAAATTGAATCCCTATGTTTCTAGGAATGATCTATGTAATTAAAGAGTCTTTTTAAAGATTTTAAAGGTCTAGAACCTTGAATTAAATAGAACCAATTCTTTCTAATGTATTGATTATGTTAATAGATTACCATGGGTGGATATTGGAAATGGAATAATTTGGGTGTTTCTCTTTTAACCTCTTCCTTGGGATGTGAATTTATCCATAAATTAAATTGATGAAGTGATATGTGAATTGATTTGTGATGTCAATTGTAATTAAATTTATTAGTGGGAAGGGATGCATGACCATGACTCATGGTCCATGCCATGTGATTGATTGATAAATATTGAATTTCTCTTTATCTTATGTTTCCCATGTGAGATAGTTAGAAAATATGCCATGTGATAGTTTAATTAAACATCAGAAGCTTATTATAATGATTTTTCCATGTGAGTATTTAGAGGCCAATACTTCAAAGCTTGTCCAATGACTCGAGTCACCTTTTTAGTTGATATTGAATTGATAGGTTCTTAGTTTTGTCCTTGAAATGTTTAATTATATTTATTAAATGGCAATTAATTCTTATATTCCATGGGTGAAACATGGATTCAATGATGAATTCCATGGAGTGACTCAATTGGTTTGATGTTGCTTATGACTAAGTGATACTTAGACCCCCTTGAGCAATTACAAGGACATAATCATATGTGGAATGAAATTTATATGAAAAGTGATACATGGATTCTTATGAGAATGGAATAGATAGACTCAAAGGGAATTTATCATTATTCCATGGGTGATACTTGGGACGCCCTTAGTGGATCGACAAGGATGGACTCAAATGGAAGTGATGTTATAAAACAGCTAGATAAGTACATGGCTTCTTATGATGTTATCCATGGATGGGCTCATAGGGTGTTGATATATATTAAAACTGGATTGAAACTTGGATTCCAACTTAGGAATTCCATATATGGGCTCAGGTTATAAATTGAATAAAGAATAAAATTAGTTATATGATGCGTCTACCAATCAAAATCACAAGTTTGGATTTAGTATTTACCTTTAACATTATAGATGACCAGTTTAGGTATATTTGACTATATTATCATGAGGGACACTAGGATACACTTTGGGTCTCTTTACTTATTAATTAAATGAACTTGAATGATTACATGACTTTTTTTATCAAATGATAACTTGGACCTTATAGTATGCTTGTTTAATTTAGAGTAATTCCTTTACATATTATACTGATGCATGCACATTGTATACAATATATATATTCACTAACAAATTGGAATAGACCTTGGGTGGTTGTCTATTGGGATTATTTCTCACACCCTATTTTGGACACCTTTGGGTACCCAAACAGACTATGTGCTTGCATGTATGGATAAGGGAAATCACCCTAGTATTGGTTGTTGATGATTACTTAGGAGAAAGAGATCATGGGATAGAGCTGTGGCTCATGATTCTAGTTGGAAAACTTTTGGATTTTTTTTAATTTTGGTACATGTGTTGTATATCTACCTTGTATACATGTTTTCAATTCTTTACTAGCGAAATATGACATGTATCATCATTTTTTATATAAGGTTTTTTTGGCCTTATATATATATCAATATTATACTGTTTACGTATTGTGTAGTTATTATACTACTTCAACTACTTGAATATTATTAATTCTACCATTTTAAACTCTTTCAAGATGGAATAATATCCCCTAGGAATAAACCTAGGCCTTATCTACTAGTCTTTATCCTCTGAATTTTGGGGATATGCGCTTAGGGCCATGTGACCATCTGAGCTTAGAGCACCTTTCCGTGGTACCCGGGTCGAGGAAATTACAAGTTCCTTTTAAAGTAAAGAGGATGAGTGATGATGTTCATGATGGATCTCGATATGAAGGTTTTCTAGACCTCCTAAAGTTCCTCAAAGAGGCCCTTGGACTTACTTTTAGTGTGGAAATCCTAAAAATTCAAAACAGTTCTACACTGAGGTGCCCAAGATATGTGGTTCATATGATGCTCAGGTCATTTGAAAATTTGTTTTATATATTATTTGATCCAGATAGTATCGTGGGATCATTAGCACCAAAAATTAATATTGTGAAATCAAATTCTTCAAGACCTAATGGGTTCCAACCATAAGAATCTAGAACAAAGATTATTCACATAGTGGAAGAGTATCCAGAGGAAGCATATAGGGGTCTAGTGACTATGAGGGTTACCATCAATATTGATTCATATTTACTGAGAAATCTATTTGATACCGGTGCATCACATTCATTTATATCGACTCATATTTTGAAACTTCTAAATATTCACATAGATATTTTATTTTATGTGAATGGTTTTACTACACCCCTAAAAATAAAGAGAGATAGGGGTATTCATTGTCCTGCTTATGTCTTCTATTTAAAGGAGATTGATCTTACATGGGATTTTATGGTTCATGATATGAAACCACTTGATGTCATATTCAGGATGGATTATCTCATTGATAATAAATCCTGAATTGATTACTATCTTAAATGGGTCTCCTTTACGGAACCTGATGGGGTGTAATATATCTTTCAAGGATAATTAGACCTATGGTCGTGTAGAAAAAGAAATTATTATCCAAAGTTGGGGAAAGTAATATCAGTGCTCTCTTTTGATATGGAGCAATAATCTTTGAGTGATGGTATCCCTCTACTTTTAATCAATCTTTATGATGTTTTTGATTCTGACTTATATGGTTTTACATTGGAAAAAAGGTATATCTTTCTATTGATTTAGTGTCAGATACTCAACTAGTATCTATTCATTATTAACATATGAAACCAGCTGAAATGAAAGAGGTAAAGACTCAGTTGGAAGATATTTTATATAAAGGATTTATATGATTGAGTTTGTCAACTTGGGGGATTGTTTTTTTATTTTCTAAGAAATCTAATGGAATACTTCACATTTATGATTTCTACTGGAAACTAAACTGATTTACGGTAAAGAAAAAGATTCTGTTTCCATAGATTGATGATTTGTTTGAACAGTTGAAAGAGGAGAAGTGTTTCTCAAAGAACAATGTTCAATCTGGTTATCACCAGTTGGGAATAAAATAATATAACATTTATAAAAGTATATTTTGGAGAAGATATGACTATTATGAGTAACTTGTTATGCCATTTGTTCTAGAAAATTGTTTTACTATCTTTATGGGTTTAATGAACTGAATATTCAATGAGTATCTTGATACTTTCCTAATAGTCTTTGTGAATGAGGTCCTAGTTTACTCTATGTTTGAGGAGGATTATGTGCATCAACTAAGGGTAGTTTTGGAATTATTGAGAAATCACCGACTTTATAGAAAACTATAGAAACATGATTTCTAGATTCAAAAAGTGAATTTCTTGGGACAAATAGTGTCAAAACATCGTATCTGAGTTGATCTTAAGAAGGTGAAATCTATTATGACATGGGAGTAACCATGTAATGTTTCTAAGATTCATATATTCTTAGGTTTAGATATATATTATCAGTAGTTTGTAAATGATTTCTCAAGGTTGGATTATTTGAGTATTTTTATCACTTGAAAGGGAGTGAAATTTTCTTAGTATGAGAAATATCAAAGTTATTTTGTTGATACAAAACATATTTTTTACTTCAACACTAATATTGAATCTTCCAGAGGCCGAGAAGTGATATGTGATCTTCTGTGACACATTAGGTTTGGGTTTGGGATATGTTCTTATGTAGGGTGATTATGTCATTTCCTATAGCCCTAAAAATCTTAGGCTCAATGAGAAAAATTATCTGACCTATGACCTTGAACTTTCAACTATTATTCATGAAATTAAAATTCAGTGTCATTTACTTTTTAGAGAAAGGTTTAACATGTATTCTATTAACTAGATATTTAGTTATATCTTCTTTAAAAAATATTTGAATCTCCAGCAGAGGTGTTGGGTGGAGTACCGGTAGTCTTTTTATTTTGAGATTGCCTATACCATTGGTAAATAGAATATCATTTTAGTTGCTTTGAGTAGGAAATTGTTAACCCACGAAATGAAAAAATAATTGTAAGAGTGGAACTTAATGACTCATTTTTAATAGTTTAATTTAGATGTTTGGGAAACATGGGATGAGGTTGCATTGTTTAGTGTTCAGTTGACCTCCTCTATTATCAAGATTATTTTTTAGGAATAATATATTGATGACGTATTCCATAGCAATTGAGACTCTCTATATGGTGGGGATAGAATTTCATAGTGGTCATTCTCCATGGAGGGTATTATATGTTTTTGGAATTGGTTCATTGTACCTTTATCTACGAGGAGATATGTGATGGGTGATTTCTATAATTCCCAGTGCGTAGTAAAACCAAGAACCGAAAGGGTGTTTTATGATATGAAACATCTATTTTGGTGGCCAAGTATGATATGTTGCATTGATGATTTTTTCTTTCATTTTTATACTTTCCAATATGTCAAGGATGAGCACTAGAGACCTTAGATTTTGTTTTAGCCACATCCAGTGTCAACTTGGATGTGGGGTTAAATTTATATAGAATTTTTGGTGGGGTTTCTACATTGCTAGAGAAAGAATAATTCCATATGGTTTGTGATTGATAGGTCGTCTAATTTATCTCACTTTAAACCCATTTGTGATAAAAAAGGTTGAGAAGTTGGGAAATATATATATGTGATAGATTATTCATTTTAATAGAGTTCCATCTTTTATAGTCCATGATAAGGGTTCCGATTTTACTTATATCTTTTGGATAGTCCTCCAAGAGGCACTGGGATATTAGGCTTTTTTGAGTATAGAATACCATCCAAAGATAGATGGGAAGATAGGGATGGATATAAACATCCTTGAGGATATGTTTCATGCCTGCGTTCACGATTTTAGTGGAGCTAGGGATGATTATTTGAGATTTGTTGAGTTCTTCTATAACAATAGTTACTATTCCGTGATAAGAATGGATCCTTTTTAGGCCTTGTACGACTGGACTTATAAATCTATGTTATATAGGTTATAAATTGGATATATCCTTGGTTGTATAGAGCTTGGTTCAAGAGATAAAAATAAATATTCAATTGATTCATCATAGAATGCTGATGAAATGGATCTGGTATAGATATTATGCTGATCATAATCGTAGATCAATGGAGTTCTTAGTTGGTGACCAAGTGTTCTAGAAAGTTTTACCTTGTTTGGGTCATCGATGACTTATGAGGAAAAGGAAGTTTGCTCCTTGTTTTGTCGGACCTTTTGAGGTTGTTGAGAAGGTGAGGAAAGTGTATTACTATTTAGAACTTACACTATATTTTACATTGATACATGATGTGTTCCATGTATCATAGATACATAAATATCTTTCTAATCCATGTCATGTTTTGAGCTATAGTGATCTTGATGTGGAGATTGATTTATCCATGACTGAGCATCTAATCTAGATAGTTGATTTTGAAACCAAGGTACTTTATAGAAGGATACGTTTGGTTTGAGTGCTATGAAAACATGATTCTAATATGTAGGAGACGTGGGAGAGGGAGGAACTGATGAGAGAGGAGTGGCATCATATTTTTGATATGAAAAATTCTTGATAGGAATTATAGGTATATAAATTTTCTATGGTAGGGAGGGTGCAATATCTTGTTACAGATTTTCTGGTACTTATTGACCCTCCTTTTTTATTATGCTTTGGTTGGGGTTTGTCTTCAGTTTTATTAGGTGTAAATTTGAAAATTTTGGAAAATTATGGGTTTTCCACGATTGGAGAACAGTTCTCCCAAACCATGCACCCACCCAGTTAAAATTGTTCAACCCCAAGTAGTACGGGTTTTCATGGTTGGAACACGGTTATACAAAAAGATCACCTCCTAGTAGAAACCATAAATCCTAGTAGAGGGGTACATTTTTAGGTGTCATGGTTTGTCTAATTGTGTGGCCCTACCTATATAACCATGTGAACATGAAAGTTTAATTCTAAAAGTTATTTTAAGAATTCTAGAAACCCTGTTTTATCCCTCACGTGACCCCAACTCCTCATATATTGAAATAATTTCCATTGGAGTCTCCCAAGAACCCCTTTTGGA
The DNA here is from genome assembly GCA_963277665.1 of Viscum album. Taxonomy (NCBI): domain Eukaryota; kingdom Viridiplantae; phylum Streptophyta; class Magnoliopsida; order Santalales; family Viscaceae; genus Viscum; species Viscum album. The sequence goes on from OY728156.1 coordinate 46,158,716, forward strand.
TCTTAAAAACCCCTTCCTTGGTGGATCAAAGCATGGAAGATCTCATATGATCCTTCTCTGACAAGTGGTTCTTCTCCCATTTCATTCTCTCCCGCTCTCTCATTATTTACTCTTTAGAGAGTGTTAGATAATAATTTTGTTTATGGATATAAAATCCTTTAATTTCAATCTTGATTCTATATTTTTTTGTGAACTTTGTTTCCATCATTAGTCATTGGAAAATATCTTTGTGGGTATTTTGTTACAGGATCTCCATGATAAAGGTAGATGGTTTCATTTAAGATTGTACAATTGATTAAAAATTTATTTTATTATTTTTTAAAACTTACTTGAATTCATTTTAAGAAACCCAATTTGATGCAAATTGAGATTCAAATTTAATTGGTATGGGTTTTGAAAAAAACCTCCAATTCTAAAGGAGTTGTAATTTGGTGTGTGTTTTGAAATTGATGGAAACTATGAAATGATATAAAGATTGATTTTAGAAAATGAATTAAATTGAATTTATTATAACTCATGACTTGTTTATTTTGAAATGGAATGAAATTATGAAAGACCATGTTTTTATGTTGAAATTGATTTGGTATATTGAAATAGGAAATGGGGAAATTGAATTGTAAATTATGTTTTTTTGAAGTGAAATGAATTTCCCATTATTAATTAATATATTTATCACATGCGATCTTGGGTAGTTAATGAGTTATTTGGGATAAGGACACTAAGATGGTAATTCCTAAGCAACAAATTGAATAGGAAAAATATAAAAAAACCTATTTATGTGGATCTTATCCTAGATGGGATATTGATGAGACCTATTAATCTTGAGCCTGAGGGATGTGTGTACACATTTCCATGATCATTGATATGAGAGTTTGAGGATCCTATAACTAGAAAATATCACACCACAAGGTCAATGCCCACATTTCATATTGTGACTAATTATATATATATATATATATATTATAATGTTTTTTGAAATGGATTTACTCATTCCTTGTGATCTGTATAAACTTTTTATATAAAATGTTTACTTAAGACATTTTTTGAAATTTTTCTATCATTTGAAATAAAAAGAATGTTTTTTAAATATGAAATTGTTACCCCTTGTCTATTTTATTTAAAATTAAAAGAATGATTTGGTTTTTTATTGTGAAAACTTTTTATGGAACACGTAGTGAGACCCTACTGGGCTTTTATCTCAAACCCTAACTTTGTATTCAAGAGTTTTTTATTTTCTTCTTCTAGGTTCGATTAAAGGGAAAGTGAATCTTAGAGGAGGTGGATGTTCTTAATACTTCGGGGCTTGGTGTGACATATATTTTTGGTTGTTTGGTTATCTTGTCTGTTTCTAGTAATTTGATAATTTACTATTTGGGTTTTTGATATACCTATTTTTTTAGAGAACTATCTTTCCTTGGATTTTTTTGAACATACTGATTTGTATATTCATCTTTCAATGTTATTATGGAAAATTTCTTCCTACTTTAATCTTTTATGACTCCATGTGCTAGTTACTGAACCATGGGGATTGGGAAGGCCCTTCAGGCCATGTTAGGATCGACTCGAGTATCAGGGTATCAGGGTATCTAGGTTGGTTTTTGAAAAATTGGTATTAAAGGAAGGTTGATCATCCATTGATGTTAGTATATAGTTGAGAGATATTTTAGAGATTTAGGAGGTAATTACGACTAAGTTACTGGTCACATATCATTATAGAGAGACTTAAGTTACCATGGGTGGTTTTGGAAAAGAATATTAAAGTATAATTCTAGTCTTTTCCACTACTTTTTAATTAGATAGGTTGAAATCCAAATCTTGTTTTCTTATCTGATGGGATTAATTTCCCTATTTATATTATTTGAGTATTGGTTTGAGTAGTCTTTTTTATGTCTTCAATATTGTTTTCTAATGTTGTGTAGCATTATTCCTCATATAATACATATGAATAGGCTTTGGGAAGACACTTCTGCTGAACCACAATAAGTGAATCATCTCTTGGACCATAATCTCATTGAGATTATTGTTTGTGCTATCCAAGATTTGGGATAGGCACATTCACCCATTCCTGTTTAGGCTCTAGTTGTAGAACCTCAGAGGGAAAATTTTTAGAATCATACCTATGAGTTCCTTCAATAGAAGAATTATGTTTTCCAAGGATTTAATAATCAACAAGGGGTTTAAAAAGACTGATCAAGATTTATATCTTGTTTGAATTCTTGGAAACACATGATCCGATCAAGGTGTGATGTGCCACCTTCATACTAGAAGGACCTAATAGGAGATGGTGGGACTCAGTAGTCACAGTGAATAAGAATAAAGGTTTGGAGTGGATAAAATTTAAAGTTATCTTCTCTAAAAATTTCTATCCAGATTCTATGGTGTTGGATTAGGCTATGGAGTTTTTCAAACTCGATCAGGTTAATTGGGCCTTGAATGAGTATACAAATTTCTTTTCCAAGATTGTTTAATTTTATAATGATATTATATTGAACACTAATATTAATACTTGATTATTTGAGATGGTACTTTGATCTAGTAACCATTATCAGGTTTTGTTTCTAAATCTCTATTCTTATACTAAGGTGTTGGATAGTGTGTTGATGATTGAACATGATCTGGTTAGTAAATTAGGGTTCACAGGTGTTATTTTTTCTCCTTGTAAAAGTTCTGTGAGTTCCTTAAAAGGAAAAAAAGAATGATGAGTCTCTTGGTGGATCTTGATAGTAGTGTTATTCTAGATCTTCTACAATGCATGGGAGAGTCTCTTTGACTTTATTTCTACATGGAAATCGTGGGAATTTAAAATGAGTTTGCACTGAGGCACCAAAGATATGTTGTTCCCACAGATACTTAGGTCACTTTCATAAGTTGTGTTATATCTTCTATAATTCACATAGTGGCATGAGATCATCAATTTTAAAAAGCACTGGTGAAATCATATTCTTCAGGATATAATTGGTTCCCTCTATAAACATCTGGAACAAAGCTTCTTCACACAATGGAAGAGTCTCGAGAGGAATACTATACAAGTCTAATGAATTTGAGAGGTACCATCACTATTACTTCATATTTAGTGACTAATTTATTTGATAATGGTTCATTTAATTCCATTATATTGTCTTGTATTGTGAACATACTAAATATTCCCCTAGATATTTTATCTTATGTGATGGATGTTACTACACCCCTCAACATAAAGAGAGATTAGGGTCTTTGTTATCCTCCTTGTATCTTCTCTTTATCAGAGATTGGTCTTACATTGGATTTTATGGTCCTCAACATGAAACATATTGATGTTATATTTAGTATAGAATTAATCATTGTTAATGACTCTTGAATTTAATATTATCTTTGACAAGTATCCTTTACTGTACCTGGTGGGGTGTGCCACATATTTTAAGGAGAATAAGACTTGAGGTCTAGTAGAGTTTTACATACTTATATAGTCTTGGGGAAACTAATATCAGTGTTATATTTTGATTCAAAATAGAAATCATTTATTTATGATCTCCTTCTAGTTTTCATTGAGTTTCCCAATGTTTTTCCTTTTGACTAATATGGTTTTCCACTATTAAGAGAGGTATAGTTCTCTATTGATTTAGTGTTGGGTACTTAGTCAGTATCTATTCCTTCTTACCATATGGCACATTATGAAATGAAAGGTTTCAATACCTAGTTGGATTATATTTTATATAAAGGATTTATAATCCTGAGAGTGTCACCTTGGGTAGTTCATGTTTTCTTTACAAATAAAGCTGATGGAATGATTCACCTTTGGGTTGATTACCGAAAACTCAACTGAATTACAATAAAGAAAAAATATTTGTTTCAATATATGGATGATCTATTTGACAAGTTGAAATGGGTGATGTGTTTCTCAAATATTAGTCTTTGATCTGGTTATCACCATTTAGGAATAAAAGAACCTGTTAATTAGAAAACCACATATCAAAGAAGGCATGACCATTATGAGTACCTTGACATGCTACTTGGTCTAACCAATGATCCTAAAGTATTTATTTATTTGATGAAAATGATATTCCAAGAGTATATTGATACTTTTTTGGTAGTCTTTTTGGATGGAATCCTATTTTACTTTAATTATGAGGAGGATCATTTGCGTCATTTGAGAGTAGTTATGGAATAGTTGATAAATCACTGACTTTATGACAAGTTATCAAAATGTGATTTATAGATTTTGGAAGTGAATTTATTAGGGATTGTGATGTCAGAACATGGTATCTTAGTTTATCCTAAGAAGGTGAAAGTCATTATGACATGGGAATAACCATATATTGTTTTTGAGATTCAATATTTCTTGGGTTTAGCAAGATATTATCATTAGTTTTAAATGATTTCTCAAAGTTGGATTCTCTGATGACCGCTCTCACTCTGAATGGAGTTAAGTTTTCTTTGGATGAGAAATTTTAGAGTTATTTTATTGAGATGAAACATATTTTGACTTCTACTATGGTTTTGACTCTTCTAGAGTCTAGGAAGGGCTTTGTAGTCTTCTATAACATATCAGTTTTGGGTTTGGGTTGTGTTATTGTGCAGGGTAATGAGATGATTTCCTATAGATCTCAATATCTTAGGCCACATGAGAATAATTATGTGACCCATGACCTTGAACCTGAAACTATAATGCATGGACTTAAAAGTTTGTGGAATTAAATATTTAGAGAAAGATTTACTCTATATTCTCACTACAAAATTTTGAGTTATATATTCTCTGAAAAAGATCTGAATCTACTCCAAATGTGTTTGGTGGAGTAGTGGTAGTTTTTTTATTTCTACATCAACTATAACCCAGGGAAAGGGAATATTGTTGTAGATAATTTGATCATGAAACTTTTAACCTAGGCTGTAAATGAATATTTGAAGTGTGAAACTTGATGGATCTTTTTTTAGAGTTTCATTTTGGGGTTCGGGAAATAGGGGTTGAGGTTTCCTTGGATAGTGTTCAATTGACCTTTTCTCTTCTTGATATGATAATTTAGTGACAATGTTTTGATGATGAATTCCATAGCATTAGAGACTCAATTTATAGCGGGGAGAAATTTTTAGAGTGGTATTTCTATATGGAGGGTCATCAATGTTTTCAGAATTAGTTCATTGTAACTTAACCATGAGGAAGTATGTGATGTGATATTCCAGTGATTACCGTTGGGAATTGAACCCAGGAACCACAAAGATATTTTATGATATGCTATGTTGATTATGGTGACTAGGTATGAGATGGTACATTGCTAATTTGTATATCATTGTTATAATTATGAATTGGTCAAGGACAATAACTAGAGACCTTTGGGTTTGATTCAGCCACTTCCTGTGCTTACTTGAAAATTGGATAAAATTTATATATACTTTTTGTTGGGGTTTATGCATACCTAATAACATCCCACTTTGTGTATGGATTGTATTTGTTGTTAACTTATTTCCATTGGTGGTCAAAAGTGATCAATGAGATAAGAAGATCTTTGTGTGGTATATATGATAAAGTATTTCCAATGTTAATGGAGCTTGAATTAAGTTTTCAAGTCTTGAAATTCCAAGAATCATGTGAATGGTTTGAAGAATTTGAGTTTCATGATGATGAATAGAGAAAGAGTTTGGATGTCTGAAGAAGTTTTTCTTGAAATCAAATATGACTCAGTGTACTTAATAAAGACCTTATTATAGGTTCATCAAAATCTCATTGGGTTCATAATGAGGTTCTAATTTTAATAAGTATGAGAATTGGATTCATCATGGACCTGATAAAAATATGAATGTGAAATGAAAGTTTGATGGAAAGGGGAGAGATATAGTGCTGGCAACTGTATTGATCATCGATTTGAAAGATAAGATGTTATGACATGTTATCCAAGTTTTATTGGAGAGAAATATTTTTTTAGAAAAGATGCAGTGAATCATATTTAGGTTTTATTAGAAGAAAAGATGTTACTAGAAGAAATGTAAGTTATAATACTTTCCTTTATAAATACGATGATGCTTTGCTAGTTTGTATTTCAAAAATATCCAAAGTTTTCTGGAGATCTTATGATGCAAGCCTTATGAATATAAGGGGGAGAATAAGTGCTTCTAATTGTTTCAAAATTTTATTGAAAATAAATATGTTACTAGATGATTTTTAATCAGTATGGTTGGTTTTTTAGAAGCATATTTTAAGGTAGCACAGTTTCCCAATGTTTTCCAAATTTTGGGGTTCCAAAATTTGGATGATGGCGAACATCGTGAAAGATTAATTTCCTTGAATATCTCATTAAAATATAAAAAATTCATGATTTTTTTGATGATGGGATTCATGAAGAGAGTTTCATGATGAATCAATGAATGTTTATAGTGATCTATGAACAGTAATGAGCATCGCAAATAGTGAAGGTGATGGGCATCGTGAGTGGAACATTGTGGCAACACAAAGTTTTTGACTAAAAGATTCATAATTATGACTAACATTGAAGATTATGTGAATATATGAAGCATTTAGAATGATTATGGTAATCTATATGATTATGATAAGTGGAGAATTGTGAGTGTGTGATGGTTTGAAGCTTCGTGACAAAGTCAAATATTAAAGGTGCATCGTGAATTGAGGAGCACCGTGATGATATTTTTGAGTGATTTGAAAAATATGTTGGAAGGTGGTAGAGAATCATGAATGGGTTAGTATATAAAAATTAGGTAACCCCACATAATTATTTATATAAATTATAGATAAAATATGGAATCTATATAATTTCATATAGGTAGAAGAGCTCCATGAATCAGGATTTCAATGTAAGATTGAGCATCAAAAAATTCTACTTAAATATTGACTGATGCCAATGATTCCATGTAATGGGTTATTTTTGATTATGGGATGATCTGTGATGGATCAGTGAGTTTCAAGAAGAATGTTTTCTCCACGAAAGAAGTTATCTTTGTGAAGGAAATGAGCTCCATGAAGGTAGTCAGCTTCGCAAAGGATGCTTGGTTCGCAAAGGAAATTTTCTTTACAAAGACGTGAGATTTTTAAAGGTGCTACAGTAATAGTAGTTTTCAAATACCTGGTTAAGATGATACAATGAAAAATGAATAAGTTAAGTAAATTAATACATTCAGGTGTTGGTATTGAGTATTGAATAAGGAGAAGAAGACACTATTGCACTATTCAATGTTATTGTGTATTAAAAAGGAAGAATCTAGTTTCCAATCTATATTCAGTTATTCAGGCCATATCAATTATGATAATGCTAAATTTATCTGATCTTTATTGATTTAATAATCACAAAAAAAATTTGATTCCAGGAAGAATAAGAAGAAGAGATATCAATGTATTTGGTTTTACATTGAAGAATAAAGTGAGAAGAAGAGTATTGACTGACCAAATTAATTTCAGTTGATTATAATTTGGGATAGGGAGAATTTTGTCTCTCAGTATAATAAATTCATATTATTGTGACTAATAGATATTTAAGATAGTGAAGATATAAAGTTTTCTATTGGTAAGAGATAAGATGAGTTGATTCTATGATGCTATTCAAGTAAAAAGTTGAATAAGAAGGTCATGTTTTGAGAAGGAGTGATCTTGATGTTGAGACTGATTTATTTTTGACCAAGAATCCATTAAAGATAGTTGATTTTGAGAGAAATTTATTTTGTGGGAGGATGATACATTTGTTCAGAGTGCTAACGAATCATATTTATGAAATATATGATATGTGGGAGAGGGAGGCACTAATGAGAGAGTAGTGGACTCATCTTTTTGATATGGAAAGTTCTTGCTAGGATTTATAAGGATAGAAAGTTTCTATGGTGGGGAGGTTGTAAAATTTTGTTACCGATTTTAAGGTATTCCGTGACCCTCCTCTTTAATCATTACTTAGTTGTAGATTGTATTGGGCTTTTTTTGGGTGGAAATTTAATTTTTTTGTAAAATTTTGTCTTGAGCACTATTGGCACATGGATTTACCAAACCATGCACCCACCTAGTGTAAGTCAAGTAACCCCATGTAATGGGGGTTTACACGGTTGACACACAGTTTGAAAATGTTTTCAACTTGTTAGAAGAAGACATGCACCCCAATTTAGGGGAACACATTAAGGGAACATGATTTTTCTAATAGTGAATACCTACCCAACTAACTGTGTAAAAAAGAAAATTTTTATTTTGAAAATCATTTTAAGAATACCCAAACCTTTTATTTTTCCCATCTCAAAACCAAAATCCTCATATCCCAAAATCCATGGACTTATAAGTTTCTAAGAACCCTTTTTCCCTCTAAACCTCTTTCTAGTTGGATCAAAGTGTAGTGGATCTCGTTAAATCCCTCTCTGGTAAGTGGTTCTTCTCTCATTCCTTTATCTCACGTTCTCCCTTTCCTTTCTCCTTAGAGAATGTTAGATCATATTTTTTGACAGATCTAAACTCCTTTGATTCAAATATTGATTCTAGGTTTGTTTTTGTGATCTCCATTACCATCATTCATTTTTGGAAAATCCTATCACCGGTGTTGCGTTACATGATATCCGTGATAAATGTAGGTGGTTCCATTTAAAATTGGAAATTTCATTAAACCGTGAATTTATTTTTGTTTAAAATTGATTTCAGTAGATTTTTGAAAACCAAATTTGATGAGAATTGGGATTGAAACTGATATGGTATGGATTTTGGGAGGACCCCCCAATTCCAATGGAATTGTAAATTGGGGTGTGTTTTGAAATTGATGAAAATTATGAAATGATTTTAAAAAATTGATTAAATTAAATTGATTAGAGCCTAAGTTTGGTTTTATTTTAAAGTAGAAAAAATTATGAAAAATCCATGTTTTTGTGTTGAAATTTGTTTGGAATATTTAAATGAGAAATGGGGGAATTGAATTATAAATGATTTTTTTATTTAAAATGACATGAATTTGTATATTTATTTATTGACTGAGAACATGAAATCCTGGGTAGTTAGTGGGTAAATTTTTGGCAAGAACATTAAGATGGAAAATCCCTAGAAACAGATTGAATGGAAACTCTAACAAAAACCTAGTTAGGAAGATCTAATGTCAGATCAATGATTGATGAGTCTTATTTAGACTAATCCTGAGGGACATGTGTTCAGATTTTCATGATTAATGATATGAGAGTGTGAGGATCCTACGATCATGAACTGTCATACCACAAGATAAATAAGAATGTTTTTTATTATGATCACTTATATACGTATGAAGAAGTTTGTGAAACTACTTTACTCATGCCTATTGATTTATAAAAACTTCTTTATATAAAATGTTTACTTAAGACATTTTTTGATATTTTTACATCATTTTAAATGAAAATAATGTTTTGTTTTAAATAGGAAATTGTACAGCCATACCAAGTTTATTTAAAATTAAAAGAATGATTTGGTTTTTTATTATGGAATATTATTGTGGAACACTTTGTGAGATCCCACTATACATTTATCTCACACATTACCTTTTGCTTTAGGAATATATAGATTTTATAGTTCTAGGTCCAAGCAATGGGAAAGTGCCTCTTGGAGGAGGTGGTTGTTCTTGATCTTTTGTGTCTTGGAGCGATATCTCTTTTGGTACATTTAGTTATATTTTCTATTTCTAGTAATTTTAGGATGTACTATTTGGTTTTTTGATATACCTATTTGGTTTCTGTTACTATATTCCTTTAGAGTTTTTTGATCATACTAATTAGTTTCTTTATCTTCCTATGTTCTTGTTGAAAATTAGTTCCCAATTTTATCTTGTATGATTCCTGGTGGTAGTCTCCAACCCATGGGGATTGGGAATTCCCTTCGGGCCATGTCAAGATCAGCTCAAGTATTAGGGTACCATGGTATCCGGGCTAGTTCATGACAAATATAAACAAGACTAATGATAAAATAAATGAATTAAGGCCCAAAAAACCATTTTATACATATTAAAAATTTCTAATTCATCCTGTTACATATAAATACCAATATAAAGTAAAAATAAGAAATTTGGTCCATTAAATCTAGATCCAAAACTAATCCCCAACCCCAAGTACTACTCATAGTCATCCTGCTTGATCAAACCCAAGGCCTTAGCCTAAACTTTTCTTACAACCATGTGAAAGTCTACTCGGGTACCCATGTGTAGTGGTGGATGAAGCATGGTGTGAGTATAAAACTCAGTAGGGAACAACCAATCTAGTTTCTTACTATACCAATAATTCTTTGATTTGTTCATGTGACATACTCTACTAAAAATAAATAACTGATAATAGTAAAATAAAAATTATCACTATTGATCCTTATGTATGTGACCCAGATCAACCATACCAACTTCGACCATATCCCAGACTATCTCTGATCACATCATCCTAACCGTGCAAACCCATAATAAAAAAACCACGCATCAGGTTGGTTCATCTATAAGATTATCATATAACTCCCTTTATAAGAAATTTCTTAATCTTCACAAACCTCTCCTATGTTAGTTTTCTTTATAATTCACTATAAACCACCCACATATGAGTTTTATTATTCAGGGAATAACTCCAAAAAGTATAATAGATGTGGATTTGAGATCACCCTAGTATACAAGAGCAACCATGTTGTGGAAGAAATAGCCCCTCATGAAATCACAAACTCCAAACTCCCACCATAAGGCCACCATTAGAAAAGCGTGTGACGAACCACCTCAAAACAACCGAGCTCCAAATTCATGGAATCACAAAAATATCCAAACTCTAGATATATGGTATCTCTATCGATAACCATATCCAAATCATTGAATCCCATTAACCCTGATCTCAAACTTATGGAATCTATGACCTTTTCACATGATCCCTGAGGGAATATTCTATACCCTTCATAAAAGAATAAAATGCATGGGCTAGCTTAATACCCAAGCCCATCATCATAATTTCGGCACCATCAGGCCTGCAAATTGTTTTGGGTTTATAGTGAAACCTACAATCATATCTACCTATGGCCATACATGCCCACTTAGGGTTGGCAGGTTAACAGGGCACCCATTGGGTTCCATCAGTATTAGTACAATGAAGGAACCCTCAAATGGGTCCTCAGTGTTTTCTAGGTCTTATGTCAATCCCCAAATCTCTAAGGATGTCGCATCATAGGACATCATCAACAAAGTTTCATGAATTCACTAACTATAAGGGTCCCTTAATAATGGTAACAATTAAGATATTCATTACAACCTATCTTGATCCTTAAGGTCACTTCGGGTTGGTATACTAACTGAAACTAATCTGATCTACCAATGTTCTTTGCACCTAGGCCTAATCACATTAGATGAGGGAGTATTTATCATCACACCCTCATCTCGATGATCACAAATAGTTCCAAGTCTATAAGACTTCATAAGAACCACCTGATCAAGGTCTGATGATCCCATCATAACCCTTGACTTGAAGGTTTTTCAATCCCCAAATTCCAGAATAATCATTCTTTTTTAGGTTAGAACTTACCTCTCAGATGGTATGGCGGCTAACCGATGTCTCAAAACTCTTATACTCAACCATTGGTGGATGGGGTGACAAACTATCACAAAATGGTTATTCATGATCCTTGGTGATATTCCATTTTAATTTGACATTTTAATTTAATTAAAAATGTTTATTTAATTAAATTAACAATGGGAATCAACCATGGTGTTGATTGTAGCATCCAAGAATGCATGAAATATAAGGGTAGATAAACTAGACCACTTACCTTTTATAAATATTTACATTTTAATTCCAAGGACTGGAATCTCTACTAAGGCCCTCCGAAGTCTATCTTGTCTCAACATGTCACACCACCCATGTTCCTGGGAACATACACCAAACCAAGGCATCTAAAAGAATTAATTAGAAACATTTATAATTAATTAAACCATTTAACCAAAAGGAAAAAATGCCCAAATTCTCATCAAACACTGTTGCCATGCCAAAACCACATCAAACAACAAACCAAGGTCCCATGTCAAATCCCTAAACCTACATTAAGAAAAATCCACAACAAACAAAGATAAATCAAATGAAAATTTAGTTTAATTTAAGTAAAAAAACTAATAAAATTCATAACAAGGACACAACTCTCTGAAATGGTATGCAGAGATGTACATAAGACATCTCAGGATATCCCCTTCCTAGTAAAAAAAAGATGTCAATCTTATTTGGATAATTCCACCATGATATGGTGGAATTAAAACCAAACCATAAATCTAAGAAGGTACAAATTAAAGGGTAGGGGAGAATAAGGGGATATGGGACACCAGAAGTAATAACAGACCAAGGATGCTAAATAATTTCGCACCAAAACACAAAAAATGAAGGATTAGACCAAATGGAAGAGGGAAGGAGGCAGCTGGGTCATGTGCATGGTAAGGAGGAAGAAAAGAGTGGATTGAATCTTAAAAATTACACCAAAAAATATGTAAAAACCATATTTTATTCAGATTCATGGTTTGGGCACATTGTTTTACAAAATGTATGCCAACCATGCTATTCGGAATGCCTCTAAACCATCAACTCACATGGTTTTTCTGCATGGTTTACAAAACCATGTGCCAACTACATGGACCGCTCTGCAACTCCTCTACAACCACACATGGTTTCCCTCTGCAATCTCACATGATTTAAGCTTAACTATGGTCTAACCATCTATGATAAACATTCTTATAAATAAAAGAACTAATAATGGAAAAATGTTTAGGGTTCCACATAGTTTCCACTAAATCATGGACCCTAAACTGTGACCCCTAGGTACAATCCTAAAAAACTACCATCACATAACCCAAATATCCCAAGGATCATTTAAGAACCTTATTTACCTTCTGAGGCTCATTACTTGTCTAAAAAAATCACTTTGATGTATTCTAACTCTCAGAATTCCATTCCAAATATCCGATCAAAATTCACCTTGTCTAGTAAATAAAAAATTTAATTTCCCTCTAGAATCTACACTCATGTGGGAAATAGTTTTTAAAGAAATTCCACAAATCCTCACTTACAGATCGGGTGCTTAGCTTACATAATTTTCATACATCATAATAATTACATCCATCACCAAATATCAGAGGTTTATGGTATTTGGAAACTAGATTCATATCAATATTAACTCTAAGTACAGTAAAAATTTCTTCCACAAAAATTATCTACACATACACCTCAACTATACATTTCCCTTTATTGAAATTCCTATGGAAATAGCGAAAAATAATAAAGGAGTGAGTTTAAACACTCAGTAAGGGGTAAAAAATTGACAATGAGACATAGATTATAAATCATTATGATATGTGATCATGTGAGATGTGGAGTAATTGAAAGGAAAAGTTTATGAAATAATAAGTAGTGAAAATAAAGAAAAAGAGAATAATAATTGCATTAAAAGGGGTGATATGTTATGAGATTCAATAATAATAGTATAGAAACAATAAAGGTGTGATCATAAACCATCACATAATAACATGGCATATTATGAAAATATAATTTGAGCATGGTGAACATAAGAGAGTAAAAAATATAGAAAAAATATAAGACATGTCATCATAAACATATGTTAATTATCACCCTTAAGAGGTCATAAAAATATGACAAGGTTCATCCTAAATCAATCATAAACATAATCCAAGTCTCATCACTAAGGGATCATAAAAATAGGTCAAATATCATAACCACATTGGCCAAGGATCACTTATAAGGAGTCATAACATGATCTCATGATATATAATGTATGATATAATCAATTAGATGGATATATAATTTTGGTACCACATGTTGTCATAATATGTCATTTATCTGTGTGCCATATGAACATGAAAGTGACAATAAATCTGTTAAAAAACTATAAAATGGAAAATTCATGGAAATAAAATGGATATAAAATAGTGTAAATAATTTATCATTATAGATAATATTTAACCAAGATAATGATGTGTATGTTATTTATATCATATACGATAAAGGGAATAAAATATATTATATAATTATCCCAATCAATAAAATTTATGGGTATCTCGGTGAACACCCTTGATTCAAAAAAGGAAGGAATTCACAACAGAAATTAATTTATAGAAATTTTATGTTTACTAATAATTGATAATAAAGAAATAAAAATGTATTTATAGATAATTTCTCTTATAGATACATCATTTACACCATACCACATATATATAAGAACTTAGATAACGAAAAAGAGGATATTTGAAAATAAAATATATTTTTGTACAAGATAACAATAATGGAAACACAACATAATAAATCGATAAATAGCGGAAAAGAAATATTATTGACATAAGTGAGAGTATTTTTTAATAATATAATAAATATAGTAGGTTTTAGTAAAACAATATCACAGTTTTTATGAAAATTTGAAATAAAAGAAAAAAATAAAATTTAATAAAGGATATAAATAAAATAAAATGTAATTTAAAATAAAAATAATGATTATTATAAGATTTAATATAAATAAATTAATGGAAAAATAATCTTGATATGAATATAGATGAAAATTAATGAGAAATATTGAAAAGGGTTTTCATAAATTTTGATGAGTTTTTCATAATTTTTTTGAAATGAGATATTTAAAAATAATTTTCAATTATGGATAAAAAGGATCTTTCAAACTTTATTTTTATAGTCAAATTACACATTAATGTTTCCATATATATATATATATGTATATATATATTAATAAACTTAGATGGGAAGGTAGTAATTGGAAAAAATTCTATATAAACACTATAAGGCTTGAATTAAAGAAAATTGAAAAGGAAACATAAATAAAATTATATATTGTGAGAAAAATGAAGGAAAATGAAGCCTATAGGTCATAAATTAATCATGAAAAGAGTAATAGAGAGAGGGAGAGCGTGTATTTGATATAGAAAACATCTTCAAAAAAGGAAAAGTGTGGAAAAGTCACCTTTATGAACAACATAAAATGTGAATAATAAATTCATAAGGGAGGAAAATAGACCATAAATTTATTATATATTAATTTAAACTAGTAATTTATTCCTTTAAATATATTTTATTTGAATCATAAAGGATAAAATATTAAATAGAAGAATAATACTTGAAAATAATGGATACACAGAAAGGAAACCTTTACCTCGAGTCTAGACTCATCTTGTATGTTCTATAACTTCATAGATGATAAAAAAATTTAAATATTTACTTTATTTATAAACTTTTTATGTTAATTTTTTGTAATTATTCCTTTTATTTCATTTATTATCATGTTTTATTCATTTTCTAAATTAGTATTGTTCATAGTTCTCGTTTTGAGGTCGTTCAGTTCATAATCACCAAAACTAGTACTGTATGATTATAATGGAAGAAAGGACATTTTTAAGTGGTACCATAATCTAAATAAGTTCCACATTATTTTATCTATATGATTATATAATCAAGTGTGTTTGATTAGTCATGAAATAGTTACAATTTACAGAGTATTCTTTGATAATCTATTTTTTGATGGTTAAAAATGACATTTTTTACTTTTAATTTCATTGTAAGAAAAAATATTTTCCCAATTAATAAGGATAATAAAGAAATTAATTAAAAATTAATGCTATATTCAATAATGAAATAAATTTTTAATAATATCCAATAATGATGTAAATTTAGGAAATCATCACCATTCGATTAAGTAGCATAGAACCACCACAATGAGGTGTGTTTTTCTAAAAATTTTAAAAGAAGGAAAAATTAAAAAATATTTTATTTTTAGAAAAACATCATATTTTAATAAAGATACTATTTTATAGTCACTTTTAAATATTTTTTTTGTTGAAAAGAGTAAGAGGATTGATACGGAGTGACACAAATTTTGAAAAACCTGTATTTCAATGTTGTAATGATTTATGAAAAGGGTATGATAATAGAAAATTTGTTATATATCATCAAAAATATACAAAAGATATGATAATAAAAAAGAAAATAAAATCATTTAATTATAGTAAAATTATTTTTAAATGATTTTATATTAAATTAATCACAATTTGTAAATGAAAAGAGAGAATTGAGAAATTTTTATTTCGATTTAGTAACAAGTTAGGAAAAAAAGTTTAGTGAGTGGTAATGGATAGTACCTAATAATATATGGATTAAATTTATTCCAATACCATGATAATGAAATCTTGAAATAAAATTAGTGGGGTTTTAAAATATTCTTAAGGAAAAGAATCATAAATAAGATATTATAAAGATACTTGAAAACACTTTCCTTGATATTTGAATCACTTCCTTTTAATTGAGATTAAAGATTTAAAATGAGGGTATTTAGGTAACACTAGGGTCTTAGGTTTGTGTTAATATAATTTTAATTTGGTATTTTGGAATATATTTGTAAATGGAAAGAATTTTGTAAGTGAACCGAAAGAGGTGGAGGAGGGGTGTTAAGACGGAATTTTTAGAGTAATAAAACATGTAAATAGAATATGGTAAAAACCATTTAAAAATTAAATAAACTATATTATAAATACAAAATTAATTATAAAGAATTATTTTAGGATAAAAATTATTTTTAGATGTTATTTTTATCATATTTTGGACATAAAATGTTACATGACATTGCTCTCAATGGTTATATTTTATATTTTTTTTGATTATGAAAAAATGTATTATACTTTGGTAAAAATTATATTGTAATGAATTAATTACAATTTAAATGATCATATGAATATAAAATATTAATGAAATTAATGTAGTTATCAAATAAAACTATATGTATGAAAAGTATCCTAGATATAGTAAAATATATTTTATAGAACAATTTTAATAAATAAAATTATATTATACTTAAAATAATATTTTGAAGAAAAAAATGTAAAAGAAATAAATTTGGTTTTAAATTTGTATATAAATTATTGTTTAATATCATAAAAAATAATAGTAAATAAATGAATTTAACATTATTATATTTAATTTAAGAATGAAAATTCATAAAAAGTATTAATTGGAAATGCAGGATGTTACACCCCCACCATCATTATTTTATATCCCCCCATGAATGGCCCGAAGACCTTCATTTTTATTGATTTCCATCATTATTTTATATCATAATCAAATTTATGGTGTATTTTTTAAGAGAGAGATATGATTTCTGGCCCCATAAATTTCATATGAATATAACCAATTGAATGATATTTGAATATATTAAAAGTGTACATAAAAAATAAACATCCTCCAAAAGGTTGTATTGTGGAAAATTATATTATAGAAGAATACATTGAATTCTTTAGCAGTTACCTATTTTACATGGATATTAGTGGTCTTTTAAAATATTTCAATGATAGGGTCATCAAAGGTGAAGTAATTTTAGGAATTAAATTTCTGAAAATATCTATAATAGATTGAAAATAATCTAACTGATATATTTACATAACAATTTAGAGATTATACCATAGGTTCTAACACATAAGGAAATTCTTATGATTTTGGATCCAATAAAAGATGAAGGTTATATATAAAATACCCAAAACCAATATTTTATTACTTTATTTTGTGACCACATTAATAAAGAGTTTTATGAAAATCCTAGATCCATATATAGTAATTTTTTATAATTTAAAAAATGAACAGGTGTTCATGTTTTATCTTATAATGGATAAAAAATTAAAGGTTATAAATTATATTAAAAGGAACATGATGAACATAATATAATTCAAAATAGTTTAGTTACTATTATATATGAAGCAACACATGTATTGAATGTTAAAGATAGAAATCCAATTTATGTACATTTGTATTACTTTAAATCATCTAAAAAATATGGGAGATTAAATATACAACATTTTATGTGATTTTTTTTGATGTAAATGGGTGGATAAAAGGATTAAAGTAAAAGTTAATGAGATTTATAAAAGTTAATTTCAATAATGAAACAAAGATGATCCCTTTATAATAAAATCACAAGCAATGAAGTTTTTTTATAGTCATTATTCTAAAAATGAAAATTATTCCATTTTATTTTTGGAAATGAAAAAAAATATAGAATCAAGTGTCAATTCATTGAAAGATGATCCTTTATTGTGAACATCATGGGTATTTAATATTGGAACTACTGGAGATGATGTCTTATATGATGCCTCAAACAAGATCACTGGGTCTAAACTAGTGGGCTACACAACCTCATACACACTTCCCGGTATTCAAGAGGGGGATAACTAATGGAAAGGGCATATATCATGTAGTGGGGAGGATATTACATAGATATTAGTTAACCATCCATACCAAACACAACTAAATAAATAATAAATAAGTAATAAATAAAAGAAAAAACACCAGAAGCTAAAAAAATTCTAACATCATATAAATTATCATAAATGGATACAACATATCACCAACCCAAGTCAAAGGATCCCCATATATGGTTAGTAAATAATATAAAATTAACAAAAAATAAAATAAAATAAAATAATGATATTTGAATAAAAAATGATCCCAAAGTTCATCCTCACATCATTTCAAATCCCATTCCAACTTGATATGCTTAGCAACCTATCATGTCCTTGGCTGGATCCATGAAAACAGTGTCTGCACATGCATTAGGGTTCCTGTGCATGGTGTGAGTAATAAAAACTAGTAGAACAAAAATAATGAATCTTGATACCAAGTGAAATATATATATATATTAAGGTGTATATACTGATATAAATAAAAAAATATAACAAACATACAAACTCATATGGGTCATCACGTGCTAAAGAGGAAACTAAGAATCCTAGCCATACTTTCTTTGGATCCAGGCTAGAAGAAGGAGTCATATAGGGTCATATTTAAACCCTAAAGTAAGACTTATACCCTATCACCCATTGTACTAGCCCACACAAAATGTCAACTAATACCCCACATCAAATTCCCATTTCACACCCTCCTACTCAGACGAGGTCACACATCAGTTCCCAAAACCATCCAATCATACTCAGGGGAGGTCACAAATCCATTCTAAAACCATCCCCTCTTACTCAAAGGAAGTCACTCATTAGTTCCAAAAGCATCCCTTCTTACCCAGTTAAGGTCTCACAGTATTTACCTAACCATCCCCTCTTACTTGGGGGGGGGGGGTTAGACATCAGTTCCCAAACCATCCACTCTTACTCCCGGAAGGTAAAAAATCATCCCAAACATGTTACATAATATTTAAATCCTCTAAAGGTTTCCTATATATCCACATTCATGCACCCAAAACCATTATAAGTGAATGGGATCATTATATTTACCTAATTACCACTATACTAGGTTGTCATGGCATAGATTGAGCTTGAACAACTCACTCTAGGCCCAATTTCCCCTGATAGATATCCCTACTTATACCCATGGAATGAGGTGATATTTCACCCTTTTCAATCTATTTGACTATAATTCTCCCATTAAGGGGTCAACCACATCCATACATACCCACTTGGTAACATTGATACCAAATTTGAAACTTCACAGGTCTAACACACACACCCACATGAAATTTAAACCATAAAATTTATTTAAAAATCCATAACATGTTAAGGAAATCCTTCCTCTTTCTTAATGGGGTGTAATTTATAATCCACACTCTCTAATTCAATCTTGATCCTTCAAAACCCTAAAATCCTCCCAAAAAATCTCTTAATTAGGGTTTCAAAAATAAAGACAAGGATACAATGATATAAGAAGAAATCTAGGGAATAGACTATAGAATACCGTGTTCTTAACCGGATTGAAATACGAACGTTTTTGAACATCTTCATTTAATATACCAGTCATTTTTAAAACTGAGATTCAGAACATAATTTTGAGAGTTGGATCACTACTATGTGATGTTTTTGGGCATGGGTGAAGGCCTGAGAAGTTTCCTAAGTGGATCGAGATGTTTTGGGAGTACTGGACCTGAAAAAGTTCATGTTTTAAATGACAACAGTGGGCGCACAGTTTAAGCGCAATCTACTAAACCTTGTGGCCCAAATTAGTAACAGTGTAGACCTATTTAGAATGGGGTAGTGTCTTAGAACACATGCTATGCACAGTTTTCTAAACCATACACCTAGACCATGCAGGGTGTGTCTTAGAGGCCTAAGACTCCACACGGTTTACGCATGGTTTAGAAAACCGTGCCGGTTAAACCGTGCGTGATTCCTAGTTTTTAAAATTTGAGTTATTTTATTTTAATTAAATTAAATTAAAATAAAACTTAAATCACTCAACCATTACCCTCTCTAATTTGAATCACTATGCACAAAGGGGCTTCCCTTTAAGTCGTGCGTGCAACCCCTCGTCCCAACAGACTCCTATTAGATCAACTTCCACCCACCGTTTCTTTTTATTCTTAGTCTGAATCTCCAAGGTATGAGTATCCTATATCTTCTCATCTCAATCCCATATTTTCTTTGAATTAATTAGTGCTTGGTGAGGTGCAACCAAACCCCAGGTATTGGGGTTAATGTTTTTCCAGTTTTCTTTGGTCCTTAGGTTCTGCAGATGGTCTCATAGGGCCTTAGGGTTCGAGTTCCTGCAATCGATGCCAACAGTGAGGTGGTTCAGGTGGTCTCTGTCTACTGATAATGTCTTGGGGTAAGGTTTATACCTTCTCCTTTGTTTCTTACTTCCTGAATGAAGTTTTTTATGTGTTCTTGACTCCCTTTTGTTAAATCGGTAGGGCGTTGAGTTGTTTTGGGAGGTTTCACTTCATTTTGGTTCGCCACCAAAGTGGATAACTTGGTTCCACCTTGAGGTAGGGTCCCTTCCAAATCATCACTCATTATAAATGCATTAAAAAAGTTTCTTACTACAATTTAGTTATAAATTATTTCATAAAATGAAGTATTGAGTTCAATGCCTCTTAAATTTGAATTTAGCATGTTTCATGTTTTAAATGTTAAAGGTGATAAATTATTTGTTCATAAATAGTATCATGTTTGTATAATAAAACCCTTCTAATAGAGGTGTGCGGACTTCAAGTTAAATATTAGTGGTTAGACCTTTCTTTCTTGAATTTTAATGTCTATAATCTTTATGCCTGATGTTTTGTTGAGATACAACATGCTTAGCACATGACCCTAATGAAATTATATGTACTAAGTTTCCCTTTTTTTAAATGATTAAAGGACTAAAGCATTGTTTAAGTGTTTGGTCCAGTTTTGCATTGGAATTACCCATGTAGGTAATTTCCCTTTGTAAGGATACTTGGAGTCCTTTTATAAGGCCCCAGCCTTAAACCTTACATAATCTTGAGTTATAACAAGATTACACATTGAGGATCTTTTCGGGTTTAGAGTTTTAGAGAATTAGATCATAAACTTGCATTACATTCCACATATAAACAAAGTGGTTACATAAAGATAGTATTCTTCTTTCCCATTAATGGAAACATATTTAAAATAAAACATGGATTCTTTCTTAACACTTCCTTGACACTATCATCATATCATGTACCTTTCCCTTGACCTGTGAAAAACATTTCAAAAAACTTGGGATGAGCATAAAAAGCTCAGTAAGGGATATAACAATATGGAAAGGAAACATGGGTACATATATACATAAGAATTAAATCATACTTTACCCATAAAACATAAGCACTTTAACATACCTCATCACATCATGAATAAATCATAGAAATCATAAGACATAAAGGTAACTTGAGGCATTCATAAATTTCTTAAGTAGGTTGTAACCCTCTTGGTTACGTTTGGAATACCCACCACAGTATATTACCTAAATATCTTCTGAAAAACCTTAACGTTTCTCTCCTTCACATTACCCAATTCATTGGAGAGCTATATCGGGCTCACCTACCCTTAGTTTATCACAGAACCACCCGCCTTCATAATAATGCCCAAGAACCTCAACATAATCGTATCACATAAAACATGCATAAAGGAAACATAAAATTTTCACCTTTCAATCACAAGATATCAATACAACACATTGATATAAAAAAATTATGAAAACTATTTTCAATACCAAAATAAAATAAAGTAAAACCTGGTATTTATTTTTCTTTAAAAAAAGGTATGGCTTGTAGAGGAAGCCGAAACTCAAATAATGGTCACGACGGTGGAGAAGTCATTGTCACCGCATACGTACGACAAAAACATTCCCTTTTGTCGTTTAGTAAACGCTTCATATAAAAAATATTCCTTTTGGATAAACGTAAAAGTCAAAGGGGTTTATACACCATATAAAAGAAAGTTGTGAATAAAATAAAATATGCCTCAATGAAAGGAGATTGAGACGAAGTCCCATACCTCAGGTCCAACTTGACTCGATCGTTCTTTAATGTCCTGAATAATAAACTTGAGTTAATTTATAATTTCTTAAGAACCTTTTTCAAGTTCATTATTCCTTTTATATCACTTATTGCCATGTCATGAACACTATGTAATTATTTAAGTTAATAACGGTCGTTTTAACGATCATTGGTACTTGAGTCAAAATAAACCCTTTATAATTACAAGTTGTTCATGTATCCATTATATACAGAATTTTAATAATGATGTATATATCATATATATCGTATATATCCATTATATACGTGCATTTATAATATTACATAGTCATTTAGAGGTAAGAAATTAAATGCACCGTTCATGGAGACGGTAAGCTGTACGTACGCATGAACGCTACTTTCATTTATATTTTGTATTTTTTTATGGAATGGTATCATAATTATATAAAGATATATTATAATTACAGTAAAATATCATATATAACACCATTAATGAAATCCTTTATACGCCCCACATATGGCATT
The DNA here is from genome assembly GCA_963277665.1 of Viscum album. Lineage (NCBI taxonomy): Eukaryota > Viridiplantae > Streptophyta > Magnoliopsida > Santalales > Viscaceae > Viscum > Viscum album. The sequence continues at coordinate 46,181,406 of OY728156.1, forward strand.
AATGAAATCAAATCACATTGAGGGGGCTGGAGTCCGCACTTCCTTAAATGAAGATATCACGTTTACCCATAATGGAAACCATAAAGGTATTCACCAAATGAAAAATACAGAAGCTTAAGGAAAACATAAACATATTATATATCATATATAAATATAGTGACATCTTAATGGCCACCTTTGAAGGTGTTAAAGGAATGTTGAACAATCATCGTTTCGGGAGGCATAAATTCACCATCCACGAAAACAGTATGTTCTCTAACCATTAGATGCAGGTGTGTGTAAGTTTAGATGGGATATTTCTTATAAAAACATACTAGTATATTGAATATACTGGAGTTGTTACAAAAGAAATAAATAATAAGAGTTTAGGGGGTTTGAGAAGAAAAATAAAACAAAAGGACTTAAGTGAAGACATTACCTTAAAATCGGGTAACTCCCTTTGGTTTGAGATCAAAGGCTTCCTTGGGAAGACTTATTCCCAAAGTGAGGCTTCAAGGAGTAAGAGAGGGAAGTGGAGAGACAAAATGGCCAGGGTTTGGCCGAGCCAAAGGCTTTGTAAGTGTGGGTAAGGAGGTAGAGGTGGGGGCCTTTTATAAGAGGAGAGGAGGGTCACTCTTGGAAAGTAACGAAATATTACTTTATTTTAAAATTATTTTCGGATTTAAATGGTCCCAAATTGATATAATTATAGGATAAGGTGATAAGGGTTCTAAATATACCCACACAATTTGTTTTGGACATGTGTAGGTCATATATTTTACATTATCTTCTCATTTTATTTAAATCCTTTATTAATGAGGTAATCACTGCATCAACATGATGTCATAAATAATTTAATTTATTTAAAGTATAAAAATTATAAAAAAAATTCTATGATGTATGAAAGCTTTTTAGCTTTCCAATGAATATTTATAGACAAACATATGAATTGTATAACCCCATTTAATAATTGTTTTTGTAAAACATATTATGTTTGTGTCATTTTTACTTTTTCATTAAATAAAAAGTTATTTATGTCATTTCCCAACCAAAGTGGCTCCATGGGGTCCCCAGGTTGACCCATGGATTGTCTTGGTCGGCCATGACACATCCAATGAGGGTAGGACATGTGTCAAGCTCATCTCATACTATTAAAACATTATTTTGACCTTAAACTACACTAATTACCACTAATCGCGATTAAAAACATAAAAGTTACTATTCACAAAAAAATTATTTTAATCTCATTGAACCACATTTTACTTCATAATGACAACCATGTATGTCAGATTTTTGAAAATAAAATCACAGAGGTGGTAAAATTTCATTTAAACAAAAAATCAGTTTCTTTAACTACCACTTAGTGGTTTCACTATTCATCAAAAATTGAAGTTTTTCAGAAAGATACCAAAACTTCACCCTAAGCAATATTTGATATTCTGAATTAAAAAATGATGTCTATTTTACAAAATTCAAATCATATAAGTTACATTAATTAATTTAATAATTAATTCCCGCTGTCATGACAAATAGCGTGTTTTTATGAAACAATAAGTATCAAAAGATTGACACCAGTTTAAGTCCAATTTCAAAGTGAAATTGATTCCAATGACCAATATTGGATTAAATGGTAAAAATATATTCTAATTTCACTTTAAAACCAATTCAAAAGATAATCTAATCATATAAATAAATTAGATTAAAAAGCAGTTTTGATGTAAAATGCAGTATTTTTCACTATTCATTAAAAAAATGAACATTGCCAGAAAAATACCAAAAATTCACACAAATAAATTTTGATGTCCCAATCATAAAGAATAAGTTTATTTTGACAAACATAGCTTATAAAATTGTCAAAAGATATATTTAAAAATGGTTTGCCATCAAAAGGCAGTAAAATAATCTTTTAAAATGTATTAGTGTATTCCATACTTAAGATTGGATTTATTTTCATTTTAAGCCTCTAAAACACTATCTAATTCATTTATAGACATAGATAAAAATATCTATTATTCATTACTTACTTGGGATGTTACATCCTTCCCCCCTTTAGAAAATTGCGTCCCCGCAATTTATTTACTTATCGAACAAATGTGGGTACTTATCCCTCATTGATTTTTCAGATTCCCATGATTCCTCTTCCATCATGTGGTTTTTCCACAAAACCTTTACCTGATTAATCACCTTATTTTGTAACACTTGCTCCCTGTGGTCAAGAATCTGGATCGGTTGTTCCTCATAAGATAGGTTCTCTTCCAGCTGAACTACCTCAGGACTCAAAAACATGAGATGGATTTGGCATATACTTTCTCAACATCGAAACGTGAAAAACATTGTGTACCTGAGATAAACTCGGAGGTAAATCCACTCTGCAAGAAACTGATCCAACTTTCTACAGAATTTCATATGGTCCAATAAACCTTGGACTCATCTTTCCTTTCTTACCAAATCTCATCACACTTTTCCAAGGAGAAACCTTGAGAAAAACATGATCACCTTCCTCAAAAGATAGATCCTTCCTCTGGTTATCCGCATAACTCTTCTGCCTGCTCTGAGCTGTTCTCATGTGCTTCTGAATCAGCTGAACTTTTTCTACCATCTCTTCTACCAATTTTGGTCCCATCAACTTCCTTTCACCCACTTCATCCCAGAAAGCTGGAGTTCGACACCGCTTCCCATATAACACCTCAAATGGTGCCATCTGTATACTGGAATGAAAACTGTTATTATATGAAAATTGAACCAAAGAAAGATGTTGGTCCCAACTTCCCTAATAATCCATAGAGCAAGAACATAGCATATCCTCCAATGTCTGAATTTTTCGTTCTAACTGCCCATCTGATTGAGGATGAAAATCTGTACTAAAATTTAATTCAGTACCCAATGACTTTTGAAGGCCTTTCCAAAAGTTAGAAGTGAACCTGGGATCACGATTAGATATAATGGAGAGAGGAACTCCATGTAACCTGACTATCTCTTTAAGATACAAACGGGAAAGTTGATCTAGGGAAAAAGTATCTCGTATAGAAAGGAAATGAGAAGATTTGGTCAAGCGATCAACAATAACCCAGATTGCATTATTACCTCGAGATGTCTTCGGTAATCCCACAACAAAGTCCATGGATATATTCTCCCATTTCCACTCTGGCACTGTTAAAGGCTGAATCATCCCTTTCGGTAACTGCCACTCTGCTTTAACCTTCTAACAAGTCAAACACTTCACAGTAAAATCAGCAATATCTCTTTTCATTCCATCACACCAGTAATACTCTCGAATATCTCTATACATCTTAGTACTGCTTGGATGAATTGAAAACAGAGAACTATGAGCTTCACATAACAACTCTCTCTTCAACTGTGAATCACAAGACACACACAATCTCTTCCCAAATCTCAAAACAAAATCATTATCAATGTTGAATTCAGGCAACTTACCTTTCTGAACCAGCTCTACCTTTTTCTGCAACTCACTGTCTTGCTTCTGTGCTTGCTTGATTCTATCTGATAGAGATGATCTCACTGATACCTGAAACAAAACAGAAGAACTTCCTACACCAACAACTTCTATTCCAAAGTTCATCAAATCCTTAACCAAAGGATCACGTTCCAAACGCAACATTTCTAATAAAGCATTACTTTTTCAACTCAAAGCATCAACCACTTTATTTGCTTTTCCCGGATGGTAATGAATTGTACAATCATAATCCTTGATTAATTCCAGCCATCTCCTCTGTCTCATGTTTAACTCTTTTTGAGTGAATATATACTTTAAACTTTTTTGATCAGTATATATTTCACACTTTACTCCATAAAATGATGCCTCCAAATTTTTAAAGTGAAAACAACAGCAGCTAATTCCAAATCATGTGTAGGGTAATTTACCTTATGAGTTTTCAACTAACGTGAAGCATAAGCAATTACCTGATCATTCTGCATTAGGACGCAACCAAGTCCTTTCAATGAAGCATCACTGTATATAACAAACTCACCATTCCTAGAAGGAAGTTCCAAAACTGGAGAATTCACCAATCTTCTTTTCAACTCCTGAAAACAATCATCACATTCTTTTGTCCAGATAAACTTAACACCCTTCCGAGTTAGCTTAGTCATTGGACTAGATAACCATGAAAAATTTCTAACAAACATTCAGTAATAGCCTTGCAAACCAAGGAAGCTACGAATCTCTGTTACATTTGTGGGTCTTGGCCATTCTTCAACAACCTTTGTTTTTGCAGGATCAACAGTTATCCCATATTTAGAAACAATGTGACCAAGGAAAGAAATTTGTTGCAACCAAAACTCACACTTGCTGAATTTCCCATATAGTTTCTTTTCTTTTAAGGTTTTCAAGATAACCCTTAAATGTCTTTCATGCTCGTCTTTACTTTTAGAAAACACCAAAATATCATCAATGAAAACCACCAGAAACTTATCGAAAAACTCATGGAAAATTATATTCATTAAGTCCATGAATACAGCGGGTGCATTGGTTAGCCCAAAAGGCATTACTACAAATTCATAATGGCCATATCTTGTACAAAACGCAGTCTTCGGAACATCTTCTTCCTTTACCTTCAGCTGATGGTACCTCGATCTCAAGTAAATCTTTGAAAAATACTGAGCTCCCTGGAGCTGATCAAACAAATCATCGATATGAGGCAAAGGATATTTGTTCTTAACAATGATGTTATTCAAGTCTCTATAATCAATGCAAAGTCTCATTGAACCATCTTTCTTTTTAACAAATAAAACAGGAGAACTCCATGGTGATGTGCTAGGTCGAATGAATCCTTTCTCTAATAAATATTGCAATTGTTCCTTCTACTCTAAAAGTTCAATTTGAGTCATTCGATAAGGGGGTTTTGAAATTGGCTTAGCATCAGGAAATAAGTCAACAGTAAACTCAACTTCCCGATCTGGTATTATTCCAGGAAATTCATCAGTAAAAACATCAGGATACTCATTTACCACTGGCACATCCTTAATCTGAACAGTTCCTTTATTTTCAACGATGTGTGCAAGGTAACATTCATTTCCATCTTTTACAAGTTTCCTGGTCTCTTGATAAGTTATCAACAGTAAGGGTCAATTCTTGTACACAAACTAAAAGTATTTCTGAAAAGAAACTTCTTTAGCTCTACAGTCAATCTTAGCATGGTAAATAGAGAGCCAATCCATACCCAGGATAACATCAAACTCTACTAGAGGTAGAACAATAAGATTTTCAAGTAGGTTCTTTCCATAGATAAGGATAGGAATATTATTATTAATTCTTTTTGCCTCAACATTTCCGCCAGGTGTTTTTACCACAAGTTCAGGAGTCATTTCTTGAGATGGTATACCCATTTTACTAGAAATGGTTTCAGAGATGAAAGAATGTGTAGACCCTGAATCAAACAACACACTGGCATAATCTAAAAAAACAAACAAAGTACCTGATACAACTTCATTTGATGGCCCGAAATCTACTGAAGTAGTTGCAAGGGATTTCACCACCCCTTTCTACTTGTAGTTTAACTACTTCCCATCACTCAAGCTCTTTGTCGGACACTCGTTTTCATAGTGACCCATCTCATTGCACTTAAAACATTTCACTAACTGTAAATCAAATTTGGTCTTACCTTCACCTTGATCTTTTTCAATGCAATCACGAGCCTTATGTCCCATCTTACCACATCGGTAGCACTTTCCAGAATTTAGAAGACATTCCCCAGCATGCCTTTTTCCACATTTATCACAAACTGGAAACTTAGTTTTCTTACCATCAGACTTTTTTGAAAAATTCTTCCCTTTCTCCTGCCACCTTGGTCTCTTCTTCTGCTGGTTGTTATTGAACACTTGATCATCGGCAAACTCTACTTCCACCTTCTCAGCACATCAAACAAGATTTTCATAACTTTTAAACTCACGAGAAGCTAGTTCCCTTCGATATTTTGGCTTTAATCCTGAGTAAAAATGATTGATTTTTCTATCAAGGTATCGGATAAAATTTGGAGCATACCTTGCCAATCGAGTGAACCTTTCTTCATAGGTATCCACTGAGTCTTCATATTGCCTCAATTCCAAGAATTGCTTTTCCATCCTAAGTCGAACAGCCTTAGGAAAATACATTTCAAGAAACATACTTTTGAATTAATCCCAGTCGAGAGCATCAATCTCATCAGCTTCCCTGATATTTTTAACCATCGACCACCACTGATCTGCTTCACCCTCCAAACAGTAAATAGAAAGACTAACATTTTGATTGTCTGAACACCCCATGACATCGAAAATCTTCTCCAGTGCTTTAATCCACCCTTCAGCTATCACATAGTCAGATGATCCTCTGAATGATGGGGGATGTTTCCTAATGAAATGTTCCACCACTGACATGTTCCTCTGCGGTTGATCTGGCTAATCTCGTGTATGGATACCACCGCAATTTATCGCTTGATTCAACTGCGCCATTACTGCAACAAACTGTTCAGTTCCAATTCCGACCATCTCGGGATGCTGATTCGGAAGGTTATTTCCTTCTGCATGCCTTCCTAGCACCGCTTCCCTGTTCCAATTCCGACCATCTGACTTGTATAACCCCATTTAAAAATTGTTTTCGTAAAACATATTATGTTTGTGTCATTTTTACTTTTTCATTAAATAAAAAGTTATTTATGTCATTTCCCAACCATAGTGGCTCCATGGGGTCCCCAAGTTGACCCATGGATTTTATTGTTCGGCCATGAAACATCCAATGAGGGTAGGACATGTGTCAAGCTCATCTCATACTATTAAAACATTATTTTTACCTTAAACTACACTAATTACCACTAATCGCGATTTAAAACATAAAAGTTACTATTCACCAAAAAATTATTTTAATCTCATTGAACCAAATTTTACTTCTTAATGACAACCATGTATGTCAGATTTTTGAAAATCAAATCACAGAGGTGGTAAAATTTCATTTAAACGAAAAATCAGTTTCTTTAACTAGCACTTAGTGGTTTCACTATTCATCAAAAATTAAAGTTTTTCAGAAAGATACCAAAACTTCACCCTATGCTATATTTGATATTCTGAATTCAAAAATGATGTCTATTTTACAAAATTCAAATCATATAAGTTACATTAATTAATTTAATAATTAATTCCCGCTGTCATGAAAAATAGCGTGTTTTTATGAAACAATAAGTATCAAAAGATTGACACCAGTTTAAGTCTAATTTCAAAGTGAAATTGATTCCAATGACCACTATTGGATTAAATGGTAAAAATATATTCTAATTTCACTTTAAAACCAATTAAAAAGATAATATAATCATATAAATAAATTAGATTAAAAAACAGTTTTGATGTAAAATGCAGTATTTTTCACTATTCATTAAAAAAATGAACATTGTCAGAAAAATACCAAAAATTCACAAAAAGTAAATTTTGATGTCCCAATAATAAAGAATAAGTTTATTTTTACAAACATAGGTTATAAAATTGTCAAAAGATAGATTTAAAAATGGTTTGCCATTAAAAGGCAGTAAAACAATCTTTTAAAAAATATTAGTGTATTCCATGCTTAAGATTGGATTTATTTTCATTTTAAGCCTCTAAAACACGATATAATTCATTAATAGACATAGATAAAAATATCTATTATTAATTACTTACTTGGGATGTTACATCTTTAAATTCAATTGACATGTTTTGGTAAGTGGAATGAGTTGAGTTAAATGAATGGTTAATGCTTAATGATTGACCGTCAAAACAAGATACCAAATTGTTTTCAAATGTTTTGAATACTATAAAACATTGGGTGACAGGTGGGTTCCTGAGTAGAAATCCCATAATGGACTTAATGGGTTTCATACTCATACCTTGGGAGATACGTGGATTCCCATGTAGGAATTCCATGGACGGACCAAGGTTTAGGAGACAAGGATTGGTTCTACATCCATGGAAACCCTTACTATGCGAAGGGTAGGTAGAATTGTGGACATTTCCATTTGAAATTCCTAATTGGGTTAAACTAAATGGTTCCAATGCTACTTTACCTTTCCAAACTAATGGAATGAAAGGCTTGAACCAATCAATGAATGGTTACAATGCTACTTGGCCTATCCACACTAATGGAAGACAAAGCTTGGAACAATAAATAAATAGTTTCAACTCTACTTGACCTATCCAAACTAATGGAAGTAATGAATTGAACCAAATTTATTATTATTATTACAATATCAAATAGTAATGGACTGACTCGAGCTTTCTTTGGATTCTTAGAGGAGAATATCTTGGGTCTCGGGAACCCCATTCCGACTCAAGGATATGATTTTCTTAGGATGATACCCACCTAGACTCTGGTACTTTTCTATTCATTGGATTCCCTATATACTACCATTGGGTCCCTTATTCTTATAGGATACATCAGATACACTCCTTAGATCCAGCATTTACTAGTAGGTTCCATGGTTAAAGCCCATAAAGCCTTATATTTTCTTATCCCCATTTTACCTTGTCCGATCACCTTGGACTCAGTAGGTGACTTATTATGGAATGCCTTGGATTATGATCGTTGGATTATACTCTTACCCCTTAGCTAGTCATAGATACTACTGAGTTAGATTTCTGTGAGTTTACATTACCTTGGTCTTTACCCTGGAACTCCCTTAGTGGATATATTTTATAGGTTGCCTTGTTATATCTTGGAACCATCACAACTTATACTATCACATGATGCCTTGGATACACTCCTTAGGTCCAGCATTGATAAGTAGGTTCCATGGTTAAAGCCCATCGGGACTGGTCATTGCTTAGCCCTGTTTTACCATGGAGGAAACTTCTTGGACTCAGTAGGCAACCTTTTCACATGTGACTTATAAATAAGTTGGTAATATTCAATTAATGAACTGATTAGATGTCTAGATACCAGCTAAGGCTGAAGTAGGTACTTGAGTATTTATTTACATTGTACTTCTTACTTTAATTATGCATGATTTCACCCTATTTAATTTATATTACACTGTTGGGATTGGGTTGGACACTGGTGGTTCCGACCTACTGTGATTTATATCTCACACCCCACTCAGGCTGCCATTGCATTAGGGTACCTGAGTAGACCTTTCTTGTTTGATGGACATTGGACCTTGCTTGTTGCTGTTTTCTTGTACCTGGGAGTTAGGGGAAAAGGGATGAGGTGGAGCTTAGGATGCTCATGGAGATTACCTTTGGGATTTTGGTTCTTTTCGTTACTTGTGTCTCACATTGTATTGTATTGAAAAACATGTTGTAATATTTACTGATTTCCATAATGTATCAATGCCATGACATCCATTAATCTTTTCTATAAACTACATTGGCCACTTTTGTTCATTTATATAAAATCTATCTTCCACTGCTTTGTCAATTATGTATTAATTATTCCACTGTTGATTATTATTTACTCTGTTATACTGCAGCACAACTCTGATAAGAGGGTATAGTCTCCCCATTAACTATCCTTACACCCTTGCTGCTAGTCGTTAGCCTCTAGCGTATGGGGAGGCGCGCTTAAGGTTATGTGGTGACTGATCCAACCACCATATTAGTGGTTAGCTGGGTCGAGATGTTACAAAGTGGTATCATAGCTGGTTTTTCCTTTTTTTCTTACTATTTTAGGTTGGTAGACAGGAGACTAGAAAAGTGTCGATGCTTGGAAGATACCTGTTCTTGGGACTGATCACCCCACATACGGGGAATAACTAAGTGGCTAGAGTTGGGATTGCTATTTATGCTGTTGGCTGTTAAAATTGATATGATTTCACCAAGAGAGACTGGTGTACATTCCACTGCTTATGATTTTTGGAATTTTGGAAACTTTCCTTGGCTCGATATAGTAATTAAGTTTCATTACTTGCACTATATTAGGCACATAGATATTCACATTCCATGAATATATGCTATGCCATGTAGTTTCCTTAGTAGGTTTCTTGGTAAGTATGATTCAATGACTTATTAATATTCCATTCTTAGATTTATACCTATTTAGGTAATATATTATCATTCCTTCTATGCTTACTACTCGTTATTGCATTCTCTTGTTATTAAATTACCATGCTTCTATGATTTTTGTTTGTTGCTCCGTGTTAGTTGCTTGTAGTGACATGCTAGCTCACTTTAATATATTTAAATGGTTTCATGGGATAAGTTATTGGTTGTGGTTATGAAGGAATCATGTTTTTTAGTTTAATGTTTATGGGTTCCTTACAGTTGGGAAAAGGTAACCCATGTAATCGAACCATTGCGTAAAGGCAGCTAAATTCAATTATTAAGTGATATTGGTTTAGTCTAAAGGGAGAAAAATTATGAACTGTAATGTGTATGTGTGATTTAAAAATTGGTAGGTGGCCACCCATATAATTTGGACCATTATGTTGATCATGTCAAAATTTGAATTGACATTGGTACCGATTAATGGGACCAATTTTCAATCCATGGTGTGTATAGGCACTTCATGAATTGGGAAATGGCAACCCATATTAAATGAAATGGAACAATGATTTTTGAAATGATTATAAATTTGAAATAGGTTTAACTTGATCTAAAATCAAATGATTATCTTTTAAAAATGTAACTAGACCCAAGTAGGTTAGTTGAGGAATGTTTTTATGAGATGACCCATTGGGGTGTTTAAAATTTTAATAATTGTGCATTTAGTATTGGGTTACTTTATAAAGAACCTAGGTTGGTTAAAATGGGACCTTCTTAGGTTTCCTTATATTATTAAATGGAATTTATTTTGATAAGTTTCCTGAAAATGATGGGATGTCAACTAACGTGAAATATTTTAAAAAGGAATTTTTGTAAAACTTGCATGTTTTTTCCCTTAGGGCATTAGTTAAAATCAAGTACATTGTGATTTGTTTTGAAAATGGTACTTTGATGTTTTGATTAAATCTTTTATGATTAAAGATTAAATATTATTAAATATAAGAGTCTTATAAATGAAACCTATAGTGGTGTCCACTGTTTAAAACCCTCGTGTAAAGGATAGTTCAGACCTTCTCTTGAGTTTCCTTGGAATGGAAGAGTGAGTACTTTCTATAGGTGTTATTTTCCTTAGAAATGGATTTATAATCAAATTTTGAGCCTACTGACTTTTTTTTGACGTGACCTAGTGTAGGGTTGACATTTGTTATTTATAAGGGGCTATCTTGTGGTAGGTAACACCCTTAAAATTTGAATTCCTTGCTAGTGATGTGACATTTCTCACCTTTTTGGGGTCGTTTGGGTGTCGTTGTCCTAAGTAAGAATTTCATTTTTAAAGTGAAACCCTTTTTGTATGGGTGGTCATGTATTTCTTGACCTTTTTATGGGATCTATCATCGAGTAATGATCTTTTTCATCTGGTTAAACATGCCACGATCATGGTCGATCACTTCATAGGTTGTTTGACCCTCTCTTTTCTTAGTAATGGATGACTGGTTATGGAATCGTCCATGTTGATTGTCATATAAGGCATTATGACTCCAAAATAAATCTTCTTGTATTGTTGAGTATGATATTGGGTTATCTCTAAGTTGAGTGGATTGGGTGTTAGAGGATTAGTTTCATTCCAATACTCAGACTGGCTTTCAAAAGACTCTGCTGTTTTGACACACCGATCTCTTTATTATAATATATCACACTTATGAGTGGCTAGTTTTATTCTCTTTTTACTAGGACACTCTTAAAGTGGGTAGTGTCCCGTAGAGTTTGTTAATGTGTACTTCCAAGTAGAAGGAGCACGACCTAAGATAACCATTTCAAAATGGTTGGTTATTGCTTGTTTGACCTTGAGGATTGAAAGTCTTAAACCGAGTCGGTGCTTGATTGGCATCATGACTTTGTTTTGGTTTTAATGTCTTAACAATCAGTTTTTGGGTGTGTTTGACTAGAAACCCCATATTAAATCCTCTCAGTGTACTCTTCTTAAGAGTGAGCATGTCCCCTATCTTAGCGTCGTCCTTGATACACTAAGAGAGCATTGGTATTATTCCATGCTAAATATTTAAAAGCTGTTGAGATAGTTGGATGATCTTTATCCATGTTACATGCTAAAGTGCGGTTCTCATCGAGGATTGGTAAATCCTGAGTGATTCCAGGGTTCCCATGTTGGAATTCCTTGTTCAGAATCATGAATTCCACCCATTTCTTTTGAATTTCTCCAGACGCCTAATCCAGACTTCTAAAAGTTACGTCAGCCAAATGGATCGAATCATTTTATCTTCCTTTAGTTAAATGTTTATGGTTGTAAGGGTCCATTTTAACGCATGTTTCCAGGTGGAGTAAAGTGTGTTATCAAGGTTGGAAGTGTCTTCTGAGAGTTCTTTCTCGACCATTTCGGTTATGTTGATCATAATTCCACCATTTCCTTTTTACGAAATTATACAAGGAGTGTCATAATAGCTCTTATAGTTATGACTTAAACAAAAATTCCAATGGTGGAGGTACTGTGGCTTGGAATTTTCCCCTTATTAAGTTAAGACCTATGGTTGGAAGAACCATCGGTCGAGTGTTACCGAGACTTTGACATAATCTTGTCTCTATCTAAATGGGCTAATGTAAGCTCTATTTTTATGTTTTAGTTGAACTTTGAGCATTGGATCGGGTTGTAAAGGATGAAGTGTAGAGTGTGTTGGAAATGTTTTAGGTTTTTTGAGTGTTGGTAATGAAATGAAACCATTTAAATGAAACTTCATGATCCTTATAGGTCGGGTGATGTTTACGTTGTTCTTGAAGGCTTATCGGGGATGGGACATTTTTAAATTGAGTAGATTGTAGAATCCCATTTTCTGAACTGGACTGAAATTCGAATGTTTTTGAACTTGTTCACTTACTAAACCATTCATTTTTAAAACTGAGCATCAAAATTTAATTCCAAGAGTTGGATCACTCCTAAGTGATGTTTTTGGACATGGGTGAAGGCCTGATAAGTTTCCTGAGTGGATCAAGAAGTTTCAGGAGTACTAGAACCGAAAAACATCATGTTTAAAATGACAGCAGAGGGCGCACAATTTTCACATGGTCTGTTAAACCGTGCGGTACACATCAGTAACCATGTAACACTATTTAGAATGGGGTAGTGACTTAGTGTATGGGTTGCACATAGTTTCCTTACCATTCTTCTAGCTTGTGAAGGGTATATCTTGGAGGCAGATGACTCCACATGGTTTACGCATGGTTTGGAAAACCGTGCAGGTTAAACCATGCGTGACTCCTAATTTTTAAAATTTGAGTTATTTTATTTTAATTAAATTAAATTAAAATAAAACGTAAATAATACAACCCTCAACCTCTCTCCCTTGAATCACAATACACTAAGGGGATACCCTTTGAGCCGTGTGCGCAACCCATCCTCCCTACGGACTCCTCTAGGATCGACTTCCACCCATCATTTTTTCCTATTCTCATTCCGAATCTCCTAGGTATGAGTCTCCCATATCTTTTACTCACTTTACCTCCTTCACTTCGACCTAATCAGTTCCTGGTGTGGTGCGGAAAAACCTTAGGTTTTGGAGTTAATGTTTTTCTAGTTTTCATTGGTCCTTAGTTTGTGCGTATGGTATCAAAGGGACTTAGGGTTTGAGTTCTGGAAACCACCGCCAAAGGCGATTCAGTTCGTGTGGTCTTAGTCCACTGACAACTTCTCAGGGCAAGGTTTATAGATTCTCCTTTATTCATAACCTCTTTAATGAAGTTATTTATGTGTCCTTGACTCCATTTTATTAAATCAGTAGGGTGTTGAGTTATTCTGGGGAGTTTTACTTTGTTTTGGTTCATCGCCAAAGTGGATAGCTTGGTTCCACCTTGAGGTAGGATCCCTTTCCAAGTCATAAATATTTATAAATGAATTAACAAAGTTTCTTAATGCACTTTAGTTATAAATTAATTCATACAATGAATTATTATTCTCAATGCCTCTTAAATGTGAATTTAGCAAGTTTCATGTTTTAAATACTAAAGATGATAAATGATTTGTGGATAAACAATATCACATTTTTATAATAAAACCCCTACAAAGGAGGTTCCCTTACTTCAAGATAAAAATTAGTGGTTATACCTTGATTTCTTGACTTGTCATGATCATAATATTTATGCTTGATGTTTTGTTGAGATATGACATGCTTAACACATGACCCTAATGACATTAGAAGCACCAAGTTTCCATTTTTTTAATTGATTAAAGGACCGAATAACCACTTAAGTGTTTAGTCTAATTTTAGATTGGAATTACCCATGAGGTAATTTCCCTTTGTAAGGATACATAGAGACCTTTAAATTCAATTGACATGTTTTGGTAAATGGAATGAGTTGAGTTAAATGAATGGTTAATGCTTAATGATTGACCCTAAAAACAAGATAATGAATTTTTTTCAAATATCTTGAACACTAATAAAATATTTGGTGACACATGGGTTCCCTTGTAGGAATTACATGGTGGAATCAACACTACTAGAAAAGGGGGCATTGAATCCCCCCAGACTCGGGCGACCGCCATTGGCGGTTGCTATAGCTAACCAATAGCGACCGCCAATGGCGGTCGCTAACCTACATAAAAAAAACGGGGGGCTTCTGCGCCCCCCACGCCCCCTCGACCTCGCCGCCCTAACCCCCTCCCTCCCTCGCCGCCCTCCCCTCCCCCGCCGCCCGGCCTCCCCCGCCGCCCGGCCTACCCCGCCGCCCGGCCTCCCCCGCCGCCCGGCCTCCCCCGCCGCCCGGCCTCCCTCGCCGCCTGCCCTCTGGCCTCCGGCCGCCGCCCTACGCCCTCGGGCCTCCGGCCACCACCCTCGGGGATCCGGCCGCCGCCCTCCGGCCTCTTGGCCCTCTCCCCCACCCCGGATGGCACCCGCACCCCGGACAGCCCCCCCCCCCCCCCCCCGCGCACTCCGGACCGCCCCCCGGACGCCTCCCCGCACCCCGGACAGCCCCCCCCCCCCCCGCGCACTCCGGACCTCCCCCCGCACCCCAGACGCCTCCCCGCACCCCGGACAGCCCCCCCTGCACTCGGACACCCCCCTCCGAACCCGGACAACCCCCCCCCCCCGCACCCCGGACAGGCCCCCCGCACCCCGGACACCCCACCCCGCACTCCTGACAGCCCCCCTGCACCCCAGATAGCCCCCCCCCCCCCCCCGCACCCCGGACACCCCCCCTCGCTGCCTGTCCCCTGTCCCCTCACCGCCTCCTCTCCTCCAGCTCCCCGCCACCGCCACCGCCCGTCCCCTCCCTTGCCGCACCGCCTTTGGCTCCGGCTCCCCTTCGCTGCCTCCTCTCCCTCGCAGCACCGCCTTCGGCTCCCCTCCCTTTCAGGTTTGTAGCTCAATCAGGTAACATGAGCTTTCAGTTACATTATTATTTTATCAATGGTTCATAAACAAATGGTTAATATTTATTTTGAATATAGTTGATTTGAAAAATGTAAATGTAATAAGTATTGTGTAAATGTTTGTTATACAGATATTATTATGGATAAGAGTTGGATTGATCTTCCAAATCGAACGTCTAGAGAATATTTCAATGGCATTATGCAGTTTATTGACTTCACGAGAGGATTTGAAAGTGACTATATTAGTTGTCCATGTAGAAAATGTGCTAACAGATATCAATTCACACAAGATACTGTGAGGGAGCACCTTTTCTTTAATGGATTTCTGAAAAATTATAAGAGTTGGACTCATCATGGAGAAGAATATGTTCGTTGTCAAAATACAGATGCAGCTCAGATGGATGTTGATGCAAGGATGACTGATCCAATGCATGAAATGCTTACTGAAATGGTATGTGGGTTTTATCCTGAAGGCATTGACATCCAGAATCTTGAGACCGGTGAGATAAATCTTCGCTCTGGTGCAGATCGTGATTCGAGGAGGTTTTATGAAGTACTTGATGATGCGAAAACAGAATTATATCCTAGATGTACTTCTTACAATAAACTTTTGTTTATCGTGGAGTTGTTGCATTTGAAGACTTTGAATAATTGGTCAGACACATCATTCGACATGCTTTTGGTTTTATTGAAAAAAGTTCTTCCTGTCGACGCTAAGATTCCTGAGTCGTATTACTATGCTCATAAGTTGACAGAGAACTTAGGTATTACATATGAGACTATAGATGCATGTGCAAACAACTGTATGTTGTTTAGAAATGAAACTGCTCATTTGGATATTTGTACGGTTTGTGGCGCTTCCAGGTGGAAAGAGAATAGGGGAAATAAGACTCATCAAAGTCAGATTGCGATACAGGGGAAACCGATTTCCGTAAAGCAAATGCGTTACTTTCCCCTTAAACCGAGGTTGAAAAGATTTTTTTTGTCATCTAAAGTTTCTAATTTAATGAGATGGCATGCAGAAAGAGTTCATGAAAGTGACATGTTAACCCACCCGGCAGACTCTCATGCATGGAAGGATTTTGATAAGAGACATCCTGACTGTGCTAAAGATGTTCGTAATGTCCAATTGGGATTGGCAGCAGATGGTTTCAATCCATTCAAGTCTATGGTTGGTGCAAATCATAACACATGGCCCGTGGTGTTGGTTCCATATAATCTTCCTCTGTGGCTTTGTATTAAGCAACAATTTATATTACTTTCCACTCTTATTGATGGACCTAAAAGTCCAGGGGATAAGATTGATGTTTACCTTCAGCCATTGATTGATGAGTTGAATGAATTTTGGGGCGATGGTGTGATGACTTATGACTGCGAAACGAATGAAATGTTCAAACTGCATGCTGCTTTATTGTGGACAATCAATGACTTCCCAGCTTATGCAAATTTATCAGGCTGGAGTACGAAAGGGGAATTTTCTTGCCCTTGTTGCAATAAAAGTAAAAAATATGTATGTCTTAAACATTCCAAAAAATGGGCATACATGGGTCACAGGCGTTTTCTCCCTCCTCAGAACAGGTTCAGAAAGGACAGAGTGGCATTTGATGGTTCTAGAGAGTTCAGACCAGCACCAAAGATCATGACAGGAGTCGAAATGTTATCGCATATTGAGGAAGAAAACATCCGCACGGTATATGAAATTCAGGATTTGGTGGCTCCTCCAGTACGTAATATTCGTGCTGCGGGTAGGCAGCGCAGTCACAATTGGAAAAAGAAAAGTATTTTTTATAGTCTTCCGTATTGGAAAACTAACATGTTGAGGCATAATTTGGATGTCATGCACATTGAAAAAAATGTTTGTGACAACATATTGTGGACCATTTTAGGTGTCAGTGGAAAGTCAAAGGACCATGTTAATGCATGCCGTGATTTGGAAGAAATGGGTTTAAGGAAACAGTTGCATTTACAGTTAGCTGAGGGAAACAAGGCATATATGCCTGCTGCACAGTATTCGATGACTACAGAGGAGAAAGAGACATTTCTTTCCATTTTGAAGATGGTCAAGGTGCCTGATGGTTACTCTTCTAATATTTCAAAGTGTGTGAATCTAACGAGCAATACATTGCAAGGGTTGAAAAGTCATGACAATCACATATTACTTCAGCAGTTGATTCCAATCGCAATTTGTGATTGTTTATCCCCCAATGTTGTTCAGCCCTTGATTGAGATGAGTAATTTTTTTAGACAGCTTTGTTTAAGAAATCAACGAATGAGTGATTTAAAAAGTTTGCATGACCGAATTGTACTTACGCTTTGTCACTTTGAGAAACTTTTACCCCCCTCATTTTTCGATGTTATGGTCCACTTGACAGTGCACCTAACTGATGAAGTAATGGCTGCTGGTCCAGTGCAATTCAGGTGGATGTATCCTATTGAACGGTATTTGAGTACATTGAAAAGATTTGTACGCAACAGAGCTCGTCCAGAGGCATCAATAGCCAATGGTTATTTGATGGATGAGTGTACTACCTTTTGTGCAGAATATCTTACGGATGTTGAAACAAAATTAGATAAACCCTCTCGGATTCATGATGGTCCAGTTGGAGAAGGAACCACATTTGATATGGACAACATCGAGTGGATACAAGCACAACGATATATCTTGTTCAATACTCCATCAGTTTCACCATTAATGCAGTAAGTATCTTATCAATGTGCTTGTATAACTTTTACATGTTTTGTTTGCATAAGTTGATCTTTTAAACATCGCGTAATCATTTTGAGGAAACACATTAATGAGATAAAAGAAGAGATGCATCGTGCGACTGAGTTGCAAATTCAACAATCTCATTATGCGGCATTTCATGATTGGTTCAAGGATTATGTATGTATAAATTGATTTTCATTATGAGTGAAGTATTAAACTAATTATTTCTGCATATATCAGTATTGATTTTTATAAATTATGTAGGTTCGTAAGCTGAGGGAGTTAGGGGACCCCACGCTACCTGAAGTATTTATCCAACTGGCTGAGGGTCCATCTATAACGGCTCGTCGTTATAAAGCTATTGGTGCTAATGGTTTTCTATTTCTCATTAAAGATGTTGACGACAAACGAGCAACACAAAACAGTGGCATCGGTTGTCCCTTTGTTGATTATGGTTGTTACTATGGTCAATTGATAGACATCATTGAAGTTGTATACACACACGGTTTGAAGTACATATTGTTAAAGTGTAATTGGGTTGATCCAGTGCGTGGATGTAAAGTCGATCAATATCAGTTTTCATTGGTGAATTTTAGCTATATGTTATACAGAAATAATGAACGATTTTAGAATGAACCTTTCATTTTGACATCACAAGCGGAACAAGTATTCTTCGTCGCTTTGCCTTCGGATCCAAGTTGGCAAGTTGTTGTCAAAATTTCTCGGCGAGGAGTGTTTTTATTTGAAGAAGATGAACCTGAGACTGTTCCGTTTGTTTACTAACAACTTGATCAACATACCGTAGTTCAACGTGAAGAAGATATTTATTGGGTCAAAGCGGCTGTTGAAGGAGAAACGGTCGATTTGCATGCTTAATGAAAGGTATAATTGTTTTCCCGCTATTCAGTAGAATGTCCTAGGATATCATAAATTATCTAATCATTTTATAAATCCTTATAAGTTTTAATCCTCACTTTTGTAAGTTAATTCAGTCATAAATATTTAGGTTGATTAACTTTCTGATTTTTTAAAATTCATTCACAACTAATTATTCAATCCATTTTTTGTTTGATTAACAGTTGTACAAGTTTGATTTATTAAGAACAATCCAATTTATCTTTTCAACACTTTGGACTCATTACTGATATTTTCTATGACTGCAGACATGTCAGGGGAAGAGGCAGAAGATCCACATCATCCATCCGAGGAATCTACGTCTCAGGGTCGAGGTATGTTTGAATGTCATTGTCTATATTTTTTATGTAATTGACATATATATATATATATATAACATTTGTCAATTTATATATAAAATTGTTTTCAACAGGATCAGACTCGGCTGCTTCTTCCTCTCGCAGGAGAGGCCCTGGTCGTGACATATTATCATGGAATTCCAACACGACGATAGATGTTTCATTTGATGAGGTATTTCATCTCGTGGGACCGAATGCCCCGGCATTTATTCGTCAGCTTGGTCATATCATACGTGACCCACATCAATTTCCATTGACCACGCGTGATTGGGCTTCTATCCCTTAGGACACATTAGATCGTCTATGGAGGGGGTTTCAGGTAAGAAAATAATTTTACTTTATTTTCTATTTATAAAGAATACTAATATGTTTGATTATTTTCTTTATAGCAAAATTTTAAAGTATGACCTGAAGAGTTTCGGACCGTGTGTATGAGAAAATGCCGTAAGATGTGGAAAGATTATAAAGGCAAAGTGAAGAGGGACCACTGGGTACCAAATGTGGGTGCCCTTGACATTTTGGAAAAAGTCCCGAGAGGTGTCCTCCCGGCTCAGTGGCGTGACTTGGTTGCATATTGGTCAACTGAGGGTGTTTCGGTTTGTATATTAATTATTTTGCTGTATATATATTTTCAAGAATATGTGATTTGTTTGAAATTTTAATGAATTGAATGTAGGAGGTGTCAACACGCCATTCGGAGAATCGAGCGTTGCAGGGACCAGCTCACAGGCTCGGGACTCGTCACGTGTCTCAGATCCGACATGAGGTATATATTATTCATTTTTTAATTTATTAATTAATATGGTTTTGTGTTTATATTATTTTAATATACAGTTGCGAGGGCAAGGTGCAGCAACTGATAAAATGTCGGTGTGGATAAGGACTCGTGATCGCAATGATCCAGAGGTTGCAACATTGATAGTAAGTGTCTGTACTTACCAATAATTACATAAATCTATATATTAACAAATATATATTTATATATATTTAAATATTTCACAGGCTCAATTTGAAGCTGAGTTAGAACATCTTCCAGAGGACCAGCGACAGCTTCCCATGCGACGGGATGAGATCTTTCATCGCATTATTGGTCGGGACAGGCATGGCTATAGTTTGACCTATGGAGCAGGGATAAATCGTTCTGTAGTGTCACGCGCTGCGGTTGTCGGTCCTGCTGTTGCTCATATGACACATCAGATGTTAGATTTTGAGGCACGACTGCACGCTTCCGAGGAGACAAATGCGCAATTGACAGCTGAGGTTAGAGCACTACGGGAATATGTGCGTCGAGCTGATGGTACAGGGGATCATACGACACAGGTATATACTGTATTTATTTATTTAATTTAAATTATTTTTGTTATTAAAATATTTATAATGTTTATTTGTTGTAGGCACCTGGCCCACCAGAAGGAGGTAGCAGTGATGACAACGCATGACGCACCATATATTCACGAGATATGTTTTTTGTTTTTACTGGTAGGGTTGACATTGATGTACTGTATTTATTCATTTAAGTAATGCATTATTACCATCCATGGTGGTCTTTTAAATATTTTATACACATATTGAGTTTTTGATCAGATAATCTTAAATGATTCTACATTTGAAAAAGTCGAACTAATTCCAACAGATCAATAAATCTGATATTATAGATTATGTATTATCCAATATATTTTTTATAAATTTCTGTATGGTATCGATAAAAGAAATATGTATTAATTAGATGTTATCACTTTTATTTTTCACTTTTGTAATCAATGGGATGGCCTTTGCACCCCCGGAGAGCCCCCCGCACCCCCGTACAGCCACCCGCACCCCCGTACAACCCCCCCGCACCCCCGTACAACCCCCCGCACCCCCGTACAGCCCCCCGCACCCCCGTACAGCCCCCCCGCACCCCCGTACAACCCCCCGCACCGCCGTACTGCCCCTCTCCACCCCCGTACAACCCCCCGCACCCCCGTACAGCCCCCCCCCCCCCCCCGCACCCCCGTACAGCCCCCCGCACCCCCGTACAGCCCCCCCCTCCGCACCCCCGTACAACCCCCCGCACCCCCGTACAGTCCCCCGCACCCCCGTACAACCCCCCCGCACCCCCGTACAACCCCCGCACCCCCGTACTGCCACCCGCCACCCTCGTACAGCCCCCCCCGCACCCCCGTACAGCCCCCCCGCACCCCCGTACAGCCCCCTGCACCCCCGTACAGCCCCCCGCACCCCCGTACAGCCCCCCCCCCCCCACCCGCACCCCCGTACAGCCCCCCGCACCCCCGTACAGCCCCCCCACACCCCCGTACAGCCCCCCCGCACCCCCGTACAGCCCCCCGCACCCCCGTACAGACCCCCCACCCCCGTACAGCCCCCCCCCCCCCCCCCCCCCCCCCGCACCCCCGTACATCCCCCCGCACCCCCGTACTGCCGGCCTTCTATAGCGACCGCCATTGGCGGTCGCTGACAGCCTCTAGCGACGAGGCAACAGCGACCGCCAATGGCGGTCGCTGAGCGGCCGCTAAAGGCCGGATTTTCAGTAGTGCAATGGGTTTTCATACTCCTACTTTGGGAGATACATAGATTCCCCTATAATAATTCCATGGACGGACCCTAGTTCATGAGACAAGGATTGGTTCCATGTCCATGGAAACCCTTATAATTATAAGGTAAGGTAGTGGTGTGGACCTTGACCTTTGAAATGCCTTAATGGTTTTTACTAAATGATTTCAATTCTACTTAACATTTCCAAACTAATGGGAGGAAAGGCTTGAACCAATAAATGAATGGTTACAATGCTAATTGTCCTATCCACACTATTGGAAAACAAATCTTGGATCAATAAATAAATGGTTTCAAATATACTTGAATTTTCCAAACTAATGGAAGGAAATAATTGAAACAAATAAATTATTTTGATTACAATGTCAAATAGTAATGGACTGACTCGAGCTCACCTTGGATTCTGAGAGGAGAATACCTTGGGTATTGGGAACCCAATTCTGATTTAAGGATATGGTTTTCTTAGGTTGATACCCACCTAGAATTTAGTTCTTGTCTATTCTTTGGATGCTCGGTATACTACTGTTGGGTCCCTTCTTATTACAAGATACCTTAGATACACTACTTGGATCTAACATTGACTAGTAGGTGTAATGGTTAAAGCCCATAGGGCTATATCTTTGCTTAGCCCCATTTTACCTTGGTTAATAACCTTGGACTCAGTAGGAAACTTATTGTGGAATGACTTGGATTATGCTCCTTGGATTACACTCTTACCCCTTAGCTAGACTCAGATACTACTGATTTATATTTATGTGAGTGTATGTTACCTTGGTCTTTACCCTGGAACTCCCTCACTGGATATCCTTTCCAGGTTTCCTTATTATATCATGGAACCATCACCACTTATACTATCACAGGATGCCTTGGATACACTCCTTGGGTCCAAAATTGACAAGTAGGTTCCATGGTTAAAGCCCAATGGTCCCAATCATTGCTTAGCCATGTTTTAACTTAGTGAGAACTCCTTGGACTTGGTAGGCGGCCTATTCACATGTGACTAATAAATAAGTTGGTAATATTAAATTAATGAACTCATTGCATGTCCAGATACCAGCCGAGGCTGAAATAGGTACTTGGGTATTTAGTTACATTGTAACAGTTAATTTATTTATGCATGGTTTCACCCTATTAAATTTATATTACATAGTCAGGATTGGGTTAGACCCTGGTGGTGCTAGCCTACTGAGATTTACATCTCATATCTAACTCGGGCCACCATTGCACTGGGGAACCTAAGTAGACCTTTCTTGTTTATAGGGCATTGGTCCTTTCTTATTGCTGTTTTCTTGTACCCAGAAGTTAGGGGAAAATAGGTGAGATGGAGCTCAAGATGCTCTTGGAGATTTCCCTTGGACTTTTAGTTCTTTTATTTACTTGTGTATCACATTTTATTGTATTGAAAAGCATGTTGTACTATTTACTAATTTCCATAATATATCAATTCCATATCATTCATTCATCTATTGTATAAACTAGAATTGTCCACTTTGGTTCATTTATATAAAATTTGTATTCTGTTACTTTTTCAATTATATATTACTACTTCCACTGTTGATTATTATGTACTCTGTTATACCACTACACAACTCTGATAATAGGGTATAGTCTCCCCACTGACTATCCTTACACCCTCACTACTAGTTGGCATCCTCTGGCATATAGGGAGGTGTGCTTGAGGTCATGTGGTGACCGGTACGACCACCATCTTAGTGGTGAGCTGAGTCAGGATGTTACATAGATGATGTTATATTTACCAAAAAAACTATCCACAATGAAGGAAAATTTAAATAGAAAATAAAAGAGAGTGAAGGATCTTAAGATTCTAAGGAGGAGCTCCAACTTGATTCAATAAGGAATGGATCTCAAGGGTGAAAGAGAGGAGGGGTAGAAGGGGTTGAGGGGTGAATTTCCAAATTTACCCTAAAAAAAACCCAATGCTTATTCACAACATGACCATAAATGTGGTGCCATGATGCCTTCACAAAAGTACGAAATTTTGGAATGGCGCATCTAGGTTATGGTGTGAAAACTCCTAGGTTGTGGGACCAACCCCTAGCTAGACACCATCATGTTGTGACCGGGATAATGGACCATCCATTAGAGGCCTCATAAAGGGACACTGAACCACCAAGATGCAAGCCTATCCCGCTCCGGGTCATTATTCTATGTCACCCACTTCAATGAGATGACCTCTCACATTAACCCCTTCCTTCATGCTAACTATCATTTCATGGAAGCCTGGCCACACTATGGATTTACATAAGGATAAATCATTATATATGTGACATTAACATTTTTTAAAAATAAAGCCTAACATTGTGTCATTCCCCTTCACCATTCCATGTCATCCTACTTCACACATTAGATAAAACTGTGACTTCCCTACATCACATCATGATAAATCACCAGCAGTAGAATTTTTAGCACCAAGATGGGCTTGAATCTTTAAATCATGATCTCAAGGAGTCACCAACACTCTGTAGAACACAAACACATCAAGATGAAAAAAATAATTCCATATTTGAAGAAAACAATTTTAAAATTTGAGGTATGGTGCATGGAAAAATAAAATTTTATTATTACATAGTATAGTATAAAAATTAACCTAGGCAGTCTTCGGAATAAGAGTGCATAGAAAAAAAAGTTTGTCACTTTTGGTTGATTATCATAAAATTTAGTTTTGATTGGTTTTGAGAAATTGAAAACAAAAATAAATTTAAATTGATTTATTTAAAATATATGATTGAAGAATTTATTAGATATAGTTTTATTGGACCTTAAGTAATGTGATCATAGTATAAAATTCATTCCCAATTTTCCCACTACTAAACAAGTAAGTGGGAGGGTCCTATTTCTATTACTACCTCTCCCTCAGTGGATGGGGAGGGTGAGGGTATCCCAAAACAAGTGTTAATTAGTGTACCCTATTTCCTATGTGTGTTGTATTGTAACAAGTCCTTTATGTTAAATTAAGGAAATTCCCTATTAGGAATTGTTATTCCATAATTAACAATAGATCCCATCATAATTATTCACACATGTTGGCGATCTCTAAACACTCACCACAGAAACCTAATATATTTTGAATAAAATAGATATAAATTGGGTGGAGGGAGATTTTGGATCATTGACCAAGTCAAATAAAAATAAATAATCTAACCCTAACACATTTTTCTTTAGTAGGAAAAACTGAATTAATAATTGATATAAAAAATAAATAAAATAAAGGATTTAATTAAATTAAGGTGAAAAACTCAAAAAATATCAACGATCTAGCCATCCCCTTTCCCGATCACTCAATGGAACTAAATTTACATGTATGGGGAAGTCGAGTTGATTTGGGAGAGGGGAGACATCATAAAATAAATAAAAGAAAAAAAGGAAAGTAGGGAAATAAATTTGTAGTAGGATATCATCCATCGCTTCCCTCACTGATCGATACTCTCCAATACACCCTTAACCTCTTATTCATAGACATGGGAGAGGATTCATGGTGTTATAATGGTCTATTAATTGGTTTCATCTCATAATGGGTCGTTACGGGTCATTTTTCTAAATTTTCCTCCAAAATACCATCATAAATCCGCATTTATGGTTTCTGTTTAAGAATTTACACATCATTTAATAGGTTTACACAATGTTTAATGTGATGTGTTGGGAGTTTTTTACACATAATGAAATTATTCCGGTCTAGAAAATATCTCCAGTTACACATCATGTAAATGACCTACAAGATGTGTAATTTGATTTATAGTAGGTTTCAACCATTTTTAGTATAGTTACTCATTTTTGAGCACTAGGTTTGGTCCCAAACTATGTTTCATCTTCAAAATATCTTCTAAAACCCTATGCTACACCCCTCCACAAAGCAACATGGTGCATAGTGATTTTGGATCACTATTCTTCTTATTTAATAAATTTTTATTCAAAATATGTATCCTTCCAAAAAATATAAAAACAATAAAATGTTGGAAAGTTTAATTAGTTAGTTTAAATAAATAGGCCATTTTATATAAAAAATACGTGCATAAAATAGTTATTTCAATTAGCCCACACTTGGAATATTCTTTTCCTCAAGCATATAGTCTCAACATAAATAAAGCAGTAACAACATGTTTCCAATATTCAAATTCACAAGAAATTTAATCAAATAATTATAAATGGGGGTTAACCATTCAAGATTCATATAAAACATCAATTGAACTTCTCACTCTTCAAATAATCTAATCAACCTAAGTTTTGTACTTCTTGCATTGAGAACCGGTGGGTATTATCCTCTAATTAATTCATATATAATAATTTCTTATATTCAAACATTCCATGTCATTATTTACCTCACAATGTATTCTTTTCTCTCATCACTCTTGATAAAAATTCAAGTAGAGTTATGATTTTATCATGAGTAAATTCTTTTTATCCATAGACTTGTAAAGGAACTACTTTATCCACCATGTAAAGAAAAAATTCATATTAAGTCATGAGGTATTTTAAAAAAGGTTTTGATTAATCTTAGGATTAAGGTTGATAGTATTTATGTTCAAAATATTAAGTCTAAAAAAGGATCATTATCTCAAAAAAGTATTGAATGACATTAAAAGTAAAGTGTAATAAAAATCCCCTTTGTGAAATGAAAACTACTACTTCCAAAAACATAGATTAAGGTCATGATTTGTGTAGGTAAGATGAAAGAGTTTCACCCTCTTGGTTTTCTGAATGTTTATTATTAGAACTATTATAAAATCCACTACTTAACCTCAAAATATTGATAGATCATCAGTCTGGTAATGGTGATTTTTGATTTTTTAAAAACCTAAATCATTTTTATTTTTATTTTTTTATATAAGGGAAATAGTAATTACAATGGATTAAACATGGTACATTACCAATACCCAAAACATAACCCCTAAATTTTTTCCATAAATGTAATACATCCCTTCTACCAAGACTTCCCACACCCCCAAAATCGAACATTAAACCAGCATGAAATATAAATAGAGACAGTTAGGAATGGATAAAAATGGATTATAAATTGGCTGTGAGGTCATTCATGGATTCTATGGGATAAAAAAGTGTTAATATCATTATGGGTCCAAAGATAAGGGAATAAAAAAATTAACTCAATCATTTTAAATGTGGTTTTCACAGTTTTAATTTAGAGAAGTTCTAATGTAAGTTATAGTAGCTGGCATTCCCAAAGATCAATCAAGAAATACGCTAAAGATAAAAATAGGAAGTATTTTATTTTGCGATCCTCTTAGGAATGAAATATAAAATTTGGGACAATCACTCATGGAATTAAATAATAATAAAAAATATATCCAAATAAATTTTATAAATTTAATGTATGAAAATTGTTGAAAAATTTCATTCTATAGATTCAAATAATTATATCAAATAACGAGTCATTAATTAAATATCCATGCTTCACTATAATTAGTAAATTACCCATTTTACTCATTCAATATTTTTAAGTTTAAAATATAAAACATGGAATTATGGGATTCCTAAGAATTCATGCCTCTTAGATCAGTCATTTAAAGCAAGAAAGATAATTATGAGCATGAAATTTTCTTTGGAATTTCAAGAACATACTTTCAAAACAAAAAATGTTGGGAATTTAAAAGATATTTAATTTAAAAGAAAAATATCTATATAAATGATTCTTATTTCAGGTGGTGTGGGTCATGTTCCTTCATTTCTATTTAGTAGGACTTTCATGATGTGTTTATATATTATGATGTGTGTTATATCCAGTTTATCCATTTTCTATCCTTGTATAATATTCATTAACATACCTGTAAAATAAGAATGATAGATACATGATATTGTAGGACTATTCAATCATGCTAGAATATGACCAAGGGAAAGAGTGGAATAGAGAAGAAAACAAAGGTTTCCTTCCTGAAGCACTTTTTTTTAATATCATTGGATCGACTAAAAAATATTTTTTTAAAAATAATAGCATATAGGATTCCCTCCTCCACACATAATTGACACAGTTTACTTAGTTTATTTAAATTTATTTTTCATTTAATAATATTCAAAATATAGTTATTATATTTAATAAAATGTAAAGAAAATGATCAACCTGGTGGGTCTTTAGTGGTAATTAGGGTGAAGGAGTGTAATATCCTCCACTGGTTATTATGGTTTGTTCCCATGGAATTTCTTCAAACCTTTCCCATTTATAATGAATGGGTTTCCTCCTTCTCTTGAAATCTGCACAACACTAAAAGTGTATACCTGAATAAATGTAAAAGGTCCTTCCAATTTTGAAGGAAATTTACCTGGAATTAGTTTGATTCTAGAGTTTTATAACAAAAATTTATATCCAAGGATAAAGGTTCTTGGTTGAATTATTTTTTCATGGGATATCCTTTTTCTCTCTCTGTAAATATTTTTATTTTAAAAATATTCTCTTATTATTTACTGTAACTATTTTAGAGCTAATTTTCTTTCTTCCCAGCTCTGTCAAGGTCCAAATTCATCTGCTGAACAACCTTGTAGGCTTTGTGTTTTAAATCTACTAGTAGGTGACAACTCTTCCCATAAATATATTTATAGGGTATCATTCCTACAGGTGTCTTATAGGCAGTCCTATATTCCCATAGGATATCTTCTAACTTCTACCTCTAGTCCTTCCCACTAGGTTTTACCATTTCTCTAGTATGCCCCTGATTTATATGTTGGAAAATTATTATTACCCATTTTTCTATGGATGATATGGGGTTAATGTTTTATGGTGAACCCCATACCATTCTAGAAATACTTCTATTTTTATTTTGCAGATGTGGGTCACTTGTTCACAAATGATGGCTCTCGGTACTATAAACCTTCAAAATATGTTATTCCTGACAAAATCATAGACAAATTTATCATTATCAATCATAGTTGTTTCTGATTTTAGAAATTTTGAAACATAATATACAAAAACTAGAATATAAGAATAAGAAAATGACTTTGGAAATGGTCCCATGAAGTACATTCCCTATACTTGGAAAATTTTAGAGAAGATAATTGGTTTTTAGGGAATTTCTTATCTCTTTAATATATTTCCAAAAAACTGAACTTTTCACATTTTAAAAAAAATTAATGTGAATATTTAATCAATTTTTTTCAAATAAATTCCATATTCTAAGATTTTATATCTTTCCTCTTGGATACAAAATGGCCTCCATAAGAAAATTTGTGGTAGAATTTCATAACTGATGCAGTTTCACTTTTAGTTAAACATATTCTAACTACTTTATCATTGAATATATTCCAGAGGAGTGTGTAATCCCAAATATAAAATGTTGAGTCATGTTTATTTTTTTTTCTATTGGTGAGATTTTAAGATAAATGGTGTAACCACCAATATTTTATGATTCATTTTATTTTTACATAAATTTAAGAGTCTATGTTGCATATAA
This sequence comes from Viscum album, assembly GCA_963277665.1. Classification (NCBI taxonomy): domain Eukaryota; kingdom Viridiplantae; phylum Streptophyta; class Magnoliopsida; order Santalales; family Viscaceae; genus Viscum; species Viscum album. The sequence goes on from OY728156.1 coordinate 46,210,626, forward strand.
CACTAAGCACAAAAATACCACGATCTATTAGTAAGTTAATGTTATAACCGAGACATTAAAATATATGGAATTAATAGTAATAAAAATATTTTTAAATTTAAATATTTAATTTTTTGACATTTATCCAAAATATTTTATAGGCCTAAGATAAGAATGAATTCAATTTTACACACTTAACGGCTATATTATTCTAAAGTCTATTTAACCACCTTATGATGAAAAACTTGTTTTATAGATTGTTTTTAAACTTTTATAATTTTTTTTGACAAAATAAACTTTTTATTTGAAACCATAATTTCAAAAATTTATTTTGGATGAATTTTTTCTATTTTTATGACTAGATTCATGTTTTGATGAAAAGTCATAAAATATCACATTTTAATTGAAAACAAATTTTCATTTAAATAATTTATATTGTAAAATTAAATTTTTAATTGTTCTTAAAATTTAATTTGATCATAGTTTTATCTTTTAGTCTAATATAGGTCATTTGAATCAATTTCACATTGAATTTGGATATAAAAACATTTCAATCTTCTAAATGTTATTACTTTAAAAATCTGTTTTCTCGTTCCAGCAGCCAAATTATTTTTAAATTAATTTTAGTCAATTATATGTTTTGAATATTGAGTAATGGTTTCCATATTTGGAATCATACGTTAAAAATTTATTAAATATATCCCTTTTATTTTTGGTCAAAATGAATAGTAACATTAGTAATTTTTATTAACATAGTTACGGGTAAATCAGGAAATTAAGAGTTAAAAATAATTTTATAAATAATAGGAAAAACACTTTTTCTAATTTTATTATATTATTGAGTTTCATCCAAATTTATCCTTGGGAATATTTTATGGCCTCTTGGGGCCACTGAATGACTTTAACCCATTTATAGTATTTTATTTTAAGAACAGAAAAATATGCCATACACATCTTTTTAATTAGAATTACATTTTAATATGTGGTTATTCATAACATATCTTGAACTATAAATATTAATTTGAAATATAAATTTTTTATATTCATCATGATAATTTATTTTTAATTTTTATGAAATAAATAATTACCTTAAATACTTACGCAATGATGATGTAGTAATTATTTAATTAATGGTAATATCAAATAAATGATTATAAGTATATTAAAATAAATATAATTTTTCATAAGTAATGTTATCCAAATAATTTATGGATAAATTTTAAATATTAGGGATATATTAGCAGTTATTTTCAAAGATAACTTATTTAAAGGAGTTTTTAAAAGTCAGAGAAAAGAATAGAATCAAAATTTTTATTAATGTTATATTAAAATAAATAATATTTTATTAAATGATATAAAATTCATATAAAACTATAATTCCTAAAAATTATTGGGATAAAGTTTAAAATTTCATCCATGACTAATTTACGGTTATTTTTTCACTTTATAAAAACAATATTGACCCTTAAAGTTTAAAAATACATGTTGTCATAGTAAGAGTTAGAGAGGTTAAATAAGGGTTAAAACCCAAAGATAAGTGTAATAATGGGAATTAAACTTGTATAAAACATATTAGTTGAAAGTATTTTTAACCATCATCATATGATATTATAAATTACTCACTTTGGATTCATTTTTAATTAGAAATTAATTTATATTAATTTAATATTTTGTGAGTTTCCAAAAGTGACCCTTACCTCAATTATAGAAGGAAACCTACTCCCCCACGTTCTCAAACCACGTTTTCCTTATATGTCGACAAAAACCTACATATTTATACTAAAAAAATAATTATACAAGTTATTGTGGTCTTGGTCTTCCAAAAATACCAAATCTAAATATGTTAAGAAGATATTTAATGTAATTCCATCGAAGAAGAGGCAATTGTTTTACGAACCCATTCAAGTTAATTTCTCCTTATACTTACTCTTCATGTGTTTTTTATATATTAATGTGATATATCCAATATAATATATATTATGATATTTTATTATTGTTATGGGAAAACCATATTCCAACTTTAATCCATCCCATGAAAAGAAAAAGCACCGCACGCGCGTACGTACGACATATCATCTCCACATCGTAGTGTAATTTGTTTTTCACCACAAATTTATTTGGATTGATATATTTAAGTTTATAATGGATATAAATAATAAATATGAAATTATATTTATTATGTATAATTAATATAACATCCAATTATTTACCCTTTTACCATTAAGGTAATGATATTGTCGCTTGCGCGTACGTGCAACCTACCTTCTTCACGATGTGATGTGATTCATTTTCTCTGTTAACCATTGAAGAAAGATTATAAACATGTATATAATGAGTAAATATAATATCTATGAACTTAATATAATTATATATTCAATAAATATATCCTATTAATAATTAACATGACTTACATGACAAAATATGCATAGGAAAATGAAGCAATTTAGAACCTAAACAAGGGTAATAACGAAATATTATTAAAGAAATGATATAATAAGATCATATATGAAGTAATAATTATAGATATAGTTATGTTATAAATTAATAAAATTCTTTAAACCATTACAAAGGTGGTTAAATCACATTAAACTAAATGAAAGTACAAGGTAAAGGTTTTTCACAATCTCATTATTAATCATGACTGCCTATTTTTTAGTCTCAAGTAGGGAATATTTTATTCCATGTAATTGTATTCTAAAAATATTTTCAAAAATATATTCACTATAATCCTATGAATTTTTAAAGCCTTTTTACCTATGTTTTACTTTTTATAAAACTATTTAAAAGGAATATTTTTCACATTTTCCCAACGAGGTACTTTATCACATTTTTGAAAAAAATACGGAAGGAATGTTTTTTTATATTATACGATAGGAGAACATTTTATGAATTTTATGAAAAATTAATATTTTTAATATTAATTTAAAATTTTACATCATTATTTTAGAATAAAAAATTTTCTTTTCTAACTACTCAACATTTTAAATAAATAATTTCAATGTAAAAAATGTGTATTTATATTAAGAAAATTTTAATGATTTTATCAGACTATTTTCATCAATTCCAACACTCTTTTTTAGATTTTATGATTAATTAAGTTTGATCTCTTATGATATAATATAAAAAAAAAATTATTGAAGGGTTTTTGGTTAGTTTGATAGTGGATGTCCTATTATGATACCATTCATGGTTTATTGTTAAAGTATTCATGTCTTGTATGCTAGTTTTTCAAATATAAATGTTTATGTTGTTTATGTTTCTCCATTTTCATATGAGTAATGCATTGAAATTATCATGTAATGGGTGGTGTTGGATATATCCCCTGGATACATCATTAGGTCCCATGAAACAATGTACTTTGGGTATTGTTCGATGCCTTAATTATTTATGTTTGTTGTCTTGGTTGAAGCCTTGACTGTATATTTATGATTTCTAACATTATTCATTCCCTTATTATGGGATTAATTATTGATATTCCTTGTGATTATTTTATTTGTAGATTATATATGTGATTATTTATATGTGATTATTTTATTTTCATTTATTTTTTTCATATTATACTCAAGATTATGTTTAAATGGGTTTTGTTTTAGTTATACACCTTGCCTTAATGTTTATGCTTATTTATTCATAATAGTTTCTGTTGTACGCTTTCCATTACTGAGAATATGATATAACCCCTATCACATTTTATATTTTTCCTAGGATTCCAAGATATATATTATGACCTATATGCAGGGGTAATAAAGGAAAGTAATGGTGTTCTTAAATAATTATCTACACTGTAACTTATATTTTAGATCGTAATGTAAGATTAATGTATATAACATAGTTTCCAAAACTAATAAACAAATCAGTCTATTCGGATTAAAATATTATATCTGTGATAATGTAAAAAATTGAGGCTCTGCCTTTGGGAAACTGGGGTTGGTGTCAATATAATTGGTATCAAAGGAAGTTTAGTAGAAATCTTGGAAACTAGGTTTAGAAAAATATAGATCAGGGAAATGTAACTCTATAATGGGCTTTGTTAATATTCACAAAGTAACCCAGCTTATTATTTTGAGATTAGTTATACATAAATTTTAAATTTATTTTAAGTTCTTTACTAGTTCAAAATTATGTATTATGATTCATAACCTAATCTAGTGTATTCCATTGTTTAGAAATGGTACATAGTGGAAGGAATTTAAATCATATCAATTCACATAATCCATGTATAATTTCACTCCTATGCAAGATAATAATGTTAAAGACGTATCTTCAACTAGTTCTTAGAAAATTATAGCTTTACTATTCCAGCTAACTAATGTTATGAACAATAACCTTACCTGTATGAAGCATACTAATCCAAAATGTGGAGGAAAAATGCTTGAACACTTCATAAGACAACAACCTCCATCATTCAATTGGGCTATAAATCCATTTTTTGTTGAGAAATGGATAAGTTCTTTAAAAAATATATTTCTTACTTTGGGAAGTAGTGAAAGGTAGAAGTTTTTCCTGGAAATTTATCATCTCTTGGGATATACAGATCAATAGTAGTCATTGATTCAAAACAGGAAGGAGGAGGATGAAATATCAAACATAAAATGGAAGGGTTTTAAAGAAATTTTATTAGAAAAATATTTTACCCATGAAGAGTGAATGAATATGGATAGAAAATTTCTAAGTCTAAAGAAATAGGAGGATGAGAATGTTTCTAGGTATGAATACAAATTTTCAAGGTTAGAAAGGTATGTTTTGGATCACGTACACAATTCGAAGAGAAAGATTAATCAATTATTTGATGGGTTAAAACCATTACTTATAAGGGATGTTGTCTCCCAAAACTTCTCATCATATGAATATATAGTCTCATGTGCTACCAAGGCAGGGAAATAATTCTCTACGTCTTATGAATTTAATGAGAAATAAGAGAAGAAGAGGGTTACTGAACACTTTGGAAGAGGAAATAAGGAAAAGGGGAAGAATTTAATAATTTACATTCCATTCTACAATAAATATGGGAAAAACATCATGGAACATACCTATTGTGGTTGGGAGTTTGTAACATGTTTTGGGAAAAAGGCCATCAAGAACTTGATTTCAAGGTAAATAAATAAGTCAGTAATGTGAATTTTTTAACTATAAGAAGATGGGAAAAAATAAAAATAATTGTCTTAAGCATCAAGGAAAATTACCCTAGAAAATTACTGGGGATAAAGGGAAAGTTTATGTGATCAAAATTATGAAGGTTTAAGTTCCTAATAATGCGGTGGTAGGTACATTAATCATCACCTCAAACTTAGCTAATACTTTATTTGATTCTCTATCATTGCATTATTTTATATATTCCCATTTTCCACAAAAATTATACATTTCCCTTTTAATTTAATAAAGTATTTTTTAGTAAAAATTCCTAAGGTAAGTATCATTTCCAAAAATATGCATTGGGAAGTCCCTTTTATAACATTTAAATGTGCTTTACATGATGACCTTACCATCATAACAATGGTTTAATTTGATATAATTCTTCTTATGGGCTGTATTTAAAAATATGATTCAAAACTTTATTGCAGGAGGAAGAAAATTATGATTTTTGATGTAGAAGAAGATTAAATTATCTTTAGAGAAAAAAATTAATCATCTGATTCTTATCTAGTTCCACCCCCAGTAGTTACAATGAATGAAATTATTGGGTAGGAAGAGAAAAAAAATATAGGGTTGAATAAGGTAATCTTAAAATTCCGGATGTACCTATAGTAAAGGAAAACATTGATTTATTTCTTGAGGAATTACCTAGACACCCCTCAGAGCATGAAGTTTATTATTCTATTGATTTAATTCCTGAAGAAATACCAATATCAAAGAATACCTATAGAATAGCCACATGGGAATTAGTGGAGCTGAAGAAACAGTTAGAGGAGTTGGGAAAAAAGGGATTCATTCACCCTAGGTTTCTCTATAGGGATCACCTATTCTCTATATGAAAAAGAAATATGGATTCATGAGGCCATGTATTGATTAAAGGGAAATAAATTATATTAAAATAATTAACAAGTATCCTCTACCTCACATTGGTGATTTTTTTGATTAACTTCATGGGGCTCAAATTTTTTTGAAGATTGAGATTAATTATAGATATCATCAATTATGAGTAAAGAAGGAATACATTACAAATACATATTATATGATGAGGTATGGACATTACGAGTTTATTATAATTCTATTTGGATTGATTGATGCACCTTTAGTTTCAATGGATTTAATAAAACGAGTATTCAAGGAATATATTGATTTTTTTGGAATTTATTAATGATATTATAAAGTATTATAAAATCCATGAAGATCACGATAATCACTTGTGGGTCATGTTTGGGACTCTAAGAAGAAATGAGTGATATGGTCAATTTTTAAAGAGTGAATTATGGATTTAAAAAATTTCTTTTATTGGACACATTGTCTCTAATGATGGAATCTATATTGAGCATATATAGACAAGTGCAATCAATGAATGGCCTTCACAAATGAGAATAACTAAGGTACATAGTTTCATTGGTTTATAATGTTACTATCGGTGATTCATTTATAATTTTTTTAATTAGATAACTTTTTAACCAAGATCACATGTAAAGGGTTTATGTTCATATAGAAAAATTAATGTGATGAGTGTTTTGAATAATTGAAGAGAATATTGGTCAATTATCTGATCTTGACATTATTATCAGGAAATAGTGTATTTGTGATTTATAGTGATATATCAAGGAAATCAATTGGTCATGTCCTTGTCTAGAATGAAATAGTTATTTAATATGCATCTAGGTAGTTAAAAACTAATGAACAATACTATCCAACTCATGATCTCGATTTATCAGCTGTAATATTTTCTCTGAAGTTATGATGCCACTATATCTATGGTGAAAGATGTGAGATATATTAAAATAAAAAGAGTTTGAAATATATCTTCTCATAGAAAAAACTCAATATGAGGTAAAGGAGGTGGAATGAGCTACTAAAGGATTCTGATTGTTTAATACACTACCACCCAGGGACAGAATATAAGGTAAAAAATGCATTGAGAAGGAAGGATCTTGGAGTTTCAAACAAAATGATTATTTAAAGGGTTACTATGTTCATGGATATAGTAAATATGGATATGGGAATTATCAAGGAAGGTAAAATTTCACTATTTAAAATGGTTTCCAAAACCATATTTTTTTGGAACGGATACAAAGTTAATATTTTGATGATGAGAGTTTTCAAAATCAAATTAAAGCCATGAATGATTGAAAATTGGAATACTTCGTATACAAAGATGGTATTTTGAAACCTGGAAAAATAATTTTTTTTGTTATATACCTGATCTAAAAATAGAATTATTAGATGATCTTCATAGCTAAAATTTCTCAATACACCACGGTAACACCAAGATGTATAGAGATTTGAAGGAACATTTTTGGTGGTACAATATGAAGTAGAAAATTGATGATTATGTATCAACATGTCTAGTTTTTCAACAAGTTAAGGTTGAGAGACAACATCCTAGAGGAGTCATGTAACCTTTTCCTTTACATGTATTGAAATGTGATGATATTATAATGATTTTTTTCATGGGACTACCAATGACTAACAGAAGGAATAATGCAATATGAGTTATTGTTGATCGCCTAAACAAATCAGAACATTTTATTGATATATGAGAAAATTTACCTCTTTGATACCTAATAAGACTGTATATTAATAAATTTTTAAGTCTTCATGCTAAAAATATTTCAATTGTGCCTAATTATGACCCATGATTTACATCGAAATTATGGAAATTTCTTCAGAAGTTCCTTGATACCAAAATTCATTTGAGCACCGCTGATCACCCTCAAACTGACTAGAAGTCCAAAAGGACTATCCAAACTTTATAGTACATGTTTATGTGCTTATAAGTTAACTTTCAAGGTATGCGGGATAATTTTTTGTCATTGGAAATTTTTTATATAATAATAACTTCCATTTAAGTATTCAAATGGTCTTGTATGAAGTGTTATATGGAAATAGATACCGTACAATAACTTTTTGTGATGAACTTGATGAAAGGAAGCTTGTAGGCCTAGAACATGTTGAGGAAACATTGGTAAAGATAAATACTATTCAAATCCACATCAAATAAGCTCAATGTAAGAAAAAGAGATATACTGATAATTGAAGGAAGGATTTGAAATTTTAAGTGGGAGATCGTGTTTTCTTGAAGGTTTCTCCATGGAAGGGTGTTATATGATTCAGTAAGAAAGGTAAACTTTTCCTTAGGTACATAAAACCTTTTGAAATTCTAGAACAAATTCTAACTATTGAATATCATTTATGAATACCACCTAGCATTTTTAAAGTACACGATGTGTTTTATAACTATTTTTTAAGGAAGTACATGCCATACACAACACATTTTCTCACAAATGAAGGAATAGAATTAAAAACTGATTTATCATACTGTGATGATCCAATTAAGATTCATGACACTAGAAATCAAGTGTTTAGGAATCGAATGACTCAGGTGGTAAAGGAATTGGGGGGGAAATCATAAAATAAAAGTAGAAACTTTGGAACTTGAGGAAATTATAATGAATAACTACCAAATATTTCTATGAGATGATATTATTGTAATTTATAAGATGAATATTTTAATAAGTTAAGAATGTAATGCCCTAAGATTTAATAGTATGTTTTGTTTTTAAATATATTAAATATCTTGAATTTAACGAAACACCAAGTTCAAAAGGACCATGATCTATTTATAGGGGAATGTTATAACCTAATCGTTAAAATAGAGGGAATGAATAATATTAACCATATTATGAAATTTATATATTAAATGTTTTTAAATTTAACCAAAATATTCTATATACATAAGATAATACTGAATTCAATTTTGTTCATTAAAATGCTATATTCTTATAAAGGAAATTTTACCCCATTTTGATGGATCACTTGTTTTAAATCTAGTTTTTGACACATTAATAAATTTTATTTGAGAAAATAAACCTTTTATTTGAAATCATAATATAAAGATTTAAATTGGTTGTTTTTTGGTATTTTTCTGATATGATTCATATTTGGATGAATAGTGAAAAAATATCACTTTTTAATTGAAAACATATTTTCATCTAAATAATATATAATATTAAATTAAAATTTATTTAGTATTAATGTATAATTAGAAAATAAGTTTATCATTTGATCTAATATAGGTAATTTGAATTGATTTCACAATCAATTTGGATATAAAAACATTTAAATATTTTGAAAGTTTTTACTTAAAAAACCCATTTTCTTATTCTGTCAAAGAGATTAATTTTAAATTAATTTTAGTCAATTCCATGGTTTGAATATTGAAATATGGTTTCCATATTTGGAATCATAAGGTCTAAATTTAGTAAATGGTTCCCTTTTATTTTTTTACAAAATAAAAAGTAGCATTAGTAATTTTTATTACCATAGTTAAGGGAAAATCGAGTAATTGAGGGTTGAAAATAATATTATAAATATTTGAAAATTAACCTAACACTTGCCTTAATTTTATTGGATTAGTGAGTGTCAACCGAAATTATCATTGGTTCTATATTATTTCCTCTTGGAGCTACTTTAAATACTTTATCCCTTTTATTATATTTTATTTTAAAAAAAGAAAAATTTGGCATACTAATGTTTTTAATTAGAATTAAATTTTAATTTATGTTAATTCAAGAAATATGCATGACCTTAAATTTTCCTTTGAAATATTTTTTTATCTTCATCATGATAATTTCTTTGTAATTTTTAATAAATATGTAATTACCTTAAATACTTACATAATGATGATGCATTAGTTATTTAATTAGTAAGAATACCAAATAAATGACTATATGAATATTAAATTAAATATAATTTAAAATAATTAATGTCACCACAAAATTTTATAGATAACTTTGAAATTTTAGTGATATATTATAAGTGTAGTTTTAAATATAACTTTTTATGGTTTTTTAGAAGTCAAAGTAATGAATAGTATCCATATTTTTATTAATGTTATATTAAAATAAATAATATTTTATTAAATTATATAAAATTCATAAAATATAAAATTCATACAAAATATTTTAATAAATTTTAAATGTGATTCATTACTCATTTATTTTTTTTTGGCATTTTATAATAACTATATTGACCCTTAAAGTGTAAAAACACAAGTTGTCACTTTAAGAGTTAAAGAAGTTAAATGAGGGTTAAAACCAAAAGATAAGGGTAGTAACAGAACCTAAAATAGTCTAAAAATTATTGTTTGAGAGTATTTGTACCCATAATAATCTTATATTTTAAATTAATTACTTTTTATACATTTTAAATTGGAAATTATTTTATATTAATTTAATATTTTGAGAGTTTCCAAAAGTGACCCTCACCTCAATCATAAAAGGAAAACTACTCTCTTAATTCTTCACACCACATAAATCCTTATAGATTTACCAGATCCAATCCATTTATCCTCCCAACATACTTATCTAAGTTCTAGTGGTCCCGTTCTTCGAAAAAATACCAACTCTAAATCTATTAAGAAGAGATTTAAGGGAATTCCATTGAAGAAGAGGTAATTGTTTTACCAACTCATTCAAGTTCATTTCTTCTTATACTTCCTCTTAATTTGTTGTTTCCATAAAAAAGTAATAAATAAATTATCATATATATTATGATATATGATTATTATTATGGAAAAACCATAATCTACCTTTTATCCATCCATTTAAAAACTAAAGCACTGCGCATGCATACATACGACTTACCATCTCTACACCATGGTGTGATTTTTTTTAATCACCACATTATTTGGGTTAGTATAATGATGGATATAATAGATATAAATAATATTTATGAAAGGATATTGAATCATTATTATTAATATACCATCCAATTCCTTACCCTTTTACCATTAAGTGAATGATATCTCCACTCATGTGTACATACATCTTACCATCTCCACAATGCGATGTGATTCATTTTCTATGTTAAACATTCAATAATGATAATAAAAATTTATATAATGAATAAATATAATATTGTTTAACTTTATATAATTCTATATATGAATGAAATATATCCTATTTATGAGAAATAAGACTTACACAACAAAACAAGCACAGGAAAATGAAGTAGATTACGACTAAAACAAGGGTAATAAAAAAATATTATTAAAAAATAATATAATAATATTATATATGATATCATAAATAGGGATATGGTTATGGTGTACATTTATAAAAATTATTAACCATTATACATTAGGTAAAATCATATTCAACTAAGGGAAACTACATGGTCGAGGTTATTTCATAATCTCATTATTATTCGGGATTGTTTATTTTTAAGTCTTGATTGGGAAATATTTTATTCAATGCCCATGTATTATAAAGGTATTTTCAAAAAGTTTTTACTATTTTTATATGAATGTTTAAAGTATTTTTACCCATGTTGGAATTTTTAGAAAACCATTTTAATGGAATATGTTTCTCATTTTCCAAATGAGGTACTTTATCACATTTTCAACAAATATACATAAGGAATGTTTTTTTTTAAATTTTATGGAAAGATATAATTTTTCCACCATAATGATTTAATTTTTTTATTTTTCCTTTTAAATTTTACAATGTTATTTTAAAATTAAAAATTTTCTTTTATAACTTCACAACTTTTTAAATAAATTATTTCAAATTAAAAATGGGTATTTCTCTCAAGAAAATTTTCATTGTCTTATTAGAATATTTTCATCCATATCAAAACCCTTTGTTGAATTTTATTCTTAATTGATGTTGATCTCTTATGGTACCATATAATAAATTTTATTGAAGGGTTTATGATCAGTTTGAATTTGGATGTGCTCTTTTTAAACAATTTAGGGTTATGGTAATGTATTCTAATTTAGTATAATAGTTTTTTAAATAAGAATTTTTATATTTCACCATTTTCATTTGAGGAATGCATTGGACTTATTAAGTGATGGTTAGGGCTTGCTAAATCCCCTCAATTCATTTATAGGCCTCATGAGAAAAACAAGTTTGGGTATTTTCTGGGGCCTTACCTGTTTATGTATGGTGTCTTGGATGAATCCTTGAAGGTATGTTTATGATGTAAAGAATTATGAATTTTATCATCATGAGATTACTTATTGATATTCCATGTGATTATTCGATTAGTAAAATATACCTATGATTATTTATATGTATTTACTTGATTTTTATTTATTTTTTCCTTATTATTCTCTAGATTACAATTAAATGGATTGCGTTTTAGTTATACACATTTCTTTAGTGTTTTTTCTTATTTATTAATAATAGTTTATGTTGTATTCTTACCCTTATTGAGTATCTGAGCTCACCCTTTTTTATGTTTTACTTTTACTAAGATGCCAAGATGTGTATTATGACTTATATGTAGGGTTAATCTTGGAGAATAATGGTGTTTTCAAAGGATTCTCACCATTTCATCTTATATTTTAGATTTTAATGTAAGATTATTATTTTTAATCATGTTTTGAAAAATATTAAACTTATTGGTCATTTGGGATTTGAATCTTGTATCAATGCCAATATAATAAAGTGTGATACTATATTTGAGCTACTGGGGTTGGGGTCCTTATAGATGGTACCTGAGAAGTAACCATATAATATACCTTGTTGGTATACCATGAAACTCGACCTTTTATGATGTAATGTTATTTTCCTGGAATTTGATCATTGAGTGGGATCTAACATGGAATCTATACTTTAGCAGTGTGAGTTAGTCTGTTGAGATGATCAACCAATTGATTTTTGATTCCATTTTTATCATTTATCTCCATGTGGAACTCTTATAAGAGCAGGATCCATCTCAAAAGTCATGGATTAACACCAACCCTTTTCATTATATACCTGAGATATTTATAATTATAAAAAACAATAACTTTAGTTCCAAGAAAATATTATCCAAATTTATCTAGAAAAAATACGACTTCACGTAACTCCTTTTCCATAGTTGTTTAGTTGATATGTGTAGCATCCAATGTACTTGATGAATATTAAATTAGTTGAGGCTTTTTATATACTATTTGGGAGAGTGAGGCTCCCATAACTTGATTTGATGCATTACAGAGAGAATTAAAAGTGTAAGAACCCAGATCTTCTTCTCGGGTATATTTTTTCTTTTCTGGTCGTTTTTGGGAAAAAGAGGAAATTCTGGAAATTTTCAAAGTACACGCCGTGTAATTTATGAGTACACGCCGTGTACTTCTTGGCCACAGGCAGCTGGGTGTTGGCCGTGTAGCGGCCATGCACACGACCGTGTGGGGGTGTTTAGAGGACGCTTAAAGTGGAGTACAAAAAATTCAAGTACACGCCATGTACTTCAAAAGTACATGCCATGTACTTTTTTTTCATTAAATGCACTAGAGTCGCGTCTAATGGAAAGAAACCACTCCTTCTCAGTTTCGTTCATCCGAGAGTGCTGAGTATTTGTGGATCTTCGATGAGCCCCCAGGCCTCTATCCATCCTTCGAATCGACCATCATTGATTGCGTTGGAGTCGAAGTGATAAGCTCTCTCTTCTTCTAGAGCATCATTTTCCGATTCCTCCTCTTTTATAAGTTATCGTGGGTTGAACGTTTTATATGTTTTCATAGATCAATGACATTCTAAGAAGATTCAAGTGTTGTGGTTCAAGTATATTGATCTCCTAACCCCGAGGTAGGTGGTTTGTTCCTTTCCGTTGAAAGTCATTGAATATTTTGTTCAAATTCCACCAATACCCTCGAATGGGGTATTGAGTGTTTACTGTTTTAACCCTATTGGTTTCCTAATTTTCTTATATTCTAGAGTAGAGGATATTGTTTATGAATAGGGTGAATTTTTGTGCTTTGGATGTGTTGCCCATGAATGCTTACCTATTTTGACCTTTGGGTCTTTTTTTCCTGATAGGATTCTATTTACTATCTATGCATAGTATTTTATCATGGTGTGCATATTTCTTTGATATGCTGTTATGCTGTAGAATGCTAGTTAAGTAGTTGTTGAGGATTACTTTGGGCATTATGCGATGCTATTCTTGTTGACTTACACAGGGCCGTGAGAACCTGGAGTATAGACCATAGGGGGAATTGACGTTGAGGGATTCTCCCGAGTGTCTTATAAATTATGATGTGTGACCATATGTGGAATTGACGTTGAGTGTTTCCTCAGAGTGTCTGTAGTTCCTCGATGCAGGACATAGGGGGAATGATATGTTGAGTGCTTCCCTAGAGTTCCTTTAGTATGATACGAGACTATATGGGGAATTGATGGTGAGTGCTTCCGCAGAGAGTCTATACATTAGGTGAACCAGAGGGGTGAGACTTTGTGTGCCTTCCATAGGGTTGCTAGTGCATGTTGGTTAAACCAGAGGGGTTAGGATGTGATAAATACCCAGGGGGTTACCTGTTTGTTTCCACTTGCTTGAGTAGCGGATTACCTCGTTGTGAACAAAATGCTTGAAACTGTGTATTGTTTGTTGTTGAGTACTTTCCTTATTTACTACTTTCTGTACTTTTACCTGCCACATATTCACTGACTATTAGGCACAGATCTTGTGGTGGTTGCCTACTAGGATTTAGTCTCACACCATGTTTGGGCCCTGATTTTGGGCCCCAACATATTATATTGCTACAGGTATAGACAAGGTAAAGCGCCTTTCGACTTCATGTACTTGATTTCATTAGAGCTCTAGAGAATGGGACCAAGCTGAGGCTTGCGATGCTGAGGATTAGCTCATCTATTTTTCTTTTGTACTTTGGTTTAGTACTGTATTCAACATTCTGACTTGTTTGGCTGCTTTCCTAGACATATATGTATCATGCATCATTTATATATATTTACACTCCAGCTGTTTCTTTATCAGTCTTCCGTTGTTTACTACTGTTGGATATTTACTACTTCTGCTATTTCTTTTGTTTATCTTCCACTGTTCACTCTGTGAATGAGGGAATAGTTTCCCCACTATCACACCCAAGACCCTCGCTGCTATTTAGTAGCCTCTGGCATTTGGGGAAATACTCTTGAGGCCATGTGACCAACCGGGTACGGGGCGCCTCTGGGTGGCTTCTGGAACCGGGACATTAAAAAGTGGTTTCAAAGGGATTCCTTTCTCTTGACTTACTTTTTGGAGCCTATAGTCTGGGATAGGATGGAATATGTACTTGGTAATAAGCTATACCTGGGAGTAGCTAACCCGCATACAGGGAAAAACCATATTACCTCATTTATTAAAATTTTTCTGGTTTGCAATTTTACAATTGATTTTATTTCACCATTGGGTGATTCACATGTTTTGTGCTATTATCATCGTTGTTATTGCGGTTCTATTTCTATCACAACCCGATGAGATGAGGGTATGCCATCTCATGCATCATATATGAACTTGTTAGAAATAACATGTCATGCATTCTTTCCATTCCATCTAGGATGCATTACTGATTGCATGATGTTGTGATATACATAGTGTAGACTATGCATGCTTTTGTGATAGATGCTTGATATAATAAATATTGTTTGATAAGGATTTTTTTGAGTAGTGCATTGTTTGGATGAATGCCAAAATTAGTTTCTTGAGGTGTTATGGGCCCTCATGGACCAGAATTTGGTAGATCATCACTTTGTTTCCTTGTTATAACTTGTATAAGATGCCAAAATTTGATTCACGAGGAGTATGGGCCCTCACAGATTGGAATTTGGAACCTTCAATGTTCGATTCTGTATTTTTTTGGGCTTCAGAGCAGTTTTTGAGGCTACTGTACATAAAAACTTAGAATACACGACATGTACTTTATGAATACACGCCGTATAGTTTTAAAACCGCGTCACTGACTGTGTGGGTAGGGACATGGGGTTTTGAAAAAAATCTTGTAAAAACACACCGTGTACAGTACATACACGCCGTGTTGTAGTGACCGTGTGTCTACCCATGCGACTAATGACACAGATGGATGAAACTGAGTTTTTACACATCGTGTCCTGATTTCACACATCGTGCAGCATGACCTAGGTACCCGGTCATGTGATGAACAACACGAGTCGGTGCTATCTTTTCTTAGTAAATGCCGTGTTTGTTTGGAACACGCTGTGTAGTGTAACATGGGTTCACAGGCCGTGTCACTAACTACACGGGCTAGGTGAAGCTTGTCTAGTACACGTCGTGTCTACCATGAACACGCAGTGTAGTATTGTCTTAGGAGAGCTGTGTGGATTAACTGTATAGAAGGACCCAAGTAGGGGAAGAGGATTCAGGTACACGCCGTGTGTTTTGAGAAAACTCTGTGTGTTTGGGGTGTTACAAAACCAGTTTAGTAAAAAGTAAACTCCCTTGTGAATGACTTCAGGGAACATGTCATGTAGGTAGTGCACATTCCATGTAGTCATGTTTTGTAAAACTTGAATGTTTTCTTCCTCTTGTTCTAATTTTTCACTCCATGTTTTCAGCCCTTGAAAATTCTGATCTATAGTGTGTGCTTGACCTTGCAGAGTCATGACACCGAGAGGTCCTCCAGTTGTATGCCAGTTGACAGGCTGCGATCAGACACCGGACATGGCTGATCAGGGACCACATGCAGATCCTCCTGTTGTTCCAGTCTTGGCACCAGCAGTTATACCTGTTACCGGTGCTGATGAATTTTTCAAGTAAGGCTTCATGAGGATGATGCAGATCTTCTAGGGAGCACCACATCCTACCTCGTCTATGGAAGACTTGACGTGGGTTTTCCAGCAGCAGCATCCTCCCACATTCTCAGGGGAAGGAGGAACTCAGGCTGCAGAGTCATGTCTAGAAGCCATGCTAGGTATCTTTGAGCATCTGGAGATGCCTCTAGAAAGGCGGTTCAAGCTCTCTACCTACATGTTATGAGACTCTACCAAGAGGTGGTGGGGCGTGATCTCATAGGCAGGTCATAATCAAGTCATGGCTTGGGAGGAGTTTCAGTGCATCTTCTATGACTACTTCTATCTAGAGACCTTGAGGGCTGATCGAGCCCAGGAGTTCATGAGTCTGGAGCAGGGTACTCTTTCAGTTATGGAGTATTCCTCTCATTTCACCGAGCTTCAGTGTTTCACACCCCTCCAGGGTGGAGATGGGTTGTTCTTGGCATGGAAGTTTGAGGATGGTCTCACACATGAGATTTGATCACAGGTAAATATCTTCAGGATGAATTCCATCACTTCCATCATCAACCAGGTGCTGATTTCAGAGCACAAACTGAGAGATTACGAAGTTGAGATCCAGGGAGGCTCTGCTTCCAGAGTTTGTACTTTTCCCAATGACAACAAGAAGCGTTGTAGGGAGTATTCACGTGGTGATCCGAGGAGGCGAGACACGTCTTCAGGTATCCAGGTGGTATGCTAACAGTGTGGAAGGGCTGGGCATATGAGGCCGCAATGCCTGAGAGACCCGGTGGAGTGCCGATATTGAGGTAATATGGGTCACCTTCAGCGTTTTTGTTAGGTTTTCTCACTAGTAGTTGGTACAGGGGTTCATCCATGACTACTCATTCAAAAGCAGCTCCACCAGTTTCTCACTATTCTAGGAACTAGAGTTCTTCCGACCGTTCGGGCCGAAGTGGAGGTTGAGGCCATGGTGGTCAGTCACCGGTCTATCAGCAATAGTAGGAAAGATCAGATCAGAGTAGTCAGGCAGGGTCATAGGGCCATGTTAGAGGTCATACTTTTGCAGTGGAGCAGACCCAACAAGAGTAGGATCCCAGACCCTATAGAGTTCGAGGTAAGATCTTAGTAGCCTCAGTTTTATCTTAATCTCTTTTCGATACTGTTGCTACGCATGAATTTATATTTTTCACTGTTTTGGAGAGCCTTGGGCTCTATATCTTTTCTTCTACCAATGTTTTGACACTAGACAGTCCATTTTGGATGAGAACATCTAGTGTATGTCAGTGCAAGGGGTGCCATCTTGATGTTTATGGGTGTCACTTCCTTTGGGATATTTATGTTCTAGAGATGATAGGATTGGATGTCATTCTTGGGATGGACTGGTTGGTTACCTTCCAGGCAGTCATCGACTGTTATCATCGCAGGGTGTGCTTCATATCACCGTAGGGTGAATCTTTTCGTCATAGAGGTTAGTGTGATGTCCAGGTGAGTAGAGTAGGACCCGAGCATCATGGGCTAGGATGAGTTACAACCCAGATTGATAGTCTATATTTGGATGACCAGGGGAATTTGTAGTTAGACTTTCCTTTAGTGGTGGATTGTTTCAAGGATGTATTTCCGGAGGAATTTTCAGGTTTACCTCTAGAGCGTGAGGTAGACTTTTCTATTGAGCTCGTGCTAGGAGCGGCACTGGTGTCCAATCCTCCTTATAGGATGGCTACACCTGAGTTACAGGAACTCAAGAAGTAGTTAGATGAGTTGTAGGAAAAGGGTTTAATCAGACCTAGTACTTCTCCCTGGGGTTATCCAGCCCTTTTTTCAAAGAAGGAAGATGGTACCCTTAGGCTTTGTGTGGATTATCAGAAGCTGAACTAGTTGACGATCAAGAACCGATATCCTTTTCCAAGGACCGATGATCTATTTGACCAGCTTTGAGGATCCTGAGTATTCTAAAATATTGACTTGAGGTCCGGTTATCATTATTTTTGCGTTATACCATCAGATATACCTCTTACAGCCTTCAGAAGTAGGTATGGTCTATATGAGTATAAAGTTATGCCATTCGGTCTGACGTACGCGCCAACAGTTTTCATGGAACTGATGAACCGAGTGTTCCATCCATTTTTTGATTTGTTCATAGTGGTCTTCGTGGATGACATCTTAGTGTACTCTCACACTCGAAACGACCATGCTACCCATATTGAGAAAATTTTGAGGACACTGAGGGAGCATTAGTTTTATGCTAAGCTCTCGAAGTTCCATTTTTGGATGGACCAGATTCACTTCTTGGGTCATGTTATCTTGGAGACAGGTGTATCAGTAGACCCAGAGAAAGTGAGAGAAGTAGTTTCTTAGGAGTAGCCTAAGAACTTCTTTGAGGTGCGGAGTTCTCTAGGGATGGATGGATACTACATGTGTTTCAAGAAAGACTTTTCACATTTAGCAGCACCGTTGTCGGGTCTAATGAAGAAGGGTGCAAGGTTCCTGTGGACAGGTTCTTGTGAGTCAGCCTTTCATGAGTTGAAAGGGAGGTTGACTTTAGCACTGATACTAGTCTTTCTAGATCCGGACAATATCTATATGATTTACTATGATGCTTCAGGTATCAGGCTGGGAGCTGTGCTTATGCAGGGAGATGAAGTCATTGCGTACGAGTCTCGATAGTTGAGGGAACATGAGAAGAACTACCCAACACATGATCCAGAGTTGGCAGCTGTTGTTCATTCCTTACGTTGTTGGAGACATTACCATCTGAGAGATCATTTTGAGGTTTTCACCGTCCACAAAAGTCTCAAGTACATTTTCACTCAGCATTATTTGAATCTGAGACACCAGAGGTGGGTTGAGTACCTATAGTCCTTCGACTTCGAGGTTACCTATACACCTAGGAAATGCAACACTATGGCTGATGTTTTGAGCAGGAGGACTCATATATAGGCAGTTCAGTAGGCCAGTAGTGAGTGGCAGCTTATGTATCTATTCTGTGCACGACTGGCAGGGGCATACTTTTCTATCATCTGTAGCTATTACCTCTACCCTTCTTAATTGAGTACTAATGAGGCAGATATCAGGTTATGAAGGCCTAGTCCTATGGGAAAGCATGTCAGGAGAGGAACCTATTCCTGGGTGGACTATAGACGAGGATTATGTATTATGTTTCTAGGGATGCGTATGGGTTCTTGAAGATATACGTGAGAAGATGATGTAGGACTTTCATTCCTCAGTATGATCAGTTCATCCTAGCATCAACAAGTTGTATCGTGATCAACACCATCAGTATTGGTGGACAGTTATAAAGAGAGATGTTGTTGGGTTCATCATGATATGTTCCACTTGTCAGCAGGTGAAGGCATAACATCAGCGACCAGCAGAGCTTCTGCATCAGTTACTTATTCCCACGTGGAAGTGGAATGACGTCACGATGGACTTCGTGACTGGTTTTCTGAGGTCACCTCGATGGAATAACGTAGTTTGGGTTGTCATCGATAGGGTTAAGAAGGTTACTCACTTCCTGCCAATCAAGGAGACCTTCAGTGTTGATCAAATGGGACGGCTGTACATCTGAGAGATTGTACGTATACATGGAGATACACACTCCATTGTTTCAGTTAGGGATGCACGTTTTGCTTCTCAGGTCTGACAGGGGCTTCAGATGGCTTTGGGTACACAGGTACTTTTTAGTACAACATACCATTTCTAGACAGATGACCAGTCCGAGCGTACGATCTAGGTGCTTGAGGACATGCTCCAAGCATGAATTCTAGACTTTGGGGGGTTCTTGGGAGAAGAATATACCTCTAGTGGAGTTCTCCTACAACAATAGTTTTCAAGAAACTATTCACATGTCACCTTATGAAGCATTGTACGGTAGGCCATACCCATCACCCCTGTGTTGGCTGGAGGTAAGAGAGGAAAGTTTGCTGGGACCTCGTCTTGTTCAGGAGACCACAGAGTAGATAGAGTTGATTCAGAAGAATATGACTACTGCACAGTCTCGATAGAAGTCATATGATGATCAGCGGAGATGACCTCTGGAGTTTGAGGTTGGGGATTAGGTTTTCCTACGTGTCACACCGAGGTTGGGTCACAAAAGGATCAGGAAGAAGGGTAAGATATTGCTGAGGTACGTCGGGCCGTTTGAGGTATTGGAGAGAGTTGGAATGGTTGCCTATCAGTTTCAGTTACCTCAGAGGTACCGGGCTATGGCTGACTTTTTCCACATTTCTCAGCTCTGACGTTACTTTTTAGACCCATCTCATACTTTCCAACTTGAGGAAGTCAAGTTGGAGGTGGATGAATCTTTTGAGGAGCATCCTATCCATATTGTTGATCGCAGTATAATGGTTCTTCATGGTCATTCTATTCCTCTGGTATGAGTGCTAGTGTAGTATGGACGGGTGAAAGATGAGACTTGGGAGAGGGATGCTGATATACGATCACAGTGGCCAGAGTTGTTTGGGGTTTCTTCTTCTATATTGTTCTAGGAAAATTCAGAGATGAATTTATTTAAGGGGGAAGTTTTTAAGAACTCGGATCCTCTACTCGGGTATGTTTTCCCTTTTCTGGTCGTTTTTGGGTAAAAGAGGAGATTCTGGAAATTTTCAAAGTACACACCGTGTACTTTATGGGTACACGCCATGTACTTCATGGCAGCAGGCAGCCGGGTGCTGGCTGTGTAGTGGCCCTACACACGGCCATGTGGGGGTGTTCAGAGGCTGCTTAAAGCAGAGTACGAAAAATGTGAGTACATGCCGTGTACTTTATTTTTTTTCATTAAAGGTATCGGGGTCATGTCTGGCAGACAAAAATTACTGCTTCTAGGTTTCGTTTGTCCGAGAGCACTGAGCATCCATGGATCTTTGACGAGCCCCCAAGCCTCCACCCATCCTCTGAATCGACCGCAGTCGATTGTGTTGGAATTGCAGTGGTAATCTCTCTCTTCCTCTAGATCATCATTTTCCAATTCCTCCTCTTTTACATGTTATCGTGGGTTGGACGTTTTATATGTTTTCAAATATCTATGATGTTCTAAGAAGATTCAACCATTTTGGTTCATTTATATTGATCTCCTAACCCTGAGGTAGGTGGTTTGTGCCTTTTCGTTGAAAGTCATTGAATATTTTGTGAAAATTCCACAAATTCCCTCGAATGGGGTATTGTGTGTTTACCTTTTTAGCCCTATTGTTTACCTTCTTTTCTTATATGCTAGAGTAGAGGATATTGTTTGTGAATAGGGTGAAGTTTTTTCCTTTGGATGTGTTTCCCATGCATGCTTACCTGTTTTGACCTTTGGGTCTTGTTTACCTGCTAGGCATCTGTTTACTATCCATGCCTATTATTATAGGATGGTGTGCCTGTTGCTTTGATATGTTGTTATGATATAGAATTCTATCCAAGTAGTTCTTGAGGTTTACTTTGGCCGTTATGCGATGATATGCTTGTTGACTTACACGGGGCCATGAGAACCTGGTTTATAGACCATACAGAGAATTGATATTGAGGGATTCTTCAGAGTGCATTATAAATTACGATGCGAGACCATAGGGGGAATTGACATTGAGTGATTCCCCAAAGTGTCTGCAGTTCCTCGACGTGGGCCACAGGGGGAATGAGACATTGAGTGCTTCCCTGGAGCACCTTTAGTATGATACGAGACTATATGGGGAATTGACAGTGAGTGCTTCCCTAAAGAGTCTATACTTTAGCTAAACGAGAGGGGTGAGACTGTGTGTTCCTCCCATTGGGTTTCTAGTGATTGTTGGTTGAACCAGAGGGGTTAGTCTATGAGAACTACCCAGGGGGTTACCTGTTTATTATCAATTGCTTGATTAGCTGATTACCTGGTTGTGAACAAAATGATTGAAAATGTGTATTGTTTGATGTTGAGTACCTTCCTTGTTTACTACTTTCTGTACTATTACCTACCATATATTCATTGAATGTTAGGCATAGATCTTGTGGTAGTTTCTTACTAGGATTTAGTCTCACACCCTGTTTAGTCCATGATTTTTTGGGCCCAAACAGATTATATTGCTGTAGGTATAGACAAGGGAAAGCTCCCTTTAACATCAGGTACTTTATTGCATTGGAGATGGAGAGAATGGGACCAAGCTGAGGCTTGCGATGCTGAGGAGTTGATCATCTGTTTTTCTTTTTTACTTTGGTTTAGTACTCTTTTCAGCATTGTGACTTGTTTGGCTGCTTTCCTAGACATATATGTATCATGCATCATTTATATATATTTACACTCTAGTTTATTCTTTATCAGTCTTCTGCTGTTTACTGCTGTTGGATATTTATTGATTCCTATATTGATTTTGTTTATCTTCCACTGTGTACTCTGCCAATGAGGGAATAGTTTCTCCACTATCACACCCAAGACCCTCGCTTCTAGTCGACGGCCTCTAGCGTTTGGGGAAATGCACTTGAGGCCATGTGACCAACCGCGTATAGGGTGCCTCTGGGTGGATTTCAGAACCGGGACGTTACATAAAGTGTAGTCCCGGTTGTGTGGTTGAATTATTGGAGGTGTGATCAATATTTTCTTCAATTCATAAAATGCTTTCCTGCATGCATAATCATCATTAAATTTAGCTTATTTTATTAGTAATATGGAGAGAGAGATAGAGAAATATTACTATAATACTTGATGAATCTTCTATAAAATCCTATATTTCCTAAAAGGGATCTAAGCTATTTTAAATATGTTGGATGTGGTAAGGAATTTATTTCCTCAAATTTTTATTCATAAACCTCAATCCATTTTGGTTAAATTATGTTCCCCAAAAATATTCCATTTTCAACCATGAAGTTAATTTTTTTAACATTTAAGAAAATATTCTTTTCAAATAATATTTTGAATACATTTTACAAATTTTCTATGCAATGATAAAATGAATTACCAAAAACTATGAAATCATCAAGAAATAATTGCAGGAACTACTTAATATGTTTTGAAAAAAATACTCACAATAAATTGATGAAATTTATTTGGGGCATTTCATAGCTCAAAAGGTATCCTCTTGTAGTTATAGGTTCCAAAAGGATGGGTGAAGCTCATCCTATCTTGTTATTTAGGTAAAATTCGTACCTAAAGGTATCCTAATAAACCGTAGAAAAATAATTAATGAGTTTTTCCAGCTAATACTTCTTGAATGTGATCAATGAACATGATATGGAAGTGGTATTTAATGATTCGACTTTCTGTAATCTATACATGCACTCCAGCTTTTTTTGTACTATCACGGGGATCAGTTCATTATGTTCATTTTTAATAGTTGTTAGGACATTTTTCTTTGGGACCACATGAATGGGGATAACCCATATAGAATTATATATTGGTTAAATGATGTTAGATTAAAAATGTTCTCTATTTATTTATTAAAATCCTTAAAGATGGTGGGATTAAGCCATCTCTAAGGTTTTATAACCAGTCAGGAATCAATTTATAATTTTTTATGAGAGTAACCTTTGCGGTTGACGCTGGGTGTATCACCTAAGATCCATTCTATTGTTTGGAAATTTATTTTGAGAAGTTAAATTAGAGTTTTTCTTAAAAATGGGAAAGGTTATTGGCAATAATCAATAGAAATTTCTTTTCATCCATAAGGTATGCATACTTAAAATATTTTGGAAATGGATTTAACACCTGACGTGGGTGTTGTTAAAAGGATCACATTGAATTAAGTTTTCCTACTTCTATGACTGAATTCTACGATATCATGTTAAAATCCTTTAATAAATCATAAAAAATTAGATTTTACCTCTTCCTCTAACATTAGATCATGATTTTGAGGTCCTTAAGAATTGGGATTTTCAAATGAAAAATACAGTCTTAATGATAAAAAGTCATGAAACATACATGAATCTTTAATTGGTTCTATAAAATTTTTAGGGGAGATTTCATAAAGTACGTGACTACTGGAAGGATGTTTCATTTCATCAAGAATGTTGAAGTGTGTTGTGCTATACCCAAGTTCCATTATGAGTGTTCCTTAATGGAAATTCATGATAGAATTTTCTGTTTTTAAAAAAGACATCCCTAAGATGATGGTATAGTGGCTTGGTGCACTATATTATTCCATGAAAAGGATATAAAATTATACTTAAAAGATCATTACTTTTACTCCTTTGAGAATATCTTCTACAAATCTAGTTGGCATGATGGTGCATCTATTTTCTAACTATACCAACACAAGATTTGGCTTTAGTTCTTCAATCTACGAGGATGAAAATATTGATAGAGTCATAATATTTTTTGAAGAACCCATATAACATAATGCATATGTAAAATTTAATGTGGAAATAGTGTTGGGAATAGAGAATATCTATAGATATTGAAATTTTTGTAGTTTTAGGGGTGTGATTAGTGTTGAGGAATTTCTACCTAAGACTATTCTCTCATTTTAATCTATATTACTTATTTTGTGAACAAATTCATAATAAATTTTGTATATTTTGGAATTTTTTGGATGGCCTCTAGCTGTGAGATGTTGATCTCTACTTTTTCAAATTTTTCCTTAATTTCATGCTAAATTCTATCTTATTAACCCTTCTCGGAATAAACCAATACAAAAGGGAATTGTACTTGGATGTCTTTTTTCCTATTGTTGTTTATGAAAAGTGTTTTCCAACCTTTCCTTTCTAAACCTAGTTTTGGTTCATTCACTGTTTTTTCCCTTAATTTGGATGGATGGGTTGAGCTTTAGAAGGTTATTTAGAATCATTAGGCATACTTTTCTATAGAGGTTGGATCTCTTTTCAGATTAACATTGTAAAAATCATCACACTTTCCATGAGACTTTTAATATATTATTATAGTATATTTCTTGGGTTTTTTGTCCTTAAATCCATAAATCTTATGAATTGGTCTATAAGATTATCGATGATATCCTCCAGTCCTGGATATAGTTTCTTCTCATCATTTTTGGGTACACTAGTGGTGGGATTCTCATAAGTATGTCCCTAAAAAGGTGGTGGATGAAGGTCTTACTGTTGATACGTCTGTTTATTGTGTTTTTGTAATAAAGGAGGGTTTTGGAACTAATTATAAAAAGGAGGTATATTTTGGTTATATTGGAACTCATATATTGATTTTTTTTGGTGTTGATGTGGTTGATTCATCTGGAATTTACTTTTCAGATAATCTACAACCTAAAATTCTATCCTCTATACTTCTAGACATTAGTCAAAAAAATGATAAGTAGAAGGGCATAAAACACATACCCGAGTAAGTCCTTATTATTCTTGCACTTGGTTCATAGATATTTTTCACAGTAACCTTGTTATTTCACCCATTTTTCTTCTGATTAAATCTATTGAATAAAATGTTCTCACTTCATGGACCCCCCTTGTTCCTAACCTCTTGTTCCAAATTATTGTGAGTATTGAACAATCTTCTTAATAAAAACCCAAATATCTATAGGTTACCTGTCAATCAGGGATCCTCTATATGAGGTTTATAGCCAATTTTGATCATTTTTAAGCAATACTTGGTAGAATAACACAAGTAATTGGTTATCTTCCATTTATTGGTGTGGGTAGATTGTATAGAGTTTCTTGAAACATTCCCAATATTTTTAGAGAGTCTCTCCAGTATATTGATGTTTGTTTTAATTTTTTTTCATTTTCTTGCTCCTTGATGTGGGGAGGAATCTTTATAAGAATCATCTTTTGAGATCTTATGAATCACTGATCTCCCCTGGTTTCATATTGTATAACCATTCCATAGCCTCTCCTTCGAGTGAGAAGGATAATTCCTTCCACTGAAATTGGTCTTCAGGTGCTCATCTCAGCTTGAAACTCAAACAAGTGCAGCCAAATTCTTGAATCTATAAATTTAGGTCATCTCCTACAAGGCCATATAATTTTTATGTACAGGAATCATATTAACATACAATTAAAAATCATTTGGGTTAAGTATGCATAATTAGTCAGTTATTTTGAATAGTGAATTTAGGTGCTCATAGATCATGCATGGTTTTGTTGGGATTTCCACCCATTTTTGTAGGTTCAGAGTTACAATAGAAGTGTCAGTCTAATCTACAAGAGTTATTTCTTCAAATTATATTTGAATATTTAGTTTTCTTAATTGAGTCAATATTCATTCAATTTTTGGATCAAAATAAAATAATTGGTTATTTGATATTTGTGTCATGAAATACTATATTTTTTATATTTTTTGGTGGTTTGAGGTACTACTGCCCTAGAAAAGACACCAAGTTTAACACACACCTATTACAAGGAATAGAAAAACAAAAATTTATTATTACATAGTATAGTATGTTAGTTAAACTAAACCGTCTCCAGAAGAGGAGTGCACACAAAAATTGGTTTTTCACTATTGGTTGTTTTTTAGAAAATTGATTTTTAATTTGTATGAGAAATTGAAAATAGAAAGAAACTTAAATTGATTGATTTAAAACAGATGTTGGGATAAATGATCAATGTGGGTTTTACTAGAACTTAAGAAATGTTATCACTGTTTAAAATTGATTCCCTACTTTTCCTATGCTAATCTGGTAAGAGGGAGAGTCATATTTCAATTCCACTCTATCCCTCGGTAGATGGGGATGGTGAGGGTATCCCAAATCAAGTAATTATAGGTCTACCCTAATTCTTATGTGTGTGGTATTGTAAAAAGTCCTTTTGATAAATTAATTTAGTTCCCAATTGGGGATTGTTATTCCCTAATTAGCAATTGACCCTTTCCTAATTCCTCACATGTGTTGGTGATTTTTCAAAACTCACTGCCCAATCCTAATATATTCTGAATAAAATAGGTAGGAATAAAGTGGAGGGAGATTTTGGATCATTGACCATAACAAATCAATATAAATAATCTAACCTAATGTAGTTGTGTTCGGTATTAAAAACTAAATTAATAATTGATATGAGAAAGAAAAGAAAATAAAGGATTTAATTCAATTAAAGTGAAAAGCTCAAACAAGGATCAATGGTATAGCCTCCCTCATTCCTGAACACTTAAAGGAAATCCACTTTATGAATGGGGATGTAGAGTTTATTCAGGAGAAGGTATACATAATAGAATAAATAAATGAAAAGAAATGGAAAGTAGAAAAATAAATGAATAGAAGGCCATTCTCTAGAGATTACCTCACCAATTGATACTCTTCAATCAAACCCTACCATCTTATTTATAGTCATGGATAGAATTTAGGGTTTTATAATGTTCAATAAATGGGTTGACTCTCATAATGTGTCAGTATAGGGTGTTTTTCTAATTTGTTTCTCAAAATACTTTCGTAAATCAATGTTTTTGGTTTTTTCTATGGTTTTGAATCTTATGTACTATGTTTACATGATGTGTAATGTGTAGGGTCTTGAGTTTTCTCAACACTGTATAATTTTCCCTATCCTTCAAATATCTCTATTTACACTTCGTGTAAATGAATTACATGACATGTAATTTTTATTTTTAGTAGGGTTCTATAATTGTTATTCTGGTTCCTCATTTCTGAGCATTGGGTTTTGTCCTTGAATATGTTTAATCTTCCACAAATATTCAATAATGGTGTGGTGAAAAGTGGGATTGGATCTCTATTCATCTCTTTTAGTTCATTTTTCTTTAAAATCTACATCCTGCCACAAAATATTAAAATAATTAATTATTTGTCAGTTTAATCAATTAATTTAAACAAATGATCAATTTTATATAAAAAATACATACATAAAATTGTTTTGTCAAGGGACATACAAAATTTATTTTTAAGGGATTATATTCCTTGAGAAGTATCTCTAGGGGTCCATATCAAATAACTCTAGTCACTATGACCACAAATTTGACTCATGATTTGAAGTTTCCTTTGAAATACATTTATGTTTCTATAAACCTTGGATGAGAGGCACTGGATTTTTTAACAAAACCTTCTCTCTGAGGTCTACTATATGTATCAGGTTCTCCAAAAATGATTCATAGGAATCTATGTCCATATCATCATACCCAAGACATCACATCCTTTATTTTATCTAGATTAATTAAGATCCCAGCTTATAAGATCACATTCCCAATGAAACACACCTCCTCAATCAAAAAGTGACACTTCATGTATTTAGTGTAAAGCCCATTTACTCGAAGAATACTCAATAAAATATCAAGGTGATCAGCATAAAACTCTAAATTTTGTGAATATTCTAATATATAATCCACAAAAAGCATGATGAAGAAATATAAATAGGGATAAAAAATATGGTTCCTGTGATCCATGAATATTACTAACACATTTTTCAAAAGGAATGGAATAAAATGATACTCATATAACCCACAAATTATATTAAAATATATCTTTGATAAATACCCTCCCTGACCCACAACTGATAGTTACCGGATCATAGGTTAATATTGAAGAACCATTGGCCACCCCTCAACTGATCAAATAGTTCATCTATTATTGGATATGGAAACCAATTCTTCACCATAATATGATTCAAAATCTGTTAATACACACAATAACTGAGGCTTCCATCTACCTTTTTGGTAAATAAAACTAGAACACCCCATGTATAGGTAATCAAGTGATTAATAACCTTTAGATCATGGTCTTAGATATTAACTTTCTTCTCTCTCATCTTGACTAGTTCAATACGATAAAGAGGAATTGATATATGATCGACACCCAGAAATTGATCCATAAAAAACATGGTCTCACTTTTTTGAGGGAGTTGTGAGAATTTCCCAAGGAAAACATTCAAGAAATGTTCCACCACTAGGAGTAAAAATTAGCTACAATCATCATCTAATCCACTACAAGAACCATACATACCGCCTATTCTATAATGGATCATATCCGATTGAATTTAAGTCCTGATATACCTATATGAATATCTAAATATCCCATGAGAGCACACCCATATCCCATAAGGTAGATAAAATACACCAAACACTAGTATAAATCAATGTGATCCCAGAATAACATCAACTAATACATCCTAAATACAACATAGAAGCTCATCATATATTGAACAAGGAAATACAATAAATGCCTTGTATCCCCAAAAAACTATGAAACATGCTTGGAACCATTGAACATGATCCAAACTATCCCCAAGAGGTGTATCAAGTGATACCATCTTAGAGAAAATGTACAAAGTCATCCCTAAGATAGAAACAACTTTGGAGGAAATACAAAAATTAAATAACTTCATATCAAATAAAGAAATCGAGGGAATTGATGTAATAATAATCACACATATAACGATTGAAGGACCCTTTTATACATCCTTCATAACTTGGTCCATGAAATATACCTTGCATACATTAGATCCATGTCCCTGACCCCATGTTCCCTAGCTCACCTAAGTAAATGGCCCCTGAAGCACCTGTGAATACCTTTACCCCTAGACCCAACTTCTATATGTACATTGTTTTAAATTACATGTATACAGTTTTATATATACATATGTAAATCTTACCACAATATCATATGTAATTATATATCCACTATTTAAATGGTATGGTCCTTATATTATTTTAAATGAAAATGGTTATAGAAGTTCCCAGAAATAATGAGGACCTTGAGATACCATGATAGTAATATTAAATATATAATCTATGGTCTCAATAAATCATGACGGAAACACATAGATGATGTGTATCTATCATTTTATGGGGGATAAAAATCATTAAAACTTATTTACATGAATTTCACACTTGGTGATCATGAGTAGATGAGATCATGAGGACTAACCCATTAATAGTAACACCATATGTTTTAAGACATTGGTTATTCTTATCTATAAGTATGTATATTGATCTATTAATTTGAGATCATTACCAATGTATACCATTTGATCTTATAATTTTATTCTAGTTGAATCCCAAAAAAATTATTTTTTGGTGAGTTAGTTTTAATATGGTGTGTCATTGGTGGTATGACATTGATCGAATAGTCAAGAATTGATTTTTCACAACCCAATTGAGAAATTTATATCCTGGGGACTATTGACTTGGATGGTAATAAATTTATTAAATATATTTTTTTGGTAATGAAAGGAATATCTATCCACTAAGGTCATAAAATATTAAAGAAATAAATGATGAAGACATTAAGTGTGGGTCCTAATTTAAGAAATGTCACATGATAAAGACATTATATTACATTATGTTTGTTCATTTGAACGGTTGTTATTATTATGGATAAACCTTATATCCTTGGTGTACTTAATGGGTTTCTAGAATCCACTTCTAGATTATGAGTAGTACTCACCATTATCAAGATAAGGTCCTAGAGGGTCACATACTAAGAGTATTCAAAATTCTTTCCTATTTGTGTGAATAAGATTTTAATACAAGGTGGGAACTAGGTCAGGGTTCAACATACATCTGAGAAATAAAAATCACTAATAGATAAATAAATTAATTTTATTTAAGTCTAGAATAATAATTATTAAATTTATTTATTCACATTATTCATAAGTTATTTTGTAAATATAAGGAAAGATATTTTTATTAGTGGATATTTAATATTCAAGGTTTTTATGATATTTATAGTATAAGAGAGTCAATTTAGGGAATCAAATTTCATAATGTAACATTTATTTTATGTTATAAGAAAGTGATAAAATATAAATGGAATTTATAATATGTTTAATATGTCATAAGATTTCATGTAGGTCTTATTCAAAATTTTAAACATGTTTTAGGGACAATGTTAATTTTACGTAAGTTTAACCAAGCTATATAAGTTAGAAGAAACTCAAATTCAGATTATTATTCACTCAGCCTAATTTGAGAGATTATATCTCTTATTTCACATATCATAGATTGAGGAAGAGTCCCTTAAAGAAGGAATAATGCGTGTGATATCAGAATGAATGGGTAATGAATTAATTTAAGATTAAAATAAATTTTATTGAAATTGAATTGAGGGTTTAAGTATTGTCTTGATGCTACGGATCATGTTTTGACTAAGATCCAAAGGCTGATTTATAACCATTATAATATATAAGAAATAGTTTTTTTTAAAAAAATAAATTATAAAATAAAATAAATTTTATTTTAAATTCTTGAGAATTGAACCACAATTACTATTCATGTGAAAAGTACCTAAGGGTGGATGGATTGTTCAAGGGCTGCGATACATGTGTCATCCACATATTTTTAAAAAAAGTTATATATTTGAAAACCTATAAACATATATATCTATTGGAATAGTAACCTAATTACAATTAATATAAATAATACCTATGGGTTATAATTCACATGAACAATACCCATATGTAATTATTCACATTTAGGGGAAAAATACCTGGAACCCCTCTTGGGGTTCTAAATACCCAAAAGGCCAAAAGTTCAATAAAAATTTCAAATAAATATTTAATTTATTTTAATTTAATAAAATATATTTTGGGAATATATGATAAGGTAGTTATAAATTAAATTTTTTTAAATTTATTTTAATTCACAATTTATTCCCTTAACTTGAATTATATTCAAATTTAATTTTAGTCTGCAAATTTATTGCATAAAGAATGATCATGAGTGAGACTGACAAATGTATGTCTGATAGTTATATTTATTTATTTAATTATTGTAATTCACATGATATTTGTAACAATTATTTAATTAATGATGGTATGTTCATCACCTCTCACCTCTCATTATATGCCTAAGGGACTGGATGTCCACGAGTTCATTTCTACATGTCTATTTTTCATTCCTAAACCCCATCTCCTACATCTGAGTATTTTTCTATAACAACAAGGATAAAAGTAGGCACATATTATTCTAAAATGTTGAATAATATTAGACAAGAGTTAGTTGCATTGAATGGGGTGGGAACTGAAACTCGGGTCATAGATCACTCAGACAGTTACTCCAAAGGCCTCAATTGATCCATTATCCACTCAATAGATCAACTCATAGTAAATTCTTATGATCAGTCATTTTATTTATTTATTTTTTCTTATTTTATTGTTTTGTGAATATTTTAGGTTTTTGTGATCACATATAAAAATAAACAAGAATTCATAGATAAGATGAGTTAATAGGATGTGAATGTTTTCTATTATACATTGTTATACTGTGAGCAAAATCACATAGAAAAAGCATTTTAAATAAAAAAGGATTTTATTTGATGATAATAATTAAAATCCATCATATAAATATTAATTCTTAATGTCTTTTAACACTTGATTTTGAAAAAAACCATACGTTTTAGGTTCTCATCATCCCTACTTGAGGGTTCTTCTTACTATTGGAGTGTTCTTATG
Source organism: Viscum album (assembly GCA_963277665.1). NCBI lineage: Eukaryota > Viridiplantae > Streptophyta > Magnoliopsida > Santalales > Viscaceae > Viscum > Viscum album. The sequence continues at coordinate 46,243,493 of OY728156.1, forward strand.
AAAGTAATGGGTCCAATTTACTAAATTTGGAATAAAAATAGTAACGTACCTAGATTTTTATAACTCTGAAAGAATTATGTTGAGTAAATCAAGGTTATCATTTCTAGAAGTTGGGTCTTGACTCAAAAAATCAATGAAAAATTAGTTAATGTGGTTGACTGGCCAAAATCATACCTTGAATCTCTCCGAGTAGTGGCATAGACATAACATGGACCATGAGGAGATACATTAAGTATTATTTACACTAGAATAATCAACTTATTGAGTACTATTAATTTAGTAGTTACGAATGTTATGATTATATAAAATACTAGGAGACATTTAATAATTAATTAATCAGTAATTTTTATTAGTAATCAAGATAAGTACTAATATTTTAAAGTTTATTTGTTTTATATAAAATGGTAATAACCACCACAAAGTCAATATCACTACAATAAATATTGGATTAAGAAAATATCTTAACCAAATATAACTTCCAAGAGTGGTTAAAGTTCTTACACATAATATTAAAACAACAGAGGGTGATTTATTTAGTGGAATCCTAAATTACCACCACACCACCTATGGGATCATGAAAGGAGGGAAATGAAAAATATAAAAATAATTTAAGTGATTGCACTAGATATAAAATGCATCATGTTTTCATCTATGTAGAGTGAGCCCTATAAAATGCATAAGGATAAATATTCCTGAAAAATACTATCATATATCTAAAAGACACACAAGGAGAGAGATTAGTAAGAATGATAGGAGATTTTTAGTGTACTGTACAAGTGTAGGATAGGAGTAGGGAGCTAGAAAAGACCTCATGCACTCAAAATGGTTCGGTATATTTATAAACTAGAGTCCCATGGGTTTAAGATGAACCAGGAACTAGAGAAAAATCTCATTATTCATTATTTTGTACCTAGTTTATTGACATTCATTATTAATTATAACATGAATAAAATTAAGAATTCACTCTTAGATTTGTTGTATTTAGTTTTCTAAATAGATCGGGACATGAAAAACTCCAACTAATTTGTCCTTATAGTGATCAAAAGGAGGAAGGGAAAGGCTAATTGGTCCAAGGATAAGTATAATCCAAAGACTCAAACACTCTACCCCACCAAGAAACCAAAAATATTGAGGGATGTAAATGATTAAGAGGCTATCTACGTTTTTTAGGGAAAGAAGGGCCACTCGAAGAAAAAATGCATAGTTGGGAAGGGAAAGCAAGGAGATTCTTCTACTTCAGGTATATTTTTCATTAAATGAAATATATATATATATATATATATATATATCTACTTTTTGGGTTTCAGATATGTCATGTGACATTCATGATTTATTTTTATGTATTATTTATCTTTTATTTTGCTCTTATCTTTTTTTCCATGGGTTTCCCTGGGTGTTTTAGAGAAAAATGGAGGTTTTTAGGCCCGATAGAAGGCGGAGAATGGTTAGAACATGGTTATTAGAAACCTTGCACCATCTTAGAGGGAACTGTGTGCCCTGGGAAAAGGCAATGTTTAGGCCTCATGGCCTAACACACGACCATGTGGGAAAACCATGTGCCTATGAAAGTTGGTCTATATGTCTCATATGGCTAGGTGCACAAGCGTTCACCCTCCCACATGAAATATTTCAACCTATTTTATTTAAGGATAGAGGTGTGACATGGATGGTTTATGGTTTGGAAAACCATGTGGATTACCCATAACTTCAAAAATGTTGGAATTTCAATTTTTACCTCTTCAATTTTAAGACCCTAACCCCCTTGGCTCACCCCAATAGGACTCCTCTACCCTAGGTGCCCTTCCCCCTTTCCCTTTCTTCCTTGGATTCTAATCCTTTGGTGATTTTGTCTTTGAATCTTCAAGAAATAAAAGGGTGAACCTCTCATTTCTTATTTACCCTTTTCTTTTTAGTACACTACTCTTTCCTAGTTGGGTTACCCCTTCTCCAACAGATTAGATTTCCTAAAGTGGGTTCAACCTTGATTATTTGAGTTTGATATGTCTGTTTATATTGGGTTCTTTACTTTATAGGGTATCTTCTTTGTGATTTTTTGGGTTTCAACTTGTTTCCAGAAGTTTCTAATTAAAATTTAGGTGGTTCTATTCTTTAAAATTATTGGATGATTTTATTATTATTTGTGTGGTTTCTAAATGGGTTATATGAATTGTGTGGGTGGTGAAAATCTTGTTCTCGAAGGGTTTTGGTATGCATAAGGGTTTGAAAGTTATTTTTCATATTTAAAATGGTGGTTTTTTCATATGTGTTTCTGTTTTTGGATGTATGTATGTGTAAGCGGTGGTTCATGTGACATAGAAAATTAAATTGGGCACATGAAAATCCTTGGTATCTGGGTAGTCAGACTAGGTCTAGTATGATAAGAAGATTATAAGGGCCGATGCCCAGTTCCCCAAGTATGATTGACTCTACAACACTAACTAAACATATGATGTTGTTTGGAGACCACTAGACCTTGGGGTGTGATTACCCTTTAGTGGCTCATGCATGGGGATGATGCAGGTTTTTATGTGATTATCACAAAGGTATGATGATCCTAGAACCCCACAAACCCTTGTTCTATATGGATTACCCATGGTGATCATGTGATTTTTTCTCATTATTCGACTTGTTGATGTGTTTACTTCAAATTTAATTTCCATGCATATTTTTTATAAAATGTTTCCTTTCCTTTTCATAAAAATATAGCATGTTTATTTTTATTATAATGTTATTTCATGGAATATATTATTGTCGTATCCTATTGGGAACATTGGTTCACACCCTACAATCACTCTCGGGTGTATGTAGACGTTGTTATGTTTGACCTGGGTAAAGTCAAGTTGTTATGTGGTGGTGACGGTGGATCTGGTTTCTAGAGGTTTTTATTCTTGCAGGTGGTGGTGGTGGTGGGATAGGGGTGTTTACCCTCTTGTTAAATGATGCCTTGCTTGTGTATTTCTTTCCCCACCCCATTTTTGTGTTTTGGATTTTGGTTTAAACTGTAATATATTTGAATTTTGATATTTGTATTTATTTATTTTTATTATTATTGATTACAAAATATTTTTATATTCTCTTGGATTTTTCATGGTTGATTATTTGGGGAGAAATCATTCCCAAACATTATGTTTGATGTAGAGTCACTAGTTTCCATCGCATGGGGATCGATAATTCCTATCATGTATTTACACAGGACTAGTTTGGTGTTGGGTTGGATGGAATCCTAACTTAGTTCATTAAAAATGTAATCAGAGTAGGATTTGTTCCTTGGGTCCCCATGGGATGTTTAGGATATATTGTGACTTCACCTCTAGGTGTGGTGTGTAGTCTGCAAACTGTGCAAGGATACCGAGTGATGGTTGAGTGGTTTAACCTGTTATAGATTTTGTTTTGTTTTATAAAAGTGTTTAAAATTTATTTTTGGTGAAAATTATCTAGTGGGGGTATTTATTTTTTCCTTGTGTTTATCAATTATCGTAGTATCACGCATCCCTAAAGAATTCTTGTGGGATCATGGGAAATTTCTAGAAAGAGTTCTCCCTCACCAATTGATTAGAGACTAGTGGAATTAGTGGTCGAGGTTGTCTAGGAATTGGATCAAGGAATGTGATATGGTCCTGCTCAAACAAAAAGGAATCAAAACCAGGTTCAGAAAAGGACAAGGCTTAAAAGTTTCTCAAGAAAAAACAACCTTCATTCTAGGGTAGCCCATATCCCCAGAAATATGGGGATTGGATTAAAAAGATCAAAAGTATTTTCAGGTATCTTGATACTCATGAGGTGGTTAATGTGAAATGTTCTTTGTTCGTGTGGGAAGGTCCCAGTCAGAGGTAGGGGGAGTAAGCAGTTCAAGATAGAAATATTGATCAGATGGGTAGAGGGAATTTAATATTATATTCAATGAGACTTATTTCCTTGATACATTGGCCTTTTCTAAGACCATGGAGTTTCTAAATATTTACCAGGGGGATCAAACCATATTAGAGTACACCAACCACTTTCCAAAGTTATTTTGCCTTGAAACTCGGGTTTTTTATAATGACTAGCTGAAGGATAAATTGTTTGAAATGGGGTAGAGGTTGTACATTAAGTCCTCATTATTCTTGTTTAAGTTAAATACTTATATTGAGATAGTGGATCAATCTCTAATAGTAGAGATAGATCTTTCTAGTTATTCTATTTTTTGGGGAATTTTTGGCTATGGGATAGGGAAACAATGCTTCATCTAAAAATAAGAGGATACATGTTGAGAAAGAGAAGTGGATTGGTGGTATCTCATCCCATCATTCCTGACTATCTTTTTTGGAAGTTTCAGATGTTGGACCAGTATTTTTACATCTATGTTAAAGGTTGGGGAATGTGAGGTCCATGTGACCATCCCAACATAGGCTTTTCTATCAGTGTAGAATTATATGAAACTTGTAGTGGTTTTACAAAGTTTCACACCCATATTAGGGTGGTGTGGTTTCTACAGCCTTTTGGGGAATAACAGCCTAGTTGGGAAAATCCATAATAGAAAGTTTTAGGTTTTGTGGTTGTGGTGGTAGGACTAGATAAACTACTAGATAGATCCAAATTTAGGTAGATCTGTAAGTCAATAGTCATTTTCTTGCCCAGGTTGAGATGAGGATCCTACATGAAATGGATCCAATTCCAGTGATATTATATGAAGGAATGATGATGGTTTGAGGTATAGTCCTTATTTCATAATATATAATTATTTTATTATTTGATACTGGTTCTTCTAATCCATTTATTTCTTCCTATATCATAGATTTGTTGAAATTTATTACCGAACTCTTTTCGTATGTGATGGAGTTGATGAGAATACTTGGTAATAATAGAGGGAAGGGTTTTAAATGTATTTCACTCACTCTCACATTGTCAAGAGTTATGATGGAATGGAATTTCTTGGTTCTCTAAAAATGTATCTCTTTGATGTGATCCTTAGTATATATTAGATGGTGTGTTTCTAAGTGCACATCAATTGTTATTTCTTGTGAGTGATCTTTGTGGAACCCGATGGAAGTACCAAGGTTTTTCAGGGTGAATGGGATTATCTGTTAGGTTATGTTGGACCTCCACTATTGTGGTTGGGTAATCATGTTTTTTAGACATCATTGATCATGTTAGAGTATGATGATAAGGTTTTTGAGGAAGGATTAACTGATTTGGTGGATAGGTTTCCATAGGTATTTCCAGACAATTTCCCAGGGTTGCCTCTAGAGTGGGATGTAGAGTTCACCATCGATTTGGTTCCAACAACACGACTGATATATCTTCCCTCATATTATATGGACCCCATAAAGTTTATGTAATTAAAGATACTACTGAAAGATTTGGAATACAAAGGATTTATTCACCTGAGTATCTCACCTTAGGCTGCCCCAGTTCTGTTTTCAAAGAAGAATGATGGATCTATCTGATTTTTCATTGATGAAAAAAATATGAATAAGGTAAAAATTATGAAAAAACACCCCTTTACACTTATTGATGATCTTTATTATTATCTCCAGGTGGAAATTTGGTTATCTAAGATCAAATTGAATTTTGGGTATCGCCAAGTCAGAGTTATAGATTTTAATGTTCCCAAAAAAACTTTGTAACGAAGGTATGGACACTTTGAGTATCTTTTCATGCCCTTCAAGTTGAAGAATTCTTAGACGGTATTTATGGAACTTTTAAATAGGGGTTTAAATTATTACCTTGACTCATTTTTCATTATATTTTTGGATGAAATCTTGGTGTACTCCGAGATTGAGGAAGATCATGAGAAGCTTTTGAGAATCATGTTGGGAACTCTCTAAGGTCACCATATCTATGACAATCTCTCTAAGTGAAACTTATAGTCCAGGGGGGTAATGTTCATGGGTCATGTGATTTTGGAATGTAGGGTTTTGGGGGACCCCAAGAAGATCAGAGCAGTAATACTGTGAGAGAAGTCAAGGAATTGTTTTGGGCCTGTAAGGGTATTATAGGTAGTTAGTTAATAATTTATCTTGGATTGTTTCTACCATGGAATCACATAACTATATAGTGGTATGTTTTTATTGGATCCTATAATGTGTCAGCGTTTGGTTCTGACCATCAATGACCACATGAATGGAACTACCCAATCCATAACCTAGAATTATCTGTAGTGATTCATGACATGAATATGTGGTATCATGACATTTTAAGTGAGAATTTTTTAGTATACTCAGATCATAAGAGATTAGACTACATTTTCTCTTAGAAAGACTGGAATATGAGGTAATTTTATTGGGTTTAGTGCCTTTATTGGTATGATTTTGATATTTTTGACACCCCAGGGAAGTTGAATGTAGTAAAAAATTCCTTAAGTAAGAAAGTACTAGGGAAATCTCTAAAAGAGTCTGGTGATGAGTTGAATTTGATGGAGATTTTTTCCTAGAATCAACTAGAAGAAAATGGGCGTAGTATAGATATGTTATTGAATAATGTTCAGCTGAAACCCTCCCTGCTAGAGATTATTCTACAAGAACAACCTATTGATGAGTTGTTAGAGTTTTTTACATCTTCTTAAGGGCATGGAGTTTCCTAGTGAGTTTTCCTTATCTTAAGATGGAGTTATTTGATTCAAGGGTACCTTCCTGATGTCATCGTCATTGTGGAAGGTGGTGATGCAGGATAGTCACCAGTTGTAGTTGCCCATTCATCCTAGGTCCACCAAGATATTTTATGATGTATGTCACTAGTTCTATTGGCTAGGTATGAGATGGGGTATAATTAAGTTTTTATCCAAGTGTTATACTTGTAAGAATGTTAAAACCGAGCACAAGAGGCCCTCTAGTTTTCTCCAGACCCTAACTATTCCTAAATAGATGTGTGATGAGGACTCCATGGACTTCATCATTAGCTTACACCATACACCTCGATGGAGGATCAAAATTTGGGTAGTGATTGTCCGTATAACCAAATCATCTCATTTTATTATTATTAAGGGCTCAACCAAGGTGGATGAGTTAAGCCAGTTGTATGTTCAATAGGTAGTGAGGTTTCATGGTGGTCCATAATCTATCATTTTAGACAGGGACACCACTTTACCTCAGGGTTTTGGGAAGGCCTTCAAAAGAAAATATGATCCCAAATAAATTTTTTAATGACATTATATACTCAAATAGATGCTCATATAGAGTGAGATAATCAAATTCTGGAAGAAACTATTTGTGCATGTGTTTGGGATTTTAGAGGCTTAAGGTATATCCATTTAGTGTGGGTAAAATTTGTGTATATTAAAAGTTAAAAATCATCAATAATAATGGAACCCTTTTAGGTAATTTATGGTTGGTTGTGTTAGTCTCCTTTTTCCTGGATGAAAGTGGGTGAGACTTCCATGCTAGGTCCAATCATTATAAATAATTTAAAGATAAATCCTATTTAATCAGACGATATTTATTAAGTGAGAAAATCATCCATAAGTATTATACCAATCGGTGGTGCTAAGCCTTGGGATTCTCAAATGGTGATCAGGTATTTTTGAATATGTCCCCTCACTTGGGTTTCCATCATCTTGGTAAAAAATGAAAGATAACACTGAGGTATGTCACACCTCTTTTGATTACCAAGATAATTGATAAGGTGGAATACCAGCTAGATTTTCCATCTCAGTTAACAAAGATTCATGATGCCTTCCATGCTTTGTATTTGAAAATTTATAATCCAAACCCATCAAACATGATTAATTAGGATAATTTATAGCTGGAATCTGACTTGTCTATGTTTGAGTGACTCTAATTGATTATAGATTCTCATGTGAAAGTGCTTTAGGGAAAATTTATAGCATTGTTTTGGGTTTTTTTTGTAAAAAATGAATTATTAACATAAGACATGGGAGAAAAAATATTATGTATAAGATTAGTACCCTTTTTTTTCTCTGATCAGACTACAAGTTGAATTTCCAAGGGAAGAAAGTTTTTAGGGGGGGGGGATAATTTTAACATCCATGATTTATTTTGTGATTTTTTCTCATTTATTTTGATATTATAGTTATTTTGTGGCATTTAAAAATATTTTTAAAGAAAAATGGATGTTTTAGGTCTTGAAATTTGGGGGTTTATGGTAAGTATAAACTATGCACCATTCTAGAGGAGTCTGTGTGACCTAGACAGTGACAATGTCTTGGCCACATGACCTACCACATGGGAATTCAGGCTAACTGTGAACCATGGAAAGTGGGTCTATATGATTTACATGTCTAGGAGCATGGTAATTAACCCACCCCAGTAAAACATGCAGCTTGTTATCTCTAAGGATATAGGTGGCTCACGGTTGGCACACAGATTGAAAAACCATGTATCCAAACCATACAGTTTTCCCATAACTTAAAAAATGTTGTAATTACACCTTTTACCTATTTTTTAAGGCCATAACCCCCTTGGATCACCCCATTCATCCTCCTATACCCAAGAAACTCCTCCATCTTCTCTATTTCTTCCTTGGACCTCATTATGTGGGGTATTTTGGCCTTGAATGTTTAAGAAATTAATAGGTGAGACTATCCTTTTATCTTTACCTTCTTTTTTTGGTCTTCTCTTCTTTAATTATTTGTTTATCCCTTATCCATCTGATTGGTCTCCCTAAATTTGCTTCAACAATTATTCTTTGGGTTTTATCTTGATGTTTATATCGGGTGGTTTCCTTTATAGAGTTTCTTCTTTGTGAATTTCAGGTTTCTATTGAATTTAGAATGTTTCCAAGTGAAAAGTAGGTTATTCAATGATTTAACATTTTTGGGTGTTTTTATTATGATTTCCATGGGTTTTAAATGGGTTATATGAGTTTTGTAGGTGGTGATAATCTTTTTTTCAAAGGGTTTTAGTGTGCATAAGTGTTTGAAAGGGATTTTACTTATTGAAAATGGTCATTTTTCATATGTGTTTCTATTATCGGATGTGTTTATGTGTAAGAGGTGGTTTATATTACATAGGTAATGAAATTTAGCACAAGATAATCTGAGGTATCTATGTAGGAAGACTAGGTCTAGTACGCTAGGCAATCAGTATGACTGAGGCCTAGTTCCCCGTAGAAGGATTACTGCTACAAACCTAACTAATCATTTTAGGATTATTGGATACCACTAGAACTTTGGATGTGATTCCCCTCTAGTGGATCATGCATGAGGAAACTGTGGGTTTTTAATGTATTTATCATCAAGTTACAAGGATCCTAGGACCCCACTAACCCTAGTTCCTTACGAATTACCCATGGTTCTCATGTGATGCTATTATTTATGTTCATCTAGTAGAAATGTTTACTTCTTATTTATTATCCAAGTATATTTAATTTAAAATGTTTCATTTTTTCAAAAAAAAAATTCATGTTTTTTTGTATTATAATGTTATAGCACGAAATCAATTGTGGTGGTATTCTATTGGGAACATTTTTTCTCATACCCTACAAACAACCTCAGGTATATGTAGAACTTGTTGTGTTTGATCCTGGTAAAGGAAGTTGTTATGTGGTGGTGATATTGGATCTAGTTTTTAGTGGTTCCTCTTCTTGTAGGTGTTGTTAGTGGTGTCATGGGGGTGATATCTCTCTTATTTCATGGAGGGTTGGTTGTGTTATTATTCTCCATCCTTGTTTTGGTGTTTTTTATTTTGGTTAAAAGTGTAAGGTGTTTTAATTGTGATAGTTGTATTTATTTTGATTATGATTATTGATTATTATATGTTGGCCTATTCTTTTGAAATTTTCATTGTTAATTACCAATGATTAAATCATTCCAAAAAAGTTATGTTTGATTCCCATACACTTGTTTCCAACCCATAGGGATTAGGAATTCCTTTCATGCCTTTCCATCGACTTGGTTGGGTGTTAGGTTGGATTACAACCCATCCTGGTTCATGAAATGAAATTTAATTCAAACATTTCTATTCCAATAATGAAACCTAGTAGATTAAAAAATATTGAAATTTTATTTTGTATCATTGAGAAAAAAATTGAGTAAGGCTGGTAGCATTAGAAGTGGGATATTATCATCTTACATTTCCTAGTGGCATGGTTATTTTATTAAAAAATTGAAATTATGTAATTTATATTACTATATGCATAATCCTTAGGTCTAGATTATACACTAGGTTTTTTTTTTGTTTCAATTTTTTAAATATATTTTTATTTTATAAAGATAAAATAATGTTGGGAATGAAATGTCTTAATAATGGACTATATATACTTGAACCTGAAAAACTTGATTTTGAAATAAATGAAAAATACAATGAAAATAACCAATATACTACCTAACTATTGAAATTCATAAATTTTCATGTAAATGAGAAGTGGTTACATAAGTTACATCAAGATGTTTTGTTAGACATTATTGAGTTAAAAACCATGGATGCATGTGACACTTGTTTATAAAGGGAAAATGACCACAACACTCTTCATTATGCAGGGAGAGAGAGAAACAAAAATACTGGGATTGATTCATAATTATGTATATGGTTTTCCCCCCAATATAGGAAAGGGATGTGTTTTCATACTTTATAACCTTTAAATATGAATTTAGTTGATGTGGTTATATCTACTTAATGTTGTATATGTCAGATTTCTGTAGTATGTTTGTGGAATATCAAAACGTAGTAGAAAAAGAATCTTTGTTAGAAGATAAATTAACTTTTATAAGACCATGTAGGATAATAACTAAATCCCGATTTTATAGATCACTTAAAATGAGTGTAGGATAATATCTGAACTAACTTTTTCTTATACACCTCAGAAGACTTGTGTATGTGAAAGGTGGAATCATACCACGAATGACATGGTCAAGTAGATGACGAGTCATGTAACTCTACCATTATCCTTTTTAAGGATATTCACTAGTGACAATAACCTATATAATGAATTCAATAGAAACTATGGTAAAACAAGTGATTATATATGTGTTATAATATGGAAAGAAACTTGGTCTATCTTATATACTTGTATGGGGATGTGTAGAATATTTCAAGATAATACCTAAAGATAAACTAGATTCCTGAAGCATAAAGTGAATAATTATAAGATATTCTTTAGAAACTGAAAGTATATAACATATATAACCCTTTAGATAGATTTTTTTTGTGGTGAGATATGATATATTTAGAGAAATGGAACACATTTCCAATGGAAATAGTTGGAGAGAGATTGAACTAGATGAAATAGAAGCTCTATATACACATGAGTTGGTATTGGAAGAATATACCTAAGAGATAGTGGGAGATTATGAAGTTATTGATACACAAGTACTATATTAGTCAAATAGAGAGGTTATAGAACTAGAGAGATATGGTTTTCTTACCACTAAGTTAGGTGAAACATAAATTCTTGAGGATAAAAAACCCATAACCTACAAGGATGTTGTTTTTGTTAAGGATTATGCTAAATAGGAAGAAGACCTAAATTCTGAGATAAAGTTAATTTTAAAATAATGTTTGTATTTTGGTAGGTATTCTAGATGATGTAAAACCCATTGATTGTAAACGGGTATTCAATAAAAATATGAACCTGTATTGTAAAGTAAGTACCTATAAATCATGTCTGGTAGCAAAAGGTTTTAGGAAACATCATGGAATTGACTATAATGAAACCTTCTCAGTAGTCACAATTCTAAAATCTATTAGGGTATTACTTCCAATAAAATCCTTTCATGATTATGATATTTTGGAAAATGGATGTCCAAAAAACTCTTATAAAGTGAAATTTAATTGAAGATGTTTATATGCCAAAACCCCAAGTGTTTATTACATTAAAGAGTTCTCATAAAGTATGGAAGATCAATAGAACCATTTTTGGATTGAAACCGGAATTATGATCATGGAATATATGCTTTTATGAGTCTATAAGGTTATTTTGTTTCATCAATAATGAAATTAGGACATGTGTCTTCAATAAGGTTGATGTGAGTGCCATTTTTTCCAAGTATTATATATTGATGACATATTAATTTTGGGAAACAAATTGAAAGTGATATAATAATTGAAGTATTGGTTAAATGAATTATTCTCCATTAATGAATTATGTGAAACAATCTATATTTCAGGGATCAAGATCTAACAAGAAAGATCTTAGATTCTGCTTGGTTAAAGTCCATGTTTATAAATTGACAAGGTACTCAAAAGTTATAATATGGAACAATACATGATAAGATTATTGAAAATGATAAATAGAATCAATATCTCCAAGAAAATATGTCCATAAACATAGGATGATATTGGGGGGATGAGTAGAATCCTTAATTGTTAGACAATGTTAATTATCCATATGTCCTGATATGTACATGGTTTAATGTTTCCTTAGATATAATTATGATGGGGAAATATCAAGTTAATCTAGGAGAGTTTCTATATGTATCTATAAAAACTATTCTAAAATACTAAATATGTTCAAAGGATATGTTATTGATATATAGAAGAGGAGAAGAGCTACTAGTTAGGGGATATATTGATGCTAGATTCTAGATAGGTCATGATGATATTAAATAATACTTTGTAAATTTACTTTTCCTAAATGATTGTGAAATGATCTAGAAAAGATAAAAATAGTCCATGGTCACCAATTATATAGAACAATAAGAGAATTTAATAGCTTATGATGAAGTTAATGAAGTTTTTTTATAGATAGATTTGTATCCGATATTTCATTTTTACCAAGTATTCTAGTCCCTGTTACAACATATTGTGATAATACTATAGTAATTGTACATTTTAAGGATCCTAGATAACACCAGAGGAACAATCATTTAATTTATAAGTTTCAATTCTTTAGAGATTTTAATGAGATAAGTGAAGTCATAGTTGATATAGTTTCCATAAAGAATAATGTGGATGATCCCCTAACTAAATCCATATCTATATAGAAGCATGATTCTCATATGAGAACTAGTGGGATGAGAGTTGTTAGCAGTTGGATCTAGTGAAAGTGGGAGTTTTGTGAGTGGGACCCATAAAACAAACTCCTATATGTACTTCTATTACCATTATATTGATAAAATTTGATATATACATGCATTTGTCTTACCATAATAGTCATGAAATATCTCAATCTACTATTAAAATATTAATATCCTTAGATTTTTTATCATATCAAAAGGTTATAGAAGTTCCCAATCATAATGAGAACCTCGAGATACCATGAAATTAATCTTAAATATATTTATTATGGTCAAGATACATCATGATTATATGAAACTGATAATGTATGACTATCTGGTTTTGGGGGATCGTAAGAATTGAGGTTTATTATCATGAAGTTCACACATAATGATATAAAGTAGAATGGATCATGAAGGTTAATCTTCTAATAGGAAGACCATTTTTACGGTGTCATCAGTTGTTATTATATATGAGCATGTTTATTGTTCTCCTGAATTGACATCATTACGAATGTGTACCATTTGACCTCATACCATGATTTAAAATTAAAACCATAGTGTTTATGTTTTTATGAGGTTGCTTGCATTGAGTGTGTCATTGACTGAATAATAAAGATATGAATTTTCACTTCCCAACTGATGAAGTGATATATTAGGGCCAATTTAATAGGATGGTTGACATGGTAAAAAATGTTGAGTCTATCAAATAAGTTTATAAAATAATAAACCAAGAAAGGATGATGACATGAAGTGTACATAATACTTTATGATATATCACATGGAAAAGAGATTATATTATATGGTGTGTGTTCTTAGGATAGGTTGTAGTTGTTTTTGGCTAAAGTACATATTTTTATGGGCCTTTATGGGTCACTTGAATCTTATCTTGGACGATGAGTATCACTAACTACTATCAAGATAAGGGCCTAGAGGGTCTCTCATTCAGCGTATTGGAAATTATGGCCTATTTTTGGGAATAGAAGTTTAGGACATGGTGGGTCCCATGTAGATTTTTAATATATGTCCAATAATGAACAATCAATAAGAGCTAAAAAAATTAATATTATTTAAGATTAGAATAAAGAGTAATAAATTTATTTGTTCACAGTATTCACAAGTTGTTTGGTGAATATAAAGAAAACTATTTTAGGAAGGAATATTTAATATTCAAGGTTTGTATGATGTTTTTAGGATAAAAAAGTCGATTTAGTGACTCAAATTTTTTCACATAAAATTCATTTTTTGTATCAAGAAATAATTAAAATAAAAAATGAATTTATGATATGGTTAATAGGTCATAAGAGGTCATTTAGTGATTATTTAGAAGGTTAAAAATATTCTACAACCAGTGTGAAGTTTTCATGAATTTAAACTAAATATATAAGTCGAGAGAAGCCCAAATTCATAATAATATTCAATCACTCAAATTTGGGAGCTTCTACCCCTTCTATAATTCACCATAGAAGAAAAAAAGTCCCTCGAAGCACCCTGATACATGTCTTCCTTATCATATAAAAGAAGTGGTACTGTGATGATTGACGAGACATTGAAAGATTCATCCATTATATATGATTGCACCTGAAATTCGATGATTCATAATCTGATATAATTTTGGAGCATGTGTGGATGATCTATAAGGAATTTAAATCAATTACTTTAAGTATTAATCACTAACAAAGAGTATATTGAGCCTTTATCATCGAATCGAATAAGGTAACGATTTACTACATTTTTTGTGCTTTATTTCATCCAAACAAGATCCATGAGTTTTAATAGATATTTTTTTATCACTGAATAAAAAATAACAACATCAATACGAAAATAATATGTTTTTTGAAATATCAATTTTTTTATTATACTGTACAATCAATACTAATAGATATCACCTAAAATCCCCATCTAACTACACATGTTCAATGGTTCATCATAGAGCCCTTTCCCTTCGTTACATCCCTAAAAGTAATGTCCTCACATGTTCTAGTGTTCCCATACATGATGTGAGTAATAAAACTCTATTTGATACCACCGATTCATCCATATCATAAATGAAACATATATATATTTAGGAGTATAAAATAATAAAAATAAAAATATAACAAGTATACAACTGCATCTAGGCCATTGTGCACTAACCAAGATGAAAAAAACATTAGAAACACTTATATTGAATTCATTTTAAAAATAATAGTCATATTGAGTCACGATTACACCTCAAAGTAAGACCAATACCCTCTCACATGATTTAGGTCCCCCATCCGAAATTATCTCTGCACGTGGAAATGATAGACAATCAACCATGGGAGGTGTGGAGCAAGGATCCTTCACTATTCAGATGTTGGGTAGGGAATGTTTCAAGTGTGTTAGGTCTTGGGACTCTTAGGTCATGTATTGAGTCATGTATGGGTCTTGTGACTTGGGACTGTGGGTCATGTAAGAGTTCCCCTTCAACCCTTAAAAATGGTATTATCCAAAAATAAATAAAAAGAATGCCTTCAAGCCTTTCGGGGTGAGTTCCCAAACTACCCACTCTTGGTCGGGGGAGGACACACATCAATTCCCAAACAATCCCTACTTACTTAATGGTGGTCACACATTACTTCTCAAACTAATCCATCTTAATCAGTAACAGTTTCACATTAGTTTCAAAAGAATACCATTTTGTTCAGGGGAGGTATCACATTAGTTCCTAAATGAAACCCTTTTACCCATGGAAGGCCACACATCATCCCCTAACAAGTCAAGTCCCATGCAGAAATTAGATAATAATGTATCCAACTATATCCATATGATTCTACCTTTTAAACTACTCAAGGCTTCCCATATATCCATTTCCAGGAACCTAACACCACTTAAAGTGATTTGACTTTTTGGAAATACCTAATCACCTCTCTTATAGGTAACCCAGACTTGAACCAAGGCTAAATAACTAAATATCTTCCCAATTAATCTAGTAAAAAACCCTACCTATACCCATGGGACAAGGTTTTATTCAACCTCTCCAATCCATTTTCACATAACCCCCCTTTAAGGGCATAATCATATCTATATAGACCCACCCTGTCACTTTTATACCAATGCTATAACTTCACAAGGCTAACAAATTCATCCACATGTATGTTAAGACATAAAAATTTCATAAAATATCTATAACATGATAAAGAAGTCCTACATAAATATTTATGGTGTGTTCTTTAAAATATGTGTTATCCGATGAAATCTTGATCCACTAAAACCCTGAAATAATCCCCAAAAATATCATAATTAATGTTTTTCAAAGGGTAATAATGAAATTTTGAAAGAACAATACATATAGGGATTCAGTGGTGTTAGAATCAGAAAACGAAACTCTCCACTATGAATGAAAATTTAAATAGATAAGATAATAGATTTAATATTCTCAAGAATCCAAGGAGGAGCTCCAACACCATCCAAGAATGAGTAGATCTTGTGGGAGAAGGAGAGGAGGGATAAAGGGGGTCCAATTTCAAATTCCAAAATTTGTCATTTAAAAAAATTCCCAGTGCATGGTCATGAAACAACCACAAATTTCACACCAAGATTACTTTATAAGAGTCTGACATCATGGAATGACCCATCTGTGTCATGGTGCAAGGTCAAGAGCTTGACCCCCTAGCCAAACACCATTATGGTGTGATCAGAGTGGTCACACCATGATGGGCCATCCCAAAGAGGATTCATGGAGAAACTCCCTACCAGAAATCCATGAGCCTTTACAACTTTATATTGTAAAAGTGTAGTACCCTCTACCACATTATAGCCTCTCACCTTTACTACTACCATAATTCCAACTATCCTATCATTGAACCCTCACCATGCCATGACTATATATAATGTTAAATCCTTAATTATTTGACTTTCCATTTTCAAAAGAACTAAAACTCATTCTATGAAACCCCTTCATATTTTGAAACCTACTCCTTGGTATTATCTATTACATAATGACACCCCTAAATCACACCATGAAGTCAAACAAACATTAGAATTTATATCACCATACCATTATCGTCTCTTCAAATCCCGATCCGAAGCCACCACCAAAACCCCAAACAACCAAAACTGATCAAGTTGATTAAAATTCAATCAATATTTAAACAAAATTCACCTTGAAATTATAAGGTATTTATATCTTATATAATATAGGTGAATATAAAGATAGAATTTTGATTGTTGATAAAGTGGAAAAAACACTTGGACAATAGAAAAAATAAAATAATAATAATAATATATGATATTACATGTTTTTAATATATAATATGTGTTCAATTTATATGTTTTTATTCAACAAAAATATTATGTATTATTACTTTTTTATTAACTCATTATAAAAACAATCCCTTATTTTCCTCAAGATACTACTCACTCGGTAAGTAAAAATCCTGAAAAGGTATTTATAGATGGTTTATTTATTTATTTTCATTTTCTTTAATTATAATTATTACTAAAATGTATTCTAACACCATGAATTAAAAATATTTTTAGATGAAAAAAATATATATATTGCATTGAAAAATTAAAATAAAATTTCTTATGAAGAGAGGGTATATGTGATCATACCAGTATCATATTTTCTATAACTACCTAAAATTTTAATCCAACCAGTATTCCAAGAAACATGAGTTTTGTGGTGTGGTTCTTGAATTTAGTAAAAAATACTTGATAGTTATCATAAATATGATACTAGGACATTTATTTGTGATCATTATATATAAATTCATATATCAGGAACTTTAACAATTTTTTTTATTTTCCATTATTCATGTGATATTGCTGTTAGAATTTTTTAATTTCCCCGTGGATTATGTAACAACACTGCAGGCTATTTAATGTTGAAAAGTCTCATTTAATTACTTTATCTCTTAATTTTACCTCCTTTTCAGTATTTAATCCTTTATCCTAGTTAATATGTTTGTATTGGTTTATGCTTTCCTAACTCCCACCACCATATGCAATATAGAAATTAAATGGGGAGCAATACATGGTGTTTTTATAAGGTTTTCCACCAGTGTTAGTAACTATATCTTTGCTATGTTTGGGACTAGTATGAGACATAAATTTTCAACTAATATAAAAAGTGGTTATAGTGGGGGTAGTTATCATCTTAAACACAATAGTGGTGTGGGAAGGTGTCATCCTTAATTTAAAATTTTTTCCCATTACTTAGGTCTCCCAAATTTTTTATACTAGTTCCCACTAGTTCACAAAGTTCCTACTTGCACTAATATAAAAAATATATTTATTGGACTCTTTGATGTATCTACATTACAATATAATATCTTATTCTTCAATAAATGGTCTTCATGTACCACTAAATAAATAAATTCAGTTACTATCATGTTGAACCTATTCTTTTAATCTTCAGAATGAATAACTCATGATTCTATAAGCTTATACATGTTGGATTATTTATCAAATCTATAAATATTTAGAATATTTAACTACTGAATCACCTCCATAAAGTTCCTAGACTTAGTAAATCCTTTGGAATGCATAGGTCAACTCACACAATGTTTATTTTTTAACATATAGAGTTTTCAACTCTATACTTTGAAATATAAAGTTTTAATTACTAAAATTATTCATCCTAAAAAATATATAGAACATATAGGTCATTTATAAACCTATTAAAATCTATTTTTTCATGAAAGATAACTTCACATAATTGATTTTCACATAAGTTTCTTTGTGAAATATATTCTCACATTACTCTCTTTATGTAAGGAATATTATTATGTATGAATTATACAAGAATAAATATTTTAGCACCACTAAAAAAAATTAAATGATTATTAATGGTGGGGTTAGGTGATATTTTTAAGAAAAATAGGATCCTTTTAAAAACCTTCCATGATCTGTAAAATAATACAACTCTATTCATGAATGTAGCTTGTTTTGAAAAACATAACATCTATAGTCACCTACATTGAAAATGATTCTTCTAGACTTGCATTCGATTTAGAATTCCAGAGCAAAATCCTTCATTTTTCACCAAGTTTGAATTTGAACTTCTTTAATCCTACTTTTTTAACTCACATGTTCCACACAAATAATCTTCACAACTTCTAATCTTCCAAACTGAGGTAAATTATCATCTTGAAACACTTTCTAGGATAAATCAAGACCATTCTTCAATAAATATATATCTTCTAGTGTTATTATTTTATATCAATAAATCTTATACACTTAACTTCTTCTGATGAACTCATTTAGAATCCAAATCAGTCAATCATGAATGAATTACTATGACATATTTTTATTTATATTAGCCAAAATTATAAACATTAGTGACTAATCCTACTTCTGAAAAACATATTCAAAAACCTAATCATTAGCCTCCACAATTTCCACTTATATTTATTGATTTTACTTATTACATGATGTTAGGAAATCATGCTCAATAGTCATTCCTTCATCTTCAATTCTTCACGGCTTCCAGATAAATTTCCCTTAGTATCAGAAAATATCCATCTTCTATATTCTAAAAGAATCATAATATTCAAAATAAAATGATATTATTACATTAAAAGATCAACACTGGATCATTTCATATAACTTTTAGATTCACCTTCTAAAAAACCAAATTTATTTCAAACTGGTAAACCTTAAATATCATATGTAATCATCAAGTAACCTTTTCATATGGTTTTTACCAATTCTATATTTACACTAACTGATTAACATTATATATATATTTGTCACCATTAAGTATCATTTAAGGTTTTTGACTTTTTTATATTTCTAATTTTCATAGCAATAAGACTTATATATTTATGTAAGGTTTTTCTCTTTGGTACAATTCTATTTGAGTCAAAAAATATCATACATATAATCTTGAGAAAAACATACATATGACTTTTCCAAATTTTCTATATCTCCTTCCAAACCTATTATATAGACTTATTTATGGTTTTCATAAGTAAATATTCTAAAATTACTAGTGATTTTTATTCTAGATGCACATAGTCTGTATAAGAAACTTATCCTCATGTAATGTATCATCATATATTCTGAATGTGTATCATCCTTCATCGATCATATTTAATATTCAAATCAACTCAATATATTTACCTCATCTTGTAACTTCTTGATAGTATCTTCTAGAACTACTTTATATTCATGTTCAACACATATGTCCTTTAAATCTACATCTTCTAGATGTTAGTATCCAAATCAATTTCTTTTAATCCACACCCAAAGTGACTTATATTAAATAACGTATCCTTTATTATTGATAATATATGGATGGATTCCCAATATTCTAGGTATACTGGTTTAATATCCATATTTTTATACTCAGTAAGTATCATGTAGTAGAGAATCCATTCGTTAACCTTCAACACTTGTCAAAGATTCACTCTTATGTTTGTATCAATAATATTAAGATATTGATACTTTCTGAAATATCCATCTTCATATGGTAATAACATTAAATTTATATTTAATATTTACTCAACTTAATTACTTTCATAAACACATTATCTTTTTTTATCTGAATTAATAATCTAAAATCATAGTGTCCTTCAATGTTAATTTCTAGAAGTATATTAGTAAATTTCATTTACTTAGAGAGTTAAATTATGAAACTACTATTATAATTTTTTTTAAACATTTTTCAAGAGTGTTAGATTCCATAATGTTATCTTCAAGACCACTTATCTTTCAAATCATAGTTTATGTGTTCATCTCAAATTATTTTCATCACCCAATTGAAAATTAATTTCTATTTATATTTGTTCATTCCAATTATCACAAGGATGATCATATTTATTAATTTATCTTTACCATGTGAACATAATTACATTACATGTTTATTTTTCACCACATTGACAAAAAATATAACACACTTCATCAAAATTCATTTGGATTATTCAATATCCCCTTTGATTATTTACAAGTAACCATTTCAATTATAAGTCAATACCATTCTCTAACAAGTTCTTAGTTTCTCTCACCTTATTGATAATAAATACAAATGATCTTTGATCTCATTCTATTGAGATTCCTTGAGTAATGGAGATTCACACTCGTCTCATGCTCCAATAAGGACTTGAAATCTAATATTATTACCTCTATATTTCTTTATATTGAAAGTAAAACCTAAATCACTTTTTAGAAGGATATAATCACATTTACTAAAGCAATGATCTATAAATCATTTATCTTTATGTCTATGTGAGAAATGATCTGAGTAGAAAACAAGAGAGATTGACTTAGACATCAATGCTATCCATAAACTATTCAGCATGCGATACCATCTTATATTTATATTACTAGAGGATGTTCAAATATATTTTAAATATATTTATAACTTATAATCATTTCAACAAAAAAATCAACAATATTACAACACAAGTAGGTTACTCCCTTGTCAAGTTATCTTCTAACTTAACAAACCCCCCTTTAATAATTAGATTTGATTAAATAAAAATATGGATAAGAATGTTTGATTATCTTACCAAAACTCTTAAACTTTCACTAAAATTGTAGGTTTTAAAATGAAATTATACATTTATGGAATCTTTTTTTATCTCATCTCCACCTTAAGTTAAGCACTTCATTATAACTCACCATGGATGATCTTCATGAACTCCAAGAATGTTCTTTTGATATCACTTTAAATGTTTAAAGGAGGTATCATAATGAGGATATTAATATAAAAAATAGATATGGGAATAATGAGGCTCTTAATAAATATTTTATGGGTGAAACAAGTATGAGATATTCTTTATAACTAAAAACCATTTCATTTTCTACTTTATTTTTATGATAATGGCTCATGCATGATCCTCCTTTGATTTTCTAGGCATCATAATTTATTGGCAGCACGGTCTTATTTATTTTCACAATACTTTTCTAAATTGGAAGTTGATTGTTAACCCAAATATGTTAAATATCTTAAGGGGGGGTGAATCAATTTATGATAGATGAAAAACTCATCTTCAGATCTTGTTTATTCATTAAACAACACACTCTTACACCCCTTTCCCATATAAAGGTATGAGAAGAAATGAAAGAATTCATGAGGGACATATATTTTACTTGGTTCACCTACATTGATCTATATACAGAGAGCATACATAATAAATTTTCTTATTTAATAGATCTGCTAAAGTACAACACTGTCACAAATTTCCATGTAGAATCACTCTATCTCTTGTTTTAAAACCAATCACAATTTGAAAGATCACTTTTGATTCAGAATATTTTTCTTTTGATCACTTGAATCAATATTGTTTACACCTCATTTGGATCATCATAAAGCTATACATTAACCCACTTAATGAATACCATTTTACCATATAATTATTTGGAAATCCCATATGATTCTCACAATATTTACTTTCACAAAACACCTTTCTCAATATTCAAAAAAAAACTACCAAATAATTTGTGAAACTTTTCAAATATTTATGAATATTTTTCTTTCACAAAACTCAAAACCATTCATAAAACATAAAATTTCATTAAACCCAGAACTTCTCATGAAAATTTTTCTCTATAAAAACGTAATACTATTCATGAAACTTTATCTTTTGTGAAAATTCATTCCTTCACAAAACAAATATTCTTATGAATCCTTCATGCACAGAAATATTTTGTGAAATTCCACTATGAATTCAGAGGCTTTGGACTTTTTTTAAGGTTTACTCTCTTCAAAGGAGGGGTTATCCACCTATTTATAGACATTCCCCCTACCTAAAACTTTCAATATCACCACTACCTTTTCATGAAACTCTTAATAGCATTTAGTGAAACACCCTGTATTCATGAAACTTCAAAAAAAAATCCATTCATGAAACTTCTCATAATCATGAAACTTACCATTTTCCTTTGATATTCATACATATTTCATAAAAAAATCTTTAAAAAATATCTATACCATCTCGAATCATCAAACTTTTATAAATCACCAATATTTAATGAAAAAAAATACTTTAATGAAGCACCAAACATTCATAAATTCCATGAATTTTCCATAATTTCATTAGGCAACCTTAAAAATACAATTTTAATGAAACTTGTTCTATCCTCCAAATTTTGGAGCCCAAAAATTTGTAAAAAACTAGAAAATGAAGCCACCTTGTACGTGTAATTTTCCATACCACTTTCAGATCTTCTATACCTATATCCTAAATACTTTTCAATATACTTGGTAAAAAATCACCATAGAAATCCACAAATTACCTTTTTAACCTACTTTATCAACAAATACAATCAACCCCAAAACATTGAAAATTTACCATGAGGGATTTTTCCCGACAATATTCCCCTTTGGGTTTTTTGACAACTCTTCACCCATTGATACCACTTTAATGATTCTTCAATACTCAACCAACATTAAATTATTACAATTACAGACAATGATAAAATATATACTCAACATAGACTCTAATCCCACATGATTAATTCTAGGCTTGAGAAATAAGAGTGGCCTGGAAAATTCATCAATGAATCACTTCATTCCAGAAATTAATCTTCTTTCATCACAAACCCCATCTTTATTGATATATAGCCTCTGTATGATAATCTTTAGGATCATCAGATTTAAAAATACCCCTACATTGCTGCTCCCCCTATTAGATCTATTATCTTCTCACTTGTCTTGATTATGATATTTTATTCCAATTTTTCAAAAAACCCAAAGGTCACTCCTTTTTGGATGAAACATTTTAAATAACACATATCAATATATATGGGAAAACAGACTATACCTCGGTGAGAGGGAGTCCCATTTCCACACTTATTTAAGTATGGGGATTGAAATGAACTCTAAGAGCTAGTTAATGTTGTTCAAACACTTATATGGGAATGTAATTCATTAGAATATATATACCTTGTGGTTCTGTAGGCACATACTCTAACTTCACATGGCCATGTTACACATTATCCTTGATAAAACGATTCTTGATTTTAATATGGTTCATTCATGAGTGATGTAAGGTATTTTTGATAAGATTTATAATAATTGAATTATCACACCAGATTCTAATTGGAGACTTCACTACAACTCCCATACCATCAAGCCTCTACTTCATCTTAAAAAACTATATGCAAGATTGACTATCAACAATATATTTAGATTTTATGGTTATCAATGAAATAAAATCTTTTTTCTTGCTTAGATAAGAAATAAAAAATACGCCAAGATAGAATTCAATTAATGAAATTGATTTTTATCATTTTTTGACCCATAAAAATCAAAATTTGTTTATCCCTATAACTCTTTAATATATTTTTACTCTATAGAAAACAGAAATCCTCTATTCCATTTATGTGATAGTGTATTATTTTTTCTGAAAGTAAGTGGATTTATTTTGGATTTATTTGATTCCACACATTATGGCATAAATAAAAACAATATTAGGGTGTTTTGATATTAGATACAAAAGTCTTCTAATTATCTTACTATATAATATGACATTAACCTATTTACTATCATCATCTCATGATAGTTTCGTCTAAGTAGCCACTATATTCATCATATCCTTGGAATTATCCAATAAAAAAAATTCTAATAACCTCATTGAAATATTTGAATATATAAACGAATGCGAAATTACTTCCTTATGTCACCTGTAAACCTGTGAAAAATGTTAGTTCACTAATCATCGACATTTGAAACTCACTATTCAGGAATTATGAAACAAAATTCACTACGCTTCATCTGATCCATAAAATATTATTTCATTAATATACAAAATCAACATAAACATTTTGTTACTATCACTATTTACATAGATATTATAATTAAATCCACTATTATGAGAATCTATATTCTTCATAAACTAATCATGTCTTGAATACCATGCTCTTAGTGCTTGCTTCAACCCATTTTAAAATTTCATCAACTACAAAACTACGTTCTCATATTCATGAGTGAGAAAACCATCTGTATTCTTGATATCCAATTCTTCTTACAAAACTCCATTAAAAAATAATGACTTTATATCCATCTAGAAAACTTAGAACATTCATTTCACTATAGTGGCTAAGAATAGGTGGATTATTTTTAGCCTTAAAAAAGGTCAAAATGTCTCATAAACATCAATTCCCACAATATGGGAGTATCTCTTGAACTCTATTCATGATTCAATTTGAATTATCAATCCAAATTCATTTAGTTTTTCTAGAAGACCCAATTGGTCCCAATGAAATTATTTTATTCCAGTCTTGAAATAATATCCCATGTATGATTGTTCTTAATTTGATTATGCTCTTCATTCATATCATGAACCTAGTTCTCATCTATGGATTATTATTCTAAATATTTTGGATCTACCAAATATAGGATGTACACTTTTTTTAAAGACTTTATTCTCCATGTTTGAATTAGAAATTCATGATAACAGATTATTTTTTTCCTATCAATTTCAGCCTGAATCTTAAGATTCTATAAGGATACAAATTTGATATCATCCGAGTCATCATCAGTATCTTCTTCTAAATTATAAATTTCCACTTTTATACCCCATGAGTTTATTAAATACCCATAAATTCTATTACGAAACGTTTAAATATGTTATTAATGATTCTATTTATTCTGAAACACAATAACATTATTTATCGCAACTAATTTTACTAGAATCTTATTAAAACATTTATGTACTTTTATTTTTTGTGATTAGACAAAGAATATAATCTCATCTCCATAACAGTCAATATTTATAAATTTTTTCTTACTCAGAATAAAAAACTCACTTCAAAATATTTGAAAGTATTTAAATTTTGGATTCCTTCCTTACCACAACTCACATGGAGTGTTTTCTTCTTTCCAACACAACAAATACCTATTAAATATAATTACTGATGTTAACACTACTTCCTTCCAGAATTTATCTAGTATGTATTTTTCAATAACCACTATTCTATCCATGTTTTTTATACTATGACTTCTCATCTCAACCAATCCATGTTTTTAAGGAGTTATGACTGCTAAAACTTGGTGCGTTATCCCATGTTTCTCAAGGTAATACTACACTTGGTTGTTTGTGAAATCCATACCATTATTATTTTGAAACTTTAGAGTATTCTATTAATGAATTCTTTTAACTTTCTTAGGATATTATGTTATGAAACTAAAAACATAGAAATTATGAGAGATGAAATATATCATTTTCATCTGACTAAAATCATCAATGAAAAGAACAGAATACCTCTTCCATTAAATGGATATTGGAGACTTAGGTGTAAACACATCTGCATGCACCAATATAATAACTCTAGTTGAATTTTGTTATTTTTCCTTGTACATCCATCCAACATTACAATTTTTATTCAAATAGAGACACATTAGAAAAAAGAGGAGGAGAGGCAACCCCTCCTAGGGGGGCTGAAAATAATTAAGACTAAGGGAATCGCTCGGAATGAGCTTCACCCCTTCCAGTTTAAAAAAAGTCATATTCCTGAGAAAACAAACTGTTTCCCTTGAGACCGCAATTGAAGCCATGTAGTCCGCCACTTTATTTCCCTCACGCCATGTGTGTGAAACTCTGATGTTACTATTGAGGAGGGCCTTGAATTGTCTAATTTTATAACAAATTGACTAGGGAGTAGTTCTCTTACCACATAGAGCATCATGGACGATCATTGAATCTGTTTCCAAGTGTGTGATGATAATGCCCCTTTGTTTGTACATAGATAAAACTGTAAGAACTACCTTGAGCCTCTTCCTGAATCGCATTGCCACCCCCAAAATGAGCTTAGAACACCATCACCACCCTCCCCCTAAGGTCACGGATGACTCCTCCACCTCACATCTCTCCCCTTGCACAAGACCCGTCTGTGTTAAGCTTGAGTCTGAACTCTAGATGGGCCCAGCAAATCTATATCCCCTAGTTCCAACGACCAAGATGACGCGCCTCCCTCGGAGTGAACTCTAACAGACTAATGGAAGGCGCATCCCTCCCAAAACCATCCAAACCAATCGGCTCAATCAATAAACACCTAGTTCGGGTCACAATTGCTCTACCAGAGGATGAGCATCCCTCAAACGTGGCATGGTTCCTAGCTTTCCATAACATCCAGAAACCTCCATTAAAAATGATGGCCTGCAATTCCGCCTCCACTACCGACCCACTGGTCCCATGGAAACAACTCTCCATAAAATGCTCGTTAGTAATGACTTGGGAAGAGTAACCAATGAAGGCTCCAAGATAACTCTACACTTACCTCACCCAATCTCCCTCAAAGAACAAGTGGTTCGTGCTTTCTTCTTTTTTATTCATACAATAGTAACAGTAGGAGGGCATGCTAATCCCCAGCCTTTTAATGTTATCATGAGAGGGAATGGCCTTATTTCAGATCCTCCAAGTGAGGAAGTTAAATTTTGAGGGTATTTTGCTACACCCAACCATAACGTTCCACCTCTCCTGCTGCCCCTGCATTCCATTACTCCTGTGAAAGTCCTTCAAGATAAACTTACCAGAGATTGAAGGAGTGTAGACACACCTGTATTGCTCGGAGTTAATTATAAATGAATCAAACATTTCTTGTTGGGATTCCTCTAGAATAGACCTAAAAAACAGAGGATGTAAACTTTCCTCCCTGAAGGAGATCTCAAGATTTTTCATATTTTACTAGATCTTCTAGGTATGGTTGGAATAGATGTCCAAGCCATTGATGCCATAACATTTTTATTCCTCTTTGGATAGAAATTATTGTTGGGAAAAAATCCCTCAAGGTAACATTGTAGTATTTTTGGGTTCATTGTGTTTGTTGAAAAAGTAGATTTCCATGGTGAGTTGTCAAGTTCCAGAGATATTGTTGACAATCAATGTTGACAAAGAACCATGACAAAGGAATGGACGATCTGGAGGAGGTACAAAAGAACAGTACAAGGTGGCACTATTTTCCAGTGTTTTCCAAATTTTTGGGGTCCAAAATTTGGAGGTTGGTGAGCATTATGAAAGGTGAATATCCTTGAAGATCTCATTTAAATATGGAAATGGCATGAGTTTCGCGAAGGTAGGTATCATGGATTGAATTTTATGAAGACAAGAATAATGTTGACTGTGTTCTTCGCGATTACATCAAGCTTCGTGAATGGTAGAGGTTGAAGAAAATCACGACAGTGAAGGGCTTTGTGAGGGAGCTTCATGGTGAAGGCATGAAATAATGTTGACGGTGATGCTCCACGATTACATCATGCTCCGCAATCGGAAAATTTCCCTGGTGCTTCGCGAGATTGAGAGAATTTCAGCATAAACTTCAGAGCCTCACGATTTGTGATGACATGGCATTGACTTAGTGCATAGGGATTGAGGGTCAGTGTAATTTCCTATAAATAGAGGTTGACCCCCTCGAGATATGTAGAGAGAATTTTCGAAGAAAATATTTTTCTCTCGGTTCGCGAAGGTAGTTCGCAAAGGCAGTGTGCTTCGCGAAAGGAAGGAGCTTTGCGACCACTTTTCTAGCTCTGTGAAAGTTGTGAGGTTTGCAATGGCTCAGTGAGCTTTGCAAGGGAAGTCACTCTGTAACGACTTGAGCTTCGTAAGATTACATCATGATATTTCTTCACCAGAGTTCTTCACAAAAGGTCAGGAGCTTTGCGAAGACTTGTTTTAGCTTCACGAAATTGGGAGCCTAGCGAAGTAGGGTGCTTTGTGAAGGTATTTTCAGTGGAATTTCCTAGTGTTTAAGAGGAAAATTGGTATTCATCTGTGGATGAAAGTTGGACTTAAACAGAGAATCTATCAATAGCTGAGGATGCATGTATTCATGAAAATGGAGAGACGTACAAGTCTATAAAATGTGATTGGATCCCTTCCAAGTGCAGTGAGTAAAGGAAGAGGAAGAAGGTAATCCTTTATAACGGCAGTGCTCCAGTAAAAGAGAAACAGAGAGTGACCATTGGGAAAGCAGTGATTTGACCCTAAACATTGTAAATGCGGTGATCCTGGGCATATAAGTGATCTAGACCGAACATTATTGGTAGTGAGCTTTAGTGGATTTGGTACAGTGGCACATCACCGTTGTATGCTCCTTGGACATAGCCCTGTGAGGGTGAACCAAGTAAAAATATCTGTGTCTACCTGGTTGTTTCCATGCATTGAATCTAAAGCGTATCCATTAGATAAAGATAAAAAGAAGTGATCAACATAAACACATAAGATCAAAAAGAGTGACACTTATAATATAGAGGTCAAGATCCAGTGGGGCAAGAAGCATTTTGAAATAGAATATCCAAACCCTGATTCACCCCCATATTAGGGTATTTAGGCCCCTTTTTATCATAACAAGTACATATCCTCTTCTCCACTCAAAAGGTAGATATTACACTTACTTTTTTTTCATGTAAAAAAACCATACCATATTTTAACTTCATGATACAAAAATAATTGGTAAATATTATAGCATGAATTGAGTCACACAATTGAGTAACACTTAGCAAGTTGTTAATGATACCTTAAAAATTCAATACACCAACATGTCTCATATATTTCCCCCCATGTTTGGATTTTACTAAGATAATAATCTTTAAGCCTTCATAATTTCCAAATTTTACAACACCTTCATTATAATATTTTATTCTTTTAACAAGATCCTTATTTCCCATGATATGGGATGTTCATACACTATCAAGGATCTATATAGCAACACAATATGATTATTTAGAGGCAACCTATTTAACCACTACCTAGTCATCTATTTTATTTTTGATCCATGCCATTGAATTCATATTTATTATGGAATTATAATCTTGATATTCCTTTAATTATGATGGACCAATTTCATATTATAGTGTTGAAAATAAATTGTTCATTTTAGATTATTCGATGATTTGTTGAACTTCTACTTACGATTACTTTGGGTCTGATTTGATACATTCCTCTACATTGCTAATGTGAAATATTATTCTATGTGTCTGAATACATTTCACCAAAAATCATGAACATCAAATTAATTCTTGGAATATTAAACTCTATGTGGCTGCCTTTGTTTATATTTTTCCCTTTAGTACCTTTTGTATAGGGAACATTTATTTTGGTAATTTCAAATATTTCCATAGAAATAAATCCTAATATGATGTGTATTCCTGAACATTATTGGAGCACCACTAGTCATCCATTGGGATCTCTGAATATTATGATTATGCTTTGTATCGAAGTCAATATTTATCCTCAGAGTGGGTGACTACAGTCTAAAATAAATAATAACAAATTTCTATTTAAAATCAAGCCCCATACTAGCATTTTAATTTTGATATGACTGTGGATTCTATTTTTCTGGATGTCTAGGATCCACTTACGTCTTTTCTGTCTCCTGAATGATATGATTTATTGATGTCATATAGGGAGTCAAGAGTCTCTCAAGATATTTTAATTTTTTTCACAGGTCAATATATTCCATGTCATGTTATTCAATATGTTTTATTTGATCTTTTTCTATGATAGATAGACCATCAATCAATATTTTCCATTATTTAACACTGATCTTGTAATCCATGATCTTTTTTGAGTTCTATGGCATTGAAGACTTCAACTTTTCAGTATCTTCCTATAGCATATACTTCTCGTATTCCTACTACTACATATAAAGTTTTTCATCATGTAATATTCTATTGTATTTAATTATTTTGGATCTCCAAACATATATCTCCTCAAAAGAGGATTATAATTTATCGTAGAGATAAACTCTTACTTTGACTTCTCCTTTATCATGTCTACTTTTATACCTTGTCTAAGAGTTACCTACAACTAACACCATAGAATTTTCTCCATTATCCTTGTAGTTCTCCACCTCTTAAACATTAAATTCTTCTAAAATGTCATTTTCTTATGAAATAATATTTTTATTTTTGAAGAAATTTCTCTTAACATTTATCTTACCTTTTACATAGGATGAATAATTCTTTATGGGAATTTAATATTCATCCTAATAATTGTCTTGAAACTTCTTGGGGTACCTTGCTACAATATTTCCACCTTTCCTCATCAAAATCATACAAGTGGAAGTTTACCTTTTAAATTTTCATTTACTCTTTATATATTTGAGTAAAGGAATGACATGAACTCATATATCTATTATTTTTCCTAGATATCTTCTAGAATGATATTCTTCATGGCCTTAAATGACACCTATTTTGAATTACTTTTTTCCACAAACTCAATATCATTATTTATCATCTGATACAAGAAAAGATTACTATAAAAGATATCCAATGATAACTCCTTTGGATCTTAATCTTCAATTATGGAGGATTTTGGATTTAACTGAGGTGGAATTATTCTCGATATTTACTTAAAGATCTTTAAATATTCACGAGTTTCTATAAGACCATGCATCTTTTTCAATAAAACATTCACCAAATCAAAAAATGAATCTACAGAATCATTGGGGTGCATTCTAAAATCCTAATATTTTTTACATAAAACCTATGATTTAGATTCTATGACTTTTGAATCAACCTCGTAGATATTTTCTATCTTTTACCTCATGGAATGTGATGACTTACATGACATCTCCTTCATGTAGATTTAATTGAACAATTCACCACCTAATACATTGATTCCTATGGTGTTAGTATCCAATTACCTTCAGTATAATTCTAATAAAGCTCCACAATCCATACTCATAGAAATTCAATGCATCACATTTGTAAAGATATCGATACCTAATGATAAGAATTAGTGCTTTATCCAATTCTACCATAACTGAAAACTGTTTCCATAGAAGTTCAAAATTCCATTGTAAGGACTCATTTTTCATAGGATTATTCCAAACACATTAAGTCACTTGTGAATTATGTTTGTTTCTCAACAACTTATACTATCCTAGTATCCATATCACGCATTTATCTAGAATATTTCTAGTATTTTTTCAGCTTCAACATAGTTTTTATTCCTTCTTTTATTTTCAATTATTTGGTGACTTATCAAGTTCTACTTATTATATTTGTTCCACCAAACCTATACTATTATTTCTTTCATGTATTAATTCCATTTATTATTATTTTTACTTATTATAATTTTGATATTCATGGATAGTTTTAAAAAGCCCAAGCTATGGCCTTTACTTCCACAATAGAATCATTTCTTATTCTATGTAGCAACCATATCACCATTCTTCTTGGACGTACTCTGCATAACACTTTTCTTTTTCTCATTTCCCAAGGCAAACTCACATGATTTTATTTATTTATTTTTCATACTTTGAGGCCTTATTTATGTTGAATCATATGAATAATGGTTGGTAGATTTATTCCAATACTCATCATCACAATGATCATATTTTTTATAAACCCACTAAAATTTCTCCAAGATTTTAAATATGTTTTTGATGGAAAAGTTAACCCTCTTCTGTATACATTTATTCCACTAAACATAATTTATCATAACTTTAGATCTGAGTCCCTAGATATATTTCTAATTTATCTTTCAATAATTTACATGTTATACCAACAATCAATGTCCCTTTATCTAAAATGTTTACTTAACTAACATGAGCCAATAAATATTTATTTTAGCCTTTGTGAAATAATTTAGTCTACTATGTATGCTTAAATTTTTCATTTATATACACACAATCATTTTGTGCTCTTCTTGAGAAAAAAAGTTCCCTCTCATGATCACATACAACTTTGATGTTGTGGTGGATTTCTCAAAAAGTTTCACAACCCATATTTTTCTAGTTTTCTATTTGTAACATGTATTAGAAAAAGAAATTGTATTACTACAAACAAAATTTTCTAGAACATGGTTCAATGTTTTTTGAAGAGTGTGAATTGGATTGATCATTCAATTACCACAAGCCATTTTCCTACAAATATGAGGCTTTTTTAAAGAAATAATGTTAAAAAAACCTTTTCATATAAATACATATTTGTTCAGTAGTTTGGGAACATACATCTTGTATACTTCCAAATTTACCATTTTTACCTCCAACTCAAGAGAATTTAGGTTTAGGGTATTTTTATCAACCACAACCAAAATGACTATTTCTTCCAAATTACTTTTCATATTTTGAGTATGATCGTCATGTATCTTACATGGTTCTTGTAAATAATTATTCATATCCTTTACCTTTCCATCATTGACCTCTAATTGGGAATTTTTGTAATCTCTAGTAGATTTATGATTTTATTATAATATTTGATCCTCTCTTTATAATATTTGATTGCCTTTAATTTATTTTCAATTTATTTTTTAAAATTTTTTTTATTTAGGGTGTGTGTTAATTTGTAGAACCCCAACTGTAGTTTATTAGATTTACTATATTTGATGAAAGTGTTGGTATTTTTTAGCTACGTGGAAAATTATTCTTACATTGAGTTATTTTCCAAATCCTGCAATGCTTTCTTATATTTTTATCCCCTTTATTAATAAAATATATATGTGATTCCTTTGATAGGTAAATTTTTCAAGTATTATTTATTTCAAAGTACTAATAACTGATTAATTCACTCTTCACATAATCTTTACATCTTGAACTATATTATTATGGAGGATCATTATCAATATATATAACTAAACAATTACCAATTTAATTACCTTAAAATTTTGGGGGATACTCTATTTATTTTGAGATATTTCACAACTAATAAGTATCATTATGCTATTTTTTCTTTAAGGTTTTGGATAAAACCTATTTGTTTTTACCAAAAGGTAAGAATTTTTTTTAAATTTATATTAAATATGAAACTTATGCAAATCCACAGATTTTATATTTTAAATAAAAATAATTAGGAAAAAATAGACTCAATCTGAGTTGTATCCTTAGGCTCTGATACTAATAAAAGTGCACAATGGATCATTTCATCCAACTGAGGATGGGGGAGGGAGGTGTGGTGATCCAGTTTAGATATATTTTAGAACAATATTTTCTATTTTAATTTTACCCCCTTTTTTGTATTTGAACCCTTGTCTTATTTAATAGGGTTGGATATATTTATGAATTCCCAACTCACACCACCACATGTAATACGTAAAGTAAATGGAACACAAGACATTATGTTTTAAAAATTTCTATCCTATTGTAGGTGACCACATCCTTTTTATATTTAGGTCTAGTTAAAGACATATATTTTCTTCTAATATCAAAAGTGGTTATAATAGGGAATGTATCTTATTGAACCCAATAGTAGTGTGTGAAGGCATCATACTTAATCCAATAGTGTTTCCCAAAACTTATGTCTCCCAATAATTTATTATACTAGTTTAATGTAGTTTATAAAGTTTAACATTCCAATTTTATAAACTACATATTTTGTATTATTATGTATTTATATGCATCACATTGTAATATCTTCTTCCTCAATAGTGGTCCTTTCAAAACCACTAAATGAAAAACTTCAACTATATTCACATCAAATCTATTCTATAAATCATCAAAATGACCAACAAATTTTTTTCAATTATATTAATGTTTTCCTTTATATCATCTTTATTAATATTCAAAAGATGTACGTTTTTAATCACCTCCTTGAACATCATAAATTTAATAGATCTTTTAGAACATTATGGTTGTACTCACTGACTTATGGTTTATTAAGTTTCAAAACTTTTTCAACTCTATACTTTATAATATCAAGTCTAAGTTCATTAAATTATTTTACTCAAATAATATATTAAACTTATAGTAAAATTATCAAATTTAATGGAAACATTTTTTCATGAATGATAACTTTGTGTAATTGATTTTAATATAAGTTTCTTCATTGAGTTGATTGTTGTGTTACTATCTTCAAGAAAGGAATAATTTTTCACAATAATTATGCAAGGACACATATTTTTTAACTACTAAAAAAATATTTATATATTACTAATAATAGGGTTGTGAGGTATTTATGGGAAAAATGGTTTTATTTAGAATAAATTTCATGATTTTAAAAATACTCAACTTCCATAAAATATAATTGGGTTCCTAGAACTTACCTTTTACAACCACCTGAATCATGTATAATTATTCCTGACTTTCAAAAAATTTAGTCTACCAATGTCGAATCCTCATTTTACACTAAGTTAAACATCTATCATCCTCTATCCCACTTATGAATCTTATAATTTCTTCACAAATCATCTTCATAACATTAGATCTTTTAGGAATAGTAAAATCATCATCTTGGAATACTTTTGAGGATAACTCATGATCATTCTTCCATAAATCTAGATTTTATAGAGTTATTATTTAACATAAATAACTCATTTATACTTAACTTCTACTCATGAAATCCTTCAACATCTATAATAGACAATAATACTTTCATCAACCTCAGAGTTTTGAATTTACATGAACTAAATTTATCATCATTAGAGGATACTATTTATTCTAGACATGTCCTTTTGAAACTTCATCACCAACCATCATAATTTACACTTATAATTATATTCTATCCTTTTGTACATGATGTCTTAAGAGAATCCTAAAAATCGACTACTTTATCATATATTCTTCCTAACCTCTAGATAATTTTTCTTTTGTCTCAATAAAAATATATAATCTAAAATCAATATGAATCAAAGTATTTAAACGATCATGATGTTTGTAACTTTGATAGATAGACATAAAATCATCTTATATAAATTCTAGATTAACTTTATATAAAACCCATTTTATTTAAAATAGATAACCCTTACATATAATTTTTAGTCTCTAGAAAAAATTTATATAAGTTTTTTTTACTTTTCCTCATATCCACTAACTTATTACCCTTTTATAAATATTTTTTAACCTTACATATTATGTAGGATTTTTGAGACTTCTTTAAGGCTTTAATCAGGACCTATTCACCTCATCATGTAACTTTTTTTTATAGCTTTGCAACATTTTTTAATGAATCAAAAAATATAATACGTATCATATTAAGAATAACATACATATAACCTAGCTAAATTTTATGATTTCCTTATAGACTTATATTTGAGACTTCTTTAAGGCTTTAATCAGGACCTATTAAAATATTATTAGGTATTTTTAATTTATATTCAAATAGTATTCATCCATAAATTTTCTCCTAAAAGTGTATTGAAATATCATGTGAATGTGTATCTTTCTTCATCTATCATCTTCCTGATTTACTTCAGCTCAACCTTTTCACCTCATCATGTAACTTTTTTATTATAGCTTCTAGAATTACCTTTGGGTCAACATGAACTCATCTATATTCCAAATTTATATCTTATAGTTTTCAGAAGCTGTATCAATTTATTTGAATAATAATCCAAGATAATTTCTATGCAATTAATTGTCCTTTATTCTTGAAAATATATCGATGGATTCTAAATCTTCCATAAAAACTTGTTCACTATCTATATTTTCAAAATAAAATTGTATCTTGTAATAGATAGTTCATTCATCAATCATTATCATTTTTATAGATTCACTCTTAAGTTTAGCTAGAAAATCCAAAGATATTACTATTTATTTAAATATCTATATTCACACAATAATATCAGTAACTTCATCTATAAAAATTTCTCAACATCATTACTTCTAAAAGAATATTCTCTTCCATTTTTTGGATTAATCATTTAGATCCACAAATCTTCTTCAATATTAACTTCTAGAAGTAGATCTGTAAATTTTATAAATCTTGATAGTTTACTTATAAAACTCATGTTATACTATCAGTTAAACTTTTATCTAGAGTGTTAAATTCTGTAATGTCATATTTTGGACCAATTATCTTTGAAATTATAAATTTTACATTCATCTCAACTTATTTACTTCATCCAATTGATAATTACTTTCCATGTATATTACTTCATGCAAATAATTAAAATGATAAGACTATTCCATAATCCATCTTCACCATCATAACATATTGAATTTAATCTTCATTGAATTTTCCTTATATTGAGAAAATAAAAAACTCTTCATCACAATTTATATGGGTTCTTCAACTTTAATGTTTTTATTTTTATTACAAATATTTATATAAAAATTATATAGTCAATGGAAAAATTGACAGTTATTTGGTGAATTCTATGTGACCATATTACTTCATGAAAAGATATTTTTCTATTTTTTTAGTTTTATTCATTTAATGTGGGTGTTTTCAATATAAAAAATGTATTTTGATTCAAAAAATTCACCCCATACTTAAATTTGATAAAAAGATACTTGTTTTCATGAAAATATAAGAAAATGATCATTGATACATTTGTGAAAATTAAGAACGAACATTACACCACTCTAACTTGTGATGTATTTTAAATAATCTAAATTATATTTTATCATTTTAAGTGTTAAATAAATTAAAATGTGCAACACATAATAAAAACAGAGAAAAACCGCTCATATTGTCATCAAAGCCTATGCAAATGATATTTTTTTTCATTTGTGATATTTATGAACTAAATAAAAATCATTATTACTTTTGGTGAGGGTTATATTGCATAAATTTCATGTTTTCAATAAAGAAATGATATGTTAGTTCAAAACATGCATCACTTACTCAAAATCAAGAAAATGATCTCAAATTATCATGAAACTCTAGGATAATGATCATTGATTTAATTTTGACTTGTTGGAATGAATTTAACATCATTCCAACACATGGTGTAGTTGGAATGATGTAGATTTATTTTTCTTTTTAAGTGTTAAACAAGTTCAAAACTTTCATAACATACTCAAAAATAGTAATGGGTGCTTGGATTATCATCAAAATATTTGACAATGATCTTTGATTTTTTTGACATATAGGAATTAACTACATTTAATTTTGACACGTTGGGTAAATAGTGTGAATGAAAGTGAATGTTTTCAATATAAAAATTATATTTTGTTTCAAAATGTGCATCACATACTCAAAACCAAAAAACCCCACTTATATTACCTGAAAATTCTTGATAATTACTGTTTATTAAGTTATTAACCAATGAAAATAAAATATACAGAATTCTAACCTGAAATGTAGTTGAAATTTACTAAAGTTTATTTTTTCATTTAATTTTCTAAATAACTTTAAAACACATTCCACATAATCAAATCCAATAAAACATCATTGAATTTTCATGAAACTCAATAAAATGATCGTTGATTAATTTTTGGGATTTAGTAATTAACCACACATTATTTAAACCCTCAGGTTGGGTGGTGAGATTAAAAGTACTTGCATTAAATATATAAAATGATATTTTAGTTCAATTTACAAATCATCTCTATGATTATGGTGGATCATGAGAACCCTACGATGCTCTCCTACTATTGGTAATGACAGTGGATCCCATACCGGCCCCTCCCCCCTCCGTGGGGGAGGGAGCATCATTACCCATCAGAAGAGTGGGGTCCTCTTTCCACTCCTTCTCCAATCTAGACTTCCTTACATCATTCCAAAAATTTTCGTTAATCCCTATGTTCTAGAGCTCATTGATGGCCTTCCTAATATAAATATTTTGACCTTGGAATTTATGGAAATGTCCACACTCTTAAATCTCATGTTGGTTGCTCGGTTCAAGTAGAGGAGACCTTTGGTTGAAGAATTTGATAGGTTTGTCTTTAGAGGATGGGATCTCCATGAGAGGGTGACAGTCGGCTTACTCAACAGTCATCACATCGTGATTCGGTTTGAATTACAGTTAGACCTCATAAAAGCCCGGTTGAGCACCCAAAAGAGCTTCAATGGGTTTCGATTCTTCCTCTTCTATTGGTCCTTTAAAGTTCATATGAACCGAAATTTGCCATCTTCTTTAGTTTGGGTAAGTTTTCCAAACCTCCCTCTGTTGTTATAGAATCCCTTTTTTATTTGAATTTTAGGTAATCTCATTGGTTGGCTCTTGAGTTTGGATAGTCGTACTAAGGCGGTTTTTCACCTGGTGAATCCACGGGTCTATGTTCAATTTTATGCAAATCGGATGCCTTTTAATTATGTTTGGATTATGATTGGAAAGGAATACATGTGCAAGAAAAAGGTAATTTATGAGAACTGGATAGATTTCTGTTCTTCATGCAATAGATTGGGACACTCTTCAGAGGTTTTCCTAAAGGGACTCTCATTTCATTCGAAGTTGGTTTTCTGTCAGAGAACCCAGCTTGTGGAAATGATGGAGGATGGAGATAATGGGAAAGCTTCAGCAGTTTGTGTGGAGACTGGTCTGGATCAGATGGAATCTAGTGTTGAAGGAAGAGGTAGGGATTATCAGTCACTGTGGTCTATGGAGGAGGTTCATCCAGTAGGTGTTTGTGATATCTCTATTGAGGCTGTTTATGGTGAAAAGTCGTTGAAGAAGGATGTGGTTCCTCAGGCTAACCTGAAGGTGGCTGAAGTTTTTAGCATGTTGATGTAGTATTTGGAGGAGCCAAGCAGCCCTAGTGTGTAGAAGGGGGTTGAATTGGTTCAGTATATATAGGATTGGTTGGGACACACTTTTTATAGGGGTAAGTTGGTTCTGGATTGTCTGGTGGGGGGAGTGGGAGATTTTGAATTGGATGTGGATAAATCTTTTAGATCCTGGGAAGCTGGGGGCTCATATGATATGGTTTGGTCCTTATTGTAGTTGAGTAATTGATTTCAATACCTTCACGAGTTGGGTATGAATTTTGATACTGGGGAACTAGTTATTGATTATGGGGTCTACATGAGGTATCCCAATGGAAGTGATCCTGATGTCTCGACTGACGAAGCTTCTAGTCCGAAGAGCAATAGAAGTCTTAAGAGGAGTAAGGGGAGGAAAGAGTACTCATTTTTACCACCTCCATTAGAGACTCAGTCCTCAAAAAAGATAAATGATAAGCATATCTCTTTAGAGAAATTGAACCAAAATATCACAGGGAGATAGGATGATCAAATCTTGGAGATACTTTTAAGCTCTAAATAAGAGGTGGTTGAGTAGGACTTATTGCTAAATGCTACTAAAGAGGAAGCGACTAAAATGATGGGGAGGTCTCTAAGGGTGGTCCTCACCAAGGATAAATATTCCTGGATTGACAAACATGATTTAATTCTAGTAGTGGTATTTAATAAAGGTATGATCAACATTGAGGAATATATACATTCTTGTGATCATCTCGCTTTTGAGTTTGAAAGACTGATGATAGAGGTTCCAGGTATGCCGATTTTATCCTTATCTGAGAAATTAATTAGAGGAAAAAACTCTTGTAGGATCAAGTTAATTTTTAATGACCATGTTTAATTTTGTGGCCCTGGTTTGTTGGTTTGTTTGGGAGGATCATCCGAAAGAGGGGCCTACTGGTGTATTTGTCTCTGTGTGGTTTTGATGCGTGTTTTGATGCTTCTCAGCCATCATGCTATTGGAATCTACTTCCGATGGGGTTAGAGCATTTACTCTTCATGGGTTGTTTCCATTTAGACTGGATGACTAAGAGGGTATGGCTACGCCATCGGTTCTGGTCTTGTGCAACTTTGCGCGAGACAACTTGATAAATAGTCCTACATTAGTGGAATCTTGTGACATGGTGCATTTGCTGGGTAGGGGATGATTCAGAAGTTTTTCCTGATTTTCTTTTCTGTTGTGTTTGTTTCATGGTCTCAATGTTGGACTCTATGGTTTCTCACTTTTTCCTTAAATGTTTTTGATAATAAAAAAGTTATTTTTCGTCAATTTACACATAAACCACTCAAAATTGAGAAAACCCACTCAAATTTTATCAAATTCTAAAAAATGGGTTTCAATTTAGTTTTAACATTTATTAATTAACCTCACATCATTACAATGAGTTGTGTAGTTAGAATAAACTAAACTGTATTTTTTATTTTATTTTTTAATTATGTTAAAAATAAATATCACATAGTCAAATTTGTGTAACATGAATGAGTTGTCATGAAACTATACTAAAATGATCATTGATTCATTATTTATATATATAAATTAACAAAGCGTCATTCCAACATGTGGTGTATATGATATGGATAAAAAATTATGTTTTCAGTATCAAAAAGGATATTTTAGTTCAAAATATGTGTTACATACTCAAAACTAATAAAATGATCGTAGATTTTCCTAAAACTATGAGGAAATAATATTTATTCATTCTTGACTAGTAGGAAAGAACCAAATGTCATTCTGATGTGATGTGTATTAGAATTTTCCTTGATTTTATTTTTCCATTTTAAGAATAAAATAAGTTCCAAACGCCTCTCACATAATCAGAAATAATCCAACATGGTAAAATAATTGTGAAACTCTATTGTAATGATCTTTAATTCATTTGTGACATCTAGGAATTAACCACACATCATTATAACACATGGGGTGGATGGTGTGAATGAAAGTTAATGTTTTTAATTTAAAATTGATATTTTGGTTCACAACATACGCAACAAACTTAAAACCAAGAAAAAATGCTTGGATTTTTTCTGAAGTAATAGAATATGATTTTTAGTGCATTTTTTACCTATATGAATGAACCACATACCATCCGAACATGCAGTTTAGTCAAAATGACCTAATTTTTTTCCATTTTAGCCATTTAATAAATTCAAAAAAGGCATTATAAACTCAAAATAGATCAAACACACTTGGATTGTT
Organism: Viscum album; assembly: GCA_963277665.1. NCBI lineage: Eukaryota > Viridiplantae > Streptophyta > Magnoliopsida > Santalales > Viscaceae > Viscum > Viscum album. Next base: position 46,284,809 of record OY728156.1, read on the forward strand.
TTTAACATCTATGAAAATGGTCATTGATTAATTTTTGATTTGTAGAAATTAACTATACATCATTCCAATATAAGGTGTGGATGGTGTAACTAAAAGTGTGTAAATTTAATATAAAAAATGATATTTTAGTTCCAAATGTGGTCCAAATAATAAACACTGAGAAAACCATCTCACATTTTCATCAGAATCTATGACAATGATCATTGATTCATTTGTGACAGGTAGAAATTAAGTCACATCATTCTGATTTTTCTTGTAGTTAGAATAACATAATGTTTAATTTTCATTTTTGACATAAAAAAAGTTAAGAAAAGCATGAAACATAATTAAAACATGTAAATGGAACTCAAATTATCATGAAACACTATAAAAATTATTTTTATTCATTTTTTATATTTAGGAATTAGCCTCATGTAACATCCTCAATTAAAAATGATATGTAATTTTGTGGGATGTGAGGGTATAACTAAGATCTGGGTTGTGTTGGAGAATGTTGGAGGCCTAAACAAGTTCTTTTTTTTTCTATTTTAGTGTACACCATGGGTAGGAACACGCCATGGTGTCATCTATTTTATGCTTGGGAACTACCTATATGAAACAGGCTAGCCGACACACCGATGGTAGGGCATGGTGTAGGAAATATAGCACTATGAGACCAATTGTAGACCATAAATAGATTGGTATGACCATTATTTGGTGACGAGTGTGTTGAGTAATTTTTTTCTTGGTCTTGACACTACACCCTATTAGATACTATGTAAAGTTTCCTAGGTTTGTTGTGCATGAGGCCACTAAGACTGTGGATGGAATCACCACACCATGGTGACTATTATTTTGGTTTTTGAAATGATTCATTGGGGAACTAATTTCTTAAGGGGAGTTTTGATCCTTAATAGAAACCTGTGATATATTTAATAAAGGATATTTTATTCCAATTGACTTATTTTTTTGTATATTAATCATTTGGTCCACCAACTCCCACTAGTTCCTCAGATCTAGATTATTTTCAGATGAATCTCAGGAGAATATTTGGATGATATTTAATCTGTTTGTAATGAAACAAGACTATTGATTATTTCATAGGTTTTTTTTCATGTCAATATAGTCTTGTAGTGATATTTGGATCTCTTTACTAGATTCTATTTTAGGAGTCAGGAATTCTATTCTTCGACCAAACCTAGATCCATCATTGACAGTGGTTGTCACTGGGAAAGTTAAATGGTCATCCCCACTTTGATTGTTTACCTTCTTCAATCTTCTTCTAGAACCCTTGTTATGTAATATTTGAATCAATTTTTGGGACCCTTAGCCTGTAGGTTTTATCCTATGGTGCGTGGGTGAGATTTTTGAATTGACACTTAGAAAATCTTGATGTTTATGTTGATGCATTTGAGGTATAAATCTTTTCACTATATAGATACATTGTATGTAAATGTTGGAATGATATGATTTTATTTGCTTGTGTGCATTGAGAAACAAGTTTTATATTGATCACATGTTTGTGCATGTGAATGCCATGAGACCCATGTTTTATTTTGATAAAATGTGTGTGTATGCGTGGCTACTAAAACTCATACTTTATTTGATATGTTGTTTGCAAATATTTATGCCCTATTATATGCGAGTGTATAGTATTTGGAGGTTTTTCTTCTGGTATAAAGTGATTAGTGGACCATCATGGATTGGTTATCGCTAATAGTTTGAGCACGTGTGACATATGATGATGCTGATGATGGACCAAGCCATAGGGTTGGGGTACGGAAATCTTATGGCTTGAATCGAGGCAATGTAGGGGTATAGAGGCCATGCTGCTTGACCTGAGGTAGAGGAAGGGGTATGGTGACCTTGTGGCATGAACCATGATAGATATGTGGATTTAAAACCTTGTGGACTAACCTAAGACTCATTGGCCTTGTTGATAGTCATAGATGAAGGACCCCGGGACACCCTGAGAGGGTAGGGGTGAATCAGGGTGACAACTTTTTATTTTAATGTGATGAATCTTGTTCCCACGTTGGTAGGAACTTGTCAAACCTGTAAGATAAATATGATCCGAAAGCAAACATTCACATGCACAGAGAAGACACAACACTTTTTACTTGGTTCACCACTAAGGGCTACGTGCAAGGAGCATACACCGACAAGTTGTCGGTCATACCTAATTCCACTAATCTTCACTAGCTGTGGATTACAAAGGTTCGGGCACAATCACTCTGTCCCAGGCTCACTAACTTTACAATGGTTCAGTGATAGCTCACTGCTTCCCTCAAGTCAATATCGTTGACTACCCCTGGCTCACTGCCCTTAGGTGAATTCCCACTTAGTTTATGGATGTGAAGGTCTCTTCATTATTACATAAGAATGCATCCTCTGTCGTACGTAGATGCTCTGTTGAAATCCAACTCTCACCAGAAGAAGAATCTCACTTTGGGCTGAGGGTACCGGGCAATCTTCCAGCTTTTGTGCAGCTTCAACAGGACATATGAACTTTAAAAACATTGGCACGCTTATCCAAGCCTGACGTGCAAGTTTCAATCATGGCGCGCAAGTCACTTGCGCGGTACAAATTCGGCGCACAGGTGACACCAAACTACTTGTGCGACACTGCCTCCTTCAACACCAAACTTGCGCGACGTTTCGCCTTTAACGCCCCAACTGCCTTGGTCGTGCAACCAACAATCGACGTGCAGTCTCTACTTGCGCGACCCAACAACCACTTGCGTGACTCAACCACTTGCGCGACGAGAGCTCGAAAAATCTCTAATTCTTGAACTTCGTTACAAATGAGGAGGGTATACCACCCGAGACTTTTATGAGAAATATTTTGTTTTTATATAAATCATAAAAGGAATCTTTCACTACACAAAACACCTACTCGGCTTGATTTACACGCAATTGCGACCTTCCTCGATAGCTTCCGTCGTACGCAATACCGATTTTCACTAAACAACGATATGCTATTAAAATATTTTTAAAACTAGCCGTTATGAATAGTAATAACCACTTTTTGAAATTTTGTAAATTTTATTTTTCAAAATGGACTTCATTTTTGGATTCGGAATATCGAAATTATCCTAAGGTGAAATTTTGGTATTTTTCTCAAAACTTTCATTTTTTTGATGAATAGTGAAAACACTGGGTTACTATTTAAAAACCAAATTTTTATTTAAATAGTTATTTATTTTAATTAAATTTATTTTAGGGAAAAATAGATACATAATACTTATATAAGTTCAATGAAATTCATTGGAGTCATTTTATAATAATTTTAGATATATAAAAATTTTATTGAACTTTTCACCGTCTTTTACCCACCTCCTAGGAGAATTTGCAAATTTACATAAAACTTAATTTTACCGCTTCTGTGAGTGGAATTTCAAAAATCCGAGACACACGGTTGATGTCAGTAAGTAAAATGTGGTTCAATGAGGTGAAAATAATTTTTGTTGAAGAGTAACTTTTTACTTTTATTTACCACGGTTAAAAGTAAATACGGTAATTAAGGGTAAAAATGATATTATTATTACCCTAAAAAATGTACAAATTCTATTGTATAAGTGTAATTATACCAAAAAAACCTTATGAATAAAATATGACCATTTAAGCCCACTTGGATTAGATTAGGACATTTATTATTAATTTATTTAAAGAAGGGTTAAAATAGTTAAAATCAAAGTTTAATAACTAAATCATTTTTAATATAGGCTTATAGATAAGATAAATTCGACTATAAATATTCATTAGAAATATAAAAAGATTTACTACATAATGGTAGTTTATTTGTATTTTTTAGACATTAAATAATTTAATTTATGTATGACACAAAGATGATACAGTAATTATCTTATTAATGAAATATTGACATAATTGATGTTATAAATACCCAAATAAATGTAATTTGAGACTTTTTATAAATTCCACTAATTTTATAGGTTAATATGATATCTTAGAATTTATTTAATTAACTTTTTTTGAACTAATAAGTCTGTTATGACTTTCACAAAAAATCAATTACTAAATAGTGTCAAAATTGACATAAAATAGTTTTTAAAACATATATTATATTATTAATTGTTATTTTATTCCTAAAAATCTATGGTTTGGCCAAATAACTTATATAAGGTTATATATATTAATAATAAACAACTTTGGGTTCGTTTGGATTGTTAGTGTAATTTTATTAACCTTATAGTGTAAGAACACAAAAAGACACGGTAAAAGTAAAATTATCTAACTTAAAGTTAAATATAAAATATAATGTTAAAATAGGAACCTAAACTTTTATAAATTCTATTTTATGAGAGGATTTCGACCCATACCCACCTTAGCTTCTAAATCAATCAATTTGGAGCTATTTAAAACCGAATTTGGCTTATAATAAAATAATATTTTTTGTTTTTCCAAAGGAGCCCCTCTCCTCCCTTATAAAAGGGCACCTCCTCCCCCTCTTCCTCACACCACTTTGAGCCTTAAAGATCGGCCAAACCCTACCAATTTCTCCCATCCACTTCCGTAGAAACATCCTAGAGGTCGTGGTCTTCTTCAAAGACCAACTTTAGTGCCCTAAAAGGAGGTCTCAAAGAGGCGCTTCAAAGAAGAGTTAATGTCTGTTACCAATTATTTCAACTATATTTCTTCTTACACTTCTTCTTCTTTAGTTGTTTCATTATGAAGTAATAACATCAGTATCACTCATATACTGATATGTTATTATAAGTAGGAAACAACCCTATTTCACCATCCATCCATCCTACGGAAAATGAAATCACCGCGCGTGCGTACGTACGGAATACCGTCTCCACGCCGTGGTATAATCTATTTTCCACAACCACCTTACTTGGATGGGTATAATGGTTTAAAGAATGAATATATATGATTATTGTAAAGTGATATTGATTATTAAATAGTATAAATACACTCCAATACAATTCCACGATCATGGGGATGATATCATCGCTCGTGCGTACGTACGGAATACCGTCTCCATGATGTGATGCGACTCGTTCTACATGATATTCATTGTATAATGATTATATAAATGAATTTAATTAATTAATATGATGTATATTACACTAATACCATTCTATAAATGAGGTATCTATAACCTAAAAAGAAAAAATAGAATTTATTCGACAAAACACTCATAAGAACAAAAAGTAATAAACACCCGAATAACAAGTAGTAATGAAATATTACTAATAATAAGCTAAGAATATGACCATATATGATATCATAACAATGAGTATGATTATGGAATAATTCAATGACATTACTTAAATCATTATATAGGAGGTTTGGACAGTTACGAAGCAAATAGGACCTAAGGTAAGGGAAAATATCACAATCTCATTTTTATCCGAGATTGTTTAAACTTTGGTATTTACTGGGGAGTAGTTTATCATCCACATCCCTGTTTCCACAATATGTAATATTATTTCCATCCACTTACAATTTTTTAAATCCAATTTTACCCTTCGGTGAGTTTTTAGTAAAAGATATGAAAGGAATCTTTTGTCTTTTTTCGTACGAGGTACTTTTTGACTTTTCCGACAAAAGTACGAGAAAAATGTTTTTTTAACTTATACGACATGAATGGATTTTTAAAACAATATTTACAAGAATATTACTTTACAAGTTTTCAAGTTTATTTTTAATCAACTTATTTTAGTTTAAAATTGTATGACATGTTAAGAAAGGAAAAATGTTTTTGAAGTAGAAAGGATATTTTCCTCAAGAATGGAGTTCAAGAATTTTATCAAAACTATTTTTCATCTAAGATAATATAGGGTTCTGTTTCTATCCCTATTATTACATGGATTTGATTATTTTTTTATGGAAATATTTTTATGAATTCCTTTATCTTATATAAATTTTTTAATGATGTCACGATGTTTAAGATTCCCATTTTCATTACATGGGTTACGCTATGATGTATGGTTTATGATTTTAAGGCACACATAAGAATGATATCATTATGAGATGGGTGGGAATTATATCTCCCTCCAATTCATTGGGTAAATATTTTATATCTTATGAGATAAACATGGTTGGAACGGCAGGTTAAACTAGTTTAGTGAAACAGGACTGAAACATGGAGTGAACTCGGTTCAAAAATGGACTTTGTCCACTAAGATAGTCTTGGCTATAAGTCTTGACTACTAAGAAATGATTCTCTATGATTATGTGTGTATGCCAAAAAGCTTCATGTTTTAAGTTATGATTATTGGGATTACATTTCACTACTATGATTTATCCCATGTTATGAAATTATGATCTCTTTTTCAGGTTAAGATTTACAAAAGTTATATTCTTATGAATATGATGTGATTGATATTTGTTTTGTTTACCCTTACTGATAATTTGAGATCACCCTTTTATATGTTTTCTTTCCCTAGACCAGGAAGAAGGTTATTAAGTAGGATATACCACAAAGGGACTCTAGATATGATGAAATAAGTGGGAGGCAAAGTAGATGCTTTATGAACTAGTTGTTTATATTTCCCAGTTTATAAAGACTCTATACCTATACGGTCCTTTCTTGATTTTGTCATATGTTGTAATAAGTGTGCTTCACTTCTTAAGTAATAACAATGTATGAAAAGTATGGTTCGTTACAGTTGGTATCAGGGGAAAGGTATATTCACCCTTTGGAAACTAGGATGTGAAATCTTTAGTAAAAATCCTAAGGATAAGTCTAAGCATAGAACATAATCTCAGTGTTTTAGAAATGGACATGAATAACCTTGGATAAGACCTTAAGTGTGAAATTTTATTCTTAATTATGTGGTTTTCCTATTATAATTAGTGTTTCTTACACTATTATTCTTGGTTTTAGTCAATGCCTTGAACCCGAATAAACCGTGTTAATGCGGAATGCGACGAGCAATGCAATGATTGTCCCCCTGAGCAACCAAACGTTATGGGAGATGGAATGCAAAATCTTTTAGCCATGATCACACAACTTTCTCAAGATATGAATCATGCAGGACTTCCAAACGAGCAAAGGAAGGAGCAACATTCTGTTGAATCCTTCATGAGGCAGCGTCCACCCTCATTCAGCGGGTCTACTAATCCATTAGTTGCTGAACAATGGATCAGTACTACTGAAATGATATTTTCAGTTCATTAATGTTCTGAACATGATAAATTCATCTTAGTAGTGTATCTTTGGGAAGGTGATGCTGATCAATGGTGGAATCTTATCAAGAATATGAGGCAAAGAGTTGAAATTGAGTCCATGGAATGGGACGAGTTCAAGAACTTATTTTTCAATAAGTACTTCCCTCATATTATTAGAACAAAGATGGAGAAGGATTTTCTTGAACTAAATAAAAAGGATGATGAATCTATTGGTACCTATGAAGAAAATTTTACAAGACTTGCAAGGTATGCTTCTGGTATTATTATCCAACCTGAGAGTAAGATCGATCAATTCTTTAGTGGCTTAAAACCAAGTCTTCGAAGGGCGTTAGCCATAAGGGATTTCAATAACTATGAGGAAATCGTTTGATGTGCTCTCAAAGTCGAGATGGAGATTGGAGTAACCCATCAGTCATATGGGTTTGATAAGAAGAGGAAAATGGAATTCAAAGGAAAATCTAAAGAGCACACTGAAAAGAAGATGAGTTTTCCCTTATGCTCAATGTGTGGAAATAAACATGGAGGGAGTTGTCTTAATGGGACAAGTAAATGTTTCAAATGTGGAAAGGAAGGTCATCAGGAATTTGAATACCACAATGATGGGAAGAAGATGTCTAGTGATGCAAACAAAGGAAGGGATACACAGAATGAACCTACTACACTTCAATGTTACAAATTCAAGGAGATGGGACATTATTCCAATCAATGCCCAAATCCAAGGGTTGATGATGATGGTTGACGTCAACAAAATTTTAAGGCTAAAGACAAAGGAAAGTCACATGAAATTTCTATCAGCGATGTGGAGTTTGATAATGATGTGGTGAAAGGTACACTTACCATCCACTCTAAAGTAGCAAATGTTATATTTGATTCTGGATCCACCCACTCTTTTATTTCTGAAGAATTTTCTAAGGGTATCACCGTATTACCTCAACAGTTAGATGTAGAGTTAGCTGTGACATCCCCTAATGGCACAACAGTCCCATCAAAAGCTTATAATTCTTCTCCAATTGAGGTTTGTGGGAAAGTGCTTCCTGCAAATATTATGATCCTTCTTATAGTGGAATTTGATGTGATTCTTGGCATGGATTGGATTTCTCTATATGGAGCTCATATCAATTTCCAAAGAAGGGAAGTCACATTTCATATTCCAGATAAATCTATGATCGTCTATCGATGCAAGGATGAACATAACCTTCCAGTGGAAAATTCTTCCATCTTATGGGTCTTGATTCCACTAAATGAAGGTTATTTATCTCAAATGTTTGGTGAGAAACTCATGATTAAGAATATTCCCATTGTACGAGTGTTTGATGATGTCTTTTCGAAGGAATTTCTGGGTCTTCCACCAAATCTTGAAGTTGAGTTTTCAATAGAACTCATACCGGGTGCTTTGCCTATTTCAAAAAAACCTTATAGAATGACCCCAATTGAGTTGCAGGAATTACAGAAGAAACTCCAAGAGAATCTTGATAAAGGATTCATACGCCCTAGTGTGTCACCTTGGGGAGCACCTGTTCTATTTGTTAAGAGGAAATATGGATCAATGAGACTCTGCATTGATTATCCAGAACTTAACAGGATCACTATCAAGAACAAATATCCTCTCTCGTGCATTGATGACTTATTTGACCAACTACGAGGAGCTCAATACTTTTCCAAGATTGATCTTCGTTCAGGGTATCATCAATTAAGGGCCAAAAAGAAGTATATACCAAAGACGACTTTTTGTACAAGGTATGGACACTATGAATTTATAGTGATGCCATTTGGCCTTACTAATGCCCCTGCTACCTTCATGGATCTCATCAATAGAGTCTTTAGAGACTATCTAGATCAGTTTGTGGTAGTCTTTATAGATGATATTCTTGTATATTCAAAGAGAAAAGAAGAACATGAAGATCACTTGAGAATTATATTGAAGACCCTAAGAAATGAGAAGCTTTATGCCAAATTTAACAAGTGTGAATTTTGGCTTCAAAGAGTTTCATTTTTGGGTCACATAATATCAAAAGAGGGGATATCTGTGGATCCAGCAAAAACAGAGGTTATCGAAAGATGGTCGAGACCAACAACAGTAACTGAGATCTGAAGCTTTCTTGGTTTGGCTGGATATTATCGACGTTTTGTGAAAGAATTTCCATGATTATCTAATCCACTCACCAAGTTGACTTGGAAAGGAGTTAAGTTTGTTTGGACGGAGGAATGTGAATAGAATTTCGAGGAGATGAAAAGAAGGTTATCCAGTGCACCTGTACTCACACTTCCTTGTAGTGAAGAAAGGTTTGTGATCTACAGTGATGCATCCAAAAGGGATTGGGGTGTATTCTTATGTAAAATGATATGGTGATAGCTTATGCCTCACAACAGTTGAAAATACATGAGCAAAATTACCCAACTCTTGATTTGGCGTTAGCTACAGTAATATTTTCATTAAAGATTTGGAGGAATTATATTTATGGAGAAAGGTGTGACATTTATACTGATCATAAAAGTTTAAAGTATATTTTCACACAAAAGGATCTGAATATGTGCCAAAAAAGATGGTTGGAGATGATTAAGGATTACGAATGCTCAATCCATTACCACCCTGGGAAAGAAAACAAGGTGGCATATGCATTAAGTCGACAAGACCATGCCCGTTTATCCATGATGAGGATCACAAAAGATCCAATATTTATGGATTTACAAAGGATGGATCTTGGAATTATAATGGAAAGGGAAAATTTTTATCTTTCTCAAATGAATGTTCAACCATCTATACATGTGAAGATTAAAGAGGCACAGAAAAAAGATGTAGAGTTACAAAAGAAGGTGAGAAATGTTCCTGAATTCAACCTTGATTGTGATGGGATAACAAAGTTCAGGAATTGGGTTTGTGTTCCTCCCATCCCCGAATTAAAGAATGAGCTACTGGATGAGGCTCATAGTTCTTCATTATCTATTCATCCTGGAAGCACGAAGATGTATAGGGACCTAAAAGAGTACTGAGGATGTCTGAGATGGAAAGAAAATGTTTTTCAAGGATTTGGAGCCTGATCAGAAAATTTTTGTCAAATTTGTGCAAACAGGGGTTGCACCTAGGATGTCTGAGATGGAAAAGATATTATATCCCGATATGTATATAATGTATCTTTTTCTCAGTGATTTCAAACTCAATTTTCCTAGGTATATGGTTCGATACCTAAGATATTTTTTTCAGAGTGATGTCTGAATGAACTTTTATCCTTTTGGTCAATTCATTTCTATGTTGTTGCTTAAGAAGGACATGGTGAGATTGGTGGATGCCCGAGTACACTGTCATCACAGTAATGTGTTTAATACTGGAACTTTAAGGAAGATTGGATATTTTTGGATTACTATCAAAGGAAAACTTTTTCCAGTAGAAGAAGATGATGAATCAGAGAGTGATCAAGATCAATCTACAAATTCCAAGGAGGGACATGCTGAATCAAGAGTTAGCACTGCGGCAAGGAAGATCAGATTTGAAGTGGTAGAAACTGAGGAAGAAAGAAGTCAAGAGGGACTTCAAACTCAGAGGAAAAGTCATGTGACTGAGGAACATACTTACCCTTATTTAACTACATGATATTTACTCTCTTACATATTTGTTAGAGAAAAGGTTATTGAACAACCTAAAGAATAGAATGTCACTGTTATAGATCCTGATCATGAAATGATTGTAGTTGAAAGATCAGAACAACAGGCTGTAGCTGATGTTACTGTTGACATTTAACATGAAAAGGAGGCACAACCTGGTGAGGAAGTGGCCAGACCTCAGGAAACTCAAGAGAATATCATGTTAGATATTCCATTAGATGAACATATTATAGATATTCGTGGGGATCATGCTTCTGAAGCTCACACAGAAGTTCTTCGAGAGGATTTTTCTACGAAAGAGTCTGGAAAGGACTCTGAGGAAAAATCTGTGGACCAACCTACTCAGGACAAGGAGAAAGAAAAATCTGATGCTGAATCATTAACTTTAGTACTAGTAAATCACATAGAACATGAGAATTCGAATCAAGCACATGGTTCTTCTGGTTCAAGGGATAGGGAAGTTGAAGAGTTGTACAAAAATTTATCTCAACTGCAATGTGAGATTGATTCTTTGAGAAGCATCTTAGCATCCGAATAGTTGAAATTTCAAAAGCATAAGGAGAGTACTATTTCAAGACAAGAAGAAGAAATTTTTAAAAAGGATATGCTAAATTTTGTTTCCAAATTTAAATCTGAAATGGTTATGAAATCATATTTCACAGATCTTAAGTTGTTTATGGAGACACAATTTGCATTAATTGGAAATAGTGTTTATAGAGGATCAGTCACTTCACCTGATTTAATCAGAAGATTTCAAGCTATCACAGCTGCAATGAGCAATATGAATGACATGTTGCAAGATCTTTAGTGCAACCATGATCCATTATCTGTTCTCTCAGATAATCAAAAATTCCTAGTTGATCAGTTAACATCCAGTGATCCAGGAATTCGTTATGTCTTAGAAAAATTCACAGAGAAGCTGTCTTTTTTTTTATGGAGAAAGAAGAAAGGCTTCAAGAGTTTTATAGAGTCAATCTAATTGAATATATTCATATGACTCAAGAGGCCAATGATCTTATCATTAAGCTTGTTGATGGATTAATGAAAAGGTTGAGATAATAGTTAGCAGAAATCAAGTCTACAGTTCAGCGAAGATAAACACTACTTGTTCACTGCAAAAAAACCTTGATTCATGTGTTTATCATCCTTGTATCTATTTTTGACTTTTAATGATAATCTGTTTCTTTCATTCTATTTGTTTTACTGCCTTTATTTTGATATGCAAGTACTCCAGATTTAATTATTGATAAACAGTTAATAATAGCATTTACCTACAGTTCAGTGCAACATTAAATGTGTTAAAATCAATGTTTTATCATTCTTTTTTATATCACAAAAGGGGGAGAAATTTGGATAAACAGAACATTTTATTTTAAAAAAATTATTTAAATGATTTCCTGTATATTTAAAATTATTTGGATTTATACAGATTTATACTTATAAAGAAAACTATTTTAAGTTATTAACAGTCGTTTATTATAAAGGGAAATTTTCTTTTACTTTTTATTCAGAGAGAAATTTGGATAAAACTAGAAACTTTTATTTTATTCATTACATTTATTTTACAATAACAATTATTTCATTTTCATGAAGGGGGAGAAATTATTATTTATTGAAATGATTTTGTTAAAATTAAATATTGTTTTATCCTCTCAAAATTCTAAAACATTATGTAACTAATTTTGAAAGTAAATTTAATTTAATTAGTCTTATTATATTATGGGTTTTGTGATCATCAAAATGGGGGATATTGTTGAGAAAGTTTTGTTTTCAACAATACATAATATTTTTATTTAAAGGGGGAGTTTATAATAATACTCTATCTCATTATGATAATTTTTATTATCACAAATACCCTTAATTATTTCTTAATGATTTTATTTGTTAAGCATTTTGCAGGAATTTATCATTTTATTTTATTCTTGAAATTATGAGAATTTATTATTAAATTATTCGTATTTTAGCGTGTTCTAGAAACACTATTCATGCGCTCCTTATTTGGAATATGCTTGAGCGTGTTCTGGAAACACTGTTCATCCTCTACGTGGATAAACGTAGCGTAAGGATAGAAACCATGTATACTTCTTGAGATAAAGAAAAAGTAAGGTTATATAACCCTACGTTATCGGCAAAGTATAGAAGAGGAACCCTACATTAAGAAGGAACCCTACATTTGGGATATCAGAAAAGTATGGAAGGAGAACCGTACGTAAATATTAAACGTTATGTTTGTTTCTCAAAAGTATGGTTCATCAACATTACATTTGTAAACATCCATACGTTCTTGGAAAAGTATGGATCAAGTAAAGGTATGGATCTTTTATCATACGTTTGAAAGTTGAAGAGAAAAGTATGGATGAACAAACCTACGTTTGGAATGAACCATACGTTTGTTGTCAAGTTTACATTTCCAACCTTACATTGTCAACCTTAGGTTGTGAACCTTATGTTTGAAGACTATGTCATTAACCTTACGTTCGGAGGACGCATACAGTTCAAATTAACCTTACGTTTGGCGTCAGAGATTTAAAGTTGATATTTTTTATGCAACAGTCAATATGCTGATTATTATGCGGATTTCAAGCCAGATTTAAAGCTGATTTTAAAGTACGATTTTGACTGATTCAAACCCATTTCATCAATTATTTGATAATCGAATTAAAAGGAGATTTTTATGCCGAGTCTTCAGGGAAGTTACGACTGCTCTGTAAATTCAAATGTTTGAATATCACGAGTAAAAAAGGAGACTTTTGTGGATCTAATTTTACAGGATATGTTCTTATTGTTCTTTTATTTATATATGGGATTTTTTAAAACTACATTGATGATTATTGATCATGTGTGATCATTTGATTATTCTAAAAAAAAGAAAAAACAGATACTACTGAAATGCACCGATCTGTTGGTTCAAAAGGAGCATCAAATCTCTGTTTATTAAAATAGGAAGGAATGTGATAGAAGATTCACTTGTTCTACAATGAAGATCTACTATGAATTTTCTACTATTGAAGTTCTGAATTATATTTCTATATCTACTACAATAGGATCGACCCAGAACGTTTCTTATGTGAAGATTATTAATTCTGAAGGTTATGATCTACCTACTATCAATTGCATGTTGTTGTAATTGTGAATAACATCTGTAATGTATTTCCAAAATATGAAAATATTTTCATTCTATTCTTGAGTGATCGGCTTATCGTTCTAAGTTGTGTAGGATTTTTAAGTGAACCAGAAGGCTTTGTTTTTTCTGGGATTGTAATGGTGTCAACTGCCTGTACTCAGTTGTGAACCATTCTGTTGAAACGAAGACCAGATAGTGAAAATCACCAAGCTCGTGGAGTATAGCGTTGTTGGAGTGGACTGGGGGCCTTCTGTTCCCCGAACCACTATACATCTTGTGTTTTTTCTATTTAAATTTACGCTGCATCAATTTATCTGATTAATGTTAAAAGGCATAACACAATCTCGCAAATATTTTTTAAAACACACAATTCACCCCCCTCTTGTGTATATTTGTTGTAATTCGATCCAACATATTCCACATGAACTTAATTACTTAAAAACAAGTGAACTAATTATGAAAATCAAGAAAACGAACACACCAGAACGACGAAATTCGATATTATAACTTATCAATAATTACATAAATGAACTAAACATAATTATGATATACTAAATAAATGTCTTATAGGTTCCGAATTATGTTATTAATGAGTATAATTTCATATTCAATGAACTTAAGTTCAATAGGGGAACACATTCGTTCTTAAGGTGAGGGTTCTCTACCAGAACATCCATTTTCATTCGGGTTACTTTAATTTTCCAATTACTTCAATGAAATTACTATGTATTATTATGTACTCATGAATTCTTTTTGAGTATTCTATACATATACACCAAACAGAATCCTTCCTTATTTTGTGGATAGTTACATTTTTTTCACGAATCTGATGAATAGAGTTTTGAAGGAATATCTTGATGAATTTGTGGTGGTGTTTATTGAGGATATCCTGGAATACTCTAAAAGATATGAAGATCTTGAAAAACACTTGATCACTATTCTAAATACTCTTTGAAGAAATGAATTATATGGGAAGTTTAGAAAGTGTGATTTTTGGCTCCAATTAGTTTCCTCTTTGGGCCACATTGTCCCTAAGGATGGAATATCTGTAGGTACATCGAAGACAAAGGCTTTTAAAGAATGACCTAATCCATGAAATTTTTTTGAGGTATGTAATATTATTGGTTTAAAAGGTTATTATTAGCATTTCATTCATAACGTTTCCCATTTATCTAACCCAGTGACCAAGATCACACGAAAAGGGGTAATGTTCATATGGATAGTGGAATGTGAAGGGTGTTTTAATGAATTGAAGAAAAGAGTAGTGAATGATCCAATCTTGACTCTACCATCAGGTAATGATGGATTTGTGATCTTTAGTGATGTTTAAAAGAAAGGATGTGGTTGTCTCCTTATGCATAATTATAGAGTGATTTCCTATGAATCTAGGAAGATAAAAATCTATGAAGAAAATTATCTACCTCATGATATTGATTTAGTAGCAGCAATATTAGCTTTGATGATTTGGAGACATTAACTCTATGGTGAAAAATGTGAGATATATAAATATCATAATATTTTGAAATATATATTCTCACAGAAAGAACTAAACATGAGACAAAGGAGATGGATTGAGCTACTTAATAACTATGATTGCACAATACCCTACCACCCGGGGAAGGAAAATAATGTTGCAGATGATTTGGGAAGAAAGGATCATAGAACTCTAAACAAGATGAGAGTTGTAAGGGATCCATTGCACATAGATCTATTAAATATGGATATGATAATTATCAAGTAAAGTAACAAATCACTACTTTTTCAAATGGTTTCCAAACATTCATTACTGGAAAGGATAAAATGTTTTCAGGCTAATGATGAAGAGTTTTAAAAGAAGATTGAAGCTATAAATGCTAGTATGTAGACTGGCTTTATATATGAAGGTGGCATTTTGAAATTTGGAAAGAGGCTTATGGCTCCTTCTATTCCTGAGCTAAAGAGGGAACTATTGGATGATGCACATAGCTCTAATTTTTCTATACACCATGGTAGCACAAAGATTTATAGAGATGTGAAGAAACATTTTTTGTGGGAAAAAATGAAGAGGGATATTTCTGATTATGTGACAAGATGTTTTTTTTCAACAGGTGAAGTCGGGAAGACAACTTCATTGAGGATTCATGCAACCCCTTTATATTCCTATATAGAAATGGGATGATATTACAATGGACTTTTTCATTGGGCTAGAAAATAGTCCTTGAAAGAATGATGCGATATGGTTAATTATAGACCGTCATACAAAATCAGCACATTTTCTTACCATAAGAGTAGATTTACCACTTGAACATTTAGCAAGGCAATATATTAATGATTTTGTAAGACTTCATGGTGTACCCTTATCAATTTTTTCTAATCGTGATCCCCATTTTACATCATAATTTTTGAAAAGTCTTCAAAATTCCCAAGATACTAAACTTTGTTTGAGCACTTCCTACCACCCACAAACTAATGGACAATCAGAATGGACTTTTCAAAAATAGTAAGACATGTTGAGTTATTGTACATTTTACTTTCAAGGTATGTGGGATCAGTATTTACCTCTAGTAGAATTTTAATATAACATTATCTTCCATTCAATTATTTATATGGAACCATATTAAGCATTATATGGAAAGAGATTCCATACACCAACCTGTAGGAACGATGTTGGTGAAAGAAAGCTCGTAGGGCCAGAAATTGTTGAGGAAACAATGAAAAAGGTGAATATTACCCAAGAACATATCAAATCATCTAAAATTTAGAAAAAGATCTATGCATATAACTGAATAAAGGACTAGGAATTTCAAGAATGAGATTATGTTTTCTTAAAAGTATCTCCATGGAAGGGTATCATACGATTCAGATATAAGGGAAAATTAAGTTCGAGGTACATCAGGACTTTTGAAATTTGGGATCGAATTGAAATAGTAGCATTCTGTTTGGAAATGCCTCCAAGTCTCTCCAAGGTTTAAAATTTGTTCCACATGTAAATGATGAGGAAATACATTCCATACCAACACATTTACTAACCTATGAAAAAATAGAACATGAGCTCGATCTGTCTTATTGTGACAAGCATGTTAAGATTCTTAATACCAGAGAAAAAGTGTTGAGAAATTGGACAACTCATCTAATAAAGGTTCTTTAGAGGAAACCTAGGATGGTGGAAGCAACATTGGATCCTAAGGATCTTATGTTTAAGAAATACCCGAACCATTTTAGGTAACAATATTTTGAATTTTGAGGACGAAATTTTAGTAAGGAGGGAAGAATGAAATGAACCTATATTTCTTCAATGGAAATTCATTTCTTACAAATATGTCATAATAACAGGAAAATAACAACATAATCAACTACTAAGGGCTATGGGGCCCTTAAAACATTAGTTTTTCACTTATGTGATGTAAATTTTAAAAATCTGACACACATGGTTGCAATTCGTAAGTTATTTGGAGTCCAATAAGAAAAACATAATTTTTGGTGAATAGTAACCTACCCTTATGAAGGATAACATAACATTATAAATAGTGATATACCCTAATGAGTATTAACCTTACCTATGATAGTATATAAATAATATTCAAGTGGAAGTATGATATTATTATACTTTTGAATAAGTGAATAAATGTTTTAAACATATAATTTTTAGATTAACTTATAATATTAATTAAATATTAAATTAATCATATTTAGAATTTTTTTTGAAAAATGGACTTCATTTTTGGATTCTACACGTTGAAAAATGCTTAGGGTGAATATTTGGTATTTTTCTGGAAAACATGAATTTTTTATGAATAGTGAAATACGATAAAATATCATATATACAAATTATCAGTTAAATAAACTATGTATGATATCAAATGTTATGTAAGACCAATAGGTTCAAACTCACATGCATTTATTACAATTCTTGTTCATGGAATCATCACTATTTTTGGTCTTAATAGAAATTAATAAACTAATAATTAAAAAATTATGAAAAATCTCATCTCCTCCACCATAGAAACCCCATCTCACTCCCTCTTCCCTTCACTCCTATAAAGCCTTGTGCCATCTCCAAATTATGTTTAAATATCCTGAAAACCTTTTCTTTGACGTTCATCATGCTTTGGCCTCCTAAAAAGACCAAAACCTCTCCCGTAAAGAGGCTCTCAAGGAAGTTTGGTTCAAGAGGTAAATTCCTCTTTTCAATCCATTTTCTTTCCTTTTAAGTTCATTTGTTTTCTTTTTATATTATTACCTTTTCTTATCCCAATGTCGTGATTACACCATTACCATAAATGTACTGTAATTTTGTCATGATAGTGTAATAATTAATCATGATCTCTTCCTTTTACCTTATTTTATACTTGTAGCAAGAACACCGTCTGAGATGTGTCAACTTACCACATTCTAGGACAATGGGCCTTCGAATTCTGTTTTCATTCTCAATTCCGGTCATGAAACAATTCATTTTATGGTTGAACCAGATTAATATATATGTAATATACCCTATTTAATGTTCTATAATCACTTTGTACAAATGGTATCATGTTATATATAAAAATTAGTTCGTTGTAATCAAAACTAAAAAATTAACCGAAATAGTTATCATTAAAGTTCTATATAATAATTCATCCCCATTCCATATAACAAAGTTATATAAATGACCTATAACACCTATGGATGTTCATAAATAATATGTAATTTCAATTCTGGAGATTTACAACCATTCCACATGAACTCTATTACTTAAAAACAACTGAACCGATTATGAAAATAAAAAACTGAACACTCCAGAACAACAGATTTCAATATTATAACTTATCAATAAGGATATAATTTAACTAAAAATAATTATGATAAACTAAATACATGTCTAATAGGTTCCTAATTATATTATTAATGAGTATAATTTCATATTCTATGTAACACCCCGATATTTTATGAAAAATATTCTTTTTAATTTCATTAATGTCTTGTGTTGTACGCTACACCAAAAGGAGATTACACAACACGCATCCTTGACTTTCCTTGCATTACATGCAATCACGACCTTCCTCAATAGCGTGTGTAGTACGCAATACCGAGTTTCACTAAACAACGATATGCTATTATTAAAACTAGCAGTTATGAATAGTAATAACCACTTTTTGAAATTTTGTAAATTTTATTTTTCAAAATGGACTTCATTTTTGGATTCGGAATATCGAAATTATCTTAGGGTGAAATTTTGGTACTTTTCGAATAACTTTCATATTCTGATGAATAGTGAAAATTACTAAATTTTAATTAAAAACAACATTTTTAATTGAAATAATTAATAGTGATAAATTATTAATTTGAGTAGTTTTAAAGTATATTTAGAATATATTTTTACAATTTAATACAATGTTGTTCATTGAATGTAATTTCACATTTAAACCAGTTATAAACAAGTGTCAATCTTTTGATAGTTATTATCTCTTAAAAACACGCTATTTGTTTTGACGACGGGAATTAATTTTTAAATTAGTTAATGTAACTGATATGTTTTGAATTTGGTAAAATAAACATCATTTTTGAGTTCATAATATCAAATATATCTTAGGCCTAATTTTTTGTATTTTTCTGGAAACTTTCATTTTTTGATTAATAGTGAAACCACCAAGTGGTAGTAAAAAAAATGAATTTTTCATAAAACTTAATTTTACCGCTTCTGTAAGTGGAATTTCAAAAATCTGAGAGACACGGTTGATGTCAGTAAGTAAAATGTGGTTCAATGAGATGAAAATAATTTTTGGTGAATAGTAACTTTTTACTTTTTTTTACCACGGTAAAAAGTAAATAGGGTAATTAAGGGTAAAAATGAAATTATTATTACCCTAACATATGTACTAATTCTATTGAATAAGTGTAATTCGACCAAAAATAACCTTAGGAATAAAATATGACCATTTAGAACCACTTGGATTAGATTAGGACATTTATTATTATTTAATTCAAAGAAGAGTTAAAAGAGTTAAAATCAAAGTTTATTTACTAAAAAATATTTAATATATGGTTATACATAAGGTAAATTAGATTGTAAATATTCATTAGATAGATAATAATATTTCCTACATAATGATATTTTATTTATAATTTTTAGACATTAAATAAATTAATTAATTTATGACACAATGATGATGCAGTAATTACCATAATAGTGAAAAATTATAATAATTGATATTATAAATACCCAAATAAATATAATTTGAGAATTTTTTATGAATTACACTAATTTTATAGGTTAATATGACATGTTAGTATTGATTTAATTAACTTTGTTAAAACTAATCATTCTGTTATGAGTTTCACAAAGATCAATTAATAAATAGTGTCAAAATTGACATAAAATAGTTTTTAAAACAAATATTATATTATTAATTGTTATTTTATTCTTAAAAATCTAAGGTTCGGAAAAATGACTTAGATAAGATTATATATATTAATAATAAACAACTTGGTGTTCGTTTGGCTTGTTATAGTAAGATTATTAACCTTATAGTGTAAGGACACAAGAAGACACAATAAAAGTAAAATTATTTAACTTAATGTTAAATCTAAATGATAAGGTTAAAATAGGAACCTAAACTTGTCTAAATTCTATTTTGTGGGAGGATTTCGATCCATACCCACCTTAGCTTCAAAATAAATCAATTTGGAGCTATTTAAAACCGAATATGACTTTATAATAAAATAATATTTTTAGTTTTCCAGAGGAGCCCCTCTCCTCCCTTATAAAAGGGCACCTCCTCCCCGTCTTCCTCACACCACTTTGATCCTTCATTCTCGGCCAAACCCTGCCAATGTCTCCTCTACACTTCCCTAGAAACAACCTAGATGTTTTTTTCTTCCTCAAAGACCAATTTTAGTGCCCTAAGATGAGGTCTCAAAGAGGCATTTCAAAGAAGAGGTAATTTCCGTTACCAATTCTTTCACCTTTATTTCTTCTTCCACTTCTTCTTCTTAGGTTTTTTTCATTATGAAGTAATAAAATCAATATCAATCATATACTGATATGTTATCATAAGTATTAAACAACAATATTTCACCATCTATCCATCCTACAGAAAATGAAATCACCGCGCGTACGTACGTACAGAATACCATCTCCATGCCGTGGTGTAATCTATTTTCCACCACCACCTTACATGGATGGGTATAATGGTGTAAATAATGAATATATATGATTATTTTAAATTAATATTGATTCTGAAATAGTATACATACACTCCAATACAATTCCATGATCATGGGAACGATATCATCGCTCGTGCGTACGTACGGAATACCGTCTCCGCGATGTGATGTGACTCGTTCTACATGATCTTCATTGTATAATGATAATATAAATGGATTGAATGAATTAATATGATATATATTACACTAATAAAATTCTGTAAATGAGGTATCTATAACCTAAAAAGAAAAAATAGAATTTATTCGACAAAACACCCATAAGAACAAAAAGTAATAAACACCCGAATAACAAATAGTAATGAAATATTACTAATAATAAGCTAATAATATGACCATATATGATATCATAACAATGTGTATGATTCTGGAATAAGTCAATGACATTATTTAAATCATTATACAGGAGGTTAGGAAACTTACGAAGAAAATCGGACCTAAGGTAAGGGAAAATATCACAATCTCATTTTTATCTGAGATTGTTTATACTTTTTTATTTACTGGGGTGTATTTTATCATCCACATCCATGTTTCCACAATATGTAATATTATTTCCATTCACTTACAATTTTCTAAATCCAATTTTACCCTTAGGTGAGTTTTTAGTAAAAGATATGAAAGGAATCTTTTGTCGTTTTTCGTACGAGGTGCTTTTTGACTTTTCCGACAAAAGTACGAGAAGAATGTTTTTTTAACTTATACGGCATGAATGGATTTTTAAAACAATATTTCCAAGAATCATCCTTTACAAGTTTTCAAGTTTATTTTTAATCAAATTCTTTTCATTTAAAATTATATGACATGTTAAGAAAGGAAAAAAATTTTTGAAGTAGAAAGGATATTTTCCTCAATAATGGAGTTCAAGAGTTTTATCAAAATTATTTTTCATCTAAGATAATATAGGGTTCTATTTATATCCCTATTATTACATGGATTTTATTATGTTGTGATGGAAATATTTTTATGAATTCCTTTATCTTATATGAATTGTTTTATGATGTCATGATTTTTAAGATTCCCATTTTTATTACATGGGTTATGCTATGATGTATGGTTTATGATTTTGTGGCACACATAAGAATGATATCATTATGAGATGGGTGGGACCTATATCTCCCTCAAATGCATTGGGTAAAGATTTTATATCTCATGAGATAGACATGGTTGGAACGACAGGTTAAACCAGTTCAGTGAAACAGGACTGAAACGAGGAGTGAACTCAGTTCAGAAATAGACTTTGTCCACTAAGATAGTCTTGGATATGAGACTTGACTAATAAGAAATGATTCTATATGATTATGTGTGGATGCCACATTGTTTCATGTTTTAAGTTATGATTATTGGGATTACATTTCACTACTATGATTTATCCCATGTTATGAAATTATGATCTCTTTTGCAGGTTAAGATTTCCAAAAGTTATGTTCTTATCAATATGATGTGATTGGTATTTCTTTTGTTTACCATTACTGGGCATTTGAGCTCACCCTTTTATATGTTTTCTTTCCCCAGGCCAGGAATAAGGTTATTAAGTAGGATATTCCAAAAAGGGACTCCTAGATATGATGAAATAAATGGGAGGCAAAGTAGATGCTTTATGAACCAGTTGTTTATGTTTCCCAGTTTCTAAAGACTCTATACCTATACTGTCTTTTCCTGGTTTTTTTATATGTTCTAATAAATGTGCTTAAATTCTGAAGAAATAAAAATGAATGTAAAGTATGGTTCTTTATAGCGGGGGGGGGGGGGGGGAGGGGTCCTCTATTTATAGGCAAACTGGACCCCCCTGCGCGGTGGCGCGCAAGCCTTCCCTCGGCGTGCAGGTTCCGGCACGCAGGTGATCCTCCCTAGCCTCTGTCGCACTACTCACTTGCGCGACCTACAAATATACTTTCACGACCTTCTTTCCTTTACCATATTTTGAAGTTATGATATTGAAAAACAATAGGCTTTAAAGTTTCCAGTCCTCCTAGGCATTGGTGCCCAATTCTCTTTACGGCGTGCAGGTCACTTGCGCGACCAACCCAAAACTTGCACGGCCATTACCCCTTTGCCATTTTCCCATGTTCTGATCTTGAAAAAAATATGGCACGCAAGTTTCTTCTTCATCTAGTACTTGGTGCGCAAGTCTCTTTTCCAAAAACACTTTTCTCCATTTTTCAATTTTCAGGCCCAAAAATTTGGCAAACACTAGGAAACAGCACTACCTTCAATACTGTTGTCTGCTTGAACTGTATGATCTCTTTGCTGGTACACATTATGAACTTCCACTTTTGATTGACAACAAACACAAACCATAATCCAAATCATGCATAGAATACCATGGTTCCAACAAGATATACATATGGGGGACTTGTTGTGAATTAATGATCTCAACTTCTGTTATGACCATTCTTTCCGCACAGAGCCGAAGTAAGTATGATTGGGGTTGATTGTGGAATGGTTAGTGCATGACCGCTCGACAAATGAATGATTATTACTTTATTTATAATTTAATTATTTTTATGAGATACAACTATTATTCATGTGAGATTATGTTAAGGATGCTTTGGTGGTGTCCTAATGGGTTTATATTAATACCCTACACTGACATCTTTATGCTTGTGAAGACTTAATGTTCAGGGATCTAGGGAAGGGAAAGGGTCTAATGAAAGGGAGTTGAGGAGATAGTTCATGTTCATGGGGGAAGAACCATGATATAATTCATATATCACCCTGATATTTTAAAATATATTTTCTCTTAAAATTAATTTAATTTCTTTGATATCTTTCATTACACCAATAACGAGTTTAAATGAACCACAATATACTATTAAGATATTATTATTAAAATGAGACCATTATTACATAGAAATTAAAATTAAGGGTATTAATAAGACTAACATATTATGGGAAAAAGGTTTAAAGGATCTAGATAAAGCAAGTATATTTTTGTAAAGTTATTATATGCTTTAAAAATTCATTTTTTCTCAAAATAATTTTTATTGATTTTTGTAATTCATAATATAGTTAATATTTTTAAATTTTATAAAATATATTTGAAAAAATGAAATTTGTTTTTTAATCATAATTTCATAACTATATATGAGTGAATTGTTTTGATAATTTTTCAAAACGATTGATTTTTTGATGAATATTGATTTTTTTTGATTTGTTTGAAAACGTTATTTTTATTTCAAGAATTTTAAAAGTTCCATTTTGTTTTAAAATGGTTTAAAAGTAAAAATATTAAATTTTTTTAGAAATATTCCAAATAATATAAATGGAATCACTTTTATGATTGATTTTGGTATAAAAACCTTTTACAGTTAAGATGTCAAGAAAAACATTTTTCATCGTGTTTTGAGTGTTTAATTTTAAATTAAATTCCAAATATTATATGAAATTAATTTTAAAATTGATTCCATAATTTGAATCATAATTTTATAATTTGGTAAATATATTTCTTTTATTTTTAATCATTATTAAAAGTAACCATGGTAAATTTTTTTCATTACGGTAAGGATTAAAAAAGTAAAACAGGGTCACAACTTTATGATAAAGCTTTAATTTTTTTGACACTCAACTTTGTCTGATTGGATGAATACATTAATATAATAACAATCCATGTTTTTAAAATATTAAAACTTTGTGCCATTTTTCTTTGATGATGACCTTTATAATATTTAAGTAAAGGATAAATTAAAAAGTGCCACTCTCTTGTTTTTTATATCTATAATATTTGTATATGGGGTTAAAAAACATAGGCTTGGTTATAAATGGTTGTTGAAAGATTATTTTTTTATCATGGACTTTTTTTTTCAATTTTTAGTTATGAAATCATAACATTAAATTCTTACACAATGTTGATACACTGCTTGTGAAAACTATAAAAAATAAATTAAACGACATTAAAGACTCTATAAATAATATTTTTTGGGTGAGTTTTAGCATCCAAAGAATTTTGAAGAAAAATATAGCATATTGAAGATGTTTCAAGTGATTTTATTAAAATTAAATATTTTAATTTGTATATTTAATGTCAAATTAAATGAATAGTGTCAAAAAATAACATTGATGGAATTTTATGAAAATAATATTTTACTAAATTAATTACAAAATTTTTAAAATATTTAAAGTGAAAATGGGGGATAATATATAATCTAAAATTTCATCCCTTTTCCATTTATGATCCCATTTTCTCTTTATATGTTAAAATTATAACCTTTTAATATTTAAAATCCATTACCTCAGTTAAGGTTAAAGTTGGTTAACGAAGTGGTTAATACAAAAGATAAGGTTTAAAATGATATCTAAACCTATAAAAATTTGATTGGATGATTATATTAGTTTCATAAACTCCTTGTTAGTGAATATATTCTATTTTTGGAAATATTTTAAATGAGTTGGACACATATTATATTATAATATTTTTTGTATTTCTAAAAATGGCATTAATTATATTTAAAATAAATAATATTTATTAAATGATTTAAAAATAATTAAAATTTTATCTTCATAAAAATTAATGATATATGGTTTAAAAAATAAACCATGACCCATTTTTGGATATTTTTTCCTTTTATGGCAATGATATTCACCCTAAAAAAGAATAAAACTTTAATGTTGTGTTAATTGTTAAAAGGGTTAACAAAGGGTTAAAACTGGAATATAAGAGTGAAAACATAACCAAAACATGTCTAAAAAATATTTTTTGTGAGTATTTAGACTCAAAATAAGATTATATTATAGTTCTATCAATTTTTAATAATTTTTACTTGAAAAATAATTTATATTAATTTAATAATGTAAAAAATTATGAGAATTCCCATCCCCTCACTTTTAAAAGGACACCCGCTCTCTCTTTTCATTACATAACTTTGAGTAAACTAGCTCAAAAAATATATACTAATTTTTCTTATAAAATTACCTATAATTTATTTGGTTATTATATTCTTAAAATAAAATTAAAAATTTCATTAATAAGGGATTTAATGTAAGTATATAAAAGATGAAGTAATCATCTTTAACAACCCTCTCAAATTTATCGCTTTTTATAGTTTATAAATTTTTTTCCCAAAATAAAATAAAAAATAATTTGTCATATTTATATTAATATGTAATTATGATAATGAGATAATAATATTCCATCTAATTTCCATTCTATGAAAATTTAAAACATCGTTCATACATATGTACGACTTACCATCTCTACGTAGCGGGGTAATTTTTTTCACCAGCAATTTACTTGGATGGTTATAAAGATGTTAATGAGGAATATCTAGGATATTCAAGACATAATTAATCTTTTTAAATTATAATATCATATATACCTTATTACTATTCAATCCTTTGGAATATGATAATGGTACTCATGCATATTTGTGGACTACCACCTCCACAAAAAGATGAGATCCGTTTTTCATTTTTGTATTATATAGATGTTAATAAGGATAGATTTAATTAATATATAAGAAATATATTGTAATGACCATACCCTAGTTACCCAGAGTCGATACATTATTATATATAATTGTCATGATCACAAGGGATCAAGTCCCTAAAGACTGATTAATTTAGTAGCATTGGAAGTACTAGATACATACAGAAGTTTTACATTACATCATTAAAATAAAGAAAAAAACATTTTTTCCCCTCTGAACACACTCATATACCTTAGCCTATTCCTAAAGGTTAATCATGATATACTTCTTCACATCCTGGAAAAAATAAAATATAGAAAGGGGTGATCTCAGATGCTCATTGAGGATAACAATATAGCAGAAACTTTCATAAATAAGTATAAACATTTAAGGCAATGTATACGACGAAGAAACATGCCTTTTAAACTTAAAATTCCGCATAATATGGAAAATATAAATCAAATAATTCCATTTACTTATTCAGATGGATATTGTACTAGTACAATATTCACATGTAATATCAATATCTAATTTCATAATGATAGAATGCGTAATGCCAGACATCATAACCACATAGTCAAGACCTCGTGCCAAGACTACACAAAATATTTTGACATGGCCTTATACCAAGACACTAGTTTGTCTCATGAGACCTAATTATGCATTGAGGAGCTATAACAGGCTCCACTCGTCACTTTCTTATTCCAATTCATTCCTTATATGAAAAGGTTGAAACATAATCAAAACATTTGTATTAAAACTAGCATATAAAATGTCAATATTTTAACCACAAACCATGAATGGTATAAAAATAGCACATCCACAGTCAAACATAACTCATTCAATACAATATGGAAGATTGTATTATAATAAATTGACCTCAATCGAGAATAATGAAGGATATTGACTTAGATGAAAATAACTGTCAAAACTATTTGAGAGAAATATCCCTCTTTTTCTTAAAAATACTTAAAAGTATCACTATTTATCAAGAATCCGTTTAAAATATATTTTTGAATCAAAGTGTCCCATACCAATTTGAAACTTTTAAAAGTAATTTTAATTTTAAAACATTAACATCCATATAAATAAATCCTTAAAACCATTTTTAAAACATAGACATTAATGAGAAATATTTAGAAGAATAAATCTTTAAAACATTTAAAATGATATTTTAGTAAGAGTTCCTAAACAAATGAGAGACGATTTAATACAAATAATTTTGGAAGAAAAGAATTATAATATCATTAGAATAAAGGGATTCATTATATACTATTTCAAAGTATAGTATATACACTATATAAATGTGAATTGGTGCATAACAACAGAGAAGTCCCAATGGAATATAAGTTGAGATGAAATCCCTTATAAAGAATGTATCCTTAGGTTAAATATAAATCAAAGACATAATTATGGGTGAAAAATATAAATACACTAAATTTTATTGGATATTAAGTGTAAATCAATCAGAGTACATTCACACATATTCTTGTAAAAACAACACCAATGACTTGGATGTTTAACTCAATGAATAGAAATTGAGTTAAAATTACTCTTATCAAGTTTGTATCGATAAATTGAAAATTTATCAATTGAGTTATTATGTGTATCAAAAGTATATACACACAAAGGGGAGTCAAAATTACTACATAAGAAAATAAATAGTTATTTCATACATAATCTTGGAGAAAAATAATCAATGAAGTTTGCATGAAACCGAATGTGTGGAAATTGAAATTTGAAATTATCTTACCAATTTGGTAACTTACGAAACATACATCCCATTAAAGAAGGATCATACAATTTTGATTTAAATACCCATAAATTAATGTAAATTACAAAAAGAATACAATCATAGGCAGTATATACATCACAGAAAAGTTAATAATGGAAGATATAGCATGAATCTCACAGGAATAAAAGTGAGATGAAAACCCCTTACCTTGTACTTTCCCTTAGTTTAGGGTACCTTAAACACATTTATAACGGTAAAATAACTATTAATAAATTAAAAAAGAACCATATACATAAATTTGATATCATATATGATTTTTTAATATTGCTTTGTTAATAATATTTCTGTAGTATCATTGTTTCGAGTGTTAACTGATTTGTTTTTCTTTATATGTTTAGTTATGTAAGTCATGTTTTTTATGGATCAGATGTATTTGATTCATATAGAGAATTATATTATGTTCTTAAAACTGATTTATTAATCATAAAATGATATTTATTCTCTAATTGTTACGATGGGGAATGAATCTCATCGCGTTCGTGGAGACGGTAATATGTACGTATGCACGAGCAATAATACCATTTTATTAATGGTTAATCACTTGTATTTGGATGGTATTTCGTATATACAGAATCATTAACATGTTAAATTTATTATTTACATCAATTATACTCAATATTATACCCATCCAAATAACTAAGTGTTGAATAACAAAGTACCTCACGACGTTAAGATGGTAAGCCGTACCTATGCTCGTATGATGACATTATCATTCATAGGATGAATAGAATAATGAATATGGTTTTAACATAATTATAATAATGTCATAGTATGTATAAGGTACTATAGTTTTTATTTTGGTATGGATACAACAAAGAAAGAGGAAGTGGAAGAAGAAAAGAACATTGAAAGAGGTGATGAAATAATTACCTCTTCTTCGAGAACTTCCTTTTGATTTGATCAAAAGGGCTCCTTAGTTTGGATTTATGATCAAAGTAATGATTCTAGGTTGAATTTAGGGTATTTGGGAGGTTATTTGAGTAGGGTTTGGCCGAGAAAAATGTCTTTGGAGGTGTTATTTTGAGAGAAGGGAAAGTAACTTTTTATAAGAGAGGTGAGGGACTCTTTAGGAAAACCATGAAATATTATTTTTATATATAATCATATTCAGTTTATAATGGCTCCAAAAGAAATTATTTTTTGAATAAAGTAGGGATGGGTTGAAAACCTCTCAATCAATTGGTTTTATAGAGGTTTAGGTCACCATATTAACCTTATATTTTGGATTTAACTCTTGGTTAAATAGTTTAACATTTACCATGTCTCCTTGTATTTTTATATTATACGGTTAATAAATATACTATAAGATGGCAAGAGAGCCCAATGAGGTTCATTAATGAAATATATATTATTATATAAGTCTTGTTTGTTAACCTTAGATTTTTAGGACTGTTATATATTTTAATAATATAGTATTTGTTTTTAAAAAGACATTTATGTCAATTTTGACATTATTTAGTATTTGGTTTTTGTGAAATTCATAAAAATATGATTTATTAGAAAAAATAAATTTAATAAACCCTAAAATGTAATATTTACCTATAAAATTTGTTTAATACATCAAACGTCTAAATTTACATTTATGTTAACATTTTTAATGTCAATTATTTTAATCTTTCATTAATTTTGGAATTACCGCATCATCATTGTGTCATAAATAAATTTAATTATTTAATGTTTAAAAATTATTAATAAAATACCATGATGTAGGAAATATTTTTATATTTATGATGAATATTTATAGTCGAAATTATCTTATGTATAACACTATATTAATTTTTTTTTATTTATTAAACTTTGAATTTAACACTTTTAACTCTTCTTTAAATAAAATAACAATAAATGTCTTAATCTAAAACAAGTGGACCAAAAAGATCATATTTTATTACTAAGGTGTATTTTGGTCAAAATACACTTATCTAATAGAATTTTTACATATTTTAGGGTAATTATAATATCATTTTTACCTTTAATTTCCCTATTTAATTTTAACCGTGGTAAATAAAATTCCAAAGTTACTTTTTAGAAAAAATTATTTTCATCTTTTTGAACAACATTTTACTTAATAATTTCAATCGTGTCTCTTGGATTTTTGAAATTCAATTCATAGAACTGATAAAATTATGTTTTATACAAATTTTCTAACGTACCTATAAGGTGGTTAAAAGACGTTAAAATATTAAATTAAATTTTATACATCTAATTTTATTATATAATGACTCAAATGAATTAGATTGACATGTGTTTATGTCTAGTTTAAAAGTGAAATTAACTCCAATGACCAAAAATGGATTAAATGATTAAAATATAATCTAATTATACTTAAAACCATTCAAATTTATAATTTAACACTCTAAATTATTTTGATTAAAAAAGTTGTTTTCAATTAAAATTTAGTATCTTTCACTATTCATCAAAAAATGAAAGTTACCAGAAAAACACAAAAAATTCATCCAAAATAAATTTTTATGTCCGGCTTCTAAAAAATAATTTAATTTCATGAAATTGAATATATAAAAGTGTAAAATATTGGATTTAGAAAAGGTTATCCATTAAAAGGTGGAAGAACTGCATTTTTTGAAAAATACTTCTTTAATCTAAAAAATTGAATTTGTCCTTATATTATGTCTAATAAACACAAAAGATGAATGTTAAAATTATATGGGATATATATAATTTAAAATTTGGTTCTACTATTCATAACCACTTTCTAAACGGCTAGTTTGATAGGTCATGGTGCACTTGCACTTGGTGTTGCGTACATCACATGCTATTGTATTATTCAAAGAGAAGCATACCATAGAAGCTTGGGGTGTTAAATTCTTCACTCCTTAAATATATTGCATCCTCACAATTTTAAAGTGGTATTTGTAAATAAAAGTTAACAAAAAATATAAAATACCTTTTTGGAAATCCCACATCAGAAGTAGGATTAATAAAATTTAGTCTTAATAAGAGGGAAAGGGAAATGAAAAAGTCTCCACCAAATTAGGATTTCAAATAGGAGAACATTGGTTGTTATTATAATTGGAGTAGAAATGTTAATATTTATAGGGAGTGATTGATGTCATAAATCACAAACAAGTGAATGGAAAATTACGGGCCTCAAATCCATAAATCTATGATGAATAACATAAGGTACTAGGATAGAAAATTTTTGGGTTTAAGATCCTTTACCTAAGGTTTAAGAATTAATTTCGTAGAGACCCGAAGCTTAACGTACATAGACATTACATTAATTTTGTGGAATACTTAGTACATAACAAAAACACACACACAAGGACCGTAATAGTTTAGTGTCTTTGGAAACTCGGAATATAATCTTCTAATCGTGGTGAAAGATCTTCAACATATCCCATAAAGATCTTCTTTTTTTTTTACCTAAAACCTTTATTTATATCATGGGGAAAGGAAAACATAAAAGGGTGAGCTCAAATGCTCAGTAAGGGTAAACAAAAGAAATATCAATCACATCATGTACATAAGGACATAACTTTTGGAAATCTTATCCTGCAAAAGAAATCATAATTTCATAACATGGGATAAATCATAGTAGTGAAATGTAATCCCAATAATCATAACTTAAAACATGAAACTTTTTGGCATACACACATAATCATAGAGAATCATTTCTTATTAGTCAAGACTCATTGCCAAGAATATCTTACTGGACAAAGTCCCTTTCTGAACCGAGTTCACTCCTCGTTTCAGTCCTGTTTCACTGAACCGGTATAACCTATCGTTCCAGCCATGTCTATCTCATGAGATATAAAATCTTTACCCAATGCATTGGAGTGAGATATAGGTCCCACCCATCTCATAATGATACCATTCTTATGTGTGCCACAAAATCATAAATCATAAATCATTGCATAACCCATGTAATAAAAATGGGATTCTTAAACATCATGACATCATAAAAAAATTCATATAAGATAAAGGAATTCATAAATATAATTCCATCAACACATAATCAAATCAATGTAATAATAGGGATAGAAAGAGAACCCTTTATTATCTTAGATGGAAAATAATTTTGATAAAACACTTGAACTCCATTCTTGAGGAAAATATCCTTTCTGCTTCAAAAGAACTTTTCCTTTCTTAACATGTCGTACAATTGTAAACTAAAAGAAGTTGATTAAAAATAAACTTAAAAACTTGTAAAGGAAGCTTCCTGGAAATAATGTTTTAAAAATCCATTCATGCCGTATAAGTTAAAAAACATTCTTCGTACTTTTGTCGGAAAAGTCAAAAAGTACCTCGTAACATAAAGAAAGGAAAGATTCCTTACATACCATGTAGTAAAAGTCAAAAATGGGTAAAAAGGACTTTAAACATACATGAAAACACTTTTATAAAACATGGACATGGATGATAGAAATAACCCCAGTAAATACTTACGAATAAGCAATCTCGGATAAAAATGAGATTTGCAAAATTATCTCTTACCTTAGGTCCGATATGCTTCATACGTATCCGAACCTCCTGTATAATGATTTAAATAATGTTATTGACTTATTACAGAATCATATTCATTTTTATGATATCATATATGGTTCATTTATGAGTTTATATTACCCGTTCTTTTGTAAATTCCATGCTAAAGAGCGTTTTGGGTAAAATCGTTTTATTTATCGTACATGTTTAGACTTGTTCTTGATATTATTATTTATAACCTAATTTACTTAATTAAGAATGTAAAACATGATTTATATGTAATATATATTCATCATATACATATATATTATAGATCGATAAAAGGAATGAAATACACCGTTCATGGAGACGGTAGGCCGTACGTACGCATGAATGCTATTTTCATTTCCTTATTGAGTTGAATGGAATTAAGTAGATGACATAAATATATATATATATATATATACATAAATCCAGTAGCTTTATAATTTCATATATTTCATTATTATTTCTTATATATACTTTATAATCATTCTTAAATGGTTAACATGGAGAATGAATCTCATCGCGTCGTTGAGACTGTAGTCTGTACGTACGCACGAGCGGTGATATCGTTTCCATAATTAATGGATTGAATTGGAGTGGATGATACAATATATCAGAATCATTATGATGTTATAATAACTATTTATAGTTATTCTTTACACCATAATACCAATCCATGTAAGGTGTTGGTGGAAAAACAGATTACACCACGGTGTGGATACGGTATTCCGTACGTACGCACGCACGGTGATTTTGTTTTCCATAGGATGGATAGAAGCTGAAATGGGGTTGTTTCATTTTTATAATAACATATAAGTATATTAGTGATACTTATGTTATTACTTTATAATGAAACAACTAAATAAGAAGAAGTTGAAGAAGAAAGAAGTTTGAAAGAATCGATAGAAGAAATTACCTCTTCTTCAATACGCCTCTTTGAAACCTCCTCTTAGGGCACTAATATTTGTCTTTGAAGTAGACCAGGACCTCTAGAATGTTTCTAGGGAAGTGGAGAAGAGAATTTGACAGGTTTTGGCCGATCTTGAAGGCTAAAAGTGGTGTGAGGAAGAGAGGAAGGAGGTGCCCTTTTATAAGGGAGGAGAGGGGCACCTTTGGAATAACTAACAATATTATTTTATTATAAAGTCAAGTTCGGTTTTAAATAGCTAAAAATTTATTTAATTCAAAGATAAGGTGGGGATAGGTCGAAATACTCTCATCAAATAGAATTTAGACAAGTTTAGGTTCCTATTTTAACCTTATCATTTAGATTTAACATTAAGTTAAATAATTTTACTTTTACCGTGTCTTCTTGTGTTCTTATATTATAAGGTTAATAAACTTACTATAAGCAGAAAAAAGAACCCCAAGTTGTTTATTATTATTATATATAACTTTATCTAAGTAATTTGGCCAATCCTTAGATTTTTAGGAATAAAATAACAATTAATAATATAATATTTGTTTTAAAAACTATTTTATGTCAATTTTTACACTATTTAGTAATTGATTTTTTTGAAAATCATAAGAGAATTATTAGTTCGAAAAAAGTTTCTTAAATCAATACTAACATGTCATATGAGACATGAAAATTAGTGGAATTCATAAAAAGTCTCAAATTACATTTATTTGGGTATTTATAACATCAATTATGTCAATATTTCATTAATGAGATAATTACTGCATCATCTTTGTGTCATAAATAAATTAACCTTTTTAAAGTCTAAAAATTACAAATAAAATATAATTATGTAGTAAATCCTTTTAGATTTATAATTAATATTTATAGTCGAATTTATCTTATGTATAACCCTATATTAAAAATGATTTAGTTTTTAAACGTTGATTTTAACTATTTTAACCCTTCTTTAAATAAATTAATAATAAATGTCCTAATCTAATCCAAGTGGGCCTAAATGGTCATATTTTATTCCTAAGGTTGTTTTTGGTCGAATTACACTTATCCAATAGAATTAGGACACGTGTTAGGATAATAATAATATCATTTTTACCCTTAATTACCCTATTTACTTTTAACCGTGGTAAAAAAAAGTAAAAAGATACTATTCACCAAAAATTATTTTCATCTCATTGAACCACATTTTACTTACTGACATCAACCGTGTCTCTCGGATTTTTGAAATTCCACTCACAGAAGCGGTAAAATTAAGTTTTATGAAAAATTCAGTTTTTTTAACTACCACTTAGTGGTTTCACTATTAATCAAAAAATGAAAGTTTCCAGAAAAATACCAAAAATTAGACCTAAGATATATTTGATATTATGAATTCACAAATGATGTATATTTTATCAAATTCAAAACATATCAGCTACATTAACTAATTTAAAAATTAATTCCCGTCGTCAAAATAAATAGCGTGTTTTTAAGAGATAATAACTATCAAAAGATTGACATTTGTTTATAACTGGTTTAAATGTGAAATTACATCCAATGACCAACATTGTATTAAATTGTAAAAATATATTCTAAATATACTTTAAAACCACTCAAATTAAAAATTTATCACTATTAATTATTTTGATTAAAAAAGTTGTTTTTAATTAAAATTTAGTAATTTTCACTATTCATCATAAAATGAAAGTTATCCGAAAAGTACCAAAATTTCAACCTAATCTAATTTAGATATTCCGAATCCAAAAATGAAGTCCATTTTGAAAAATAAAATTTACAAATTTTCAAAAAGTGGTCATTACTATTCATAATAGCTAGTTTTAATAATATTTTAATAGCATATTGTTGTTTAGTGAAACTCATTATTGCGTACTACACACGCTATCAAGGAAGGTCAAGATTGAGTGTAATGCAAGGCAAGTCAAGGATGCGTGTTGTGCAAGCTCCTTTTGGTGTAGCGTAAAACACAAGACATTAATGAAATTAAAAAGAATATTTTTCATAAAATTTCGGGGTGTTACATTCTACCCCCCTTAAAATGAATTTCGCCCTCGAAATTCGCCGGGGTTATAAATGGTTTACTCATCGAAAGTTTCCTTAATAAAAACCCACATTGTAAAAAGGAATACCAAAAGAAATCTTTAAAAACAAATGTATGAAATGTAACGGTTACCCAAATAAACTAATCACTAGGTTTCCACATAGATGAAAATATGAATATGGAAGAGAAATCTAACCATCATGTTCTGATGGAGAGTGGTAGAGAACATGGCTACGGAAAATCCAGAAATCAAAAATCCATATATTTGTGATGATCTAAGGTACCATCTGATTCATCGGATATAAGGGCACTAGGACAACATTTTTGGTTTTCAAGATCATTTCCCTAAAGTTGATGAAATTGGAATTAGAATAAATACTTTCGTGATTTTGGTGTAGTCTCACCGTTAGTAGTTCTTTGGACAATTTCCACTTCATCTCTTAAAGAAATAAAGTTTAATTTGTCATTCGTGATGTGTTAGAAGATCATGTGATAGAATGAGGGGTCATTCCATCTGTCTCAAACAAAAGGTTAGAAAAGTTATCAAAAAATACGTAAGTCCATATATAGTGAGATTAATCAAATATGGTTCCTAAAATGGACTTATACTTCTTATGTTATACTGATTAATATAATAAAACTAGTTTCTACTAAACAGGGACTTCCTGTAGGCCATTGGTAGGTGATAAAGGCCAGTCGCACTTCGGTTGTGGGTTCGATTCCCACAGCCTTGTCCGACGCGATGGGTTGTCACCAGTCCTACAGGTTGTCCTTTTTCTAAAACTATATTACTATAACATCCCATCAATAATATCGAAAAATACTAACTTATTTCCAACATAAACCATTTCAATCTTTAGGCTTATCTAAAATACTTCGGTCCAAGCTCATAGTATAATGAAAATTATTACTTGTAATGTCACATAACAATCACGTGAATGCCATCATTTATCCCCATATATCATAAGATATATCTTGTTGGTCAAATTTCAAACATGTAAATACCTTAATCATGTATTTTCTTGAAGAATTAATACCCATTGAACCTTAGTGAAAACATGAATGAAGTTAAAAGTTAACACTTTCCACAAACCAAAATCCTCAAAATTCTTTATAATCAAATCATGATATCACTTAGTCCTTATATCAATCATGAGCTCATGAATGCTGTTAAACATTTAATTTTCTCGTTTTCCCTTAATTATGCGCATATCATCTTATTTAAAAAAATATTTCAATCACTTTCCATGTTTACTGATACCATAAATTTATTGAATACCACAATAGACCAATACATAAATATTCCAATATTCCATGATACTATATACAACATTATTTTGGAATCCCATTACATAAACACTTAATCATTCCCCCACATCGTTGTCATATTCAACATCACCAATAGTGATCGCATGTGACTTCCCTTTGTCCTTTTCCTTAAGCGGTTGCTCATGTCGATCATCACTAACTCTTGGATTAGGGCATTTATTAGCATAATGCCCCATTTCCTTACACTTGAAGCATTGAAGTGTTGGTGGGGCATTCTCTACAGTCTTTTCTTTATCATTAGAAACCCTTTTTCCATTACTTTGACACTCAGCTGCTCGATGACCTTCTTTTCCACACTTAAAACATTTTCTAGTCCCTTTAAGACAATCTCCACCATGCTTCTTTCCACACTTTGAGTATAAGGAAACATTCATCTTCTTTTCACCATTATTCTGAGATTTCTCCTTGAACTCCACTTTTCGTTTCTTGTCAAAACTATGAGATGGATAAGTAACACCAACTTCCATTTCTACCTTGATAGCACAATGAAAAATTTCTTCATAGCTACTGAAGTCTCTTATAGCTAATTCCCTTCGAAGACTTGGTTTTAAGCCAGTGAAGAATCGATCAACTTTACTTTCAGGTTGGATGATAAAGCCAGATGCATACCTTGCAAGCCTTGTAAAATTCTATTCGTATATACCAACAGATTCATCATCCTTTTTCTTTAGTTCAATAAACTCCTTCTCCATATTTGTTCGAAGAATACGAGGGATGTACTTATTGAAAAATAAGTTATTGAACTCGTCCCATTCCATGGACTCAATTTCATCTCTTGGCCTTGTATTCTTGACAAGATTCCACCATTGATCAGCATCACCTTCCAAACGATATACTGATAATATGACTTTATCATGTTCAGAACATTGAAGAATAGAAAATATCTTTTCAGTGGTAATGATCCATTGTTCAGCAACAAGTGGATCAGAAGACCCACTGAAAGAAGGTGTACGTTGCCTCATGAAGGACTCAGTAGAATATTGTTCCCTTCTCTGCTCATTTGGAAGTCTAGAATGATTCATAGCTTGTGTAAGTATAGTAATAAGACTTTGCACTCCATCTCCCATAACATTTGTTTGTTCAGGAGGACAATCATTGCATTGTCTATTACATTGATCAACACGGTTCCTTCGGGTTCTAGCCATCGTCTAAAACCCAAAAAGAATACTGTGAGAGGAAAGAATCACACTAGGGAAAACAACATATAAAGGGGGAGTAACCTCAATATCTAACACCTTAGGTTAAATTCTAAGATCGTTACCGTAGTTCTAGGACTATATCCTATACATATACTTGTCCTTAGGGACATCCCTAGACATACCTTCGTAATATCTCTAGGGATTTCACTAACATTTTCGCAACCTAGTTTCCAAAGGTTGACTAAACCTTTCCTCTGATACCAACTGTAGAGACCCGAAGCTTAACATACATATACATTACATGAATTTTTCGGAATACTTAGTACATAACAAAAACACACACACAAGGACCGTAATAGTTTAGTGTCTTTGGAAACTCAAAATATAATCTTCTAATCATGGTGAATGATCTTCAACATCTCCCATAAAGATCTTCTTTTTTTTACCTAAAACCTTTCTTTATATCCTGGGGAAAAGAAAACATAAAAGGGTGAGCTCAAATGCTCAGTAAGGGTAAACAAAAGAAATATCAATCACATCATGTACATAAGGACATAACTTTTGAAAATCTTATCCTGCAAAAGAAATCATAATTTCATAACATGTGATAAATCACAGTAGTGAAATATAATCGCAATAATCATATCCAGACATGGATATATTTCTTAGAAAACCCACATTATATTTACATTACCAAAAAATTTGAATGTTATTCTATAATAATCCCCAATGTCTACCATTGGGTTATGTCATCTAAACAGTGTTTTTTTCTAAATCTACTTTCCAAGGTCTGTACTAAACTTCCTCTGATACCAAATGTAATGCCCCAAACCTTGTTACCCAAAGTCGATGCATTATTACGTATCATTGTCATGATCACAAGAGATCAAGTCCTGAAAGACCAATTAGTTTAGTAGCCTTGGATGTACTAGATACATACATAATTTTTACATTGCATCATGAAATAAAGAAAAAAAACATTATGTCCCCTTTGAAAACACTCATATCCCTTAGCTAATTCCTACAGGTCAATCATGATATACTTCTTCACATCTTGGAAAAAATAAAACATAGAAGGGGGTGATCTCGGACGCTCATTAAGGATAACAATATAGCGAAAAATTTCATAAATAATCATAAACATTTAAGGGAATGTATAAGACTAAAACAGAAGCCTTTTAAACTTAAACTTCAGCATAATATGGAAAATATAAATCCAATAATTCCATTTACTTATTCACATGGATATTCTATTTGTTAAATAATCGCATGTAATATCAATAGCTAATTTCACAATGATGGATTTCATAATGTCAGACACCATAACCACATAGTCAAGGCCTCGTGCCAAGAATACATATAAGATTTTATCAAGGCCTTATGACAAGACACTAGTTCATATCATGAGACCTACCAATGAATTGAGGAGCTGTAGCAGTCTCCATCCATCACGTACTAAGTCGAATTCATTCCTCATATGAAAATGTTAAAAAATAATCTAAGAATTCATATTAAAACTAGCATACAAGATGTCAATATTTTACCCATAAACCATGAATGGTATAAAAATATCACATCCACAGTCAAACATAACTCATTAATTACAATATAAAATATTGTATTGTAATAAATTATCCTCAATCGATAATAATGAAGGATATTGACATGGATGAAAATAATCATAAAAAAATTGAGAGAAATATCCCCCTTTTACTTGAAAACATTTAAAAGTCTCACTATTTCTTAAGAAGCCTTTTAAAATAGATTTTTGAATACAAGTTTCCCTTACCACTTTGAATATTTTAAAATAAATTTTAATTTTAAAACATTAATTTTCATATAAAAAATCCTTAATTTTTTTTTAAAATATGGAACTTAATGATAATGATTTAGAAGAATAAATATTTAAAACATTTAAAATGATATTTTAGTTAGAGTTATAAAGCAAATGAGATATGATTGAAAACAAATAATTAAGGTAATATAAATATTATAATATCATAATTATAAAGGTATTCATGATATACTATGTAAAAGTACAGTATATATACTATATAAAAATGAATTGGCCCAAAACAACAAAGAAGTATCAGTGGAATGTAACTTGAGAGGAAATCCCTTATAAAGACCATATCATTTAGTTATTGATAAATAAATGACATAATTATGTGTGAAAAATATAAATACACTCAATATGATTGGATATTTAGTGTAAATAAATCAGAGAACATTCACACATATTCTTGTAAAAACAACACCAATGACTTGGATGTTTAACTCAATGAATAGAAATTGAGTTAAAATTACTCTTATCAAGTCCATATCGATGACTTGAAAATTTTTCAATTGAGTGATTATGTGAATCAAAAGTATATCCAAACACAGGGGAGTTGAAATTACTAAATATGAAAATAAATAGTGATTTCACACATAATCTTGGGGTAAAATAATCAATGAATTTTTTGTAAAACCGAATGTGTGTAAATTGACATTTGAAATTACCTTACCGATTTGGTAACTTACGAAACATACATCCCATTAAAGAAGGATCATAAAATTTTGATTTAAATACCCGTAAATGAAATTAAATTACACAAATAATAAAATAATAGGCAGTACTTACACCACATAAAATTTAATAGCGGAAAATATAGCATGAATCTCACAGGAATAAAAGTGAGATGAAATCTCCTTAGCTTTTACTTTTCCTTAGTTGAGGGTATGTTAAACTCCTGTATAATGGTGAAATAATTGTTATTAAAATATAAAAGAACCATATAAATAAATTTTATATCATATATGATCTTTTAATATTGCCTTGTTAATAATATTTTAGTAGTATCATTATTTCGGGTGTTAAATGATTTGTTTTTCATTATATGTTTAGTTATGTAAGCCATGTTTGTTATGGATAGGATGTATTTGATTAATATACACAATTATATTGTGTTCTTAAAACTTATTTTTTAATCATAAAATGATATTTATTCTCGAATGGTTATTTTAGGGAATGAATCTCATCGCGTTCATGGAAACGGTAATTTGTACGTATGCGCGAGCGACAATACCATTTTATTGATGGTGAAATAATATGTAATTGGATGGTATTTAATATATAAAGAATCATTAAAATGTTAAATTTATTATTTACTTCAATTATTCTCAATATTACACCCATCCAAATAATTAAGTGTTGAATAACAAACTACATCACGACATGGAGACAGTAAGCCGTACATACGCACGTATGGTGACATTATAATTTATAGGATGGATAAAATAATAAATATGGTTTTAACATATTTATAATAACATCAAAGTATGTATAAGGTACTGGATTTTTTATTTTGGTATGGAAACAACAAATAAAGAGGAAGTGGAAGAAGAAAAGAACATTGAAAGAGGTGATGAAATTATTACCTCTTCTCCAGGAAATTCCTTTTGATTTGATCAAAAGGGATCCTTAGGTTGGATTTATGATCAAAGTAAGTCTTTTAGGTTGAATTGAGGGTATTTGGGAGTATATTTGAGTAGGTTTTGGCCAAGACAAATTGATATGGAGGTTTTATTTTGAAATAAGGGGAAGTAACTTTTTATAAGAGAGGTGAGGGTCACTTTAGGAAAACCTTGAAATATTATTTTACTATATAATCATATTCGGTTTATAATGGCTGCAAAAGAATTTATTTTGATGATAAAGTAGGTATGGGTTGAAAAATTCTCAATAAATAGGTTTTAGAGAGGTTTAGGTCACCATATTAACCGTATCTTTTAGATTTAACTCTTGGTTAAATAGTTTAACATTTACCATGTCTCCTTGTATTTTTATATTATATGGTTAATAAACATACTATAAAATGCCAAGAGAACCCAAAGTGGTTCATTAATAACATATCTATTATTATATATGTACTTTTTCCAAACCATATATTTTTATGACTATTATATCTTTTAATAAAATAGAATTTTTTTAAAAACACATTTATGTCAATTTTGAAATTATTTAGTATTTGGTTTTTTTGAAATTCATAAAAATCTGATTTATTGGAAAAAAATAAATTTAATAAACCCTAACATGAAATTTGGACCTAGGAAAAACTGTTTAATCCATCAAAAGTCTCAATCTACATTTTTGTTAATATTTATAATATCAATTATTTTAATCTTTCATTAATTTGGTAATTACTGCATCATCATTGTGCCTTAAATAAATTTAATTATTTATTGTCTAAAAATTATAAATAAAATACCATGATGTAGGAAATATTTTTATATTTATGATTAATATTTATAGTCAAAATTATCTTATGTATAACCCTATATTAAAAAAAATTAGTTATTAAACTTTAAATTTAATACTTTTAACTATTCTTTAAATAAAATAACAATAAATGTCCCAATCTAAAAAAAGTGGACCAAAAAGAACATATTTTATTCCTAAGGTTTATTTTGGTCAAAATTAACTTATCCAATAGAATTATGACATGTGTTAGGGTAATTATAATATCATTTTACCTTTAATTTCACTATTTACTTTCAACCATTGTAAATAAAATTCAAAAGTTACTTATAAAAAAAAATTATTTTCATCTTATTGAACAAAATTTTACGTACTAATTTTAACCATGTCTCTCAGATTTTTAAAATTAAATTCATAGAACCAATAAAATTATGTTTTATGAAAATTCTCTAACGTGCCTATAAGGTGGGTAAAAGAAGTTAAAATACTCAATGAAATTTCATACATCTAATTTTATTATATAATGACTCAAATGAATTAAATTGAACTAATATAGGTATTATGTATCTATTTTTACTTAAAAATATTTAAATAAAAATTCGGTTTTTAAACAATAACGCAATGTTTTTCACTATTCATCAAAAATTGAATGTTTTCAGAAATATACCAAAAATTCACCCTAAGATAACTTTGACATTCTGAATCCAAAAATTATTTCAATTTTACGAAATTCAAAACATATAATTTTCGTTAATTAATTTAAAATTAATTCCCAATGTCAAAACTAGAAAGTGAGTTTTTGAGAAGTAAAAACTATCAGAATATTGATATGTGTTTATGTTCAGTTTAAAAGTAAAATTACTTCCAATGAACAACATTGGATTAAATGATTAAAATATAATCTAATTATACTTAAAAACCATTCAAATATATAATTTAACACTATAAATTATTTTGATTAAAAAATTTGTTTTGAATTAAAATTTAGAATCTTTCACTATTCATCAAAAAATGGAAGTAATCAGATAAACACGAAAAATGTATCCAAAATAATTTTTTTTGTCCCAATTATAAAGGAGAATTTAATTTAATTAAATTGAAAATATAAATGTGTCAAATATTTTATTTAGAAAGGGATCTCTATTAAAAGTTGGAAAAACTGTATTTTTTCAAAAATACTTTTTTTATTTGAAAAATTGAATTTTTCCTTATATTATGTCTAACAAACACAAAATATGAATGTTAAAATTATATGGTATATGTATAAAATTCAATATTTGGTTCTTACTTTTCATAACTATTTTCTAAACGGCTAGTTAGATTGGTCATGGTGAACTTGAACTTGGTGTTGCATACATTGAACGCTATTGTATTATTCAAAGAGAAGAGTACCATTAAATCTTGGCGTGTTACATTCTTACCTCCTTCAATAAATTCCATCCTCATAATTTGAAATTGGCCTTCGTAAATAAAAGTTAAAAAAATATAAAATACCTTGGTGGAAAAACAACATTGGAAATAGGGTTAATAAAATTTAGTCTTAATAAGAGGGAAAGGGTAATAAAAAAGTCACCCCAAAATTAGGATTTCGAATTGGGGAAAATTGGTGGCAATTATAATTGATGAAAAACATTAATATTTACAGAGAGTGATTGATTTCATCAATCATAAACAAGTGAATGGAAAATTGAGGGCCTCAAAGCCATAAATCTATGATGAATAACAAAAGGTATTAGGATAACACATTTTTGGGATTAATATCTTTTCCCTAAGGTTTAAGAACTAATTTCTTCATAGAATAAGAAATAAAAATTACTTGATAAGTAGAGTTCCATCATTTAACTAATTTATACCACAAACTCATCTTTCACTCCAAACAATTAGTATTCAAGATGACTTGGTCACTCCTGAAGCTCTAGAATCAAATTATAGAGAATCACATAATCCAAAAAGGATGAACTATATATTTCCATTATCATTAGAGACAACCAAAACCAAAATAGTTAGTACAAGATTAGATGATCCCCAAAAAGAATATTTATTTAGAGAAATAAATACTAATCTTAATTTCTAAAATTAAACTAACAATACCCAAAGGTCAATAAATAC
The DNA here is from genome assembly GCA_963277665.1 of Viscum album. Classification (NCBI taxonomy): domain Eukaryota; kingdom Viridiplantae; phylum Streptophyta; class Magnoliopsida; order Santalales; family Viscaceae; genus Viscum; species Viscum album. The sequence goes on from OY728156.1 coordinate 46,329,284, forward strand.
CATCCAATAAATTTTTTCCTTAAAATCCCTCAATATAATCCAAAATAAGATTGAAACCAAAAACTCAGAATAATTTGATTACATAGTCTTCCACATTAAATTTTATCTCCAAATAACATCGACTACTCTTAAAGTCACATACATAAAAGTAATTAACCAACTAACATATTCTTTATGATAGGTTAATCATTTACATAAATAACCCAAATTGCTATAAATTCACAATAAAAAAAATATAAAAAACCACCATTAATCCTCAAAAGAAATCCAAGAGTATTAAATTTTCCTTAGGCATATAGTGTTTCCAACAGAGCGAACGTCATCCAAAATAACATTCAACACTTAATCACCAAATCATTTTCCTACACTAAGGATATCTAGTTGATAAAACATAAGATCCCAAATTAACTTATTATTGATCAATAAAATAATTTGACTAAAAAGAATTAGTCACACTAACTAGGGACTTCACATAGTCCAGTTGTAGGCGATAAATCCCAGTCGCACTTTGGTTGTGGGTTTGATTCCCGCAGCTTTGTCTGACGAGACTAGTTGTCACACGGTTTTCGTGTTGTCTTTTTTCAAAAACTATATTTTATAACATTACTAAAATGAGATAAATTCCTCAAAATAATCATAACATAATTTAACCCCATATGTTATATCATACCTCACATTTTCATCGTAATAATTAATAACCTGCAATTACCTCAAATTCAAGGTTCATATAAACTAAAATGGTTATTTATAACTATATCTCCAAAAGAAATGATAATTCTTCCTCAAATAGCATTTTTAAATAACCAACTGTAGGGTTACACATACAAGAGAAATGTCTTCCAAAGTAATCCCATCAACAAAGATAAATAATGATATTAACAATTTCACTATCCATTTATTTCCACATAAGTTCTTGAATGAACAATAGGTTATCCTATATAATAGGGCATTGACTCGAGTAATGCCCAGGTCCCCTAAATTTATGGGAAATGAATGTAAATGGATTATTAGGGTAATTTTTATTTTCTTCCATTGTACTCTTAATTTTTCCTCAGCAATTCATTATTTATGACATTATTTCCCACACATAAAGCATTTCTTCGTTCCATTGAGACACTATCCTAGGTGTCTCCTTCCACATTTTCTGCATGATGGAAATTGAGTTTTCTTTTTTCCATGGTCTCCACTGCTGGAACACTTATCAATAACCACATTTATCTTCTTTGTTGAGTCTTGGAGTTGGTTAATATATATGTTATTTGTAATATTTTTGGAAAACGTATTCTGTATGAACACGATTTCTTTTACGCCTATCAACATTCCATTTCGTTGAAAATTTACACCATCGTTCCCACCTTATACATCATGTTCAATGTTACTATGAATTCCTTATAATCCAACCATTGACTAAAACCAGAAATCATTGTGTGAGTAACAATAGTTATAAATTTATTTAGAGAATATCATGACACCTTATTTTCAATCAAAAACACCTTAGGATTAACAAAGGTTATTTATTCTCATATTATATTAAAATCCTTCAAATATTTTTGTAAATAAAATATGAATTATCCTAAGCATATCCCTTGGGAGTTTCCTAACCAAGAGTGAAACAAGGCCCACTCTCATGTACTAGTTCCCATTCGAGTCTCGCTCAAAGCGGTGTTTTTGGGTTTTACCCCTAGGTACTTCTGGGCCAGAGCGGCCTCTACCCACTCGTATCCAGACATGAATGTATTTCTTGGAAAAAACACATAATATTTACATTACCAAAAACTTTTTATGATCTTATATACTAATCCCTAATGTTTATCTTTGGGTAATGTTCTCTAATCAGAGTTTTTTTTCTAAATCTAGTTTCCAAGGTTTGTACTAAACTTCCTTCGATACAAAATGTAATTCCTTGACCATAGTTACCCAGAGTCGGTGAATTATTATATATCATTGGCATGATCACAAGATATCAAGTCCCAAAAGACCAATTAGTTAAGTAGCCTTGGAATTACTAGATACATACATAAGTTTTACATTCCATCATGAAATAAGGAAAAAAACATTATGTTACCTTTGAAAACACTCATATCCATTAGCCTATTCCTACAGGTCAATCATGATTTTCTTCTTCACATATTGGGAAAAATAAAACATAGAAAGGGGTGATCTTAAATGCTCAGTAAGGATAAGAATATAGCAGAAACTTTCATAAATAAGCATAAATATTGAAGGCAATGTATAAGACTAAAATACAATCCTTTTAAACTTAAACTTCATCATGATATGGAAAATATAAATCAAATAATTCCAATTACATATTCACATGGATATTCTACTAGTCAAATAATCACATGTAATATCAATAGCTAATTTCATAATGATGGAATACATAATGCCAGACATCATAACCACATTGTCAAGGCCTCGTGCCAAGACTTTAAATAATATTTTATCAAGGCCTTGTGTCAAGACACTAGTTTGTCTCATGAGTCCTACTGATGCATTAATGAGCTATAACAGGCTCCACCCATCACTTAATAAGTAAAATTCATTCCTCATATGGAAAGGTTGAAACATAATCTAAACATTCGTATTAAAACTAGCATACAAAATGTCCATATTTTAACCACAAACCATGAATGGTATAAACATTGCACATCCAGAGTCAAACCTAACTCATTAAATAAAATATGAAAGATTTTATTATAGTAAATTATCCTCAATCTAAAAAATGAAGTTTATGGACATAGATGAAAATAAACATCAAAACTATTTGAGAGAAATATCCCCCTTTTTCTTGAAATAATTTAAAAGTCTCACTATTTATCAAGAAGCCGCTTAAAATAGATTTTTGAATCAAAGTATCCCAAAACATTTTGAAACTTTAAAATAAATTTAATTTTAAAACAATAATTTCCTTATAAATAAATCCTTAAAACCATTTTTAAAACATGGACATTAATGCGAAAGATTTAGAAGAATAAATCTTTAAAACTTTTAAAATGATATTTTAGTCTGAGTTCCAAACCAAATGAGACATGCTTGAATACAAATAATTAATGTAATAAAAAAATTATAATATCATGAGAATAAAGGGATTCATGATATAATATGTCAAAGTACAATATATACACCATATAAAAGTGAAATGGCAGATAACAACAAAGAAGCCTCAAAGGAATTTAAGTTGAGATGAAATCAGTTATAAAAACCGTATCCCTAGGTTAAGGATTAATAAATGAAATAATTATGTGTGAAAAATATAAATACACTACATATGATTTTATATTCAGTGTAAATTAATCAGAGTACATCCACACATATTCTTGTAAAAACAACACCAATGACTTGGATGTTTAACTCAATGAATAGAAATTGAGTTAAAATTTCTATTATCATGTTCATATCGATGACTTGAGAATTTATCAATGGAGTTATTATGTGTATCAAAATTATATCCACACAAAGGGGAGTTGAAATTACTATGTAAGTAAATAAATAGTGATTTCAAACATAATCTTGGAGTAAAATAATCTATGGAGTTTGCATAAAATCGAATTAGTGGAAAAGGAAATTTGAAATTCCCTTACCAATGTGGTAACTTACGAAAAGTACAACCCATGATAGAAGGATCATACAATTATGATGTAAATACCCATAAATTAAATTATATTACACAAAGAATACAATCATGGGAATTACATACACCACCGAAAAGATAATAGTGGCAAATATAGTATGAATCTCACGGGAATAATTGTACTTTTCCTTATTTGTGGGTACATTAACCTCCTATATAATTGTGAAATAATTGTTATTAAATTATTCAAGATCCATATACATAAATATTATATCATATATGATCTTTTAATATCTATTTGTTAATAATATTTCAGTAGTTCTATTGTTTCAGGTGTTAACTGATTCGTTTTTCTGTATATGTTTTGTTAGGTAAGTCATGTTTGTTATAGATAGTATGTATTTGATTAATATATATATTTATATTATGTTCTTAAAAATTATTTTTTAATCATAAAATTATATTTATTCTTGAATGGTTACGATGAGGAATAAATCTCATAGCGTTCGTGGAGACAGTAATCCGTATGTACACACGAGCGACAATACCATTCTATTGATGGTTAAATCATCTGTAATTGGATGGTATTTAACATAAAAATAATAATTAACATGTTAAATTTATTATTTATTTAATTATACTCATTATTATACCCATCCAAATAATTAAGTGTTGAATAACAAACTACACCACGATGTGGAGACGGTAAGCCGTACGTACTCACGTATGGTGACATTGTCATTCATAGGATGGATAGAATAATGAAAATGTTTGTACCATATTTATAATAACATCACAATATGTAGAAGTTACTAATGTTTTTTATTTTGGTATGGAAACAACAATGAAAGAGGAAGTGGAAGAAGAAAAGAACATTGAAAGAGGTGATGAAATAATTACCTCTTCTTTGGGAACTTCTTTTTGATTTGATCAAAAGGGATCCTTAGGTTGGATTTATGATAAAAGTAAGGCCTTTAGGTTTAACTGATGTTAGTTGGGAGGATATTGGAGCAGGTTTTGGCCAAGACAAATGGCTTTGGAGGTGTGATTTTGAGAGAAGGAGAAGTACCCTTCTATAAGAGAGGTGAGGGTCAGTTTGGGAAAACATTGAAATATTATTTTATTATACAATCATATTCGGTTTATAATGTGTCCAAAAAGATTTATTTTGATGATAAGGTGCAGATGGGTCCAAAAATTCTCAACCAATAGGTTTTTAGACAAGTTTAGGTCACCATATTAACCTTATATTTTAGATTTAACTCTGTTAAATAGTTTAACATTTATCATCTCTCCTTGTATTTTTATATTACATGGTTAATAAACTTACTATAAAATGCCATGAGAAACCAAAGTGGTCCATTAATGACATATCTGTTATTATATAAGTTATTTGGACGAAACATAGATTTTTAGGACTATTATATCATTTAATAATATAATATTTGTTTTAAAAACTCATTTATGTCAATTTTCACATTATTTAGTATTTGGTTTTTGTGAAAGTCATAAAAATCTTATTTCTTCAAAAAAATAAATTGAATCAACCTTAAAATTTAATATTATCCTTGAATTTTTTTAATCCATCAAAATTCTCAATCTACATTTATGTTAATATTTATAATATCAATTATTTTAATATTTCATTAATAAGGTAATTACTGCATCATCATTGTGTCATAAATAAATTTAGTTTTTTAATTTCTAAAAATTATAAATAAAATACTATTATGTAGAATTTATATTTATATTTATAATTAATAGTTATAGTAAAAATTATCTTATGTATAACAATATATTAGAAATGTTTTAGTTATTAAACATTGAATTTAACACTTTTAACTCTTCTTTAAATAAAATAATAATAAATGTCTTAATCTAGACCAAGTGGACCACAAGTATAATATTTTATACCTTTTTTTCTAAATAAACTTATCCAATACAATTATTACATGTGTTATAGTAATTATAATATCATTTTTACCTTTATCTACCATATTTACTTTTAACCGTGGTAAAACAAATTCAAATGTTACTATTCAAAAAAAATTATTTTCATATTATTGAACCAAATTTTACTTAATGATGTAAAATATACCTCTAGTATTTTTTAAATTCAATTCACAGAACTGGTAAAATTACGTTTTATGCAAATTTGCTAACGTGCCTATAAGGTGGGTAAAAGACGTTAAAATATTCAATAAAATCTTATACAACTAATTTTATTATAAAATGACTCCAACGAATTACATTTAACTAATATAGGTATTATGTGTATATTTTTAATTAAAATAAATTTAAATAAAACAACAAATTATTTAAAAAAAATTCAGTTTTAAACAATAACGCAGTATTTTTCACTATTCATCAAAAATTGAAAGTTTTTAGAAAAATACCAACAATTAATCCTAAGATAAATTTGATATTCTGAATCATAAAATGACTTATATTTTACGAAATTCAAAACATAGAAGTTTCATTAATTAATTTAAAATTAATTCCTATTGTCAAAACCAGAAAGCGGTTTTATGAGAAGTAAAAACTATCAAAAGATTGATATGTGTTTATGTTCAGTTTAAACGTAAAATAATTCCAATGACAAAAATTTAATTAAATGATAAAAATATAGTCTAATTATACTTTAAAACCATTCAAATTTATAATTTAACACTATAAATTATTTTTATTAAAAAAGTTATTTCAATTAAAATTTAGTATCTTTCACTATTCATCAAAAACTGAAAGTTATCATAAAAACACAAAAAATTTATCCAAAATAAATTTTTATTTTCCTCTTATAAATTAGAATTATTTTAATCAAATTGAATATATAAAAGTGTCAAATATTTTATTTAGAAAGGGTTCTCCATTAAAAGGTGGAAAAATTGTTTTTTTTGAAAAATACATCTTTTATTTGAAAAATTGAATTTTTCCTTATATTATGTATAAGAAGAAAAAAAGATGAATATTAAAATTATATTGGATATATATAAAATTTAAAATTTGGTTCTTACTTTTCATAACCGCTTTCTATATGGCTAATTTGATAGGGCATGGGGTGCTTGAACTTGGTGTTGCGTACATCAGAGGCTATAATATTATTCATAGAGAAGTGTACCATGGATGCTTGGTGTGTTACATATATGATATAAAAATTATCATTGAAATGTGATTTAATATTTAACTTTCTTTTTTTCCATCATTTGAAAAGTGAAAATATGGTTCATGGGTACTTATAGCCTACCGTCCCCATGAACGGTGTAATTCATTTTTATATATCTCTATTTTATGGTTCAATATAAATATAAATATAATTATATATTGAATATATATTATATTTATATCATTAAATAAATTCTAGAGATTATGGAACCATGATTAAGATGCAAGGACCAAAACTTCTGAATCAAAATATACATGAAAGGAAAAGAATTTAATAACCAGAATAATGATAATAAGAAAATATTATTAAAAAATAGGTGATAAGAAGTTATAAATACATAATACCTGATATTATAGATACTTATATGGTTATTTTATTTGATTACAGTAATTCCATATTTATTATACTGGAGATTGAAATCATTTTCAAGGAAAGTCAAACATAAGGTAAGGTGTTTCTTAACACAATCTCATTTCATTGGGTTATATTATGAAAAGATTATGTGTTAAATAAATTCATCTTATTTATATTGTGTTTAAACTTTAATTTTTTTGGATTGACATTTTTTACAAATAATTTTACCATTTATTAACTCTCAATTCAATGTTTTGATCTTTGTAAGGTATTTTCTCTCAATTTCCACTCCATTGATACATATTTTGTATTGTACATATTTTGGAATTCATCTTATTTTCATTGAGTTAATATTGTAATTTATCCTTCATAAACACCATATATTTTCTTATACTATGTATATTTAAAAAGTTTTCATATTTTTCTATCTTTTCCTCTATCTTTAACTTGAATCAAGAAAATAATAATTAGAAGAAAATTCAATCTTATTTCTATTTTTATGGGGTATATTTTATTCCATGTCTATATTTTTCAAAATTATTTTTCAAAAGTCATTTTTTTCACTCGAATAATTTATTAAGTAAAATTTTTATTTTAATTATATTTTTAAAATGTTTTAAATGAATATTTATATTGTTTTTTGAAAGATTAATTTTTGACTTTATTTAAAAAAGTTCAAGAGGAATGTTTTTTAACGTATACGATATTAACAGATTTTTCCACTGCCATAATCATTTTATTGTATTTAGATTCTTCTATAAGTTTTCGATGGTTTTGTAAAGAAAAATATTGAATGAAATATTATGTTAATATTTTTCGTCCATTTTCCATTATTCTCCAAGGGACATTCTTTTATGTTAAATCCTATATTTCCAATGAGTTTATGGTCATATTTTATCCCTTATTAATTTTTTAGTCGTTAACTTTTTCTTCAAACTTTCACTTTATTTTGATCATTTTAAATTGGACATTAAATTTTTCTTAAATATCCATATTCTTTTTATCATAGATATACTTATTGTAATTTTTTTTACCATTTTTAAATATGGTTCTTTACTAATAAAGTTATTTTATTGACTAAAGAAATCTTGATATTCCATATCCTTTTCTCAATATAGATATTTATTTATAAGGAATATTTCTTATGAATTAAATATATCATTAACTATATGTAGAATACATTAATGGGTGGGGCCTTAAAGTATATAACTTCTTGATTAATCGAAAATTATTATGAGAAAAATCAGTTAGTGAAATTAAATTGTTATTTGGTGTATACCTACCCATCAATTAAACTATATTGGAACAAGAATTTAATGGAATGGATATATTGATTTCTAAGATCATGAAATCCATTGTTAATCATTTCCTTCTTTAATATTTTAGTTCTTATTTTCCATAATATCAACCCATCGATATTATCCATGGATTCATTCCATGATAAAGTTACCAATTAAATGGAATGTTTTTCCAGTTATTTAACTTTCCATATTGATTATGAATTATTTACTAATGAAAAATTCTATTTTACATAAATTTTACTATGAATATGTGATTTCCTTTTATTTTTTTATTACTTTTGGATTCTAAGAAGTGTATAATGATTGTTATGTTAGGATTTACTAAAGAGAATAATGATGTTCTTAGAGACAATAATATGTTATATTTTAGATTTTTAAATGAAATATGAGGTTCAAGAATGCATCTATTTTACCAAGACTAATAATCTATTAATTAATTATTTGTGAGATCTATTTTATCTTATACCATTGTAATAACTTATACACTGATTCTAGGTTACTAGAGCTGGTTTTTTTATAGTTGGTATGAGATAAATTTTAATAAAAACCATGTGAACTAGATTTAGGAGAACATATTTCAAGGGACATAGGCCTACAAAAAACATTGAGGATATGTCTAAATATAGTTTAATATCATAAATATTTTTTAAGGTAGAGATAATGTTATTTTCCCTGAAATTCATCCTTATCTAGTTACTACAAGTGGATGTGGTTTTGGCATAGATTTATCTAGGGGTAATAACCCTGAAAATATTTGTTTGAGTATATCTCAACAATAATTATAGTGCATGGAGAACGTTCCCTTATTGTGAAACTATTGTTACACTCCCTAGGGATATAATTTGGTTAATTCACATTTTCTTTATTAACCATTATTATGATTAATAGAATACAGAATATAGAAACCTATGATATTCCACAGTGATTTGGTATCAACCTAATGTGTCTTGGGTTAGTAAGTTTAAATTTAATCATAATTTTAGGAACAAATAACCATTTTTATGTATTATTGGATGGGAGTTTAACATGATTATGGATATTTTTGGAATCCTACTATATGATCAATTTTTTTTGAATCTTTGGGATTTTGATGCGATTAATGATATTACATGAAACATTTTTTTTGTCATTGAAGGATATATAACCTTTAGATTTTATATAAATGATTATTTGGTAATAATTCTATTCAATTTTTTGGTATATAAGATAAATGGTATGAGATTACCTTTAAGGTTGAAAATTTATTTAATGTTAAGGTTATTAAGGTTATTTGAGTTACGGGGAAATTTATTTATGGAATGATCTATGTTAAACCTTTTATTTTTTGGATTAATTTTGGATATTAAATCAATATTTCTTCATATGATAGTTCATTCATTTTGGTTATTATATTAAATTGTGCTAAATTTTTTTGTATTAATAATTGTATGAGGAATATCTTGTTATATTTTTGTGGATGATGTGATCTATTAGAAGTTGATTTTATTGCTTTAGGTAAGAAAAAATTCATCTTAAATACTCATTGCTTGATTAAAAAATGATATTAAAGTGTAAATTTATTAAAGGATAAAATTCAACTTTTCAATTAAGTATATTTCCTTAAATTTTTAGTTTATATGAGAAATTAATTACTCAACTCTATAAAAAGGAGCTTGAAATAAAATTATTGTACATTCACTTTAATTTTTGATGAATCAATTGTCTTTTCACCCTTTAGATATTTATGTCATTTTTGTCATTGAAATTCACATGACCATGATCTATATCATTTTGTATTAGTCCTTAGATCCATGTTTTTGCCTACATTTATAAATTTTATCTTCCATTCATTGTTCTCCATATATGGGAACCCGATAATGTGTTATTTTTTGTAACCTTTACCCTTACCACTTTCCATTTTTAAAGGAAGTTTAGTTATCCCACTACTAGAAAAATGTGATTTAAAGCCCCCTTACATGGGCGACCAGTATAGGTGGTCGCTATAGGTGGCCTATAGCGGCCCCCTCTGGCGGTTGCTGGGTTTTGCAAAAAAAAATCAGGGAGGCTTCGGCACCCCCCCCTCTCCTCCCCCCCTCGCGAATCCCCTACTGCACCCCCTCGCCCTCGCCACCCTCCCCCATCGCCCTCCGCCTTCACCTCCCTCCACCCCTCTCTGCCCTAGTCACCCTCCGCCGTCCACCCTCGTCGCCCTCTTGCCGTCCACCCTCGTCAGCCTCCACCCTCCGCCCGCCCTCCGCCCTCTACCCCCTCCACCCTTTGTTCCCTCTGGCCTCTGGGATCCACCCCCTCTAGCCTCTGCCCCCTCTTCCCTCCAGACTCCGCCCTCCGGCAGGTCTCCGCCCTCCGGCCTCCACCCTTTGCCCCCTCAGAAATCCCCCCTGCCCCCTTGGAAAGCCCCCCGCACCCCAAACAACCCCCCCCCCCCCCCGCACCTCGAATAGCCCACACCGCGCCCTGGATAGCCCTCCCACACCTTGAAGATCCCCCCCACACCCCAGATATCCCTCCCCGCCCCCCGGACAGCTCTGCCTCCCCCCGGACAGCCCCCCCCCCCCCCCCGCACCCCAAACAGCCCCCCTCCCCCGCACCCTGGAAAGCCCTCCTCGCCCCCATACAGCCCCTCACACCCCAGAAAGCCCTCCCTGCCCCCCCCGGACTGCACCCCCCACACCTCAGACAGCCCCCCCCCCCCCCCCCCCCCCCGCACCCCGAACAACCCTCCCCGCACGACCGCTACTCATCCCCTCGCCGCTGCCACCCTCCGACTCCCTGTTTTCCTCAGTCCCCTCCCACGTCATCCCACCCTCGCTTCACCATCTCCACCTCACCGCCTCCTCTCCTCTGTCTCACCACTACCGTCGCTACTCGTCCCCTCCCTCGCCGCACCACCACCGGCTCCGGCGCCCCTCCGCTGCCTCTCCTCTCCCTCACAACATCACCTTCAACTCCTCCCTTCTAGGTTTGTAGCCCAATAAGGTATGACATGAGCTTTCACTTACATTCCATTATATATTCTTTTGTTTATTATTTAGTGATACTTTTTGATAATATTATAAATGGTCTGTAAACAATTGATTAGTATTTATTTTAAATATATTTGATATGAAAAATGCATATGTACTAAATCTCTTGTAAATTATTGTTATACAGATATTATTATGGATAAAAGTTGGATCGATCATCCTAATAAAATGTATAGAGAACATTTCAATGGAATTATGCTATTTATTGACTTCACCAGAGGATTTTAAAGTGACTATATTAGTTTTCCTTGTATAAAATGTGCTAACAGATATCAATTAACATGAGATAATATGATGGAACACCTATTATTTAATTTATTTCTGAAAAATTATATGATTTGGAATTGTCATAGAGAAGGATATGTTTGTTGTCAAAATACAGATGAAGTTCAGATGTTTGTTGATGCAAGGATGAATGATACAATGCATGAAATTCTTTCGGAAATGGTACGTGGGTTTGATCTTGAAGGCATTGACATCCATAATCTTGAGACCAATGAGAAAAATCTTCACTCTGGTGTAGATCATGATTCTAGGAGATTTTATAAATCACTTGATGATGCAAAAATAGAATTATATCCTGGATGTATTCTTACAATAAATTGTCGTTTATCTTGGAGTTGTTTCATTTGAAGACTTTGAATCAGTGGTCAGACAAATCATTCAACATGGTATTGGTGTTATTGAAGAATTTTCTTCTGGTCAATGCTAAGATTCTCGAGTCGTTTTTCTATGCTCGTAAGATGACATAGAATGTAGGTTTTACATATGATACTATAGATGCATGTGAAAACAACTGTATGTTGTTTAGAAATGAAACTGCCCATTTGGATATTTGTACAGTTTGTGGTGCTTCCAGGTGGAAAGAGAACATGGTAAATCAGACTCATCAAAGTCAGATTGAGATACAAAGGAAACCAATTACCGTAAAGTAAATGTGTTACTTTTCCCTTAAACTAACGTTGAAAATATTTTTTATGTGATCTAAAGTTTCTAATTTAAGGGATGGCATGCAGAAAGAGTTCATAAAAGTGATATGTTAACCCACCCAACAGACTGTCATGCATGGACGGATTTCGATAAGAGACATTCTGACTTTTCTAAAGATGTTCGTAATGTCCGATTGGGGTTGGCAGCAGATGGTTTCAATCCATTCAAGTCTATGGTTGTTGAAACTCATAACACATGGCCCATGGCGTTGGTTCTGTATAATCTTCCTCTGTGGATTTATATGAAGCAACAATTTATATTACTTTACACTCTTATTGATTGACCTAGAAGTCTAGTAGATAAGATTGATGTTTACCTTCAACCATTGAATGATGAGTTGAATGAATTTTGGGGCGATAGTGTGATGACTTATGACTGTGACATGAATGAAATGTTCAAACTACAGGCTGCTTTATTGTGAACAATTAATGACTTCCCGACATATGAAAATTTATCAGGCTGGAATACGAAAGGGGAATTTTCTTTCCCTTGTTGCAATAAAAGTAAAAAATCTGTATGGGTTAAATATTCCAAAAAATGGGCATACATGGGTCACAAACATTTTCTTCCCCCTCAACACAGGTTCAGAAAGAACAGAGTGGCTTTTGATGGTTCTAGAGAGTTTAGACTAACACCAAAGATCATGATATGAGTCAAACTATTATTTCAGATTGAGGAAGAAAACATCCACATGGTATATGAAATTCATGATTTGGTGGCTCATCCAGTACATAATATTCGTGCTGCGGGTAGGAAGTGCGGTTACAATTGGAAAAAGAAAAGTATTTTTTATAGTCATCCATATTGGAAAAATAACATGCTAAGGCATAATTTGGATGTCATTCACATTGAATGAAATGACTGTGATAACATATTGTGGACCATTTTAGGTGTCAGTGGAAAATTAAAGGACCAGGTTAATGCACGTCGTGATTTGGAAGAAATGGGTTTAAGGAAATAGTTGCATTTATAGTTAGCTGAGGGAAACAAGGAATATATGCCTATGACACAATATACAATGACTACAAAGGAGAACGAGACTTTTCTTTCCATTTTAAAGATGTTCAAGGTGCCTGATGGTTACTCTTCTAATATTTCAAAGTGTGTGAATCTGACAAGCAGGACATTGCAAGGGTTGAATGGTCATGACAATCACATACTACTTTAGAAGTTTATTCCAATCGCAATTTGTGATTGTTTATCCCCCAATGTTGTTCAACCATTGATTGAGATGAGTAATTTTTTAGACAAATTTGTTTAAGAAATCAATGAATGAGTGATTTAAAAAGTTTGTAGGACTAAATTGTACTTACACTTTGTCACTTTGAGATAATATTTATCCCATCATTTTTTGATATTATGGTCCACTTGACAGTGCACCTAACTAATGAATTAATGGCTACTGGTCCAGTGCAATTCAGGTGGATGTATCCTATTGAGCTGTATTTGAGTACATTGAAACGATTTGTATGCAATAGAGCACGTCCAGAGGAATCAATAGCCAACTGTTATTTAATGGATGAGTGTACTAATTTTTGTGCAGAATATCTTACAGATGTTGAAACAAAATTATATAAGCCCTCTTGGATTCATGATGGTCCAGTTGGAGAAGGAAACATATTTTATATGGACAACATCGAGTGGATACGAGCGCACCGATATATCTTGTTCAATACTCCATCAGTTTCACCATTAATGTAGTAAGTGTCTTATCAATTTTATTGTATAAATTCTACTTGCTTTGTTTACATTAGTTGATCATTTAAACATCTCATTTTCATTTGAGGGAAACACATTAATGATATAAAAGAAGAGATGTATTGTGCGACTGAGTAACAAATTCCAAAATCTCATATTGAATCATTTAATGATTGGTTCAAAGATTATGTACGTATAAATTGATTTTAATTATGAGTGTAGTATTATCCTTATTTCTTTCTGTAGAAATAATTATTGAATTCTATGAATAATGTAGGTTCATAAGATGAGGGAGTTAGGGGACCCTACGCTAACTGAAAAATTTATCCAACTGGCTGAGGGTCCATCTATAACGGGTCATCATTATAAAGCTATAGATTCTAATGGTTTTCGATTTCACATTAAAGATGTTGATGACAAACAAGAAACACAAAATAGTGGCATCAGTTGTCCATTCTTCAATTATGGTGATTATTATGGTTAACTGATAGACATCATTGAAGTTGTATACACACACGGTTTGAAGTACATATTGTTAAAGTGTAATTGGGTTGATCCAGTGCGTGGATGTAAAGTCGATCAATATTAGTTTTCATTGGTGAATTTTAACTATCTGTTATATAGAAATGAACAATTTGATAATAAACCTTTTATTTGGACATCATAAGCGAAACAAGTATTCTTCATTACATTGCCTTCGAATCCAAGTTGGAATGTTTTTTTCAAAATGTCTCGGTGAGGAGTGTTTTTATTTGAACAAGATGAACCTGAGACTGTTCTATTTGTTTCCAAATAGCTTGATCAACATACCGTAGTTCAACGTGAAGAAGATATATATTGGTTTAGAGTGGTCGTTGAAGGAGAAACGGTTGATTTTCATGCTTAATGAAAGGTATAATTGTTTTCCCGCTATTCAGTATTGAATGTACTAGGATATCATAAATTATCTAACCATTTTATAAATCCTTGTAAGTTTTAATCCTCACTTTTGAAAGTTTATTAATTTATAAATATTTAGTGTGATTTCTCTTTTGGTATCTTTATGTTTTTGTCAGGGTATCTTCCCATTGAGGTATTCTTCATTTGGTTCATGTGCTGTTTTAATTTTTATTAATTAAATCTGAAATTTGGCGATGCATTTATTGGTTTTGTATATAATTTGTATAACTTTTTTTGTTAATTTTATGATTTTTTAAAATTCATTCACAAATAATTATTCAATCCCTTTTTGTTTGATTAACAACTGTAAAAGTTTTATTTTTTTAAAAATAATCCAATTTATATTTTGGACACTTTGGATAGTCCTCTTACTAATGTTTTTTTACTGCAAGCATGTCAGGGGAAGAGACAACAGATCCGCATCATCCATCTAAACCATCTATGTCTCAGGGTTGTGGTATGTTTGAATTTCATTGTCTCTATTTTTTATGTAATTGATAAACATATATATATATATATATATATATATATAATCTTCCAAATTATATATTAAATTGTTCTCAGCAGGATCAGACTCGACTGCTTCTTCCTCTCATAAGAGAGGCCCTGGTCATAGAATTTTATCATGGAATTTTGACACGACATTTGATGTTTCCTTTGATGAGGTATTTTATCCTGTGGGACTGAATGCCCATGAATTTATTAATCAGTTGGGTCATATCATACGTGAACCACATCGATTTCCATTGACCACATGGGATTGGTCTTCCATCCCTCAGGACATATTAGATCATCTTTGGAGGGAGGTTCAGGTAAGAGGAACATTTTACTTTCTTCCCTATGTACAAAAAATACTATCATATGTGATTTTTTTCATTAATAAAGAAAATTGAAAGTATTCCCTGATGAGTTTCGGCCTGTGTGTATGAGAAAATGCCGTAATATGTGGAAAGATTATAAAGGCAAAGTCAAGAGGGACCATTGGGTACCAAATGTGGGTGCCCGAGACATTCTGGAGAATGTCCCGAGAGGTGTCCTAGCGGCTCAGTGGCGTGACTTAGTTAGATATTGGTCTACTGAGGGTGTTGTGGTTTGTATATTTATTTTGGTATATATATTTTCCAGAATGTGTGATTTGTTTGAAATTTGAATTATTGAATGTAGGAGGTGTCAACACACCATTCTGAGAATCGAGCATTGTAGGGACCACCTCACAGGCTCGAGACTCGTCCCGTGTCTCAGATCCGACATGAGGTATTTATTAATAATTTTTGAATTTATTAATTAAAATTGTTACATGTTTATATTCTATTCGTATATAGACATGGGAGCAAGGTGCACTGACTAATAAAATGTGAGTGTGGATAAGGACTCGTGATCAAAATGATGCAGAGGCTGCAACATTGATAGTAAGTTGTTTTCCTCATTACTAATACTTTCATAAATTTGTATATTAATATATAAATGTATATATATATACATATTTCATAGGATCAATTTGAATCTGAGTTAGAACAACTGCCAAAGGACCAGTGACAGCTTCCCAGGAGAAGGGATGAGATCTTTCATCGCATTATTGGTCGATATGGGCATGGATATAGTTTGACCTATGGAACAAGGATTCCTCATTCTGTAGTATCACATGCTTTGGTTGTCGGTCCAGCTGTTTCTCAGATGACACATCAGTTGTTAGATTTTGAGGCACAAATGTGCGCTTCTGAGGAGGTAAATGCACAATTGATCGCTGAGGTTAGAGCACTACGGGAATATGTGCGTCATGGTGATGGTGAAGGGGATCATAAGACATAGGTTTAAAGAATATTTATTTATTTAATTTATGTTATTTTTATTATGAAAATATTCATAATTTTTATTTTTTGTAGGCCCCTGGCCCACCAGATGGTGGTAGCAGTCATGACCATGCATGACGTAGCATATTCATGAGGTGTGTTTCTTTTTTTATTGGTGGGGTTGTTATTGATATTTTTGTTGGGTTTGTAGTGAGATTTTTTGATATTTGGGGGTATCATGTGTGGTTTGTCCTGATGTAATGTTTGTGTGCACAAATTGAGAATTAAACTTGAAACTAATTAATGATTTGGATATTTTTAGTTCATTTAATTCTTTAATGTTTTCAATTGCATGTTCTGTAATAGTATTGAAAAACCATGTGATTCCTAATATGAACCATGAAACTTGTTTTTGGGGATTGAGCTTAGGTTAACTATTTATAGGCCCCAGAGAGCCCCCCCGCTCCCCGGAAATCCCCTCCCCGCCCCCAAACACCCCCCCCGCACCCCAGACAGCCCCCCTGCACCTCGGAAAACCCCCCACAACTCGGACACCCCCCCCCCCCCGCACCACGGATAGTCCTCCCTGCACCTCGGACATCCCTCCCCGCACCCTGAACAACCCCCCAAACACCGAACTACCCCCCCGCACCCCGGACAGCCCCCTAGCAGCCCAAACTGCCCCCTTCACCCGAGACAACCCCCCCACACCCCAGACAGTCCTCCCCACACCCCAGACATCCCTCCCCCCTCGCACCCCTGACAGTCCTCCCCACACCCTAGACAGCCCTCCCCCCTCGCACCACGGAACCCCCCTCCCCCCTGCACCCCGAACATCATTTCCGGAGTCATTTTCTAATCGTCATCTATATTATTTTTCATATCTAAATCCATTTCTATAGCACACATGTTTACCCATCACACAATAAAATATAACCATCACTTTATTAATAACCACCACCAATCGAAAACAATGAACTGAGAATATTTCCACTTATAAAGTCCTCATTTATGTGACAACCTTGGTTTGAGGTATTTTACTATTTTATTATGTATTTTTAAGTTATGAGATGGTTTAGATTGATTTTGAGAGTTTCTAGATATGTTTTGAGAGTTTTAGAAGGATTTATAAGGGGGATCAGTTGGATAATGAATTTCTTTCTCTAGGCTTCAAAGTGGTCATGGCGATAAATGTTCTAGAGGTTGTGGTCTAGGTCATAATATTCCACTTATAAAGTCCTAACTGCAATATCTGCATTTCCAGAGTCAGAAAACACTAAAACGGTGTCTAAGTGTCGAATTCAGTGAAAATGTGCTCATAATGACTTGAAATCACATGAAAATAATAGGAATATTATTCAAGACATGTAGGAGGAGACGACATGTCAATCGGATGTAAGGTGTGTGCGGTACGTCCAAATATACCATTTTCATCAGTTCACTATGCTCTAAAAGGGTGCGTTGGGTTGTCAAAACCAGGAGAACGACCTCAGAATGCCATGAAATCATACTACAACAACCATGGTGTGAATTTTAAAATGGTTGGGCAGACAGCATGTCAATTAGATGTGTTGTTTAACCGCGGTGACTGGAAACGTATTTCTGGAGTCACAAAACACCGAAACGGCGTCTAACGATAGAATTTAGAGAAAAAATGCTCAAAATGACTTTAAATAACATGAAACAATAGGAATATTATTTGTGACATGTAGTAGGCGATGACACGCCAATCAGACGTGCGGTGTGCGCGGTATGTCCGAATATGCCTTTTTCAGTAGCTTTGCGCGCCCTAAAAGGGCATGTTGGGTGGTCAAAACCAATCGAACAACCTCAGAATTCCATGAAATCATACAACAACAACCGTGGTGTGAATTGTGAAATGGTCGGACAAATGGAACATCAATCGGGGGTGTCGTTTGACCGTGGTGACCGGAAATACATTTCCGGAGTCATAAAACACTAAACCGACGTCTAATGGTCGAATTCAGAGTAAATGTGCTCAGAATGACTTGAAATCACATGAAATAATAGGAATATTATTCGTGACATGTAAGAGGAGATGGAATGCCCATCAGACGTGTGGTCTGCACGGTACATATGAATATGTTGTTTTCAGCTGTTTGGCGCACTCTAAAAGGGCGCGTTGGGTGGTCAAAACCAGCGAAAAGACCTCGATATGCCATGAAATAATACAACAACAACTGTGGTGTGAATTATGAAATGGTCGGGCAGACGACAAGTCAATCGATGGTGTCTTTTGGCCGTGGTGGCCGGAAACGCATTTTCGGAGTCATAAAACACCGAAATGGCATCTAATGGTCAAATTCAGGGAAAACATGATCATAATGATTTGAAATCACACGAAATCAATTGAAATATTATTCGTGACATGTAGAAGGGGAAGGAATTCCCATCAGATGTGCGGTGGGCGTGATACGTCCGAATATGGATTTTTCAGCAGTTCAGTAAGCTCTAAAAGGGAGCGTTGGGTGGTCAATATTAGCCAAATGACTTTGGAATTCCATGAAATCATACAAAACAACCGTGGTGTGAATTGTGAAATGTTTGGATAAACAGTTCGTCAATCGGGGGTGTCGTTTGATCGTGGTGACTAGAAATTCATTTCCAGAGTAAAAAAAACCGAAACGGCGTCTAATGGTCAAATTCAGAGAAAATGTGCTCAGAATGAGTTTAAATCACACGAAAACAATATGAATATTATTCATGATATGTAGGAGGAGACAACATGCCCATCGGACATGCGGTGTGCACGGTGCGTCCGAATATGCCGTTTTCACCAGTTCGACGCACTCTAAAAGGGCGCGTTGGGTGGGCAAAACTAGGCGAACGACCTCAGAATTCCATGAAATCATACAACAACAACCATGGTGTGAATTTTAAAATGGTCAAGTAGATGACATGTCAATCAGGGGTGTCTTTTGACCGTGGTGACCGGAAACGCATTTTCGGATTCACAAAACACCGAAACAGTGTTTAACAGTCAAATTTGGAGAAAACATGCTCAGAATGACTAGAAATCACACAAATACAATAGGAATATTATTCGTGACATGTAAGAGGATACTTCACGCCCATCATACATGCGGTGTGCGTGGTACGTCCGAATATTCTATTTTTAGCAGTTTGGTGCGCTCTAAAAGGGCGCAGTGGGTGTCAAAACCAACCGAATGACCTTGGATTGTCATCAAATCATACAAAAACAACCATGGTATGAATTTTAAAATGGTCGGGTAGACGAAATGTCAATCGGGGGGTTTCATTTGACTGTGGTGACCGAAAATGTATTTCCGGTGTAACAAAACACTGAAACGCCGTCTAACGATCTAATTCAGAGAAAACGTGCTAATAATGACTTTTAATCACATGAAAACAATAAGAATATTATTTGTGACATGTAGGAGGAGGCAGAACGCGAATTGGACGTGTGGTCTTCATGGTACGTCTGAATATGCCGTTTTCAGCAGTTCAGTGCTCTCTAAAAGGGCACGTTAGGTGGTCAAAACTAGCCGAATGACCTCAGAATGCCATGAAATCATATGACAATAACCGTGGTGTGAATTGTAAAATGGTCGGGTAGACGGAACATCAATCAGGGGTGTCTTTTGACCACAGTGACTGGAAACACATTTTCGGAGTCATAAAACACTGAAACGACGTCTAATCGTCGAATTCAGAGAAAACATACTCAGAATGACTTGAAATCACACGAGAAAATAGGAATATTATTCATGACATTTAGTATGAGACAACACACCCATCAGACATGTGGTGTGTAGGGTACGTCTGAATATGTTGTTTTTAACAGTTCGACGTGCTCTAAAAGGGCACATTGGGTGGTCAAAACCAGCCGAACAACCTCGAAATGCCGTGAAATCATACGGCAAAACTAGTGGTGTGAATTATGAAATGGTCGAGCATATGACACATCAATTAGGGGTGTTGTTTGACCACAGTGACCGGAAACACATTTCTAGAGTCCCACGTCTAATGATTGAATTCAAAGAAAACGTGCTCATAATAACTTGAAATCACATGAAAACAATAGGAATATTATTTGTGACATGTAGGAGGAGACAACATGCCCATCAGATGTGTGGTGTATACGGCACGTCCGAATATGCCATTTTCAACAGTTCAACACACTCTAAAAGGGCGCATTGGGTGGTCAAAACCAGCTGAACGACCTCAGAATTCCATAAAATCATACGACAACAACCGTGGTGTGAATGGTGAAATGGTTCGGTAGACGACATGTCAATCAGGGGTGTTGTTTGACCGCGGTGACTGGAAATGCATTGTCGGAGTCAGAAAACACCGAAATGGAGTTTAACGGTCGAATTCAGAGAAAAAATGATCATAATGACATGAAATCACATGAAAACAATAGGAATATTATTCGTGACATGTAGGAGGAGACAAAACACCCATAATACATGTGGGCTACACGGTACGTCTGAATATTCCGTTTTCAGCAGCTTAATGCACTCTGAAAGGGCGCATTGGGTGGTCAAAACTAGATGAACGACCTCAGAATTCCATGAAATCATACGACAATAACCATGGTGTGAATTGTGAAATGGTCGGGTAGAAAACATGTCAATCGAGGGTGTCAATTGACCATGGTGACCCGAAATTCATTTTCGGAGTCATAGAACACCGAAATAACGTCTAATGGTCGAATTCTGAGAAAATGTGATCATAATGACTTGAGATCACACTAAAACAATAGGAATATTATTTATGATATGTAAGAGGAGACGACATGCCCATTGGACGTGCGGTGTGCGCGGTACATCCGAATATGCCGTTTTCAGCAGTTCGACGCACTCTAAAAGGTCGCGTTGGGTGGTCAAAACCTTCCGAATGACCTTAGGATGCCATGAAATCGTACGACAACAACCATGGTGTGAATTTGGAAATGTTCAGGTAGAATAAATGTGAATCAAATGTGTATTTTGACCGTGGAGACCGAAAACACATTTCTGGGGTCACAAAACACTAAAACAGCGTCTAACAATCGAATTGAGAGAAAATTTGCTTAGAGTAACTTGAAATCACATGAAAACAATAGTAATATTATTCGTGACATGTAGGAGGAGACGAAATTCCCATCGGACGTGTGGTACATCCAAATATGTCATTTCAGTAGTTCGAAGCACTCTAAAAGGATGCGTTGGGTGATCAAAACTAGCTGAACGACCTCGAAATGTCAAGAAATCATATGACAACAACCGTGGTATGAGTTTTGAAATGGTCGGGTAGACGGGAAGTCAATCAATGGTGCCGTTTGACTATGGTGACCAAAAAAGTATTTCCGGAGTCACAAAACACCGAAACGGTGTGTAACAGTCGAATTTAGAGAAAAATTGCTCATAATGACTTGAAATCACACACAAACAATAGGAATATTATTTGTGACATGTAAGAGGATACGCCATTCCCAACAGACATGCGGTCTGTGTGGTACGTCTGAATATTCTGTTTTCAGCAGTTCGGTGCACTCTAAATGGGTGTGTTGGGTGGTCAAAACCATCTAAATCACCTCAGAATTCCATGAAGTCATAATAAAACAACTGTGGTGTAAATTTTGAAGTGGTCGGGTAGACGACATGTCAATCAGGGGTGTTGTTTGACCGCGGTGACTGGAAACACATTTCTAGAGTCATAAAACACCGAAATGGTGTTTAACGGTCGAATTCAGAGAAAACATGCTCATCATGACTTTAAATCACACAAAAACATTATTAATATTATTCTTGACATGTAGGAGGAGACATCATGCCCATCAAACATGCGGTGTGCACGGTATGTCCGAATATGCCATTTTTAGCAGTTCGATGCGCTCTAAAAGGGTACGTTGGGTGGTCAAAACCAGCCGAAACGACCTCAAAATGCCATGAAATCATACAACAACAACCATTATGTGAATTTTAAAATGTTCGGGTAGATGGAACATCAATTGGGGGTGTTGTTTGACTGTAGTAACCCAAAATGAATTTCCGGAGTCACAAAACACCGAAACGGCATCTAACGATCGAATTCAGAGAAAACGTGCTCAGAATAACTTGAAATCACACTAAAATAATAGTAATATTATTAATGACATGTAGGAGGAGAGAACATGCCTATTGGATGTGCGGTGTGTGTGGTACGTTCGAATATGCCGTTTTTAGCAGTTCAGCGCGCTCAAAAAGGGCGCATTGGGTGGTCAAATCCAGCCAAACGACCCCAGAATGCCATGAAATAATACAACAACAACTGTGGTGTGAATGATGAAATGGTCGGGCAGACAACACGTCAATCCGGGGTGTCGTTTGACCACGGTGACTGGAAACGCATTTCCAGAGGTAGAAAACACCGAAATGGCGTCTAATGGTCGAATTTAGAGAAAACGTTCTCATAATAACTTGAAATCACACAAAAAAAATTGGAATATTATTTGTGACATGTATGAGGAGAAGAAATTCCCATGAGACATGTGGTATGCATGGTACGTCCGAATATGCCGTTTTCAGCAGTTCAACTAGCTCAAAAAGGGAGCGTTGGGTGGTCAAAACCAGCCGAACAACCTCGGAATGCCATGAAATCATACGACAACAACCTTGGTGTGAATTGTGAAAGGTCAGGCAGATGACATGTCAATCGGTGGTGTCTTTTGACCACGGTGACTGGAAATGCATTTCTGGATTCATAAAACACAGAAACTGTGTCTAATGGTCGAATTCAGAGCAAACGTGCTCAGAATGACTTGAAATCACACGAAAAAATTGGAATATTATTTGTGACATGTTGGAGGAGACATAATTCCAATCCGACATGCGGTGTGAGCGGTACATCTGAATATTCTGTTTTGAGTAGTTGTACACGGTGTGTGCGGAGAACATTTATTTTTAGACAACAAAACACTTTCACAAACTAAACCAAGGACTCCAAAACAAGGAAAAAAATACTAAAATGATAACATTTCTTAAATTGGGGGTTTAGATTATTATAGCACCTATGATTTGATGTCAGATTTAATTTTATTATATGTATGTAATAACTGAATAAATATGTCTAATTTATGTTTGTTTTGTTTAGATGTTTTCTTTGTATCTTATTGTTGGTTTATTGAAGCAGGATTGAAATGGATGGGAATGTTTGGATCATTAAAGCATGTCTATCATTTATAGTTTATGAAGATTTTGATGTTTATGCTGTGGGGAATTGTTTTCTTTTTTTATGAATTTTATCATGTTTTTATGACCAGGTACTGTAAAAAAAATTTTAAATTTCTTTTCCAGGTTAGCGACCGCCATTGGCGGTCGCTATAGCCCGCTGGAGATCGGCCGAGCATCCGGACAGAAACTGCCATTGGCGATCGCTAATGCTCTGCCGAGCAATCCTTCAGTGGCCACCATTGACGGTCACTGTAGGCCAAAATTTTGGCCACCTTCAGCGACCGCCATTAGCGGTCGCTGTAGGCCTACATTGTCGGGCCTAAAGCGACCGCCAATGGCGGTCTCTAGGTGATCTCTAGAGGCCTTTAGCGACCCCCAATGGAAGTCCCTAAAGGTCTTATTTTTAGTAGTGTCCCTCTCTATGATGTAGGTTTTCAATAAATTTATCTTCAAATATTGAACTTTTTATAACCAAGATAAATTAATAGGTTTCTATTTATTAAATTGGGACATTATTTAATTCAATGAGATTTTAAAATATTTGTTCTTTTTAAATAAATCTCATTTCTGTGATAGCTTACATTACAAACAACAATGAATTTAAATTAACCATAATATACTATTAAGATATTATTATTTAAATGTGAACATTATAATCTAGCCATTAAAATCTGTGATATGAATTGGAATAACCACATTATAAAAAAATTTATACTGGTTTTAGATGAAGTAAATATGTTTTTAGTAAAGCCATTATATCCTTTAAAAATAAAATTTTCATCCAAAATGATTTTTATTAATTTTTATGAATAAATAGTATAAATAATTTTTTCCAAATTTAGAAAAATTATTTTAAAAAATTAATTTCATTTTTAAAGCATCATTTCATAATTATATTAGATTAATTTTTTTTGAAAATCTTATGAAAAGATTGATTTTTTGAGGAATATTGAAAAATATAGTTTTTTTTGAAATATGTATTCAATTTTAAGAATTAAAATTTTTTATAAATGGTTTCAAAGTAAAATTTTTCATTTATATTATAAATAATCTAATTAATATCAATTAAATCAATTTTATAGTTGATTTTAGTATAAAACATTTTACAACCAAGACAACAATTTATCCATCAACACCATTTCTATCACAATTTGTGAGTTTAAATTTTAATTAAAATTTAAAATTTATGTGAATTTAATTTGATAAAATGAATTCAATATTTTAAATAATGATGTTGAAATATGGTAAATAGATTCCTTTTATATTTATTCACTTTACATAGTAACTGTGGAAAATATTTTTCACTGTGATAAGGGTAAAATCAGTAAAATTTGGTTAAGACTTTGGGATAAAGATTTAATTTTTTTATAACACATGAATTTTTCCTATTGGATAAGTATATTCTTGCCATACCCTTCCAGTGTTATAAACTATGGAAACATGGTTCCATTTTTCTTTAATAATGACATTTTTAATATTTAAATTAAGGATATAGTCAAAAGTGTCACTCTCTTACTTTTAATATATATATTATTTGGTGATTGGTATAAAAAACATATTTTCAATTATAAATGGTTATATTAAATATAAATAAGTTTTTTATCATGGTAATTTTTTTTAATTTTTAGTGATGAAATAATCACCATAAATTCTTACGCATTGTCGATACAACGCATGTGAAAGAAGTAAAAAAAATAAAGCAAACGCCTTTATTAACTAAAAAAATTAAATTTTTTTGGTATTTTGAAATGAACCTTGAGTTTTGAATAAATATTTACTATATTTGGTGTTTTTAAATTTTTGGTGTTCATATTATATTTTTTCTTGGTGTCTTTAATTCCAAATTAAATGAATAGTGCCAATATTGAAATTAATGACCCCTTTATCTTCCCTTGGCCATTTATGAGCCTATAATCACATTATAAGTAAAATTTATTACCCTTTAATATTTAAAAATTCATTACCATGGTTATGGTTAAAATTGTTTAGCTAAGCACTCAATCGAAATAATAAGGTTAAATATGATATCTAAACCTTTCAAAATTTTATTGGATGATTATACTAAGACTATATACTCCTTATATTAAGATATATTCCATTTAAAAAAAATTATAATTATTTATTCACATATTATATTATAATATTACATTTATTTCCAAAAATTAAATAAATTACATTTTATAAAAGATAATATTTTATTAAATGATGTAAAATTCAAAAACATCTTATCTTTAGAAAAATGAATGGTATATGGTTTGAAATAACTACCATTATCCATTTATGGGTCATTTTTTCCTTTTATAATAATATTATTAACCCTTAAAGGGTATACAAATTTAATGTTATGGTAATTATCAAAAGGGTTAATGAGGGATAGACACTAAAAGATAACTGTAAACACATTTCCAAAACTTGTAAAAATATTATTTGATGAGTAGAGAAATCTATCTTTTCTTTAAAACTATTTAAGAAAAATAGTTCCCAAAATGATACTTAATTACCATATAAACTTCCATAGACTCTATGATGAGGTTATGGTCTTCTTAAAATACCATACAAGGTTCCTTAAGAAGGGATCTAAAGAAATTATACCAAAGTAGTGGTAATCATCTTTACTAACTTTTACAGGTCTATTTCTTCATCTAGTTATCCTAAATATATTAATAAAAATCCTAAAATAGTAACTATATTATCATCAATATACTAATACGTAATTTTGATTTTGGGAAAACCATATTCCATCACTTTTCAATCCAATTAAAAGTGAAAACATCACTTCTACTTACATACGACTTACTATATCCACAGTGCAGCATAATTTGGTTTTCATCACCACTTTACTTGGATGGTTATAAATATGTAACTAATGAATATATATGATATTTATTACATAATTGATATTGTTAAATTATAATATCATATCAACCTTCTTATCTTCCAATCCATTTAAAAATGATAACTTTACTCATGCGTAGATGAGGACTACCACCTCTATAAAGCGATGTGACCCATTTTTCATTTTTTTATTTGGATGGTAATAAGGATATATTTTATGAATATATAAGATATATATGATATAAAAATTTTCATATAAAGGAAAATTAAAATTAAAATTTCTTTTTTTCCATCCATCAAAAAGTGAAAACAACATTTATGGATACGTACGACCTACCATCTCCATGAATGGCATAAATAATTTTTCAATATCTATAGTTTATTGGTGAATATAAATATATAAATATATATATATATATATTGAATATATATAATATATATATCATGATTACCATTGTATATATTATTGGACCTTTAGCATGACAAAAGGACCAAAACTTCATAATAAAAACATACATGAAAGGGGAAGCAGTTAACACCCAAAACAATGATAATAATAAAATATTGTTAAAAAATGGGATATAATTTGTTATAAATTAGTCATATATAATATTATAAATATATATATATTATCTTAGTAATTAATTATAATAAATTTTTATTTCTTATATATGAGGTCAAAAGCATTTACGAGCTAAAGTGAACTTGAGGTAAGGGGCTTCTTAACTCAATCTCTTTTTATTAGGTTAAATCACTTATTTATTGACTATATTATTCTAGTATTATGTGTGAAATTAAATTTTTTTATTTTTTATTAAAACTTTTTTTTTATTGATTTTCATTTGTTACACATAATCCCCTCTTTTATTAATTTTCAATTCAATGTTGTGATCATTGTAAGAGATTTCATCTCAATTTCCACTCCATTGAGACAAATTTTATATTATGAACCTATTTATTTTTTATTGCGTATACAATAACCCATTGATATATTTAAAATGGATATGTATTTCTTCATGATGATTATATTTTTAATCCTTGTTTATTCTTACAAGGGGTTACAATTTTTATGTCACCAAATATGTAAAAACTTATTTTATATTCCCATTTTTTAGGATTGATATTATTTTCAATGAAGGAATATTTTAATTTATACTTAACAAAATTCATATATTTTATTATCCTCTAGATATTTAACGATTTTACGTGTTTCTTCCAACCTTTCCTATTTTTTGAACAAAAATTAGGAAAATAAAATTTTAATAGAAACAGCAAAATTATTTCTATTTTTGATCGGATATATTTTTATTCTAAGTGAAAATTTTCATAACTATTTTATAAAGGTACTTTTTATTTACTCAAGTGATTTATTAAAGAAATTTTTTATTATACTTGAATTTTTAATATGGTTTAATAGAATATTTCTAATGTTTTCTAATATTGTTGTTTTCGACTTTTTTTTAAAAAATTCAAAATTATTGTTTTTAATGTATACAACCTTAACGGATTTTCACTCTACCATAACCATTTTACAATATTTAGATTGTTCCATAACTTTTCAATGGATTTTAAAATAAAACTATGTAATGAAAAATTATGTTAATTTTTTATTCTATTTTCATTTATTCTCAAGAGGAAATTATTTTATTTCAGAAACCAAAATTTATGATGAATTGATGGTTATATTTTATCCCGTATTAGTTTTTCGGTCATTAACATTATCTTTAAAAAATCAACTTATTTTGATCATTTTTAGTGGGAATTAAATTTATCTTAAATATGTATATTCACTATATCATAGATATGATTATTTTCTAAATCATATACCATTTTTTACATAGGGTGTTTTACTATTAATGTTTTCTGATTAACTAGGGAAATCATTATATTTCACATCCCTTACTCAATATGGAAATTTATTGATATGGAATATTAAATATATATTAAATTGATCATTTAATATATGAGTATTGAATTGGAAATGCAGTGATGGGTGGGCTCGAAATTATATTTCTCTCTTATGTATCTATAGGTCTCATGGAAAAAATCTATTGGCCAAATTATTTTTTTGGCGTACACCTACCCATCAATTAAAATACCTTCACACAAGGATTGTACAGTAAATATATCATGCTATCTAAGATTATGAATTAAATTATTAAGAATTTACTTCATTGATAATTCATTTATTATTTTCCATGATACTATTTCTTTGATATTATACATGGTTTCATTTAATGATAATGTTATTGATTAAATAGAATTTTTCATTTATTTGTCTTAACATATTGATTAAGCCCTATTCACCAAGCATATATTATACTATAACTCTTACTGAGAATCAGATTTTAACCTTTATTTTTTCTTTTCCCTAATATTCCTTTAGGTATAATATGATTAATTTGAAATGATTTACTAAAGGGAAAAATTACCTTCATAGAGAAAATACTGTGATGTATTTTATTTTTTCCAATGAAATGTGAGATTTATAAATGTATATATTTTACCATGACAAATAAACTATTTAGTTCTTTTGGATGAGATCTCTTAAATCTTATGATAATGTAATAAAGTAGACATAAACTCCTGGTTACTAGAGTTAGATTTTTCACAATCTAGATAGATTCTGGAATGTTTTCATTTATTTTCCCTAGTGGTTTCTTATACATTAGTTGACCTGCCACATCAAGGGTCCTTAGTTTTTTTTCATATATTAAACTATGATACTTGGCATGCCATATGATATATAATTTTAATTATTTATCACCACTCTTTATTCCTATGATTTTATTTATACTTTTTGTTGATTTTGGTGTATATATATTGATATTGAGGTTATAGTCACTCCACTATGTTATTTAGACACACTTTTTTTAGAAAACTCTTGCGGACAGGAGGTGTGCATAAGGACATGTGGCACTCTATCCAGATTTCGTGACTCTGCTCATGAAATTAAAAAGTGTTATCAAAGAAGTTTTTTACTTTCCATTTATTATTGAATAAGTTTGGGGCATGTTATAAAGGATTTAGGTTGTGTAGAACTCGGATAGTGGAGTCATATAAGTGCCTAAAAAGTTCTTATGTGACAGAACTCTTAGTTACTAGTGATGGGATTTTTATTATAGGTTTTGTTTTATGATTTTGTATTGATCTTGAATATGTTGTTCTATTATAGTTTATGGGACTTGGGGGCATTCATAAATCATGAATTTTCACATTTGATCAAATGTAATACATATACATGTTACTCAAAACCCATGGTAGTTTATTTAATTAGATATCAAGATATATTCTTTGTACTTATATGATATAATATTATGATATTTAGATTACATGAACTTGATATTTATTTTAATTATATTTGTATAAATATTACTAACATGCAGCTACAAACAACTAGGATTGAGCCCTGAATAATAATAGGAGGGTTATACCTTATCATTATGGGTAATCTCATAGGATAGGTTTTTCATAGAAATCCCTTGTGTGTGACTATAAAATAATTACGTTTTGTTTCTATAGATTTTCTATGATTATGATTGTAATTAATGGAAATTCTTCATACAATATGTCTAATAGGACCTTCTGTGGAAGATGGTCAAAATTATCCTGCTAAGGAAGATGTTCCTAAACCTTCTCTAGTGGTATAGGAAATGATCTTGGAAAAAATTGTGTTCTTCTTATTAGTTCCTATTTATGGCTGAGGAGTTCCAAGAATAATGGTTGATTATGATTGATACTTCCATCTCTAAAATATTTTATCATTATAGCTAACCTAGGGCCTTGAGGATTATGAGGAGTAGATATATGTCATCGATGGGATCTTTAATCTAGTGAAATCCCAAGAATACCGATGAGTAAATTTGGATGATTTTAGGATTCAAGGACCCTCTAAGATATCGTGGGGTGTTATAAACCATGCAAGATGATGTGAGGGTCTCCCATGGAAAACCTTCATATACATCATGTTCGAGGAGTTCCTCCTGAGTATGCTAATGTTGGACCATGCTCATGAGTATATAGAGCTTTTGTAGGGGACTTTATTAGTGTATGATTACTCTTATAATTTCAAGAAGATGATTTATTTCACTCCTCTATTGAATGGGGATGATGTGAATAAGGATCAAAATTTCAAGATCGGCCTATAATTGGAGTTTAGGCATCAGTTTAGAAGCTTCGATATGATGAAAAACCCAATGGTGGTTTTCAAGGCCTTGGAGATAGAAATGCCCAAAACGAGGAAAAATATATAGGTTTTACTTCATCCTTCATAGACCGATGGGTGGGTTTTCAGATACTGTATTGGGCGCCACTTTTGAAAGTAAAAATAAGAAGGTGAAGGAGATACAATAGGGTGGTGGAAGGAAACTGAAATAAATAAGGATTTATTTATTCCCCTACGTGGGTGGTGTAGGTCCCCAATGTTTTAGCTATGGATAGGGTGTACATTGTTATATTTTCCCTAATTTCATAAATCAAGTGTTATGGAAGTATCAAGGTGGGAAATATTCAATAGTTATGTTCAAGGGAATTGAGGATTGGCTCTCATATGAGTATGGGTTAGACCTAAACTATGATATATGGATCTAAATCAATCCTAATTAGTATACTCTAAGTGCATAAACTATAGTAACCTAGGAGAGTTCTGTACCTCATGGGTTGGCCCGTGGAGTTGATGCATACATAGTGTTTACAGTGGACCTTGTTTCATCTTGAAGTAAAGAGGGACTATCAAAGGTTCGAGGTACAGTCTTGGTCATTACTATGTTATATTCTACCATATTTGATATATTATCTTCCCATTCATTTATATTTTCTAAAGTTATTGTTGTAAGTGACTTATTGGTCAATTTTTCTTCTGAATTTCTATCTCTTGATGCAACAATGGGGAATACATGCTAGATTAAATATTTTTAACCCCTATTTACTACTATATAGAAATGCGTATATAGGGTGTCTAAATCATAGAGAATAGAATATATGATTGTGTGATAGAAAATTTGAAAAAATAAAAACACAAAGAAGTAATAAATGATATTTTTCTAATATGTTTGTATTTCATTATGGAAAAATATCAATGAAGAATGCATGATTTTTTATACAAAATGAGGTGAGAAGAGAGATCAGAAAGTGAGAATGATAATTGAAATAGAGTATAGGAAAATATACATGTCTATTTTAAATTTATTTCTTCTTTCATAGTGAAAATAATTACAAGAGCTACCTCAAAATTGATTCATCAATATCCTTCAACAAGAGATTAATCATGAAGAAGAATGATTCTTACAGATTTCCACTTTAAATAATCATTCGAATATGGATATATTTTAATAAAATTCATTAGAATCAATCTCATTGACCAATTATGATGTTTTGAAATTAAAATCAAGATGGCTAAGGAATATTTTAATAAAGATAGAGTGATGAAGAGAGTTTATGAAACTGACATTTTAAATTCACCAAGAAATAAATTTAGTAGAAAAAACTATTAAATTAAAGAATTTAGTTTCAATTAAAAACTAAATAATGAAAATAATAGGTGATAAGATATCTCCCATTTGAGATTGATCACAATATGAACTAATTTTTTTGTTCTACTCCTCATCCTCATTCGAGATCTTCAATGCTGAAAATCTCCTTAATCATATCTATCCAAGTGTTATTTATTTTATAAAAGATTCAAATGCACAATTATTCCATCACAATATTAGAATTTTATATTTATTTATTTTTATTTTCATCACTGATGACTTCTCTCAACTTATCTCAGTTACCACTTTTTCATTTTAAAAAGTGTGGTCAATGAAAATATTTTTTAAAACTGCATGTGACTTAAGCACCACCCTTCTAATGAAATTGAAAGAACCATGTGTATTTTATTAAAAATGTGTTTTCAAACACCTCCATCACAAAATAATAATATTCAAAAAAAGTTGGATTCATTCTATAATCACTTGATATTCGACCTTGCACGGTATTCAAACTCCCCAATAATTTCACTCGATAAGTATTTGAATATTGAAATTTTGGGGAGTTTGAATACCGTGCAGGGTTGAATATAGAGTGATTACTAAATGAATCCAATTTTTTTTGAATATTATTATTTTGTGATAGAGGTGTTTGAAAACACATTTTTAATAGAATACACATGGTTCTTTCATTGTCATTATAATGGTGGTGCTTAAGTCACATGCAGTTTTAAAAAATATTTTCATTGACCACACATTTTAAAATAAAAAAGTGGTAACTGAGATAAGTTAAGAGAATTAATTAGTGATGAAAATAAAAATAACTAAAAATAAAATTATAATATTGTGATGGAATAATTGTGCATTTAAAACTTTTATAAAATCAATAACACTTGGATAGAGATGTCCATATTTTTTATCTTAAATATGCTTTTCTAGATCTCAGTACATGTCCATATTCTCTGGATTCCCATAGAGTAAATTCCATATTCTTTTGGTTGAAAGCATATTCAAATGCAGTCTATATCCTTTGTAGAATTACTAGCATACAATCAAAGAAAATTGTCTTCTAACTTTTGAATATATCAGGCTCAATTAATGGAGATTCCATTGAATTATAATTTTTTAGCACCCATGGTTGATTCATGGCATGGTGAGGTCAATCTAATCAATATTTATGATCTATTTCCTTCTCCAGTTTTCAATCATTACCACGACTTCAATTTAAAAATACAATAACATTAAAAATCCTTATTGTTTCTTCAAGACTAAATAAGAAATTATAAGTTGCTACTACACTATATGAAAAATTAAATTAAAAATTTGTTTTAAATAAATAGTGTAATCATTACATCTATTAAAATTAAAATTTTAAAATATAAAATATAAAATTTAATGTCAAACACAAATTATTGATCAAAAATTAAGAAATATTAAAAATGATAAAATGAAATATTAAAAATTTAAATTCAAAGGCTTAAAAATAAATGTGTAATTAATTATTTAATAAAAAATGAAGAATTAATAATCAAAACAATATATTAAAATGTGAATTAAAATAATAATTAATTAATTTTAATTATGATATTTAAAATTAGTCTTTTTATTATATTATTTATATATTAATAAAAAATAAATATTTATCAAAACAATTAAAAAATAAAAAATAATAATAAAATTATCATGATAAAATAAAAAAATTAAATGAATATTTCAAAAAGTAATAATCAAATAATTTCAACATAAAAATAAACAAAACATTCAAAATTACCAATAATTATTAATTTAGCTTTAAATTAACTACATTGTTATAAATAACCGATTAAATTCTAAATTATGATTAGAAAAATAAGAAATACACCCAAAATGATGTGAAAAAAATACTAGAATTAAAGGACACATCAAAGTTGATAATCTATAATGATGTCCCATAGTGGTTTTTAACTAAAGGAATCTATGATATTTCATAGTCCTTGAGATGACTATGTTTGATGTGATCTTTTATGTGTACTGTATGTGTAGTTATTGGGAACATATCGACTGCTATAAGAGACATGTATGTTTTATTACACATAAGGGAGAAGTTTGTGGTAATCGGTGAACAAGATGCTATTGAAGGAAGAGTGGGATCAGACCTAGGCCAAATTTTAGCTATTTTGACACAATTGGCATCACGCCTCTTACAGTAGATCCATTTTCACCTTTATCATCTTTTCTTATAGTGGAAAACTTATATCAGTTTGTCTTCCCAGATGATTCCTATGAACTTTCTACTAATAGAGAAGTTGATTTTGAGTTTGAGTTCATAATTAGAGAAGGAACTATATTGATTTTTCCATATCTTATATAAATGAATGATTTTAAGAAACACAAGGCAAATCATTATGATTTATAGGTAAAGGGTTTTATTAGACCAAGAACAAATCCTTGGGGTGCTATGGTACTATTCATAAAGAGGGAAGTTGATAGTGTTTGATTGAGTGTGGACTATAGAAAGTTGAAACAGATGATCTTAAATAATCAATACCCATTTCCAAGGATTGATGAATTGGTTTATCTGTAACATGTATCCAAGTGTTTTTATGATATGAAATTTAACTTTGGGTTAGAGTGCACGATATTACTAAGACAATGTTAAGGAGAAGATATGGATTGTGTAAGTATGTTTCTATGCCTTTTGGTCTGAAAAATGCCCCAATGATGTTCACAGATCTCATGAACAAGATATTCCATTCACATATCAAATTAGTTATTTTAGTTTTTATTGATGATATCCTTATATACTCACAAACCTCAAAAATTCATGCTAAGAACCAAGATACTATGTTTAGTAGACTTAAATCACATCTAATCTATGCCAAGATCATTAATTTTGACTACCGTCTCAATGAAGTATGTTTTCTTGGTAATTTGATCTCTAAAGTGTGAATTTAAATGGACCCAAAGAAAGTATAGGTTTTAAAGTCATTAGAATGCCATGGAAATGTGTTTAAGATCAGAAGTTTCCTTAGATTGGTTGGATAATAAAAATGATACATATAAATATTCTACCATTTGACGACACCTATTCATAGCCATACCAAGTAGGGGGTGATGTTTTAGTAAAAAAATCATTATGAAGAGGAATTATTAAAAATGAAGATAATATTGATGAAAACTGAAATTCTAACATTTCTAGAGATTGGGATTATATTTATGGTCTACTATGATGCCTTAGGTCTTGGTTTTGGAGGTGTATAGATATAGAGGTATTATGTATTATCTTAATGGTATCACCAGCTATGACCCCATGAAAAGAACCACCCTAAAACAACTTTATGTTGGAATATGTGGTCTATTATTTTAAGTGTTGGAACCATGATATTTTCAATATAATATTTTTCATATACATGGATCATAAGATCTAGTGTTGTAACTTTCTCAATGAGACTTGAGTCTCCAATAAAGGTGTTAAGTGTAGTATCAATAGATGTTCTAATTTAAGATGGATTTTTCTCAATGAAAAGGTAACATTGTTACAAATTCTCTCAGTAAAAAAATTAAGGATCTTAGAGAGAGACCTTTATATGAAGGTTTATGTTTGATATAATTCTTGAATTAATGGTCGGTGTAAAAATCAGAAGACTTATGGGTGTTGGAATGATCTCCTTTGGTTATCACATCAATATTGGTATGTTTGGTAAATACCATCCAAGAATTTTATTTTGAATATTTTGTGATGAGGGAATGGATTGGAGGAAGTGACTCAGTTTTAGGATGGTTGATGAAGATTGACGATGTGATCTTTTTTACATGGGGGAGTTGTTGATCCTACTTCCATGAGGGAATAGTTGATGAGGTACTCTTATACCTCTGAATGGTATTTTCACCTAGGTTATTCAAATATATATAAGGACATCAAACAATACTTTTTATGGGGCATAATGAATACATACATAGAAGACATTTTCTCTCATTTCTTGATCTTTTTGAGGATCAAGGAAGAGAACCAATGACCATGTGTCTTTCTTGAATCACTTCCAGTACCTCTGAGGAAGTGGGATGGGGTAATAATGGACTTTGTTATGGTGATTCTTAGTACCCCCGAGAAGTTGAGATGCTATTTCAGTGATGATTTATCAACTAATAAAATTGACACTCTTCTTGAGTGTATGAGGGAATCAGTCTATTGATGAGTTAAGAATGATTTATGTCTAGGAGATTGTACGACTCTATAGAGTGTATTTCGTTATTATATTATAAAGGGATAGAGGTTTACATACTGATTTTGGAAATTATTTCATAAGGTTTTGGGGAATAATTTTAAAATGTGTATGACATATAATTTACAGATTGGTGGTTAGTTAGAGGGAATTATCTAGATATTAGAAGATATGCTTTAGGAGATCATCTTAGAATTAATTGGAGTGTGGTATGATCATATATACTTGGTAGAATTTTCATATAATAATAGCTTCTAGGATTCAATATAGATGGCGAATTTTGTTGCTCTTTTTAGATGGTCATGTCCCACACTATTGTATTGGAATAGGGTGGGTGAGGCAACAATTTATAGGATTATTGTGGTGAATGAAACCTCTGATAGAGTGAATTTGATTAGGAATTAGTTGGTTACTAATTAGAGTAGAACTAAATTGTATACTAACTAGAGTAGATGACCATTGGAGTTTGTTGTGGGTGACTGAGTTTTTCTGTAGGTGTCCCCAAAGTTAGGAAATCAAAATTTATGGAACCAATAGAGACTATAACTATGGTTTATTATATTGTTAGTTATCAATGAGTGCATCATAATAATTGCCTACCATTTGTAACTTTCATCATGATATCGAGGCATGGAAAACATGTTCCACTTTCCTATGTGCCTGATCCTATGAATGTGATCAATTGTAAGGAAATTGAGTGTGAACCAGATAAATATTTTATGGAGAACACAATTTGGATTCTAGAATAGGGTGAAATGGTGTTAATGGGGAAGAAAATACAACTTGTTTGAGTCTTATGGGAAAATATATGAATTTAGGCGGATAGATGTGAGAAATATTATGACAATTAATCTAAATGGGAAAATTTATTTGAGAAATAATGTTAGGACCAATAGGGGCCTATATACCCTAAGAGGGGGGTGAATCAGTGTATGGATATTATTTTCTAAATTCTTCCTACCCCACTGGATCTTGACCTCTTTGTTACAAGGGTCACTTTGTTTTCACTTGTGTGTTTATTATGACCAATTATTTTCTTCTTTATCTGATGATGATGCTTTAAATGCAATTCAGGGAAGAAAGCAGGCAGACACAAAGATTTTTACTTGGTTCACCCTCACTGGGCTACGTCCAAGGAGAATACGCCGACAAGTTACTAGTCGTACCAAATTACACTAAGGCTCACTGCCAATATTGTTCAGGCTAGATCAATTCTATGCCCAGGCTCACTACCTTTACAAAGGTTTAGGGTCAGCTCACTACTTTCCCAAGGGTCACTCCCTGTTTCTCTCTCTCTGGCTTAATACTAGTGGATAGGATCACCTAATTCCTCTTCCTTTTCTCACTACACTAGGAAGGGATCCACTCACAGTTTATAGACCTGTAGGTCTCTTCATTTGCATGAATGTATGTATCCTCAACTGTTGATAGATGCTCTGTTAAAGTCCAAATTTCATCCATTGATGAATACCCCTTTTCCTCTTAACCTTTGGGCAATTAACTTTGGAAACACCTTCACAAAGCACCCTACTTCATGAGGCTCCCAATTTCGCGAAGCTCAAACAACCCTTCGCAAAGATCCTACCTTTTCGCGAAGCACTCTCGTGAAGAACTACCGCGAAGCTCAAGTCGTTACAGAGCAACTTCCCTCGTGAATCTCACTGAGCCAATGTGGAGCTCACACCTTTTGCAGAGCTACAATAGCCACCGCGAAGCTCTTCTTTTGCGAAGCACACAGGCTACGCGAACCACCTTCGCAAAACAAGAGCAAAAGATATTATCTTAAAATTCTCTCTCTCTTCACTCGAGAGGATTGACCTATATTTATAGGAAATTCCACCGACCCTCCAACTTTCTGCATGAAGTCAACACCACGTCAGCTCAAATCGCAAAGCTCCGAAGTTCCCGCTAGAATTCTCTCAAAATCGCGAAGCACCACAAAAATTTTCCGATCACGGAGCTTGTCATAATCGTAGATCATCCTGTCAATTCCTTTTCACCTTTGCCATGAAGCTCCCTCGCAATGCCCTTCATCGACATGGAGCTCCTTTGCAAAGCCCTTCACCGCCGCGATACGCTTC
The DNA here is from genome assembly GCA_963277665.1 of Viscum album. NCBI lineage: Eukaryota > Viridiplantae > Streptophyta > Magnoliopsida > Santalales > Viscaceae > Viscum > Viscum album. The sequence continues at coordinate 46,367,883 of OY728156.1, forward strand.
AGCCTCTGTCATTTTCTAATCTTGTCGTAATCGTGAAGTATCACCGCCTCCATTCTTCTGGTCTTCACGAAATCCAAAACATGAAGATTTTCTTCACTAAATTCAGGCCTTTTCCATATTAGGAAATTATCTTCATGGAAATCCACCTTTTGCGATGCTCACCAACCTCCAAAATTTGGACCCCAAAAATTTTGCAAACATTGGAAAACGGCGCCACCTTGTAATGCTCTTTCATACCGCCTCCAGATTGTCCTTTCCTTTGTCATCGTTCTTTTGTCAACATTGATTTTCAACAACTTCTCTAAAACTAGACAATTTCTTCACATACACCTGCTTTGTCAACAAACACAATCAACCCAAAAATACTTCAATGTTACCTTGAGGGATTTTTTCCCAGCAAATAACGATAGAAGAACTTCTCTAAGAACATATTTCATTAAAGGGGGATTTTCTTTTAATATCTTAAAATTTTAATGATATGTAATTTTGGTCCTCTTATTGATTTAACTTGTAATTGAGTTGATTTAGAGGTTTTAGGATGCTTAAAAATGATTTTTTACAATTTTATTATACAAAATGAGAAGGACCAAGCCATGATGTCATTCATTTTATGATTGGAAACTGCTTTTTTGAAATGGGATGGCTAAAACACCTATGGTAGGGAATGGTATCGGGCATGAATCCTTACGAGTCATTTTATATTTGAAAACTATATTATCCTCACTACGCCAGGGTGATGGGTGTGGTGTTTCTAAAATGGGAAAAGTATTGACACCGAAACCTATTAGAGACTGTTTTGGGCTTCCTGAGATGGAAATGTATAAGGTCAACACAATAATGGTGGGAATCACCAGGCCATGGTGATGGTTGTTTCAATTTTATAAAAGGGAAATTTATCCATTAATTTATCTGGGGGGTTATGATCCTTAATAGAAACATTTTTGATCTTGAATAAATGATGTTTAATTCCCCATGACTATATTTTCCCTCTATTAATCAATTTATTTTCCTCCTCTTGATAGTTCCTCTAATGAGGATGATTCTTGAACAAATATATGTTGAAAATTTTGATGATATTCCATATTTAAGAAACTAACTGGGGTGTTTTATTCCTCTAGGAAATTTCTCATATCAATATAGTCTCATGGGGATCTCAATATCTCTTCCCTATCCAGTATTTTATGAGTGAGGGATTATATTATTCAAGAAAAACTAAATCTAACATTGACTGTGGTTATCATTGGGTATGTGAAACGGTTCTACCCTCTTGGATTTTCCCTTTTAATCTCAATCTATAACCATTTTTCTGATATATTGGAATTAGTTTTAATGTCCCTTGGCATGATAGTTTCATCCAATGGTGCATAGGATAGATTTGGGCATTAAATGTTGGAAAGTCTTTACATTGATTTTTTTTTTCATTTGGGGTTGGAATATCCTTACCATGTAGAGCCATTTCATATGATTGTTGGAATGATATGATGGTATGTGATTATGTTATTTGATACCCATGTTTGATATTGATGTTATGTGTGTGTATCCCATGAGACACTATCCCATGAGACCCATGATTGGTTTTGATCACACATATGCATATTTTTGGATACTTATACTTATATTGATATTCTATATTGTACTGATATGATTTGTGACATATTTTGTGTGAATATATGACATTTGGGGGTTTTTATTTTAGCCTCAAGTGATAGGTGGATCATAATGGCTTGGTTATCCCTTAAAAGGTTAAGATATATGACATTCGGTGATGATCATGATGGATCGAGACAGTGGGTAGTGTTGAAAAGGTCTTCTAACATGACCGTAGGAATTCCATGGGTATGATGGACATGTGGAATTACCCAAGGTAGAGGCATGAGCATGATGACCTTGTATTCTAACCCGTGATAGACACATGGCGTGAAGAACTTTTGGCAGGACTCGAGAATCATTGACCATATAGATTATCATATATATATGAGGTGGACTTATAGTCAACCCATGATCATGATTTTTTTTATGATTGTTCTTCTAATATGGATCTGAGTCCAGTACGACCTAGGTTCTTGGAGGCTTTGTTAGTGCTCAACCACTCGACACGAGATCGATTTTTTTTCTTGATCATAGGTCTCATAATTATCATGACATACATCTGTTATGAATGTGAAATTATATTAACGATCAATTTATGGTGTCTTACTATGTTTATAATCACACCATTAATGGGAATCTCGATACACATGGAGACTTCACATTCAGAGATATAGAGAATGGAAAGGGACTATTGAAAGGGAGATGAGGAGTGGGGCATTGTGATAGAGGTAGTACCAGGATAAAATCTAAATTGATATTAAAAAAGCATTATTTATTTTCCCTATTGATTTCTTATACACTGGATGGACTTCCATATCATGTGTCCTTGGTTTGATTTTAATATATGATGCTATGATATATAACATGTCATCTGATATCGTGTTTTAATTATTTATCTCCTATATGAATTCCTAGGAATTTATTTATACCTATATTTGACTATGGTGTATGGATATTGATACTGAGGGTATATAATCTCAACTACATCATTTAAACCCCCACATCTAGTTGATATCATCTTTTATATAGGGAGGAACACATGATGTCATGTGACACTCTAGATGGACTGAGTGATTTGGGTCGGGAAATTAAACCACACAACATTCCATTATATGGTTTGGATGGTATGATTAAAAATTAATGTTTTATATATAAAATTGTATTTCAAAATTATTTCCACATACTAAGAAATGGTAAAATTCTAAGCCTTTGATGAAGCTATATGAAAATTATTATGTATTCATTTGTGACCCGAAGTAATGAACAATACATCATTCCAACATGTGGTGTATTTTGAGTGACCTAAAGTGTATTTTTATATTTTAAGTGTTAAATTAGTTCAAAATGCCTTTTACGCACTAAAAACTAATAAAAAAATCTAATTTCCATCAATGTAATGATTTTTAATTCATTCATGACATGTAGAAATTAGCCGCAACATCATTCCAAAACATTGATCGGACAATATGACTGAATTTGTTTTTTTTAATTTTAAAATAGAAAATGATATTAATTAAACAAATGTAGTTTATCATCTATTATATATATGTTTCTTGTTTCAATTAAAGGTACATTTTTATGGTTTTTTAAAATTCATAAGATTGTTGATCCATTAATACCCTATATAAAACTTGTTTTCATATTTATAAAAGTTTCATCTTCATGTATGATTGTGGTGAAATAATTATATTTATATATTATATATATTATTTCAATTATAGTATATTTTATATTTATTATGATTAGGATTCTATCAATAATGATATGTTTTATATGTATTTTGGTATGTTTTTAGGGTTGATCCAACACTCAAAGTAGTTATATCAGTCTATTGTGGCTTTTCTCAGTGCTCAAAAAGCACTGAGAAAGAACTCCTTTATCAGTGATGAAAAGTGTTTTTTATCAGTTTCATTTTTATCACTAAGAAAGGATCACCCTATATATTAATCATATTTATAAATTTTTTTAACACAAATAAATTCATTTTTAGTGTTGATAAAGGGGTAATTGTTTTTTAGTATTTTAAGATTTAAAAAAAACGTCACCCATATTTGTTTTTAAATTTTACAATATTTTTTAAATGATCAAATAATCAAGTGTTTTATTCATATAATCATTTATAATATTGTCATATTCAGCAAAAAAATATTTACCAGATAAATATTTTCAATATATCATTAACACAAACTATCATTTTCAAAGTGACTTGTTTATTGGTCATGTAATAGTTTCACGATGAATATAGAAAATATTAGTTTTTTTGTTGTGGAAAGTACAAAATTTATTTACCAACTTTTCATGAACCAAAATATACAACCTATGATCCAAAAACATGAGCCAACCAATGGGAAGGATTGAAGGGACTTCTCAATCCCCAAGTTCTGAAAACAATCACCCAAACTCATAGAATGTACCTTGGAAATAACTTTTCCAAAAGAAGCAACACACGAGTATGAATCAAGAACCCTTCTTGAAATTTGAGTACCTTGAAATTTTATTCCCTAAGAATAGAATAGACAAAAAATGAATAAATAAGAAGCATAATGTACTAAAAAATCTGAAAATAAATAAAAGGGTGAAGTGCTTAAATTAGGATTAAAAACATCATTCTCAAAAACTAACCAAAAGAGAACATAATCTAAAAAGGGGGTAAAATAGGGAGTATAAAAAATGCTGTGTCGGAAATACAATATGTAAAATGTAACAAAAATAATAAAATTTCCATTCAATTCCATGTGACATAAGTTTCATTTCCCCACTATGTAAATTCCATTGATCCAAGATCCACTAACAAGAGGGTCCACCACCCCCATGAAAAAACATTCTTTTACCTAAAAATATCTAAACAAAGTCTAAATATACCCACTATGTGTCTGTATGGTGTGAACAATACTTTTACAATAGAATTCGACTAAATTATCCATGATAAAATTCTTGTTAAATAATTTTTAAATTCTTTTTATAAATAAATAATAAGAAAGTAAACATTTATATTTAAGGAGAGGAAAACAAGTTACAAGATTTTGTAATTTATTTAAAGAAACCAAAACTATAAAAGTAACCCTTTAATAATACAATAACCATGTGAAATACCCAAAGCAGACTAAGGATATTGAAACCCTAGGTCCTCATATCAACTTCTGAAATAAAGGAGAAACCAAGTGTGCACATAAACGACTAAGGATGTCAATCCTTGGTCTAAAAACACGGGGTTTCACTACAAACCCCTCCACATACTTCTCACCACTTAGGAGTGAAATTCATGTCTTAGTTGTGTAGTTATTTGTATCCATGGAACTGACACCTGAATCTAAAACTAATAAATTTTGTGAGTGTGGAATTTTCGAAATGGATACATAACACTAGTCTTAGACTTAGAAACTCAGCCTCTTATGTACATATTCCATTTCAATTTTTTTTATTATATTTAATAATAAATTCCATTAAATAATTCATGAATCATTCCTAATTCAATTTAAAAAGTAATCATTTCAAAAATAATTTCCTTATCAAATCAAAAGAGAAATATTCAAAAAATCCATAAGAAACATCCTTGATCATTAAAAATATAATAGTTTATCTTTAATAATTTAAAAAATTGTTTTCAAAGAATGGTAAGAAAATTTGTCAAACATATCTAAATATTCCCATGAATACCCTACCTTTAACAAATATAAACCAATAAAATAATGATGAAAACCATATATAATGCTAATATGGATCCTAGAGAAGCAAGAATAAACCACAAAAATTAAAAAACACCATTAGGATAAACCAAACTAAAACCCTAAGTCACTTTAACCATATATATGAGAGTAAACAATAGAAAATGATCGTAAATACTAAATTTAATAGAGATAAGATACTTACTTGACATATTCTTGAATAAGAAATAAAAATCCAAAAAAAAACTTAAGCTAAGATGGAGATAGGATGGTGCCTCATGCATAGGGGTGAGCTGGGAAACTAGTTGGAAAAAATGAGGGATTTGAGGCTTAAATCCAAAGAATGGAAGAAGATTAATTTTATAATTTTTATGTTATTAGTTAGTATATATGATTTGGTTTCATGGTTTTCCAAAATGGTCGTCTACCCTATGGGTCACCCTGAAGTCCCCAAATCAATTTCGTGGTTCCCTATAGAGGCTACATGGTTTAAGAAACTTTTCTCAAACCATGAAATACCCCTACAAAAATATTACATATGGTGAAACCTGATTGAAACATATTTAATTTTAATAGTTCACAAACCATGAAACACCCACTATTTTTATAAAACTACATTGTTTGTGTTAAAATTACATGAACAAAAAAGAATTATAGACAAATAAATAAAATAAGGAAAAATAACACCTAAAAGACCTCATAAAAGTGATAAAAATACCAACATATTCCTTTATATGACAAGAAATATAGATCAAATTTGATAGGTTCACAAAAAGTTGATTCCATTTCTTTTTTATCAAGTATTTACATTCCCATGTCTCATGGGAGTCATTCCCATGTTTCTATAAATTCTATAGAAACTAGATGAACTTCCCACACAAAGCCTTCTCTTTGGAATCAATAATATGAACTGGATACTCAATCATTGAAGTATTGGTTTCTAATTCAAGATCTTTCCATTCTAGAATATAATACAGATCTAGGTGATTTTTCTTTAGCATAGGAAAAAAATCAAGGATAGATGGAAATAGGGGAGGTAACTCTAATTCTTACACCAATTTTCCAATCCTTTTGGTGATCTATAAGGGTCCCATGTATCTCAAGGAAATATTCTCTACTTCTGGATTTATTGGTTACCTAAAAAAGGAATAAATTCATCCACAATTGATAATTCTAAGGATGATGTCAAAGATCTTTATAAGAGTTGTGGAAGCCTTGATATGTCACTAGTCACTTCCTAATTGATTGGATATTATGCATTATATCTTTCACAAAAATTATCACCACTATTGAAATCTCACCCTCATTTTTATATTAGAGGGGATAATAGTAAGGTGGACCTTTTAACACTTATTTCGAGACTATTTTAACGGAAAACTAGTAATTATTATTATAATATAATTAAAATAGATCCAAATGGGTGTCCCATAAAATGATAAAATTAAAGACACACTCAAAGAATTTCCTCTAGAATTTGATTGGATTTCTATATTTGACCATTTGAATAAAGATGGTATGTTATTCTATGTTTGATCTAGGATCCCATTTCCTTTTTGAGGCCCTTCAAAAAAACAATATGTAAATCGGGGGTCTCTATCTGAGATGATGTCATATAAAACCCTATATAGTCTCAAAACCTCATAAATATACAAAATTATAAGGTTATCAACCTTCATTGGGTATCTAATTTGGTAAAATTGGGATGAACTATTTAGGAGATTTTTCATGACTAATATTACATTATTACCCACATGTGATATACATAACCCCCCAATGAGATGTATATAAATCACATCCCACATTCATGTTGGAATTAGAAGTGGTTAAAGTATTATAAATGGTCTCAGATTCTTGAGTTTAATCTATTTGAAAGTGAAACATTGAGACAAATAATCCATGATGTTCCTTATCCGGCCCGACCACCAGAATTATTTCTCCAGGTTATAATACATTTCAGTAGCACTAGTGTTTACAGCCCATTATGACATGTGTCCACCTCTAACCCCATATTACTCAAATAGAAAAGACCAAATAATAATTCAATAAATAGAGGATTTACTTTTATGATTGAGACAATTTCACAATGTTATACCCACAATAAATTCTCTTTATACACTAATACTCCTCAATCCTTGGATACTTTTCAATAATTAGTTTGAGAAGTGAAGCCATCAACAGAACACTAGAAATAAAAAAATATCATTCCTCATACCTTAATCCTAGATTAATCTGGGTTAAAAAGGCCCATAAATTCCCATTCAACACCATATCTTTCGATGATTACAAGGGTAAATTTTAGATAAGTACATTGGAAACCACGATACTCTTTTTGTCAATTAATGTGAGGTCAAAATCAAATGTTTGATTATATTTATCCCAACTTTGATGTCTTAATTGAAAATACAGAAGGGGTAAATTGTTAATCAAACTATTGCGGTTATAATAAACTATAAATTTCTACCTAAATATGTAGTCCTATCAATATTTAAGGGTGTTTATCCTAAAAACCAAATTGATATAATGCATGGTGTTGTTATTCTCAAGGGGATGAAGACAAAAGAAATTTATAGATAGTACATGTGTACCATTAATTATTATGAATACTATCCCTATACTCGATTCGTCATAATATACCAAATATCCCTAATGTCCTTGTATGAATCAAGATAGTGGCTGAGGCTAGCAGTCATATTAGTTAATCAAAATAGTTCGGTCACTCTGAATTCTAAGAAAACATCAACCTATTCCTGGCGAGGTTCTTCTGAGGTGATGAAAACCTAGAATAATCCTTCAAGAAGAATCAATAATATCTCAAAATAAATAAGAATATATGGACCTTAATATTTTCGTACTCTTTCTAAGACATGAAAACCCTTATTAGCTCAGGGTAGAATAATATGCCTTGTTACTTGACTTCATGTCCCAAAAATTTCACCTTCAAGATCAAAGAACAAATATTATATAACTTTTCATTGAGATGATGTTTACATAGGTTTTTTAAGGTAATATTAAAATAAAAACCATGCTGCTATTCTGAATTAGAGTAGACCAAAATGTTGTCCACAAATGCCACTATGAGGTAGTAAAGGTATCAGTTAAATATTGATTTTCAAGGGACATAAAAAATAAAGCATAATTAAATGGACCAAATAGAATTAATATACAATCAAAATTTCTATATCTTATCCTAAAAGTAGGTTTAGTAATTCTCTATTCCCTTAATCTAAACTCATGGTATCCTAGAAAAATATCAATATTGGAAAACCACTTTTCCCCTTTCAACTGATTGAAAAGGTAATTAATATGGGTCAAGGGATACTTGTTCAAAATTTTCAAAAAATTGGTTGGGAGACTTGTATTATTTATTAGAAAACATAATCAGGGTTTCCTAGGGGGATACATGAGGTTTGATGAATCCCTTTGCTTCAAAATCCTCTAGCATAATCATTAACTCTCTAAAATATATAGGCACTATATGGTAAGCTTGCAAGGTGATCGGCTACATCAAAGTTAATAAAAAATTCCTAATTTAAAATTTATATATTGGAAAAAATCTAGTAATTTAGTGGTAAAAAAATTATGGAATTACTTTAAAAATTGGGAAGCACAATTTTGAAGTTCCATTTATTATACTTGGTCACAATTAAAGCTACTGGATATGCCCAAATACCTACCTCAGGAAGGGGATGTCCTGAATAAATCAAACAAGGGTCCCAATATTCTTGAAACACATGAGAAAAATCATTAGGTGTTGATAAGGTCACCCTATAATAATAAATACCCATAATGTATTTATGGGAAACCATCAAATTCATCATGATAATTATGTTGTGGGGGTCCATATTCAGAATGGGGAAATCTCTTTCCAACTCCAATTCCAAGATTTTAAAAACACGACGGTAATTGGATACCCTACTATTTTCCACTTAGGTCATCAAGATATCTATCACACATTTTGAAATATTTGAAATTAGTTTCAATGATTCCATAATACATCTAGATATAAGCATGTGGGAATAACAAATGTCAAATAATGAATCAACTATTGGAGAAGGAATAAGAATGGTACATCTCACTACTAATATCCTAGTTTTAGAATCGAATAGAGTTGTATAAATGATATTACATATTATTTAAATAATTTAAATTACTCCTATGACATATGTTTCACTAAAAATGATTAATTTCCATTCAATGTTCTTGTTTTTATCATAAACATATATAAATAGAATTGTTTAAATATTTTCAATTACACCATAGTTTAATATTTTGATCAAAAATTTAAAAATACTAATCCAAACTATGCGATTATTGTTTTTTAGTGTTATTGATATAAATTATATCAAATCATTCCACTAGATATTTTTCCAATTTATCCATTTAAAGGGACATATAGACAATTCAAGAAGGCCCAAAGAATATATCAAAGAAACTAGGACACATGTGATGATAGATTTCTTTGGATCAATCCAAATTTATAAATTAGTTTATAATTCAAAATAATTACAAGGTAATTGAATTAAAACTTGTATAAAAATTTTAAGGCCCAACTCAACAAATAAATTACCTAATTGATGCATGAATTTCCAGCCCAAAATTATGTTTTGGATTTGAAAACATCCCATAATTTTTGAAATTTATCCCAATATAGAAACCAAATTGAGCTGTAATATTGTGTGTATAAATTCAATATATAGAATCCAAAATTTTGAGAATAATTTTTTTTGGGATTTAATGGAATATTTTTTTTACTAAAACCAATTCACATTGTGGATTTTGGAAATGTATGGATAAAATTGGATGACAACACATGGTTTCAGAAAACAACAATAACTTTGGATGAAAAATAAAAATGGGAGAAAAATCAAGATGGTGAAATTTTAACATCCATATCTATAAATTTTAGGAAGATAAATTATTAATATTTGGATTTATTAATTGTAAAATGGATGAAAAAAAATTTAACGGAAGTTTTGGAATGAAAAGTGTCCTCTACCTTGGGCTATAAATACCCTCCCCTCTTATCCTTGAAAGAGGTTGGAACTTCATAACTTAAGGAGGATAATTTTATCAACCATATAAATTACAAAGGAATAATATTACATTACAAACTCTTTTTTAATCAATATAAACCTCTCCTTTACTTTCATTTTCTAGTTCACATTTGTTGGTTTTCAGTTGTATCCATGTAAGTCTGATTGTAATTTCATTTGATTTTTAATGTACGTATAAACATAATAATATATTATTATAATCCATTTTTTTGAAATAATATATTTAAAAAAAATTAAATGAATTTGAAAACCCTTCCCTATCTGACGTTATCATTCAATCCAATGTGCATGTTTTACCTCTCTTCACCATTAATGCGTGTGTTCAATTCACTACTGTTATCTTGTACCATTATTCTTATTAACTTTTTAAATCATCACCCAAAACATCATAAACCAAATTATTAAAAAATATATATTTTTAAGTGAATATTTCATTATGGTTAGTCATAATTTGGGGATGTTAAGTGATTAAGATATTTATCTCATTTAACATTCATTGAATTAATATTATGTATGCCCAACAAGAAATGTTATGGATTAAGAACATTTTTTAAATGTGTATTACTTGGATTATTAGAACCAGAAGTAAAAAATGGGTTTATGAAATATTGAAACTTACGTCAATAAGAATTGATTATGATTTTCAACCCTTGTTAATTCTTGGATTAAATCCAAAATAAGTGGGAATTCCAATTGAAATCTTCTTGTGAATTGGATGTTAATTTAATGACATGTTTTGAAAAGATAAAGGATATTATAAGATTATATACCCAATAATAAATTCACACTAATAATAATAAAGTTATTAAACTTAAAATTCATCCATTAATAAATTTAACTAATCTCTATAGAAACCCCCCTTCAAATGATAAAATAAAAAATAATCAACATCAAAAACAGTACCATCAATGAGGATTCGAATGGAGTGTCATTATACACATTATAGCATAGCACCCAAAATTTCAAAATTTGATACTTTATAATTATTTACACTAAAAAATGGGACCATTTCCAAGGATGTTTCAACTAGTGGTCTGTTTTTTTAAAAAAAATACAAAAACAATTAATAATTTTTTTTTCAAAAAATCAAAACAAAATCAAGAGAAAAAAAGAAAAACCTATCTTACTCATACTTTAAAAATTTATCTGATTTCCACACAGCCTCCCAAAAAATTCATTAGATTTGTTTCACCTCTAAATCAAGATTAATATTCACTAAATTTGGAGGAACAATAAGGATAATAAAAAACTTTCACATCCAACTAATCTAGATATGGTTAATTATAAAGAGAAAACAGTTAAATAAATCACTATATCTCATATAAATTACCAACCCCTTTGTATTAAATATAAAAATACTGAGGCATATATCAAACTAAAATAGGGTTTGATTCCTCTTCTAGATTATTTCCACAGGTTAACCATCAAGGATCCACATCTTAACTTTAAAGAGTTCATAGTGGCATGCTCTATAATGAATATTAAATGGGTTTCTAAAGAAAAAATAAAACGTCAAAAATTCCATTTTATCCATAGATTATTCCACTAAATCAAGGATCTACTACCTCCCTCCTAGTTTATATAAACAGATGGAATGAGATGAAGTGACTCTTTTTGGAGAAAATTCTCCCTCCCCAACAAACCACTTATATTTGAGAAATAAATTAGTGGTATCTATTATTTCCTCAATGAATCACTCAATGAGTACTGGGAGATATTAAAAAAGATATGGAAACTTTCCCAAAAAACCAAATACATGAATAAATATTAATACAATACTTTTATGAGGGGTTATTAGCTATGGAGATAACTCTCATTGATTTTACAAGTGGAAGTTCTCTTATTGACAAAGCACCTATAGTTTCTCAAGATCTCATAAGAAACATGGATACAAAAACGTAGAAATTCCATACTTGAGAACATGATCTTGCCAAAAAACTATAATTGAATAAATCAAAAGAGCCTAAAATGTTTACCAAGTGGATGAGTGAACATACAGGTCTTGTGAAACAACTATCTGTAGTTACCAAAGCCCCAACCTCATCTTCACCATAATCTTAGTTCCCTGGACCTATCAAAAACTATGAGATATGCAGCTCACTAGATAATTAAATAGAAACATTTACACAACTAAAAGATAATTCATCATATTCATTTGGACCAATAGAGACATATTTTGTGTTTTCTTAAAGGAATATCAACCTTCAAGGACATGGTCAGTTCGTTAGAAACCCCAACCAACCCCACTATGATCCCTTACCTTATACATATAACCTAGGCTGGATAGGCCATCCATTCTTGAGGTAGGTAGATCCTATATCCCTACCAACTCAATTACCTCCCCAAAATCCAAAAATTGTTTTTATATGGTCATGATGAGAGTAACTTCCAAATAGAATTATCCTTTTGTTCTTCAACCTCAAAGGAGAAATCCTCATCCTTCTCAGCATATCTTTCACTATCACAGTAATATTTCACAATTCAAAACCCAATATAGAAAATTTCTCAAGACCCCAAATCTATGAAACCCATTGCGGGACATATAAGGATCTGATCTTAAAAATTACATGATATTGAGTTTTAAGTCAAGAATTCATTCTCTTACATTTGAGGATCTTTTTTAGATTAGATTTTAGGAAAACTTTGTTTTAACTCCTACATAATAAAACCAAAAAATAAAAAGCATACCCATATAATTATTAACCATTTTCCCAATAATATAAAACTTCTAAAATTTTCATGAGTTACATTCATTGAAAATCTTTATAACTTTCAACTTAACTTTTTTCCTTTTTATTTCCCATCCTTAAATCCAATGAAAAACATTTTAAAACATAATGACAGTATAAAAAGCTTAGTCATGGACATAAAATAATAAAAACATTAGTCAAGTGAAATGTAATAAAACTTATATGAAATTTACCTTTACCATTAAAATTTCTTGAGTGTATAAAATAAAACATTTATACATGAAAGAAATACAATTTTGTTTCTCAAATAAAGCCTCTAAAACCCATAAAAATAGATTAAAACTCCCTTTTGGTGACATAGATAATCATATTTAAAAAATATTCTAATTGGAATAACCATATATCCAACTTCCAATATCATCATTACCCAATGCATTGGATATGAATAATGCAGATCACCCTTCGTATAAAATATATCAAGCTTACCCTTTCTTCATGAGCTATAAGGGAGATCAACCATTTGTATTAGCTATATCAAGATCACCCATGAGCTACAATAGGCTAAAAACTTCATATTACCTATATTGGGCTCAACCATTTCATATAATTCTCAAGTACCATATCATGAATACAACACTTTGATCATAAAATCCTTTAAAAACTATTTTACACAAATATTAAAAACACTTTTAGATAAAAATAACCTTTTATTTAAAAAAAATTATTACCAAAATACACAACAAAAGAGAAAGAGGTATTTTAATTGAATAAAACATGAAATCATACAAAGTAATCCAGAACTCAAATAACGACCATAATGGCAGGAATGTCATTGTCCTAGTGTATATTAAGAATAGAAAATTAATTTTCTTTTTCAAAATGTCCGTATAAAACACATAAAAATATTCCTTTTGAAAACCTTTGAAAATAAATTAAAAATGATACAAAACATTTTATTTAAAAATATTTTATTTCCATATAAGTTTTTAATTAAATAATTAAAAAAAACATGAACATGGAAGTGAAAGAGTTGGATGTAAAACATTAAAAAATGATTAAAAAAATAAAACCCCTTATCACTTGGGAAACACTTGAATCACAATCCCTATGAAAGAATAACATTAAACAAGATATTTGTTAAGTCCACTTGGTCAAATACCCTGAGGGGGGGGGGGTTGATTCAGGGTGTGGAAGCTTTAAAATTTCTCATGTTTGGATCTTTTTTTGTTGTTAGAAAAAAATCAACTCTCTCTTACTTCTATAGAAATATACGGATAGATATGAAATGATGCAAAAGACACAATGATTTTTTCTTGGTTCACCCTCACTAGGATATGTCCAAGGAGCATAAAACGGCAATGTGATGATGTACCAAATTCACTAAGGCCCACTTCCAATAATGAGTATAATGTTCGGGCTAGATCCTATATGCCCAGGCTCAATACCATTACAAGGTTTAGGTTTTTATCACTACATTCCCAAGGGTCACACCCTATGCCTCTTTGTCTGGATCACTATTGGTGGAAAGGGTCATTGTATTCCTCTTCCTTTTCTCACTACTCTTGTATAATAATCCTCACATAGTTTATTGAATTGTAGGTCAAACACAGTTTATAGACATCTAGTTCCATTAATTTTCTTGAATTTAGCAATCCTCAACTATAGGTAGATAGTCTCTTGAGTCCTCGTTTTCACTCGTAGATGATATCCACCTTCCTGGGTACTGATAGGTACCAGATTATACTTTTGAAAACTGATTTGAAGCTCTCACAATATTCCTTGTTCAACTCGTGAAACTTTCTCCTCTCCTATGTAAATAGTACCAGGTTTGGTATGCGGGACACCTTCCTTGCGTACGACCGCCACTACCACAAACCTACCTTCGTCTGTGGACTGCCTCCACCTTCTTGATCGCAATTAGTACCAGGTACCAATTCTGCAAACCTCCTCTGCCAAACCTCTACTATCCGTGAACTGTTCTCTATTCGCAGACTATATCCCCTTTTTCCTACCATAGTGCTCCCTCTACGTACTGCTTGCGGAATTCACATTATCATGTACTAAAGATTCTCCCTCCTCATTCTGAGTCTTAAGAGAATACAACTTTCCATTTGAATCATTTAGAGTAATTTCTTCTATGTGAACTAGTTTTTCCTTAATAGGACTATCCCTCATGAACATCCTTCAATATTCACCGAATTACCGGAGAAAAAACACGTTCTCTAGTGATATTCAATCTCCACAGTAATCAATGAGATTAGAGATTCTTATTTTGGCCACGACATTTGAAAAATATGCTAATATATGATTTAACAAATCTTCGATTCAGACTTCACTGCATACCAATCATTCATCCTCCATGAACCGCAAGCCATCTGCGAACCGTTTTTCCACACCACCCGCATACTACCTTTGCTCTTATGTGGTCGATATCCTCTGACAAAGAAAATCCATTAGCATGTCGCATCACCTTCCTTTGGGAACCATTTTCGGTTTTATGAACCACACCTATGTAACATTCCCAGAACATGGAATGCAACTCATGAATTATGGTACGCACTCCTCACCCTTTTCCAATTTTCTTCAGCAGTCTTCATACTGTTCACTCCTATGATGAAATCCTTATTTTTCCAAAAAAACCATTATTTCTTTGCAAAACACTAACCATTCTCATTCACGATCATCTGGTTTTTTCAAAAAACACAAACACACCAAAAACATTCTGAGAGGACTCCATGAGGGATTTTTCCCAGCAATCTCCCCTTCTGGGTTTATTGAGAACTCTTCTCATGAAAAATTATTTAATTTTTATATCTCTTTAAAGATACTTCCATCTTTAACCACCATTCAATTCATGCGATTAAGATAGTGATCAAGGATTTTCTCAACATATACTCTAAGCCCACATGATCCATGATCGTCATGAGAAACAAGAGTATAATGAAAAGTTTATCAACAAATCACTTCACTTATAGTCACCAACTGCTGATACCATACTAATACCCAAATACAAATGAACTGATTTCATCACAATCTTCATCCATCGTGATATATAATCATTGATCGATCACTTATATCATCATCGGATTTGATGCTCCCTTATCTTATAGCTCTTCCAAACAGATTCAGATCAGGTTCATCTCAGCTTCAATTCCCCCAATCTCACTGCTCCACTTAACATCATCTCCCCATGAATTTCATCTTCCTAGAATAGTCACATTTTCTCCCCCTTTTCCAATGTACTTGAAGGGAACTTCATGGTTGTCCATAAAAGGGTAAAGAACACATATTGGCACATTAAATAAAGACACAACATACCTCAGGGAGAGGGGGGGGGGAATCCACACTTTTTCAAGAGAAGAAAGTCGACTGGACTTACAGATCTAGTTTATGCCTTTCAAAAACTTCTTTGGGTAAGACTTTCTAATAATATGTAAAACTTATTGTTCTATGGGAACATACTCCAACTTCACAAGCCCTTTCTCCTCTTTCTCCTTGAAAAAATGATATTTTATTTCAATGTGCTTTGTCCTTGAGTGATGGAATGGATTTTTGCTTAGATTTATAGTACTTGAATTATCACAATGAATTATGATAAGATATTTCACTTTAATTACCACAACTTCATGTTTCTGCTTCATCCATAATAGGTGCGTGCAAGCTTGAGTAGCCACAATTTATTCAAATTATGTGGTGCTCAATAAAATTAAATCTTGTTTCCTTCTTAAAAATGAAATACACAAACATCCAAGATAAAAGGTACCTCCTAATATTGATTTCCTATCATCTGCTAAACCAGCCCAATCCTTATCTATATACCCTAATAACTCTGGTTGAGATTTTTCCTTATACGTTATTCCAAAATCCACTATTACCTTGATATACTGAAGAGTTATTTTTACTGAAATAATTTGGATATCCTTGGGATTGCTTTGATACATCACTTCTTGGCATGTGAAAAATACAATATCAGGCCCTATCCTTGTCAGGTGCAATAGACTTCCAATTATTCGCCTATATTCCGTTATATTGACTGCCTTGCCTTCATCATCCCATGAAAGTTTCATCTGGGTAGCAACTAGAGCCTTTATCTAATTGTAATTATCCATTCCAAACCCTTTCAAAACCTCCTTGGAATATTTATATTGTTAGAAAAAAGTACCATTCATTCCTTACGTCACTTATAAGCCAAGGAAAAATTCCTTCTCACCAATCATCGATATATCAAACTCACTTTTCATGAATTCTGAAAACTATCTACATTATGCATCATCTGATCCACTAAAGATTATGTAATCAACATCAACCAACACCAGCATTATTTTACTATTTACATTGTTGAAATATAGATTTTAATAAACTCTACCATGATTGAAACTGATCTTCTTTTGAAATAGATCAAGCCTTGAATACCATGATCTTAGTGCTTGATTCAAACCATATAAAGTCTTCTTTAGCTAGAAGACTCTGTTCTCATCTTCATGAATGAGAAAACCATTTGGTTCCTCAATTTAGAGTTCTTCTTATAGAACCCCATTCAGAAATGCTGACTTGACATCCATATGTAAAACTATAAACATTCATTGGAATTATATATCCAATAACAATCTAATTTTCTCCAGCCCTGCAATGGGTGAAAATATCTCATCAACATCAATACCCTCTATATTAGAGTACCCTTTTCACATAAGTCATTATTTTTCTATAATTACAACACCATTTTCATTCATTTTTTTGTGAATGACCCATTTTTTCCCAATGAAATTCTTACATTATGGTCTCGAAACAATTTACCATGTTTGATTCTTCTCAATTTGGTCAAGCTCATCATATGTTTCCTGAACCTAATTCTCATCTCCCACTACTTCATCAACGCATTTAGGCTCTAATTTCGACAATTATGATGCTTTTTGTTAGACTTCATCCTTATTTTCTCCACTGGTGTTTTCTGATCACCAATTATGTTCTGCCTATCAATTTCAGCTCGTCTTTCTAGTCTCTAGGAAGAAACTGATTTATTCTCATAATCTGAGTCTTCTTCTGAATTAATATATGTAGCTTGAACATCTCCCAATCTGATTATCTCTTCTTCTATATCCTCCTGATTCTGATCATATATTTGTTGAAAATTCTGTTAATTTTATAATATAGTCCCATCATGACTTTCAACTATCTTTATCAACATCTTATTAAAGCATTTATATGCTTTGATTTTCTTTGAGTAGACAAGAAATATCCCTTCATCTCCCTGAGATTCAAACTTCTTATGTTTCTCCTTATTTAGAATGAATGGTTTACTTCTGAATATTTTATAATAATTTAATGAAAACTTCATTCCATACCATAAATCATATGGAGTCTTCTCTAATTTTGGACAAATTAGAGATTGATATACATTGTATACTGCTGTCATCACTACTTTTTTCCAAAAAAAATCTTGGAAGGTCTTTCTCAATGAGAATTGTTCTGTCTATGATTTTGACAATCGGATTTCTCCTCCCAACTACTCAATTTTGTTGTGGAGTTATAACTTCTGAAACATGATGCAGTATTCCACGTTTCTAGAGATAATCCTCCACTTGAATATTTGTGAACTTTTTTCCATTATCTGTTCAAAATGTCAATTTTTTTTGACCAATAATCTTTTCACACTCCCATCGATATCTTGTAATACAACTGGACACTTCATATTTGTGGGTGATTATTGAAACCCATGTCATTCTGCTATATTCATCAATTAATAGAACATAATATCTCATCCCATCAATATACCTTGGGGAAATTGGAACACACACATCAATATGCACCAACTCAAGAAATCATGTTGACTTTTGCTCGTTTTACTTATATGTATTTTGAATAATCTTCCCCTATTGACAGACATCACATGTATGAGTAAGATCATGTGATAATCTAGGGATATTTCAAGCAGCATCATATTTTACTAGATCTTCCAAGGAAACGTGGCTTATGTTCCCCAGATGCTTATTCCATAACTTGTTTTCTCCATCCGTGGATAGAAAGCACATATCTCCTTCTCTACTAATGAGGTAGATATTCCCTTTTGTACTCTTACCTTTTAACACAACATCACCATACTTTTACTTGATGATACATAATTTCTTGGAAAAACATATGGCATGTCCTGAGTCACACAACTTACTAAGGAAGTTGTGACTAAGCCCCTCAACAACCAAGACATCTGCTCATCCCATGTCTTTTCTTCCAAACTAGGATTTTCCATAAGAAATTTTTTTTAGGCCCTCATAATTTACAAATCTTACAATACCTTCTTTATCATACTTGATTACATTTACTATTTTCTTATTTCTCATCATATGGGAAGTTTTTCCACTGCCAATTTTCTATATCCTTGGGCAATCTGATGCCTTGAATTTGATTTCTTCAACCATAACCTGCTCGGTCATTTTCTTTTTAACCCAAGTCATTGAATTCATACTTGACATGGAATTATAATCTTGATATTACTTAGTATATGACATACCAGCCTCAACCTGTAGAGCTATAATATATTTTTAATTTTTAGCTCTCTTAAAGAAACATTGGGATGATTCATATAAAAAAATTCAGTCTTCCTCGAGACATTCCTTGGCATTGTGGGTGTGCAATATCATTCCATACGTCTAAGTCCATTACACCTGAAAAAATGACCATAAAATGATGAATTTTAATTTTGAGCTATGTATGACCACCTATGTTGTTCTTGTCCCCTTTGGTACCTCTTTGCAATGGAATATAAATTTTGAGAGTGTCCCATCTTACAACCAATAATAGCATCTTAGGTGAGGTACATTCCTATGTGGCAATGCTGGACCACAAGTTGTGCATTGGGTTCTCTGAATCTTATGATTCTGCTTTATTCCCAAATCCATCTTCTATCTTGGAGTGAGTTCTTGTGGTCTAACTTGAACCATAACTACTTGCTATTTTAGTTCAAGACCCATACCAACATTATTATTCAGAGTGGATTTGTGCTTCTGTTATGATAGACCACTCTATTCAAATATCATCTTCTGGGTTTCCTGTATGATCTTATATCCTAGTAGTTTCCCCTGATCTTCAATTGTTCATCGTATATTAAAAACTTCTTCTTATAGTTGTTTGATACATTTGATTTTATCTTTTCTAGTTTTAGTCAAACTAACAATTTCAATTTTCTATTCATCAATTTTGAGTTTTTACTCAACCACATTTTTAGAGAATTCTGGTGTTGAAGACCTCAGCTTTCCATTTCTTCATTTAGCTCAGAATTATCTTCTTCTTGCTGCTACATAAAGAGTTTGGATTCATAAAATACTTTGTTAGATTTCTTCATCTTGTTTCTCAAAATATAAACCTCTTCATGAAAATATTCTAATATACTCTTAAGATAAACTCTTACTTCAATTTATCCTTCTTCATTGCCACTTTCTTCTTTTGTTAATGAATTATTGATAACCACCACTAAAGAATCTATTTTATGATCTGTACAATCTTACAACTCTTCTGCCTCAGATTCTTCTGAACTTTCATCCTATCTTGAAAGAAGATTCTTATTTTTAAATAACTTTCTGCTAGTACTTCTAACTTTCTCATTTGATGAGTACTTATTTTGGGGAATTTTATCATTTTATTCATTTTCATCATCAAACTTATTAGGACACTTTTCAACAAAATCCCCATTCTTTCCGCATCAAAAGCATGCAAATGGAAGTTTACCATTGAACTTCCCTTTTCCTCTCTTAATACTGGAGGATAGAAATAATATGACATCATCCATATTTTCCCTCTCATGACTATCTTCAACAGAGATATTCTTCATGGCCTTGAATGCCACTTACTCAGAGTTCCCCTTTTCCACTACATCATTATCATCATTTCTCATTTCATAGGATACAATGGTACTCTATATGTTATCTATTTTCAGTTATTTCAGTTCTTTGTCTTCTAATACTGAGAATTTCAGATTGAATCACAGTGGAAGTTTCCTCAACATACATTTCATAATCTTTATATATTAAAAAACTTCTCCAAGACTCCACATGTCTTCCTCAATACTATTTATCCTGTCGAATAATGCATGAACAATCTCATTTGGATTCAGTATAAGATACTCATACTTGTTCCATAGAACCTACAACTTTTCTTCTCAAACTTTCGAGTCACCCAAATAAACATTCAATAATTTTTACGACATTTCAAGTGATGTTTCTTAGGACATCACCTTCGTATAAATTTCATTTGATAGGGCTCTCCCATAAAGAATTTATCCCTTTATCATCAACAACCAATTCTATTCTTTCAGCTTCTGATAAAGCACCACTATTAATGTTAGTTGATATTACATACATAGCTGCTATGAAGACATCTATCTCTACTGATCAGAAGTAGTGCTGCATCTGATTCTTCCATAGTTGAAAATTATTTCCTCCAAATATCGGAATTATTTTATGATTGACCATCTCCATTTCTTATTATTTAGAGAATACCACTGAATTTCAACCTTTCCCTCTAATACCAATTGATAATTCCACTAGGTCAAATGCCCTGAGGGGGGGGGGGGTGAATTGGGTTATGACAGATTGAAACTTTCTTTTGTTTGAATCTTGTTTCATTGTTAGACATAACTCAACTCTATTTTCCTCCCATAGCAATATACAAATAGATATGAAATCATGCAACATACACAATGATTTTTTACATGGTTCACCTTACTGGGATACTTCCAAGAAGCATACAATGACAATGTTTTGATGTACCAAATTCACTAAGGCTCACTGATAATAATGAGTAAAAAGTTCAGGCTTGAGCTTCTATTCCTAGGCTCATTGCCTTTACAAGGTTTAGGGTCTGCTCACTGCATTCTCAAGGGTGACTCCCAATGCCTCTTTCTCTGGATCACTACTGGTGGAAAGGGTCACTGTCTTCCTCTTCCTTCTCTCACTGCTCTTTGAAAGGAATCCATACATATTTTATAGACTTTTAGGTCAAACACAGTTTATGGACATGTAGGTCCCTTCATTAGCATGAATTCATGCATCCTCAACTATAGGTAGAGGCTCTGTCGAAATCTCATTTTCTACTATAGATGAAGTATAACTTCTTAGATACTAGAACATACATTCGAAAACTATTTTTAGCTCTCACAATATTCCTTGTATAAATTTCAAATCGTTCTCCTCTTCCATGTACTTAGTACCGGGTTTGGTACATGGGACGCCTTCTTCGCATATCGCCACCACTTCCGAGAACCACCCTTCTTCCTCAGTGTAATGCCATGACCCTAGTTACCCAAAGTCAGTGTAATATTACATGATATTGGCATGATCAGAAGGGATGAAATCCCAAAATAATGATCAGTTTAGTAGCCTTGTAAGTACTAGATACATACATAATTTTTACATTACATTGTTAAATGAAAAATAACAACATTGTGTATCCTTTGAACACATTCATCTCTCTTAGACTATCCCCACAGGTCAGTCATAATATACATCTTCTCATGATACCTACCAATGCATCGAGGAGCTATAGCATGCTCAACTCGTCACATACTAAGTCCGATGGATTCCTCATATGAAAAGGTTGAAACATAACATAAAAATTCATATTAAAACTAACATACAAAATGTTAATATTTTAACCATACACCATGAATGGAATAAAAATAATACATCCATAGACAAACATTTTAAAAAACCTTCAATATAATATGGAAGATTGTATCATAATAAATCCACTTCAGACAAGTGTAAAATCCATCAATGGATGTTGACAAAGATGAAATCAAAACTTTTCGATAGAAATATATCTTTCTTTTTTGAAATCATTTAAAAGTCAACTAATTAAAAAAAAATTATATTAAAAATATCATTATAATCTTGTAAGGGAAGCATCAAATATGTTATAATGGTGGAAAATAGCCGCACTCTCTATATAAGTTAAAAAAAATTCTTTCCAAAATTTTCTCGAAAAGGACGTAAAAGACCTTGTTTGGAAAAGTACGAAAATATTCTTTTATAAACATTCTATAAAAAGTCAAACAAGGGTATAAATGAATTTAAACCACAGTCTAGGAAATCGAAAAAATGTTTTGAAATATATTTTTAAGAAACATGGATGTGGATGATAAAGTGTTCCTAGTAGATACTCACATATAAACAACCTAATATAACGAAGAGATTGTAGAATTAAACCTTACCTTGTATTTTTACTTGATCAAGGGTACGTTAACCTCCGTGGAAGCTTTGGGTGTTATAATCTTACCTCTTTAAAATAATTTCATCCTTAAAATTTATAGAATATTACTCAATAAAAATATTCATGTGGTTCTTTATCATAAGTTCCTCGGGTTCCCATGTTGCATCTTCCATATTATGGTTTCTCCATAGAAATTTGAAAAGATGAGTCATTTGGTTTCTCAAAACTTGTTCTCTGGTATCAATAATCTTGACTTGCTCTTCACAATGAGACATATCAGTTTCCAGTTCTATTTCTTCATAGGTGAGTACATGCGTTGGGTCAGGCATGTATTTTTTCAATAGTGATACGTGGAACACATCATGAACTTTTGAGAGACTTGGTGACATTTCCAAACGGTAAGCTACAACTCCAATTTGTTCTAGAATTTCTAAAGGTCTGATGTTCCTGGGACTTAATTTAACCTTCTTACCAAATCATACAACACCCTTCCATAGAGATACCTTTAAGAAAACCTGATCTCCTACTTGAAATTACATATCCTTCCTTCGGTTATAAGTATAGCTCTTTTTCCAACTTTGATTTGCTTTGATGTGGGTTTGGATAATCTTTACCTTTTCTATTGTTTCCTCAACAAATCCTAGGCCTACGAGTTTTATTTCACCAACATCATCCCAACAAGTTGGTGTGAGACATCTCTTTCCTTATAATTCTTAATATGGTGCCATATGAATACTTGAATGGAAGCTATTGTTATATGAAAATTCTAGCAGAGGTAAATATTGATCCTACATACCTTAAAAGTCAAGTGATCAAGATCTTAACATGTCTTCTAATGTTTGAATAGTACGTTCTGATTTTCCATCAGTTTGAGGGTGGTAGGTAGTGCTCAGACAAAGTTCTGTATCTAGGGCCTTCTGAAGACTTTTCTAGAATCTTGATGTAAAATGAGGATCACGATCAGAAACAATCGTTAGAGGTACTCTTTGAATTCTTACAACTTTATTAAAATATTCTTGCTAAATGTTCGATTGGTAAATATTTTTTTATATCTTGAAAATGTTCTGACTTGGTAAGATGATCAATAATGAACCATATTGCATCATTCCTTCTAGGAGTCTTTTGTAGCCCCATGACAAATTCCATTGTAATATCATCTCACTTACACTTAGGTATGGGAAGAGGTGTCATGACTCCTCTAGGATGTTTTCTTCCAACCATTACCTATTGACAAACCATACATCTTGTCACATAATCAGCAATCTCCATCTTCATGTTGTCCCGCCGGAAATGTTCTTTAAAATCTCGATACATCTTAGTTCTATTAAGGTGTATAGAGAAATTGGAGCTATGAAAATCATCCAACAATTCCCTTTTTAGATTGGGTATGTCAGGAACATAAATTCTTTTCCTGAATTTTAAAATTACATCTTCATATACGATGTCAATCAATCTACCATCATTCACAGCTCCGATTTTCTTTTGAAACTCCTAATTTCCAGTTTGAGAAATTTTTATCCTTTATTTTAAAGATGGATTAGAAACCATTTGAAAAAGTACAGATGTGTCACCTTCCATGATTATTCCCATATTCATTTTTACTAGATCCATGTACATAAGACCCCTTTAAACTCTCATCCTATTTGGAACTCCATGATTCTTTCTACTCAAATCATCTACCACATTATTTTCCTTCCTTGGGTGGTAGTGTATAGTGAAATTAAAATCTTTGAGTAGTTCAATCCATCACCTTTTCGTCATGTTGAGTTTTGTCTATGAGAAAATATACTTTAAATTCTTTTGATCGGTATATATCTCAAAATTTTCACCATTGAGATAGTGTATCTATATCCTCAAAGGAAAGATTATAGTTGATAACTCAAGATAATGAGTGGGATAGTTTTGTTTATAAATTTTTAGTTGTCGTGATACATAGGAAATAACTCTATCATTCTGTATAAGGACACAACCAAGTCCTTTCTTTATTGAATCACTATAAATAACAAACTCATTGTTCCCCAATGATAGATTCAAGATAGGATAATTGAATAATATTCTCTTCAGTTCTTCAAAACATTCTTCACAATCTTTTTTCCAAATAAATTTAACCCCTTTTTTTGTGATCTTGGTTAATGGGTTAGCTAATCGGGCAAAATTCTGGTTGAACCACAGATAATAACTTGATAAACTAATAAAACTACGTACCTTGATTATACTTGTCGGTTCTGAGCATTCTTGGATTTCCTTGTTCTTTGAAGGATCGACAAATATTCCATCCTTATGTGAAATATGACCAAGAAAAGAAATTTCTTGAATCCAAAATTTACATTTTCTAAAATTACCATATAATTATTTTCTTCTAAGAGTATTTAGAATAGTGTGCAAGTGATTTTCATGATCTTCATAGATATTAGAGTATACCAATATATCATCAATAAATACCAAAACAAATTCATCAAGATATTTCATGAAAACTCTATTCATTAGATCCATGAAAAAAGAGGGTGCATTAGTCAGTCCAAAAGGCATTAGTGTAAACTCGTAATGACCATACCTGGAACGAAATGTTGTTTTCAGAATGTATTCCTTCGTCACACAAAACTGATGATATCTATATCAAAGTTCAATCTTTGAAAAATATTATTCTCTCTGAATTAGATCGAATAAATCATCAATGCGAGGTAGGAGATACTTTTTTTATTGTATAACATTGATCTCCCTATAATCAATGCACAACCTCATAGATCCATCTTTGTTCTCAAAAAAAATAATAGGGTTTCCCCATAGAGAAACACTAAGTCAAATAAATCCTTTATTAATCAATTCCACTAGTTGTTTATTTAGTTCCACTAATTCCACAGTGGTCATTCTATAATGGGTCTTCAATATGGGCCTTGAACCCAGAATTAAATCAATAAAAAACTCAATTTATCATTCTGGAGGATTTCCAGGTAAATACTCTGGAAACATATCAACATATTCTTTCACAATAGGAACATCCTCTATTTGAACATTATTTTCCTTACCCATAGTTATTTCACCCTCTTCCTCCACAATAATTGAATTCAGCAGAGCTACTAGGGGTGGATCTAGATAAGAATCAAATGGTGACGTTTCTTCTTTAAAGATAAGTTTCTCCTTATCATCATAAAAAATTCTATCCTCTTTAAAATAAATTTTTGCACCATGGTATGAAATCCAATCCATACCTAGGATTATATCAAATTAAATCATGGGTATGATGATGAGATCAGCAGATAAATAACGTTTATATTCCCTAATGGGAATTGATTCACAAAACTTTATTACAATGATACTTCCCTTAAGAGTATTTACTAAAAACTCCCTTGTTAAATCAAATTAGAAATATCTAATTTTCTTAGAAAACTGCGAAGATATGAAACAATGCGATGATCCAGAGTCAAATAAGTCATTTTATAAATTTGAGGAAACCATTAAATTACCTTCCACCACATCATCCAGAGATTCAAACTCAGTAGTAGTGATTGCATAAGCTTGTAATTTCTACCTTGGCCTTTTCTGAGGCAATTTTCCTTGTCTCTTAGGACATTCATTTTCATAATTCCCAATTTCTCTACAATTGTATCATTAAACACTTATAACCACTTTCTTTCCCTTTCAATCATGAGCTTGGTAGTATTTTTATCCACACTTGTAACAGAATCCCATTCCCTTCAGGAAAGTACCGTGGTGTTTCTTTACACATTTACTGGAGGTTGGAAATCCAACTTTTCCCTTCTTCCCCTTATTTCCTTTTCTAGAGTGTTCAAAAAATATCTTATTATCTTTATTCTCCTTTATAGTTGTAAGACTTAGTGAATTCCGTTTCGGTCTTGATAGCACATGGGACAATATATTTGTACGATGAGAAGGATTCTGAGACTAATTCTTGATGGATAAATGGTTTTAAACCATCAAATAATCGACCAACCTTA
Organism: Viscum album; assembly: GCA_963277665.1. Classification (NCBI taxonomy): domain Eukaryota; kingdom Viridiplantae; phylum Streptophyta; class Magnoliopsida; order Santalales; family Viscaceae; genus Viscum; species Viscum album. The sequence goes on from OY728156.1 coordinate 46,395,038, forward strand.
CTCTTTGGGATATGTATATAATCTGTTTCATGCCTTGCTAACCCTATAAGGTTGGCCTCATACTTTGCGACATTCTCATCCCCCTTTTGCCTTAGAATCAGAAATTATCATTCCTTATATGCTCGATGGTCACGAGGAAAGTATTTTTCTAAGAAAATTTCTTTAATCTCCCTCTATTCCATATTTGAAACTTCATCATCATCATATTTTTTTTGAATTAATGACCACTATTGATATGCATCTCCCGTGAGGTGATAAACTACCATGATAACATTTTCCCCTTTCGTTACTCCCCAAAGAATGAAATGTTTTATCTAAGGAACTATTGCATTGCTCAGCTACAAGTGTGTTTGCAGTCTAATTGAATGTTTATTGTTGTTGCCTCATGAATCAGTATAACATTGATCCTCCACATTGTGGATTAGGGTGCATCATACGAGTAATGTTATTATTCCTAACCCAATTGAGTTATGAAAATATGGTTATAAGTTTTTCAACACTAGTTACATCGCCAGCTCTACTATAATTACCTTGAGTAGGAGGGAAATCCCTATATGGATTATGTGTGTGGATATGGTTTTCATTCCTTCCACTAGGCACCATTTTTAAACAATGGAATACACTATATTAGTTTATGAATCACAATACATAATTATAAATTTGTAAAACACTTAACATAAATTGAAAAAGTTATGGATATAATACATAATAATAAAAATGTTTTCTTTGTGGAAGTATTCACTCATAAATTATTCATAATGGTTTGTAAAGAAAATGTAAATTATCCTTAGCATGTCCCTCAAGAGTGTCGTAACCAAGAGAGTAGAAAGACCCATTGTTGTATACCAAGATACCCTGGGTCATTCCCAAAACTACTTGTCAGAGTTTTCAATCCTAGGTACATTTATGCCAGAGCTGCCTCTACCTGCTCATATCGATACATGGATATATTTCTTAGAAAATACACAAAATCTCTACATTACCAAAACTCTAGGAAGTTCTTCTATAATAACCCTCAAATTCTATCTTAGTGTAATGTTCTAAAATAAGAGTGTTTCTAAATATAGCTTCCATGGTTTTTAATAATATTCCTTTAAAATCAACTATAACACCACAAACCTAGTTACCCAAAGTTGGAGCAATATTACATAACATTGGTATGATCACAAGGGATCAAATCCCGAAAGATAGACCAGTTTAGAATCCTTGGAAGTACTAGATACATAAGTTTTACATTATATTATGAAATAAAAAACAATAACTTTGTGTCTCCTTTGAACACATTCATCTCCCTTATACTATCCCTATAGGTTAGCCATAATATATATATTCACATACTGGGAAAAATAAAACATAGAAAGGGGTGAGCTCAGATGCTCAGTAAGGATAAAAAATAATAGAAACTATTGTAAATAAGAATAACAATTTTAGGCATTTTATATGACTAAAACACAAGACTTTTAAACCTAAACATTAGAATAATATGGAAAAGATAAATCAAATAATTCCATTTACTTATTCACATGGATATTCTACTAGTCTAATAGTCACATGTAATATCAATAGCCAAATTCATAATGATGGAATGCATAATTCCAGACATCATAACCACATAGTCAAGGCCTTGTTCCAAGACTAAAAATAATATTTTTTTTAAGTTCTTGTGACAAGAAACTAGTTTGTTTCATGATTCTTATCGATGCATCAAGGAGCTACAGTGGGCTCTACCCGTCACTTACTAAGTCTAATGCATTCCCTATATGAAAAGGTTGAAACATAACATAAATTATTTTATTAGAACTAGCATAAAAAATGTTAATATTTAACCATAAAACATGAATGGTATAAAAATAACACATCCACAGTCAAACATATCACAAAAAAATCAATACAATAAATTCAAATTGTATCATAATAAATAAACTTCAAATAAGTGTAAAATCCATCAAAGGATGTTGACATAGATGAAATAAAAACTATTCGAGAGAAATATCTCTTTCTATTTTGTAATCATTTAAAAGTCACATAATTATAAAAGAAAATATTTATTTTTAAAATATTTTTATAAGCTTGTAAGAGAATCTTTAGTGATTTTATAATGACAGAAAATAGCCGCATTCACTGTATAATTTTAAAAAACATTCTTTCCTTAATTTTGTTGAAAATGTTGTAAAGGACCTTGTTTGGAAAATGAAAGAAAGATTCATTTATAAAAATTCTATATAAAGTCAAATAAGGGTATAAATGAATTTAACCCATAGTATAAGAAATAGTAATATTTTTTGAAATACATTTTTAAGAAACAAGGATGTGGATGATAAAGTGGTCTCAGGAGATACTCACGTATAAACAACCTTGGATAATGAAGAGATTGTATAAATAACCATTACCTTATACTTTTACTTTATTAAGGGTATATTAAAATCCATGGAATCTTGGGGTGTTATAAGTGGATTGCCTATTCCTTCACAATCACGTACCGGTACCGTGTACTGATTCTATGAACCTCTTATACGAAACCTCTCTACTCTGTGAATTGTTCTCTGTTTGTAGAATGCCTTTGCTTCCGCTTACCAGAGTTCTCCCTTCACGTACCGCTTGTGGAATTAAATTTCTTGCGTACCAGATATCCCCCCTCCGTATTCCAAGTCTTAAGCAAATATAGCTTTCCTTTTTAATCCTTCAGCATAATTGTTTCTCCACGGACCACTTTAGCCTTCATAAGATTATCCCTGGAAAATTTCCTTTGGACTTCGCCGAATTCCCAGAGAAAAAAATGTTCTCTAATGATATTCAATCTCCATAGTAATCAGTGGTATTATCGATTATTATATAGGCAGAGATATCCGCAAAACCCACTAATCCATGATTTACCAAATCTTCGATTAATCCTTCACTACATAGAAATCCTTCAACTGTTATGAACAACAAACCATCCATGAACCATTTTTCCATGCCACCTGCGAACTGTTTTTCCACTTCACCCATTAACTTTCTTTGCTCATATGTAGTCAATCCTCTCCAATGATGACAATCCATCCATGTACCACACCACCTTCCACCACGAACCTTTTTCGGTTTCACTAGCTGCACCCACATACTATTCCCAGAACATGGTTGTAACGGCCTGAAATTTTGAATAAATCTTGTTTCCTAATTTCATGTGTTATTTTATTTTATTTTTATACTCAACAAAAATGTTTTATTTGATAAACATGATTATAATTAAAATGAGACCAGTGGGTTTTGACTGTTATATGAACATCGGTCAATATGAACGCTGTGAACAAAATGTTTTGATTATTGTCTCTAAATGTAAGTAATCTTGGTTAATTATTATAGAAAGAAGATTTGATGGCCTCACCTAGTAGTCTTGGACCGATCGAATCCCATCTGACAGAGCTTGGGAAGGAGGTAGCACCATTGGGCTTTGCTCTGGACCAAATCCAAGCCGAACTTCATCATGTGAAGCTAGAACGGAATCGCCTTCGCGAGAAGTTCAAACTGATAGAAATTACTACTCAGGAAATGTCGACTGAGCCGCCCCAAGATTCTATCACCCTAGCACACATTACTCTTAGGTCCTATGCTTATATTATAAGGGGATGTGTAACGAGACCGTAACTTCCTTGTGTAATCTTTGTTTTAAATAAAAATTGGGATTTCTTCTTATGATGAAGTTTATAAATTTTCAAATGACCGGATAAAAATAGTATGCATATTTTTGATGAATTTTCAAAAGGACATTTTAAAAAAATATTTCTGTAAACCTTAAATAATTTAAAATTTGTAATGATTTTCAAAAAATGGTCTTTTACAATTATGTCCAGTATGAAATTTAGAGTCTAATAAGATCAACTTGATTTTTGATGAATAATAAATTGTGAATAGTGATTTTACGCTTTGGATTAGTAATGTGACCAAATGGACTAGTAATTTCACTTAAAGAAAGTTTTAAAATAATCTAGGAACCTTTATTAAGTAATGTGATTCAATAAAATGGTTAAATAACGGTTTCATTAATTATTATTCAAGTATTAATCTTTTTGGGTGAATAGTGTTTTTTAATTAAAAAATTAAATTAAAAATATTTAGAAAATTATTTTTATAAAATGGATTTCATTTTTGAACTTAGAGCACCGATATTTTGTTATGGTAATTTTTGGGGTTTTTTTCTGAAAAAATGAATTTTCGGTGAATAGTGTATTTATTTAAAAAATAAATTAAAAATATTTAGAAAATTATTTTTATAAAATGTAGTCCATTTTTGAAATCAGAGCATTGATATTTGATTAAGGTGAAATTTTGGGATCTTTCTGAGAAAGTTGAATTTTCAGTGAATAGTAAAAATACAGTTTTAGGGTTTCGGTATGTTTAATGACATCATAACTCTGTCATGGTGATTTCATGAGATATTTTATGGGTTGGACGATCAAGGGTGATGAATTATTGTTTTGGGGGCCCCATGTGGTCTAACTCCATGGTAAATGCCAAGGGAGAGCACATGGGTTTGAGAAAAGCACATGTGAGGTGTCCCTTGGCCATTAATGCCTTGTCCCCTCACTTTCCCTATAAATACCAAGCCCTCCTCTCATCCATTCGACTCCCCACTCTTCCCCAACGATGTTCTGGTCTCTTTACCTCCCAAGGAGTCCTCCCAAGGTGCCCCCAAGCCCTCAAGGTCCCAACCTTTGAGGTTTAAGAGTTACATTTTAAGGTAAGGGATCCGACCCCTCTCTTTCTTTTCAAGTGTTCTCTTTTATGTCATTCCTTTTATGCTCCATGTTCTTATGTTGGAGGATCTTCTTTTATACTCCTATTACTTCCCTTTCTATGTTCATATAATGAGATATCCCCTCTTACTCTCATTATTTCGTTTTATGAAGTTTTAAGTGGCGTCGTTAGGCTGCCGAAATTTTTGTAACAGATTCTTTCTCCCTTCTCATTTTTCAAGATCTATTTTCATGTAAAGTATTTCAAGTTCCTTTTTATCATGTTGGGGTATGATCTCTAAATTTATCATACTGATATTTTATTATCATATGATGAGAGACCCCATTTTATCTCTTCAGTTCAGCATTTTGATGTTTTAAGTGGCGTCGTTAGGCTGCCGAATTTTTGAGGGATTCTTTCACCCTTCTCTTTTTCAAAGTTCTACTTTCATGTCAAGTCTTTCCAGTTCCTTTCTATTATGTTGGGGTATGATCTCTATATCTATCATACTATAATCTTATGTTCATATGATGAGAGACCCTATTTGACCTTGACAATTCATTTTTGTTCAAGTTTAAGTGACGCCGTTAGGCTGCCGAATTCTCACAAGAGAAATATTATTTTTGTCTTCCTTTAATATTCTTCATTTCATATGGTATATATTCAAATTTCATTACCATGTTCTTAAATCCCTTATATTTTGTCCCTCTACTATTTTATGAGTCATTTATGAATGTTTGACCCATGTCCCCTCTCTTCTCAATGTTTTCTAAAACCTTGTAACATAGCTGTTATGCTGCAGAATTTTCGTCTCAAAGTGCCTCTCCCTCTTTTCTAAAAATTATTTTATGTTATAAAGTGAATACTCAAAGCTATTATTTCTACAGGGGTATTCACATATATATCAAAATGTTCTATTCTAAATTCTTGGATTTACATACATTAAACCCTCTTTCCCTTTCCGTGGGTTTAAAGTGACATAAAGATCATGTCTTTAAAGCAGTTTTTAAAACGTAATGATTATGGAATGGAACCCATTTCTTTTATGCTATATGGGTTTTTTATGAAATTATTGATGATGATATATGTGGATCACATGATAATAAAGGCAAATTTAAGGGTGCGCCCTGATAGCTCCCCATTGCATTGGATAATGATGTAACCACAAGAGATTACAGTTTAAGGGTGCGCCCAGATAGCGCTCTAATGCATTGGGTAAAGACTTAATCTCTAGAGACGACCATTTTTTTAATGACGCCATGGTGAATAACCTTGGTAATTTTTAACGACACCTTGGGGATGGACCTTGGTGAAACGAAACGATTTTCAATATTAAATGTTGCAGCCACATCTTCAAGTTATGGAAAATGTTATTTTTATTATGATGTATCTCATTATTTCTTTTTCTCATGACTTAAAGTCTTCTCATGCCCTTATTGAAGTATCTAAAGATCACATGTAATATGTTTCTCTTTTTTCCCTTACTGGGCCTTCTGCTCGCCCTTTCCTTTGATGTATGTCCCCAGGTTATGAGATGTAGTAATGAACCTAGGATGAACATAAGGAGAAGCCTTTCAAGTGTTTAAGAAGAATGTTTTTTTTCTTGTTTCATGTTTTAAGTTCCTAGTTTCCAAGACACTAAACCTTAAAGATCCTCGGTTTTGTAAAATGAAATGAAAGTTTATGTGATAAAAATGCGGGATGCTATAGTTGGTATCAAAGGATGGTTTAGTTATTTGTGGAAATTCGGATATGAAAAATTTAGGAAGAAGCCTATAAAAAAGTTTATATATAGGAAATATTCCTAGTATTTTGGTGAGTATTGAGTAATGGTTTGCCAAGAAAATACATCCCTGTCTTGATACGAGCAGGTAGAGGTGGCTCTGGCACAAATGTACATAGGGGTAAAACCCAAAAACACCGCTTTGAGATAGACTCGAACGGGAACTGGTACATGACAACAGGCCATGCTACACTCTTTGTTACAACACTCCCGGGGGATATGCTTGGTAAATTCACAATCTTAGTATGAACCATTATTAAAGGAACAAAATAAAGATTCACATAAGAAGATATGATCATGGATATCCTAGATTGGAACCTAGGGGATCACAAGTTAGGGTATACCTTCCTTCTATAAGTTTATCCTTCTATTCTTATAGTTTCCTTTTAATGATTATTGGCTAAGTATTCAAACCCCTAATTATAATTTCTTTTCTTAGTTAATGGCGGGAAATGGAAGAACATATCCCAACAACCAATGTGGGATGAAATGTGATGATTTCCCTATTGATGTGACAGAGATGACCAAAGTTCAAGTTGAACATATTGTGATTATGCCAAACCAGCTATCAAAATTCACAATTAACAATTGGTACCTAGTTGAATGCCCAAACTCATCATGGAAGGAGAAGACAAAGTCTCAAGGATGTTCATATGATAAAGTTGATAAGGGAAAGAAGACCCAATTTCCATTATGAAAAAACTATGGAAAGGGGCACCAAGGAGAATGTCACAAAGGAACCGGGAGATGTTTTAAGTGTGGGAAGATAGGGCATAAAGTAGCCAATTGCTTTAAAAAAATGGATAGTGTGATGAATAGAGATAAGGTTCGATCTAATGTGCCTTATAATTTTCGATGTAATAAATGTGGAGAAGTTAGACACTATCCAAGGAAATTCTCTCCTGGAATGGTTGAGAAGCATGATGAGCATCAGCAATCTTAGAGGACAAGGGAATAATGCAAGTTCTATGTTGAGATGGATCATGATGAATGAAGTACATGTAACTACTTCGCAATAATTGTCTATGTCATGTTGTATTTTAGTTCGTGCTCTATGAGCATATATTTTATGTTTTGTAAGGTCATCGAGTCACTACCTAAGATGAATTTATATCATTAAGTAAAACATCTATTGTTATGTACCTCATGTTTATGTAGTGAAGCTGTTCTTCTAAAAAAGGGTGATTAGGGGATTAAAAGATGATTATTATTTTGGAAGAAGTTCACTATTTTGGGGACCCTATATGATTGAGGTAAATAGATTACTACGGTATTTTCATGAGGAATAATGGTTGACTTATATTTTTAAGAATCAATAAATTTAAGGTTGACTTATAGTAATGGGAATGATTAACCTATCTTGGGTAAAATATGTTTGGTTAGCTACTTTTTTTATAAGATGTTAGGAGTGGTTGATGTTGTTTGGAGATGAACAATGAAGTTTATTTTGGAAGACTATGTTATCAAATCCTTCTTGTATTTGGGTTTCAATCTTAGTTTGGTTTATTTTGAGGAATCTTAAGGACCATTATTTACGGAATGGTCTATGATGAACTTTGGGTAGTACCATGGAACTTTGAAGATTTAAAAGTAGTTTCCATTCCTATGGGATTCTTTTTGAAGAGTTGTTTTACCTTACCCTTTCTATTTTTGGGATAATGTTTAAAGATAAAAGAAATAGATAGTTTATATTTTGTGGATTATGTGATTCTCTAGAAGATGATTCTTGTGTTTTGATGAGACCAAGTAGTTTTGAATGCTCATCGTTTAGAGAAAAGATTAGTTTTGGTAGAAACTTATTAAAGTATGAATCTCTACATGTAGATAGATATATTTCCTTATGTTTTTGTTCTATGTTGTAAATGAATTCCTAAAAGTTATGAAAAGGAACGTAAAACAAAAAAATTGTAGGTTTACGTTTCCTACTAGGTAATCAAAGACCGCTTACACACATCATAATTTTGGGATTTTCTGGTGGTTAACTTCCTCCTAATCATGTTTTCTATCACTCTCTTTTAGGACGTGACCCTTTGTTTTCTCCTCCATGTCCATGTTTCCTACATGGAATCCTAGTATGAGTAAACTTGGGTGGCCTTTGTACTTCCTTTTCTTTCTTTTAAAGTAATGGTGTTACTGAATCTTTTTCTGATGTGGGACTTTCAATGAAATTTCAAAACACAATTTTAAAAATTGCGAGGACGCAATTTCTTAAGGGGGGAAGATTGTAATGGCCCGAAATTTTGAATAAATCTTGTTTCCTAATTTCATGTGTTATTTTATTTTATTTTTATACTCAACAAAAAAATTTTATTTAATAAACATGATTATAATTAAAATGACACCAGTGGGTTTTGACTCTTATATGACCATCGGTCAATATGACCGCTGTGAACAAAATGTTTTGATTATTGTCTCTAAATGTAAGTAATCTTGGTTAATTATTATAGAAAGAAGATTTGATGGCCTCACCTAGTAGTCTTGGACCGATCGAAGCCCATCTCACAGATCTTGGGAAGGAGGTAGCACCATTGGGCTTTTCTCTGGACCAAATCCAAGCCGAACTTCATCATGTGAAGCTAGAACGGAATCACCTTCACGAGAAGTTCAATCTGATAGAAATTACTACTGGGGCAATGTTGACTGAGTCGACCCAAGATTCTATCACCCTAGCACACCTTACTCTTAGGTCCTATGCTGGTATTATAAGGGGCTATGTAACGAGACCGTAACTGCCTTGTGTAATCTTTGTTTTAAATAAAAATTGAGATTTCTTCTTATGATGAAGTTTATGAATTTTCAAATGACCAGATAAAAATAGTATGCATATTTTTGATTAATTTTCAAAATAACATTTTAAAAAAATGTTCATGTAAACCTTAAATAATTTAAAATGTGTAATGATTTTCCAAAAATGGCCTTTTACAATTATGTCCAGTACAAAAATTAGAGTCTAATAAGATCAAATTGATTTTTTATGAATAGTAAATTGTGAATAGTGATTTAACGCTTAGGATTAGTAATGTGACCAAATGGATTAGTAATTTCACTTAAAGAAAATTTTAAAATAATCTAGGCACCTTGATTAAGTAACGTGATTCAATAAAATGGTTAAATAATGATTTCATAAATTATTATTCAAGTATTAATCTTTTCTGGTGAATAGTGTTTTTTAATTAAAAAATTAAATTAAAAATATTTAGAAAATTATTTTTATAAAATGGATTTCATTTCTGATCTCAGAGCACCGATATTATGTTATGGTAATTTTTGGGTTTTTTTCTGAAAAAATGAATTTTCGGTGAATAGTGTATTTATTTAAAAAATAAATTAAAAATATTTAGAAAATTATTTTTATAAAATGGAGTCCATTTTTGAAATCAGAGCATTGATATTTGATTAAGGTGAAATTTTGGGATCTTTCTGAGAAAGTTGAATTTTTAGTGAATAGTAAAAATAGAGTTTTAGGGTTTCGGTATGTTTAATGACATCATAACTGTGTCATGATGATTTCATGAGATATTTTAAGGGTTGTCCGGCCAAGGGTGATAAAATATTGTTTTGGGGGCCCCATTTGGCCTAACTCCATGGTAAATGCCAAGGGAGAGCACATGGGTTTGAGAAAAGCACATGTGAGGTGTCCTTTGGCCATTAATGCCTTGTCCCCTCATTTTCTCTATAAATACCAAGCCCTCCTCTTATCCATTCGACTCCCCACTCTTCCGCAACGAAGTTATGGTCTCTTTACCTCCCAAGGAGTCCTCCCAATGTGCCCCCAAGCCCTCAAGGTCCCAACCTTTGAGGTTTAAGAGTTACATTTTAAGGTAAGGGATCCGACCCCTCTCTTTCTTTTCAAGTGTTCTCTTTTATGTCATTCCTTTTATGCTCCATGTTCTTATGTTGGAGGATCTTCTTTTATACTCCTATTACTTCCCTTTCTATGTTAATATAATGAGAGATCCCCTCTTACTCTCATTATTTCGTTTTATGAAGTTTTAAGTGGCGCCGTTAGGCTGCCGAAATTTTTGTAACAGATTCTTTCTCCCTTCTCATTTTTCAAGATCTATTTTCATGTAAAGTATTTCAAGTTCCTTTTTATCATGTTGGGGTATGCTATCTAAATTTATCATACTGATATTTTATGATCATATGATGAGAGAACCCATTTTATCTCTTCAATTCAGCATTTTGAAGTTTTAAGTGGCGCCGTTAGGCTGCCGAATTTTTGAGGGATTCTTTCACCCTTCTCTTTTTCAAAGTTCTACTTTCATTTCAAGTCTTTCAAGTTCCTTTCTATTATTTTGGAGTATGATCTCTATATCTATCATACTTGAATCTTATGTTCATATGATGAGAGACCCTATTTGACCTTGTCAATTCATTTTTGTTGAAGTTTAAGTGACGCCGTTAGGCTGCCGAATTCTCACAAGAGAAATCTTATTTTTGTCTTCCTTTAATATTCTTCATTTTATATAGTATATCTTCAAATTTCATTAACATGTTCTTAAATCCCTTATATTTTGTCCCTCTACTATTTAATGGGTCATTTATGAATGTTTGACCCATGTCCCCTCTCTTCTAAATGTTTTCTAAAACCTTGTAACATAGCCGTTATGCTGCAGAATTTTCATCTCAAAGTGCCTCTCTCTCTTTTCTAAAAATTATTTTATGTTATAAAGTGAATACTCAAAGATCTTATTTCTACAGGGGTATTCACATATATATCAAAATTTTCTATTTTAAATTCTGGGATTTACATACATGAAACCCTCTTTCCCTTTCCGTGGGTTTAAAGTGACATAAAGATCATGTCTTTAAAGCAGTTTTTAAAACGTTATGATTGTGGAATGGAACCCATTTATTTTATGCTATATTGGTTGTTTATGAAATGATTGATGATGATATATGTTTCTCACATGATAATATTGGAAAATTTAAGGGTGCGCCCTGATAGCGCCCCATTGCATTGGATAATGATGTAACCACAAGAGATTACAGTTTAAGGGTGCGCCCAGATAGCGCTCTAATGCATTGGGTAAAGACTTAATCTCTAGAGACGACCATTTTTTTAACGACACCATGGTGAATAACCTTCGTAATCTTTAACGACACCTTGGGGATGGAGCTTGGTGAAATGAAACGATTGTCAATATTAAATGTTGCAGCGACATATTCAAGTTATGAAAAATGATATTTTTATTATGATGTATCTCATTATTTCTTTCTCATGACTTAAAGTCATCTCATGTCCTTATTGAAGTATCTCAATATCACATGTAAAATGTTTCTCTTGTCTCCCTTACTGGTCCTTCTGCTCACCCTTTCCTTTGATGTATGTCCCCAGGTTATGAGATACAGTAATGAACCTAGGATGAACATAAGGAGAAGACTTTCAAGTGTTTAAGAAGAATGTTTTTTTTGTTGTTTCATGTTTTAAGTTCCTAGTTTCCAAGACACTAAACCTTAAAGATCCTCAGTTTTGTAAAATAAAATGAAATTTTATGTGATAAAAAGGAAGGATGCTATAATGGTACATGACCGATGAATTATGGTATGTAGTCCTCCACCTTAAAAATCTATCTTAGACAAACACCAACCATTATCATTCACAATATTTTTTAACAAATAAAAACACACCCAAAACATTTTGAGAGGACATCTAGAAGGTTTTTTCCCCAAAAATATTAAATATCATGAGAATAGATAAATTCATGATTGAAAATTTCAAAGGAGATGTATATTCTTATCGTAAAAGAAATATAGTTGCATGACATCAAAATATTCCTTAAGGAAAGGAAATTGAGACAAAGTCCCTTACATTGAGTTTGAAATATCATGTGTATCTTTATATTCCTGAATTATAAACTAATATTGAATATTTACTTACTATATAACCTTATTTACTATTTATTATTAATTTAATTTCACTTATTACCGTGGTATATACAATTACTTAATCAATTAAGTTTATGTCAGTTGTTTTGATCATATTTGGATTATGTGTAAAAATGACTTTGGAAGGTTGAATATGGTCCATTTGGTCATTATTTAAATATATACATAATAATAATCATTAAATTAATATCATATTTATAGATAAATTATACTTTTATTACTAACCATGAATGTTTGTGTCGAGAAATGAAGTACATTTCTATCATAGAGACGGTCGGTCGTACGTACCCATGGCTGACATTTCAATTTCTAGAAAATTATTACGAAAAAATGAAAAGTAATAATTTATCTCTATATCATGGTAAAAGTATCATATATACCATATTATTTATTTAAATATATTTTTATATATCATTCATGTGGTGCGGTGATGAAAATAGAGTCGCATCACTTCGTGAAGGTGGAAGTCTTGAGATACACCAACAACGCTGTCACTTTTTCAGTGAGTGAAAAGGTAAGATATAAAATGATATATTATATTTATAGGATGATAATTATGTCATTAATTTCATCATTATGTCATTTATATCATATATATTCATTATATATACCCTTATTAACTTCCATGCAACACGTTAGTGAAAAATGAATCACATCGCTTCATGAGGCTGTAGCTCTCCATATACATAAGCGACATTATCAAATCTGTTACAGAATGGAATGTAAATAGGTATATAAGATACAATGAAAACATATTTATAATTATTATATCAATATTATATATATACTTTACATAAATCATCATAAACAACTGTGAGAGGTGGTAATGAAAAAACGAATGACATCTATTCATGATGGGATTGTCCGTCATACACATGAAAGATGATCTCGTAACCCATTTTTTAGAAGTTGATAAATTTTTAGTTTATTATATTAAAATAATAACATAAAAAAATATATAATATACTGAGGTTATTATATAATAATTAATTAATAATAATTGAAGGAGGTGGTGGATGAAATAAAATAAAAACACTCGTTAAAGAATGTTACCTCTTATTCGAGGAACCTTTTTTGGTTTTCACCAAAAGAATTTATTGGATGGATTTGTACCGAAACTAAGGATTATAAGATGATAATAGAGAATTATATAAGTTATTTGGGTATATATTTTCTGAAAAAAATCGTTTTTAAGGTGTGAAGAAGAGTGGAGAGTGGGTGTGGCATTTTATAATTGAGGAGGAGTGAAATTTTTGTAAATACTAAAATGGATTCAATAATGGGAGGTCAATATAACATAATATGGATGAAATATTTATTAATAATGGGAGGTCAATATAACATATAAGTGTAAATTTTTAATTGAAAATTAATCTCTTAGACGCGATGAGAAAACATGTTTTCAAAAAGACAATGTTCAATGGTTTACAATGTTTTTATATCAAAATTCAATATGAAAAATATTCCAATTACATATATTGGATTAATATATATAATTTAATTAATTTTACTTTAAAACCAATTCAAAATATAATTTAAAATTATAAATAATTTAATCAAAAGGCAGTTTTTAATTAAAATTCTGTATTTTTCACTATTCACAAAATGATCATTTTAGAAATATCCCAAAACATCACCCTAAAATTTTATTTATATTCTAACTTAAAAAATGAATTTTATTTTCTTAAATAAATTTTCTAATTTTTTTAAGAATTAATTATAAATTATGTGTGGAAAGTGTGATGAAATCACCTTTCAAAAAAATATTTGTTTTCAGAAAAATATTATTTTTCATTCAAATGATATCTATTTTATTTCTAATAAATAGATATTCATTTGATTTATGTGTAGAAAATATAATTTTCAAAATTTAGTTGTTACTATAGAGACCCTAGGCTTTTACATATATCCACCCATCCAAATCAAATTTTTATTGAATGAAAGAAAACAAGAAGACAACATGGAGACCCCCGGGGTTTAGGGAGGTCAGAATTAGTGCAGGACAAGGACATGACATCTAATTAAATTAAAACACTCTAGTTTAAAACTATTGATAGGTAGGATACTAGTGATGTTGGGTTTCTTGAATAACCATGGAAGCTATGTGATCCACAACTTTTTTACCCTTGCACTGTGTGTGAGTCACTTGGTTTTTGTTTCCAAGAATGACTCTACTTTTCCTGAAAATGTAAGAAATAGACCAAGGGGTAGATCCTTTACCAAGCATGGAGTCATGGAGAATCCCAAAGTCTGTCTCCGGCAGGGATATCTTTAGCTTTTCCTAGATGTAGAGGGTGAGCCCAGTTAACATAGCCTTCGCCTCGCCTAAGAGTGAAGTACCATTTCAAAATAAAGAAGTGAAAGACATCACCACCTCCCCCTAGGGCCACATACCACTCCCCCTCCTTTCATCACAACCATTGAACATGACCCATATATGTTCAGTTTATGACTGGATACATGAGGTTTCTAGTGTACCTAATTATCATGCGGTCTATACAGGGAGGGTAGAGCCGAGGGGACACTAAGCTGAATAAGTATGAAAGAGGGGTCCTCCTTCGAGTCCTTGATGGGGGAAGACAAATCAATTAGAAGGAAATGAGTCCACGTGATTGTGGAACTCACCATATGTACAAGAATTTGATCCTCACTTGGTTCCTGTATTTCCACAAGCACCCATATCCTTCACTAAAGATCACCGACTGAACCATTTGATCCTTCTTAGAACCAGACATACCATGGAACCAACTCTCCACAAAAGGAGTGTCATTCTGCTCCTGAGAAGAGGGCGTCGTGGAACCTCCTAAGAAGGATGACACCACGTGAGGCCACTCCCCCTTGATAAAAAAGTGGATTGTTCTCTCTTACCACCTATTGATGTAGTAAAGAAACATTTAGGACATGATTAATCTCAGCTTTCTGATGTTATCATCCATAGCTAACACAAAGTTCCTAATGATCCATGTTAGAAAGCTAAAGTTTTATAGAATCTTGTGGCACCACAACACTCCATTCCACCTCTCCCGATGTTCCTGCTCAGAAAAATCCTTTGAAAATCTATACTGGAGAATACTCCCAAAGAAGAAGGAGTGAAAACACATATATCCAGTTCATCATTGAATTCAATGGTCTCAAGAAGGGCCTATTGATCCTCATCTAGAATTTCCTTGGTGAACCTGGGATATTGGAATGCTTATTTAAAAGATATTAGTGGGGATGGGCATCTAGGGAATTAAATAATAGAACCCACCCACTTTCTGTGCCAGAAGAGGAGATCCCCTATTCCAACTATCCACCGAGATTTCAATTGAAGAGTCTATTATAGGGGTAAATTTTCACCCTAGAGGAGAAGCAAAACCTCAAGCGTCCTCTGTACTACCACCGCAAATAAAAGGCATGGACTTTCCCCATAAATATCGTTCCTTAAGAATTTACCAGGTGAGCTTGGCATTCATGCTATGAACCATGCTCTATAGTCTCTTTATGTTAATCTCACCATCCTGTATAGGCCTCTCCATCTTTCCCCATGATGTCCAGTGTCTCTTACTTTCATATTTCACATCCCATACGAAGCCACACAGGATATTATCAATACTGTTAATCACTCCTTGATAAACATTTAAGGAAGCCAATGCATGTGTGGGGATGGGCTAAAAACCCAAAAGGGAAATACATAGTAATAAAGCTTTAGCACATGGTTTACATGGCAAGGCATAATGACATAAAAAGGCATGGAACAAGTGAAATCAGATATTATAAAACTAAATTTTTATTTACTCTCTACAATGAGCATATATCTTCCATTGTGATCATACATCCTCATATGACAACCTATGGATAACATCAACAAAGAGATGAGCTAAAAACCCAATAAGGAAAAAACATAGTAATAAAACATTAGCACATGGCTTAGAAAGCAAGGCATAATGACATAAAAAGGCTTAAAACATGTAAAATAATAACATATAAACATGGAGTCATAGTAATGTGGAAGAAACATAAAACATGAATTAACATGAGTCATGGCTCGTTGCACTTATATAACACTACCCAAAAATTTGTATTTAGCAGTGGTTTTTTGTTTAGCAGCGATTTAAACCGCCGTGAAATCAGTCTATGAGGGTTTTGGAAAACCACCACTAAATTGTGAATCGGGAAATAATAAACGGTGGTTTTTTAGTGGAGGTTTTAACCGTCGCTAAATCATTTTAATTTTTTTTTAATTTTTTAATTAGGGGCAGCTTTTTAGAGGCGATTTAAACCATCGTTAAATCATTTTTAATTTTTTTAATTTTTTTTTAATTTTTTAATTTTTAATTTCTTTATTTTTTGATGTTAGTAATTTATTTATATATTATTTATTATAATAATTTATTTATTTATTTATATGTTTTTGTAATTTATTTATTTTCATAATTAGCAGCAGTTTTTTAGCGGCAATCTATGTCTATACAGATGCCAATGTAGATGCCCATGCACATACCCATACCATATATATAAATTCTGCATTGGGTGAGATTTGAACCCCTTACCTATTGCTTATTCTTCAAAGACTTTACCACTCCATCAGACTCTTCACATAGCCAATAAATCAAATTTAATATACTTATACATACATACATACATACATACATATATATATATATATATTAACTGGAAAAACAAGTAATACATAACAAATAGATACAAACTAAATAATTATTAATCAATAATTATTAAACAATAATCAATAATTAATAATAAAAAATAAAAAATAAAAAATAAAACATATATAATATATAACATATAACATAAAATATATAACATATAACATGTAATATATAATATATAATATATAATACACAATATATAATATATAATATATAATATGTAATATATAATATATTATATATATTATATAATATATAATATATATTATATAATATATATTTTATATTGTAAATTATGTATTATGTATTATATAATAGATAATATATAATACATAATATATAATAGATAATAGATAATAGATAATAGATAATAGATAATAGATAATAGATAATAAATAATAGATAATAGATAATATATAGTATATAGTATATAATATATAACACAATACATATATAAGTAATGAATAAATAATAAATTAATTAAAAATAATATATTATATAATAAATAAATAAAAATAAATAATAAATAAATAAATAATAGATAAATAAATAAATAAATAATAAATAAATAATAAATAATAAATAATAAATAATAAATAATAAATGATAAATAATAAATAATAAATAATAAATAATTAAAAATTAATAATAACTAATAACTAATAATTAATAATTGATCATTAAGAATTAAGAATTAATAATTAATCATTTATATTTAAAAATGTATAAATAACTTATAAATAATTAATAAATAATTAATAAATAATTCATAAATAATTAATAAATATTGTATAATGAATAAATGAATAAATAATAAATTAATAATAAATTAATAATAAATTAATATTTAGTAAATTAATAATAAATTAATAATAAATTAATATTTAGTAAATTAAAAATAAATTAATAAATAATACATTATAAATAAGAAATAATTAGTAAAAAAGAATAAAGAATAAAGAATAAAGAATAAACAAATAAATAAAAAATACATAAATAAATAGATAAATAAAAAATAATTAGTTAATAATTAATAATTAATAATAACAAATAGTTAATAATAGAAAATTATAAAATGAATAATTCTTAATTACTAATAAATATTTTAATTTTATTATTTAATATGAGATATGAAATATTTAATATTTAATAAATAATTAATAATTAATTAATATTTAATTAAAAAATAGTCAATAAATAATCAATAATAAATAAATAAATACATAAATAAATAGATAAATAAATAAAAACTATTTAATATTTAATAATTAATAATAACTAATAATTAATAATTGATAATTATAAAATTAATATTTCTTAATTAATAATTAATATTTTAATTTTAATATTTAATATGAAATATTCAATATTTAATATTTAATAAATAATTTATAATTAATTAATAATTAATAATTTATAAATATATAATAATTAATAATTAATTAATAAATGAGTAATAACTAATAAGTAATAATTAATAATTTATTATTAATAAATAATAATTGGTTAATTAATAATTAATAAATAATTAATAAATAATTAATCACGAATAAATAAATAAATAAATAATAAATAAATAAATAATGAATAATAAACTAAAGATAAATAATAAATAATTAATATTTAATAAATAAATAAATTAAAAATAAATTAATAATTAATATGTACATAATATATAAAAATAAATAAATAAATAAAAAAATAAATAATAATAAATAATATTTAAATAAATAAATAAACAAATAATTAATTAACAATTCATAAAACGTTCAAAACCTCTTAAAACCCTACAAACACTAAAATGGTCATAAAATATGATCTGATACTTATTTTTCAGTGCCACAACCAATCAAATCGAAGATCATGAAGTGAGCATCGATATGATATGTGGTATAGGCTGAACAGACACTTGGATAGAAAGTTATAACCGTTTGAATTTTAAAAAATTGGTGTCTCCAACTAAATCCTCTGATTCAGAGGCCTTCTGGGACTTTCTAGTAGAATAAAATCGGTTACAATACTCGAGTATTTATTATCAGACATAAACAGTATAGATCTCATCACATGCTTCGATTTGATATGTGGTAGAGCCCAAACGGACACCTAGATTATAAGTTATGGTCGTTTGAAGTTCGAGTTTGATTTTCGACTTTTGAATTTTGAGTATATTTTTTTCTTTAATTATCACGTGATTTAAATCTCACATGGTTTTTCTCATTTGATAAGCTTCGATTTGATTGGTTGTGGAGAAGAAATGAACTCTTGGATATGAAGTTATGGTCATTTGATGCCGATGTATGTTCTTTTACTTATTTATGATTTTCTTTCCATTTAAAAATATTATTAACTAATAATTATAAATATTAATTAATTTAAACATTATAAATATATAAAATTATAAATAATAAAATATATTCGATTGTAAATAATATAAAATATATAAACTAAAAAATAAAAAATAAAAAATAAATATTTTTTTTAAATTTTATTAAAAAATTTTCCTTAAATTTTGCGGTGATTTTCAAAAAACCGCAGCTATTTCACGGTGTTTTTTTTAAAAACCACCATGAAAAAAATAAATTTTTTTTAGAAGAATTTTTAAATTTTTTTTTTAAAAAAAAGAGCTGCGGTTTTTTTCACGGCGGTTCTAAAAACCACCGCTAAATTTTTGTTCAAAAAAAAATATAGTGGTCTTTTTAAAACCCCCGTGAAAAAACCGCCGCTAAAACACTATTTTCTTATAGTGTAAGCACAAGCCAAGGTCAACCGCCAAGATCATCACACGTGGTAGCACAAGTCAAAACTAACTGCCAAGACTGTTGCACATAACATCTCATGAGACTTAAATTTACTTGATGAATTAGGGATATATTTCGATGTAACCATCTTAATATGTTCATGAATATACTTGACACCTAAAGATTCATACTAATCAATCATACATAAACATAAGGTTACAATGGAAATAAATGAGTACCATAATCAAGTCATAAGGCATAATGAATGGGCGTATCATGAAAGTGTCCTTGGAAAAAGGAATTAGATCATCTATGGAAATTCACAAGGTGTAATAGTCATATATCATAATAAGTGATGCCAAATTTAAATTAAAACATGTAACATTGTTTTTAAGAAGCTTTAAAATTAAAACATTCTTGTGCGGTTTAATTAAAATATCAAAAATCATTTAAAATTGAAAAGGGAATAATGTTTTATATAAATATAGAAGCGAACCAAGAAGGTTTTAAAGATAAAAAAACTGGTTTTATAAATATAATGGTTTCTAAAAAACAGTTCTTATAGTGTACTTTAAATTGGGTAAGAATTTGGGAAGTTCCCATAAAACGGGTTTTCTTATAAGGAAGTATTGTGGAGGGAATCACTTAAAATCATGTATATCCACAAAAGAGATTGATTAATGGATCTTGATACATGATTTTTGACATATAAAAATAAATTATAATATTTACATAAACATAATATAGGATTTTATTTGGGTAAAAATAGGGTAATAATATCCTGAAGGAATAATGCTGGTTTGGGTAGAATCACTTACGAAACCTCAGCATGGTAATGGATGTACATAGGAGGGATTAATGGGTGAGAAAGGGGTTTATCATAATTTATATATCATTATGGAATTATGGGGGAGGTGATACAACATACCCCATCATGAGGTATTAAAAAGTTAAAGGGCATAACATAGAGGATATTCTTGAATAAAAGTGAGAAAGAGAGGATCCCTTACCTAAAGACAAATGGTGTTCTCCACATGAAATTAATGACATGAATAATAAAATTAGGTCTATTAATTAATAATTTCATAACCTATTTTACATGTGATTTATTTAGTATAACCATTTTGACTACATTCATAACATTTTTTATTGGTTATGAGGTTCAATTTCATTGTTTGGGTCTATTTGTTTCATGATTGGTTTAATTATATAATGAATGAATAATCTGGTAAAATGAAGATGGTTTTATATAATGGGAGTAATATTTTATTATTTAACATCATAAGGTTACATGGTAGTAAATTTCATTTGGATACTTGGAGTGAAGTTGAATCATTATGTAAAACTTTAGTGATCACCTTTTGGGTTAATGAGTGGTTTTTTATCATAATACACACATTTTGTTTTATAAATCAAAACCATGTGTACAAAATATTCTAGAACCATATATGAGACATTATAAATATATTATAGTATTTTTAAACCATTAAAATGGTTTAATTACAAGACATGAATATGGTAACTTATATTGAAAATCCATCATCCTTGAATGTGGTAAAATATCACATCTCATATGATGTTTTGTCTACTAGTATAAAAGAAGTGTAAAAGAGAGATGATAATAAATCATTACATTATCATAAATAATTAAATTAAATATTTGGTATTGGAGTTTTAATAACATTTTTATGTGGATAGTTAAGGATAGAAAAGAAAACAAAGGAACGTGAAAGGAAAGTAAAATAATTGAAAAGGGGAATTTGCCTCTTGGGTTAATCTTCTTTAAGAGCCTCTGAAAGGGATATGGTTTGGTATTTTGAGGATAACAAGTGATATTGGACGTGGGGGAGAATCTTGGGGAGATATTTGAGAAGAATTTAGGCAAGTCACCAGGCTTGAGGGGAGTGAAGTGAAGAAGGGAGTGTGAGTGGTTTTTATAGTGATGGGAGGGGGTCATCTTAATATTTTAATTATTTGTCTATTATTTTTCCAAAAGACAAGAAATAGTAACGATTCTTATGAAAAAATAGAAATATTTTCTTGTGAGTTATAACCCAATGTTATAACATAATCCATTCCATAAAAATTAGTGTATTTAACATATAATGTATATACCAGGTAAATTACCGTATTTTACTATTCATAAAAAATTGAATTATTTTAAAAAAATACTAAAAATTACCCTAACCATTTTTTGATTTGTAGAATCCAAAAATGAAATTAATTTTTTAAAAATAATTTTATAAATATGACTAATTTAATTTTTAATTAAAATTATAATATTAGGTTACAATTTGTATGGGTATGTTAGTATTCAACAAAAAAATTATGTTGTTGTTATCGGACTCCAAACATCGTTTTGATTGCAACTGTATATGTGAGAGTTTTGAAATTAAAATAAAAAAAGTGAAAATATTATGTTTAAATGTCACATAGTATTTATTAGTTCATTGTGTATTGATTTAATGTGATTATATTACATAATTATTAGATGGGAATTTCTATTGATAAAACATCTGGTCGTTACATTCTTCCCACTTATGAAATTTTACCCTCAAAATTTCATATTATATTATAATCCACAAACAGGTGTAGGTACTTTTTATTCATTTCCTCCTTGAGTTCCTATGTTTCTACTTCATACTTATGGTTCCACCATAGTACTTTGACCATGTGAGTAGTTTGGTTATGTAGAACTTTATCTCTATGATCCAAGATCATCACTGAATGCTCCCCATAAGAAATACCATTCTCTAACCGTACCACCTCTTAAGAGAGTACATGTGAAGGGTTTGGTATGTAATTTATTTGGAGGGATAAATTGAAGGCATCGTGTACTTTAGACATGGTAGGTGAAAGTGCTTGTCAATAGGCTAGAGCTCCAACACGATCAAGAATCTAAAAGGGGCTGATGTACCTGAGATTTAGCTTTCTTTTCTTCTGGAACCTCATGACCTTCTTCCATGGATATATTCACAAAAATACCTTGTATCTAACTTTGAACTCAAGGTCTCATCAATGATTGTCAACATAACTCTTTTTTTAGACTTTGGGCTTCCTTGATGTGCTACCGAAGGGTTTTCACCTTCTCCACTACTTCCTTGACCATTTCAGGTCCTTGCAGCTTACTCTCACTAACTTAATCCCAATACGTCTGTGTTATGCACCTGTTCCCACAAAGGGATTCATATGGTGCCATTCAGATGATTGAGTGAAAACTATTGTTATAGGAGAATTTGAATAGTGGAAGATGTTGGTCCCATCCTCATTTGAAGTTCATAGAAGAAGCTGTTAACATATATTCTTGTTTTTGATTAGTTCACTCAGATTGTCCATCATTTTGAGGATGATTAGATGTACTGAAGTTCAGTTCAGTGCTCAGAGCATGTTGGAAAATTTATAGAATTTTGAGGTGAATCTCAGATATCTATCAGATACAATAGATAGTGGTACTACATGCAGCCTTACCACATATTTGATTTATATCTATGAAATTTGATCCAATAATAAGTCCTCTTGAATTTCAATAAAGTGAGTTATCTTTTTAAGGCAATTCATAATGACCCATATGGAATTGTTTCCTCTGGATTTCATTTGAAGTCAAGGGACAAAGTCCACGGCGATATTCTCCCACTTCCATGTTGGTATAGGTAGTGGTTTCATAATCCCCTAATAAATTTTCCTTTTATCCTTCACTTACTAAAAAACCAGACACTTTGTTGTATACTCAACAATATACTTCTCCACATTGTCCCACCAAATAATCTATTAGATATCTCGATACATCTTTGTGTGCCCTGGGTGAATAGTGAAGGTTGAGCTATGTGAATCCTTTAAAATCTTCTTCTTTATCTCTAGATCAGATGGTACACATAATCATGACCCAAATCTTGTATCTATTTCCCCATCAATCATGAACTCAACGGATTTCCCATTTTTAATGGCTTCCACCCATTTCTGAATTTCCACATATTTTCTTTGAGAATCCCTTATTTTCTTCACAATGGATGGTTGAGAAATAATTTGAGAAAGGATTGATGATGTTCCACCCTTAATGCTTTCCATATCCATTCTCTTCAAATATAATAAGATTATATCCTTTTCAATTCCCATCATTGATAATGACGTAGGATCATTTCTACTTTGAGAATCCACGACCTTATTTTCCCTAATGAGATAGTAGTGGATTGAGCCATCATAATCATTGATGATATCTAACCATATTTTTTGGTTAATATTAAACTTTTTTGTGTTAATTAATATTTGAGACTATTATGATTAGTATATATCTCATAGTTCTCCCCATAAAGAAAATACTGCATGTTTTTTAACGCAAAGATCATTGCTACCAACTCCAGATCATGCATGGGATAGTTTGGATCATGAATTTTCAACTGTTGTAAGCTGTAGGCTATCACTTTATCCTTTTTCATTAGTACACAACTTAATTTATTTGATGTGTCACTGTACACCATAAATAGTTCTCCAGTCATTTGAAGTGTGAGTATTAGCGCAATGCTAAGCCTTGTTTTCAACTACTTAAAGAAGTCTTTAAATTCTTGAGTCTAGAAGAACTTCACTCCTTTTCATGTCAACATGGTCATTGAGTTTTACAATTGTGACAAGTTATTCACAAACTGTTGAAAATACCCTACTAGACCCATAATATTGTGGATCTCTATTATAGATATTGGACTTGTCCACTCTTCAATTGCATTGTGTTGGAAGGGTCTATATATATCTCTTTGCTGGTGATAACAAGCCCTAAGAATGATACTTCCTCCAAACAAAAATCACTTTTACTTTAATTTTCATATATTTTATCCCTTCACAATGTCTTTAGAACATTATTCAAATGCTCCTCATGATCCTCCTTTCTCTTGGAGTATATCAGAATCGATAAAGACTACCACAAAATTTTTGAGGTAATATCTAAAGACTCTATTAATTAAATCCTTTATAATTTCTAGATCATTAGTGAGTCTAAAGATAATCAAAATAAATTTATTGTGTCCATAACTCATTCGAAAGGCAGTCTTGGGAATATCTTCCTTCCTCACCTTTAATTGATGATATCCCAACTGTAGGTCCACCTTAGAGAAATAACTATACCCACAAAGATGATCGAACAAGTCCTCTATCTATGGAAAGAGAAAAATGTTCTTTATCATGATTTTATTATACTCATGATAATCAATACAAAGTCACATTGAACCATTTTTATTCTTTATTAAAGGGACTATCGCACCCCATGGTGAAGAACATAGGCATATAAAACCCTTCCCCAGATTCTCCTGTAACTTCTTATTCAGCTCTTCCAATTCTACAATGACCATTCTATTGTGTTTCTTTGATATAGGTAAGTATCCAGGAATAATTTCTCTTGAGAACTCAACCTCTTGATTAGGAAATACATTAAGAAACTCTTTGGGGAATACATCAGTGTAATCCCTCATGATGGGCATATCTTCAAGCATGATTTTTTCATTTGTCTTAGTCATTTGAGTTAGAAATGATTCCTCATAAGGAATATATATCCACACATGAGACAATGATTCAAAATGCGATACATATTTTCCTTACACTTCAAAATAATTATAGGATGCTTTGGGATGTGAAGAGTGATCTCCCTTTCTCAACAATTGATGTTGGATTTGTATAAAGACAACCAATCCATGCCCAAGAAAGCGTTCATCTCCACTAAATGAAGTATGATGAGATTTTATGTGAGTTTCATTAAAAAAATGTTAACTGGGGAGGATTAATAAACCTTGGATGAAATAATTTCCCCATTTTTTGTTCTCATATATAACTTAACCTCCAAATTTTGAGGTGGTGTTTTAATAGTTCTAATAAAATTGAATGACATGAAAGAATGAATAGAACCAGAATCAACTAGTATATTCTCTATTCTTGAATGAATAACCAGCATACCTATCACCACATCATTTTATAGCTCCACCCTAGAAATAGTGTTAGCATAAGCCCTTATTTATATCCTTGTTGTTTTTTGTTGACTTACTATAAAAACCCTTAAATTAAGGTAATTGTTTGCATAATGCCTATGTTCCTTGTATTTATAACACTTCAACACTTGTTTAGAGTTTATCTGAACCTTTCTTTCTTCTTCCTCATTAGTGGAATTCATGATATCACTTTGATAGTTTTAAGACAAATCTTCCTTTCTTCCACATTTGAAGCAATTCTAGGTTCTCTTTAGATAGTTCCCAAGATGCCTCTTCCCACAATTTTGAAATGTGGGATGTTCGATCTTCTATTCGTCATGAGATTTACATTCCATACCACCCATATTAGACTCCATTTTAAACTTCTTTTCATCGGTCCCATGAGACCATTATGAGTCTCCAATCTCCATTTCAACCTTGAGGCTACAACATAGAATCTTCTAATAACAAGAAAAGTATCCAATCACCAACTCTTTTTGTAGAATTTGCTTTAGTCCACTGAAGAAGTGATCCACCTTTATTTTGGTGTTCCTGAAGAAGCCAAAGTTGTATCTTTGAAGCCTTGTGATGTTTTATTCATATTCCCCAATGGACTCATATTCTTTCTTCTTCAGTCTGATGAACTCCCTTTCCACATTGAGATGGAGGGTTCATGGAAAATATTTATTGAAAAATATTCTATTGAATCCTTACCAATCCATGGAATCAATCATTGTAATTCATACTTTTGATCATTTTCCACCACTAATTACCTTCCCCATTAAAACAATATACCACCAATACAACTTTATCTTCGTTTGAGAAAAGGATGGAAGAGAATATCTTTTCAATAGAGTTAATCCACAGTTTTGTGAGGAGTGGATCAAAAGATCCACTAAACATGGGAAGTTTTTTCCACAATAATTACTCTTAGATAAGTTTCTCTTTACATGGTGGAGGAGGGTTCTCCAAATGATTCAAGTTATTATTCATAATTTTGATCTAGCTGAGAAACTACTATCATGAAGTAATGAGCACCCATTCACACCATATTTGGCATATCATTTGGGAAATATTCACATTCCCTACCATATTGATTGTTGTAATGTGTTCCCTTATTTTCCTCCACTATCCAATATAATGAATGTACAACTATAGGGCTTGAATACTTCGCTATTAAGCATAAAAAGTAAAAATTGAACATAAAAGAATAAACTTATAAGGGATAAGTTTATCTTAACTTGTGATTCCATAGGTTTAAATCTAGTTTATCATTGATATATTTCTTAAATTGTATTCTTATGGGATCTTTTTTTATTCCCTTAATAATGTTTTGTACTAAGTTGATTAATTTATCTAAGCATATACCCTGAGAGTGTCAAAATAAGAATGCATCAAGGCCCGTTGTTGTGCACCAATACCCATTGAAGTGTATCTCAAAGTGGTGTTTTCGGGTTTTACACCTAGATACATCTATGCTAAATCCACCTCGACCTGTTTGTATTGAGAAAAGGATATATTTTCTTGATAAACCACTTACTCTATACTTAGAAAAATTTCGGGCTGTTTTATTATACTTAGTATCATCCCTAAATTTCTTACTAAAGTGCCCTATTTATAATCTCCAAAAATAACTAGACCATCATCTGATACCATGTATAGAAACCATTACCTATTAAATATATCATTACATGATTTTATGTATAATTAAACATCAAATTAAAAGCTATGGATCATAAAGTCTAGTGTCTTGGAAGAATAGGTACATAAAAAACCATTATAAAAAGCACTTTTTATTTAATATTCATAATTAAATCATATCTAACATTGTTCTCATTAATATTTATAGAATATCATCGGTATAACATGAACCAAGGGATGATATAAAATCTCAGTAAGGGAAAAACATAGCAATAATTCTTTAGCACATGGGTTAGAAGGCAAGGAATAATGATTTACAAAGGCATGGAATATGTGAAATCATAACATATAAATATGTGGTAATATAAACATGGAGTGATATTAATGTGGAACCATCATCAAACAGGACTTATCATGAGTCAAGACTCATTTCACTCAGACGAGAACAAGTCAATGTGAACCACCAAGACCGTTCCACATGGTAGCACAAGTCAAACTGACTGCCAAAACCATTGCACATAATATCTCATGAGACTTAACATTACCCAATGAATTGGAGAACTATCTGGGTGCATCAATATTATCATGTTCATTAATATACTTTCCACATAAATATTCATACATAATCAATCATACATAAACATAAGGGTACCCCTGAAAAGAAATGAGCGTCATAATCTTGTCATAAAGCATAATGATTGGGCGTATCATACAAGTGTCCATTGAAAAAATGAATTAGATAAATCATGGAAATTCATAAGGTATAAATGTCATATATCATAATAATTGATGCCAAATTTATGTCATAACATGTAAAAGAGTTGTTAAGAAACATTAAAATCAAAACATTTTAGTGTGATTTAATGAGAATATCAAAGATCATTTAAAACAGAAAAAGGAATAATCCTTTATATAAAACCATTAGTGAAACAAGAAGGTTTTCATGATAAAAATAGTGTTTTTATAAATATAATGGTTTCTTAAAAATAGATCGTATAGTGTACTTGAAATTGTGTAAGAATTCATGAAGTTCCCTTAAAACAGGTTTGCTTATCGGGATGTATTGAGAATGGAATCACTTAAAATCATGTATATCCTTTAAAGAGAGAGATTAATGGATCTTGATACATGATTTTGGACCTATCCAAAAATTTTAAGATGTATATATACATAATATATTATTTCATTAGGGTAAAAAGAGAGTAAGAATAACCAGAAGGAATAATGGAGGTTTGGGTAGAATCCCTTACAAAACCTCATCATGGTTACAAGTGTACTTAAGAGGGATCAATGATTGAGAAATGGGACAATAATATTTTATATATCAAGAGGGAAGTATGTCGGAATTTAAAAAACATACCCTATTATTAGGTATTAAAATATAAAATGGCATAACATAGATGATATTCCTATATAAAAGTGAGAAATAGCGGATCCCTTACCTTAAGTCCAATAGTGTTCTCCGCATGATATTAATGGAATGAATAATCAAATTAGGCCCCAAAATTAATAATTCCATAACCTATTTTTTATTTAATTGATTTACTATAACATTTTTGAGTTTATTCATAACTTTTTGGATTGGTTACGAGGTTCAATTTCATTGTTTAGGTCTGTTTGTTTCATGAGCAGTTTACTTATATACATGAACGGATAATCATGTAAACTGAGGTTGTTTATATATAATTGGAGTAATATTTTATAATTGAACATCCAGAATGTTACATGGTTGTAAATATAATTTTCTTACTTGGAGTGAATATAAATCATTATGTAAAACTTTAGTGATAATGTTTTGGGTTAATTGGCAGTTTTTGATCACAATGAACACATTTGGTTTTAAAAATAAAAACAATGTGTACAAAATATTCAAGAACCATAGATGAGACATGAAAAATTTATTATATTCTGGTTCAAAAATGAAAATGGTTTCATGAACAGAATTGAATATGGAATCAGAAATTGAAAACCCCTCATTCTTGAATGTGGTAAATTAACACATCTCGGATAGTGTTTTTTCTACTAGTATAAAAAATGGTAAAGGAGATATAATAATGAATTATTATATTTTCATAAGAAAATTATGGTACATATAAGGTATTGTAATTTTCATAACATTTGGATATAGAGAGGTAAGGATATAAAAAAACAAAGGTGCTTGAAAGGAAAGTAAAATAATTTAAAAGAGGAATTTACCTCTTAAGTTTATATTTCCTAAGAGCCTCTTAAGGGTAAATGTTTTGGTATTTTGAGGAGACCAAGGGCTGATGGATTTGGGGGAGGATATTTGGGAGGGATTTTAGGAGAATTTAGGTAATTTACAAGTCTTTATGGGAGTGAAGAGAAGAGGGGAGTGTGGATGGTTTTTGTAGTGGAGGGGAGGGGGGTTTTCTTAATATTTAAACTATTAGTTTATTATTTTTCTATAAGACCAGAAATATTAATGCTTCTTGTGTCCAAAAATAGAAATATGTGAATTTGAGTTCGAACAAAAGGTTCATACATCATCCATGACTCAATAAATAGTGTATTTAATATATAATGTATATATACTGTAACTCAGTGTATTCTACTATTCATAAAAAAATCATGTATTTTAGAAAAATCCAAAAAATTCAACCTAACCATTTCTCAATGTGTAGAATCAAAAATTGATATCAATTTTTCAAAAATAATTTTCAAAATATGAATAATTTAATTTTAATTATAATCAAAATTTACTTAAAAAATACGGATTTTAAAACTATAACTAATTTGACAATGCTTTCAAAAATTACATAAGGTCTTATAAAATTATATTAAAACCAGAAGAAATAAAATTTCTAATTCATGAACACGTTTTGGGAATATATATTTTCTTTTTAATTAATTAATTAATTGTAATTAATTATTTATGTCTTACAAAAGTACCATTAGTTTTACTATGGTCATATTATCATTTATAAGATGCCAAAAGTTTATTTATACATTTGTAGGTGAGGTTACTATTCTTTTGGATGATTTAGAATTCATAAGGGACACATTACTATTCATAAGGTTAGGTTACTATTTATAAGGGTAGGTTACTATTCAGTAAAAATTGTGTTTGTCTTATCGGACTCCCAACATCTTATTGATCACAACCACATATATCAGATTTTTGAAATTTGAATCAGAGAAGTGAAAATCTTATGATTAAAGGTCACATAGTACTTAATAGTTCTTTATGTTGTTATTTAATTTGATTGTATTACATAATTTTAAGAAGGTAATTTCAATTGATAAAACATTGGGTCGTTACAATTACTATTTATAACCTCCTATTTAACGACTTTGTTTTAATAGTAATTTTTAGATAATAATATTTTATTAAATTATCATGTTTCATTCAAAATCAGTATTGATTTCATTCTAAGATATCAAAGAGATTAAATTTATTTGAAAATAAACATATTGTAAATTATTGGGGTGTTACATTCTCATATCATATCAATTTTTTAAATCGTTTATTCTATCAAGAATATTTTTCTTCTTTTAAAATATTAGGGTGTTAATTCCTCTCCCCTTTTATAAATTATGATCTCACAATTTTAACTTCATCTCTATAATAAAAGAATGGAAATTTGAAAATAATTTTTTTATAAACTCACATTATAAAAAGGGTTAATAAAACTGTCTCTAAATCAGAGATAAATGTAACTATAATGTATATATGGAATAAAACAGAGATACTTTTATAAGTAGGAAAAAACTAGTGAAAAGTGAAGATATGGACATGAAAGTAAAGCATAAATAATTAAGAAGGGTGATTTAGGTTATTGCTCATAAGAAATTGAATGATTAATAGATGGTTGAGGGACTAAAAACCAAAAATCTACAGTGATCTAAAATTCCAACTAATTCATTAGATATTAATTTAACAGGACAAAAATTTGTTTCAAGATCCTTTTCCTAAATATGAGGAATTCTTTCACTATATAAAAATATAATTAAATATAATTACTTGATACGTCTTTTTTCATAATAAAAAATTTCATCCTTTTGTTGTTCTTTGGTCAATTTCCAATTCATCCTTTACTCCAATAAATGAATGTCCAAAAATTATTTTTTGTACTTGAATCACTAAAATACACTTTTATTGGATTATAAGATCCATAAAAGATTTAAAAGTCTCTAAATCTGTCTCTAAATTTTTTAAATAATTAATATGGTTAGAATAAGTTGTGCAATATAATAAATTAACCTCTAAACCTCAAAAGAAACACCACTGGTTCATCATTAATATTTATTTTTCAAAATTTTTAACTTAAATAAATATAATATTAACCAGGACATCGCGTAGGATAGTGGTAGGTGTTTCCTTCTTGTCGACCTTTGGTTGTGAGTTCAAGCCCCACAACCTTTTTAGTTGTGATGGCTTGTCAACTGGTCTTTGAGCTGTCATTTTTTCTAAAATTTAATCTTTACAACATTCATATAAATTTAATGAAAGTCCATAAATATAAAATTATTAGTTAAAGATCATATAAACCCTAAAGTGTATCAATACCTAACTCCGGTCTAAAAAATTAAAGGAATAGTTAACATTAATAAAAAAACTTAAATATACATAAGCCCAACAAAACATCTCCCAAAAGATCATAAATCAATTAAATATATCATCACTTAAAACCTTAAAAGGTGGGTCTAAAACATTTAACTTATGATTAACCTTATCGAAAATACCGAGCCCCCCGGACTTGTTAACACTTCAACAGAAGACCCAACATCAACTACAGTAGTAGAAAATGATTTCGACACACATTTCTATTTCTAATCATGATTACTTACATCCTAATTAAGAAAATTTGGACACATATTTTCATAATTAACCAAATAATTGCATCTAAAACACCTCACCATTAGATGACTATCAGTTTCCACATTTTTAGGTTATTCATAACTCCTTTATTTATAGTCATGAGCCCTATGACCAAAATGAACACATAGAAACACATTCTAGAACTTATCAAACATTCACCATAATTCCCTTTACTACACTTGGAATATGGTTTGGTCTTAACTCTAGAATTATTATTTGGTTTCTTCTCCATTTCCTACCACCATAACCATTTATTTCTCTTAACATCTTGAGGAACACAAGTATCAACGAACTCCATCTCAAATTTTTTAATAGAACAAATCAATTTCTCATAACTTTTAAATTATCATGAGTCCAACTCCCTTTTTAGATTTGGTTTCAATCAAGAGGAATATAGATTAATTTTATTATCTTTTTACCAAATAAAATCTGGAACATATCTGTAAAATCATGGAAAGGTTTCTTTATATGTGGCCATTGAATCTTTATCCTATTACTTGAATTCTAATAATTTTTTTCTCCATTCTAATAGAAAACCTTATAGAAGTTTTTCTCAGGGAATAGAATCTTAAATGTTTCCGATTAAATGAAATCAAGATCATATTTTTCTCTAGTATTCATAACCAAATACAACCATAAATCATATTCAAATTTGAAATGATAAATAGTCATGGTTACCTTTTGATGTTATAAACATCCCATGAATTCAAAAAACATCTCCAAAGAATTGATCCATCCTTTAGATACCATAGGGTTCGGTGATCCGTTGAATGATGGGGGATGTGGTATCATAAAATTCTCCACTATTTGTAAGTTCCATAATGGTAGATAGGGTTCCTATCTAGCATGAATACTACCAACATTAATAGGCTTTTTCAGTTGATCCATCACTACAAAAATCTATTCTATTCTAATTCCAACCATATAAAGATGTTTATTTAAAAGGATATTTTCCACTAAGTTCCTTCCCACTACATTTTACCTACTTATTCTCTAGAAAACCAGTTCGAATATAAATATTTTAAATAGATCAAATTGGTAATATTGAAAATATATATCATTTAAACATATCTGCAGGGTAGAATATTTCAGGGGAATTATACTAACAATATAGTAAACTCTAAAGTTATCTAAACCATTATCTGATACCAATATTAAGAACCAAGCCTTAAAATTTATGTAATCTTGAGTTATAAGTCAAGAATTCATTCTCTTACATTGGAGGATATTTTCAAGTTTAGAGTTTTAGAGAATCATTCTATAACTCGTACACAATAAAACCATAAAATACAAACTTTACACTTTCTATTAATATTCATTTTCCCATAATATAAAACTTTTATAATAAATATTTATTTATTTTCATGGAAAATATTCATGACATTCAACCAGAATTCTACCTTTCCATTACCCATCCTTAAATCCCGTAAAAACCATTTTAAAATAGAGGGTGAGCATAAAAATATTAGCAAGGGACCTAGAAAAAAAGAAAACCAATATTACAACAAAAAATAAGAAAACTTATATAAAATTTACCATTACCTTAAATATTCTTTTAGTGTATGAAATAAAACATTTTCACATGAAAAACACAGAAATATTTTTCATAATGAATTCACTTAAACCCTTAACAATCAATTATAACCTTTTTTTGGGGAATTAAAGAGTTTTATTTATAAAAAACATTCTAAATACTTTTAATTGGAATACAAATATAGAAAAATTTCTATATAATCATATCCCAATGCATTATAGAGGTATAATGGGGACCCCCTTTGTATAATATATATTGGGATCACCCATTTTTCATTAGTTATAATGGGGTTCAACCCTTTATATAAGCTATATCGGGCTCACCCATGAGATATAATGAGGCTCAATGCTTCAAATAAGATATATTTATCTCACACATTTCATATAATTTTCATGTATGATATACTGAATAAAAAAGTTTCATCATAAAATCCTTTAATTTTTTTAAATCATTATGAAAAAATCTTTTAGATAAAAATACCCCTTTCTTTTAAAAGACCATTTTGAATACCAAAATTCCTAAAAGATATAAATTTGTATTTTAATTGAAGAAATATTGGAATATTTTAAATTAATCCATAAATAAAATACTTTCTACAGTAGAAAAAAATTCATTGTGTCCTTTTACATTAAGAAAAAAACATTCTTTTTGTCGTTTGTTAAAATGTTATGTATAAACATGTAAATAGATTCATTTTGAAAAGAATGAAAATAAAGTTAAAAGAGACATATAATTTATTTTAAAAATGTTTTATTTCCTTATAAATTGATTCATGAAATTATTTTAAAAAAATACGGATCTAAAAAAGAAATATTTGGAAGAGAAAACACTAAAGGATGATTTAAAAAACTCTATTATTCCATTGTAAGAACTTGTATCGCAATCCCCATTAAATAAAAGAATTTAAAAAAAAACATTAAATATCATGAGTATAGATATATTCATGATATAAAATGTCAAAGGTTCTGTATATACACCTCATAAATGAAATATAGGTTCATGAAATCAAAATATGCCTCAATGAAAGGAAAATGTGATGAAGTCCCTTATACAGAGTCTGCCTTTTCACGTGTGTCTTTTTCTTCTTCAATAGTAAAAATATTTTAATTATATAATTTATTTTGAAACATTTTATTGTTTAATAATAATTTTATTTCACTTATTATCATGTTATATAAAATTACTTAATGAATTAAGTGTACGTCTGATGTTTTGACCATATTCATCTTATGTGTTAAAAATAACTTTCTTAGGTTGACTATGTTAAAGATATAATTATTTTAATATATATAGAATAATAATCATGAAGATATTATAATATTTATAGATAAATTAAAATTTTAATACCAATAATTGATGTTGTTTTAAATAAATCAAGTTTGTTTCTATCATGGAGATGGTTGGTCGTACGTATGCATGAGTAACATTTCCATTTCTCGACAATCATTATTAAAAAAAGGTATGTAATATTTTATAATTAAATAATGATCATAGTATCATATATAAAAAATTATTTCTTTAAATATACTTATATATATCATCCTTGTGTTTTGATGATGAAAGTAGAGTCACATCATTTCATGGAGTTGGTAGTCCACACGTAGAAAAACAACATTATCACTTTTTTCAGTGAGTGAAAAGGTAACAA
The DNA here is from genome assembly GCA_963277665.1 of Viscum album. Taxonomy (NCBI): domain Eukaryota; kingdom Viridiplantae; phylum Streptophyta; class Magnoliopsida; order Santalales; family Viscaceae; genus Viscum; species Viscum album. The sequence goes on from OY728156.1 coordinate 46,430,421, forward strand.
ATTAAATCATATATTATGTTTAAAAAATGACAAATACTTCATTAATATCACATATATTAATTATCATTCATTATTACCATCAATGTGATGCGTTTGTGAAAAATGAATCACATCGCTTGGCATGATGGTTGTCCACCGTACACACGAGTGACATCATTATAACCCTACATAATAGAATGTAAAATGTTATATATATATATATATATGATATAATGAATCGAAATGTATAATTATTTTATAAAAATCACATATAAAATTTTTATACATCAACATACCCAACCATAAGAGGTGTTAATGGAAGAAAATGACATTGGTTTACAAGGTAGTAGTCCTCCGTACAAAATAATAATGATTTCACAACCCATTTAATGAAATAAGAGAATAGTTTAGGTTATTAAATTAAATTAATAACATATAATTATATATAATAAATTATGATTTTTATATAATAACAGTTTAAGAATAATTTAATGAGGTGGAGGAAGAAATAAAATAAAAATGATTGTCGAAGAATGTTGCCCCTTATTCAGGTAATTTCTTTTAGTTTTCACCAAATGACTTTCTTGTTTATATTTATAAAAATAATAAGGATTATAGTATTATTAGAGGGTTGTATAAAAGTGATTTTTAGATATTTCATGAATGAAATACTTTTAATGGTGTTAAAGAAAATAAGTTGGAGGGTGGCCTTTTATAACTATGGAGAAGAAATTTAGTAAATATTCAGAAGTATTCAATAATGGGAGGTAAATCTCACCTCATGTGGATCCAAAACTGATTAATAATGTAAGGGAGGGTTTATTTGTTCTATAAATACCTGTAAAAAAAATAGTAATTATATTTTATGATGTTATTCCCTAGATTTTATGTTTACTCCATGTTACCCTTTTTTGTTTTTTCTATGGTTAGTTTTTTTTTATTTACCTTGGTAATTTTATCCTTTAGAATAAAATTTAAAAGATTTTTATTTGATAATTTATAGCTAGAGATTCTAAATATGAAAACAATTTTTTTAAAAAAAATCATATGTGTGGAGAATTAATTTTGACACAACCACATTAATGAGTAAAACTCCGTTTTAACCTTAATAACAATAATTAATTCTAAATTTTTAACTATTAATTTTGATAAAAAACAATTGAGTTAAAAACAATAAGAAATATAAATATTTATGATTCCAAATATATAATGAATTTTTGAAAATTCAATTCAATAAAGTGGAAAAGTTTATTTCAAAAGTAAACCCACAAACACGATGAGATAATGAGTTTTTCAAAGAGAAATTTTTAACATTTACAGTGTTTTCGTATCAAAATTAAATTCGAAAAATATTATAATGAACAAAATTGGATTAATAGATATATAATTTTGATAATTTAACTTTAATATCAGTTGAAATATAATTTTTCATTATATATAATCTAAACAAAAAGGAAGTTTTCAATTAAAAATCATTATTTTTTAATATTCATCAAAAAATGATAATTTTCAGAAAAATGAGAAAAATTCACCATAAACTAATTTTGATTTAATAATGTCAGAAAATATTATTTTTAAATACATTTTATTAAATTGGTAAAAATTAATTATAAATCATGTGTGCAAAGCATGACTAAACAACATTTTAGAAATATACAATTTTTTCAGAAAACATTTATTTTAATTTCAAATGATTCTTATTTTATTTGTATCCAATAGATAGACAATATATTTATGTGTAAACCATATAAGTTTCATAATTTAGTTATTACTATTGAAACCCTCCAATTTTATAGCTAGGTTATAATGGAATTGTTTAAATAGTAATATTTTAATAAAGTATTTCTTTCATTCACGCTCGGTGTTGTGTACATTGTAAGCTATCAAAGAGATTAAATATATTTGAAAATAAATTTCTCATAAAATATTTTAGTGTTAAACTATAATCTAATATAAATTTTTCATGTCTTTCATTCTATCAAACATAATTTTCTTCCTATAAAATTTTATGGTGTTACCAGATATGCCTCTTCTTCTATGAAAGCATGGGAAAGTGTTGTAGAAGAGCTTGCATCCTTTATCCATTATAGGGTAAAAAAATATTTTTTTTGGTTAAATTACATCCCAACTAATTCAAAAACAATAATCTATTTCTTACAAACTCTCATCTCAACCATTATCCAACCCCAAGGGTAATGATAGTGTAATCACACTTCAATTGGGAAAGAAAATTTATTTTTCTCAACTTGAGTCCTCTAAATACAATTTATATATTGAGTTGGAAAAATAAAAGAACAAAAAGATATAAAAATAACCTGAACCCACTCTCTAACCTCCTTACACCTCTTTAAGGAATCCAATTCCTTTTCCTCAAGACATATCTAAGCCTAAGATGAACATGATTTTAAAATTGTCAACACATTGAGATTGTTGATGTAAACATTTCTTTCTAAGATTCCATAAAAGAAACCTTAGGTATTAAAAGTTTCTGAATAAAATTTAAATCCATAAGATAAATCTTAGGAGAATTGAAAATGTTTCAACCCGACAATCTTTTCCCATTATTTTCAAAGATCAAGGGACCCTTACGATTTCTTACCAAATAGGGAGTCCAACATTTATGATTCACTCATAGAATAAAGAGACTTGATAAATTTCTTTTTCAAATACATATTATACAACCATGGCGAAGGTTCGTTGATCCCAATGTGTGTTTTCATCTAGTTATCTAATCTCAACACTTTCATCCCTGAGGGAATAATTAGGATGTCCTTGTTCGGGTCAATGATCTCATCTTCATAGATGATTTCTATGTCCCTAAAATAGAAGGTGAGACACATTTTTCTTAAACTCCTCTGATTCTGGAGGGACCATACATCATGATGGCTAAAACTAATATTTTTGTCCATTTGGGTATCATATCCATGTAATTTAATGAGCTACCAGTCAAGTTTAATTTTTTTCAAGCTATAAGATTCCATAATAGGATCACTCTACATTCTATATCCATAGTTATAAGGACACTTTGATAGTCATTTGAATAATATTCCACCATGTTCATCCCATTCTAATGATAAAGGACATTATAAAATATTTACCATGATTAACTAAGTCATAAATAAGGAATTGGATGTTTATTTTTCATTTATAGACTCCACAAATCAAAAGGATATAAAAAACTACATGGAATTCCATGTCACCTCTAATATCTACCATTCTGACTTGGATAATAATGACCAAAATGATCCAAAACCAACTGGAATCCCTTTTTTTCATTCCTACATTTTTTGGAGCACAAATGAAGGTTGAAACTAATCTGAAACCCTTTCTTTTCCCCCTAAAGTATGAATTCATTTTCTATGGTAACTATTATTTTTTAATTGTATCTACAACACTTACTAAAACTAAGATGTATAAACTTATTGTTGTGTTATAGGAAGAAGGCCTCAGGTTGGACCCTAGATGAAATACTAGAAATGAAACCTACCCTATTAGTGCATCACATCCTTCTTGTGTAATCATTCAAAACAATAAGAGAACCTCAAGGATATCTCAATCCACTCATACCTATGGTATTTCGAAATAAATTACTAATATTATTAAATATGGTATTATCTACCCAATTTATAATCATGAATTGGTTATTCCAATTCATAAGGTACCTAAGAAGGTGGTATATGTGTTGTCACAAATGATCATAGAGGGTTTGTCACAACATGAGTGAAAAAATTTAATGTATATATCAATTATTGAAAATTGAATGATAAAATATGAAAATGACCCCACCTACTTACTTTACATGATCAAAGTCTTGAATGATTTACAGTAAAGTAACATTATTAGTTTCTTTATAGATACTAATACTAATTTCAAATCCCAATCACACTCCAGGACCAAGAAAATACTACATTCAATTTCCCCTTTAGGGCGTATTCAAATAGAAGAACAACTTTTGGCCTTTAAACTACTCCTAAAAAATTTTAGAGGTGTATAAGGAGTGTATTTTTGGAATTAATTGAAAATTAAATTGAGGTCTTCATCGATTAAGTTTCTATATTTTGTGATTTGTTTGAATCCTTATTACATTCGCTCTCTCTTGTCCTACAAATATGTTTAAAATTTAACCTTATGCAGAATTTTTGAAAATGTCACTTCATAGTTACTAATGGGAATATTATATGAAACATAATTTCTCAAGTGGGTATTAAATTGGATCTAGATAAGATAGAAGTGATCCAATAACATTATAAAACCCCATCAGTTCAAGAAATTTGACCATTCCTTGGCCATGCTAGTTTCTATTAGGGACTCATTTAGAACTTCAGTAGTATTTTCCTACCATTGACTCATCTACCATTGAATGATGTCATATTCCATTTTGATGAAAATTAAAAGAGATAATTCATTAAACTCAAATATTTTTTATATCTTTGCAGATAATCCAACTCTTATATTGGTCCTTACCCTTTGAATTGATGGGTGACAGGTATAGTAGGTCAATTCGTGCTATTCTTGGTCAAAGAAGAGATTTTTTTCATGTAATCTATTATTCCTCAAAAACACTAGATGAGACCCAATATCATTAAATTATCACTGAAAATGACATCTAGCAATGGTTTAGTCCTTGGATAAATTCTGTCCATATCCCTAGGTTCCAAAATCACCATCTCTACAAACCATTTAGATTTAAAGTTATTAATTAAGAAAAGTGATTCCAAACCGAGGCTAATATGATGTATCCTAATGCTTGATGCATTTTTACCATGATATTAAAGATATAACTAGAAAAGAATACACTATGGTTGATAATATTAGTATAATTTTTAAATATTCTCATTTTAAAATCATAGATTTTGAATTTCACACTTAATACATATCATATACCACTCTAAATTAACCATTGTATTCCACAATGAAAAATTAATTTGTTTTTTGTGTTTTCACCGAAATTTTTTAAAATGAAAAAAAATAAAAGTTGAGAAGAAATTGAAAACAAAATTTTTGGGAAGATAATATTCTTTTGAAAATCGGGGCTGACATGGTGATTATGACATGTGTTAATGGAGACGTACATTCTCATCTTATAATTATTTCACTCAATGCCTGGTGGTGGTGACTTTAGTGCAAAAAGGAACTCTGAAAATATCCTTGACTGTGGATTATTTTTTTGCTTCACTGTTGAAGGAATCACATGAGTTCTATCAATTATGTCCCACTTTACAAAATTTTGGCATAGTTTCAAAAAGAAATGAAATTCCCTATAATATTAATATTATGTGAGAGATTTGATATTTGAGGAATCAATTTCATGGGTACACCCCCTTACAATAAATTCTGATACATTTATATTATGGTAGACTATGTTTCTATGTGGGAAAGGGCTAAACCCACTAGGAAGGATGATGCACATATTGTTAGTGAGTTCTTCAAACCCCCATTTTCCATCAATTTAGAACTCTACATGACTTGGTAAGTGACTTAGGAACCTATTTCATTAATTAAACCAAGGATTATATTTTAAAAAATAATGGGGTTTTATATAAATCATCAATTACATATCATACAAAGAAAAATGGCATGGATGAAATTTCTAATAGAAAATCTAGAAGAGTTCTTGAGTTAATTTTCAATCCCATAAGAATAGTCTATTTTGAAAGACTTAGTGAAGTGATTTGGGCTTATTGAATTACATATCATACAAAGAAAAATGGCATGGATGAAATTTCTAATAGAAAATCTAGAAGAGTTCTTGAGTTAATTTTCAATCCCATAAGAATAGTCTATTTTGAAAGATTTAGTGAAGTGATTTGGGCTTATTGAACTGCCGTTGAAACACCCATTGATATGTATCATTTTTGGATATTTTTGGGTAAAAAAGTATCATTTATCTGTTTATAACCAATATAATTCATTTTGGGTTGTAAAAACTATGATTTGTTATTGTGAAAAATTAGGTGAAAAGAGATTATAGCAGTTGAATAAACAGGATGAGCTTCAATCTCATTCTTATGAGAATTCAAATATCTATAAAGAGAAAGCTATGGTACATCCTGATATAAATATCCTCTGAAATGTATTTCTGGATGTTTAAAATGTTATACTCCTCAATTATCAATTTTGGATTCATCCAGGTAATCTTAATTCATGTTGGATAGGTCCTTTAATTTTTACTATTTGCTACTCATTAGGTGTAGTTCAATTTCAAGAACCTTTTTCCAAAAGGACATTGAAAGTTAACGGACATCAGTTAAAGAATAACCATTAGAGGGAAAACACCCAAATAACCACATTTACTTCCACTGAATCCCAACTGTTATATTCGAGTCACCATTGGCTCGAGATGGAAACCCACCAAATCAAAACTAGGGGAAACTTTTTCCCTTTAACTCACTCTCCATATCTTTACACTCCTCCTTATATCTCTCTTTACTTATATCTATATTTACCTCTATTTCATTTTCTTCCTCACCCATTTTCACTCTCTCTATTAATATTTTACCACTTTATTCATCCATAATTTTTATTTTTATCTCACTTTTGCGTGGAAATGTTTTTCCAAAAAAACAGAAAATCCAAAAGTAAAAAATAAAATCAAAATAGTAATAATTACTCACCATAAATTTTTTAATTTTTTTCCTAACAATTTTATGGAGTCCAAAGACTTTTCTTAATCTCAAAAATTTTGTATTTTAATAAAAAACACAGATAAACAAATTTTTTTAAGACCAATAAGTTTTGAATACTCAATTTTTGATTCAGAAAATGATTTTTCTGCTACTATGAGAAATATACTTATCTTCTTATTCCAAGGTCACCTACTGATATCTTTTGATAATATTTATTTGCATCCCTTTTTTCAAGTCATCAGTTAGTGGAACTTGGATATAATTTTCTTATCTTTTGGTTTGAATAAATATGATAAGTGAATTTTTTGATCCACATGATAATGAAAATAGTTGAATATTCTCCCATTAAACATACATTGATTCTCATTTTGAAATCCCCTTTGATCCAATTGAAACATTTTTTTATAGTCACTTTAAAATACCAAAAACAAGTACTACCCAACATCTATATATATTTTAATTGGATGATTTATTAAAATTTAAGTGTGCGGGGAATGGATTTTATTTTCCACATAATGTCCATGATTTTTAACGTGTCATCGTTTATTTAATGGAAAACATCCATTTTATTATAGGGTAGTGGTTTTAATTTGGAGAGGTATGGGAATTTATATATTTTTATGTCATTTTTTACAAATGATAATAAAAAGTGTTAAAATAATGAAAAACTTTGAATAAAAAACAAAATGAAAAAAATTAATTGGTTGTGTCTTGGGTCGGTCAAAAATCACTCTTCCTCAACCTTTTATCTCATTATAAATATATTAATTAGTATCCTGACGATATAAAACAAGGGTTGAGAGATGGGTGTGAGAATTTGTTTTCTAAGTATGAATTTTGGAAAAAATAAAAATAAAAATAAAAAAAGAACACTTGCATCATATTTTCTTATGTCACTAGGAAAAACTTTGTGTTTTTTTAAATTTAATCTGTTCAACCTCTTATAATTTTCTCTCTATTTCTTTTATTTCTTTTCACATTAATACCCATGTAAAATATGAGTTTCCAATTCCTTCCATGTTTCATTTCAAAATTTCTGCCTTTATTTTACAATGTTAGCGCTTTACCCCTATTTTATACTATTTTGGACATTATATTCTTATCGACCCATATCCACTGAGCCCACTAAAAAAATACCTCTTTATTCTCTTTCACTTTATAATAGGGAATGAAAGCTAAAAGATCTTACAAACTCTATTATTTTCACTTTTTTTTTCTAAATGAGTGAACATCCTTGAATAAATTTACATCATCTTGAGAGGGGTATGTTTTGAGTTCCTACATTTTCCAATTAAAATTTTTAACAATAATAATGAATTTTATTTAAACATGATTTTAGTAACAAATTTCAGTGGAATTATTGAGGAATTAATGAACTAGTATTGTCCAACCCTAATTAGTGAAAACAAAATTTCAATATTTTTTGTTGAGTGAAACATATGTTGTTAAGTTTTTGTGTTTGTGTGCATGGTGAAATTCACTATACTAAGTGCGGGGGAGTTTATATTATATATTAATTAAATATTTTACCTTAATACTATCACATAATTTTCATTGAAAAATGATTAATTTCTATTCAATATTCATTTCTTGATTATAAACATATTAAAAGTGAATTGTTTTAATTCATTAAATTACAATATTGTTTAATATTTTTGATATTATATTTCAAAATAATAGCAAAAATTATGTAATTTTTTTGTGTTCATGATTCAAATATAAACAAATCATTCAACTATATATTTGTCCAATTAAACCATTTGTATGGCCATATGGACCACACAAGGAGGACCAAAGAATTAATCAAAGAAAGTAAACCAGATGTGATGTTATATTATCTATTTCCAATCCAAAACTATTAATTCATTGATACTACACCATATGTCCAAGGAAATTCCATTACAACATGGATATAAATTTTAATACCCAAATAAACTAATAAGTAGCCAAATTTATGCATGAATGTCCAACCCACAATTATTTCTGATATTTGAAAACAACAAAAAATAATTTAATTGTATCCATATATAAAAGGGAAATTGAGAGGTAATTTTGTTTCTATAAATTCAAAATATAGAATACAAATTTTTTTAGAATAAATAGTTTTTATTTTATGTAATTTTACTGCATTAAAACCCATTCGTAATGTGGACTTTCAAAAAGTCTGGATAAAAATGGACAATGAAACATGGTTTATGAAAATAGCCATAACTTTTTTGAAAAAATTCCAATAGACAAATACTTTTGATATTGAACTCTATAAATCCATATATAAAACTTTTAAGAATAAGAGTTCTCTATATTTGTATTTTATCATGGTAAACTGGAAAATCAAACTTGAGGGAAATTTTGGGAACAAAAATAGTCCACCCCCTTTGGTTATAAATAAACTCCCCTATTCTCCCTCAAATAGGTTGGAAATTCAGACCTTAAGAAGAATAGTTAAAATCATTATAGAATATCCAAAGTCATTAGAATATTTAAACCCTATTGTTTCAATAATATAACCCAATCATCTATGCTTCTTTTCATATTCATTTTCGTTTCTTTTTAATTGCAATCACATATTTTTAAATGTAATTTCATTTGAATTTTAATGTATTTATAATTAATATAATGTATTATTCTCATAAAAATTATACAATAAAATATTAATGGCCATAAAATATTTTAAATTATTTTTAAATACCTTCCCTATTTTAATTTCTCATTCAATCCACAATGCATGTTTTACCTATGTTCACTATTCAGGTGTGTGTTCGACGAACTACACTTTTCATGTAGCATTATTTTTCATCTCTTTTTAACTCATAACCATAAACATAATAAAAAAATTTATTAACCGTATAAACATACAAGTAAATATATCATTATTTTGAGCCATAATTTTGGATGTTAAGTGATTTAGAAATTTCACACATTTAAATTTCTTTGAATTAATATTATGTTTTTCAAACAAGAAATGTTGTGGGTTAATGACATTTTTTGTTTAATATATATATTATTGAGATTATTGTAACTAAAATTAAACATGGTTTTATTAAATATTGAACCTTCCATCAATAAGATAGTTAAGAATTGGATTAAATCCACAATATATGGGAATTCTGATCGAAATCCTACTGTGAAGTGGATGTTAATTTAATGAAATGTTTTTTAAAAATCAAGGATATCGTAATATTACATCCCCAATAATGAAATAAACCCAATATTTATAAATTTTTGAAATAAATTAATCCATAAATAAATTTAATTATGATTTTCAAACAAACCTCCCATCTTATAAGAGAAAAGGAAAACAATCAACTCCAAAAAGATTACCATCAAAGAGGATTTAACGCAAGTACCGATATAAAAATTATATACAAGAACCAGATATTTGAATGGTCAGTAAGTGACAATCATCCATTCTTAAATCCATGATATAATAAATATACAGTTCATACCTTCTCCGGAGGTTTACCACTTTCTTAAAACTCTAGCTTCAATAGACTCTTCCCATAAGATGTTACTGTTCTACCTCTATGGCTCGGGGTACGACGTCCTACTACCTTAGATGAATTTGAATGAATCTAGGATCCCCTAGGTGACAAGGATCCCACACCACTATTATGGGAGGAACTAGACCAATAAAACGACTATATATGCACTATTCACCCATAGAGGTATAAATCCTTTGGGATGACTTTGCACATAGGCCTCGTATAACCAAGCCTACCACAATGGTAACAACCAGGAGTACCACCACTGAAGTCTACTGGTGTTTAAGACAAATATGGGTTCTTAGATCCACTATAATCACCTCATTTTTATTTCTAATTCCTCATTATGTTCTTTTATAGTTCACTACTACTCGCACCATAAATAGGCCACACAATGGTCAATCCTAACAACCTTTCTTGGTCTATCTCTACCATTACTACCCAATCCACAATCATGGAATATATTGAAGTTTCAATATGAATTAATGAGATAAATATTCAATGATAAAGTCCCATTTCAGTATTTCAAGACTCTAATCTTTTATTTTATATCAAATTTAGGGAAAGGGGAAAATCTCGGTGAACTTACTCGTATACTCCATAATAGTTTTGTTTCCTTAATAGAGAGTGAGAAATTATCAAGATATTTCTAGTTCATTATTTCTAGATAAAAATATTATGTAAAAATAAACCTAAAAATATTTTAATCCTGGTTCTTGTGCTTCTATTCCTAGGAGATAAACTTCCATCATATCCGGCTAGGGTACTCCAGCATAATGGTAGCATGTTTCACCAAGTCAGAGTTAGGAGTCTCAAGGAAATTAAAAATCTTATAAATTATTTTGTCCCACCATCAGATTCAAATAGATCATTATATCCTCTGAAAGGTAGAAGGATTATTATTTAGGGACTCCTGATCTCAATCCTTCTCTAATCTTGGGTTGAATTCCCTAAAAGTAGTAGGGCCAGAACCCACCTCTTGATCTAAATCCCTAACTACCTGAACCATTATCTCAATATATTTTAGATCAACAAGTGTGTTATAAAATGGAATGTTTTGTTTAGAATCCTTGGGTGGATTTATAAGTCACCATTGAGGGGGAGTGTTGCTACATGAAAACAAGTAATGAAATAAATCTATCGAAATAAATGCTAGTCCCATAATAAAAAACAAAAAAATTTATTATATTAGAAAATAAATCATAAAATATGTAGAGTCGTGATTATAAACCATAACCTTTCATAAGAAAAATCATGAATGAAAATTATGTGGCTAGAGAACCTTACATGACTAAGAGGAGTGAACAAATACAAAACCCAAACAACATTTTCCAAAAAATATCTTGCAACTCAATAGATGATAATATAAGTGTTATCAAGACCCCTATTTTCACCTCTTTCATAATCCATGATAGTCCCATATCTGTTATATCCAAGCTACCCAAGTAATATATAGAAGAAAATTTCCGTTTTGATAAAAAAATTCATGAACCATATTGGGATAACCCTAATCCAGGCACCCGATGTAGCCCATGACAAGGCCCAAAAAGAATTCTCTATCCCCAAAAGCTGGTGGTATGTACCTAGTAATCATTAAATGAAAATTTAATATAATTTCTTTAAAAGATACAACTCATGAGTCTAAACCATACACCCAACATGATATTCATAATATATAGGAATCCGTTATCTAAAAATAACATAGACATACATCAATAAATTAGAAGCCTAAAGTAAAAAAATATATTATAATAAATAACAGGGAAATTAGCTTAAATTATACCGTAAACATAATTTTTTTCAAAAGTAAAAAAAAGATAACACCATTAAATAATTGGTACAAAATAGAAAACAATGATACTTATTATGTGATACAACATGTATAAGTTTAACAAAAAAGGAAAAATGGACAACCATCTTCATGTGACATGAAATTCAAGTTCTCACTATGTTACTTCCATAAATATGAGGTCTACTAACAATAGAGTCTACTACCTCCATCAAGCAGCTTCCTTTAACCTAAATCTATTAATAAAAAGTCTATATACACCCATTGGGTGTATCTAGGTTGTAAGAAACACTTTCCCAACAATATTTTTCTAAATTATCTATGATTATAGCCATTTTAAAGAATTACAAACATGATATTTTGAAATAAAGCATAAGAGATTAATATTTTTTATTTTAGGAGAGGAACATAGGTAAGAAAATTAATAAATTTATTTAAATTATCCAATTCGATAAAATTAATAATTTTACAATAGAAGCACTTTGGGAAAGACCCTTAGATTACTAAGGATATGGGAACATTATGTCTGTAAATAAAAATTTGATCTGAAGGTCAAACCAAGTTTGTGCGACAGCCACTATAGAGTATAAACATTGGCCTTGAGGTTATGGGTCACCCTATACATTACTCAATAGATATAATCCCTCTAGGGAATTAATGTCATGTCCTAGTTGTGTGGTGACAAATAGACTGTTATTCCATGCATAATTTTAAGAGTTTTCTAGTTATTTTATATATCTTTCAATGGATATTCCCTTATATTAAATTGTTTTATTAAAAAATGGGAAATTATAAACGTGAATTAAAATTGATATAAAATGAATGATAATGATTGTTTTTCAATTTTTTAATTTTATTTTATATTCTTTCTAAATTTACATCATGTTTTTCAAATGATTTATATAGGCTTTAAAAAAAGTCTAACTCTTAGCCAGTCCTCAACCTCAAGGGCCATGAAGCCACATATCCAGCCCGAGTGGGTCAGTTATCCATTAATGTCCTAAGGGAGAGCCTTACGAGTGACAATTATGTGCAACGAGATAATACATTTTCATGGGTTGGGCCAAATACCACATGTACTAAGCAGTGCTACTCGACCCATTTAATTGTGTGTGCATGTATCTAGGTTCCCACCTTGGTGCGAGCTTCTGAGTAGAAAAAGCTGCAAATTGCTATTTAAATAAGAACATAGTTGTGTCTTTATTTTGATGTGGGAAGAACTCGACTTGGTAACTATTTTATTTTATCATAATGTTTTTATCTCACCTGACTTCACATGCCATGCCTTGGACACAAGGCTATTACCATCCTCCTCTGCTCGTCTCCTTCAACATAGATCAGATGATACTACTCTCACTTGGAAAAAAACATTGAAGTTATCTACGAAGCTCATATTAATCTAAAATACCACTTATGAGGACCCAAACCCCCATGGACCATCTCAATGGCCTCAGATGACCACCATATTTCCATTTTTGGTAACTGAATCCTTATAATGAGAAAACGATCTTCCTCTAGCCACTATAAAGTACAAAGGTTTTTATGGAGATTTAAAATTCCATTTACAACTATTTTGAGCACTTGATAAATTCCATGATTCCACTACCTCTTTGAATAGACCCATAGAATTCCACGCACATGTATCGACACCGCCACACTACCCACAGTTTGATGTTAGAAAATGGAAACCCCTGTAATCTATGAGGGTATTTTTGAATGTCTATTCAAAACATGGACCAATTTTTATGAATATATGAAGATATTTTATCAAGGATGAGAGGATGAGGATGATTCTTCTCTACCTGTAAATAGGGGAATCCATCACTATTGCTTGGGAGTTGGACACCATTGAACATTGAGGGGAGAAGTTCGTGGCTGCCTCTTCATTTTGTATTGTTTTCTTGTTTACTTTTTATTTTAGTTTTATGTTGTTTTATTTTTCATTTAATATTATTTTATTAAATATAATTATTGATTTTTTATAAAGTGTTTCCACTCTTCTCTTTCTTTTTTTTTTATTTTTTATATTCTTCTTTTATTTCTTATGCTTTTATTCTCTCTTCTCCCCAATTATTTTTATTTTATTTTATTCTTCTTATTATCTCTCTATTTTTATCACTTCATTTAATTTTTTATTTTTTATATTTTTTTCTCTTCTAATTTTATTCTCACAATTATGACCTCTTACTCCAAAAAATTAGAGGTTGACCCAAGGCTTTACCGGATGGATGTTAGGTGTTCACTAATTCTTTTATTAAAGTTTTTGTGTGGCATATGTGAGTGAGATGATTAGGTGTGGTGATTATACCCCCTGACATAAAACTCAAATGTATCTCTATTTGTTTATTTTTAACTTTTCTCTCCCATTCATTGATCATATCTCTTCGTATGATGATGTTGATCCGATCAATGGATGAAAAGAAATACGATTAAGTTGGGGCATGGAAGACTTCACACTATTTATTTTAGTGTTAAATAAATAAGGATGAGTTGAAGTTTATATTGATAAAGGAATTCAAGATTTAGTGACACTAAATAAGAGGATATTAATCCATGTATTAGATTTCATATTTTATTTTCAAATTTTTTAATGAAATAAATGATTATAATAATGGAATTAAAAAACGAAACATGGACGAAGTTATTTATTTATAATCAAATTATGTTTACCATTCCATGTTTATTTTTTTTTAAATTTTCACTCTTCATGTCTTTTCATTATATTAGGAAATAATAAAAACTCCTAAATATAATTTTGTTTATAAAATATATTGAAAAAATAAGTTTTCTTAGGTGAATTATAATAAGTAAAGGAAATAACTGTGAATCTCATAATATGAGACGACTATGGTAAGACACTATCCTTCACTAGGGAAAAAATTCTGAAACATTATTATTCCACAGACAATAAAGAGAATGCATAAAAATGGATCCATTGAGAGATATACAATTATTTTTTATTTTCCTATTATTTTTTAGACATTAGTTATTTTTTATTTCTTATGAAAAAACCATAAAAAAATATTTTTCCATTATGTATTCAAATTATTATTATCCAACATGGACTACAAAATCAAAGGTTAATGAATTAGTAATTGAATCACCCCGGTCTACTGAATATGGAGTATCATTTTTTTAGATAGACTTGTGTATCTTGAAAAAAAATCATCATAGAGGAGAAATTAAAAGACATATTCCATTAACTTAAAGAGAACATCAAGTAACAATTATTCAAAGTATTGTCTATAGAAATAACCAAACTCTAAGAGTAATTCAAAATTTTTTATCAATAAGTGGACAAGATACAATTAGATAAATCCTTGATTTCTCTCAACATATATAAAGAAATTAACTAGGTTAAATTTATGAAAAAATGGCTAGTAAAAATATCAAATATAATATTTAGTGGATGGAAGAGATGCTATAAGATGTTCTAGGAAAATGGATTGGCTAACTATGTATTTCAATGTCTCCCTCAAGCAACCCAAACTTGAACTAGAAGAAGTTCCCTTAGTCTTCCCTTATTTTTCTGAAAAAATACAAGAAGTTTAATAAATTATTGAGGAGTATCTATAGACCTACCATTTGAAGAAACTAGTATAGGATGACCATGATGATTTGGATGGGATTCATGAGGAGGAAGACTTCTATTCTGATCTATGTGTGGGAGATAAGAAAGATCTGGAAAAATTCTACAATGAGTATGAGACACAACTTGATCTCCGCATTCCTTAAAATATATATGATCCTGAACCATTTCATATCTATCTACCCACAGAAGAATACACCACCCTAGTTTTGGAATATTATGAAAATATGGAAGAGTCTAACTACCCAACACCAATTTCTCTTATATAACTCCAAGAGGAACTAAAAATTCGAGAATATATTGAAGAGGAACCAAATAAAGGATTTGGTCTAATATAAAACTCTATTTAATTTAATTTAATTTAATCTGATTAGAGTATTATTTCCCACTTATTTTAATTTTAATATTTGGAAAATAAAGGTTATTCCTTTGTGGAAGATAAATAAAGAAAACCTGTACCTATTGAGGAACACGTAGAGTTCCCTAATTTTGATAGACATACATTATACGAAGACTATAAATTAGTATAAGTATAAGAGCCTAAGGAAACCATGACAAAGTCAACTTACATTGAAATGAAATTTTTTTATTTTAATTTAAATTTTATTCATGTGAAATAACATGCTTACTTTACCATTGATCATTCAGTCCTTGAAACTAAAATTGAAAAAGCACTAGACATGAAAGAGAAGTTTCTATAAGATTAAAACAATAAATAGAACGATCCATACTCAATCCTACCCCCTCTATTATATCTATAACTAATTTTAAATTGGATGGATCTGGTACACTCTATCCATATATTATTACTCACCAAGAACGAATTAGTGAAAGCTTAGAAACTCTCCATGTGGTGCTTCAAATCTAAGATAATCTACCCACCATCAGATTTTGGATAATAGATGGTACTAACCTTTAGAGGTAGTAGAAATCCAAAGTCTACTTGTGATATCATGCCAATATTTATCTGTATTTTCTTTATAAAAATTTCAATTTTATTCTTAGGACTACATTAACATGACACCCACTCCATCTATCATTTCGATATTTAGTGACTTGATTTTTTTCTTAATTGTGTAATATAATTTTTTAAGGCTTTGATGGAACAAGGAATTTCTAAACATTCTTGGAGGAAATAGTTATAAGCTTCAGGGGTCATGGAGTTAATTCATTCATTTATTACTTTTTATCTCTCTTAAATGTTTGTCTAAAACCTATTATGATTTTAATATTAAAATTATATTCCCATTATTAGGTTTTTTCTTTAGTTGAATTATCTAAGTGCCATGTGTTTTTTAGGAATCTTATTATTTGAGGTTTTATTTTTTAATGATAATTATATTTAATAATTAAAATGGAGAAGTTATTGATTAAAAATGAATTATGGATAATGAAATGAGGACTCATGATTTGAGGGAATTTGTTGATTCATGTAAATAAAATTTCCCTATCATTTTTTATGATTTGAATTTATTAAATTTATTATAATTGATTTATTATTATTAGTCACTCCATGAGTGATTTCTGAAAATCATATGTCCATTCCCGATAGTATTTCTAGAATAAATATTTTATAATTTATCTTTAACATATTTCTTGAGTGAACTTGGGACATGCCACCATCCTTAACATGCATTGAAACATTTAAAATATAATGAATATGAAAAAATAATTAAAATGATTAAGGTATAATTTTATAATCCATTATTCTTGTTACCACATTATATATCAATCATTGTTCATCTCAAATATATTATGAATGACCTTGTTATGAATTATCCATGTGTTAAGACATTTTTATCCATTTATTCTCTACTGTAATTATTTTCATGATATTTTATTATTAATGTGTGGGGGTTATGGAATTCTGGATGAATGTGATGAAATAAATTATAAGGTAAAATTGTGTGGGTGATAATTGTGGGTTTTGGGAATGGTTTATTTATTTAGTCATTATACATTATTATTCTCCATTCTTGAAAAAATGAAAAAAGAGGAATGTGTTGTGACTTTAAGGAATAAAAAACCATCATTACCATACCAATGATTTTTATTATATATTTTTAGGTGGTGGGTTTGAGATTCATTCTAAGCATAACTTCAATAAAAGTAAAAAAAGTGAAAAATTACTTTGTAAAAAAATTATTAAAGTGAGAAAATTTAATAGGGAGAAAATCATTCATAATAATTTCATAGATCATGACTTTATTTTTTTTGGGAAGTGGGATTTATTAAAATTTTAAGGTAATAATTTTATCATAATTTCATTTTATATCATTCATTTTAATTTAGAGATAAACCTCCTCCTTGAGAATAGTGTTTTAAAACTTCAATTCCTACAATCCCAGAGGCATAGAGTCACATGAACCTTGACTAAAAATTCCTCATGATTTTATATAACTGTTTTTCCTTATAAGGATGAGAAATTAGTTCCTTTAAAATAATATGGATGAGGAGAATGTTCTTATGGTATGAGACCAAAACTAATTAAATTTGTATCATGAGTCATGAGAGAAAATATTCAAAAGTGTGGTAAATCATTTTTTAAAATGTTTAATAATAATAAATTAAGGATTTTTAATGGTTGAAAGAAGAAGTCCCATAATTTCTATATTAGGAATAGTAAAATGTGTGGATTCATTAATGTTTTAAAAAGTGATAAATTAAATTGAAATATCATGTGGAATTTTAAAATTCAATTTTACAATGATAATAATTTATTTTTTTTCTTTGAAATTTTAATATTGGTAGAATTGGTGCCTCTTAAATTAAATATTGAGATTTAGTGCATTGGGAAAAGAATATTTTAGGTGTAGGGGTATTTGATAAACTATTATTTCATGCATAATTTATAGATTTTTATAATGTTTTTTGATGGATTTAAATGTATATTCCCTTATAATACTTTATTTAATTAAAAAATTGGAAATTATAAATAAGAATTAAAATGGATATAAAATAAATGAAAATATTGGATTTTAAATTTTGGAATTTTATTTTATATGATGTTGAATTTTACTTAATGTTTTTGAAATGATTTGTATAGTTTGTAAAAAATATTCAAACTCTCTGAAAATCCTCAACCTCAAAGTCCATGACACCACATAGCTAACCCAAGTGGCCCAATAATCTAAGCATGGAAAAAGTGAGATACCATTGAGTTGTAGGTGTGGATAGCATGAAAATTTGCATGTATGGTTTGGGAAAATGATTGCACAGACTGAGCTGCACGACTCTAACAATTTAGTTATTTTTCCATATATCTGAGTGACCACCCTGGTGCAGGCTTCTGATTATCAAAGATGCTGTTTTTTTATTTAAACAAGCATAGAGTCTTGTATCTTTTTCAATATAGGATATAATTAACTTGATCATTGTTCATTTTTATCAAAATTCTTCTATAATGACTGACTTCATGCACCCCACCTCAGACATAAGGATCCACCCTCCTCCACCGCTTTCCACCTTCAACATCAACCAGATGCCACTACAATCTCCCATAAAACACCATTGATGACACTTGAGATGCTAAACTTGAGATAGAGAACCATTGTTGAGTACCCAAACCCCCATGAACCATCTTGTATACATTGTAATACTCCAATCTTTTTCCTTTTTACATAACCAAATCCTTGAAACATGATATTGAGCTTCCTCCATCCCCTATGTAGTTCCCACAGTTCGAGGTATATAACCTTTGTTTATTAATTTTACGTGTCTAATGTGGTTGGATAATGTCTAGAATAGTTTAGAATGGTTTTGGAATGATGTTAAAGCTTTAATAAGGGTACAATGTTAGTGGAAACCACTCAAAAAACCTAGGTAACTATGAAAGTAACGGCATATGCATTGGATATGGCACACAGTTAAGGCGCATGGTTTCCAAACAGTGTGGAAAACATTGTTATGAAGTGAAACATGAGATAGTTTTATTTGGGACAAAATTTGTATAACCTTATGAGGCAACCATGTGGGGCACCCTTTGGGATAGTATCAGTGACATGGTTAGCACAATGTTTGACTAACCGTGCGATCTTACAATCTACGACATTAAAATGGGGTTTTCAAAAATAGGATCAGTCAGGATTTATCCTAAAGAACCCTTTTCCTCTCTAACTCAAACCCCACATAGGGTTTTCTCTTTTCAAGGGTTATGGAGCCTCATCCACTCATCTAATAGGTTCTTTAAAGGATTTTTTGGTGTGGTAATGGTGATTATCCTCTAGTAAGTCTCCTCTCTTATTCTTTCTTGGTTTTCTTTGATATAACTCTCTCCCTATCTCTCTCTCTCACTATATATATATATATATATATATATATATCTATTATTTTTCTAAACCTACATCCATCATATGTATATCTAGGGTTTTTATTGCTTGAAATGGTGAGATTTGGGGTTATTGATGATAGGGAAACATATATAAGGTGATTTTGAGGAGGTTTCACCCAAATTTGTTGAAATTTATTGTGATTGTGAAGTTAAAGGATTGGTTGAAACCTATTTTGTGATGATTTTTTGATTTTGGGGAAAATGGGTTATTTTTTGGAAATGTGATTTATTGTTGGATTTTAAAATAGTAATTTTAAAATCACTATCTTGGGTGATTTATGGAAAATGGGTTATGAAAATTGGGTTTCAATAAAAATGTTGTTTTATTGAAGTATGGTTCTTCATAAATAATGGATTAAGGGTATTTTTAATAAATGAGAGATAAATTAAAGTGGTTTGGCATGTTATGTTGGAATGTGGTTGGGCATAATCGGTTTATTTGGATTTTTGCAACTGTGGGTTGATGTTGTTTCAGTAATATTGATTATGATAATTATTGTCTTTTGTGGTGTAAGAATTTGTTATATGGGATAGATACTGGGTATTATGGACCACCATCAGGTATTATAATTTGTTCATGAAGTACCACTATATAAAGGGGATGGGGTTGGAAATAAACTTCCACCATCATGGGTAACATCGAGATTGGGTGTGTGGAAAATGGTGTTTGTGGTTGGAATGTGTTTGTGACTACACAAGGGGAGTTGGGTTATGAAAATATGGAATGTGGAGAATGGAGAATGACATTTTTTTTTATTTTTTTATAATTGTGTTGGTTGAAAAAAAAATGTATTTTTATAAGGGTGTGTTTGACTTGCTGAAAATAGTTGCATTATTTGTTGGTTTTATATAAATTTGGTTTATTTAAAGGTGCTGATGGTTTTATCCTAGTGGCATGTGTAGGGAATTAATTTGGGAAAACCTACTAAGTATTGTACTTACCCCCTACTTTGGAACGTTGGTTGTTTTTTAGATGTTGTATTTGAATACAAATGCAAAGGTAAGGCATCTCATTCCTTTAGTGGTGAATCATGATGCTTGGATGGTATTGTGGTGCTTAGATCTTGGACCTTGGTGTGGAGCTATGGAGTTTTGTGATGTATTCTTTGGGTTTTTTTGTTTAGTATTCCACTTGGCACTTTGATTTTGGATTATTGTGTTTTGGTTGTACTATTCCTTTGGTATTATTAACCTTTAAAACATTTTTTACATGCATCATGTTGTTGTTTTGGTGGTGACCTGTTTGGTTGGATGTTTTCATTGAAAATGGAAAATTGTCCACAAACATTCATGAAGCACTCATCATTTATTTCCATCCCTTGGTTCCTTGGAGTTGTTTCTTAAGTTGTAGTAGCATTCCATCACCTTCTCAGATCAATGAAAAGGGAATAATGTTACAATTGATATCATCTTATTTGGTCATTGACATACAAGTAATGTTAGTCTTGTTCAGTCTTGGAGTTAGGTGTCGGTATTGGCATTAACAATCGTTATTTGTGTATTACTTGATTTGGGATGGGAGAAAGGAGTAGTATTATCAAAACATGAAATGTTTATCATAAAAGGACATAATTAATACTTTTATTCTGAACTACAAGTGACCATAAAGTTGGGTATATAAGTGTTTTGGAGACACCTATAGGAGCACAATGTCATTATCGTGGGTGTAGTCAATCATATGAGTATAGAATTCATGCAATAAATTAATTCCCATTATGATTTAATATTTCATTTGGCATAATTATTTATGGGTTTATAATTTTTTAATTTTGGAAAAATCCTGAAATTTTTTTCTAATGGGAATTTTTGAAAAGGTAACAGCTGTAGTATTATGAAAATGGGTCAATTTTCAAAAAATATTGAATTTTTCAAAATGGATGAACAAGGAAAAATAGAAATTTTGGAAAGAATGGTTATGATAGATGGAATATGATTTAATTTTAAAATGTAATACCTTATTTGCAAGGGAGGGAGACTTATTTTGGTTCATGTGTTAATAGAAATGGCACTAGGAAGGCATAGTATAGACCAACCAGAGGAAGCTATAGAAAATGTGTTTCACCTAAGACCTAGGTGAACCATCAGATAGTTCAAAGAATAGTAAAATATTTTCATATTGTCGATAGTGAGAATAAAAGAGATGACATGAGGAATGTGGATCACTCAGTTCAGTTTAAGAATTATAATCCACCAATATTTTGGGGTGATTTAGTATCAGAAATGGCAGAGGGGTGGTTAAACCGGATGAATCAAATATTCTATTTCCATGGTACACAGGCTGAGTTGAAGGTGAAGTTAGCATTGTACATGTTGGTTGTTCTTTCACAATAATGGTGGGAGTTGGTGGTACAATATGGAATAAACAAATTTATGAAAAGGGGGGTTTTGAAATTTTTTTTAACAAAAAATTCTACACACAAACATTCAAAATTCAGAAAAAAACATATTTATTCAGCTTTAATAAGGGGAAGATATTAGTGATAGAATATGAGGCTATGTTTATGAACATAGTCTATTTGTAACCTGAGGTTGTGTCTTGTTCATCCTTGAAGGCACAAATCATTGAATCGGGCTTGAGAAAATAAATTTATTCCAAAATTATTGTTCAATATATAAGTGATTATATGAAAATGGTGAATAGAGAATCAGTGGATGAAAGAGATATATTTAAGGCTATAAGGGGGGGAGAGAATGTTGGTAACCAATGGGAACAAAGGGAAATCTAATGTGGGGATCAAGAAGAAGAGGTGCACTTATTTATAAGGTCAGAGTATGTCTCAAAATCCAATGGTAGGATCAGTGAATCTTCCTCTAAAGCCTCAAAGTTAGATATATTTTTTTAGTGTGAATATATAGAGAACATGATCAAGGATTGTATAGTCTAACATTGATCTTGTACTAATTCAATAAAATGGTGCGTCTTTAGTGTTATTGTCGTAACAGTCTTAGGTTGGGTGTTTATGATGGTCTTCACGGGTGACAATCATCATATGCCTCAATGGGATTAGGGCAACATCATACGTCTTATTAGGAGATCCAAGTTATCCATGGTAATTCTAGGAATACCCGGAGTCCTCAGTAGGGGAAGTTTCAACAGGGTAATAAATTACAGAGTGTGGCAATAAAGCAGCTATTTGGATTTGAGAAGGTGGTCGTGGATGATCAATTGAGACCATCCATGGTGCGAGGTACAATTATTTTGAATTATACCTTAATGAAAGTTTTATTTGATACATGTGATTCTCATTCTTTCATTTCCTCTCATGTTATTGATTTGTTGGGTTTGCGTGTGGAAATGATGCCTTCTATTTTAAAACTTAAAACTCCTTTGGGTGAAAGAGAGTGTCGAGCCTTCCTATGTAGAGCACGTGGTATAGTTGTGGATGAGGTTCAGTTGATGTAGGACTTATCAGTGCTTGATATGGATGCATATGATATAAAAATGGGTATTTATTTTTTTAATGTTTAAGGCCCACATTGACAGTACAAATGATCATTTAGTTTTACAACAGATGATGGCGTCGAGCATCTCTTTAGAGAAGAGAGAAATGAGAAGGTGAGTGAAATAGGCTTATTTTCACCAGAAGTTGGGATGTTATCATATATATTAGTTTCATTATCTTATAAATTGATGGAATAGGTTGGGTAAATATGTTTCTCAGAAGTGGTTGATCAATTTATGGATGTCTTTCCTGAATAATTCTTAGGGTTTCCACCCATGTGAGAAGTGGAGTTTTTGATTGACCTCCTTATAGGGACTAGTCCTATCCAACTTCCATATTACCAGATAGCACCAACATAATTAAGGGAATTGAATGTGTAGTTAGAGGAGATATAATACAAAGGGTTCATCCAGCCTAGCACATCCCCATGGGTAGTGCCAATTATTTTTGTTAAAAAGGAAGATGAAACTCCTCTACTACAAGTCATTTTTTTTCATTTTAAAAACCGGTTTATGGGTGCCGGTACCCATAAAGAAACCAGGAACCATAAATCACAAAAAACTTGAAATTTCAAAATTCAAAAACACCACCATCATTTCCTCGATCCGCGAACATAACACCTCGAGCCATGATCCTGCACCAGGTCTGACACACCATGATCATCAGACAAAACCACTACACCGGATTGCCAACGAGCTTCACCGGCATCCGTCGTCACCTTCAATATCAAGGACGGAAAGAACCCATCGTCGCCATCACAAAAACCATGACCAAATCACAATTTCAACTGACACATAACCTAACATGAAATCACAGATTCAACACCACAAAAAATCCACATCAATCAGAAGATCCTTCATCATCAAGCAAACACCGATCACCGAAACTAAAGAAACCTCAACTAGAACCCATCCAAATGTCCGAGAGGCAAACCCAAAGACTCCAAATCCATCCAATCGATGAACCACAGACATCATAAAATAAAAAACCGAAACATAACTCACAGAATAAAAAAAACCAATGCCCCCCTCCGGCCACTCTATATGACACCGTGCTACAAAGCAACAAGTCGGAAATGGAACCTGGCTGCATCGGACCAAACCGGAAATCCGGGACCACTGCAACTGACATCGTCGAACTGATCTGAGCAGAATGATGAGTCGCATCATCACCGAAACAACAATCCCGCTGATCTGAGAGGAAGATTCCCACTGATCCATGTTCAGTGACAGAGACACTGGATCTCCACCACGCCGAACCAATGGCAGGCCATGCCAATATCGAGCCGAACCAGATATAGCACCTTCGAAATTGAGCTAGGCCAGAGGGGGAAGGGAATATAAGCTGATGGAAAACCCTAGGCACCGCAATAGGAGAGAAGACTCCACTTCGAGGCCAATTCTATCTATTCACAAACGAAACTCCTCGACTATGTTTTAATTATCATAAGGTTAACCAAATCATGATAAAGAATTGATATCCAGTTTCACTCTTTGATGACCTATTCGGTTAATTGAGGTGATCTCAATGTTTCTCCAAGATTGACTTGTAATATTGATATCATGTGTTTTAAGTGTGTAAGGAAGATATTACCAAAACAACCTTTACGAGTAGATATGGCTATTATGAGTATGTGTTTATATTATTTGGTCTTATAAATTAACTACCAGTCATTTTAGAATTGATGAATCAGATATTTCAGAGATATTAGGATTCTTTCATGGTGTTATTCATGGATGATATACCAGTGTATTCATGGACAATCACGGAGAAGGAGAAACACTTGGTAGTAGTGTTGTGAATCTTGAGAGACCATAGATTGTATGCCAAATTGTCAGAGTGTGATGTTTGGATACAAGAGTTACATTTTCTCAGCCATGTTATTTATGAGAGAGGTGTTCTAGTGGATTAGAAGAATGTTGAGGCTTTATCTTGTAGAAACCATTGAAGAATGTTTTTGAGGTACAGAGCTTCCTTGGTTCAGCTAGGTATTACTGATTCTTTGTTCATTAACTCTCTTGCTTATCTTCATCGATGAAAGCTTTGATTAGAAATAATGTTCCATATTAATGGAATGATCAGTTCCATACATATTTTGAAGAGATTAAAGATTTTATTTCATCATCACCAATATTTTTTTTTCTAGTACATGGGAAAGGGTACATGGTGTATTGCGATGTATTGAGATCAAGGTTATGGTGTTTCCTCATGAAAAGAGATCATGTGGTTGCATATGGATCACAGTAGTTGATGTTTCCTGAGAAGAACTACCCAAAACATGATTTGGAGTTGGAGGTAGTGGTTCATGAATTGAAAATTTGGAATCACTATCTCTTCAGTGATAAATTCATAGTGTATACTGATCAAAAGATTTTGAAGCATATTTTATCATAAAGATTTGAATTTGAGGAAGCGAAGATGGGTGAATTATATCCAGATAGTTGAATTCAACATGATGGACACATCGAGTAAGTGTAATTTAGTGGAAGATGCATTAAGTAGAAATTAATATACTCAAGTGGTGAAACATTCCTCATATCAGTGGGAGTTAATCTCACTTATAACTGACATGAGGTTTTAATGTGAAGATTGGGGTGATGTAGTCATTTTATTTTTGGTCTCATTGGTTATTTATTTGGTTGGTTTGTTTTAAGAGGAGTAGATTTCCCATTCAGACTATGTGGTTATGAGGTTGAAACTCAATGGTGGGGAGACCATTGAGAAATAGAAACTAAATGGGAATTCAGTGTTGTGATTTTGGAATCGGATGGTTATACCAATGGAGTTTTAGGAACAACTTCTTAGTAATTATCATCATTTGGTATGTTCTTTCTATCATATAATTAAAAAAAGGTATAAGGTGTTAATAGAGTAGTTTTAGTGGGATGATATGAAAATGAATATGGTTAATTTTTTATTTATATTCTTTACTGGTTATCATGTCAAGGCAGATAATTAGTGACCAAAAGGTATGTTACAACCTTTACTTATCCCTGTGTGGAAGTGGGAGAAGATAACGATGGATTTTGTTACAGGTCTCCCAATAATTGTCAGGAAGCACGATGCCATATGGGTGATAGTGTATCTTCTCCAAAAGGTGGCCCATTTTATCCCCATTCATGAATCTCATACGGTAGAGGATCTGTCCAAAATATATATTCAGGAGGTGGTAAAGAGGCATCATGTTCCAGTGTCAATTTTATTAGACATATATCCATGGTTCATGTATCATTTCTTGAAATACTTAAAATAACCCTTGGGAATCGGTTGATTATGATAATGGAATATCATCCTTATATTGATGGTAAATCTGAGAGGATGATAGAAATGTTAGAAGATATGTTGTAGGCTTGTGTGATGAATTTTAGGGGCTCGTGGGAGGGTTACTTACTATTGGTGGGATTATCCTTCAATAACAGTTATCATGTCTCTATAAAAATGGATCCATTTGAAACATTGTATGGGATTCCATGTTTTTATCCACTATGTTTGGTGGGAATAGGTGAAACATCGATGGTTGGGCTGAGCCTTGTCCAAGAGATGACAGAGAAGATTAAGTTGATCCATAAGAGAATAGAGACAATAAAAAATAGTCATAAATCATATGCGGGCCATCGTTGAAGGCCATTTTCATTCAAGGTGGGTAATCATATGATGTTGCTAATATCTCTATGTTTTGGACATCATCCTTTTTGGAAGCAAGGTATGTTGTGTCTGACTTATATTGGGACTTTTAAGATATTTGGGCGGTTTGTATAGGAGCTTATCAGTTGTCCTTTCCATCATGATTCAGTGCGGAGCATGATGTATTTCAAGTATCTCAGTTGAAAATGTATTAGCTAGATCATGACTATGTGATTTTTTTGGATCATGTTGAGCTAGATCTAGATTCTTCCTTAGTGCATGTGCCTATGTGAATTATTGATAGGTAAGGGAAGGTATTAATGGGTAAAAGTATTGGTAGTGTTTGTATTTTTTTGGAAACATGGTCATATTTAGTGGGAAAATTAGGAGAGATATAAAGAGGTGGAAAAGAAAAGGCCTGATCACTTTTGAAAAATGATGGTTATCTACTTTTTGGGGACAGAAAGTCTAATTGTGGGGACAATTTAGTACCCCTGGTTTAAGGTATGTAACATTTTTATGCCTTTTTATGTTCTTAAGGTGTTTGTATAATGCTCAGAAGAGTTTGGAAAGGTTTTGGGATGGATTGGTAGATTTTATTAGGGTGAACATTTTGAGAATGATTAGTGGAAATTGTTAAACACACTGAGGTGACCATGGAAGTGAATGGATATGTGTTGGAGATGTCACACGGTTAATGTGTAGAGTTTCCAAA
Organism: Viscum album; assembly: GCA_963277665.1. Classification (NCBI taxonomy): domain Eukaryota; kingdom Viridiplantae; phylum Streptophyta; class Magnoliopsida; order Santalales; family Viscaceae; genus Viscum; species Viscum album. Next base: position 46,457,998 of record OY728156.1, read on the forward strand.
CAGTGCGTTAAGACGAGGTAAGATATAAAAACTTTAGATAGTTGTATTCTGCATGATTAGAGAAAACATTGTCTACCATGCGAGGAAACCATGTGAGGAACCATTTTGGATAGTAGAAGTCGCACAGTTAGTGTACAGTTTTTCTAACTATGCTAGCTAACTGTGTGCGACATTAAAAATGGGGTTTTTAAAAATGGTGTTACTTGGTATTTTCCCTAAAACACCCATTTCCTCTCTCTCAAACACCACTAAGTATTTTCTTTTATTAGTGATTGGGGTACCTTTTTTAATCATCTTGGAGGAATTTTGAAGGGTTTTCATAGTGTGGTAAAGAAGATTCTCATCAGGTAAGTCTCCTCTCTTTGTTGTTTCTTGGTTTTTATTTACATTTATTTCTCTCTATCTCTCTCTTGGTTTTCTAGATCTATATCCATTTCATGTAAATATATGGTTTTTGTTTCCTAAAATGGTCATATTTTGGATTTTTGAAGTAAGGGAAAAGGATCTAAGGCGATTTTGTGGAGGTTTCACTTGGATTTGGCGCAAGGTTGTGCGGTGGGTCAATTTCACAAAACCTTAAGGTAAATAGAGTCACTCTCATGTCCATTTTATTAGAAATATAAGGCTTCATTTCTAAATAAATGGTTTTTATTGAAATTTATTATGACTATGATGTGTGAATCTTGGTTGAAACCCATAATTTGATGATTTTTTTTGTTTTAGGGAAAATGGGTTATTATTGGGAAATTTTCATTATTGTTGGATTTTAAAATGGTGATTTTAAAATTGGTGGTCTAGGAGATTTATGAAAAACGGTTTGTGAAAATTGAGATTCAATAAAAAAATGTGTTATTGAATTATGTTTTGAAATGAATAATAGATTAAGGATGTTTTAAATAAATGGGTTGTTTATTAAAGTGGTTTGGAATGTTATGTCGGAATGTTGTTGGGCATAATTGGATACTTTATAATTTTGAAATTGTGGATTGATAAGGTTTTGAGAATGTTAATTATTATTATTATTGTATTTTGTTATGTAGGAATGTGTTTTATGGGATGGATAGTGGGAATGAGGTATGACTATTAGGGATTTAAATGTGGTCATGGATTACCACTGTAAAAATGGAACTTGGTTGGATGTGAAGTTCAACCATCAATGATGACATCAAGATCTGGTGCATAGAAAATGGTGTCTATGATTGGAATGTGTTCGAGGCATTGAAAGGTGAATCAGGTTATGCCAACATGGAATTGGGAGAATATATAATGAATTATTTTTTTGTTTCTTTAGAATTATGTTGTTTTGAAAACATGTGTTTTGAGAAGGGTGCATTTGGATTGCTGATTGTGGTTGAATTATTTTTGTCTTTATATAAATTTTGTTTATATAAATGTGCTAATGGTTCTATCCTAGTGTCATCTATAGTGAATTCATTGGGGGAAAACTACCGAGCATTGAACTCACCCCCTACTTTGGAACGTCGGTGATTTTAGAGATGTGGTATTATGGGTCATGAGAAAAGGTAAGGAATCTCATTAATTTAGTGGTGCATCGTGATGATTGGTCAGAATTTGGGTTCTTGGAGCATGGAGGTTGGAGTGGAGCTATGGATTTTTTCATAGCTTGTTTGGATTTTTTTGTCTATTCTTCCTCTTTGTACTCTAATTATGGAATATTGTATCTTGGTTTTACTGGTCCTTTGGTATTATTAAATTGTGAAACATTGTTGAGATGCATCATGTAGTTGTTTTTGGTATTGGCTTGTTTGGTTTGGTATTTTCATCCAAAACGAAAAATCATCCCCCACCATTCATAAACTCCTTTGCATTTATTATAGCCTTTGGAACCTTGGAGATGTTTCCTAAGGCCGAGTAGCAATCCATCACCTTCTCAAGACAATGAGGAGGGAATGGTGTTACACCCTATGATAGATATAAGTTTTTATCGAAATTTAGTGAACCATTTCCACCTCTATCGTACAATTAGGAAATTCAATGAGTCCCTTACCTTTATGCCTTAGATGAAGAAATTACGTGCACATGAATCCACACTACCATGTTATCCAGAGTCCCCTGTGAGAAAATGGAAACCCCCATTATCTACAGGGGTATTTTGAATATATCTATTCAAATCTTGGACAAATTTTTATGAATATGTGAAGATATTTTACCAAGAAGGAGAGGCTGAGGATGATTCTTATATAAAAATAAATAGAGAAGTCCATCCATACTACTGGGGAGTTGAACCCTAGTGGACACTGAGAGGAGAAGGACTTGTTTGACTCTATATTTTTTTTATATTTTTATTTTAGTTTTATGCTCCTATAGTTTACATTAAATTTTTCTTTCTTAAATATAATTCATGATTTTTTATAAATTGTTTCCACCATTATTCTTCCTTTTTTATATTATTTTTATGCTTTATTTTAGTATTATTATTATTTTATTCTCTCTTCTTCTCATTTGTTTTTATTTTATTTTATTCTTCTTCCCTCTCTCTTTATCTCTCTCCCACTCTTTCTATATTTATCTATCCGTAATCTTATTTTATATTTTATATTTTTGTTCTTGTTCTATTTTACATTACTTCTCACCATTGGGACCTCTTTCTCCTAGTAATGATAGGATGACCCGAGTCTTAGCCCCAGGGAGGTTAGTTATTCTTGAATTACTTCTTAAATATTATTTTATTTTTGTGGTATATGTGAGTGGAATGAATGGGTGTGGAGATTATCCCTGATGACATGAAACTAAAATATATTTCCATTATTTTAGTTTTATTCTTTCCCTCTATTCAATTGAGCATAGTACTTAACACAATGAAATTAAGATGATCAATTGATGAAATGGAATATGATGGAACAGGGTCTGGGAAGATGCCACACCCTCGATTGAGGTTCTTTATCAACCTTTATTACAGGAGGAGGTGAAATTTATAATGATAAAGGAATTAAATATTTCAAAACACTAAATAAAAGGGAATTCATCAATGATTGATATTTCATAATTTCATTATCAAACTAAATTTTAAAAAATATAGAAGAGTAATAATATAATTCAAAAGAAAAACTAGGACCAAGTTGTTCCTTTCTAATTAAATTTTTTTATTATTTAATTTTAGTTTAGTTTGAATTTTAACTCTATATTTAATTTCATTATTTTAGGAAAATTAAAAAATTATTTTTTTATAAAAAAATAGGTAGTCTTAGATAAATTAGATTATGTATGTGAAAGAACTATGTAGCTCTTTACGTGAGATTACGTAGTTCATCCAATGTGTTGTACTAAGAAAACAATTTATAATTTTTTTTCCATGCACTACTATAAGTGTGCATAAGTGACTCATGTCCACCATACCATAAACTTAATCCAAAAATAATAGGTTTAGTTAGTATGGTGTTTTCATAGGGGTAATTAACACTACTATAACCCCTGTATCATCCCAGGATCCCAAGTTCCTATTTAATTTAAAACATAATTTGTTTTATTTAAAAATGGATTCCCCTAAATAATTCACAAATCATAACAAATTCCATCAAAAAATATATCCTTTGAAGACTAATTTTATTCTCAAATCAAAAAGGAAACATACAAAATGATCATAAAAATAATATTTAATCTTTAAAACAATAATAATATATATATAATAATTTATTATTTTTTCAGAATAATTGAAAACACATTTTCTTCATAAATAAAGATATTTAAATGAATCCACATACCTTAAACTAAGATAAACTAATAAGTTATGGATGAAACACTTATATAACAATAATATAGACCCTAGAGAAAAAAATAAACAAAAAACATAAATAAGCCGATCGATAGGTTTGGAAAACTCAAAAACCTACGTCTGGACCTTTGAAATTGTAGAAATAAAGAGAAAAGGATAGAAATTACCAAATAGAAGGGAGAATATAGATTTACTTGATATGTTCAAGAAGTATGAAGACGAAATCCCCAAAAAAATCAATACATTGGGGATATATGAGGGAGAATCATAATCATGGGTTATATAGGAGTTGTGTTTGAAAAAATGAAGGATGCGAGGCTTAAATAAAAATAGTTGAATAAGGGTTATTTTATATTTTTAAGGTTAGTGGTTAGCATGCATGTTTTGACTACATGGTTTTCTAAACCATGAAAAAACCATGTGGGTCATCGTAAAGCCACAAAATAATCCCCATGGTTCCCAATAAAAGACAAAATTTTTGAATAACCATGAAAAAATAAAGGAAAGTACCTCTTTATTTGATACATTTTCTACCACGTTATTTTAGTAAAGTTACTTTTTACCATACACAAAGCACGAAACAACCACTATTTTTCTAAAACATCATTTTTAAGAGTGAAAAGTACCATAATAATAAGCAAAGATAAATAAATAATTAAAATAAAGAAAAATCACATCTTAATGAAATCATGGGCTTAATACCACTACTTTAATAAAATACAAATCGAACCTAAAAAATTATAATAAATATGTAATTAAAATAATTCACAATAGGGATGTTCCATAATAATTTAAAACAAAATACAAACTAAACCAAGAAAATTACTATAAAAAATCTCCACTTTATAGAAAATTTTATCTGTTTTCAAACTAAAAACAGACGATAAGAGATAAAAATATATGAAATATTATAAAAAATATTCAATATATATAATGAAAGATATGTGATGCTGTATGTGACACCCTAATTTTTTATTTTAAGTGTATTTATTGCAAAGTTATTAATGGTATTAAAATATGATTTATTTTGGAATTTTTGGAAACTATCAAGGATACATGGTAGGTGAACAGTCTCATAGACCTTTTATAATGACCTTGCAGTATTAATTATAGATAAAATGGTCTTTGAATGGTCTGTGCGTGGACTTGGATACGATGAAGGGTGACTAAAAAATTCTCTATGATAACCCAAAAATTCTTTTCCTTATCCTAATTTCCAAAGAACTACCATATTTGATTAATATATTTTTATAATTGAGATATTTTATATTTTATTTTAAGGATATAATTTATTAATAATTCTTTCAATTAATAAATTATATTTAAAAAAAATATATATGTGTGTTATGTGATGTATATTTTAGGGAATAATTTTTGTATTCATGATTACATTAATTTTCTATTTTCTTAAAATCTAGTGGATGATATTATTATTTAGATAATATTTATATAAGTATAAAGTGGGTAATTTTTTTTTGATGGAAATAAAGATGGTTTAATTTTATAGAAAATAGATTTCATCATATTTTTATCATTATAACATATTAATAAAAATATTATTAATATAATTTGGACATAATAGGTAGAGGAATCTCCTCTCCCCTCATTTTAGAAAAAGTGTACATAGGTGGTGGGATAGGGATATATCCTCTCACACTTCTTATCAAATACCTTTAAGGATTCCATGGGTGGATAAGGTGTGGTTTATTCTTCAGATATCTTTACTATTTATTTCAAATTTATTCTCTTCTCATTATCTTTAAACATCCTAGGAAAATTTCATTAGAATATTAGTGGTTTTATATGTCAAAGAGAACCCCCAAAATTTCAAAGTAATTCTGGTCTTGGGAAAATGAAAACTCTATTTTAACTCATCTATATCCTCGGATGTTGGACTTGTCAAGGATTTATAAATTCTATGTAGGTGTTTCTATCATTATCACATTATTTGAATAAAATATGGGTTGTTTTTATCTCAAATAGATTTATTAATTCTAAAATGGTCATATGAATTATTTATTATTGATTAAATGAACTCTATATTGATTTTATTCTTTGTTAATTATGTTTCTATAGATTTAAATTAAAAAATTAAGCTTATATTTTCTTATGTTATTATGGAATTTTAAAAAATATATACTAAAATTTTCAGGATAAATAACAAAATATATCCTATAAAATGGATTTCTTATGATGTGTGATGAAAATATAATGTGTTTTCAATGAACATGTAATATATAAAATCTATTTTATCTTGAAATGAAGGGAATTATGGTTAAAAATGGGGGTTTCCATTGAAATTTTTAATTCATAATTAAATGTATGTTATAAGGATTTTGCAGTGTTTTATAAAAGGCTAATGTGATTTATTTCAATTTAGAAGAAATATAAAAAACATAGATTCTACAATTATAATTTTTTTTAAAATAAAATGTTGTGTTTGGCCTCTCAAATGTTTAAATATATTGTGAAATATTCTTAATACCTTATTCTACAGTATTTTTTACTTTAAAACAAGACTATTGAATTATGTTTTATCATTATTTAATGATGGATATTTACTAAAACGGGGATGTTTATTATATTTTGTTTTATAAAATCATAGTTTTCCCCATCATGCCTTCTTAGTTATGTTAAAATTAATGGGAAAAAACCTAGGTACATAAGAATTTGTCAAGTATAAGTGGATGGATGTGTTATTAGGAATAAATCCCTAGCCCAGGTCTTGTTATTAATGATGATACTTTGACTAGATTGGATATTAATGATATAGATTTTATTATTTTATCATGGGATTCCCATTATTTTAGTATGAGGGCTTAGATAAAAACTTGGTCACATATGGATTTGTTTGTGTATAAGCTTATGGATGGTCATGGCCACTATTATGGTCATGATTATTGGATATTTTAGAAAAAATATGTTATGTATCTCATACTTAACTACATAGGAAATCTTCTCATCCTTCTTTTTTATTGCTTCCAGGATAAATTATTTATCAGTTATATTTTCATCATATACTTATGTATATATACTCACATGTTTTCTTTTTTTACACACATTTATTTTTTTCTATTTTCAAAGATTGTTTGAATAAAATAATATTCTACTTGTTTTTACCTTTGAATATGATAAGAAAAGGATCATGTTAGTTTAAATCTAGAAAAGGATCATGTTTGTTTAACTCTAGATAATCATTTTTTTAATTAAATTATATGTTTCAAATTTTTTTACTTTTTTAATTGGAAAGGAAAATATATAGTCAAAGTTCTTCATGCAATATAGTTAACAAAATATGAAATAAGCTATTAAAAAATAATTTTAAAGAAGCTTATGTTCTGGATACTATAAAGGATATTCATAAAATATAATATCTAGGATTTAATTTTCTACTAGGATGGAATGTTATAAAGATATCTCAACAGTTCATGAGAATACTCAATTGTGTAACAAACAAACCCGAGTCATCTAGAGAAGTCACTGAAGGAATTCCTCTATTTGGTAAGGTGAAAAAACGATAAAAAAGATGTAAATTTAATAAAAAAAATAAAACTAGATTTAAATGAAAAAAATAGTTACGAAAAATCCAAAAAATCTTAGACAACATGACAAACATGAGAAATATGTATAAAGAAGAGAAAAAATTCAACATATTACCAAATTTCATCCCTAAACCATCCCTCTATGAGGGAAATAGAAGTCAATAAAACATGACATGCTGTAATATTCCATTCTCTTTCCATGATTCTAGTAAAACAATGTCTATTATAAGCCAATGAACAAATTAGTGTGTGAGAAAAGAGGCCAATGGAACACCACCAAAGATCCTATAGAAATTTATAATATCAAGAATGAAAATTTTATAGATTTTAAAAAAAATCATGTTTATAAATCATTTTCAAAAATAAAATAATAGTTAAAAATTTCCTTTTCATTCCATAAATGAATACCATATACACAAAATCCATGAATATAACTGGTATAAAATGGAAAATGTTAAATTAAACACAAGATCAAATATCCATGATATAAACTATCGTGTAATAAACAAGTTATAATATAAAAAGAATACATTTTATTCTCTAAAAAATAGGAATACATACTGAACATAAAATAAGCCTAAACTTGGACAATATTGAGTCCTTCCATAGTCTATAGGTATCAAAAATGAAATTTCTAGTATTTTTACACACACTAAAGTCAACTATGTCTATTTCCCAATGCACCCAAGGTTCCTAATGAGACAAGTTTGTTAAAAATGATTTCCAAAAACTAGATCACATTTAATTTAAAACCTTTTTCACACAAGGAAATATATTTCATTTAGAAAATATAAAAAACCCTGAACTAGAAAAACTGGCATAGATCCAACTAAACTCAAGAACAATAGAATCCATTTCTCCTTAAAAAATCTTGATAAAAAACCCTGAATTGGGATTTCATAGACAAGTACAAACATGAAACTACCAAGGATCTATAGAAAACTTCAATCGATCACGAAACTGAAACACGAGCACACCCATAGATTAAAAAGATGCCAAAAAAGTGTCATAGATGATTAAAATAAAAAATTTTACCCTTTAACATTATGAACTGGATTCACAGTGTGTAAACCTTTCACACCTTGAACCAAATCACAACATATTCCTGGAACCAATACACGATGTGAACTTGATTCATGGCATGTAAAACTTTCATTCCTTGAAAAAAAATATTGATGTTTTCTTGGAAACCAATACATAACTTGATATTTATTCATGATGTCTATACCTTTCATGCTTTGAACAAAGTCATGAAATCCTATTGGAAACCAATAAAAAATGTGTAACCCTTTCACTTCGCGACATTTTCCAATATATTGAAAATATATAGTTTTCTATAGAAAAATCAAGACCCCTCTAGTGTTCTATGAACCTGGGGAGAACACCACAAATCCTTTTACATGATTAAACCTGGTCTCCATTAATTCAAATAAATATACATCTTTGAACCTTAGGTAATTTTTACCAGCTAAAGCTCTCTATTCCCCGGAAGCCTGAAATACACCCAAACAAATAGGGAAACCAAAAATAAAAGAAAAGGAATACCTTAATTATGAAAACAAGGTGTTACAATCTTCACACCATAAATGATTTATTAAAAAATAAAGTCCTCAAGATCATATACTCACAAAAAGTTAAGGACAATACTACATCATCAATAATTCCAACTCCTATGTGTCCTGGATATCCTGTCCACATTACCATAGTACAATAGATAAAGGAATTGTTTTACCATAAAGAACGTTCTATTAGTAATATATAATATAAACTTGTTTTTCATTGACAACGAAGTCTGGATAAAAATCTACACCCTCCCGTTCAATCACATGAGATAAATCTGATCGATAACTCCTCAACCGAGAAAAATGATATAAATTGTGGATATAAGTGAAACAAGATGGTATGTTCCGCTAATAGGCCACATTTCCTACCCATCTAATGATCGAAAAGGCCCCCAGAAACATTGGTTCCAACTTAACCTACTTACCCAATCAACGATGTCCTAAGTGAGTTGAAATTTTAAGAGAGACCCGATCGCCAACATATAACTCCAACAACTGATGATAATTGTCCAAATATGATTTCTCATGACTTTATTCTTTGATCAGTCTTTTACAAATCAATGATTCCCTCTCCATCATCTTATGAACAAGACTCGACCCAACTAAAGACTAATCTCCTAACTCTTCCCCACACAAGGTAGATCTATTTGGCTACCCATACAAATCCTTGAAGGGAACTATCCCAATTGAGGACTGATGAAAATTATTATTGAAAAAATTGGCTAAATTATTTTTTACCTAGATTCATTAAAACAAAGCACACAATCCCTAATCATATCGTTAAGAACCTATATATCTCTCTCTCTATGCCCATCCATTTGTGGATGATATGACATTCTCTATTTTATCTGAGAACAAATCTCCTCCTACAATATTTCCAAAACATAGATGTGAACATCCGGTACCAATCAGAAACAACCATATAAGGAACCCCATGAATACTCGCAATATCTTAGACATTCAAGTCCATAATATGTTCGAGATTTATCATATCTTTTTTATGTTCGAAATGCACCAATTTCATTATTCTATCAATGATCAACTGAATAGTATCTATCCCACTTGGAGTCTGTGGTAAACGAATGAGTAAATACATGAAAACATCATCCCATTTTCATACTAGAATGGGTAAAGTATGTAATAAACTAGCGTAAATCTAGTTTTAAACATTAATTCTCTAAAAAGTAAGAAACCATGATACAAAATCCCAAATAGACCATTTGATCACTAGTGACCAAGAACAATGTCTCAATTCAGGATAAATTTTGGTAGTACCTAGGTATAGGGACCATTAAGAATGGTTTCCACTATCTTTCATCTCATTCCTCATGGAATTCAGAATAACCAACCTACTATGGTAGTAGAAGGATCCACTGGGAGGCCAAGACCACCCACCCATGGTTTTCCCACAATATATAATTTTATTAAAGCTCTAGCACGTGGCGTCAAACATATGTTCAAGAAGAACCTACACATTAAATGATGATTCAACCCTCATCGAATCCGAACATAAAATCCCATGATATTCTTTCATTCACAAGCTTATCTTAGAAAACAAACTCATAAAGGCCACTCTTCGAATGATTCCTTCACTGGCCATGTTAGTAAATTCCTACTCAGCGCATCAGTGAACACATTCCCTTTCCTAGGAGTATAATAAATATAAATATAAAATGTTTTGGGTTACTCTATGTCATTTATTTATCGCAAATTGTAATATATTTTTGTAAAAATATACCGCATACTTTTATGATTAGAATATACCATAAACCGTTCTCCAAAGAAGTAGTGACACCTTGTTTTGACTAAATGAAGAACTTTTTCAAAATCAAGATCATGGTTAGGGTAGTTCTTATAATGTTAGAATAACTAGAAAGAGACATTTTCCACCATCTATTTCTAATGCACTAAGACACATCCTAATCCCATATAAGAAGCATAAAAAAACATCACAAAACAATCCAATTTATGGAAGAATAAAAACTATATATGAAGTAAATATCCACTTTATTTATTCAAAATATCTTTAACATATTTCATTCCAGTCCAACTTTACAACAGTATGAGTTAAATCTTTCATCAGATATGAAATCATGGACAATTACCAAACAAAATACCTTTAAAATCAGGACGGCCCCATGAATATTTAGATCTCAAAAACATATCTTGGACACTACTAGGACATAACATCCTATACATTTTTTTTTGGTTACACTAAGAATCCCCTATCAGATATAAAATACCCAAGATAATTCAAATATTGAATCAGGAACTAACATTTAGAAATATTTCCATATAGATGATGTTTACTCAAAGTTCTTAGAATGATATCTAAATGGTTGACATGCTCCTATTGTAAATTAAAGTAAAACAAAATATCATCCATTAATACCACAATAGAATTTTCCTATAATTGATGAATGATTTTGTTCATCAATATCATAACTTTCATAGGATCATTAGTGAGACCGAATGAAATCACTAGAAACTCAAAATTCTCATATCTTATCCTAAAAACTATCTTAGGCATATCATTTTATTGGTCTATCAACAGGTGGTACCCTGACTGTAGGATAATCTTTGAAAACCATTGATCCCCTTTAAGGTGATTGAAGAGATCATAAATTTGGGGCTAGAGATACTTTTTCTTGAGGTTCACCTGATTTAACTTTCGATAGTCCATACAAATTCTGATTATCCCATATGAATTTTTATCAAAAGAAAAGTATAATCCCATGATGAAACACAGGGATATATAAATCTAGTAGCCTCAAGATCCTTAATTTGAACCTTAAGTTCCACCAACTCATCAGACACTATATGGCATGATAACATAGAAATGGGAATCGTGCCAAAGAGGAGTTCAATAGTAAACTTGATCTTTATATATAGTGGTAAATCAAAAAAAATTATTTGAAAGACCTCTAGGTATACACACTACTTCAAAAATATTATTTCTCAAACAAGGGTCACCGGATTTGACAATCATCTCTAACAAATGTCACAATATTACCCCTATATAAGGAGAAATATTCCACTGCCTTCCAGATCTAAAGTCCCACTCAACCTAAAAAACATGAGTGTCCCCATATACAAATCAGAATTGAACTCAATGGTGATAAAATTCTATCTCTATCTTAAAAATGATTATCTAATCCATGTTGATAATCAAGTCAAAGGTGTCAATATTGGGATCTAATAAATCACACTCCACCTCATGGTACACTATCATCACTCATCATGTTGGGAACCTAAAAACTTGTTTGAAGCTCATTCCCAAAGGCCTAGAAAGATCCAAAATAAATACCTAACCTCCAAGTGGAAGCCCTATTAAATAATGATTAACACCTCTATCAAACAAAGCTAGCACCATAGAAGATGAAATAAACACCATACCTCTAATTATGGATGGAACTTATTCAGATTACTCTCATGAAAAAACTACCACATAAAGACATCATGTATTAGCTACACCCTATGATTTATTAGCCACATGAACATCCCCTTCAGCCTAAGTATAAGATTCACCACCCTTAGAAGCATAAATATGAAACTGTGGGCCCTTGGTGGTTATGGATCCAACCTAAATTCCTTAGAAAAACATATCATGAATTTTTTTAATGGATGAATTTTTAACAATGATGAAATTTATTTTGAGCCTCCATAAAATTAGGCTGGATATGAAATTTCTACCTACCTAGATAGAAAACAACATAGGGATGTCCAGATGTGAACCCCAAAACTTTTCCAAATGAAAAATGTCTATGTTTATACTTCCATTTATGTCTAGAAGATACACCCAGGATAATAATAGTACCTATTTAAGCACCTCCAAACCGATTTTTCTAGCTATGTCAACCACTTCCAAATATTCCATGTTAACTACCTCTCAGATGCCACAAGGCACATGATAATCAACATTGATCAAATATCAATACTCATTCCCAACTAAAACCTCTAAGCCTTTAGGTATTCATTGGTGATAATATTTAGTGAGAAGTGCACCAAATTAGTAAAATGGGTGGAATTACCTAGAACTATATGCTCTACCTACTCCATATTTAGAACATAATAGGTATTTTCCACACATAGTGTCTCAATTTAAAAATTATGATTGGATATTTTATTGATAGAATCCTAGGTAAGATCCTCATGCAACTAATTTTGCACAATAGAGTCCCACCATATCCTCCTCTGTCCTTCCAACATATACATAGAAAAACCCACCTTAGAGTCCTTAGTACTCCTCTAAAATTTAAAGATACTCTTTATATTATTAATCCATTATTTATATTTCTATAGTCATTGGACACCGCAGAAGGATGCTGGACATTGCTTCGTAAATTCTATGCTGTGATCCACTACTCATCTGTGGTTCCCAACACTAGCTTGACCTCATGTATGAATAGTGTAGATTATATATACTACCAAATAGGGGTCCACTAGAGATTTTTTCTAGTGAAATGGTATTTTATCTTCCTCTACAAAACTTGGAATATATGTTCGAGGATGAATTTTTTAAAAATCACAAGAAAAAAACCAATTAGTCACGCGTAGATTCCAGAACCATATGGCCGAATCGAGGTATTGATATAAAATCTTTAAAATGTTAATAATTTAAAGAAATATTAATCATATGAACAATATAAAATACTTAAGGAAAATAATAGATCAATTCAAATGAATATACCATAATGTTCATTCAAATGACCTCAGACACAAAATCTCAAACATGGTAATTTTTTTACCACCCATGATCACTCGAGTTCAGACATGGAAGTGAGCTAGCTAGGAACGCTCCCTCCCTTACTAACCAAATTATTATAGTTCAAAATCTTGTTTACCTATGACATAAAACTAAACATAGGTAGTGTTAAAATTCTGTTGGATGATCATCCCTTTGATAATAATTTTTAATGAAAAAACATGGGTCATATAGACAAGTCACCCAAAGAAGTCCACCACATGGTAAAGTGAAATAAGGTTAACATAAAAAAATATTGAATATAATTAAAAGAAGATTCATAACTAGAGTATAATACAGATTAAAGTGATACAAAAAGATCCATATAATCCAATCCAACATGAAAAACAAAGAAATTATAAATATAAAAGATCAACAAGTATCTATGTGACCAACCATCACCTCCAAACCACCCCACTATAAAGGAAACAAATGATAAGAGAACCTGGCATTCTTAAAAATTCACTTACCTTTCCTAGAGTCCAATAAAACATGGTCTATAACTTCCTAAATGTAAAGTTGGGTTTGAGGATAGAGCCTAGTATAATAATACCAAAGTATATATACAAGTATGAATATCAAGAATATACATGTTCTAGATATGAAAAAATTATCCAGTTTATAAATATATTTTTTAAAACATTTTCTTTTCTTTCCAAAAAATGATACCATATACCCAGAATCTAGGAATATAATAGGAGTATAAGAAAAATAGGTAAACTAAACATGAGAGAAAATATCCACAAAATTATCCCTCTTGTGATAAACCTGTTATAAAAGACAAAGCACACTATTTGGGATCTAGCATATGGGCATACTTACTAGACATAAAATAATCCTAAAATAGGATGATATCAAGTCTTGACACAATATTTCAACAACTAAAATTCAACCCCTAGTAGTGCCACAAAAACTATGGACAACTATTTAAATCTGCAGAAACACATTAGGCTCCCAATGTGACATGTTTTTTCCAAACCAGAGTAGTACAAAAACCTTTTTTACGTTTTTGTTTTTTTCTTTTTAACGTCAGGTTTTAGGCGACGTTATTGAGAGAGATGTTAGAAGTATTATTTTTTACATCGGCTATTTAATAACCAATGATAAAAATGGGTTTTTATTGTTTTTAACGTTATTTTTTAAAAAACCCAATGTGAAAGACCTTTTGGAAATAGTGTTAAAACACCATTTTCATGTCGGTCTTTGAAAAAACCGGTGTTAACAGTCATTTTTTACATCGATTTTTTAAAAACTGATGTTAAAATTCATTTTTAAATTTCGTTTGTAAATAAAAAACATAAAAAATGTTTACTATCTTGTATATAAATTCTTAAGATTTGATTTGATAGGTCGTAGATCTCAAACAGAGTTACGGATAAAAAGTTATGACCATAAGAAATTTGATATTTTTTTGAGGAATGATTGAATGCGCCAATCATAGCTTCATCTTAAAAAGAAATTTTTGAATCTGTAGAATAATTTGTAGCTTTACCTTGATATGAAGAATTATCCATCATTATAATAAAATATTAATCATTAAATGGCATATTAATTAAGAAAACTACTCATAGAAAATATAAATCATGGGAAAATAATTACAAATACCTTAACAAGATCACAAAAATAATAAATAGTGGATTTGAATGGAAGATTAAACAAGTTGATTCGGAGGAACAGTGATTGTTGAATGAAATGATCACTAATTGGTATATCAATTAATAAAACAAATCATAAAAACCATATATCATGGATAAATGATTAAATATACCTTAACGAGATCGTGGAAAGATGAAATAATTGATTTATATTGAAGATAAAACGATTCGAGTTAGGGGAATGATAATGGTTGAAATAAATGATCATTAAATTAGGATATGTGTATAACAGAAACATATAATTGAGATTATAAGAGAAAATGTGGTACTAAAAATTTCAGGCGGTAATTCAAAATTTCGATGTCACGATGTAAAAAAATTGAAATTTCCCATTCGCGTGATTTTAAAATTATATTTCACGTATATTTTATGATAAAAATTGTGAAAAGATATTAAAATTTTCACCAATTTTTCAGGTTGGTTATTAAAAACCTGATATTAATAACCAATATTAATCACTGTTTCATGTTGGTTTTTTAATAACCAATGTGAAAAATCGACTTTCATGAATTTTTCATGTCGGTTATTTTATAAATGATGTGAAAAATTTAAAAAACCTGTAGTTCATTTCCCAGGATTTAATTTGATAGGTCACAAAGCTTAAACAGAGTTACGGATTAACAGTTCTGGCCTTCAGAAGTTGGCGTTCCCTAAGACTTCATTTTGAGAAGAGAAACTTCTGAAAGCCATAACTTTTAATCCGTAACTCCATTTGAGCTCTGTGGCCTATAAAACTAAATCTTGAAAAATGAACTATATGTTTGAAAACTTGTTCCATGTTAGTTATTAAATAACAAACATGAAAAATACCTTTTAACGTCGGTTATAAAATAACTGATGTGAAAAAGTCATGAAAATCGATTTTTCACGTCAGTTATTTAATAACCGAAGTGAAAAAGTGATGAATATTGATATTTTCACGTTAGTTTTATAATAAAGGAAATAAAATATTAGTGAAAATTTTAATACAATTTCATGGAAATGTATTTTTCACGTCGGTTATTTAATAACTGACGTGGAAAAGTGATGTACATTGATTTTTCAAGTCGGTTATATAATAAACAATGTGAAAAATTAGATAAAATGAATGTTTCACTTTGGTTATTATATAACTGACGTGAAAAATCAACAAAAATGTATTTTTAAGCTGATTATATAAAATTTGACATGTAAAATTGATTTTTAGAGATTTTCACGTCGGTTCTAAAAAACTAACGTGAAAAAGGAGGTGTTGAAAATAGTTTTTGTTCTTGTGCCATTTCCAAAACCATGAAAAAATTTAATTTAACCTCTTTTTACAAAATAAAATATTTTTCATTAACAACATATAATAAATGAGGAATTATTGACAATTGAAAATATTCAACTTCTTGAAAAACAATGGAAACATATCCGCCTTTGACAATAGAGATCTATAAATAATGGATTGAACTTCAATAGACAAGGACCAACAAGAAAATGAAAAGGATCGATAGAAAAAATAAATTGATCATGAATATGAAACCAAAACCCAACCAACACTACTACCATGACCAAAGGAAATGAATATTCATTGAACATTTACTCGGATAGGCACACTACAACAACTATGATGATCAATCACTAAATGAATGGTGTGAAAGGAGTAGAAATACCAAAAAATCACTTAGAAGGGATCATTGTTATAAATATAGAATTTACAAATGAATTCAATACAAATCCTAGATTATGTGTTTAAAACCATTGGATTCATGTGATTCACATCATGAATCCATTTAATGGTGTGAAATACCATGGACAAAAAAGACATTGAAAACATGCCGCTTGAGATTAAAAAACCTATTTTTTACCATTTCACTTCATGAGGCTATTTAATATCTTGTAAAACTATCAAAACATGAACCAAATAATGATATCTTTCCAAAATCCAACACATGATATGAACTTGATTCACATCATGTGATCCTTTCACAGCTTGAACCAACTCACAACATCCTCTTAGAAACCAATACACGATGTGATCATGATTCAAAACATGTAAAAATTTCATGAATTAAAGCAACTGATAACATCTTATGAGATACTAATACATCATGTTCAACCCTTCCACATCTTTAATTTTTCTGGAATATATAATAGATCCCAGTTTTTAAAAAAAAAAAACCTAGAATAACTTTTCGATTCTCCAAACAAGGGGAGAACCATGAAAATCCATTTTCATGCTAAACCCTGGACTCCATTAATTCATAAAAAAAACAAACCTATAACTTGATTTCATTTCCCCCAGTAACAGCTATTAATTCCCAAAAGGCCAAAATTCTCCCAAAGATAAAGGGAAAGAAAAAACAAAATACAAGATAAAAAATAAAATATAATAACCCTATAAGATAAAAAATAAATTATTAATAATATTCCTAGAGAATTTAAATAAAATATAACAACCCTATAAGATAAAACATATATTACTAAAATTATTTTTTATGATAATATAAATAAACTAATATTTTATGAACTCTAACTCAAGTGTGGTGAATAAAAATAGATGAATAAGAATGAACCGATTTTAAAAAATTAATGATTTTTGCCTATGATAGTGATCTTAAAATTATTGATCGTGAATTTGATCAAATTTAAAAATAGGTAGGAAAATATTTAATATTAGAGTATCTCAAAATAGTAATAGGGATGAATGAGAAAAATGAGAAATTTGAAAGGTGATAATACAAAAAGTAATCAAATAAAATTATTTTTTATGAATATAATAAATTAAGATATATCAAAAATTAATTTCAATAAAAAAAATAAAGTAAAAATGATCTTATAAGATAAAATATGTATAAAGAGATTAAATTTATAAAATAAAAAGATATGTGGATTTTAAGTGAAGATTCTTGTTTTTATAATATTCTGGATAGTGATAATGCTCAATTTTTTTCGAAATATTTATAACTTTAACTACCAAAGATACATGTGATTCATGGATAAGTTATGTCAAGTCTTAACTTATAAATATTTAAATGATTTTATTTATGATTAATTAGAATAAGATCCTATATATATGGATGAGTTGAAAAATAATGTTTATCAACAAGAGATATCTAAAACAAAGCTTGTTAATATGTATAATCAAGATAAAGTATAAATTTCTATGATCAATGACTATATTTTTTCCAATCGATTTAATTAAACTATTAATCTACTATTTATATAAATATTGAACATAATGATGAAGTAATTAAACTAAAGTAATAAAATTTGAAGTTAAAAGAAGGTATTTTCTAACTTTACAAAAGGTAGACACAATTTAGAAAAAGCACTGGACTTACTATTTACTCAAATTCATCATAAAAAAATAGGGCATATTTATTCAAAAAAATTATAGAAAAATTACTTTCTTATAGAAAGTGCACCGTTCTGTACTTATTTTAAAACCATAAGAAGTTAGAGATTTCAATATAGGAAAATATATATTTTAAGGTATCTGTATTATCTTAAACATAGAGTAATTAGGGTGTTTAGATTTTTAATGTTTTGTTTAATAATATTTCTTGAACAAATAAAATATGGGTACTAAAAACATTATGAATGTGATTTTTATTATAAAATTCAATATATTGATAACAAAAATATTTGGTACATAGATACTAGTTTGTCTATAAATATGATTATAGAAGATTCTAGCTTATAAAATAGAAATAAAGTAGAAAAAATGATTTTTATTTTGACAAAAAATGTGTAAAGATAGATATAATGGTTTTGGTGACATAACTATACTTGGTAGGGATTTAATTTTTAATATTATTTGTTTTCAGATTAAAACACGACAATAAAAAAATAGTCAATTATGGGATAAATTTTACTCTATTAACACTAAGAATGATAAATATACCATAACTAGTTCACATGGTGGTAACATGTTATATAAAAATTGGTATGAGAATTTTTATATCATATATTTAGAAGAATTATTCCCCTTAGTGAAATAAAGGATAATTACTATCTTTATAATAGATGAATAATACACTGTAATATTTGGTACTTGATTATGATTTGTAAATAAGAACTTGTAATAGATATTATAGAATTAATGTTTAATTATTAAAAAATTTCATTTTTTTCAATATCAAAAGAAATATAATATAATATTAAAATCTATTGGGGATTAATTTACATTAATACCTAAGAAATTAGTTTATTTGGATCTTTGTAGACTTAAGAAAATTTAAATTATCTAATTCAAACATTTTCTAAATATGCTTGTTGATGACTACACTCACTATACATGGGTTTTATTTATTTCAAATAAATTGAAATCACCAAAGATATATGAAAATATATTTTTCTTATTGAAAATGAGAAAAAATCCCTATAGTAATAATCTTGAGTGATCATATAGGTTAATTTTAAAATCTTGATTTTAAAACATTTTACTGAAAAAACGAACAAAAATTACTGAAAAATAACAAATCCACAAAAAAATTATTTAGTTGAATGAAAAAAATGAAAATTCATCAAGATATATCTTGGCCTATGTTGTATGAATATAAAATTTTAAACTATTTTTGACTTTAATATATGAATAATTGTTAATAAACTATAAATAATATTTCAATTCATCCAAATTAAAAAAA
Source organism: Viscum album (assembly GCA_963277665.1). Taxonomy (NCBI): domain Eukaryota; kingdom Viridiplantae; phylum Streptophyta; class Magnoliopsida; order Santalales; family Viscaceae; genus Viscum; species Viscum album. The sequence continues at coordinate 46,477,844 of OY728156.1, forward strand.
CACATTATACATTATGGAATTTAATGAATAAAAAATATAGTTAAATGATATTTTTAATATGTAAGGTATTTTTTATAAATAAAAAATATAATAATGAAAAATTTTATGTAAAATCCGATGAAGGAATTTTTCATGGTTACTTTAAAAGAGGAAATGCTTATTAGGTTATCAAACAAATATCACATACTGTAGAAGAAATAGTACACATAAAATTTAATGAAATTAATCCCTTTTAAAACTTTTTTCAAAACATATTTATGATAGCCATGAATTAGATATTATTTTTCAATTTTAAAAATTATAGTTACAAAATTGTAAATATATGATATTAATGACTTGAAAGGTTAAAATCTTATATAACTAGATCAACAATTTTATTATCAAATAAAATAGACATTGTGAGGGGGTCATCCAATTAAGAAATTTTTTGATCATATCATTAATCATTCAGAACCTGATGTTATTTATTAAATTAATTTCATAATCATTTATTCTTATGACAATTAGACCCTAACATAGAATGTATTTCCTTAAGTTAAAGAAATTTTATAATTACTCTAGAAGAATAAATTAATCAGTTTGAATAGAATAAGGTATGATTAGAAATGAAACATACCAATGAATTTATTGTTATATAATCTCACAGGATCAACTAAATTAAATGTAATGAGAATGGAACTATATTTTATTATATGTCCATAATTAATTCTAAACATTATAATCAAGAAGTGGAAATTGATTGTATACAAAATTCCATTCTAGTAACATGAATTGAGTACATATAAATTATACTAAACCTTATAGAATACACTCATATAATTTTATCCCAAATATATGTCTAAGTATACCTCCTAAATAGTGATTTTTAGGAGAGATTTTCTATTAAAAAATCTCCATGTTTTGGGCATCCACATTTCCCAAATCATGTTTTTAAACATACCAAGGAACTTTACAGACCCAAAAACGACATAGATCCTAGTATGATAATTTATATGGTTTTATTATTTAAATAAATAACCATAAATTTAATAATATATCCTACTCGTTTAATCAAGGAAGGTTTTACAGACACAATATTTATATTAATATAGGTGGATGACATTATTTGTGAATACACTTAAAAATATCTGAAAGAATGTTTTTTTAAGTTACGAAAACATAATTTTAATTGATATTTATGGGTTAAATTATTTTATTTAATTATTTTTTAATATATAATAAAATTAACGAAATATTTTATGTAAGAAAAATACATCAGAGACTTACTAAAATAGTTTGGGTTTGAAAATACAAGAAGTATTAGTACTCTAATAAGTAATTCTTATAAGATTGATCTTGGTGAAGATAAGAAATTGTTAGATCAAAAAAATTATATAGGCATGATTAAAACTTTACATTTAATAATCATAATTAAACAAGAACTTATATTTTTTGTGCCAAATTTCTAGAAAATACAAAATAATCTTACTTAAAGTCGTAAAATGATTTTTTGGTTTCTAAAATGTACTTCAAAACCTATATTATTCTTAAAGTTTATTTATATAAAAATTTTAAAGGTTATTTATTTGATACAAAATTATGTCATGGACTCATAATTTTTTTACGAGAATCCATAGTTTCTTAGTTAAGTATGAAACAACATTTTATAGTTCTATCTAAAACTGAAGTGTAATATATTGCAGTTGGATGTTGTTGTACAACATTATTTTAGATAAAACACACACTAGTAAATATTGGTGTCAAATATACATATATAACTATTACATATGATGAAATAATTTTCAATTTATTATTGAAATATCATGAACATCAATCACATGCTATTCATATTTATGTTAGACATAATTTTCTAAATAATCATGCACAAAAGGGATACATATTTCATTAATTTATAAAAATAAAGAGGCTACATGTCAATATTTTCACAATTACATTACATTATGAAATATTTGAGTTTATAAAACCGAATATAGGAATGATAAAATATAAATGACAATATTTTGATTAATTTTATAAACTATTATAAGGAATAAACCCTTGAAAATTAAGAGTAAATATATTTTGTAAAATGATTGTAATATTTTTATATGTTTTCTTCTGGATAGTTAAAAAACAAAATAATTCATTTAGTAATTTATGTTATCATCTAAAAACATTATAAGATTTCATAATAATAATAGTAACATTTTATCTTTCTTTTTGAATCCCCAACATTGGAAGGTAAACATTTAGTATTTTAACGAATTTTTTTTAAAATAAAAATTTTAGTTTTTAATAAGTATCCATAAAATATAGTAATTTAAATACCATAATCATTATAGAAGGAATTAAATATGATCATCCACATATAATTCATATGAATTAATGATAATTATTTTTATTACATATATAATGATTAGTTTACACCACTAAAATAAAAAAATTAACCTATTATGATGACCTTTAAAAATTTCTCCAAGATCTCCTGTTTTAAGTATTAGGAATTTGGGGCATTCTAAATCACACAAGGTCCATTATCTCTAATGTAATGAACCAACATGGTATACCCTATACTTATACATGAATATAAATATCACATGGAATGAAGTGCATCCCATATCACTCTTGGATAGAAATTAGTCCTTGAGAATCAACTTTACTCAACATGGGAATCATTTCTTATGATAAATTATAAATTAAAATAATTAACTCGACATAAAAGTCAAATAAAATATTATAGATAATGGAATACCACACATAATGAATAAGTAAATATAAATTATAAAATAACCAAACCTGAATTAATGAAATAAAATAAAAAATACACAATCTATGTGACCCAAAAATTCTAATATAAAAACTTTAAACACAATCAGAAGTAAAAAAAAAATTGACATGGAAGTTTAAAAGACTATATATAACTATACAAGATTATATAAAATCCCTAACTAGAATAAAAAAATATCAATACACAATTTTGAATGTTGACCTAGTTCACTTGAAACCACCTTTATACCCAAAATAACATCCTAGTCACTTCTAATATACAAATAACCTTCAAATACCACATAAAAAAAAGAAACACTAAATACACACATATAATGTGTATGTAGGGTGTGAACTACAATCCCAATAGAATACCATTAAGAACTCGTTCACACATCCTTTTGGTGATACTACTATGTAATCAAGTTTGAAATATAAAATATATAAAATATATGAAATTATTCTTTTTAATTTTTGAAATTAAATATCAAAAATTATTTCAAGCTTTACAAAAAGAACCATGTTTTTTAAAACACATAGGATATAACCATAATCTCTTGTAAAGAAAATATTAAATTTAAAATTATAAAACACTATGAAAAGGAGGTTCAATTCATACTTCAAAAAAGAACATCTAATGTTAAAAAGAATAATTTTGAGAAATTAATCTTTTTTTCTTTTGCTTAATAAAATAAATAATTATTAAGGATAAATAAAAACATGAAAAAATTAACATAACAAAGGCTAATATAAAAAATCATCCATGATAAGCTCAATTATAATAACAAAATTAAATTTTATTACAATAGGCATCGTGGATGATGCCTAAGCTGCTAAGGATATGTTCCAAGAAAATCCTAAATTTTTAAACATCGAATGGAGAGTAGATGATGAAAAACCAAAATAACATTATATTTTCCCTATATTATCCTCATAGAGTGGATAAAACCCCTAGGTGGAGCATAATTCTTCTGTAATGACCCAAATACATTTTTAATTTCAACTAGTGTAGTGACATCCATCAAAATCCCACATAGACACCCATTATTTCCCATGATATCAAATAGTGGTGCAAAATCTATGAAATTTACATATACATATATTTCTCAAGATGAATACATATTAATCATGGCATAAACACACACCTCATGTTTGAACACCCTTCAAAGAAAAAACCCCTTTACAATTATAAACAACCTAAATTTGATTAAAATCAAAAGTTAAATAATAAATTATTAAAATAAATCAATAACCAAGATTTATGTAAAAAATAATATAATTAAGTAATAAATTCACTCACTTAATTTCCCAAAATTTAATATATATATAATAATGTTTTTTAAATATACCCAAAAATCTTTATAAAATATTTTGAGTATGAAAATAAGATTATTTTTCAAGGGTTAAGTTATAAGAATCAATTATAAAACCTTTAAAAATCATGGATGATTTTTCCATAAATGATATATTCAAATATTTCAGTGAAAAATCACTCTTGGAATGTTATAAAACACCTAGAGAAAAAAATTACTCTTTAGTAGAAATTAAAATTTTGAGAGTGGAAAAACCTTTATTTAATGTGACTTGTTAAATAAAAACATTAAAAATAAACACATATAAGTCATAAAAACTTAAATATATATTTTAAAGTCAATAAATCAAAATTATAGTAAGGAAAGGACCCATAATTTTTAAACAATATGAAATGTAATGAGTAACTTACTTAAAATTGAAGATCACATTAACAAAGGGTTTGAATTTATAATAAGAGAGAATATAATCCATAAAAGAATAAGAAAAAACCTAATATAAGATAAACCACAAGTCCTAATCATGAAACAAGAAACCTTATGTCTTGATGATAATTTTAGGGAAATAAAAAGAGTAGCAAAGGGGGGAGAGGAAGAGAGGAGGAAACATCTACATGAAATTTAGAGTTTTCCTTAAATCCACCCACAAGAAGAAAGCGAAATAACCAAAGGGTTATCGGGAAGAGAGGTAAATGGATGGGAGGCCTTGGTCACAAAAATGGTGGAAAACATAGTAATAATGGGTTAAAATATTATAAGTGGAAAAGAATAATTTTACAAAATTGAAAGCCTTTCCAGGGTAGGTCGCATCTGTGACTTATTTTGTCATCTCATGACCCCCAGATAAACTCAAGAATAAAGGTTTATGGTAAAATCATGGAGTAATTCCCCATTTAATGGATATAATGACCTTATACCAATAATGGTCACAATGTGACCACCCTAATCATCATCATGGCATACTAGAAACTCAAAACCACTTATTCATGGTTACAATTGGAACAACCTGACCAAAGTTGTGACATAATACAGTTCTAAAATATAAATTATGACATGAAAATAAACCCAAAATATTTATGAAAATATAAAAATAAGGGAAATTTTTAAAAATAAAAAATAAAAATAATTGAATAAAATTTTATACACAAAATAAATAGTGTGGGTGTGTCAATTTTTCTCAATATAAAAATTTTCACACCAAAAATTATTTAAAAATAGATAAAGTAAACCAAATATAAATTTAACTTTTCCTAAAATTATTAATAAACATAAACACTTCAAGAACCAATGAAAAAAATTAATAAAAACCCCAAGTAAATATATACAAATAACTCAACCAATCTCCCAAGAAAGGGTGGGTAGGGGAAAAAAAGTATCCAAAGTAGAAATATTTACTACCAAGAGATGATACCACTCATTATTGGTCTCCGATAAATTTTTAAATATTATACTATCTTTAGTGTTTTATAAAACAAACATAAAAATATGGTGCAAGGCGTATTCACTAGAAACACCACTCAAAAAAATAACTTTCAAAACCATAAGGAATTTTATAATATATAGAATTTAAGAACATTAAATTAAAAAATAACCATAATCCATTATATCTCTTTTTCAATAAAAAGGAATCAAAATTAAGGTCACTTGAACATTGAGCATAAAAAATCTACAATTTCAAGAAGATTATACATTCTGAAACCTTCCCATTATTCATCTAATAATACCTATATAACTATTATAGATGAACAAAGTATCCATAACCATAGATATTATTCATATATTTATATTTTTTAGGCTTTATTTTGATGTATTTTTCACACTATTATCACATTGAGGTTTGAATTATGGGGGTTAGTGAAGAAGAAATTCAAGATGTTTTTTTACTTGTTCCACCATCTGGAGTTAGGCTCACCTACCATATCTTCCGCCCATTAAACACGTCATGAACACTCTAAGGTAATGAAAAAATTCCATCTTCTCTTGAGAAACAAAATCTAAGGGAATATATTTTAAAGTTCTGAAAGTTTTTTTGAACATAAGAGTGTTGATCAAACAAAGAAAACATTAGATGTTCACTCAAATAAAAAACCTTCGTGAAACTTTAACCCTTGAGAATTTTATCAGATAATATTTCAGGTAAATAAAAAATCAACTCAGAGAAAATCCTAGTGTATTATAAAAACAAATGATCACCATTAGAGACACAATATAACTCATTATCCATTATCACTTTAATGGATTATAGATAAAACCATTGAAACAATGATGCTCAAAATCCATCCCATCACTAATCCTTTTATGGATTTTCTTTAGTGACAGACTTCTACTATTTCCAACCGGGTTCACCAAGCATAGAGTTTTTGAATCTAACCTTAAAAACCTTAGGTTTTTTAATATATTATGATATTTATTCAGTATTCTGTAAGTAATTATTCTATTAATAGAAAAAATTATCCCCTAGAAATATAGGTGGAGTGTGCTATTAAAATAATCAATCCAATATCTAACTCAATGAAGAATAGGGATCACCCAAGTATCTGTAATCTAATATTACTAAATGGTAGACACAACCATGATAAGATTGTCTAGAGTGTTGAGTAGAGTACATTCCCCTTACATTAACTATGAAGGATTCATTAAGACATTCTTGAGTGGAATAAGTCTATAATAAGAAGAGAAAAAACTAAATAAGAGAATTCCCCCTTATCCAAGAATGTGAAATTAAGTAATTAAAAAAACAACACATAATTGAAATATAAAAGGGCACACATCAAGAATAATAAGTGAAATAACCCACCAAAATAAAACCAATCATTGTAAGAATCCTATTGTAACATACCAGGTAAATAGAGAATATGATATTTTAATATTTATTAATGTTTGTGAATTAATTATTAATTTTAATTTAAAGGGAACACTATACTTGATGGCGTACCCTCTATGCAACAACATGTTTCTTTTAAATCTTACATTGCACAAAACATTGAGTTATACCAAAAAATAATATAATAATATAATTATTTTAAATAGTAGTTAACCCATAGTCTTTATATTAGATGGAATGAACCAAAATAACTACTATATTATTTCACATGTTTGTTAAATGTGTTTACATTTATCCAATAAAATATAGAGGTTGAAATGTGAATAAATCCAATTTTAAGCATAAATACTTTAATATTTTTTAAATGGCCGATTTACAGCGTTTTGATGGCGAACCATTTTTAAATATAGTCTTTGTCACTTATATATGTTATATTTGAAAAAAGAAAATTCTTATTTAGAATCAGGACATAAATATTTACTTTGGGTAAAATTTTGGTATTTTTATAATAAAGTTTATTTTTTAATGAATAGTGATAAGTACTGAATTTTAATTCAAAATTTCCTTTTAATCTAATTTGTTTATATAGTTATATTATTCTATTAATTTGTTTTAATGATTAATTAGATTATATTTTTACTATTTAATCCTATGTTTTCCATTGGATGCAATTTCACTCTTAAATTGTACATAAACAATGGTCAATCTTTTGATAAGTATTATTTCTTAAAAAATATTTTTTTTGACAACGAGAATTATTTTTAAATTAATTTCCACAACATCAATTTTTTGAATTTGGAAAAATGTATTCCATATTTGTAACCAATAGGTTTAATGTTTTTAAATAGGTAACATTTATTTTTAACCTTTATGAATCTTTATTTCATTAAATATTTTATTTACCATGTTTAAAGGGTAAATCTGGTAGATAAGGGTAAATAAATAATATTATAATAATTGTAAATTACCCTTACACTTTTCCTAACCCTATTGGATGAGATAATTATGACCAAGGGATTCCTTGGGTTGATTTGGAGACCCCATGAAGCCACTAGGGATTGATAATGACACTTTATATTAATTTATTTAAAGGACAAAAATAACATAAACATATATCTTTTAGTAAAATGATTTTATATGTGGTTATATTAGTGATCTATTAGACTATAAATATTAATTTTAAAGATAAAAATATATCCTAGATCGTGGTATTTTATTTATAATTTTTATATATTAAATAAACAATTTTAATTATAGAACAATGGTGATGCAGTAATTGATTCATTAATAAAGGATTCAAACATATGATATTATAAATATTAAAATAAATTTATTTTGTATCTTTTTCTGACATACACGACTTTAGGGAAAAAAATAACTTGTTTTATTTTAATTAATGGATGTTGTTAGAAATAATAATTTTTTATTGATTTTTTAAAAGTCCAGATATCAATAGTTTATAAATTGACATAAATGTGTTTTTAAAACAATTAATATATCATTAAATGATAAAATAATAATAAAAATATAATATTTGTCCAAAAAACATATATGATATTAAGAATATCATTAATGATATATTTTGAGTCTCATGGCATTTTATAGTAAATATATTAACCATATAGTTTGAATATATAAGACGGCATGGTAAAAGCTAAATAAGTTAACAAAGGGTTAAATAAAAAAAGATATGGATTAAGAAAATATCTAAAACATATCCAATTATTTTTGGATGATTTTATTTAAAGTTATATGAACTTTATATTATAATTAAATATGTTTTGGACCTTTTGAAAACGAAAATTATTTTATAATAAAATAATACTTTCAAACTTTCTTATATAGCCCCTTCTCCCTCTTATAAAAAGCCACCTCCTCTAACCCATTAATCACACCTATCATGCCATTTTTATCTTCCAAACTCTACTTAAATAAGCTCAAAACATCCATATATTCCACCTAGAATCATTACATTAGGTATAAGACACTTCAATAAATAATTTTTGTTTAAACTGAAGGGAGTAACCCGATTTAAAGGTAACAACTTCCCTCAAGTTTTCTTCTTTTATTTAAATTACTCACTCCCTATGCTATTATTATTCCTTGTATACATAAAAAAACCAGTATAATAAATATAATAGGATTTTTATGAGAAGAATTCTAACTACACTTCCACACACCTCCATTTTATGGATACGAAAATACAGTTTCTGTGGATGGCGAACTACTACCTCACAAAACGATGATTGTTCAATATTCTTCTACCACATCATATGGTGGCCATTATGATGGAAATGTATTTATATGTGATATATATTATATTTATATTGTATCTATACTTCTTTATTTTTCATTTATATCAGACCTATATGGTTTCCAAAATGAGTAAATGCAATAATTTCATTTGAAAAAGTTCATACTACCACCCCCTCAAGGTGATTTGAATTGTTCATTCCATACGTGGAATGTATAAAGGATGGATTTAATGGAATTATATATTATATTATAATGTAATTTTAATATAACTATGTATCATTATGTTTTCATTCTATTAAAGATGAAATGGAAATGAAAGTAGAATTCATGTGTACGTATGACTTACCGTATCCATGAACGGAGCATTTCATCTCTTATCTCTAAATGTTATGTAATATTATAAATACATAAAAATACTGGATATATATGATATATAAATCATGAATATAATTCCATAGATAATTTAATTTTGACCACATGAAAAAAATTTAATTACCAGAATTTCATTTTGACTCAAGTACCAAATATCAACAAAATGATCGTTATTAACTCAAATTACTATATAGTGTCTATAATGTGGTAATAAGTGATATAAAAAGAATAAAAAAATTGAGAAATGTTATAAAGAAAGTATAAATTAACTTTGGTTCATTATTTAGAAGATTAATGAATGAACAAGTCAAGTCAGACACGAGGAAAGGGACTTCGTCTCAATCTCCTTTCATTGAGGCATATTTTGATTTATACACGACTTTATTTTATACAGTGTATAAACCCCTTTTAATTTTAATTAAATTCTATGGGAATATTTTTCTACATATAATTTTACTAAATGAAAAAGGGAGTGTTTATATTTAAAGTACGTGGTGACAACAACCTTTCCACTACCGCGAGCATTATTTTATATTTGGATTCCTCTACAAGTCGTAGTGTTTTTAAAAGGATAATAAATACCATATAAACTTTTTATGTATTTAGTATTGATAATGGTTTTTAAAAATGTATTGATTATTTCAATATCTTGAAATGATATATTGTTATTGATATATGAAAATTTTCTCTTTCTTTTATATTTGTTTTATGTGTTATTAATAAGTTATGTTTCATGGGAATTGTTTTTGTACATGGGTGGTTCTATGGTAAAACTAGGGTGGGTGAGCCCAAGATAGTTCTTTAATGCATTGGGTAATGTGACAGAGTTAAATGTTAAAATTTCTCCTAATAGATTTTGGGAATATACTATGATGGGTATTCTACACGTAACTCCCTAAGTAACTGTGAAAGATAAAACATAAGTATGTTGTGGATTCTAGAAGTTAACTTAATGATTTATGATTTCTACGTGTTATTCATAAATCTTATGATTTCATGAGGTATGTTATAGGGCTTATGTTTTGTATGTATTGATGGAAAATTGTTTTCTTTCTTTATTTTATAACCCTTAATGATATTTTTGTACTCATCCTATATTTATAAAATGTTTTTCATAGGTAATAAGGTAGTGTAAAAGAAATTAAGAATCGAGGAAATTTATATCAGGAAAAGAATTTTGTTTTCATTTAACACTTTTTATTTCATGAAAATATGAATTCTGAGAAGAAGTGTCTACTTTGTAATATTTGTAATGTAATGTAATAGTTATGGCCTAATTCTCTAAAACTCTAAACCTGAAAAGATCCTCATTTTGAATTATTTACTTAACTATAGATTAAGTAATGTTTAAGTCTGGGGCCTTATAGGTGGTATCATAGGTCAGTTTAGACAAATTTAAGAGTTATTATATTGTTAAATTAATATCTATAAATTAATTTATGGAAAAAAGATAAATGATATAAAATTTAAAGATTACCATGTTTCTTTGACTATGATATTTCTCTGTCCATATTGGTTTTTCGTAGAGGAAACATGGTAGTTATAATGGGACGACATCAGAAGGAATACAACTTTCCAAATCAAAAACCTTAGATAGTTAGAATTAGAACTGAATATTTTGTTGCAGTGATGACATAGTTGACTCAGGCTATAAATGGTGGTGGTATCCTTGCATGAGATTATCCAGATCAAGCATAGAGGAACATGTTAGTAGTAGAGCATTTCAGGAGGCAACATTTCCAATCATTAAGTGAATCATCTGACCCTATCTTAGCTAATGGGTGGACCAAAGCACTAGAGATGATTTTTAATGTCATGGGGTGTTCAGAACACCAAAATGATAGTATTTCAATTTACCGTTTTGAATATGAATCCGATCAGTGGCGGTCGATGGTTAAAAATATCAGGGATAGTGAGGAGATTTATTTTCATGATTAGTATGAATTCAAAGGTATGTTTCTGGAAAATATTTTCTTGAGGTGGTTCATCTTAGGATGGAAAAACAAGTCTTGGAATTGATGAACGAGTATGACTCAGTGGATATATATGAAGTAAAATTCCCTCGACTGGAAAGGTATTCTATGAATTTTGTATGAGATATTTAATGTAAAATCAATCATGTTTAATCACGATTGAAGCAAAAGTATCTAAGGTATTTAGCTTCTTGTGAGTTCAAAAGTTATGAAAAACCTTTTCGACTTGTGGAGAAGTTGGAAATGGAGTTTGCTGAGGATTAGGTGTTATTTGAAAAACAACAGAATAAGAGGTCAATGTGGAAGAGGAAAGGGAATAACTCTTCAAAAAAGTCTTATGGTAAGAAAATTAAGTTTACATTTTTTGAAATTTTCTGCAAAAATCACATTGGGGAATTCTTTTTGAATTCTCATAAGTGATACTGATGTGGTAAAATGGGTCATAAGGCTCATAATTGAACTGAAAAAGATCTGGGTAATGGTAAGACAAAACTGGATTTAGAGTCAGTAAAATGTTTTAACTGCAATGATATGGGTCTTTATAAAAATGAGTGTCCAGTGAAGAACTATACAGAGGGAAAGAATCCAGACTACAATAATAAAGGAGTGGTGAAATACTTTGAAACTACTTCACCAAATGTTGGGCCATAAAATGAAGTAGTATCAGGTACACTGTTTGTTTATTCAGATTATGCCAATGTTTTGTTTGATTTGAGGTCTATACATTCTTTCATTTCAAGGATATTTTCTAGTAAATTGGGAACTCCATATAAAGATATGAATCATGAACTTATGTTAAAAACATTTAGAGTAAATGTTGATACAAAAAGAAATTATAAGAAAGTACCTATCCGTGTGTGTAGAAGGAATATACCAACAAGCCTTATTGTTTTTCATCTAGTAGAGTTTGTTGTTATTTTGGGTATGTATTGGCTGTCCTTTTATCATGGATTAATTACAGAGCTAAAGTAGTTTCTTTTAAGAAAGAATTTTAGTTTGTGGACAAGAATGAACCCTTACTTTTGATAAGAAACTAAGAAGCTGAGAAACTAGTAAAAGATGGAAATGAATGTTACTTTGCACATATTGTTGAAAAAAATGAACTATTCTGATTAATGACTTGAAGGTGGTAAATCAGTATCTTGATGTTTTTCCTGATGAGTTTCCAAGTAAATTACCGGGTCGGGAAGTTTAATTTACTATTGACTTAGTCCCTGATGCTAATCCAATTTCAAAACCCCCTTATAGAATGGATCAAATTGATCTTTTAGAGTTTGAGAATAAATTGTAGGAGTTATTATACAAAGGTTTAATTAGACCTAGCACATCACCATGAGGTGATCTTTTCTTATATGTTAAAAATAAAGATGGTTAAATGAGACTTTTCATTGATTATAGTGCATTGAATGACATCATTGTTAAGAAAAAGTATCCTTTTCCTCATATAGATGATTTGTTTGATCAAGTCCAGAGATCTATGTATTTTTCAAAGATTGAATTGAGGTTAGGGTACACTCAGTTTAAAGTAAAGGAAAAAGGCATTCTGGAGACTGAATTTTTTACTAGATATGGCCATTTTGAATTTGTAGTTATGTATTTTTGGTTAACCAATGCATCTACTGTATTCATGGATCTTAGGAATAGAATTTTCTGTGAGTTCTATGATACGTTTGTGGCTGTGTTTATTGATCATATTTTGGTTTATTCCAAAAGTAGAGAGGAATGTTAAAGTTATTTAAGGGTTTCCTTAAAAACCATAAAAGAAAAGAAACTCTATGGGAAATTCAAGAAAAGTGTTAATTTTTGTTACAAAAAATTTCATTCCTTAATCACATTGTTTCAAAAAATAGGAAAACTGTTGATACTGCTAAAACAAAAGTTGTTTAAGAATGGCCAAGACCCACAAATATAGCAAATATTTTTAGTTCTCTTGGTTTATCAGGTTATTACTGGAGGTTTTTTGAAAAACATTCACAGTTATCTATCCTACTAACTAAGTGTACTCAAAAAGGTGGTACGTTCATATGGACAAAACAACATGAGGATTTTTTTAGGAATTGAAAAGAAGATTGGTGAATGTGCAAATTTTGGAACTTCCTTCTAGAAATTATGAGTTAATTATATCTAATGATGCTTCGTTGAAAGGACTTGGTTGTGTCCTTATGCAGAATGATCAGGTAATTGCTTATGCTTAACGTTAGTTGAAACCTCATGAGTTAAATTTCCCTACACAAGATTTGGAATTAGCTGATATTGTTTTACTTTAAAAATTTTGAGACATCATTTATATAATGTAAAGTGTATAATATATACATATCACAAATGTTTAAAGTATATATTAACTCAAAAATAATTAAACATGAGACAAAGGAGATGGCTAGAATTAATCATTAATTATGATTGCATGATTCATTACCATCCAGGAAAGGAAAATAAACTGGATAATGCTTTGAGTCAAAAGAGTAATTCTACATTAACCATGTTATGGTTGGAAAAATATCCTTTGATTAATGATTTGATGAATTTTGGAATTAAATTTTTTGGTGAAGGAAATTCCTTTGTTTTGTTTTAGGTTTCACTGAAATCATCTCTAGAAGACATAATAAATAAAGGGCAGAAAGAAGACAGTGATTTGCGGAAAGAGCTAGAGTTGGTTCAGAAGGGTAAGTTACCTAAATTTAACATTGATAAAGATTTTTTTAGAGTTTTAGGAAGATATTATGTGTGGTATTTGATTAAAAATTGAAGAAAGAGTTGTTATGTGAAGATCATAGTTCTCCGTTTTCAGTTCATCCGAGTAGTACTAAGTTGTACAAAGTTATTTGGGAGTATTTCTGGTGGGATGAAATGAAAAGAGATAGTTCCAACTTTACTATGAAGTGTTTGACTTGTAAAATGGTTAAATCAGAGTAGTAGTTACTGAATGGGATGCATTGGAATTTACCAGTGCCAGAGTGGAAATGGGAAAATATATCCATATAATTATCAATGGGATTACCAAATACATATTGAGTTAATAATGTAATATTGGTTATTTTAGATCGATTGTCTAAATTTTCTCATTTTCTTCCTATTCGAGATAATTTGTCTCCAAATCAACTTTCTCGGGTTGTATGATAAAGAGATAGTTAGGTTTCATGGTGTTCCCCCCTCCATTGTATCTAATCATGATCCCAGGTTTACTTATAACTTTTAGAAAGGCCTTCAGAAGTCGTTGGGTACTGAAATAAATTTGAATACAACTTTGCATCCCCAATTAGATGACCATTCAGAATGAATAATTCAGACGTTGGAAGATATGCTATGTGCTTGATCAATGGATTACCAGGGAAGTTGGGACAAATATTATTCTTTAGTTGAATTTTCTTATAATAAAAATTTTCATTCCTGTATAAAGATGGCTCCATTTGAGGCATTATATGGGAAGTGGTGTCGTAGTCCAGCTTTTTGGGATGATGAAGGTGAAAGGAAACTGATGGGACTAAAATTGGTAGAAGATATGGCAAAAAAAGTTCAGTTAATTTAGAAGCACATGAAAATAGTACTGAGATGGTAGAAAAATTATATAGATAACCGAAGGAAGGATCTTTATTTTGAGGTATGTTATCATGTATTTCTCAAAGTTTATCTATGGAAGAGTGTGATGCATTTTGGTAGGAAGGGAAAGCTGAGTCTGAGGTTCGTTAGACCCTATGAAATCTTAGAGAAAGTTGGATCAATTTCATACAGAATGTCTTTACCTCTATGTTTGTCCCAAGTACACAATGTTTATTCATGGTTCAATGTTGAGAATTAATATTATATATCAATCTCATGTTTTGAGTCAAGACATAGTGCAGTTGGAAGAGAATATTTCTTATAAGGAAGAACCCGTCCAGATTCTTGACCATTGAGAGCATGTGTTGTGGAATAAGGTAATTCATTAGGTAATGTTTTTGTTTGAAAACCAAATGGTTGACGATCCCACATGTTAATCTGAGAATTTTATGTAGGATAATTAACCCCATTTATTAGATAAGTGAATAATATTACGAGGACACAATTTTAAAAAGGAGGGAAGGTTGTAACATCCCAGGTAAATAAAGAATATGGAATTTTCATATTTATTAATATTTAGTAATTAAATGTTAATTCTAATCTAAATGGCCTGATATGTTCGATGGTATATCCAATATGCAACAATGAGTTTCTTTGAAATATTATGTTTCACACAATGTTGAGTTATACCGAAAAATAGTATAACAATAATATTATTTTAAATTGTAGTTCACGCATAGTCATTTTATTGGTGGTAATGAATAAAACTAAATACAATATAATTTCACAAGTTTTTTAAATGTGTTTATATTTATTCGGTAAATGTTTGTGGCTAAAATGTGAATGAATCCAATTTTAAGCAAAAATACTCTAATATACTATAAAAGGACGATTTACTTATTTTGATAGAAAAACCTTCTTAAATATAGTTTTTGTCACATTTATATGTTCTATTTGAAAAAAATTAAATTCTTCTTTAGAATTGGAATATAAAAATTTACTTTGGGTAAAATATTTGTATTTTTCTAGATAACATTCATTTTTCAATGAATAGTGAAAAGTATGCATTTTCACTCAAAACTGCCTTTTAATCTAATTTATTTATATAGTTATATATTTTTATATATAGTTTTAATATTTAATTGGATTATATTTTTACCATTTAATCAAATGCTTGTCATTAGATGTAATTTCTCTCTTAAATTGGACATTAATAAAGTCAATCTTTTGATAGGTATTATTTCTTAAAAACAAGTTTTTTGGTTTTAACAAAGGGAATACATTTTAAATAAATTTCTACCAATTCTATGTTTTGAATTTGGGGAAAATAATTTTATATTTGGAATCAGGAGGTCCAAATTGTGTAAATAGGTAACTTTTATTTTTATACATTATGAATATTTATTTTAGTAAATATTTTATTTACCATGGTTAAATGTAAATCTTGTAAATAAGGGTGAAAAAGTAATATTATAATAATATTAAATTACACTTACACTTGTCATAACCCTATTTTATGAGATATTTCTGACCAAGAGCATGCTTTAGTTTATTTTGGGACCCTATGCAGCCAATTGAGAGTAATAATGACACTTTATATTAATTAATTTAATATTTGGAAAAAAATAAGATAAACATATATCTTTTAGTAAAATGATTGTATATGGGGTTATATAATTGATATCTTCAAAAATAAATATTAATTTTAAATATAAAAATATTTCCTACATAATGGTATTTTATTTTTAATTTTTAGACCTCAAATAAACAAATTTAATTTTGACATAATGGTGATGCAGTAATTGATTCATTAATAAAGGATACAAAAAATGATATTATAAATATTAAAATAAATTTATTTTGACAGTTTTTATGACATCCAAGAATTTTAGGGATAATAATTATTTTTTATATTTTAATTAATGGATGTTGTTCAAAATAACAATATTGTTATAGATTTTTTAAAAGTCTTGATATGAATAGTTTATAAATTGACATAAATGAGTTTTTGGAAAAATTAATATTTTAATAAATGATAAAATAATTCTAAAAATCTACGATTTGTCCAGATGACATATATGTTGTTACAAATATCATTAATGATCCATTTTGGACCTCTAGGAATTTTATATTAAATATATTAAACATATAGGATGAATATATAAGAGGACATGGTAAAAGTTAAAAAAATTAACAAATGGTAAAATAAAAAAAAGATAAGGATTAAAAAAATATATCAAAAACCTATACAATTCTTATTGGATGATTTTATTTCGACTTATATGCACCTTATATTAGAAATAAATAAGTTTTTGACCTTTTGAAACTGAAAATAAATTTATAATAAAATAGTACTTTCAAAATTTTCTAAAGAGCCCCTCCTCCCTCTTATAAAAAGCCACCACCTTTAACCCATTACTCATATCTCTCAAGCACCTTGTATCATCCAACCTCTTCTACAATAAACCCCCAATATACCTATCTTCCACAATGAAGCCTTACCTTAGGCAGATGAAACTTCAAGAAAGCCTTTTGGTACAATCCAAAGGGAGTTACCTAATTTAAAGGTAACACAATCCTTCAAGTTCTATTATTTTATATTACTTATTTGCTCCCTATGCTCATATTTTTATATTTTTACATGAAAACACTAGTATCCTCAATATACTAGGTTATTGTTATGAGAAGGTGTCACAAACCGAATCTGGTCACCAATATTATTGGAAACAAACTCGGCTTGTGGCATGGCCCAAAGGGCGTTCCTGATCCCCACGGGCTGGAACAAGTTCCTACATATCATTTATCTTGGTTTGGGAACTATTTACCCAAATATTTATACATAAAACATCAAAAACATTTGACAAGCTGAATATGAAAAAATTTATACAAAAAAATGTTTATACAAAAATCCAGAACTGAATGCATAAGTTCAAATGCACTAAAAAAGGTCAAATGAAAAAAATAAACAACATAAAAATAGACCCAAGGACTCCACACGACATGGGGTCATCACCCATAAGCCATCTCCACAACTCCGCACCAAGGATGAGAACTAACACCGTAGACCACCATCACCCATAGCCTTCCCTTTAGGTGAGTCAAGAATAATAAAGTATAATTACACCCAAGGGGTGTAATTAGGGTGTGATGCTAAGCCAAATAGGATACCACCCAATGATTCCAAAGAGCATGCAGTACAATGTGAAAAATAAAGCAGTTTTAATACACAATGAAAAGCAGTGACAAATTCCAAGAAATGCAACTTTTAATTGAAAATAGTTTTCAAGATAAAAAATTATGAATGTTTATACATTTAAATTATAATGTTACCTACTGTAATATACTTTCAAACACACTCAAATACAAGGGAAAATATGATGAATCCAATGAGCAAGAAAATCAGGAACACCCCTAAGCACTAGATAGTCTCGGGGCCCATGTACCTCATACCTCGGTATAAAGTAACCATAGTAAAATCCATTTTCATGCATGATACACTAGTAGGGAACATAACCATAACCTAGTGGTCCCTAATTATCATCCATATAGTTTATTTAGAGTTGTTGTTATCCAAATTGTAATTGAAACAGGGACAAAACTTATCCGGTCCACTAGCCGTATTAGTACATATCTGCCCCGCCTAGGTACCTGGGCTTCCCCATTTGAGCTAAAACAATTAAAGCAAGCTACATAAATTTATTTTAATATATACCACCACTAATTGTCACATAAAAAAATTACAGTAGCTATACACATTTTAAACAACTTAAAACACACAACCAAACACTTTGATTTTTAAATGAAACAATTTCTCCAAATATTTTATTGTTTTTCACCCTAAACTCCATGAAAACCCCACTTTTTACACTATGTGAACACTTTAAATTTACAATAACTGAAAATTCATCTCAATAAATTTCAATGAAACCGAAAAATCAATTTTAGGTTAGCCCTAAGTGAACTAAGAAATGAGAATTTTGTAAAACCTCTATTTACACACTAACCTGGCACTTAATGTTCACATGTTCCACAAATACCATTAAAACCAATTTTCACAGCAACAACCTAAGTGTATAAACATTCAAAATATTATTTTCATACCTATTACAGTTTAATGAGAACAACTATGTATTTATAGGACAACCCCAAATAAACCAATAAAACGTCTCTTTGGAAGACCACCAATTTCACACCAAATTGGAATTTAAAATTCAATTGAAATAAAAACACCACTAAAAATAATTTTTGAAGAAATAATAAAATGATATAAACCTAAAATATGATAAATATATCATGATAATACAAAAAGATTTCCTAAACATTGGAATCACCTACAAAATCAAAGGAAACCCTTGAATCACCATGCAAAAATAAAGTCGCACCACTACCGTACCAAGAGGGACTTTGATAGAACCTAAAACCACAATAATTGACCGTGAAAACCCATGGTTAAACCAAAGGTTCTAGACCCTACCCCCCTGGTTATTTGGGACTTCGTGGAAATTGAAAGAAACTTCATGGAAAGAAGAGGAACTAAGGAGGGGAGACACTTACTTGAAATTCCTTGAAGTTCCTCCACCAAATACCCCCATCAATAATGGGGTTACAAATTGGTTTTGAGTGACTCGGAGGGATTTAATGGATTTTAGGCTTAAATAGGAGGAGGAATGGTTGAATTAGGAAATGTAATGGAGGAAAAAGATTAATAATTGAGAGAGTTATGAAGGAAAGAAGTTACCTATTCAAATCTGGATGATTTGAGAAACCCTATGAGGTTATGAACTAATTCGCGATGAATACTAGATACCAAGAGGGGGGAAGGAGGATGGGAATGTGTTTGGGTTCAGTGGATTTTTTTTACACATTGATTGACTAAAAAAATATAAAACAATGAATAAGTTATTAAATAAACAAATTTGTTTTGAGAAACTGAAAATGGGCCTTTGGGCTGGCCCAATTCCTTAAATAAAAACCCAAATCCACGATTATTATGTATTACTAAAGGTTAAAAATTGAAATTGCGGTGTTAATAGGTTAGGGGATTCCATTATTGAAGTGGAATGAGTGAAAAATATTAATAAATGAAATAGTTATAGATGAAGCAAAATTGGTTTTTAAATCTCGAAATGGGATCACGGTTTAGCCCAAATCATAAAAACAAACCCTTTCCTAAAAAAAAGCATGGAAAACCACCAAAACAAAGAAAGAATGAAAATTAAATGAAATATACCTTTAAAATATGTCATGTATGTGAAAATTCTCCCCACGATGAAAACATTCCATCTTGGAAAGTCAACATGAATCTTGATCAAAAAACATAAACGAATACTCTTCCTCAACCCATGACTTCTACTACTATGTCTCGTGTGTATCATTACCATGCTGCCAATGAACCAAGACCAGAAAAATAAACTCCCCTCAAAGAACATTCTCTTGGGAGTCCACTATTTTCACTAGCCGCTCAAAAACTGACAAGTTCATCTTTATCTCCAGTTCTTCCCAACTCAACACATGGAACAGATCCGAGTTGTATTTATTCAACTGGGGGACATGGAAGACATCATGGATGGATGCCAAATGAGAAGGTAAGGAAAACCTATTTTCCACCTTTCCAATATGATTAGTGATCTCAAAAGGGCTGACATATCATGGTGTCAGCTTCCCTTACTTACCCAATAGAAGATGGCCTAGACGGGGGACCATTTTATAGAATACCCTGTCACCCAAATAAAACTCTTTGTCTCGACACCTCTAGTCAGCTTAATATTTACAAAGAATCTAAGCTGTCAACAAGTACTTCCTGATTAATTTGACCTTCTTAGATGTCTTCTGCACCAGACTCAGCCCCAGTAGTGAGGTCTCACCAACCTCATCACAACAAAAGGGGGACCGACCAGGCCAGCCATACAGTGCCTCTAAAGGAGTCATTTTAGTTGAGGATTTTTAACTGTTATTATAAGAAAACTCAATCTACCTTAAATGGATATCCCTAGAACCACCAAATTCTAGGAAACATGCACGGAGAATGTCGTCCAATATCTGATTCGCCCACTCTGTCGGACCATCCTTCTGAGGATGGTTTGTCGTGTTCATATTAATATGATACCCCAGGGACTTATAAAGGCCTTCCTCGAACCAAGAAGTGAAATGTGGGTCTCTATCTGAGACCACTTCTGATGGAACACCAGGGAGTCTCATCACCCCATGAAGATACAAACGGCCCAACTCATCCACTTTAGCTATATACCTGATTGGAATGAAGTGGGATGATTTGGTCAAACGATCAATCACCAACCAAATGGAATTCTTACCCCAAGGTGTACGAGGTATTCAAATAATGAATTCCATGGAAATCTCATCCCACTTCCATGTAGGAATGGGTAGTGGTTGGAGAAATCTGGAGGGCCTTTGTTACTCTGATTTCACCTGCTCTCATGTGTAGCATCTTGACATAAATTAATCTATGTATCATCTCATACTAGGCCACCAAAACTACCGAAAAACATCATAATACATCTTGGTGCCACCCAGATGGATAAACCACTAAAACTGGTTGTTTTCTTCAATCACCACCTTCCGCAGACATAACAACACTACTGAATGGCCCATGAATCACAATATTCCCTCAGGAGATGAAGACCAATCATAAGATGCTCCCCACCATGAAAAAAATGCTTCAACCACTGAAAAGGCTCATCTCTATGTTTTTCTCATTGAATCAACTCCAACAAAGAAGGAGTCAACTAGACGCTTGCCAAGAACACACCTCCACTGTATTCCCAGGTCTCCACATGCATATGAGAAAAGTGCCCCATCAAAGTCCACTCATCACTGGACTTCCTCAAAACCTTCACTAGAACTCTTCTTCTCAAATATTCGTCCACAAAATTATCCTTTCCTAGGGTATAGACAATATCAATGTTGAACCTTACAAGAACTCAATCCAATGACGCCGCCTCAAGTTGAGGTCCTTATGGGAGAAAATATAGGGAATGATTTTGTGATCAGAGTAGACCAGAAAATTCTTCCCAATGAGGTAGTAAAGCTAAGTATTTAAAGTATTCATCACCACTTCCAACTCCAGGTCATGGGTCAGTAGTTCTTTTCATGTGCTCAGAGTTGGAAAGATCCATATGACACCACGTGATCATCCTGCATAATCACACACCCAAGAACGATACCTGAAGCATCACAATAGAATACATATCCCTTTACAGTCTTTGGAAAAATCAGCATGGGGGTGGTATTCAACCACATCTTTAGCTCCTCGAATGATTCCTGACATTCTAATCCCTATACAAACTTTACCCCTTTCCAAGTGAGCGCAATCATCGGTGAAACAAGCCTAGAGAAATCTCGAACAAATCGAATGTAATAACCATCCAATCTAAGGAATCTCCTGATCTTGAACACATTCTTTGGATAAACCCATGACATGACAAAACTAATCTTCTCAGGGTCCACTGAAACCCCCTTCTCAGAGATCACATGCCCCAAAAATCTCACTTACCGGATCCTGAATGTGTACTTTGACAACTTTTCATAGAGGTTGTGATCCCACAAAGTGCCCAAGATGATCCTCAAATGATTTTCGTGTTTCTACTTAGCTTCAGAGTATACTAGAATGTCATCCATGAACACCAAAACAAAGGAATCAAGATACTGATGGAACACCATATTCATGAGTGCCATAAAGGCTACTGGAACATTGGTTAATCCGAAGGGCATGAACAAATACTCAAAGTGGTCGTACCTGCTTTGGAAGGCTGCCTTTGGGTTATTTGACTCCTTCACCCTGAGTTGATGATACCTCGAACACAAGTCTATCTTTGAAAACCAATTTTCCCCATTCAACTGATTGAAAAATCATCTATTCTGGGAAAAGGGTATTTTTTCTTAATTGCTACCTTAATCAGCTTTTGGTAGATAATGCACATCCAGAGGGATCCATCAGCCTTTTTTGCGAATAACATAGGAGAGACCTAAGGAGAGATGCTCGAGTGAATGAATCCTATTGATTAGAAGTATTCCAGTTATATCTTTAATTCCCTTAGCTCGGTTGGGGCATTATGATATGATTGAAGAGATATCAATAGTGTTCCTTATTCTAGATCAATCGAAAACTCCACATCCCTACTCCAAGGGAAAACAAGAAAAATCATCTAGGAATACCTCTGGAAACTCATTAACTACATGAGGTAGTACACCTTCAAGGGAAATACCATTTTAATATAGCTTGAGTGAAGATAACTGGAAGACAAGACTGCCCAACTCCGGGAGTGGAGGCCATACGTGACCCGACTGAGGATCCCATTCTCCACAAAAAAACCCACAACTCCCATTAGGTGCAGTGAAAGACACTCTCCCTTTGTATAAATCGATGTGTGATTGGAAGTGTAATAACCAATCCATGCCAAGTATGATGTAATAAATATCTATGTTTAAGACCAAAAGGTCTCACCCCATCTTGACCCTTGACATAAAAAGCGCACACGATGGGCACCTGAGACCCTGCTTCTTCTTTCCCAGTGGCGTAACCAACTCCATTTCAGAAGACAAAAAATCATTTGGCAAGTTCATCATGTCTACAAAACGGGTAGAAATAAATGAAAAAGTGACACCTGTATCAAAAAGAGTAGCAGTAATAGAAGATGCAACCAGAACACTACCTTGAACTGTCGATGGTCCTGCCTCTGATCTTGTTGGTGCCTTATCCACCACATGGAGATGTTTGGGCTCTTCTTAAGGATGAACTCTAGTACATGGTTATTCACTGAACTAGATATGCCAAAAAGATGACCCATCCCTACCACCACAACCACCAAATCGATATCCTCCCATCCTTGATAGATCAGACTGTACTGGCACTCCTCTAGGAACTATTTACCCTACCCCACTCGAAAGTGGATGTGCCACCCTAAGGAAGTGCTACAAATAACCCAAATCTGCACATCGGTATCAGGGATTTGGAGGAAGTGGGAATGCTGGTCAGATGTACCCCAGTTTCCCACACTGGCACATGACTGATCTCGCATCAGAAGCCCTAGATGAAAACTGTCTGGAGAAGTGGTCGGGATTTCCACCTACCTTCTTCACCTGATCCTCCCACTTCCTCTTCTTCTTTGTGGATCTTCCACTTCCCACTACTGATACTTCACCAGAAAAACCATCCTTTCTTTTATGGTTGATCTCCACTATAAATGCCCAGTCAACGACCTCAGTATAGGTCCTAATATTGAATAAAAAGACATGGGAGTATATCTATGGTCACAAAACATTCTCAAACACATGGGACTTCAATTGTTCATTTGAGACAATTTCAAGGGCATAAAGAACCAACTCAGTGAAATAGTTGGTGTACTCCATCATAGAAAGATTCCACTGAACAATGTATATGAACTCTAGGGACCTGGAATATGCTAAGACCTTAGGGAAGTACTATTCATTGAAGAAGACCTTGAAATCTCCCCAATGCATCTGCTTATTCTTCTTAGTGTAAAGCACTGAAACCCAACACTTATGGTTTTGACCCTCCAATAGAAATGAGGCACACATCACCCTAATCTCCTCAGGTGTTTCTAGAAACTCAAACATATTCTTGATATTCTCAATCCATTCCTCAACTTCCAGGGGTTCTAAGCTGCCTCATAAGGTAGGAGGATTGTTTTTCAAAAACACATGAGCTTTATCATTTGTAGGATCCATATTTTCTACCCTAGATGGAATAGGAGCTGGATTCGGTCCCTGACCTAGAGCTTGGACAGCCTGGACCACAACCTCAACAGGCCTCTAATCAATCAGTGTGGGAGAACTCTCTCTAGCTTCTTCCCATGTGTGCGTGGGAGATTTTCATGGAGGCTTGTTTTTACAACATGAAACATTCACAAAAAAATAATCAATACCACAATTATGAAACTTTAAATCAAATACATCAAATATAAATAATCTATGCACATTATATTAATAAAATAAACTACTCCACCCCCGACCGATGTACATGAGTGGTCTGCACCTACACGTCTCACTAGGAAGTAAAGTCAATACATAAATTCCAATATCCATTGGTGACTCAAGGTATTTAATGAGAGGTGCTGGCCAGGAACCCTACTCACAAACAAAACTTTGATCCTCGACAATCCTAGCTCCTTTTTATCCTGACTCATCTCAAAGTAACAATATATCCCAAAAATATTAACCCATTTTGATACCATTTTGTCATGAACTGAATTTGGTCACCACTATTACCCACAACAAACCCAGCCTGTTGAAAGGCCTGAAGGGTGTTTTCTATCCCCATGGTCTAGCACAAGTTCATGGGTATCATTTATCTTTGTTTGGGAACAATTTACACGAATATATATTCATAAAAACTCAAAAACATTTGATAAAATGATTCTGAAAAATTAATTCCAAACAAGGTTTATACAAAAATCCAGAACTGAATACATAAGTCCAAATGCACTTGAAAATGTCAAAAATCAAAAAGAAACAACAAAAAATAGGCCCAATGACTCCACACGACATGTGGTCATCACCTACAAGCCGTCTCCATAACTCGACACCAAGATCATGTAGTACAATAATTGTAAGTAGGATGTGAGCCTAATACCAGTAGGATACCACCCAATTATTCCAAAGAGCATGCAGTACAATGTGAAAAAGAATTATGTTTTAATACTCAATGGAAAGCGGCGACAAATTACAAGAAATGCAACTTTCAATTGAAAATAGTTTTCCGGATAAAACATTGATAATGTTAAAAATTTTAAATGGTAATGTTAGTTACTTTAATATACATCAAAACACACCAAAATACAAGGGCAAATACATCAAATACAATGATCAACAAAATCGGGAACAACCCTAGTCACTAGATAGTCTCTGGCCCCATGTACCTGGTACCTCGGTGTAGAGTAACCACAGTAAAATCCATTCTCATGCATGAGACACTTGTAGGGAATATACCCATAACACATTTATCCCAAATCATCATCCATATAGTTTATTTATAGTTTTCGTTATCCGGTCCACTAGCCGTACAAGTACATATCCGCCCCACCTAGGTACTCGGGCTTCCCCCTTTGAGATAAAACAATTTTAGTATGCTACATAAATCCGTTATAATATAAACCACAACTACTAGTTACATAAAAACAGGAAAAATTCTATACACATTTAAACCACTTAAAACACACAACAAAACACTTTGATTTCTAAATGAAACAATTTCCCAAAATCTCATGTTGTTTTACACCCTAAACTCCTTGAAAACCCTACTTTGTGCACTATTTGTACAGTTTTAAGTTACCAAAACAGAAAAGGCAGCCTAATACATTTCAATGAAACCAAAAAATAAATTTTAGGTCAGACCCAAGTGAACTAAGAAATGATAACTTTCTAAAACCTCTATTTACACAGAAACTTGGCACTTAATGTTCACATGTTCCACAAATACCATTAAAAGTCATTTTATCATAAATAACCAAAGGGGATAAAAATTAAAAATAGTATTTTCAGCCTTATTATATTTCAATAAAAAAACTAAGTATTTATAGGGAAGCCCCAAATAAACCAATTAAAGATTTCTTAGGAAAACCCCCAATTTTACACAAAATTGGTATTTAAAATTCAATTGTAAAAAAAGACCACTAAAACTAATTTTTTCCGCAATAATAAAATGATATAAACTTGAAAATATTATAAATATAGCATTATAATACACAAATATTTTGTAAACATTGGAATCAACTACCAAATCAAAGGAAACCCTTGAATCACCTAACGAAAATCAAGTCACACCACCACCACACCCAGAGGGACTTAGATCAAACCAAAAACCACAAGAATTGACCAAAAAATACAGGGTTAAAACCTAGGTTTTAAACCCTACCCCCCGATCATTTGGGACATCAAGGAAATTGAAATAAACTTCATGGAAAGGGGAGGAACTAAAAAGGATAGACACTAACTTGAAATTATTTGAAGTTCCGCCACCAAATCCCCCTTCAAAATGTGGTTCCAACTAGGTTTTGAGTGACTTGGAGTGTTTCAATGGATGTTAGGTTTTAATAAGAGGAGGAAAGGTCACATTTGGAAATAGAATGGATAAAAAGTGTAATAATTGAGAGATTTATGAAGGAATTAATTTACCTCTTCAAATCTGGAGGATTTGAGAAACCCTATGAAGTTTTTCACTAATTCCTGATGCATAAAATCTCCAAATAGGGGGGGAGAGGATGGGGACACAGCTGGGTTCAGTGGCCTTGGGTGACACTTAGAAACAACTAAAAATCCCAAAAATTGAATAAGTTATTAAATAAAAAAATTGTTTTCTAAAACTAGAAATGGGCCTTCAGTCTGGCCAAATTCCTTAAATAAAAACCAAAATCCACCATTATTATGGATTAATAAAGGTTCTAAATTTCAATTTTGGTGTTAATAGCTATGGGGATTCCATTTTAGAAGTGCAATGAGTGCAAAATATTAAAGAATTAAATAATTATAAAAGAAACAAAATTGGTTTTTAGGTATGGAAATAGGCTCACGGTTTGGCCCAAACCATGAAAACTCACCCTTTCCTAAAAAAACCATAGAAAACCCCCCATAAAAATAAAATAATAGAAATTAAATGAAATATACCTTTAAAATATAACATTTATGTAAAATAAGGATTCTAACTACACTTCCAAACACCTACATTTATTGGATATGAACAAACTGTTTTTGTGGAGATGATCTACTACCTCAAAAAACGATGATTGTTCAATATTCTCTTACCACCTCTTATGGTGGCCATTATGATGGAATTATATTTATATGTGATATATATTATATTTATATTGTCTCTATACATATTTGTTTTCATTTATATAATAAATTTATGGTTTCCATAATTATTAAACACGAAAATTTCATTTGAGGAAGTGCGGACTACCGCCCCCTCAAAGTTATATGACTCGTTAATGCCATACATGGAACATATAAAGGAGGGAGTTAATGTAATTAAATATGATATTATACTGTAATTATAATATACCAATGTATCATTGAGTTTTAATTCTATTAAATATTAAATAGAAATTAAAGTAGTGTTCATGCATACATACAACTTACCATCTACATGAACGGTGCATTTCATTTCTTATCTTCAAATGTTATGTACTATTATAAATACATATATATACTGGATATATATGATATATATTCTATCTGAATAATTAATATCATTCTGGGGATAATGTACTTCTGACCACATGGACAAAATGTAATTATAAAAAGTTCATTTTTGACTCAAGTACCAAATATCGAAAAAATGACCGTTATTAACTCAAAAGATTATGTAAGTTTTATAACGTGGTAATAAGTGATATAAAAAGAATAAAAAACTTTAAAAACTTTCTAAATCAAGTAGAAATTAACTTTAGTTTATTATTTAGTAGATTAAAAAATGAATGAGTCAAGTCAGACATGAGGTAAGGGACTTCGTCTCAATCACATTTCATTAAGGCATATTTTGATTTATAAACGTATTTATTTTATATGGTGTATAAAACCCTTTTAATTTTCTTTTCATTCAAATGAAATATTTTTCTACGTATTGTTTTACTAAATTACAAAGGTAATGTTTCTTTTTAATGTATGTGTTGATAATGAACTTTCCACTACCACATGCATTATTTGATATTTGGCTTCCTTTATAAGCCGTAGTGTTTTTAAAATGAAAACAAATACAATATACTCTTTTTACGTATTTTGGTTTTGAAAATGGCTTTCATAATGAACTGATTATATCAGTATCTTGAAATGATATATTTTTATTGAAATGTGGAAATGTTATATTTCTTTTATGTTTGTTTTATGTGTTATGAATATGTTATGGTACTTATTCATTTTTTACGTATATGGGTGGTTTTGTGATAAACCTTGGGTGGGTGAGCCCAAGATATCTCTCCAATGCATTGGGTAACCTGATGGAGGTAAATGATAATTTTTCACCTAAGAGATTTAGGGAATATATTATGATGGTTATTCCAAACGTAACTCCCTACGTAGCTGTGAAAGCTAAAACGCAAGTATGTTGTGGATGCCACAAGTTACCTTTATGATTTATGATTTCTAGGTGTTATTCATAAATCATATTATTTCATTAGGTATGTTAAAGATCTTATGTTTTGTATGTGTATATGGACTAACATTTTATTTATTTATTTTATAACCCTTACTAAGATTTTTGTGCTCATCCCGTGATTTTGAAATGTTTTTCAAAGGGAATAAGGCAGGGTAAAAGAATATAATAATTCAGGAAGATTAATATCAAGAAAAGAATTTTTTTTCTTTTAAGATTTTTTATTTTATGAAGATGGATACTAAATTGAAGTGTACACTTTGTAATATTTTATATGTATTGTAATATTTATGGCCAAATTCTCTAAAAATATAAACCTAAAAAGATCCTCAATAAAAATTCTTAACACAACACAATATTAAGTAATTTTTAAGGATTGGGCCTTATATCTATTTAAAGTGAAATAATTTCATAATAATAATTAAAGTATCATTATTTAAAATTATAAAATAAACACTCTATAAGTGCAACATACTTTTTTTTAAATTAGAAAAAATATGAATCTCTAGAAAATAAAGGACAAATTCTCATTAAAAAAATAAAAAAATAACCCAAAAAACTTTCTTTCCACAATTGTTCTTTATCAAATCCAAATTTTCAATCCTATCCTTCCATGAGGAATGCTACATATAATGGTGTTTTCAACATCACCCTCCAATAAATTTAATTAAATTTCTTTTTTATAGAAGCATCCATTAGGGGAAAAGCTTAGGAAAAAGATACATTTATTTTCAACTAAAGAATTAAATATTTAAAATATCATAAAGATCCATTAAAACTCTTTTTAAAACTAGAAAATTCAACCATTATAAAAAAAATAAACACACAAACATTTTGAATTTCATTTATAATATACGTAAAATAGTTTATAAATTATTTTAAATGTAAATTAAAAATTCACAATCTTATACTTCAGGGGAATTAGATATAATAATACACTTCAATAAAATCTACCAAGAATCAAAAAAATTTAAGCTTTAACAATAATTTCCCATAAACAAGTCATAAATAATTGATGAGATAATTTTGAGTTATAATAAATAAAAAAATATAAAATATGTTAAATATAAGTAGATAATATAGAGTTCATGGATCAACATGTTTGTTCATTGCATTGTTTAGTAAATCTCTATCTATAACCTTGTATATTCAACATAATCCCCATTTACCCCCAAAAATAAAAGATCCTAAAAATACCATAATTCTAAAAAGAACCAAACAAATTGGAAATGTATTAAATCAAATTAAATAAATAATATCATAAATATAAGGTTTAAAATTAAATCACATCTCCTGACTACCCGTGATATATCAAGGTTTGATATGAGAAAGAATTTATAAAAAACACTCTTGGACCTACTTCATGATATTTTATTTTTTAATATCTTGTATACCGAGACACCCCAAATTTAAAAATGAATCAGGACACTTTGATACTATTTAGTGAAAACCCACCTTGGGATACCCTATCCCAAAAACTGAATCATCACACCACAAGTCCCTAAGTGAGTTTTTTATTACGACAATATGGAAACTAGAACCAAAACATCTACCATACTATAATTTGGAATTTTTTGTCCTAATAAAAAATAAATTAAATATGAAACTTCACATGAAATTATACCATGAGTATTTTAGATTACATAATACAACGTATTATGAATAAGTAGTTTTAAAATATAAAAATAATGAAACATGACTTAATGAAATGAAATAAAACTCTATAATATAAATGAAATAAAAAAACTAACATAGAAACATAAAACAAAATTCAAGTTACAAAGGGTTTCAATGAAATAATGGATGTTAATATGGCACTTTACAAGATGATATTAAAAACCCAATTGGAACTTAAGAATAAAAAAAATCAAATCACTATCCACTATGTGTAAAGTGAACACAACTTACCTTCCACATCTACCATACCATAGTAAATAACCCATTTAATCCCAAGATCTAAATAAAATATTAAGAATATATAAAAAAATCAAGACTACATACACACATATAGTGTGTATATTGGGTGTGATATACAAGACCATTTGTATCCAACATGTACTGTATCAAATTTCATTTCAAAAATAATACCATGAAAATTAATTTGAAATATAAAATATACAAAAGTATCCATTTTATATTTATAAATCCAATATTAAAATATTTTTATTTATTTAGACAAAGAACCATGTCTTTTGAAAACAAATAATAGGAAACCATAAAATCTTGTATATGAAACATTGTATTTAAACTTATAAAAAATTTGAAGAGATATTCCATAAATACTTTAAAAAAATTCAGATTTGAAAAAGAATAATTTTAAGAATTTAAAAATGTTTCTTTAGATTTATAAAAAATTAAGCCTAAAAGAAAAATAATAACATGGAAAAAATTATCATAACCAAGGGAAATATAAAAAATCATCTATGTCATTATCAACTATAATAAATACATATAAGTAAACAAAAAAATCATAATTGGAAACACCTATGTTTATAATGATATATTCTAAGAAAATACATAATAGTTAAATATATTATGGATAATTGATGATAAAAAAATGAACTCACACCTATTTTTATCTTTCATATCCTCTTTAAGTAACCATAACACCTAGGAAGTGAATAATCCTACATTATGGACACTGGTTAGTTCATAATCCCAACTAGTGCAACAACATCCCTCAAAATACCATGAATATACCCAAGGTTTTTAATGATATAAAATATATGTGATTAATCATTTCAATATATATATAAACATATATATCAAGATAAATTCATAATAATCATAGTGTAAGCTCACACCTCACCTCCAACAACTCTTCAAAGAAACAACCCCTTTAAAATAATTAACAATAAAACATGGAATCAAATCACTAGTAATACTATAAAATGACACAAAAAACCAAGGTGTATTTAAAAAATGGTATAAATAGTTAATAAATCTAATCACTTAATTTTCTATATATGCATTAATATATAAGTTTTTTTTCATGAAATTCACCTAAAACTAATTATCAAATACTTTGAGTAGAAAACATCATTCATTACCAAGGGATAAGTTTTAAAAATTAATCATAAAACCATTTAATGTTAAGTAAGAGTTCTCTATAAACTATTATTTTAAATATTTAACTGAAATACAGTTTAGGAATTTCATCAAATAACAAGAGTGAAATAATTTCACTAGAGTACAAATTCAAATTTTAATAGAGGAATCAATTTTAATTCCATATTAGGTTTTAAGGGAAAAATAACACGTGGAAATAATAATAACCTCATGATTAATTATAAAAATAATAAATAATTATTTGAGAGAAGAATAATCCCATAGTTTCATAAAAAAGGAAATGTAAAGGGTCACCCACTAAAAAATAATGATTTTATTGAGAAGGGGTGTCTCTTTCCAAGAAGAGTGATGATGGAGCTCGAAACTGGCTAAAAAATCCCAAAAAAAGAGAAACCCCATTTCAAAATCATTAAAATGGAAACTCTAAGAAAGCATGAGAATTATAAATTAAGATCAATAGTACATAAGGGGAAGAAAAAGAGATGAAGAGAAATATATAACAAATCAATATTTTTGAATTAATAATTCCACTAGAAGAAATAGAAATTACTATAGGAGAAAAGGGGAAGGGAGATCCAGGTATGGGAGTCCTAGGATACATTAATGGTTAAGAAAGAAGTAAAGAAGGGGTTGAAAGCATGTAAAGGAAAAAAATAAATTTTAAAAAATTAAATATCTTCATAGAGAAAAGTAACAGTTATGATTCCCTATGTTACAATGTAACCCACAAATAAAACTAGGGAATCAATTTGAAAGGGAACATTATGTTGTGAGACCACATGTCATGGCTAAGATTCCATTAATCCCATAATTATTACAAAGAAACCTCCTTAGTAACGTCTACTATCTATTTTAGATTTGAATTCTCCGATACATGGTCATGTCATGACCACCATGTCTGTGGATGTGATTGGTTCTAAAATACCAATAACTAAACATAAAAAAACACCAATAAATTCAAAGAAAATAGAAAAATGATAGGAATATGAAAAAATAAAAATAAAAATTAATTAATAATAAATTTATACCCAAAATTAATTTCATGGGAGTGAAATATAAAATAGTTTCTAGTTGACTATTTTATAAAAGTTCTGAGAATAAAACACAAAAATAATTTTACTATAACAAAGATCAGTAATTTTTGGTTGATTTATCCTTACTGGTTCTATTATTTCAAATATTTAAAAAATGAAAAGATTTTGTTTTATAAGTATCATCCTATATCTCTTCCATTTATGAAATTTAATTAATTAAACTATTTCAGTATTCATTGGTTTTATAGCTCACTAAGTTAGGATATATTTAGAGGAATCAAGAGATAATTTTATAATTAAAGACCTAGAATTTTCAATAAATATAAAATATTATTCTAATGTAGTAGAACTATCATTTTAAGGTTAATGTTTTATTATATATCATAATATTCAATAAAAAATGAATATTTTAAAATATATAAATCTATTATTTTTTATCTATAGATAATATTCACATGATGATTAATTTGGGAAATAAATAAAAGGTTATTTTTAAATGGATTCAAACATTTTTAGTGTTATAAAAGAGAAGAATTGACATCGTCAAAGTTTGTGATATATATATATATATTTAAATATCAAGTTGATATGTTCTGGTTTAATATTTTTCAATTTATAAGGGACTATTTTGACCAAATTTGTTCCATATTTTTGGAAGGTAAAATAATTATGTATGTCCATGATTTTAATTGTATTTTATATATTTTTAAAAAGTAAAATAAAATTAATATTTAAAATCATCAGGGATTAATAATTATTTTACTGATGATGAAAGTATTAATAATATATAACTGGTATATGATTGTTATGAGAAATAGTTTATTGATCTGAAGATGGAATTACCAACTTATGTACAATAAAAATAAAATTCATAAATATCTATAAGTGAATTTATCTGACCATAATGAAATGAATTTTGTATTAGTTTATCTAATAATGATGATTTCAAAATAAAGGATTCACCATTAAATGTAAGTGAATTTTTTTAATGAAAAATAAAATAATTCTAGAACCATTTTTACTGGGGTTGATTTAAAATAAGTTATCAAGAACTTTGAAACATTCCAATCTTGTTAAATCGTTAAAAAATATAATCATGGAATGTACGTAAAATAGGATATTATACATGGAAAAACTAAATCTTACAAATATATAAAAGTTTATGTTAAAAACCATAAAGAGGTGGTAAATATGAAGAAATCAAAGTCCCCAATGTAGAAGAGGATACGTGTTATTCTTCTACATATTTTCATCAGTGAAAAAACATCTGAGAAACCAAATTTTATTGATTTTCTAAAAAAATCCTTGAATTCACTCTTTCTCATTTGTGAAATGTAAAAATAAAATTTGTAAATGTGAATGTCCTTGATTCTATCAATTTAAATTCCAAATAAAATCCATTGGCTAATAATAAAATTAAAAAGGAAATTGCTTCATCAGTGGATAATTCAAAACATATATAGGGTAAAGTTTATAAAGAAAAATGAAAATCATCCAAAAAAATATAATATTTCAAAGTAAAATTTTCATAATTAAAGAATTATCTACAAAATCATGTTTATAATTAGATTATTTATAAAAAATAAAAACATAAATTCCTAATGTTGTATTTCTTAGTTTTCTTTGAAAGTCACCAACGATGTTTGTTTCTGTAAAATAGATTTCTAAAAGAACTATAGAAAATGAAATAAAACATGACAGGGAATACATAATTTTGAAGAGATTCAAGATATGTAATCTTCTATGAATCCATAGAAAAATAATTCATATATAATTCCAAATCAAGTATAAAGATACTGGACAAGGTGGATAAGGTTTTAAGAGATAGTACTTCTAGGATTACACCATATCATCCAGATAAAATTAGTTTGGATGAATTTATAAAGATAATTTCATTTCAATGTTGAAATAGACGTAGAAATATTTATCCATATGGACCCAAAACAAAAAATATTAAAAATGACATAATTACTTGTAAGGATATGGTTAAATAAAATTATTATACATAAAAAACGATTCTTTATATTTAGTTTCTTCAAATGATGTAAATTAGTGAATTATACTCATTGAACTAATAAATATGAGAAACATATATTTAATTTAAATAATTTTTATCATAAGTTAACTTAGGTTGTTAAAAGGACGACTTAGTACACTGTGAATCATGAAATCACATGATTAAGTTGCTGAATAATAATTAAGAATTTAAAAAGAGTAATTTAATCCATGATGTTGGAAATGAAATAAAATGGGTATATAATATCGTATGGTGTACCCTGGGTTTTATCCTATGATTTTCTTGTGATTCATGTCATATATTACAATATCATGATATTATGTAAGGCATGATATTCTCGTACAGTAGTATATGATATAATTATGATATGAATGCATTGTTATTGTCACATCTTCTATATTGTATACCTTTTGTTCTTTCTCAAAATGTTGATAAATTTATGGATACACACAATATTTATAAATGTTTCAATTATTATGATATCCCAATGAACCAGTGTTTTGGGTAACTCATGATGGCTTCCATGCAATGGTTTTTGACACTCGACACCCTTCATTAAATAGAGGGAGCCTATAAAATGGGATGTAATACCCCTTTTTTTGGAACATAATATTATCAACCAAGAGATAAATCTCTTAGTTACCATGATACTTCATTTATATTAATAATGGATGGTAATATAACACCTTTGAAGATCAGGGGTCCCCTTATTATGAATGAGGATCTTGGTGGCCCATTTCATCCCTATGGATGTGAGAGTCCTTATGTTGATTCCCTAGGATATTCATCCATCAATTTCAATGAGTTCATTAGATATAGTGGTTATTATAGTAAAGGTACACTTTTATATTATATGTAATTCATATTGTATTTTTATTTATTGTGATATATCATTTTCACTAAATATGTTTCTTCCATTTCCATGATCGTGTCATGATCTACCAAAACCTATCAGTGTTATTAGATCCATTATCATTAATAAGTAAAAATTTCATGTTACTGTTTTTATAAAAAACATGTGTATCATAATATTCTTGAGGCCATATTATAGTACACAATATGTTATTATTTTTTGTCAGCTACTAGGTTTCTTAGAATTAAGATATATAAAATTATAGTGTATAGTTATGTTTTTCTTAGTCATAGAGCCCGACTAATACATATCACAAGGTATGTTATGTTGAAAACCCATGTTATTTAACTATACCATAAACTGTGATATAGTTGTTATCAATGATAGAAACCCAGATTGCGTGAAAATGAAGCATTATGTTTTAATTATGGTATCATATATAAAATAAAATATGCCTAGATGTATATGGGTTACACCATTGGATCTCAGATATAAGATCCCTAGCCACATATATTATTTTTTTTCTTTATGTGATCGAATATCTTACATATGGTTTACTACATTAGTGAGGGTCACTAATTTTTTATCTTTAGTCATTTCTATATTTTTAAGGGTTAATTTTTTATTATATCACTTAATTTTTGTGTTGATTGAGTCATAGGTAATGATTTATAATTCTTATCAACCATAAAATATGACTTAAAGAATAAATAAATAAATTTAATTTTTTGAATAAAATGATTACTGTTTATAATTTTTTTACAAATGATATGAAGTTGGAATTGTGAATAGACTATTTTCATTTCAAAATAAAATCTTAAATCTTCATATTGATATCTCATATTTTTAAAATAAATAAAATTTTTACTTATTTATTTATTCCATTGGAATAATCATGATTATAAATTTATTAGGAAATGTGAATTTTATGTATGATCTAATTTATATGATAAAATTATTTATATAAATTTCCATGACTTACATTAAATTCTATGTATGAACACATTGTATTTATTTTTCATCTATGTTGACCTCATTTTGTAATTAAATTTATTATCTAAAATTTAGTTGTTGAATATAGTTTATAGATATTTTTTAGAGATATTCTGAATTAAAATCTCTTTTGATTAGTGTCTCCTTTGGTATAGGGACTTTGGGTTAGACTTTCCACTAGCATGGAGGCTTATGACCTATTCTAGAAAAGTGTGGGTTGATTATCTTACCTCCAGACTTACTCATGTGGGTATTATCAATTTCATATAACTAAAATCTTTTAAATGAAATGTTCATGTACCATATGTATATGGTGAAATTAGATATGTTTCAATTTTTTTGACATAACTATTTGGGTGATTAACACTATCTATGGGTTTTTTATAAATTCTTACATTAATATTATAGTGACAGTATCCTTTTACACATATTAATACATGATTTTAATCCTAATTATACAATAAATATAAACTATGGATCATAAAGTCTAGTGTATTTGAATGATTAGGTACATAAAATAGAAATATAATAATTAATCTCTTTATTAATATTCCATAACAATAATATAAATTCATTTGATCTCCTATATCTTCATAGGATAACATGGGGAATAAAAAATAATATAGGATTAGCTAAAAATACAAGTAAGGGAATAAACATGGTAATAAAGCT
Organism: Viscum album; assembly: GCA_963277665.1. Classification (NCBI taxonomy): domain Eukaryota; kingdom Viridiplantae; phylum Streptophyta; class Magnoliopsida; order Santalales; family Viscaceae; genus Viscum; species Viscum album. Next base: position 46,515,624 of record OY728156.1, read on the forward strand.
TGAAACATGAGTTTCAAGGCATAAAATAATAACATAAAAGTCATTAAACATGAATAATCATATGGATATATTGAAGATAGAACACAGAAACATATTATTATGGAAACATAGAAAAGTGGTAGAAAAAAATAACACGACATAAACATGAGTCAAGGAAAACTACCAAATCTATATCACATGGTGGAAAAAATTCAATAATAGATTTGGTTTACTCACTAATCCATGACATGGAGTCCCAAGAGAATAAAAATTACCTAATAAATTGGAGTGAAATCTTAGTTCACCCATCATAACATGTTCATACATATGTGTTCCACATGATGAATCAAAAATAAGAAATAAACCTGAGAGGTACCCCTAGAAAGAAATGTGTGTCGTGATCTTCTCATAAGGTATAACCAATGGGCATATCATAATGGTGTCCATAAAATAATGTATTTAAAACTTAAAATTACATTAATGTGGGTAAACATGCATACATAATGATAAATTATTTCTAAATTAAGTGAAAACACGTAAAAAGAGTGGTTGGGTAAGTTTCAAAATGTGTCTCCTTAACATGATTTTTGGAAAACAATAAAAAATCCATAAATGGGATAAAAAAAATTGTAGCATAAAACCATAATTGAAATAAGATAGTTTTCAGGATAAAATTAGTGATTTTAAAATAATATTGGTTGAATAAAATAGTTTATAGTGTGTACTTGAAAATGGGTATGAATTGGAGAAGATCCCATTAATTGGGATTCATTAACAAGAGGAATTGGGAAGGGATATCTTTAAAACATGTGTTTACACTTTAATAAAAGATTAATTTAACTATATAAACATTTTTGAAACATATAAATATAATTTTGGGGAACTTTATAAAAAGAATGAATAAATACATTGGAGGTAAAGAGAGAGAAAAAGTGTAACTAGAAGTTAAAATAGAGGTTCAGTGATATCCCATGCCTTATATCCGAATGTGTTCTCCTCATGTACTTAATGTTATAGATAATAAAATTATATTCATTAATAATTTATTATAGAACCATTAAGGAATAAATTTGATTTATTATAAATTTATAAAGTTCATTTATGGTCATTTTGATAAGTTATAGTGTTTACTTTCATCATTCTAGGAGTGTTCGTTTCATGGATTCATGGTCGGTTCCCTTTGGTATAATTTTGAAAGTGTTTTTCAAATGGAAGAAAAACTAAAAAAGTGGAATAAAATGATTTAAGATTACATCAAAAAATTTTAAATGGTCTCGTAAATCATTTTTTCCGGATATGATAATGATTCATTAGATAAAATGTTAATAAAAAAGATTATTTTATTTTGGTTGTTTTTATGAACACCACAAACTATTTTCTATTTATTTAATATTATGTTTATATAATAGTTCTATAACATGAAATAAATAATGAAATACACATCTCAATATGATTTTAGAGACCTGGTTTTTTACTAATAAAATTTTGAAATATTTATGCATATTATTTCTGATTTAGGCACTAAGACATCATAAGACTTGGAGGCCTGGTGTACCCAAAATTAATTTTATTAAAATATTAATGATATTTTATATTATCCATGTGTAGTTAATTAATGACAATAGGATAAATCTTAAATGGTTTATTGGAAAAAAAAAATTAGTGACCATGGTTAGGTTCGGAACACGGTGTTTCCCCTAGGTGTGACATAAAATGATTTGGCACAGGATGTCCATACCCCTCACTCATTAGTGGAAAATTTATCTAATTAAATTAATTAATTAAATATTCTCTTAAGCTAATATAGGTTTATAAATTTAGGGTTATATGGATTTATCTTCATAATATTTCTTTTCCAATGGCATATCCTCTTCTTCTCTCATTTCCATTAGTGAAATGATGAATGGAGAACGAATGACAAGGGAACCTTGGATCTAGATGGATAAAGATGCAACAAATCCTCTTACATCAACAAATAACATGTTATTCATCAACAATTATTGATAAAATCTAGAAAGGGCTCATTTTTATAATTTTATACCTTGGATTAAATGTTTTATCATGTCAAAACATAATTCTTCAAACTCTACCTTTGAATTCGAACATTGCACGAGCCCGAGTACCGAATTTCAATTATTTGTCTCTTTTTATAAACAAAATTATACAATTATGACCGGTTAGCCAAGTGAATAGGGAAAATGATCCAAAACATTCTTTTGGATCCTTTTCAGCCCTTCATTTATTCACATCCTTAACCATGGAATTCCATTGAATCCTAGTTTGATGATTACCGGTGACACTAGTTCGATCGGGCACCCAAAAACAAGATGGAATCATTGAAAGTCAATATATTTAATGTAGAGGAAACAAATAAGGAAATTGTATAATGTGGGATGAATAATATAAATGTTTCATGATAATGTGGCAAAGAATTAAGCCACAACAATGATCATAAGATCTGAACGAACCCTTGTTGTTGAACATGACCGATTCACGATAAATGGTGAAGAAATCCCCTATTCTTCATTCAAATTCAAAATTTCTAAAGCATATTTAGGTTCCATTGACTATGGATAGAGAGTATTAGATTTTAGGATGAAGATTAGGGAAAAATATACAGTTTTTTGGTGAAATCTCGACTACTTTCCATGTTCAGTGAAGAACAAACGACGTATAGCCTACCACAATAGCAGTGCTAGGATTTTGGAAATGATAAGGATGAAACGATGTGTAATCCCCATGACAGATCATGTACCTCATATCTATGTGAGATGATCTCTGTAAAGAATAACACGTCGAGTAACACACCCTGTACTGAGAGCACAATCATGGATTAGTCACTCTGGAAACATCTTGTGTGAACCAACACGCCATGTACTGAAATACACGAACATAGAGTCTGGGTACATAGACAAAGACCGATCCCTAGATAGGACAAATACACTGTGTAGTCCACCTACATTGCATATTATCCTACATGGTATAGTACCTATGTTTGGATAGAGAAACAACCAAACAGTGAAAAGGGTTCACACACCATGTACTCTTTGAACTCCCACAAGAAAAACTAAATCCTTCATATATCTTTCGTTTGAACTCATATTTTGGCCTGAAATATGCCCATACTGAGTGTTTTTTACATTGAACACAATGGTTTCCTTGAAACCATCTTTCGATATATGTTTTATATGTTCTCGGTTGGAACACATAGAGACGACACCCGATGACGACAACACTTAGAAATGCTTACCATGATTACCTTTTGAGCTGAACCATGAGTAGGATCTGGGTAGTGTAGTCCTTGAAAACCATACAATACAACCCTATAGATGGGATGGGCAGTGTAGTCCTTGATGAGAGATACCAGGTTGACCCTCTAGCTAAACTAGCTTGTGTAGTCCCCAACAAGAGATACAGGACCGACCCTCCAGTTGGGATAGGTAGTGTAGTCCCTATCAATTTAGAGAAGACTCTCGAATGTGAGGAATAGTGGCGAGGCATGGTTCAAAAAACCTATGGACTCACGAGAGATATGGTCACTTTACCCACCAATAAATGGCCTTGTGATGTGACATAAAACTGTGAGGGTCAGTCAGTACTACCCAAAGAGGATAATATCAAGGTTTGGTGATTTGAGCCCCCTTGTCTTATGTATCCAAGGCAGACACATTAGGTGCTCAACATTTCAGATGGTTTTACCTTGGAATTATTTGATACTCATCTTCTTGGGCTGATATATGAGATGGAGACCCCCTTACTCTCTTATTGATTTTCTTTAACTGGGTGTATATATATATATATCCATCCTGTTATAGTACCCACTCCTTGGGTCTTGGTTACACTCTTTCCAAGGGATGCGAAGATGTGAGGGGTTTGCCACATGATTTGTGGGTCTATATTATCATGGTTGGATGGGTCTAATCAAATTCTATAGGTAGTGAGGACTCTGCGATTAGTTAATGTCCTAACAATCTTGAGCTCCTTATGTTTGGAAGAGTTTACTGCCACACTCTTTTTAGGTTGAGTTTCACTCTTTCTGCTCTCTTTTACTGTAAGTTGTTTCATTTACTACTTCTTTATGGTTGTATCTCTTACTTCCCCCTTATCCTTTTTAGGGTGTTCTAATCGGTATGTATATACTCACCCCTGCATGGGATTTTAACAAAATGCTTTCTGACTCTTGAAGATGGAGGACAGGTCGATCATGACTATAGAGGAGTGTAGGGATATGAGTTGTGTGGACGGCGTATGGCGGTCATACTTGGGATACAAGAGTTGGGCTCTCTCAGTAGATACTATTTTATAATTTTCTTTAGGTTGGGATAGAATTATGGTTTGGGCATGTGTTTTTACTCTTCACATTTTAGTATTCACTACCGTACCCTCATACTGTCTAGAGGTTCATGCATGGTTAGGTTACATTACAATAGTTTTATTTTTTTCTAATTCTCTATGAACTTTTTAATTTAGTTCGCTATGTGTGTGGGTACATGTTATTAGGCTAAGGACTCCTTGAGTTTTTTGTGCCTTTAGTTCTTGTTTCCAAACACTAGAATATGGAGGTGGTCGTGGGGAGTTGCGGCTCGAGTCCCGGTTTGGTGTGGGTTATGAAAGAGTGGTATCAAAGGCTGGTTCATTCCTTGGGACGTTTTTTAGACATTTCCTAACAATATGTTAGTTGGGGTTTAGGGCTATATTTTCAATGTCTCTCAAGAGTGTTCTTGAGAGAGGGATTCCAATGACGGTATTGGCAGCCAACGTATCCATTCACCAGGACCCTGATAACCTGCTTGTCGACTTGGAACCTAGAGACATTTGTTTCAGGGAACAATGGTACATGCATGATATAGGATTGAATATTTGATGGTTCATCTTGAGTCATCTCCCCATTCTTTTATATGTATGTATTTATGTATGTATGTATGATCAACTAACTGTAGTACTCCATAAAAACTTTTATGATGCCTCTTTGACGACAGCCAACCAGAATACCAGCTCCGGTTTGTGACGATGACCGTATGAGTGACAAGGCCTCAGTTCTAGGTCCATCATGCAATCCAATTCCTCAGTGTGTACTAGTAGTATAACCTACACCCATTGAGAAATAGATAGTCCCAATAGGGCAGGATGAGGATGTATACAGTATGAGCACACTTCACTAGTTCTATCATCAGTAACTGCTTATGTTCTACGGTGAACTATTTCCTCAGGCTGTAGAGGGTTGGATGGAGTCGGTGGTCCGTGTGTTTGGACTGGTTGATACCCTAATGGATCATATGGTGGCTTTAGTATCCAGTCTTTTTCATGAAGCAACTAGATGTTGGTGGAGCTTAGTTACCCGGATATGTGATGAGTTGACACTCTCATGGGGTGACTTCTAGAAGCTATTTCTTGAGGAGTAATAAACATTCTTCTTAATCTTAGTCCATATTTAGAATCATATTGGGCTTTAGTAGTGAGGGATAAAAGCGGTAGAGTACACAATGAGGTTCACCAACCTTGCACACGGCTCTCTTAACATGATCAAAGATAGTTACTTCAAATCATGAAAGTTTGAGAAGGGAATCCGTAGAGAGATCCAAGATGACATAATGACCTGGTATATCCCCACCTATGTTGGGGTGATAGAGTGAGAACTTATGATGGAGAGATTCCTAGAAGAGAGATTCCAGAGAGCTAATGTTGCCGATAGGCATGATAGGGTTGAGTCTTCTTTAGAAGTAGGTTGGTGTTATAGGTTCCAGAAGAGGAGACCCTTCTGTGATCTGGCTCAGGTGTGTGGTCACCCAGTTTAGGGGTAGTTAAGAGAACTATGGAATCCTATAATGGGATAAAACTAAACTGTTGATGGGTGGGGTCACTTGACCTAAGACTGACTGACCAGGGGTATTGAGAATCCAAGGTAGGCAGTAGATGTACCACCACTGTAGAGAAATCGTTGTGATCTGGGATCTCCCTGGTGGGGATAGGGCGGCCCCAAGGGAGGCGAAGCTAGAAGAGGAGTCAGAGGATCTATAGGGGACATAGGTATGAGGTTCTCACACCACCACCACTAGGTGGCCCACATTAGGCTTAGGGAGCTGGTGGCTGGGGCTACAGGCAGCTCTAGGCTTTGGATGTATACAACCTGGCATCCCGTAGGAAGATTCGTGGTATGATATGTGTTTACTCTACTATTTCCTTAGTATCAATAAAAGTAATGGATATCCATTATTTTATCTCTCACATATTTATGTTGGATCTGGACCTCTAAGTAGAGATTCTAGCACAACAGCCATGCCTTTGGTTAATATAGGGAATTATTTCCTTGTATCTTTCATCTGTTGGCAGTGCAAGCTATCACTTGGAGGAGAGAGTTTCATTTGGGACCTATCAGTCATCATGATGGAAACCTATAATTTCATATTGGTCAAGGTTTTTCTTTCCATAGTTTGAGCACAGATTGACTGTTACCGTAGGCTAGTCAGATCCCTATGTGCTAATCGGACGAGGTAACCCTTTCTCGGTCAGAGAGACCTCATAGTAGGATGAGTGGGTGATGTGAGTAAGAGGTTACATCTTATTACCCATAATCTAGTGAGTATTAAACTTGGTGAAGTACACTCTTTAGGCATATGGATCCCTTCAGTTGTGGAAGATTATAGGGATGTCATTCCCAAAGATGTTATGGGACTACCACCATGTCCAGAGTTAGAGTTTTGTATTGACTTAACACTTGGCACTACCCAGATATCTTCTAAATCATATTGGATGTCACCCATTGAGCTCTGGTAGATGATTTTTCAGTTATAGGACCTTCACAAGAATGGTTTCATTAGACCTGGTGTATCCCCCTCAGTGACTACAGTCTTGTTTGTAAAAAATGCAGATGGGAACTTACATCTTTTAATAGATTGTCATCACATGAATCAAAACATGATAAAGAACAAGTAAACCATTCCATTGATTGGTGGCCATTTTGATCAGTTGTGTGGTGTGAGATGGTTATCCATGATTGATCTCAGTTCTGGCTACAACATGTTGCGAGTTTGTGATGATGACATTCTAAAGTTGGCCTTTAGATGCATCTATGGACACTACAAGTTCCTAGTTATACACTTTGGTGTGAAAACTCCCTACAACATTTAATGGATTTGATAAACTTGATCTTCCATCCATATTTGGAGTATTTTTTCATTATCTTCAACAACAACATACTCTTCTACTCTACGATAGTGTAGGATAATGTTGAGCACTTGTTGAGGGTCCTTGATCAATATCAAGAGCCCCGACCTTACGGTAAGCTCTAAAAATTCCAATTTTAGATACAACAGGTTCACATTATTTTTGAAAGTCATTTTTGGGTAGGGTTTACCCATAGATCAAGTGAAGGTTGAAGTAGTTCTTTCTTGGTAGCCACCCAAGAATGTTCTGTGGTGCAGAGCTTTCTTGGCTCTGTGGGGGTACTAATTGAGATTTTTTGAAGACTTCTCTAGAATAATATCCCCATTAAATGCTTTGATGTGGAAGGGACAATTGTTTCCCTGGTTTGAATAGTGGAAAATGGCCTTCAAGGAGTTTAGGTATAGGCTGATGAGAACTCCAGTTTTGAGACTACTAGAACAAGAAGTTGCATTCATGATATATTATGAAACCTTAGGGTAAAGGCTCAGTTGTGTGATGATGCAATGATAGGCATCCATCATATATGGTTCAAGGAAGTTGAGACCCAATGAGAAGAACTACACGACTCATGATCTGGAGTTAAAATCGGCTGTATTCTTATTGAGGATGTTGAGAAACTACCTTCTAGGATAGCACATTATGGTTTACTTAGACAACCGGAGTCTTAGGTACGTCTTCACTTAGAGCGACCTAAACATAATGATGTGATGTGGGTTGGATTTTCTGAAGAACTATGACTTCATAATATTTTATACTCTAGGGAAGGGAAACATTTTAGAATATTTCTTAGCAGGAGGCGCCAAGCTCCCCATGTGTTAGAAGATTTAGAGAAGTTAGCTTCCCTATAGCAAATTGTGATGAAGCAGGAGGGTACAATTTTCCTACAGTTGATGGTGTTGAATCCTAGGCTCTTAGAGTGTCTGAATGGGTCTTAGTTAAGATACATTGACTGTGAGGTTCTACACGGTCAAATATCCAAAGATGATTTTCCATATGGATATTATAATGGCGGGGATAATGAGATATTGTTCCAAGGGTGATAAATGGTTCCAATAGGTATGTGGGAGGAAATGATGCAGGATTTCCATACTTCTCTCTTAGATGTATATCCCAGTGTCGGGAAAATGTACATGGATCTTCAGTGGAAGTTTTGGTGGTCTATCATGAGACGAAGTGTACCTGAGTTCATCTCATGATGCCTTACTTTTCAGAATGTGAAGTTTGAGCACCAGGTTCCAATTGGTTTTTTCCGGCCACTTGATATGCTGGAGTGGAAATGGGATGACATATCCATTGAATTGGTCACAGAGATTCCATGCACAGCAAAGAGCCACAACACCATCTGGGTGATAGTGGACTGAATTATAAAGTAGAGACACTTCTTTCCTATCTAAGAGAATAGTTTGTTGGAGAGTTTGGGGTAGAAATATATTTGATAGATAGTATTCATGCATAGGGTACCCTCGATGATTATCTCCGATCATGATGCTATTTTTACATCATGATTATGGAAAGGCCTATTGGAGGAATTAGGGACCCAGCTACAGATGAGTAAAAAATTACACCACTATACCAATGGGAAGACCGAGCACACTATCCAGGTGCTAGAGGATATATTGAGATACTACATCGTATATTTCATAAGGATATATGAGGATCACCAGCCTTTGTTAAAGTTTTCACATAACAAGAACTACCACTCCACTATCATCATGTCATCTTTTTGAGGCCATATTAGGGAGACCCTGTAGGTCACCCTTTTGTTGGATGGAGATTGGAGATTCATCTCTTATGGGCCTGAAGTCAGTGCAATAAACGATAGAGAAGGTGAAAGTCATCCAATAATGGATTACGATGTCCTATAGTAGGAAGAAGTCCTACGTAGATTGCCATCGTAGACCCTTGGAGTTCGAGCAGGGAGACCACATCTTATTAAGAGTCACCCAATGAAGTGGAATGCAGAGGTTTGGACAAGGAATAAAGATATCCATAAGGTTAATATAGTGTTTTAAGATCATATAGTGGATTTTTTTAGGTTTCCTACCACCTCACCTTACCCCCATAGTTGGAGCGGGTGCACGAATTTTTATACGTGTCACAGTTGAGGAGACATGTGCATGATTCTATGCATGTTATTGACTAGGAAGAGCTGGACATCAAGGATGGAGCCAACTTTTTAGAGAAACCAGTGGTAATCAGGGACCAACAGAAGTGGACCCTATGAGTAAAGACCATCCCTCTGGTTCGTGTGTTGTGCCAGCCCAGAAATGTGTAGTAGAGTTTTTGGGAGTGAGAGAGCTAGATGTGGGCTCAGTATCCCGATTTATATGTTTAGTTTTTCTTTTTCGAGATAAAAATATTGAATGATTGAATGATGTAGAGAGTCAATTTTTTTCACATAAAAACATTGAAATATTTATTAATATCATTTTAGAGTTAGGTGCTGAGACGACGTTTGATTTTGAGGCCCGGTGTGCCCAGAATTAATTTTTATTAAAATATTAAATATATTTTATATTATACATGGACAATTAATTAAATAAAAAATAATTCTTAAATGGTTCATCAAAAAAAAATCTGAGACCACGGTTGGGTCCAGAATGCGGTGTTTCTCTTAGGTGAGACATAAAATGTGTCGGCATGGGATGTCCAAACCCCTTGCTCATTAAAAAAATGTTTATGTAATTAAATGAATTACTTAAATATTTTTATAAACTAATATAGGTTTATAAATTCATGGTTATGAGATTTTAAACTCATAATATGATTTTTCTAATGGCCTATACTCTCCTCCTCCCATTTCTATTGGCGAACAACACATGAAGAATGAATGACCCATAAAACCTTGGATCTAGATAGATCAAGACAGAATTGATACTCCTCATTTGTCGATGAACACATTATTTGTCAACAGAGATGAATATTATATAGTAAGGTCTATTATTTATCATTTTACACCTTATATTAAATTTTTGAACAAGTTGAAACTTTATTATTCGACCTGTGCCTTCAAATTCAACCTTTTCATGAGCCCGAGTTATGGTATTCAATTCTCTATCGGTTGTTCTAACCCGAGTTGTGTAATTACGATCGATTGGAAAATAATTATTGGACAATGATCAAATTTTTTTAGCACCTTTCCCCCTTGATTTCTTCACATTATTCACCATGGAATTCCATTTAATTCTAGTTAGATGATTTTTGGGAGACTTGAGCTCGATTAGGCACCCAAAAACCATACAAAATCATGGATTGACAAAACTTTATGAGAGAGGAACTGATCTAGAAATAGAATGATACAGGGATAAAGAATCTAAAGGTTTCTTTAAAATCTTATAAGGAAAAAATCCATGATGGTGATTAGAAGATCTGGCCAAACCCCTGTTTTCGAATGAGTTCGATTCAGGAAGAACATCGATGTAATCCCACATTCTTCAGATAGACCTAATGTTTTTCGAGATAAATTAGGTGAATATGACTGTTGATGGAGAAGATTTTAAGTGTGGATGAATATTTGGGATAAATATGGAGTTTTAGGGGAAATCCTGACTACATGACATGTTCAGTGAAGAAAAAATGACGTGTATCCTCCCTCAACAGTGGTTCTAGGGTTTGGGAAAAGATAAGGATGACATGGTGTGTAATTTCCTTGACACGTAGTGTCCCTCCTCTCCATGTGAGATGAACCATGTGGAGAAGAACGTGACCAAGCACACACCCCATGCTGAGCACAATGGAATGAATTAGTCACATAGGTAGAATCATGTGCATTCCAACATGTCGTGTACTGAAATGCACAGACAGGGACTCTAGGTACCTGAAAACAGATAGTAGACACAACCATGTCCCCTAATATACGAGACATTCTGTGTAGAACACCTATACAGAGTGTTCTATGACATGGGATGGGACATGTGTCCAACCAGAGAAATGACCAAATAGTAAAGAGGGGCCACACACTATGTGGGACCCCTCACACATCGTGTACTATTTGAGTTCCCCTAAGAAAACTTCAATCCTCAATATCTTCTTCATTTGAACTCAGATATTGACATATAGGATGATAATGTTGTGTTTTTTCTCTGTAGAACTTGATGGTGGCCTCTAAATTAGATTTCAAGATACGATGTGGTCGTTTTGGGTTAGAAAACATTGATATGACACCCGACGATGGTGGAAATCAGAAAAACTTACCAGGATGACCTTTCAGGTTGACCCTCTAGTAGGATCTGGGCAATGTAGTCCCCAAAGAACATTTGGTTTGAACCTGTAGTTGGGTTCGTTAGTGTAGTCCCCGATGAGAGATACTGAGTTGACGCTCTAGCTAGGCAGGGTAGTGTAGTTCCTGATGAGAGATACTAGGATGACCCTCTAGCTGGGGTGGGTAGTTCAGTTCTTAATGAGAGATATTGGGCTGACCCTCTAGATGGGCTGAGTAGTGTAGTACATGATGATAAATATCGGGCAAACCGTCATGATGGGGTATGTAGTGTAGTCCCCAACCAGAGATACATGGATAACCTTCGAGTTGGGTTAGGTAGCATAGTCCCTGATGATACTAGGATAACCTTCCACCTGGGTTGGGTAGTGTAGTCCCCTACAATTCATAGAAGACCCTCAACTGTATAACATAGTTGTGAAGCATGGCTTGATATACCTAACAATTCACCTGAAAGAGGGACGCATTCCCTAGTGAGATACGTCCTTGTGACACGACCTAAAACCCTACAGGTGAGTCAATTCTTCTTGAATTGGATAGTATCTAGGTTTAGTGATTTAAGAACCTTTGAGTTATGTCTCCTAATATGACACATGAGGTGTTGGGAATTGTAGATGGTTTTACCTTGGAACTGTTGGCTACTCATCTTTTTGGGCTGAGCTGTGAGATAGAGATCCCCTTACTATTTCATTTGGGATTATTTGACTGATCACACACATACACAAAGAGATATATATATATATATATATATATATATATATATATATATCGAGTAACAATACCCACTCCTTGGATCTCGGTTACTCTCCTTCTAGGGTAGGAAAAGATGTGCCGGGTATGCCACATGATTTTCATGTCTAGATTCTCATGGTTGGATGAGTCCACTCTCCTTCTATAGGTTATGAAGACTCAATGAGGAGTTCATATCTTTACCATATAGAGCTCTTTGTGATTGTATGAGTCTACTTTCACACCCTTATCGGGTTGAGATGCACTCTTTCTGCTCTGTTTTATTATACCATATTCTATTTACTGCATCAATTTCATTGTATCTCATACTGCTCCCACTTCTCCTTTTTGGGTTATTCTACTGGGTATGTATATACTCACCCTACATGGGATTTACCAGTATGTGTAGTTTCTCATGTAGATGGAAAACATGTCAGTCATGACTACACAAGAACATAGGGATATGGGTTGTGAGGACCACGTATGGTGGTCATAGTTGTGATATGGGAGCTGGGATCTCTCGATAAATACTCCTTTCTAGTTTTCTTCATGTTGGGACCAAATTCTTGTTTGGGAATGTTTTTTCCTCTTCAGGTTCCAATATTCTATACTGCACCCTCATACTATCTAAATGTTCATGAATGTTAATGTTACTTGAAAAGAGTTTCATATTTTTCTACTTTCCTCTACACTTTTTCATTGAGTTGGGTGTGTGCATGTTTACATGTTCTTAGGAAAAGGAATCCCTATGTTTTTGTGCCTTTAGCGCTTTTCTCCAACCCCTGGATTATGGAGGTGGGCTTGGGGTAGTTGTGGATCAAGCCCCAGCATGGTTCTGGTCCTTACAATGATTTAACCATGATAATGTTTTTATTAATAGCATTGAATGTGGTAATGGAAAGTGAAACTCATCATCCATTAAATCATTGAATCAAAACTTCATAGGTGACGTTTTCATTTTTAGGATAAAATTATAAGGGATGATATTTTATGATGGATATTACATTAACAAAATAAAATTCTTGTATTTATATTAAAATAGAGTTATCATATCACTTTGTATAGCGATGAGGAAAAATTTGAAGAAATAGAGAATTTAAAAGGGAAAGGAGGATTTTACCTCTTGAATATCATCTCCTTGAGAATTTATTTAAGGCACCTGGGTTTGGTATTTTAGTGATACTATAAAATAATGGATGTGTGAAAGGGGGTTTGGGAGAGTAATTTTTCAGAATATTGGTAATATCAAAATTTTATAAGGTGTGAGGAGAAAGGGTGGTGATAAGTGGTATTTATAAGGTAATGAGAGTGGTGTTTTTGATTATTATATTCATTAGTTAATTTTTTTGGCTCAATACTATAAATAGTACTAATTCTTGGGACTATGTACAGTAACTAGACAATTTCAGTTAAAACTAGTGCTGTTTTAATTCATCCATAATGAAAAAATCATTTATTTGTCTTATAATGTTAAATACCATAAATTACCATATTTCACTATTCACACAAATTAAACTATTTTATAAAAATCATAAAAATTCACCCAAACCATTTTTCACTATGTAGATTTAAAAAAGGGACTCAATTGTATGAAAATAATTATCTGAATATGAGAAATTGAATTTTTAATTAAATATTCATTTATTTGAAAAATGATGATTTTAAAATTATATTGGGTTTTTTAACCCATTGAAAAAATAATTAAGGTCTCACAAGTTTATATTATAATTATAAAAAAACATAATGTTAATTTATGAATATATTTTATTTAAATAACTTTTCTTTTAAATCATTATATTAATTATAATATTGTAAATAAACATTTATGTTTTATTAAAATACCAACACTTAATTTATCATTTTTAAAAACATTAATTTATTTTTTAAATGATATATATATATATATATAACATATTTTCATTTATAAGTTTCCTATGTTTTATTTGTACTTTTATAGGCGAGGTTACTATTCTAATGGCCAGATTACTACTCCTAATAGTCACATTACTATTCCAAGGATCGTGTTAGTATTCAAAAATTATATATTTATTAATTTCTATAAATAACTGTTACTTAATTCACTTATATTTTTTATTAAGGTTATAATTATACTTTCATATTGATAATAAATATTTTATTTTTAACATTATGTATAATTTTGACCACTTTATTTGTGAGTGTGGTCATTCTAGTGGATCAAGAAGAACCAAATTATCCTATTCTTATTAACATATTTTATATATATTGCCCCACTATAATATTTGGAATTATTATTGGTTTATTTTATGAATAACACATCATTCATCCATTATGAGAATAATATTTTTTTTGGTTTCTCTATGTGATGTCTGTGATGACTTAATTTTAAGAAGGGATATTCCATTAGTAAAATTATGGGTCGTTACATTCTTCACCACTTATGAATTTTCTCCCTTGAAATTTCATTTTACATACTATGGGGAAAATTGGTGATGGTACTTCTACTTCTTTCCATCCTCTGGTTCCCATGTTGCGCCTTCATATTTATGATTCCCATGTAGTACTTTTACTATGTTAGTTGTCTTGTTTTGAAGAAAATTATCTCTATAGTTCATAATCTTCACTAGATTATCCTTACAAGAGAGGTCATTTTACAACAATACCACCTCTGAATTAAGTACATGTGAAGGATATGGTATGTAATTTCTCAAGAGGGATACATGGAATACGTCATGTATATGAGACATTGTTGGTGGAATTGCTACACGATAGTCCACATCTTCGACATGATGATGAATCTCAAAGGGGCTAATGTACTTGGTACATAGATTTACTTTCTTCCCAAATCTCATGAACCTCTTCTATGGAGATATATAGAGTAATACATTGTCACTAACCTTAAACTCCAAGTCTAATCAATGATTATCTGCATAGCTCTTCTGTCAATTTTGGGTTTCCTTAAGGTACTGCTAAATGATTTTCACCCTTTCTGCAGTTTCTTCGGCCATTTCAGGTCCTAGTATCTTACATTCCCCAACTTCATCCTGTAATGATGTTGTTCAAGATTCTAAATAAGTATTACAGTGTCTGAATAGTCCTCTTAGATTATGCATCATTTTTATAATGATAATATCTAATGAACTTTTACTGATTATTTAGAACATGTTGGGTATTTTTTAAGAGCATGGAGGAAAATATCAGGTCATGATTGGATATAATTGAAAATGGTAATCCATTAGCCTCACTACTTGTCTTATGTTTATCCGTGCAATTCTTTCATGAGAGAATTATTCTAGAATCACAACAATGGGATCTGGATTTGTTATATGATCCAAAACAACCCATATAGAATCATTTCATCCAGATGTCTTTGGAAGTCCAGTGAAAAAGTCCGCAGTGATGTCTTTCCATTTTCCATGTTGGTATGGGTAATGGTTGCATCATAATTTTAGAATTTTTTCCTTTGAGACTTAACTTGTGGACATACCAGAAACTTTGATATATATTCATCGATCGCTTTCTTCATATTGTCCCACCAATAATGTCTTTGAGATCTCAATTCATATTTTTTCTCCTTGGGTGGATAGAGAAATTTGATCTATACACATAATTAAAAATTTATTTACGTATCTTATGATCCTATGGTACACATAATTATGACCTAAATCTTATGACCGCTTCCTCATCAATTTTAAACTCAAATGATTTCACTTTTTGATAGATTCCACCTTATTATGAATTTCCACCTCATATCTTTGAGCATATTTTATCTTCTCTAAAATCGATGGTTGAACAATAATTTGGGAAAGGATTTATGATTTTACTTCCATAATGATTCCCATGTCTATCCTTTGAAATTCTAAGAAGATTGGATCCATCTCAATTATCATCATTAATAAAGTTGCTGGATCCTTTCTACTTATAGAATCCACCAATTTATTTTCTTAACTAGGATGGTAAGGGATTTTGAAGTCGTAATGCTTGATGATATATAACCATCATTATTAGAGAATATTAATATCCTTTTCTATGAATAAATATTTGAATCCCTTTTGATTAGTATATGTCACACACTTCTCCCCATAGAGATAATGACTTTATATTTTCAATGAAAAGATCACAACTACCACCTATAGATCATGCATGGGATTGTTTTTATGATGAACTATGAACTACCATGAGGCATAGACATTCTCATTATCACTTTACATCTATGAAAAACATTATCCCTTATTTTAGGAATTGTTTTATACCAAAAAGGGCTCCCATCTTATTGGTCATTTAAGTTATTGTTCAGTGATAAGAAACGTTTTCAACTCTTTTAGAACTATTCAAATTCACTAGTCCAGAAAAAAAATTCCCCCTTATGATTCAACTCGGTTAATGGGTTTGAAAATCATGATATGTTCTTCAAAAATCACCAGTAATACCAATATAGGCCAAGGATACTACAGATATTTGTTACAGATACCAGTATAGATCTCTACTAGATTGCCTTTATTTTAGAAGGATCCATAAATATTCCTTTTTTGGTGATAAAATGACCCATGAATGATACTTCCTCCATCCAGAAGTCACATTTAATATAATTTTCATATAGTTTATCCTGCCACAAATTGTTTCACATAGTATTCCAATAATCCTTGTCTTCTTACTTACTCTTGGATTATATGAGAATATCATCTGAAAAGATTACCACCAATTTTGTGAGGTAATATATAAATAAAATATTCATCTGGTCTCTGAAAATTTCAAGATCATTAGTGAGTCTGAAGGGAATAACTACGAACTAAAAGTATCTATAACTCATTATAAATACAGACTTAGTAATAACATCATTCTTCAACATTAATTGGTGATATCCAGACCAAAGGTCCACCATAGAGAAATAATGGGCCCCATATAGTCAACTAAAAAATTCATCTTTCTATTGTAGGGGATAATTGTTCTTTATCTTGACTTTTTTTGAGATCATGATAAAATTTTCAGAGGCACATTGATTCATCCTTCTTTTTAACTAATAGGATTGGTGAACTCCATGGTGAAGAACTTGGTTGTGTTAATCTCTTGTCTAAATTTTTTTTGACTTCTTATTCAGTTATTCGTAGTAAATGGTGTCCATTCTATAAGGAGAATTTGATATAGGAAATGATCCAAGAATAAGTTCAGTTGAGAACACAACCACATGGTCAGGAGGACGACCATGAATATTTTCAAGGAATAGATTAGTGTAATCCCTCATAATGGGTATGTCTTTAAGAATTATTATATACATTTTCTAAATAATTTGATCTATATATACTATCTAATAAGGAAATAATATCCACAATTGATATGATAATTTTGAAGTAGATTCATGATCCTACTTATAGTTGTATGGAATTGGAGGATAACTCAGATTATAAAGAGTGATCTCCATTTCCCAAAAATTGATGTTATCTTCGTATAATGAAATACTATTCAGGCCTAACATGGAATCAAAAACCATAAAAGGAATTAAGATGAGATATAATGGGAGATTCTGTCCAAAAAACACCGCTTAGGGAAGAATTATATACTTTAGATGGAATAATTTCCCCATTTTTTATTCTCACAAATAACTCAACCATCATATTTTGATGTGGTGTTTGAATGGTATTAATAAACATGAAAGACATGAATGAATGCGTAGAACCAGAATCAAAAAGTACATTCACTATTCTTGAATGAATAACTAGTGTACTTATCACCATATCATTATTGGGTTCTACTTTAGTAGTAGTGATGGAACATGCTCTTCCTTTTTTACCTTGGTGGTTGCTAATTTTGATAGCCTATGACAACCCTTGGCGTAGGGAATTGGTTTGTATAATTCCCATGTAAATTTTAGTTGAAATTCTTCACTACATGATATGTTTTGATCTGAACCAACCTATATTATTCTTCATTAATGGACTTCTTCAAATCTCTTTGGGATTTTTTTTCATTGGGACTATCTCTCCCACATTATAAGTATATTCTTCCACCCTTAGGTAGTTTCTTGGTGGCTTCTTACAATAATTTTTTCATGTGGGATGTTGGGTTTTATTTCCTTCATTGGATTTATATGTTGACCCTCCCATATTAAAAAATATTTTCCACCTTTTGTCTCTAAGCCCACAAGACCACTGAGAGTATGAAATTTCCATATAAACCTTAATATTATAATAAAAAATTTCATTATAACCATCGTAGTTTGAAATCACCAATGATTTTCAAAGAAGCATCATTTATACACTAAATAATCAATAAAATTTACTTTTAGTGTTCATGAAAACAGTATAGGAGTATCATGAAAGTATTCTAAAGTTTTATTCATACTACTAAATAGACCCATAATTATTTCTCATCAGTTCGATGAACTCCCTATCTTTATAATAGTGAAGAGTTTATGGAAAATATTTTATGTGAAATATTCTCATTAATCCTTCATCATCCATGGAATCAATTTCATCCTTAAAATTTGTTTTTTTGACTAGTTTCCACTACTGATCAGCTTCCCCCTCAAAAATATAAACCACTAGAAAAAATTTCTCAACTTCTAATCACTTACAGTTAGATAATATATTCTCAATGGAGTTAATTAATTTTTTTTAATGACATGTAAATCAGAAGTTACACTAAATATAAGAGGAATTTTCATATAATTTATTCAGGAAAAACATTCTATTTATTATCATATGGAGGTATTTTTTTATTATTTATGTTATTATTCATAACTTGATCTAGTTTTTCAAGTATTTTCCTATGTTTTTAGGACCCCATTACCATCATATTTGGCATCGCATTAGGGTAATTTTCCCAATTCTTATCATAATTATTATTGGAAAGTGTTATTCTATTACCCACTATTAAATAAGATATAAGAAATAAAAAAACATTAGGGGGATTGAATATTTAGATAATAATAATATAAAAAGGTACCATTGAACATTGATAGATAAACTTATAAATCAAAAGGAAATCCTAACTTATGATTCCCTATGTTTCAATATAGGTTTTACATGATTATAGAGTTATCCATAGGGTTCTTACTAACAAATTCTAGTAATAATATATAATAAAAACTAGGCTATGATCTGATACCAACTATAAAGATGCTGTCTCTTTACAAATAATATTACATGATTTTATGAATAATTATAGAAAAAAAACTAACTGAGGATTATAAATTATAGTGTCTTTGGAAGATTAGATATATAAAATTGAACTATAATAAAACATATATTTATTAATCTTTCATAATGAGATTATAACTTCTTTATATATCTTATATTTTTATATAATAACCCGGGGAATACATATGAAAAATGATGAGAAAAATATCCCAGTAAGAGAATACACTTGGTAATAAATCATAACACATGAGTTTTAAGGAATAACATGATAACATAAAATGAATGGCACATGGATAATCATATGGAAGCATAACAAATAGAACATGAAATCATATGATCATAGAAACATAAAAATTTGGTAGCAACATATAACATGACATAAATACGAGTCTAGGATAACTACCATGACTAAATCACACGGTGCGGAAATTCCAATTATGTTTTGGATTTACTCCCAAATCCCATACATGAAATATCATGAGACTAAATATTACCAAATTAATTGGATTTATAACTAGGTGAACACATTATAACATGTTCAATCAAATGTGTTCTATATGAATAATTAAACATAATGGATAAACATAAGGGTTACCCATGGAAAGAAATTGGTATCGTAATCATTGCATAAGGCGTAACCAGTGGAAATATGATATCGGTGTCCATGAAATAATGCATCTAAAACACACATGGAAATTAATTAGGATATATATATATATAATTATAAATAATTTCCAACTGATGTGAAAACATGTATAAAGAGTTATTGTGTAACTTTGCAAATGTACCACTTCAGCACAGTTCTAGGGAAAAGAATAAAGAATATTTAAAAAGGATAAAGGGATAATTGTTTACATAAAATCAGAATTTCAAAAAGATAGTTTTTAAATATAAAATGAGTGATTTGAAAAAATGTGGCTTAAAATATTTTATGGAGTGTATATGAAAATGAGTAAGAAATTAATATGTTCTCTTAATTGGGATAGCTTATCGAGAGGAATTGAGAATAGAACCTTTTAAAAAATTTATTTACCCATAAAATAAAGATGAATTGAACTATATAAGCATTTTCGGAACACATAAACTGAATTAGTGAGAATTATATATAAATAAATATGAAATAAATAGGGGTAAGGTGATATAAAATATAACTCAAAATAAAAATTTAGGTATAGAGAGATCCATTATCTTATTTAGGAATATGTTTTCCACTTGCACCGAATGTATTGGATAATAAAATTATATTTCTTAATAATTTAATTCAGAACCTATTAATCACATATTTGATTTATTATAATTTTATTAAGTTTATTAATGTCCATTTTGATGGGTTATAGGGTTAAATTATGTAACTCGGAGAGCATTTGTTTCATGGTTTCATGGTCGGTTCGCTTGTGTAAAATTTTGGAAGTTATTGTCGAATGGAAGAGAAAATATAGAAGTGGAATAAAATGTAATTTTATTACATACATAACTTTAAGTGGTCTAATAAATCATTTTGTTTTCATATATGAGAATGACTCATTAGAACAAACATTAATGAAAAATGTTTTGTTTATTTTTCCAGTTTTTAAACTTATCCTGAAGTAATATCATTTTATTTCACATTATGTGTATATATTTATTCCAAAACATGTTATATGTTTTAATATACATATTTAAATATTATTTAATTATAATATTTGTTTTTTACCATCCTTTATGGGGGTAACA
Organism: Viscum album; assembly: GCA_963277665.1. Lineage (NCBI taxonomy): Eukaryota > Viridiplantae > Streptophyta > Magnoliopsida > Santalales > Viscaceae > Viscum > Viscum album. The sequence continues at coordinate 46,536,543 of OY728156.1, forward strand.
GAAACAAAAACTCATCGTTTAGAAATGTGGTGAATCGACACTTCATGGCGATGCTTTCATTTTTATAACAAAAGAAGAATAAAATCTATTTGATGATGAATATTACTTTAACACATTAAAATTATAGTACATATATGATATTGGATATATCCTGTCACTATTGGTACGGGTTAAGGAAAAGTATATTAATGAAATAATTCAAAAGAGAAATAAGGAGGATTTTACCTCTTAAATATCGTCTCTTTGAGTATGTACTTAAGGCACTTGGGTTTGGTAATTTGGTAAGAATAGAAATAAACTAACATGGGGAAGAGTTTTGGTAGAGTAATTCCATAGAATATTGGCATGCTTCAAATCATAGAAGGTGTGAGGACAAGGGGTGGATTTATATGGAGATGAGAGGGTTCTTTTTGATATTATATTCATTAGCCTTTTAATTTGGATCAAGAATTATAATAATGTTGATTCCGATGACTATGTGTAGTAAATATTCCATGTTATTTCTAAGTAATAGGTGTTTACATCATCCATGAAACAAAAATTCATGTATTTGTCTTTCAATGTTAAAAACTGTAAATTACCATATTTGACTATTCACAAAAATTCAAAAAAATTAGGAGAATCTCAAAAATTCTCCTAAATTTATTTGATGTTTATAATTAATAAATTTACTAAATTTGATGAAAATAATTTTCTTACCAATTGAAATTTAATTTTTAATTTAATTGATCATTTATAAATAAATACCGATTTTAATATTTTCATCAAGTTTAAAACATTTGAAAAATTAATTAAGGTCTCATAAAATTATCCTATAATTATAATAAATCTTAATATTAATTTATGAATCTATTTTATGAATATAAATTTTATTTTAATTAATTATATTATTTAATAAATTGAAATTGAAAATTTATGTTTTATAAAAATAAAAATAGTTTATTTATCATTTTTAAAAAAATTATTTACATATAAGTGGATATTAACAGATCAATTTTTCATTTATAAGGTTCCTAAATTTTATTTATAATTTCATGTGCAATGTTACTATTCTAACGTACAGATTAATATTCCTAATAGTCGCATTTCTATTCCAACGACCAAGTTACTATTCCAATAGTATATATTCCTTGATTTCTATAACTACCACTTATTTCATTCATTCTTCATTAAATTATATTTTATATTAAGGTTATATATATATATTCATATTAAAAATGAATATTTTGTAGTTAATATTATGTTTTATCTCTATATAATCGTTCGTGAGTATGTTTATTCTAGTAGATCGATCATATCCAAATTATCTTATTCATATTGTCTTATTTTATATATATTGCACTAATAATATATTTGGAATTCTTATTTTTCTGTTTTCGAACTAATGTATCATAGTTAATTTATAAGAATAATATTTTTTGGTTTCTATATGTGTTTTTTGTACTGACATAATTATTAGAACGAATATTCCATTGATAAAAAATTGGTTCATTACAAATATAGATTATATATATTAATTTGGTGGATGGAATTTTTATTCCAGAACTAAATAATTATATGCAAGAATACATAATTGAATAAAACATAAGATAATAAATATTTCATACGGTGTAATATTCGTGAAGTTTATATGAATATGTTATATATTAAATTGGTATGACATTAAAGTAAAACCTCCAAAAATTATAAGTGTAAGATTCCTTCCATATAAAAACAATACAAGATGTTGATCATCGAACCAAATTGGTCATGCTAAAGTTGGGTTCCCATATAATATTATGTGTAATGTAATTCAGTAATTGGTGACCTTAATAATATTATGTGACTTTTATTTTCATTTTTTTGGGTTACACTTAGCTAGGATACCCTAATAGGATTAGGTCATTTGGAGAGTAAAGTTGAATTAATCCATAAGATAGATTTTCCAAAGGGGTTTCCACTCAAATATCCACAAATAATATGTGATATGATTGTAATTATTTGATATCTACTAACTAAGTAATGTCGTAACACTAAATCAACCTAATAAATAGTGAAATTTTAGTCTTGGATCATTAAATTCATATGAAATACAGGGTAATTATTTTTAGTTTGAGTATTTTTTTTAAAATTTACTAATGAAAATTTTAAAAACATAATATTCACCCATAGATATTTATTTTTGTAGATTATAACATGCATCACATTTATCATTTTGATATGTATTGTAAAAAGTCTTCATAAAACATTTATATATTGGTATCTAATGTTGAAAAGTTTCCGTGAAGAGAATAATTCCAAGTATATGAATGTGAATGTAATTGAAATTAATTTCTCCCATTTTAACTCAAGGGTATTAAATATCGGGTCTGCATTACATATTTGTGCTGATGAACATAGAATAAAATATATAAGATAATTGATGAAATGTGAATTAGATCTATATATTAATATTTTAGAAATAGTTTCTTCATTCTTGGTAGAAACTTATGATCTAAATCTAAATAAGTGATCAGTTTTATAATTTGAAAACAATTAATATGTCATTTCTATAAATATAAATTTTGTTTTGTATCATGTTTAAAAAAGATTGTATTTTATTTAATTATTAAAAACATTATTATTTATACATATATATGAATGAAATGATTTATGGAATCAAGAATATCATTAATGATTTATACACCATGAATATTGATTGTACTATCTATAAAATTTAAAATTAGAAGGACAAGGTTGATTATAACCTCACATACCTTTGGAAATATTTCCTTGGAAATATAAATGAATGTCACTTTTAAATTATATATAGATATATATTCTTGGAATCATTAGATTAGGATTGTTCTGATAAATCTAAACCATGATTACTATAAACAATGACCAAATAACCTATTATTGAAAAAGGTTCTGGGACCAGAGGACTATTTGATCTTATATTTAGTGATGTATGTGAACCAATGGGTACAAAAAATAGTTTTGGGTTTAGGTGATTTGTAAACATTACCAATTAATTTAGTTAGTATGGTTTTGTGTTTCAAATTAGACAAAATTATAAAACATTTTAAAAGTTCAAATAGTGAAAAAATAAAGTACAAAATATACTATTTTTTAGGATTATATGATCATAATAAGGTGGTGAATTAATTATAAAGGAATTAATTTTTTATCTGAGATATTGTGCAACTGTATCATATCTCACTCTTCCTAAACCACCAAAGTTCAATAGTGTGTTTGAGAGAAGTAATTTTACCCTTTCTCACATGGTTCGATCGATGATGATTTAGTGTGACCTTCCCATTTCAATTTGAGGATATGATCTGAAATTTGTTACATTCATACCTAATAAAAAACTATCTAAATGTTTTTTAAGGACAATAAATAGAGTTGTAAACATCCCAAAATTAATTTTATGATGATTTATGGTTGACAAAAACTTGTAATACATTTTTTCTTATAAACATAAAAGTAAATCAAAGAAATTATTTTTTTTTCTATCACATTGAAAATATGGGATATTATTTTTGTAATCTAATTGAACGTGAAGATTATATGTCTATAACTTGTATATTCCATAATAATGAATATATTAGTTAAATATTTAGTGGGAGGAATGTAAAAATTAGATATTTTTATAACCACAAAACATGGAGTGTTCCTAAGGAAGATGTTGTGAGCATTAAAAGAAGTGTTAATGAAGAGAAAAATACATAAGTTACATAAGAAACATAATGTTCTACAAGGATTCATCAGTAGTTAAATATATCTATATTTCTTATGGAAAATGATGCTAAATTAATGTTTATAACAGAGGAACCAACACTGAGATTATTTTATGAGTTATGATTATGATAAATGGTTAAAATTCAGTGAAATTGAAATCAAACCTATGTAGAATAACTAATTTTTGATCATGGAAGAGAAACTAGATGGGTTGATACCCCGAGCGTAAAATTGGGTTGTACTCAAGAAAATTGATATGGATAGTATAATGTCCACTTATAATTATTTCGTGTTCATATAGAATTATAGATAATTTATGGTATTGATTATAAAGATATATTTTCACCTATTGTGTTGATAAATTCTATTCACATATTTTCTTACCAGAACAACTAAATGTGATTATGATATATATTTAATAGATTTCAAAAAAAAATTATATAATGATATTTTATTTGATGACTTGAATATAATATATCCTAATGGTTTTGATCTTACAAATTAGTATAATAAGTTTTAAAATTTTCAATGCTTCATTTATGGGTTGAATAAAGCCTCTTGGAGTTGGAATATACGATTTAATGTTTTATTCTTAGAGTTTGGTTTCATATAAAATTAGGAGGCATCTTTTTTATACTAGAATATTAGTGAGAGTGTGGTTGTATTTATATTATTTTATGTGGATGACATACTCTTTATTAGAAATATTTTCTCGAATTTTTACTGTATAAAATATGATTGGGAAATGATTATCGATGATAGAAATGGGTGAACTAGTCTACATAATAGATATGAGGATCTAGAGGGATATATGAAAATGTTCCTTGGATTGATTTAGAATGTATATATTGATTAATTTCTAATTAATTTTAGTATAGAAATCTCTATGAAGCAGTGTTTATGAGTTTTTCATGGAATTCATCTTAATAAAACTCTTGATCATTCTGAAGAGTTTGATATAATGCATAAGATTCTATATGTGTTATCCTCAAGATCTATCCTTCATGGATAATTTTTTACTCGACTCAAAGTAAATTATGTTTTGAGGATAAAAATTATAGAACTGTATGATATTTTATAGATTCATAAGATTTTTATTAATAATATTCTTAAGTACATAAAAACAATTAAGGATACATTATTCACCCTTTGTGAAAAGGATAAGCTCTATTTAAGGTGTTATACTGATTCCAATATCCAATATAGAAAAGATGATATGAGATCTAAATATGGGTTGGGTTTTTATTAAATAACAGAACTACTAGTTGTAAGTATTCAGAATAAGCCACCATAGAATACTTGAAAATAGAGGAAGAGTACATCTCTTAATCAGATGTTCTAAAATAATTTGATTGGATTAATAAGTTTATCACTAAAATTTGGTAGGTTAATAGATTTGGGGGAGAAAATGAACTTTACTATGATAACTACCGAAACATTTCTCCAGACAAGGATCCATGGTCTCACCAAAGTACCAAAGACATCCTTACCAAGTACCATCACATTTGGGAGATCATAGACAGTGGTAGTGTAAATATATATTGGGGGAATACAAAATAGAATTATATATACCCATTAACAAAACCATTGACAATTAAATAATTACATGGTTCATGTTTAATCTCTTTTTATAAGATAACTGAGAGATTGGATTCAATTCATATAATATGAATCTTGATTTTATAATATTGGAAATATCCATCCATAATTCATTTATGTGTGAGGCACTTATATTACACGAACAATTGAATGATATTAATCCATCAAAGTAAAATTTTGTGTTGTCCTAATTGATGATCATAATGAATTATTAATTGTTTTGATTATTTTTTAAGATTAACATGAGTATAATATTATAATTTACAAAAGGAGTTTTATACCAGATATAAAGAATAAAAACATGATATAATAACTTGAGACTTATTATTTAGATTGTCCCACCAATGTATATCACATATATGATCATTGATATTTTCAGGGGTTCATGATTATTTTGAATCCATATTACCTATTGTTAGAAAGATACCCTATATGAGAACTATCATACATTAATATCTTTATTATGTAATCTATGAGGCTTATCTAATTAGGGGTCATTGGTTATAGTACTGATAATATAATTAGTTGGAGATCAACCAAGAAGGATTATTTCCACTCATATGACATGAAAATAAATATGGTCTACTTATTCCATTAGACCATGAAAATAAATGTACATACTAAGTTTTTTGACATGTGATGTTCTCGAATCGTTGGATGAGGGGAATGTGATGTGCTCATCTACTAGATAGTTGACATGTGATGTATTCAATGACCATGTCAGTAAAATTCATAGAATCATGAATGTATGGGATGGATTATACTAGATTTGAATATTTAACGTCTGGTGGCCACTCTATGTCATATAGAAATAGATTATACATGTGATATATATGATATATCTTATGGGGGATATATTTATATGAAGATATCAGTATTCTTTTTCGAGATCACATTAGACAACTTTGTTCCCTGAGAAGCACTAATATTTTACTAGATGTCAGTATTATATTAAATATATGGATTTGGGATTTTTTATTTGTTTTTAATACTACAAATTTATAGAGGGTCACACAATTAGTCGTCATTATAATGATTATGTTTTGAAAAAAATCATCTATTCCAAAATGAAAAGAGTTTGATAAACTATATCAAAAATATTTAGGATGAATTCTAAATAAGATGTGATGTTTTCCGTAAAGTTATTATGGGTTTTTCTATTCATGTGGGATATTTTTGTAAATTAAATGAAATGGGTACATCCAATTACATGATATACCTTGATTAATAACCTACGCTATGCATGTCATGTATATCATATAATGTAATATCCTAATAAAATATATTTTATGGGTTGCATTTATTGCATCATACAAGATGATTATGACATGGGTGCAGGGCAACTTCCATGTCACCCACATAGTTTACCTTTAGTTATATATCAACTTGTTCAGACATTTATGGATTCTCATAATCATTTGAAACATTCAAATGATTATGAGATCCCAATGGTCATACATCTTGGGTAAAACATGAAAACTACCATGTGATGGCATCTAAATATTGACAACCTTCATAAAATAGAGGGATCCTATAAAAAGGTATGAGATCATACTACTGGGGAAACATTATATAATCAATACATAGTATAAAATAACCTTTTCCTTGATACTTCATTTATCTTTATCAATAAGTTTTCTAGAACACCTTTTAAGATTGAGGGTACTCTCAATATTAATGAGTATTCTAATGTCTAGTGTCCTCTCTGTGTAGGTGGGAGTCCTTAGGTCATCAGTCAATTATATTAATTAAGAAATATCAAATGGTTTTTTTGGAGGTATGGGTTTTCAAAAGCTAAAGTATGCGTGTTTTATTTTATTTTATTATATTTCATGTTTTGATGATAGATCAGGCACATTAAATGGGTTTTTATGTTTCCATGATCATATAATGAAACTTTAAAACTGTCAGTTGAAGGGAAGAATGAGATACTTAACATATTGAGTATCTAGAAAATAAATAACAATATTAAATTTCCATATCACATTCTATTACATTTTAATTAAAATTTCCTTCTAAAATAAATTATCCATTTTATTTTTTATATTTATTTACTACTATATCCATATTTTTTTAGGAATCATAATGAGATAAAAAGGTAACCACGATAAGTCCTTTAGACTCTTTCTTTACTATGGGGGATGGTACTTCCAAAAAATTGTTATTAAAATAAGGATTGACAGAAAAGATTCAATTAAGGGGGATTTATCATTTAATTTTTTATCTGTTTTATAATTTATTAAATTTTTGGTTACCGTTTATTATGATTATTGAAGGGGTTCGAGGATTTTCATGATTTTATTTAAATAATAAATCTTGAAATATTTGTTTTTCTAAACCACAAAAATTATTTTTATGATTTTTAGTATATTTGTTTTAGTATGAAATCATTATATGAAGAAACTAACAATTAAAAAAACTCATTCTAGATTGGATTAATATTAAATACATATTTTTTTATTTTTATTGTTAATAAATAGAAATAATTTAAAGTTATATAAAAAAATATAAATTTAAAGATAAAACTTAATACATTATAATTTTTTAATCATCATAAAAAATTCCCAAAAAGTAATAGAGTAATGTTAGAGGGTCATTTAAATCTGATATTTGTGGAAACGTTTTTAAAAAAGGTCTTATTATAGTTATCCATAAATTTGGGTGGTTGATTGGGATAAAATAAATAATTCTTTATCATATAAAATATGATTTTGTGAGATCTTTACATGCTTCCATTTTTCAAGTCTTTCATTTTGTGAGAACCACTACAATTTTATTCATTATGAATGAAGAAACTTATAGTTTTAATTTTCATCCTTTTGTTGACATTTTCATCAAATAATTATTATAATATGGACTTTATTTTGGATTATATTTTTATCAAATATGTATTCTATATAATGAATTTCTCTTACCAATATTTTACTAATTAATTTTTTTTATATAACTTGGGTGAATACTGTTCAGGTATTTGATCCCCTAGACAATTTATATCAAAAGAAAACAAGTTTAGGAGTTTATGTCCATAAATATACTACTTATTAAGATGTTTTGATATAACAATTTCTTATCCAGAACCCCATTATTATTCTTTAATTATTCATTAGTATGTTTAATTTAATAATTTATACTGAATTAATATTTTTATATATTTAGTATTTTCATTTTAATTCAAATATCTCTATTATATTTCCACTATACCACCTTGTCTAGGAAATCTAAACTCTATTCAATTTGATTTTCATATATTTTAGGGGATTATTTTATTTAAAATTTTAAATTCTTCAATTCATATCCCTATTTTTGTTTCATTACTAGGAAAATAATTTTTTCATAGAAACTTATTAATTAAAATTCAATAAGTGACACTTGGAAAAATTAATAACTATTAATTATTTATATTTTTAATCTTCTAATCAAGTAATATGGGGGATTAAAAAACTTTATCCTTACAATTCATAATTATAAAAATGTCATCTTCTCCATTGAACTCATGACCATGTACCTTTGAGATATAGAGTAATTTTCTATTGTCGATTTTTCTCCTATAAAATAGGAGTAAAATATTATTTGTGATGATTTTAATACTTCCTTTAGTTTTCATTATATATATAGATATAAAAAGAAAACTGGGATATAACACTAATAATACTGGTGATTTTTTTAAAAAGGTTTCATATCCTTCAAACATTGGATAAGACCAACTAACACTCATTTGAAATATAATTACAGCATCAATGCAACTCTTTTATACCTCAATGATATGTTTGGCTGGAGGGACAAATATTCATTAGTGGTTTAATAAAAAATAAGCGTAAAATTTTCAAAGAGGCTAGTCCATGATAGAATGATGAGTATAAGAAACCCAAATATACACCTAAGGAATATTAAAAATATTATAATTTAATTAAAATTTCTTTAAAATAATTTCATTCTCCATTTTATGTACAATATGATCTATCTCTACCAAAGAAATAACAATGTTATTATACTTGGATTTTGGATAAACTCTCATCAATTTATCTATGAATCTATATTATTTATCAGAGTATGGAGATTTTTTTTCTATATTTTATTTAATATGAATTTTATAAGAAAAATGACACAATTCAACCCTATTTTATGATTTAGAAAATTTTAGTCAACATACATTTGGATAGAAACTACTTGATAAAAATATTTCAACTTAACAATGTCTGACTTTACAGAATTTTATTTTATTTTTATTTACCCAATTATTTTGTGAAAATAGATGCCTCTCTTATGATGATACCCAATCTAGGTGTAGATGATTGATCCTAATAAGTAGTAGGAGTAGATAGTAGAAGAAAATTATTAAATTCTTAAGCTAAATTAGATGTCCATCATGTTTCTAAATTAAGGTAAAGACCTTATTTATGAGTCTATTCAATATAAACATAATGTATTAAAACATAATATGGAAATAAAACTATAGTAATTATTTTATAACTCAATTGGTGATCTTATAGGGCATGACGAGGTAGTAATTAAAGAACACGAAAAGTTAAGATACATGTACCTTGCAAAAATAATGATTTTTTCTATAAATGGGATGAAATAATCCAATTAGAATAATATATATCCAAAAATATTAAGGATATGATAAATAAACATCCACTATGATATATACCTAGGAAACCAAAGATTGGGAATCTTTTAACATAATGAAAGTAGTTTTAATTGAGGATTCAATGACACTAATAATAGTATAGAAATCCTTGAATTGAAAAATATGAATGAGAATTCTATCCAAACTGTTCCATATTGGATATATTAACAAATCTAAAATCACTAATAGTAAAGGTAAACCACTTCTAAATAACCATACTAAACCCTTAGTTCTTTCATAAACTTTGCATCTACAATCGGAAATATTATTATTTATATTAAAAGTTTATAAATACCCAATAATACCTAATAAAATATATCTATATTTTCATGATACTAATATACTACAATGATATTTTCATCATATCAAATCATGGACATCTAAGGTAAATTTTTTGGATAAAAGAGAATTAGAACTATGAATCCACATTGAAACAACCTGCTTTAAAGCATCAATGACTAGAAAACCTTATGGTGAGAAATAAAAAAAATGGGATTTGGGATATTCAAATTGGGAATATGGATATCTATGAAATCCCATAATTCTAGAGAGGTGGAAAACCATTTTTAAAAATTGATTTTAGTGGTAGGGTTAAATTTTGATCAAAGGTCCAGTAAAGGTAATAGAGACTTTATCATCTTCCCTTCAATTATTTGATTCTTCCCTTTATTTTCTATAGCATCTAGGGTTAAATTTACTATTATTTGTAATTATTTTAAGATTATAAGATATTTATTTAGAGGTGAATTTTATTTTTGGTAATTTTAGGACATATTTTTATTCTTTTTACCATTCTTCTTCATTGTTTTTTATTGATCTCCCTCATTTTTTGTTATTATTAGTGGCGGGGGATGGTATTATTGTTTATTGAATTTTCCATATTCATATTCCCTATTTATCATCCAGGTTTAGAGGAAATCCATAAATTTTAGATAAAATATTGGTTGAATCATGTTTCAACCCCAAAATCACTTTCGATCTTAGAAATAGTCTATATATCCCTGAGAGGTGCTAGACATTCTCATTTAGTGTGAATGTTAACTGGTGTTTCGAAGAGTATCCTTATAGTACAAGAGAATGTATATTATAATTTTAGGGTCCATTTTGTCTTTATAAGTTAATACTATATGTTTAAATAGTGTATTCATGGTTATCAACTTTCTTTAATGTCCCCCACCAATATTCTATTATCTATTTTGTTCATGGGGGTGGTTTATAGTGCTTCTAAATATATGTCTACTTCACAAAATATCTACTTTTAAATCTATCTAATTTTAAAAATTGATGATGAATCTGCATAGGTGATACCAAATTTGATGGAAACTATCATATATTTGTGATCTCATGATTGTTGTTCTAGTAGTTTTTTTAATTCATGGTGTTGATGATGTCTTCTAATGACAGTGGTATTTGGTTTATTTTTAAATTTTGTTTTTGGATGAAGTTTTATAGTCTTCATCTAGGGGTATTCATTGAATTAGTTTAGTGATCAATGTTTGCAGAGGCTGGTGGTGTGCTTTTAGATTAGTCTTGATGATAATACACAATGTTTATGAGGTGGAATTGGTTTAATGAAAAACAATCTCAATGGTTCCAGGATTCATTAAAGTAATGTGAATTGTGATATCCTATCTCTTATAGTGTTAGGTGACTAAACCATTAGTGGATCCTCAGTCCGGTGCTTAGTATTGAGCTTTTTTGGAATTCTAGTTTTAATGTTGAGTTTTTTTATTTTATCTGGTTTTGAAAATCCCATATTATGAATATTTATAAATATAAATGATTGTTTTAAAATAATATGAATCAATATATACCCTTGATAATATTTTAATTAGATAATATATATGTCATCATGATAATGGAATAATAACTTTTGACCTATATTTCTCTCTCTCTATATATATATTATGATCTTTGTTAATTTTTAATCATAAATTACATTTTGATCATATTATTGAGTTCATTTAATATCATTTTCTACTTCAATTTATATTTTAATTCATCTATGATAGACACAATGCTACATGTTTTAAAAAATACCATGTGGTTTAAGAAATTCCTCATGCATGTAGTATGTCAATGCTAAATCCTATCATAGTTTACATAAAATTTTGAATTGATGATACTAGAAATATAGTATATTCAATACATTATCAAAGGAATATTAGAATTATGCTTTATGTACCTCTATCAATACTTAATATCATGTACACACCATTGTTAGCTATACATTTTTATAGTTGTCTAATTGAATAATACCATATTTCTATAAAATGGAAACACGGTATGTCAAATATATAACCGATTTTTGATAGATATATTCATTATGGGAAAATAAATATTTATTATCATTTGGTTGTTTTTATTGGGGTGGATATGTCATGAGCACAAAATTTATAAGAGGTTTCACTTTTTATATTTAAAATAAAAGTATTTCCTAGATGAGAAAGACATAGGAAATAAATTCACTCAACAATATTGTATAATGTTATATTTAAGCCATAAAGGAATAAACTAAACTGATTTATATGAAGATATATTTGAAGGATCTTAGTGATAATGTAAAACTACCCATGATGATTTTATATGACGATAGAAATTATATTTATAGTATGAATATATCAATGAAATAGTTAATAAAGAATAATATTGAGATAAGGTATCACTTTATTAAATAAAAGGCCAGATAATATTTCTTTAATGAATAAAAAATTGTAATTAGGGATCAAGTGGCTAAAATATTGATAAATTAATTGTAATATATTTAATTTTTAATACATATATTTAGTCATTGATATTTTAAATATAAATAAAATTGAATATTTTTTAATATAACTTCTCTGAACATGTTTGTTTACATGTAATAATTTATTATTTAAAATTAAAAGAGACTATCAGTTTTATTTTGTAGGAGATATAATCCATGCATATATTACACCACAATTACATGATAAATATAAATTTATATCATTCATTGTTTGAAGGAATTTATATATTGAATGATGTCTTTTCATATCAACATAGATGATGTGTGTTTTCAATAATAATTCTGAATTTAGGATAAATATTTAATGTTATAATTTTATTTTTTCTCACAATAATGGTTAACTCTAGAGAGATTAGATAGAATGTTCAAGATTATGTGTCTTTGGAAGAATTACCTTTAGTGAAATAATAATAAATACCCTTAGGATGTTTTTATTAAATCATGATAAATTGTAAGAAAGGAAGACAAATTTGAAGGTTAAAAAATATATAAAAAATCTAAATAGTATCAAATGGGGAGAAAAGTTCATGCGGAAGGAATCTTGAGAAATATTGAAAAAATTATTGATCATAGGAAGAGAGATTTTGAGATATTAGATAAGAGTTTTAAAAAAGAGTGAATGATCATGGAATATTTTTATAATAGAATGGTTTTATAAACTTCTATGAAATTAATGGTTATATAATTGAAAAAATATAAAGGTGTATATTGATGAAACTATTGATGTTTTTATTTCCTTTATTATCAAATTAATGAATGTTGATGGAACTTGAAGTAGATATATCAATGGAGATCAATTATATTTATCAAAATTATTAGGGATTTTTTTAGTGTTAATGTGACATGGATATGAATATGATGGGGTCTATGATATGTGACTATGGAGTTTAATAGAGTCAATTATTTATTTGATTTTATTATCTATAGAGAATATATGAGGATTCAGTTGTACTATGAAAATGGTAACTTGTAAGTCTTTTCATAACATTGAAATAAAAATTTTAAATTCTATTTAATATTGGAATTCGTATTTCAATGATTTATAAAGTATTTATTTATTATTTTACAAGTGAATTTTACAAATGAACTACCATCGTAATATTTATAGTGAATTTTCAAATGTGGTGTATGTGTTGTACTTATGATTTAAAATATCAGTTTATAATAATGAGTTCATGTTTTCAAAGTATATGTGAAAATGATAAAAAAATTAAATGGACACATGAAATTTAATTATCTATTGTGAAATAGTGATTTAAATAAGTTGTATTATTGATATAAAGTTTTAATTTTTTTCATAGGTGTGATACGAAGGATATGTAATATTAAAAATTTGATCATAAATTTTATATAATTGTGGTATGTTTGATATCATAAGAATTTTTAAAATATTATATAGACCAATTTTTATGGAGTATTAAATGAAATAATTCTTGAAATATTTAAATGGAACTTGGATAATATTCTTGTATATTTAAATTTAATATTTTCTTTACATATTGTGTATATAAATATACAATAATAAATATATCAAATTCAAGTAACAATATAGGTTGATTAAGAAGAATATTTTTATTTCATATATTATTTATATTTAATGGAATATATTTTAAAACATTTAAAAATAATAAATACCACATGGAATATATATTATTATCAGAGAATAATAATGGAATGAGAGAGTCATATATTACTTGAAAAGTTCAAAAGATATATGAAAAAAGATGAATACATCATTTATCGAGATTAGGTGATGGAGATAAACAACCATGATGTTGTTGATTTAATTTAACTACTATTATTTAAATTGAATTAGATATAAGTTATGTAGAGATATTATTCAACTTGATACTTGATATGGGTTTTTTGGGTATATGTTTGCCCCAACTTTTTGATGGAATTTTGACGAATTAGTGTTCACAATGAACGGTAATTTACTGATAAATGAATATATATCTTATTTAATTTTAAATTTTATTATTTTTATAATTTTTTGAAAATATGTGTTTTTTATGCTAAATTGACTATATATTTTCAATTTTCATTTTCATATATATTAATAATAAAATTATTGAATGATTTTATGTTGCTATATGTGAAATACTATTTCGATGATGTATTGGATTTTTTTTGGAATTTGAAGCTAATATTTCAAAATTTGTTGTTTTATTTTTAATATAAAATTTTCAAATTTACTTTTTTTATTTTGAAATATATTTATGAAATTAATTTTATATTTTAATTTTATTTTTAAGTAATTTTTCATTATAGTTGATGTTTTTATAGGGGTTTCTAATTTGTAAAAAATTATTTTTATTCAAGTTTATAAGCATGAAAAATTCCATCATAACCGTAAGCATTAAGATCCAATTACTTTAGAAGGATGATTCTAGTCAGTGTATAAGGATTATTTTTTCCTCTAACCATAATCATCAGTCTACCTTTCCCCTAATGATGATGTGAAAAATTTATATAAGCATCAATTTCCCCCTGTAGGAATAAATCTACAAGTGCATAAGAATGATTCCCCCTCATTCATAATGTAACTATGCTAGATGAATTACCCAAGCGATTAAATATATTTATAAACACTAACTACATTAATAAATCGAGTTTGAAATCCCATGAAGGAGACTGAAAATATACCAGAGTATTGTTGAATCCTTGAAGAAAATACTTGAACCAAGTATCATGAAATAAGATGATATATATAGTCTAGTAACCGAGATAATGATTGTAAACTAGTGAGAGTATAGTTATGTTTAACCTGTTATAGGAAAAAGAACCACTCTAGTACAGACTTGTTACTCTATGAGTGTGAAGACTCAGTTGAAGCTCATGATGATATACCAAACTAGACAAGCCTCACCATTGATGCAATTAATGATTTCATGAATCTAGAACCTACATATGATGATCGGCCAAAATAAATGTAGAATTCAATGATGATGGACCATGACTAAGCTCGTCCGAAGGATGAAGATCTTATTTGAGTTTAAAATATTGAAAGAGATGAATCCAAGATTGAAGATTTTGTCTATTTTCATGTCATTTTTTATATGTAGGCTCAATAATGAAGATGAATATGGTGAGGGAAAAACACTTCAAAACCATAAGATATTGAGGGTGAAGATGTGTGATATCCAATTATTTAATGAAATTATTCAATGAACTTCCCATCCAGAGGGTGAGCCCATGATGCCCCAAAATTTCTGTTGTTTCTATAAAAACCAGAATAGTAAAAGTAAATGTAGGTTGGATCACAATGGATTTCTTGATGCGGCCCTTTAATCTCATGTTTTATAAGTTATATAGTTGAGGATTCATAGTAAAAAAATAGACAGAGAAAATGAAGTTTTAGTTGAATCTATACCTTGTTTGTTACCCATTTGATAATTTAAGAAGTTTAAGCATGTAGTCATGTGAAAGAATTTTCAATGGTTTTAGATGGATACAATTTTAGTAAATAATTTGGTAACAACCTCGACACCAGTAACCCGTATCTAATTTTTAAATTATTATATTAGTAAAAGATATAAGGGATCACATGATAAATGTTATTAGTGTTTATTAATATAGGGATATTACAAACAAACATTATTTCCATATTACATTGAAAATATAAATAATGTCTTGTAAAAAAATTAAAATTTATTATTAACATTATTAGATCCTTAAAATCATTAAACATGTTTTCATGGTACACTGGTGAAAGGAAAATAAAATAAATGGTGGGATAAGATGCTCAGTAAGGGTTACATATAAAATAATTTATCATGAATACAAGAAGAATAAACAATATAGAAGGGTGAATATTCTATAAATATACCATATAATCTATAACTTGATCATGAAGTATATAAAACGGTAAAAAAATAATAACATGGATAGAATTACTAAATTTCATGTTGTTGGCATTCATAATGAATTAAAAATTAATATTACTATCAATTCCTCTCAACCATGACATATTAGATATTATCAGGACCTCTCAACGATGGTATCTTTTATAATATCAAGGCTTATTAACCAAGACATCAAACATGACATCAATTCCTCTCAACAAATACATGTTACATAGAATCAAGGACTATTAACCAAGAATTCCTACAAACTTTCGAGTCCTCTTGACCAAGACATTTTCATTTTAGGGGCTGGCATACACTAAGTGATACCCATTTTGATTTGTCTCATGAGACCATACATGAGGAATCAAAGGGATATAACTTACCCCACTTATAATATACACTTGTCCAATGAATTTATTCGGTATTTAAAAATAGTATAATTCATCATCAATATGCCTTAATAATTAGTGAATATCCATATTGAATTGGGTTTATGAAATCTAAAATTTCCTCAGTCAATGGAATGACATTCTTTGTAAACATCCCTCAATACACACGATATATAATAATGAGTATATAGTTTATTCAAATTTGATATGATGAGTGACCGAAAATATATATTCAAATTATTCATTATAGATCATAATGAAACATGTGAAATATTACAAGTATATCCACCAAAGTGTTTAACCTTGTCTACAGTTAGGTTTATAAGTTTTTCATTGATTGATGATTAAGTTAACACTTAACCATACTTTTTAATTCTTATTACCCTTCAGTGAATCTATAGAAAAGAGTGCATCCACATGTTTGTATCTTGGGAAGGACTTAAATTTTAATAAACCACCGATCTTCAATTTACAATAATTTTAGGATACTGAAAAGGTTGAAAAAAAACCATTATAAAGAAATTAGGAATTATCTTTGAAAATACGAAAAAATATCCTTTTATTTTTGGAATACTTTTAAAAACTACAAATTTTATGAATAATGGGAATATAAGTTTCTTTTTAAAACCATATAATCTTATAAAGTATACAAGATATTGAATAATGGCCATGATACCAAGAAAATAAAATCGATCCATAAGCAATAAAAAACATTCATTTCCTACTTTTTGTAAAAGTCAAGTGATAAATATACAAAAATTTATAGGAGGATTATTTTTAAAATTGTGAAAAGAAAGAAAAATATAATTTAAATGACATTAAAACTATATTTACAAATAGATAATAACATTATATAGATAATTTAAAGAATATATAAAATTAATAAATATATTTTTGACATAAAATAAGAAAGGATGTTGGTTTTTTTAAACATTGTTTTTGTATGTTGGCGTACCAAAGAAAGGGAACACATAAATAATATTTCTAAAAAAACATTTTTTAATAATATTTAAGGAATTTTAGTGATAAATATCATATAATTCCCCAAAATCATATTTAACCATAAATAATCCCTATTAAAAGTCATATTGAAACATAAACCCTTACGTCATTGGTAACTTTTGAATCAAAATCATATGAAGAATAAAACATAAAATAGAATGTTAAATACAATGAATAAAAATATAATCATGATAAAATATTATTAATAGGTTTTACATACACCTTATACACAAAAATATATTCTTAATATGAAACATATCTCAAAGAAGGAAATATGAGATGACAAAGAATTACCTTGGATTTAGGTTTGGTTAGACACATTCTAACCTATTATATTATAAATTTTTCATTATTATTCATATATATAATATCAATATTTATGTTTATATTTATATAAACCATGAATTCATAACTTATTTTTACTAATTTAATCATAACTATTTACTAAAATTAATCATTTAGATGTTAGTTTTTAGGTTACTCATGAATATTTTGATTCATCGGTTCCAGTGATTTCAATTTTTTAATGGTTTAATCACCTAAAAATTTTAATCATTTCATATATACCATTTTTAAATGTTAAATAAAATTTTATAACCATAAATTTAAAGTGTTTAAGAAAAATTAAATACATTATTTCATGGAGGATGGTTGTCCGCACAAACACATTGGTGAATTTTCATTTTCCATTGGATTTAAAGGAGATAAAAGAATATTGAACCATTAAAATAAAACAAATTATTGTAATTAAACTAATTTTTGTATTTAAATATGTTTATAGAATATCTTGAGGAGGTTTAATAATATATAAACTTGAAATATATTGGTAAGAACATATACATCTTCTTTGTATAGTCTCTCTTAAAAACCACCTTAAGGATTCGTAGAAGGGTCTTTTAGGAAGAAAAAAACTCTAGGACACAGAGAAGGATTTTGGGAAGGTATTTAAAAATATCATTGTTGATATAATGGGATCAAGGTGTGTGTATAAGTTAGTATTGTAGGTACCCTTTTATAAGTGAGAGGGTTGTAAGAATTATGGATTTTGTATGAGGTATATATTCTTTAATTTCAGGTTGTAGTCTTTGGAGTTGACCTAAAAAAGGATGCCTAGTGTGGCTATAGATGAAAAGGGGTGTCTAGGGATTGTTCGATGCTTAGAAACTAGATTAGTGGAAGAAGCCACTAAGTCGTAAAATTAAGAGTAACTATGAGACCTACCACATGGTTTCTTTTAATCGTGTAGGGAATTTTAGAGGGAAAATTAGGGTACATGGTTTTTCTAATCATATCCTTGGGATTTCATGAACATGTGGGTTGTATTCCCTTTTTAGTATAGGTATACATCATAGTTGGTGGAAAGTTTCTAAGCCATGTAGCCTGACCATAGGGGTCTCCACTTAAAGCAGTGTCATTTGTACGGTTAGCGCATAGTATGTCCAACTATGTGACCCCATGTTTTTGGGTGGAATTACTATTTCCCCATAATTATTTAAAACCTAAAACCTTCCTCTTATTTCTAATTTCAAGTGGAAGGGAGCCTATTTTTCTCATATTGGAAGCTCTCAAGCTCCTCAAACCCAGGTTATTTGATAGATCAGTCATTTTGACACCAATTCGATCTCCACCAGTCTCATTAGATATCCATAGGTGAGTATTATATTCATATTTCACCTTTTCTCATTTGTATTTATCTAAAAAGTGTTATTTAGGAATTGGTCCATATGTCCTATATTTAGGGAATTCGCCTATTTTTACCTTTTCTACCAATCTGGATAAAACCAAAGGCCGATACAGGACGAGTTATCCTCTACAGGCATAAGGTAGGTGGTCTAGTTATTATCCCTCAATGTTGTGATTTTTTATAATTTGTTCCATTGTGAAACACACAGGTTTCATTGTACATTCCCCTAGAAGGAATTTGAATTAAATTTCTTTCCTTAATTAAAAACCTTATGACATTATTATTTCCCTTATAATTGATTCCACCCCTTGAAATGTACCGATAAATTTTCCAATTTGACTATAAATATCTAAATGAACAAACTATCTTCTAAATGGTGTTGGCATGACTTCAAATTGAGACATCATAAATGAAGAATATGGATGGTGTGGTGTATCATGACTCACCAAACATCAATCTATAATTAAACTAATGTAGGTGGGTGGTATGGCCATGTTACCCAATTAAATGGGACAATGGTTACACCCTTATTATAAATGAATTATAATGAGTTATGAATCAACAGTTGTATATTTTTTATGCCTTTCCTATTTATGATTTTGTTTGGGAATGATGACTATTGATAATTTTTGGTATATGGTTATGGTAACCCATATGAATGTTTATATGTATACATGGTCATGGGGGGCCTTTATAAATGTTATATGGGCATGGTTACCATTTAAATACGTGGTAGAGGCATGTAGACCCTTTATAAATTTGATACGAACATGATAACCCATTATAAATGTGATACAGTCATGTAAAACCTTTATAAATGTGATATGGGAATGTAAGACTTTTATAAATGTGTTCTAGGAATAACAAACTTGTATAAATGTGATACAAGAATGATGACCCTTTATAAAAGTGACATGAGAATGAAGACCCTTATTGTGATATATGGTAATCAAAACTTTTTTATGGTAATAATGGGAAAGAAATCACCTACTCATGTGATATGGGCATGTCCTCTCTATGAGTGTGATATCGGGAATGGTGAAACTTACTACTATCATACTAGGCATGGAATACCCTACTCTTGTGATACAGTTACGATATCCCTATTATTATGTTACCAGGCATGTCGACCCTTACTACTTTGATATTAGTCATGGAGTCCCTTGATCCTTGTGATACACATCATATAACTTATGAATGTCTGAGTTACGCCTCGAGTCCAATACAGTGGTACTAGCCATATAAATGGTAGTATACATCACTATGTATATAGTCCATATATAATTATACATTTGTTTACTTGTTCAGAGACCATCTGGATGTGGCCGAAGCTGGAAGTGTCAGCTAGTATCCTTCTGGTACTAGGATAGACCCTTTATATTTTATTACTACTCCCTTTTATTACAAATATAATTCCATTTTATTTGCACTGATTGGATATTTATAGACACAATTTGTGGTGGCCTACTGAGTTTATCTCAAACCCTATATGTGACATCGATGGTACCTAATAATTCTATATACATGCAGGTTTAGATAAGGGGAAGCATCTACTTATGAATGCATGACTTCTTTCATGACTTAGGATGAGAGCTTGGTTGCAGATGACTATGCTGGAGCTCTGAATGCTTGCATTGATTTTGTAATTTTTGGTTATTTTTTATATCATGTACTATATTGACAACCTGCAAGAATTTATACATGTTTTAATTTTATTTATAGAGACATGGCATCATTATCTTTTGTATGTGATTCAGAATGCTTATTTTTATTATTATTTTGTGATCGGATGTTTATACGCACTTCTTCTATCTCTTCCATTATTGATATGTTTACACTATTTGTCTATTTATTACAACATTGTGAAACCCTATCTAGAGGGAATAGTCTTTCCATAGACACAACCTAGTCCCTCACTACTACTCATAACCCTCTGACATACCAGGAGGTATGCTTGAGGCCATGGGCCCACCGGTTCGGGCACTTCTGAGTGGCACCTTGTTTGGGTTGTCACAAAATGGTGTCATGGATTTCTTTTTTTCATTAATATTTTGATACAATATATTGGAGATCATGAATGATTTAGGTCATGGTTATAATCTATTTATGGGAGTAGCTAACCCATGTTAAGGGTAATACTAGTTTTCTATAGATAAATAATTGTTTTATGAATTATTCCTATTACAGCTGATTTGATTCCACCATTGGGTGATGTACATGATATGTGATGATTGTGGTTATTATTATTGGGGTTTACATTGAATCCATATCAGGATATGATGAGGCCAAGGAAGGAGATATAATGCATAATTTTAGTCACCATGTTAGAATTTCACATGCTATACATATTCAAATCTATTTTGGAACATAGTATTTCTTATATTTCTGGGGATTTATATTATTGATTTGAATTCTATGAATATAATTGAATAAATTTTTATTCAGGTAATTGAGAAACCAAATTTTTTTAGAGTGATTAATGTGACCTAAAAAATATTTTCCTGCATAGGCTATAGTAAAAACCCAAATAAGTCAATTATGGCATTTTGATTCCTTATCCATTGGACGCATGGACTAGAATGTGTTATGGTTTTGTTGAAGTGGATGCCACATTTTGGTTCATGAGGTGTATGGGACCTAATAGAATAGATATGGTGATCCATTTTGTTCAACCTTTTAAAGAGAATTGTATTGTAACTATAATTAGTAAATGAATTTTAAATTGAAAGATACAATGCTTGACCCATACACGTCCTAAGTAATGGGAAGTAAGTTGTCTCTCTTATGTTATTCATAATTGGTGATATCACCCATTATAGGATTTATGATTAGGAAGATGGGTGCTTTTTACATAGAAATTATTTTATCCTTTTCTATTCTTATATTGAAGGATTTCTCCTCTATATAATTTTATCTAAGGCATGTGTTTGGATATTGTATTGTAATTACATGACAATGACCTCTAGTCGTACTTCCGGAGGGTGTTGAAAACCATGCTCAAGAGGTGGTGGTACTTGAGCTTCTAGTGATACCTCTAGTAGTGTCAACTATGGATCCTATTTTTATAGTCTATGTGGACAATGATTTTAGATTCTAGGGAGATTTTTTATGGGTTATCAAAATGATACACAGAGATTCTTTCTCAGCCCCTTCTTTGGAATATTTGACCTGGTAGTTCTATCAATAGTATCTCCCAATATTATAGGTGTTGGGGGACTATAGGTTTTATAGTTATGTCTTGATATAGTTATTTTTAAAATCAATAATTTTTTGAGATCTTCTGATAGGAGAGTTAAACTCACTAATTATGTGTTTTTTAGACCAAAATAACATTTTTAGGATATTCTGAACTAAGAAGGTCAGCATCAAGAAGTGACTTATCATGATTTATAGTCAAGATTCAATGAATATTTCTTCCCTAAGACTCTGATGGATGATATTTAAAGGGAGTTTAGAAACCTTTAGTAGGATTCTATGATAGTTATGAACTACTAATCTCATTTTATAGAGCTTCATCACTTCACACCTATTTATAATGACGATGAGAAGAAAAAGAAATATGATTTGTTGATTGCCTTCAGAATAACATTTAATCTCAAGTAAATCTTATCCATTTAACTACTATATATGATATAGGTAAGTAGGCTCTTATCCCCAAGAAAAACCTAAGGGAAGTAGACAGTGTGATCTAGGATGGATCAGAACAGAGATGGGTTAGTGGTTCTACTAGAGGTCAGAAGCAACACATTAAGACTGTGTGTGTGAGCGAAAATAGCTAGGGGACACCCAATAACGGTTACATGGTTTTTCAATAGTGCAAGAATCCGGGGCATAATAATCCCTAATTTTCTTATGACCCTATTGAGTGATGAGGATATGACAGATTAGGTTGTATTTAATGTTTATAAATGATATTTTCATCTGTGCCAAGTGGGAGAGGATTTGTGAAAGCTCCACCTTCCGGAGAAAGACCAGTAGAAACTTTCCAAGTAGTTAGTTATACTAATACTAGACATACAAGTAGAGGATGAAGTCATGGATTTAGTATCTAGACATCTAATTTTCTGCTCTAGTAGAGAAAAACTACTCTAGGTAATCTGGGAGTGGCACATGGTCAAGGATAATGTAAAATTTATTCTGTGTCACCTATACAAGAGGAGAAAGGTGTCAAACCATCTACAGTTTGAGGTACTATTTGAGTAGCCACTACTATAGTGTCTACTCTTTTCTATATAGGTGAACCAAACTCCTTAATATCCATGTAAATCGTCGATAGACTTATACGTCTTATTGAGTACTGATGTGAAGTAATTAATCTTAACACACATTTGGGTTTATGATCCAAGAGTGTAAACCAATATAGGGACTATCCTTTTGAGATAGGAAACCATTGTTTCTTTAGGGACTTCCTATTTATTGAGATGAATGGCTTCAATGTCATTTAATGGATGGACTAATTGGTTCTCTATCATGCCTATGCAGGTTGTTATCGCCAGATGGTGTCGTTTACTTCACCGAAGGGAGGTACATATATTCACATGGGAAAGTGGGATTTAAACGATAGTAGAGATAGACCATATCATCATGGGATAGTTTGGGTGACAACCTAGGTTTGTAAATTTTTCAAAAAATTTCATGGATTACATATGATTGAGTTCCCTCCTGTAGTTGACCAATTTAGGGATGTATTACCTTTTTTTTTGGACTTCCCCATGAGAGAGTGGTAGTGTTTACTATTAATCTTGTTCTTGGACCTATACCAATATCCATTACCAATTACATGATGTTTACTACAATGTTGCAAGAGCTCAATAGTAGCCTACAAGATTTAGAGGCCAATGTTTTTATATGGCCAAATAATTCTCCCTTGGGTTCACTAGTCCTTTACTTCATGAAGGTGTATTGAAGCCTCATGTTTTGTGAGGATTAATATTTTTTTAATTAGATTATTGGACAAAACATGTACCCCTTAACTCATATAGATAATATTTTTTACTATTTTAGAGGAGTGAGGTTATTCTCAAAGATCAACATGATATCAGGTTATCATCTTGTTTGAGTTAGGCCTTAAGATATTCTATGTATGACTTTCCATAGTTGGTATGATCTATATGAGAATATCACTATGTTGTTCAGTATTCCAAATGAACTATATATCTTTGTGGCTATAATGCATAGGGTTTTCCATCCCAATTTGGATTCCGTAATGGTGGTCTTCATAGATGACATAATGGTGTATTATCATAATTGAAGCAATCATGCCACCCATCTTGAGTTCATTTTGAATACACCGAGAGAGCACTAGTTGTATGATAAACATATTAAATTTAATTTATGGATCAATAAGTTACAATTATTTGGTTATGTTATCACTGAGGTATGAGATTCAATAAACCCTGAGAAGGTGAGATCCTTAGTTACCTAGGAGCATAACAAAAACGTCTTTGATATATCAATTTTTCTAGGGATAGCTGGTTACTATAGACTCTTTATACAATAATTATAATACTTATAATCACCTATTATAGGACTGAATAATTAGGCTGTGATGTTTATATAGTCTAGATCCAATGTTATATCCTTTTAAGAGCCAAAGGAAAGATTTAATTTAGCATTAATCATGATTTTTACTGAGTTAGGTAGAATATTTATAGTATATTTTGACGGATCAGGTATTTGGATAAAATAAGTTCTGATGTAAGAAGTTTGATTCATTGTGTATACGTTATGGAAGACATGGCATCCTGAGTATAATTACCTGAACCATAATCACAAGTTGGTAGTTTTTATTCACACCTCGCATTATTGGAGGCATTACACAATGGTAAAAAATTTCTTGGTGTTTACGGACCAAAACAATACACATTTATATTTTCACACATCATGAATTGAAACTCATACAACAAATATGGGTTGAATAATTACAATGTTTTGATTTATTTCATGACCATATGACTGGGGAAGGCAATGTTGTGATGTACCAACCTTGGTGACACTAATTGGTTCCTGAATCCAGTTAGACACATGGCCTCAAGCACACCCCCATAAACCAAAGGCTTCTGAGTAGTAATCAGGGCACAAGGAGTGTCCATAGGGAGACTATGCTTGATTTATGAGAGTATAACACATATAATATAATAAAAAGTAAATATTGGAAGAATATTTAATCAGATTACACAGTGGAAATAGACACAATAATGGATAGACCAATAAGCCACCCTAGATAAAGCAGTACATAAATGAATATCAACTAAAGAAATATATAAAATTATAACCACCTAGATAATGAATCTTAAAAAAAAGCTTATGTTAATGATATTATTTTCTCTAAAACACTGGAAAACAGTTATACATGGTAGCAGGTAATAAATACATTATATGATATACAATATATACGAAAAAGAAAAAATCAATGAAAGTATCATAATCTTCAAACAGATCATCTTCTACCAATTTCCATCCTATTTCATGAAAGAAGTCAATCATTCATAAGGGTACACTTCCCCTTATCTACACATGTGAGCATATAGTCTACTCGGGTACCATCGGTGACCGAGATAGGGTGTGAGATAAACTCTGTATTCCACTAAGAATAATGTCTATAGATATCCATTTTGTGTGTATAACATTGTGGTGTGTAGACATAATTAGGTAAGGTATTAATAAGAACTATAAATGGGTCAGCTCTGGTTTCTAAAAGGAAACCAGGTTGACACTCCATTCTTCGCCCCATCCATAATATCTTTGAACAAGTATTAGGGACACAATTACTGGTATCACATTTACAAGGGACTCCATACCTAGTATCATTGAAGAATAGCAGATTCCATACCTAGTATCATAGTAAGGGTCATCATACCTAGTATCACATAATGGGTTCTCTGTGCTTGGTATCACAGAACAAGGGTCTCCATTCCCAATATCATTGTATGTGGTTTCCATTCCTAGTATCATAGTATAGGGATTCCATTGTCAATATTAGAGAATAGGGATAACATGCCTGCATATAATATCATGGGATTCCATTACAATTTATCATATTATTCAAGGGTTTTTATGCCCACATTCATAAGATATAATAATCATGTACAGATTATCTAAGAGCCTACCATTAATTTATAACTCATTTACATTTAATTTTAATAAAGGAAGAACAATTGATCAATTTAAATCATGTGACATGGTCATACCACTTAGAATCATTTCAATTCATTTTAATTGTAAAAGATGTTATCCATGCTACACAATTATATTAATTTAATATCAATATGATATTATCTTTTAAATGTAAATCCAAACACTCTAATAGATGTTCTAGATATAATTATATGAAATCAAATTAGGAATGTAAGAGGGAACATCCGAAGGGATGTCTCACTCTATGTTTGACAATCGTGATATGAATTTGGGTTTTAACAAGTCATTGGGTTCCAAGATAGGAAGACAAATAGAGATAGACACAATTTAAGGGAAATGCATTGTGAAATCGATGTGCAGTACATATTGAATATTGTAAAACATCAAAACTTTGAGGGATAAAAGCAAGATATTACGAACCATAATTTACATACATTGTTATTACTTCAGAATTGAAGCATACTTCTTACAACATATAACAAAACCATGATAGGGTTGTATAGGTATAATGTCTTTAGAAACTGGGAAACATAAACAACTGGTTCATAAAGCATCTACATTTTCTCCCATTAATATCATCATATCTAGAGTCCCTTTTAGAATATCCTAATTAATACCCTTCTTCCTGACCTAGGAAAATAAAACATACAAATGGGTGAGCTCAAATGCTTATTAAGGGTAAACAATGGAAATATCAATCATATCATAACTTTTTGAAAATATAAACCTGCAAAAGAGATCATAATATCATAACATTGGATAAATCATAGTAGTGAAATGTAATCCAATTAATCATAACATAAAACACAAAACTTTTTGGAATACACAGATAATCATAGAAAATCATTTCATATTAGTCAAGACTCATTGCCAAGACTATCATAGCGGACAAAGTCCATTTCTGAACCGATTTCACTCCTCGTTCCAGTCCTGTATCACTGAACCAGATTAACTTTCCGTTTCAGCCATGTATATCTCATGAGATATAAATATTTACCCAATTCATTGGTGGGAGATATAGGTCCCAACAATCTCATAATGATACTATTCTTATGAGTGCCACAAAATCATAAATCATACATCATATCATAACCCGTGTAATAAAAATGGGATTCTTAAACATCATGACATCATAACATAATCTATATAAGATAAAAAGACTTTATAATAATAATTCCATAAAAAATAATCAAATCAATGTAAAAATAGGTATAGAAACAGAACCCTATATTATCTTATATGGAAATTAATTTTCATAAAACACTTGAACTCCATTCTTGAGGAAAATATCCTTTCTAATTCAAAAACATTTTTCCTTTCTTAACATGTCATAAAATTTTAAACTAAAAGAAGTTAATTACAAATAAAAATGAAAATTTTTAAAGGAAGCTTCATGGAAGAAATTTTCTGTGAAATAAAAAAAATCCATTCATGCCGTATAAGTTAAAAGAGCATTCTTCTCATACTTTGGCTGGAAAAGTCAAAAAGTACCTCATACTAAAAATGAAAAAAGATACGTTTCATATCTTTTACAAAAAATACACCAATGGGTAAAATTTCATTTAAAAAATTTTAGGAGGATAGAAATAATATTAAATATTGATGAAACATGGATGTGGATGATAAATATTCCCCAGTAAATTCTGAAGTATAAACAATCTCCGATAAAAATGAGATTGCGAGAT
This sequence comes from Viscum album, assembly GCA_963277665.1. Classification (NCBI taxonomy): domain Eukaryota; kingdom Viridiplantae; phylum Streptophyta; class Magnoliopsida; order Santalales; family Viscaceae; genus Viscum; species Viscum album. Next base: position 46,564,986 of record OY728156.1, read on the forward strand.
TTTACCTTACCTTAGGTCCGATATGATTTGTACATATTTTAAAATACTGTATAATGATTCAAATAATGTAATTCACTTATTAAATAATCATATTCATTGTTATGATATCATATATGGTCGTATTTCATTGCTACTTGTTATTCAGGTGTTTATTGCTTTATGTTCTTATGCGTGTTTTGTCAAATAAATTATTATTAATATTTTTTTAGTTTATAAATACCTCACTTACAGAATGGTATTAGTGTAATATATATCATATTTATTCATTCAATTCATTTATATAAGCATTATTCAATGAAGATCATGTTGAATGAGTCACATCACATCGTGGAGACGGTATGTCGTACGCACACACGAGCGATGATATTGATTTGATAATTATTGAATGGTATTGGAGTGGATTATGGAATGTATTCGAATTATTATCAAGTTATAAAACTCATATATAGTTATTTTTTACAACATTATACCCATCCAAGTACGGTGGTGGTGGAAAACAGATTACACCATGGCGTGGAGACGGTATTCCGTACGTACGCGCGTGCGGTGATTTCAATTTTTGTAGGATGGATAGAAGGTGAAATAGGGTTGTTTCATATTTATAATAACATATCATTATATTAGTGATATTGATGTTATTAATTTATGATGAAAATAAATAAATAATAAGAAGTAGAAGAAGAAATGAATTAGAAAGGATCGGTAAAGGATATTAGCTCTTCTTTGACGAACCTCTTCTTAACCTCCTCTTAGGGAACTAAAGTTGGACTTTGAAGAAGACTAGGACCTCTATTATGTTTCTAGGGAAGTGGATAAGAGAAATGGATAGGATTTGTCCGAGATTTAAGGCTCAAAATGTTTTCAAGTGGAGAGGGAGGAGGTTCCCTTTTATAAGGGGGAGAGGGGCACCTTTGGAATAACTTAAAATATTATTTTATAATAAAGTCATATTCGGGTTATAATAGCTCCAAAGTGTCTTATTTCAAATATAGGGTGGGGATGGGTTGAAATAATCTCAACCAATAGGTTTTAGACATGTTTAGGTTAACATTTAAACCTTATCATTTATATTTAACTATAAGTTAAATAATTTAACTTTTACCGTGTCGTCTTGTATTCTTACACTATATGGTTAATAAACTTACTATTAACTTCCAATAGAACACCAATTGGTTAATTAATGTCATATATATTATTATATATGTCTTCTAGCCGAACCTCATATATCTAGGAATATAATTACAATTAATAATATAATATTTGTTTTAAAAACTCTTTTATGTGAATTTTGACACCATTTGGTATTTTGTTTTTGTTAAATTCATAATAGCACTATTACTTCGAAAAAAATTCATCTAACAAACCTTAACATGTTATATTAACCTATAAAATTAGTTTAATTCCTAAACAGTTTCAAATTACATTTATTTGGGTATTTATAATACCAATTATGTTAATATTTCATTAATAAGGTAATTTCTACATCATCATTGTGTCAAAAATAAATTTATTTATTTAATCTCTAAAAATTATAAATAAAATACCATTATGTAGGAAATATCTTTATCTTGATTATGGATATTTATAGTCGAATTTATCTTATGTATTACCTTATATTAAAAATGGTTTAGTTATTAAACATTGATTTTAACTCTTTTAACTCTTCTTTGAATTAAATAATAATAAATGTCTTAATCTAATCCAAGTGGACCTAAAGAGTCATATTTTATTAATAAGGTTTTTTTGTTCAAATTAAACTTATACAATAGAATTAGGACATGTTTTATGGTAATAATAATATCATTTTTACCCTTAATTACCCTATTTACTTTTTAAAGTTGTAAATAAAAGTAAAAAGTTACTATTCACAAAAAATTATTTTTGTCTTATTGAACCACATTTTTGTCCTTGATATTAAATGTGTGTCTCGGATTTTTGAAATTCAATTCACAGAAGTGGTAAAATTATGTTTTATGTAAATTTGCAACTTCTCCTATGAGGTGGGTAAAAGACGGTAAAAAGTTCAATAAAATTTTTATATATCTAAAATTATTATAAAATGAATCCAATGAATTAAATTGAACACATATAGGTATTATGTAAATATTTTTACCTAAAATAAATTTAAATAAAATAAATATTTATTTAAATAAAAAATTCGGTTTTAAATTATAACTATGTGTTTTTCACTATTCATCAAAAATTGAATGTTTTCAGAAAAATATAAAAAATTCACCCTAGGCTAATTTCGATATCCCGAATCCAAAAATGAAGTCCATTTTGTAAGATAAAATTTAATAAATTTCAAAAAGATTATATTACTATTTATAACGGCTAGTTTATATAATATTTTAATAACATATCGTTGTTACTCGGTATGACGTACATCACAAGCTTTCGAGGAAGGTTGCTCTTGCATGTAATGAAATCCAAGACAGTGTTGTGTGTAGTGAAATAATCTTTTGGTGTTATGTATAACATAATACATAAAAGAAAAATATTTCTCATAAAATCTCAGGGTGTTACATTCTAGCCCCTTAAAAAGAATTTGGCCCTCAAAATTCGTCACTTCGTAACTAACATATGAGGATACCTCTCCCTCATAATATCCTCAGGTTCCCATGTAGCTTCTTCTAATTGGTGGTTCCTCCATAAAATTTTAACCAAGTGAGTGGTCTTGTTTTGTAGAACTTTTTCACTATGATCCAAAATCTCTATCGGATATTCTTCATAAGAAATATCTTGCTTCAGCGGTACAACTTTTGAGCTTAGTACATGTGAAGGATCAGGTATGTACTTTCTTAGGAAAGATACATGGAACATATCATGAAATAGAGAGAGATTCTGTGGATGTTCCAAACGGTAAGCTACCTTCCCAACATGATCCAGTATTTCAAAATGACCAATATACCTAGGGCTCAGCTTGCCCTTCTTTCCAAATCTCATTACTCTCTTCCAAGGAGATATTCATAAGAACACTTTATCACCCACTTCAAACTCGTGGTCTTTTCTTCGGTTGTCGGCATAAATTTTTTGTCGACTCTGAGCTGCTCTTATGTGTTGTTGAATTGATCTTACCTTTTCTTCCATCTCTTCAACAAGATCAGGTACTAATAGCTTTCTTTCCCCAACTTTATCCCAGCAAGTTGGAGTTCTGCATTTCATTCCATTGAGAGCTTCATAAGGAACCATTTTGAATACTGAAGTGAAAGATATTATTATAAGAAAATTCCACCAAAGTTAGGTGTTTATCCCAACCACCTTTGAATTCCACAGAGCAAGCTCTCAACATGTCTTTTAGAGATTCAATTGTCCTCTCAGACTGATCGTCTATCTGAGGATGATAAGCAGTGCTAAAACTCCACTCTGAATCCGGAGTATGCTGAAGAATTTGCCAAAAATTCGAGGTAAACCTCGGATCCTGATCAGATATAATTGAAAGTGGTACTCCATGCAATCTTACCACTTCCTTCACATATATCCTGGCAATCTGATCAAGAGAGAAATCTTCTCTAATAGCAATGAAGTGTGCCGACTTCATAAGACGATCAACTATAACCCAAATAACATTATTTCCATTGGATTTTATAGGAAATCCAGTGACAATGTCCATAGTTATGTTTTCCCATTTCCATTCTGGTATGGGCAATGGTTGTAACATCCCTTAAGACTTCTGTCTCTCAGCTTTAACTTGCTGACAAACCAAGAATTGAGAGACATATTCAGCAACATCTATTTACATGCCTTCACACCAGAAGTACTTATTCATGTCCCTATACATCTTCGTGCTTCCAAGGTGAATAGAGAATCAAGAACTATGAGATTCATGCAATATTTCCTTCTTTAATTCTGGAACGGGAGGAACACATACCCGATTCCTGAACCTTATTATTTCATCAGAATCAATGTGAAATTCAGGAACATTTCTCACCTTCTTTTGTAACTCTACATCTTATTTCTGTGCCTCTTTAATCTTCACATGTATATATGGTTGAACATTCATTTGAGAAAGATAAGATTTTTCCCCTTCCATTATAATCCCAAGATCCATCCTTTGTAAATCCATATATATTGAATCTTTTTTTATCCTCATCATGGATAAGCTATCATGGCCATGTCGATTTAATGCATCTGCCACCTTGTTTACTTTCCCAGGGTGGTAATGAATTGACCAGTAATAATCCTTAATCAGATCCAACCATCTTATTTGGTTCATATTCATCTCCTTTTGTGTGAAAATATACTTTAAACATTCATGATAAGTATAAATATCACACCTTTCACCATAAAGATAATGCCTCCAAATCTTTAATCCAAAGATTACTGCAGCTAATTCCAAATCATGAGTAGAGTAATTTTTCACATGGATTTTCAACTATCATGGGGAATAAGCTATTAACAAATTGTTTTGCATGAGATCACACCCCAATCCATTCTTTGCTGCATCACTATAGATCACAAACCTTTCTCCACTACAAGGTAGTGTGAGAAAAGGTGCACTGGATAACCTTCTTTTTAACTCCTTGCAATTTTTGACACACTTCTCCATCCAAATGAACTTAACACCTTCTCAAGTAAACCTAGTGAGTGGATTAGATAATCGTGAAAAATCTTTCACAAAACGTCAATAATATCCATCCAAACCAAGAAAACTTCAGATCTCAGTTACTGTTGTTGGTCTCGACCATCTTTCAATAACCTCTGTTTTTTCTGGATCCACAGATATCCCCTCTTTTGAGATTATGTGACCCAAAAATGAATCTTTTTGAAGCAAAAATTCACGCTTGGTAAATTTGGCATAAAGCTTCTCCTTTCTTAGGGTCTTTAATACAATTATTAAGGGTTATACATTTTCTTCCTTTTTCTTCGAATAGACAAGAATATCATCTATAAAGGCTACAACAAACTGATCCAGATAGTCTCTAAAGACTCTATTCATTAGATCTATGAAGATAGCATGAGAATTAGTAATACCAAATGGAATCACTATAAATTCATAGTGTCCATATCTTGTACAGAAAGCCGTCTTTGGTATATCCTCCCTTTTGACCCTTAATTGATGATACCCTGAACGAAGATCAATCTTGGAAAAGTATTGAGCTTGATGTAGTTGGACAAATAATTCATCAATTCTTGGGAGAGGATATTTGTTCTTGATAGTGATATTGTTTAGTTCTCGATAATAAATGCATTGTCTCATTGATCCATCTTTTTTCTTAACAAACAGAACATGTTCTCCCCAAGGTGAGGCACCAGGTCATATGAATCCCTTATCAAGATTCTATAGGAGTTAATTATTAAATTCATGAAACTCAATTGGGGCTATTCTATAAGGTGTCTTTGAAATGGGCACAACACCCAGTATGAGTTCTATTGAAAACTCAACTACACGATTTGATGGAAGACCTGGAAATTCCTCTGGAAAGACATCATCAAACTCCCGTACAATGGGAATATTCTTAATCATTAGTTTCTCTCTAACCATTTGAGATAAATAAACTTCATTTATTGTAATCAAGACCCATAAGATGGAAGAATTTTCCACTGTAAGGTTATATTCATCCTTGCATCGATAGATGATCATAGATTGATTCGGAATATGAAATGTGACTTCCCTTCTTTGGGAATCGATATGAGATCCATATAAGGAAAGAAATTCCATGCCAAGAATCACATAAAATTCTACTATAGGAAGGATCAAAAGATTTGCGGGAACCAATTTCCCACAAATGTCAATTGGAGAAGAATTATAAACTTTTGATGCAACTTTTGTTCCATTAGGAGTTGTCACAGCTAACTCAACAGCTAATTGTTGTGGTAGTATGACGATACCCTTAAAAAATTCTTCAGAAATAAAAGAGTTGGTGGATCCAAAATCAAATAGAACATTTTCTACTTTAGAGTGGATGGTAAGCGTATCTTTCACAACTTCGTAATCATACTCCACATCGCCGATAGAAATTGCTTGTGATTTTCCTTTGTCTTTGGCCTTCAGATTTTGTTGACGTCAATCATCATCAAAAACCCATGGATTAGGGAATTGAAAAAGAAAATTCCCCATTTCCATGAACTTGTAACATTATAGTTATGAGTTGAATTCTGTGTAGCCTTTTCTTTGTTCACATCACTAGAAATATTTTTCCCATCATTGTGGCATTCAAATGCCTGATGACTTTCTTTTTCCACATTTGAAACATTTACTTGTCCCTTTAAGACAATTCCCTCCATGTTTTTTTCCACACATTGAGAATATGGGAAAACTCATCTTATTTTCAGTGTGGTATTTAGATTTCCCTTTGAATTCCATTTTACTCTTCTTATTAAACCCATATGACTAATGGGTTACTCTAATCTCCATCTCAACCTTGAGAGCACATCAAAAAAATTTCTCGTAGCTATTGAAGTCCCTTATGGATAATGCCCTTTGAAGACTTGGTTTTAAGCCATTAAAGAATAGATTGATCTTACTCTCAGGTTAGATAATAATTCCAGAAGCATACCTTGAAAGTCTTGTAAAATTTGCTTTGTAGGTACCAACAGATTCATCATCCTTTTTCTTTATTTCAAGAAACTCCTTCTCCATATTTGTTCGAAGAATACATGTGAGGTACTTATCGAAAAATATGTTTTTGGAAATCGTCCCATTCCATAGACACAATTTCTTCTCTTTGCCTCATATTCTTGATAATATTCCACCATTGATCAGATTCCCCTTCCAAACGATATACAGCTAAAATGACTTTATCATGTTCAGAACATTGAAAAACGGAAAATATCTTTTTAGTAGTACTGATCCATTGTTCAGCCACGAATGGATCAATAGACCCGCTGAATGAGGGTGGACGCTGCCTTATAAAGGATTCAACAGAATGTTTCTCCTTTATTTTCTTGTTTGGAAGTCTTGCATGATTCATAGCTTGAGAAAGTTGCATGAGCATGGCTACAAGATTTTTCATTCTAGCTTCCATAACGTTTGGTTGCTCAGGGGGACAATCATTGCATTTCCCATCACATTCAGCATTAACACGGTTCTTTCAGGTTCTATACATTGATGAAAACCAATAAGCATAGTGTGAGAAACACTAATCATAATAGGAAAACCACATAATCAAGAATAAAATTTCACACTTTAGGTCTTATCATAGCTTATTCATGGCCATTTCTAAAATACTAATATTATGTTCTATGCTTGGATAGATCCTTAGGGTTCTTACTAAGGCTTTCACATCCTAGTTTCCAAAGTTTGACTATACCTTTCCTCTGATACCAACTATAATGACCGATGATTTACATACAATTTTATTAATTTGGAATTTAAGCATACTTATTACAACATATAACAAAACCATGATAGGACAGTATAGGTATAGTATCTTTAGAAACAGGGAAACATAAACAACTGGTTCATAAAGTATCGATATTGTCTCCCGTTTATTTCATCATATCTAGACTCCCTTTTGGAATATCCTTATTAATACCCTTTTTCCTGACCCGGGGAAAAGAAAACATACAAAAGGGTTAGCTCAAATGCCCAGTAAAGGTAAATAAATGAAATATCAATCATATCATAACATTTTGAAAATATTAACCAACAAAAGAGATCATAATATAATAAAATGGGATAAATCATAGTAGTGAAATGTAATCCCACTAATCATTACATAAAATAGGAAACTTTGTGGCATATAACACCCCGAGCTTCCACGATACGCTTCTCATTCAATAATGCAATAGCTTGCATTGTACGCAACTTCGAGTTCTAAAACACCGCGACTAATCAAAGTAGCCGTTATAAATAGTAATAACCACTTTTTAAAATTATAGAAATTTTATATTTCAAAATGGACTTCATTTTTGGATTTGGAATATCGAAATTAGCCTAAGTTGAATTCTTGGTATTTTTCTGAGAACTTCTAATTTTTTATGAATAGTGAAAAATACTTTAAAACAAATTTTTTAATCAAAATAATTTATTGTGATAAATTATACTATTTAGTGGGTTTAAAGTATAATTAGAATATATTTTTACCATTTTATCCAATGGTGGTCATTAGAATTAATTTAACATTGAAATTTGACATAAACAATTGCCAATCTTTTGATATAAATTGTTTCTTAAAAACACGCTATTTGTTGTTACAGCGGGAATTAGTTATAAAATTAATTAATGCAACTTATATGTTTGGAATTATGTAAAATAGACATCATTTTTGAATTCGGAATATCAATTATAGCTTAGGGTGAAATTTTGGCATTGTTCTGAAAAACTTCAATTTTTGATGAATAGTGAAACCACTAAGTGGTAGTTAAATAACTGATTTTTCATTTAAATGAAATATTACCACTTCTGTGATTTGATTTTCAAAAATCCAACATACATATTTGTCATTAAGAAGTAAAATGTGGTTCAATGAGATTAAAATAATTTTTTGGTGAATAGTAACTTTTAAGTTCTTAATCGCGATTAGAGGTAATTAGTGTAGTTTAAGGTAAAAACAATGTTTTAATAATATGATATGAGTTTGACACTTGTCCTACTCCTATTGGATGAGTCATGGCCGACCAAGACAACCCATGGGTCAACTTAGGGACCCCATGGGGCCACTTTAGTTTGAAAATGACATTAATATATATTTATTTAATGTTAAAATTAAATTGACACAAACAAGAGTTGTTTTACTAAAACAGTTTTTAAGTGGGGTTACACAAGTCCAAATTTTGACTATAAATATTCATTAGAAAGATAAAACGATTTCCTACATCATAGTATTTTTTTATAATTTTTGGACATTAAATAAATTAAATTATTTATGACATCATTATGATGCAGTGATGACCTCATTATTTAACGATTTAAATAAAATGAGAAGATAATGTACAATCCAAGGCTTACACTTGTCCAAAGCCTATTGGATGAGGATATTTCGAACCATTATCACCTTAGCCTAGAATTATAAAAGTGTGGTACCTTTAGAATCCGAAAATCATTGTATAATAGAATAACATTTCATTACTTTCCAAAAGAGCCCCTCCTCTCCACTTATAAAAGGCCCCCACCTCTCCCACCTCATTTACACTTTCAAGCCATTTGGATCGGCCAACCTCTTCCAAAATACTCTCTCCACTTCCCTCCCTTACTCCTAGAAGCCTCACTTTGGGCAGAACTCTTCCCAAGGAAGCCTTTGTCTCAAATCAAAAAGAGTTACCCGATTTTGAGGTAATGTCTTCTCTAATGTTGTTTTGTTTTATTTTTCTTCTCCAACCCACTAAACTCTTTTTATTCATTTATTTTGTAACAACACCAGTATCCTCAATATAATAGGATGTTGTTATAAGAAGTATTCGAGCTAAAATTACACACACCTACATCTAATGGTTAAAGAACATACGGTTTCTGTGGATGGCGAATTTCTGCCTCACGAAACGATGATCGTTCAACACTCATATAACACCTTCAAAGATGGCCATTAAGATGTCACTATTTTTATATATGATATATAATATGTTTTTTTTTACTTATGCTTCTGTATTTCTCATTTATGACATACTTTATGATTTCCATTATGGGTAAAACGCGATAATTTCATTTTAGGAAGTGCGGACTACCGCCCCCTCAAAGTGATTTGAATCGTTAATGCCATATGTGGGATGTATAAAGGATGGAGTAAATGGTATTATACACTATATTATACTGGAATTATATTATACATTTATATCATTATGATTTAGTTCCATTAAATATGAAATTGAAATGAAAGTAGCGTTCATGCGTACGTACGGCTTACCGTCTCCATGAACGGTGCATTTCATTTCTTACCTCTAAATGTTACGTAATATTATAAATGAATGTATATATTGGATATATAAGATATATATGACATCCAAATCATGAATATAATTCTGGAGATAATGGATATTCTACCACATAAACAACTTGTAATTATAATAATTTTATTGTTGACTCAAGTACCAAAGATCGACAAAACGACCATTATTAACTTAAATAATTACATAATGTTCATATCATTGTAATAAGTGATATAAAAAGGATAATGAAATTGAAAATGGTTCTTAATAAGGTATATATTAACTCTAGTTTATTATTCAGGAGGTTAAAGAACAGTTGAGTCAAGTCAGACACGAGTTAAGGGAATTTCTTAACCCAACATCCATTCTTTGGGTTAATCTCCTACTTTCAAATTATGTCATGATATTATTATGTATTATTTTGTATTTTTACTTTCTTTATGTGTACCTAAAGTGAATACACATAATAGATCTATTTTATTTTAAAAATGATTTTTTTAAGGACTTCGTCTCAATCTCCTTTCATTGAGGCATATTTGGTTTTTTACACAACTTTCCTTTATACGGTGTATAAACCCCTTTGACTTTTACGTTTATTCAAAAGGAATCTTTTTATACGAAGCGTTTACTAAACGACAAAAGGGAATGTTTTTGTCCGTACTTATGCGGCGACAACGACTTCTCCGCCGCCGTGACCATTATTTGAGTTTCGGCTTCCTCTACAAGCCATCATTTTTTTTAATGAAAAATAAATACAAAGTTTTAACTTTATTTTATTTTGGTATTGAAAATGGTTTTGAAAGCGTTTTTATTATATCAATGTGTTGTATTGATATCTTGTGATTGAAATGTGGAAATGTTATGTTTCCTTTATGCATGTTTTATGTGATACGATAATGTTGTGGTTTATGATATGTTTAAACCTATTCATATGAGGAATGCATTGGACTTAATAAGTGACGGGTGGAGCCCGCTATAGCTCCTCGATGCATCGGCAGGTCTCATGAGACAAACTAGTGTCTTGGAACGAGGCCTTGACAAAATCTTATTTGTGGTCTTGGCACGAGGCCTTGACTACGTGGTTATGATAGTCTGGCATTATGCATTCCATCATTATGAAAGTGGTTATTGATATTGCATGTGATTATTCGACCAGTAGAATATCCATGTGAATAAGTAAATGGCATTATCTCATTTTACTTTTTCCATATTATGTTGAAGTTCATGTTTAAAAGGATTTTGTTTTAGTTATACATTTCCTTAAAAGTTATTGTTTATTTATGAAAGATTCCGCGATATTGTTATCCTTACTGAGCATCTGAGCTCACCCCTTTCAATGTTTTAATATTTTCCAGGATGTGAAGAAGAATTTTATGAATGACCTGCAGGGATAGTCAGAAGAGGATATGAGTGTGAACTATGAAGACTTTGTTATTAGTTTTTCACTTTATGTTGTAATGTAACACTTATGAATGTATCTGGTGTTTCCAAGGCTACTAAACTAATCGGTCTTTCGAGACTTGATCTTTTGTGATCATGCCAATGTTACGAAGTAATGCACCGACTCTGGGTAGCTGGGGTCGGGGCGTTACAGTTGGTATCAGAGGAAGTTTAGTACAAACCTTGGAAGCTAGATTTAGATAAACTCTGATTAGAGCACATAGCCCAAAGATAGACTTTGAGGATTAGTATAGAAGAACTTCCTAGAATTTTTGTATTATAGAGATGTTATGAGTTTTCCGAGCAATACATCCCTGATTGGATACGAGAAGGTAGAGGCGGCTCTGGCACAGATGTACCTAGGGGTAAAACCCGAAAACACTGCTTTGAGCTAGACTCGAACGGGAACTGGTGCACGACAACGGGCCTTGCTGCACTCTTGGTTACGACACTCCCGGGGGATATGCTTAGGATAATTCTCATTTTATTTACAAACCACTATGAAGGGTTATGAGTACATACTTCCTCAAAGAAAACATTTCTTTTTATGATTATGGATTATATCCATAAATAGTTCAATTTATGTAAAGTGTTTAACAAGTATGGAATTATGTATTTTGATTCATAAACTAATCTAGTTTATGCCATTGTTTAGAAATGGCGCCTAGTGGAAGGAATGGAAACCGTATCAATGCACGAACTCCGTGTAGGGATTTCCCTCCTGCTCAAGATAATTATGGTGGAGCTAGTGATACAACTGGTGCTGATCAACTTATTACCATACTGGGACAACTCACTCAGGTTATGAATAATAACCTTACTCGTATGGAGCACCCTGATCCGCAACGTGGAGGATCAATGTTAGACCGCTTCATGAGGCAACAACCACCAACCTTCAATGGGAGTACAAATCCTACAGTAGCTGAGCAATGGATAAATTCCTTAGAGAAAATATTCCATGCCTTGTGGAGTAGTGAAAGGGAGAAGGTTGTCATGACAGTTTACCGCCTCACTGGAGATGTCGATCAGTGGTGGTCGCTGATTCAAAACACAAAGGAAGATGATGACGTATCGAATATGAAATGGAGGGAGTTCAAAGAGCTTTTCTTAGAAAAATATTTTCCTCGTGACCATCAGGCAGATATGGAAAGGCAATTTCTGAGTTTGAGGCAGAAGGAGGATGAGAATGTCGCAAAGTATGAGGCTAACTTTACAAGGTTAGCAAGGCATGCTGCCGATTATATACGTAACCCAAGGAGTAAGATTGATCGTTTCTTTGATGGGTTAAAACCATTTCTCCGTCGAGCTTTAGTATCACAATCCTTCTCATCATACGAAGATATTGTCTCGTGTGCTATCAAGACAGAAAAGGAATTCTCTAAGTCTTATGACAAAAAAGTAAAGCAAGAGAAGAAGAGAACGGTGGAACAAGAGACAGATAAAGGGAAAAAGGGAAAGAAAGATTTTCCATAATGTGATAATTGTGGGAAGAATCACCCTGGTGCTTGTCTAAAAGGAATGGGAGTTTGTTATAAATGTGGAGAAAAGGGTCACCAGGCTCGTGATTGCAAGGGAAAGAAAGAGGCTATCAAAGTTGAATGCTACAATTGTAGAGAAATGGGTCATTATGCAAATTAATGTCCTAAGCGTCAAGGAAACATACCTCAGAAAAGGCCAAGGGATCAAGGCCAATCTTATGCTGTGACTACAGTTGAAGCGGAATAATTATTTTATTTGTGTTTTTTGGACTCAAGAACTAGATTATGGTTATAAGAATAATGTGATATATATAATGATTGTACTTCAGTACTTGTTGATTTCAGTAATGTTTTAATATGATTAAGGTAATCATATTTTTAGTATGTGACAATAAGAGAAACTTTTCTTTGTCTGGGGAATCTGATGTTACAATTGATTTTGGAATTTAGAGACCTTTTAGAGAAAGTCTGGACGGAGGTATTTTGGATAACTATTAAGGTTGGAATGGATTAAGTTAAACCATGGATAGTATTGTTTAAGGTTAAAGAATTTCTGAAGATTATTTTTGGAATATTATAATACTATAGTTTTAGGAAAAAGGACAACCTGCAGGGTGGTGAATAACCCGTCACGTCGGACAAAGCTGCAGGAATCGAACCCACAACCATAGTGCGACAAGCCTTTATTTCCTACCACTAGCCTACAGGAAGTCCCTGGTTATTAAAAAATAGTTTTACTAATCTAAATGGTATGTGTTAACATTTTGAACCTTATAAAATTAGGATAAATAGAATATTTTTGAGTTCCGTTACCATTTGGAGTAAAATTTGGGTTTTTGGTAAAAATTTATTAATGAATGAAAGTATACATAACAAGTATTTATATTCCCTTACGTTCTTAGTAAATCTCCTAAATAAATTCCTCAACATTATAAAAGGTAACTTAAAACAAAAATGTTGTCGGTTAACTTTTCCAACTGGGGATTCAATGACCGTTTAACCAATCACAAGTTTGTGATTTTCTTGTGGTTAAACTTTCTCCTAATACTGTTTTCTATAACTCTCCATCAGACCTTGATGGTTTGTTTCTCATCCATATCCATATTTTCATATAATCCTAGAATGGGCTATATCGGGTGACGTTTGTACTTATCCTGCTTTCTTTTAATGTTATATATTTATTAACCTTATTTCCGATGTGGGTTTTCCTCAAAGGTATTTTCTCTTTTCAACCTTTTATTTTCAAAGAAAAATTTCAAATTGCGAGGATGAAATTTATTGAAGGAGGGGAGAATGTAACACCCTGAGCTTCCACGATACGCTTCTCATTCAATAATGCAATAGCTTGCATTGTACGCAACTTCGAGTTCTAAAACACCGCGACTAATCTAAGTAGCCGTTATAAATAGTAATAACCACTTTTTAAAATTATAGAAATTTTATATTTCAAAATGGACTTCATTTTTGGATTCGGAATATCGAAATTAGCCTATGTTGAATTTTTGGTATTTTTCTGAGAACTTCTAATTTTTTATGAATAGTGAAAAATACTTTAAAACAACTTTTTTAATCAAAATAATTTATTGTGATAAATTATACTATTTAGTGGTTTTAAAGTATAATTATAATATATTTTTACCATTTTATCCAATGGTGGTCATTATAATTAATTTAACATTGAAATTTGACATAAACAATTGCAAATCTTTTGATATAAATTGTTTCTTAAAAACACGCTATTTGTTGTTAGAGCGGGAATTAGTTATAAAATTAATTAATGCAACTTATATGTTTGGAATTATGTAAAATAGAAATCATTTTTGAATTCGGAATATCAATTATAGCTTAGGGTGAAATTTTGGCATTGTTCTGAAAAACTTCAATTTTTGATGAATAGTGAAACCACTAAGTGGTAGTTAAATTACTGATTTTTCGTTTAAATGAAATATTACCACTTCTGTGATTTGATTTTCAAAAATCCTACATACATAGTTGTCATTAAGAAGTAAAATGTGGTTCAATGAGATTAAAATAATTTTTTGGTGAATAGTAACTTTTAAGTTCTTAATCGCGATTAGAGGTAATTAGTGTAGTTTAAGGTAAAAACAATGTTTTAATAATATGATATGAGTTTGACACTTGTGCTAATCCTATTGGATGAGTCATGGCCGACCAAGAAAACCCATGGGTCAACTTGGGGACCCCATGGAGCCACTTTAGTAGGAAAATGACATTAATATATATTTATTTAATGTTAAAATTAAATTGACACAAACAAGAGTTGTTTTACTAAAACAGTTTTTAAGTGGGGTGGATATGTCACGAGCACAAAATTTATATAAGGTTTCACTTTTTATATTTAAAATAAAAGTATTTCCTAGATGAGAAAGACATAGGAAATAAATTCACTCAACAATATTGTATAATGTTATATTTAAGCCATAAAGGAATAAACTAAACTGATTTATATGAAGATATATTTGAAGGATCTTAGTGATAATGTAAAACTACCCATGATGATTTTATATGACGATAGAAATTATATTTATAGTATGAATATATCAATGAAATAGTTAATAAAGAATAATATTGAGATAAGGTATCACTTTATTAAATAAAAGGCCAGATAATATTTCTTTAATGAATAAAAAATTGTAATTAGGGATCAAGTGGCTAAAATATTGATAAATTAATTGTAATATATTTAATTTTTAATACATATATTTAGTCATTGATATTTTAAATATAAATAAAATTGAATATTTTTTAATATAACTTCTCTGAACATGTTTATTTACATGTAATAATTTATTATTTAAAATTAAAAGAGACTATCAGTTTTATTTTGTAGGAGATATAATCCATGCATATATTACACCACAATTACATGATAAATATAAATTTATATCATTCATTGTTTGAAGGAATTTATATATTGAATGATGTCTTTTCATATCAACATAGATGATGTGTGTTTTCAATAATAATTCTGAATTTAGGATAAATATTTAATGTTATAATTTTATTTTTTCTCAAAATAATGGTTAACTCTAGAGAGATTAGATAGAATGTTCAAGATTATGTGTCTTTGGAAGAATTACCTTTAGTGAAATAATAATAAATACCCTTAGGATGTTTTTATTAAATCATGATAAATTGTAAGAAAGGAAGACAAATTTGAAGGTTAAAAAATATATAAAAAATCTAAATAGTATCAAATGGGGAGAAAAGTTCATGCGGAATGAATCTTGAGAAATATTGAAAAAATTATTGATCATAGGAAGAGAGATTTTGAGATATTAGATAAGAGGTTTAAAAAAGAGTGAATGATCATGGAATATTTTTATAATAGAATGGTTTTATAAACTTCTATGAAATTAATGGTTATATAATTGAAAAAATATAAAGGTGTATATTGATGAAACTATTGATGTTTTTATTTCCTTTATTATCAAATTAATGAATGTTGATGGAACTTGAAGTAGATATATCAATGGAGATCAATTATATTTATCAAAATTATTAGGGATTTTTTTAGTGTTAATGTGACATGGATATGAATATGATGGGGTCTATGATATGTGACTATGGAGTTTAATAGAGTCAATTATTTATTTGATTTTATTATCTATAGAGAATATATGAGGATTCAGTTGTACTATGAAAATGGTAACTTGTAAGTCTTTTCATAACATTGAAATAAAAATTTTAAATTCTATTTAATATTGGAATTCGTATTTCAATGGTTTATAAAGTATTTATTTATTATTTTACAAGTGAATTTTACAAATGAACTACCATCTTAATATTTATAGTGAATTTTCAAATGTGGTGTATGTGTTGTACTTATGATTTAAAATATCAGTTTATAATAATGAGTTCATGTTTTCAAAGGATATGTGAAAATGATAAAAAAATTAAATGGACACATGAAATTTAATTATCTATTGTGAAATAGTGATTTAAATAAGTTGTATTATTGATATAATGTTTTAAATTTTTTCATAGGTGTGATACGAAGGATATGTAATATTAAAAATTTGATCATAAATTTTATATAATTGTGGTATGTTTGATATCATAAGAATTTTTAAAATATTATATAGACCAATTTTTATGGAGTATTAAATGAAATAATTCTTGAAATATTTAAATGGAACTTGGATAATATTCTTGTATATTTAAATTTAATATTTTCTTTACATATTGTGTATATAAATATACAATAATAAATATATCAAATTCAAGTAACAATATAGGTTGATTAAGAAGAATATTTTTATTTCATATATTATTTATATTTAATGGAATATATTTTAAAACATTTAAAAATAATAAATACCACATGGAATATATATTATTATCAGAGAATAATAATGGAATGATAGAGTATTATATTACTTGAAAAGTTCAAAAGATATATGAAAAAAGATGAATACAGCATTTATCGAGATTAGGTGATGGAGATAAACAACCATGATGTTGTTGATTTAATTTAACTACTATTATTTAAATTGAATTAGATATAAGTTATATAGAGATATTATTCAACTTGATACTTGATATGGGTTTTTTGGGTATATGTTTGCCCCAACTTTTTGATGGAATTTTGACGAATTAGTGTTCACAATGAACGATAATTTACTGATAAATGAATATATATCTTATTTAATTTTAAATTTTATTATTTTTATAATTTTTTTAAAATATGTGTTTTTTATGCTAAATTGACTATATATTTTCAATTTTCATTTTCATATATATTAATAATAAAATTATTGAATGATTTTATGTTGCTATATGTGAAATACTATTTCGATGATGTATTGGATTTTTTTTGGAATTTGAAGCTAATATTTCAAAATTTGTTGTTTTATTTTTAATATAAAATTTTCAAATTTACTTTTTTTATTTTGAAATATATTTATGAAATTAATTTTATATTTTAATTTTATTTTTAAGTAATTTTTCATTATAGTTGATGTTTTTATAGGGGTTTCTAATTTGTAAAAAATTATTTTTATTCAAGTTTATAAGCATGAAAAATTCCATCATAACCGTAAGCATTAAGATCCAATTACTTTAGAAGGATGATTCTAGTCAGTGTATAAGGATTATTTTTTCCTCTAACCATAATCATCAGTCTACCTTTCCCCTAATGATGATGTGAAAAATTTATATAAGCATCAATTTCCCCCTGTAGGAATAAATCTACAAGTGCATAAGAATGATTCCCCCTCATTCATAATGTAACTATGCTAGATGAATTACCCAAGCGATTAAATATATTTATAAACACTAACTACATTAATAAATCGAGTTTGAAATCCCATGAAGGAGACTGAAAATATACCAAAGTATTGTTGAATCCTTGAAGAAAATACTTGAACCAAGTATCATGAAATAAGATGATATATATAGTCTAGTAACCGAGATAATGATTGTAAACTAGTGAGAGTATAGTTATGTTTAACCTGTTATAGGAAAAAGAACCACTCTAGTACAAACTTGTTACTCTATGAGTGTGAAGACTCAGTTGAAGCTCATGATGATATACCAAACTAGACAAGCCTCACCATTGATGCAATTAATGATTTCATGAATCTAGAACCTACATATGATGATCGGCCAAAATAAATGTAGAATTCAATGATGATGGACCATGACTAAGCTCGTCCGAAGGATGAAGATCTTATTTGAGTTTAAAATATTGAAAGAGATGAATCCAAGATTGAAGATTTTGTCTATTTTCATGTCATTTTTTATATGTAGGCTCAATAATGAAGATGAATATGGTGAGGGAAAAACACTTCAAAACCATAAGATAGTGAGGGTGAAGATGTGTGATATCCAATTATTTAATGAAATTATTCAATGAACTTCCCATCCAGAGGGTGAGCCCATGATGCCCCAAAATTTCTGTTGTTTCTATAAAAACCAGAATAGTTAAAGTAAATGTAGGTTGGATCAAAATGGATTTCTTGATGCGGCCCTTTAATCTCATGTTTTATAAGTTATATAGTTGAGGATTCATAGTAAAAAAATAGACAGAGAAAATGAAGTTTTAGTTGAATCTATACCTTGTTTGTTACCCATTTGATAATTTAAGAAGTTTAAGCATGTAGTCATGTGAAAGAATTTTCAATGGTTTTAGATGGATACAATTTTAGTAAATAATTTGGTAACAACCTCGACACCAGTAACCCGTATCTAATTTTTAAATTATTATATTAGTAAAAGATATAAGGGATCATATGATAAATGTTATTAGTGTTTATTAATATAGGGATATTACAAACAAACATTATTTCCATATTACATTGAAAATATAAATAATGTCTTGTAAAAAAATTAAAATTTATTATTAATATTATTAGATCCTTAAAATCATTAAACATGTTTTCATGGTACACTGGTGAAAAGAAAAGAAAATAAATGGTGGGATAAGATGCTCAGTAAGGGTTACATATAAAAGAATTTATCATGAATACAAGAAGAATAAACAATATAGAAGGGTGAATATTCTATAAATATACCATATAATCTATAACTTGATCATGAAGTATATACAACGGTAAAAAAATAATAACATGGATAGAATTACTAAATTTCATGTTGTTGGCATTCATAATGAATTAAAAATTAATATTACTATCAATTCCTCTCAACCATGACATATTAGATATTATCAGGACCTCTCAACGATGGTATCTTTTATAATATCAAGGCTTATTAACCAAGACATCAAACATGACATCAATTCCTCTCAACAAATACATGTTACATAGAATCAAGGACTATTAACCAAGAATTCCTACAAACTTTCGAGTCCTCTTGACCAAGACATTTTCATTTTAGGGGCTGGCATACACTAAGTGATACCCATTTTGATTTGTCTCATGAGACCATACATGAGGAATCAAAGGGATATAACTTACCCCACTTATAATATACACTTGTCCAATGAATTTATTCGGTATTTAAAAATAGTATAATTCATCATCAATATGCCTTAATAATTAGTGAATATCCATATTGAATTGGGTTTATTAAATCTAAAATTTCCTCAGTCAATGGAATGACATTCTTTGTAAACATCCCTCAATACACACGATATATAATAATGAGTATATAGTTTATTCAAATTTGATATGATGAGTGACCGAAAATATATATTCAAATTATTCATTATAGATCATAATGAAACATGTGAAATATTACAAGTATATCCACCAAAGTGTTTAACCTTGTCTACAGTTAGGTTTATAAGTTTTTCATTGATTGATGATTAAGTTAACACTTAACCATACTTTTTAATTCTTATTACCCTTCAGTGAATCTATAGAAAAGAGTGCATCCACATGTTTGTATCTTGGGAAGGACTTAAATTTTAATAAACCACCGCTCTTCAATTTACAATAATTTTAGGATACTGAAAAGGTTGAAAAAAAACCATTATAAAGAAATTAGGAATTATCTTTGAAAATACGAAAAAATATCCTTTTATTTTTGGAATACTTTTAAAAACTACAAATTTTATGAATAATGGGAATATAAGTTTCTTTTTAAAACCATATAATCTTATAAAGTATACAAGACATTGAATAATGGCCATGATACCAAGAAAATAAAATCGATCCATAAGCAATAAAAAACATTCATTTCCCACTTTTTGTAAAAGTCAAGTGATAAATATACAAAAATTTATAGGAGGATTATTTTTAAAATTTTGAAAAGAAAGAAAAATATAATTTAAATGACATTAAAACTATATTTACAAATAGATAATAACATTATATAGATAATTTAAAGAATATATAAAATTAATAAATATATTTTTGACATAAAATAAGAAAGGATGTTGGTTTTTTTAAACATTGTTTTTGAATGTTGGCGTACCAAAGAAAGGGAACACATAAATAATATTTCTAAAAAAACATTTTTTAATAATATTTAAGGAATTTTAGTGATAAATATCATATAATTCCCCAAAATCATATTTAACCATAAATAATCCCTATTAAAAGTCATATTGAAACATAAACCCTTACGTCATTGGTAACTTTTGAATCAAAATCATATGAAGAATAAAACATAAAATAGAATGTTAAATACAATGAATAAAAATATAATCATGATAAAATATTATTAATAGGTTTTACATACACCTTATACACAAAAATATATTCTTAATATGAAACATATCTCAAAGAAGGAAATATGAGATGACAAAGAATTACCTTGGATTTAGGTTTGGTTAGACACATTCTAACCTATTATATTATAAATTTTTCATTATTATTCATATATATAATATCAATATTTATGTTTATATTTATATAAACCATGAATTCATAACTTATTTTTACTAATTTAATCATAACTATTTACTAAAATTAATCATTTAGATGTTAGTTTTTAGGTTACTCATGAATATTTTGATTCATCGGTTCCAGTGATTTCAATTTTTTAATGGTTTAATCACCTAAAAATTTTAATCATTTCATATATACCATTTTTAAATGTTAAATAAAATTGTATAACCATAAATTTAAAGTGTTTAAGAAAAATTAAATACATTATTTCATGGAGGATGGTTGTCCGCACATACACATTGGTGAATTTTCATTTTCCATTGGATTTAAAGGAGATAAAAGAATATTGAACCATTAAAATAAAACAAATTATTGTAATTAAACTAATTTTTTTATTTAAATATGTTTATAGAATATCTTGAGGAGGTTTAATAATATATAAACTTGAAATATATTGGTAAGAACATATACATCTTCTTTGTATAGTCTCTCTTAAAAACCACCTTAAGGATTCGTAGAAGGGTCTTTTAGGAAGAAAAAAACTCTAGGACACAGAGAAGGATTTTGGGAAGGTATTTAAAAATATCATTGTTGATATAATGGGATCAAGGTGTGTGTATAAGTTAGTATTGTAGGTACCCTTTTATAAGTGAGAGGGTTGTAAGAATTATGGATTTTGTATGAGGTATATATTCTTTAATTTCAGGTTGTAGTCTTTGGAGTTGACCTAAAAAAGGATGCCTAGTGTGGCTATAGATGAAAAGGGGTGTCTAGGGATTGTTCGATGCTTAGAAACTAGATTAGTGGAAGAAGCCACTAAGTCGTAAAATTAAGAGTAACTATGAGACCTACCACATGGTTTCTTTTAATCGTGTAGGGAATTTTAGAGGGAAAATTAGGGTACATGGGTTTTCTAATCATATCCTTGGGATTTCATGAACATGTGGGTTGTATTCACTTTTTAGTATAGGTATACATCATAGTTGGTGGAAAGTTTCTAAGCCATGTAGCCTGACCATAGGGGTCTCCACTTAAAGCAATTTCATTTGTACGGTTAGCGCATAGTATGTCCAACTATGTGACCCCATGTTTTTGGGTGGAATTACTATTTCCCCATAATTATTTGAAACCTAAAACCTTCCTCTTATTTCTAATTTCAAGTGGAAGGGAGCCTATTTTTCTCATATTGGAAGCTCTCAAGCTCCTCAAACCCAGGTTATTTGATAGATCAGTCATTTTGACACCAATTCGATCTCCACCAGTCTCATTAGATATCCATAGATGAGTATTATATTCATATTTCACCTTTTCTCATTTGTATTTATCTAAAAAGTGTTATTTAGGAATTGGTCCATATGTCCTATATTTAGGGAATTCGCCTATTTTTACCTTTTCTACCAATCTGGATAAAACCAAAGGCCGATACAGGACAAGTTATCCTCTACAGGCATAAGGTAGGTGGTCTAGTTATTATCCCTCAATGTTGTGATTTTTTATAATTTGTTCCATTGTGAAACACACAGGTTTCATTGTACATTCCCCTAGAAGGAATTTGAATTAAATTTCTTTCCTTAATTAAAAACCTTATGACATTATTATTTCCCTTATAATTGATTCCACCCCTTGAAATGTACCGATAAATTTTCCAATTTGACTATAAATATCTAAATGAACAAACTATCTTCTAAATGGTGTTGGCATGACTTCAAATTGAGACATCATAAATGAAGAATATGGATGGTGTGGTGTATCATGACTCACCAAACATCAATCTATAATGAAACTAATGTAGGTGGGTGGTATGGCCATGTTACCCAATTAAATGGGACAATGGTTACACCCTTATTATAAATGAATTATAATGAGTTATGAATCAACAGTTGTATATTTTTTATGCCTTTCCTATTTATGATTTTGTTTGGGAATGATGACTATTGATAATTTTTGGTATATGGTTATGGTAACCCATATGAATGTTTATATGTATACATGGTCATGGGGGGCCTTTATAAATGTTATATGGGCATGGTTACCATTTAAATATGTGGTAGAGGCATGTAGACCCTTTATAAATTTGATACGAACATGATAACCCATTATAAATGTGATACAGTCATGTAAAACCTTTATAAATGTGATATGGGAATGTAAGACTTTTATAAATGTGTTCTAGGAATAACAAACTTGTATAAATGTGATACAAGAATGATGACCCTTTATAAAAGTGACATGAGAATGAAGACCCTTATTGTGATATATGGTAATCAAAACTTTATTATAGTAATAATGGGAAAGAAATCACCTACTCATGTGATATGGGCATGTCCTCTCTATGAGTGTGATATCGGGAATGGTGAAACTTACTACTATCATACTAGGCATGGAATACCCTACTCTTGTGATACAGTTACGATATCCCTATTATTATGTTACCAGGCATGTCGACCCTTACTACTTTGATATTAGTCATGGAGTCCCTTGATCCTTGTGATACACATCATATAACTTATGAATGTTTGAGTTACGCCTCGAGTCCAATACAGTGGTACTAGCCATATAAATGGTAGTATACATCACTATGTATATAGTCCATATATAATTATACATTTGTTTACTTGTTCAGAGACCATCTGGATGTGGCCGAAGCTGGAAGTGTCAGCTAGTATCCTTCTGGTACTAGGATAGACCCTTTATATTTTATTACTACTCCCTTTTATTACCAATATAATTCCATTTTATTTGCACTGATTGGATATTTATAGACACAATTTGTGGTGGCCTACTGAGTTTATCTCAAACCCTATATGTGACATCGATGGTACCTAATAATTCTATATACATGCAGGTTTAGATAAGGGGAAGCATCTACTTATGAATGCCTGACTTCTTTCATGACTTAGGATGAGAGCTTGGTTGCAGATGACTATGCTGGAGCTCTGAATGCTTGCATTGATTTTGTAATTTTTGGTTATTTTTTATATCATGTACTATATTGACAACCTGCAAGAATTTATACATGTTTTAATTTTATTTATAGAGACATGGCATCATTATCTTTTGTATGTGATTCAGAATGCTTATTTTTATTATTATTTTGTGATCGGATGTTTATACGCACTTCTTCTATCTCTTCCATTATTGATATGTTTACACTATTTGTCTATTGATTACAACATTGTGAAACCCTATCTAGAGGGAATAGTCTTTCCATAGACACAACCTAGTCCCTCACTACTACTCATAACCCTCTGACATACCAGGAGGTATGCTTGAGGCCATGGGCCCACCGGTTCGGGCACTTCTGAGTGGCACCTTGTTTGGGTTGTCACAAAATGGTGTCATGGATTTCTTTTTTTCATTAATATTTTGATACAATATATTGGAGATCATGAATGATTTAGGTCATGGTTATAATCTATTTATGGGAGTAGCTAACCCATGTTAAGGGTAATACTAGTTTTCTATAGATAAATAATTGTTTTATGAATTATTCCTATTACAGCTGATTTGATTCCACCATTGGGTGATGTACATGATATGTGATGATTGTGGTTATTATTATTGGGGTTTACATTGAATCCATATCAGGATATGATGAGGCCAAGGAAGGAGATATAATGCATAATTTTAGTCACCATGTTAGAATTTCACATGCTATACATATTCAAATCTATTTTGGAACATAGTATTTCTTATATTTCTGGGGATTTATATTATTGATTTGAATTCTATGAATATAATTGAATAAATTTTTATTCAGGTAATTGAGAAACCAAATTTTTTTAGAGTGATTAATGTGACCTAAACAATATTTTCCTGCATAGGCTATAGTAAAAACCAAAATAAGTCAATTATGGCATTTTGATTCCTTATCCATTGGACGCATGGACTAGAATGTGTTATGGTTTTGTTGAAGTGGATGCCACATTTTGGTTCATGAGGTGTATGGGACCTAATAGAATAGATATGGTGATCCATTTTGTTCAACCTTTTAAAGAGAATTGTATTGTAACTATAATTAGTAAATGAATTTTAAATTGAAAGACACAATGCTTGACCCATACACGTCCTAAGTAATGGGAAGTAAGTTGTCTCTCTTATGTTATTCATAATTGGTGATATCACCCATTATAGGATTTATGATTAGGAAGATGGGTGCTTTTTACATAGAAATTATTTTATCCTTTTCTATTCTTATATTGAAGGATTTCTCCTCTATATAATTTTATCTAAGGCATGTGTTTGGATATTGTATTGTAATTACATGACAATGACCTCTAGTCGTACTTCCGGAGGGTGTTGAAAACCATGCTCAAGAGGTGGTGGTACTTGAGCTTCTAGTGATACCTCTAGTAGTGTCAACTATGGATCCTATTTTTATAGTCTATGTGGACAATGATTTTAGATTCTAGGGAGATTTTTTATGGGTTATCAAAATGATACACAGAGATTCTTTCTCAGCCCCTTCTTTGGAATATTTTACCTGGTAGTTCTATCAATAGTATCTCCCAATATTATAGGTGTTGGGGGACTATAGGTTTTATAGTTATGTCTTGATATAGTTATTTTTAAAATCAATAATTTTTTGAGATCTTCTGATAGGAGAGTTAAACTCACTAATTATATGTTTTTTTAGACCAAAATAACATTTTAGGATATTCTGAACTAAGAAGGTCAGCATCAAGAAGTGACTTATCATGATTTATAGTCAAGATTCAATGAATATTTCTTCCCTAAGACTCTGATGGATGATATTTAAAGGGAGTTTAGAAACCTTTAGTAGGATTCTATGATAGTTATGAACTACTAATCTCATTTTATAGAGCTTCATCACTTCACACCTATTTATAATGACGATGAGAAGAAAAAGAAATATGATTTGTTGATT
Organism: Viscum album; assembly: GCA_963277665.1. Taxonomy (NCBI): domain Eukaryota; kingdom Viridiplantae; phylum Streptophyta; class Magnoliopsida; order Santalales; family Viscaceae; genus Viscum; species Viscum album. The sequence continues at coordinate 46,590,914 of OY728156.1, forward strand.
GCCTTCAGAATAACATTTAATCTCAAGTAAATCTTATCCATTTAACTACTATATATGATATAGGTAAGTAGGCTCTTATCCCCAAGAAAAACCTAAGGGAAGTAGACAGTGTGATCTAGGATGGATCAGAACAGAGATGGGTTAGTGGTTCTACTAGAGGTCAGAAGCAACACATTAAGACTGTGTGTGTGAGCGAAAATAGCTAGGGGACACCCAATAACGGTTACATGGTTTTTCAATAGTGCAAGAATCCGGGGCATAATAATCCCTAATTTTCTTATGACCCTATTGAGTGATGAGGATATGACAGATTAGGTTGTATTTAATGTTTATAAATGATATTTTCATATGTGCCAAGTGGGAGAGGATTTGTGAAAGCTCCACCTTCCGGAGAAAGACCAGTAGAAACTTTCCAAGTAGTTAGTTATACTAATACTGGACATACAAGTAGAGGATGAAGTCATGGATTTAGTATCTAGACATCTAATTTTCTGCTCTAGTAGAGAAAAACTACTCTAGGTAATCTGGGAGTGGCACATGGTCAAGGATAATGTAAAATTTATTCTGTGTCACCTATACAAGAGGAGAAAGGTGTCAAACCATCTACAGTTTGAGGTACTATTTGAGTATCCACTACTATAGTGTCTACTCTTTTCTATATAGGTGAACCAAACTCCTTAATATCCATGTATATCGTCGATAGACTTATACGTCTTATTGAGTACTGATGTGAAGTAATTAATCTTAACACACATTTGGGTTTATGATCCAAGAGTGTAAACCAATATAGGGACTATCCTTTTGAGATAGGAAACCATTGTTTCTTTAGGGACTTCCTATTTATTGAGATGAATGGCTTCAATGTCATTTAATGGATGGACTAATTGGTTCTCTATCATGCCTATGCAGATTGTTATCGCCAGATGGTGTCGTTTACTTCACCGAAGGGAGGTACATATATTCACATGGGAAAGTGGGATTTAAACGATAGTAGAGATAGACCATATCATCATGGGATAGTTTGGGTGACAACCTAGGTTTGTAAATTTTTCAAAAAAATTCATGGATTACATATGATTGAGTTCCCTCCTGTAGTTGACCAATTTAGGGATGTATTACCTTTTTTTTGGACTTCCCCATGAGAGAGTGGTAGTGTTTACTATTCATCTTGTTCTTGGACCTATACCAATATCCATTACCAATTACATGATGTGTACTACAATGTTGCAAGAGCTCAATAGTAGCCTACAAGATTTAGAGGCCAATGTTTTTATATGGCCCAATAATTCTCCCTTGGGTTCACTAGTCCTTTACTTCATGAAGGTGTATTGAAGCCTCATGTTTTGTGAGGATTAATATTTTTTTAATTATATTATTGGACAAAACATGTACCCCTTAACTCATATAGATAATATTTTTTACTATCTTAGAGGAGTGAGGTTATTCTCAAAGATCAACATGATATCAGGTTATCATCTTGTTTGAGTTAGGCCTTAAGATATTCTATGTATGACTTTCCATAGTTGGTATGATCTATATGAGAATCTCACTATGTTGTTCAGTATTCCAAATGAACTATATATCTTTGTGGCTATAATGCATAGGGTTTTCCATCCCAATTTGGATTCCGTAATGGTGGTCTTCATAGATGACATAATGGTGTATTATCATAATTGAAGCAATCATGCCACCCATCTTGAGTTCATTTTGAATACATCGAGAGAGCACTAGTTGTATGATAAACATATTAAATTTAATTTATGGATCAATAAGTTACAATTATTTGGTTATGTTATCACTGAGGTATGAGATTCAATAAACCCTGAGAAGGTGAGATCCTTAGTTACCTAGGAGCATAACAAAAACGTCTTTGATATATCAATTTTTCTAGGGATAGCTGGTTACTATAGACTCTTTATACAATAATTATAATACTTATAATCACCTATTATAGGACTGAATAATTAGGCTGTGATGTTTATATAGTCTAGATCCAATGTTATATCCTTTTAAGAGCCAAAGGAGAGATTTAATTTAGCATTAATCATGATTTTTACTGAGTTAGGTAGAATATTTATAGTATATTTTGACGGATCAGGTATTTGGATAAAATAAGTTCTGATGTAAGAAGTTTGATTCATTGTGTATACGTTATGGAAGACATGGCATCCTGAGTATAATTACCTGAACCATAATCACAAGTTGGTAGTTTTTATTCACACCTCGCATTATTGGAGGCATTACACAATGGTAAAAAATTTCTTGGTGTTTACGGACCAAAACAATACACATTTATATTTTCACACATCATGAATTGAAACTCATACAACAAATATGGGTTGAATAATTACAATGTTTTGATTTATTTCATGACCATATGACTGGGGAAGGCAATGTTGTGATGTACCAACCTTGGTGACACTAATTGGTTCCTGAATCCAGTTAGACACATGGCCTCAAGCACACCCCCATAAACCAAAGGCTTCTGAGTAGTAATCAGGGCACAAGGAGTGTCCATAGGGAGACTATGCTTGATTTATGAGAGTATAACACATATAATATAATAAAAAGTAAATATTGGAAGCATATTTAATCAGATTACACAGTGGAAATAGACACAATAATGGATAGACCAATAAGCCACCCTAGATAAAGCAGTACATAAATGAATATCAACTAAAGAAATATATAAAATTATAACCACCTAGATAATGAATCTTAAAAAAAAGCTTATGTTAATGATATTATTTTCTCTAAAACACTGGAAAATAGTTATACATGGTAGCAGGTAATAAATACATTATATGATATACAATATATACGAAAAAGAAAAAATCAATGAAAGTATCATAATCTTCAAACAGATCATCTTCTACCAATTTCCATCCTATTTCATGAAAGAAGTCAATCATTCATAAGGGTACACTTCCCCTTATCTACACATGTGAGCATATAGTCTACTCGGGTACCATCGGTGACCGAGATAGGGTGTGAGATAAACTCTGTATTCCACTAAGAATAATGTCTATAGATATCCATTTTGTGTGTATAACATTGTGGTGTGTAGACATAATTAGGTAAGGTATTAATAATAACTATAAATGGGTCAGCTCTGGTTTCTAAAAGGAAACCAGGTTGACACTCCATTCTTCGCCCCATCCATAATATCTTTGAACAAGTATTAGGGACACAATTACTGGTATCACATTTACAAGGGACTCCATACCTAGTATCATTGAAGAATAGCAGATTCCATACCTAGTATCATAGTAAGGGTCATCATACCTAGTATCACATAATGGGTTCTCTGTGCTTGGTATCACAGAATAAGGGTCTCCATTCCCAATATCATTGTATGTGGTTTCCATTCCTAGTATCATAGTATAGGGATTCCATTGTCAATATTAGAGAATAGGGATAACATGCCTGCATATAATATCATGGGATTCCATTACAATTTATCATATTATTCAAGGGTTTTTATGCCCACATTCATAAGATATAATAATCATGTACAGATTATCTAAGAGCCTACCATTAATTTATAACTCATTTACATTTAATTTTAATAAAGGAAGAACAATTGATCAATTTAAATCATGTGACATGGTCATACCACTTAGAATCATTTCAATTCATTTTAATTGTAAAAGATGTTATCCATGCTACACAATTATATTAATTTAATATAAATATGATATTATCTTTTAAATGTAAATCCAAACACTCTAATAGATGTTCTAGATATAATTATATGAAATCAAATTAGGAATGTAAGAGGGAACATCCGAAGGGATGTCTCACTCTATGTTTGACAATCGTGATATGAATTTGGGTTTTAACAAGTCATTGGGTTCCAAGATAGGAAGACAAATAGAGATAGACACAATTTAAGGGAAATGCATTGTGAAATCGATGTGCAGTACATATTGAATATTGTAAAACATCAAAACTTTGAGGGATAAAAACAATATATTACGAACCATAATTTACATACATTGTTATTACTTCAGAATTGAAGCATACTTCTTACAACATATAACAAAACCATGATAGGGTTGTATAGGTATAATGTCTTTAGAAACTGGGAAACATAAACAACTTGTTCATAAAGCATCTACATTTTCTCCCATTAATATCATCATATCTAGAGTCCCTTTTAGAATATCCTAATTAATACCCTTCTTCCTGACCTAGGAAAATAAAACATACAAATGGGTGAGCTCAAATGCTTATTAAGGGTAAACAATGGAAATATCAATCATATCATAACTTTTTGAAAATATAAACCTGCAAAAGAGATCATAATATCATAACATTGGATAAATCATAGTAGTGAAATGTAATCCAATTAATCATAACATAAAACACAAAACTTTTTGGAATACACAGATAATCATAGAAAATCATTTCATATTAGTCAAGACTCATTGCCAAGACTATCATAGCGGACAAAGTCCATTTCTGAACCGATTTCACTCCTCGTTCCAGTCCTGTATCACTGAACCAGATTAACTTTCCGTTTCAGCCATGTATATCTCATGAGATATAAATATTTACCCAATTCATTGGTGGGAGATATAGGTCCCAACAATCTCATAATGATACTATTCTTATGAGTGCCACAAAATCATAAATCATACATCATATCATAACCCGTGTAATAAAAATGGGATTCTTAAACATCATGACATCATAACATAATCTATATAAGATAAAAAGACTTTATAATAATAATTCCATAAAAAATAATCAAATCAATGTAAAAATAGGTATAGAAACAGAACCCTATATTATCTTAGATGGAAATTAATTTTCATAAAACACTTGAACTCCATTCTTGAGGAAAATATCCTTTCTAATTCAAAAACATTTTTCCTTTCTTAACATGTCATAAAATTTTAAACTAAAAGAAGTTAATTACAAATAAAAATGAAAATTTTTAAAGGAATCTTCATGGAAGAAATTTTCTGTGAAATAAAAAAAATCCATTCATGCCGTATAAGTTAAAAAAGCATTCTTCTCATACTTTGGCTGGAAAAGTCAAAAAGTACCTCATACTAAAAATGAAAAAAGATACGTTTCATATCTTTTACAAAAAATACACCAATGGGTAAAATTTCATTTAAAAAATTTTAGGAGGATAGAAATAATATTAAATATTGATGAAACAGGGATGTGGATGATAAATATTCCCCAGTAAATTCTGAAGTATAAACAATCTCCGATAAAAATGAGATTGCGAGATTTTACCTTACCTTAGGTCTGATATGCTTTGTACATATTTTAAAATCCTGTATAATGATTCAAATAATGTCATTCACTTATTAAATAATCATATTCATTGTTATGATATCATATATGGTCATATTTCATTGCTACTTGTTATTCAGGTGTTTATTGCTTTATGTTCTTATGCGTGTTTTGTCAAATAAATTATTATTAATATTTTTTTAGTTTATAAATACCTCACTTACAGAATGGTATTAGTGTAATATATATCATATTTATTCATTCAATTCATTTATATAAGCATTATTCAATGAAGATCATGTTGAATGAGTCACATCACATCGTGGAGACGGTATGTCGTACGTACACACGAGCGATGATATTGATTTGATAATTATTGAATGGTATTGGAGTGGATTATGGAATGTATTCGAATTATTATCAAGTTATAAAAATCATATATAGTTATTTTTTACAACATTATACCCATCCAAGTACGGTGGTGGTGGAAAACAGATTACACCATGGCGTGGAGACGGTATTCCGTACGTACGCGCGTGCGGTGATTTCAATTTTTGTAGGATGGATAGAAGGTGAAATAGGGTTGTTTCATATTTATAATAACATATCATTATATTAGTGATATTGATGTTATTAATTTATGATGAAAATAAATAAATAATAAGAAGTAGAAGAAGAAATGAATTGGAAAGGATCGGTAAAGGATATTAGCTCTTCTTTGACGAACCTCTTCTTAACCTCCTCTTAGGGAACTAAAGTTGGACTTTGAAGAATACCAGGACCTCTATTATGTTTCTAGGGAAGTGGATAAGAGAAATGGATAGGATTTGTCCGAGATTTAAGGCTCAAAATGTTTTCAAGTGGAGAGGGTGGAGGTTCCCTTTTATAAGGGGGAGAGGGGCACCTTTGGAATAACTTAAAATATTATTTTATAATAAAGTCATATTCGGGTTATAATAGCTCCAAAGTGTCTTATTTCAAATATAGGGTGGGGATGGGTTGAAATAATCTCAACCAATAGGTTTTAGACATGTTTAGGTTAACATTTAAACCTTATCATTTATATTTAACTATAAGTTAAATAATTTAACTTTTACCGTGTCGTCTTGTATTCTTACACTATATGGTTAATAAACTTACTATTAACTTCCAATAGAACACCAATTGGTTCATTAATGTCATATATATTATTATATATGTCTTCTAGCCGAACCTCATATATCTAGGAATATAATTACAATTAATAATATAATATTTGTTTTAAAAACTCTTTTATGTGAATTTTGACACCATTTGGTATTTTGTTTTTGTTAAATTCATAATAGCACTATTACTTCGAAAAAAATTCATCTAACTAACCTTAACATGTTATATTAACCTATAAAATTAGTTTAATTCCTAAACAGTTTCAAATTACATTTATTTGGGTATTTATAATACCAATTATGTTAATATTTCATTAATAAGGTAATTTCTACATCATCATTGTGTCAAAAATAAATTTATTTATTTAATCTCTAAAAATTATAAATAAAATACCATTATGTAGAAATATCTTTATCTTGATTATGGATATTTATAGTCGAATTTATCTTATGTATTACCTTATATTAAAAATGGTTTAGTTATTAAACATTGATTTTAACTCTTTTAACTCTTCTTTGAATTAAATAATAATAAATGTCTTAATCTAATCCAAGTGGACCTAAAGAGTCATATTTTATTAATAAGGTTTTTTTGTTCAAATTAAACTTATACAATAGAATTAGGACATGTTTTATGGTAATAATAATATCATTTTTACCCTTAATTACCCTATTTACTTTTTAAAGTTGTAAATAAAAGTAAAAAGTTACTATTCACAAAAAATTATTTTTGTCTTATTGAACCACATTTTTGTCCTTGATATTAAATGTGTGTCTCGGATTTTTGAAATTCAATTCACAGAAGTGGTAAAATTATGTTTTATGTAAATTTGCAACTTCTCCTATGAGGTGGGTAAAAGACGGTAAAAAGTTCAATAAAATTTTTATATATCTAAAATTATTATAAAATGAATCCAATGAATTAAATTGAACATATATAGGTATTATGTAAATATTTTTACCTAAAATAAATTTAAATAAAATAAATATTTATTTAAATAAAAAATTCGGTTTTAAATTATAACTATGTGTTTTTCACTATTCATCAAAAATTGAATGTTTTCAGAAAAATATAAAAAAATCACCCTAGGCTAATTTCGATATCCCGAATCCAAAAATGAAGTCCATTTTGTAAGATAAAATTTAATAAATTTCAAAAAGATTATATTACTATTTATAATGGCTAGTTTATATAATATTTTAATAACATATCGTTGTTACTCGGTATGACGTACATCACAAGCTTTCGAGGAAGGTTGCTCTTGCGTGTAATGAAATCCAAGACAGTGTTGTGTGTAGTGAAATAATCCTTTGGTGTTATGTATAACATAATACATAAAAGAAAAATATTTCTCATAAAATCTCAGGGTGTTACATTCTAGCCCCTTAAAAAGAATTTGGCCCTCAAAATTCGTCAATTCGTAACTAACATATGAGGATACCTCTCCCTCATAATATCCTCAGGTTCCCATGTAGCTTCTTCTAATTGGTGGTTCCTCCATAAAACTTTAACCAAGTGAGTGGTCTTGTTTTGTAGAACTTTTTCACTATGATCCAAAATCTCTATCGGATATTCTTCATAAGAAATATCTTGCTTCAACGGTACAACTTTTGAGCTTAGTACATGTGAAGGATCAGGTATGTACTTTCTTAGGAAAGATACATGGAACATATCATGAAATAGAGAGAGATTCGGTGGATGTTCCAAACGGTAAGCTACCTTCCCAACATGATCCAGTATTTCAAAATGACCAATATACCTAGGGCTCAGCTTGCCCTTCTTTCCAAATCTCATTACTCTCTTCCAAGGAGATATTCATAAGAACACTTTATCACCCACTTCAAACTCGTGGTCTTTTCTTCGGTTGTCGGCATAAATTTTTTGTCGACTCTGAGCTGCTCTTATGTGTTGTTGAATTGATCTTACCTTTTCTTCCATCTCTTCAACAAGATCAGGTACTAATAGCTTTCTTTCCCCAACTTCATCCCAGCAAGTTGGAGTTCTGCATTTCATTCCATTGAGAGCTTCATAAGGAACCATTTTGAATACTGAAGTGAAAGATATTATTATAAGAAAATTCCACCAAAGTTAGGTGTTTATCCCAACCACCTTTGAATTCCACAGAGCAAGCTCTCAACATGTCTTTTAGAGATTCAATTGTCCTCTCAGACTGATCGTCTATCTGAGGATGATAAGCAGTGCTAAAACTCCACTCTGAATCCGGAGTATGCTGAAGACTTTGCCAAAAATTCGAGGTAAACCTCGGATCCTGATCAGATATAATTTAAAGTGGTACTCCATGCAATCTTACCACTTCCTTCACATATATCCTGGCAATCTGATCAAGAGAGAAATCTTCTCTAATAGAAATGAAGTGTGCCGACTTCATAAGACGATCAACTATAACCCAAATAACATTATTTCCATTGGATTTTATAGGAAATCCAGTGACAATTTCCATAGTTATGTTTTCCCATTTCCATTCTGGTATGGGCAATGGTTGTAACATCCCTTAAGACTTCTGTCTCTCAGCTTTAACTTGCTGACAAACCAAGAATTGAGAGACATATTCAGCAACATCTATTTACATGCCTTCACACCAGAAGTACTTATTCATGTCCCTATACATCTTCGTGCTTCCAAGGTGAATAGAGAATCAAGAACTATGAGATTCATGCAATATTTCCTTCTTTAATTCTGGAACGGGAGGAACACATACCCGATTCCTGAACCTTATTATTTCATCAGAATCAATGTGAAATTCAGGAACATTTCTCACCTTCTTTTGTAACTCTACATCTTATTTCTGTGCCTCTTTAATCTTCACATGTATAGATGGTTGAACATTCATTTGAGAAAGATAAGATTTTTCCCCTTCCATTATAATCCCAAGATCCATCCTTTGTAAATCCATATATATTGAATCTTTTTTTATCCTCATCATGGATAAGCTAGCATGGCCATGTCGATTTAATGCATCTGCCACCTTGTTTACTTTCCCAGGGTGGTAATGAATTGACCAGTAATAATCCTTAATCAGATCCAACCATCTTATTTGGTTCATATTCATCTCCTTTTGTGTGAAAATATACTTTAAACATTCATGATAAGTATAAATATCACACCTTTCACCATAAAGATAATGCCTCCAAATCTTTAATCCAAAGATTACTGCAGCTAATTCCAAATCATGAGTAGAGTAATTTTTCACATGGATTTTCAACTATCATGGGGAATAAGCTATTGACAAATTGTTTTGCATGAGATCACACCCCAATCCATTCTTTTCTGCATCACTATAGATCACAAACCTTTCTCCACTACAAGGTAGTGTGAGAAAAGGTGCACTGGATAACCTTCTTTTTAACTCCTTGCAATTTTTGACACACTTCTCCATCCAAATGAACTTAACACCTTCTCAAGTAAACCTAGTGAGTGGATTAGATAATCGTGAAAAATCTTTCACAAAACGTCAATAATATCCATCCAAACCAAGAAAAATTCAGATCTCAGTTACTGTTGTTGGTCTCGACCATCTTTCAATAACCTCTGTTTTTTATGGATCCACAGATATCCCCTCTTTTGAGATTATGTGACCCAAAAATGAATCTTTTTGAAGCAAAAATTCACGCTTGGTAAATTTGGCATAAAGCTTCTCCTTTCTTAGGGTCTTTAATACAATTATTAAGGGTTATACATTTTCTTCCTTTTTCTTCGAATAGACAAGAATATCATCTATAAAGGCTACAACAAACTGATCCAGATAGTCTCTAAAGACTCTATTCATTAGATCTATGAAGATAGCATGAGAATTAGTAATACCAAATGGAATCACTATAAATTCATAGTGTCCATATCTTGTACAGAAAGCCGTCTTTGGTATATCCTCCCTTTTGACCCTTAATTGATGATACCCTGAACGAAGATCAATCTTGGAAAAGTATTGAGCTTGATGTAGTTGGTCAAATAATTCATCAATTCTTGGGAGAGGATATTTGTTCTTGATAGTGATATTGTTTAGTTCTCGATAATAAATGCATTGTCTCATTGATCCATCTTTTTTCTTAACAAACAGAACATGTTCTCCCCAAGGTGAGGCACCAGGTCATATGAATCCCTTATCAAGATTCTATAGGAGTTAATTATTAAATTCATGAAACTCAATTGGGGCTATTATATAAGGTGTCTTTGAAATGGGCACAACACGCAGTATGAGTTCTATTGAAAACTCAACTACACGATTTGATGGAAGACCTTGAAATTCCTCTGGAAAGACATCATCAAACTCCCGTACAATGGGAATATTCTTAATCATTAGTTTCTCTCTAACCATTTGAGATAAATAAACTTCATTTATTGTAATCAAGACCCATAAGATGGAAGAATTTTCCACTGTAAGGTTATATTCATCCTTGCATCGATAGATGATCATAGATTGATTCGGAATATGAAATGTGACTTCCCTTCTTTGGGAATCGATATGAGATCCATATAAGGAAAGAAATTCCATGCCAAGAATCACATAAAATTCTACTATAGGAAGGATCAAAAGATTTGCGGGAACCAATTTCCCACAAATGTCAATTGGAGAAGAATTATAAACTTTTGATGCAACTTTTGTTCCATTAGGAGTTGTCACAGCTAACTCAACAGCTAATTGTTGTGGTAGTATGACGATACCCTTAAAAAATTCTTCAGAAATAAAAGAGTTGGTGGATCCAAAATCAAATAGAACATTTTCTACTTTAGAGTGGATGGTAAGCGTATCTTTCACAACTTCGTAATCATACTCCACATCGCCGATAGAAATTGCTTGTGATTTTCCTTTGTCTTTGGCCTTCAGAGTTTGTTGACGTCAATCATCATCAAAAACCCATGGATTAGGGAATTGAAAAAGAAAATTCCCCATTTCCATGCACTTGTAACATTATAGTTATGAGTTGAATTCTGTGTAGCCTTTTCTTTGTTCACATCACTAGAAATATTTTTCCCATCATTGTGGCATTCAAATGCCTGATGACTTTCTTTTTCCACATTTGAAACATTTACTTGTCCCTTTAAGACAATTCCCTCCATGTTTTTTTTCACACATTGAGAATATGGGAAAACTCATCTTATTTTCAGTGTGGTATTTAGATTTCCCTTTGAATTCCATTTTACTCTTCTTATTAAACCCATATGACTAATGGGTTACTCTAATCTCCATCTCAACCTTGAGAGCACATCAAAAAAATTTCTCGTAGCTATTGAAGTCCCTTATGGATAATGCCCTTTGAAGACTTGGTTTTAAGCCATTAAAGAATTGATTGATCTTACTCTCAGGTTAGATAATAATTCCAGAAGCATACCCTGAAAGTCTTGTAAAATTTGCTTTGTAGGTACCAACAGATTCATCATCCTTTTTCTTTATTTCAAGAAACTCCTTCTCCATATTTGTTCGAAGAATACATGTGAGGTACTTATCGAAAAATATGTTTTTGGAAATCGTCCCATTCCATAGACACAATTTCTTCTCTTTGACTCATATTCTTGATAAGATTCCACCATTGATCAGATTCCCCTTCCAAACGATATACAGCTAAAATGACTTTATCATGTTCAGAACATTGAAAAATGGAAAATATCTTTTTAGTAGTACTGATCCATTGTTCAGCCACGAATGGATCAATAGACCCGCTGAATGAGGGTGGACGCTGCCTTATAAAGGATTCAACAGAATGTTTCTCCTTTATTTTCTTGTTTGGAAGTCTTGCATGATTCATAGCTTGAGAAAGTTGCATGAGCATGGCTACAAGATTTTTCATTCTAGCTTCCATAACGTTTGGTTGCTCAGGGGGACAATCATTGCATTTCCCATCACATTCAGCATTAACACGGTTCTTTCAGGTTCTATACATTGATGAAAACCAATAAGCATAGTGTGAGAAACACTAATCATAATAGGAAAACCACATAATCAAGAATAAAATTTCACACTTTAGGTCTTATCATAGCTTATTCATGGCCATTTCTAAAATACTAATATTATGTTCTATGCTTGGATAGATCCTTAGGGTTCTTACTAAGGCTTTCACATCCTAGTTTCCAAAGTTTGACTATACCTTTCCTCTGATACCAACTATAATGACCGATGATTTACATACAATTTTATTAATTTGGAATTTAAGCATACTTATTACAACATATAACAAAACCATGATAGGACAGTATAGGTATAGTATCTTTAGAAACAGGGAAACATAAACAACTGGTTCATAAAGTATCGATATTGTCTCCCGTTTATTTCATCATATCTAGACTCCCTTTTGGAATATCCTTATTAATACCCTTTTTCCTGACCCGGGGAAAAGAAAACATACAAAAGGGTTAGCTCAAATGCCCAGTAAAGGTAAATAAATGAAATATCAATCATATCATAACATTTTGAAAATATTAACCAACAAAAGAGATCATAATATAATAAAATGGGATAAATCATAGTAGTGAAATGTAATCCCACTAATCATTAAATAAAATAGGAAACTTTGTGGCATACATGTAACACCCCGAGCTTCCACGATACGCTTCTCATTCAATAATGCAATAGCTTGCATTGTACGCAACTTCGAGTTCTAAAACACCGCGACTAATAAAAGTAGCCGTTATAAATAGTAATAACCACTTTTTAAAATTATAGAAATTTTATATTTCAAAATGGACTTCATTTTTGGATTTGGAATATCGAAATTAGCCTATGTTGAATTCTTGGTATTTTTCTGAGAACTTCTAATTTTTTATGAATAGTGAAAAATACTTTAAAACAACTTTTTTAATCAAAATAATTTATTGTGATAAATTATACTATTTAGTGGGTTTAAAGTATAATTAGAATATATTTTTACCATTTTATCCAATGGTGGTCATTAGAATTAATTTAACATTGAAATTTGACATAAACAATTGCCAATCTTTTGATATAAATTGTTTCTTAAAAACACGCTATTTGTTGTTACAGCGGGAATTAGTTATAAAATTAATTAATGCAACTTATATGTTTGGAATTATGTAAAATAGACATCATTTTTGAATTCGGAATATCAATTATAGCTTAGGGTGAAATTTTGGCATTGTTCTGAAAAACTTCAATTTTTGATGAATAGTGAAACCACTAAGTGGTAGTTAAATAACTGATTTTTCATTTAAATGAAATATTACCACTTCTGTGATTTGATTTTCAAAAATCCAACATACATATGTGTCATTAAGAAGTAAAATGTGGTTCAATGAGATTAAAATAATTTTTTGGTGAATAGTAACTTTTAAGTTCTTAATCGCGATTAGAGGTAATTAGTGTAGTTTAAGGTAAAAACAATGTTTTAATAATATGATATGAGTTTGACACTTGTCCTACTCCTATTGGATGAGTCATGGCCGACCAAGACAACCCATGGGTCAACTTGGGGACCCCATGGGGCCACTTTAGTTGGAAAATGACATTAATATATATTTATTTAATGTTAAAATTAAATTGACACAAACAAGAGTTGTTTTACTAAAACAGTTTTTGAGTGGGGTTACACAAGTCCAAATTTTGACTATAAATATTCATTAGAAAGATAAAACGATTTCCTACATCATAGTATTTTTTTATAATTTTTGGACATTAAATAAATTAAATTATTTATGACATTATTATGATGCAGTGATGACCTCATTATTTACCGATTTAAATAAAATGAGAAGATAATGTACAATCCAAGGCTTACACTTGTCCAAAGCCTATTGGATGATGAGATTTCGAACCATTATCACCTTAGCCTAGAATTATACAAGTGTGTTACCTTTAGAATCCGAAAATAATTGTATAATAGAATAACATTTCATTACTTTCCAAAAGAGCCCCTCCTCTCCACTTATAAAAGGCCCCCACCTCTCCCACCTCATTTACACTTTCAAGCCATTTGGATCGGCCAACCTCTTCCAAAATACTCTCTCCACTTCCCTCCCTTACTCCTAGAAGCCTCACTTTGGGCATAACTCTTCCCAAGGAAGCCTTTGGCTCAAATCAAAAAGAGTTACCCGATTTTGAGGTAATGTCTTCTCTAATGTTGTTTTGTTTTATTTTTCTTCTCCAACCCCCTAAACTCTTTTTATTCATTTCTTTTGTAACAACACCAGTATCCTCAATATAATAAGATGTTGTTATAAGAAGTATTCGAGCTAAAATTACACACACCTACATCTAATGGTTAAAGAACATACGGTTTCTGTGGATGGCGAATTTCTGCCTCACGAAACGATGATCGTTCAACACTCATATAACACCTTCAAAGATGGCCATTAAGATGTCACTATTTTTATATATGATATATAATATGTTTATTTTTTACTTATGCTTCTGTATTTCTCATTTATGACATACTTTATGATTTCCATTATGGGTAAAACGCGATAATTTCATTTTAGGAAGTGCGGACTACCGCCCCCTCAAAGTGATTTGAATCGTTAATGCCATATGTGGGATGTATAAAGGATGGAGTAAATGGTATTATACACTATATTATACTGGAATTATATTATACATTTATATAATTATGATTTAGTTCCATTAAATATGAAATTGAAATGAAAGTAGCGTTCGTGCGTACGTACGGCTTACCGTCTCCATGAACGGTGCATTTCATTTCTTACCTCTAAATGTTACGTAATATTATAAATGAATGTATATATTGGATATATAAGATATATATGACATCCAAATCATGAATATAATTCTGGAGATAATGGATATTCTACCACATAAACAACTTGTAATTATAAGAATTTTATTGTTGACTCAAGTACCAAAGATCGACATAACGACCATTATTAACTTAAATAATTACATAATGTTCATATCATTGTAATAAGTGATATAAAAAGGATAATGAAATTGAAAATGGTTCTTAATAAGGTATATATTAACTCTAGTTTATTATTCAGGAGGTTAAAGAATAGTTGAGTCAAGTCAGACACGAGGTAAGGGAATTTCTTAACCCAACTTCCATTCTTTGGGTTAATCTCCTACTTTCAAATTATGTCATGATATTATTATGTATTATTTTGTATTTTTACTTTCTTTATGTGTACCTAAAGTGAATACACATAATAGATCTATTTTATTTTAAAAATGATTTTTTTAAGTACTTCGTCTCAATCTCCTTTCATTGAGGCATATTTGGTTTTATACACAACTTTCCTTTATACGGTGTATAAACCCCTTTGACTTTTACGTTTATTCAAAAGGAATCTTTTTATACGAAGCATTTACTAAACGACAAAAGGGAATGTTTTTGTCCGTACTTATGCGGTGACAACGACTTCTCCGCCGCCGTGACCATTATTTGAGTTTCGGCTTCCTCTACAAGCCATCATTTTTTTAATGAAAAATAAATACAAAGTTTTAACTTTATTTTATTTTGGTATTGAAAATGGTTTTGAAAGCGTTTTTATTATATCAATGTGTTGTATTGATATCTTGTGATTGAAATGTGGAAATGTTATGTTTCCTTTATGCATGTTTTATGTGATACGATTATGTTGTGGTTTATGATATGTTTAAACCTATTCATATGAGGAATGCATTGGACTTAATAAGTGACGGGTGGAGCCCGCTATAGCTCCTCGATGCATCGGCAGGTCTCATGAGACAAACTAGTGTCTTGGAACGAGGCCTTGACAAAATCTTATTTGTGGTCTTGGCACGAGGCCTTGACTACGTGGTTATGATAGTCTGGCATTATGCATTCCATCATTATGAAAGTGGTTATTGATATTGCATGTGATTATTCGACCAGTAGAATATCCATGTGAATAAGTAAATGGAATTATCTCATTTTACTTTTTCCATATTATGTTGAAGTTCATGTTTAAAAGGATTTTGTTTTAGTTATACATTTCCTTAAAAGTTATTGTTTATTTATGAAAGATTCCGCGATATTGTTATCCTTACTGAGCATCTGAGCTCACCCCTTTCAATGTTTTAATATTTTCCAGGATGTGAAGAAGAATTTTATGAATGACCTGCAGGGATAGTCAGAAGAGGATATGAGTGTGAACTATGAAGACTTTGTTATTAGTTTTTCACTTTATGTTGTAATGTAACACTTATGAATGTATCTGGTGTTTCCAAGGCTACTAAACTAATCGGTCTTTCGAGACTTGATCTTTTGTGATCATGCCAATGTTACGAAGTAATGCACCGACTCTGGGTAGCTGGGGTCGGGGCGTTACAGTTGGTATCAGAGGAAGTTTAGTACAAACCTTGGAAGCTAGATTTAGATAAACTCTGATTAGAGCACATAGCCCAAAGATAGACTTTGAGGATTAGTATAGAAGAACTTCCTAGAATTTTTGTATTATAGAGATGTTATGAGTTTTCCGAGCAATACATCCCTGTCTGGATACGAGCAGGTAGAGGCGGCTCTGGCACAGATGTACCTAGGGGTAAAACCCGAAAACACCGCTTTGAGCTAGACTCAAACGGGAACTGGTGCACGACAACGGGCCTTGCTGCACTCTTGGTTACGACACTCCCGGGGGATATGCTTAGGATAATTCTCATTTTATTTACAAACCACTATGAAGGGTTATGAGTACATACTTCCTCAAAGAAAACATTTCTTTTTATGATTATGGATTATATCCATAAATAGTTCAATTTATGTAAAGTGTTTAACAAGTATGGAATTATGTATTTTGATTCATAAACTAATCTAGTTTATGCCATTGTTTAGAAATGGCGCCTAGTGGAAGGAATGGAAACCGTATCAATGCACGAACTCTGTGTAGGGATTTCCCTCCTGCTCAAGATAATTATGGTGGAGCTAGTGATACAACTGGTGCTGATCAACTTATTACCATACTGGGACAACTCACTCAGGTTATGAATAATAACCTTACTCGTATGGAGCACCCTGATCCGCAACGTGGAGGATCAATGTTAGACCGCTTCATGAGGCAACAACCACCAACCTTCAATGGGAGTACAAATCCTACAGTAGCTGAGCAATGGATAAATTCCTTAGAGAAAATATTCCATGCCTTGTGGAGTAGTGAAAGGGAGAAGGTTGTCATGGCAGTTTACCGCCTCACTGGAGATGTCGATCAGTGGTGGTCGCTGATTCAAAACACAAAGGAAGACGATGACGTATCGAATATGGAATGGAGGGAGTTCAAAGAGCTTTTCTTAGAAAAATATTTTCCTCGTGACCATCAAGCAGATATGGAAAGGCAATTTATGAGTTTGAGGAAGAAGGAGGATGAGAATGTCGCAAAGTATGAGGCTAACTTTACAAGGTTAGCAAGGCATGCTGCCGATTATATACGTAACCCAAGGAGTAAGATTGATCGTTTCTTTGATGGGTTAAAACCATTTCTTCGTCGAGCTTTAGTATCACAATCCTTCTCATCATACGAAGATATTGTCTCGTGTGCTATCAAGACAGAAAAGGAATTATCTAAGTCTTATGACAACAAAGTAAAGCAAGAGAAGAAGAGAACGGTGGAACAAGAGACAGATAAAGGGAAAAAGGGAAAGAAGGATTTTCCATAATGTGATAATTGTGGGAAGAATCACCCTGGTACTTGTCTAAAAGGAATGGGAGTTTGTTATAAATGTGGAGAAAAGGGTCACCAGGCTCGTGATTGCAAGGGAAAGAAAGAGGATATCAAAGTTGAATGCTACAATTGTAGAGAAATGGGTCATTATGCAAATTAATGTCCTAAGCGTCAAGGAAACATACCTCAGAAAAGGCCAAGGGATCAAGGCCAATCTTATGCTGTGACTACAGTTGAAGCGGAATAATTATTTTATTTGTGTTTTTTGGACTCAAGAACTAGATTATGGTTATAAGAATAATGTGATATATATAATGATTGTACTTCAGTACTTGTTGATTTCAGTAAGGTTTTAATATGATTAAGGTAATCATATTTTTAGTATGTGACAATAAGAGAAACTTTTCTTTGTCTGGGGAATCTGATGTTACAATTGATTTTGGAATTTAGAGACCTTTTAGAGAAAGTCTGGACGGAGGTATTTTGGATAACTATTAAGGTTGGAATGGATTAAGTTAAACCATGGATAGTATTGTTTAAGGTTAAAGAATTTCTGAAGATTATTTTTGGAATATTATAATACTATAGTTTTAGGAAAAAGGACAACCTGCAGGGTGGTGAATAACCCGTCACGTCGGACAAAGCTGCAGGAATCGAACCCACAACCATAGTGCGACAAGCCTTTATTTCCTACCACTAGCCTACAGGAAGTCCCTGGTTATTACAAAATAGTTTTACTAATCTAAATGGTATGTGTTAACATTTTGAACCTTATAAAATTAGGATAAATAGAATATTTTTGAGTTCCGTTACCATTTGGAGTAAAATTTGGGTTTTTGGTAAAAATTTATTAACGAATGAAAGTATACATAACAAGTATGTATATTCCCTTACGTTCTTAGTAAATCTCCTAAATAAATTCCTCAACATTATAAAAGGTAACTTAAAACAAAAATGTTGTCGGTTAACTTTTCCAACTGGGGATTCAATGACCGTTTAACCAATCACAAGTTTGTGATTTTCTTGTGGTTAAACTTTCTCCTAATACTGTTTTCTATAACTCTCCATCAGACCTTGATGGTTTGTTTCTCATCCATATCCATATTTTCATATAATCCTAGAATGGGCTATATCGGGTGACGTTTGTACTTATCCTGCTTTCTTTTAATGTTATATATTTATTAACCTTATTTCCGATGTGGGTTTTCCTCAAAGGTATTTTCTCTTTTCAACCTTTTATTTTCAAAGAAAAATTTCAAATTGCGAGGATGAAATTTATTGAAGGAGGGGAGAATGTAACACCCCGAGCTTCCACGATACGCTTCTCATTCAATAATGCAATAGCGTGCATTGTACGCAACTTCGAGTTCTAAAACACCGCGACTAATCTAAGTAGCCGTTATAAATAGTAATAACCACTTTTTAAAATTATAGAAATTTTATATTTCAAAATGGACTTCATTTTTGGATTCGGAATATCGAAATTAGCCTATGTTGAATTTTTTGTATTTTTCTGAGAACTTCTAATTTTTTATGAATAGTGAAAAATACTTTAAAACAACTTTTTTAATCAAAATAATTTATTGTGATAAATTATACTATTTAGTGGTTTTAAAGTATAATTATAATATATTTTTACCATTTTATCCAATGGTGGTCATTAGAATTAATTTAACATTGAAATTTGACATAAACAATCGCAAATCTTTTGATATAAATTGTTTCTTAAAAACACGCTATTTGTTGTTAGAGCGGGAATTAGTTATAAAATTAATTAATGCAACTTATATGTTTGGAATTATGTAAAATAGAAATCATTTTTGAATTCGGAATATCAATTATAGCTTAGGGTGAAATTTTGGCATTGTTCTGAAAAACTTCAATTTTTGATGAATAGTGAAACCACTAAGTGGTAGTTAAATTACTGATTTTTCGTTTAAATGAAATATTACCACTTCTGTGATTTGATTTTCAAAAATCCGACATACATAGTTGTCATTAAGAAGTAAAATGTGGTTCAATGAGATTAAAATAATTTTTTGGTGAATAGTAACTTTTAAGTTCTTAATCGCGATTAGAGGTAATTAGAGTAGTTTAAGGTAAAAACAATGTTTTAATAATATGATATGAGTTTGACACTTGTGCTACTCCTATTGGATGAGTCATGGCCGACCAAGAAAACCCATGGGTCAACTTAGGGACCCCATGGAGCCACTTTAGTAGGAAAATGACATTAATATATATTTATTTAATGTTAAAATTAAATTGACACAAACAAGAGTTGTTTTACTAAAACAGTTTTTAAGTGGGGTTACACAAGTCCAAATTTTGACTATAAATATTCATTAGAAATCTAAAAATATTTCCTACATCATAGTATTTTATTTATAATTTTTGGACATTAAATAAATTAAATTATGTATGACATCATTATGATGCAGTGATGACCTCATTATTTAACGATTTAAATAAAATGAGAAGATAATGTAAAATACAAGGCTTACACTTGTCAAAAGCCTATTGGATGAGGATATTTAGAACCCTTATCACCTTATCCTCGAATTATACAAGTGTGGGACCTTTAGAATCCGAAAAGCATTGTATAATAGAATAACATTTCATTACTTTCCAAAAGAGCCCCTCCTCTCCACTTATAAAAGGCCCCCACCTCTCCCACCTCATTTACACTTTCAAGCCATTTGGCTCGGCCAACCTCTGCCAAAATACTCTATCCACTTCCCTCCCTTACTCCTAGAAGCCTCACTTTGGGCAGAACTCTTCCCAAGGAAGCCTTTGGCTCAAATCAAAAAGAGTTACCCGATTTTGAGGTAATGTCTTCTCTAATGTTGTTTTGTTTTATTTTTCTTCTCCAACCCCCTAAACTCTTTTTATTAATTTCTTTTGTAACAACACCAGTATCCTCAATATACTAGGATGTTGTTATAAGAAGGATTCGAGCTACACTTACACACACCTACATCTAATGGTTAAAGAACATACAGTTTCTGTGGATGGCGAATTTCTGCCTCACGAAACGATGATTGTTCAACACTCTTATAAGACCTTAAAAGGTGGCCATTAAGATGTCACTATTTTTATATATGATATATAATATGTTTATGTTTTACTTATGCTTCTGTATTTCTCATTTATGACATACTTTATGATTTCCATTATGGGTAAAACGCGATAATTTCATTTTAGGAAGTGCGGACTACCGCCCCCTCAAAGTGATTTGAATCGTTAATGCCATATGTGGGATGTATAAAGGATGGAGTAAATGGTATTATACAATATATTATACTGGAATTATATTATAAATTTATATCATTATGATTTAGTTCCATTAAATATGAAATTGAAATGAAAGTAGCGTTCATGCGTACGTACGGCTTACCGTCTCCATGAACGGTGCATTTCATTTCTTACCTCTAAATGTTACGTAATATTATAAATGAATGTATATACTGGATATATAAGATATATATGACATCCAAATCATGAATATAATTCTGGAGATAATGGATATTCTACCACATAAACAACTTGTAATTATAAGAATTTTATTGTTGACTCAAGTACCAAAGATTGACAAAACGACCATTATTAACTTAAATAATTACATACTGTTCATATCATTGTAATAAGTGATATAAAAAGGATAATGAAATTGAAAATGGTTCTTAATAAGGTATATATTAACTCTAGTTTATTATTCAGGAGGTTAAGGAACGGTTGAGTCAAGTCAGACACGAGGTAAGGGAATTTCTTAACCCAACTTCCATTCTTTGGGTTAATCTCCTACTTTCAAATTATGTCATGATATTATTATGTATTATTTTGTATTTTTACTTTATTTATGTGTACCTACAGTGAATACACATAATAGATCTATTTTATTTTAAAAATTATTTTTTTAAGGACTTCGTCTCAATCTCCTTTCATTGAGGCATATTTGGTTTTATACACAACTTTCCTTTATACGGTGTATAAACCCCTTTGACTTTTACGTTTATTCAAAAGGAATCTTTTTATATGAAGCGTTTACTAAACGACAAAAGGGAATGTTTTTGTCCGTACTTATGCGGCGACAACGACTTCTCCGCCGCCGTGACCATTATTTGAGTTTCGGCTTCCTCTACAAGCCATCATTTTTTTAATGAAAAATAAATACAAAGTTTTAACTTTATTTTATTTTGGTATTGAAAATGATTTTGAAAGCGTTTTTATTATATCAATGTGTTGTATTGATATCTTGTGATTGAAATGTGGAAATGTTATGTTTCCTTTATGCATGTTTTATGTGATACGATTATGTTATGGTTTATGATATGTTTAAACCTATTCATATGAGGAATGCATTGGACTTAATAAGTGACGGGTGGAGTTCATGTTTAAAATGCTTTTGTTTTAGTTATACATTTCCTTAAAAGTTATTGTTTATTTATGAAAGCTTCTGCGATATTGTTATCCTTACTGAGCATCTGAGCTCACCCCTTTCAATGTTTTAATATTTTCCAGGATGTGAAGAAGTATTTTATGAATGACCTGTAGGGATAGTCAGAAGAGGATATGAGTGTGAACTATGAAGACTTTGTTATTAGTTTTTCACTTTATGTTGTAATGTAACACTTATGAATGTATCTGGTGTTTCCAAGGCTACTAAACTAATCGGTCTTTCGAGACTTGATCTTTTGTGATCATGCCAATGTTACGAAGTAATGCACCGACTCTGGGTAGCTGGGGTCGGGGCATTACAATACACACATAATCATAGAAAATCATTTCATATTAGTCAAGACTCATTGCCATGACTATCATAGCGAACAAAGTCCATTTCTGAAGCGAGTTCAATCCTCCTTCCAGTCCTGTATCACTGAAACAGATTAACTTTCCATTCCATCCATGTCTATATCATGAGATATAAATCCTTACCCAATGAATTGGAGGGATATATAGGTCCCACACATCTCATAATGATACCATTCTTATGTGTGCCACAAAATCATAAATCATACATCATAGCATAACCCATGTAATAAAAAGGGATTCTTAAACATCATGCCATCATAACATAATCCATATAAGATAAAAGGAACTTATATAAATAATTCCATCATAACATAATCAAATCAATATAAAAATAGGTATAGAAACTAAACCCTATATTATCTTAGATAGAAAATAATTTTGATAAAACACTTGAACTCCATTCATGAGAAAAATATCCTTTCTACTTCAAATTGTTTTTTCCTTTCTTAACATGTCATACAATTTTAAACTAAAAGATGTTAATTAAAAATAAACTTTAAAAAATGTAAAGGAAGCTTCATGGAAGCAATGTTCTATGAAATTACAAAAATCCATTCATGCTATATAAGTTAAAAAAACATTCTTCTCATACTTTGGTTGGAAAAGCTAAAAAGTACCTCCTACTAAAAATGAAAAAAGATTCCTTTCATATCTTTTACTAAAAACTCACCAATGGGTAAAATTGGATTTAAAAAATTGTAGGAGGATATATATAATATTACATATTGAGGGAACATGGATGTGGATGATAAATATTCCACAGTAAATTCTAAAGTATAAACAATCTTGGATAAAAATGAGATTGCAATATTTTCCCTTACCTTAGGTATGATATACTTCGTACGTATCCAAAACTCCTGTATAATGATTTAAATAATTTTATTGACTTATTGAGGAATAATACTCATTGTTATGATATCATATATGGTCATATTTCATTTCTACTTTTATTCGGGTATTCATTGCTTTATGTTCTTATCCGTGTTTTGTCGAATAAATTCTTATTCCTATTTTTTTATGTTATAGATACCTCATTTATAGAATGGTATTATTGTAATATATATCATATTTATTCATTCAATTCATTTATATAAGCATTATTCAATGAATATCATGTAGAATGAGTCGCATCACATCAAAGAGATGGTAGGTCGTACGTACGCACGAGCGATGATATCATTCCCATAATTATTAAATGGTATTGGAGTGGATGATGGAATGTCTTAGAATTATTATCATGTAATAATAATCAAATATAGTTATTATTTACACCATTATACCCATCCAAATAATGTGGTGGTTTAAATGAAATAAATTGGAAAGGCTCGGTAAAGGATATTACCTCTTCTTTAACGTGCCTCTTCTTAACCTCCTGTTAGGGAACTAAAGTTGGTAGTTGATTTATACCAGGACCTCTAGTGTGTTTCTAGGGAAGTGGAGAAGAGAAATGGACAGGTTTTGGCCAATCTTGTAGGCTCAAAATGTTTTAAAGTGGATAGGAAGGAGGTTTCCTTTTATAAGGGAGGAGAGGGGAACCTTAGGAAAAACTTAAAATATTATTTTATAATAAAGTCATATTAGGTTTATAATGGCTCCAAAGTGACTTATTTAGAAGCCAGGGTGGATGTGTCTAAATCCTCTCAAAAAATAGGTTTTATAAAACTTTAGGTTACCATTTTAAACTTATCATTTAGACTTAAGTTAAATAATTTAACTTTTACCGTGTCTTTATGAATTCTTACACTATGTGGTTAATAAACTTACTATAACTTCCAATAGAACTCAAATTGGATCATTAATGTCATATATATTATTATATAAGTCTTTTTTCCGAACCGTAGATTTTTAGGAATATAATAACAATTAATAATATAATATTTTTTTAAAAATCTTTTATGTCAATCTTGACACTATTTGGTATTTTGTTTTTGTTAAATTAATAAAAGCATTATTACTTAGAAAAGAATTCATCCAACTAACCCTAATATATTATATTAACATATAAAATTAGTTTAATTCATAAAAAAGTATCAAATTACATTTATTTGGGTATTTATAACATCAATTATGTTAATATTTAATTAATAAGGTAATTTCTACATCATCATTGTGTCATAAATAACATAAATTATTTAATGTCTAAAAATTATAAATAAACTATGATTATGTAGGAAATATTTTTAGATTTATAATTAATATTTATAGTCAAATTTACCTTTTGTATTACCCTATATTAAAAATGTTTCAGTTATTAAACTTTTATTTTAACTATTTTAACTCTTCTTTGAATTAAAAAATAATAAATGTCATAATCTAATCCAAGTGGACCAAAATGATCATATTTTATTCCAAAGGTAGTTTCTATTTTAATTAAACTTATACAATAGAATCAGGACATGTGTTAGGACAATAATAATAACATTTTTACCCTTAATTACCCTATTTACTTTTAAACGCGGTAAATAAAAGTAAAAAGTTACTATTCACCAAAAATTATTTTGATCTTATTGAACCACATTTTTGTCCTTGATAATAACCGTGTGTCTTGGATTTTTGAAATTCAACTCACCGAAGTGGTAAAATTATGTTTTATGTAAATTTGCAACTTCTCCTAGGAGGTTGGTAAAAGACGGTAAAACGTTCAATAAAATTTTTATATATCTAAAATTATTATAAAATGACTCCAATGAATTACATTGAACTTATATAAGTATTATGTATATATTTTGACCTAAAATAAATTTAAATAAAATAAAAAATTATTTAAATAAAAAATTCAGTTTTAAATTATAACTCAGTGTTTTTCACTATTCATAAAAAATTGAATGTTTTCAGAAAAATATAAAAAAATCACCCTAGGCTAATTTGGATATTCCGAATCCAAAAATGAAGTCCATTTTGGAAGATAAAATTTATTAAATTTCAAAAACTGGGTATTACTATTTATAACGGCTAGTTTATATAATATTTTAATAACATATCGTTGTTACTCAGTATTGTGTACAACACAAGCTTTCGAGGAAGGTAGCTCTTTCATGTAATGCAATACAAGACAGTGTTGTGTCTATTGAAAGAATCCATCGGTGTTCCATATAAAATAACACATAAAAGCAAAATATTTCTCAAAAAATCTTAGGGTGTTACATTCTACCCCCCTTAAAAAGAATTTATCCCTCAAAATTCGTCACTTAGTAACAAGAAGATGAGGATACCTCTCCCTCATCATATCCTCAGGTTCCCATGTAGCTTATTCTAATTGGTGGTTCCTCCATAAAACTATAACCAAGTGAGTTGTCTTGTTTCGTAGAAAATTTCATTGTGATCAAGAATCTTTATCAGTTGTTCTTCATAAGAATGATCTTTCTCCAGCGGTACAACTTCTAAGCTAAGTACATGTGAAGGATCAGGTATGTATTTTCCCCGGAGAGATACAAGGAACACATCATGAACTAGAGGGAGATTCAGTGGAAGCTCCAAATGGTAATCTACCTTCCCAACATGATCTAGTATTTCAAAAGGACCAATATACCTAGGACTTAGCTTTCCCTTTTTTGAAATATCATTACTCTCTTCCAAGGAGATATTCATAAGAACACTTTATCACCCACTTCAAACTCTAGGTCTTTTCGTCGGTTGTCGAAAAAATTTTTTTGTCGACTCTGAGTAGCTCTTATGTGTTGTTGAATAGATCTTACCTTTTCTTCCATATCATCAACAAGATCAGGTCCTAATAGCTTTCTTTCCCCCACTTCATCCTAGAAAGTTGGAGTTCTTCATTTCTTTCCATAGAGAGCTTCATAAGGAACCATCAGAATACTGGAGTGAAAGATATTATTATATGAAAATTACTCCAATGGTAGGTGTTGATCCTAACCAACTTTGAAATCCATAGAGAAATCTCTCAACATGTCTTCTATAGTTTGAATTGTCCTCTCAGATAGATTGTTTGTATGAGGATGATAAGCAGTGCTGAAACTCAACTCTAAATCTAGAGTATGCTGAAGACTTCGCCAAAACTTCGAGGTAGACCTCAGATCTCGATCATATATAATAGAAAGTGGTACTCCATGCAATCTTACCACTTCCTTCACATATATCATGGAAATCAGATCAAGGGATAAATATTCTCTAATAGCAATGAAGTGTGCCGACTTCGTAAGACGATCAACTATAACCTAGATAGCATTATTTCCATTAGATGTTTTAGGAAGTCCAGTGACAAAGTCTATAATGATGTTTTCCCATTTCTATTATGGTATGGGAAGTGTTTGTAACATCCCCTAAGACTTATGTCTCTCAGCTTTAACTTGCTGAAAAACCAAGAATCGAGAGACATATTCAGCAACATCTCTTTTCAGGCCATCCCAACAGAAGTACTTCTTCATGTCCCTATACATCTTTGTGCTTCCAAGGTGAACAGAGAATCAAGAACTATCAGCTTCATCCAATATTTCCTTCTTTAATTCTAGAATGGTAGGAACACAAACCCGATTCCTGAACCTTATTATGTCATCAAAATCAACGGGAAATTCAGGAACATTTTTCACCTTCTTTTGTAACTCTACATCTTCTTTCTGTGCCACTTTAATATTCACATGTATAGATGGTTGAACATTCAATTGAGAAAGATAATGTTTTTACCCTTCCATTATAATCCCAAGACCTATCCTTCATAAATACATAAATATTGGATCTTTTGTGATCTTCATCAGGGATACGCTAGAATGGTCTTGTCGACTTAATGCGTCTGCCACCTTGTTTACTTTCCCAAGGTGGTAATGAATTGAGCAGTCATAATCATTAATCATCTCTGACTATCATCTTTGATTCATATTCAAATCCTTTTGTGTGAAAATATACTTTAAACTTTTATTTAATGCAATGATTACCGCAGCTAATTCCAAATCCTTAGTAGGGTAATTTTGCTCATGGATTTTCAACTGTCATGAGGTATATGCTATTAAAATTTCGTTTTTCATGATATCACACCTCAATCCCTTCTTTAATGCATCACTGTAGATCACAATCCTTTCTCCAATACAAGGTAGTGTTACCACAGGTGCACTGGATAACCTTCTTTTTAACTCCTTGAAATTTTCGACACACTCCTCCATCGAAACAAACTTAACACCTTTTCCAGTCAACCTGGTGATTGGATTAGATACTCATGAAAAATCGTTCAGAATACATCAGTAATATTCATCCAAACCAAGAAAACTTCAGATCTTAGTTACTATTATTGGTATCGACCATCTTTCGATAACCTCTATTTTTGCTGGATCCACAGATATCCCCTCTTTTGAGATAATGTGACCCAAAAATGAAACTTTTTGAAGCCAAAATTCACACTTGGTAAATTTGGCAAAAATCTTCTCCTTTATTTGGGTCTTTAATAAAATTCTCAAGTGATATTCATATTCTTCCTTGATCTTTGAATAGACAAGAATATAGTCTATAAAGACTACCAAAAACTGATCAAGATAGTCTCTAAAGACTATATTCATTAGAATTATAAAGATAGATGGGGAATTAGTAAGAACAAATGGCATCACTATAAATTCATAGTGTCCATACCTTGTACGGAAAGTCTTCTTTGGTATATCCTCCCTTTTCACCCTTAATTGACGATACACTGAACGAAGATCAATCTTGGAAAAGTATTGAGCTCGGCATAGTTGGTCAAATAAGTCATCAATGCATGGGAGATGATATTTGTTCTTGATAGTGATCTTGTTTAGTTCTTGATAATCAATGCAGAGTCTCATTGATCCATATTTTTTCTTAAGAAACAGAACAGGTGCTCCCCAAGGTGATGCACTAGGGAATATGAATCCCTTATCAAGATTCTATAGGATTTGATTCTTAAATTCTTGCAACTAAATTGGGGCCATTCTATATGGTGTCTTTAAATGGGTAAAACACCTGGTATGAGTTCTATTGAAAACTCAACTGCAAGATTTGATTGAAGACCTGGCAATTCCTCTAGAAAGACATCATCAAACTCCCATACAATGGACATATTCTTAATCGTGAGTTTCTCTCCAACCATTTGATATTAATAACCATCATTTATTATAATCGTGACCCATAAGATGGAAGAAGTTTCCACTGTAAGGTTATATTCATCCTTGCATCGATAGATGATCATAGATTTATCCGGAATATGAAATGTGACTTCCCTTCTTTGGAAATCAATTTGTGATCCATATAAGGAAAGAAATTCCATTCCAAGAATCACATAAAATTCCACTATAGGAAGGATCACAAGATTTTCAGGAAGCACTTTACCACAAATGTCAATTGGGGAAGAATTATAAACAGTTGATGCAACCATTGTGCCATTAGGAGTTGTCACAGCTAACTCAACGACTAATTGTCGAGGTAGTACGATGATACCCTTAGAAAATGATTCAGAAATAAAAGAGTGGGTGGATCCAAAATAAAATAAAACATTTTCTACTTTAATGTGGATGATAAGTGTATCTTTCACCACTTCGTAATCGTACTCCACATTGCTGATATAAATTGCAGGAGATTTTGATTTGTCTTTGGCCTTAAGAATTTTTTTTCATTGATCATCATCAAAAACCCTGGGATTAGGGCATTGATTATCATAATACTCCATTTCCTTTCACTTGTAACATTGAAGTTAGGTGGTGAATTCTATGTATCCTTTTCTTTGTTCACATCACTAGAAATATTTGTCCCATCATTATGGCATTCAAATGCCTGATGACCTTCTTTTTCCACATTTGAAACATTTACTTGTCCTTTTAAGACAATTCCCTCTATGTTTCTTTCAAAACATTGAGCATAAGGGAAAACTCATCTTATTTTCAGTGTGGTCTTTAGATTTACCTTTGAATTCCATTTTACGCTTCTTATTAAACCTATATGACAGATGGGTTACATTAATCTCCATCACAACCTTGAGAGAACATCGAACAATTTTCTCATAGCTATTGAAGTCCCTTATGGATAACTCCCTTCGAAGACTTGGTTTTAAGCCACTAAAGAATCTATCGATATTACTCTCAGGTTAGATAATAATTCCGGAAGCAAACCTTGCAAGTCTTGTAAAACTTGCTTTGTAGGTACCAACAGATTCATCATCCTTTTTCTTTAGTTCAAGAAACTCTTTCTCCATCTTTGTTAGAAGAATACAAGCGAGGTACTTATCGAAAAATATGTTCTTGAACTCATCTGATTCCATGGAAACAATTTATTCTATTTGCCTCATATTCTTGATAAGACTACACCATCGATTAGCTTCACCATCCAAACGATATACAGCTTAGATGACTTTATCAAGTTCATAACATTGAAAAATTGAAAATATATTTTTAGTGGTAATGATCCATTATTCAGCCACTAATAGATTAGTAGACCCGCTGAATGAGGGTGGACGCTGCCTCATGAAGGATTCAATAGAATATTTCTCCTTCCTTTGATCGTTTGAAAGTCTTTCATGATTTATAGCTTGAGAAAGTTGTGTGAGCATAGCTACAAGATTTTTCATTCAAGCTCCCATAACGTTTGGTTGCTCTGAGGGACAATAATTGCATTGCCCATCACATTCATCATTAACACAGTTCCTTCAGGTTCTAGCCATTGACTAAAACCAATAAGAATATTGTGAGAAACACTAATCATTATTGGAAAACCACATAATCAGGAATAAAATTTCACACTTTAGGTCTTATCATAGCTTATTCGAGGCCATTTCAAAAATAATACTATTGTGTTCTATGCTTGGACATATCCTTAGGGTTCTTACTAAAGCTTTCACATACTAGTTTCCAAATTTTGACTATACCTTTCCTCTGATACCAACTATAACGGCTGATAATTTACATACATTGTTATTACTTCAGAATTTAAGCATACTTATTACAACATATAACAAAACCATGATAGGACTGTATAGGTATAATGTCTTTAGAAACTGGGAAACATAAACAACTGGTTCATAAAGTATCTACATTTTCACCCGTTTATTTCATCATATCTAGACTCCCTTTTGGCATATCCTACTTAATTCCCTTTTTCCTGACATCGAGAAAAGAAAACATACAAAAGGGTGAGCTAAAATTCCCCATAAAGGTAAAAAAAGGAAATATCAATCATATAATAACATTTTGAAAATATTAACCTGCAAAAGATATCATAATATCATAACATGGGATAAATCATAGTAGTGAAATGTAATCCCAATAATAATAACATAACACGTGAAACTTTGTTTCATACACACATAATCATAGAAAATCATTTCATATTAGTCAAGACTCATTTCCATGACTATCAGAGCGGACAAAGTCCATTTCTGAACTGAGTTCACTGCTCCTTCCAATCATGTATCACTGAACCGGATTAACTTTCCATTCCATCCATGTCTATCCCATGAGATATAAATCTTTTCCCAGTGAATTGGAGGGAGATAGAGGTCCCACATATCTCATAATGATACCATTCTTATGTGTTCCACAAAATCATAAATCATACATCATAGCATAACCTGTGTAATAAAAATACGATTCTTAAACATCATGCCGTCATAACATAATCCATATAAGATAAAAAGATTTTATAAAAATAATTCCATCATAACATAATCAAATAAATGTAAAAATAAGGATAGAAACTGAACCTTATATTATCTTAGATGGAAAATAATTTTTATAAAACACTTGAACTCCATTCTTGAGAAAAATATCCTTTCTACTTCAATTTTTTCCCCTTCATAACTTGCCATACAATTTTAAACTAAAATAAGTTAATTAAAAATAAACTTGAAAATATGTAAAGTAAGCTTCATGGATGAAATGTTCTATGAAATCAAAAAAATCCATTCATTCCATATAAGTTAAAAAAACATTATTCTTATACTTTGGTCAGAAAAGTCAAAAAGTACCTCATACTAAAAACGACAAAATATTCCTTTCATATCTTTTACTAAAAACTAACCAATGGGTAAAATTGTATTTAAAAAATTTTAGGAGGATATATATAATATTACATATTGAGGAAACATGGATGTGGATGATAAATATTCCCCAGTAAATTCTGAAGTATAAAAAATCTCGGATAAAAATGAGATTGTAATATTTTCCCTTAACTTAGGTCTGATATGCTTTGTACGTATCCAATCCTCCTTTATAATGATTTAAATAATGTTATTAACATATTATATAATCATATTCATTGTTATGATATCATATATGGTCATATTTCATTGCTACATTTTATTCAGGTGATCATTGCTTTATGTTATTAGGCGTATTTTGTCGAATAAATTCGTATTCCTACTTTTTTAGGTTATAGGTACCTCATTTACAGAATGGTATTAGTGTAATATATATCATATTTATTCATTATATTAATTTATATAAGCATTATTCAATGAATATCATGTAGAAAGAGTCGCATCACATAGTAGAGATGGTAGGTCGTACATATGCACGAGCGATGATATCGTTCCCATAATTAGTGAATGGAATTGGAGTGGGTGATGGAATGTCTCAGAATTATTATAATGTTATAATAATCATATATAGGTATTATTTACACCATTATACCCATCCATGTAAGGTAGTGGAGGAAAAAAAACTACACCACGTCGTGGAGACGGTATTCCGTACTTACGCACACGCGGTGATTTCATTTTTCATAGGATGGATAGAAGGGGAAATAGGGTTGTTTCATATTTATAATAACCTATTAGTATATGAGTGATA
This sequence comes from Viscum album, assembly GCA_963277665.1. Taxonomy (NCBI): domain Eukaryota; kingdom Viridiplantae; phylum Streptophyta; class Magnoliopsida; order Santalales; family Viscaceae; genus Viscum; species Viscum album. Next base: position 46,623,439 of record OY728156.1, read on the forward strand.
CTGATGGTATTAATTTATTATGAAACAAATAATTAATAATAAGTATAAGAAGAAATTAATTGGAAAGGATCGGTAAAGGATATTACCTCTTATTTGACGCCCCTCTTCTTAACCTCATGTTAGGGAACTAAAGTTTGTATTTGAAGAATACCAGGACCTCTAGTATGTTTCTAGGTAAGTGGAGAAGAGAAATGGACATGTTTTGGCTAAGATTTAAGGCTCAAAATGTTGTAAAGTGGAGAGGGAGGAGGTGCCCTTTTATAAGGGAGGAGAGGAGAACCTTAGCAAAAACATAAAATATTATTGTATAATAAAGTCATATTCGGCTTTTAATGGCTCCAAAGTGACTTATTTCGAATCTAGGGTGGATATGGGTCTAAATAATCTCAAAAAATAGGTTTTAGACAACTTTAGGTTACCATTTTAAACTTATCATTTAGATTTAAGTTAAATAATTTATCTTTTACCGTGTCTTCTTGAATTCTTACACTATATGGTTAATAAACTTTCTATAAACATCCAATCAAACCCCAATTAGTTAATTAATGTCATATATATTATTATATAAGTATTTTTTTTGTTCTTTATATTTTTAAAAATAGAATAACATTTAATAATATTATATTTGTTTTAAAAACTCTTTTATGTCAATTTTGACACAATTTGGTGTTTTGTTTTTGTTAAATTCATAATATCATTATTAATTCAAAAAAAATTCATCTAACTAACCCAAATATATTATATTAACCTATAAAATTAGTGTAATTCATACAAAGTTTCAAATTACATTTATTTGGGTATTTATAACATCAATTATGTTAATATTTCACCAATAAGGTAATTTCTACATCATCATTGTGTCATTAATAACTTAAATTATTTAATGTCTAAAATTAATAAATAAACCATAATTATGTAGCTTTCTAATGAATATTTATAGTCGAATTTATCTTATGTATGACCCAATATTAAAAATGTTTTAGTTATTAAACGTTGATTTTAACTCTTTTAACTATTCTTTGAATTAAATAATAATAAATGTCCTAATCTAATCCAAGTGGACCAAAATGGTCATATTTTATTCCTAAGGTTGTTTTTGTTCTAATTAAACTTATCCAATAGAATTAGGACATGTGTTAGGGTAATAATATTATCATTTTTAACCTTAATTACCCTATTTACTTTTAAACGTGGTAAATAAAAGTAAAAAATTACTATTAACCAAATATTATTTTTATCTTATTGAACCAAATTTTACAACTTGATATTAACGATGTCTCTTGTATTTTCTAAATTCAACTCACAGAAGTGGTAAAATTAAGTTTTATGTAAATTTGCAACTTCTCCTAGGAGGTGGGTAAAAGACGGTAAAAAGTTCAATTAACTTTTTATATATCTAAAATTATTATAAAATGACTCTAATGAATTACATTGAAATTATATAGGTATTATGTATATATTTTGACCTAAAATAAATTTAAATAAAAAATTTGGTTTTAAATTATAACTTATTGTTTTTCACTATTCATCAAAAATTGAATGTTTTCAGAAAAAAAATCCAAAATTCACCCTAGGGTAATTTCAATATTCCAAATCCAAAAATGAAGCCCATTTTGAATGATAAAATATATTAAATTTAAAAAAGTGGGTATTAATATTCATAATGGCTAGTTTATATAATATTTTAATAACATATCGTTGTTACTTGGTATTGCGTACAACGCAAGCTATTGAGGAAGGTTGCTATTGCGTGCAATGCAAGCCAAGACAATGTTGTGTATAGTGAAAGAATCTTTTGGTGTTGCGTATACCATAATACATAAAACCAAAATATTTCTCATTAAATCTCAAGTTGTTAAATTCTACCCCCCTTAAAAATAATTTTACCCTCAAAATTCATCACTTCATAACAAACAGATGAGGATACCTCACCCTCATCACATCCTCAGGTTACCATGTAGCTTCTTCTAATTGGTGGTTCTTCCATAAAACTTAAACCAAGTGAGTGGTCTTGTTTAGTAGAACTTTTTTTCTACGATCTAGAATCTCTATAAGAAGTTCTTCATAAGAAAGATCTTTCTCCCGTGGTACAACTTCTAAGCTTAGTATATGTGAAGGATCAGGTATGTACTTTCTCAGGAGAGATACATGGAACAGATCATGAACTAGAGAGAGATTTGGTGGAATCACCAAATGAAAAGCTACCTTCCCAACACGATCCAGTATTTCAAAACAACCAATATACCTAGGGCTCAGCTTGAACTTCTTTCCAAATCACATTACTCTCTTCCAAGGAGATATCAATAAGAGCACTTTATCACCCACTTCAAAGTCTAGGTCTTTTCTTCGGTTGTCAGCATAAATTTTTTGTCGACTCTAAGCTGCTCTTATGTGTTGTTGAATATATCCTACCTTTTCTGCCATCTCATCAACAAGAGTAGGTCCTAATAGCTTTCTTTCCCCAACTTCATCCCAGCATGTTGGATTTCTACATTTCTTTCCATAAGGATCTTCATAAAGAGCCATATGAATACTGGCGTGATAGATATTATTATATGAAAACTCCACCAAAGGTAGGTGTTGATCCCAAACACCTTTGAAATCCATAAATAAAGATCTCAACATGTCTTCTAGAGTTTGAATTTTCCTCTCAGACTGACCTTCTATCTGCGGATGATAAGCAGTGCTAAAACTCAACTCTGTATCTAGAGTATGCTGAAGACTTCACCAAAACATTGAGTTATACCTCAGATCCTGATCAGATATAATGGAAAGTGGTACCCCATGCAATCTTAGCACTTCCTTCACATATATTCTGGTAATATTATCAAGAGAGAAATCTTCTCTAATAGCAATGAAGTGTGCCGACTTCAGAAGAAGATCAAGTATAACCCAGATAGCATTACTTCCTTTGGATGATTTAGGAACTCCAGTGACAATGTCCATAGTGATGGTTTCCCATTTCCATTTTGGTATGGGTAATGGTTGTAACATCCCCTTAGACTTCTGTCTCTCATATTTAACTTACTGACAAACCAAACATCGAGAGACATATTCAGCAACATCTCTTTTCATGCCATCCCACTTGAAGTACTTTTCAGGTCTCTATACATCTTCGTGCTTCCAGGGTGAATAGATTATGATGAACTATGAGCTTCATCCAATATTTCCTTCTTTAATTCTGGAATTGGAGGAACACAAACCCGATTTCTGAACCTTATTATTTCATCACAATCAATGTGAAATTTAGGAACATTTCTCACCTTCTTTTGTAACTCTAAATCTTCTTTATGTGCCTCTTTAATCTTCACATGGATAGATGGTTGAACATTCATTTGAGAAAGATAATATTTTTTCCCTTATATTATAATTACAAGATCCATACTTTGTAAATCCATAAATATTGGATCTTTTGTGATCCTCATCATGGATATTCCAGCATGGTCTTGTAGACTTAATATGTCTTTCAACTTGTTTAATTTCCCAGGATGGTAATGTACTGAGCAGTCGTAATCCTTAATCAGCTCCAACCATCTTCTTTGGCACATATTCAGCTCCTTTTGTGTGAGAATATACTTTAAAAATTTATGATCAGTATAAATATCACACCCCAATACCTTCTTAGATGCATCACTGTAGATCACAAACCTTTCTCCACTACAAGGAAGTGTGATTAGAGGTGCACTGGATAACCTTCTTTTGAACTCCTTGAAATTATCTTCACACTCCTCCTTCCAAACGAATTTAACTCCTTTTCAAGTCAACCTAGTGAGTGGATTAGATAATCGTGAAAAACATTTCACAAAACGTCGATAATATTTTGCCCAACCAAGATAAATTCGGATCTCAGTTACTATTGTTGGTCTTGACCATCTTTTGATAACCTCTATTTTTTTTGGATCCACAAATTTCCCCTCTTTTGAGATTATGTGACCCAAGAATGAAACTTTTTGAGCCAAAATTCACACTTGGTAAATTTGGCATAAAGCTTCACATTTCTTAGGGTCTTTAATATAATTCTCATGTGATATTTATGTTCTTCCTTTCTCTTTGAATAGACAAGAATATCTTCTATAAATACTACCACAAACTGATCAAGATAGTCTCTAAAGACTCTATTCATTAGATCCCTCAAGATAGTATGGTCATTAGTAATACCCAATGGAATCAATATAAATTTATAGTGTCCATACCTTGTACGGAAAGCCGTCCTTTGTATATCTTACCTTTTGACCCTTAATTCATGATACCATATACGAAGATCAATCTTGGAAAAGTATTGAGCTCCGCATAGTTGGTCAAATAAGTCATCAATTCAAGGGAGAGGATATTTTTTCTTGATATTGATCTTGTTATGTTCTTGATAATCAATGCAGAGTCTCATTGATCCATATTTCTTCTTAACAAATAATACATGTGCTCCCCAAGGTGATGCACTAGGGCATATGAATCCCTTATCAAGATTCTCTTGGAGTTGCTTCTTCAATTATTGCAACTCAATTGAGTCCATTCTATAAGGTGTCTTTGAAATGGGAACAACACCCGGTATGAGTTCTATTGAAAACTCAACTTCACAATTTGGTGGAAGACCTTGAAATTCTTATGGAAGGACATCATCAAACTCCCATACAATGTGTATATTCTTAATTTTGAGTTTCTCTCCAACCATTTGAGATAAATAACCTTCATTTATTGGAATCAGGACCCATAAGATGGAAGAAATTTCCACTGGAAGGTTATATTCATCCTTGCATCGATAGATGATCATAGATTGATCAGGAATATGAAATGTGACTTTCATTCTTTGGAAATCGATATGAGATCTATATAAGGAAAGCCAATCCATGGAAAGTATCACATCAAATTCTATTACAGAAAGGATCACACTATTTGTAGGAAGCACTTTCTCACAAACGTCAATTGGAGAATAATTATAAACTTTTGATGCAACTGGTGTGCAATTAAGAGTTGTCACAGCTAACTCAACAGCTAATTGTTGAGGTATTACGGTGATACCCTTAGAAAATTCTTCAGAAATAAAACTGTGGGTGGATCCAAAATCAAATAAAACATTTTCTACTTTAGAGTGGATGGTAAGTGTACCTTTCTCAACTTCGTTATCGTTCTTCACATCACTGATAGAAATTGAATTTGACTTTACTTTGTCTTTGGCCTTAAAAGTTTGTTTATGTTGACCATCATCATCAACCCATTGATTAGGGCATTGATTATAATAATTCCCCATTTCCATGAACTTGTATCATTGAAGTGTAGGAGGTGCATTCTGTGTAGCCTTTTCTTTGTTCACATCACTATAAATCTTTTTTCCTTCATTGCGGCATTCAAATTCCCGATGAACATCTTTTCCCTATTTGAAACATTTACTTACCCCTTTAAGACAATTCCCTCCATGTTTCTTTCTACACTTTGAGCATAAGAGAAAACTAATCTTCTTTTCAGTGTGTTCTTTAGATTTCCCTTTGAATTCCATTTTCCTCTTCTTATTAAACCCATATGACTAATGGGTTACTCCAATCTCCATCTCATTCTTGAGAGCACATCGAACAATTTCCATGTAGCTATTGAAGTCCCTTATGGATAACACCCTTCGAATACTTGGTTTTATGCCACTAAAGAATATAATGATCTTATCCTTAGGTTGGATACTAATTCTAGAAGAATGCCTTGCAAGTCTTGTAAAATTTTCTTCGTAGGTACCAATAGATTCATCAGCCTTTTTCTTTAGTTCAAGAAACTCTTTCTCCATCTTTTTTCGAAGAATACAGGCGAGGTACTTATTGAAAAATATGTTCTTGAACTCATCCCATTCCTTGGACTCAATTTAGTCTCCTTTCCTTGTATTCTTGATAATACTCCACCATTGATCAACTTCACCATCCAAACGATATACTAATAAGATGAATTTATCATGTTCAGAACATTGAAGAACTGAAAATATATTTTTAGTGGTACTGATCCATTGTTCAACCACTAATGTATCAGTAGACCCGCTGAATGAGGGTGGAAGCTGCCTCATAAAGGATTTAACATAATTTTTCTCCTTATTTTTTAGTGGTACTGATCCATAACGTTTGGTTGCTCAGGGGGACAATCATTGCATTTCCCGTCACATTCTGCATTAACATGGTTCCTTCGGGTTCCATCCATTGACTAAAACCAATAAGCATAGTGTGAGAAACACTAATCATAATAGGTAAACAACATAATCAAGAATAAAATTTCACACTTTAGGTCTTATCATAGATTATTCATAGCCATTTTTAAAATACTAATATTTTGTTTTACGCTTAGACACATCCTTAGGGTTCTTACTAAGGCTTTCACATACTAGTTTCCAAAGTCTGACTATAAATTTCCTCTGATATCTACTATAATGACCATTAATTACATACATTGTTATTTCTTCATAATTGAATCATAATTTTTACAATATATAACAAAAAAATGATAGGACCATATATGTATAGTGTCTTTAGAAACTGGGAAACATAAACAATTTGTTCATAAAGCATCTCCATTGTCTACCGTTTATTTCATCATATCTAGGGTCCCTTTTGGTATAACCTACTTAATATTCTTCTTCCTGACCTAGGGAAAAGAAAACATACAAAAGGCTGAGCTCAAATGCTCAGTAAGGGTAAACAAAGGAAATATCAATCATATCATAACATTTTGAAAATCTTAACCTGCAAAAGAGATCATGATATCATAACATGGGATAAATCATAGTATTGAAATGTAATACCAATAATCATAACATAAGGCATTAAACGTTGTGGCATATCCACATAATCATAAAAAATAATTTCATATTAGTCCAGACTCATTTCCAAGACTATAATAGCAAATAAAGTCCATTTCTGAACCATGTTCACTCCTCGTTCCAGTCCTGTATCACTGAACCAGATTAAATTTCCATTCCAGCCATGTCTATCTCATGAGATATAAATATTTACCCAGTGTATTGGTGGGAGATAAAGGTCCCACCCATCTCATAATGATACCATTATTATGTGTGCCACAAAATCATAAATCATACACCATAGCATAACCTGTGTATTAAAAATGGGATTCTTAAACATCCTTCAATCATAACATAATCCATATATGATAAAAGGACACTATAAAAATAATTCCATCATAACATAATCAAATCAATGTAAAAATAGCGATAGAAACAGAACCCTATATTATGTTATATGGAAAATAATTTTGATAAAACACTTGAAATCCATTCTTCAGGAAAATTTCCTTTCTACTTCAAAAACATTTTTCCTTTCTTAACATGTCATACAATTTTAAACTAAAATAATTTAATTAAAAACAAACTTGAAAACTTGTAAAGGATGCTTCATGGAATAAATTTTCTATGAAATCACTAAAATCCATTCATGCTGTATAAGTTAAAAATAATATTCTTCTCGTACTTTGGCCAAAAAAGTCAAAAAGTTCCTAGTACTAAAAATGAAAAAAGATTCCTATAATATATTTTACAAAAAACTCACCAATGGGTAAAATTGGATATAAAAATTGTAGGAGGATAGAAATAATATTACATATTGAGGAAACATGGATGTGGATGATAAATATTCCCCAGTAAATTCAGAAGTATAAACAATCTCGGATAAAAATGAGATTGTGAGATTTTCCCTTACCTTTGGGTTGATATGCTTCATATGTATCCTAATCTACAGTATAATTATTTAAATAATTTCATTTACTTATTAATGAATCTTATTGATTATTATGATATCATATATGGTCATATTTCAGTTTTACTTGTTATTCGGGTGTTCATTGCTTTATGTTCTTATGCGTGTTTTGTCAAATAAATACTTATTCCTATTTTTTTAGGTTATAAATACCTCATTTACAGATTATTATTAGTGTAATATATTTCATATTTATTAATTCAATTCATTTATATAAGCATTATTCAATGAAGATCATGTAGAACGAGTCGCGTCACATCGTGGAGACGGTAGGTTGTACGTACGCACGAGCAATGATGTTGTTCCCAAAATTATTGAATGGTATTGGAGTGGATGATGGAATGTATCAGAAATATTATCATTTTATAATCATCATATATAGTTATTTTTTACACCAGTATACGCATCCATGTAAGGTGGTGGTGGAAAATAGATTACACCACGACGTTGAGACGATATTCCGTACGTACACCCACACTGTGATTTCATTTTCCGTAGGATGGATAGAAGGTTAAATAGAGTTATTTCATATTTATAATAACGTATCAGTATATGAGTGATATTGATGTTATTAATTTATGATGAAACAAATAAAGAAGAAGAAGTAGAAGAAGAAATAAATTGGAAAGGATCGGTAAAGGATATTATCTCTTCTTTGACGCGCCTCTTCTTAACCTCCTCTTAGGAAACTAAAGATGGTCTTTGAAGAAGACCAGGACCTCTAGTACGTTTCTAGGGAATTGGAGAAGAGAAATGGACAGGTTTTGGTCGATCTTGAAGGCTCAAAATGCTATACAGTGGAGAGGCAGGAGGTGCCCTTTTATATGGGAGGAGAGGGGAACCTTTGGAAAAACATAAAATGCTATTTTATAATAAAGTCATATTCGGTTTATAATAGCTCCAAAGTGTCTTATTTCAAAGATAGGGTAAGTGTGGGTCAAAATAATCTCAACCAATAGGTTTTAGACAAGTTTAAGTTACTATTTTATCCTTATCATTTATATTTAACTCTAAGTTAAATAATATAAATTTTACCGTGTTGTCTTGTATTCTTACACTATATGGTTAATAAACCTGGTATAAACTTCCAATAGAACCACAATTGGTTAATTAATGTCATATATATTATTATATATGTCTTTTTTTATGAACCTTAGATATTTAAGAATAGAATAACAATTAATAATATAATATTTTTTTTAAAAACTCTTTTATGTCAATTTTGATAGCATTTGGTATTTTGTTTTTTTTAATTCATAAAAACATTATTTTTTAGAAAAAAATTCATATAACTAACCTTAATATGTTATATTGACCTATAAAATTAGTTTAATTCCTAAAAAGTCTCAAATTACATTTATTTAGGTATTTATAATATCAATTATGTTAATATTTCATTAATAAGGTATTTTCTGCATCATCATTGTGTCATAAATAAATTTAATTATTAAATATCTAAAAATAATAAATAAAATACCATTATGTAGGTAATAGTTTTATCTTTATAATGAATATTTATAGTCGAATTTATCTTATGTATAAGCTTATATTAAAAATGGTTTAGTTATTAAAAATTGATTTTAACTCTTTTAACTCTTCTTTGAATTAAATAATAATAAATGTCTTAATCTACTCCAAGTGGACCTGAAGGGTCATATTTTATTAATAAGGTAGTTTTTGGTCAAATTACACTTATCCAATAGAATTAGGACATGTTTTATTATAATAATAATATCATTTTTACCCTTAATTAACCTATTTAATTTTAACCGTGGTAAATAAAAGTAAACTGTTACTATTCACCAAAAATTATTTTTATCCTATTGAACCAAATTTTACTCCTTGATATTAACCATGTCTCTCATAATTTCTAAATTCAACTCACAGAAGTGGTAAAATTATGTTTTATATAAATTTTCAACTTCTCCTAGGAGGTGGGTAAAAGACGGTACAAATTTCAATAAAATTTATATATATATATGTAATTTTTATAAAATGACTCCAATGAATTAAATTGAACTTATATAGGTATTATGTATATATTTTTACCTAAAATAAATATAAATAAAATAAATAATTATTTAAATAAAAAATTTGGTTTTCAATTATAACTAAGTGTTTTTAACTATCAATCAAAAATTTAATGTTTCAAAAAAAATAAAAAAAAATTCACCCAATGCTAATTTCGATATTAAGAATCCAAAAATGATGTCCATTTTGAGAGATAAAATTTATAGAATTTCACAAAGTGGGTATTACTATTAATAACGACTAGTTTATATAATATTTTAATAACATATCATTGTTACTCGGTATTGCGTACAATGCAAGCTATCGAGGAAGGTTGCTCTTGCGTGTAACGCAAGGCAATACAATGTTGTGTGTAGTGAAATAATCCTTTGGTGTTTCATATAACATAATACATAAAAGAAAAATATTTCTCATAAAATCATAGGGTGTTACACTATACCAACTACCACATATTTGTAGTACTCTCCTCATCTGGTATCCTTTATATTGGAATGGAATAGATGAAAACTGTAGAATGGATCAATGCATAGAAAATATGTAAAATGAGACTGCATATAAATATCTCCATCATGGAGAATAGAAATGAAGAATGGGTTAAGAAGAATATTGAGTTTACCTAGAGGAATCAGATGATACCAATAGAATATAGGACGAAATTTAGAAAAAAGAGTTATCTACGAACCTAGGTGGAACCAACGTGGGATATAAATAGGAGAGAACATTCACTGAACATTGGAGAAAAGGAGAAATATGGAGCATGGATAAAATTAAATTAATTTATCAGAAATTTGGTAATTTCACCAATAAAATTTGGGGTTCACATTTTGACTGCACAGTTAGCCAAAATGTGTACCAACCATGCATGGATCACTTCTTAAGAAGGGTATCCACATGGTTAGACTGCAGAATTTGAGAAACTATGCGCCAACCACATGAGATATCTATGATAAAAAATTCAGACCATCCCATGAGAATTGATTCCAATATATACAGTTTCCTCAAATCGTGTAGCTCCCTACTTCTTAATATCATGACAAACAAGGTTAGGGTAACCATGCGACCTTCCTCACATAGTTTCTCTTAACTCTTTGGCTAGTCTGTTTTCCCCACCGACCAGTATTATGAGCTTTTTAAAAGTTATGGATACCCCTAGTAACCTCTGTAACCTCATTAGGAATCCATATTAGGTCCATAATAAATAATTATAGTGAAATTAAATGGATCCATACCTACGGAATAAAAGTAGCTTCATTCAGTCTACCCCCCCTTAAAAACACTCATCCCTTATATCACCTTATAGGGGTGGAAAGACATCATTTTATAATAACTCTGTCCAATGAGCATGTATGTTTCCCTCTTGTTCCTAAGTCCCATTCTTTACCTGGCCATGCTTCCATACCACTGATACTAAAGGGATAGATAGACCTCGAAGATCCTTCATACTTCAGTCAATGATGCATATAGGATACTTCACAAAAGAAGCATCAGTGTAACACCATGAAATTATAAAGTAATAAAATTATATTTGATAACATGTTTAACAGGAAACACCAAGAAGATAAAGGAATGTAATATCACAAGACGTTAAAATATAATTACTTTGTAAATAAATTTAATATATTCCATAGCATGTATTACACACAAGGAAATGATTTAACCGACCAAAAATATATTATTAAACTATTATTATTTAATATAATATGACTCAATATAGAAATTAAATTACTAGTTATGTATAGTGTTAACTAAATTATGAATATATATAGTTTAAACAAATATAAAATTAATTTATTAGTTACAAATTTATTGGAAATGAATACATGAAATAAATGAATATAAAAGAAATATTTTTCATAAAAACTTATTTTTATGCACCCAAAAGTGTTTTAACTTAATAAAATAAATAAATTACTATTATTGGATGATTTTAATGAGATATATATATATATATTAAATCAAATATTTTTTATATTAATCTAATATATAAGAACAAATCTGGTTACATGCATTAAAACAAATATTTTTATAAAGGTAGTTTTACAACCTTTTATTATAGAACCCATTTTAAATCTTATTTTTAGAACTTTTATGGGGTACATTTTTCAAATTAAACTCTATAATTTAAATTGAAACATAAAATTTAGCTTAGGGTGATTTTATTTATCTTTTTTTGAATTTTCTTTTTTTGATGAATAATGAAAAATACTAAATTATAAATCAAAACTCATTTTTCATATAATTTCTTTATAAGGTAAAATTATAAATTCAAATGGTTTTAATATTTAATTAGATGAAATTTATATATATCAATCCAATTTATGTCATTTTAATCAATTTAACAGTGAATCTAAATATAAAAACCTATAAAATTTTCATGTTTTTACTTTAAAGACTCACATTGTTGTCTAGTCTGTATGATTAATATTAAACTAATTTCTACCACTTATATGATTGTAATTTGTAAAAATGGATTCCCTAATTATAATCACCATATTTTATAATTTATAATAAGATTAAATCTGTTTTTGACAAAAAAAATTAATGAAAGAAATTAAAATTAATTACAATGATTAAGGTGAAATTAAGCTTAAGAAAGGACTAAACCTTTGTATTAAGGACACAAATTAACTGTAAACTTGTCAATAATCCATTGGAAGGACTTATATAGACACTATACTCACTTTTAAATAATTTTTAGCAATAATTTAATTCTATTTAAAAGGGGACAACGTTAATGGAATTCCCTTTTCCCGAATTTATGAAAGTCTCACACCTCCTCCACTATTAAAGGCCTCATCTCCTCCAACTTCTTCACACCTATAAAGCCAATTTTACTTGAAAAAGATCTTAAAAAATATCCCCTAAAAATTCCTAAACTAATCCTATAAGACAAACCTTGGGTAGAAATTCAACGATGGGAGCACTTTGGTGCAAACCAAAACGAGTTACGCAAAGAAGAGGTGACATCTTTCCTTAAGCACTTTAGTTTTATTTCCCTTTTCCACCCCTCAACTATCCTTATTTCAATATTATATAAGAAAATAGTATCCTCAATTTTATATGATTTTTTTATTCTATTGGTTAGAAACACACTCATACACACTTCCATAAAATGGGTAACGAACATACTGTTTATGTGTACAATGAACTACCGCCTCCGGAAACAATGATTTCTCATTTTTTCCTATACCACCCTTCATGGTTGGAAATTATGATAGGAAATATATTTATATATGTTATATATGATATTTATTATGTATTTATTCTTATTTAATTCTTTTTATCACACAAAACCTTATAAATATAATTTTCAGTAAATACAGTAACATCGTTTGTGGAAGTGTGGACTACTACCTCTTCAAAGCGATGTGTTTCATTCACAATATAAATTGAATGTAAGAAGTATAGTTTTAATTAAAATTATTTTACATAAATAAAATAAATATTATATTAATGAAAGAATTAATTTTTTGGAAATATAATATATATCATATTCTTATTACCATTTCACACACATAAAAAGTGATAACGTTGTTTGTGGACGTGTGGACTACCGCCTCATTAACACGATGTGATTAATTTTACTTAACAATAATTATAAATATATGTATATATGATTAAATAATATGGTATTTGTGATATAATTATTATTCTAGAAAGATTTAGGTTACTTCTCTTTTTTCTATAAGCATTATTTAAATACGGGAACATTACTCATGCATACGTACAACCTATCGTTTACATGATTGTATCATTAGTTTATTTTTCATAACCATATTTCATGATTGGTTTTAAAAATAAAATTGATTTGTAAATATGATAATTATTTCATGATTATTATTATGCATATGTTTATATAATGAATCATTTGACCATAGTCGATCTACCAATGTTATTTTTGACACATAAAACCAATATGGTCAAAACACACGATGTAAAATTGGTTGCTTAAGTAGTTGTTTAAAACATTTTAATAAGTGCATATAAGTAATAATAAACATTTAAAAGGTTCTCAATAAATTAAATATTTAACATAATCGTATTATTCCAGAATATAGGGACACACATGACAAATCAGACTCAAGGTAAGGGATGTCATCTCAATTTAAATTCCATTGATACTTATTTTTTGTTCTTAACCTATTCACTTTTATGTGGCATATATAATACCAATTGAAAATTAATATCATGATTATCTTTATTCTCATCATATTATATATTTCATTTAATGTTATTAATTTATGTGTATTACATATTAAAATGATTCAAATTGTTATGGGACACTTTGGAATGTTTAAAGATTATTCTCCTCAAGAATGTTCTTAATGATTATCTTTTTAATCTCACTTATTTTAGTGATTGTAAAATTTATCTTGGAAAAATAACTTTAATGTGATCATTTTTCATTGTAAATTTACTTGAATAAATATATTCTCATATAATCAGTTTTAATTTTTCCTAAACCATATATAATTTTTACATATGGTGTTAACCTTGAGAATTACTTGATTAAATGGGGAATTATTGACTAAAATGTATTCATTATTAAATATTTATATTTGATAAGGAATATTATTTATTTTTATTATTATATATTAGGATTATTTTTGATTGAAAATGGTAAGTGGTACCAGATATTATATATCCCCTCGATGCATCAAAAGGTTCTCATGAGAAAAAATTAGATTGCCAAATTAAAAAGGTTTCTATTCATAGTTTTAAAACATCCTGTGAAAGGTATTGATGGTATTGATTTTCATGTGCCTCAGATATGACGCCCAATAATTAATAAGTTTCTTGATTTATATTCAGTTTTTATTCATCCATGAGATTTTAAGCTGACATATATATGGATACATTTGAATCTCATTTAATTGATAAATGGAACCTGTTTAAGTTAATCACCATGACATGTTGATTTTTCCTTATGTAGTTTTTTCAATGTCTTGTGATATCAGTTATTTAACTTTTCCATGTTGTTTTATTTTAATTGATTAATTATTTATTCTTCTTTAATTACCTTTTCTAAGCATTTGAGATCAACTTTATTATCATTGTTTTCCCCAGGTAATGAATAATAAATCTTTGAATAAGTAGTTATAGATTTAGTTTATTTCATTTTATTATGTATCATGTTTGTATTTTTTGTTTTCTAATGTACCATGGATATCATGTATGTAATACATATTTCCAACACTACCAGACTGATCAGTCCTTCAAGATCTGGTCCCTAGTAATCATGCTAATGTAATAAAATAATGCACAACCACTGGGCTTCTAGGGACCTGACGTTACATTTGGTATCCAAGGAAGTTTAGTATAAACCATGGAAAACAGATTTAGAAAACATATATTAAGGAACATAAAAATAATATATAATTTGAGGATAAGCATAGAAGAACATCCAATAATTTTGTTATGGTAGATATTATGTGGGTATTTTTTTCAATACATCCCCATATGGATACTACAAGAAAATGTGGTTCTATAAAAGATGTACCTAAGAGTAACAACTCTGAGAAGCTGTTCTGTACCTGACTCAATGTAACTAGGTACATGACAAAAATCATTATTATGCACCTGGTTTCACACTCTCAGGGGATATTCTTTGGATAATTCAAATTTTCATTTTAAACCATTATGAAGTATTTTAACGTAAAGATATCACCAAAGAAACCATTTTTATTATTATGATATTAGTTATGGATTTTTTTTTAAAATTATGATTATAGTTTAAATAGTTTGGGTATTATATATTATGTTAATTAATTTTATAGTGTAATACATTATATTCGATTGTTTATAAATGGCCTAAGGAAGTAATAATGGTATCAGTACTCCTGGAAAATGTAAAGATATCTATTCCTTGGAAACCAGTATAGCATATATAAGAACTGAGAATGATATGGAATTATTAGGGAAGCATAATCAGGTCATGAAAAATAAATATCCTTAGATGGAGTAATATATCCCATAGAGAGAAAATCCTATATTTGATTACTTTATGCTATAGAGGCCCCCATTATTTAGCAGTACTATTCCATCATTTATTGGTACTATTGATCTAATGATGGATGATCAATGGATTAAGTCATTAGGGAAGATATTTAATGAATTATGATGCAATATAAAGCATAATGTTATATTGACGGTGTATTGTCTCCAAGGTGATGCAGATCAATGATGGTATTTGATCTGGAATTCTAGGGAGGAAGAAGAAATATAACTCATGGAATAGATAAATTCTAAGGAGACATTCTTCAATAAATACTTCCCTCGCGATCAACAAACCAAGATGAAGAGAAATTTCTTTAGTTTAAAGAAAAAGGGGGAAAGACGTTTTTTTAAGTAAGAAGCTACCTTTATAAGGTCATAAAGTTATACTACATATTTTTTTGCAATACAAAATGAAATATTGATCATTTTTTTGAAGGTCTTAAGGAAAATATCTGAAGGTCACTGGTCACCCAGAATTTTTTTATACAATGAAATAGTTTTATGTTCTCTCAAGATAGATAAATAATTATCCCAGTGCTATGGATTTAAAGAGAAGTAAGAAAAGAATATAAAGTGAGAGAAAATAACAGATAATAGGAAGAATGGAAATAAGGATTTTTCCACATGTGATAAATGTGGAAGTAATCACCCTGGAAAATTCTTGAAAGGATTGTGATTTTTTTAAGTGCATAGAAAAGGTTCATCAGGAAAAATAGTGAATAGGGAAGAAGGAAAACACTAGTATTCAGTGTTACAACTACAAGGATAGGGGTATTACACCAACTAATTCCCCATGAATCAAGATAATATACCTCAGGAGAAGCTATGGGGTCAATGTCAAGAATATGTTAATTACAAAAATGAAGTGGAATGATTAATGTATTTATGTATTTGAATCTATTAAATGTTTTCTAAAACTTTTTCAGTGATGATATTATCATCTTATGAATTATTAAATATATAATTACTATATTGAAATACTTTTTCATTAAGTATTTGAGATCATTTTTTAAATGATACCATAAAATTTGATTTAGTGGAAAGTTGAGGTTATTACAAAACATGGTATTTAGGGAAATATAACCCTTAATATGTTCTTGATGTTGAGTTAATGATGAATAAATGATTGATTTGGATAATTTATGAGTACCTTGTTACAGATTAATGACTTCTTGACAAAGTGGTCTATGCTATCATCGATGGAGTTTACATCGTTTTCTGATTAAGGAATATATCCAATAACATTTTTTTTACTTAGGGATGAAGGAATATGACATGTTTCCAAAAAAATATTATAGTTATTGAAGTTATTAAAATATTTTAAAAGAACTCATGGTGAATTTGTTCAAATATATTGTGTGCATTGATAAAATAGAAACATCCTATAGATTGAAGGATAATTATAATTTGATTTTTAGTAATTCATTGACCTTTATTATAAAGTGTAGGATCATAATATTTTGTAAAATTTAATCATTTTTTAAATGGATTAAGTTGATCTTTGGAAAAGGTTTTAGATATTTTTGTTTTACTTCACTATGTAATAAAAAATTAGAAATAGTACAAGGCACAACCAAAGGACTATATTGTATTTATAGAAATTTATATTCACTTATATTCTTATAGAATTAAAGAGATACTCAAACATAAAAAAATTGGGGTTTTGAGAAATTTTTTTTCCTACTATCATAATTTTTGATAATATTAATGACCTTCATTCACACAATTGGTTTATGGTTTTTGGGTTAAAAAATTTCATATAAACATGTTCTCTAGAACTCTCTATCATAACATGATTACTACATTTTATTCTGTATCCATGATACCATTTCCTACCCATGTTATCTTACTACGGATCCTAGTTACATGACTATTTTAATTTATTTTCTCTATAATTTAGAAGATTTTTTATTAACTCGATTTATGATGTGTGTTTTTCAATAGTATTATTTTCAAATATCATTCCCCTGATTACCATGGTTAAGTTTAAATTGTGAGATCACAATTTAATTAAGGTGGGGATAATGTTACACCCCAAAATTTTAAAGTAAGAACATTGTATTTGATAGTGTATATAACACGCAACACTAAGAATGTAATGGAATTTGATATATGGGGGAAATATTGTATAATTAAAATTTTAATTGAATTTAATATATTATATATCTTTTATTACAAGCAAGACCATGTTTTAACCGAACAATAATATGTTATTAAAATATTACTATTTAATATAATAAGACTTATCATTACTGTTAAATTAGAGGTTATGAATAATATTAACAAAATAATAAAATTCTATAGCTAAAAAAATATAAAAAAATTATTAGTTACAAATTGATTAGAAATGAATATAAAAACCAATTAAAATAAAGGAAATCTTTTTCATAAAAACCTGTTTTTGTGCGCCCAAAGATGCATTAATTTAATAAATTAAATTAATTAATATTAGTGTAAGATTATAATGATATATATATATTATAATAAATCAAATATTTTTGTTATACATCCAATAGATTTTATAGTTATAAGATAAGAACAAACTCAATTTTGTGCATAAAAACTTATATTTTTATAATTGTTGATTTATAACATTTTAGAAGTGATCCATTTTTAATTATAGTTTTTATAACTTTTATATATTATATATGTCAAAATAAATTACTTCTTTTAAATAGAAACATAAGAATTATCTTAGGGTGAATTTTTATTATTTTCTTTGAGGTTTTGTTTGTTAATGAATAATGAAAAATACTGAATTTTAATTCATAGATGTTTTTTCATCTAATTTATTTACAATGATAAATTTTATTTTTAAATTTTTTTAAAGTTTAATTATAATAAATTACTATAAATTAATCATTCTTAGGTAATTTGAATAAATTTCACATTGAAATTATAAATAAAAACACATGAAACTTTTGGATATTTTTACTTTAAAACTCCACTTCATCGTCACATCAGTGGGATTAATTTTAAATTAATTTATACCACTTAAGTGTTTGTAATTTGGAAAAAATGATTCCATATTTTTAATGAGAATAATTTATATCTTCCAATAATTTCATCATAGTTTTTGACTAAAAATATTAGTGAATATAAAAAAAATTAATTAGAATGATTAAGGTGAAATTATGTTCAATAAACAAGTAAACCTCAATCTTAAGGGCCCAAATGACCAATAAACTTGTAAAAAATAAATTGGATAAAAATATTTAGAACCTATATTCTATTTTATTTAATTGGGAGCATTATTTGATTCAATTCCGATGGAAAAAATGAGGTTGGAATTCCCTTTTCCAATATTTACAAGACTACCATTGCTCCTCTACTATAAAAAGGCCTCCTTTCCTCACACGTCCACACACAACTAAAGCCACTTTGGATAAAAAAATATGTAAAAGAATATATCCTTAACATCCCTCTTCTAGTTATATAATCCTACCCTTGGGCATAAATCTATCCAAGGAAGCCCTTTGGTGCAAAGTAAAAGGAGTTTCTCAAAGAAGAGGCAACATCTTTCCTTATGCTCTTTAGTTTTATTTCCATTCACCACCAATAAAATATTATCATTCCGTTATTATATAAAATTAATTTTATCCTAAATATACTAGTAAGTTTTAATCCATTTATATGACCTACACTCACAAACACTTCTACTTAATGGGTAATAAATATACACTTTATGTGTACGATGAACTACCACCTCACGAAATGGTTATTGTTTGATTTTACCTTACCACCCCTCATGGATGGGGATTATGATGGAAATATAGTTTATATATGTTATATATGATATTTTTTATTTATTAATTAATATTTACTAACTTTATAACACATAATCTTTTAATTTTCATTTTATGTAAATATTATAACATCTTTTGTTGAAGTGTGGACTGCCGCCTCCTCAAAGCAATGTGATTCGTTCAAACTATACATGAAATGTATAAAAAATGGGTTTAATTAAAAAAAAATTTAAATAAAATAAATATATATTTTATTTATGATATAATTATTTTTTTGTAAATATAATATATATAATTTTCTTAATTACCCTTTCACACGCATAAGAAGTGATAACGTCGTTTCTGGACAAGTGGACTATCGCCTCCTTGTCATGATGTGATTCATTTTACATCATAATAATTATATATATAAATATATATGATCATATAAAATGGTATTTACTAAATAACTATAATTCTAGAAATATTTAATTTACATAACTTTTTTTCATAATAATAATATAAAAATTGTATTATTACTCATGTGTACCTATGGCCTACCGTCTCCATGATTGTAATGTTGGTTCATTTTTCATAACCATATTTAATGATTGGTTTTAAAAGTATAATTGATGTATAAATACAAAAAAATTTGTCATTATTATCAATTTAGATATATTTTTATAATGAACCCTTTGAACACAGTCGATATACCAAAGTCATTATGACACATAAACCGAATATGGTCAAAACACCCGATGTAAACATAGTTGTTTATGTAGTTGTTTAAAATGTTTAATAAAATAAGAAAAAATAATAATAAACTTGAAAAAGGTTCTCAAGAATGTAAATAATTTATATAAGTATATTATTCATGAACATAAATACATATGTAACAAGTCAGAATCAAGGTAAGAGATTTTGTCTCAATTTGAATCCCATTAATACTTTTTTGTTGTTATGGACAAATTCACTTTTATATGGTCTATATCATACCCTTAGAAAAGTAATATCATGAAACTAATTATTCTAATTATATTATAAGTTTCATTTAATATTATTATTTTGTGGGGATTATGCTTTAAAATGTTTGAAAGCGATATGAGGATCTTTGGAATGTTTAAAGAGTATTTTCCACAAGAATGTTCTTAATGATTATTTTTGAAATATCACTTCTTTCTGTGATTTTTAACTATATATTGTAAAAATAACATTATTTTAATCATTTTTCATTTGATATTTACTTGAATATCCATATTCTCAAACAATTGGTATTTTTATTTACTTAACCATATATAATATTTATAATCAGTGTTCACATTGACAGTTATTTGATTAACTGAATAATTATTGGTAAACTATATTATTTATTAAATATAGATCTTTGATAAGGCATATTATCTATTATGATTATTTGATATGAGGAATTATTTGGACAAGAAATTATGGGTGGGGGATGGAATTTATATAGCCCCTCGATGCATCAACATATTCTCATGATACAAATATGTTGGAAAATTAAAAGGGTTTCTATCTATATTTTTAAACCGTATTTTAAAAGGTCTTGATAGTATATGTTTTCTTGTGTCTCATAATTGAATTCCAATAATTAATCATTTCATTCATTTAAATTCAGTTATTATTTAACCATGATATTTTGTAGCAATATATCTTTGGATATATTTCATTCACACTTAATTGATTATATGGCATTTGTTTTAGTTATTATTATTTCAATTTTTATTTTTACTTGTCTATTAATTGAATTCCATGTTATATCTTTTATTTAACTTTCTATGTTTGTTTATTTCCATTTATTCATTATTTCATCCTCTTTACATACCCTAACTGACTATTTGAGATCACTTTTATTATGCTTCCTTTCCACAGGTTACGAAGAATAAATCTTTGTGTATGAATCCTTGGATGAATTTTATTTAATTTTATTATGTATCTTGTTGGTATTTTTTATTTACTAATGTATTTATGGTTTCATATATGTAATATATCTTTCCATGATTGCTAAACTAATTAGTACTTTAGGATTTGATTCCTTTTAATCATGACAATGTAATAAAATAATGCACCAGATCAAGGATTCTGGGGTCAAGGAATTACAATAATCAACTAACTCAACATACATGGGATAAAAGGTATGAGATGGGTCAGTATGATAAGGGAAAAACATTGAAATGTAGAATACATCCTTTGTGTAATAATACCAATGAGGTAATATAAAATGATAAATTACCATCCCAACTCTCTCCAAGTTCTCAAACGGCCCAAAAATACATGGTGATGGCTTTCCTTTCCTTTATATCCTTATATTCCCAAGTCTAGGTGTTACCCACAAAAGACACGATCCCTGGCACAGAACTCCAGTGGTCATCGACTGTGATCGATAAGAGATTTATGTCTAGACTAAGTAGTGGAGATCTACTTCTAGATCATATGTACCTATTCTGAAGTCTCCAGAATTATATGAGGACCTAGAAACACTGCCTCTCCTATCTCTTTATAGCATAGGGAGTAAAAACATGATATGCCATATATGGCCTCAAAAGGATCCATAAGTATCAAGTCTTGATATCTATTACTATAGAAAAACCTGATGATAAGGATATGTTTCTACCAAGTATAGCTGAAATCAAAGTCCAATGCATGAATAATGTTATATAACACATTTATGGTCTATTCTGATAGTCCATCGGTTTGATGGTGGAAGGATGTGCTCAAAAGAACCTGTGTACCCATATCTCTTTATAACCCCTTCTAGATCATCAAAGTACTGAAAATGTATATATCTAAAATGATAGTATGTGGAACCCCATGTAGATTTATAATCTCACAGACATATAATCGTCCCATATCATCTCCCTATATGATCAATTGAGGAAGTCTCCCGAATGGGAAGGAAGTGGGATACATTCTTCAGTTAATCCAAAAATACACTAAGTGTGTCACTACCTCAAGGTGACCCTATTTTGATGATGAAAAAAATCCATCGCAACATCATCCCATTTCCATTCCATGATAGGTAGCTACTGTAATAAGGCAAAAGGTCATTCATTCTAAATCTTTACCTACAGATAGGTTGAAAACCTAGTTATAAACCCTGATATCTGACATTTTAACCCTGTCAACCAATACTGTCAGCGCATTTTAAGATACATCATGGAGACACCTGGGTAAACTAACCACTATGAAGAATGTGACTGATGAATCATATCATCGATCATATATGTGGTAAGATAGATATTTTCATGTATATAAATGATTTCATCATCATCAATAGTATAATCTAGAGGTGGGTCAGCACTAGAAATACATTCCCAAAGGACAAATCTTTCAGGATCATAAATCATCTTCATCTTTAATCTTTCTTGAAGTGTAGAGTTCACTAATTGAGATGAATTTAGAGGATGTCCAGGACGATCATGAACCCCTATGGGTATCTAAAAAACCAATGCATTATGTTACTATTCTGTACTGGCCTCCTGAACTACTTGTGACTATTTCCTCCTGTTCAGAGTGTTGACAATAGAATTTCATGTCATGACCCACCCCCTGGGGCCTGTTCCATGACTACCCCAAGCCTGCCTTCCATTGACTAGGAGTTGGAAACTAGCCGTGGAAAATAGTATCCCTAAAATGGGATGGAAGTACCTTTAAACCTGTACAAACACACATCCCAAGAACACAACAAGATACAACCACGATGTAAACTGAAGTAGTAAAAGTTTTTATTGAAAGTAAAGTGTCGGGAATACAATTCCAACTGAAAGGTAAAACCACAACTAAAAAACATAAAAGGGATCCTAGAATCATCCATTGAGGATCCTACCTTAAGTGTAGGTACAAGTCATCTCTACATCTCTCTATGTCAGCTAATCTCCTCCATGTACCACTGGGTCCTTGCTCCCTCAAGTCTCATCCAAGATTCCCATCGTCTTCACAAGACATAACAATGTGTGGGTGAATCCCAAGCATGGTTGAGTATAAAAATACCTAGTAGGGACCCCGAGACCCCCTAAGGACAGTCAAAATTCCACAATAGAAAAAACACAGAGCATGAACTCAATCACAAAGCACAAAGAAAAAGACACAACTCAAACTAGGTATAATTGAATCATAGAAGTATAGATGATTATTCAAGAATATATATTATCTTATTCTATCGAGAGGCACTTATACTAACAATATGGAGTCTGACCCACACACGATCGAAAAGTAATAACCCCCACTGACCCACACAGGATTCGACCTGCCTAGTATTGATATACTAATGTAAAGACCCGAAAATTTCAAGGAAATTTTTTTTCTTAATTTTCTTTGGAATTTTACAAGAACGCAGTTTCTGACGGTGCCTGATTACAAGGTCCGGTGTGCCCGGAATCATTTTCCGAAGTTTAGCATGGGTACGTTCAGTAAACGAACGAGGGAATTTTTCTAACTTTTGAACCGGTGCTCGGAATCGAATTCTGAGGGCACTGATGGAATCGCAGTGCCGGTATTTGCATAGAAACGCCTTTTCCAGAGTTGCGTTTGTGCAGGTGTAGTTTTTAATTTTTGGGGTTAAGATAAGAAATAAAATAAAGTGGTGCGACAACTTTATTTTATTTCACTTAAAGCCACTTAAAAGCCACTTAAGCTAAGTTAAGCGGATAGGGTGGAACCCAAAATATCCTACCCACTTGGTAGGATATTTGTGAGGTGGGACCCACACGAGCCCCACCGTTTCTTTCCTTCTAAGTAACACACCCGCGAAAACCCTCTTTAATGAAAGTCAACCGTGCATTTTTCTGGTTAAGAAACCCCTCATTAAATTGGGCGGTTAAATCATTACAATGAATTCATTGAATTAATTGTTCGTTTCTTTTCTTTTGAAATTCAAACGTCTCATGTGCGTTAATAAAATAAGATAACTCTTATTTTATTTTTTTTGGAACTTGTGGCGTGGAGAGGATTTGGAGGAAAGCGTGCTTCTTCGATGAAGAACGCGAAGAACGCGAAGAACACTCCGACCTCCGACAAAGAACGCCAAACCCTTGGAGATCGACAACGCGACGCCGTGTACCGCGACGTCAACAACGCTTATTATGTGACATTCCTTCCGTGAAGTTTCTTCCACGACGATCCTCTTCTTCTGTGATGGTTAATTCCGCGACAAACTTGCGTTCGACGACAATGCTTGAGGTAGGAAATTATGTTTGAGAATGATTTTATTCCCTTGTTTCTTTCATTCTAAAGAAAACAAGGAATCACGGATCAACTTATTATATAGTTGATCCGCAAACGTTTTCCTTGCAGGTTGGGAATTTTTGTTACGGGAAGTTGTGGGGATTTTTTTATTATTGATCGTGATCTCATCTGTCGCCTTTCTTGGTTTCATTTTGGGCCGTCTATTATCATACTAACGAGGGA
Source organism: Viscum album (assembly GCA_963277665.1). Lineage (NCBI taxonomy): Eukaryota > Viridiplantae > Streptophyta > Magnoliopsida > Santalales > Viscaceae > Viscum > Viscum album. The sequence continues at coordinate 46,648,349 of OY728156.1, forward strand.
AGGTCGGACCGCAAGAACACGGCTGACCATCCTTCCCCCCTTTTAGTTTGAGTTTGTTGCGGCACGTGAAAGGTAGAGCGGTGCCATTGCACCACATGGAAACGAGAAGAACGAACGTGGCAAAGAAGTGCGGCGCTGTCGCGCCGCGCCGCTGGGGCCGAACGAAACCACGGGCGGAGTTGGGGCCGAGGAGGCGATTTGAAGACCCCACGTTTTCTTGTCGAAGTGCGGATCGACAGACGATGGCGAGGTGTGAAGAGAAGGCATTTTGAAGGCTTTGCGGCGAAGGTCGGGTCCCGGGATGATCACTGGCGAAGACCGCAGGTGAATCGGACCACCAGAGCGCGCCCGGTGGTCCGCGGAAGCCCCCGACGGCGCGCTACGTCGGCGCGGTGGCGTCGGCGGTCGGGGGCGGCGTCGCTCGGTGCGCTGCCGAAAGAATCCATCGTGGCTGAAGCCGTGGCGGAAGAGCATGGTCCCACGACCATGCGGGACCAGAGGGGGGCGGCGGGACGTGGCTGGATGTCGTGTCCGCTGGCACGGGTGGCCCCACGCGGGGCTGCGATTCTTCACACGGGGGCAGCGCCCCGCTCCGCTCCGCTCGGCCGTAACCGGCCGAGCCGACCCACCATCCGGGACGGGCCGGGTCGCTCAAATTGGGTCAGACCCGGACCCGGGTCGGGTCAACCCGGTTCAGGCCGACCCAGGGGGGTTGGGCCGGGTCGGTCAGGGCCCAGACCCCCCGTTTTCGGGTCACTTTCTGTCAAATGCCCATATCTTGGGCTACAGACCTCCAATCGACGCACCGTCAACGGAGAAGTGATCCTTGGACCAAGACAGTCATTTTGATATATTACACTCAAGGTTTTGGAATACTTTGGGATCAGCCGGGTTGGTTCGTGCACGGAACCAACCGGGCCCTCCGAGCGGAAACACTTATAACTTGAACTCCGGATGTCCGATTGACGTGCTGTCGAATTTGATAGATTCCTTTTGATGAGACGGAACTTTTGGATTACTCCACTTGAGGTTTGGATGCCATGGGAGTGTGGTCGGGTTGGTTCGCTCATGAAACAAACTGGGCCCCTGGAACGAAAAAGCCAATAACTCACAGACCGGGCGTCTGATTGACGCGCCGTCTATCTTGTGGAATTCCTCTTGATGAGACGGAACTTTTGGCATACTTCTCCCTAGTTTTGGTTGCTGTTGGATTGTGGCCGGGTTGGATTGTACGCAAAATCCAACCAGGCCCCTGGAATGGAAAAGCTGATATCTTTCAGACCGGACGTCCGTTTGACGAACCGTCAGCGGCGTTGGTGATCACGTTGAGAAACGGTCCCTTTGAGTTTACCCTATGAGATTTGGGGTGCAGTTGAGATACGGCCGGGTTGGTTCACACACGAAACCAACCGGGCCCCTGGGACGAAAGGGCTAGTAACTCACAGACCGGACGTTTGATTGACGCGCTGTCTGTTGCATTGAGACCCCTCTGATGAGGCGGTCCTTTGGGATACTTCTTCGTGGGACTTTGAGATAGTTGGAGTATCAACCTGTAGCTCGTGGAGTGGACCCTCCTAGAGACGAGCGTGCGGAGTACGGAGACCGTGTAGACGACTGAGACCTGACGACTGCTTGACCGACTCGACTTGGAGTGAGTCAACTAGCCCAGTGGATGGAGCACTACTTTGTGAGGTTCAGACCCATGGTGGACGGAGAAGTACCTGTGTGACAGTGAAGACCCGCGGTACTCATCGGGAGAGTACCTCTGCAGGCTACTAGGGAGTGTGCACTACTGTTTTTGGGTGGCATACCCCGGCGGGAAGCACTACTGTGTTTGGGTGGCTGGCCTGCGGTACATGATAGGAGGAGTACCTCAGCAGTCTTAGGATAGTGAGAAGTACCTCGAAGTTGTGACAGGACCACTGTACACTCCAGAGATGGAGCTCTTCAGTAGTTACGGTTTTGATAATAAAAATCCTGGTTTGATCTGAGTCATTGACCTTTGTGTTTCCTCATGATTGATATGGGTTACTTGATAACTTAGGTATATGTATGGGCATATACCTGGGTAGTGGTTATTCGTTGATTTCATGATCCTTGTGTTTCCTCATGATTGAGATGGGTTAATTGATAACTTAGGTATATGTATGGGCATATATCTAAGTAGAGGTTATCTGTTGAGATCTTCTTTGTGGTTATCCATGTTGGTTGTAGTGAGACCTTGAGGGTCTCGGGGTCCCTACTGAGTATCGTTATACTCACCCCTGCACGGGCTATGCCCGCACCTCATTGTGTTGGATGCAGACGACGGGCAGTGCTGACGGAGTCCGAGTGTTCGAGGACTAGACGGTACCCGGAGGTGGACTACACGATGAGTCAGTATCCTAAGGTGGACTTCATGGCGAGACGACACTCAGAGGAGGTTGAAGGGAGAGAGCGTTGTGGAGGCTATCTGTACCTACCCTTCAGGTAGGATCAGTGGTGGACGATCCAGGAGCTGCGCCATCTGTACCAACCCTTTCGATAGGATCTGAGGAGGATGACCCAGGAGCTGCTTCCATCCTTCCAGCTATTGTTTTTTTCTGTTGTACTTTGTTCAGCTGTAGTTGTACTTTCATTTGGGTTTTTATTCTGGCCCATTTACCTTTCATAAATTCTCTTTGTACATGGTGTTTTAGTTCTGGTTGTACTCTGTGGTGTTTTGTTTACTTTTATAAAGGCAATGCCTTCCCAGTTATCGGGATTTACACCTTTGGTGCTAGTCGCCAGCCCCTGGCCTATGGAAGGCGGGCTTGGGGTAGTCACGACACGAGCCCTGAGGACGGGTCATGACAAATTGGTATCAGAGGAGTCGGTTCTACTGCAGAACTTATAACTCTGATATTTTCTTTCTGTGAAGCAATAGTGTTAAGAGTACCGAGTGTGGTTTTCAGTTCAGGGAGTCCAGTGTTGGTGCGGGCGGCTGACGTATCCATACACTAGGACCCTGACAACTGATTTCCGACTTTGTAAACGAAAACACTGATTGTGTGTGTGTTTCCAGAAGTTTTTAAATGTAATCTCAAACCAGGTCAGCTCACCAGGTATAATCATTTGACAGTGTCAAGTTGTTTCCTTCAGGATGCCTTTTCTCAGAAGACCAGATAGAGCCCAGAGGGATGTGCGTACTGACAGCCAGTCAAGCGACGAGGCTTCGGTACATGGCCCTCTTGCAGTTGAGGGAACGACGGAGGCACCAGCAGTACTACCATACGTTGGGCCACTGATGCAACCAGCCCCAGCAGTAGGCGATGCACGCCACTTGAGCGCACTGCATGAGTTCCATCACTAGAGGCCACCCAGGTTACGGGGAGAGGAGGACCTGCATGCAGCTGAGGCTTGGATGGAGGCTGTGGTGAGAGTCTTAATGCTAGTGGGGACACCTGCAGACTTCATAGTGATCTTTGCTACCAGCCTTCTTCAGGCAGTAGTAGGCAGGTGGTGGAGTAACTTGTTCCAGTTTTGCGATGGGATGGCCTTCACATGAGAAGACTTCGAGACCTTATTCAGGGTGGAGTTTGTGCCAGTAGCTCTACACCCTGAGTGTGTACAAGAGCTTCTACCTTTTCCGCAGGGTTTTCGATCAGTAGCCGAGTCATCTGTGGGCAGTAGACAGATGATGCAGAGGTCCAGGAGGACCAGACCAGCAGTTGGGCAATCTCGGGTTTTAGGACCGATGGTGGGGGCACCCGGGGTGGGGTTAGAGCCAGGCATGCCAAAAACAGACAGTGTTTATCCTGCGGCAGGAAGGGTCACCTGGCACGTGACTGTACGACCCCCCGCAATATCGATCCGCAGGCGTTGGAGGAGCCACCGAGGTGGAAGCAGCGACGAGTGCTTGAGCAACAGCCGATCAGTGGACAACGCAGTAGAGCTCCAGGAGCAGGTGGACAGGAGAAGAACTAGTGGATACGTCCCTTGTACTTCTAGTTCCATATTTCTATTGTGTTTGTGTCTTTGTACTATGAGATGCAATAATAAAAATACACTTATCTTTGTGATGTTGTATTTCCTGTCCTTCTGTTTGGTTGATACTAAGAGGTCCCGGTTAAAAACTGTTGACTTGACCCTCACATTCGATATTTCTACTGGAGGAGACACAATGACCTCACACTAATGCCGACAGTGTGACTCAACCCTTAGAGGCGAGAGTGACGGTTGGATCTCTTGGTAGTTACGTCAAGGCCTTACCACCTCATCTGTGGCATGAATGCATCATTCATGTTAGGATTGACTGTATTAGGCAATGGGCGTGGTTCATCTAGGGGATGAGACCGAGTTTCTCTTTTTGGAAAAGGAGAAATTTTAGCAGCTCTTTCAGATCATAGGCAAAGATGGTTCAGATCATTGAGGAGTGGATGAAGACTGCACAGTGTAGTAAGATACAGGAAACCAGCGCTAGTATTAGAGACTTGAGCATGTTAAATGTTTCAAGAAGTAGAATCTTTAAGGAGAGATGAGTCTGCGAAATAGCATACGTGGAGGAAGTGCTAGGAGAGCAGCATGAGGTGGTGTACATCTTAACATGCTACAACCACCCGCCTTAGTTATCCTCTCCAGGCTCAGGGAGCTAGAGGGCGGAAGAAGGGTGCAGCTGCATGCGGTTAAGGAGTGTGACCCAATGGCTCTAAAAATGATTCAAGGGACCGTCTATGTCCACTACTAGCTACCGTAGTAACAGACGTTGATACGAATCATTCCTTCCTTCCTTCCACAATTCTTTTCCCAGACCTAGAGTTTCCGGTAAGTCGTAGACTTGACCCTCACGTCTGGAGATACCTTGGGAGAAGAATCGATAATCACACTTACTCCAACAGTGTGGTCAGACCCTCGAAGCGAGAGTTTCGGTTGGAATCTCTTGGTGGCAGCGTCGAGGCCTTTATGAAGATGGTTTGAGTATAGACTCGGCAATCACAGTTCATACACAAATTGACGGTTTTAGGCAAAAAGGTTGTGGTTTAACTACGACGTTGGAATAGGTTTTCCTTGGTCGACGAAAAAAAAGGAAACCTCAGGCAGCACAAGGTAACTCATGCACAGGAGGGTGCGACCGATCACTCTTGAGTCGGTCAACCTTACCCTCTTGGCAGCAGTCGTTTTGAGTTCCAGTTCTAAATAGGAGTTAAAGGCCTCTGGAGTTCGAGGATAAAGATCACGTCCTTATACTGGTCTTACCTCGATGAGGTTTACGGAGATGTGACCAAGGCGGAAAGTTATCTCCGAGGTTCAGCGGACCATCTTAGGTCCCCAGCTGGGTAGGCGGGGTGGTTTACCACTTGACCCATCTACCTCAGTTGCACCAGGTGCACGACGACTTCCACGTATCTCAACTGAGGAGATACGTGCTCGACCCTTCACATATCATCGACCATGGGGAGCTGGACGATGGCGATGGGGTGTCTTTCACGGAGGATCCAGTGGGGATCAAGGATCGACAGGAGAAGATCCTACAAGGATGATCGATTCCTCGGGTGCACTTTCTTTGGCAGTACGGGAACCTCCAGGTGAGCACATAGGAGCGGAAGGCTCAGATGCATGCTCTGTACCCCTTTTGTGACCCTAGTTTGTGTTGAAGCTTTACAGGGACGTAAAGCCCTAAGGTGGGACTAATGTAAAGACCCAGAAATTTCAGGGAATTTTTTTTTCTTAATTTTCGTTGGAATTTTACAAGAACGCAGTTTCTTGACGGCGCCTGATTATGAGGTCTGGTGTGCCCAGAATCATTTTCTGAAGTTTAGCTCAGGTACGTTCAGTGAACGAATGAGTGGGTTATTCTAACTTTTGAACCGGTGCTCGGAATCGAATTCTGAGGGCACCGATGGAATCTTAGCGCTGGTATTTGCTTAGAAACACCTTTTCTGGAGTTTCATTTTCTCGGGTGTAGTTTTTAATTTTTGGGGTTAAGATAAGAAATAAAATAAAGTGGTGCAACAACTTTATTTTATTTCACTTAAAGCCACTTAAAAGCCACTTAAGCTAAGTTAAGCAGATAGGGTGGAACCCAAAATATCCTACCCACATGGTAGGATATTTGTGAGGTGGGGCCCACATGAGCCCCACCGTTTCTTTCCTTATAAGTAACACACCTGTGAAAACCCTCTTTAATTAAAGTCAACCATGCGTTTTTCTGGTTAAGAAACCCCTCATTAAATTGGGCGGTTAAATCGTTATAATTAATTCATTGAATTAATTGTTCGTTTATTTTATTTTGAAATTCAAACGTGTCATGTGCGTTAATAAAATAAGATAACTCTTATTTTATTTCTGTTGGAACTTGTGGCATAGAGAGGATTTGGAGGAAAGTGTTCTTCTTCGACGAAGAATGTGAAGAACGCGAAGAACGCTCCGACCTCCGACGAAGAACGCCAAACCCTCGGAGATCGACGACGCAATGCCATGTACTGCGACGTCAACGACGCTTCTTCCGCGACTCTCCTTCCACGATGTTTCTTCTGCGACGATCCTTCTCTTCCGTGATGATCCACTTCTTCCGTGACGGTTAATTCCACAATGAACTCACGTTCGACGACAATGCTTGAGGTAGGGAATTATGTTTGAGAATGATTTTATTCCCTCGTTTCTTTCATTCTAAAGAAAACAAGGAAACACATATCAACTTATTATCTAGTTGATCCGCGCACGTTTTCCTTGCGGGTTGGGAATTTTTGTTGCGGGAAGTTGTGGGGTTTTTTATTATTGATCGTGATATCATCTGTCGCCTTTCTTGGTTTCATTTTGGGTCGCCTGTTATCATACTAACGGGGGAAGGTTGGACCTCACGAACACGGCCGACCCTCCTTCCCCCCTTGTTTTTTGAGTTTGTTGCGGCACGTGAATGGAATCACGGTGCCGTTGCACCACGCGGAAACGAGAAGAACGAACGCGGCAAAGAAGCGAGGCACCATCATGCCGCGCCATTAGGGCCGAACGAAACCGCGGGCGGAGTCGGGGCAGAGGAGGCGATTTGAAGACCCAACATTTTGTTGTCGAAGTGCGGATCGATGGACGATGGTGAGTCAGGTCGCGAAGGAATTTTGAAGGCTTTGTGGTGAAGGTCAGGTCCCGGGATGATCACTGGCGAAGACCGCAGGCGAATCGGACCACCGGAGCGCGTCTGGTGGTTCGCGGAAGCCCCCGCCGGCGCGGCGACGCCAGCGGTCGGGGGCAGCGGCGCCCGGAGCGCCGGCGGAAGAATCCGCCATGGCTGAAGCCACGCCAGCAGAGCGTAGTCCCGCGAAGGTGCAGTACCGGAGGGGGGTGGCGGGACGCGGCTGGCTGCCGCGTCCGCTGGCACGGGCGGCCCCACGCGGGGCCGTGATTCTTCTTGCAGGGGCAGCGCCCCGCTCCGCTCCGCTTGGTCGTAATCGGCCGAGCCGACCCACCGGCCGGGCCAGGTCATGTCCAGGCCGGGCCGGGTCGCGCCAACCGGGTTGGGCCCGGACCCGGGTCGGGTCGAGCCGGTTCGGGCCGACCCAGGGGGGTTGGGCCGGGTCGGTCCGGGCCCAGACCCCCCGTTTTCGGGTCACTTTCGGTCAAATTCCCATATCGTGGGCTACAGACCTCCGATCGACACACCGTTAGCGGTGATGCGATCCTTGGACCGAGACGGTCGTTTTGACATATTACACTCAAGGTTTCGGAATAATTTGGGTTCGTCCGGGTCGGTTCGTGCACGGAACCAATCGGGCCCTCGGAGCGGAAACGCTTATAACATGAACTCCAGACGTCCGATTGATGTGCCGTCGACTTTGATAGATTCCTCTTGATGAGATGGAACTTTAGGCTTACTCCACTCGAGGTTTGGATGCCATCGTAGTGCTGTCAGGTTGGTTCGCTCACGAAACCAACCGGGCCCCTAGAACGAAAAAGCCAATAACTCACAGACCGAGCGTCCGATTGACACGCCATATGTCTCGTTGAATTCCCCTTGATAAGACGGAACTTTTGGCATACTTATCCTGAGTTTTGGTTGCTTTTGGATAGTGTTCAGGTTGGATTGTACCCGAAATCCAACCGGGCTCCTGGAACGGAAAAGATGATATCTTTCAGACCGGACGTCCGTTTGACGAACCGTCAGCGGCGTTGGTGATCACGTTGAGAAAAGGAACCTTTGAGTTTACCCTATGAGAGTTGGGGTATAGTTGAGATACGTCCGGGTTGGTTCGCACACGAAACCAACCAGGCCTCTGGGACGAAAGGGCTAGTAACTCACAAACCGGGCATTCGATTGACGCGCTGTCTGTTGCTTTGAGACCCCTGTGACGAGGCGATCCTTTGGGATACTTCTTCATCGGACATCGATATACTTGGAGTATCGACCTGTTGCTCATGCAGCAGACCCTCCTAGAGACGAGCGTGTGGAGTACGAAGACCGTGTAGACGACTGAGACCTGACAACTGCTTGACCGACTCAACTTGGAGTGAGTCTACAAGCCCAGTGGACGGAGCACTACTTTGTGAGGTTCAGACCCATGGCGGATGGAGCACTACCTGTGTGACAGTGCAGACTCGCGGTACTCGTCCGGAGAGTACTTCTGTAGGCTACTAGGGAGTGTGCACTAATGTGTTTGGGTGGCATACCCCGGCGGGAAGCACTACTGTGTTTGGGTGGCAGGCCCGTGGTACTCGACAGGAGGAGTAACACAGCAGCCTTAGGATAGTGAGCAGTACCTCAGAGTCATGACAGGACCACTGTACACTCCAGAGACGGAGCTCTTCAGCAGTTACAGTTTTGATAATAAAAATCCTGGTTTGAGCTGAGTCATTGACCTTTGTGTTTCCTCATGATTGAGATGTGTTACTTGATAACTTAGGTATATGTATGGGCATATAACTGGGTAGTGGTTATCTGTTGATTTCATGATCCTTGTGTTTCCACAGGATTGAGATGGGTTAATTGATAACTTAGGTATATGTATGGGAATATATCTAAGTAGAGGTTATCTGTTGAGATTTTCTTTGTGGTTATCCTTGTTGGTTTTAGTGAGACCTTGAGGGTCTCAGGGTCCCTAATGAGTATCGTTATACTCACCCCTGCACGGGCTATGCCCGCACCTCGTTGTGTTGGTTGCAGACGACGTGCAGTGCTGACGGAGGCCGAGTGTTCGAGGACTGGATGGTACCAGGAGGTGGACTACATGATGAGTCAGTATCCGGAGGTGGACTTCACGGCGAGAAGACACTCGGAGGAGGTTGATGGGCTAGGGCGTAGTGGAGGCTATCTGTACCTACCCTTCAGGTAGGATCGGTGGTGGACAATCCAGGAGCTGCACCATCTGTACCTACCCTTCAGGTAGGATCCGAGGAGGGCGACCCAGGAGATGCTTCCATCCTTCCAGCTGTTGTTTTTTCCTGTTGTACTTTGTTCAGCTGTAGTTGTACTTTCATTTGGGTTTGTATTCTGGCCCATTTACCTTTCAGCACTTCTCTTTGTACTTAGAGTTTTACTTCCTCTTGTACTCTGTGTTGTTTTGTTTACTTTTATAAAGGCAATGCCTTCTCAGTTATTGGGATTTACGCCTTTGGTGCTAGTCGCCAGCCCCTGGCCTATGGAAGGCGGGCTTGGGGTAGTCATGGCATGGGCCCCGAGGATGGGTCATGACAAATTGTTGTCAGAGGAGTCGGTTCTACCGCAGAACTTATAACTCTGATATTTTCTTTCTGTGAAGAAATAGTGTTAAGAGTACCGAGTGTGGTTTTCAGTTCAGGGAGTCCAGTGTTGGTGCGGGCGGCCGACGTATCCATACACCAGGACCCTGATAACTAATTTATAACTTTGTGCATGGAAACACTGATTGCGTGTGTGTTTCCAGTAGTTTTTAAATGTCATCTCAAACCAGGTCAGCTCACCATGTATAATCGTTTGACAGTGTCAAGTTGTTTCTTTCAGGACGCATTTTCTCGGACGACCAGCTAGAGCCCAGAGGGATGTGCGTACTGACAGCCTGTCGAGCGACGAGGCTTCGGTACAGGGCCCTCTTGTAGTTGAGGCACCAGCGGAGGCACCAACAGTACTACCATACGTTGGGCCACCGATGCCACCAACCCCAGTAGTAGGCGATGCACGCAACTTGAGCGCACTGCACGAGTTCCAGCGCCAGAGGCCACCCAGGTTCCGGGGAGAGACGGACCTGCAGGCGGCTGAGGATTGGATGGAGGCTGTGGTGAGAGTCTTCAGGCTAGTGGGGATGCCTTCAGACTTCATGGTAATCTTTGCTGCCAGCCTTCTTCAGGCAGTAGCAGGCAGGTGGTGGAGCAACCAGTTCCATTTTTATGATGGGATGGCCTTCACATGGGAAGACTTCGAGACCTTATTCAGGGTGGAGTTTGTGCCAATAGCTCTACACCCCGAGCGTGTACAGGAGCTTCTGCCTTTGCCGTAGGGTTTTCGATCAGTAGCCGAGTCATCTGTGGGTAGTAGAAAGATGATGCAGAGGTCTAGGAGGACCAGAACAGCAGTTGGGCGATCTCAGGTTTTAGGACCGGTGGTGCGTGGCACCCGGGGTGGGGTCAGAGCCAGGCATGCCAGAAACAGACAGTGTTTCTCATGCGGCAGGAAGGGTCACCTGGCACGTTATGGTACGACCCCCCTTACTATCGATCCGCAGGCGTTGGAGGAGCCACTAAGGCAGAAGTAGCAACGAGTGCTTGAGCAATAGCCGACCAGTGGACAAGGCAGTAGAGCTCCGGGAGTAGGTGGACAAGAGCGGAACTAGTGGATACGTCCCTTGTACTTCTAGTTCCATATTGTTGTTGTGTTTGTGTCTTTGTACTATGAGATGCAATAATAAAAAGACACTTATCTTTGTGATGTTTGATTTGCTGTCCTTTTTTTTGGTTGATACTGAGAGGTCCCGGTTAAAAACTGTTGACTTGAACCTCACTTTCGAGATTTCTACTAGAGGAGACCTAGTGACCTCACACTGATGCCGACAGTGTGACTCGACCCTTAGAGGCGAGAGTGACGGTTGGATCTCTTGGTAGTTATGTCGAGGCCTTACAACGTCATCCATGGCATGAATGCATCATTCATGTCCGGATTGATTGTATTAGGCAATGGGCGTGGTTCATCCATGGGATGAGACCGAGTTTCTCTTTTCGGCAAAGGAGAAATTTTAGCAGCTCTTTCAGATCGTAGGCAAAGAAAGTGCAGATCATCCAAGATCGGATGAAGACTGCACAGTGCGGTAAGAAACAAGAAACCGGCGCCAGTATTAGAGACTCGAGCGTATTAAATGTTTCAAGAAGTATAAGCTTTAAGGAGAGATGAGTCTACGAAACAAAAGACATGGAGGAAGAGCTAGGAGATCAGCATGAGGTGGTGTACATCTTAACATGATACAACCACCTGCCTTAGTTATCCCCACCAGGCTCAGGGAGCTCGAGGGCGGAAGAAGAGTGAGGCTGCATGCTGTCAAGGAGTGTGACCCAATGGCTCTAAAAATGATTCAAGGGACCGTCTATGTCCACTAATAGCTACAGTAGTAACAGGCGTTGATACGAATCATTCCTTCCTTCCTTCCACAAATCTTTTCCCATACCTAGAGTTTCTGGTAAGTCGTAGACTTGACCCTCACGTCTGGATATACCTTGGGAGAAGACTCAATAATCACACTTACACTGACAGTGTGGTCAGACCCTCGAGGTGAGATTTTTAGTTGGAATCTCTTGGTGGCAGCGTTGAGGCCTTACGACGGTGGTTTGAGTATGGACTGGGCAATCATAGTTTGTACACAAATTGACAGTTTCAGGAAAAAAGGTTTTGGTTACACTACGACGTCAGAATGGGTTTTCCTTGGTCGGAGAAAAAAATAGGAAACCCCAGGCAGCACAAGGTAACTCATGCACAGGAGGGTGCGACCGATCACTCTTGAATCGGTCAACCTTACCCTCATGGTAGCAGTCATTTTGAGTTCCAGTTCTAAATAGGAGTTGGAGACCTCTGGAGTTCGAGGATGAAGATCACGTCCTTATAAGGGTCTCACCTCGATGAGGTTTACGGAGATGTGACCAAGGCGACAAGTTATCTCCGAGGTTCAGTGGACCTTCTTAGGTCCTCAGCTGGGTAGGTAGGGTGGTTTACAGCTTGACCCATCTACCTCAGTTGCACCAGGTGCATGACGACTTCCACGTATCTCAACTGAGGAGATACATGCTCGACCCTTTGCATATCATCGACCATGGGGAGCTGGACGATGGTGATGGGGTTTCTTTCACAGAGGTTCCAGTGGGGATCTAGGATCGACAGGAGCAGATCCTACAAGGACGATCGATTCCCATTCATAGTAAACTTGATTCTTGGAGAATCACTCCTCAATCCATTAGTCATATTTCAACAAGAAAAAATTCCCATGAATAAGTAACCTGAAGATCTTTAATGTCATAAGGGTTCCAACATAATAGAAGGCACATCAACTAGATGCCCAGTCTATACGTTATTGGTATTTTTGTGCAGAGGGCCCATTTAGATTTGGAGTTGATCCAACCCGGCCATACTCCAACATCCTCCAAAAATGACATGGATTATCTAAAAATAATCATCTCTCTCCCAGGATCCCAATGCCATAGATGATTCTTCAAACAGACATCTTGTTCGCAAGATACTGCCACTTAAGTGTTTCTGAGCCCGAGAGGGGTTTGTGACCGGTTCGACCAGATCGAACACACCAATCCCAATAAGATTAAAGCAAAACTGACCTGGTCCATCCCAAACTAGCCTGGGCCAGCCTGGTTGGGTTGGCTCACGGGTTGGCCCACTGGTGGGCACGAACCGAGGGGGTCGCGTGGTCCACTGCTCCTTAATGATTCAAAGGAGCTGTTTGGATTCTTTATTGGCAACACCAGGTGGCGTCGCCTCATCACCCATGGGACCCACAAGCAGCGGGTCGACTGCATCACTGCAGATTTGATCCGTGACTTCCTTCTATGAGGCGCGTGATAGGGCGCCTCCTCCACTTCCACGGCCAGCTACTACCCACCGCCTGTCTGACCATCATGGCACCGAGCAGCGCCACTCTTCCACCACAACTAGATGTTTTTGGCTTCCGCTCCCATCCACTAGTGTCAGTCACTAGTGCCACCACACCATCATTTCTTTTTCAGGGCTTTGACGATGCTTTGGTTCTTCGTTTTAACTTCTATTTACGTCTACGGGTTTCTCGGGATGACGTCATTGCTGTGAGACTCCCAGATTCCGGATTCTGAAAATTTGAAGAAATTTTCCGCCAAGGAACGTAATAATAAAAAAGTATTGGAGGGTCTAGGCCTTGTTTATTTGGACAAATCCATCCACCTTAACATGATAACACATGGAAGGAATTTTAATTCTTCAAATAAAACTACAATAAAACAAAACCCTACCTCATAAACTATTAGAGGTATCACAGTCGTTGGTGGAAGGAGAGTCCGCGTTAGGGTGAGGTCATCAACGTTTTTCGATCCTAAATCATCATCTCCCAAGACTCTATCCTCCATCGGTGGAAGATGTTGTGTCACTTGTCTAGATATTCCTTACGTGGTAAATCTGTTTCAAAACTCCACCTCGAGCTTCACTTAAATAGAGGGGGAAAAGTGATTAACACACTAAGAAATTAATGAGGTTCATTTAGTGAATGAACCTCTTAATTTACCTAATGGAAAAGTTACAAATAATGTAGATTCAAGAAATTAATTAGATTGAGAAGTCACTGGTCCCCACCACCACTGCTCATCCACTGGAGAAAAATAAATAAAACAACTTGTTAAGTTATTTTATTATTTTTCAGTAAAGTCCAAAATTTAACTGTTTCTCTCGACCTACTATAGTTGAAGTGAATAATTCCTTAAAATAATCTCGACACTTCAGATTCAATGATGCCCTCATATTTGTAATCAAAGAACCAGTTAAAAAGATATAAAATGCCTCCCACACATTTACTGAACATACCTTAAAAAAGTTCAGGAATTCATTCAGGGCACACCAAACCTCAGAATCACACGTTGCCAATTTTCAAAGACTTGTAATATTCCCAAATAATTTTTAAAAAAAATACATTGAATTTTAGGGTCTTTACATTCTTCCCTCATTAGGTATTTTCATCCCTAAAAGATACATCAAAACTAGGAGAACAAATGGGGGTACTGAGAACATATATAAACCTCCCGCTCTCCTGTGCTCTCCTGGAGATTCCCGTGCTTCCAACAAACTCACACAAGAACAATTGACCACCTATGAAGGACCCAATCCTATCGATCCTCTATCTCCACTGGGAACTCCTCAAACGTCTCCCCATCATTAATGCCCAACACTCCCCATTCGATAATGTGTGATGGATCATGCACGTATCTCCTCAGCTGCAACATGTGGAAGACATTATGCACTCGATAAATCTATAGGGGATGATCTAGATGGTATGACACCTCACCTACTATACTGAGAACCTGGAAAGGTCTAATGAACCTTAGATATACCTTGTACCCTGGCCAAATCTCTATAATTTTAATCAGGGTGAGACCCGTAGGAAGACATGGTCTCCCTCCTAAAACTCCAAGGGCCTCCATCGCCTATCAGAATAAGACATCTACCGGCTCTGTGCAGTCTTCATCTGCTCCTAGATGACCTGAAGCTTCTATGTGGTAGCCTGTACCAAATTTGGATCCACAAGTGCTGACTCCCTTGGGTTTGTCCTGCAAAGATGTGATCTATATGGTCACCCGTACAAGGACTAAATCGGTTCCATGTCGATGGTGGAGTGATAAATATTTTTGTATGAAAACTCCACCAGTGGAATGTGGTCCTCCCAAATACAGAAAAAATCGAGGACCGAAGCATGAAGATTATCCTCGCGTGTCAGTATGGTCCTCTCCATCTGACCATCTGTCTGAGGGTGAAAGACGGTGCTCAAGTGTAGGCGAGTTCTGAACACCTCCTGCAATCCCTTCCATAAGTAGGATGTAAAACAAGAATCACAATTTGAGACAATCGTTGACGACACTCTATGAAGTCACACTATCATCTACATGTATAGGCATTCCAATCCCTCTACTGATCCCTGCTCTTATATGGGTATGAAGTGGGCTAACTTGGTGAGTCGTTGAACGATCACCCAGATGGAATCGTGGCTAGTGGAAATATGTGGTTTACCTTTTATGATTTCTATGGAGATACAATACCACTTACACTCCGATGCCTCAAGTGGATGAGATAATCCCACTGGTACCTAATGCTCAACCTTCACATGCTGACAAGTGAGGCATCGAGATAGAAACTATACGACTACTTTCTTCATCCCTGACCACCAATACAGACGCTCAACGTCCCGGTACATCTTTTCTAATCCTGTATTTACCACTAAATGGGATGTGTGTAACTACCTAAACACCTCCCCTCGAAGCATAACTATTACAATAGTGCGTCCTTTGAAGAGGAAAACATGCTCCCCCCATTCAGAAAATCAATCTGGAGCCTGTCCTGAGGATATTTGAGCATGTCGGTCCTCGTAGTCTACATACCCATGTTGTGCCTCTTGAGGTCGCTGAGGATGTGGGGGAGTGGCAGTCATATAATAGAGGTAATTGACCCCATGTCTATCCACAAAACGATATATGCAATGTGGCTAGCTGCTATGTCACCTCACTCAGCAGCTACATGCCAGACCTCCTACTAAGTGATTCTTCTGCTATGTTCCCCTTTCAAGAAGTATAGACTATATCTAAGTCATAGTACTGGAGGAACTCTATCCATCATCGTTATCTCAGGTTTAGGTCCTTCTGTGAGAATATATACCTGAGAATCTTGTGATTAGAGTAAATAGTAAACCATTCACCCATTAATTACTGATTCCACATCATTAGTGCAAAGACCACAGCTGCTAAATCCAGGTCATGGGTAGTATAGTTTTTCTTATGCTGTCTCAAATTTCATGATTCGTAGGGTAACAACACTCACTCTTGCATCAGGACATAACCTAGTCCTATACCTGATGCGTTACAGTAGACTACATACCCATCCCCCTCTTTTGGAAGCCTCAAGATGGGGGCACTCATCATTCTCTACCTCAGCTCCTAAAAAATCTATTGGAACTTCTATTTCCACAAGAACAGATGCCCCTTCTTCATCAAGACTGATAAGGGTGCCGCTACCCTGGAGAATCTAGGTAAAAATATCTGGTAGTACCCAACCAATCTTAAGAAACTCTACACTTTGGTTATACTTCTAGGTCATTTCCAAGCAAGTACTGCCTCTATCTTTACTGGATCCACTATGTCTCGAGCCTCTGAGATAACATGCCCCAAGATGTGGAGTTCTCTTATCTAGAACTGGCTCTTCGATATTTTTCCATTAAGTTGGTGCTCTCATAGTGTATCCAGAACTATCTGTTGCTGCGTGGCGTGATCCTCCTCCGATGCCGACTATACCAAGATGTCGTACATAAAGACCACCACAAAGAAATCAAGGTATGGATGAAATATCCTGTTCATGATCCCCATGAACATTTCCGGAGCATTTTTCACACCAAAATGCATCACTAAGAACTCATAATGGCTATACTGACATCTAAAGGCTATCTTCATTACGTCCTCATCCCATACTCTAAGCTGATGATAGCCTGATATGAGGTCTATCTTCAAAAACCATCGAACTCCCTTCATCTAGTTGAAGAGTTCATTGATCCCTGGGAGTGGATACTTGTTCTTCACAGTCACCTGGTTTAGGAAACTATATTCCACAAAAAGTCTCAAGCTCCCATCCACCTTTTTGGCGAACAAGATCGAGGATGTCCATTGAGAAACACTAGGCCTTATGAAACCCTTTCCTTGAAAGTTCTCCCACTGTACCCTCAGCTAACAAAGCTCCACGTGAGCCATTTGACATGCTAGTGTAGATATCGGATTCACCACAGGGTACAGGTCAATGTGAAATTCTACCTCTCTATGAGAAGGTATTCTCATAATATCATCAGGAAAAACATCAGCATACTGGTCCACCACTACAACATATCTCAAACTCCTCACGTCAACTACTCCAAGGGTGAGGCAATCCAACTAATGAGTAATCGGCTTCACCCCTTCCAAGTTAGTCCATCTTGTTCTAAAAAGGTTTCCTCCTCACTGATGAAGGTAAACCTGATCACATTCTCATGGACACACTGCACATTTCACCTAAAATAGTCAATTTGAGCACGGACGATAGATAGCCATTCCATACTCAAGATGACGTCATAAGGCCTCGACATTGCTACTTGAAGATCCTAACTAAAGCACTCGACTCCTAGAGTGATCTCACACTATCTACAATAGTTTTTAATCATCGAATATTATCTAGTCTTTAATTACAAGGATCGATCCAACAGCTCCATCGGAATCTCTAAGCTCTGAACGAGCATCGTGGAAATAAAAGAGTGATTGGAACCTTCGTCTATAAGTACTACAGCTAGGGTGGAATAAATACAGATTATACCTCCAATCATCTCTAGAGCATAGTGGTCATAGGACACTGCTTCCTATAGTTGTGCTCACCCCTATCCACCTGCACCCTGTGGTCAGGGTGGACCTCCTAGTGTTGATGACGGTAGAAACTCAAATCGATGCCCACCACCTACTGCATGGCCTTATTCTCTACCTAGTATTCCACCCTATAGACCACCTCGCTCGAATATCTGCCTCTAAATCGATGTTCCATTGACTATTCTCTAATCATAGGTATGGCGGGTCGGGCAGTTACGAGCTATGTGGCCCTACCCGCCTCACGTGATGCAAAATCTACCTCCCAAATGACCTTCTCTACCTCATGAGCTCCGCACCTCCGACCCTACATACCAGGGTCATCCACTAGTGGTAATTGCCTGCTTTTACCTCTGCGTCATCTATCTAATGCCTCTGCAGATGACTCATCTACCGGTCATCTGATGGTGGATCTCACCAATGAAGCTTGCTTATATATGAAGATCTCCACTAACAGTGCTCATTTGAGCACTCCAGCCTACGTCAGGATATTCAACGATATCATTGATTCCCTGATATCTCACTGGAGACCCTTCTCTAAGGTTCGGGCCCTGAATAATGGGTCCTATACCATGTCAGTGGAGTAGCGCGAGATGTCATTGAATCTCGCAGTGTACTTGGATTCTATTAGGCTGCCCTGCTGTAAGTGCAAGAGGACCTAAATACTAACAGAGCATTGTGTAGCTGAAACAAACATTGCTATGAAGAGGCTCACAAGGTCTGTCCAGGTGAGGGTCTTTTCATCATGTGACTGGAGCATCAGGATCCAACATCTCTCTATTGTTCCCTAGAAAATTCTAGTAGCTAGGATAATCATCTGCTCTGCTGGTGTCTCAACTAAGAGAAAAAGTCAGCCCATAACCTACAACCAGTCCTTAGCTGCCTGGGGATCTCTCTTACATTAAAATCTCAGAGGCCTCTATCTCTGGAACTCATGAAACATTCTTAGTCAGTGTGCACAACCTGCTAGTGAGGCTGGTGGCATATGCTTCCTGACGGGTGGTGGTGTTGCTGGTGCACCACCCGAAGGTGCTACTAAAGTAAGAGGGCTCTGTACCGAAGCCACATTGCTTGGTGGGACGTCATCGTGTACTCTCTCGAGAATCTAGGCTAGATGTCTACGCGGTGGCATCCTGAAAAGAAACAGGTGTCCCAAAATCAATAATTTATACCTTGTGAGCTAAATCAAAAGAGATCAAAGGAAAAACATTTCCAAAACACACATAATTAGTGTTTTCGTGCACCGAGTCAGAAATCAGAATTCAGGGTCCTGGTGTATGGATACGTCGACCGCCACACCAACATTGTACTCTCTGAATTGAAAATAGTACTCAAAACACTTAACAATATTACTCCTTTTAAAATATCAGAGTCCTATTTATTCTATATAACTGACTCCTCTGATACCACATTGTCACGACCCATCCCCCGGGGCCTGTGCCATGACTACCCCCAAGCCCCCCTTCCACAATCCAGGGGTTGGAGACTAGCACCAGAAAGGCGTATCTCTAAAATGGGAAAGCATTGCCTTTAAAGAAATAAAAACACACAGACCAAGAACACAATAAGATGAAACCATGAAGTAAAATGCAGTAGTAAATTGGTGTACTGAAATTAAAGGTACCATAATACAAGCACAACTGAATAGTACAACTACAACTAAAAAATAGAAAATAGATCCTAGAATCATATACCAAGGATCCTACTTGAAGGGTAGGTATAACTTGTCTCCACTGCTCTCCATGTCATCCAATATCCTCTATGCACCACATAGTCCTATCTCCCTCAAGTATCAGCCAAGCTGCTCGTCGTCTTCCCTAGATTGAACTATTTGTGGGAGAAGATCGTAAAGGGGTGAGTATAAAAATATCCTATAGGGACTCAGAGACCCCTGAAGGTCTCTCAGAATTCTTGAAAGGAAAAAACCACAAACCATAATCTGAATCATAAATCACAAAGAAAAAGACACAGCTCAAACAAGGTATAAGTAAAGAAAAAAAGTACAGATGATTAGTCGAGAAGCTAGATCATATTATTCTATCGAGAGACATTGCTACTCACCATACGGGATCTAAACCACACAGGATAAATAGGTACTAACCACGACTGACCCGCAGAGGATCTGACCCTCCTAGGATTGATAGGTACTAACCCCCACTGACCCACAGAGGATCTGACCCACACAAGATCGGTATGCACTGACCCACACACAATCATTGAGCGCTGACCCACACAGGAGAAAACCCACACAAGATCTGTATGCGCTGACCCACATAGGATCACTGAACACTGACCCACATAGGATCTAACCCACATAGGATCAGTACTGATCCACAAATGATCACTATGAACTAACGTCAGTGTGATATATGTCCAACCTCCGCCTCACTGCCAGCCATTGGATTCCCACCCATAGTACGTTTGATTATAGGAGAACTGATCCTCAATACATTGGTCTTATTTCAACTGGCATGAAGTCCCATGAAGTCCCATGATGAAGTAACCTGATGATCGATCGTGGCATAAGGGTTCCAATGGAACAGACGATGCATCAACCGGACACCCGGTCTTTATGTAATTGGCATTTTAGTGCCAAGAGGCTGATTGGATTCATAGTCGATCCAACCTGGACGTAATCCAAATTCCTCCATAACTCTAATGAAGTATTTTAAAAGGACCATGTCTCTCTAAGTATCCTAGCACCACATACGGTTCGTCAAACGGATGTCCCGTTCTCATGATACAGTCAGTTAAGTGTTTATGGGCCCGAGAGGGGTTCGGGTCCAGCCCAACCTGGACGGGCTGTCTCGGCCCGGCCTAAGCCACGATGGGCTCAGACCGCTAGGTCACACATGGTCCAGGACCATCAGTTAGTTGTGGCCCACAGGGCGGTCGTGGCCCACCGGCTGGCACGACCCGTGGGGGTCGCACAATCCACTACTCCTGAATGGCTCAATTGAGCTATTCGACTACTTTATTGGTGGTACCAGGTGGAACCGCCTCATCACCCACAGGACCCATAGGGATCCAATCCCCTGAATCGCTGTGGATTCGAGCTGAATCTTTGTCCAGCGCGGCATGTGACGGAGAGCCACCACCACCTCCATGTTCGGCCATTGTTGGCCGCCTATCTGACTGCCGTGATGCCGAGCGATGCCGCTCTTCCACTAAAACCAACAGTTTCTGGCCGCTGCTCCCATCTTCTAGCGCTGGTGTCGCACCGCTGCCACACCGATGCTTCTTGTGCAGGGGTCCGACGATGCACCGAAGCTCCGTTTTCACTTCCGCTTGCATATATGGGTTTCCTAGGATGCCGCTTTCGGTACGAGGCTCTCAGATTCTGGATTCTGATGACTTTAAGAAATTTTCCCCTGAAGAACAAATAAAACAAAGTGGTTGAGGGTTCGATCCTTGTTCGTTTTGACCGTTCACTCCACATTAACATGATAACAAGTGATCAAAATATTTATTATTTAAAGAAAACTATAATAAAACAAACTCCCTACCACATGAACTGCCAAGGGTATCATGTTCATTGGCGGAAGGAGAGTCCCTGTCAGAGTGAGGTCTTTGGAGTTTGTCGATCCTGGATCATTACCACCGAGGATTCCATCCTACGTAGGTGAAAGAAGTCACATCACTTCTCCAGAGGATCCTTTCTTGGTAAAGTCATATCCAAAATCCACCTCGATCCTCACTTAAATAGAGGGGGGAAAGGTGAGTAACACTGTGAGGAATTAATGAGGTTCATTTAATGAATGATCCTCTTAATTTCCCCAATGGTGTAGTAACAAATAATGGAGAGTCAAGTCATTAAATGGATTGAAATGTCACCAGTCCCCACCACCACCACTCATCCTCTAGAGATAAATAAATAAAATAACTAGTTATGTTATTTTATTATTTTTCTGTAAACTCCAAAATTTAACTTTTTCTCCAGACCTACATTGGTTGAAATGAATATTCCCTTAAGGGAATCCCAAAACTGTGGATTCAATAGCACCCTCTTATTTTTAATCCGATCACTGGTTCAAAAGATAGAAAACCTACCTGCACATTTACTGAACGTACCTTAAAAAATCTGAAATTCATTTCGGGCACACTGGGCATCAGAATCATGCACCATCAACTTTCTCAGACTCATAATAATCCCAAACTTTTTTATAAAAAATTAAATTGAATTTTCAGGTCTTTAAATTTTCCTCCACAAGCATATTGGCAAGCTCTATGTTAAAGTACTATAGATATTTAGCATTTCATCACTGCTTTAGATTCAATTCACTATGTTTAAAAATATATTGGATGATTTTGTGGCCCGTAAATATTACAAAATTCTCTCCCATTAGGTAATGCATCCAACAACGTAAGGAATGTAAAAGAGATTCCAACTCAAGATTATGTATTGGGAAATTACACTAATGAGGCCTCAACCACCACAAACCATACACAACAACTCAATATTACTACATTATAAATGATCAAAGACTGATATGTGATGCATCAAAATAGACTACATAGATCTTTCTTGGCTTAGGAAGAATCATGATTGTCACTGAAGTCAATCTCTCTTTCATCTTTTGAAAGGACATCTACCTGGATTCAGACTGTATAAACTACACACCCTTCTTGTTCAATCCCATAAAAGGTGCTCATAAGAATTAAAAGTCCTATTTAAAATTCATGAATTGACCAATTAGCTTACTAAAACTCTTTATATCAATGCTATTATAAGTTTATTCTCTAGTAATAAAAAAACTCACCTTCTCTCGGTCAACTAGAACTCCAACCTCTGATGTAATGAAACTAAGGAAGTGTACCTTGTCAATAATGAAGTGAAATTTACTAATCTTAGCATACATCTAGATCTCTATCAGTGTAATCAAAACTATCTCAAGATTAGTGGCATGATTGGCTCATGTATGTGAATACACCATGATGGAATCTATGAAGACCACCATCAAGAAATTAAAATAGGTATTAAAATCCGTATTCATCAAATCCATGAATATGGTAGGTTAATTCGTAAAACTGAATATATCATGAGATACTCATATAATCTATACCGACTATAGAAAGAAATGTGTGGAATATCCAAAGTCATGACCTGAAGCTTATGATAACCAGATTTCAAATAAATTTTAGAGAACAACCTCTCTCCTATGTTATGGTCCAAAACATCATATATGAAAGGAAAATGATACCAGTTCTTCCCTATAAGCCGATTTAATTTCTAGTAATCCACAAAAATCCTGAGTGTTCCATTCTTTTTCTTGGAGAAATGGACTGGTGAACCCCAAGGAGAAGTACGAGGACATATAAACCCCTTAGATTCTAAATATTCCATATTTTTCTTTATCTACTACAACTAATTATGATCCATCTTATAAGGAGATCAGGATACCAATGTAGCTCCAGACACTGGATCAATAGTAAACTCTACCTCTCTCTCAGAAGGTAGTCCAACAAAGTCATCAGATAACACATCTGTAAATCAATCAACTATGGGTGGGAACATAGTATCATATAAGACCTGATTATTCATGTAAATAATTTCATTCTGGGTAGTAACTCTACCTTGATCGAGATGATCAGTTCTAGATGTACCACATTGAAATCCCACTCTCCCTTGTGAAAATAAATATCATCATCTAATGATTTAAATGACACTCTTCGAGGATAAGATTTCACATAAGCAAGATAGTTAACCTTTTGGTCCATTTTGAGATGAAATCAAAGCTCGTCATAATGAGGATGAATAGGTCCTGTAAGAAATTAAACTTCCTACCTTTAGAGGGTAGTCATTTCACTAGTGTATACTCTCAAATCCTATACACAATGGTGTATCCAGTCTCATAGCACCAATAGAAAACATCAAGCCCAACAATCTCTATAATAGGCACATATACGATGGAATAGGATCTACCTATATATAATAAAGTAGAAAGAGAAGTACATTAAACTATAATAGTACGTAATACTATTTATGGACCGATGTAATTATCATATTGTATAGGTTTCACTGAATAAATTTGGCCTCATCTCTGGCTTTGTGATACAACTAGACCACTCATAATAAGTATGATCCATTGTCTCTAGAATCCGGATTCTTGGTTATCGTGGTCAAGACCTCTTCCTCTACCTATAAGTCCAGTAGTAGTCCATCTACCTACCTAGTGAGGTGATACTAATCCAAAACCTAAAGATGGAACTGGAACAAATTCTCTCGCACTCAACAAAGATTGAATAGTCCTACATAAATGATGTAGATTCTCCAATATTCCACAACCTTGACACTCAACGAGGAATCTGGTACACCCTGGACTCTTATGTCTAGGATTCCCACCCTGGAGAAAAACCATGTAACTCTATGTGGGAGTCTAATAGCTGTAGCTGCTCACACATGTAGTCTCAAAGGGTCACTTCTAGCCACTGGTCAAACCACTTCCCTGTCTGGGTTCTGAACCACCCTATCTCACAACATTTGATTTCTTCTGGTTATTCTCAATAATAAGAGAATGGTTCACTATATAAGATATATTTGTCAACCAGAACCCATCCACATAATAATGAATAGGATTCATCAAGCCATCTGTAAATCACACCGCTTTCAATATCTCATCAGTAGTATATATAGACGCAATTTACTAGAGCTTGGTGAAATGATCTATACAGTATATAGAACTAATAAAACCCTACTATAAGTTCATGAATTCCCAATAATGATCAACACTTAGGGTCTTATGAAATAAATAATTTGAGAGTCTTTACTGTAAATCTCTCTAAGTTAGTTCCTGATATAGAATAGCCTGATTTAGAATGTCCCCCCCAGCATTTGGTCTATGGTCAAATAATAAAAGTATACATCTTCACTATCCTGTCGATAAGTGTATCTAGGTTCTAAAATATAGACATAGTCATCTCGAGCAACAACTATATAACCTCTATTCAACCATACCCTAAAACAATGGGTGGATGTAGCTGTAGGAACTCCTACATAAGCTTCACCCTAGAAGTGGTATTTTTTCGAGCTCCCTGAATCATATTTATAAGCTCAGGATAGTCTCCTAGAAACCAGGAATCCTCACCCAATTTAAGAATTGGAAGAGGTTCCATAGGTGTAACTACTTGAGGTAGAACTAAAAGATCAGGTCCCCCAACCTCTAGATCATGGTTATCACCACACTTTTGGAATAATATTGGAGGATGATACACTGAAATTTCTCTAAAAATTCCAAACACATTCCTAAAAAGGATTAAATAATGGAATAATCCACCAAAATGCGATTATAACAAGTAAACACCTTTCTATGTAATAATCACTTCGCTTTTACCACACTAAGTGTTAGGTTTGGGTGATATGAACATTTATAGAACATAAGAGACGCTACCTACTACCCACTACTAAGGTCAGGACTGGATAAAACAACATGTTTGTGCTTAAATTTCATATTAAAAATATGTTTATAATTCAGTTCTATTTAAATGGTTAAACCAAGTGGTTCACCATTTCCGATCTATAATGGTCGTTAAACCTCATGAACTAAACTATGGAATCCACTTAATATATATCATAACACATTCTAATCCACAAAACCAATTTTCCTTAACTCAATATACCATAATTTACTTCTTATGGTGTCTTCTATGGCCTATGAAGGAAAACATTTTTAGGTTAAAATAGTCCCCCAAGTATCAATTAGATTTTTCTCAAACACCTGTAATAATTGTTAGCCAATAACAATTCTATTTATAGTAATAAAAGAACTAAGGAAAATAACAGGCAATGATATGATAATATTCTTCTATATGGAATGACATCTGTATGGAATTTAAATTTCATAAAAGTTTCCTAAAATGATCAATGAGGAGAAATTAACTCATCTCATTAGGCCATTCAAATAAAAAACACTCAATAATAGTAATAATAACATCAAAATTCAACTACATCTCCCAATAGTTGATGAAAAAAAACTGTAATATATATAATACAGGACAACAATTTTTTATTCCATGCAATGTTTTTGTCCCTGAAAGTGGGTATGCTTACCCAAAGAGTGGATTATAACCAAATTATGAGGAATTCCTAATCCCTTTTCTATTGTATCAATATATTAAGGCATTAAAATATTCTCTGATACCACTTTGTGATTTCCCAACATGGGTTCCTCTCAAAGGTTCCCCAAATATTGTTGACCACATTACATCAAACGTGCTTCCCTATTTTCCAATGGATGTTGACTAGCAGCGAAGGCCTAGGGTGTGTTCATAGGGAGACTATACCATCATTAACATAGTGTAGCACAATTGATATAAGAGAAACTAAATTTTTGAAGCATATTTAATTAGGTAACACATCATAAGAAGACACTATAATGACTAGACTAGTAAAAAACTATAGTGAAAGAAGAATAAAAATAAATATCAACTCAAGAAATAGATAATAAACTCAAAGATTGAAACTAAATCATATACAATAGATTATGAAAATGTATGTCAGATATCTATAAAATTGGAAAATAGTTTTATATGGAATAAATAAATGAACACAATATATGATATACATAATTTAAGAAAAAACAAAATTATATCCAAGAATCCCATGTGCCAGCCTTGTCATCTTCTACCAAGCTCCCATACCAATTCCTGTAAGAAGTCACACACCAATAAGATGATTATTCCCATAATCTACACCTAGATGCATATAGTCTTCCCATGTACCATCATTGGACTTGATAGGTTGGGAGATAAACTAGGTAGGCATCCACAAATGGGATCTATAGATATCCAATACATGTGTATATCATGGAAGTGTGAAAATATAACAATGTAAGTCTATAATAACAACAGTAAATGGGTTGAATATGGTTCATGAAATTAAAAATGACTGACACTGTAACACCCCAAGATTTTACGAATAAATTTAATGTAGAATGTAATGCATGAAAAACTAATTCTCTACAAAAAAAACTATTTATTTTAATCTATCAGTTAAACATAATTATTCTGCGTCTGTCTTTTGAAATTTGGAAAACAAACATACACGGTTGTGATCAGTGAGATATTTAGAATTTGATAGGATCAACAAACAATTTTAGTGAATAGTTACTTGACCCTTATGAATAGTAATGTACCATTATGAATAGTAATACAAGACTTAAGAATAGTAACCTCACCCATGTAAGTATAAATTAAATTTAGGTACCTTATAAATGAGTGTGAATTGTTTAAAAATTAATAATTAAGTATTGGAATTTTTGTGAGTAATAAATATTTAATTACAATTCTTTATTATAAATTGATTTAAAATTAAATTCATGTTCATAATATGTATTCCTAAATAAATATTTTTTTGTCTAATGATTTTAGTTTGATTTTATGATACCTTAGTTAATTTATGAACGTGTTATAATATCTGTTTTAAAATTAGAATCTGTATTTTTTCAAGAAAATAATGATTTAAAAAAAAAATTCACATATTTAGATTTTTTTTTGATAAAATGGAATCCATTTATGAATTATAAAATTCCAAAAAATGGTTATTTTAAAATTTGGGGTTTTTTCTAAAATACTTGAATTTTTTGTGAATAGTAAAGTAATTTACAATATAAATACATTTGCAGCTAAATACACTATTCCTTGAGTCATATTTGATGTAAGAACACTTTGCTAAAATTGAAATTCACTTATTACTATTTTATGTCACAAGAATATAAAATATATCTTGGCTTGAGAAAAATAATAAAATAATGTATAAGTTATTCAAAAATGACCCCCTTCACCACTATAAAACCCAACCCTCACTCCCTCTTCTCTTCACTCTTATAAGAACATAAGCCTAAAAAGTTAGCCCAAATCCTCTTACCTTTTCTCTCCCTATATCTAGGTGCTCCTGTTTTTTTCAGAAGACCAAAATCCATCAACTTAAGGATTTTCTCGTGGAGGATATTTCAAGAGCAAACCCTCTTCCTTTTTCATTTAATTGCATTTTCAATTTATTTTATTTTCTTATCATCCCCTCACCTCCTCTGTACAAATAAAAATGATTACTCTAGTATGATATATATACTAAAATTTTATCATGTTAATGTAATATATTTCCACAAATTTATATCTCTCCCTCTCCCCCCCTCTCTCTCTTTTATTTTAAAAACGAAATCATCATCCAGGAGGTGCCTATTTAAAACCATCAGGGATAGAGAACCGTCGTTTTTCAATTTATCCTTAAAGGATGTTCATGAAAAAAAATTTATGGTTGAAATATATTATAAAATATTTATTATGTCTTATTTTATATTCTAAAACTAGTAAATATAAAAAATAATAATTCATACGATAAAACTAGTTTGTAATAATCGAGATATCACCAAACTAATCTAAATGTTTATCACTAATGTTATATCTAATAAGTCATCCTCGTACCATATAAAAAATTTAATTATATCACCATTTAATATTAATTATTTTCATTTGTATCATAGAAATTAAATTTTGTGGAATTATACCCATTCCACATGAACTTCCATACTCATATACAAGTATACCAATTATAAAAACCAAGGAATCGAACACTCCTGAGTGATAAAATTGTATATTATAACACATAAAAAATGAAATATTTGAACATAATAAAATTATAATAAATCATATACATGTATATAAGGTTCTTAATTAACTAATTAAGGGTTTTAATTTGACTATCTATGTTGTTGTAGTCAAATTTTGAACTCATTCAGACATAAGGTAAGCGTTTTCTAACCAAACCTCCTTTTTCTTTTGGGTTACTCATTGTATCTCTTAATCCCAATTAAAATATTAATTATTTTTATGTACTTCTAATATATTATTTTTTAATGTTCTATATATGTGTTCCAATCAAAAAAAATCTTATTTTATGGGGAGTAAAATGTTTTATAATGATATTTCTTAATTTTTTCTGATAAACAAGCCTGATTCAAGGGAACTTCTCAAATTATTACCTATTTTCAAGTGCACTTTATAATATATTTCAAGACAAAATTATTTTTATAAGACCACTCATTTCATCAAGAAAAAACTACCTTATTTCCTTTATTATTTTATGTAAATATTTTTCCAAAATAACTCTTCTATTCAAAGTAAAAGTGTATTTCTATCCAAAATTGACCGATGATTTTATTAGAGTATTTTTTTCTAAATCAACACCTATTTTGAATTATATATATTATTGAGGTCAATAAACTTTTTTATCATGTAACATACTGTTTTAAATGGGTTATTATCTGTTTGACTATGGATGTGCTATGTTGTTTCAATTTACCATACTACTCAGAATGGTTGGTGTTTTGGTGTACTGATTGGAGAAAGTTATTTCATATGTTCATGTTGTTTATGTTTAGCCCCATTCATATAGGGAATTAATTTAACTTATAAAGTGGTAGGTGGGGCCTACTATATATCATCTATGTATCTATAATTCTCATTTAACAAAACAGAATCATGTTTTTTACAAGGCGTTACCTAGTATTTTCAGACGTCTTGGCTGAGGCCTTTATAATAAGTTTCAAATGTCTGAAATAATTCATTCCATAATTTTGGTATTAATAACTGATAAACCATGTGACTATTTGACTAGTATAATATCAACGGTTATTTTTCATTCTCTTATGATCATTTATATGGCCTTATTTAATCAAATTTCATTCATTCCATACTATGCTCAAGTATATTTTTAAAGGTATGTGTTTTTAGTTGTTAAAGATGACTAGTGTTTATTTTTATTATAAATTATACTGTATTACATACCCTTGCTAAGCATCTGATCTCATTGATTTCTTATGTTTTATTTTTCCCAAGATGTGAAGATGAATATTATGAATGACTTTTTGGGATAATCTAGGGTTATCCAGGATCCCTGGTTTGTGATTAGGGATTTTAATGTGACTTTTACTTATAGTGAAAAAATAGCTCCATACCTTTATTCTATCTTTTCAAGAGAATTTATATCTACTATTAATGATTGTATTGTTATTGAAATCAATCTCACTATTTCTAAGTTCACTTGGTATAAAAGATATCATAATAGGTTTGTGGCTAGAAAACATGATAGCGATTTCACTAATATCTCTTCCCTCTATAAATGGGACTCTATATCGAGCATTACCTTACCTAGGATCCACTTGGACCATCACCACATTCTTTTCAGTCTTTTAACATATTGTTTTAAACCCAGTCTTTGTTTCAAATTTAATAATTCTTGAGCTATAGATTCTAAATGTTATAACATTATCAAAAATTATTGGGAAATCATGAAACCTCATAATGATGATTTTTATTGAACCACTAAATTAAATCATCTTAAGTAGTTCTTTAAGGGTTGGTGTAGTTCCCAATCTAAACAACATGAAAAGGACATTTCCTCACTTGGGAATGACCTGATTCAAATTCAAAACTCCAATAATTTCTCTGATTTCTATTTGGATCCTCAAATAGAAATAACTACCTCCCTAAAATTCAAATCTCTTCTAAAACGTAAAGACAAAATGTGAAAGAAAATATTTAAAACTAAATGGATTTTAGACAGTGATAAAAATACTATATCTTTTAATTCTCTCCAAAGAATTAGAAATATTTGTAGCTCTCTTTCTTTTTTAGAGTTTATGACACCCTCTTTTACTCTGAGGAGGCTATTGCAATCATGATGTCTCTTATTTTCATAATTTTTTCAATGGTCCGGTTGTCAGCAAATACCTCATACCAGATATCATTCCGTATACAGTGACTATTGAGGACAAAGACTATCTTCTAAGAACCTCTATTGATCACGAAATCAAAGACACTGTTTGTAGCCTTAATCCTGATAGTGTCCTAGGTCCTGATGGTTTCAATAATGGTTTCTTCCAATGACACTAGGATATTATTCATAAGGATGTTTGCAACCTTATCAAATATTTCTTTTCCATTGGTGTTCTCCCGCATGGACTAAATTTCCAATTTCATAATCCTATTAAAAAAGTGTAAAATGCTTATGAGATTCATCTTTTATGTCCTATTGTGATTATTAACTACATTTAAAAAATTATTTCAAAACTTCTTGATAATAGAGTTACTACCATTTTCAATAGAATTGTTTCTTGGAATCAATTTGGATTTGTCAAAGGTACATATATAAAAGATTGCATCTATCTTGCATTGGAATACACTAATATCTTAAACAAACTCACTATATGAGGCCTTATATGGTAGGAAATACTATACACCCCGATACTAGTTAAAGGCTAGAGAGTTAGTGATACTAGGTCATTGTATCATATAAGGGACCTAAAATTAGGTTCATCTGATTAATAAAATAGTTGTATACCACTTTGTATAGAAAAATATCTTATGTTGATCACCATTGACGACCTCTGGAGTTCAAGGTTAGGGATCTTGTTTTCGTACTAGTATCACCCAAACATGGAAATATATGGATATAGAAGTAAGGGAATCTTTTGGCTTGTTATGTCATTAATTTTTTAGATATATATATATTTGGCCTAATATCCTATTGGTTATTATTACCTCATATGTACCTTGCCTTGAATTTTTAACTTCCATGTTTCATAGCTTATCTGTCATCATGTAAACTTGTACGATACTATTGATCATGGGGATGTTGGGCTAGATAATAATGATTCTTTATAGCAGTATCTGGTACACATCATTGACTGCATCA
Source organism: Viscum album (assembly GCA_963277665.1). NCBI lineage: Eukaryota > Viridiplantae > Streptophyta > Magnoliopsida > Santalales > Viscaceae > Viscum > Viscum album. The sequence goes on from OY728156.1 coordinate 46,679,559, forward strand.
AAAAAGCTGTATGATTCCATTATTAACCTTTTTTACGAGTACTATGAATGAAAAACAGGGTGCATGATGTGACTATTCAGTAGGAGGCTAATGTATATTCTTAGCGGCAGAATGTTTTCTCAGACAACATTTCACTACCCTTGGAAGAGAACATGGAGATGATTACCTCTACGTGGAAGACTATAGGATTATGATTTCTATATGAGGTATATATTTTTTAATTTCTAGTTTTAGTAATTAGTTTTGTCATTAAATGGAATCCTAGTATGTCAATGGAAGAAATTGGGGTGTTCGAGGCCTCTTTAGAGCTCAAAACCCCAACTCATGAAAGAAGCGACTGGGATGAATAGTTTGGAGAAACCATGCGACCTAACCTGTATGATTTCGTCATACCATTAAATAATTTAATAGGAAAATAAGAGTGCATATTTTTCATTATCCTTGTGACTAGGGTTACATTATTGGGAATGTTTTTCTTACTTTTTAGCAAGGGAATACAACTTGGTTGGCTCACAGTTTCTCAAATGTGTAGCCTAACACTACAGGTCTCCTCTTAAGGTACTTGACTTTGGAAACTTGTCTTACAATATGTCCAACTATGTAAACCCCTATTTCTTTAGGAATCTTATTTTTCCCTTAAATAATTCAAACATAATCCCAGACTCATATTTCTCATTTCTAATGGCAGAGAGAGCCTTTTCCTCACAGTGGATGATCTCAAGATGTTCAAAGAAAGGATCTTCGATATCTCATCTATTTAGACTCAAATTAAATATCCATATGAATAATTGGATATACATAAGTGATTATTCTTTTCATCTTTCAATTTTTATTGTTTGTATTTCTCTTGATCGAGTTATTTTTGTGTAGGCCCATATTCCCTATTTTTATGGAATTTGTCAGTTTTCCCATTTTCTATCTTAATCTGGACCAAACCAAAGGTTTATAATGGATGAGTACTCCTCTAAAGGAATACGACAGGTGGTTTAGTTATTATCCCTCAAACTTGAGGTGTTTTATAAAATGTTCTATTGTGCTTCCCACCGATTTCATCATACATTTCCCCTAAAAAGAATTATCCATAAATTGGTTACCTTAATTGATAACCTAATGATATTCTTTGGTCCCCTTTAATTATTTACACCCATTGAGGTATTTCTATAAATTTTCCAATGCATCTATAATAGTCTAAATGACCAAACCATCATATAAATTGCTTTGGAGTTTCTTCGAATTGTGACATCATAAATGAAGAAAATGAATGTTGTAGTGTATCATGATTAACCACATATCAATCAATACTAAAATTAATGGAGGTGAGTGGTATGACCATATCACTTACTAAAATGAAAAATGGTTACACCTTTTTTATAAATGATTCTTGATGAGTTATTAATTATCTTTTGACACTTATTTAATGCTTGACTATTTATGATTATGTATGGGAATGAAGACTCTTGATAAGTTAGGGTAAATTGAAATGATGACCCTTAGGAATATATATATATATTCATGGGAATAAATAACTATTATAGATCCAATATATATATGGAGACCCTTAATAAATGCAATATGGTCATGGAAACAAATTATAAATGTGATACGATCATAGATAAAAGTTATAAGTTTGATACATGCATTAATATCCATTATAAATATGATACAAGCGTGGAAACCCTTTATAAATGTGATGCGATATTTTATACCCATTATAAATGTGACATGGGATTGGATACACATTAAAAATGTGACACACGCATGATGACTATTATTGCTTTATATGGGCATAACCACCCTATTACTATGATACCGGGCATGATGTCTCCTACTCTCACATTACAAGCATGGAATACCTACGACTATAATACAAGGAATTGAGACCCTCAATACAATGATATTGGGTAAAGCATCCACTACTCTTCTGATATGGGCATGGATTCCCTATGATTATGAAACCGAGCACAAAGACCCTTACTATTGTTATACTTGGTATGGTTTCCCTTGATACTTAGGATACTCATGATATAGCTTATAGATGTTTGAGTTATTCCTCAGTTCCAGGATAGTGGCAGTAGCCACATATATGGTTGTAGATGTCACTATGTATACCTTACATTTATGTGTATAAATATCGATACCTGTCTATAGACCATCAAGTTGAGGTCGAAGTAGGTTAAGTCAGCCTGGTGTCATTTAGGAATGAGTACCAACCCTTTATAGTTTATTTACAACTATCCATTATTCCCTACACATTTCCATATTTTATGAACTGACTAGATATTTATAGGTACTTTTCATGGTAGACTACTGAATTTATCTCAAACCTTATCTAGGTCGCCGATGGAACATGAGTATAGTATATACTTGCATGTGTAGATGAGGGGGAGCATCCACTTATGGATGCCTGAATTCTTACATGACTTATAATGGGATATTTTTATTAGATTACTATGTAATATCTTAGGATGCTTGGATATATTTTGGCCATTCTATTCCATTTTTATGTCATGTATCGAATTGACTGTCCTCTTCTGTATATACATGTTTTCTTTATTTGGTAGAAAAATGACATCATTATCATTTGTATATGATTCAGACCACTGTTTTGATTATTATTTTGGGATTTTATGTTTATATATGATTCCCCTATATTTTCAATTATTTATATTATTTTTCTAATTATCTATTGATTAATATTTTCTGGTACACTGGAAAAGTTTATAATCTTTCCATAGACACCCCATAGGACCTCGTTTCTCATCAGTAACCTCATAAATATGGGAATTCACACTTGAGGACATGTTTCCCACATATTCTTGGATATTTTGAGTGGTATCTCATTTGGGACATCACAAGCAGTGTTACATTTTTAATTACTCTATACTTTAAAATAATATATGGCCATTTTGATGGGAATGTGGAATGAAATGGATAATTTTTAGAAGATAAGATAAGTCAAGGTCTAAATCCACTAAATGACTCATATTTAGACAAGTCTTAGTGATATTTAAATCTTCATCTTTATCCTAACACCCACATTAACCCTTTTGATCATTACCATGATGACATACTTTTTACCTTGGTAAATATTATTTTTTAATGAAAATAAAATGGGATTTATTAAATAATTTGAATATTATAATTGAAAATATGGAAGAATTTTATAAGATTAATTTCTTGTATATGATAAAAATAAATTTTAACATAAGTATGAAAAGGAAATGAAAATCATTTTTTAGAAAAATTATTTTTTAAGAATAAAATGGAATCTATACCAAAATCATATATATATTTGATAACAACCTTTATTGGTTTATAATTTAATAATATTTATGTGAATTAAATAACAATTCAAATATAAATTTATCTTTTTAGTTTTTTCATAAAATATGATGATAAAAACAATACTTTTATTAGAAATAAACAATTATAAGGATTTAAAACGTTAAACAATGTTTTTTAAATTGAATATATTATTTAAAATTATTTTTTAAATTGAATATATTATTTAAAATTATTTTTTATAATTAAATATATGTTTGTATTTTAAAAGTTTTTTTAAATTAGAGTCATTATTATACTATAATGATGTCATAAAATTTTCCATATTTGCAAAAATAATTATTTACTATTCACATAAAACTCATCCTTTTTAGGAAAAACCTAATGATTCACCAAAAGATAATTTTGAAATGAAAAATTTAAATTTAACTTTCTTTTTCATCATATTTAAATTAATTTTTTTGAATATATCTTTAGTCAAATTATGGAATAAATTACTGTTTATTTTACTCTAATGATGACCTAATAGATTGTTCATTATGCAATAAATCATGATATTTAGTTTTCCAGCTATAATAGAATCTAGGGTATTAAATTATACCCCTTATATAATTTTACCCTAATAAATAATGACATAAATTAGTTCATAAAAAATGTGAGTAATTGTTAATTATTTTTTCTCCTAGTTTTTATACTACTTACTCTATCTTGTGATTCCTCCAAAGTACTTTAACGAGTTGAGTTTTCTGATTCCACAAAATATGGTCAACTATTTCATAAATATGGACAAGATATTTATTAAAAGAAAACTCATTTTCTAAATTTATTTTATTAGTTGTGATTACATGCATTGGGTATCATATGTAATACTTAAACAATGAAACTCTAAATATGTCATGTACTTTATTGGGATTGGGTGCCATATCTAGACGGTTGGCCACAACTCCAATTCCTTCCAAAATTTTAAAAGGCCGGATATACCAAGAACTTAGTTTCCCGTTTTTACTAAAACTTATTCCATACTCCTTGAGAGATAATTATAGAATGAAATGATCCACCATTATTAAATTTTAGTTCAGTACTCAAATTATAAATATATCTATTTTGTCTACTTTGTTATTTCTTACTATGATTCTAAATAGTTATAACGTTTTACATTTTCACCACAATCAGTTATAGGACTATATTTTTCCAATCTCAAACATCATTCCAATAAGTTGGTGTAGAAAATATTTTTTATAATGATTTATATAGTTTCATTTTAATTCTTGAGTGGAGGATATTATTTTAATAAAATTCTACCAAAGGTCTATGTTGATCCCTCATACATTGAGAGTCAATTTATAATGAACATATCATATCTTATAATGATTGAATAATTATTTCATATTTTCAATCTATTTGAGGATTATAGGTGGTGTTAAACTATATCTCAGTGTTGAGATATTTTTATAAACTATTCTATAATTTTGAAGTGAAATATGGATCATGATTTGATAAAATTTAAAGTGTAACACTATGAAGTATCATAAATTACTTAATATAGAGTCCCGCAAGGTGTTCATCCCACTTCTATAGAGTAACAAGTCGAGTTTTCATGACACCTTTAATATATTTTCTATCATCTTTTATATATTGAACAACCAAGAATCATTATTCCTAATCAGAAATTTATTTCTTCATATTATACATTTAAAATATTCCCTCAATTCCCTATAAATATTGGTTCCATAGGCTATACATAGAAATATAAGACATGTGGCTCATCTATTAATTCTATCATTTACTCAGGTATTTATCGAACACAAAGATTTTTTTCCAAATTCTATTATACCAACCACATATATAAAGTATTCAAAATTTCCATGATCAAAACATTGTTTTTATTTTGTAAACATTTTTCATCAGGGTGGGACCTTTAAATTATATATAGTATAGATTATTTATAGATCATTTTGAAAATGATTTATGTTTTCCCTTCCATAATAATTCTTATATCCGTATTTACTACATACATGAATATAAGATATTTTTCTATCATAATATTTGTTATAAAATCATGATTATTCCAATTTAATGTGTCAAACACCTTGTTTTATTTCACATGGTGGTATTATATAGATAAATCATAGTCATTGAGTATTTACATCCATATTGTTTTCCCTATCCAATTCTCCTTTATAGAGAATATTTATTTGAAACTCTTATGATAAATATATATTTCAAATATCTCACTATGGAGATAGTGATTGGAAATCATCAAAGTAATAAAAAATTGACTTTTGATTCAAGATTATAGGTTAGATAATTTTTTTTCATGAATCTGTAACTGTATTTTTTCAATAAACTATAACTCTATCATTTTACAAATGGAAACATCTCCATCCTTTCTTTGAAACATAACCATATATTACAAATCCATCCATTAATGATTGTACAATAAATAACGATCCATTAATCAATTTCCACTTCATCTCCTAGAAATTTTATTCATAATAATTTTCTTATGAGAACATGAACCCTTTTAATATATCAACTTAGTTAATGTCTTGTCTAATCAATATTTATTTTTGAAAAAATTCTCGATAGTAACCATATAATCCAAGGAAAATACATATGTCAATTATATTAATAAATGTGGGCCTCTCATTGATTTCCATTGTGTTAGAAGGACCAATTGACATCCCATCCTTGGAGATAATATAGCCATGAAAAGAAACATGGTAAAGAGAAAATTCACAATTAATAACATTCCCATAAAAAACATTTTATTTAAGATTATAATGAATTATTCAAAAAAAAATTTAATACTCTTTTTAGATTTAAGATTTTACTAATATATCATTATAAAATAGTAAAAACATTTATAAACAGAATCCTAATTTTTTCCATTAGATCCATAAAAACTAAGGATGCCTTATTAAATACAAAGGGAATTAATTTTAACTGATAATGTCCACACATGATGTGAAATTTAATCTTTGATATATCAACCTTATTCACTCAAAATTGATGATACCCAGAATACAAATCAATATTTGAAAAACATGGATCTCTTCAAAGTTGACCAATCAAGTCATTAATTTGATGAAGATTATACTTTTTATTTATATATATAGAATCAATATCCTTATAATTTATGTATATCCTCATAGGCCTATCCTTAATTTTATTGAAAAGAAAATGTATCCCTATGTAAAACACTACAGTATATGAATTCTTTACCACAAAAATTATATAGTCATTTCTTCAGTTCCACTAGTTTTACAAGGGTTATTCTATACAGAGTCTTAGATATATTTTTTCACAAGGAATGATTTTAATGTAAAACCCCATTTAAGATCAAGTGGATTTCCAGTTAATTATTAAAAAAATAAATCAATATATTCTTGAAAAATTGGAACATCATATATTCATAGGTTTCCAGTCTCATCCATAGATTTTCCCAGTCTTATTCTCTAATAATTTCATTAAAATGATCCACTCGAGGTGGAGTCTGACGTGAAATAGATAATTATTTCTCCCCTATAAATAAATGTAATTCATTTCCTCATATTCAAATCATAATTTCCTACCCTAGAAAATATATATATTTTTTATACATTGAAATAAAATTGATACCAAGGATTAATAAAAATTCAACCAAAGATATAATAATTAAATTCGTATTTAAGGTATATTTGTGAATCATAATGGGAGATAACTAACAAAACCTTATTGGAATAAGATCTCCCCTGGGTTTATTTATTAAAAACTAATTTCTAAGGGTTATAAGGAAATATTTAATATTTGAAACAAATAATAAAGATATAAAAGAATCTATATATCTAGATTCAAATAAATAATTTTTTATATTTGAGTTTATAATAATTGTACCAACTATCACATATTTATAGACTTCAAAATTAGATACTATAATCATATAATCCGTTCCTTTACCCATTGGACTCTTATGAGTTATATTCACTCAACACTTGACGAAATAGTTCAAATAATACCTAATATCCTTATAGTTTAATCATTAGATATTAGTGGCCCCTTTCTTTCCCTTATAGTTAAAAGATTTATTGTATTTATCTTTACACATTAAACAAACTCCCTTTACATTTAATCATGTATGAAAGTGTTTTTTCTATAATTATCACCTGGTGGAGGTTCTACCATTCCATTATTTTTTTCCATATTTATTTTCCCCTAGTGCCCAATCATCCAATTATTTTATTCATTTACTTTGAAAAAATATGATATGCAGAATTATGTTTCCATCTTAACTTACTTGATTCTATACAATCCTAAAATTAAAACTTTTGAGAGATAATTTCCTATTTTAGGATCGATTTAAGACCATAAAAGAAATGATAAATCTTAATTTTTGGAATATTTATATCTTCTATAACATTTCTTTATAATATTATAAAGTTATCATCATATTTAGAAATAATTCCATCTTTCTTTCTTTTTAAATTAAGAATTTTTCTTCCCATATCATTTTATTATCCTTGAGAAGAATATTTATGAATGGAAACCACCTTAATAGTATCCCATTACATACTATCTATCTTACCCTCTTCAATAGTTTTTTTATCCAAGGAGAACCCCTAATCAAAGTCTCTCCATAATTAATTTTCTTATAGAACATCCTTCCCCCTCCCATTACTTCACAAATATAGGAATACATTTTTAGGGACTTGATACATTTATTAGATACAAATAGATTATTAGTTACATTAAAGGATTTAGGTTTCTTATACATGGAGAGGACCGTAATTTTTACACTATGATATGAAGTATTAAGTTGTTCAATACATGTAAGGTTATTATCTATAACTTGAGATATTTCCCCCATCATTGCTATAATATTTTTATTTTTAAAACTAGTCATGTTGAATTTCATGTGATGGAAATATCTTCATTGATTATTTTTGTTGATGTGATTTCTTTTTCTTGCATTAGGTTCCATCTATAAATAATGAAACACACTTAATTTTCTCATTACATAATGAATATTGAGCCATTAAATAAAAAATATTTATACAGAGGTAAAATTTATTGATCATTAAATGTTTTAATCCTAATGAAAATTATAACTAAGTTATTATAAAATCACTTTCCCAAGGAACTTACTAAAATTTATTTGATACCAACCAAAATAAACTCAACTCCTATCACCCAGAGATGGTGTTTACATTATTAAATTTTTATAAAATACAAGGGATCACATCACAGAGGATCAAAAAGTTTTGTAATCCGGGAGACTAGATACACACATAATTTTTATATTAAATTAGAAACCTAAATAATAAATTTTAAATTTCATAAAAAATTCATATTTACTTTATTAAATAATAGAAATAATTTAAAAATTCCTTGTTGGAACCAAGGATAATAGAAAAAATAATGGGTACTCTTAGATGTTCTGCAAGGGTTTTTTATATTGGAAGGTGTAATGAATACATGAGGCATAAATAATATATAAGGGTGAATAATCAATAAATATTCCATATAATAAAAAAATTATTATGATATATATCTAATGATTAAAAAATAATAACATTGAAATGTTTAATTGATTTCATGGTGATGAATTTCATCATTAAAGTCACATTAATCTTACAATAAAGGCCCCCTAAACAAGACATATTATCTACTATCATGACCTATCAATTAAGACAATATACATATTTACAATGCCTCTAAACAAATACATATTTCATAGATTAAAGGAATCTCAACCACAAAATCTTACATTCCATCGATTCCCATTATCTAAGAAATATTACATTTCATCAAGTCCTTTTAACCAATACATTGTCATTGTATGAACTGGCATACAACAAGCAATACCCAATTTGGTTTATCTCATGAGACCATACCTAAACCATAAAAGAGCCATAAAAGGCCATACCCACCATTTTCCCAGGTCCAGTTAATTGCTCATGTATTTAAATAAAAGTAAAATTCATCATCAATGTTCCTTTACTATAAATAAATAATCATATTTAATTGAGTATAAAAAATAACAATATAACCTAAATTAACATAGTAAACTTCAATTGACATAATATATAATAATGAATATATATTTAAACCATTTTTTGTCATAAATAAGTATGTGAAATATCTGAATAATATCCCCAAGGATTATTAAACCAGGTTTACAGATTGGACCACTAGTTTTTCACAAAGTGCTGAGGGTCTGCATCGTTAGAGGATTTTAATCTTGACACATTTGCTTGGGTGGGGGCAGGACCGGTTGATTTTTGTGGAGGAATTTTGGTTATTCTGTAAACTGTTGTGGTTTCTCACTTTCTCCTAAAAAGTGTCTTATCCTTAATAAAAAAAATTAATTTTCAGTCAAAGTTAAAACTCAACTAACCATTTTATGGGTTTATACCACTTGGTTCATCTGTGAGAAAGCCTAAAATAAATTTTTTATATACAGATATGAATATGATTTATTACAAACAACCAATCTCATCTTTACCAAAATATTAGTATTTTTGACATAGATAAAAAACATTTAAAAAAACATTTGGATGTATCTTTAAAATAAGAAGAAATATCCTATTATTTTTGAAAAACATAAAAATACAAAAGTTATTTAGTCAAAGGGAATAAGTTTTTGTTTGAAAAACCATAGAAACTTATAAGGTAATATTTATAATTATTAATTCTCATGATGGCCGGAAAATGCGATCATGTCATGAAAATTTAAAAAATTATTTTTTTTATTTTTCTAAAAATTAAAATTTTACCCATATGAAAATTGTTAAGAATTTTAATTATATTTTTATTAATGAAATTAAAATATATTGATTTTTACCTTAAAAATTAATTTAATTATATAAAATAACATTCATGAGAAATATAAAGAATATGGACTGGGAGAAAAATCATTGTAGACATAATAGAAGACATAAGTTTTGTTTTTCTTAAAAAACATGTCTTATATCTTTTTAATTTCCATAGAAAGGGAAATGTAAATAAAAATTTAAAAACCTATAAATAACTATATGGAAATAAAATAGATTATTTTTCTTATATAATTATAAAAAAAATGTCATAAATGAGACTCAATCATAAACAATCTCAATTAAAAGTGAGATTGAAATATAAAACAATTTGGCTTGTAACTTTTGAATCAAAATCATTGAAAGGATTAAAATAAAGTGGATTATTAAATACCTTGAATATAAATATAATAATGATTATATTTTATAAATATTAAGAAAATATACCATTTATACAAAAAAGGGGCATAATACATAACATGTCTCAAAGAAGGGAATTTTAGATGATAACTCCTTTCCTTAGATTTTTGATTGGATGAATAGATTCTGAAATTATACGTATTTAATTTCTATTTATTAGTCAAATATATAATTATTATATTTATATCGATCTATCTATTTTTTATAACTTATTACTACCCATTTACTCATAATTCATTGTTATAATCAATAATTTAGGTGTTAATTGTTATGTTAATCGTGCATGTCTTGATTTAGATTTTTTTATAATTTTAAAATGGTCATGGTTTCATCACCTTAATAATTTGAATAATGTCATATATATTGTATTTATACAATAAATACACTTTTATAACTATTCATTTAAGTGGATTGAGAAAAATAATTTACATCACATCATGGAGGCGGTAGTCAGCACATACACATGAGTGGGGTTTTCATTTCCCATTGGTTAAAAAATGAGATAGAAAATGTTTGATCCTTTATAATAATTTTTTATATGTTTAATATAATGTAATAATTATTTTAATATTTATACATAATATTTAGAGGTGATTTAAGAATAAATAATTTTGAAAGGGCTTGGTAATAACATATACACCTTCTTTGGATAATCACCATTGAAAAACACCTTAAGGCTTATTAGATGGGTAGTTTTGGGAAAATGAACCTAAAGGTTTGGGATGAGGGTCTATGAAATTAATTTGGGTAGATATTTTCTGATATAAGGGTCTTATGGTGCATGGATAAGTGATAAGAAGATATTACCTTTTATAAGTTAAAGAGGTGGGACATTTGTAAATACTCTAAAATTTTAAATAATATAAATTCATTTTCATAGGAAAGTGGAAAAAATGGACAAGTTATAGAATATTGTAAATGTTATGCTCTAAATTCACTCAACCAATCAAATTTAGACACATTTTAATGATATTTGAGGCCTCATCTTATAGTTTATCCCCTTGTTAACACTTTTCACACATACCATGGTGACAAACCTTTTACCATGGTAACTATTTATTATAAATAAAAAATTAAATGGAAATTATTATATTATTTTATTATTTTTATTCTAAATATTGAATCAATTTTACATGATTCCACTCTTATAGGTGGAAAATATTAATTTTTATATTAGGATGCAAAGCACAATAAAATATAATTTCATATAAAAATGTATTCATAAGCATAAAAATTAATTGATACAAAAAGAATTAATATGATTTATTCTCATGAATTTTATTAGTTAACGTAAAAAAAAGATATACAGCGTTAAATCTGTTTAAATCCAAATGAAACTTTTTAATTACACAATTAAAAAGATGATAAAAAATAGTTTCTCTATTAGAATAAAACTGAACTTATATTTTAATATGTAAAACATGGAATTATAAATTCAATATAATATTTTTAAATTCAATATTTTAATTAATAAAAATATATTTTGTCCTTAGAAATGTTTTTAAAAGCTATAATTCATTATTTTAATATAATTATGTCATAAAACTCAAAATTTTTGTTAAAACTACATTTTCGATATTCACCTAAAAACAAAAATTTAAAAATAATATTAAAAAAGAACCAAATATACTTTATACAAAATGAATTTTAAAATTAATTTCATTTAAAAAGTTTAAAATATATATTTTTTGAATTTATCTTTTAAACGCTTTCTTGAATAAAGTTATTTTTATTATACTATAATGATGAGGTCCTAGATTGTGCATTATTCTACTGCTCAATAATGGATAATTTACCTACTATAATAGAATCTCTGGTATTAAAAAGTGTATATAAAATTATAAACAATTTACTGGGGTGTTTTTTATATTACTCAGGACATAATAAAAGTATATTTTTTCGACATAAGTGAAAAAACTCCAATCCACTTGAATTTAATTTAAGGCTGTGAAAACTCACATGTGAAACTGTGAAATATACATTAGTTGAAAATTATTTTTCAGGATTAATAAGTATAATAATAATTTGGAACTAATTATGGAGAACATATCATTTGTGATTAATAGAAGTGTGGAAGGATCACTTTAGGAGACATGTGTCAGGCTTCAAATAGAAAGAATTTTAAAATAGACGGGTAGTTGAGATCCTAACTAAATATAGAAGAAAACTTACCTTTTCTATTCAATTATTAATTAATTTATATTTTTAGTTTCTTATGTTATCCATTTTATTTAAAAATCATACTATGAACTTTATTTTATAGATGGTATTTGACAATTGTTGTCGCTTGTTTCTTAAATCATGTTCATGTATTTTTTCCACATTTCCACAACTCATTATTATTGGAGATTTCAAATTTAATTCTTTTATTATTTTTTATAGTGTATATAGATGAAAATAAATTTTAATATTATTTTTAATCATTTGACCCAATCTGAAATATTGATAGATTTAGAAAGTTGATTTAGAAAGAATTTTTACTTTTGGTTATACAACAATGTATCCTATTAATAAACCTCAATCACAGTCATTTAAAACTACTTAATGAAAAACCATCCTGGGATATATAATTTTAAAATTTGTAAGTATCTTTATTCTCTATATAAATTAAAATCATTTTCAGTGATCCTTTTTTAGTTGGAATTGAACCATTTTTAGAGATCATTAAATCTTTAAACGAGCTGCTTCAATATGATTTCCCCAAAATATTTCCACCTGATTCCTACTCTTTAGCCAACTTATAACACTAAAACTCACTTAATTATTAATTTTAATTATATTAAAATATTTATCAACTCTTTTACTTATTTACATAGTTTATTCATAATTAATCAATTAGAACACTCACCAACCAAACCATGGCTATGACTGATCACTAATATGAAAGTGTAGTATATATAAATGATATTTTGATATTCATGATGTCCTAAAAAATTGAAAAAATATTTCATCAATATTTAATAGGGATTTTAATAGAGTTTCTTTGGGTAATAAAAAAATATTCATTAAAAAAAATAACTTATAGTTTCACTAGTATTATCTATGCTAAATTTTCAAAAATTATTTATTATAGTGTGTCTTTGAGATCAAATTTTTAATATAATATTTGTAAATATTAAAAAAAAAATTATATTTTGTGGTTTATTTTTAATACCTTTATACCTAATTCATTTTTTTCATTTGTTACTAATCTTGAGTTATTTATGTGATTATGTTGACTCTATTTTCTATTCGCTAAAAATGGATCCATTTGGGTATCGAAACCATTGGTACTATGATATTTGTGTTATTAATAATGTTGTGGGAATAATTCCGGCTTTTGATCCTATATACATCCTTGAAAACTCAATAAAATTGAATAAAACCAAACCATTTCTAAGCACGATCCTGAAAATGAATCACACTTAAATAAAATATTAAAGAAGATTAGTTCCATGTTGACCAAGAATATGGATGTTGAATTAAAATTTTCCCAGATTAATAACATGAACATATAATTTTAGATAATATGTTTTTATAATTATAAAAATTGGTTAAAAATAAAGTGAATATTGAAATTATTAATGAAATAGATGAATTGGTAGACTATGAGGAAGAGTATGAAGTACATATTGAAATAAAAATTAAATAAAAAACGACTATATTTAAAGAGTTTGAGTATAAAGAAAAAATAGTTGGAACATTAATTATCTTAATAACAAAATATTCTTTTATATTTTTGGAGACCCTGAGGGATAGTTAAGCGGGGGTATATTTATAATTTATAAGACCTTGAAGAGGAAAATACCATTTTTTCATGTTTCCTAAATCTCATAACATTATATTATAGGTGTTATGAAGGTGTAATAACTCGAATTGATGAGAAAATTGAAAATGAGGAAATAAATTTTAAAAAACATTCATTTTTATACTAAATTGTTAGCACATGAATCAGTTTTTGAAGTTGGAGATATGTGGGAAGGAAATATTAAGTTAGAAGAAGTGAATTATGAAGTTTTTTAACTTATTCTCAAATTTGATCGTCATTATTTCTCTATTTTGAACCCAAAAAAGATTCTATTTTACTTTGATGTTATGGATGAGGAAGTGAAATTTAAATACTAGTTAATTGATGGGTACTCATTCCATTATCCTCTCACAGGTGATTCCTCTATATTTTTTTAATGAAATTGAAATCTGTTTTGACCAATTTTGGTTATATTTATTTAACCTAGAAGGCCTTAAATTTTAGGCTATTAAAAATTAAATGAAAATTTTCTTCACTAATATAAAAGTGGAACAAACTTATGAAATTTATTTGTAGGAAAAATATTTGGAAATTTATCTTTAGGGAAGGGTTGTTCATATAGTAGTTGGTTTCAAAATTTATAATTTTTTGATATTAGTTATTGGTGATTACCTATCTTTAGTGGAAGAATATTTGGAAGAATATATTAATTTGGTGAAACAAAAATACGAATAATAAGAAAATAAATTATTACATGTAATTTAATGCATTACTTAAATTATTTTGGGTGTATAATTTAAATTTGTATGTGGAATTAATTTTTAAGAGAGTTTGTTTTTTATTATAGAAGATTCAATATCTACTAAATTCATTATTAAAAAAAATATATAGATTTTTTTAAAACTCATTCATATGGGACTTTATTTTCTAGAACATAAAGGTATATAATTAGGTGGATATATAGGAGGAAATTATTACACTACAAGGCACATGTTACATATTTCTATCAAATCAAGAAGCCTTGAAAATCATAAAATTTGAAAAAAATAACAATATTTATGGTATGATTTACATAACTGAAAAGGGGTTTCATCAAGGGGGTATTTTATCTTTGAATAGGTTTAATTATTTTCATAGAGTTTTTAAATCCCATAGAACTAAATTTTAAATAAAAAATTAATGGGATCCAAACATGTGGTGGTTTGTGGATAAGAAACCACAACATCTGAGTGAGTACGGTTTGTTCTTAGGAAATTATAGTCGGAAAAATTTAGACTAGAACTTAATGGGAGAAAACCCATAGATTAATAATTCATTTTTATTTTCTTATCAGAAATAAAAATAACCACTCATTTAGTTTTTACATTTTCTTATACTCATAGTTTAGGTATGAAATACCAAAAGTTTGTCCTAAATACTAAAATTAATCTATCTTCAATGGATTGGATTTTCATTTCCACTTTATCTAAAATTTTCACTTGGATAAATGTTTTATGTATTAAATTATTTAAAATAGTTTTTAATATATCTTATACTTTTTATAAATTTAATGAAGTATCAAGGTGGTTCTTGAAGTGTTAAAGGAATGTGTTTTTTGGTTGCAACTAATGAAAAAAAATCAATGTTTTGGGTGTATTTTATTTTATTCATCCTTTAAATTTTAATTAATAAATATAAATTCATTATTCCTTGTTAGAGGTATTAATTTTGAATATTAAGTTAATTTTTTTTAAATATTTCTTTGTTTAAAATTAAGTGTGAGGGTGTTATTTTATGAAATAATTTAATAATTACTTAATAAAATTCAATTCAAATGATTGTATACTGAATAAATGTTTTCTCTAAATGGTTAATTTATTCATTAATTATTTATCATTGAAAATATTTTTTAAACAGATTTAAAGACCTATTTTAACTCCCAAAATACCACTTGAACTGTGGATATTGTTTCAATGTATGTTTTAAATAAAATATGTGAAAATTTTAAAATCTATTTTTTAAACAATATTTTGAATATGTGGAAACATAATATTAATGTGTTATTATAACCATGATTCATGACTTTTAATTTTTATTGTCAAAAGATTTTTAATCCATACATTTTTTAAAATAATCGCACCTTTTTGTTCAACATTAGCGACAATTTTATTTTTTTAGTGTGTGAGAGGGGTCTTGTTTTGGTGATAAACTATATTTTAGGGATATTTTTATTGTACTAAAAAAAATTTCGACATATCATACATAAAGAATTACATTATTTTTTTTTTGATTTGACATTTATGATGGTTCAATTTTCATTTATAGTGTCTATAAAGTTTTATTGAATCAAGAAAAATTTTTATGTACTCTATATAGTTTTAATTTATTTTGGTTTTGGGAGTATTTTTTTAATTAAAATTTAATTTGAACTTCTTGGATTGATTTAAAATAATAAATTTTTCATTTATTTGGGAAGAAAATGAACTCCTAGATGATGTTTGATTTTTTTTAATGTCAAAAATATTTGATGAGTTTTTCTTACATATTTTTGATTATTACAATCAATCATTAATTTAGTTTTGTCTAAGTATTCTCTATGGAAAAATATATGTCTCTTTTCACCATGGGGAAATAGTAGTTTGTAAGAACATTTGAATGAAAAGTGATTTTTTCTCAACTATTTCATCAATTTTAAAATTTGATTATATTTATAAGAAAAATATCCAAAATTTTACCAATTTTTTTTGTGAAGATAAATAAATAATTTTTACAAGATATAATTTATGGGAGAAAAAATTTTTCAAAATCTATTCTTAATTAGAATGGAAGTTCTTTCATTTTTGAGATTATATTTCTTCCACTAAATTTGAAAAATTTGTTCCCTGAGGAAAAACAATTCTTTTTGTGTGGGGGAATTTGATGTTGTTTTATTTGGGTACATTTTTACCAAATTATTTTGATTTTTTATTGATTAATTTGTATTTAAAATCCCCTTAAATGGCTAATAAATGAATCTCAATCAATTTTAGCCTAAATTTTATTTCTATGAATAATTTATTGAATGTAAATGTTTTTATAATAAATTTTTTAAATGTTATTGGCTTTAATTTTCACATAATTTATGAATATTGTTTTTTAATGATTTTTGTTTTTACATTCAGTGAAATGATATTTTATTGTCGTTTTGAAAGGGGTTTTTGGTTTTGGATACTAATATTTCCAAATTATGTTTTTTATTTTTAATATAAGTTATTTGAATTTATATTTAAATATGGAATTTGATTGGTGAATTTTTTTGAGGTTTTAATTCTATATTTTTCGTAAAATTTTCATGAGATATGGAATATGTTTATAGAAGCTTCCATTGTGTAAGGGCGGTTTTTATCGAAGTGAGTGAACAAGAGAAGTCCATCATGTTCATAATCATTAAAAACACATTATTACATAAGGATGTTTCCAAACAGTGCATAAGGATAATTTTCTTCCTCCATACATAAAAATAAAAGTTTCTTTCCTACAAGGATGAATTGAAAATTTTATGTAATTATGAAACATTATCTCTTATAATAATTAATCAACCTATGAGTAAGGATAAATTCCTCCATTCATAAATATTAATTGCAAGATTTATAGAATTAAATGTAAAATATGTCTTTAAATATCGAATTTACAAATAAATCGATAAGAAGATCAGATGAAGGATATCAAAAATCATCTCGAGCTTTTTCTGACACATAAATATCGAACATCGCCTAAATTTTACTAAAGAAGATGAGATATTGAATTTTGGAACCAAACATATGATTTAAATCCGGTATGAACCTAGATTCATTCGAACAATTCTATAAGGAAAAACTAATTAACAGTAGAACCATTTATAAATGAGCATGAAGTGGGTAATGATATACTAAATTTAAAAATATTCCCCCTTTACGTTGATAAATATCACATGAATTTGGTCTCAAATAATGAATCATATTTTCTTGGTAAAACTAGACACAACTAAACTACAAATAACCTCAAAACAAGACCATGTAATGGATATTAGTTCAATATATTGAAGCATATAATGCCAATATTAAAGAAAGAATTAATTTTATGATTATTTTAGTATTTAATCTTGATGATAAAGATGAAGATGATGTGGCCCCGACACTTCCAAACCCTATTATATAGAGGAAAAAAGATAATCAAACTCTAACCATTCAATTAAACTCATCAATGAACATCCCTTCTATATGTGATCTTATAAATCCCTAAACTTTCATATGGATCTATAAATCAAAGATGAGTTGAAAGAAATATAGTTTGGATATTATTGAAATGTTTGCAGTATCTCTTTGAGTTAGAGTTGGTTGAGTGATGTAGTTGAGGTTACTATGTACTGACATTAACAGAGAAGGATAATTATTGGTTTAATATAAACCTTATATGAGACCCATTTTATAATTTATGATGGCTAAAAATGTAGTCATGTGGAGGAATTTGAAAGGATTTATCGGGATAAGAATTAAATGGATTCAACTAGAGTATTTAATTGTCTATAAAAGTTGCATAAATTACTTAAATTGTTTTGTTTATGTTACATAGGATTTAATAAAAAGAAAAACTTTGGTCCTAATTGAGTAAAATCCCCTAGTCACACACCTCAAATTTGAGGCACTGATAACTATGATGTGAAATTATCAAATCTACATTGCGGGAAAATGTGTTTTTAAGGAACAAGTGATATAAATATTAGAAGAATCTAGTTTTGGAGAGTAAAAAAACTAAGATTGAGAGTCACAAGACATGATAACATAGGGATGAATGATCTAGAAATAAAGAAGATAGAAATATAGAAAAAATCGGGGAGTAGATATCCCATATCGATAGAGAATAAACCACTACTTCTATATTATTTCACTACTATATTTCTATTTCTTATTACGATTTTATCCATTTTTTGTAAAAGAAATGTGTTATACATAAATTATCTAAGGGGATTTGACAAAATTTATTTTTTTATTTATTTATTTATATTCATGTATTATTTGTTTAATTTAATGAATCATTATCCATGTAAATTTAAATTTCTATTCATTTTTTTGACGATTTTATAGATGAAAATGAATTATAATTTTTTTGGAAATAATTTTACCTGATCTGAAAAATCTATAGATTTATATTTAATGGTAATAATTAATGAAAAATATGGGTAAACACCATTGTATAATGTTAATTAACATCAATAAATTTTCTTTCATGATTCTAAATAGAAAACCTTGTAGAAAAATAACATTTTGAAATTTAAAAATATTACTATTATCGATAGAGACTTTGAAAAAAAATATAATTTATTTTCTAATAGAATTGAACCATTTCTCAAGATCATCAATTTTCAAAAAACCCACTTAAATCAAATTTCACCTTAATATCTTTTTTCTTGCCTCTTAAACCTTAACCCTCTTGTAATACACATACTCACACACTTATTCTTTTTAATTCTATTCACATTTTCATCAAATATTTTACTGATATATAAATATATATTTTATAATTAATCCCTTTGAATACTCACCACATTCCCTTAGGTTTAACCCTTTACATTTATGTTAGTGTTAGAGATATGAATGAAATTTTGATGGCTATGTTGACATTAATCCTTAGCAATACTCTTCGTCGATTGATTAAAACAGTATATTCCTAGGTTAGTGGAATGAATGTCTATAACTTTTTGAATTAAATGATATTTTCCTTGGAGCGTTCTTTCTTAAATGTTGTAGCATGGATAATTGATATGGTAATATGTTTGTACATCGACACACAATCGTGTGTCTTCTCTTTAGACCAAGACCATTAAGGTAAAATAACTATAATTCTATTGTATTCTTATGTTTTTGTTTATTATTTAGATCAACATAAATACAAACCATGTATGATAAGAGAATATTTTAGATATTCTTATAATAAAAAGAAACTAATTTTTTTATACCTGATGTTTGATAGAAAAAAATGATACTTTATTTCATAAAAACTCATTGGGTATCTTGGAATCCAAATATAATTATATCTAAAACACCTAGACATAAATTTGTGGTTTTAAGAAGAAATCCCAATTTGAAATCATTGGAAACATGTACCAAGGAATCCAAACCTAATTATGGTAATTGATTCCCTATTTTGTATTATAAAATACACAATAGAATTATTAAATGTAAAAACTGGAGCATTATCTATTTAAAAATATTAATATAATATTCTAAAATAAATATATGAAAATAAATACCACTTACCTAAAATATTTGATCATGTTCATGTTTGCGTGCATAAAATGTGAATTAAATAGTGTTTCAAATGTGATCACTTAATGGTTTAATCGTATACATCCCAAAATAATAAAGGAAATTGTATTTCAATCCAAAATATATCTCATCCAATCCTTTAGTTATCATTTCCCAGGTACTCATAAACTAGTATTGACATAGAAATAATCATGAGTCTATTACCTTAAATGGATAATGGAAAGAAATCTAGAAATATATATGGTTTATACATGTAGGGTGTGAAAATAACATTCCCAATCAAATGTCAAAAACATACCATAAATTTATACCTTGAATCCACATGTATAGTTACACATGTGGTGCATCTATATCCAAAAAATATATAATGGAGACTTAATTATTTTATTAGGATAAATAAATAATATTAATCTATTTAATCCAATATACTCATGTTATAACCCTTCCACCATGTTATAAACATATTATTTAAGTCTCCTTAGGGATAAAAATGTGGATTGAGATGTTTTTTTAAAGCTTGTGTTGTGAGAGAGTAACCTCACAAAAATTATCAATGGTTATGTTATGAGGGTTATGTTGTACTAGCCACTGAAATTCAACCGTATGGGATATTTTATGAGGGAAAAAATCAGAGACACCATCTATTATTAGACACTGGGGGAATGTTCTTTTAGAATATAGAATGTATTCTTTATGGTTATGATAAGAGTGAAATGATCACATGCCTCAATACCTTAACTTCAATGGTCCAAGATGGTTCTTACAACCAATTTTCAACCAAAACATTTCCATCATTCCTATCATGTATATATATAAAATAATGAACAATAGGTATAATAATTACATTGTAGGAATTTTTATATTAAAAAACATAACTATAAAAAGTGGGAATGCATGAAATTAATAACTTAGAACCCTGTATTTTTCACATTTAGAACCAAATAAAGCATGAAAATTCATTCTAATAATCTTCCCTATGATGGAAAAATTTAATTTATAATTTTTTTCCAAACAACCCACTCTATACCCTCATTCCAATCCTTATATTTAATTAAATCCTTAATGAGTCTATTCAACGCATTATATCAATATAATAACATATGTAGAAACATTAATATAACTGTAATGTCATGATTATTAGTAAATATAACATTTTAAATTTTAAATTAATTTTTTGAGTGTAATATTAATAAATTTATTTTGTTTAATGATAAATATTAGCTATAATAAGAAGATAAATAATATATATATATATATATATATCTATGGTTTGTAAGATAATATCTTTCTCTATGTATAAATATAAATAATATCATGAGGAAAACATTTAATAAATTCTAATATACCATGAATCAATTAGTTAATATATTGGTTTTACATTTTATTTATAATTATTCAATAAATTTTTATTTAGAATCCACATATGATTATTTTGTGATGAATTAACATAAATAATAATAATAATAATAATTTATTTTAATAAATAAATATATTTGAGATCTATTTTGTTACTATTAATTTTTTTTCTAAATTTATTTAATTTTTATGTATTATTGGGTTTCTCTCTCTTAAAATATAATTCCATCTTATTTTGTGAAAAATATAGTATTTTTTAAGAAAATAATTTTTTTAAAAAATACTATCCTTTCCTCACCTAAAAAGACAAACTACAAAGACAGAAAACCACAACAACAAAAATAAAAATTTTATATATGAGTTTAGGGTAGACATAATTCCCATAGAAAAAATTATATAATAATTACAAAAATCTTTTATACTAATAACATAAATATATAAAATATATTAAGAAACTTACATAAAAACAAAATATGTATATGACATATTAAATGATACAATACATCATAGATTTTAAAATTTTCAATTTTCCACTATAACATTTATCAGGGAAAATATATAATCATATATAATATTATGAAAATAATAATAATAATAATAATAAGTTTTCTTTTATTTTTATTTGGACAATTATTGGTTTACAAAATTAGTATAATGAAAAATATTTATATTTGTTAATAATATAATTAAACAACAAGGGTAATAAGATATAATTGATATAAATAAATATATTAATGATAAAAAGTTTAAAAAAAATAATAATTGATTTTTATAATAAAAAAATAAGTTATAATTATAATTATAATATAAAAATAGGGGAAATTAGGTTTTTGGTTTCCGTAAAAATAGACACCACCTCTCTTTCCCTCAGTTGCCATCTTCGCCAGCCAGAGCGGTGGCCTACGAACAGATTTGGTAAACAATCCCACACTCAATTTATGATTCATACATCATTTAACATGTCATGTTTTGGGATCTCTTCACCCAAGGGATGGCCACATGCAGATAAAGACGATCGATGGTCGGATGACCTGTAACCCATGCCGGAGACACGTGATTCCTTCGACCGTCATCTTGCACATGGAATCACCCACCCATAAATCCCTATCAGTAATGGCATCTCATATTTTCTGAAACATATGAGAATTTGAGGTATTTTTTTAATTTTCTATTTCAATTTAGTTTCCCACATATTCTATTGGGTTCAAATGGTGGTAATATTTTAACAGAATGTGGGGATTTCATATCGGGTAGAGAGTCCCACCATTCACAATGGTTTGTTTTCTTTTAGTTATTTATGGTTTTGGGCATTTTTTGTCTGTATTTAAAATCATTTTTCATTGTAAAGAGGTATGGAAGAGGGTATTTCTTCAAGGCCTCTTTGCAGTAGGTATTTTTAGTGTAGTTCCCATATTTGGATATCCTTTTACTATTTTATTTTTCTCCCACTATTCTAAATAGATGACCTTGAAAACCATGGTATGAGCAGTTTGCATATAAAGTAAGGGGATATTGTTTTGTTAAATAGGATTAAGAAAATAAATTTGTTCTTTCATTTTTTTAATTGTTTCTAATCGCTTAGTAGTATTAATCAATCCTCCTTGATGTGAAATTATTTTTGCAATTGCAAAGAAATTAAATCATCAGCTTGATAAAGTATTTTATTATGTAAAATATGTTCATATATTTTCTAAAATTCAATTATTTTATACTAAATGGTGTTAGTCATTTTTTAGTATTTATTACTTGATTGTTCATATCTTGTTTTTTGTTTTTTGTTTTTTATTTATGATATTAAAAGATCTATGGATTTTTCATGAAATAATTTCTTTGAAACTTTTTCCTACGAATTTGATTTGTTTAAAATATATTTATGTGAAACTATGTGTAAATTTTGAGAAAAATATGCTAATGTAGTTTAAGAATTTTATACATTTTTAGATATTTTATGCCAAAATGTTTTTAGTTAATTACTAATATTTACTTAATGGATTTTAATTAATTTTTATTATGATAGAAATGGGAACATTATTAAAACTATTCTTAAATTATTTTAAATAGTATATGAATTTGATATTTTTATACAAAAACATATTTTAGCCGATTTGCAGTGTATTTAGAACTGTATTTTGTTTGTTTTATTATGGAAATGTGATCCTTTCTATGTTTTTCATCAACAATTCATGATTGTATTAAATGAAAAAAATTATACTTGAAATTTCTTGGTTCATGAGACTTATCTTCCTAAAAATATTTTTATTATTTATAGAAACATAAATTGTTACCTATAAATATATATGAGTTATAATTTTATTTTACAAATTATTGATAACGTTTCAAATGTATTGTTATACATATATATGTACACATCATTAAATTTTAAAAGCCCAATATTCCCATGGATTTCACTTTAATAAAATTCATTTAAATGTTTATAGAATTTTAAATATGTCTCTATTACAATCAAAGTTATCAAACTTATAAATTAATGTTTTTATTTCAAAACAATTATACATATAAATATAAATATATATATTCATATAAATATTTGTATCTACATACGTATTATTTTTATGAAACAGGTTTGTTGTCTAATAATTGTAAAAACATGTAAATAAACGTATGTATAAATAATTCAATTTACGGAAAACTATTTTCTTCCTGATGTCTATATATGAAAATATATGAATGTATCTATATTTTTTATTTTATTTTAATGTGTTATTATTTTTAATGTTGATATATATATAGG
This sequence comes from Viscum album, assembly GCA_963277665.1. Lineage (NCBI taxonomy): Eukaryota > Viridiplantae > Streptophyta > Magnoliopsida > Santalales > Viscaceae > Viscum > Viscum album. The sequence continues at coordinate 46,704,150 of OY728156.1, forward strand.
TGAGTATGCAATCATGTTTTATTCAAATATCAATATTTATGTAAACATACATACATACATACATACATATATATATGTATATATATATTTTTTGTGACATGTTATATACATATATTGGTTGGATTTCATGAAAAACTATTTTTATCATGACAAATATATATTCAAGTGAATTATTTTTTCAAAATGGACATCGAAGCTCAAATATTTAAAGAATCTTTATAGTCCCTATGATGAAAAATTAATTTAAAAATGTTTTTAATTCTAATGAGTAACTCTTAGATATTATAAAGGCATGGGAAGGGGAGTGAACCAAAACCTTTATCATATATTAGTCTAATTATATGAAGGGTGCACAAAATAGCACTCCAATGCATTGGGTACTGTGGTAATATCCTGGGATGTTATGTGTGACACATGAGAGGTGTATTTGAATTACATTGTGGGATTAATGAGTGAACCTAATCCATCATGAGACTATGTACACCTTGTATTTGAAGTGAACTAAAAATCCATGATATGATCAAGGGTACCTTTGAAAATTAGTTAAGGATGCTTATAATTTTTCTAGTGAATTTTCTACATTTTTATGAATCAATGAAGATAATTTTCCAAATGTTATATATATAAATTGAAATTGTTTCAAACTAGAATGATTGTTTTAAATATTATTCATGTTTTATTAAATATTGCATTAAAAAACATTATAACATGTTTTTACTTATTATTTAAAATTGAAAAACTCTATTATATTTCCTTTTTGATTTTAAAAACCATTATTGAGTTTATTTTTTCTCAACCATTGTTTTCAAAACTTTTTTACAAGGAATAAGGACATGTAGAAGTGAGAAACTATTCGAGGTCGCACAAATGTGTTTAACCCTTTTAATGAATAGTTTTGGTCTTCTTCTTTATAGGTTGTGTAATGAGAATTACTATGATGTATTCGAACACTCCAAAACTCTAAAACTATACGATGTCAGGCTATGTTATAAATAAATTAATTATTAAACAAAAGATATGGATCATGTTTTCTAGGGCGTTATAGTTGTTATCAAGGTTGAGGTTTAGAAAACTTTAGAGTTCGGGATAAGGAGAAACCATTTTAACCTTTATAGGACTTCCATTAATTTTATGGTATTTAAAATTAAGGTAATATCTTGTGCTCCTAGTTTCCCAAATTTTGAACACTAAAATTCATAATTTCTCTAAGTGCAGTGATATAATTGTGAGGATTAATTTATTTTAATGGGTTAGAATGTACATCTTGAGTTTTAGTAAGTATAATATTTTCACTTTCAAATTAATGTTTTTGAGTGCAATATTAATTAATTTATTTTGTTTGAGGACTAATATTAGTTTTAATAATATATAAAATAATTAAATATATATATATATATTTTAATATTATTGGTATGATAATATCTTTTTGTATCTATAAATAAAAATAAAATCTTGTAGAATAAATTTACTCAAAATTAAATATACTTTGAACTAATTAGTTTATATAGCTGTTTTACATTTTATTTAGAATTATTCAATAAATATTTATTTAATCTGTACAAATGTGTATTTTATGACTATTTATCATAAATCAAAATAATAATAAAAACAATACTTTATTTAAATACATCTTTATATTTGAGATATATTTTATTAATTGTTAATTTTTTTCTAAGATATATATTTTTTAAGTGCGACTGGGTTTTTCTCACTTATAATATAATTCTGATTTATATTGAAAAAAATATAATAGTTTTTAAGTTAATCATATGTTTTCTTAAAAATACAACCCTTGTCTCAAATCAAATGATTAAAAACAACAAAAAAATAATAATAAATATATATATGAGTTTATGGAAGATATAATTTCTACAACAAAAAATATATAATAATTAAAAGAATATTTTATTCTACTTATGCTAAAATATAAAATATATTAAACATCATACTTGAAGAAAAGATTATACATGACATATTAAATTACATAATAAATCGTGGATTTTATATTTTTTTTTATTTTTCACAATCAAATTTATTAGGGAAAATATATAATCATATATATGATTATGAAAATTTTAATAATATTAGTAATCATAATAATAAAAATAATTTTCATTTTACTTTTACTTGGAAAATTATTAGTTTAAAGATTTTTTATAATTATAAATATGTATATTTGTTCATGATAATAATAAAAAATTAGGGTATTATGATAATATATGTATATATATATTAATGGTAATAAGTTAAAATTTTAATAATTATTGATTTTTATAACATTAAAAATAATTCATAATAATAATTAAAATATAAAAAGTGGGGAATTGGGGTATCTTGTATTAGTCAAAACCGACACTGCCACTCATCCGCTCGGTCATCGTCTTCCCCCAGCTAGAGTTGTAGCCTGCGAATGCATATAAAAAATAAACCAATGCTCAATTGATGATTCATCCAGCATTTAACAGATCCCATATGGGGATCTCATCACCTAGGGGATAGTCTCATTTGGAAGAAGCCGACTAGAGTTTGGTCGACATGCAACCGACACCAGAGACCTCTGATACATTCAAACCATCATCTTTCTCCTGGAGTCATCCACCCATGAATCCCTCTCTATGATGGTGAGTCTAATTTTAGGAAACCGATGAGTATTTATGGTTTTTTTTAATTTTCATTTCATGTGGAAGTTTCCAAAAATTATGTTCAGGTATAATTAGGGTTCTATTGTAAGGTAATGTGGGGATTTCATGGTAGGGAGATAATCCCACCATTACCACTTATTTATTTCTTGTGATTATCAATATTTTTTATGCATAATGTCTATATATAAATTCATCTCCGTGGGAAAGTGGTCCAGATGAGGGGTTTTATTCATGATCTATTTGCAGTAGGTCCTTGTAGGGTAGTTTCCATCTTTAAAGATCCTTTTGTTATTGTATTTTCTCCCACCATTGTGAACAGATGACCTTGAAAACATTGGTATGTGTAGTCTTCATTTCAATTAAGGGGACTATGTTTTATAAAATATGTTTTAGAAAAACAATTTATTCGAGAGTTTTCAAATTGTTTCCAATCTATATGTATTACTATTTAATCCAATTTTTTTCAATTTTTTCCCTATTACAATGAAATGGGATCATCTACAAGTTAAGGGATTTTATTTTTTAAAATATGTTCCTATGTTTTCAATAATTCAAGTATTTTATGCCAAACTGTGTTAGTCATTTTTATTGTATTTATTAGTTAATTTATAAAATATTTTTTTATCGATTTTTGTATGTTTATGATAGTAAGAGAACTATGAAATTTTCATGAAATCATTTATTTCAATATTTTATTGTTTTTTTGTTGGAAATTTTATAATTTTTATGATATACTTAAATGATACATGCTCATTTTAAGTTAAAATAACTATACATAAAATTTTTTTGGTCCGTGAGAATTATTATATTGATGTTATTATTAATATTTTTAGAAACATAAACTGATAACTATAAATATATATGAGTTATTATTATATTTTAAAAATTAGTGATAACGTTTCAAATGTATACTTATAGTTTTATATGTACACATCATTACATGTTAAAAATCCTATCTATCCATGGATTTATCTTTAATGAAACTAATTTTAATGTTTATATATTTTTAATTAGGTCTCTATGTGTATAAGAGAGGTTATAGAACCTTAAAATTAATTTTATGTTTTCAAAACCAGTAGATGTATAAATATATAAATATATTTACACATATATATATATAGATTTATATGTATCTACATACATATTTTTCTAATAAAATACATGTGTAGTCTAATGAAAGTAAACACATGTATACAAACATATGTAAAAATATTTCAATTTATGTAAAACTGTTTTATTGTTTATGTGTGTATGTGTAAATATATGTTTTTATGTGTATTCGTCATTTTATGTAAATGTGTTTTTATTTTTATTATCAACATAAATGCATGTTAGTATGAAATACTGTTTTATTCAAATATCAATATTTATATTATCAAATATATATATATTTTCATTATTTAAAACCATTACACACACGCATATATATATATATGATTTCATGAAAACATATTTTTGTCATGACAGATGTAAAGCGAAGTAATTTCTTTTTTTAAGAAATGGATATCAAAAATCAAATATTTAAAAAATACTCATAGTCCTTACGATGAAAAATGAATGTTATAATGTTTTTTAATTCCAAAGCGTCGGACCTAGATATTGTGAAGTTGAGGGATGGGGAGTTTCCCCAAACCCTTATGGGAATTTTGCCCAATATTATGAAGAGTGCGCCCTGATAACACTCCAATGTATCCACACACTCTAAAACTCTAAACCTTTATGATCTTAAGTCTTGTTATAAATAAATGATTTATTTATAGAAAAATATGGAGAAGTTTTTCCAGGTCATTATAATTCCCATTCTATTCTCTCTTCAAAAACTCAATTTTAATAGATTTCCATTTAGGTCACCCACACCTATGTTCCGGGTACAAAAACTCACAATGATGATCACATACCTAACATAATCAAAATAGAGAGTTGTAATAACCTATAAGAAAATTTACTAAATATTCTATTTGAAAGAAAAACTATTAATGATCAACTAATTTTTAGTTTTAAAAAAACTAATATAAAAGTCATAAAACCAGGATTTAGGTTCATCATTATGAAATTGACATTAAAGCTCGTAATAGATAGAATCATAAATTTATCCTTGATAATAAATAATGAAAACAAGAATATATATACAAACCCTTAACAAATTTATATTTTAGAGCATAAAAAAGGGAAGCAAATTGATATGGAGGATGATTAATATTATCTTAGTTTCATCCTAAAATAAAGTACAATTTTAAAAAAATTATAAATAAATTTATAGTAAATGAACAAAATTTACCTTCTTAATGTGGTTTCATAGGACTACTACATGTTCTTTAGAGAATGGTCTTCTAATTTCATATGTGACTTTTTAAGCCCCATGGTATTTTATAAGATCTATAATGGAATTAATAATTGGGAAGTATCCATTTTTATCCCATAAGACTTACTATAAGCCTCTAATAATATTTATATGGGACTATAATATATATTATCATACTAGAGTCTTTTTTGTGTTCCTTGTTTTTATTCATTAATTATTTAACCATCCCACCCATTAAAACTATTCATATTTTGAAACATTTAAGAAAATTAAAATTAAATACATACATGAAGGTGAGCTCTACTATATTCATGATTATAAATATCTAGTTATAGGATGTCGCAATATTTATTTTAATAATATCACATATATATGGTTTTATAATTATGGAATTATTTTTGAGCTATTAACATGGTGTATTAACCATGGATGTAATATATCATAAAAAATATGTTGTAGTAATTATTTCTTATAGTTTATAAATTGAATATGATAGAATGAAAAAGTATAAATGTAAATTTGATGGTATTAACCAACATAATTTTGTCTACTAAATTATATGAATTCATAATTAAATAAGAGAAATATAATTCCAATATCAATTTATTTTAGAAAACTCAATCTTAAAAGATATTTTGGTAGAAATATTTGTCAAACATAAGAAATCCTTAATTTGTTTTAGGGATTAATAAAATTTATTCATTACCCACTTAATATATCCTTGGATAGTGAGTTATCTTTTTATATATGTATTGAAATTGTATAACATATCTTCTATATGACTAGGAAAATTCATATTCAATAGTTATCATAAATTTTTATTCCTCCATTTGCTTAGAATCAACAAAAATTACTTATATTTATGTATTTTATTTAAAACGATAAGGTATTAGTAATCATTAACTTGTTCAAGGTATACTATGTTTATTTTGTTTATGAAAAATGAAATAGGATATATTTTAGAGAACAGAAAAAAATTTATGATACTTATTATTTATGTTTATTAGTTTAGAAACAGAATTAAATAAGTAGTCATAACAATTTAGGGAAGAAATCTGAAAGAACAATATTGGAAAGTTTAATAAACTTTATTTGTGTTATAAAATATTTTCAATATATATTTTTAAATTAGTTATTACACATAAATCCCAAAACTATTTAACTTAAAATAAGGCTCATTTTCAACACTTATGATAAGAAATGTAATGACCAGCATCGTTATGAGATGAATAATTCATAGAGAATATGAATTTTTTCCTCAAAGTAGTTTGTGTTGTGAGAATTAGGTTTTGGATTGGTATTCCAAGGATTGACACATCCCTAGGGTTTTTAAATGTGTTTGAGAGTTTTAATGGTTTTTAAGGTGTATGGAATAAGTTATATGGGTTTAGATAAGTGAATAATATTGATTCTACTATAGGTGGAACATCACATAATATCCAAAGTAATTTTCCAATAAAGTATACTTGAATAAGATGTTTTATGCCATATCTGAGGTTATTTCACCATGAGAACATATTGAGGGTATGAGTCACATCACAATGAAAGGGATGCATCATTAAGGGTTTTTAATAGAGGAGTATAGCGTTTCACCCAATGATAAAGTTGTTCCGTGAGGTCTCTCCGGACACCATAATTTTTGACTGTGTGTTTTAAAGGATATTTAATAGATATGGGTGTCAAGGAGTGATTTACTTGGTCATGCAACAATGCATGATCGAGATCTATGGATTCTTGCCTGGATTGACGTATTTCAGAATAAACCACATGCTAACCACAAAATTATTCTCCATAGGGGTTGGGGGTTTCATTAAACCCTGAATAAGTAGGTTTTTCTATAAAAAACCCACAGTTTATTAAAACAATATTCATATTTTTAATGATTATCTCATCCCTCATTTGTCCGCCCAATCAGCCACCCCAAGACCCCTCTCTAACATGGTTTCCCCTATCGTTCTCCACAATTTTAGATCTCAAATCACCATTTGATGGTGTATTGATGCATTATATAATGTGTGGGACTATTTTTGATAATTCTACTATAATAATTAGGGGATGTTTTCTATTTTAGTCTTCTCATGATTTTTTTTGAATAACTGTTTTCAGAGCCCTATTTTTATAATTTATTGATTTTAGGTGAACATAGTTGAAAACATTCATAATATGGGATGGTTAAGCTTATAAAATCATAATTTAGGTGGTTTAATTCATATTTCAACATGTTTTTTATGTTTTTATGTGATGTTAATGTGCATGTTTTTGGTCCTAGTTTTGTGATTTTAGAAAAGGGCCCTAATTTTTCGCTAGCTGTGTTATTGGATAGGTAGGAGCCTCCGTAATATAAATTAATTGTTCTGTGTATGGTTGGGTGATTTTAGAGTGGACAAACAATTATATCTCCAATGGTTATGACATCTATTCAAGAAAGACAAACCACATAGTTATTTAAAATCATGCAATAAGTGATGTGAGGCTTATATTGTGGTCGAGTAAGAGGGTTTAAATCCTTTTATATGATGTGGGGCATGTGTTAAGCTTCTAGTATGTCAAAATTAATATAAATTTTATTTTATAGAATTCAAGTGTGTTTTAATGACCCTAACCTCCTTGATAGGTGTTGAGATATGGTGTTGTGGTTTCCTTAGGTTTAAAGTCTCTCTTTTGAGAAAGGTTTTGGTTCTATGTGGAAATGGTAAATAAAATGGTGAAAAATTTAGTAAAATTAGTGTATTAATTATGGGTACCTATCAAGGTGTGAGCCTCTGGTGGGTTGATAGGTGGAAAGACTTAGTAGGTGTGTTGTACGTGAATGTACTTTAGTATTATTAGTGATCTGTTTTATATATGGATTGTGGTATTAAGAACTCACAATACATTTGGGATGTCTTATGATTTTCATACAGTCAGGATGTGAATTACTATTTTTAGATGGGTTATTGAATTTTAGGATGAGATATGAAACAATATATCCCCTATTTTTATGATATATCTGAATAAAAAAATAGTCAAGGGATATGTGAGATATGTTTCTTTGTTGTCATGTGCTTTGATCATATGTATTAAATTTTTGATAAAGCCTAGTAGGATACCTAAACTTGAGTGATAGGTGCCTAAACCATATTTTTTGAGTTTGAGATCATTGGTTCTAAATTTAATTATGAATCTAAAATTTTATTGAGAGGGTAATAAAATAGGTTTACTTGGATGAGAGTGAGTTGATATATAATGTTGTTATCATACCTAACCCTAAGTGAGTGGATGGTGGTATGAGATAATTTATGAGACCTCACCTTTAGTGATAGGGTAGTGGTATGAGATGTGGCATGTGCTATGATTTGAGACTTCACCATGAGTGAGAGGGTAGTGTTGTGGGAAATGGTAGCAGACCTCACCTTTAGTTAGGGGGTGGTGGTACAAGATAGGATATGGGACCAGGACATTGAATAAGACCCTAACCTAAGTGATAAGTTAGTTGTTGTGGCATGGTTGCTATTACATATCCTAAGTATGGTACCTAGATATTCTTTGTATTGTGAGATGATTTCCTCCCCCAATAATGACCAAAACATGTAAGGTTTGGTGTTATGGTAATCTATTTAGAAAATGATGACCTTTCATGTATTATTGTGTGTTATCTATTTATTTTTCTATTCATTAATAAACTTAATATTGTGTAATATTTGAGTAACTCCATTGGTTGTTCCATACTGCGATTATTTATCTCACCCAAAATGGAAACCCTAGTGCGTGTGAAATTACTATGTTTTATTTTCATGTCATAGATTTTATTAGTGAACTAGATGAATTTATTGGACAGGATATTGGGATATAGTACTGATGAGGGACTCATATTGGTTTACGTATGTATCTATATAGATTTCTATCATTTTTTTTATTTTAATAATTGTTTTTCATGTTGGGTGATCCTTGATGTATGTATGTTTGTTTGTCTGACATGGGTTCTATTTGTTATGAAATTTCATTTTAATTGATTATTATAATAATAATTTACATTTTATTTCATATATTTACTAAGATATTATTTGATGATAGTGTTATTTTTTTGATGTTGTATATAATTATACCAATAGTATAGTACCCCCACTATTGGTTACATCCTCTCACTACTATTTTGTATCCTTTGATAAAAAAAGAAGGAACATATGAGGATACGTGGTTATTCAAATAATGTTGAAATATGGTTATATAAGATAGTGTTATTATAATTTTAAAAAATGTGAAAATTTTTATGATTTTTTAAAAACACTATAACATAAATTCTTTAAGAAAACCACATAAATAAGTAACATGTAAGAACATTTTCAATATTCATTCAGAAATAATTTTATAACACATTTTTAGTAAGTATCTGTTGATATAATTATTTTTTTATAAGCATAATATATAATGACTTGGATAAAATTAATCATTAGTATCCCACCTAGAGAGGAACAAGGTCTCAAGTGGGACTTTGTATAAATTAACTACTACCGACTAGCAACGAGGGATGAAATCAGATGTCATGGAGACTATAACATCTATACCATATCCAATGATAATAAATAAATAACTAACCAATATATAAAATTGAAAATTAGTTTACAGATAAACCAAAAATACTTAGTTGCTATAAGAAATGGAAATTCATGTCATATAACCCAACCGACCAGCCACATAGACAACCAAAAAATATAGTAAATAATAAAATAAATACTTACGTAGGATCTACTACCATACCTATGCCTCAAATCAACCCTGTCTCAAATCACTATAAAAAATCCACTACCCGATCCACTGAAAATCCATACTCAGACCAGTATAGAAGATGTATGGTCTTCACATGCACAAGGGTGCCTTTCTGAGATGCGAGAAATACATATTATTATGGTCTCACTAAGTTGCACTAATATACACCATCACATACATGTGTCTAAATAAGGAAAATAAATTGCATAAAAACACAAAAAATTGCATTTTGGGTCATCATGTGTTTATTAGGCCACTGTGATAGTATACCATACCAAATTGACCAACACTAAAAGAAGAAGTCGCCTCCTGCCATAAAAAATAACCCATACCTAAATACTATCGGTAGGGTTTCGTACAATGTATCGAGATCTAGCCACTCTCTTAGGGTGGGATCATGTACCAAATGAAAATCTCACATATCGTCTCATACTATAATTACACCACGACCCTCTCACATAGAGTGAGGTTCAAATCCCATATAATAACACAACCCAGTGATATATCCACTCTCACTGAGGATGTTTCTAACTATCACACCAAATCCCACATCACATCTTAGACTAGTTCCCTCTCATTCGGGGTGGTCCATTCTATCACCTTCTCACTCCAAGCGATTCCATACATCTAGTACCATGTCTCATTTTATAAAAAAGTGATATGATAAGGGAATCTATATAGAAAACCTGTCATATAGATGGAGTATCCCTTTAGGGTAAGATTCAAAGGCCATATCTCATGTCATTATGTTCACAAGTGATCTGAGTAGTGAATTACAATATCCATCCTCTTGGATAGATCGAACCACACTATCACTAGGTATGTTTCATGGATGATCACACATATCAGTAATATGAGGGGGGAATTTCAATATCTATCATATCATATAATCCAAACCATAACCTTAAGATATAGTACCATTGCAACATATTATATCAAAACACCTACAGTAAATGATATTAGCAGGGAGTCAAAATATCCAACCTCTCACATACGTTAAACCACACCATCACTAGTTGGGTATCATGGATGATCACAATTAAACTCTTTAAAATTAATATGATATCCCAAGATCTCATATTGTATGACCATATATACCAAATTCCATTATCCGTCTATCCATGTAGGTTTGTCTACTCAGTACCATCTTGTTTACTTCGGAAAAATATACTGATTAATATTACATTATTATCTTTAAAATAAAGTAATCTAATGGGATATATAAATCCAACCTAATATCTATTTTGTGATACCCAAACACAGTCATAACTCTACAATTGATCCTCGGACTATAGGCCTTACCTATCCCTAGTCTCAAGATATCTTTCCATTACCTCTTCCAATTGTCATGTCACAACCTTTTCCTACTGAGCAAAGAATATTCGAAGCTATGTCCCACCTAGCCCCATATAAAACAACTTCCATTTCATCGAAGAAATTTCCATAAAACTAACTTTAGTTCCAGGTCACTTCTATCTTAGTATATCTCTCAAGCCCATTATCTGAAAAAAAAAATTTACAGGATAGTACATAAATCATCAAAGGACATATCCCACTCATTAAATACACTAAGTATCTAATTAAACCCTCAATAGGGTATCTCCCATCATACATGAGACATAAAACTCTCTCACCCATATGTGATATGACTAAGATTCACATTCATTCCAAACAAGGTCAATGAATGAAACCATGTCTATTCAAAATTATTTATCAAGATAAGACCTAACCCAAGTATTTTATAACCTCAATCAAAATCCTCATCCCATTGGATATGTAGTCCTTGGTTTCTACGAAAATTTTAATTTTTCAATAGATAAAATACACATACTATTAGAGGATCAATTCCATCCTTTCTCTTTATCTAGATGCTCTCTATCCCTATCCATTTCATTAAGACACACACATTCATAGAGATATACAAAATTATACATAACCATGTATATGTTTTATATTATAGGGAACACCAACCTCAATGATTAAGTTATCATTATCACTAAGATATTTTATAACTTTTCTTATCTCATACCAATTCCTAACCCCCTATCTCAAAATAAAACACCCAAAAAATTAATTATAACAACTAATAATTAATTTCTCAATTTTGACCAATTATGTATAATCGTAGAAATAATTATAATGTAATTATTAACAACTGAAACATCTCAAACCATGTGTGTTTATACATAGAATAAGTACCTAATATAATTTGTGAAAAATACCTAACATTCCAAAGAAATTAGCCTTGTTTCATTAGAATTGAAATCATATACATGATTAGATAATCTATAATTAGATTCTAATTAAAAAGCATAAGAATAAATGGAGAAGAAAAACATTCTACCCTAAATCACCATGTAAAATACCCAAGAATCACCCCTCACCAAGGTGAATTAGAGAGAGGGAAAAGGGATAGATCTAGCCAAAATGGCCCTCCATGTAACCCATTTCCCTCTATATCATGAGAAGTGATGGCTTGTAAAGTATATGCTTTACCTTATCTAAATGAAACTGGAGAAGGGTTATACCAAAAAGTGATCTATATGGATCATGGTGTGATTCCTTTACCAGATACCACTTATGGTGGGGTCCGTGAAGACACAACATGAAACACCCCCATTAGAAGAACTAAATACCTTGGCCCATTCCATCATGACATGGATTACTCCCTTTAAGAAGTTAATGACTACCCAATGATCAGCCTCCATGACATGATCCTAAAACATGTGGCCTAATACATCACACGATGACTCTCATAATAGTATGACCATAGTGGTGATAATGCATCCATCCTACCTCATCAAATTTCATAAAGAAAATATATAAGTCTTCCAAGACCGTATATATAAGGATCACCATCAAGGGGTCACACCCTTCTTTCTGATACAATCCAATATGAAAGGGTTATTTTATTTTTGAAAAATTTAGCACATAAGATTCGTCACAACATGACTCCCCAGGGAATTATGTAATCCTCATTCCCAATATAGATAATTCAATATGATAGGTTTATCCTCAAAAAATGAAACCCTATCCATGGTGTGTCTTTTCTTGACCCTTACATATACACAACATAAATAAGATCAACCATGCCATGAAACTCACTAGTCAGGGAATGAACCAAATCCTTTATGTAGTCATGGTTTTTGGGCTATGACATTATCCCTTTGTAAACCCCTCATCACTACATGACCTAATAACATCATAGTGTGACGAGCCACTAGGAAGAAAATCTCTACTATGGGGCCACTGTAATCCTACTATGATACCAAATATTCAAGTTTACTCTTAAAAAATTAGCCATAAATTAATAGATCATTTAAAACTACAATACATAAGTTTATCATCCCCAATAAGGAATCTATAATGCCTCCCAACACCCAATCCATCAATTAGAATCCAATATCACTCCTCAATCATAATTACGAATTTAATTGGAAAAAACTCAACTGCCAATTCACTAAACTAGGATACACCAAAATTTGTCAAACAATCCCCAATTTGATTATTTAATCACACTTCATACCTAATATGACTCACCCAACGTATTTTTCTCATCAACACATCCAATCATATAAAAAACACTAGTTGTTCCTCATTTAGTTTACTTTCCTAAAAGTCATCAACCTAATATAATGGAGCATCATAATATATCTTGATCATAATGATTGGTTTGTTAGATGAATCTTGAGATCATTCAAACTCCCACAAAATTTCCAAACATGGCACTTAATGTAATTCCATAGTTGGATCCTCGGCCAACCAATTATTCCATCGTACTCCACCCATGTGTACTGAAACTTTTCCAATCTAACTCACTCTTGGATTATACAAATGAGCCTAATGTCGACATAGAGATACCATACAACACTACATTAGAATCCCAAAAATTTTACTCACCATGGGACTTGATAAACTTTTATACAACATATCACTATAATTATAGTGTCAATCAAAATATCCACTATATGTTCTCATTTCATCCATCAACCTTTTAACATGAGGGGTACACTCCCATGAACAATTCAATATTCCCTATCATAGATGTATCCTTTTCATCAAAGTACTAATCCAAATCACCTAATCAAAAAATCCTTCATCTTTTATATTACTAAAGGTAATTATTGGACATAACCACTCTACTCATATATTAAATATTACATGAAATACTTGTCATAAAAAAATTCTTAGAATATAGAGAATGTCATCATTAACTTTCACCAAAATCCACTAAGAATTTGTATCAGACACTCTAATGGCCTATTATATTCCCCCACTATATTTATTTTCATAAATTTCTCCATGAGAACTGACCCATATGGGTCCCAAAATAACACACATGTTTCTCATACCATTCCATGCTTATCCCATCCCTGATAACTTTTTTCAAGGACTATGCTCATATCTACCATAACATGGTACTAAGATCCTTTTCAAGGAATTATCTCTCTATATTATAACACCTCCTATTTTGATAAAAAAATTAGGCCAAAGATAACCAATGAGGTACCACATATAACCAGATCTCTCTTTTCCTCACACATTAAAGATCTTCCTAAGAAAAAAATATTTATACTGTCTCTTATCCTCTCAAGGATGATATAAACTCCAACATAACCCTCTCAATAGTTCTCACTCACTCTCAATCTTGATCTTATCCGAAACCATTAGATGTAAAAATCAATAATACTAGATCCCACTACTGAACTTATGGTTCAATGAGTCTCTCACAAAAATAAATGGGGTTATGAACCTGAAAAACTTAACATGATTCTCTTGCATGTCAGCCTTATCTAGATAAAATCAAATTCAACAGCCCCATTCCAACAAGTCTGTTGTATTTAACTCATGAAAAGCACAAAAACATGATCACCCACCACTCATGCGTCATTACAAATTAAAAAATCATCAATACATGCTCGACCCATCCTATACCTGAATATCTTGGTTTACTATTCACTATCCAATCAAAAACAACAACAAAAATATAAAAGTATTGGAATGTAATGGACCCCACATTCCAAACATTACCTCAATACCAAAATATCATTAAGCACATTACATTTCAAATTCATTAAGAATTCCATGTTCCATTAATCTACCCTCTCAAGGGTATCCAAATCATAAAGGAATCATATTACCATATCAAAACTCATCTCTCAGGTATACCTGACTTACACATGACCATTAAAAAGGAATAAAATTCATAAACCAATACACTGTAATCACAATACATTCCTTCAATAGATGTAATATATATCAATTATTGGAGAACATTCCACTATAAGAACCACATTACTTGTGATTATAAAAATTTACATAAGTCAAAAAAATAATCTAAATTAGTTGAAATGTACTAAGATGTTATATAGAAAAATACAATACAGTTTTTTGTTTTTACACTTGAAATACCTAATCCTATGTCATATAAAAAATCAATCACACAAAAGCATAAAATTTATTGTGAATTAAATGTTATAAAAATATTCATGGATTCAAGTCTCATTATATTCCATGACAAGAGACAAAACCAAAATTAATGATATCAAATGATGACAGCATTATTTAAAAATATCTCAAATTTAATAGAATAAAACAAAAATATAATTCCTATAAACCAAAAAACATGGACTTCTCACCAAAGGGGTGTTCATGAATCACTAGCCTCATGTGCATCACAAGCTCATAGACATTACTATTACCTATTTACTAAAACAAAAATTGTAAGAAAAAATAAAATATTCTCTGATTCCACTTAGTAATACACAAAATAAAATCACTCCTCAGTATCCTAGATGGAGTGACATAAGGACTTATGATTAAATACCCATATGCTGGGAGATGAAAAATAGTTGCAATAACCTAAATCATATATCGGGGAGACATTTACCTCAATATCATAGCTATAAATAATAACTAA
Source organism: Viscum album (assembly GCA_963277665.1). Taxonomy (NCBI): domain Eukaryota; kingdom Viridiplantae; phylum Streptophyta; class Magnoliopsida; order Santalales; family Viscaceae; genus Viscum; species Viscum album. Next base: position 46,719,760 of record OY728156.1, read on the forward strand.
ATTTATTAACAATATATACAACCAATAATCAAACTACACATATATTGATAAAGTATCCATGATATAACAAATGAACATGAATGTTATACAACAAAATTGGGAACCCTCTAGGTCAACCAAAATAAACAAGTGAAATAAAAAAAATACTCGGGGAGAATTTACAATTATTCCGGGATTCACCTCAACCTAGTCTCTAATACTTGTTGAGATGCTTCATCCTGGTCCACATCACAACAAATTCTTAAGAATACACAATATACATAAGGTTTTCATGTGCACCAAGGTAACCGTGAAGGGTGTGATAAATACATTTCAGTAAGTTCTCACCTGGTTTCCCTAATAATTCGTATATATGTTTTTGGATAATGAAAATAAACAATAAATCCAATTACATACTAGAATACACACATGGTAATCACATGTTAACCCATTCACCACGGCACTCAAAAGTACATACTCAACCAAAACCATAAGAAGAAGTCACCTCCTATCACAAATCCTGAACCATACTTCATGTCTTTGGGTAGGGTGTCATACGATGTTTTAAAAACTACCATATCTATTAGGGTATGGTCCCATACCAATACAAAATCACATACCATATCATATTGTAATCAATAAACCACCCAATCATATAGGGTGAGGTCCACATTCCATCTAATTCTAAAACAATGGAAACCAATCCCCTCTATCTTAGGGTGGGTCTCACAATCATTCTATTTCCCACATTACATTATGGACCAGTTCTCTCTCACATAGCTTGGTCCCAAATAATAACTTTGTAACACTCAAATATTTCATAGTATATTATTTCTTCAAAGTAATTTAATAACTTGCACTGCACGCAACACCGAGTTCTAATGCACCATGACTTTCCAAAGTAGCCATTCAAAAGTGGTTATGAATAGTATTAACTGAATTTTGAACATTATATAATCCTTATAATTTTAGAATCTATATTGTGAGTTTATTAGACATAATGTAAAAAAAATACATTTTTTCAGATAAACGAAGTATTTTTCAAAAAATGCAATTTAACCGCCTTTTAATGGAGAAGCCTTTTTAAATCCAATATTTGAAACCTTTATATATTCAAGTTGAAAAAATAAACTTCTTCTTTATAATTGGGACATAATAATTTAGTTTCAAAAATGTTTTGGTTTTTTCTGATAACTTTCATATTTGGGTGAAGAGTGAAAAATACTACATTTTAACTAAAAACAAATTTTTTAATCGAAATAATTTATAGTGTTAAATTATACATTTTAATGGTTTGGAAGTATAAATAGATTTTATTTTTACCATTTAATAAAATGATGGTCATTGTAAGTAATTTCACTTTGAAATTGGACATAAACAAGTGTCAATCTTTTGATAGTTATAATTTCTTAAAAATATGCCTTTTGGTTTTGACAGCGAGAATTAATTTTAAATTAATAAATGCAACTTATATGTTTTGAATTTGGTAAAGTAAACTACAATATTGAATTTTTAATATCAAAATTATCTTAGGATGAGTTTTTGGAATTTTTATGAAAACTTTTAATTTTCGATGAATAGTGAAAAACAGAGTTATAGTTTAAAACCAATTTTTTTAAAAAAATTATTTATTTTATTTAAATTTATTTTAGGTCAAAATAGATACATAATACCTATATAAGTTCAATTTAATTCATTGGAGTCAATTTATAATAATTTTAGATATATAACCATTTTATTGAACTTTTCAACATCTTTTACCGACCTTCTAGGAGAATTTTAAAATTCACATAAAACTTATTTTTACTGCTTCTGTGAGCTGAATTTTGAAAATCCAAGAGACATGGTTAATATAAAGGAGTAAAATGTGGTTTAACAAGAGAAAAATATTTTTTTGTGAATAGTAACTTTTAACTTTTATTTACCACGGTTAAATGTAAATATGGTAATTAAGGGTAAAAATGATATTATTATTACCCTAACACATGTCCTATTTCTATTGGATAAGTGTTATTCGACCAAAAATATACTTATGAATAAAATATGACCCTTTATATCCACTTGGATTAGATTAAGACATTTATTATTATTTTATTTAAAGAAGAGTTAAAAGAGTTAAAATAAAATTTTAATAACTAAACCATTTTGAATATAAGGTTATACATAAGATAAATTAGACTATAATTATTCATTAGAAAGATAAAACTATTTCCTATATAATGGAATTTTATTTATAATTTTTAGATATTAAATAATTAACTTTATTTATGACACAATGATGATGCAGTATTTTCATTATGAATGAAAAAATCAAATAAATGGTATTAAAAATGTTTAAATAAATAAAATTTTAAAATTTTGATGCCATCCTCGAATTTTCTAGGTTACTATTGCATGTTAGGATTGATTAAATAAATTTATTTTGAAATAATAAACTTTCTATGACTTTAACAAAAATAATTTATTAAATAATGTCAAAATTGACATACAAGAGTTTTTAAAAGAAATATTATATTATTAATTGATATAATATTAATAAAATCTAAGGTTTTGACAAAGGACTTATATGATGATTTTTATGTCATTATTGAACCACTTGGGGGTCTCATGGTAGTATATAGTATGTTTATCAACCAAATAATATAAAAATACAAAGAGACATGGTAAATGTCAAACTAATTAACTAAGAGTTAATTCTAAAATATAATGTTAATATAGTGACCCAAACCAGTCTCAAACCTAATGGTTGAGTGGTTTTAGACCCATCCCAACCATAGATTATAAATAATCTAGTTTTTTGCCATTAGAAACCAAAGATGAATTTATTATAAAATAATACTTTTCATTTTCTCTAAAGAGCCCCTCCTCCTCCTCATAAAAGGACACCAATTTTAACCAATTATTCATACCTTCAAAGCATTTTGGTTCGACTAAAACCTACCCAAATATCCTCTCAATTTCCCTCACTTCAAACTAGATGAATTAGTTTGATATTAAATCCAACATAATGAGCCCTTTTGATCAAATCAAAAGAAAGTACCCAAAAAAGAGGTAATGATTTCACCACCCAATTTCGAGTTCCTTTCTTCTTCCACATCTTCTTTCTTTGTTATTTCAATTATAAAATAATAACTCCAGTATATTCTATATACTGTGATGTTGTTATAAATATTTTACAACTATATTCATTATTCTATCCATATTATTAAGGATAATGTCACCAGGCTTGTGTAAGTACGACATACCGTCTCCACGCTGTAGTGTAATTTGTTATTCAACACTATGTTATTTGGATGGATATAATGATGAGTAATATATATATATATATAAAATAAAAATAACACGATAATATCTCTATAAAATTAATATACCATCCAATTCCACACCATTAAGTAAATGATATTGTCGCTCGTGCGTACGTACAGATTACCGTCTCCACGATGCGATGAGATTCATTTCCATATTCACCATTCATCGATGATTATAAAAATATATATTACTAATATGATTGTAATATATGACATAATAATTTTACTATATATATATATATATGTACTTAAATATATTTTATTCACTTAGTTCCATTCAATATGTTATGAAAATAGAAACAACGTTTATGCGTACGTACATACAACTGTCTCCATAAACGGTGTTTTACATTTCATATATATGTCTATTATACATATTTATATTCTAAATATATATGATATATAAATCATGTTTTATATTCTGGAAGTATTTAAATCATGATCTATGTGATACAATCAAGAGTAACAAGTTAAAACAAGTACGCTAAAGAAAGTGATTATTACCTGAAATGTTAATTTAACATGGAAATTATTTTTAAATGGGTAGAATAAAGTCATAAATTAATAATGTATGACATCATAAATATTAATATGGTTCTGGTTTAATTTAATAACATACTAATATCTTCATATAGAATTTTAAACATACCCTCGACTAAAGGAAAGTGCAAGGTAAGAGTTTTTCATATCACTCATTATTCCTGTGAGATTCGTGCCATATTGCCACTATTAGATTTTGTGTGGTGTATTCCCATAATTGTATTATTTGAGTAATACACTTTAATTTATGTGTATTTACATATTCATTGTATGATACCTCTTTCATGGGGTGTATGTTTCGTAAGTTACCAAATTGGTAAGGGTTAATTTCATAATCTCTTTATTATCCGAGGTTGTTTCTACATAAGTATCTAATTGGACATATTTATTATCCATGTCCATGAATCATGAAAGAGTTTTGAAAGGGATTATTTTAAGGCAATTTTTACACAATCATCATTTCAAATGTTATAAATATTTATTCTTCAAAATCTTTCTCAATAATGTCCATGTATTCAAAATGGGTTTTAAGGATTTTTTTATATAGAAAAGAATGTTTTTAAAATGTTAATTCATTTAAAAAGTTTCAAAGTTGTTTGGGACACATTGATTCAAAAATTTATTTAAATTTTTTTCCTTTCAAAATTTTTTTACTTTTAAATGTTTTCATGATAGTGGGATATTTTTCTCAAATACTTTTACAAATCATTTTCATCTATGTCGACATCCTTTGATGGATTTTACACTTGGTTGAAGATGATTTATTGTGATACAAATTTTCCATATTGTATTGATGGTTTTGTGATATGTTTGACTATAGATGTGTTATTTTTATACCATTCATGGTTTAGGGATAAAGTATTGACATTTTGTATTCTAGTTTTAATACAAATGTTTATGTTATGTTTAAACCTTTTCATATGAGGAATGAATTGGACTTAGTAAGTGACGGGTGAAGCCCGCTATAGCTCCTCGATGCATCGATAGGTCTCATGAGACAAACTAGTATCTTGGCACAAGGCCATGACAAAATCGTATTTGTAGTCTTGGCACAAAGCCTTGACTATGTGGTTATTATAGTCTGGTATTATGCATTCCATCATTATAAAAGTTGTTAGTGATATTGCATGTGATTATTAGACTAGTAGAATATCCATGTGAATAAGTAATTGGTATTACTTCATTTTATTTTTTCCATATTATGCTGATGTTGAAGTTTAAAAGGCTTTTGTTTTAGTTATACATTGCCTTAAATTTTTATGATTATTTATGAAAGTTTTTGTTGTATTGTAATCCTCACTGAGCATTTGAGCTCACCGCTTTCTATGTTTTATTTTTCCCGGGATTTTAGGAAGTGTATTGTGATTGATTTGCCGATTTAAGACAAGGGAATAATAGAATTCATAAAGGATTATTTATGTTATTTTGTATGTTATAAAGTGTAATGTAAGATTCATGAACGTAATCTATTTTGAAAGACTACTAAACTGATCGGTCCTTCGGGACTCGATTCCTTGTAATCATGCCAATGTATTAAAATAATGCACTGACTCTCGGTAACTAGGGTCAGGGCGTTACAGTTGGTATCAGAAAAAGTATTGAAATAACCTTGGAAGCTAGATTTAGATAAACTCTTATTAGAGCACATAGACCTAAGATAGACTTTGAGGATTAGTATAGAATAAATTCCTAGAATTTTGGTAATATAGATATTTTGTGAGTTTTCCAAGATAATACGTCCTTGTCTGGATACGAGTATGTAGAGGTGGCTCTGGCACAGATGTACCTAGGGGTAAAACCCAAAAACCCCGCTTTGAGCTAGACTTGAACGGGAACTGGTGCACGACAACAGGCCTTTCTGCACTCTTGGTTACGACACTCCCAGGGGGATATGCGTAGGATAATTCTTATTTTCAATACAAATCATTATGAAGGGTTTATGAGTATATACTTCCTCAATGAAAACATCTTTATGAATATGGATTATATCCATATACCATTCAATTTATGTTAGGTAGTTTACAAGTTTGTAATTATTCATTTCAATTCATAAACTGACCTAGTTTATGCTATTTTATAGAAACAACATCGAGTAGAAGGAATGTGAACTCCAACAATACGTATGATCCAAAGAGTAAGAAGGATCATATATTTCACAGTATTAAGCCAATATTTTGGAGGGAAGTAGTCTCCCATGTATTCTAAACATATGAAGAAATAGTATCATGTGTTAATAAAATAAGTAATGAATTTTATGACTCTTATGTATTTGAAGGGAAGAAAGAGAAGAAAAGGATGGAATAGAGAAAGATGGATAATGGGAAGAGGGAAAAGAAGGATTTTCCCATATGTGATAACTGTGGGAATAAACAACCTGGAACTTTCCTGAAGGAATGAGAGTTTGTTATAATGATGGAGAAAAGGGACACCATGTACGTGACTGCAAGGGTATAAAAAATGTTTCAAATGTACAATGCTTCATATGTAAGGAGTTGGGACACTACGTGAACCAATGACCAAATCATTAGAGTATTCCCCAAATGATGCTATTGGATAATAATCAAGTTATGATACTACCATAGATGAGGAGGAATGATTATAGTTCTTATGTTGTTATTAGATAATTATGTCATTTGATTGTTGCATCAATAATGGACTGGTTATAATAATTATGGAGTATATAAGCATTGTACTGCAGTACTATTTCAGTAAGGACTTGAGATTGTGTGGAACCAAGAAAAGTGACTTAATAGTAGGATAAATTTTTGTAAAATATATGGTTGAGGGATAGATAAACCATAATACGGTTTTGATACCGAGGTACTGATTTTGGAATAATACATGATTGTTTTGGATAAATTATATTGGATATTCTTGACTACCTTGAAACTGATTAATGATTTTTATATTCCATCATTGTTGGAGTTTACAACATTTTTGGATAGAAGGAGTATATCCAGTATTCTATAAGTTATAAGGGATCATGAACGTAATCGATAAGGTTTTATGGTAATTCCAGATGTTGCAGGGTTCTAAAAGAATACACGATGAAGGCGTTCACATGTTATTACACGGAAAAAAGGATCTTAATTGTGTTTACCTTCCTTATAAATTTTGGACTGTGAGTTTGGACAGAAGTATTTTGGATAATTCTATTTTGATATTTTTTTGGATTGCCACAAAAAGACAACCCGAAGGTCAGGCAACAACCTGTCACGTCCGGTAAGGCCACGAGACTTGAACCCGCAACCGAAGGGCGATAAGGTTGTATCAACTACAACTGGCCCATGTAATTTCCTCGATTGAATAATGTAGTCTTTTTAAAAAAATTCTGGCATATGAATTATAACTTCATTTGTTTTTGAAACCTATACAAATAGAATAAATAGAATATTATTTTTAAGTTCTATTATCTTTTAGAGTAAAAAATGAATTAGTGGTAGAAATTAGTTAAAGGATGGGACTATACTTGTCAAGTATATATTTATCTTATTCTATTATTCCATGAAGAATTTAATTCTTATACTTTAGTGAAGGGATATTAAAACAAAAAATGTGCTATCCTAATACCATATGTTTTGTTTAACCGATGGTATTTTAAATCATCACAGATTGATGAATTTAAGGACCTCAATTTTAGACTTGTTTGTGATTGATGACCTCAATCACTACCAATAAATATTTACGTTTTCCTCCAATTATATGTCTCTAATTTCCACCAATGTTCTCATACTAGAGATCATAATTTGTTGGTGACCCTTTCATTTCTCGTTTCCTCTTATTAAGACTAAATTTTATTATCCTAATTTCCGATGTGGGGTTTTCCAAAGGTATTTTCTATTTTCAACCTTTTATTTTTGAAAAATAATTTCAAATTACGAGGACATAATTTATTTAATGTGGAAAGAATTTAATACCCCAAGATTTCATATTACATTATTTCTTCAAAGTAATTCAATAACCTGCACTACATGCAACATCGAGTTCTAGCGCACCATAACATACCAAACTAGTCGTTAAAAAGAGGTTATGAATAGTATTAACTGAATCTTGAACATTATATAATCCTTATAATTTTAGAATCTATATTATGAGTTTCTTAAACATAATTTAAGAACAAATACATTTTTTTAGATAAAAAAAGTATTTTTTAAAAAAAATGCAATTTTACCGCCTTTTAATGGCGAAGCCTTTTTGAATCCAATATTTAAAACTTTTATATATTAAATTTGACAACATAAACTTCTTCTTTATAATCAGGACATAATAATTACATTAAAAAATGTTTTGGTTTCATTCTAATAACTCTCATATTTGGGTGAATAGTAAAAAATACTATATTTTAAATAAAAACAAATTTTTTAATAAAAATAATTTATAGTGTTAATTTATACATTTTAATGGTTTGGAAGTATAAATAGATTAAATTTTTACCATTTAATCTGATGATGGTCATTTTATGTAAATTCACTTTGAAATTTGACATAAACAAGTGTCAAACTATTGATAGTTATTATTTCTTAAAAATACGCCTTTTGGTTTTGACAGTGGGAGTTAATTTTAAATTAAGAAATGAAACTTATATGTTTTGAATTTTGTAAAATATACTTCATTATTTAATTTTTAATATCAAAATTAGCATAGGGTTATTTTTTTGTATTTTTCTAAAAACTTTTATTTTTTGATAAATAGTGAAAACCCTGAGTTATAGTTTAAAAACGAATTTTTAGTGAAATAATTATTTATTTTATTTAAATTTATTTTAGGTAAAAACAGATACATAATACCTATATAAGTTAAATGTAATTCATTGGTGTCCGTTTATAATAATTTTAGATATATAAACATTTTATTGAACTTTTCACCATCTTTTACCCACCTCCTATCTGAATTTGAAAATTCCCATAAAACTTAATTTTACCACTTCTGCGAGTAGAATTTAGAAAATCCGAGAGACACAGTTAATATCAAGTTGTAAAATGTGGTTCAATAAGATAAAAATATTTTTTGGTGAATAGTAACTTTTAACTTTTATTTACCAAGGTTAAAAGTAAATAGGGTAATTAGGGGTAAAAATGATATTATTATTACCCTAACACATGTTCTAATTCTATTGGATAAGTGTAATTCAACCTAAAATAACCTTATTAATAAAATATGACCCCTTAGGTCCACTTGGATTAGATTAAGTCATTTGTTATTATTTAATTTAAAAAAGAGTTAAAAGAGTTAAAATCATATTTTAATATCTAAACCATTTTTAATATAGTGTTATACATAAGATAAATTCGACTATAAATATTCATTAGAAAGATAAAAATATTTCCTACATAATGGCATTTTATTTATAATTTTCAGATATTAAATAATTAAATTTATTTATGACACAATGATGATGCAATATTTTCCTTATTAATGAAAGAATCAAATAAAAAGTATTATAAATGTTAAAATAAATAATATTTTAATATTTTGATTCCATATACAAATTTTCTAGGTTACTATTGAATTTTAGGATTGATTAATCAAATTTAGTTTGAATTAATAAAGTTTTTATGACTTTAACAAAAATAATTTATTAAATAGTTTCAAAATTGACATAAAAGAGTTTTTAAAACATATATATTATTATTAATTTATTTAATATTCCTAAAATTATAAGGTTCATCCAAAAGACATATATGATGATTGGTATGTCATTAATGAACCACATGGTGTTCTCTTGGTAGTATATAGTAAATTTATTAACCACATAATATAAAAATACAAAGAGACATGGTAAATGTCAATCTAATTAACTAAGAGTTAAATCTAAAAGATAATGTTAATATAGTGACCCAAACCTGTCTCAAACCTATTGGTTGAGTGGTTTTCTACACATCCCCACCTTAGACAATAAATAATCCAGTTTTATGCCATTATAAATCAAATATAAATTTATTATAAAATAATACTTTAAGTTTTTTTTAAAGATCCCTTCCCCCCCCCCTTATAAAAGGGCACCACTTATAAGCAATTCCTCATACCTTCAAACCCTTTTGGTTTGGCCAAACCATGCCAAAATATTCTCTCAACATCCCTCACTTCAAACTAGAGGCATTATTCTGATCATAAATCCAAACTAAGGAGCCCTTTTGATCAAATCAAAAGGAAGAACCTGAAGAAGAGGTAATTATTTCACCACCCTCTTTCATGTTCCTTTATTCTTCCACTTATTATTTCTTTGTTATTTCAATTATAAAATAATAACTCCTACTATTATGTTATTATAAATATTTCACAACTATATTCAATGTTATATCCATCTTATGAATGATAACGTCACCATGCATGGGTACGTACGATTTACTATCTCCACGCGGTGGTGTAATTTGTTATTCAACACTATGTTATTTGGATGGATATAATGATGAGTAATATGTTTATAAATAATGAAAATAACATGATAATATCTCTGTAAAATTAATATAACATCCAATTCCACACATTTAAGAAATGATATTGTCGGTCGTGCGTACATACGGATTACCGTCTCCACGACGCGATGAGATTCATTTCTATATTCACCATTCATCGATGATTATAAAAATATATATTAGTAATATGTTTGTAATATATGACATAATAATTCTACTGGAGATATATATATATATATATGTATTACATATATTTTATTCACTTAGTTCTGTTCAATACGTTATAAAAACATAAACAACCTTTATGCGTACGTACGGACTACCGTCTCCATAAACGGTGTTTTCTATTTCATATATATGTCTATTATACATATTTATATTCTAAATATATATGATATATAAATCAGGTTTTATATTATGGAAGTATTTAAATCATGATCTAAGTGATACAATCAAGAGTAACAAGTTAAAACAGGTATGATAAAGAAAGCGATTATTACCCAAAATGTTAATTTAACATGGAAATTATTATTAAATGGGTAGTATAAAGTTATAAATGAATAATGTATGACATCATAAATATTAACATGGTTCTTGTATAATTTAATAACATAATATGGTCTTCATACAGAAGGTTAAACATACCCTCGACTAAAGGAAGGTGAAAGGTAAGGGGTTTTCATCTCACTCCATATTCCCGTGATATTCGTGCCATATTCCCACTATTACCTTTTTTGTGGTGCATGTACTGACCATAATTGTATTCTTTGTGTAATACACTTTAATTTATGTGTATTTACATATTCATTGTATGATACCTCTTTCATGGGGTGTATGTTTTATATGTTACCAAATTGGTAAGGATTAATTTCACAATCTCTTTATTATACGTGATGTTTTTACATAAGTATCTAATGGGACAAATTTATTATTCATGTCCATGTTTCATGAAAGATTTTTCAAAGGGATTTTTTTAATTAACTTTTTACAAAAACATAATTTGAAATTATTTAAATATTTATACTTCTTAAATCTTTCTCATTAATGTCAATGTCTTCAAAATGGTTTTTAAGGATTACTTATATAGACATGAATGTTTTTAAAAGTTTAATTTCTTTCAAAAGTATCAAAGTGGTATGGGAAAATTTGATCCAAAAATTTCTTTAAATGTATTCCTTTATAAATTGTGTGACTTTTAAATGTTTTCATGATAAAGGGATATTTCTCTCAATGTGTTTTTCAAATCATTTTCATCTATGTCAACATCCTTAGATGGATTATAAACTTGTTTGAAGATGATTTATTATGATAAAAATCATTCATATTGCATTGAAGGTTTTGTGATATGTTTGACTATGGATGTGTTAGATCTATACCATGCATGGTTTAGGGATAAATTATTGACATTTCATATGCTAGTTTTAATATGAATGTTTATGTTATGTTTAAACCTTTTCATATGAAGAATGCATTGGACATAGTAAGTGACAGGTGGAGCTCGCTATAGCTCCTCAATGCATCGGTAGGTCTCATGATACAAACTAGTGTCTTGGCACAAGACCTTGGAAAAATCTTATTTGTAGTCTTGGAACAAGGCCTTGAATATGTGGTTATGATAGTCTGACATTATGCATTCCATCACTATGAAAGTGGTTAGTAATATTGCATGTGATTATTCGACTAGTAGATTATCCATGTGAATATGTAAATGAAATTAACTCATTTTATTTTTGGCATATTATGATGAAGTTATAGTTTAAAAGGATTTTGTTTTAGTTATACACTACCTTAAATGTTTATGCTTATTTATGAAAGATTCTGCTGTATTGTTATTCTTAGTGGGCATCTGAACTCACCCCTTTCACTACTGGAAATTCGAGCTATAGCCACGGTTCTAAACCGTGGCTATAGGCCCACAAACCGTGGCTATAGGTAATAGCCACGGTTTGAGGAACCGTGGCCAAGTTTGGCGTGGCTATAGGCCTAGACCTATAGCCACGGTTCCAAACCGTGGCTTTAACTCTATAGCTACGGTTCAAACCGTGGCTATAGGTTTATAGCCACGGTTAAAACCGTGGCTGTATACCTAATGCCACGGTTTCAACCGTGGCTATACTAAAGGCCGGACAAAATCTATAGCCACGGTTTAAAACCGTGGCATTATGTCTATAGCCACGGTTTAAAACCGCGGCAATACATCAATAGCCACGGTTTTGAACCGTGGCTATAGGGTTTGCAAATTCATAAAAAAAAATACCCCCTGGACACACCCTGGACACCCCCATGCCACCCCCGGCCAGTCCCCCCTGCCAGTACCCCCGGACAGCCCCCCTTGCACCCCCGGACAGCCCCCCGTGCACCCCCGGACAGCCCCCCGTGCACCCCCGGACAGCCCCCCGTGCACCCCCGGACAGCCCCCCGTGCACCCCCGGACAGCCCCCCGTGCACCCCCGGACAGCCCCCCGTGCACCACTGGACAGCCCCCCCGGCCAGCCCCAGCCAGCCCCCCATGCACCCCCGAGCAGCCCCCCGACCAGCCCCGGACAGCCCCCCGTGCACCCCTGGACAGCCCCCCCGGCCAGCCCCAGCCAGCCCCCCGTGCACCCCCGAGCAGCCCCCCGACCAGCCCCGGACAGCCCCCCGTGCACCCCCGGACAGCCCCCAGCCCCCAGCCCCCCCTGCCCCCTGCTTGTCCCCCTGCCAGCTCCCCCCCTGCTAGTCCCCCCCTGCCCCCTGCTAGTCCCCCACTGCCCCCTGCTAGTACCCCCCCCCCCCCGCCACCCCCCCCTTCTTGTCCCCTTGCCAGCCCCCCCCTGCCACCCCCCTGCCAGTCCCCCCTGCCCCCTGACACCCCCCCCTGCTAGTCCCCCTGCCCCTGCTAGTCCCCCACTGTCCCCTGTTAGTCCCCCCCCCCCCCCGCCACCCCCCCCGCTTGTCCCCTTGCCAGCCCCCCCAGCCACCCCCTGCTTGTCCCCCTGCAAGCCCCCCCTGCTTGTCCCCCTGCCAGCCCCACCCCTGCTCCTGCCAGCCCCCCCCCCCTGCCCCCTGCTTGCCCCCCTGCCAGCCCCCCCCCTTCCCCCTGCTTGTCCCCCTTCCAGCCCCCCCGGCCACCCCCCCTGCCCCCTGCTTGCCCCCTGCCGCCACCCCCCCCCCCCCCCTTCCCCCTGCCAGCCCCCCCGCCCTGCTTGTCCCCCTGCCAACCCCCCCTGCTGGACACCCCCCCTGTCCGTGCACCCCCGGACAGCCCCCCGTGCACCCCCGGACAGCCCCCCATGCACCCCCGGACAGCCCCCCGTGCACCCCTGGACAGCCCCCCCGGCCAGCCCCGGCCAGCCCCCCGTGCACCCCCGGACAGCCCCGGACAGCCCCCATGTGCACCCCCGGACAGCCCCCCATGCACCCCCGGACAGCCCCCCGTGCACCCCTTGCCAGCCCCCCCCAGCCACCCCCTGCTTGTCCCCCTGCAAGCCCCCCCTGCTTGTCCCCCCTGCCAACCCCACCCCTGCTCCTGCCAGCCCCCCCCATGCCCCCTGCTTGCCCCCCTGCCAGCCCCCCCCTTCCCCCTGCTTGTCCCCCTTCCAGCCCCCCCGGCCACCCCCCTGCCCCCTGCTTGCCCCCTGCCGCCACCCCCCCCCCCTTCCCCCTGCCAGCCCCCCCGCCCTGCTTGTCCCCCTGCCAACCCCCCCTGCTGGACACCCCCCCTGTCCGTGCACCCCCGGACAGCCCCCCGTGCACCCCCGGACAGCCCCCCATGCACCCCCGGACAGCCCCCCGTGCACCCCTGGACAGCCCCCCCCGGCCAGCCCCGGCCAGCCCCCCGTGCACCCCCGGACAGCCCCGGACAGCCCCCATGTGCACCCCCGGACAGACCCCATGCAGCCCCCATCCCCCCTGCACAGAACCCCGGAAACCCCCTGCCCCCTGCTTGTCCCCCTGCCAGCCCCCCCTGCCCCCTGCTTGTCCCCCTGCCAGCTCCCCCCCTGCCCCCTGCTAGTCCCCCACTGCCCCCTGCTAGTCCCCCCCCCCCCCGCCACCCCCCCTGCTTGTCCCCTTGCCAGCCCCCCCTGCCAGTCCCCACTGCCCCCTGACACCCTCCCTGCTAGTCCCCCTGCCCCCTGCTAGTCCCCCACTGCCCCCTGTTAGTCCACCCCCCCCCCCCCGCCACCCCCCTGCTTGTCCCCTTGCCAGCCCCCCTGCCGCCCCCTGCCAGCCCCCCCTGCTTGTCCCCCTGCCAGCCCCCCCTGCTCCTGCCAGCCCCCCCCCCTGCCCCCCTGCCAGCCCCCCCCCCCTTCCCCCTGCTTGTCACCCTGCCAGCCCCCACGGCCACCCCCCTGCTTGTCCCCCTGCCAGCCCCCCCTGCCCCTGCCAGCCCCCCCCTGCCCCTGCCAGCCCCCCCCCCCCCCCCTTCCCCCTGCTTGTCCCCCTGCCAGCCCCCCCCCCTGCCCCCTGCTTGTCCCCCTGCCAGCCCCCCCCCCCTGCCCCCCTGCCAGCCCCCCCTTCCCCCTGCATGTCCCCCTGCCAGCCCCCCCTGCCCCCTGCTTGTCCCCCTGCCAGCCCCCCCTGCCCCCTGCTTGCCCCCTGCCACCCCCCCCCCTTCCCCCTGCCAGCCCCCCCAGCCCCTGCTTGTCCCCCTGCTAACCCCCCCTGCTGGACACCCCCCCTGTCCGTGCACCCCCGGACAGCCCCCCGTGCACCCCCGGACAGCCCCCCGTGCACCCCCGGACAGCCCCCCGTGCACCCCCGGACAGCCCCCCCGGCCAGCCCCGGCCAGCCCCCCGTGCACCCCCGGACAGCCCCACGACCAGCCCCGGACAGCCCCCCGTGCACCCCCGGACAGCCCCCATGTGCACCCCCGGACAGCCCCCCGTGCACCCCCGGACAGCCCCCCCCGTGCACCCCCAGACAGCCCCCCCCGTGCACCCCCGGACAGCCCCCATATGCACCCCCGGACAGCCCCCATATGCACCCCCAAACAGCCCCCCGTGCACCCCTGGACAGCCCCCCGGCCAGCCCCGGACAACCCCCTGTGCACCCCCGGACAGCCCCCCGACCAGCCCCGGACAGCCCCCCCGTGCACCCCCGGACAGCCCCCATGTGCACCCCCGGACAGACCCCATGCAGCCCCATTCCCCCTGCTTGCCCCCTGCCACCCCCCCCCCCCTTCCCCCTGCCAGCCCCCCCAGTCCCTGCTTGTCCCCCTGCCAACCCCCCCTGCTGGACACCCCCCCTGTCCGTGCACCCCCGGACAGCCCCCCGTGCACCCCCGGACAGCCCCCCGTGCACCCCCGGACAGCCCCCCCGGCCAGCCCCGGCCAGCCCCCCGTGCACCCCCGGACAGCCCCACGACCAGCCCCGGACAGCCCCCCGTGCACCCCCGGACAGCCCCCATGTGCACCCCCGGACAGCCCCCCGTGCACCCCCGGACAGCCCCCCCCGTGCACCCCCAGACAGCCCCCCCGTGCACCCCCGGACAGCCCCCATATGCACCCCCGGACAGCCCCCATATGCACCCCCAAACAGCCCCCCGTGCACCCCTGGACAGCCCCCCGGCCAGCCCCGGACAACCCCCTGTGCACCCCCGGACAGCCCCCCGACCAGCCCCGGACAGCCCCCCGTGCACCCCCGGACAGCCCCCATGTGCACCCCCGGACAGACCCCATGCAGCCCCATTCCCCCCGGACAGCCCCCCGTGCACCCCCGGACAGCCCCCATGTGCAACCCCGGACAGCCCCCATGTGCACCCCCGGACAAACCCCATACAGCCCCCTACCCCCCTGCACAGAACCCCGGGCGTTTATCAAGCGCGCGCAACGCTTAAAGAACGCATAATGAGCCCTACCGCGCAGACCACACGTCCGATTGACGCGCCGTCTGCGCGTGCACGTCGCGAATAATAATGGGATTGTTGTCCTGTGATTTCAGGGCAATCCGATGTCGTCCGCTATGAGTTTGACCGTTAGACGCCTGTTTTGGCCGTTTATGACACCGGAACGGCGTTCCCGGTCACCACGGGCACACGGCACGTCCGATTGACGTGCCGTCTGCTCGACCACATCACAATTCACTTACCCTTTGATTTCGTCCGATTTCAGGCCATTCGGACTTCGTTCGGCCCGTTTGGACCCCCCACGCGCGTTTATCAAGCGCGCGCAACGCTTAAAGAACGCATAATGAGCCCTACCGCGCAGACCGCACGTCCGATTGACGCGCCGTCTGCGCGTGCACGTCGCGAATAATAATGGGATTGTTGTCCTGTGATTTCAGGGCAATCCGATGTCGTCCGCTATGAGTTTGACCGTTAGACGCCTGTTTTGGCCGTTTATGACACCGGAACGGCGTTCCCGGTCACCGCGGGCACACGGCACGTCCGATTGACGTGTCGTCTGCTCGACCACATCACAATTCACTCACCCTTTGATGTCGTCCGATTTCAGGCCATTCGGAATTCGTTCGGCCCGTTTGGACCCCCCCACGCGCGTTTATCAAGCGCGCGCAACGCTTAAAGAACGCATAATGAGCCCTCCTGCGCAGACCGCACGTCCGATTGACGTGCCGTCTGCGCGTGCACGTCGCGAATAATAGTTTGAATGTTGTCCTGTGATTTCAGGTCAATCCGATGCCGTTCGCTATGAGTTTGACCGTTAGACGCCCGTTTTGGCCGTTTATGACACCAGAACGGCGTTCCCGGTCACCGCGGGCACACGGCACGTCCGATTGACGTGCCGTCTGCTCGACCACATCACAATTCACTCACCCTTTGATGTCGTCCGATTTCAGGCCATTCGCAATTCGTTCGGCCCGTTTGGACCCCCCACGCGCGTTTCTCAAGCGCGCGCAACGCTTAAAGAACGCATAATGAGCCCTCCTGCGCAGACCGCACGTCCGATTGACGTGCCGTCTGCGCGTGCACGTCGCGAATAATAATTTGAATGTTGTCCTGTGATTTCAGGTCAATCTGATGTCGTCCGCTATGAGTTTGACCGTTAGACGCCCGTTTTGGCCGTTTATGACACCAGAACGGCGTTCCCGGTCACCGCGGGCACACGGCACGTCCGATTGACGTGCCGTCTGCTCGACCACATCACAATTCACTCACCCTTTGATGTCGTCCGATTTCAGGCCATTCGCAATTCGTTCGGCCCGTTTGGACCCCCCCACGCGCGTTTCTCAAGCGCGCGCAACGCTTAAAGAACGCATAATGAGCCCTCCTGCGCAGACCGCACGTCCGATTGACGCGCCGTCTGCGCGTGCACGTCGCGAATAATAATGGGATTGTTGTCCTGTGATTTCAGGGCAATCCGATGTCGTCCGCTATGAGTTTGACCGTTAGACGCCTGTTTTGGCCGTTTATGACACCGGAACGGCGTTCCCGGTCACCGCGGGCACACGGCACGTCCGATTGACGTGTCGTCTGCTCGACCACATCACAATTCACTCACCCTTTGATGTCGTCCGATTTCAGGCCATTCGGAATTCGTTCGGCCCGTTTGGACCCCCCCACGCGCGTTTATCAAGCGCGCGCAACGCTTAAAGAACGCATAATGAGCCCTCCTGCGCAGACCGCACGTCCGATTGACGTGCCGTCTGCGCGTGCACGTCGCGAATAATAGTTTGAATGTTGTCCTGTGATTTCAGGTCAATCCGATGCCGTTCGCTATGAGTTTGACCGTTAGACGCCCGTTTTGGCCGTTTATGACACCAGAACGGCGTTCCCGGTCACCGCGGGCACACGGCACGTCCGATTGACGTGCCGTCTGCTCGACCACATCACAATTCACTCACCCTTTGATGTCGTCCGATTTCAGGCCATTCGCAATTCGTTCGGCCCGTTTGGACCCCCCACGCGCGTTTCTCAAGCGCGCGCAACGCTTAAAGAACGCATAATGAGCCCTCCTGCGCAGACCGCACGTCCGATTGACGTGTCGTCTGCGCGTGCACGTCGCGAATAATAATTTGAATGTTGTCCTGTGATTTCAGGTCAATCTGATGTCGTCCGCTATGAGTTTGACCGTTAGACGCCCGTTTTGGCCGTTTATGACACCAGAACGGCGTTCCCGGTCACCGCGGGCACACGGCACGTCCGATTGACGTGCCGTCTGCTCGACCACATCACAATTCACTCACCCTTTGATGTCGTCCGATTTCAGGCCATTCGCAATTCGTTCGGCCCGTTTGGACCCCCCCACGCGCGTTTCTCAAGCGCGCGCAACGCTTAAAGAACGCATAATGAGCCCTCCTGCGCAGACCGCACGTCCGATTGACGTGCCGTCTGCGCGTGCACGTCGCGAATAATAGTTTGAATGTTGTCCTGTGATTTCAGGTCAATCCGATGTCGTCCGCTATGAGTTTGACCGTTAAACGCCCGTTTTGGCCGTTTATGACACCAGAACGGCGTTCCCGGTCACCGCGGGCACACGGCACGTCCGATTGACGTGCCGTCTGCTCGACCACATCACAATTCACTCACCCTTTGATGTCGTCCGATTTCAGGCCATTCGGAATTCGTTCGGCCCGTTTGGACCCCCCCACGCGCGTTTATCAAGCGCGCGCAACGCTTAAAGAACGCATAATGAGCCCTCCTGCGCAGACCGCACGTCCGATTGACGTGCCGTCTGCGCGTGCACGTCGCGAATAATAGTTTGAATGTTGTCCTGTGATTTCAGGTCAATCCGATGTCGTTCGCTATGAATTTGACCGTTAGACGCCCGTTTTGGCCGTTTATGACACCAGAACGGCGTTCCCGGTCACCGCGGGCACACGGCACGTCCGATTGACGTGCCGTCTGCTCGACCACATCACAATTCACTCACCCTTTGATGTCGTCCGATTTCAGGCCATTCGCAATTCGTTCGGCCCGTTTGGACCCCCCACGCGCGTTTCTCAAGCGCGCGCAACGCTTAAAGAACGCATAATGAGCCCTCCTGCTTCATGATGTCTTGGGACCGACTCAAATAATATTTGAGTCCACGATCAAGCAGTGCATGGGCAACAGCGGGCAACTAGATTTCTGATGGAACAGCGTAGGTCTCGTGGCAGCGATTTACCACCTCTGTTTGGTCATCCGTTTGCGGGTGGTAGGTCAAGCTGAGTTTTAAGTCAGTGCCTTGGAGTTTGAGCAGTTCAATCCAAAAATGGCTTACAAAAATGGGATTGCGGTCGCTGGAATGCTATGCAAACTGACAATCTCCCACACGAAAACCTCGCCCACACTCCCACACTCTTTGCTGTGTAAGGGTGTTTTAGGGGTAAAAAATGGCCATATTTAGAGAGATGATCAATGATGACCAGAATCACAGTGCAACCACGGGATTAGGGTAGTCCGGTGATAAAATCCATAGAGAGACCCGACCACACCAGCTGGGGAATTTCCAACGGCTGCAACAGGCCAGCCGGATATAGTGTGGAATATTTATTTCGTTGGCATTTGGCCCATTGGCAAACTGTTGAACCGGTATTTTCATCCCGACCCAATATAAATTGGCAGGCAATTTTCTATACGTGCGGCAAAAACCAGAATGACCCCACTACGGAGACAAATGGAACTCATCCAGCAATATGGGCACCCATGGGGACGAACTAGACAGCACCAACCGGCCCTTATAACAGAGGACACCTTGCAGAAAAGAGTAAGTAGGAAAGGAAGGAGCATCTGCTTGCAGAGTGATGATGACTTAGCTGAAAAATGGGTCGTCTGAAACGCCTGTGAGCAAGTGGGGCTGAACCTCCCCCCTGCTGGATGTGGCTGGAGCAGGGCCACATCACGGCGTGACCGCGGCGTGACCGCGGCGTGACCGCAGCGTGTTGGCCCGATCCAGCGACATCCGCGGGGCAGCATCTTCCGACCAGGAGCGAAGGAAGCGGGAGGAGGCTGGAATGTGGGTGAAAGGGGGCTGGTTGCAGGTGTTGGGGGGATGGTGCGGGCTGATTCGAAGGTGGGGGGGCTGTTGCGGGCTGGAATGCTGGTGGCAGCGGGCTGATGACTTTGCTGAAAAATGGGTCGTCTGAAACGCCTGTGAGCAAGTGGGGCTGAACCTCCCCCCTGCTGGATGTGGCTGGAGCAGGGCCACATCACGGCGTGACCGCGGCGTGACCGCGGCGTGACCGCGGCGTGACCGCGGCGTGACCGCGGCGTGACCGCGGCGTGACCGCGGCGTGACCGCGGCGTGACCGCAGCGTGTTGGCCCGATCCAGCGACATCCGCGGGGCAGCATCTTCCGACCAGGAGCGAAGGGAGCGGGAGGAGGCTGGAATGTGGGTGAAAGGGGGCTGGTTGCAGGTGTTGGGGGGATGGTGCGGGCTGATTCGAAGGTGGGGGGGCTGTTGCGGGCTGGAATGCTGGTGGCAGCGGGCTGATGACTTAGCTGAAAAATGGGTCGTCTGAAACGCCTGTGAGCAAGTGGGGCTGAACCTCCCCCCTGTTGGATGTGGCTGGAGCAGGGCCACATCACGGCGTGACCGCGGCGTGACCGCGGCGTGACCGCGGCGTGACCGCGGCGTGACCGCAGCGTGTTGGCCCGATCCAGCGACATCCGCGGGGCAGCATCTTCCGACCAGGAGCGAAGGGAGCGGGAGGAGGCTGGAATGTGGGTGAAAGGGGGCTGGTTGCAGGTGTTGGGGGGATGGTGCGGGCTGATTCGAAGGTGGGGGGGCTGTTGCGGGCTGGAATGCTGGTGGCAGCGGGCTGATGACTTTGCTGAAAAATGGGTCGTCTGAAACGCCTGTGAGCAAGTGGGGCTGAACCTCCCCCCTGCTGGATGTGGCTGGAGCAGGGCCACATCACGGCGTGACCGCGGCGTGACCGCGGCGTGACCGCGGCGTGACCGCGGCGTGACCGCGGCGTGACCGCAGCGTGTTGGCCCGATCCAGCGACATCCGCGGGGCAGCATCTTCCGACCAGGAGCGAAGGGAGCGGGAGGAGGCTGGAATGTGGGTGAAAGGGGGCTGGTTGCAGGTGTTGGGGGGATGGTGCGGGCTGATTCGAAGGTGGGGGGGCTGTTGCGGGCTGGAATGCTGGTGGCAGCGGGCTGATGACTTTGCTGAAAAATGGGTCGTCGGAAACGCCTGTGAGCAAGTGGGGCTGAACCTCCCCCCTGCTGGATGTGGCTGGAGCAGGGCCACATCACGGCGTGACCGCGGCGTGACCGCGGCGTGACCGCGGCGTGACCGCGGCGTGACCGCGGCGTGACCGCGGCGTGACCGCGGCGTGACCGCGGCGTGACCGCGGCGTGACCGCGGCGTGACCGCGGCGTGACCGCGGCGTGACCGCGGCGTGACCGCAGCGTGTTGGCCCGATCCAGCGACATCCGCGGGGCAGCATCTTCCGACCAGGAGCGAAGGGAGCGGGAGGAGGCTGGAATGTGGGTGAAAGGGGGCTGGTTGCAGGTGTTGGGGGGATGGTGCGGGCTGATTCGAAGGTGGGGGGGCTGTTGCGGGCTGGAATGCTGGTGGCAGCGGGCTGATGACTTAGCTGAAAAATGGGTCGTCTGAAACGCCTGTGAGCAAGTGGGGCTGAACCTCCCCCCTGTTGGATGTGGCTGGAGCAGGGCCACATCACGGCGTGACCGCGGCGTGACCGCGGCGTGACCGCGGCGTGACCGCGGCGTGACCGCAGCGTGTTGGCCCGATCCAGCGACATCCGCGGGGCAGCATCTTCCGACCAGGAGCGAAGGGAGCGGGAGGAGGCTGGAATGTGGGTGAAAGGGGGCTGGTTGCAGGTGTTGGGGGGATGGTGCGGGCTGATTCGAAGGTGGGGGGGCTGTTGCGGGCTGGAATGCTGGTGGCAGCGGGCTGATGACTTTGCTGAAAAATGGGTCGTCTGAAACGCCTGTGAGCAAGTGGGGCTGAACCTCCCCCCTGCTGGATGTGGCTGGAGCAGGGCCACATCACGGCGTGACCGCGGCGTGACCGCGGCGTGACCGCGGCGTGACCGCGGCGTGACCGCAGCGTGTTGGCCCGATCCAGCGACATCCGCGGGGCAGCATCTTCCGACCAGGAGCGAAGGGAGCGGGAGGAGGCTGGAATGTGGGTGAAAGGGGGCTGGTTGCAGGTGTTGGGGGGATGGTGCGGGCTGATTCGAAGGTGGGGGGGCTGTTGCGGGCTGGAATGCTGGTGGCAGCGGGCTGATGACTTTGCTGAAAAATGGGTCGTCTGAAACGCCTGTGAGCAAGTGGGGCTGAACCTCCCCCCTGCTGGATGTGGCTGGAGCAGGGCCACATCACGGCGTGACCGCGGCGTGACCGCGGCGTGACCGCGGCGTGACCGCGGCGTGACCGCGGCGTGACCGCGGCGTGACCGCGGCGTGACCGCGGCGTGACCGCGGCGTGACCGCGGCGTGACCGCAGCGTGTTGGCCCGATCCAGCGACATCCGCGGGGCAGCATCTTCCGACCAGGAGCGAAGGGAGCGGGAGGAGGCTGGAATGTGGGTGAAAGGGGGCTGGTTGCAGGTGTTGGGGGGATGGTGCGGGCTGATTCGAAGGTGGGGGGGCTGTTGCGGGCTGGAATGCTGGTGGCAGCGGGCTGATGACTTAGCTGAAAAATGGGTCGTCTGAAACGCCTGTGAGCAAGTGGGGCTGAACCTCCCCCCTGTTGGATGTGGCTGGAGCAGGGCCACATCACGGCGTGACCGCGGCGTGACCGCGGCGTGACCGCGGCGTGACCGCGGCGTGACCGCGGCGTGACCGCAGCGTGTTGGCCCGATCCAGCGACATCCGCGGGGCAGCATCTTCCGACCAGGAGCGAAGGGAGCGGGATGAGGCTGGAATGTGGGTGAAAGGGGGCTGGTTGCAGGTGTTGGGGGGATGGTGCGGGCTGATTCGAAGGTGGGGGGGCTGTTGCGGGCTGGAATGCT
This sequence comes from Viscum album, assembly GCA_963277665.1. Classification (NCBI taxonomy): domain Eukaryota; kingdom Viridiplantae; phylum Streptophyta; class Magnoliopsida; order Santalales; family Viscaceae; genus Viscum; species Viscum album. The sequence goes on from OY728156.1 coordinate 46,742,851, forward strand.
GGTGGCAGCAGGCTGATGACTTTGCTGAAAAATGGGTCGTCGGAAACGCCTGTGAGCAAGTGGGGCTGAACCTCCCCCCTGCTGGATGTGGCTGGAGCAGGGCCACATCACGGCGTGACCGCGGCGTGACCGCGGCGTGACCGCGGCGTGACCGCGGCGTGACCGCGGCGTGACCGCAGCGTGTTGGCCCGATCCAGCGACATCCGCGGGGCAGCATCTTCCGACCAGGAGCGAAGGGAGCGGGAGGAGGCTGGAATGTGGGTGAAAGGGGGCTGGTTGCAGGTGTTGGGGGGATGGTGCGGGCTGATTCGAAGGTGGGGGGGCTGTTGCGGGCTGGAATGCTGGTGGCAGCGGGCTGATGACTTTGCTGAAAAATGGGTCGTCTGAAACGCCTGTGAGCAAGTGGGGCTGAACCTCCCCCCTGCTGGATGTGGCTGGAGCAGGGCCACATCACGGCGTGACCGCGGCGTGACCGCGGCGTGACCGCGGCGTGACCGCGGCGTGACCGCGGCGTGACCGCGGCGTGACCGCGGCGTGACCGCGGCGTGACCGCGGCGTGACCGCGGCGTGACCGCGGCGTGACCGCGGCGTGACCGCGGCGTGACCGCGGCGTGACCGCGGCGTGACCGCGGCGTGTTGGCCCGATCCAGCGACATCCGCGGGGCAGCATCTTCCGACCAGGAGCGAAGGGAGCGGGAGGAGACTGGAATGTGGGTGAAAGGGGGCTGGTTGCAGGTGTTGGGGGGATGGTGCGGGCTGATTCGAAGGTGGGGGGGGCTGTTGCGGGCTAGAATGCTGGTGGCAGCGGGCTGAAATGAAGGTGGAAGGGGTCGTGCAATGACACGAATGGGCAGAGTGAGAATATCGGATTGATCATCGGATGGAGTACACTGTAATCAGAGGAAAGAATATGCGCTGTGAGAATACAATATGCAATGGAGGATCATCGGATGGTCCAATAAAATTGTACGCTAAGTAGACACCCTATTGAGAGCTTCACCTGGATTCAAACAGCACAACCATTAATCTCATAGTGATTAATTATTGATTTTCACAAATAACTCAAATGATCCAGCATGATAGTTGGTAAGAAATATTTAGATGTGAATACACTTTTTGAAAGTCAATTTGGCATTCTGAATTTCATTGACACCTCATTTTAATTATCTCCGATTGACGTGCCGTCTGCGCGTGCACGTCGCGAAGACTACCATGCTTTCAAATTCAGGCCAACTAGTGTGTACAGGTAAATAAAGAAGCCAATGATAAAGATTTTAGCACCCCTACAACCGAAAAAGCACATTCCAGTAGAGGGAATAAGGGTCCCTATAGGAGAAACTACAGTCTAGAAAGAAAAAACCACATCTAGTTGCTTATTATTGTCCAACGAGTGGTTTTTTTGATGAATACATACAAAATTAAATACATACCCGCAAGTAAATACATACAAAATTAAATACAGAATTAAATACATACAAAATACATACCGAATACATACCTGCAACTAGAGAATCCATACATACCTACAACTAGAGACTCCATACATATAGAATTGAATACATACAGAATACATACAAAATACATACAGAATACATACAGAATGCATAACTACAACTAGAGACTCCATACATAAAGAATACATACATACTTGCAACTAGAGACTCTATACATATAGAATACATACCTGCAATTAGAGACTCCATTCCTCCCTCAATTAAAAATACATACAGAATTAAATAGATACATGAATTCAGAATACATACAGAATTGAATACATACCTACAAGTAAATACATACAGAATTCAGAATTAAATTCATACATGAAAGTATTATAACACATAATTCATACCTGTAAGTAAATACATACAAAATTCAGAATTGAATTCGGAATTCAGAATTGAATACATGCCTGCAAGTATTATAACAAATAATACATATCTGCAAGTAAATACATATAGATTTCAGAATTGAATTTAAAATTCAGAATTGAATACATACCTGCAATTACAACACATAAGTCATATCTTCAAGTAAATACATACAAAATTTAGAATTGAATTCAGAATTCAATACCTGCAAGTATAAAACATAATTCAGAAGGTAATTAAATACATACATAATTGAATTTATATTTTTCATTAAAACAGGATGAAAAATTTGGTTGATGTTGAATTAATAAAACAAAACAGTGGAAAAGAAATTAAAATGATGCAACGCCGAACCAGATGTTTGAAAAAAATCATATTTGACTTAAAACCAGCATTCAACACAAAGACAATCTGGTAGAATTCAATTAAATATGAACATTGAATAGCAACTGTTAAATAGAGATATTTAAATCGATGATGAACTGGTATTTTTAAGCCAAATCAATAGATTCAAAGAGAGTTGAACATCTACCAGTCAAGAAACAACTCAGAGGAAGGAATTTGGAGAATAATACCTCACTCAAACCCCCATCACGATTTAGACTTGGAGGGGAGTCCGTCGGCGTCGGGGGAGGCGCTGTCTTCCGGGGAGGGGGGGAGGCGCGGTCGTCCGGGGAGGGGAGTGCATCGGGGGAGGGGAGTGAGTCGGGGAGGGTTCCGTAGGAGTGAGTCCGGGGAGGGGGGAAGCGCAGCGAGGAGGCGTCGGGGAGGAGGGGCGAGGAGGGCGCGACGGCGCGGCCACGAGGAGGGCGCGGCGAGGAGGGCGCGGCGAGGAGGGCGCGGCGAGGAGGGCGCGGCGAGGAGGGCGCGGCGAGGAGGAGATGCCGTCGGGGAGGAGGGCTGTGGATCGGGGAGGAGGAGGAGCCCGATAAAAGATCGGGAGAATAAAAGGATAGCCACGGACAAAAATTTAACCGTGGCCTAATAAGGGCTATAGCCACGGACCTATAAAACCGTGGCTATAGGTCCGTGGCTATAGCCCCAATTTCTAGTAGTGTTTCTATGTTTTATTTTTCCAAGGATTTCAAGAAGTATTTTTTGATTGATATACAGGGTTAATCCAAGGGAATAATGGCATTCATAAAAGATTATTTATGTTGTTTTGTATGTTAGTGTAATGTAACATTCATGTATGTAATCTATTTTCCAAGACTGCTAAACCATTTGGTCCTTTGCGACATTATTCCATGTAATCATGCCAATGTATTAAAATAATGCACCGACTCTGGGTAACTTGGGTCGGGGTGTTACAAACTTCCCCCTCAGTGTGTGGGCACACTTTTAGTCCAGTTTCATATCACAAGAAAAAACCAATATGAGAAGGGAATCTTGATATCCAAACTCTCTCACAGCCAAACCATACCCTAAGGATAAGGCTTCATGGTCATTCTAACATCACATTTCTCAAACCAATATATATAAGGAGGAAATAATTACACTGAACCTCTTATAAAAGCTAAACCACATTTTCAGTAGGGAGGTCCAATGGATAATCACATAATTCACTATTACAAGGAGGGAAAACCAATAGAAAGCCTCTCAAATGAGTTGAATAACCCCATAGGGCATGGTTCTATATAAAATATTGTACAACAACATGCACAACAACTAATATGAGTTGTAATTACAATAGGAACCCTATAAAACTGTACAAACCACACTGTAAATAGGTGGATCTAATTGATGAGTACAATTCCACAAATATATTTTCATTTGACATCCCAACTCTCAGTTGGTTTATTCATATATTCTAAAAGATATTATCCACCTACCACTATGAAAAATCTACCCAATACCATATCTATCACATATACAAACATTAAATATCATTATATATTCTCATATCTCATATAAGTGTGTCCACCTGGTTCTAAAAACCTAAAAAGGTGACTTTTCATCTATACCAACAAGCACTCATTGCCCCATAGTAACTTATTTTCTTAAAAATACTATATGACGAAAACCTGAAAAGGATAGTCTATTTTTTATTCTAATTTATATAATACAACATGGTCCCTCTAATTAGGGAACAATTCAATCTAACTCACACCATGCCACATGGGAATAAAATTACATGTCACCAACAAAATTTCCACAACCAATAATGGGATCCATCTCACATCTCACATAGGAGTCATTTCAATCCCCCCATCTTGGGAAAACCATCCATGGAGCACTATATCAAGATATGGAAGAGCTATCTTGATCCCGACACAGGAAAAGTTGCTAATTCCTCCCTCAAGAGGGTGTTTCTTATGATCCATGATACTTATAACCATATCACTAAACAATTATAAGCCTAAACCTATCATTCATACCCAATATGACTAAATAATAAACCCTAGGATATTTACAACTCATCCAAAATCCATGTGCTTCCCTAGTTTTCTCATAAACCCAACTGATATTTTTAGTTCATGGAAATATAGTCTCCAATAACATCCAAAATACCCAAAATTTAATTATTATACTATTCTAACTCTAAGAGACTCAATTATATCCTTTATATTCACCTAAATAAATCTTAGTCTTTTACCATTTTATTCAAAAATACATGTTCATGCATGTGTAATTTTTTTTACATAAACATGAACATTGTTTTGTATTAGTAAGACAACTAACCAAAAAAGGGAGTTCACTTCCTTACCATGCATGTACATTCCTTTTCTAATGTCATAACAATACCTGAGACATTATTTAAACTACAAACCCCAAAATATTAATTATATATATTTATAATTAATTATTAAATTTTAACAATTGAGTCACAATCACTTAAAAAATCACCCAGAAACACCCACCATAGAAACTAAAAAATACCCTATATGTTCAGCCTCCCTTGATAAATTCTCTCCAAGATGATAAAATAACCCATAATATCATGATGATTTTACCAATTTTAGTGGAATAAATATCTAAGAAATACTAAAATTGATGTCCAATTAAAAGAAATAATAATAGAGTAAGAAGAGGAAAATAATACTCTAAATAATTGTGGTAAATTCACAAGAATGACCCCTCACTAAGGTTAAACCATGATAGAATGAAATTGGAATGATCTAATTAAAATGGACCCACACACCTCTTTACTATAAATTATGATAGGTTATGAACTAGAAAATATTGGTCAACACATTTCTATATAAATATAGAGAATTTCCCCATCACGAAATGACCCATATGGCTTATAACATGATTCCTATAATAAAACCCCCTCAAGAAATGACCCCTTGAGACATAGTGTGGCACACCTCACTCATGAAGAATGAATATTTGTAACTCTAGCCTTCATGTTGTCTCCACATTCCTTCATGATGAAATGAACTTATAATGACTGGAATCTATAGAGTGTCCATCAACCTCATTATACAACCCATAAAAATTTGAGCCTCATTATAGAAAGACCTCAAGGACTATGGTGTAGAAATCCTTCAATAATTTTTTTTTAAAGGAAATTTGTAAGGGTTCTCATTACTTCTACTCTAGTGTCAATATCATGGAATGGAAAACTCATTTACAATGTGATAATATATGTTAGTGTTCTTACATTTTTGTAATATCCAGTATAAATGTCACATAATAGTGTTCCTCCCCATGCCGCGACGTGATCCCCATGCCCCATAGATCTAACCAAAATATTAGGGGTCATTTTTAAGTTGTGATACCCTATCCATAATGTTACTTATCTTGACACTTATGTGTACATACACAACAGAAAAACTACCATTCCATGACATACACTAGTCATAGTATCTCTTTCATCCTCTATAATGTAGTACCTCCCTGTCAATAATGTGATTCCTTTATAAAACCCTCATAATAGGGTTCCACTCAATTTTTATGGAAATGATAAGACACATATTGAAAAATCTCTACAATGGGGTCACCCAAAACCTATTTTAAAATAAAAAATTCATATTTTATCTAATAAAAATGTCTTATAAATTTATGCATCATTAAATAATCATGTTAAAAACATAAATATATAATTGGTATAAAAAACATGAAGAGAAAATATAGAAACACTTATATTGAGAAAATTCATTTCATTATTTTAGTTTAATAGTAATATTTAAAAAAGTAATTTAAAATATATAATACTATTTAAATATCATATAAAAATCTGTAAAATAAATTTCTATTTCAAAAAAATTATGATGTGTGTTTTAACAAATATGTTTTAATTGTTTTGTTTATAAAAAACATCATCATAGGTATATTGAGCCAGTAGTGTGAATGAGAGTTGGTTGGAAATGGACTATGTAGTTTGGTATGTGTACATGCCTTTAGTACACCATTAATAATTAATTAGCATAGCCTTAACAATTATATATTATAATGTGATGCTATGTGTTACGAAATTTTTTGGATGGCCATGAGAACATTCCCTGCGATAGACCATTGGTATATTACCCCACCTAACATTGACCGAAGCACATAAAATGATTGTTGTGGATTAATTATAATAGGAAGATTAGGTTACACATATTGGAATTGATTTTTGTAATTTCACTTTTCATATAGTCATACAAATATGTATATCATATAGGAACTCTATTGGTGGTAACATATTGAGGACATTATCAAATCCAACATGATCCCTCTAGGATGCATGTGGAATTTAAAGATCATGATATAGGAAGGTTAAACGGATATATTTTTGGATCTTAGTGGTAGGAGGTGTATCCAATATACAGTAAATTTAGTAGTGGATTTTAGGAGCTATACTGGGTGGTTCTTTAGTGCTACTCCAAGGTTGTTTTTTGGATTATTTATTTGTGTTTGTGTTTTATTGACCTAAAAAAGTACCAATTATATATTTTACGACTTATAAGTCAATACATATAATTATTTTTCATTCCATGTGTTATTTCCAATAATTTTTTTATTTTCAAATTTTTTATGCTTTCATGATTATTATATTATTTACTATTTTATTTTTTAAGTGTAAAATTTTCCCTATATCACCCCTTATACACTCGATGTTACTCAAAAATCTATTATAAATGGTGTAATACCTCATTTATGAAATCTTATATCCAATTCTAATGACATATAATTTATATACTAGTTTTGATATCGACTGTGTGACTCAAATTTTAACATCCATAATTACAATATTAATAAAAAACATTGAGTCATTCACATACACAAGACTATTTTGGGATTAGATATTAAGAGAATTAGAAATACCTTTAAATAACAAAATACTTAACTTTCCCATACAATGTATATTTTCTCACTAAACCAAGGATTATTTATTTTACAATAGGTATTCAAAATTTCCAAAAAATTCTCCACACATGATACCCATCTATACATATCATTATTAATAATATTTTTATAACCCATAGAAATGGGGAAAAATAAAGGGTGAGCTCAAATTACTTGTAAGGGGTAAAATACAACAAAATATGTTATGGAATGAAAAATTCATGAATAATATGAAAAGAATAATTAATAGTAATATAAATTTATATAACTAATAACATGAGAATTTAATGTATCCATGGATAATTTTATAATGTAAACATTCACATGGATAACAATAGCTGATTTCATCATTATGGAATTAATAATTCTATACATCATAAACATAATTCCATGTCCTTGTTAAAAATATCATATATAAATGGATGTGGTTTAAAGAAAATGGATATTAAAGTTTTTTTCATGAGGCCTACCAATTTCTCTAGAGGATATATATTTTTTGGAACCAACCTAAACAAATTAAGTCTAATGTATTTATCTTATAAAGGGTTGAATAAAATTTTTAATAAATAACCAATATATATTAGTAATGAATAAACATCTATTTGTAAATAAAACATATATGGATTTTAATGTTTCCCCAATCAATAAATTGAATTTATACCTTGGTAAGAATTGGTATAACTGACACCATATTGAGTAATGAAAATTCAATTGTGTTAATACAAGGAAACAAAATAAATGAATTTTCAATTTTATAATAAATATATCCAAAAAATTAAATAATATTGATATGAATAGGAAAAATAAATTCAAGAGAGATATGAAGAGTGACAGAGAACACAAACCTTATAAAAAAAGTTAGGTATGAACTATAAATTCATGATATAATTTAGTGGGAAATACATGAAACATAACTCAGAAAGAGATATGTTATTCAGAATATGAGAGGAAAAAAATAAGTGAAATTGTTATAATTTTTCACAAAAATAATTTCATATTCTTATAAAAAAACTTATAATCCACCTCAAAAAACCATTTTCATGGAGGTGAAAATACATGTTTTAAAATATTAATTAAAATTAAGAGTAAAAATTTAATCTTGGAAATTCAATGAAGTTAAAAATAGTAAATGTGTAATGTATGATCGAAATATAATTAAGTGGAATAAAACCCCATTATTTGTTCTTAATCAACATTAACCATTATTTTTATAAAAAATATCAAATAATGGGGATGAGTTTATAATTAAAAAATGATGGAATCATATAAATAAACATTAATTATAATTAATTTTCATGATAGTAGTAAAATTGATTCACCTTAAAGTTGTTAAGAACTATTCATTTTACACTATCATAAATAACATTATAAATGACCATGAAGAAAGCATTAAAAAATACATTTTTAAATTGTTATAAAGAAGGTACAAGTAAGTAGAAAATTTACATAATAAATAATTGATGATTATAAATTATTTTTTATAACAAAATAAATAATAAGGATATAAATTAAAAATATTTCCTATAATAAAGTATAAATAAGGTTAAGTACTCATATAAGCAATAATTTGGTTGAATTGAAAACCTAAGGGAGGTTAAATTCCCAGGAGACTTATAAAAATAGGAAAATAAATAGGGAATAAAATATAATATAATAATATAGTGGAATATAAAAACAATATAAGGACAAAGTTGAATAATAAAGGTTATTATATAATGAATGTAAATTTAGTTAATAACTACAATCCCTACGACTTAGTCATTTCTTGTATCAAATGATAAGAAATGGGAGTGATTAAATAAAAGTGAAATTCCATATTACAAAATCTATTTAATATATAATAATTCAATAAGTAAGTATTTAAACCATATAAAATTAAATTGGTTTATAAAAAGAAGTCAATCTCAAGGAATTAAAATTAAGACCATGAATCCTTACTTCAGGTGGAATTTTTTTTTATGTTCATGTATCCTATATTAAAAACAAAATATTATTAAAATATTATTAAAAAAGTGAATTATATTATTTTTTTTCATTCTTCATTAGTAATAATCATTATAATTTAATTATTATTTTTCATTTGAAGAGTTAATGTCATGAATACATTCATATTTTGAATTGTGCCATTATGTTTCAATCTAATGAAATTGGATCTTCGTATTATATGTCTAGAAACAAATTAGAAATTCACAATGTAATGGAAGGTAAAATGGTCGAAAATAATTATATCATGGTATTAGTGAAGATTAATTTCTTAATGTAGGGATATTAATATGAATTAATCCTTCATTATGATTTATAATGAGTTTGTGAATTTCAAAAGCACACCCCATGAGAGAGTCAAACCAGGTGTGCAGTTATGATTTCTTATCATAAACTAAGATAAGATATATATAATACCCATAAATCCATTATTTTGGTTATTCATCTAACGTTCTTAATATCCAGACCTTGTTTCCCTTTTTTTGTATCCATAAAGTTACAATATTATTAAGAAACCACACTCTCTTTACATTAACAAAATTTTATGATGTTATATGGAAATTTGGGTATTTGAGAATTATAATTACTTATTAATCTAACATTATGATATATAATAGTCATATGTCACTGAATCATAACATTTCATAAATGTAAAGTATCAAAAAATTGTTTTTACTAGAATAAAATGTTATTTAGGTTCCATAATGTCAAATATAAGTCTCAAAATTCATCTTAATATTTTATAATTCATTATTTTAATCCTTAAATACATTTCTGATCAAATAAAAGTCTTATTGAATTTCCAATTATGTGTTACATCATAATGAGTCATAAAATTTGGGGGTATTGTGAAAATTATATATTTATTACTGTTCACTACACAATCAACTTCTTTAGAAAAATACCAAAATTTAACGCAAAGTTAATTTTTAAATGTTGATTCTAAAGATTAATTAAAATCTATAATATTTAAAAATTTAAATTAATGAATTAAAATTTTAAATATAAATATATAATATAACAAAAAACTATTTCTATTAATGAAAATGGCTTTTAATATTTAAGTGTAATTTATATTATTTAATATTAATTAATTAATTAATGAGTGTTAATATATTATTTTTCACATTGAAAATTTAATTTTAATAATCTTTTAAATGATTTAAATTTAATTTATTTAGATAAAAAATCAATTTTTTAGAAAATACAATTTTATGAACAATATAAATTTTTAATAATAAATTATTTTAATAAAACCTAACAATTAAAATTTTCCAATTCATTAGTATTAGATCACATTAAATTGTCCTTTAAAATAATAATAATAAAGTATAAATAATTATAATAAAACAAATTAATTATCTTTTACTTTCATGAGGTTTTACTCTTCTTATAATTTTATTATTGATATCTTACATTTTATTATAATTATGTATTAATATTTATAATGAATTTTAAAATATATCATGTTTTATTTTGGTGTGGTGTTTCATGAAATAAATTTTATTTAACATTATTTGTTAGAAATTAATAGGCACTATAATCTGTATGCGCTACATACATAGAGACTCACCTGAGGTTAATGGGTCTCTAGATTTGGTGTTATTTGGGTGATTCAGGATGGGGATGATATAAGTTAGAATCAGATTTGGTTGAAGATAAAATGAATATAAAGGTTCTTATATTGCATTAGTTTGAGTTTAGTTCCACGTTTACATGGGGAACATAGATTTATATTTTTTATTTCACGGTTATAATTGAGTTACTTTATTTGGGTAAATTGGTATTTGATGTTATTGACATATATTTCATAATCATGTACCCGAGAGTAAATAGGTGGTACTCATGCATCATTCTAGGTATGAAGGGATCACAAAACATTTGTTTTCTTTCTTTTGGTTTCTATTTTTCTTCTATTTACGATCTTATAAAAGGGGTTTGGTGATATAAAGTATCAAGAACGACATATATGGTGTTTTCTAATATTGATTCTTGGTTGAATTCTTCCCAGTTAAACCAATTTGTTTTTTTGGTGTTATCAGGTATGTATAACATACATTTTTGTGGTGTGTGTGATACTTATCACTGACATTATTATAGGGTTCTTGGTTAGATGATACGATATGTATCTATGAGTAGATGTGTGTATTAATGAGTGTTATTTGATTCTTTTTACAAATTTATATATAAGGATTATTATATATCTTTTGTGTATGGTATATGTATTGTAGAAATATTTCACATCGATAGCCTCTGTTGAAGTGGAAGGGCTTGAATATATGGTGTCACCAAGGTGTGAACTATATGGGATCCTTGAGGGTGGACCCAAGGTTACTTTATATCAGATTAAGTTTATTCAAAAGACCATTTTTTTATTGAGACACCACCAGGAAAAAAAGTAATTCTAGAGGTGTATATAATCTATGGAATAGAGAATTTTTTTTGGGATTTAAAAGTATAGAAAGGTTTTATTTGTGGTGAGTTTATTTAATAATTTTTATTAGAGATTGCGATGGGAAACCAAGTCCCTGATTTCATAAACATGATGTAGTTGGAGACATAAATCATGGAATATGATACAATATTTTTATATTTTTTATGGTTTTGGATGATATTAGAGGGAGACAAGATCACTAAGGTGTAGAGTTTTGAGGATGGTTTATGGAATGTCATTAGAGTAGATATTAATATCTTATGGTTGTCCTCAATTTCTATGGTGGTGAACTAGAAATTAATCATGGATATGAACTTGACTGATGGGAGCATATATAAATTGTTAGTAGTAGCAACTAAAAATAGTAGCAAGACTATAGGTAGTCTGATGTTTGGTCAGGTGGAGACCCAGAAGTGTGTTTAGTGTAGTTGATAGATGTTTCCGCCATAGACTGGGATTTTAGTGAGGTGTTAATTGTGAGGTAAATAGAACACAATTGGGCCTAGTATGATAGACCACTGATGAAATTATGAGAGTGTGGCTAGATGGGTAAGTCAGAGTGTTTTTTAAAATGGCATTCAAATCAGCTGGAGGTCAAGAATCATTCCATTAATTTGCTTCTGAGGTTGTACAGAAAGAAATTCTAGGAGTAAAAATATAGAAATTTTCTACACATGTGGGTCATGGTAGTGGACATGTTTCCCAGTATTAGGGGATGTGGCTGATATTGTGTTTGACTTTATAGGGAGGATAAACATAGGATAGTCTGTCTTCTGGTTAGTTTCATATAATATAACAAACTTATTTTTAGTAGACCAGTGAGTCAATAACAATATAGGACATATAATGAGAATGTTAGTTTTTTGTTTTTCATGATGGATACTATTGAATGATGTGGATATGTCTGAAATGGTATGACCCATTTTTGGTTGAGGTATAGAAATTTTGTGTAATGTATAGTAACAATATTTGTGATGACATGTGGTTTTGTGTGGTATAAAGTTTTTGAGGTATTTGGGATTATGATTGATGTTGTGAAATAATTGTTCCATATAAGCTTTTTGTGGTGGTAAGAGGTTGTTTATTCGTATGGTGGGGAGTGACAGTTGGTGGTATCCATCTATTTTAGCTGTTTAGACATGGTATTCAAGAGTAGGTAGATGTGATCAACATCATCTTGAGGTTTTAAGAGTATTATGAGTGGGATAGAGGGGATTTAGTAGATGTTGTTCATTATTTGGAATATGAACACTCAATGATTAATTGGAATATAGTGGGGAGTTTTTGGAAAACTGGGTATTTATGTGCAAAAATTTGAGTACAAGAGTATACTGAATATTATTTTTTTGTGGTTGTGGATGTAGGGGTGTTCTATTAGGATGTGTGTGTTGTTTCGGGAAGTCTACCTAGGCCCGAGGATGAATATCTATTTTAGGTTCATAGTCATGTAATATCCAAGGTATCCAGAATGTGGTAGGTAGTTGGGCATGAATATTTTTTTGGGACGGTTGATTACCACACCACAACCATGGGAATTGTGGCTTGGTGGGTTCTGAAAAAATATTAAATGTATAGGGTAATTATTGTCTATTTCAAAACCCAAATTGTCACATCATTGATGTTGACATAGGGGATCTTGTTGTTATATGAAGGGTATGGTCCCATCAGAAGATGACTCTATAGAGAGGAGTTGGGTTTTTATGGGGATATGTGATGTACTCTGACTTGAAGGACCATAATGTGAGGTGGGTTTGGTAGGTTGTTAGAACATAATCCCAATGGGTTATACCATAGTGAACTATATATACATTTTTTTAAATGTTTAATTTATTTTTAATGTTAATTAATACAAGTGGGGTTGGATGCATTTTTCTCCCAAGAAGTGGGAGATATCCTTATGTATATCTCTCTATGTCTCTCCCTCTCCCATTGTTTTCCTTCCTTAGTGAAATATTCAAAGTTTTTTGTTAGATTTTTGTGACATATTTCATAATGAGTTACCTTATGAAATGATTTAAATCCTTTTCTTAATATGTATGTTTTTCCACTGCTTTAGCGTGTTTTCCCTGAAATCTAAATTTTATGGATTTGTTATTTTTATTATTATTTATTTATCCATTAGTAAAATGAAGCTACATGATTCAATTATTATAGATACATTAGAAATATTTAAGTTATTAAAATATCTACTTTGTATAATAAATGTGTTTATCTATCATGTGATATTTGCGCATGGGTAGGGTAGTGTGTGTGACTGGGTATGGAATCACTTGTGTTTTTCATTATTCACATGAGATTCTAAGGTGTATTATTGTGATAACATTGCTGTTTTATTATTATTATTCCATTTTTTGTTGGTTATGTAGCCTAGTAAATTTATCGGTGTGATTTCATGTGTTGAAATATGGAAACCCTTATGATGTGATGCATGATGTGATTCCTTCAAAATGTGATGGGTGTAACTAATGTGACTATGAGGCAATGTGGTTCACTAGGAAACACGAGGGTGATATATCATTCATTGTTGGGGTAGATGAAGGTTAAATGGGTTATGGGAATAGGAATTTAGTGATTTCCAATCATTGTGGGGATAAGATTGTTAAAATCATGTACACACATGACAAGGAAAATGAGGTGGGGTCTATCCCTAGTTTCTTGTATATATCATTTTTATTTGATCATCTTATGTTGTATGGGTTTAACCATCGATCTATAATAGGAATACACTATAAGAATTTCTATGATATATGGGTTGTTATGGAGATAACTAAATGGGAGTCGTTTCCTACCATGTTTTGAAATTAGTAGGCTATTGAGCCCATAGTTAGAATAAGAATTAGATGCTTATATACTCTGTGGCGTGGTATATGGATGTTCCTTCGAAACACGGTCACTAATGAATTAAAATTACCACACTCTACATGTGTTGGAATTTTATGTCATGTGTTATGGAGCTCGTTAAAAGGCCATGGAACATTTCGTATGGCTAACCATGGGTATATCATCCAACCAAACATTGGATAATTAATATAAAGCACTTTACATGGATTGATGATCTTTAGTGGAGTGGGTTATGCATATTGGTATTGTTTTCCATTATTTCACTTTACATAAAATCATATATGTATGGATTTTATCTACTAAAAATATATGTGGTGGCTTACTGAGTTCATAGTCACACATTTTCTGAGTCCTATGGGATGAAATCAATGTTTTTCAACGGTTATACAGAAAGGTTAAGTGCCCATGGAGAGGTGTTATTGAGATCAATGGATTTTCAAATCAGGTATCGTTAAGGATATTTGACTTAATGGTGACATAACATTGAATAATATATCAAATCATCCATCCCATTCCTAATTTATGGCACCCAAATTTGACCCAAATATCTAAAGACAATTTTTTTCATATTTAAAAATATCACACTAATATGAAACCCAATGGAAAACCATGTTTCTGATGAATGAATCTTAAAAACAAATCATTACAAAAAACACCATGATATAAATTCCAAATGTTATGAATCCTTATAATTTTATAAAAACCATTAATTAGTTAAGAGGGAAGATAAGGTACTCCCCATATGATTATAATAGTTATTTTGATTCCTATTCTGCCATTGTGTTTTAGTTTATCACTGATATTAACTTATATATTTTCTTGTAAAGAATTATTATTCATTATAAATATCACATAACAACTCATTTATTAAAATACCATATTTCTCGCAGTCATGTCACTATAAAATGCTAGTTAAAGCAACCAAGTCACCTAACATTCTTTGTAAAGTAAAATGTCATTTATTTTAAAATTTGGTTATAAATCAAATGTATATGGAATTCAATGTCATTTTAAAACTAAAATTGAATTACAATGAAAATTACAATCCCAGTTTATTTTCAAAACCCATAATTACATTTCCAAAGAATTTCTATTCAAAAAAGACTAAATATTTTTTTCACCAAGATCAATTTAATTTTAAAAACCAAAAATAATATTATAATTCCAAAAAACTATGTCTTCCCCGACACTGAATATCCTAAAAAATATTTTCAAATGAAATATTTTCCCCTTTTCAAAATATACCATCATTTATAATACATTTAGTTTTAATCACTTCATTCACTTACTAAGAAATAAAATTATAAAAAAAATTCATTACTCAACAACACTAAATAACTCCTCATAGTTACTCATAATATATTACATAATTTACCCTTGGAAATGAACAATAAGTAGTGACTATCTTGTTTTAAAACATTATTTTAAAAATTATTTCTAGATGAAAATTAATATATATTGAACAAATGAAATATTTACAGGTAATAAAAATACATGATTGAAAATATAATGATATATTAAAATAATTAACATGGTAATAAACAAAAAATTTAACAAAAATAAAAATAGTTTCATTATTGGAATGAAAATATATCCAATAAAAAATGATCTTATCATCATATAACACTAAATAGAAAGTAACATGCTCAACAAAAGGATTTAATCGGAATATTAATAGCTTTCTATGTAGTGAAATGTTAAAAAAGAAAAAATATCTCAATTAAACGATTGAGATGCTCGATCATATCAACATAACTATAACTAATATATATAAATATATATATTAATATATAGATTGTTTTTAGTTAATAAAAATTCATCATGATTCTATCTATAATATAGTAAGCATATGAAAGAATTTAATACAACATGACACCCTATTTACAAATACCCTTTTGACACTAAAAATGATGAATATGCCAAAATAGAGGTTGAATTTTAGTTTTATCATATGTTCACATCTGTAATTCCATTCCATCATACCAAAGACAAAAAAATGAAAAACGCAACCTAACCTATTATTCTTAATGAACACATAGATACCCCTTGGTAACTAGATCTTCATTCATAACGAGGTTCATGGTGTCATTTTGAAGGTTACTTACCATGTCCAGACATCCCTACATCATATCTTAGGAAAATGTAAATCCAAAAAACCCCATAATCACTCTATTTTTTTTTATTAACCCTAATTCAGATTCCCAAATAACACCTAAATCAGAGTGCTACTACCCCAAGCGCACTCCTTGATCACCATGGTCGGGAGAATATTATCATGTGCATTGATATGAATTTGGGGAATGATTTTTTCTCTAATATTATTGAATAAATACATACTATTAATTCCCATAAAAACAAAAATTAGTTTCTTTATAGTTAGAACAACATATGGATAAAATATTAAATGAAAAACAAAACACATTTCTTTATAGAGGTGATTGTCCTAACATACGATCAACTGGTGTTATAAATTTCCAATGGATTGGAAGGTGGGAAGGTATATGTGATATTATAATTACATAAATTTAATTATTTCATAAGTATAATATATATAAATTAAATAAATTATTATATCAATTTTTCAGAGGTATTGATGGAAAATGTATTATATCGGTTCGTGAGGAGGTAGTCTTCCATTCACATGATCGATGGTTTTGTCTCCTAGTTGATGGAAGAGGAGTTGAATATAGGTTCTAAAACTAAGATTACAACATTTCACTATATGTTCGATTCAATTAATATTATTTCAATATAGTTTGACACTATTTTAGTTAGGTATAATATTAATTAAAAAATAAAGAGTTTGGTGAGGACTATTTCCTTCGCATAGAAAAAAACTCCTTTGGATATCTTATTATGACCATAGGGCTGGTGGTTTGGGAATAAATGAACCTATATAACATGTATAATGATTTTGGGGTGACATGTTTTTAGATTTTTGTCGATATAAATTGTGAAATATGTTTGAATAAGCGAGGGGATTAGTTTCTGTTTTATAATTGATGTGTGTGGCACACCTGTATTTTTTCAATGTTTTAAAAAATATCAATCCCCTTTCAATGAAAAATGTCTATAAAATTGATCATATTTGGAGGATAATGCTTTAGGTATATATCCAACCATCCAATGGGGTTTAAAAAGTGTTTAGGTTAGTTTAAGCCTTATCTTTTAAGTTTAACCCCTTGTAGAATTGTTTTAACCTTAACCGTTGCAACAAACATGTAATATTATTACTATTAAGTATAAATAAAAATTATGTTTAACTTAATAAATAATATTAGTTTTATGAATATAAAATAAAATATATTTTATCAAATTAAATTCACAGAATTGGAAGAATTTAATTTAGAATTAAACCTACAACTTCTCAGAAAAGAAGTTTTCCTAAGAAAAAGTTTTATTACGGATAAATAATTTTTATATCAAAATTAAATATATAATTATTTAAAATGATAAAAATTGTATTAATAATAATATAATTTAACAAATTTTACTTTCAAAAACTTTTAAAAAAATGTTCCCTTTAAAATTTTTAAATAAAAAGACTATTTGATAAAAAGAAATTTATTAAACTATTCATCCAAAAATTAATATTTTTAGAAAATAAATATAAAATAAATAGAATATATTTTTTACATGTAAATTTAATAAATTAACTTCATTTTTAAATTTAAATTTATAAAAATGGAAGATATTAATTTTGAAAAAAGTGGACCAAATGTGATGAAATCGATTTTTAGAAAGAAATTATATTTTTAAAAATAATATTAGATTTATTATTATCCCACTCCTAGAAAAAATTAGATGAAAGATGAATTTATTTAACTAATATATAATATATATATATAATTAAAATCAATCACCTATATAGATAAATTTAATTTATTAATATTAATGCACACATCATGCATAAAAATTGTATTTTCAGAAAAAAAAAAATCTTTTATTTTCAAATGGTTTCTCTCTTTCATTTCAAATTAATTGATAAAAAATATTTAATTCTACACATATTTAAACCCTAAATTATTCATAATTTATTTCTTCATATAGATACCCAACAATCAAACAAATAGGAGTCAACCAAAACCTTAAATAACTAATATTTTAATAGTATTTCAGGGTTTGTTTAAGCATGTTGTTGCGTATAATAAAATATAATAAATGAATTAAATTTATTTTAATAAAATATTTACTTAAATATTAGAGTGTAACATTGGTTTATGTAAACATTTCTCTCTTTTCATCACTATTTTTTCCCTTGTTATACGGGTTGTTTTTCTTTAATTCTCAATTTTTTTGTGAATAGAGCCTAACTAGGTCATGTAGATTTTATAAGCTTGAGGTAGGAGGGTTATTTTATATTTTACGATATTTCAGATGTTTATATTTGATGAAAATTTATTTATTTGGTTCTTGGTTATGGAATTTTTGGAAATGGGAAGAGTGTGTCTTAAGGTTTTTGATGAAATTAGAAAGTGCCTTTATGCTTATATTAAGTGTGGAAAGCATGGTTTAGCGATTTTAGAGTGGAACGATATTATGAATCCAAGGGGAATGGCCTATTTAGAGAATAAATAGACCATGTAGTGGTTTTTAATCATGTAATAAAAATAATGTATAATATTGAGGTCATTTAATATAGTTTATGATCTCTCAAGTGATATGTATAATTATTAGAGTTTCCAAAAAGTTATGTGCCTTAATAATTGTATGGAAATGAAATTTGTTTTTTATATACCCATAACCCCTTGAGAGGTTTTTAGTGATGAAAATGTGGTTTCATTGGGTTTATAGTATCTTTTTATTCGAGGAATTAATTATATGAGGACATTGTCTTTCAGGAGGTGTCTATTTATAGTGACATTGGTGTATTCTTGATGGGTACCAATCACTGTATGACCATATAGTGGGTTGATAAGTGGGAATTAGTGATATGGGTTATTGGGGGCCTTGGGGAATTTGGAATTACTAATAGGGATGTTGAGAATGGGTGTACTTAATTATGATTAGTGAGATGGGTTGGGGATGTATTTTGGGATTAGAACATTATAATCCTTGTGAGATATTTCATGGTCACATGATAATCATGATGTGATTTAGTTTTGGGAAATGAGTCTGTTTGACTAATAATTTGTTTTTTATTATGTTATCCCCTAGTATTGAGATTGTTGTGTGTTAATTAAGAGATAATGTATATTTGGTCAATGTTTCATTCTTTATAGATGTTTTTTTTCTATTTTTATTAACATGATGATTAATCTTGGTATGAGGCCTTTACCTGTTTGGGAGGGTGTTAGAACAGGTCTCCCTATGTGATAGGGTGTTGGTTCGAAATGTTATAATGAATTGTAATCTAGAGTGAGAGGGTATTGATATATGATGTGGTCATGAGATATCGCCTTGAGTGAATGGGTGGAGTTATAACATGAAAAATGATACTTTACATTGATTGAGATCATATCGGTTTGAGATATGGTAGGTTATGGTATTTGAGACCTCATATTGAGTTGGAGGGAGGTAGTATAGGAAATGTTATGTGAGATGGTATGACACCTCACCTTGAGTGAGAGGGAGGTGGTATGAGATAAGATATGGGATCCAGAATTAGTGCAATTACCTACCCTATTGTTAAAAAATTAGGAAATGGTTTATTGTTTTTACATTCCCTCAATGACGGTGTCACGACCTTCCTTCACCAAGATGAGATAAGTGATAGAAGATTGATAGACCCTTCCTTCTTCAAGTTGAAGGAGAGATAATGACCCCCGAGACCCACCTTCAATAGGTCCTGAAGTGGCGACTAGCACCAAGGGTATATAATCACACACAAGATGGAAGGCATTACCCTTTTTATTTAATAGGATCGGGAGATAAGATAGTAAATCGCAAAAACACTAAATGTGGAAGTACAGGTAAAGCCAAAAAAACCATTCTCATATGTATGTTATAAAAGTAAATGATACAAAAGTGAAACAAAACCCCAAAAAGAAGTACCAAAAGAAAGAAAAATGGTAACAACAAATTTCCCAATGTCTGAACTAGTACGACCCTGCATGATCCCTGATGTCCTCCTAGGAACCTGAAAATGGTTTTATATACGTAGGGTGAGCATACAAGTAAACTCAGTAGGGAAATCCAAAGACTCTCATGCAAAAGTGGGGAGGCATCCTAATACCTTGTGAGAAAAGAGATAACCAAATAACCAAGCAAGGAAAACTATCCACCCTAGCCTCACCAAGGCACACTCCCCAAATAATGCAAGTTAAGTAATTTATAGTAAAATCAAATCGATATTTGGGCACCCCGCGTACTTTCCCACTGGTTATTGAAGACATCATATGCATCGAACCACTCCCACCATTCTCACTGCAGTCCCACTACAACACCGCGCCCGCACACACCTGGGCCACAACCACGCATCCCACCCACAAACACCTGGGCCACAACCACCCATCCCACCCACAAACACCTGGTCCACAACAACCACGCGTAACCACGCCCGCAAACACCTGGTCCATAAGAACTACTGCCATGCCCGAAGACACCTAGGCCTCATCCCGAAGACACTTGGGAAACAACCACCACAACTACCCTTCCCGAAGAATCTTGGGATAAAATGGACCTCAGGCCATCTCAGCTTGCCCGAAGAGTCATGGGATATTTAGGAAAGGGAGAAAAAAGGAGCTAATAACCAGCCACTCATAGGATTGTTGGGTAAAACATCCTCCCCCCTGAAATGGGGGTGTTATGCACTATGTTATCAACATGGGTGGGGTGTGAATAAGAATAGAAAAACTAAAAATATATGTATAGGTTACAAGCACTCATCCCAACCTAAGGGTTCCAAAACCTAAGAACAAACACCCTCATTATCATTCATTCGTAAAATAAAAGCATAACACTCACGACCAAGTCATAAATCATTCCCAAAACCAATTCCCCATTTAAACCATTCTTGTTTTCTTGTTCAAGTGATCCAATTGAAGTGAAATCTACACTACTGGGAAACTGACCGACATACCTATAAGCCAGAGAAAGAGAGACTGCCAAACAACAATTGAAACATTCACACCCAGTTCTCTTTTAAATTCACAACAACAAAGGGATCTATGAGATATCTCAATGTACTGGAACCAAACCATGCCTCAAGATACATCCCCACACAACTTTAGATTCACAACCAACAATCGTGCCACAATAGAGGATCCCATCCCCATCCACATTACCCCATAAGCATAAAACAGAACAACACACCTATAACCAAAACAGAATAGGGAAACTTCCTAATTCACGCACATCATTCATTAGGTTCTTATTTATGTTGGTTAACCAAGGTGACCACACAAGTATTGATGTTTACGAAAAACCCATTCAACCATTCTAGTTTTGGTGATTAGTGAATTTTCTTGTTACATCCATTTAATCATCATAGAAAACAAGGGTTCATTAGTGTGAAAGGAAAGACCTCCAACAACCATGATTTTCAGTGAGAATAATCCCATACAGTTCACAATTTATAAAAATTATAAAAGAGTACAGGAGAATCATCAAACACACACTATCATTATTTAATAGTTTGTTTATTATCTTTGTTAACAGTTGGTTTCATCCATTCCCACAAAAATAGTGGCATACCCACCTTGCATGAAACATAGTAAAGAGAGAGGAAGGAAAATCACTACATGGTTGATCAAGGATCGAAGTTCTTCTCTACACGCCAAGAATTGGGGATGTGTGACTTGCAAGGGAGGAACATCGAGGACTCCAAGGGTGAGCAGAAAGGCTCCATCACAGGGGAACCTCTTTCCTAGGGAAGGGGAACTCCAAATGAACAAAGAATAAATGGAGACTATACAAGAAGAAGAAGAAATAATTTCCAGCGTGATATAAAGATGAGATCTCGTTTTTATGGGATATGGAATTTTAAACTGATTTAAAGTCAGATGGTGGTTTCCCATGCGGTTGGGTGGTTACACACGATGGAATTAATTGTTATTTAAACATTTTCCTCAGAGGGGTGGTCATAACAGCTATGCGTTAAACAGCTTTCTTTAACCATAAGGAAACACGTAATAAGGGCAGATCTGGAAGGTACGGGGAAGAGCATCCCACCGAGGAAAAACCACACGTTTTGGTATGTTTAGGGTTGCCCGAATCTTCTGGGGTTTTAGATAATATTTATGATCTTTAAATGGCTTTAAACAGGTCATTAAATCATATTTACGGTAAAAGATATGTTGCAGGAGTAGAAAAAGTCAGAAACTGGAAAAAGAACGAAGTCCGCTCAGTGAGGAGATGGTGCCACCATCACGGTGTCACCCTTATGGTGTCACTGTCACAGTGCCACCCTGACGATTCCACCATCATAGTGCCACACTAACGGTGCCATCCTCATGTATCCACCCTCACGGTACCACCATCATGGTGCCACCCTCATGGTGCCACTGTCACGGTGCCATCCTCACTGTGCCACCGTGTTGGTGTGAGACCGTGATCAGTGCCACCATTTTGGTGGAACCGTTTGGTGAAACTGTATTTTTGGAAAAGTACTAGGCGAGGAGGGTCTGGGTCATTACATAAGGGACCTATATCTTTGTTTTTTATGATATGTTTTCTACCACTAGTATTGTCTGGAACAAGCATTGTTAGGTGTCACAGTAGCCTATTTAGAAAATTATGACCTACTATATATTCCCATGTTATATCTATTTTTATTTTCATATATACCTAGACTATATATTGTGGTATAATTAAGGAATTCCATTGGGGGTTATATTCAATGATTATTTGTCACACCATACAAAGGAACACTAGAAAACATGATATTATTTGGTTTCACTCATGTCACATGTTTTACATGAGATTTAGAAAGTGTAGTTGGATGGGTATTGGATATATGTAACAACCCGAGATTTTATGAAAAATATTATTTTTAATTTCATTAATGTCTTGTGTTGTACGCTACACCGAATGGAGCTTGCACAACATGCATCCCTGACTTGCCTTGCATTACACACAATCATGACCTTCCTCGATAGTGTGTGTAGTACGCAATACCGAGTTTCACTAAACGAGATATTATTATAATATTATTATGAACAAGTCATTATGAATAGTAATACCCACTTTTTGCAATT
Source organism: Viscum album (assembly GCA_963277665.1). Taxonomy (NCBI): domain Eukaryota; kingdom Viridiplantae; phylum Streptophyta; class Magnoliopsida; order Santalales; family Viscaceae; genus Viscum; species Viscum album. The sequence goes on from OY728156.1 coordinate 46,766,388, forward strand.
TTATAAATTTTATCTTTCAAAATGGACTTCATTTTTGGATTTGTAATATCGAAATTATCTTAGGGTGAAATTTTGGTACTTTTCGGATAACTTTAATTTTCTGATGAATAGTGAAAATAGCTAAATTTTAATTAAAAACAGCCTTTTTAATCGAAATAATTAATAGTGATAAATTATTAATTTGAGTGGTTTTAAAGTATATTTATAATATATTTTTACAATTTAATACAATGTTGTTCATTGTATGTAATTTCACTTTTAAACCAGACATAAACAAGTGTCAATCTTTTGATAGTTATTATCTCTTAAGAACACGCTATTTGTTTTGACGACGGGAATTAATTTTTGAATTAATTAATGCAACTGATATGTTTTTAATTTGGTAAAATAGACATAATTTTTGAGTTCATAATTTCAAATATATCTTAGGCCTAATTTTTGGTATTTTTCTGGAAACTTTCATTTTTTAATGAATAGTGAAACCACTAAGTGGTAGTTAAAAAAATGAATTTTTCATAAAACGTAATTTTACCGCTTCTATGAGTGGAATTTCAAAAATCAGAGTCACACGTTTGATTTCAGTAAGTAAAATGTGGTTCAATGAGATGAAAATAATTTTTGGTGAATAGTAACTTTTAACTTTTTTTTACCACGGTTAAAATTAAATAGGGTAATTAAGGGTAAAAATGATATTATTATTACCCTAACACATGTCCTAATTCTATTGGATAAGAGTAATTCTTCCAAAAACAACCTCATGAATAAAATATGGCTATTTAGGCCCACTTGGATTAGATTAGGACATTTATTATTATTTAATTCAAAGAAGAGTTAAAAGAGTTGAAATCAAAGTTTATTTATTAAAACATTTTTAATATAGGGTTATACATAAGATAAATTTTATTGTAAATATTAATTTGAAAGATAATAATATTTCCTACATAATTATAGTTTATTTATAATTTTTAGACATTATATAAATTAATTTATTTATGACACAATGATGATGCAGTAATTACCATAATAGGGAAAAATTAGAATAATTGATATTATAAATACCCAAATAAATATAATTTGAGACTTTTTATGAATTCCACTAATTTTTTAGGTTAATATGACATGTTAGTATTTATTTAATTAACCTTTTATAACTAATCATTATGTTATGATTTTTACAAAAATCAATTACTAAATAGTGTCAAAATCGACATAAAATAGTTTTTAAAACAAATATTATATTATTAATTGTTATTTTATTCCTAAAAATCTAAGGTTCGGCCAAATGACTTAGATAATGTTATATATATTAATAATAAATTACTTGGGGTTCTTTTGGCTACTTATAGTAAGTTTATTAACCTTATAGTATAAGAACACAAGAAGACACGGTAAAAGTAAAATTATTTAACTTAAAGTTAAATATAAATTATAAGGTTAAAATAGGAAACTAAACATGTCTAAATTCTATTGGATGAGAGGATTTCAACCCATCTCCCACCTTAGATTAGAAATAAATCAATTTGGAGGTATTTAAAACCAAATTTGGCTTTATAATAAAATAATAGTTTTAGTTTTTCCAAAGGTGCCCCTCTCCTCCCTTATAAAAGGGCACCTCCTCCCTCTCTTCCTCACACCACTTTGAGCCTTCATGCTCGGCCAAACCCTGCAATATTCTCTTATCCACTTCCCTAGAAACATCCTAGAGGTTCTTGTCTTCCTCAAAGACCAATATTAGTGTCCTAAAAGTAGATCTCAAAGAGGCGCTTCAAAGAAGAGGTAATGTCCATTACCAATTCTTTCAACATTATTTCTTCTTCCACTTCTTCTTCTTAGGTTGTATCATTATGAAGTAATAACATCAGTATCACTCATATACTTATATGTTATTATACGTATGAAACAACCCTATTTCATCATCTATCCATCCTACGGAAAACGAAATCACCGCGCGTGCGTACGTACGGAATACCGTCTCCACGCCGTGGTGTAATTTATTTTCCACCACCACCTTACTTGGATGGGTATAATGGTGTAAATAATAACTACATATTAATATTTTAAAGTGATATTGATTTTTAAATAGTATACATACACTCCAATAAAATTCCACGATCATGAGAACGATATCATCGCTCGTGCGTACGTACGGACTACCGTCTCCACGACGTGATGAGATTCATTCTCCACGTTAACCATTCATGAATGATTATAAAGTATATATAATAAGTAATCATGAAATATATGACATAATAACGATACTGGATTTTTGTGTATATATATGTATGTCATCTACTTAATTCCATAAGGAAACGAAAATAGCGTTCATGCGTACGTACGGCCTACCGTCTCCATGAACGGTGTATTTCTTTCCATTTACTAATCTATTATATATATGTATATTCTGAATATATATTATGTATAAATCATGTTTTATATTCTGGAATTAAGTAATCATGATCTAAGTAATCATATGAATAATTACAAGTCAAAAAACGGACGACAAATGAAACGATTTTACCCAAAATGCTCTTTATCATGGAATTTACAAAAGAACGGGTAAAATAAAGTCATAAGTGAACCATATATGATATCATAACAATGAGTATGATTCTGGAATAAGTCAATGACATTATTTAAATCATTATACAGGAGGTTTGGACACTTACGAAGAAAATCAGACCTAAGGTAAGGGATAAATTTTCAATCTCATTTTTTGCTTATACGTAAGTATTTAATGGGGTTACGTTTATCATCCATGACCATGTTTTCTAAAAATGCTTTCATAAAATGGTTATGATTATTCCATGGATGTTTAAAGTCATTTTTACCCTTTATTGACTTTTTACCACATTGTATGAATGAAATATTTCCTTTGGTTACCATATAAGGTACTTTTTGACTTTTCCGAAAAAAGTACGAGGAGAATGTTATTTTTGACTTATACGGCATGAACAGATTTTTACAGTTTAATAATGCCTCATTTTCAAGAATCTTCCTCTACAATATTGCATGATTATTTTCAACAAAAACCTTTTCTTTTAAAATTGCATGGAATTTCTTGAAAATAAAATGATTTTAAAGAAGAAAGGATATTTTACTCAAGAATTCATTTCAAGTGTTTTGTCAAAACTATTTTCCATCTAAGATGACATTATTTCATATGTTTATGTTTCATGTAAAATGTCTCTATGATTTAAATGGTTTCAATTTTCTTATGATGAAATGATATCAATTGTTTATGGATTATGTTATAATGGCATGATGTTTAAGAATCCCATTTTATTTCATGGGTTATGCTATGATGTATGATTTATGATTTTGTGGCACAAGTAAGAATGATTTCATTATGAGATGGGTGGGACCTATATCTCCCTACAATGCATTGGGTAAAAATTTATATCTCATGAGATAGACATGTCTGGAACGTCAAGTTAAACTGGTTCAGTAATACAGGACTGGAACAAGGAGTGAACTCGATTCAAAAAGGGACTTTGTCCACTAAGATGGTCTTGGTAGCAATGCCTTGGCTAATATGGAAATCATATCATGTGATTAATGGTTTCCACAATCACATGTTTTATTCCCATGCTATTTTATCATGATTTATGTTCAATTATGATCTATGCCTTATGTACTTCCATGTTTTATGTCGTTGCTCAAGATTTTTAATGTTCATTTTTTTAGTACAAATGTATATGGTATGTTTTACCTTATCCATGCTTACCCTTACTGAGAATTTGAGCTCACCCTTTTTATGTTTTTCCCCCTGGATTAAAATAAATATTTTAGGTAAGGAAACAAAAATGAGAAGATCTTTATGGGAGATGTTGAAGATCTTTCACCGCGATTAGAATATTATGTTCCTAGTTTCCAAAGACACTAAACTATTACGGTCCTTGTGTGTCTGTTTTTGTTATGTACTAAGTATTCTGCAAAAGTAATGTAATGTTTATATATGTCAAGCTTCGGGTCTCTACAGTTGGTATCAGAGGAAAGGTTCAGTCAACCTTTGGAAACTAGGATGTGAAAACGTTAGTGAGATCCCTAGATATATTTCTAAGGTATGTCTAGGGATGTCCCTAAGGATAAGTATACGTATAGGATATAGTCCTAGAACTACGGTAACGATATTAGAATTTAACCTAAGTTGTTATATATTGAGGGTACTCCCCCTTTACTATTTTGTTTTCCCTAGCATGATTTTTGCCTCTCACACTATTCTTTTTGGGTTTTCAAAAATGGCTGGAAACAGGAAGATTCATGATAATGGAGGATATGATGGACAATGGAATGATATTATTCATGAGAAAACAAATGAAACGGGATTTGGAAGTCCAAACATCGTTATTATTCCTAATCAGAAATCTCATAATATGATCAATAATCTCAACTTTGGTAAGTTTTCCGACTCAGATAATAAGAGAAAGATGGTGTTTCATGATGATCATAGAGGAAAGAAAGTTCAATTTCCCTCATGTAAATCATGTGGGAAGCGGAATCAGGGAGATTGTTTCAAAGGAACTGGAAGATTCTTTGGGTGTGGAAAAGAAGGACACAAAGCCAGTAAGTGCAAAGGAAAAGGTTCAGTTAACACCAGGGATGAGGATAATGGTATTGCTACTACATCAACTATGGTTAAATGTTTTAAATGTGGAATGTACGGGCATTATGGAAACCAATTCCCTAAGGGAAAGCCTCATGAAGAGAATCAGCATGGTTGTATGGGTAGTATTTATGTTGATGATGATGAAGAGACTACAAATGATATGTGAGATGAAAGAATTGTTGAAGCTCAGTCAATGGTTTAAGAAGGTAGTGTAATGATTACATGTTTATCAAGTGTAATGTTGTATAAGTAATCTCATGGTACTATGGAATAAAGATACATCTAAGGATTATTACACTGTTGTCTTTCCTATGTTCTGAAAGTGTATGATTAATGGTATTAGTAACCATGAAAGTTTATTAAGATATTTTTGGAAAATAGATGATATGCGCATAATGAAGGGATAAAGAGAAAATTAAATGTTTGATAGTATTCATGAGCTCATGACTGATATAAGGAGAAGGTTATATCATGGTTTGAGTATACAGAATTTTGAGGATTTTGGTAAGTGGAAAGAGTTAACATTTAACAGCATTCATGTTTTCACTAAGGATCAATGGGTATTCATTCTTCAAGATAATACATGATTAAGGTATTCACATGTTTGTAATTTGAAAAAAAAGATATATCTTATGATATATGCGGGATAAATGATGGCATTCACGTTATTGTTATGTGACATTTCGAGTAATCAGTTTCTTTATACTATGAGCGTGGAACGAAGTATTTTAGATAAGCCTAAAGATTGGAATGGATTATGTTGGACAAAAGTTAGTATTCTTTAAGGATTGAACTTTTTTCGATATTATTGATGGGATGTTATAGTAATATAGATTTAGAAAAAGGACAACCTGCAGGATGGGCGACAACCCATCGCGTCGGACAAGGATGTGGGAATCGAACCCTCAACCGAAGTGCGACTGGCCTTTATCGCCTACCACTGGCCTACAGGAAGTCCATGTTTAGTAGAAACTAGTTTTAATATATTAAGAAGTATGATATATGAAGTATAAGTCCATTTTAGGAACCATATATGATAATCTCACTATAGATGGACTTATGTATTTTTTGACAACTTTTCTATCCTTTTGTTTTAGACAGATGGAATGACCCATCATTCTAACACATGATCTGCTAACACATCACGAATGAAAAATTCAACTTCTTTTCTTTAAGAGATGAAGCAGAAATTTTCCAAAGAACGACCATCGGTGAGACTATACCAAAATCACGAAAGAATTTCTTCTAATTCAAATTTCATCAACTTTAGGGAAATGATCATGAAAACCAAAAATGTTGTCCTAGTTCCATTATATCCGATGAATCAGATGGTAACTTAGATCGTCACAAATTTATGGCTTTGTGATTATTGGATTTTTCATAGCCATGTTCTCTACCACTCTCCATCAGAACTTGATGGTTAGATTTTTCTTCCATATCCATATTTTCACCTATGTTCTCCTACGTGGAAACCCAGTGATGAGTTAATTTGGGTAACCGTTACATTTCATACATTAGTTTTTAAAGCCAAGTTTTGGTATTCCTTTTTACGATGTGGGTTTCTATTAAAGATACTTTCGAGTAGTAAACCATTTATAACCCCGACGAATTTCGAGGGTGAAATTCATTTTAAGGGGGGTAGAATGTAACACCCAGAGATTTTATGAAAAATATTCTTTTTAATTTCATTAATGTCTTGTGTTGTACACTACACCAAAAAGAACTTGCACAACATGAATCCCTGACTTGCCTTGCATTACACGCAATCACGACCTTCCTCGATAGCGTGTGTAGTACGCAAGACCGAGTTTCACAAAACGAGATATTATTATAATATTATTATGAACTAACCATTATGAATAGTAATACCAACTTTTTGAAATTTTATAAATTTTATCTTCCAAAATGGACTTCATTTTTGGATTCGGAATATCGAAATTATCTTAGGGTGAAATTTTGGTACTTTTCGGATAACTTTAATTTTCTGATGAATAGTGAAAATAGCTAAATTTTAATTAAAAACAACCTTTTTAATCGAAATAATTAATAGTGATAAATTATTAATTTGAGTTGTTTTAATGTATATTTAGAATATATTTTTACAATTTAATACAATGTTGGTCATTGGATGTAATTTCACATTTAAACCAGACATAAACAAGTGTTAATCTTTTGATAGTTATTATCTCTTAAGAAAACGCTATTTTTTTGACGACGGGAATTAGTTTTTAAATTAATTAATGCAACTGATATTTTTTGAATTTGGTAAAATAGACATCATTTTTTAGTTCATAATATCAAATATATCTTAGGCCTAATTTTTGGTATTTTTCTGGAAACTTTCATTTTTTGATGAATAGTGAAACCACTAAGTGGTAGTTAAAAAAATGAATTTTTCATAAAACATAATTTTACCGCTTCTGTGAGTGTAATTTAAAAACTCCGAGAGACACGGTTGATGTTAGTAAGTAAAATGTGGTTCAATTAGATGAAAATAATTTTTGGTGAATAATAACTTTTTACTTTTTTTTACCACGGTTAAAAGTTAATAGTGTAATTAAGGGTAAAAATGATATTATTATTACCCTAAAACATGTCCTAATTCTATTGGATAAGAGTAATTCGACCAAAAAAACCACAGGAATAATATATGACCATTTAGGCCCACTTGTATTAGATTAGGACATTTATTATTATTTAATTCAAAGAAGAGTTAAAAGAGTTAAAATCAAAGTTTATTTACTAAAACATTTTTAATATAGGGTTATACATAAGATAAATTAGATTGTAAATATTAATTTTAAAGATAATAATATTTCCTACATAATAATAGTTTATTTATAATTTTTAGACATTAAATAAATTAGTTTATTTATGACACAATGATGATGAAGTAATTACCATAATAGTGAAAAATTAGAATAATTGATATTATAAATACCCAAAAAAATATAATTTGAGACTTTATATGAATTACACTAATTTTATAGGTTAATATTACATGTTATTATTTATTTAATTAACATTTTTCTAACTAATAATTCTGTTATGAGTTTTATAAAAATCAATTACTAAATAGTGTCAAAATTGACATAAAATGGTTTTTAAAAAAAATATTATATTATTAATTGTTATCTTATTCCTAAAAATCTACGGTTTGGAAAAATGACTTAGATAATGTTATATATATTAATAATAAACAACTTGGGGTTCATTTGGCTGCTTATAGTAAGTTTATTAACCTTATAGTAAAAGAACACAAGAAGACACAGTAAAAGTAAAATTATTTAACTTGAAGGTAAATATAAATGATAAGGTTAAAATAGGAACCTAAACTTGTCTAAATTCTATTTGATGAGAGGATTTCGACACATCTCCCACCTTATCTTATAAATAAATCAATTTGGAGCTATTTAAAACCGAATTTGGCTTTAAAATAAAATAATATTTTTAGTTATTCCAAAGGTGCCCCTCTTCTCCCTTATAAAAGGGAACCTCCTCCCTCTCTTCCTCACACCACTTTGAGCCTTCAAGCTCGACCAAACCCTGAAATATTCTCTTCTCAACTTCCCTAGAAACATCCTAGAGGTTCTGGTCTTCCTCAAAGACCAATTTTAGTGTCTTAAAAGGAGATCTCAAAGAGGCGCTTCAAAGAAGAGGTAATGTCTGTTACCGATTCTTTCAACTTTATTTCTTCTTCCACTTCTTCTTCTTAGGTTGTTTCATTATGAAGTAATAACATAAGTATCACTAATATACTGATATGTTAGTATAAGTATGAAACAATCCTATTTCATCATCTATCCATCTTACGGAAAATGAAATCACCGCGCGTGCGTACGTACGGAATACCGTCTCCATGCCGTGGTGTAATTTATTTTCCACCACCACCTTACTTGGATGGGTATAATGGTGTAAATAATAACTATATATGATTATTGTAAATTTATATTGATTCTGAAATAGTATACGTACACTCCAATATAATTCCATGATCATGAGAACGATATCATCGCTCGTGCGTACGTACAGACTACCGTCTCCACGACGTGATGAGATTCATTCTCCACGTTAACCATTCATGAATGATTATAAAGTATATATAATAAGTAATCATTAAATATATGACCAAATAATTATATTGGATTTATGTGTATATATATGTATTTCATCTACTTAATTCCATAAGTGAACGAAAATAGCGTTCATGCGTACGTACGACCTACCGTCTCCAGGAACGGTGTATTTCTTTCCATTTACTAATCTATTATATATATGTATATTCTGAATATATATTATTTATAAATCATGTTTTATATTCTGGAATTAATTAATCATGATCTATGTAATCATATGAATAATTACAAGTCAAAACACGAATGACAAATGAAAAGATTTTACCCAAAATGCTCTTTAACATGGAATTTACAAAAGAACGGGTAAAATAAAGTCATAATTGAACCATATATGATATCATAACAATGATTATGATTATGGAATAAGTGAATGAAATTATTTAAATCATTATACAGGAGTTTCAGACACTTACGAAACAAATCGGACCTAAGGTAAGGGATAAATTTTCAATCTCATTTTTTGCTTATACGTAAGTATTTACTGGGGTTACGTTTATCATCCATGACCATGTTTTCTAAAAATGCTTTCATAAAATTTTTACCATTCTTACATGGATGTTTAAAGTCGTTTTTAGCCTTTTTTTAATATTTACCACATTTTATGAATGGAATCTTTCCTTTGGTTACCATATAGGGTACTTTTGGACTTTTCTGACAAAAGTACGAGGATAATGTTATTTTTTAATTATACGGCGTGAACAGATTTTTAAGGTTTCATAACACCTCATTTTCAAGAAGATTCCCCTACAATATTGCATGATTATTTTCAAGAAAACTCTTATCTTTTAAAATTTCATGGAATTTTGTGAAAAGAAAATGATTTTAATGAAGAAAGGATATTTTACTCAAGAATTCATTTCAAGTGTTTTGTTAAAACTATTTTCCATCTATGATGACATTATTTCATATGTCTATGTTTCAAGTAAAATGTCTCTATGGTTTAAATGGATTCAATTTTCTTATGATGAAATGATATTAATTGTTTATGGATTATGTTATGATGACATGATGTTTAAGAATCCCATTTTATTTCATGTGTTATGCTATGATGTATGATTATTGATTTTGTGGCACAAGTAAGAATGATTTAATTATGAGATGTTTGGGACCTATATCTCCCTCCAATTCATTGGGTAAAGATTTATATCTCATGATATAGACATGTATGGAATGACAAGTTAAACCGGTTCAGTAATACAGGACTGGAACGAGGAGTGAACACGATTCAGAAAGGGACTTTGTCCACTAAGATGGTCTTGGCAGCAATGCCTTGACTAATATGGAAATCATATCATGAGCTTAATTGTTACCACAATTACATGTTTTATTCCCATGCTATTTTATCATGATTTATGTTCAATTATGATCTATGCCTTATGTACTACCATGTTTTATGTCATTGCTCAAGATTTTTAATATTCAATTTTTAGTACAAATGTATATGGTATGTTTTATTTTATCCGTGCTTACCCTTAATGAGAATTTGAGCTCACTCTTTTTATGTTTTTCCCCCAAGATTAAAAGAAATATTATAGGTAAGGAAACAAAAATGAGAAGATATTTATGGGAGATGTTGAAGATCTTTCATCGCGATTAGAAGATTACGTTCCATGTTTCCAAAGACACTAAACTATTACGGTCCTTGTGTGTCTGTTTTTGTAATGTACTAAGTATTCCGCAAAAGTAATGTAATGTTTATGTACATCAAGCTTCGGGTCTCTACAATATAAGACCATGTATGGGTTCATGTTTGTATAGGGATGTCAACACATGGGTTTTGATATCATGGTTTATTTGAATACTTTATTGGATATGTGGGAAATATTATATGTATGTGTGTTAATATGTATGTCAGACATGGATTCAATTTTTTATTTCACACTATTTTTTTTATAATCATTGGTTAAAACTTAGTTATGATTCCATGTGTTTAGTAAAAAATTATTTGACTCTTATGATATTTATTTGATATTTTATGCAATGATACTGAGACTATAGTCTCCCTGATATTGGTTATAGACTCTCAACTGTAGTTTTAGACATACAAGCGGGGATGCTTGAGGTTATATAGCACTCTGGATTAGGATATTGAATGGTTCTCTTCGAAAAAATTTTAGAATCAATTTTAAAGAAGTGATACTATTTTGATTTTGAAAAGTAAACACCCAATTAAATTCAAGAAGACAACCACATAAATATATAACAATATAACACATTTTAAATAATAAATTAATAATTAGTTTATTTGTTTATAAGTAAAATCGCACGATGACCTTAATTTATTATTATTATTAAATATTTTATTATATTTATCATGGCAATTTATTTTTAGGCTAAACTGGGATAAAATTTTCATTTTTTTATTTTTAGCATATGATCATTTTTGGTGCATGGCCAGTAAAAAGGCAAGAAAACATTGTGAGTTTGTTTTTAGTTTTCATAGTGCTAGCACGTAGACATGGAATAATTACCTGAATAATGATCCTTGATCATTTTAGGGGAAATAGAAATTCTAGTGTGAGGTGCTTGTTTGGCACGTGGTTTAGAAAACAATGAAACCAAACATTACACAAGGTCTAAGGGCTTAAAATTTTGATTTTTATCTATTTTATCATAATAAAATAGAACTCTGAATGGAGATATTTATGGGATAACTGGTCTATTTCACCATCCAAAGGCCAGGGAGATCCCAACCACATTGAAAACCTACCTTGTTCCTCATCTACAGTGATTTTCCTCTGGTTTTCATTAATATTGAGTTTAGTTTTCCATGGTATGATTTCCTCATCCATATAACTTCATATATATTTTATTTTTCCCACTAAATATTCTTTTAAAGTATTGAAAAACCCCTAATCCTAATAGAGGGTTCTATTTTTGGATATTTTTCAATTCTTAGAGCCCTTGAGGTGTGTTTTGAGGAAGGTTCTTATGATATTCATTAAAAGGAAAAATCTTGTAGCATACCATGATTTTAAGATATATTTATATTCAAATAATTATAAGTTTTAAATATCTTTCATATCAGGTAACACTGATTTTTAAATTAATTAAGATATGATATAAGAAAATGTTATTTAAACGTGATAACCTGGTTATTGAATTAGAGGGTGTAAATAAGTGTTACATCCTTATAAATAAATGTATATATGTACTACCCAAAAACATCATTAATTAATGGTTAGGAAATACAAAATGAGTTTTTACTGAGGTTATTTTATACTTCATAAATGAATTTTATTCAAAAATGATTTTATTTATTTTTTAGTGAATAGTGAAAAATATCGAATTTTTAAATATCATTATTTATGAAATAATGTAATTTAAAAGTACCACTATATTTTGAATTTGGGTTTAAATTAATATATGATTCATTTTATTCGTAATGATCTAATTAATTCAATTTAAATAAAAAATATTCATGATTTTGATATATGTTAATCTTTATGTTTGAAAAATATTTTTCTAAAACAATGTTTTTTTTATTTTAATTTTTTATATTAATTTTTATTTCAACCAATTAAGGAGATTAAATTTTGAAAAATTTATTCCTTATTCATAATCAAGAGGATACATATTTTAAAATAACCAACTTTTATTTTTGGCTATTATGAAAAATAACCATGGTAAAAATTTGTCACCTTGGTTAGGGTAAAATGGGTAAAGAAGGGTTAAAACATTGGGACAAGGCTTCAAAATTTAAATAACATGTTCTTTTTTCCTATTTTAATAGTGTATTTTGTCCATTTACATCAAATTCTCTAATATATATCCACATGGTACCTTTTTTATTTGATTATGACCTTTATATTCTTTTAAGAAATAATAAATAAAAACTACCACTCTCTTAACTTTAATATTTATAAATATGGTACATTGTAATTAAATGAATTGAATTTGATTTATAAATTTTTATTTGAATTATTGTTTTTTTTAATTTGGTTTTTAGTTTTTAGTAATTAAATTTTTTTCTTAAATTCTAACATTATGCTAAAATAATAATTATTCCATTAAAATAAAATTAAAATAAGTGATTTTAAAATATAAAAATTAATAAAATTTTGATAAATTATATGTTTCCACCATTTTCTAAATAAATATAAAATAATTTTTTTAAAGGTTTATATTTTAATTTAATACTTTTTTTGATGTCTTTAAATTCAAATTAAATGATTAGTTTCAAAAATGAAATTAATGATATTTTATGAAAAAATTATTTTTTCTAAATTATTTAAAAAATCATAAGCATATTTGACTACCAAAATGTGGATAGTATATGGACTATAATATCATCCCTTGGAAATTTATGATCTAATTTTAATGTTATGAGTAAAATTATAACCTTTTATTTTTGAAATAGTTGTTACCTCAATTAAGATTAGAAATGTTTAATGTTGGGTTTAAACAAAAATAAAATATCTCAAATGACACAAAAAATAGATGAAATTTTAATGGATGGTTATATTTAGAACATATAATCTTTTTATTTTAATTAATTTCAATTTTTAAGCATTAAAGTTGAGAAATACATTAATTATATTCCAAACATTTATATAATTCCACGTGTGTCATTTCCTCCAATAAAAAATTACCCCCCTTCCATATATTATTTAAAACAATTTGAGAAAACTATATCCCTAAACCCCTAAAAAATTATCTAAAAATTACTTACATAAGAGTTATATGTATTTTACTTCTTAATATATCATATCATGGGTCCTTAAAATGGGATCTAAAACAATTCTACCGAAGAGGAGGTAATATTTATACCAAATATTTCAAAAAAAATTCTTATTATACCTCATTTAAATATGTTATACCATTCCTAAAATATTTAATAAATTATTAAAAATATAATAATATGTTATAATTATTTTGGTAAAACCATTTCTGTCTTTTTTCCATCTCATAAAATGTGAAAACATCGCTCGTGATTATGTACGAATTACCTTATAAACATAGTGGTGTTATTAAATTTTCAACAATTTTTTATGGATTGTTATAAGTTAAAAAAATATTAATAAAATAATTATTCTTATATAATTATGAAAACATATATACCATCATACATTATAATCAATTAGAAAATGATAACATCGCTTGTGCGTACGTGTTGACTACCACCTCCACAAAGTGATGTGATCCATTTTTCATTTGAGATTTAAATGGATGATAATAAATATGGATATAATGAATATATTTGATATATATGATATAATAATTACTCTAAATGGGTTAGTTTTTATTTAATTTTCTTTCATTTTAACTTTTAATAATTGTAAACAATATTCAGGCGTACATACAACCTACTGTCTCCCTAAATGGGGTAATTAAATTTTATATCTATAAATTTTATGAATATATATATATATATATATATATATTGAATAAATATTATATTTATATCAAAAATCCCATTTTAATGATTATGGAACCAGGATCAATGTATAAGGACTAAAAATAATGAACCATAATTGTCATCAAGAAATGAAATATTTAACAATCAGAAACAATGATTTTAATAAATAATTATTAATAAAAAATCATTGAGATGTTATAAGTTTATATATTATTATTAAATAGAATTATAATATATTCAATGTTTTATATATAGAAGGATATATTACATACATGTAAAGTAAGATATGAGGTAAGTGGTTTCATGTCTCACTTTTATTTCTGTGGTACATATTCCATACTAACTAACTTGTTGTTTCATGTGGTGTATATACTATACCTTTGATTTTTAATATCTTTAATACATTTATATTAATTTTATTTATAGTTTTATTTTTTTATCTCGTTGAAGGGTTTTATTATTCAACATATTCCAAAGTATCAAGTGATGTCATTTACAATATCATTTTACTTCAGGATGTCTTATTTTTTAAATTATGTTAATGGAAATTATGTGATAATTATTTGATAAAACCATTTAATTTTATTATCCTCTATTTTCGTGTATTTTCATGTAATAGTAACATTTTAATGTATTGGTTACTTAAAAATATTGAGAAAATTATTATATGAATGTTTTTTTATCTTTAGTTAGGAATAATATGATTTAGTTTCCATGTTTTCTTAAAAAAATTAAGAATGTTTTTTATTGTAGCCTATGATTTTCTAAATACTTTTTTTTACCGTTATAGGATTTTTTCAAATTTTTAAAAAATAAATCTTATTTTATTTTTCAAATTATATATTTTTTAAATTTTTCTAAAAATGTTAGAGGATTATATGTTTTAACATACACGACAAGAACAAAATTTACCTCCATCATGAAAGGTAAATGATTTTAAGATTTATTGATAGGTTTCAAAATTTATTTTCAAAGAATATGTTTTATTTAATATTTTAGATGACTAAATATATTAATAAATTATTTCAATGGTAAAATGGTATTTTTCTCATGAATGTATCTTGTGATCTTTTGGATATATTTTTAAATAAAAAAACATTAATTTATGTTACTGGTGATTTGATGAAATGGGACCATCATTAATTTTTATCAAGAAGGTTTATAAAGATGAATTATTAATGTTCCATATTATTGATTCAAAATAGATAATATTTGTATTATAAATTACTTTTAGAATGAATTGAATTGATTATTAAAATTACAAGGAATGCATTGGATGTGAAAGTAATGAGTGGGAACCAAATATAGACGTTCTGTTGATGCATATAGTTCTCATAAGATAGAACTAGTTAGCATGATGTATAGGCTGAGGTTATAAGATCATTTCATAGTGGTTTGGTATTTGGTGTATTCCAACACAAAAAATTACAATATCTTGGTCGAGAGGCCATGATGGAATGATAATGTCTTGGTTGAGGGGCCTTGATGGTATAGGATTCTTGATTTATTGGTTAAGAGTATTTGACCACGAATATCTATAATTATGCTTTTACTTTATTATGAATTCATTTTTCGTTGTCCATGTGGTTTCTATATTTATATTATCCATGAATGATTATTGAATTAATGATATTGATTGAATAGAAATTGTTTTGATTATCCCATATTACATGTTAATTATTTCTTATTTACTCATGATAAATTCCACTATACATAACTTTTTCCAATAATTTGGGTACACTATTTTTTTCCATTCCCCAAGATATGAAGAAGGATATTATTAATGATATCAAGGATTCAAGAACGTTTCATATGCTATGTTTTTATATTTCGAATGTCATATGGGAGTCATGTATGTGCCTAGTTGACCATTATTATAAAAATATTTGTTCCTTTGATATGTGATCGGTTGTATCTTGTTAGAATGTAAAAATGTAACCACCAACTCTTGGATATTTGTGTTGGGGTCTTTATAAATCCCACTCAGTTTATGGTACAATTTTCATTATTCTTCTTTTCTTTCTCGTACCTGTTTAGGTTTTTTTAGGTGTCTATTTTTTAGATCCTAGGGTTATCATTGAGGTATGACTCTTTTTAAATTTAGTATAACACATTGGTTTTGACCTATTGTTGTTTCTAAATGAGATCATAAAAGTTTCATGGATATAAGAGGCTTGTTCAAACCTACAGGAATATTTTTTCAAAAATAATCTGGGCCACATAGTTAGTAGAAACCATGCGCCCATGTGAAATAGTTAGGAGTAACCATACGGGGTGGTATATGGCTCTGTCCATGGTCACACAGTTTGATGAAACCATGTATATTGGGCTACTCGCCTATACGAGCCACCTCTATTTTTTAGTAGAGTCAAATTACACTATCTTTACCTGGTTTCCCAAAACATGAGCATAAACTATACATGATCCCTATTATGATAGTGATGGTCCCACAATTAGAACACGGTTTGGAATGCCATGTTTTCAAATCATCCATCCCGGATAAAAGTGGTCAAATGACCAATTTTCCATTAAATTTATGTTATTATAAAATATATTATAGTTTTTTATAGTATAAAAGGTGTCTCTTACTCTTTTTTTTTATGCCTTATTCAAGCCTAAATCTAGAACTATGTGACCATTTTTTTATATATACTTCAGTTCAAACACCATTCATCTCATTTGGTCGATATTTATGATCTCTTAATTCATCTTTAACCTTTGATTATTTTTCTTCATGTCAATGGGGTTAATTTTTATTAAGATAACATGACCAATTTCTTGGATATTTGATCGTTTATCCATTTTATACCAATCCTAAAACAATAGGAGACGACATTTAATGATTTTTCTACTATATAAAAATAATTTGTTCTAAATAACTTTCCAATAAAAATTGGTGTTTTATATACCTTATTTCTATTATTCCATATTCCTGGCATTCTGGGGGTTTCACTATAATTAATTTACATCATTTACTAAATGGATTGAAACCAGTTTAGGTTTCCCCCATATGACCATTATATGATTGGAAGTCACTCACCTCAGCTCGAGCCACCCATGGGGAGTGTTATTACCTCTTTTTATGTGATTAGGCCACCCATGGGGTGTGTTGAGGCTGCCCTTATATTTATAATAATTTAATTATTTAGAGGATAAGTTTTATGAATTCTTTTTATGTGAATACTTATGATTAAATAGTTAAATTGGTAAATTAGAAAATGTATAATGTGTTAGATAAACTCTTGTTATGTGAATGGTAATGAAATGGGTTATGAAGTGAGATGGTGTATTCATAATGGTAGTGGATTCCTTGATCATTTAAACTCTTCATGTCTTGATTATATTAGATGGCATAAAAATTTCTAGTCTATAGATCCCGATTATAATAATGGATTCCTTGTACATTTCTTCACTATGGTTCCCCATCATATTTCCGTTACGTATATTCATGTTTTTTTCCATTACCTTTTTCATTAGGAAATTAATTCTAACATTGAAATTGGGAGGATAACTATAATGATGATGTAAGATTTTTTTTTTGGAATTTTCATCCTAAAACTATAGTTTCTGCTGTTGGTTGGGTAGTTACATGACGTGTAATGGGATTACATGATGTGTAATGACGGCTAGACTAATCCTATGAATTGAATAAAACACATGATAATTTTACATTCCATTTAATAGTTACACGTTGTGTAATGTGAAAAATAATGTTTTAAAATTCTGGGTGATGTGTTTTTCATCTCAACATAAAATGAAATAATTTCATGATGTGTAAGGTATTACACACCATGTAATTTTCTGAGTTTATACTTTTATATTGACAATCATGTTTTATAGGTTTTTTATTTTATGAAGCCTCCTACTATCGTCTATATATCTTACCCTAGATGCTTTTGAATGACCCATTTCCATATGTATTACTTCATTCAAAAATTTATCAACATTTCTATGGGTTTTATCTCTTTGGGTAAGTGTTCCTTTTTAGTTTCTTCTTCTTCTTTTAGTTGTGACAACATTTTCAATATCGATTTGTAAGCATACAACATTTTTATCAATCCTTTTTAGTCACTTGTCTTGCATTGTATTACGATAACAAATCTTATGGCTTTCAATCCCTATTATCAAGTGCATTTGGGTTTTTTACATCCTTTATGTTGGTGGATATACCCTATAATTATAATTCCATGAATTTTATATTTTTCTTACTGATTCATAGATATTGGAAATGAAATTTCATGTGTTGAAATTGAAAAGAGAGTGGGTTCATATTTTCTAAGTGTGTATTCTTTGAAAAAAATATCTAATTTTAGGAAAATGGAATTTAAAACCCTAACTCATATTGGATTAGATTGGTTTTATAAAAATGTGTGCATGGTTCTTAAAATAAAAAATAACAAGAACAGCATAGTAAGAACCTCTGGTGAATCAAGAAAGAGAAAATGGTAATCTTAGTGTGTGTGACACCACTAGGAGGTAACCTCTGGTATATCAGTGGACTGTGGAAAGACTCAATATAAGTTAGACCCAATATTTTTCCTTTTTTGGATCATGAGTGTCTAGTACATATTTTTTAATATGCTAGAACATGACCAAAATATGATTTTTTGGTTGTTTATTTCATAATATATTATTTCAGGGATCCATGATCACATGTATATTTATATTGTAGTATCTTTAATTTATTTTTTTATTATTGTAATGTTTCTGGATTTGGAAATCATGACATGAATATTGTGGAAAACTGAAGGACTATTTGTAAAAAAATATCAATTAATTTTATTTATATAAAATATTTAAAACATTTTTTTACTTCTAGAACTTGTGCATTATTTATATTAGAACTTATATAGATTCCATTTTTTTCTATTGGGAAATACTTCTCACACCCTACTTCTAAAATTTGGTGGTTGTAGACCTTATTTTGTAGGACATAAGTAAAGGACAGGGAATTATGTATCATGAAGGCTTCAATTTATGTTATTGTTCAAGTTTGTTTTGGTTTGAAGGTGACGATTAGTAATATGGAGACTTGTTAGTATTGACTTGTCTTAATTTCTTGTTCAGCCCATTTTTCTAAGTTGTATCTCCTTTTGTTTCAAATTTCTAATCTAGTTGTATGTCTTGTTTTTCATATATTTGTGGCTTTTTTTATCTTTGCCTCACCCTATAATTTGTTGACTTGGGTGACATTTCTAGTTGACCCGAATGGGTATGCTACAATGTGTTATTAAAGGTGTTACTCAACCTAAAGTGTGTGATCACTACCTATGTTGGTTCTATGTCCTCGCAGACCAATTTATGATACTCAGTGCAGAAAACCGTTATGGACTTCTCACTCCCGTGATTGAATCAGAGTTGAAAATAGTGGTCAAATAATCATTACTAAGTTTAAGACCTGGTATTTATGAACATTTTAATGAATTATATGAGGAATATATTTAAATTTACCTATATTCTTTGTTTGGGGATTTATTGTGTGTACATTCTTTTGAGTAAACTATGTGGGGAGTTTATTAAGATGGACCTATTCCTTTCTAATGGTTTTTCGTTTTACTTGAATAATTCATAATAACTTTAAATTCATATCATTTTAATGAATTTTGTTGGATTATAGATGTTCGATTAATCGTTTTGGAGTTTGTTAAGTACAAATTGGTTAACTATAGTATGTAGATAAGTCTCTCTCGCGTGAGAGTCTCTCTCTCCTAGCACGTCCTAGGTTTTCACACTCCTTGTCCGACCGGCTTTCGGTGGAACCGTCTCCCTTCGTGCACCCCGCTCCAGGTCTGTGTTGTACGTATTTCTTCAGATCTAGTGCATGTGGTTTGTTTCATCCATTCTGTGTCACTCTATGACCCTCCGTGGTGAGGAACCTGTGTTCTTTTTCCTCCTTTTCTCCTCCGCCTGTTCCCAGATCTTGACTTCTGTGTTCCGGAGGGAGTCAGGTTTCATCGTCATCTACGCGACTTGGACCTCAGGCGTTGTACCAAGCCTCCACTAGGGTCTTGAAGTTCATTCCGTCATCATCATCCCTCATCGGAGTCAGATCTATGAGAGGGAAGGCGGCTTCAGATCTCATTTTCTCATATTCCATCTGCACTTCAGATCCATGCAATCTTGTCCCGATACATTTACCAGTTTTTGAGGAAAACCTTAACATTTTCGCAAATTCCCATTCAGCGTTCAAATCCAAGAGCTCAGAGTCTCGAGGAAAAACATGAGTTTGAGGTTTTCCTTCCCTTTTCACGTTTTCTTCAAGCTTCCATGAAGTTAGGCGATGAAATGTAGGTGGTAATCTGTCTCATTGTTTCACGAAGTTCCCGTCGCGAAGTGGATTGAATCGCAAAGCTCCTTCTACGATGATTCACTATACTGAGAGATTGCGAAGTGGCCGCCGCAAAGTTCTTGTGGTGGGGTGTTGATCTACGAAGAATTGGTGCACTATGAAGAGGGCGGTGACCTGTGGGCGGTTAGCCATTTCCACGTTGTTGTGAAGTTCTTCCGCGAAGTTGTTTGACTAGCGAAGCACCTTCTGTGATGATTCAGCATGTTGAGAGTTCGTGAAGTGGCCGCTGCAAAGATCCTATCGTAGGGTGATGTTCCTCGAAAGAGGGGTGTGCGCTATGTTGAAGGTGGTGACCTATGGGTGGGAGGTCGTTTCCTCATTGTTGTGAAGCTCAGCAGCGATGTGGCTTGATTTGGGTCTGTTTAGCGATGTGCCTCCGCGAAGAACATGTTGTGTTGTAAAGCCGTAGTGGTTCGCCGGGGGTGTTTCTCCCTGAAGAATGGTCTGCACCGTGGTGAGGGTATTATGGGCGCGACCACTCAAGGGGCATGGTTGATGTGGAGCATGTCCTAGCTGTGTGGATCATAGTAGGGGGCCGTGAAAGGGCATCCAATCTTGGGACCCTCTTGTTGGACCGGGCATTGACTCATGTGGGGGTCATGGGGACTGCAAGGGTCCCAGTCTTTAAGAAGGATTAAGAATTAAATTTTTTTCACTATGGATGCGGGATTTGTAAATCAATTGAAGAGGTTGTCCCTGATGGACACAGAAAAGGAGACGATTGACGCATGGAAAAATGAAGACACACTTCTAGAAAAGAACATGTCTCTGTTCATGGTGGGAAAGTTCATGGAAAACATATCAGTAAATCAGGGGGCTCTTAAAAACACTCTACAACACATCTAGAAACATGATGCATGAGTGGCTATTCAGGAAGCAGAGATCAATCACTTCATCTTAGAGTTCTTTAATGATAGAGATAGAGAAAAAATCATCTGTGGAAGACCCTGGTCCTTTGATAATCAACTCCTACTCATGGAAGAATTCAAAGTGGGGATGATATCCAACGAGTTAATTTTACCCACTGCCCCTTCTGGATACGAATTAAAGGAATCCCCTTCCATGTAAGAACGGAATGAATCATGAGAGAAATTGGGGACAGTTTAGGTCACTTTCTCGAATGGGATAGCTCATACCCAAAACAATGGGGCCCCGAGGTTTGGATAAAGGCGGAATTTGAAGTTTCAAGGCCACTGATGAGGGGAATGTTCCTAAAGATTTAAGATACCAACACTTGGATATCATTCGAGTTTGAGAAACTCCCAATCTTATGCTTTTTCTGTGGTCACCTTGGACATATAGAAAGAACGTGCACCACAAAACATAAGGGTGGAGCGGTTAACATTATCCTCCAATATGGCCCTTGGCTCTATTCCAAAACGAATAAATATGATTTCATTCCTGACACTGAAAAATAAAAGGGCCATGACCATCTCATGTTGGCACATTACAGTCAGGCAAAACCCATACCTGAAAAACCCCTAATAATAGGACCAATGGATTTCCCAAATGCTAGCCCACCCACTTAGAGATAAGCTGGAGTTTACCCTAAATCCCTGAATAACAACACTCAAACATCTACAAAGATGGCGATGATGCAAAAATAATCACCATCACATTGGTCAAAGACAATGCTGATGCACATCGAACCACCAGATCCAGATCCTGACCCACAATCGACCGCAGAAGGCATTATAACAATGGACACCCATGGAATGTCGAGAACTCCAATACTGGGCCCAATCACCCACCGAACATGGAAATGGATGAAATGAGGAGAGGGTGATGGGTACGTGGAATACCCAAAACCTGGGGCCAAGAAAAGAAAAAATGAAACATGTCAATTAGGGAGGAATCCCAACAAAAGTTGGAATGCGACAAGTGGAAAAACAAGTCTAGAGGAACCAAAGGTGGCGACAGGTGAGACCCAGCCCCAACTAGAGCAATTATTGCTTTATGTTGGAACTGTCGTGGGCTTGGAAACCCACGAACGGTTTACATTATTCAGCGCAATTGTGCTCAATGTCACCCTGATATGGTGTTCCTGTCCGAAACCATACTGGAAAACAAAGACACCAATGGTATTGCTCTGAAGTGTGGCTTCCAAGGCTACTTTCTGGTGCCTAGACAAGGCCATTCTGGGGGCCTCTGTCTCCTTTGAAGGACAATTTCAATGTTAAAATTTTTTCCTTTTCCTCGCACCATGTGGAAACAACTACTCAAATAGACTTTCAACCAACCTGGTCTTTTGTGGGATTCTATGGCTGCCCATCCCATAATGATAAGGTGAAGTCATGGGATCTTCTATTCAAGCTGCGCTAAGATTTACCAAGACCTATCTTCTTCGGAGTATATTTTAATGAGATTATTTTCCGTAAGGAAAAGAGGGGTGGAATCATCCGACCCTCAGCTTCAATGTCAAACTTCAAGGATGCGGTCTCTAGGGAAGACCTAGTCGATCTGGGGTACACAGGTACTCCTTTTACATAGTTCTATGACAATACTGAAGGCAAACACATCACTCAAAGTCTTGATAGATTTTTGGGCTATTCTGATTGGATTAATCTGTTCATCGTGTTTCAAATCAGCTACATGGCCCTTAACTGTTCAGACCATTTTACAATTCTTATTGATTGTATTTGAGGTGAATGAAATAGACCACTGAGAAGACCCTTCAGGTTTGAGAGCATCTGGCCAAAAGTCCATGAATGCGAAGAGGTGATCCGATCATGCTGAAAAAGCACCCACGTGGATGTTTGTCTCAATCTACAACAGGTTGCATCTGAGCTGAGGTCTTGGAGCAATAAGAAATTCCACCACACTGATTGGCATTTTGGTTTCCTCGAAAAGAGACTGAACAACCTCCTCAAATAACCCACATCCAATTTCATTCTCTCTATAATTGTATACACACAAAGATAGTTTGATACAACCCTGTGTATCAAGGATAGATTCTAGGCTTTGTGGGTGCGGAATAACCACATTAAAGAGGGGCACACTAATACCCAGTTTTTTTCACCAGAATGCTTTAGCCAGGCATCAGAAAAGCTCTATTACTTGCATCTTACAAACTGATGGAAGCAAAGTTTCTCACACTAATGGTATCCACGAGTCCTTGATTTACTATTTTTAGAACATCTTCGCTGTAGGAACCCGTTTCATGTCTGTCGAGGTGGAATATTTCATCAGACCTGTGATCACCGATGAGATCAATAGGCAGCTCACCAAAGATGTGAAAAATGATGAGATATGCCTGGATCTGAAACAACTTTATTCCACTAAGGCCCTGGGACCATATGGGTTCCACACACTATTTTAAAAACAATACTTGCACATAATCAGCCCCGACATCTGCAACATGATAAAAAATATTTGGGCTGGGAATACTAGCACGGTTGCCATTAATGAAACTGTCCTTTTCCTCATCCCCAAAATTAAGAAACCTCTGGAGATCCCTGATTTTAGACCTATCAACCTCTGGAATGTCTCCTACATGATTTTCTCAAAGATTCTTGTCAATCAGCTGTGACTTTGGCTACCTGATATTATCTCTAAAAATCAGATCACTTTCGTGGCCAAGAGACTGATCACTGATAATGAGATTGTGTCCCATGAACTATTTCATTCTAATAAATCATGCTCCACCATGAAAAGAGGAACCATGGCCTGGAAATTGGACATGACCAAGGCCTATGATAGAGTGGAATGGCACTTCCTATGTGTCGTTATGCTGAAAATGGATTTCTGCGCTAAATGGACAGATTTGGTCATGGAAAACATTTCAACCATATCCTTCAAAATCAAGGTCAATGGGGATCTCACCAGAGGATTCTCCCCATCTCGAGGCCTTTTCTAGGGAGATCCTCTCTCCCCTTTTCTCTTCATTCTGGTGGGTGATGTGTTTTCTCATCTTATTTCCAGGGTTTCATCCTCTAATTCAATTCATGGGGAAAATGTCTGTCGTGTATGCCCACCAGTGTCACATCTTTTCTTCACTGATGACTGCCTCCTTTTTTCCAGAGCAACAATTAGTGAATGCCAGGTGATCTTCCAAGCAATCTAGTAGTACATCAGAGAGTATATCCAGTCAATCAATCATGAAAAATATAAAATTTCATTCAGTGTAGGAGTGCCTCTCTCTAAGAGGGACGAGCTATATGCTTCAACTGGTATTCATAAGGTTGTGAAACATCTGAAGCAACTTGGGCTTCCCACGGTGATTGGCTGATCCAAAAATTAAATCTTTTCATCTCTAGAGGACAGGATTGAGAAAAAAATTCTTGGCTGGTACACTAATGTAATTTCTAAAGATGGAAAAGAGACCCTCATCAAAGCTATCATCCAGTCCATCCCCATCTATTTTATGTCCATAATTAAGCTCTCGTCAATCATCATTTACCAGATCCACACACACACTACCAATTTCTAGTGGGGTAAGAATGATGGATGGAATCGACCCTACTGGATGGCCTGGGAGAAACTCTGCAAACCCAAATACGAGAGAGGAATGGGATTATGGAATCTTATTCTCTTCAATGATGCACTGTTGGCCAAGCAAGGATGGCGCCTTGTTAACCATCCATCATCTCATTGTGCATGGGTTCTCCGAGCTAAGTACTTTCCCCACACGGACTTCTATGCTTCAACCTTGGTCCCTGCCCCAGCTTCCACTAGAGAAGCATTTGGGGGGATAAAAAGCTCCTGAATAATGTACTGGGATGGAGGATTGGGTCCGACTCATCGATCAATATTTGAAATGATCCATGGCCTATAGATAAGGAAGGTATGTGGGCTACATCCCCCATCCAACCGGGTCTTGACGATGCCACTGTCAGCTGCCTCCTTTCCAACTAGGGATATGGGTGGTGTTTGGAAAAGATCCTTCATTGGTTTAATTAAAGGGACAAAAGAATCATCCTTAGTATTCTTTAGGTCCCTGACGCAGGCCCCAACCATATTTTCTGGACCAATGACATCTTGGCTGAATACACGGTGAGATCTAGCTACAGACTGACCCTAGGTAGCGACCCAGTTGGCCGGGATGAGGGACCATGGAAATCGATTTGGACACTCAATGTCCCCCCTAAAATACAACAATTTTGGTGGCAGGTTTGCATAGGTAATCTCCTCACCATGAGCCTTCTCTCTTACCAACATATGGCCAATGCTTCCTTTTTCCCTTTCTACTCAAGCACTATTGAAACTCTTTTGCACGCCATCATTCACTACTTGGGGCCAAGAAAGTTTGGAGTAAATGGGCCCCAGACTCTACCGCTTCACTGGCATCGTCCTCTGACCTCCCTGATCTTCTGACACGTTGGTGCTCTTCTCTTTCCTCAGCTCTTTCAGGATCTCTTTGATCTTTGTTCTGGATTATTTGGGTCCGGAGTAACGATGTTGTTTTTCATCAAGCTCCCAAACCCCCCGAATTATAGATTGAACATTCCACTTCTTTGATTGAGGGATGTAAAGACCACAATGATCATTTTATGCTAGGTTTTACCCTCACCTCTCCCTCTAATTGGAATCCCCCAACGGAATGGATTCTTAAGATTAATGTGGAAACGTCTCTTTTAAAGGATGTGCTTGTTTCCCTCAGCCTTCTGGCCTGTAATCATCTGGGGAAAATCTTTGCTACAAAATATGAACCACATTAGGCTTTCTAGAAACTAGCTATTGCTGAGGCCATGGCCATCCTTGTTAGTTTGTTGCTCACATTGGAATGTGGATGGAGTGATATTATTATTGAGTCTGACTGCCTTACCATAATCGATTATATTAACCAAAATGATGGTGGGCTCTAGTCTTTTGGCATCATCATTAAGAGAATTCTCTCACTCTTCCATTGCTTCTCTTTTTGCACCTTCTCCTTTACAAAAAGGTAAGCAAACAATGCAGACCATCAGCTAGCGGCCTCAGGCCCTTTCGACTCCATCCATATCTGGTTGGACAATTTCCCTTCTTGGATTTGTACTTGTTGTTCTGCTGATATTCATTATTAATGATGTTTGTTTTTAATAAAAAATGGTTAATTTATGGTGTTTAGCATCCAATTTCTCCTATAAGATCTTTTTTAGATATGTGAGGTGATTCTATGAGGTAGGTTGCATTGGGGGTAACTCTAGTGGACCCCCCATTGGTTAAGGAAGTTATTGATAGCATTTAGACTTTGGGTTTAGTGGGCACTGTGAACCTGGGATGAGTAGTGGATCTCGACTCAGAATTGACAAAGATTCATCCACCTATCTTCTATGGTGATAAAGGTATGCCAAAATTAGAGGAGTGGTTTGAATGGATTGGGAGGATATTTAACAATACGAATACTCTTAAACATTTTAAGGTGGGTTTTTCTATATATATTCTTGTGGAAAAAGGAAGAATATGGTGGGAATATGTAGTGAATGCTAAGTTTTATAAAGGTATTACCAAGGTTTATTTCAAGAAAATATATAATTTTTAGTTTTTTCTTAAGACATTACATATATAAAAGGCCTCAGATTTTTTGACCATGGAGCAAGGGGAGCATAATGTTCTGGAGTCTTCCACCCATTTTTCTAGGTTTATGCATATGGAACATGAGATTATCACTAATGATTATCTGATGTTTGAGGTGTTTGATATGGGGATTATGGTTCATATTAGTTCTATGATAGTTATTTTTTTCATTCAAACCTTTTTGGTGGTATTTTATAACACATATTTGTTTGAGGCAGACATTGCAGGGCGAACAGGTTTGGACAGAGCATCTACTGGTGCATAGTTCAGCCAATGTGATTCTTCTAATAAGAAAAGGAAGTGTAAGAGTGGTCGATTTTCTATTCTACTAGTTTTTGGAGGATTATTCCCGGAATAAACATGTTATATATTTCCAATGTGAGAGGCTTTGTCATATTAGGCCTCACTTTACAGAGGCTCTGAGGACCTATCATCTTTTTGGCTGATATGGCCGTCTGAAAAATTTCTATGGTAGGCTGTCTTAAGGTAGTAAGGCAGAAGATGCTTTTAAAAATGTCTAAAAAATTCACATTAATGATCCCAAGGTTGGTGGGTATCATTCTCATGACAAGGGGGATATCTAAGTGTCTATATTAAGATGGATTTTTATAAGAGAGTGTGCTGGGGGAATCTAAAGAAGGGGTATCTAGTATTAAAGGTACAATGTTTATTTCATATTCTATGGTGATAGATTTATTTGATATAGGTGTTTTTTATTCTTTTATATCGATAAAGTTGGATGACATTTTGGGGTTTTATTCATATATTATTCCATTATAATTGGATCCTTCAACTCTTTTCGGAAAGAGTTCCAAATAGGGTATCAAGTCCCCCACATGTTTTGTAGTAGTGGTTAACTTTTAGTTGGTTTAGGACGTCTTAAATCTTGATCTTTAAATATTCAACTTTATTATTGGCTTGGATTGGACGATCATCATAAATTCTCAAATATACTTCTATAGAGATTGGGTATAGTTCTTATCTTTAGATGGGGTCACTCATGTTTTCTCGGGTGTGTGGAACACAAGATTACGAAGGGTGGGGCCTAATTTTCCTTATGCCATTATAATATCATGCCAATTTTTAGAAATGTTTGTTGATGCAATTTACCATTTCATTGGAAATCATCTACTAGTTTTTGTGTGTTCATACACTAAGGTATATGTGGATTATTATTATGGTTTAAATCTATAAAGATTGGTCGAGTTTAATATTGAACTACTCTCTCGAAGGATGCACATAACTATTCCATCCTATTGAATAGAAGGTACTGATTTGGTAGAGCATAAAGAACATATTAAGGACCTTTAGGTGAAATTATTTATTATTTCTAAAGGTTAATCATTAGATTCATATTTATCGTTTATTAATAAGTTAGATAGAAGTCACATGCTTCGTATTTACTACCAAAAGATGAATTGGGTAACCATTAAGATCAAGTATATTTCAACCAGAAAAGATGATCTATTTGATCTAATTGGATGGGATCATTGGTTTCTTAAGATTTATGATCATTCATGTTACCTTATTTGAGATTTCAAGAGTGGGACATAAACAATAAAATTATTCAGAGTCAATATGCTCATTTTGAGTTTCAAGTTATTCCATTAGGACTCATTAATTATCTTTCATTATATATGTATTTGTTGAAAAATATATTCAATTGGTTCTAGAAATATTTTATTGTTATGTTTGTAGATTATATCTTGGTGTAATGCAAGTTATAGGAAGTATATATGGACCATTTTTGTGTTCTTATTCTAACATTGAAATAACATCGTCAGTATGGTAAACATTACAAGTGTGAGTTTTAGATTTAAGTGGTGAATTTTTTTTGGGAAATGTAAAATCTAAGAGGGGGGTCTCAGGGGATCCTTAAAAGGCATGGGTAGTTATGTCCTTGGAAAAGATAAAAAACATGTTTGAGATCCAAATATTCATGGGGTTTTCTAGTTATTATAGTCGGTTTGTTCAAGACTTCTGGTATATTTCATCTAAGATGATAGATTTGACTAATATGAGTGTAACGCTTTAGTGGTATAACTAACATGAGAGATTTCATAAAAGCTTAAAGTGAGGTTTACTTTAGCATTGATGTTGATTCTTCCAAAATTAGGTTTGGGTTATGATATTTTCTACAATGAATTAGATACATGTTTGTGATGTGTCTTGAGTAATGTTAAAGAGGAAGTGGATTATGAGACACGAAAGTTATGTCCTCGTGAGAAGAACTACCCTATGAATGATCTTGAGTTGGAAGTGGTTATTAACAAAATCAAGGCATAATGTCACTATCGTTTTGTGTAGAAGATCATAATGTAGTCTGATCACAAAATCCTAAATATGTTTCCACTCAATGGGATATAAAATTACTAAAGATATGTTGGGATAAGTATCTTAAAACCTATTATTTTGGTATTTTATATATCACTGAGAAGATAAACATGGTTTCTGATGCCCTGAGCAGAAGAGTAAATATCCAAGAAGTGAAGGAATCAATTGATGGTTTAATCACATTTTTATGAGGTAGTTTGAATTTACTAGATGACTAACACCAGGAGCCAACAGTTTGTAGAAATCTTATATAGTGGGGAGATATTTAGTGAGTGTTCTTAGTCTCCCAATGGATCATTGTGCTTTGTAGTGGGTTGATTGTTCCATTTTTACTGGGAAAAGTGTTGTTAGATATTTGAAACTGGTCATGTTATTCCATAAACCATGAAGATATAAATATATAATGTGATTTGAGATGTTGATATTGGTGATTGGGGATGAGATGATCATTTGAAAGCATTATATCCTATTGTATCACTTGTCAAATGGATAAAGAGGTACACCAAAGGCCTATTGGGTTTTTTTACCTTACCCATTTATGTATGGAAGTGGGTTGAAATTTACATGGCTTTCATCACTGGTTTACAATGGAATCTTAGTGGGGAAGATGATATTCAGGTAAATATCGACAAACTCACTAAATCAGTACATTTCTTATCAATAAATGAAATAATAAAAGTGAAATATATTTGGGACTTATAAGTCTACGGGATTTTGAGACTACATGGGGCTACCTACACAGTTTCTTCTAATAGGAAGTTGAGGTTCACATGTAGATTCTAGAAATATTTGTAGGATGAAATGGGTTTCCACTTGAAATTTTAATGACATATTATCCACATAGGGATGAATATATACAGAGGGTTATCTTGGTTCTTGAGGATATTATCTAGGCTTATGTCTTGATTTTGGTGGATATTGGGATGATAATTTTCCTTTGGTCAATTTTTACTATATTAATATTAATTATAATTTTTTCAGGATAGAACACATAGAGGCATTATATAGGAAGCCATGTCAATCTCCTTTTGCAGGGAATAGTTAGGAGAGAGGACCTTGGATGGGCCAAGTCTGGTTCAAGGGATAGTGAAGATGGAGTATTCAATATAGAGGCATTAAATCTTGGAGAATTGTCTTTATAAATCTTATGTGGACCATCATCTGTTTCCACTAGAGGTTGTGGTTAATGATCGAGTTTGTCTCAATATTTCACATCACATGGTAAATCATAATTTGAGTAAGTTGGGTATATTTAGAATAAAATTTTTAGGTCCCATTGAGATCATTGAGTGACCGGTAAGGGTGGTCTATCATTTGGGATTCCCATTTGGTTTGACTTCTATTGACGATTTGTTTCATGTTTCCTATTTGGGGAGAAATGTAGTAGATCCTTCCCAAGTGCTTACATGGGAGTATATAGATCTTGAACCTAACACCACTTTAGTTGATCATCCATTTCAGAGTATGTATTTATAATATAAGGTACTATGTGATAAGAAAATTCCCTTGGTCTGGGTACTGTGGCTGTGAAAACATGATCAACATTATATGTGTGAGAAACTTTCATTGATTAGGCAGCAATGAGCTTCTTTTTTATGGATCTTTGATATTGAGAACATTCCAGGGACAAAAAGATTTTATTGTGGGGATATAATAACACCCTTATGACCTTTCAACTAGGTATGATCTAATAATAACATTTAGTTTTTTTTCATTGAGAGATTATTTCCAATAAATAAATTGTTTGGATACCAGAAATGGGGAAGTTTAGGATTTTTTTTAATTTCCATCATTACCCTATATTTTAAACTGTTCACTAGGAAGCTACACGATGTGTAATTGAATTAAATGACAAGTAATATATGCTATAAAATTCATGTGAACTAAATACAATATAAGATAATTATACATGTCTTGTAATGGTTACACATCTTGTAATGCGAAAAATTGTGTTTTTAATCCTACGAGATGTTTTTTTAGTGTAAATTAAAATGAAAGAGTTTCATGATGTGTAAGGTATTACAAACCATGTTATTGAAATATTTTATCATCTTAGAGAATTGTATATATGTTTGATTCTTTGTTGTATTTTTTAATATCATTTTCTAACCAGTGGTTTTACCCTAGATGATGTTCGGTGACACCTCTCCCTTGGTATTTCTTTATTCGACAGTTGATCAATATGGCTAGGAGTTTTATCTCTATGGGTAATCATTTCTTTAGGTTTCCTCCATATTTTGGGATAAAAAACCATATTTCAATAGGTATTTTTAATAAGATTGTGTTTTCTATAAATCCATTTTAGTATCTTTTCATGCCCTATCATCCAAAGGCAGATCTTGTGGTTTTGAATCACCGTTATCAAGTGTGGTTTTGTTTTCTATGTCTTTGAGGTTAGTGGATCAATCCAAGAATTCTATTTTTCTTAATTTTCTTTTTTTCTCAATAATTAAATGATATTTTAAACGGAATTTCTACCTTTGAAAACTTAAAATGGTGCAAGTTGATATTTTAAAGGTCTTTTTTCTATGGAAAATAAAATTTGTTGATTGAGAGAAAAATGGATTTTCAAAACCTGAAGCAGATTGAATTGTGTGTGAAATGGTTTTATACAAATATTTTCATGGTTTTTAAAACATAAATTGATAAACACTGCATATATGGAACCTTGGGTGCATCAAGAAAAGGAAATATGTATCCATAGTGTTTGTGGAACGCCTAATAAGTAACCTCTTGTATATCAATGGGCGAGGGAAGGGATCGATATTAGATAGATCCAA
Organism: Viscum album; assembly: GCA_963277665.1. NCBI lineage: Eukaryota > Viridiplantae > Streptophyta > Magnoliopsida > Santalales > Viscaceae > Viscum > Viscum album. The sequence goes on from OY728156.1 coordinate 46,798,447, forward strand.
CGTTATGAATTTGTTTGGATCCTGAGTGTCTAGTAAATATTTTACCATAGGCCAGTTCCCAACTAGACGGAGTGTTGTTATATCTATTTGTTTATTGAAATATATATTATTTCATTGATGTTAGATCACTTGCATATTTATATTTCAATATGTTTACCTACTTTGTTTTATGAATGGAATTTTTCTGGATATGGAAAAAATTTCATGAAAATTGTGGAATACACATGGACTATTTGAGAAATGTTTTGAAATTGTTTTATTTAAAAAAAATATTGGAAAAATATTTTTTTAATATATAATTTTTTCATTATTGATATTATGACTTTTATGGATTATTTTTTAGTTTCCTACTATGCTCTATTGTTCACACTGCACTTCTGCCTTTAGGAAGCTATCAACCATATTTTACAGGTCACGAGTAATAAAAAGAACATTCTATAGCATACATGCTTCTATTTATGTTATTGTTCTAGTTTAGTATTGTTTGGAGGTCGTAATGGGTCACATAGAAACCTCTTATTCTAGGATTTTCATATTTACTAGTTTATACCATTTGTATTACTTTTATCTCCCTTTTTCACATTATAATCTAGTTGTATGTCGTTATTTTCTTATATTAGAGAATTTTTATGTTATATATGTTATAAATCACACTATAATGAGCTGACATGGGTCACAGGCCTAGTTAACCCAGGTTGGGATGTCATAATTTGGTAGCAAATGAGTTACCTAGCCTGATGTGTGTTAGCACTACATGAGTTGGTTCTGTGTCTTGGTTATACACGAGTATAATTATCTAAATTCAGATATTTGGTTTGAAAAATTGCTCTAACCCACTCACTTTTGTGACTAAATCCATGTTTCCAAGGGTGGTTTTAAAATATTTTCTAAGTCTAAGAGATGGTATTTAAGATCATTTGATTGAATTTTAAGGTAAATATATTCAAATTGCCCTACATATTTAGTTTGGGGACTTAGTGTGTGTAAATTCGTTTTAATAAACTAAGTGGGGATTTTCTTTAGATGGTCTTGTTACATTAAAAAATGTTGCATTTATGTGGAATAATTCATAATCTCTTGGAATTCATACAGTTTCAAATCATTTATTGGTTTCTAGAAGTTGGTTCAATGGTTTAAGAGCTTTCTCATGAGTGATTGGTTATTGTGTTGTGTTTAATTGAAAATGAATCCTAGAAAAGGTCATCCAAAAAATGAGTGGAGAAGCCACAAGGTAGGTTACACATGGGTGTCATAAAATGGAAGTTTCTTTGTATGAAACATTTATTTGTAGCATTCATAATTTCGGTTCATTGGGCACCATAATCCTTGGACGTGCAATGGTTCATGGCTTGGAATTTACCAAGAAACATCCACATCTCTACTGTATTGAAAAGTTAACCTAATAATTATAGGAATTTATTTAAAAAATTAAGAGGATATTTAACATTTTGAATACAACTGATGATTATTATGTGGGTTTTTCCTTGTATATGTTTGAGGGGTTTAGACGAAGATGGTGGGACTAAATAGTTAATCCTACGTTGGAAAATGTTATTACCTGGGATTCTATCAAGAATGTTTTTAATTAAAAGTTTAATCCTGAGTATTTATATATGTAAATACCCAAGATTTTATTGACTTAGTGAAAGGGGAAAACCCCATTTTGGGGTACTCTACTGATTTTATTGAGTCGGTACATCTAGCATCGGTTCTTTTCACTAATGATTAGTTGAAGTCTATGAGGTTTAGTATGCAGATGAAAAATAGATTTTAGTAGATTCTAGTTATTTTGAGACTTTTTACCTTTATGGTGGTAGTGGATAAACCAGATTTAGAAGAGGAAAATATATCTTGAAGGAACTGTTTGGGAAGAGCATTAGTTTGTGTAGTGGTTATCCATGGGGATTATTTTGGTGAGAAAAAGAAGTGAAAGAGTTTTCCATTTTCTATAGAATGAGTTCTGGGGGATTCTTTAGAGAATAAATAAGTTATATTATACTATTGCATGAGTCATGTTAATACAATGACTCATTATTCATAGGATCCAAATAATTTTCATATTTTCGGGAAATTTGGACATTTGAAACATTTCCGCGATAGGATTTCCCATGGTAGTATGGTGGGATCCACTTTTACTAAGGGATCAAATATTCAAATTGATGGTCCCAAGGGTGGAAGGTCACATTATCAGGATAAGGGGGATTTCCATGTTGGTATGTCTAGGAGAATTTATGTGACAAAGGGTGCACTAGTGGAATTTGACTCAGGGCCACATTTTTTTAGAGGTACAATAATTATTCTATATTCTATGGTTGTTTATTTTTTTAATGTAGGTACTACTCATTCTTTTATATAATTAATGTTGTTTGATGTGTTGGGTTTGATTTTATATCTTATTCTATTCTTGATGGATCTTTCCATGTGTTTGGGAAATAGGTTCAAACAAGGATTCATGTGTCCTATGTGTTTAGTGGTGATATCCAAATTGAGGTGGTTTGAGACTTTATCTTTCTTGATCTTGAAATACCAGATTTGATTATCAGTAATGATTTGATGATCATCATGAAGTACTAGAAAGGTTGTTATCATCTTTGGCTATAATTACTATCTTCTAATGGGACCAATCTTGTTTTCTAGGGTGAGTGGGACACTAGATCAGAAAGGGTAGGACCTATTGTTCCTTATTGAGGTATAATCTCAATCTAGTTTTCAAAAATGTTTCTTGATGCAATTGACAAATGCATAGGCAGTCAGCTACACATTAGTGTGTGCATCCTTGAGTTCTTTCTAGATTATTTTTCTAGTTTACCACTACATAGAGAGGTTGAGAATACTATTGAGATGATCCCGAGAATTATTCCCAATTTTATGAAATCCAATATAATGATAACTTCTGATTTGATGGAAGTTATGGTCCAACATGAGGACCTAGAAGAAAAATTATTTATTCATCCAAGTATTTCACCATAGAAATCACTTGTTCTCTATTCTATGCAGTGAAATATATGTATTAGTTGAGATTATTTCTAAAGTACATACCCAAGAAAAAGTTTCAAAGTTTATATAAGAATTTCTAGCTTCAAGTTATTCCATTTGGACTCATTAATGATCCTGCAGTGTTTATGGATTTTATGAACCATATAATTCATAGGTTCATAGAATTTTTGTTGTTGTGATTGTAAATGATATATTTGTGTACTAAAATTTATAGGAGGAACATTTTCACTATTTGGATGTCATTCTTCAAACCATAAATTAACATATTATATATATTAAACCTTCAATGTGCATTTTTTGGATTTTAGAGGTGAATTTTCTAGAGAATTTGAAATATGAGAGGGGCCTCTCAATGGAACCTGAAATGTTTTGGGAAGTTATGTTTTGAAAGAATTCTATAATTTTTTTATTTCCAAATATTATTAGGGTTGGATGGTTATTATAGATAGTTTCTTTGAGAAATATTCAATATTCCCTCTATGAAAATTTACCCATAAGGGAGTAAAGTCTGAGTGAGATGACAAATTTCAGAGATCTTTTTATCCATTGAATGTGATGATGACTATACACCAATGATGATTCACCCATAACTTGGTTCAGGTTAAAATATTTTCTATGATTCCCTAGGTATGGGTTTGTGATGTGTGTTGATTAAAGGGAAAATAGTAGCGTCTTATGACTCATTAAAGTTATAGCCTCATGATAATAAATACCCAACCCATGATATTTAGTATTCAATAGTTATTTATGATTTAATGACGTAGAATCACTATTTTTTGGTGAGAAATTTTCAGTGTATTCTGAACACAAAATTTTGAAGTAAGTTTTCCCTATGAAGGATCTTAATTTTTGGTAGAGACGTTAGGTTGTGTATATTCAGATCTTTGATTTTGATATAATATATGAGCTCAAGAAATGAAATATGGTTTTCATTTCCCCGAGAAGATGAGTACTAATCCATATATTGAAGGAATCAGTTGATGAGTTTCCAATGAAGAGTTTTATTACTGAGATGAAATTGGGTAAAAGAAGGTTGTGGGATAGGTTTTCTTTTCTTGGATAAAAGTTTACTCATCATTTGAAAAGCGATTTAGAATTGAGATTATGAAAAATGCCAAGAGATAACACATAGGGGAAATCTTAAATGAGACCTCATCCATGTCATCTCGGTATCATTGTGAAGCTTTGTTCTTTCATAGTATGTTGATTTTTCCTTTTCCCATGAGAAATGAGCTATTTGGAAGTGTACACCAACCACGTTGGACAGTGAATCCTAGGGCTACAAAGATGTAACCTGATCTAGGAATTCGGTATTGAAAAATGGTGTTGTGGTAGTCTAATGTGGATTTTGTATCGTGATGTATCGCATGTCACAGAGTTAAGGGGGGAACACAAGACACTAGCATGTTTTTTATTTGCTTTACCTATTCTGATATAGAAGGCCGATCAAATTTATAGGGATTTCATCCTTGGTTTACCACCAAATCCTAGTTGGAAGGATTCAATATAGGGAATTATCAATAGAATCATTAAATCAATTCATTTCATTACAATAAAGGATATAGAAAATGTATAATATCATGGGGACTTATCAATTCAATAGCTTGGGTGAATTTATAATCTTCCCAATATAGTTGTTTCTGATAGGTAATAAAGGTTTACATCCAGAATCTAGAAATATTTGTTATAGGTTATAGGTTTCCTAGTGAAATTGAAGAAGTATAATCATCCACCAATGTATAAACAAATAAAGGGGGTTCTCTATGTTCATAGAGATATGATTCAGGATTTTGAGCTTTATTATTGTGGATCATTGGACAATCATTTTTCTATGGTCGAGTTTTTATATAAAAATGAAATTAGGATTTGATGAAGATTGTTCTATTTGAGTATTTCTTTGTTCATCCATTTCTAACTCCCTTGTGTTGGGAAGGGTTAGAAGATCAGTCCTTGGATGGGTTGAGTCTGGTTTAAGAGACGATAATGATTGAGTAGTTGATATAGAGAAATTTTTTCTTGGAAAAGAGTCATGATAAATCATATGCAGACCATGTTTGTTAACCACTGATGTTTTTGGTTGGTGATTAGTTTTTTCTCAATGTTTCCCCTTGTTTGGGACATCATCTGTTGGGTAAGTAGGGTAAGTTATCAGTGAGGTTTGTGGCCCCCTTTTAGATCATTGAGTGAATGGGATGTATGGGATACCATTTGTACATTCTATCTGGATGGACTTATATCCATGATTTGTTTTTCATGTTTCCCAATTAACAAGGTATATACTAGACCCTTATTATTTGATTAGGTAGGAGAATATAGATCATGAACCCGATACCACTTTGGTTGAGTAGGTAGATTTGATTATAGATCCTCGAGATAAGGTTCTATACAGAAAAAAATATACCTAGTTCGGGTATTGTGGTGGTGTAGATAGTATTTCAATGAGACATGGGAGATGGAGTTATTAGTGAGGTAGTATTTTCCTTCTCTTTTAACAGATCTAGGTTCTTTATAACTTTATGGGGACCTAATTCTTTTATGCGTGGATATTGTAACACCCCATTGCCTCTCTGTTATGTATGTTTTTATCTTTTATTTTGGTTTCTATATTCCCTGGTGGATTATATCCCACCATGATTTTGGGGGGAAACCTATAATGATGAATTAAGGTATTTTTTTTACATTTTAAGCATAAAAATATAGTTTCTGCTGAATGCTAGGTAGTTACACAACATGTAATAAGATTACATGATGTTTAATGACTACTGGACAAATCCTTTAAATTTAATACACCAGATGTAAATTTTATATTTTTTTACAATTACACATATTCAATTATGATGAATTGTGTTTTTAATCCTGGGTGATCTATTTTTTATCATAACAAAAATTGAAGGAATTTCATGATGTGTAAGTTATTTCACACCGATTAATTCATTGAGTTACTGCTTTTAGATCGCCATTCAAGTGTTTTATGATTCATTCACTTTTGAAGAATCCTTCTATCAGCCATATCTCTTACTCTATGTGATTTTGGGCGACTTATCTCCCTCTACATCACTCAATTCAGTAATGAATCAATTGGTCTATGAATTTCCTCTCTTGGGGTAAACATTTCCTTCAGTTTCTTCCACATTTATGGTCGTGACATAGTTTGTTGTAGAGATATTTAATTGGGTTATATTTTTTATTAATCCTTTTCAATATCTTATAATGCCTTGTCTTCTAAAGGTTGATATTGTGGTTTCCAATCAATATTATCATGCTCGGTTAGGTTTTCTACATCCTTGTGGTAGGTGAATCTATCTAAGGGTTATAAATTTTTAATTGTATATTCTTATTATTGATTAATGGATATTTGAAATGGAATTTCACATTTTTAAATAAAAAAGGGAATGGGTATATATTTTAAGGGGGGGGGGGGTTCCTTTGAAAATGGAATTAGCTTGATTAAAAGGAAATTGGATTTTCAAACACTGAACAATATTGGATTAGATTGTAAATTGTTTTAAAAAAATGTGACCACTGTTTTGAAAACCTAAATTGAAAAAAATTTAACAATGGTAACCTTCAATGTGTCTAGAGAGATACATGGGTATCCTAACTGTTTGTGACACCATTAAGAGGTAACATCTTGTATATCGATGTACTATGGCATGAGATGATATTATTTGTATCTAACCTTATGCCTTTTTACCTTATGAGTGTCTAGTACATATTTTATTATAGGATGGAGCCTGAATGGAACATGAATTGATGTTTTTTGTTGGTTGTTTCATGATAGAATATTTCATGGAAGTTGGATCAAATGTATATTTATATTTTATTATGTTTAACTACCTTGTTTTATGATTAGATTGTTTCTGGATTGGGAAAACATGACATGTAAATTGTGGAAACCATAAGGATTGTCTGTGAAATGTTTTAAAATTATTTAATTTATAAAAATTGTTGTAAAACTATTTTTTTTAAAGAGATAACTTTTTCATTCTTGATATTAGAACCTGTATAGGTTCATTGGTTATCTCTTACTATTCTCTATTTCTCACACCTAATTTTTTTTCCTTTGGGAAGTAATAGACCATGCCTTGCATAAATGTAATGTCCAGGTTTCGGAAGCCACCCAGGGGCGCCCCATACCCAGTTGGTCATAAACAGGAAAATGCATTGGAAAAGCATCCAAAGCACATTAAAATTACCCTATTCACAAAAAAATAACCTATTCTCAAGCATATATGCAAAGTAGGGAAGAAAGGGAAAACATGAAACAGGCAATACCCCATTGAAGGGTATTGGTGTAATTTGCACAATTAATCAAAGGCTTCCTAAAAAAAGTCACAAAACACCTACCTTGATGCTAGGAGATGGATATACTCGAACCATGAGGCTTGAATCACCTTAGAACGTCAAAGATATATGAAAACATCCAAAACAATCAACCCATGATAACTTGAGAAAGAGGAGGAATCAGGAAATGATGCTCTAAGAGAAGGAAGGGCTTATCGCTGTGGTTCTAATGCAATCGATGGAGTTCGATTCGGAGAACGGACAGAGGCATAGGGGTTCATCGAAGATCTGTGGCCGTACGGAACACTCCTGGTTGAAGAAGCTGGTGAAGAAGATGGATTTGGGTTAAGACACAACCCCGGTGCGTTTAGTGAAAAAATTTAAGTATACATCGTGTATTTTTGGAGTATACAGCGTGTACTAGGCTTTTCTTTACTCCTCTTTTGGCGGCATATAAGTCACCCCTACATGTTCGTGTTTGTGGCCATGACACGAAAAGCACATGGCCTCGAGCAGAAATGAAGTACAGAGCATGTACTCAAAAAGTACACGGCGTGTACTTCAAAAATTTCCAAGAACTCCTCCTTTCTCAAAACTCCAGAAAAGTGAAAAACATACTTGAAAAGAAGGTTCGGGTTCTTAAAATAAAATAGGTAAAGGTAAGGGAAATCTATATCATACCAAATTATATTTATGTCACTATTTCAGTTTTGGATGGAATAGAGTTTATGGATGGTCACATGGAGGCTTATTAGTCAAGACTAGTCATACATTATAGTTTAGAATGTTTTGATTTGTTGTATCTACCTTCACTTGAGATTTTTCACTTTGGATATTTTTATCATTTTTCTTTTATTTGAGAATTGTTTTGTGATCTTTGTTATAAATCACCCCATTGAGGGATGACTTGGGTAATTGGTTTGGTTGGCCCGGGTTGGAATGTTACATTCTACTAGGATCCTAATTTTATAGGATTCAATGTAAATTTATACTCTATTGATCTAGTTTACTTTGGATGAAAACGAAATTTTTACTCCTTGTATCAAGATTTCATAGACTCACCTTAGACATGAAATTTGGAAAAGATCCTTGGGAAGCACACAATATATTATTGAGTTTACATTGAGATTCTCCATAGAATTGATAAGGTTGACTTGGTCATTTATAACTTGGATCCAACCATTTTAGGTCTGACACAATACTACATGCTACATACCATTTTGGATTATTTACCATGATTTATAGTTATCCCATTAATTTGGGTGTTTTATTATTGTTCACATGGATCCCTGGTTAGTTGGACATGACCACATCTATATTTTTCAATTTACTCTTATTACTAGTATAACTATTGTATACTGAAAACTAATTATTATTTATCTATAGACTTTAATTCTTATAGACACTATTGGTTGTGGCCTACTGAGTTTTATCTCACACTCTCTTTGGAACATCATTGGGTACCTGCACAAACATCGTGGATGCTTGTAGGGAAAAGGGAAAGCACCCATTTTAGGATGCTTCATTTCATCATTTCCTAGGGGAAGAGGAGAAAAATACCTAACTATAATCTTTTATCTAGTTGTATATAGTTACATTAGTTTTCTTTATTTTATAAATTTATTTTACCACATTCCTATTTCCATTATTTCCTTCCAATTTGTATATAATAATTACATGATCATCATATTTTATATGACACTGCTTTTGGTTTGGGTATTTTTATTGATGTATGGATGTTTATCTTATATTTAGAAAATTGATATTATTATGCTATTGATTTAACTACTAAACCACTATGTTACTCTAACATAATGGAATAATCTCCCCACTATATCACCTTAAACCCTTGATACTAGTCAACAGCCTATGGAATAAATTGAATAAGGCTTTAATCCCTATGACCCACCAGCTGGGGGAACTGTTTAGTGTCTCTTAGGTCTAGATTCTACAAAGTGGTATTAGAGGAATTTATTTTTTATCTTTTCAGTTTTGAGACGATAGGAAGGAGATTAGGAATGTATTGAAATTTTCAAATGAGATGTGCCCGAGAGTAGCTAACCCATGTACAAGAAAAAGAAAAATTTAATAGAATAAGGAATTATTGTTATATATTGTTTTTTAATTATAGTTTATTTTTTTACATCCTTTGGTTATGCTTATGTTATGTGAAAATATTTTTTCTATTATTGATGAATTGTATTTTACCCTTTGCCTGATAAGTTAAGAAAGCATTGATCACGTATAATTTTAGGCACCTTCTAGGTTTCAAATTCCATTTATATTCTATGAAATATAGGATGGATTTCATGAATTCATGAAGTTATTATGTGTGACATGAGTGATATACCAATAATTTTATTAATGGATTGTTTAGGGTTAAGAGAAACATAAATTGGTACTAAGTGTGTCTACCATAACAAAAAACATTTTTTTCATAGGCTACAACATAAACCCAAAGCAGTTAATTATGGAACATTGGGTCATGGATCATTGGTCACATGTATTGGAACATTTTATGGTTAGGATTAAATGGAAACTACTATTTTGTATATAAGGAGTACTAAAACTTATGAAATGTAAGTGTTGATACATTTGGATCATAGATTTAAAGATAATTGCAAAAAATATGAATATAAATGAAATTTAAATTTTTAAATGGAATGTTCATAGATAAATTTATTTTCAATATTACTAGATAATTCATATACTGACTCTCTTGTTTTGAAATATAGAGCTTGACCCAAATAATAATTTAGAGTGGGAAGTATATCGTGTCTCTAGAGTTCTTTATGATCGTTCTTTTTAGACAGTTCGAGCTTTATGAGTAAGAAGATGGGTGTGTATTTTTTATAGGATGGAGCCAACCTATCATAAGATTTAATTTATGATAAATAAATTATAAACTCATTAATGAGGCATGTTATTGGAATTATAGAGGCATTCGTCATGGAATCCTCCAGTCAAGTGCCAAGAGGGTTGAGAAAATCATGCTCTGTTGGTGGTTGGATCATAGATTGAAATAGAGCCACCAGTAGTGCCTCTTATATAAACACAAGTTGTACCCACATGAGTAAATATTCCTTTGGGATATTGACTTTATCGACTCATTTATGAGGCATGTTATTGGAATTATAAACTAATTCTATACTGACAGCCTCCATTCATGAGCTAGGAGGGTGGCAATGATCTTGCTTTAGAGGAGGTAGTTTCTTAGTATCTTGTAGAACCTTCAGTAGTGCCTATTATGAAACCTCCAGTTTTACCTGATATGGGTGTTGATTCCAAATTCATCAAGGGTTTATTATAATTTATGCAAACCATTTACAGATCCCCAAAACCAACCTCATCCTTGGTATAAATAAGGGATGTGGTATAGCTGTTGAATCCACCCACATTTTTGGTGGATAGAAGTTTAAAAACTGTTAATCTATGGATTGAGACAAAATATTCAATTTTATATCATCTAGAAACACCTACTAAGAGGGGAGTTAATCTCATGACATATATGCTTCAGAGACTAACTATGTGATGCTGGGATGTTTTGAACTGGGATGATTGGATTTAGGATATTGTTTAGAGGGATTTTCAATCCATGTTTTATGACTAATTATTTCCTAATACTCTAAGGTCTGAATAGTCTAGTGAGTTTATTCATCTAGAGCAGGGTGTGATGATCATTATGAAGTATTCATCATGATTTAAATAGATTCATATTTTTGCACCAATTTATCTTATTGATGAACTGTCGTGGGTGAGACACTTTGTTGGAGGTCTCAATATTTTCATTCGATAATAGGTCAATGTATTTTAATTAACTATTAAATACAAGATAGTGAATAAGGCACCTATTACTGAATGTTACCAGAGGGAAGATGGGGGTGCAGAGCAGGTAAGTGACTCCTCTAGACCTAGTGGTTCAGGGTCTTGTGGTAGAAAACAATGTTTTATTGCTTCTCATGGGTGGAATACTATCCAAACTGTGAGTGATGGTAGTTTTGAGTTCTTTCTTCAGTGTGGGAGATCGAAAAATATGCGGAGATATTATCCTAGAGATCTAGTAGGGTGATGAACATGAATAATGGAAGACCATATATTAATATTTTTTATGAAATTCACTCCAACAGTCAGTGGAATGGGGTAGACACCGAATCCAGTTCAGGATTAGGATTTGTAGCTTTGTGTTTGGTTGGGAGCTAGTGTAGTTTCAGTCATTTTGTACATGGGGGTGGTAAAGAATGGGGAAGTAGAGCACTAGTTGGATTGAGATAGAATAGTGGTAATGATCATGGTAGTGAGGTTATTCCATTGGGCCGCAGTTGAGGATAGATAAATTTTTTACATGCTACACATGAGGAGGAGAGAATTTGGTACTCTATGGTGGGAGGTACGATCTTGTTATCATCTTCTATAGATTATTCTTTATTTTTGATATAAGTGAATCTCATAGTTTAATATGTATAATTATTGTGGAGATCCATTGAATAATTGTTAAAATTTTTAATGGTGTTATGACACTCAATACACCATTAGAAATTAGACCAATGTGTGTATGCCAGTGTACAAATTTATTCTGTGATGTTGGTGGGTGTCACTTCTTATATGATATCTTTCTACTCGAGATGATACAGTTTGATTTCATAAAAAAAATGGACTGGCTAGTTTCTTATCATTCCCATGTAGACTATTTTCATATTAAGGGTGACTTTAACATCACTAGATGACCCTGTTTTTATTCACAAGGGTAAATGAGATGTCCAAGTAAGTGGATCTAGACACAGGAATCATGGACTAGGTTGGAAAAGAACACAGATTTGAAGTTTTATCTGGACGATCAAGGAATGTTCCACACCAATTTCCTTCCAGTGGTAGATTATTTTAGGGATTTCTTCTTAGTTGACATTAATATTTTACCTCCTAAGATAGAGATGGAGTTTCCCATTGATCTAGTTCTAGGAGCTACATGCATATATATTCCTCCTTATAGGATGGATAATAATGGGTTGCATTAGCTCAATAGGTAGATAGAATACTTTGATGTAAATGGATTTATATGACTTAATACTTCTCTATGTGGTTTTCAAGTCCTTTTGAAAAAACTATTGATGGAACCCTTGAGATATTTATGGATTACTGAAAAATGAACCCGCTAACAGTTTCAAATTGATACACATTACTATATAAAGGTGATATATTTGACTAGATATGAGGATCTTGGGTTTTATAAAATATATATTGGAGGTCAGGTTACCACTATGTATGTTTTTAGTCTATATACATACCTCAAAAAACTTTTCTCAGTGGGTATAGTCTATATGATTATTTGGTTATGTTTTTCGCTATCATGATCATGTTTATAGTTTCCATGTCCTAGAAGAACAAATTTTTTAATCCTTATCCAGATTCATTTGTGGTGGTTTTCTTGGATGAGATCTTGGTGTATATTTATAAATGAAAGGACCATGAAAAACACATTGAGATCGTATTGGATGCACTGGGAGAACATCAACTATATGCGATGATCATAATGTTCCACTTCTTTATGGATGAGATTCACTTCATAGGCCATATTATCTAAGAGATAAGAGTATTAGTTAACCTATATAAGTTGAGAGATGTGGTTTCAATAATAGATTACAAGAACATATTTGAAATACATAGTTTCTTGGGGATAGATGGATATTATAGTCATTTCATATAGGACTTGTCACATATAGAAACCACTCTCACTAGCATGAAAAATAATGGTGTGCTATTTTTATGGTTATATAGCTATGAGATATCCTTTCAAGAGCTGAATGAGAGACTAAAATTTTCATTTTACCTGATTCTGCTAGAGTTTATCCAAATATATACTGTATATTTTGATTCATCAGGTTTTTGTCTAGGAGAAGTTATGATTCAGGAGGAGCGAGTTTTCGTGTACATGTATAATAAATTGAGGCCACACGAGAGGAAGTAACATATGAATGATCTCGAGTGACTACCATATTAAATGAAAATCACTTCTGGATGCATTATTTACTAGAACACCATTTTGTAGAGTACAAGGACAAAAAAAATCATGAAGTACATATTTATCCAATAAAACACTAATTTTTGGAAAAAAGGTGTGTGTGATACCTTAAGTATTTTTACATTGAGATTTCCTAAATGTTATTAAAGGTAAATGTAGTTGACGATGCATAGAGTGGGAGGAAAACATACAAGAAGTTTAGGAGTCTAGTAGTGAGTGTATTGTTATGGCGTTGTTTTCATAGATTTACTTGGAAGTGAAGGATAATATTAAATAGACTTTAATATCATCCTTGAAAGTAACTTCTTCTCTTCTGGATAGAGTGGGAAAGTGGTAATTATTTGATAATGGGGCCATAGTACTATATAAAAGTGGGGATGGTGATTACTCGCCTCCTGGTAAGACTGTGGACATGGATGAACTTCTATGTATAGATGATCATTTTTGGGTTCCAATAAAAATACACAAGGAGCTAATATGAGAGTTTCATACCCTATAGTGGGTAGTACATCCCAAAAGTACCATGATGTATCTTGACCATCACCATCAATATTGGTGGACATGGAGAAAACAAGAGGTAATTAGGTTTTTTACAAGGTATCCCAATTGGAAGTAGGTTAAGGTATAATACGAGTGACCAAATAAGAATTTATAATTGTTACCCATCCCTGAGTAGGAATGTGATGATATTGTGAGGGACATCGAGACCGAGTTTCTGAGGTCACCTTGATGTAGTGATGTTATATGGGTTGTTATGGATAGGACTGTGAAGGTTTCCCATTTTCTTTCAGATTATAGAGACCTTATTAGTAGATGATTTTAAGAGATTTTATATCCATGATATTGGGTTCCATTATAGGGTTCCTCATACTATTTTATTGGGTAGGGATTCCTGGTTTACATCTCAGTTTTAGAAAGTATTAGAGAGGTTGTTTGGTATGAAGTTTCTTCTGATCATGGAATACCACCCTCAGGTAGACTTCTAGTTAAATAACATTATAGAGGTTTTGAGGAAATTTTTAGAGAATGAATTCTTGATTTAGGGGGAACATGGGAGACACATATACCCATGGTTTAATTACACTACAATAATGGATAATAAGAAACATTATAGATGGGACATTATAAGGCTTTTTATTGTAGTATGTGTCAATCACCAATATTATGGTTAGTGATAGGATTGAAAACTATACTAAAACCATGTATTGTGTAGTATAATTCAAAGCAGGTTTGAATAATTTAGAAATGGAAGGTTACTTCACAATATAAATATAAATCCTTCACCAATTTATGTTTCCAACCTCTAGAGTTTGAGGTAGGGATTAATTCCTTTTTTATATCTCTCCAATTCCAAGACACAGAACGACTAGAAGATAAATTAATATTTCACCCAAAAATGTTAGTTATTTCAAGATTCTAGAGGGATTCAACTTGGTAGCCTATCTATTATAGTTACCTTAGTGGTACCGAGCCTACCATGACATCTTCAATGTATCTCATATACATTTTAATCACTTAAACCCTTATAATAATCTTTAGTCTGATTAGGTTAAACTAATGTTATATTCAACCTTTGAAGAGAATCTTATTCTTATCCTTGATAGGACAACAATGTCTCTCCATGGCTAGTCATTCCTTTAGAATGGGTGATATGGTTGCACAATGGTGTACCATATAAGAGTTGGGAGCGAGAGAGAGATGTATGAGTTCAGTTGATGGAGTTATGCTAAAAAAATGCTCACACAACCTTGGAAGGGCAATTTGGGTGAATTGTTTTGAGGGGGTAGAGATTTTAAGATCCTTATTTTTTTCCTTTAGGTAGGGATATTTTTAAATTCAATTAAATAATTTGGTTTTGAACTAATGTGATATCTTTATTAGATCATGGGAGGTTTGAGGGTGCCTGGGGATAGTTCAGAGCCCAATGTCTTGATTTTTGGAAAAGGAAGCTGAACCTCATGGTTAATATAAACCATGTTACCATGCCTCATGATTAGGATTATTGTGTGGGAGTGTTCTAGGGTTGTATCCTCTCTTGTATAGTTTGATAAAACAATGAAACCAGGGCCACACACTTGTTCAACCCGCTTATAGTTTTTAGTAGAGATAAATCACATGGTTTTTCCATGGTTTTCCAAAAAAATCACATGATCCTTGAAGGTTACCTGTAAAAAAAAGTGGCAAGAATACAATTTGAACAATGTTTGGATAACCGGGCAGAAAAACTATGTAGAAAAACTATGCAACCCTATTAAAAGAGGTGAAAATACCAATTTGGCCATAAATTTATATTAACATAAAACATATTCTCCTCATTTGTTTCCATTGTATATGGAGATTCATTGTCCTCCCATTTTAATAGTTCCTCAATACTAAATCTAGGATTGGGTTCAAATTAATCATATAGACTCTAATTGAACACCATCCATCTCATTGGATCCAAACAGGTGAGTTTTTAATTTATCTTACACATTTCTTGATTTTCATTTCTATCAATGAAGTTATTTTATTGAACAGTAATATAACCTATTTACATGGTTTTAAGTATTATCCTCTATTTTTTATAGATCTGTGCCTAGTTAATATATGTTACTATATTGGTGTTCATCCATATACATATGTTAGGTGTTTTATATCTTTACTTTAATGGTTGGTGTTTCATATACCTTGTTGCAATTGTATCGCATGCTGAACTGTCCAATGTTTCCCCTAAAATTAATTTAATTTATTTATTAAAATGATTAGAAACTATTTTGGTTTCCAACATAGCATGATTTTATGGTTGAAAGACTTTCTCCTCAACCCGAGCCACCCATGGGGTGTGTTCATACCCTTTTTTTGATTAAGCCAGTAGTGGTGTGTGCTGATACTACCATTTAATTTATGACATTTGAATTAGATTTTATTTGAAAAAATATAGAAACCAATAAAGTTAAATTTATAATTAATAATATTAATAATTGTGTGAAAATGTGGTCGAGTCGTAATCATTGAAAAAAACAATCTTTTCTTATTTGTTTGTAAAAATTGAAATATAACCCATATAAAAAATGATTAGAGTATTACTTATATTTTTTTAATGAATTTAAAATATAAGTGAATATTACATTAAAATATAATTTAAAAATAAAAAAGAACATTATTATGAAAATTTAAGGAAAATGGACATTGATGGAAATGATTCTTGTCCTAAAATACGAAATAAGTTCAATTTTGTATAAAAAAATTCCTTCTTCCTTTTTAAGTTCAAAATAGGAAGAAATAAATGGAATACCTAAAAAATCTCTAAATAACTGTAAATTAAGAAACTATATGCGATTTTGAATAGAAATATCATATAATTTCCACAAAGTAGATTCAGTAAAAACAATCCTAATTAAAAGTGGGATTGAAATATAAACTCTTACACCTTTGGTAAATTTTGAATCAAAATAATTTGAAGGATAAAAATTAAAGTTTAACATTAAATAACATGAATATTAATTTAATCATGATAAAATTTTATAAATAGGTAGTAGAAAGACTATTTATACAAAAATTTGGTGTATATTATGAAACTTATCTCAAATAAGAAAATTTACACTAATATATCTTTACCAAGGATTTCATATTAGGTGGAAAGATTGTGAAATTATTTATATTTAATTTATATTTATTATTGAAATATATAATTACTTTATTTATACCTATCCTTACAGATATCATTTTTCATAACTTATTTTTAGCCATTTAATAATAATTTAGTTTTAAAATCAATAATTTATTTGTTAATTGTTACTATTACTCATTCATGTCTTGATTCATATTTTTCAGTTCTTATATATTGGTCCTAGTTTAATCACAAAAATAATGGTAATAATTTCAAATATATCATATTTATACATTTAATAAACTTTTATATCTATATATTTAAGGCGTTCAAGAGAAATAATATACATCACTTCATGGTTGGGTTAGTACGCCTGCATGCATGTGTGAGGTTTTCATTTACCATTAAAAAGCGGTATAAAATGCCAATACCATTAATTTTTTTGAAATAATCAATATACTTGTTTTATTATTTTATAAATTTTATATAATATTTTTAGGAGGTTTAAAAATAAATAATCATTGAGATAGATTGGTAAGAACATATACCCTTTTATTGGAAAATCTCCTTTGGAAAAATCCTTAAGGATTATTATATGGGTATTTTGGTAAGAAGGGAACCTATAGAAAGTGTATAAGTGTATAGTAAATTAATATTGGAAGATATTATTTGATATAATGGGATTAATGTGTGTGGATAAGTTATAAGAGGAGGTCTGGATTTATAAGAAAGGGAGGTGGCACATTAGTAAAAACTCCAAAATTTTAAATAATACAAATTCATTTTCCTAGGAAAGTGGAATAAAATATAAAAATGTTATAATAGAGGCTAATATATGGTATAAATACACCCAACCAATAAAAATTATAGAGTTTTTAGTCATATTTTAATCTTTATCCCTTAGTTTACCCCCTTGTAATTCTTTTTAACCTTTACCTTGGTGAGAAACTTTGTACCATAATTACTATTCGTTGTGAATATAAATGAAGTGGAAGTTATTATATTATATTATTATTTTGAATATAAATATGTAGTCAATTTTATATAATTAAATTCCTATTTGTGGAAAA
The DNA here is from genome assembly GCA_963277665.1 of Viscum album. NCBI lineage: Eukaryota > Viridiplantae > Streptophyta > Magnoliopsida > Santalales > Viscaceae > Viscum > Viscum album. The sequence goes on from OY728156.1 coordinate 46,816,403, forward strand.
AATTATTTTTATATAAGGATGAAATACAAAATTATCTTTTTTAGAAATATGTCTTCTAAAGAATAAAAATGAAGTAATAACAAAATACTTTATATTATCGATTATCATAAAATTTATTGGTTTATATAAATATATATTATATATATATGACTTTAAACCAATTCAAAACCGAAATAAACATTGGATTTATTTAATTAAAGAATAAAATCAAAAATTGTTTTTGAATAGAATAAAACATCATTTGGGTTTTAAAATGTAAAACGTATGTTTATAAATTCAATATAATTTTTATAAATGTCTTATTTTACTTATTAAATATATATTAATTCTACAATAAATTGATTTATAATCTGTTAATTCAATATTATACTATAATTAGGTTATAAAAGTTATATTATTTGTAAAAACAACAATTTCACTATTCACATAAAAATCAACATTGTTCAAATTAAGTGAAAAAATGACCATAAGATAATTTAGACAATATTTATTTAAAAATGATGTTACCTTCCGAAATTTATAAATACAAATTATTAGAATTTATATTTTTAACACATTGTTGAACAAAGCTATTTTTATTATACTATATTGACAAGGTGATCGATTGAGCATTATACTATTTCTCAGGAATGTATGATTAACCTAATGTAATAGAATCTTAGGTATTAAAATTATTAGGAATGGTATTAATAGTTGATTAAGGGGTATTGAGTTATTATTTTTTTGGTAAAAAATATTTTTTGTAAATAAGTGAATACAACTCCCACCCACTTGTAAGTAATTTCAGGCGATGAAAACTGACATGTGAAACTGTAAATGATATAGTCGATGAATACTTATTTTTATGGATTTATAATTATAATAAAAGGTATGAACATAGTTGGGGTTTGGATTAGTGGTAAGCACCCCATAATCCTAACTGGAAAATGGGGGTTCAAAACCCATTGGGCGCAGGGTACTGTAGCATTCTGTAGCATCAGCGGGCACAGTAGCAGCGCATGTCACTATAGTGGCGGTAGGGTACTGTAGTAGTGGAGGGTACTGGGAAGTGTTATAAAAGATGGTTACTCTAGCAATACTATTCACAAAATGGGCTTTGGGCCAAAATATTGGCCCTACAGGCCATGTAATAGGCTAAATTCCCATTGGTCCTTTGGGTTATGTAATGGGTTTCCCTCTTCCCAGTTAAAAGTGGTCTTTTATTTGATTAAATAATAGATAAGGCTTCGGTCCCAGCCTTCAAAAAAAATGTATGACCTATTTATAGAGAACATATCATCTCTAATCAAGAGAAGTGTGGTATGATCATATTGGGAGACATGAGTTGGTTTTAAGAAGGAAAGTTAGAAATAAATGGGGTATTCAGATTTTATATTAGTAGAGAATAAAAATCCATTACCTATTCTAAAATTGATTTATTTATATTTTTAGTCACTCATGAAATCCATTTTTTATGAAACAATTAATCTATAATTAATTTTATAAATGGGATTTGATTTTTTTCTTTTCTCTTAAATCATGTTCTTGTCTTCTTTCATCTAAGATATTATAAATTCAATTTTTTTATTGATTTCATTTGACGTGTCCATAGATGAAAATAAATCTCAAAATTATTTTAAATTATTTTAATCACTATAAAATATCAATAGATTTAGTAATGGGATTTATAAATAATTCATACTTTTGGGTAAACAATTATGTATCTTGTTAGTGACCGTAAATCACATTCTTTTCTCAGTATAGAAATAAAAACCTACCCGAGGGAGGTAATTTTATAATTTATATGTTTTTCTATTATTGATAAATAATAAAATCATTTTCAGTGATCAATTTTCTATTTCAATTGAAACATTTTTCTTCATCATTACATATTCAAACAAACATCTTCAATAAGATCTCCCTAATATCTTTTCAAATGTTTCTTGGCCCTTAAACCCCTTATAATATTAAAATTCACAAAAGAATTATTTTTAATTCTATTAAAATATTTAACAAATATTTAACTTATTTTCACTGTTTAGTGAAACATAATCCCCAAGAACACTCACCCATTGTACCTTAGAATTTTCCCTCCACTAATATGCTAGTATTGTATTTATTAATGATATTTCAATATTCATGTTGTCCACTCTCCTTTTTAAAAAAATTCACCACTATCAAAGAGGGATTTTAATATAGTTTATTAAGGTTATTAAATAAAATATAATTCATTGAAAAACTTTTTATTTCACTACTATTATATGTTTTAAATTTTAAAATATTACTGTTGTTATTGTATGTTTGGGATCAAATATTTTTATCTACTACCATTAAATTTTAAAATAATACTTGTAATGTTTTTTGATTTATTATTAAGGCCATTTTCCTAATATCATGTTTCTCTTTGATACTTCTCTTGAGTCATTTAGGTGATGATTTTGAATATGTTTTCTATGTTCTAAAAAATGTATCATTCTTGGGATTAAAAACAATAGTACCATGATCTTTTAGTTTTTTATGGATTATATGGGTGAAAATATTGGTATATTTCCTATAACAATCCCAAAAACCAAATAAAATTGAGGAAAACTATGCCTTTTTTGAACCCAAACCTGAAAAATAATCACACATAAATAAAATGTTGAAGATGACTAGTGTCAAGTTTGACCAATAATATAAATATTGAATAACAATTTTCCAAGAAGAAGAACATGAAATTAAAAGTTCTGATAATTTTATTAATTACAATAATTTGTTAAAAACCTCGAGGAAATTGAAAATATTAATGAATAATTTGAATTTCTAGACATTTAGGATGATCATGAAATATATAATAAATAAATGATTAAAGAACAAATTACTGTATTTTAAGAGTCTGAGTATTAATAGGAAAAATTAATAATATTAATAAACTCAATAAAAAAATTTCTTTTAGATTTTATGAGACCCTAAATGATGGGGAAGTATAGGATTTCTAGAATTCAAAATAAATAGAGAAGGAAATTTCCTTTTTTTTCTTGTTAAATAAAACAGAAAAATGTTATATTGTATGTGTTATATATGTGTAATAACCCAGGTCGATGAGATAATTACAAATAAGGAATTGGATTTTAAATAAGATTATTTTTTATTCTACATTTTTTAGAAATGAATTAGAGTTTGACATTGGGAAATTATATGAATGAAATATTAATTTAAGATATTTTAATTAAAATATTTATATAACTATTATATAATTTCATATTTCTTATATTTCTAGATTGAACATATAAAATTTTCTATTTCACTTCGATGTTATGGATCAAGAAGTGAAATTTAAAGATAGGTTAATTGATGAATAATCAATCTAATTTCATCTCCAATGAAATTCCCCAATATATTTGTTCAATGAAATTGAAATTAGTGTTTTCCAATTTGAGAAATCATATTTTAACATAAAAGCCCCTGAATTTGAATATATTATAATTGATATTAAAATTTTATCTCCTAATATTCTATTGGAACATACATATGATTTTTTGTTCATAGGATGCAGATTTGGAAATTGTGATTTAATAAATGGTTATCTTACTAGTAGTTGGTTTAAAAATATTTAATTTTTGGAAAGTAATTAATTTATAATGGTCTATTTTTTGATGAGAAAACATTAGAATAAAATCATAATTTGGTAAAAATTGAATTTGAATAGGAAAAAAAATAAAATTTTAGTTATTTTTTAACAAATTCCCCAAATGAATTTGGTGCATAAATTAAATTGGGAGATGGTGTAATATGTAAGTGGTTTTTTTTGTTATGAAATATTCAAAACCTACTCAAGGGATTATTGAAAAACCTCTTCCAAAATCTATATTTATATAAACTAATTTATTCATATAATTATTTTTCGGAACACGTTTTTATATAATATGGATGAGATTTTGAGAATCGTGTTACACCCTTGGTAACACCATGAATATTTCTTTCCAATCAAGAATCCTTGAAATTCATCAAATTTTAGAAAATTTTAAAGCTGAAGTTAGCTAACTATAATTGAAATGGGGTGTTTCAAAGGTATCATTTTATCTTTCAAGAGGCTTAATTATTTTCATTCAGTTTCTAAGTCACAGATTCATAAATTTTCATTTAAAAATAAAATAAATTAAAAAATGTGGTAGACTACGGATAAGAAACTACACCCTACGTGTGAAAATAATCTGTTCATACAAAATTAGAGTTTGGTAAATTAAAATGGGAATTTAATTGAAGTAAACCCTTGGTTTAATAATAATAATTTTTACTTAAAATTTAAATAATCCCTAAATTTTTTATATCTTACCCTCTACAATCTTTATTCAATAGAAAATAATAAAATTTATTCTAGAACACTATAATTAATCTCTCATAAATGGAATGGATTTTCATTGCCACATTCACTAACATTTTTAATTGCATAATTGTTTTTTTATTCAATTATTGAATATTATACCTTTCAATTATTGAAAATTTAATGAAGAAACAAAGTGTTGATTTAAGTGTTAACATAGAGTAATATATTGGTTAATCTTAAAAGAACAAGTTCACTATTTTGGGGGTGTTTTAATTTATGAATACTTCAAATATTAATTTGATAATTTTAATGAATTATTACTTATGGTAGTTATTATGTTTAATATTTATTTTAAAATATATATCTGTTTAAAATTAATTTAAATGGTGTTATTTTTTTAATAAATTCTATGGATTTCTTACTGAAACTCATTTCTAATGATTGCATACTAAATCTGTGTTTTCACTAAAGGGTTTGTTTCTTTATTATTTTTTTATCATTAAAAATATTTTTGAATTAGATGTGAAATCTTGTTTTAATTCCCTAAATACTACTTAAACTATAGAGAGTGTTTCGGTTTGTTTTTAAAACTATGTTTTTTATAATCATTACTTAATAAGCTATATTATGAGTTGTATTAAAAATCATTATCTTCTATCTATATAGAAAATCCATGTGAAATTTAAAATATTTTTCTGGGAAACTACTTTTAATTTTTGGCAACATACTATTTGATTATTATTGTGACCTGGATTTTTGATTTGTTATATGGATTATCCAAATCTTTTGAACCAATTAGTTTAATGTGCTTCCTCTTTGTGGTTCAAAATTAGGAAGAATTATCTATTTAATGTAAGGTTTAGGATATCTTTTTGGTGATAAATTATATTTTATAGATATATTTTTGTACTAAACTATATTTAAATGTGTCATACAAAAATAAAAATTCATTAATTTTTTTCTTATGATTTTACAGTTTTCAGGGATTGATTTTAATTTTCAGTGGTTCTAATGTTTTATTAAATCAAGAGACATTTTTTAAGACACTCCATAATTTTATTTTATTTTTCAAGTATTTGGGAGTAATTTTGGTAATTCGAATTTAATTTGAACTTCTTGGAGGTATTTAAAATAATATTACTTTCATTAATCATTGCTAAAAATTCACACCTAATCAAAGATTGAGTTTGTTATATTAATGTTGAAACTATTTGATGAGTTTTTGGTTTTTTGTATAATTGTTAAATTCACTCATCCATTTATCTATGTCTAATTATTCTATGTGTTAAAATATATTCATGTGTTCCCCAAGAGAAAAAAGAGTATTATTTAAGAACATTTGAATGAAATGTTATGATTTTCTTTACTGTTTCAAAAATTTTAATGTTTGATCCTATTTATATGAAAAAAATTATCAAACATATTATTTTTTAGAATAAAGGATATTAATTTTTACTTGAGAGAGTTCATGCGCTGAAGCATTTTGGAAAATTAATTTCTTATCAACATGGATGTAATTTTCTTTTGACATTAAGTTAGTTCCACTTGATTTGATAAAATGTTTTCTTTAGGGAAAAAATTCTTTGTGTGTGGGGAAATTTTATGTGGATTTATTTGGTTACTTTTTAACACACCCATTTGATGAAGTATTGATTTATATTTTTTTCAATATTTCCTATAATTGGATAATAAATGAATCTAGATCATTTTTGAAATAATTTAATGATATGAATAATTGTTTAAAAGTAAATTTTTTGATACTAAATTTATTAAGTGTTCTTGGTTTTAATTTACACATATGTAATAATATTTTATTGAATTATTTTGGTTTTTATTTTAAGTGAAATAATAAAATTCTTTTGAAGGCGTTTTTGGTTTTGGAAGGTAATATATAAAATTTATTTGTTTTATTTTTAATATTAGTTATTGGAATTTATTTTTAAATATTTAATTCCATGGTAGAAATTTTTTTGGAGGTTTTAATTCTTCATTTTGGTTAATTTCTAATGATATTGAAAATCTTTTTATTGGAGCTTCAATTGTATAATCATGATTTTTCTTCCAAGTGAATGAACAATAAAATTCCATCATGTCCATAATCATAAAAAACCATTCTTCTGTATGTATGTTTCCAACCATTTTATAATTATGAATTTTCCTCCAAATATAGAAATTAATTTTTTTTTCCATAAGGTTGAATTAAAAAATTAACATAAGAATCAATATTCCCCTCCTGTATGAATGAATCTACCTGCATATAAGGATAAGGTTCCTTATTCAAATAGTTTTCATGCTATGTTAATTAACATAAGGATGATCTATCTCTGTAAACATCAACTGTATGAATGAACAGATCCCAAGACCACATAAAGGGGTGTAAAAATCCACCTAACATTTATCAGAAACCTGAATATGGTACTTATCATAAGTTTTACTATATAAGATGAGATTTTTAGTTTTAAAATCGATAAAATAATTTCAAACCTTCCTTGATATGGCAGCGTTCTACCTACTATAGTAAGAAAAACCAAATAGTTATAGACCCATTTCTCAAGGTGATTGAAAACTATATTAAATCATGTAATTATATACCAAAATAGTTGTGATTAACAATTGAAGTTAATAAATATCACATAAATATAGGCTAAAATAATGAGCCCCAAACAAAACTAAGGGAGACTTGGACACTGTTAGATTACAACTGACCACAACATATGATGAAAGAACTTATATGAGTTCATTATATCTATGTATATGAATCAAATCTTGAAGAATGAATTCATTTGAAGATTTTTTTAGTTTAAAATCTTGATGATAGAGATGATTATGGTCAGGAATCAACACTTATAAACTTTATGACTTTAAGAAAAATAATGCGAACACTCCATCAATTCAATAAAACTCCTCAATAATCTTCCTAGCCACATGTGAGCCTGTAACTAACCAATCTTGTCAATACCGATGTACAACCATGATGGTGTGAAGGGAATATAGTATGGATCTTTGGGGATTGTTTATATTATCTCTTTAAACTCAATTTGGTTAATTGATGCAGTCAAGGTTTCTTAGAAACTAAATTAATATAGAAGATAAATTATTGGTTGAAAATAAAACATCTATGTGACGCATTAAATAATTTGGGATGTCAAAACATGTAGTCATGTGGAGAAATTTTAAATGGTTTTATTTGGATATGAAATAAATAGATAAAAATGGATTATTTAATTATGTACGGACATTTTATAAATTACTTGTAATGTTTTTATGTTACATGGGATTTAATAGAAATATAATATTTGGTCATAAGTGAATTAACTACCCCAATAAAATACATAAAATTTATGGTATTGATAAATATCATGTGAAATTTTCAAATCTACATTGATGGAAAATGTATTTTCTAAGAGGATGTTGTATAATTATCAAAGTGAGATCATTTTAAAGATCAAAACAATTAATATTGAGAGTAGTAATAAAAAATCACTTCAGGAAGCATGATATGCGCTTCAATAAAAAACTAAATCTAGAACATGTGGGGAGTAGATATCCCATCTTTATAGAGAAAAGACCTTCACTTATTATTTTTTCACTACTACATTTTTTATATTCTTATGTTATCCATTTTTTTTAAAATCATTGGCTATACATTATTTTAACAAGTATATATGGAAAATGTTGTTTATTTATTTATCAACATTATTTTATTTTTTATTTTATTTCTTTACTCATTCTTCATGTCCATTTAAAATTCAATTAAATTCTTTATTTTTATATAAGAATAGATAGATGAAAATAAAATTTCATATTGTTAGAAATAATTTTACCTACTTTAAAATATGAATAGATTTTAAAATGTAGGTTAAAAAATGTGTGAACCAATTTTAGTAAACAAAATTTTATCATTTTGAAGAACCTAAATTGCATTTAATTCATGGATTTTAAATAAACCCCTTTATGAAAAATATCAGTTTAAATTTTAAAAATATTATTAACATCGATATATATTAAAACTATTTTTATTGATCTAGTTTCTAGATAAATTTTAACATTTCTCAAGATCATAAAATTTTCAAACCACCCACATCAATCAGATTTCACCCTAAAATCATTTACTATTCCTCCCACACCATAACCCTCTTATAATGATTATAGTAAAAACATATCATTTTTAATTTTATTCACATAATTTTTAACCCTTTTACTACTTTCTATATTTTACTCACAACTAAGACATTAGAAAACTAATCCACCTTCCCTTAAGTAGAGCACATTACTATTATTCTAGTGTAAGAGATATTAATATAATTTTGATTCCAATTTTTAACTTCATACTTTTCAGTACTATCCATCGATCGTGAAAAAGTACATATACCTAGGATAGTAGCATGCATGTCCCTAACATTTTTCTGGTAATGATCCTTGTCTCGAAGTGTCCTTTCCTAAATATTGGAACACACATAAGTGATATAGTCATTTTTGGTATATCAACATAATATCATGTGTATTCTTATTAAAGCTAGACTATTAAATTAAAATAACTAAAATATTACTGTATTGTAATTTTTTTTGTTTATTTTTCTACATTTATATAATTGTAAACCCAGTATGATTGGAGAATAGTTGATATTTTCATCTAATAAGATGGAAATAATATTTTACTCATGAGTCTTGATAGAAAAAAGTTGATACTCTATTTCATAAAAAACCATATGTTATATTGAGATCCTAATATCAACATACCCAAAATACATAGACATGACCAAAATTAATATGTTATATTAAGAATACTTCCCAACTTCCGATTATTGGAAACTAGTACCAAGGAATACATCCAAATATTTGGGAATATATACCCCATTTTTTTGTAGAACCCACAAGATAAATATTAAATGTAATTAATAGAGAATTATCTATTTAAAAAATTAATATGATATATACAAATAGGAATATAAAAATAAATACTATTTAAAAAGAATATTAGAGAATGTACATATTTTTATGAATAAAAATTGAATCATGTAGTGTCTCAAATGTGGTCACCCACTGGATATAGAATAGTATGGACTTAGAAACAATCATGGGGTCATTATATAAGGCCCCGACCTTAAAACTTACTTAATCTTGAGTTATTACAAGATTACACATTGAGGATCTTTTCGGTTTTAGAGTTTTAGAGAATTAAATCATAAAACTTGAATTAAATTCCACATATAAACAAAGTGGTTACATAAAGATAGTATTCTTCTTTCCCATCAATGGAAACATATTTAAAATAAAACATGGATTCTTTCTTGACACTTCCTTGACACTATCATCATTTCATGTACCTTTTCCTTGACCTGTGAAAATCATTTCAAAAAAACATGGGATGAGCATAAAAAGCTCAGTATGGGTTATAAAAATATGGAAAGGAAACATAAGTTCATATATAAATAAGAATGAAATCATACTTTACCCATAAAACATAAGCACTTTAACATACCTCATCAAATCATGAATAAATCACAGAAATCATAAGACATAAAGGTAACTTGAGGCATTCATAACATTCTTACGTAGGGAGTAACCCTCTTGGTTACGTTTGGAATACCCTTCACAGTATATTCCCTAAATCTCTTCAGAGAAACCTTAATGTTTCACTCCTTCACATTACCCAATGCATTGGAGAGCTATATCGGGCTCACCCGCCCTTAGTTTATCACGGCACCACCCGTCTTCATAATAATGCCCAAGAACCTCAACATAATCATATCACATAAAACATGCATAAAGGAAACATAACATTTCCACCTTTCAATCACAAGATATCAATACAAAACATTGATATAAAAACATTATGAAAACCATTTTCGATACCAAAATAAAAGAAAAGTAAAAAATGGTATTTATTTTTCTTTTAAAAAGAAGGTATGGCTTGTAGAGGAAGCCGAAACTCAAATAACGGTCACGACGGTAGAGAAGTCGTTGTCACTGCATACGTATGACAAAAACAATCCCTTTTGTCATTTAGTAAACGCTTTGTATAAAAAAGATTCCTTTTGAATAAACGTAAAAGTCAAAGGGGTTTATATACCGTATAAAAGAAGGTTGTGTATAAAACAAAATATGCCTCAATTAAAGGAGATTGAGACGAAGTCCCATACCTCGGGTCTGACTTGGCTCAGTCGTTCTTTAATCTCCTGAATAATAAACTTGAGTTAATTTCTACTTCTTTAAGAACCTTTTTCAAGTTAATTATTCCTTTTATATCACTTATTGCCATGTCATGAACACTATGTAATTATTTAAGTTAATAACGGTCGTTTTAACGATCATTGGTACTTGAGTCAAAATAAGCCTTTTATAATTACATGTTGTTCATGTATCCATTAAATCTAGTATTATAATCATGATGTATATATCATATATATCCTATATATCAATTATATACGTGCATTCATAATATTACATAATCATTTAGAGGTAAGAAATGAAATGCACCATTCATGGAGACGGTAAGCCGTACGTACGCATGAACGCTTCTTTCATTTCTATTTAGTATTTTATATAATGGAATCATAATGATATAAAGGTATATTATAATTCCAGTATAATATCATATATAATATAATAGTTTCATCCTTTATACATCCCACACATGGTATTTAAAGAATCAAATCACTTTGAGGGGGCGGCAGTCCGCACTTCCTTAAATGAAGATATCGCGTTTACCCATAATGGAAACCATAAAGGTATGCCCAAAATGAAAAAAACAGAATCTTAAGGAAAACATAAACATATTATATATCATATATAAATATAGTGACATATTAATGGCCACATTTGAAGGTGTTAAAGGAATGTTGAACAATCATCGTTTCGGGAGGCATAAATTCACCATCCACAGAAACTGTATGTTCTTTAACCATTAGATGTAGGTGTGTGTAGGTGTAGCTTGAATCCTTCTTATAAACATCCTAGTATATTTAGGATACTGTATTTGTTACAAAATAAGAGAATAAAAAGAGTTTAGGGGGTTGGAGAAGCAAAATAAAACAAAAGGACTCAAAAGAAGACATTACCTTAAAATCGGGTAACTTCCGTTGGTTTGAGCTCAAAGGCTTCCTCGGGAAGACTTCTGCCCAAAGTGAGGCTTCAAGGAGTAAGATAGGGAAGTGGAGAGACAAAATGAGCAGGGGTTGGCCGAGCCAAAGGCTTTGGGAGTGTGGGTAAGGAGGTAGGGGTGGGGGCCTTTTATAAGAGGAGAGGAGGGGCACTCTAGGAAAGTAAAGATAAGTTACTTTATTTTCAAATGAGTTTTGGATTCAAAAGGTCCCACATTGATATAATTCGAGGATAAGGTGATAAGGGTTCGAAATCCACTCATCCAATAGGTTTTGGAAATGTGTAGGTCTTAGATATTACATTATCTTTCCATTTTATTTAAATCATTAAATAATGAGGTCATCGCTGCATCATCATGATGTCATAAATAATTTAATTTATTTAATGTCTAAAAATTATAAAAAAATACTATGATGTAGGAAATCTTTTTAGCTTTCCAATGAATATTTATAGTCAAAAATCTGATTTGTATAACCCCTTGTAAAAATTGTTTTAGTAAGTTACTATTCACCAAAAAATTATTTTAATCTCATTGAACCACATTTTATTTCTTAATGACAACCATGTATGTCGGATTTTTGAAATTCAAAACACAAAAGTGGCAATGTTTCATTTAAACGAAAATCAGTTTTTTTAACTACCACTCAGTGGTTTCACTATTCATCAAAAATTGAAGTTTTTTAGAAAATTACCAAAAATTCACCCTAAGCTATATTTGATATTCCGAATTCAAAAATGAAGTCTATTTTACAAAATTCAAAACATATATTCCACATTAATTAATTTAATAATTAATTCTCGCTGTTATGACAAATAGCGTGTTTTTTTGAAACAATAAGTATCAAAAGATTGACACTAGTTTAAGTCCAATTTCAAAGTGAAATTGATTCAAATGACCACCATTGGATTAAATGGTAAAAATATATTCTAATTTCACTTCAAAACCAATTCAAAAGATAATCTAATCATATAAAGAAATTATATTAAAAGGCAGTTTTGATGTAAAATGCAGTATTTTTCACCATTCATTAAAAAACGAACATTGTCAGAAAAATACCAAAAATTCACACAAATCAAAATTTTGATGTCCCAATCATAAAGGATAAGTTTATTTTGACAAATATAGATTATAAAATTGTCAAAATATAGATTTAAAAATGGTTTTCCATCAAATGACAGTAAAACAATCTTTTAAAAATATTAGTGTATTCCATGCTTAAGATTGGTTTTATTTTCATTTTAAGCCTCTAAAACACTATCTAATTAATTAATAGACATAGATAAAATATCTATTATTCATTACTTACTTGGGATGTTACATCCTTCCACCCTTTAGAAAATTGCGTCCCCGCAATTTATTTACTTATCGAATAAATGGGGGTACTTATCCCTCATTGCATTTTCAGATTCCCATGTTGCCTCTTCAATAATGTGATTTTTCCACAAAACCTTTACCTGATTAATCACCTTATTTCGCAACACTTTCTCCCTGTGGTCAAGAATCTGGACCGGTTGTTCCTCATAAGATAGGTTCTCTTCCAGCTGAACTACCTCTGGAATCAAAACATGAGATGGATCTGGCATGTACTTTCTCAACATCGAAACGTGAAAAACATTGTGTACCTGAGATAAACTCGGAGGTAAAGCCACTCGGTAAGCAACTGATCCAACTCTCTTTAGAATTTCATATGGTCCAATGAACCTTGGACTCAGCTTTCCTTTATTACCAAATCGCATCACACTTTTCCATGGGGAAACCTTGAGAAAAACATGATCACCTACCTTAAAAGATAGATCCTTCCTCCTGTTGTCTGCATAACTCTTCTGCCTACTCTGAGCTGTTCTCATGTGCTTCTGAATTAGCTGAATGTTTTCTTCCATCTCTTCCACCAATTCTGGTCCAATCAACTTCCTTTCACCCACTTCATCCCAGAGAGATGGAGTTCGACACCGCTTCCCATATAACGCCTGAAATGGTTCCATCTATATACTAGAATGAAAATTGTTATTATATGAAAATTCAACCAAAGAAAGATATTGGTCCCAACATACCTGATAATCCATCAAAAAAGCTCGTATCATATCCTCCAAGGTCTGAATTGTTCATTCTGACTGCCCATCTGATTGAGGATGAAAAGCTGTACTATAATTTAATTCAGTACCCAACGACTTCTGAAGGCCTTTCCAAAAGTTAGAAGTAAACCTGGGATCACGGTTAGATACAATGGAGAGAGGAACTCCATGTAACCTGACTATCTCTTTAAGATATAAACGGGAAAGTTGATCAAGAGAGAAAGTATCTCGTATAGCAAGGAAATAAGTAGATTTGGTAAAGCGATCAACAATAACCCAGATTGCATTATTACCTCGAGATGTATTTGGTAATCCCACAACAAAGTCCATGGATATATTCTCCCATTTCCACTCTGGCACTAGTAAAGGCTGAAGTATCCCTTTCGATAACTTCCGCTCTGCTTTAACCTGTTGACATGTCAAACACTTCACAGTAAAATCAGAAATATCTCTTTTCATTCCATCCCACCAGTAATACTCCCGTAGATCTCTATACATCTTAGTACTGCCAGGATAAACTGAAAACGGAGAACTATGAGCTTCACATAACAACTCTCTCTTCAACTGTGAATCACAAGGCACACACAATCTCTTCCCAAATCTCAAAACACAATCATTATCAATGTTTAATTCAGGCAACTTACCTTTCTGAACCAGCTCTACCTTTTTCTGCAACTCACTATCTTGCTTCTCTACTTTCTTGATTTTGCCTGATAGAGAAGATCTCACTGATAAATGAAACAAAAAAGAAGGAATTCCTGCACCAACAACTTCTATGCCAATGTTCATCAAATCCTTAACCAAATGATCACGTTCCAAACACAACATTGCTAATGAAGCATTACTTTTTCGACTCAAAGCATCAGCCACTTTATTTGCTTTTCCCGGATGGTAATGAATTGTACAATAATAATCCTTGATTAATTCCAGCTATTTCCACTATCTCATGCTCAATTCTTTTTGAGTGAATATATACTTTAAACTTTTGTGATCGGTATATATTTCAAACTTTACTCCATACAAATGATGCCTCCAAATTTTTAAAGCAAAAACAACAGAAACTAATTCCAAATCATGTGTAGGGTAATTTACCTCATGAGTTTTCAACTGTCGTGAAGCATAAGAAATTACCTGATCATTCTGCATTAGGACGCAACCAAGTCCTTTCAATGAAGCATCACTCTATATAACAAACTCACCATTCCTAGAAGGTAGTGCTAAAACTGGAGCATTCACCAATCTTCTTTTCAATTCCTGAAAATAATCATCACATTCTTTTGTCCAGATAAACTTAACACCCTTCCAAGTTAGCTTAGTCATTGGACTAGATAATCGTGAAACATTTCTAAGAAAACTTCGGTAATAGCCTGCCAAACCAAGGAAGCTACAAATCTCAGTTACATTTATGGGTCTTGGCCAGTCTTCAACAACTTTTGTTTTTGCAGGATCAACAGTTATCCCATCTTTAGAAACAATGTGACCAAGGAAAGAAATTTGTTGCAACCTAAACTCACACTTTCTGAATTTCCCATACAATTTCTTTTCTTTTAAGGTTTGTAAGATAACCATTAAATGTCTTTCATGCTCCTATTTACTTTTAGAAAACACCAAAATATCATCAATGAAAACCACCACAAACTTATCCAAGAACTCATGGAAAATTGTATTCATTAAGTCCATGAATACAGCAGGTGCATTGGTTAGCCCAAAAGGTATTACTACAAATTCATAATGGCCATATCTCATACGGAACGCGGTCTTCGGAATATCTGCCTCCTTTACCTTCAGCTGATGGTACCCCGATCTCAAGTCAATCTTTAAAAAAAAACTAAGCTCCATGGAGTTGATACAACTTCATTTGATGGCCCGATGTTTGCCGAAGTAGTTGCAAAGGATTTCACCACCCCTTTCTGCTTGTAGTCTAACTGCTTCCCATCACTCAAGCTCTTTGTCGGACAGTCATTTGCATAGTGACCCATCTCATTGCACTTATAACATTTCACTAACTGTAAATCAAATTTGGTCTTACCTTCACCTTGATCCTTTTCAGTGAAATCACAAGCCTTATGTCCCATCTTACCACATCGGTAGCACTTTCCAGAATTCAGAAGTCATTCCCCAGCATGCCTTTTTCCACATTTATCACAAACTGGAAACATAGTTTTCTTACCATCAGACTTTTTTGAAGAATTCTTAACTTTCTCCTCCCACCTCGGACTCTTCTTCTGTTGGTTGTTATAGAACACTTGATCATCAGCAAACTCCATTTCCACCTTCTCAGCACATCGAACAAGCTTTTCATAACTTTTAAACTCACAAGAAGCTAATGCCCTTCGATATTTTGGCTTTAATCCTGAGTAAAAATGATTGATTTTACTATCAAGGTCTCGGATAAAATTTGGAGCATACCTTGCCAATCGAGTGAACCTTTCTTCATAGGTAGCCACTGAGTCTTCCTCTTGACTCAATTCCAAGAATTTATTTTCCATCCTAAGTCGAACAGCTTTAGAAAAATACTTCTCAAGAATCATACCTTTGAATTCCTCCCAGTCGAGAGCATCAATCTCATCAGCGTCCCTGATATTTTTAACCATCGACCACCACTGATCTGAATCACCCTCCAAATGGTAAATATCAAGACTAACCTTTTGATTGTCTGAACACCCCATGACATCAAAAATCTTCTCCAGTGCTTTAATACACCCTTCAGCTAACACAGGGTCAGATGATCCTCTGAATGATGGGGGATGTTGCCTCATGAAATTTTCCACCACTGACATGTTCCTCTGCAGTTGGTCTGGATGATCTCATGCATGGATACCACCACCATTTATAGCCTAAGTCAATTGTGCCATCACTGCAACAAACTATTCAGTTCCAATTCTGACCATCTCGGGATGCTGATTCGGAAGGTTATTTCCTTCTGTATGCCTTCCTAGCACTGATTCCCTGTTTCCTCTGCGGAAAACCATTCTGAAAAAACATGTCTTAGATGAAGGAACATGGTAATCTTCAAATTCTATATCATTTCAAAAAAAAATATTTTTGGATAATCATTTAATAGAATTATAACTCCTAAAGTTATCTAAACCAACCTCTGATACCAACTATAAGGCCCCAGCCTTAAACCTTACTTAATCTTGAGTTATTAAAAGATTACAGATTGAGGATCTTTTCGGGTTTAGAGTTTTAGAGAATTAGATCATAAAACATCCATTACATTCCACATATAAACAAAGTGGTTACATAAATATAGTATTCTTCTTTCCCATCAATGGAAACATATTTAAAATAAAACATGGATTCTTTCTTGACACTTCCTTGACACTATCATCATATCATGTACCTTTCCCTTGACCTGTGAAAATCATTTAAAAAAAACTTGGGATGAGCATAAAAAGCTTAGTATGGGTTATAAAAATATGGAAAGGAAATATAAGTTCATATATACATAAGAATGAAATCATACTTTACCCATAAAACATAAGCACTTTAACATACCTCATCAAATCATGAATAAATCATAGAAATCATAAGACATAAAGGTAACTTGAGGCATTCATAACATTCTTACGTAGGGAGTAACCCTCTTGGTTACGTTTGGAATACCCATCACAATATATTCCCTAAATCTCTTCGGAGAAACCTTAACGTTTCACTCCCTCGCATTACCCAATGCATTGGAGAGCTATATTGGGCTCACCAGCCCTTAGTTTATCACGGAACCAACCGTCTTCATAATAATTCCCAAGAACCTCAACATAATCATATCACATAAAACATGCATAAAGAAAACATAACATTTCCACATTTCAATCACAAGATATCAATACAACACATTGATATAAAAAAATTATGAAAAACATTTTCGATACCAAAATAAAAGAAAATTAAAACATGGTATTTATTTTTCTTTTAAAAAGAAGGTATGTCTTGTAGAGGAAGCCGAAACTCAAATAACGGTCACGACGGCGGAGAAGTCATTGTCGCCGCATACGTACGACAAAAACATTCCCTTTTTTCGTTTAGTAAACGCTTCGTATAAAGAGGATTCCTTTTGAATAAACGTAAAAGTCAAAAGGGTTTATACACCATATAAAAGAAGGTTGTGTATAAAACAAAATATGCCTCAATGAAAGGAGATTGAGACGAAGTCCAATACCTCGGGTCCGACATGACTCAGTCATTCTTTAATCTCCTGAATAATAAACTTGAGTTAATTTCAAATTGTTTAAGAACATTTTTCAAGTTCATTATTCCATTTATATAACTTATTTCCATGTCATGAACACTATGTAATTATTTAGGTTAATAACAGTCGTTTTAACGATCATTGGTACTTGAGTCAAAATAAGCCCTTTATAATTACATGTTGTTCATGTATCCATTATATCCAGTATTATAATCATGATGTATATATCATATATATCATATATATCAATTATATATGTGCATTAATAATATTACATAATCATTTAGAGGTAAGAAATGAAATGCACCGTTCATGGAGACGGTAAGCCGTACGTACGCATGAACTGTACTTTCATTTCTATTTCTTATTTTATAGAATGGAATCATAATGATATAAAGGTATATTATAATTCCAGTATAATATCATATATTATATAATAGTTTCATCCTTTATACATCCCACATATGGTATTTAATGAATCAAATCACTTTGAGGGGGCGGTAGTCCGCACTTCATTAAATGAAGATATCGCGTTTACCCATAATGGAAACCATAAAGGTATGCCCAAAATGAAAAAAACAGAAGCTTAAGGAAAACATAAACATATTATATATCATATATAAATATAGTGACATCTTAATGGCCACCTTTGAAGGTTTTAATGTAATGTTGAACAATCATCGTTTCGGGAGGCATAAATTCACCATCCACAGAAACCGTATGTTCTTTAACCATTAGATGTAGGTGTGTGTAGGTTTAGCTTGAATAATTCTTATAAAGACATCCTAGTATATTTAGGATACTGTATTTGTTACAAAATAATATAATAAAAAGAGTTTAGGGGGTTGGAGAAGCAAAATAAAACAAAAGGACTCAAAAGAAGACATTACCTTAAAATCGGGTAACTTCCTTTGGTTTGAGCTCAAAGGCTTCCTTGGGAAGACTTCTGCCCAAATTGAGGCTTCAAGGAGTAAGAGATGGAAGTGTAGAGACAAAATGAGCACGGTTTGGCCGAGCCAAAGGCCTTGGGAGTGTGGGTAAGGAGGTAGGGGTGGGGGCCTTTTATAAGAGGAGAGGAGGGGCACTCTTGGAAAGTAAAGATAAGTTACTTTATTTTAAAATGAGTTTCGGATTCAAAAGGTCCCACATTGATATAATTTGAGGATAAGGTGATAAGGGTTCTAAATCCACTCATCCAATAGGTTTTGGACATGTGTAGGTCTTAGATATTACATTATCTTTCCATTTTATTTAAATCATTAAATAATGAGGTAATCGCTGCATCATCATGATGTCATGAATAATTTAATTTATTTAATGTCTGAAAATTAGAAAAAAAATACTATGATGTAGGAAATATATTTATATTTCCAATGAATATTTATAGTCAAAAATCTGATTTGTATATCCCCTTGTAAAAATTGTTTTAGTAAAACATTTCATGTTTGTCTCATTTTTACTTTAACTCTAAATAAAAAGATATTAATGTCATTTTCCAACCAAAGTGGCTTCATGGGGTCCCCAAGTTGACCCATGGGTTGTGTTGGTCGGCCATGACACATCAAATGAGGTTAGTACATGTGTCTAGGTCATTTCATATTATTAAAGCATTATTTTTACCTTAAACTACCCTAATTACCACTAATCGCGATTAAAAACTTAATAAGTTACTATTCACCATAAAAATATTTTAATCTCATTGAACCACATTTTACTTCTTAATGAAAACCATTTATGTCAGATTTTGGAAATTAAAAACACAAAAGTGGAAAAGTTTCATTTAAACGAAATCAGTTTCTTTAACTACCGCTTAGTGGTTTCATTATTCATCAAAAATTGAAGTTTTTCAGAAAATTACCAAAAATTCACCCTAAGATTTATTTGATATTCTGAATTAAAAAATGAGGTCTATTTTACAAAATTCAAAACATATAAGTCACATTAATTAATTTAATAATTAATTCCCACTGTTATGATAAATAGCGTGTTTTTATGAAACAATAAGTATCAAAAGATTGACACCAATTTAAGTCCAATTTCAAAGTGAAATTGATTCCAATGGCCACCATTGGATTAAATGGTAAAAATATATTCTAATTTCACTTCAAAACCAATTCAAAATATAATCTAATCATATAAATAAATTATATTAAAAAGCATTTTTGATGTAAAATGCAGTATTTTTCACTATTCATTAAAAAACGAACATTGTCAGAAAAATACCAAAAATTCACACAAAGTAAATTTTGATGTCCCAATCATAAAGGATAATTTTATTTTGAAAAATATAGATTATAAAATTGTCAAAATATATATTTAAAAATGGTTTGCCATTAAATGGCAGTAAAACAATCTTTTAAAAATATTAGTGTATTCCATACTTAAGATCGGTTTTATTTTCATTTTAAGCCTCTAAACATTATCTAATTCATTAATAGACATAGATAAAATATATATTATTCATTACATACTTGGGATGTTAAATATTACCTCAACTCAATCATGGAAAATATGTTTTAAATATATGTAGTGTGTATACATATTGGGAGAGAGTATAAAATACCAAATCATTGGTGACTTACTTATAATAAACTGATACAATAAATCTACTTGTATTGTTTTACATGTGGTATTTCCAAGTCCATATAAAATCCACAATACACACTTAGTTATTTTTTCAAGATAATCAGATCACATAAACTATTTAATCATATATAATCATGTTTTGACCATTCATCCTTTATAGGAAAATTTATTTAAGTCTCACTCGGTATAATTATGTGGATTAGTATTTTTTGTAAAACCCATGTCATGAGAGAGTATCCTCATGAATATTATCCATGGTTTTATCCTAAGGGTCTTATGATATTATATACTAAAATTCATCTTGTTGGGATAATCCATGAGGAAAATAAAATAAAATATACTCTATATTTTCAGACATAAGAGGAATATTCCTTTAGAATCTATTATTTCTTCAGTGTGGTTATTCTAAGAGTGAAATAAGCACATGCCTTAATACCTTCAATTCAATGATATATTATGGTTCCTACTACCTATTTTCAACCACAAAATTTCTAAAATTCATATTATATATGTAGAAAAAATAGAAAAAGTTACAATAAGAAAATTAAAAAAATTATTATATAAAACACAATTACTATATAAAGTGTAAAAAAATAAATTAATAACTCACCATATTGTATTTATCAAATTCAGAACCAAATAAAACCTAAAAATTCATTATAATAATAAACTATATCAGTGGAAAATTTAATTCATCAATGTTTTCTAAAGGACCTTATCTATACACTCAATCCTATTCTAATATTTAATTAAAACCATCATGATGCATTTCAGATAATTCAATTAAGCTAATAAATTTTCTAAAGACATTATTATACCCATTATATCTAGTCTTCAAAAAATAAATTTTTTTATATTCCCCATTGGGTATTCTAAACCTGTGTTCCTAATACCGACACTCACAATGATGATTACATACCCAACATATTCAAAATAGATTGGTGGATTCTACCATCAAAAGATTCCTTGAAGATATTATTTGAATAAAAAATTATTAAATCCCAAAAAATTAGTATTTTAAATTAAATCTTAAAAAAATTCATTAAATGTGGATTTATGTTCATTATGATGAAGCCGGTATGGAGAACCATAATAGATGGAAACCAAAACATATCCTTGATACTAAATGATGAAAATTAATAATAGATTAATAATCCATTGAAAAATAAATTTTTTGAGCTTACTAAAGGGAATAAAATTCTAATGAGTAGAATAAATAGTTTCTTAGTGACATCCCAAACTAAGGTAATATTAAAAAATTTCATAAATTTATTTATAGTAAAATGACAAGAATACCCCTCTTTAATGAGTTTTATTATGTTTACAATGTGTTTTATAGTGAACAATTACATAATTTACTATGAGCCTCTTTACTCTTAATGATATTTTATTAGATAAATAATGTTATTATCAACTGAGAAATATCCCTTCCATGAAATCATGTCATAATATGAGCCTCTACTATATACTATAACACTATAGTCATTTTTTAAATTCATTATTTTAATTCCATAAATATTCAACCACCCCAACCATTAGTTCTATTTTTACCTTTAGACATTAAAAAAATAAAATTAAATACATACTTAAATATGGGGGCCATTACATGGTTGATTAAAAATATTTTGTTAAAATACATTAAAATACTAGTTTTAATACAATCCTATATCCACGGTTTTATTTTTATGTAATTATTTCTCAGATATATCCTTGGTTTATAAACCCTGGATATAATATCGCCAAAAAATATAAGAGTAAATAATTTTTATATTTCTTATGAAATAAAGTCAATAGAAATAGAAAGAATAAACATAATTTCAGTGGAATTATCCATCATAAGTAGGTCTCAATAAATGACATTCATTCACAAGTAAATAAGATAAATATTATTCCAAATTTATCCTAGTTTATAAAATTTATTCTTATAATAAATTTAGATATAAATAGTTTACAAAAAGACGAAATATTTAATTGGTTTAAGATTTATGAAAATTTATTCCTTACCCACTATATATACCTAGGTATCATGATTTATCACAAAAAAATCTCACTCTCTCTCTCTATATATATAACTCATATAAATCCTCTTCCATATGACTAAAAAACTTCATAGTAAACAAATCTATTTTATGATTATTCCTCTATTAGCATAGTCTTAACCTAAATTACTTATGTTTATATTTTGAATTAAAAAAATACCAAGAATCATTAACTTGTTAAAGGTATACTATTTTTATTTTTTTATGATAAATCAACTAGGATATATTTTAGAGAACATATTGATTTTTATGATACTTATCTCTTATGTTAATTAATTTATAAACATAATGAAATACATTTACAAAACTTTTAAGAAGAATCTCAAAGAAATATATTTGAATATTTAGGAAACATTATTAGTGTTATAATCCATTTTCAATATTTATTTTCAAAATAGGTATTTCTTTTAAATCGTATAAATAATTCACTCAAAATAAGGCTTTTTTAAATACTTATTATATGAAATGTAATGACTTTTATCATTATGGGTCAAGTAATTTTGGGGAAAAATAATTTTTCATCCCAAAGTAGTGGTTGTTATGAGAATTAGGTTTTGGATTTGTATTTCATATATTGACACATCACTATGAATTTTATCTGTTTTATAGAGTTTTAATGGTTTTTAGGGGTGTTATGTAAATGTTATATGGGTTTAACTTAGTGTAGAATATGGATTCTACTAAAGGCAGAACATCACATCATAACCCAAGGAATTGTTCAATGAAGAATACTAGAATAATATTTTTCTTGCCACAACCTAGGGTATTTCACTTTGAGACCAAATTGAGAAGATCATTCATATCACAATGAGATGGATGCTTCATTAAGTGTGTTTAATAGAGGAATACCAAGTTGCACCTAGTGCAAGGGTTGTTCTAAGAGACTTCTAATCACACCATAATTTTTTGGGGTATTTTTAGTGTTATTCCATAGATATGGGTCTTGATGATTAAAGTAATTGATTATGACATAGTACATGATTAAGCTATCTTGGTTCTGACATATATTGAAGCATTGTGAAATAATCCATATGGTCACCCCATATTTCTCTTCTATAGGGGGTGTAGGTTTTATTCCGACAATAACAACTAGGTTATACCTTTAAAATCCCAATTTTTATTAAAAAATGTTTATAATTTAAAAGATTATCTCATCCATCCTCTGGATACTCAATATTTTATCCCTAATCCCTATCTACGACTTGATTTCACCCTATCCCTCTCAACACATTTAGATCTTAGATCACCATTTCATAGTGGATTGATGAACTATATGAAGTAAGGATATCTTATTAATAAATTTAAGGTAATACCTAAGGAACAACTCACCATTTTCATCTTCCCAGTATAGTTTTTGAATATCCCTCTTTTAAAGATCTATTTTATTTTAAAATTTCACGTATTTATGTGAAAAAAAGTTAAAACAAGTTTTAATATGGGACTAGTTGGCCTATAGTAGATTAAGTTAGTTGGTTCCATTCATATTTCATGATGTTTCATATTTTTTTATGTGATGTTCGTGTTAATAGTTTTTGTTCTAGGTATGAGATTTAAGAAAAGGCCCCAGATAATTTCCTAGTTGTGTTATTGGATTGGGTAGAGGCTCATTAATTTAAATTAATCGATTTTTTCATCATTGAGGGATTTTAGAGTGGGCCAATGGATATATCTCCAATGGGTATGACATCTATTCAAGACAGATATACTAGATAGTGATTTAAAATCATGAAATTAGTATTGTAAGGATTATATTATGGTCGAGTAGGAGGGATTATAACCTGTTATGTGATGTGATGTATATAGAGAGGTTCCAATATTTTAAAAGACATGATTTTTTATTACATAAGTCAGGTTTTGTTTAGTGACCCCAAACACCATTGATTGTTGTTGAGATTTGTTGATACCGATTACTTAGGTTTGAAATCTCACTTTCAAGATAGGTATTTTTCATATGTGGAAATGGTACTTAAGAAGTTGGAAATATTTAGTGAAATTATTTTATTCAGGATGGGTACTAGTCAAGGTGTAACCTATGGGTTTATAATTGGTACAAACTAATAGGTGTCTCGGTCATGGGTGTACCTGAGTATTATTAGTGATCTAGTTGTATATGGATTATAGAATTAAGAAATCCAAATAAATTTGGCATGTTGTACGATTAATATATAGGGTTTTGGTGATTTAATCAAGTGATATTTCTTGGTGAATTTTAGGAGGATATTTGTAATAGGTCATCCTAAGTTGGTGTTCTATTTTAGGATATGTAAATTCCCAAATGATAAGTGGGATATGTTTCTTGGTAGTTTTTTGTTTTTATCATATGTATGAACTTGATGATAAAACATGGTATGATTCATATCCTTTAGTATGAGGTATATAGAACATATTTCCTTAACTGTGAGGGTGTTGATTCTGAATTTAATTATGAATCCTAAATATAAGTGATTGTGTAATAGAATAGATTTTATTCTATGAAATTGTGTTCATGTATAATTTGGTTAGATATGCAACCATGAGTGAGAGGATAATGGTATGATATAATGTATGTTACCAAACCCTGAGTGGGAGGTTAGTGGTATGAGATGTAAAATGTAGTGAGATTTGAGACCTCATTATTATTTAAATGGGGATGGTATGAGAGATAGAAGGAGGCTTCACCTTAAGTTAGGGGTGGTGGTACAAGATAATATATGGGATCAAGGCTTGGTATAAGACCATACCATAAGTGATTAGGTAGTTCATTATGGCTTGATTATTTTTATTTTACCTAATTAATGGGTCCAAGATATTGGTTCAATTGTGAGATGATTTATCCCACTGACAAGGCACAGAACATTTGAGGTTAGGTGTTGTGGTTTCTTAAATATAAAATGATTACCTTCCATGTATTCTTGTGTGATATATTTTTATTTTTTTCATGTATACACACACTTAATAATTTTGTATATTTGAGTAACCCCATTGGTGGATCCACATTGATATTAGTTGTCACACCCTACCTAAGATCCCTAGTGCATGTGAAATAATTATGTTTCACTTTCAAGTCATTGATTTTATAATTGACTTGGATAAATTTATTTGATATGTTTTTGAGATATAGTATGGATGAGGGACTAAATTTCTTTTAGGTATGTTTCAATATGGATTTTGGTATTTGGTTTATTTTAATAATTTATTACCCCATTGGTGATCCTTGATGTTATTATTTATGTATGTATGTCTGGAAGGGGTTCAATTTTTTATTAGATTCCATTTCTGTTTGATATTTTTATAAGTATTTTTATAAGGATTTAAATTTATTTATTATATTTACTAAGGTATATTTGAAGTTACTTTTATTTTTTGATGTTCTATAAAATGATACCAACAATATAATATTACCTCTTTTTTATAGCCTCTCTTGTCTAGTTTACAACCTCTGATATAAAAGGATGCACATATGAGGTTACACAATTCTTCAGATCAAGTTAGAAGATATTTATATATGACAAATTTTTATAATAACTTTGAATAATATTTGATTTTATTTTTATTTTTAAAGAACACACTAACATAAATTATAGAAGATAACCACTTAAATAAGTGACATGGAAGAAAATTTTCAATAATACATTAGAAAGAATTTAAAAAATAATTTCTAATATGTAAAATTTGATATATGTAATTTTTAATAAGAACAATCTATAAAAACACTGATGAAATCACTCATATGTATCCTAGACAGAGGGGCACAAGGTCCCAAGAGCGCCTCCACATATGTTAAAGGATTTCAACTAGCAACGATGTCTTGAATAACTTGACAAGGATACAAACACCTTGATACCATATCCAATGATAATAAATATATAACTAATAAACAACCACAACAAAATACCAGAGTACATATAAATCAATAATTCCACCATGCTATATGAAATGGGAATTCTTGTCATAAAAACCATCCGATCAACCATAGATTCTACCATATACAAAGAGTATAACACAAAATAAAATCTTAAGTAGGATCTGCAACCATACCTAATCTTCACCTCAACCATTTATGAAATCCCTATTGGTAAACCCTACACAATATGTCAACAATCTATGCTCAGAACTACATAATATAAATAATGCTTTCACATGAAAAAGGATGATCCTACATGTTGATATAAATATATATCAGTAGGGTCTCACTAAGACCACATAATATACCCCATAATATACATGAGTATGAAGTATGAAAATAAATAACATAACAAAACACCCAAACATGAATGTTGGGTCATCATGTGATTACTAGGCCACTATGATAATTGATCGTAACTGCTTGACCAACATTGGAAGAAGATGTCACCTCATGCCAAAATTCCAAACCCATACCTAAATACTATCAGTAGGGTGCCATACCATGTCATGACGACTATCCTCTCTCTTAGGGTAGGATACTGTACCAATCCCCAATCTCAAATGTCATCTAATATTAAAAAATTCTCCACCACCCTCGCACATATGGTGAGGTCCACAATCCTATAATACCAAAACACAGTGAATGCTCCCCTCTCACTAAGTATGTGTCTAACTATCACACGAAATCCCACATCACCTTATATACTAGTCCCCTATCACTAATTGTGGTCCATTTAAACCCCTTATCACACCATGATATTACATAAAACTAGTACCATGGATCATCACATACAATAAGTTATTTGAGGAGGGAATATCAATAGAAAACCTGTCACATAGATAGAATTTCCTCTAAGGGTAAGGCCACAAGGCCACATATCATATCATTCATTTCACAATAACTAGTATAAGGAGGGAATCACAATAAAAAACATCTTTCACAGACCAATACACACTATCACTAGGTATATCCACTAGATAATCACACCTTTTAGTAATATAAGGATGGAAT
This sequence comes from Viscum album, assembly GCA_963277665.1. Classification (NCBI taxonomy): domain Eukaryota; kingdom Viridiplantae; phylum Streptophyta; class Magnoliopsida; order Santalales; family Viscaceae; genus Viscum; species Viscum album. Next base: position 46,843,579 of record OY728156.1, read on the forward strand.
ATCAGTACCTGTAATCTCATATGATCCAAACCACTTACCCAATATATAGTCCCATGGATACATCTTTTATCACAACTCCTAAAATAAATTATTTGAGGTGGGAATCACAATATCCAACCTATAGTATAAGTCAAACCAAAACCTCAATAGATGAGTCCCATGGATGATCACAATTACACTTGGGAAAATTTATATGATATCCATGGCTCTCATCTTGTTTGACATTATATGCTAAAGTCCCTGATCCACCTATCCATGTTGGTTTATCTACCCCAAATAATCTTGTTTACACTAACACAACATAATGAATAATTTTACATTATCATATTTAACATAAAATAATATAATCGGTTCTCTAAATAAATCCTTTTCTCAAATTTTTGACACCAACACACTCTCATCACCAAATAGTGGAACCTCATACTATATTCTCTACCTAACTCGGGCCATAAGAGGCCATTAAATTACCTCCTAAAATTTTCACATCACAACATGGTCCCACTTAATGGTGACTATCAGAATATAACTCTCACTAATCCATATAAAAAACAATTACCAAGTTATTAAACCAATTCCTATAACCCTAAATTGGGTTCCATCTCACATCCCTCTTAGGATATCTCTCAATCCCATCTCCTAGAGGAATCACTTCACTTGACACTACATGAATCCTTAAAAGAATTATCCCACTCATTAAACACACCAAGTATATTATTCCACCCTAAATTGGGTATCCCTCATTATAAGTGATACATAAAACTATCTCACCCCTAAATGATATGCCTAAGATTATCATTCCTAGAAAAAAAATGAGGAATGCAACCTTTTCCATTCACAATCTTACCTAAAGTTAAGACCTACCCTGGGTCTATCATAACCTTAACCATAATTATAATCCCATTGTATACATAGTCATTAGCTTCTTCAAAAATACCAAATTTTCAATAGATAAATTACTCAAAATGTTAGGGGATTAATTTAATCTTATCAATTTACCTAGTATGCTCAATATCTATATCCCTTTCATCTAAAAAACACATTCATGTTGACATACACAATCATACATAGACATGTATATGATGTTTTATTATTTTTTTCACCTTCCTCAACATAGATTTATCATTCTCACTAGTCGATTTTTCCTCTTCAAAGATCGAACCAATTCTTAAGCCCCATTGATGAAAAAACCCTCAAATAATTAATTATAAAAAGTGAAACTTAATTATTCAATTTTGAAAAATGATGATAAATTTCATAAAAAAATATTATAAAATGGAAGACAAGTGAAAAAAATACCATGTGTGTTTATCCTTCTAGGAAGTCCACTAGACAAGTTGAGACAAAGAACCATTTTCCATACTAAATTACACTACTCTATTGAAATCTGAATCATTTAGTAGATTAGAGATAATATAATTTTTAGATAATGAAAAAGATGAAAAATAAAGGTAGAATATTATTTTTTACCACAAATCACCATGTAAAATCCCAAAGAATAACCCCTCACTAAGGGGAATCATTGAGAGGATGAAAAGGGACAAATAAGTCAAAAATAGACCTCCATGTAACCCCTTTCCCTCTACATCTTGAGTTCTTTTTTCTTGTAAAGGATGTGTATTTACCTATCTAAAAGAAATAGGGGAAGTGACTTATCATAGAGTGATATATGTAGCTCATAGTGTGATACCTTTTCTAGATACCCCTTATGGTGTGGTCCCTCAATTAACAACATGGAACACCTCACCTTAGATTAACCAACACCTGAGGCCCATGAATTCAAGGCATGGTCTCCTCCCATCAAGGTGAAAAGGAACTCTCAATTATCACCCTCTATAAAATTATCCTAAACCACGTGGAATAATACAACAAAACATGAACCCCATCATAGTATTTCAATAGGGGTGATAATTTGACCATCCTTCTTCATTAATTTTCATAAAGAAAATATGTAAGGTTACCAAGTCCCTATATATACGGGTCACCATCATAGTCTCATAGCCCGATTTATGATATAATTAAATATGAAAGGGGTCTTTCCTTTTCAAAAAATATAGTACACAAGACTCACCACAACATGATTCCCCAATCTATAATGTTATCCTCATAGACAAGAAAAATAATCCAATATGTAAGGGTTATCCTCGTGACATGGTGTCCTTTCCCAAGACTTCTCCTGACCCTTAAATATACACACCGTACACAAATTACACCATTCAGTGACACTCACTACCCATGTAATGAACCAAATCCATCATGACATAATGGGTCCAGGGCTTTGAAATGATCCCATGATCAACCCATCATCCGACATGACCCTCAACCATCAAAGTGTGACAAGCCACTAGAATAAAAATATTTAGAGTGGGGCCACCCCAATCCTTCTTTAATAACAATAATTTCAATATCCTTTAAAAATAATGACCCATTAATTCATAAGTCTGTAAAAACTCCAAACTATAAGGTTATCATCCGGGATAAGTGCTCGATAATTTCCCCTAAATTTTTATCCACCGATTTGAACCGAATATCTATCCTAATTCTTGATTTTGAACGGAATTAAAAACCACTAAACTACCAATCTACTGAACCTGGATACAAAAACATCTATAAAAAATTATGCAATTTTATCATCAAAACACACACTTCATACATTAAATATAAGGCCCCGGCCTTAAACTATACTTAATCTTGAGTTATTACAAGATTACACGTTGAGGATCTTTTCAGGTTTAGAGTATTAGAGAATTAGATCATAAAACTTGAATTACATTCCACATATAAACAAAGTGGTTACATAAAGATAGTATTCTTCATTCCCATCAATGGAAACACATTTAAAATAAAACATGGATTATTTCTTGACACATCCTTGACTCTATCATCTTATCATGAACCTTTCCCTTGACCTGTGAAAAACATTTCAAAAACTTGGGATGAGCATAAAAACTCAGTATGGGTTATAAAAAAAACATGGAAAGGAAACATGAGTTCATATATAAATAAGAATGAAATCATACTTTACCCATAAAACATAGGCACTTTAACGTACCTCATAAAATCATAAATAAATCATAGAAATCATAAGACATAAAGGTAACTTGAGGCATTCATAACATTCTTACGTAGGGAGTAACCCTCTTGGTTACGTTTGGAATACCGATCACAGTATATTCCCTAAAAATCTCTTCGGAGAAACCTTAATGTTTCACTCCTTCGCGTTACCCAATGCATTGGAGAGCTATAACGGGCTCACCCGCCCTTAGTTTATCACGAAACCACCCATCTTCATAATAATGCCCAAGAACCATAACATAATCATATCACATAAAACATGCATAAAGGAAACATAAAATTTCCACATTTCAATCACAAGATATCAATACAACACTTTGATATAAAAACATTATGAAAAACATTTTCAATACTAAAATAAAAGAAAAGTAAAACATGGTATTTATTTTACTTTTAAAAAGAAGGTATGGCTTGTAGAGGAAGCCGAAACTCAAATAACGGTCACGACGGCGGAGAAGTCGTTGTCGCCGCATACGTACGACAAAAACATTCCCTTTTGTCGTTTAGTAAACGCTTCGTATAAAAAATATTCCTTTTGAATAAACGTGAAAGTCAAAGGGGTTTATACACCGTATAAAAGAAAGTTGTGTATAAAATAAAATATGCCTCAATGAAAGGAGATTGAGACGAAGTCCCATACCTCGTATCCGACTTGACCCGACCGTTCTTTAATCTCCTGAATAATAAACTTGAGTTAATCTCGACTTGATTATGAATCTTTTTCAAGTTCATTATTCCTTTTATACCATGTTATGAACATCATGTAATCAGTTAAGTTAATAATGTTCATTTTGTCGGTATTTGGTTCTTAAGTCAAAAATAGACTTCTTACACTTACATGTTGTTAATTTGATCGAAGGTTCATTATATCCATAATGGTATTCATGATGTAGATATCATATATGTCATATATATCCAGTACATACATGCATTTATAATATTACATAATCATTTAGAGGTAAGAAATGAAATGCACCGTTCATGGAGACGGTAAGCCGTACGTACGCATGAACGCTACTTTCATTTCTATTTCGTATTTTATAGAATGGAATCATAATGATATAAGAGTATATTATAATTCCAGTATAATAACATATATAATATCATTAACTTTATCCTTTACACATCCCACATATGGTATTAACGAATCAAATCACTTTTAGGGGGCGGTAGTCCGCACTTCCTAAAATGAAGATATCGTGTTTTACCCATAATGGAAACCATAAAGGTATGCCCAAAATAAAAAAAACAGAATCTTAAGGAAAACATAAACATATTATATATCATATATAAAAATAGTGACATCATAATGGCCACCTTTGAAGGTGTTAAATGAGTATTGAACAATCATCGTTTCGGGAGGCATAATTTCACCATCCACGGAAACCGTATGTTCTTTAACCATTTGATGTAGTTGTGTGAGAGTGTAGCTTAAATAAATATTATAACAACATCCTAGTATATTGAAGATACTGATTTTGTTAAAAAAGAAGTAAATAAAAAGAGTTTAGAGGGTTGGAGAAGCAAAATAAAACAAATGAACAAGAGAGAATGAATTACCTTTAAAAGTGTAACTCCTTTTGATTTGAGCCTAAAGGCTTCCTTTGAAAGGATTCTGCCCAAAGGGAATACTCTAGGATGAGGAGAGGGATGTGGAGAGAGTTAATGGTCAGGGGTTGGCTGAGCCAAAGGCTTTAGGAGTGTGTGAAATGAGGTAGAGGTGGGGGCCTTTTATAAGAGGAGAGGAGGGGCACTTTTGGAAAGTAAAGAAATATTACTTTATTTGAAAATGTGTTTCGGTTTTAAAAGGTCCCACATTGATATAATTCGTGGATAAGGTGATAAGGGTTCGAAATCCACTCATCCAATTGGTTTTGGCCATGTTTAGATTTTAGATTTTTCATTATCTTTCCATTTTATTTAAATCGTCAAATAATGATGTCATCGCTGCATCATTATTATGTCATAAATAATTTAATTTATTTAATGTCTAAAAATTATAAAAAAAATACTATGATGTAGAAAATATTTTTAGATTTCCAATGACTATTTATAATCAAAATTTGGACTTGTATAACCCCACTCAAAAATTATTTTAGTAAAACAATTTATGTTAGTGTCATTTTCACTTTAACATTAAATAAAAATATATTAATGTCAATTTCCAACTAAAGTGGATCCATGGGGTCCCCAAGTTGGACCATGGATTTTCTTGGTCGGCCATGACTCACCCAATAGGTGTAGGACAATTTTCATGGTGTTTGCACCTTTTTATAATATCATTTTTACCTTAAACTACACTAATTACCTCTAATCGCGATTAAGAACTTAATAAGTTACTATTCACCAAAAAATTATTTTAATCTCATTGAACCACATTTTACTTATTAATGACAACCATGTATGTCGGATTTTCAAAATTCCATACACATTATTGGTAAACTTTCATTTAACTGAAAAATCAGTTTGCTTGATTACCACTTAGTGGTTTCACTATTCATCAAAAATTGAAGTTTTTCAGAAAATTACCAAAAATTCACCCTAAGCTATATTTGATATTCCGAATTCAAAAATGAAGTCCATTTTACAAAATTAAAAACATATAAGTCAAATTAATTAATTTAATAATTAATTCCCGCTGTCATGACAAATAGCGTGTTTTTGTGAAACAATAAGTATCAAAAGATTGACACCGGTTTAAGTCCAATTTCAAAGTGAAATTGGTTCCAATGACCACCATTGGATTAACTGGTAAAAATACATTCTAATTTCACTTAAAAACCAATTCAAAAGATAATCTAATCATATAGATAAATTAGATTAAAATGAGGTTTTGAATTAAAATACAACATTTTACACTATTCATTAAAAAAGAACTTTATCAGAAAGGTACCAAAAATTTACACAAAGTAAATTTTGATGTCCCGATTCTAAAGAAGAGTTATATTTGGTCCAATAGAATTTATAAGATCGATCAAAACTATATTTAATGAGGTTTCTCCGTCAAAAGGTGATAAGTGAACCTTTAGTGAAAATTAGAGTATATATGCCCTAAATTTGAACTCTTTCCATATTTTAAGCCTTTATCTTTTATTGGGTAAATGTACAAACATTTAAAAACATATCTAATCATATTTTAGTTATTTCTATTCATTCCCTCCAGTACAACGGCTACTTGTTAACTAATATTTAAAATAATATTATTTTATTACTAGTGTGCTATGTAAGTTTCAAAGAAACTCATCGTTGCGTATCGGGTACGCTATCGAACATAGAAACCCCATTAAAATAAAATTAATATTTAATTCGTAAATATTAATAAATATGAAAATTCTTTATTCTTTATTTACCTGGGATGTTACATCCTTCTCCCCTTTTGGGAATTGCGTCCTCGCAATTTTATTCACTTATCAAAATAAGTGGGGGTATTTATCCCTCATATCATTTTCAGATTCCCATGTTGCCTCTTCAATCACATGGTTTTTCCACAAAACCTTTACCTGATGAATCACCTTATTCCGTAACACCTGCTCCCTGTTGTCAAGAATCTGGACCGGTTGTTCCTCATAAGATAGGTTCTCTTCCAGCTGAACTACCTCTGGACTCAAAACTTGAGATGGATCTGGCATATACTTTCTCAACATCGAAATGTGAAAAACATTGTGTACCTGAGATAAACTCGGAGGTAAAGCCACTCAGTATACAACTGATCCAACTCTCTCCAGAATTTCGTATGGTCCAATGAACCTTGGACTCAACTTTCCTTTCTTACCAAATCTCATCACACTTTTCCAAGGAGAAACCTTGAGAAAAACATGATCACCTACCTCGAAAGATAGATCCTTCCTCCGGTTATCCGCATAACTCTTCTGTCTGCTCTGAGCTGTTCTCATGTGTTTCTGAATCAGCTGAACTTTTTCTGCCATCTCTTCTACCAATTCTGGTCCCATCAACTTCCTTTCACCAACTTCATCCCAGAAAGCTGGAGTTTGACACCGCTTCCCATATAATGCCTCAAATGGTGCCATCTGTATACTGGAATGAAAACTGTTATTATAAGAAAACTCAACCAAAGAAAGATGTTGGTCCCAACATCCCTGATAATCCATAGAACAAGCTCGTAGCATATCCTCCAAGGTCTGAATTGTTCGTTCTGACTGCCCATCTGATTGAGGATGAAAAGCTGTACTAAAATTTATTTCAGTACCCAACGACTTCTGAAGGCCTTTCCAAAATTTAAAAGTAAACGTGGGATCACAATCCGATACAATGGAGAGAGGAACTCCATGTAACCTGCCTATCTCTTTAAGACATAGACGGGAAAGTTGATCAAGAGAGAAAGTATCTTGTATAGAAAGGAAATGAGAAGATTTGTTCAAGCGATCAACAATAACCCAGATTGCATTATTACCTCGAGATGTACTCGGTAATCCCACAACAAAGTCCATGGATATGTTTTCCCATTTCCACTCTGGAACTGGTAAAGGCTGAAGCATCCCTATCGGTAACAGCCACTCGGCTTTAACCTGTTGACATGTCAAACACTTCACAGTAAAATTAGCAATGTCTCTTTTCATTCCATCCCACCAGTAATACTCCCGCAGACCTCTGTACATCTCAGTAATGCCAGGATGAAAAAAACAACTCATTCTTCAACTGTGATTCACAAGGCACACATAACCTCTTCACAAACCTCAAAACACAAACACAAACTTATCCAAGAACTCATGGAAAATTTTATTCATAAGGTCCATGAATACAGTAGGTTCATTGGTTAACCCAAAAGGAATAACTACAAATTCATAATGGCCATATCTAGTATGGAACACAGTCTTCGGAACGTATTCTTCTTTTACTTTCAACTGATGGTACCCCGACCTCAAGTCAATCTTCAAAAAATACTGAGATCCCTGGAGCTGATACCACTTCATTCGATGGCCCAACATCTGCTGAAGTTGTTGCAAATGATTTTACCACCCCTTTCTGCTTGTAGTCTAGCTGCATTCTCCCAGTTGAGTTCTTCGTTGGACACTCGTTTGCATAATGACCCATTTGATTACACTTAAAACATATTACTATTGGCTTTTCATTTCCTGCTTGATCATCTTCCTTACAGTTATGAGCAATATGACCAGACTTACCACACCGAAAGCACTTACCAGACTTGGATAAACATTCTCCAGGATGCATTTTACCACACTTATCACAGGATGGATATTTGGTTTTCTTACCTCCTTGCTTCTTTGATGAATTCTTCCCCTTTTCCTGCCAACTAGATCTCTTATTCTATTGTTTGTCATAGAACACCTGATCATCGACAAACTCCATTTCCACCTTCTCCGTACATCGAACAAGTTTTTCATAACTTTTGAACTCACGAGAAGCTAAAGCCCTTCGATATTTTGGCTTTAACCCTGAGTAAAAACGGTTTATTTTACTATCAAGATCTCGTATGAAGTTTGGAGCATACCTTGCCAATCGAGTGAACTTTTCTTCATAAGTAGCCACTGAATCATCCTCCTGCCTCAATTCTAGGAACTGTTTTTCCATCCTAAGACGAACCACCTTAGGAAAATATTTCTCAAGAAACATACCTTTGAATTCGTCCCAGTGAAGATCCTCAATCTCATCACTATCCCTTATATTTTTCACCATCGACCACCACTGATCAGCTTCACCTTCAAAACGGTAAACAGCAAGACTAACCTTTTGATGTTTTGAACAACCCATGACATCAAAAATCTTCTCCAGTGATTTAATACACCCTTCAGCTTGCACAGGGTCAGATGATCCTCTAAATGATGGGGGATGTTGCCTCATGAAATGTTCTACCACTGACATGTTCCTCTGCGGTTGATCTGGCTGATCTCGTGCATGGATACCACCACCATTTATAGCCTGAGTCAACTGTTCCATCACTGTAACAAACTGTTCAGTTCCAATTCCGACCATCTCAGGTTGCTGATTTGGAAGGTTATCTTCCTCCTGATGTCGTCCCAACATAGCTGCTTTGTTTCCTCTGCGGAAAACCATTCTCAACACAGAAATATCTTAGGCGAAGCAACATGGTAATCCATAAATGCTATATCATTTCAATCATATTATAATTTAACACTTTTCTAACTCCTAAAGTTGTCTAAACCGACCTTTGATACCAACTATAAGGCCCCAGCCTTAAACCATACTTAATCTTGAGTTATTACAAGATTACACGTTGAGGATCTTTTCAGGTTTAGAGTTTTAGAGAATTAGATCATAAAACTTGCATTACATTCCACATATAAATAAAGTGGTTACATAAAGATAGTATTCTTCATTACCATCAATGGAAACACATTTAAAATAAAACATGGATTATTTCTTGACACATCCTTGACTCTATCATCTTATCATGGACCTTTCCCTTGAACTGTGAAAAACATTTCAAAAACATGGGATGAGCATAAAAACTCAGTATGGGTTATAAAAAAAACATGGAAAGGAAACATGAGTTCATATATACATAAGAATGAAATCATAATTTACCCATAAAACATAGGCACTTTAACATACCTCATAAAATCATAAATAAATCATAGAAATCATAAGACATAAAGGTAACTTGATGCATTCATAACATTCTTACGTAGGGAGTAACCCTCTTGGTTACGTTTGGAATACCCATCACAGTATATTCCCTAAAAATATCTTCAGAGAAACCTTAATGTTTCACTCCTTCGCGTTACCCAATGCATTGGAGAGCTATAACGGGCTCACCCACCCTTAGTTTATCACGGAACCACCCGTCTTCATAATAATTCCCAAGAACCATAACATAATCATATCACATAAAACATGCATAAAGGAAACATAAAATTTCCACATTTCAATCACAAGATATCAATACAACACTTTGATATAAAAAAATTATGAAAACCATTTTCAATACTAAAATAAAAGAAAAGTAAAACATGGTATTTATTTTACTTTTAAAAAGAAGGTATGGCTTGTAGAGGAAGCCGAAACTCAAATAACGGTCACGACGGCGGAGAAGTCGTTGTCGCCGCATACGTACGACAAAAACATTCCCTTTTGTCGTTTAGTAAACGCTTCGTATAAAAAAGATTCATTTTGAATAAACATGAAAGTCAAAGGGGTTTATACACCGTATAAAAGAAAGTTGTGTATAAAATAAAATATGCCTCAATGAAAGGAGATTGAGACGAAGTCCCATACCTCGTATCCGACTTGACCCGACCGTTCTTTAATCTCCTGAATAATAAACTTGAGTTAATCTCGACTTGATTATGAATCTTTTTCAAGTTCATTATTCCTTTTATACCATGTTATGAACATCATGTAATCAGTTAAGTTAATAATGTTCATTTTGTTGGTATTTGGTTCTTAAGTCAAAAATAGACTTCTTACACTTACATGTTGTTAATTTGGTCAAAGGTTCATTATATCCAGAATGGTATTCATGATGTAGATATCATATATGTCATATATATCCAGTACATACATGCATTTATAATATTACATAATCATTTAGAGGTAATAAATGAAATGCACCGTTCATGGAGACGGTAAGCCGTACGTACGCATGAACGCTACTTTCATTTCTATTTCGTATTTTATAGAATGGAATCATAATGATATAAGAGTATATTATAATTCCAGTATAATAAAATATGTAATATCATTAAATTTATCCTTTAAACATCCCACATATGGTATTAACGAATCAAATCACTTTTAGGGGGCGGTAGTCCGCACTTCCTAAAATGAAGATATCGTGTTTTACCCATAATGGAAACCATAAACGTATGCCCAAAATAAAAAAAACAGAAGCTTAAGGAAAAAATAAACATATTATATATCATATATAAAAATAGTGACATCATAATGGCCACCTTTGAAGGTGTTAAATGAGTATTGAACAATCATCGTTTCGGGAGGCAGAATTTCGCCATCCACGGAAACCGTATGTTCTTTAACCATTTGATGTAGTTGTGTGAGAGTGTAGCTCAAATAAATTTTATAACAACATAATAGTATATTGAAGATACTTATTTTGTTACAAAAGAAGTAAATAAAAAGTGTTTAGAGGGTTGGAGAAGCAAAATAAAACAAATGAACAAGAGAGAATGAATTACCTTTAAAAGTGTAACTCCTTTTGATTTGAGCCTAAAGGCTTACTTTGAAAGGATTCTTCCCAAAGGGAATCCTCTAGGATGAGTAGAGGGATGTGGAGAGAGTTAATGGGCAGGGGTTGGCCGAGCCAAAGGCTTGAGGAGTGTGTGAAATGAGGTAGAGGTGGGGGCCTTTTATAAGAGGAGAGGAGGGGCACTTTTGGAAAGTAAAGAAATATTACTTTATTTGAAAATGTGTTTCGGTTTTAAAAGGTCCCACATTGATATAATTCGTGGATAAGGTGATAAGGGTTCGAAATCCACTCATCCAATTGGTTTTGGCCATGTGTAGGTTTTATATTTTTCATTATCTTTCCATTTTATTTAAATCGTCAAATAATGATGTCATCGCTGCATCATTATTATGTCATAAATAATTGAATTTATTTAATGTCTAAAAATTATAAAAAAAATACTATGATGTAGAAAATATTTTTATCTTTCCAATGACTATTTATAATCAAAATTTGGACTTGTATAACCCCACTCAAAAATTATTTTAGTAAAACAATTTATGTTAGTGTCATTTTCACTTTAACATTAAATAAAAATATATTAATGTCATTTTCCAACTAAAGTGGCTCCATGGGGTCCCCAAGTTGGCCCATGGCTTGTCTTGGTCGGCCATGACTCACCCAATATGTGTAGGACAAGTGTCATGGTGTTTTCACATTTTTATAATATCATTTTTACCTTAAACTACACTAATTACCTCTAATCGCGATTAAGAACTTAATAAGTTACTATTCACCAAAAAATTATTTTAATCTCATTGAACCAAATTTTACTTCTTAATGACAACCATGTATGTCGGATTTTCAAAATTCAATACACATTAGTGGTAAACTTTCATTTAGCTAAAAAATCAGTTTGCTTGATTACGACTTAGTGGTTTCACTATTCATCAAAAATTGATGTTTTTCAGAAAATTACCAAAAATTCACCCTAAGCTATATTTGATATTCCGAATTCAAAAACGAAGTCCATTTTACAAAATAAAAAACATATAAGTCAAATTAATTAATTTAATAATTAATTCCCGCTGTCATGACAAATAGCGTGTTTTTGTGAAACAATAAGTATCAAAAGATTGACACCGGTTTAAGTCCAATTTCAAAGTGAAATTGATTACAATGACCACCATTGGATTAACTGGTAAAAATACATTCTAATTTCACTTAAAAACCAATTCAAAAGATAATCTAATCATATATATAAATTAGATTAAAAAAAGGTTTTGAATTAAAATAAAACATTTTACACTATTCATTAAAAAAAAGAACTTTATCAGAAAGGTACCAAAAATTTACACAAAGTAAATTTTGATGTCCCGATTCTAAAGAAGAGTTATATTTGGTCCAATAGAATTTATAAGATCGATCAAAACTATATTTAATGAAGTTTCTCCGTCAAAAGGTGATAAGTGAACCTTTAGTGAAAATTAGAGTATATATGCCCTAAATTTGAACTCTTTCCATATTTTAAGCCTTTATCTTTTATTGGGTAAATGTATAAACATTTAAAAACATATCTAATCATATTTTAGTTATTTCTATCCATTCCCGCCAGTACAACGGATACTTGTTAACTAACATTTAAAATAATATTATTTTATTACTAGTGTGCTACGTAAGTTTCAAAGAAACTCATCGTTGCGTATCGGGTACGCTATCGAACATAGCAACCCCATTAAAATAAAATTAATATTTAATTCGTAAATATTAATAAATATGAAAATTCTTTATTCTTTATTTACCTGGGATGTTACATTAAATGACTCACCCATTTCAGTTTTCAACTCAATACATCCAGTCATATAAAAAATAATAGTCGTTCCTCCTTTGGATGAATTTCCTTAAGAATTATCGACCATGTCTACTAGAGAATGATAATATCTCTCAATCACGATGAATTAATTATTTGAGGCATCTTGAGATCATAAAGATACCCAAACCAAATTTCAAACATAACACTTATTATAATTCCATGTCTGGATCCTCGACCAAACAAATCATATATCATACTACACACATGTGTACTGATATGTTTCCTATACGACTCATTCTTGGATCATAAATTTGATCATTATACCAAAATATAGATTCCATCAGATGCCGTATCTGAATAAAAAATATTGCATTCCCCAGGGAACTAGAAGAAATTGTATCCATAAACTCACTAGAATCCTAGTGTCATCTTAACTGTCCAATATATATTCTCATTTCATCCATCACCCTTCTAACATGAGGGTCACACTCCAATGAATGATTCAATTATTTCCACTAATTAATTATCCTTATCTTCACCCCACTAAACCAAAAATACTTATCTCTATATACTTTATATTGTCTAATATTAAATGTCATGATTGGAAATAACCACCATATTAATACATTAATTCTAATATAAAATTATAATCACTATCCATTTCTAGATTATTAAGAATTTTATCCTTAACATTAACCAAAATCCATCCACTATTAGGGTCACACCTTCCAATGGAAATTTGTGTTATCCCCAATATATGGTGTTCCATATAGTACTCCTGGAGAAATAACCCATATGGGTCGCAACATCACATGTATGTTTCTCATGTCATTTTATTGACATATCATCTTTATAACAATTATATAGAACTATGCTTAGATTAGTTGTACCCTGGTACTTTGATCATTTTTCATTGTATTCTCTCTCTATAGAGGAACACCTCTTATTCACATTAAAACACCAGGACTCCATTTATACATGACTTTCATTAAATCCATCAATACATGACTAAGAAATGACCCATCATTGATCGAAAATCTGAAGATGCAACACATGTGACTAGGACTCAATTTTCCTCACACATTTATGATTTTCCTAACCATCCAAAATGATACTTACGCTCCTCCTATCAAGGAATAGTTAACCTCTTAAATACCCATCCAATTAGTTCTCACTGCCTATTCATATCTATCTTATCCTAACCCATTAGATATACACCCCATTCTACTAAATCCCACAAGTAAAATCATGGTTTAATAAGTCTCACACCATAAATAATAGGCTCATTAACCTAAAATACCTACCGTGATTCTCTTTCATGCCAACCTCATCTACCTAAAATCACCTTGAGTGATACCTTTCCAATAATCCTAAGGAATTTCAGTCATGCCAAGGGAACCAAATGATCACCCACCACTCATGAATCATTCAAAAACCACAAAGCATTTATCCATGGCCTAATAATCATAGACCTAGCTAACTAGGATCACTATCCACTATCTCATCAAAAAATAGATCCAAAATAAAAAATATATATGAATATATCCAACCCCACATTCCAAACATCTTTAATACCAAAATATCATTATGTTAATTAGATAAATAATATATAAATAATTCTTTTTTCCATTAACCGACCATCTCAAGGTTATCCACATCACTAAAGAAACTTATTAGCATCTCAAAACAGATATTTTATGTATACAACACAAATACAAAACCATTACAATGGAATAAATTTCCTATACCAACCCCCAGGGGTCTCTATAATTCCCTTTCATAGAAGGAAAATAAATCCAAAATTATAGAACATCTCACTATAATATCCACATATATTTTTATTATGAAATGTTCGATGAGGAAAAAATATATCCTAAATATGTATACATCCACTAACTGGTTATATCAAAAGGAAACAACATAAATTTTTTGTTGAAACCTGAAATAATTTATCCTATGTGATCCCTAAAATTAATCACAAGAAACCATATTAATTTCATGTGAATTATATATGATTAAAATTTATATATAATCATGTATATTTAAATTCCAGGAAAATAGAAAAAACAAAAAATAATGATCTCAAATAAGAACATCATAATTGAGAAATATCTCAACTATAATAGAATAAACCAAAATTAAAAGTCCCATAAACCTATTAAAAATAACAATACACCAAAAGGTTATCCATGACTCACCAACACGATGTCTATCACAAGATCCTGTACATTCCAATTCCCTAGTTACCATATCCAAAAATTATAAGAAAAAATAAAATATCCTCCCATTCTACTTATTAACCAAATAAAATCACTCATCAATATACTAGATATAGTGATATATGTTCTTAAGAATACCTCCCCATATAAGAGAAGATAAAAAATAGTACTGTGACACTAAATCATACATTGGGAAGACTATGACCTTAATATCATACCTATAAAAAATAAGTAAATTTATAAAAAACATATACTACCAATAATCAAAGTATACATAAATTGAAACCATAGTCATGCAATATAAAATGAACATTAAATTCATAAAACCTAATCAAATGGACAGTGGTTCAACCATATAAAAAATTTAAACAAAATACTAAACACTTAAGGAGACTTTACTACTATGTTTGGGATTCACCTCATCCTAGTCTCTACTCCTTGTTGATATTCTCTAGCCTAATCTACTTCACAAACTATTAATAAACATACACAATAGAAATAGTGTTTTTATGTTCATAAGTGTTCCCATGAAGTGTGAGAAATAAATCTAAGTAGGTTCACACTATTCTTCCATTATACATGAAGAAATATTTATGTTTATGTATGAGGAATATAAATAATATATATAATAAAACACAACAATACACATCTGGTAATCATGTGTTAACATTTTAACTATGACACCCAAAAATACATACTCGACTGACACCATAATAAGAGATCACCTAATTCCCAAAATTGAGACACATAATAAATAAAATTGGGTAGGGTGTCATATTATTCCTTCAACACCACCATCACTCTTAGGGTGGGTCTCATAAAAATCCCAATCAGACATCCCATCTCATATCGTAATCACCCAACCAACCTCCCACATATGGGGAGGTCCACATCCCATCTAATTCCTTAAAATAATAACTAATATTCTCCCACTTATTTCGGTTATCACCATAACACTATATCCCAGATAACATTATGGTCTAGTTCCCTATGAGTTAATGTGGTCCCCACCAACACCTTCCCACATTTTGTGTGATCATACATTTAGTCAAGTTTCATATTACATTAAAAAAACTACATGATAAATGAATATTAATAGTGAACCCAACACAAAAATGAATGATCCACTTAGGGTAAGGCTTCATGGTCATTTTTCATATCACATCTCCCAAAAAATTTATCTAAAGAGTGAATTATAATACCTATCCTCCTACACTAGATGAACCACATCGTCCATAGGTATGTGACGAAACGTTATGTTCTTTTGCTTGAACAATGGTATTTGATTTCTAAAAGTAACTCTCTTTGTTAAGAATTCATTCATTTTACAGCAATCAGAACCATTCCTTCATAATAAGTTTATTTTGTTGACATAAACTTTCAGTCCCATGTTTTTGTATTTAGAAACAAAATACATAGATGAGGTCAAGATTAAGATGATGTTTATAAGATAATTTATCTTATTCAGTTCCATATTTATGATATTGAATGAAATTGAATTTAAAATAACCAGAAAAAGAATTATGTTTCTAATTTTTTTGAAGGAAGAAATTGAAGTTAGGAGTTAGAAAGTATTCATACTTTCAAAACAAAATTAGATGATACATTTAGAATTAATAAGTTCCCAAAAAACATGAAAACTATCATGATAAAATATTTTAAAGAAATTATGGAGATTATTGATGAATTTTAGATTTCCAAAATAATATTTTCATGGTAATGGTAATTAATTCGTAATGATTTGAGAAAGAAAAAATATATTTGAGCCAGAGGAAGAATCAAATTGTGTTAAGAAAATCATATTCAGATTTATAAATGTTGTGTTATTTTATTATTTTCCTTCTTTTTCATTAATTAGTATTTACAAAATGTTAATAATTAAATAAATTTTAACAAATTGCCGGATTTAAGTTTCGAAATAATTTGAAACCTATAAAAAGGAAAAAAACTGATTCAACCCGCCCTTCTCAGTGGTTATTTGTTCCTTCGGAACATTAATTAGTATTATTAGGAAGGTCAAATTTATGAATCCTTATCACGGATAATATCAATTCTCAACAATATAGGAATTTCTGTATTTTATGGAAAAAATAATCATGGATGGAAAAATAAGAAGATTCATTATCTCATATCTCTTGGCCATGAAGTTATTGGTGATACTACTGTTGGGTTTTCACTTATTAAGAAAGATTCCCCAATGAATTTTTATAATAAAATAATTATATATATTTATGGTAAGTATATAAATGAAATAATTATGTCCTTATCATATAATGTTTATCAAAATTTGATGGGCCTCAAAAAAATTAAACGTTTATAGGAAGAGACAGAAAGTGTTTTCAAGGGGAATACAAATGTTAAGGTATGTATGCAGACATCATCATGATAGATGATCAAATAATTGATGAATAATTAAACTTATTAAATGAAATTGTTTACAACATTAAAGGATTCAAATATTTCTCATAAGATTCTACAATTATTAAGAAAATTATGATAAACTTATCGAATTTGTTTGATTCTAAATTTTCTTCTTTAAAATCTAAATATTATTTATCTCTCAATTAAATGCATAAATTTATTGGTACTTATGAAATAAATAAATCCCCAAAGTTCAATAATAATATTAAATAAGAAATATCTATTGAGGCTATGAGAAAGTTGAAAATTCAAGATGGTAATGATGTTGATCCTTGTGACTATGATGACAAAGGGGATGATGAGTAGAATGAAAAGATCATATCTATTATATCCAATAACTATTAAGAGAAAGAGGAATGTATGGAGTTAAACTTCTTCTCAAATGTTTTGAGTGTGGAGGAATCAGACGCTTTTCATTAAATTTCCCCAAGAAGAAAGTTTGAGAATATCAAGATAATTCCAATAGAAAAAATCGATGAAAGAAGTGGAACAGAATGATAAAGAATAATATTCTTACAATAGATACGAGAATAAGTTTATTGATAAAATAATGTACGTTGTGTAAGAAATTTGAATCATACTCAATGGACAAAAATTCATATGATGATGATAGTTCAAAGCAATTAAGAACCTTTATTTCAAAAGTTGAGAAAACAAAAGACTCATCAGAGAGTTAATAAGGTGGTGAAGAATATTATAGAGAGTATCACCTAAAAACCAAACTTGTTTCTTGTCTTGAAAAAAAAAACTCTGAAGTAAGAAATCATAGTTAAGAATAAAAAATTTCAATATTTTTCTGATGGAAGAACAGATGTTATCAAGAATGAGGAAGATTGCATCCATGATGTTTATATTACAAATGTAGAATTGATGAATAGGGAATGGTGATTTATGATCATAGTAAGAATCTAGAAACTATGGAATAATAAGACAAAAAGTTTCAATCAATACTTCTTGAGTCTATATGAACATCGAGGAAGATACATGAAATCTTCAACTAATCTTCAGAAGTAAAAGATGAAAATTTTAAAGTTGTTGAGAAGGATCAATATGATAATTAGGTGAGATCTTATCTTACAAAAAACATTGTTTCATCTCATAATTTTAATATTTTAGGGTAAGTGAAATTATTGGGAAATGTTACGTTAAAAAATTATGTAAAAAACTTATCAAATATTCTAATGTAGAAAACTTGCTAAAAAAAAGATGATCCACTTCCATGGCATGTTATAGGTGAAATAAGCTACCAACCACAATAATGTTTCAATAGAGGAATATCTTATTTCAATATAAAATCAAAATTTTATAGTTATTGATGGTGTTATGAAATCTATAGTAACAAGTCTTATCATTTTTAACATTAATTATCCTTTCCTCGAAGAATCATTGAGAGAATTAGAAGAAATTGTGAAAGTAGAATGCGAAATAGTCCTATCGTACAAAATATTGAAAAAAGGAATTCTCATGATGATAGAAGCATTCCAATAAGAAATCAATTTTATTATACGGATGAAAATTTTGGATGATCTGAATAGGCTAGTAATCATGATAAATGATGTATGAAACTCCTTCCAGAACAAGTTTTCTATTATAGGAAAGAAAATAATGATAAACAAAGAAAATTGAGGAAAGAACTTTTGTTATTGGAGGATCTTGGAAAGCCAGAAAAGAACAAAATGATGAATATGTGATAGTGTATTCTATTCACATTTGACAGGAGATATAAAAATCACGAAACATGTAAAAAGTCATTATAGAATAAAATTTTCCATTGGTAATGATAGTTCCTTAAAAATTAGATGAATTGAAATGGATGAGGTTGAATCCAAAAAGATGAAACCTAAGGATGTTTTATTTATTGATGGACTAAAACATAACTTACATAGATTAATTCAAATTTGTGATGATGAAAAAGAATTTGTTTTTAGAAAATATTTTTTTATTGTCAAAAGTGTGAAAGATGGAAAATTATTTACAAAATTTGAATGAACTAGTGGGAATTTATTTCATAAAAAAGAATTTAATAACTCATGTTACATGAGTTTTAAAGATGAAACAAAATTGTGGAACTGATCAGTTGGACACCTTGGGCAATAAAACATGAATAAAAATTATAAGGTTGATTCTATTATGAATTTTTCAGAAATTAAATGAAGAGATGAAGATGTATTTATTACTTTCCATAAAAGAAAATATAACTAAAAAAGTCATAAGATAATTAAGATTCAATCAACCATACCACTTAAGCTTATTCATTCCAACTTATGTGGGCTGACAAGATAACAATCAATAAAATGAGATTAATACATTATCACTTTTATTGATGATTTCAATCAGATTACAAAAATATTATTTAGGAATCACAAGTCAAAGGATATTGAAATGTTCAAATTCAATATAATGGATATTGAGAAAGAAATGAGTGTTTCCATAAAGAATCTGAGAGCGGATAATATTACCAAATTCACAAGAAATAATTTTGAAACCTATATAAGAAATCATCGTATAAAACATCAGTATAGTTCTCCTTGTACTCAACAAAAAAATGGAGTAACAAAAAGAAATAATAGAGGATATTTGGAAATGGGAAGAAGTATGTCAGCTAAATACAAAATTTCAAAATCATATAAGATAGAACCTATTTGTACTACTGTACTTGTTCAAAATATATTCTTTTTGAGACCAGAAACTATCTTGACTCTTTATGAAATGTCATATAACAAAAGAACATCATTAAAATACTTTATTGTTTTTTAAGGTCCATGTTTTCTTAAAAATAAAAAAAACTATATTTTTAAAGACTGATGAGAAAGATGAGGAATGAATTATTATGGGTTATTGACCAGACAGAAGAATTTACAGAAGTTGGAGCCAATGTTCACAAAAGATAGTGGACTCATATGATGCTAAGTTATTTGAAAATCATTGTTCCTTAACAAAAGTTGTTGAGAATGTTGAGGAGGATAAAATGGAAAATTCCAACAATGGTGAAAGTAATTAAAAAAATCCTTACCAAAACTTAAATTAATTGTGTAATGAGTAAATTTTATCTGAGAATGAAAACATGAAATTTCCAACCATACAAAAAACATATTGAATTTGAAATAATTATTAGGAATCAAGAGTATCTGGTACATACTAGAAAGAAGTTGAGATTATAAAATCAAACATCACTTATCTCAAGGATGAACTAGAATTGGTTTCAATAGCTATTAAACATAAATAATACGTTGATGCTATGAATGAATTGCGGAATAATATTGAAAATAATAAAACAATGGAACCTGTTCAAAGGCTATAAAATAAAAATGTTATAAAAATAAGTGGTTTTATAGAAAAAAAATTGCATGAGTATGAAGATGATTCAAAAAAAATTAAGGATTTTTTGTAATGGATATGCGCTAGTGGAAGGAGTGGATTTTTATGAAAAGGTTTCCCCCATTGGATGGATAAAAACTATTTGAATGTTTCTAGAAGTGGCTACTCATTGAAATTACAAAGTTCATCAAATGGATATAAAGTCATTTTTATTAATTGGTGAGATTGAAGAATAAGTTTACATTGAAAAACCATGTGGATTTATACATGTTGATGATAAAATTTTTTTTGTTAATTGATGAATCCTCTGTATAGTCAGAAATAAGAACCACATGCATGGTATTTTAAGTTTGACAACTATTTGAGAATGTTGAGCATTTCTAAATTAAAAGTTGATAGAAATTTTTATGTGAAATATGTTGACTTCGGAACTCTAATTTTATTTGTTTAAATGGATGATATATTTTTTTCTAGGTATTGATAATATAACATAAAAAAATTTAGAAAATGAAGAAAACTTTTGATATATTCATGTTGAGAGAATGAACTACCTTCCTTGGATTACAAGTTCAAATTCTACATTTTCCAATATCAAGAAATGTATTCCAAGGAATTTCTAAATATGTTTGGGTTGGAAGAATAAAATAGAGTTTCTACTCCTATTTCGGTGAGAAAATTTTTTTATATATATGAATCTGGAATAATTGTGAATTAGAAAGACTTTCGAAAGTTGATAGGAAGTATCCATTACATTATAACCTCATGTAATAATATTGTTTATTCTATGACCTTATGTGACAAGTATCAAAGTAATACAAATAACCACATACTTTGTAATAAAAAATAATTCATAGATATGTCAAAGGAAAAAATTCACATGGATTATTATATTAATGAAATAGTGAAATATTATTCCAGGGTTATACTGATTCCAATTGGGATGGATATTGTAGTGAAATAAAATCAACATGAGGAGGAGCATTTTTCTTGGGTGAATGTTTTGTGATTCAGTATAGTATGAGAAAATGTTTAGTATATTTGATCATAGATGAATCTGAATATGTTTTATCCACTCATGATTGTACTCAAATGTTGTGGATAAATTATCTGCTGGAAGATTTAAAATATATGTTTCTAAACCATTGATGAAATTTTTTGATAATTAGAGTGAAATTTATCATTCTAATAATCTTGTACAACATTCAAGATCAAATTATAAAATTTTACAAAAAAAATTCCAAAAGAATGGATTGTATAATTGAGTCTACAACATCACGTTCAACCTCCTCCCTTTTCTTCCAAAACCTCCTAAGAAAGATACCCCCAATGATTTTATTATGATGACAAATGGGGAGCTAAATTAGAAAATTTTACATTGTAAGATGTTTTTACTTACTTTATTAAATAAATTTGAAGCATTGGTTATCATAGAATGGGGGATATAAAAATAAAAGTTAGAGGAAAAGATAAAAGTGAGATCAATTTTATCATTACAAGGTCTCAAAATATTATTACCACTTAGGGGTGGATTTACTTAAACCATTACTTTATATATTAGTTTGGTTTCACAGAAATCTATTTTGAGAAAGTATATGTTTGGATAAAAGTCAAAAAACGTGATTTGTTTACAAAACATGAGTTGTGAAAATATTCTGATTTGGAAATGTTAGTAATCAAGAGTTGTCAATAGATCAAAAGGGTGATATTGATGAACCTTTATGGTGTTTTGTATTAATAATTTTTTTTCTTTTTTGACAAAAATATCTCTTTATAAAAGAATATTTTTGTTTTCTTGAAAAAAAACCCAGTTTATTGTAATAAGGTTATTTTAATGACATAAGTTTCTCAACCTAGTTTTTATTATGGAGCTGAAATAGACACAGATGAAATCAGGAACATGAGGTTGTTAGTTCGAGAATTTATCATATTCAGGTCCATCGACATGACATTGAAAATAATTGATGTCAAAATAATAAATGATATAATGATGTTACTAAAGTTTTTTAATGAAGAAAGTGAAGTGGGGAGTTATAATGTTTTCATACTCTAAAAAAAATAAGTTGATTCTTTTTTGATCAATATGATCTAAAAAATCATGTAAAATCTCATGATAATAGTTCTTGAGGAAATGGAGGAGAGTTTTGAAGACTTTTAGAGTTGAGAAATGTGATTTCCCTCGTAATGGGAATTACATCGTAATGATCTTAGAAAGAAAAAGATATTGGTGAGCCTGAAGAATAAAAAAATCTTACTGGGAACATTATTTTAATATTTTCGTATTTGAAAAATCATATTGAGATTTTCATAATTATATTTTCATAATGAGATTTTCACACTAGAAAAATCATACTGGGATTTTCATACTAAGTATTTCATATTGGTATTTTTTGTACTGGTAAAATCATACTGAAATATTTGTACTAATATTTTCATACAAGGATTTTCATACTAAGAATTATCATGATGAGATTTTATATACTGAGAAAGAAATGAATCTTAATGATCTGGGAAATAAAAATATTATAATCAGTTGAGAAAGAAACAAATTTTAATGAAGCTGAGAAGGAAATAGATCATAATGAGATGAGAAATGTATAAAGAGTTTAAGTGTTCAAATTTGAAGTTCAATATTGAGAAAATCTATGGGAAATCTAATGAGTTTTGAAGAAGTGAATATTGAAATTTTAAATATGAGATATTGTTGATGATTTTTGAGATTTTTGGATGTGGGTAATGTTTTAATGTTTCCAACCATTGTTTTTGGATTCTCCTATAAAAGCTACCTCATATCATTTGTTCATTCACAAATTTCACACAGGAAAAAAAGGCTGAGAACTAGATAATCCTAGGTGGAAGTTACCATATGGTTGAAAAAGAATTTTATTGAGTATTATAGAATAATTATATCCTTTTCAGATTGAGAATGAATTCATTTCGTTGAATACCCATATTGGTAAAATCCGATCCAAGATAAAACATTATCGTATCCACAAAATCGGATCTAGGATCAAGCATTATCATATTCATAAATTGGATCCAAGAATCCAAAATCATTGTTTTTATAAAATTAGATCTATCATCATCATGTTGGGAATTAGATCCATCCAAATTGGACTGAGGATTTTAACTGTGCAATTGTGGAGCAGGTACAACAAAGTTATTTTTTTGGATCAATTTTTTTATAATAAAACATTATAAGATGAAAAGAGGTATTTTAATTAGTTATATTAGTATATAGAAGGTGTCTAATGGTCATTTTCATGATTTCAATTCACTTATTCATAATAGTTGATTTTTTATAGAGCCATGGGAGTTGCTATGGAAAGGATGTAGGTTCTCACACTGAGGTCAGAACATGAAAATATTTTGTTCTTTACTTTATTTCCTACTTTTTCATGCATGAGTATTTACTAAAAGTTGATAATAATTTAAATCTTAATAGGTTACATGGTTTAATTATATATATATTTTGAAAATTATAAAAATTTAAAAACTAATTCAACCCCCTTTTTAGTTGTTATTCTATACATGGGAACTTTAGTATATCACATTGTAATCACACATAACAGTGACCTAATGAGAAAATATCAATAGAAAAAATTTAACTTGAGTTGAACCGCCCCCTTAGCATATAGTACAATATTCACATGTAGTATTGCAACATGTAAAACTAGTGATTTTATTTTCCATCGCAATATAAACCATATCATACAATATGAACCACACCATAATAGGTAGTTCTAATGAATGATCATAATTTCACTATGATAATGTCATATGACATCCCAAAACTAAATCTGTTTTATCAGAGATGATAAAATTAATCATCCATGTAGCCCAAATGAATATATACCTAATATAATCTCCATCAAATATACAAAATAAGAAAAATAATTCAATGTTATCATCTATCATTTACATGTATCCTCTAGGTTCTTCAAAAATAAATTTGTCTCTTCTCATCTATACCAAAATGCAGTCATCACCCCACAATGAATCCTAATCCCACAAATCCTACTTGACCAATTTCTCAAATATATGTAATATTTTCTTATCTAAACTATATATTAGAAAATGGTCCCAGAAACTAGGGACAATTTCATGCTAACTCACACCATTCCCCTTGGGTAAAAAATTTCATGTCATCAATAAATTTTCCAAAACCAAACATTGGATCCATACCACATATCAATTATGAGATCTTTGAAGCCCACCATCTAGAAGAAACCCTCCATGGAACACTACATCAATACATGGAAAACTTATTTGGCTCATGAAACATGAAAAATCACTTATTAAACCCTTAAAATGTGTTGCATATCATTATTGATACCTGTAGCCATCTCCATCACCAACGCTAAGCCTAAAACTATCATGCATACACAAATAGCATATGCAATACAACCTTGGATATTTAAAACTCATTTGGAATATTTTCCCTAACCTAGGTCGCTCATAACATCAACTGACATCCTCATTTCTTGGCAACATAGTATCTAAGAACATAAAAACACCCAAAATTAAATGGAGAACGTAATCCCACTCTATGATAACCTGATATATCCTATATATTCACCCACCAAACTCTCATCCTCTATCCATTTTATTCCAACATACATTTTCATGAAGGTATAGAAATGCTTTCATAACCATGAACATGGTTTAGTATTATTAAGACCACTAACCTCAAAATGGGAGTTAACATCCTCACTAAAATCATACATGACTAGTCCAATGTCGTATTAATTCCCGAGCTCTTATATCAAACAAAAACAACCAAAAAATTAATTATATATATTTATAATTAATTATTCAATTTTAACAAATGAGTTACAATCAACCAAATACTCACTATGAAACATAGCACCATCAAAACCACACAAAACCCTTTATATTCATCCATTAAGAATATCCCCTCTCCATGATTATAAAATGACCCATAATCTCAGCATGATTCAACCTTTCTTTTTGTGGAATAAAAATAAAAGTGAGTCCCAAAGATACAAAAAATGGTGGGAAATGAAAAATTACCAATATAGAGTATGAAGAGGTAAATAATATGTCAAATCATTATGAGAAATGTCCAATAATCACCTCCACTGACATGAATGAATGACAGGATAAAATTATAAGGATCAAACCAAAAGAGAAAACCGTCAAATGGCCCGTTATGGTTCATGAAATGATTCATGTACCAGAAAACCCTCAAAATATGGCCCGTTAATGAACAATGTGGCCATCCTCCCCCATCTAGATCCAACTTTGGAAACCCTGACTTCATGTCAGGGAATCCTTCTTTCATAGTGTAATGAAATCCTAGTGACGAAAACCTATAGAGTGTCCCTAATATTCATTTCACAACACATCAAAATATAATCATTATCATGTAATGCCCTCAGGGGTTATGGTGTGGCCATCAATACATGAACAAGTTTTCAGCGGGAATATATAAGTGTTGAAAGTCCCCTTATTCCTACGATAATTTCATGGAATAAAAAACACCTTTACTGTGCTATAATATATAAGCTTTCTTTCCCTATTTAAATATCTAGTATTAAATTTCCATCATAGTGTGTATCTGCATTCTATGAAATGATCCACATTCCCTATAGAGATAACCTAATATTTAATGGCCATCCTCATACTAAGACTCCCTAACCATAATGAGTCTTCTCTTGAACCATATATATATAAAACCTAAAAAATATCAACCATTTAATGACACCCACGGGTCAAAGTATAACCTTATTTTTACATAATGTAATTCACACCTTGTGATGATGTGATTCCTCGACCAGTCCCTTGTCATAACATTCCCCTCACTTTTCATGAAATGATAAGCCACATGTGGAAAAATAACTATAATGGGGTCACCCCAAAATAGTTTCAAAAAATTTCATATTTTATTATAAAAAATATCATTTAAATTCATGTTTTATTAAATATTTAGGTCAAAAACATAACTATATAAGTGTTATAAAAAAATTTCAAGTGGAAATATGGAAACAATTATAATAACACAATCATTATATGAGATTAGTTTTACAATAAATTTTTAACATGTGATGTATATTAGATGATACTATTTAAATATCCTGAAAAATATGTAAAATAAAGTTCTTTTTAGAAATATTCTGAAGAAGGGGTTATAAAAAATATTTTTTCTGGTTTGTTTATAAAAACATAAACGTGTTGGTCTATTTCATTAGTTTTTTAAATGAGATTTGGCTGGTCATAGACCATGTAGTGTGGTATGAGGACATGACTTTAGTACCCCATTAATAATTACATATCATGGTTGTGAGGGTTATATAATGGAATGTGATTTTATATTCTATATAACTGATTGGATGGCCATGGTGACATTCAGTGTGATAGACCATTGTTAAATTTTCCCATGAAACATTAGCAGAGAAGGTAATGTGATCATCGTGACTTAATGAGAGTATATGGAGTAGTTTATTCATCTTACTATGAATTTTTTATATTTCAAATTTCATATAGTCTAAAAAATATCAGTGTTATACATGAACGCCATTGGTGATGGCCAATTGATTATATAATCATCCTACACGATCCCTCTAGGATTCATGAAGGCTATATAGATCATAATAAAGAAATTGGAATGTGATTTCTGTCTAGATTTTGGGGGTTGCAGGTAAATTAACTGCTCATTATGGTTGTCAGTGGAGTTTGGGAGCGGGGCTAATTGGTTCTTTGGTGTCATACAAAGGTTTTTTGGCCTTTCTATTATTTTTTTCATGTGATTTTCCTACAGATCAACATGCTATCTAGTGTATGACATATAAGGAATTATATATAATTATATTTAGTACCATGTTTTATGTTCTATATATTTATTATTATCTTAATTTTTTTATGCTTTCACTATTATTATATTATTTATTATTTTATTTTTAAAGGGAATAGTCTCCTTAGTATCACCCCTTAGACCCTCCCAATTACATAAAAACCTATGGTTTATGGTGTGATGACTCATTTTTGAACTCCCATATCCAACGCTAAAAACATATTCTTTATATACTATGTTTGATACCAATAGAAGTGACTAAAATTTAAACATACCTAATTACATATTCAGTTACAAATATCGAGTCAATCACATACCCAATACCTTTCTAGTTTTAGATCATTATAGAATTATAAATACCTTTAACAAGAAAAATACATATCTTTCCCATACACTGTTTAATTTTTTCCACTAGGCCAAGAATTCTATATTTTACAATAAGTCTACAAAATCTCTTAAAAAATACTCCACCCATGATACCCATCTACATATATCATAATTATTAATCTTCATTATGACATGGAGAAAAGGAAAACATAACAAATTGTAGGCACAAATTCTTAGTTTGGGGTAACAAACAATAATATCGGTCATGGAATGAATAAGGCATGTATAATATAGAAATAATATGTAATAATAAAATAATTTTACATATCTAATAATTGGTGATTGTAATTTATCTATGGATAAGCTAATAATATAAATATTCACATGGGTAATTATAATTGGTGTCATCATTATGAAATTAATATTTCTAGCCATCATAAATATAATGTTAAATCCTTGTTCCAAAACAACATACATAAATGGGAAAGGTTCAACCAAATTCGAAAGAAAGTTTGTCTTATAATACCTACCGATGCATTGAGGGAATATATAATAATATGTCCCAAGATTAACTAATTATTTCAAATGTATTCATCATATGATAGAATGAGTAAAATATAAAACAAATAACCTACATGTATTATTAATCAATAAACATATATTTTGAAACAAAAAATATATGGATTATCACTGTTTTGAAAATCAATAATAGGAATAGTTTTCCAGGTAGTAATCCTTTTCAAAAATAAGAAATAGCGTAATGGGTATACAATTATGTTATTTATAGAAAAAAATGATATATAAATTTCAATGTGATATAGAATATATCCATAAAATTAATGAATATAGATATGATGGATAAAAATAATGTCAAGGGAGTAATGGATTGTGATATAGAAAACAACCCTTATAAAAAAGGCTACGTGTGATCTATAAATTCATGAGGGAATCAAGAAGGTATTATATGAGACATAAATCCAAAAAGGATATGTAATTTTGTGTTTTAGAGGAATATTTATGTAAAACTATAATTCTTGTAACAAATATGTTTTCAAATGGTCATAAAAAAACTTATAATCACCCTAAAAAACCGAATTTCAACATGTTTAGAAGATTAAATTTAAAACGTTAATTTTAAAATAAGACTAAAAATTTAAAACTTAAAAATAAATGAAGTTAATAATTGAAAATTTAGAATGGATTATAGAAATATAAATTTGGGGAATGAAATCCATTTATTTTTTAATGGTCATTAATCTTTATTTTTAAAATAAATAGAACATATAATAATTGTAATTTAATTTTATTTGAAAATTATTGAAATAAATAAAGAATTAATAATTATTAATAATATTCATTATGGAGGGAAAATTAATTTTCACACTTGTTAGAATAATATTATTTTCACACATTCATAAAGATATTTATAAACTACCGATGAAGAAAACATTAAAAAAACCTTTTAGTTTTTTTTAAGGAATTTAAATGATTGTAAAACATTACCATAAAAAAATATTGAAGTATATATATGTGAATTTTTGAAACAATATAAAGAATAGGGACATGGAGGGGAAATATTCCATACTGTAAATAATTGATTGGTTCGATTCCACATATAATTAATAGTATTATTGAATTGAGATCCTAAAGGAGGTGAAATGTCAAGGAGAATTATATAATGAAGAAAATAAAAAGGAAATAAAATATATTATAATAATATGGTGTAATATACCAAACATTTAATGGTAATCTTCAATAATAAACATTATAACACAATCAATGTAAATTTTGTTAACAACTACAATCAATAGGATTTAGGTAATTCCAATATCAAAGAAAAAGAAAAAAAGATAACTGAAATGAAAGTGAAATTCTAATTAAAAATAACTATTTAACAATATTAATTCAATAATTATTTTTTTTACACCATATAAAAGTTAATTAGGGTATAATAAAAAGCCCATCTCAAATAATTAAAATTGAGGAAAAACCCTAACTTTAGGTCCCATTTTATTTTGTCACATTTGAGATTCCTATATAATAAACAAAAGCCTATTAAAATAAGAATAAAAAGTCAATTATATTCCTTTTTCATTATTTATCAGTAATAATCATTAGAATATGATTACTACTATTTCATTTATATAGATAATTTATTGAAAACATATTTTCATTTGAATTGTCCCATTTTATTTCAATTTCATTAATTTGAGTATTTGTAATATTTCCTAAAAAAATAGGACATTCAAAATGTAATGGAAAGTAAAATTATCATAATAATTATAACATGTTATTAGGGAATATTAATTTCCTGGTGTAGATATATTAATAAGAAATAATCCTTCATTATGATTTTTATGGAATTTGTGAATTATCTAAAGCACATACCTTGAGTGAGTCAATCTAGGTGTGTTGTGATGATATCTTCTCATGAACTAAGATAAGATATTACTAAAACTAAACCAACCATTATTCTGGCTATTTATCTATGTTTATTCTAATCTATATCTTGTATTCAATTTTTTGTAACTATATTGGTTCACTATTATTATGAAACCACACTCTCCTTACCTTAAAAATATTTCTTTAAATTTATGGAAAGAAGCAGGATTGATCATTATAATGGATTATAAATGTAATAAAATGAAAGTTAATGGTTTTATATCATTTATAACATGATTATTAATTTTTAATAATAAAGAATATTTGCATTTATTGGTGAATATAGAAGGAAATGTATGGATTGGAAAAATAAAGCAGAGAAGTGATCAAGAACCCTTACTTTGAAATGAATCTTGTTAAATATTGAGAGGAACACCTTATAACATTAGAAATTATTTAAAAAGACTATTTATAGGAAAAATTATAGATAATATGTGCTCCGTAGACTTAGATTATATGATTGTGGGATAATGAGTGGGTATTTAAACTCGATTAGGTGGTATTTTCCGGATAAAATATTCGACAATTTTTTATTTAAGACAACTAATTTTGGGGGAATTCATAAATAGAAATTTAATTGGAATGTTATTAAAAAAATAAGGTTATATTTAAATTTAAATAAATACATATCTTAATTAAAATTATAACAACATCATTAAATTTAAGGGATCAAAAATAGTTTTTACCAGAATAAAATGAAATTTAGGTTCCATAATGTCATATATAAGTTTATAAATTCAACATAATATTTAAAATTAATTTTATTTCAAATTAAATACTTAAATGTTCAAATAATTTTTCATCCAAAATTTTATTTCATATTTATAGTTCAGTTATGTGATTTGGTTATATTTGAATTTTATGTTATTGAAATCTATTTTATAATATTACCCCCAGGAGGAAATATGAGGTACCCATGCATCATTGCAGACAAGTAGGGCTTATATTACATATGTTTTATTTCTTATCGGTTCAATTTTTCTTCTTGTTATTATTTTAGAAAAGGGTTTGGCGATTTAAAGAGTCAATAACAACCAATATAGTGCTTTCCAATACAAATTCTTGGTATAATTCTTTGTAGTTAAACTATAATGGGTTTTTATGGTATTATATGGTATGAATATCATATGTGTGTGTGGTGTGTCTGATATATAACAGTGATATGAGTATGGGGTCCAAGGTATAGACTATATTATATTTAGGTGTATGTATGAAGTGTATGGGTGAGTGTGATGTGATTCATATTACATATTTTTATATAAGGATTGTAATATCTTTTTTTAGTGTGTTATGTGTATTTTAGAAAGATTCCACCTAGGTGGAGTCTGTGGGATAGGTAAGGGTAAATATATGGTGCCATCGGGGTGTGCACCAAATGGTATCCTTGAGGTAAGATATAATCATGATTCAATGGTAGAAGTTATGTCCTAGGGATGTCTTTCTAAAAACCTAGAGAAGATTAATAAATGGTTTAATATGTATCTTAAGGATATCCTAGTATGAGTTATATATATATATAGTTGATTGGGGATATTAGGGATATGTGTTATCATTGAAATATATAACAAGGGAGTGTTAGTTTCAACATTAGCATCTATTATACAGAGAGTTTAGACCCTAGGTTACTACATATTATATTAATTCTATTCAAAATAACATTGATTAGATTGAGACACTTACAGGATAGAGGGTTATGCTAGAGATGTATATTCTCTACAGAATAGAGATATATTGGTGGTATTTATTGGTATAGGAAGGCTTAATTGTTGGTGAGTTTCCTCAATAATTTATTTTGGATATGTTGATAGTAGAAGAAGACTATGAGTTCAGGAACATGGTGTAGTGATGGAATTAATTAATGTACTTTGTGGAATGCCCTAACCCCAGAAGCCTAGAGTCGGTGCTTAAAACATGGTGTGTAATTTTTTTTATAAAAATATGTTTATGAAATTACAAATCACATATCACCATAGATGATATTACCTGTCTTGGTTCTATAATACCAGATACAACTGATACTTTTATTAAAAACTATAGGAGATAAACTCCATAGTGCTTCCACCATAAAGGATAACTCAATGGTGTAAAATCTACAAATCCAGTAAAAATAAATTCAAAATATATGGTAAAAATTTAAAAATACTCCGTAATTTTTTTTTTAAAATAAAAAAATAAAATCCTTAAAAAAACATCCCTTTAAAATAATCATAGATAAAACATTTTCTTAAAAAAATCAACAATTATTATAGTACATCATCATAATTTTTCAAGGTTTACTAGAAATAATTTTTAGGGAAATATCAATCAAAAGAATTTATATATTTATTTAATGGTTACAAATAAAACACATTTCAAAATATGCTTATTTATACAAAAATTCATGTAATGATCTATATAATTCAAGAGTTGATAAAACTAGATTATGAGTGACATGAAAGGGTGCCTGTACAAATTAGCACAAAAAATAATAATTTCGTTGAACTAAAAAAGAAAAAATATCATAAATCACTTATCACATAACATAAAATTCATGAAATGATAGATTAATTTCTAACTTCTATATTAATGTTCTAAAAATAGATACAAAACATTCTTTATAATTATTTTGTAAGTAATTTTATAATTATTCCACGTTAATTTTTTTTCCATATTTATAATTAAAAGATTATTTACCTATGATATTATAATAGTTGAATAATCACATGGTTGGTTAAATACAAATCAAATAATTGGGGAATACATAATGCTTGACAATCATAAAAATTTTGTCAAGGAATCATGCCAAGACCATACATAGTCATTCTATAAAGGCCTTTTTCCAAGACAATGTATGTCTCATGAGATCTACAGATTCATCGAGAGACTATAGCAAGCCTCAACCATTACATAATAAGTCATATTAATTCTTCATATTTCTAGTAAGTCTTTTATTTAAAGTGTCTCATACCAATTTGAATAATTAAATTGTGTCTTTTATTCAAAGTGTCCCATACCATATTGAATAATTAAATCAAGTATTATTTTCATAGTGTCTCATAACACTTTGAATAATTAAATTGTATCTTATTTAAAGTGTCACATACCACATTGAATAATTAAATTCTGAATCCCTAAGTTGTCATAATAGATAAATTCCATTTTTTTCAATTATATTATATATTCATAAATAAAGAGAGTCATGCAATAAATGTAAACATTAATCTAAAACTTTCATGGTTTGGAAGTTATACATTTGGCTACGACTATATAAAATTTATAAATGACATGCATGAACAAAAAATGTGCTTTGGCCCATGTTTTTATAACTAGTGCACATAAAATAATAAATTGTCCAGGTTTGTCACATAAAATAATAACTTTAAAAATTTAAATCCCTTAATTCATGAAAGTAAAAATTTTATATACAAAATTACATGTTTTTTCAATTTAATATACTTATCATTCATGTTTAAACAATACACTAATTAATGGGAGTTTCAATAAAATTAAATCATAAACATTTATAATTAATAGTATTCCTTATGGAAAATTCATCATGAATTAAAATATATAATTTATAAACTAAAAACATTCATTTCATTTGAGATATTTATCTATAAGAAATTAATTAAACACACTTCACTATATGTATTTATTCAAGTGCATGTATATACATTAAACAAAAGATAATTATAATCCTTTATCATAAAATTATAAATTTTTAATGTGTGAATGTATTGATAACAAGGTAATGATTCATTTAAAATTTTTTGTCACACTATTACTAAATAGGGTTTGTTAGAGTTTTCCATCATGAACTAGTATTCATCATCACACATATAATTAGGCCATGTAATTGAAAAAAAACATGGATTGACTTAAAAATGTAAAACGTGTAAAATTGTGTGTAAAAATATGTCTATACATTTATATTTATGCCTAATCGTATATTTTATTTTTTATCTAATAATTTGTGAAACATCAAATCATATCAATGGTATTACCATTAAAACTTATTTAATTTAAAACAATATTGAGATATATTTATGAAATTGTACATACTCATATATATATATATATATACATATTGGTTTTTTATAAATATAGAATCAAGAGAAACCTTATGTAAAATATGTTCTTACGAAAACACCCATTCTAAAATAATTATCCTTCCTTAAAATCGGTTGACAGTTCTATTTATACAAAACCGTATATATAAATATACAAGTTTAAAAAATTCCAAAAAATATCACTTAGAATAAATTTTCAAGTGTTATAAACATAAAAAAAAATCAATTAAATATTGCTAATAAACATTTAGAAAACCTAAAGTAGTTTATGATTGAAATTTGTATGAAATCGTATATACAAAAAGTGTATAATATAGGATTGGAATAACTAAAATTAAGTTTGATAAATTATTACAGGAATAATATACATAAAAAACATTAGCTAACCATTAATATCAATTACATGAAAACCTAAATCACATTAGGATTAAAAAATACATATATATGTAACCATATATACATATAAGTTTGTGTCTGTGTGAGAGTTCAGTATATTCAAAGTCAATTTGTATTAAACCTTTATATGTAATATATGCATATAAACATCATTAAAATACTGATAATCATATCTTTAAAACCACAAAATAGATTAGTATTTGATGTTATATAAAACTATAGTTAAAACCGTATATACACATAAGTGTATATAAGGGTTGTAAATATTAAAAAAGAGGCTAAATTAACCCTTACCTCTCTTAAAGGGTAAGGTTTAGCCGAGCAGAGGCTGATGGAAGGTTGGGGGGAATAAAACCCACAGTGTTAATTTTAAAAATGGATTTTATATAATCTAATTGTATATATTTTTATACACTACTAGTCAGACAAAAAATATAACAAAAAACATGAAGAAATATGAATCTATTTATTACCGACAAGAAAAAAACTGTAATATATGTAGACATTGAATAAATTAGTTGTTCATAATATATATACCTTTTATGGAAAACATCCCTGATAAACCAAAGGGGTTATCAATAAATTAATGCATCCAGGGTATCCTTGTGAAAAAAACATTTGGGTCAAAGGAGAGTGATGGGAGGACTCACAGGGTGAGGAAGAAACAATGGAGGATGTGCGACCTCGACTAGTGCGGAGTGAGGAAGAGTAAAGAGCAGGGAAAAGTATGGATGTCTGTGATCTCCAAAGTATGATCAGATGGCTACATTGGCTCAACTCATTATTTTTTTTGAATTGATGGTATTAGATCTGGGATGATTGGACAACTACATTGGGTTCCATGGTTTTAAAAAATGTTGAACAGTTGAGATATAACTCATATAGATTGGATGACTGAGGAAATATGTGGAAATAAAAAGTAGAGATGGGGGTTCAATTTGGAACTATTGTGGATGGATGAGATCTCACATAGTGAGAACTGACATCCTGGATTACATTTCCCAAAAAATGCCATCCCACATTGAAACCTACATGGTTTTGCGACCACTATTTAAGGGTCAATGTACTGACCTTCATTTTGATGTAACAAACACACAGTGGGGTCCTTATGCACGAGACCCCCACCATGGGCCTTGTCCCTCCCTTACCCATGCTGTTTTGTGATGTCACTCACACTCTTCTCATGACTAACCATACCCTATACATGGGCCTATGTGTGACTCAGCATGCACCGTTCATATGCTCATCTTATGCCCGCCTTTGGTTTCCTATGTGAGATGACCACTAAGAATTTGAGGGCTTGGCCTTTAAAGATTCCCTCAGTCAAATTGTGGGGAAATCAACCAATTTTTATCAAAAAATTATTAAAATCAATAATTGAAAAAAAAACAGAATATACAAATTAATTACCTTATATATATATATATAATGATTCTTTCTCATAGTTAGACAAAATCTTAAATGTTTTTATAAGTTTGTATTAATTTTAAGTTTTTAAATATTATATGTCCAATATCTAAATATAAAATACAACTTCAATTAGAAACCATATTATAATTTAACTAAAGATAACACATTATTAAATTTAAAACACTTATTGAAAATATAATGGTTTTATTAAAACACTAATGGTCACCTAAAATCATTATTACAAAGTAACTTTTCAGTGTTTGAATAAAAAAAGTATTTTGATTTCATTCAGATTTTATTTAATTCATTTGATTTGAGTTCCAATATTTTATCCAAAGTAATAATTCACATTAAAAAAAGTCATTTATTCTAAAGATACATTATGGGTTCAGGGTGTCACATTATCCCCCCCTCAAACGAATTACGTCCCCACAATTCTATCGTACTCTCACAGCCTTATAGGTATTGAACTTTTGAAATCCACCTAAATGAACATACATAACCATATTAAATATTATTGATTAAAAAATAATGTAAAAAAGTTATACCTTAACCAGTTCCACCGGTGCCCAAAATTTTCCCAGTTCCTTCCAGTTAGAAGAATTGCTAGCATAGTTTGAAGTTCCTCGATTTCTCTGGTCTAGATACAACATGAGAAACTTGGGTCAAACTCATGTATAAATCTATAGTATATTGAGAATGTGGCATGAGGGGTGTAAAAGTTGGAGACATCGGGAAGGGATTGATTTCTATAAAACAAACTAAAATGCTCGACATCTAGACTTTCAAAGTCTCGTACTTGATCATAAAGATTGTATGACAAGATTTTACATAGATATACTACGCAGAGGTCGCCCTCACTTAAAGATTCTTGGAAAACCCCTAAAGACATAAATATTCAACTAGTGTGAATCATTTAATGTGGCCCTCAAAGTACTTTCCTCAACGTTCATATAATGGGAGTTGAGCATGCACCGTGATGAAATAAACAATTACTGATCCTTGATGGATGTAAAAAAAATAAAATTGTTAGATACATGTTAAAGATGTTTTAGGGTCAAAAAAAGGTTTCCAAAGGGCTCAAATTCATCTAAAACTGATTTTAAAATTAAGTTTTCTAGCACCTCAGTAGAAAGAGACAAAATATTTTTTAGTGTTCACTCATCTTCCATCAGAAAATTTTAGGAAATGTGTTACTCAGAAAAGTGTAGCTAAATTTTTAGTTTTGTTTTAATTTTCCATAATTGTATATACCATTATTTTGAAAACAACTATAACTCCCCAACCCCATAAGGACAATGCTTTTTCTTAAAACATGATCTGTAATTTTATTTACAAATAGATGCTGATGATATTACACATCACTTTTCATCATAAATGATCTTCCTGATCTAGGTTCTAGAAAACCAGTTACAATTGATACATTTCTTCAAAACTATATGATATAAAATCCATATTTCCAAAATCGTATAGAATATCTCAAAGCTGAAAAAATACTAATCCAATAAAAATAAATTCAAAACCTAGGGTGATCATTTAAAAATGCTCAGTAAAGGGTTTTAAAAATAAATAATAAAATCATTTAAAAACATCACTTTAAAATTATCATACATAAAAAATTATCTTATAAGAAAAAAAATCATGAAGTATGTTATCATCATTTTTTAATGTTTACTAAAAATCATTTATAGGGAAATATCATACACAATAATTTATATATTTATTAAAAGGTTACAAATAAAACACATTTCAAAATATGATTACTTGTACAAATAATACTTTCCTATATATTTTCAAGAAACAATATCATAAATCACTTATCACATAAGATACCATTCATGAAATTATAGATGAATTTCTAACTTCTCTATTAATGTTCCGAAAATATATTCCAAACATTATTTTATAATGACTTTCTAAGTACTTACATCATTATGACATGTGAATTTATTACCATATTCATAAGTAAAATATTCTTAACCAAGAATATTTGTACAAGTCAAATAATCACATGATTGGATAAATACTAATCACCTAATGAGGGAATTCATAATGCATTACAATCATAAACATTTTTTCAAGTCCTCAAACTAAGACCATACATATCAAGCCCTCATTCCAAGTCCTAGTTTGTCTCATGAGACCTACTGATGCATCAAAATACTATAGTGGGCCTCAACCATCATTTAATAAGTTTTATGAGTTCTTCATATGTTTAGTAATTTTTTTATTTAAAGTGTCCCATAGCACTTTGAAAAATTAAATTGTGTCTTTTATTCAAAGTGTACCATAACAGTTTTAATAATTATGTTGTTTCATTTATTGAAAGTGTCCCATAATACTTTTAATAATTAAATTTTCTCTTATTCAAAGTGTCACATACCCCTTTGAACAAGTAAATTCTTAATCCATAAGTTATCATAAGAGATAAATTTAATTTTTTCAATTACGGTCTGTATTCATAAATAAAGTGAGACATGGAATAAATTTAAACATCAATCTAAAAAGTTCATGGTTTGGTCGTTATACATTAACCTATGAACATATGGAAATTTATCAATAACATGAATGATCAAAAAACACGATTTTTCCCATATGATGATAACTAGTTCACATAAAATAATAAATTGTTTTTATTTGTCACATAAAATAATAACTCATATAATTTAAAACACTAATTTTATGAAATTAAAAACATTATATAAAAAAGTACATGTTTTTGAATTTATGATACTTATCATTCATGTTTGTACCATAAACTAACAGAAGGGAGTGTCATTCAAATTAAATCATTAACTTTAATAATTAATAGTATTCATTTTTGATGATTCATATTGAATTAAAATATATTATTTATAAATGTAAAATATTCATTTAAATTTATATATTGATGCATAAGAAATTAATTAAACACACTTTACTATATGTATTTATCCATTCATATATATATATGAATTAAAAAAGATAATTCCAACCTTTTATCCTAAAATTATAAATTTTGAATGTTTGCATGTAATGATTCAATATAAAATTTTGGGCACACAATAACAAAACAAGGATTTTTATTGGTTTCCATAATAAAATATTATTAATGATCACACGTACAATTAGTCCATGTAATTGAAAAT
This sequence comes from Viscum album, assembly GCA_963277665.1. NCBI lineage: Eukaryota > Viridiplantae > Streptophyta > Magnoliopsida > Santalales > Viscaceae > Viscum > Viscum album. The sequence goes on from OY728156.1 coordinate 46,883,110, forward strand.
GATAAATTCATAGATTGACTTACAAATGTAAAACATGTAAAATGGTGTGTATAAATATGTTTATACATATGTATTTATGCCTAATCATGGATTTTATTTTTGATCTAATAAATTATAAAACATACGATCATAGAAAATCTATTAACATTAAAACTTATATATATCAAAACAAGATTGACATATATTTATGAAATTGTATGTATTTATATATAAATAAATATATTAGTTTTGTATAAATAGATAATCAAAATAATCCATATGTAAAATATGTGGGTAGGGGACCACCCTTTCTATAGTAATTGTTCATTATTAAAATAGGTTGAGTTTTCTGGTTATAAAAATTTGTCTATATAAATATATTTTTTTATAAATTACTGAAAAAAATCACTTAGAAAAGATTTGAAAGTGTCATAGACGTCAAAAAATCAATTAATTATTGATAATAAATATCAATAAAACCTAAATTATTTTAGGATTGAAACTTGTATAAACTGTATATACATAAAGTGTATAATATAGGATTGGCATAACTAAAATGATGTTTGATAAATTCTAGCATGTATCATATTCATAGAAAACATTAGTTAACCATTAATATCAAATATATGAAAACCTAAATTATATTAGGATTAAAAACATTATATATATAAATCAATATATATATATATGTGTGTGTGTGTGTGTGTTTAGAAATTTTAAAAACAATTCTTATTAAACCTTTATAAGTAATATATATATATAATAAACATCAGTAAAATAATGTTAATCATCACTTGAAAAACCCAAAATAGATTAGGATTTGAAGCTATATAAAACTATAGTTAAAACCGTCTCTATACATAATTTTATATAAGGTTTTTTCATTTTAAAAAATGAGGATAAATTAATAATTATGTGTATTCATGGTTATGGTTGAGTCGAGAAGAGGTTGATGGAAGGTTGAAGAGAATAAAACTATTAGGTATAAGTGTGAAAATAGAGTATATATAAGATTTTTATATATATATTTATACACTATAGTTAAAACATAATATATATCAAAGAAATATGAAGAAATATGAAATATAACCATTTTCAAAAGGACCAAAAACTGTAATCATTATAGACCTTGAATAAATAATTCATTGAAAACATATATTTTATGGAAAACTTACATAATACACCAAAGGGGTTTGCATTAAAATAACGCATTCAAAGTAGTCCTGTGAAAAAAAATGAAATAGCTCGGTTTGAGGAGAGTGATGGGAGGACTCACTGTATAAGGAAGAAACTGTAGAGGAGTAGCGACGTCGACTAGTAAGGCATGAAGGAGAATAATAAGAAGGGAAAAGATGGATGAATGTGATAATTTGAGTCTGATTGGATGGATATGGGGGCTCTGCTCATTTAAAAAGAGACTAAAAATGGGATTAGATCTGGGTTGATCGGAAAACGACAATGGGTTCCACATTTAAAAAAAATTGAATGGTCAAGATCTAATGTGTCTGGATTAGACGGTTGAAAAATCCATGACAATAAGATCCATCAGTGAGGATTAGATCATGAAGTGTGATGGATGGCTGAGATATCCCATAGTGAGATTGGATGGCATGGATTATATTTCAAAGAAAAAATGTCATCCCACATTGAAACCTACAAAGTTTCAGGACCTCCATATAAGTATCTAAGTACCATACTTAATTTCAATGTCACAAGCACACATAAAGGGGTCCTTATACAGTGGATCCCCACCCATAGGCCTTTTCTTACCCTTAATTTCACTGGTGTGTGGCCTGGGTCACATTCAACTCACACTTGACCAGGACATAGACACAGACTCATGTGCGTCTTAGCATGCACCATGATTGCACTCACATTAGGCCTGATTTTTTTTTGCCTCTGTGAGAATCCCACTCAGGCCATGAAGGATTTTCCTTAAAGGTTTACCTCTCTCAAATTTTGGGGTACCCACCCAATATTTATCAAAAAATTATGAAGCACAAAAATTAAGAAACAAAATATACTTATTAGTTTCTTTATATATATATATATAATGGATCTTTCTAATAGTTAAACAACATTCTAAATGTTTTCTTATTTTTGTATTTACTTTTACTCTTAAAACATTTTATGTTCAAAATAAATATATAAAATACAACTTCAATTTTAAACCATATCTTCATTTAACTAAAGATAGCACATTAATAAATTTAAAAGACATAATGAAAATATAATGGTTTTATTAAATAACTAACAGTCACCCAAAATCCGTATTAGAAATTAACGTTTTAGTGTTTTAATAAATAAATTTTTTCATTTTCATTCTTTTTGTCATTAAATCATTTGATTTTAGTTTCAATATGTGCACCTAAATAAAAATTCACATTAAAACAAAAAAATCATTCATTCCAAAGAAACATTCTGGGTTTGGGGTGTCACATTATGCTTCAACATTTTCAAATTTTTATGAGTTTCATTGATATTGGAGTGGAACAAGTCACCTCGGTGCAGTTTGTTTTGGTGATGGTTTATCAAATGTCATTAGTGTATGGATAAATATAATTAGATTCACCTCATTTTCTCAAGTCATAAATCAAGAATTGATCCCTGACCAGAAAAAAATTGGTGGTAGAATATCTAATAGGGTATTAGTATCAAGTGAGAATAGTAGTGGGGCTATAGAAATTTAGAAGGGATTTCATGAGGAGACGAAGAATAGAGTTTATAGTATGTTATTGATATTTCCACTATATAGTGGGGTTTAAGTGAGGTTTCAATTTTATAAAAACTAGAACACATTTGGGTCTAGTTTTATTCACCAATGAAGATGTTCCAAGTATATATATTGATGGGGAAACCATAGAGGATTTTTTAAATTAAATCATAGTCAGTTGGAGGTCAACAATTAGGAAACAAATAGGAGTCTATGGTCAGATCGAGAGTGGTGATGGGAGGAAGAATCAAGTATTTCTCTACACATGTAGGTTATTATAGTAGAAATGATTCCCAGTAGTGGGGGATGTGGCTAGTGTCAAGTTTGACATTGTAGGGAAGATCAAAATATAGGATTCCAAATTTAGGTTAGTTTCATATAATCTAGTAGAATTATTTTGAGCAGACCAGTGAGTCATTTAAAATAAAAGATATATCATGTTCATGTTAGTTTTTATATTGAATGATGGATACCCTTGAATTTTTTACATATTTATTTAGTGTAATGACCAATTTTTGGTTTAGGTATAGTAATTGGGTATAATTTATAGTGACAACATGTTTGATGAAAAGTGGTTATGTGAGAGAACCAATGTCTGAGGTATTTGGAATAATGGTTGATGTTTTGAAATCATTGTCCTATAATACACGGTTGCTATGGGATCAAGTAGGTGGTTATTATGGTTGGGAGTGTTCATGGGCGGTGCTTACCTATATGATTTTTTAACCATGTTATTTAGGAGTAGAACGATGTGATCGATATCAACTCAATGTTTTAAGAGTGTGGTAATTGGGACGGCTGGGTTTTATTGTTGGTTTTTTCACATTTAGAACAAGGAAAATCATGACTGATTTTTCATTTATATGGGTGATTATATATAGGTAGGTGTTTTTATGTTGAAATTTGAGTATAAGAGTGTCATGATTACTGTTTTTTCATATTTGAGGTTTTAGAGGAATTAGATTAGGCAGAGAGTCATGTTTTTTTAGGTTTACCTAGACTAAGGGGTAAATATCTATAGTAGGTTGATATTCATGTCATAGATAGGGTATCCACAATGTTATAGGTAGTTAGGAATTAATAGATTTTTGGGGCTGGTTGAGGACCACACCATGACCGTATGAATTTTAGCATGGTGGGTGTTGGTATAAGAAAACATTTCTTGGGGTATTGTGATTTATTCAATAAAACAAATAGGTTTTATCATGAATTTTAACCTATGAGAGATAATTATTCCAGGATGTGTAGGGTCACATTGGAATATAACTCTATGTAGATGAGTTTGTGTTTTAGGGGTATATATGATGCAAAATGACTTGAATGGCCATGCCATGAGTTGAGTTTGGCATGGTGTTACATCGTGAGACCTATGGATCCTTCTATTATAGAATATTTGCCATGTTTTTTTATTTTTAAATAATTGGTTAAGATAATTAATAAATAGTGGTTTCTAGCTCATTTTCCTCCTAACAACAGGGAGTAATCTATAGAAATCTCTCTCCCCCTCTCTCGTTCTTCTCATTCCAAAGTGGAATATTCATTTTTTTGTATTTGGATTAGAGTTCCCCATGTCACAGGGAGTCTCTACAAGAACAGATTGATATTATTTTCTTAATGTTTATGTTTTTCCAATGTTTTTATGAGTCATTCATAAAACATGTATTTTAGTGATTCTTCTTCAATTTTACGATTTATTCCCCCTCGAGTAGAATTAACTAATAAGATTAAATGCAAAGATTCCTACTATAAAGTGGTAGCTTATTAAATGATATTATCTATGTTATACATTTTTCTATGCATCCTATGATAATCAATCATGGGTAGGGCAGTTTGTATGACTGGGGATGGAATTACATGTGTTTTAATTATTCATATGAGATGATGAGGTGTAGTATTATGATTTTATTGGTAGGGTTGTCTATGTATGGATTATTTTCCATTCTTATGTGGCTTGGGATGTTGTTGGGTTTGATTTCATGTGTTGTAAAGTGGGAAGATTTGTGATGTGATGCTTGATTTGATTCCTTGAGAATGTGGTGTGTGAAACACATATGACGATGAAGCAATGTGGTTTACCAAGACACAAAGTGGTGATATCTGATTCATCGATGGAATAGATAAAAGTTCACTGGGTTATGAAAATATGTTTTTAGCAGTTTTCAATCACCTTGGGGATGATATCAGTGGAATCATGCACACACATGACAAGAACCATGATGTGGTGTCCATCACAAGTTTCTTCGAAGTAATATTTGTATTTGATAATATCAGGTTGGATGATGTTAACCATCAATTCAGAATAAAAATGAAAAATATAGATTTCTATGATATATGTGTTGTGATGGAGATCAATGGATTGGAGTCAATTGTCACATTGTTTAAAAATTATTATGATGTTGGGGCCATGGTTCAAATAGGAGTATCTTTTTCATAGACTATGTGGTATGTATATAGAGGCACCATATCAAAACCATGAAAAATTAATTATAACGATGATGTTTATTATGTGTTGGAATTTTATGTCATGTGTTATGGAACTGGTTGAAGGGCTCACAGAACTTTTTTAATGGATGACCATTGGTATATCAGCCCACTCACGACTAAATAAAGAATATAAAGAATATTCCTTGGATTGATGAGCATTAGTGGAGTGGTTTATGCACGTGGGTATCACTTTCCATTATTTCACTTTAATTCCACCCATATATTTACAGATATTATTAATGGAAAATGTTCTTGGTGTCTTACTAAGTTCATACTTATACATTTCATAAGTCCTCTAGGATGTAAGAAATAATTATTAAATATTATAAAATATTGGTAAGGTCCTGAAGTATAATGATTAATTGTTATAGGTGTTGTTATTTCACTAGTAGGTTGTGAATGGATTTTTTGGAGTTGGACCAAGTGCTTCTTCGATTTCATGTTTGGTTTCTTTGCAAATTTTGTTTTTTATGTAATTAATCTATTAGTGTCCCTGTTATATGTTATATCACTAATTATAGATATTTTTTCATATCATGTATGCTGTTAAATATTATTATTTTATCATATTTGTGATATTATTAACGAATTATTCAATTGTTTATGATTTTTTTTAATAGTGTATAGTATCCTCACAATCACCCCTTAGACCCTCTCAACTATTTGATAACCTCTTATGTATGTGTATTTGTGCATGGGGTCAATGAATCTTAAGAGAAGAAATTATTTTGGTGATATAGGTTAATCATGATATAAACTTGAATAATATCTCAAAACATCAATCCAATTCCTGATTTATGACTACCAAATTTGAGCCAAATACCTAAAGACCAAAAAATTTCCATATTGACAACTATCAAACTACTATGAAACCCAATTTGACACCATGATTCTCATTCATGACTACTAAAATGAAATAATAAAAATAAAAAACTGTGATATAATCCTTTTAATGGATATACATCCCTAAAATTTTATATATACCATTAATTGGTCAATGTAAAAGAGAAGGAACTCCCACTATAGGATTCTACTAGTTATGTCAAAGAATATTATACCATTTTGTTTTAGTTTATCTAAGATATTCCCCAATTTATTGTCTTATAAATAATCATTACTTGTTAAAAATATCAAACACCAGCTCCTTTATTAAAATCGCATGTTTCCATCAGTGAAGACATTATAAAATTATAGTTAAAACAAATTCACCACCTAACTCTCCTTGGAAAATTATATTTCCCATATTTTAAAATTAGTTTATAAATAAAATATATATATAATCCACTTTTATTTTAAAATTAAAACTAAATTATAATCAAAATAACCGTCCCATCCTATTTTAAAAACCCATAATTACATTTTCAAAACAAATCTATTGAAATCACTGATAAGGGTTGAATATATTTTTTCACCAAACCCAATTGAATTTTAAAAAACCATGAATAAAATTAAGTTTCAAAACCCCCATGTTTTTTCCAACACTAAATATCCTAATGAACCATTTGCAAATGAAAAATAATCCTCTCTTCAGAACATTATATCATTTAAAATACATATTGTTTAAAATATTTTATTCACCACTCAATTAATAAAATCATAAACACATTTCATTATTCAATGACACTAAATAAATCATCATAGTTAATCATACTATATGAAATAATTCTTCTTTGGATATGACCAATAATTTATGACTAGTATTTTTATGGATTTATTTTCCAAAAAATATAGAAGAACATAAATAAATAGGGAATAAACAACAAACATAATAGTAGGATATCAGCATGCTTGAAAATATAATGAAATATTCAAATAACTAACACAGTCATTAATAAAAAAATTTACAAAAAAATAGTTTCATTATTGTAATGAAAAGTTATCCAATAAAAGAATCCCTTAGAATTAGTTAACACTAAACCCAATGTGGCATTCATAATAATAGGATTCAATCTGAAAATAAAGAGCTTTCTAAGTAGTGAAATGTTAAAAAAGAAAAAATATCCCAATCAAAGGGTTGGAATTATAGATCATATTAACATAATAATCAATAATATATATAAATACATTTTTGACATTTTAGTTAATAAGAACATTTTTTGGTTCTAACTATAAAATAAAAATCATAGGAAAGCATTCTATAGAACATGACACCCTATTTTTATTTACTTATCAACACCAAACATGATGAATGAACCAAAATAAATATTGAATCCTAGTTTATCCCTTTTTTCACATCCTGACTTCCATTCCGTCATCACCAAGATAAGAAAATTACAATGATAACCTAACCTATCATTCTCACCAAACACCTCAATGTCTCTTGGTAACTAGAGCTTCCCTCAAAATGAGCTTCATGATGCCTTTTTATTGGTTACTTCTCAAGTTCACATTATCCTTGATCCTATATATGGAAAATTTGAATCACTTAAACTCCAAAATATCCTTGAGAGTGTTTTATATTGACCCTAACTTATATACCCAAATAAAACCAAAATTAGAGTGCTACTACCCCAAGGGAACTACCTAGTCAGCATGGGATATCGACTAAAATAATGGGTCTTGATATAAATTTGGGGAACGATATACCCACTAATATTATTGAATAATTTTATAACCAAACATAACCTAAAAAATGAATTTCTCATGGGTAGAACAATAAAAAGATACAAAATCAAATGAAAAGTGAATAAAATCACTTTATAGAGGTGGTAGTCTACATGTATGCACAAGTGAAGTTATTGTTTTCCAAATGATTGGAAGAAAGGAAGGTATATGTGATATTATAATTTCATAAGTATTATTATTTAATAATTATCATATTTATAAAATAAATAAATCATTATATGTAATTGTGAGAGGTTGTGATGATAAACTAATTACATCGGTTCACGATGCGTTAGTCTGTCATGCACTCGATCAGCGATTTCCGTTCCCATTTTATGGAAGGGGACATGGATATAGGTTCTGAATTTAACATATTAAAATCTAATTATATGGACGATTATGGTTTTCTTATTTCAATATAGTTTGATAATATTTTATGGAGGTATAATATGATGTAAAAAAATATAGTTTGGTGAAGATGATTACATTCTCTTAGAAAACCCTCATGTGGATCTCTTATTAATAACCCTAGGGTTTGTATTTTGGGAATAGACGCACCTATATAATATTTCTATGTATGTTTTGGATTATTTTTGTAGTGTTCTTCAATATAAATTGTGCAATATATATGAATAAGTGATGGGAGAAAGTACCCTTTTATAATTTAGTTGAGTGGAAATCTTGTAATTTTTCACGGCTTTTAAATAATTTGAAGTAAATTTCATAGAAACATGTCTCCATAATTTCTCATATTTGGATTTAATAAGGATAAGGTGTAAATATACCCAAATAATGGGGGTTAATAATGATTTTATGTAATTTTAAGTCTTTTCTTTTTAGATTAACCAATGATAAACCAGTTTTACCTTTACCAATTGTAATTTTTTTTATTTTAAATATTCCTTAAGAAAAAAATTTAAGTTCATATTAATAAATAATATTAATTATTATGATTAAAAATATTTTATCTATTTTATCATATTAAACTCATATAATTGGAAGAATCTAATTTAAAATTAAACCTACAAATTCATTGAAAATTGGTTTCCAAAGAAAATGTTTTTTTCCTATTATATGTTTTTATATAAAAATTCTACATAAAATTATTTACATTTATATAAATTAGATTAATAATAATTTTTTTTTAATTTAAAAAAAATTAAAATTTTTTAACCTTTTAAAATTAGTTAAATGAAAATACAATTTAATAAAAATTAGTATTTTAACTATTCATCAAAAAATTAATGTTTTCAAAATGTTCTAAAAGTTTCTATAATATATTTATGAAATTTTTAATTTAAAAATAAATTTCATCATTTCAATAAAATTTTCTAGAAATTGAAAATTTGAATTTTTAAATTAATTCACGTAACACGACGAAACTGCTTTTAAGAAAAAAAATCATTTTAATTAATAATAACAGATTTATTTTTATTATAGATTTAAAAAAGGAGATGAAATTTAAAAATTTATAATGAATATATAATATATAATATTTATTAAAATCATTCATTAATATAAAAAAATTTAATTTATTAAGAAAAACACGCATTTCATGAGTAATGTTTTTTGTCGAAAAATATCATTTATTTTCAATTAGTTTTTACATTATTTTATAATTATTTGATAACCAAAAAATTCATTCTTTAAATATTAAAAACATATATTTTTCAAAATTTACATGGTCATATTCATACCCACCAACCTAATGACTAGGTGATAACTGACACATTAAATATTAATAATTTTATAGTATATCATAGTTTGTTTTAACATGTTGTGGTGTATAATTCAAGATATTGAATAATTTAAATTTATATAGAAAAAATATTTGAAAAAACATCACGGTCTTAAAGAGTTCTAACTAAACATTTATCAGTTCTCATCACTACCCCCTCATATTATGGTCCATTTTTCAAATTTCTCAATTTTTGTTGAACATAGGTGGGCTAGGTCATAATACTAGATGTGGTAGCTTGTATATGACTGAGGTAGGAGGTTTATTTTATATTTTACCATATTTAAAATGATATTATGTCTTGTAATTAATATTATTTGGTTTTTGGTTTTGATATATTTGAAAAGGTGATGAGTAAGTATCGTGTTGTCTGATTAAATAGGAAAGAACTTCCATGGTGTAAATTTACTGTTCCATTAATGTTTTGGTGATTTTAGAGTGAAATCATGTATATGAATAAAAGTTTCAGGACCTATTTTTATTACCAATAGACTCTATAGTGATTGGAATAAATTTAATCAACAATGATTGGATTTTATTGATGCTAGTTATGAGGGTTTATGTAATCTCATGTGATATGTAACATGGGTAGAGTTTTCAGAATGTGGAAGGCCATAAAATAGTATTGAATGGAAATTAAATGTTTTGAATATACCAATTAACCCCAAAATATGGTTTTAGTGATGAAAAATTGGATTAATTAGGGATACAGTGTCTTTCAAAGATATAAATTCATTACATGAGTACATAATCATTAAAGAGGTGTCTATGTACAATGTGATTAGTGTATTATCGATGGGTACTATTCATTTAATGACCTCATGGTGAGTTTATTATTGGTAATTAATGATGTAGGTTTTTTTGGCATTAATGTTGGATAATTCCCATGTTTTTTGTTGAGAATAAGTGCACTTGTGTCTTAATTAAGAACTAGGTTATTGGTGCATTTTTTATTTTGACCATAGAATCCTTGTGGGATATTTTACAGCAACATGATATTCAGAGAGTGATTTTGTGTAGTGAAATGAGTGAGTGAGATTAAGGATAATCATTTAATAGATCTATCTCCTATTTTTGTGCATGTCCTAGGTCAATAAAAATATTAGGGATACGTTTTATATGTTTTTGTGTTATTGGGTGTTTTGTCTATGTTTATTAACATGATAATGGATCTTTATATGAGGCCTTACCCTAAGTGGGAGTGTATTGGAACATATATTCATAAGTGAAAGGAATTTGTTTTACAATTATATATTAATGCCTATCCCTAAGTGATAGGGAATAGATACGTGATTTGGTTATGAGACATCACTTTGAGTGAGAGGGTGACAATATATGACACAGTATGGGAACTCATATTGAGTGAGAGGGTGGTGGTATGAGACATGGTAGGTTTCGGTTTTTTAGACCCTGCATTAAGTGTGAGGGATGAGGAATAGGATATGGATTGTGATGTGGCATGATACCTCACCTTGAGTGAGAGGGAAGTGGTATGAGAGATATGGGATCAGGACAAGGTATAGTTCCCTACTTTGAGTGATAGGTTCGTAGTTGAGGCTTGGTTGTTGGTTCTTTCCCTCAACGATGGGGGTTGGATCTCAATCATATTTTGAGATAATTTCTACCACTATTATAGGATATAACACGTGATGTTATTATTCATGGTGTCCTATTTAGAAAACAATTACCATACATATATTCTAGTATGCAATTTTTTATTTTCCCATTTATACATACACTATATATTATTATATAATTAAAGAATCCATTAGGTTATTCTATACTATTATTATTCATCACAACATGCATGGGAACACTAGTGTGCATGGAATGCTTCAATTTCTTTGATGTAATAGGTTTTAAATAAGATCTGGAAAAAGTAGCAGTATGGGTGTTGCTCATGTGTATGTACGTCTTATAGTCTTCACATAAAGATGTAATTCATTTTTACCACATATTATCAGGGATGGTTATAAATTTATAAATAATATATATTTATTATACTTATTACATTGTTATTATTCAAAAATTATAATATAATATATATATTTTTAATGTTCATTCTATTGGAAAATGATAACATCACGCATGCATACCTGTGGACTACCAACTCCACAAAGTAATGTGATCTATTTTTAATATCCAATTTAAATGGATGGTAATAAGTATGGATACAATGAATATATATGATATATATGATATTATAATGACTCTATACATCTTAATTATTATTTACCAATATGTCATTCCACTTGTTGAAATGTGAAAACAATATTCATTCTTATGTATAACATACTATCTCCCTAAACAACGTCATTCAATTTTATGTCTCAAAATTTTATGGATGACTCTAAATATAGATATATAATATTCCTATCAAAAAGGAAAATATAGAGATTATGGATCTATGATCAATGTATGAGGACCACAAATACCAAACCGAAATTCTCATTAAAAATGAAATAGTGAACACTTAAAGATGATGATTTTAATACGGAATTATTAAAAAAACAAGAGTTCAGATGTTATAAGTATATATATTTTTCAAGTAAATAATTATAATAAAATTAATTTTTTGATAAAAGAGGATAAAATAGGTTAAAAATAAAGTCAGATATGACTTAGGGGGTTTCTTATCTCAATTTTATTTTTATGAGACACATTCCATGTTCAGTACTTTTTCCTTTCATGCACTGTATATAATATTCCATTGGTTTTTTATATTAGGAATCCATTTATTTTCATTGTATTTTATTTATTATTTTATTTTATTTCATTCATGGATTTATATTAAAAATATACCACAATATTATGGGATATATTTTATAATCAATTTTTATTTTAGGGTCATATATATTGGAATTTATATTGATGGAAATTATATAATACTGATTTTATAATAACATTAAAACTTATTATATAATATTTATTCAAGGTATTTTAATATTATATTCACACTTTTAATCACTTAATTACATAAGAATATTAAGAAAATATTTTTAAGAAAATATGAGTTTATTTCATCATTTGTCAAGAACCATTTTATTCAATGTTTGTGTTTTCAAAAAATGTTTTCATGAATGTTTTTAATATTTTGTTGTGATTTTTTAAATTAATTATTACCCATGATAGAATTTTTTAAAAATTATTCGAAAATAATCTTATTGTTTTTTTAATGTCATAATTTTGACATTTTACTGAAAATTTAAAAGTAATGATTGTTTCAAAACACACAACATGAATGGAATTTCCCTCTGTGATGATCTGTTAATGATTTAATGTTTTCAAGAGAAGTTTCTAAATTTATTTTCAATGAAAACTATTTATTTAATATTTTTTAAATATATATATTTTAATAAGTGATTTTATTAGGAATTTTTTTTTCTCAAGAAACATTCTAGTGATCTTTTAGATATATATTTAACAAAGAAAACATCAATTGATGTAACCAAATATATGATCCAATGATACCATAATTATTTTTTTCTCTAGATAGTTTATGTTAATAAAGTATTTATTTTCCTTATTATTGTTTGAATATAGAAAATTTTTTAATTGTAAATCATTTTTATAATGAATTATATTGATCATTCAAAATTTATAGAGTACATAAAACACACATATGATTGGTGGGACCAAGTTATAGATATCCCCTTGATGCATGTAGGTCTCATGAGACAAAAATAGTAGGCATGATGTATAGTCTTAGGATATAGGATCATGTCATAATGGTTTTCTATTTAGTTTATTTGTGTACATACAATGATAATATGATGGCCGAGTGGCTGTGATAGAATGATAATGTCTTCCTTGAAAGGCCTTGATAGTAAAAGATTAAGGATTTATTCTTTAGGATTACTCAATCCTTAATATCCATAATTTTTCATCTACATTATTTGGAATTCATTTTTCATTACCATGTTCTTTCTATGATTATATTTTCCATGGATTCTCATTGAATTAATGTTATTGATTGTATAGAATGTGTTTTTTATACACTCTTCCATGTTAATTATTTTTTATTCATGAAGGATAGCCTCCACTATACACATCATGTACCAAGAATTTGAGATCACCCTTTATTTATTTTCCATTTCCCAAGATATTTAGTATGATATTATGAATGGTATCAAGGATTAAATATTATTTATTATTCTATATTATTATATTTCCAATGTAATATTAGATCCATGTATGTATCTAGTTTGGGATCTGATCTCTTATTTATAGTTCAAATATAATAAATTTAGTACTGACATAGGGATATGAGTTTTGAGGTCTTTATATATCACACCCTATTTATAGTAAGGTTTGTCTTGTTCTACATTTCTCAATAAGATCTATTTGAGTAATTTTTTAATTTTTACGTGTCTATTGTAATATCACAGTGTTTTCCTTGAGGTAAATATATTTTTAAATTTTGTTTAACTCTTTGTATTTGACCTAATGAGAGTTCTGTATGAAATAGCTGGTGTTTAAAGGGGTTTGATTGGTTTTTTCAAAGCCCAAAGGATCATTTTTTTGAAAATCCTTTTGTGATATATGATTATTATAAACCAAATGACCTAGGATATATAGTTATGAGTAACTATATGCAGTGGTTCGTCGATCAATCCATGGAGACACCGTTTGATAAAACTATGTGGCCATGGCTAAATGAACATGAATGCCACCTATACTTTTTAGCAATGGATAATCACACGGTTTTTACATGGTATCCAAAATAACTCACATGAACCACATGGTTTAGTAGTTAATACAATGAAGAGGTCACAATTGGTGCACAGTTTTCCCAATTGTGTGGCCAAACCGTGTGACCTGGTTAAAATCGTGAAATTTCTAATTTTACCTGATATTTATATTCACATAAAAAATATACTAAGAAATTTTTTACATTATATAAGGATTATCCTTCTCCAACCATTTGAATCCTTATTCAAGCTTAAAGCTCCTATCAGGTGCCAATTTTTCATAAAAACTCTGATTCAAACACTATTTTTCTTATTAGATATGTGCCACTATGTTATTCATTCATCTTTCAACTTTATTTTTTTTCTTAATTACGATATAGATATTTTGGTTCCATTTTATATGAGCTATATCTAGTTTATTTGACTATTTATCCATTTTTTCTGATTTGGGCCATGTTTGGAGCCATATAGGATGGGGGTTCTACCATGGAAATATGGTTGGAGGTCTGTACCTTTCCCTTAATGGTCATTATTTTATATACCTTTTTATATTATGCATCATGATAAACCTTATGGAATTTCCCCTAAAATTAATTGAATTCCTTGATTAAATTGATTGGAAACTATTTCTATTTCCCACATAGCACCGTTATAATGTTTGAGGATTTTCACCTCAGATTGAGCCACCCATGGAGCGTATTCTCACCCTTTTTATGTGGATATTCTACCCATGGGTTGTGATAAGACTAATCTTATATTTAAAATATTTTAATGTGTTATAGGATAAGGTTTATACCTCCCTTCAATGTGAATGGTTATGACTAAATTTCTAAATTTTTAAATAGGAAAATTTTGAATGAGTTGGATGACCTCAAGGGATTTGAATGATAATGAAATGGGTTATGAAGAATGATGATGATATTATAATGGTAGTTGGTTCCTAATAAATTTCTAAACTTCATATCCTAATTCCATTGGATTCCATTGACACGAATACTCATTAGATATTGATTATAATAGTGGATTCCTGGGATATTTCTACTCCTAGGATCCTGATTCCGTAGAATGACATGAACATTTCTACTCCATGGATTTGGTTTTATTTATATTATTTAAAAAATAATAATCCTTAGATTCGTATTACACGGAATCACCCTGGATTTGCTCCATGGGTATACTCCTTGGACTCCAACTAAGTCTTTATAGAGTTTATATCGAGATTCTCCTTGTACTCAACTAGGAAGTCTTACTCATTTATACCGTGGATTTGAACCTTATAGGCCTGAAACTTAATTAAAATCCATAATTAATTGTGGGTTCCTTTTCAAGATTTAGAGTTTTCCCATGATTATGAGTACACGATTATAGTTAATAGGGACCCATGGTTGGATAGAGAAGATAAAATTTTTATTTGAAACATTACTTTTACCAATGTTATACCTATGATATGCTAGAAATTGCTTCATAGTTATACAAAGACTGAACTAGTTATGAACACTTTAAGTGTTGGCCTCCTGAGTGTTATCTCTCAAACTCTTCAGGATGATGTTGAGTACCCAAATAGACTTCATCGATGCATGTAAGGACCAGGGAATGAATCCACACTATAAATCCTTACTTGATCATTTCTTAAGATGAGGGCAGAATGTTACTGAGCTATTCTCATGATGCTATCTATAGATAGTTACTTTTATTCTTTTTTTTTTGTATTTTCATGCATGTATTATACTGGATTCTTTTATCTATGCATTTATTTCAAATTTTAATTGAGACAATACATGACCATCATTTTTTATATGACATAGCTTCTATTTTGGATATTTTTAATGTTGTATGGATGTTCATATTTTGTTAATTTATTTGATATGCTTCCCCAATTGAGTCAATTGTTTCACCATAATGTTACTCTGACATGATGGTATATTCTTCCCACTTTGTCTCCTTAGACCATTTCTGCTAGTCATAACCCTCTGGTGTACGTACAGGGTGGTGCATATGAGCCCATTTAACCCCCGACTCAGGGTACTATTTAGTGGCCCCAATTTTGGGACATTAAAAATTGATATCAAAGGAGTTTAGTTTCATGATTTACTAATTTGAGAAAAATAAACATATGACTAATAAATATTAGAATCTTCCAATGATATATTCCTTGGAGTATCTTTCCCACGTATAAGAAAAAACCAAATTTCCAATAATTATAATTTTTATTTTCTATATTTTACATATTATTGTTGATTTGATTCCTCCATTGGGTGATACACAAGATTTTTAATACTATTATTTTCATGATTTATGAATTTAATTGTATCTTTGGCCCCATATAACATGTAAAAATTAATCATTCAATATTTTAGGAACCTTACAGGATTGAAATACCATGCATATTCTAGTCCATATAGGACTTATTACTTGAATTCATGAAGTTATTATGTGTCCAATGAGTGATATAATAGTAATTATATTAATGTTTTTATAGGGGTTACGAAAAATTAATTGGTACACGGAGTGCCTATTGAAACTTAAAAAATGTATTCCTATATAGGGTACATCACACACCATACCTAGTCAATTATGGAATGTTGAGTCACGGACCATTGATCACATGGATTGGAATGTGTTAGGGTTGGGATTAAATGGAATCCACACATAATTTTGTAATGTGTATGATACATTATATATTGGAAGTGATGATCCAATTGGTTTATATATTTAAAAATAATAGTAAACAAATATGAATAAAAATGAATTTGAAATTATAATACTAAAGGGTTTCCAATAAATAAATTATAAATTTCATTGGACTGTCCTTATATTGAGACATGTTATATAAAATAGATTACTTGAACTAGAGCAGACATTAGAGTGGATATTAGGCAGCGTCTCTAGTGTTCTTTATGATCATTACTATTACTTATTCCTCACTTTAGGTGAATCTATATGGGTGTGGATTTCTTATAGGAAGGCATTGACCTATAATATTCTTTCATACGAAATATTACCTTTATCAACTCTGTTATGGGGCAAGTTCTTAGAATATTATAGACATTCCACAATGATGGCCTCCAGTTTCATTGTAAGAGGGTGTTGCTAATCATGCTCTAGAGTGGGTGGGACCTGAGCTTCCAGAAGAACATCCAGTAGTTCCTATTGTGAAACCACCAATTGCACCAGATATGGTTGTTCGTTACTAATTCCAAAAGGGTTTCCTTTACTTTATGAAGGATATTTAGGGATCCCTACAAACTACCTCATCTATGGTAGAGCTCACAAAAATGTTCCAGTAGTAGTAACCACCCATGTTTTTTTGGGATGGACGAATTTAGGAAACTAAGTTGTTTCTTGATACTACTTTTTCTATTTTTTAGCATATGGATAAACTTCATGAGAGAAGAGTAATGTTTGGGAAATATATGATTTGTGGAGAAGATAAATGGTGGAAGGAAATTTTAAACCAGGATGATGAGATCCGAGATATGTTTTGGAGGGATTTCCATTCCAGGTTTTATGAATACTTTTTTACCGAGACTCAGAGGGCTGAGTGGACCAGTGAGTTTAGGTGTCTGGATAAGGGTTCTATGACCATTATGGATTATTCAAGATGATTTATAGAGAATATTTTCTTTTCAAAAATTACTTTTTATTGATCTATCGAGGGTGAGACGCTTCAAGGAATGTCTCAAGCATATTGTTTGATCACAAGAAAATGTGTTTAAATTGACGACTATAACTAAGATAGTGAATAAGGAACTTATTACCGACCATAAGATGAGGGAATATGGGGGTGCAATATAGGGTATAAAAACCCATAATCCTAATGGATTCTTTTCTATTGGTATAAATCAACATTACAAGGCTTATCATTAGGGGAATACCAACCATAATGTGAGTGTTGATAGTTCTATATTCTTTCTTCATTGAGGTAGATAAGAACATATGAAGTTCTAGTGTGATAGAGACCCAGTCGAGTGCCATGCATGGGGAGTGATGGAACTTATTCATAAATTTTGTTGTAACATCCATCATACATTCAATATAAGGTGGTCGATAGTAACTGTAGGTTCATGAGCAAGATTCACAGCCCCGTGTATGGTTGGGATCTAGAGTAATTCATGTCATTTTTGCCTCGGTGGTGTCTATTTCTGAGGAACACAGGAACCATTTGTATAGAGGTAGTATAGTGGGACTTCTCTAGGTAGAAATTTTTTTCACAAGGTTACCATTTAGTATATATTTATTTAGTAGAACATAAACCTAAGGAGTAGAGCACTAAGACATATATGGTGAGAGGTACGATCTTGGTAGCCTCTACTCTTGCATATTCTCTTTTCAATTCATATATTTCTCATAGAAATAATATATATACCTATTGTGGAGACCCTCAGCCTCATTTTTAAGTTCTTTGAGGGTGTTATGACACTCAATACTCTGTTTGGAATTAGATCACAGAGTGTATTCTAGTGTAGAGGTTCCCCGTTGATGTAGGTGGGCGTCACTTTTGAGGGTATTTTTCCCTCAGGGCGATAGGGGTTTAGGTCATACTTATAATAGACTAGATAAATTCTTATCATGCTTTTGTTGATTGTTATCATCAAAGGGTGAATTTCACATCACCTGTGAATAGGGTCTCTATTCACTTGGGTGAATGGGATGTCCATGTATGTATTGATGGAACTAAGCATTGTGAGTTAGGAGACTTCAAAATTTGTAATAATAGTTTATATATAGATGACCAAGGCACATAAAAGGCTAATTTCCCTCTATTGTTAGATCATTTTATTAATGTATTCTATAATTAATTTTTTGGTTTACCTCATGAGAGAGAGGTTTAGTTTTCCATTGAGCTAGTTCCATGAGTTTATCCGGTATCCATTCCTCCATATAGGATTTCTAATACTGAGTAGTAGGAGATCAAGATTCAGCTAGAGGACATGAATGAAATGTGATTTATATGAACTTATCTTAGGGTACATTTTCATCTTGTAGGAATACCTATTATAGCATTAATTCATTGTTATATTAGTTATGAGTATTTTTTATGTCGTTCGGGTGAAAGAATATGCAGACAATTTTCATTGCATTGATGAAATTAACTTTCCATACCAATGTGTTTTTTTGTTGCATTTATGGATTATATCCTGGTGTATTCTTATAATTAGAATAACCATGAAAATCATCTTGATATTGTATTAGATACAATTAAAGAGAATATGTTAAATGATAATCATACAATGTTACACTACTCGAGGGATAAAATTCACTTCCAGAGTAATATTATCATAGATAAACAAGTATCAGTTGACATAGAGTGTCATGAACCAGCCTCGTGACCCTGGTAACCCGATAACCGAGCCGGCCCGGACATAGCCCGAAGGGTGTTCTTGATTCCCACAGGTCAGCGACTATCACCTGGCATTGTACAATATACAATTGGGAATGATTTTTTCTACAAGAATGCAGAAGCAAAAGAAACAAGATGGCAGGCATATAAAAAAGAAACACCATTGGGAGTAATGTACTAGAAAAAAATGCATAAAAATCCCAATGTACTATAACCCAAGTACTAAAAGGGAAAAACAGTCCCAAAGTCCCTAAGGACACAATACACCAGGAGAAGATCAATAGAAGGATCCTCCTCCAATATATTACTTCCCTTTGATCAAGCCTGGAAGAAGGAAATCTACAAACACCCGAAGGAAAAAGTAGGGTGTGAGCCTAAGCCCAGTATAATACCCACATATATTATGTAAAAGATGCCAAATATATATTATCTAAATAAAATAATTCAATTTTCAAATAAATAGGTTTGGAAATTCAAAAGAATATTCTAACAAAATATTCTATACATTTTCAAAGAATGGAAATATATATTTTAATCAAAGGCTTTACAAACGATGGAATATTTCTAAAACAATGGCTTAATAAAAAAATTTATATAAAATAGTTTATATAAATTTGTAAGTCATGTAATGAAGTTCAATAGCATTGACATACATTTATATCTCAAATATAAATAAACAAGCGAGCAACATGGTCATCTGCCAGAAGGTACGATAGTATTAACTAGTTATAGGATTCCAAACTCTCTATGTGAACTCAGAAAAATGTCTATACACACTTCCCTATGATAATGGCCAAATGGGACTCTTCACTAACCCGTCGGGGATGTGACCCAGTGCAAGTATGTTTTAGAACGTTGTCGTAGCGTAGAGTGTATCCAAATAACTCACTATCTACCTATGGCTCGCATGCGCTCTTACATGATGGGTGAACTATTTTATTAATGCTTAAAATATGATCAATCCCAATATTCCATTTTTAAAGTTCCAATTTCATTCATTTAAAACCAAAATAGGTTTTATTCAAAACATGCTTTTTCACAAGATAAAACCAATGGGTTTTTATCAAATCATTTTAAGCCATTTTCACTAGCTTGAAATCCATTCAAAACCAATTCCATCATCAAAACATTTATTTCCATAATTAAATTCAACAATTTAATTGAAATAATTTCCATCAAATAGATAGTTTTAATTAAATAATTTAAATCAGTAAATTTCCATAAACACACCCAATTCAATGGAATTGGGGTTTTTCAAATTTCCATGCCAAAACCATTTCATATATCTCGATTCACTGGAATTGAGTTTTTATCAGTTTAATTAAAATAAAATTTGATCAGTTAAATTTAAAACAATAATTGAAATAAATATAGAAAATAAAATGATAATCAATTTGGTAAGTCGATACAGAACCACCTACATAAATGGTTTTGATGAAAACCACAACGGTCAAGAACACTCAAGAAAACCGGGTTTCTTCTTCAAGAACCTACCTTAGATCTATTCTCCTAGAAATATCAAGACCAAATCTCATCATATTTGGTATCCACACACATAGATCTACCCTTAACGGGCATAGATCTAAGAAACCGAGAGAATAGGAAATGTAGATCTACGTAAATATAAGAAATTGATCAAGAATGATGAAGAATCATCATATACTTCAAAAATCGGGCCTCGATTCACAAAGGGAAGTCTTTAGATTGCCCCCAGAATGATGGGATAACCTTCTCTGACCATAGAATAAAAAAAATCCCAAGTTATGGCTGATTAAATAGAAAAAAGAGGCACTTAGAGGCCAAAACATGTGAGATCCACAATATAGGGATCTCATTTTTGTGCCTGCATGGTTAGTTCGCACAGTTTAACAAACTGTGTTCAAGTTATGTGTTAGCTTCTATCTCAGCCACCCTCCATGCATGGTTTTTCCACACAGTTAGATAAACTGTGTGTTGCCTGTGCAGAAGCTACTGCCTCCAAGACCAACTACGCACGGTTTGGCCACATGGTTTAGACAACCCGTGTACTGCCCGTGCGACTTCCCCTTTACCCCAAAACAACATTTAATGTTCTCCTAACTCTCCCATTCATCACTAATTCCAAACATAGGAACTTCGAAACATCAAAGGTACCTGCAAACATAACATGATGTTACATATAGAAGGCGACAAATGTAGTATCCTAGATGAAATCTAAGATCATCTTTGATATATGGAATTTCTAAGGGATATATTGATATTACTTGTTTTTAATACCAGATATCTAATGATTTGTATCACCTATTACTATCTTGACTATGAATGGAGTTATTTTTGAATGATTAGATTCTTATGAGACAAACAGTTAGCAGTTGAAAGGGAGACTAACTTTAGTGCGAGTCTAGATTCTGTAAGAGTGGAAAAAAAGCTATAAAATATATTATGATGAATCGGATATTAGGATAAAATAATTTATGATGTAATAGGGGATAGTTTTTTTGTAAGATTCTTCTCTATTGAGGTCATATGAGAGGAACTACCCAACACATGATCTCGAGTCAGCCATTTTTTGTCATGAATTGTTCTTTTGGAGGATTTATTTGTTGGGAGAGGTTTTTTTATGTTCACAGACCACAAAAACATATGATATATTTACACAATGTGGCTCGAATTTGAGGCAAAATTTTTTTATATGATACCATCAATATTTTTGATATCAAGATTGTATAAATTTTAAAAAAGGTAAACGCAGTTGTCGATGCACTGAGAAAAAGGAATCAGATACCAGCTTCCTAGGAGGTGAGTAGAGGGTGGGAAGTTTTGGAATTATATTCATAGATACACTTGGAAGTGAAATATTTTTGAAGGAATACTTTTCAATCATCATTGAAAGTGACATGAAAACTTCTTGAAAAAGAGAGGATAATATATTTTTTTGATGCTGAGGGCATAGTTGTATGAGAGATCATGGAAGATTAGGATCTACCTCTTGGTTAGACCATGGGAGAGAATGAAATTATACCTATAGGTGGTCATGTTTGGGATCTAGTATACATTAATTAGGAGCTAATTGTAATGTTTCATACATCATATTAGTTATTAAATACTATTTTTTCCTAGATGTATCATGACATGTGTCGTCAATACTAGTGATCGGTTGTGAAATGGGAGGTAAATAGTTTTTTCCCGAGGTGTTCCACCCGTGAGTACGTGAAGATAGAACACCACTTATTGACTGGGCATTAATAATATTTAATTGTTCCAAAGTGGAAGTGGGATGATGTATCAATGTATTTAATGACATAGTTTTTTATGTTTTCTAGTGGTAGTGATTTAATATGGGTTTTTATGGAAAATCTCATGATGATATCCCATATTCTTTTTGACATGGGAGACCTTCTCAATAGATGAGACTGGGAGACTTTATATCCATGATATTTTTCACCTTTATAGGCTTCCTCATGCCATTGTATTAGATATGGACATCTCATTTACATCATGGTTTTGGAAAGGTATATAGAGGGATTTGGATACAAAAGTTATTTTGAGCATGGAATATAACCCTGAGACTAATGGACAATAAGAGTGCACCATAAAAATCTAGAGGAAATTCCTATAGCATGCATCCTCTATTTTGGGGGATATTAAGAGAGGAATATAACTCAGGTTTAAGTTACCTACAAAAATGTATACCATGAGACTATTGAGATGGAACCTTTTGAGAATTTTTACAGTATGCCATACTATTCACCTTTGTGATGGTTAGAGACAAGGTATGCAACACTAATCAGGCTACATATTGTGTAGGAGACTTAAGTATTGGTTTATATTATTTTGAAATAGATGGATACTCCATAGTCTAGACATAAATAATACTCTAATTTATATCAATGAACTTTAAAGTTCTAATTCGGGGATTAGGTCCTTTTACATATCTCATTGAAGCTAGTAAAAACACAGATTGAGATAGAGGGTAAAAATTAACTATGATAGGTCCGGAATTTTTAGATTCTGGAAAGATTTAGGGTCGGTATAATATCATTTGCAGTTACTTCATAGGTACCAAGACTTTAACAATAACTTTCATGTGTATCAGCTATATCCTAATCAATAAAAACCTTATCATAATCTTCATACAGATGAGGTTGAACTCTAATTAGACACTTCCTATGAGAATCATACTATTTGTATCTTTTATAGGAAAATTAAGGCTCTATTAAGAATGTATGTTCCTGTAGTATGTGTGATGCGGAAGAAAAACCATGTACATGATGAGACTTTTGAGTAGGAGGCCGACATACATGATTATTGGCCAGTGTTATTCACAGACAATGCATGACCACATAAGTAAGGGATGTAAGGGGATGAATTTATTTAAGGGGACAATATTGTAAGATCATTGGTTTTACCTTAAATTCTATTTCTTTATTAATTTGGTGTAACTCTTTGGTTTTGAACTAAAGTTAGTTCCCTATGATATCACAAGAGTTTTTGCTATTCTTGTGTCTTTTTCAAATCTCAGAAGCTTGTTTTTTAGAAAAATTTACTAGGAAACACTATTAGTTGAAACTATGCAACCCATTCTGCATGGTTAGGACTAACCATGCATGGTGGTCTAGTGATTAGTCCAGGTATACATGGTTTAGTGAAACCAATCCACTAGGTCCACACCCCCAAGATAGACACCTACAGTTTTTAGAAAAGGAAAATCACATGGAATGTTCTTGGTTTCCCAAATCATGTGTATGAACAATAAAATTTACCTATTAAGATAGTGAGAGAAACAAAATTGGTACATGGTTTGGACAATTGTGCGACCAAACAGTGTGATCCAGTTAAAAATGGTGAATTGAACAATTTTACCTTAATCTTATATTATAATAAAAACTATTCTACTCCTTTTTTCTAGCAATTAGGGATTCCACTTATCCTCCCATTTCAATCCTTATTTTAGGATAAATATCGGATTGGGTGCATATTCTTCATACATGCACTAATTAAAACACTATTCATCTCCTTAGATCTAAACCGATGAGTTGTTCATTCATATCATGCCTTTTATAATTTCTATTCATATCCATAATATAATGTTATTTGAATATAATATACCCTATTTTTAGAGAATTTGATTGTTTCTCCATTTCATTTTGATATGAACTATTTTTGGATCCGGTATTGGATGAGTTTTACACCACAAAAATATGGTAGGTGTTATATAACTTTCCCCTAAAGTTTGGGGTTTTATATAACTTGTTACTATTATTCCACATTCCAAACCTTCACCCATTTCCCCTAAAATTAATTAAATTTCATTATTAAATTTATTAAAACTTGTTCAAATTTCCCACTTAACACCATTATATGGTTGGAGGCCATTAACCTCAGCCTGAGTAACCCATGAGTTATTATCTTACCTAGTTTATGTGATTATCCCACCCTTAGGGTTTACTGAGGCTGGCATTATATTTATGATAATTTATTGTGTTATATGAGAAGGTTTATTCCCTAATTATGTGTGAATACATATGATTAAATGATTAAATTGTTAAATAAGAAAATTTGGATTGAGTTGGATGCACTCATGCTATGTGAATGATAATAAAATGTGTTATGAAGTGTGATGATAAGTTGATAATGGTATTATATTCCTTGAAAATTTTTACACCTCAGATCATGACTCGATTGGATCCCATATACATTTTTACTCTATTGATCCAAATTATGGTAGTGGATTAACTGTACATTCCTACTCCTCAGATCTTGATTCCATAAGATTCCATTGAAATTTATATTTCATTGATCAAGTTTACTTTAGAAGCTAAGGACATTAATACTACATGGATTTAGGTATCCTAGAATATTCTTGGAAATGTTATTTGGAGATTCTACTTAGGCTCCACCCAAATATTTATAGATTTTCCATAAATATGCTCCATAGACTCAATGATAATGTATTTGTTATTTAAACCATGGATCCAACCCTTTATAGGCCGACAATTAATTAGATGTAATATGCTATTTTGGAATCTTTATCAGGATTTATAGTGTCCTATGACTATGAGTACTTTGTTATTGTTCAAGTGGAGCCATGGTTGGATGAATATGATCACATCTTCATTTGAAATTTTACTTTTATTAATGTTATACCTATGATATACTACACAAATATTCATTGTTTATACATAGATTGGATTTGTTATAGGCATTGTATGTGGTAGCCTACTGAGTGTTATCTTACACACTATTCAGGTCACCATTTGGTACCCGGATTGACTTCATAGATGAAATTATGTATTGGGGAATCAACCCACTTTATGATTCTTTATTTGATCATTTACTAGGAGTAGGGGATCACAGGACAAAGATATTCTTGTTATTCTAGCTAGCCACAGTTACTTTTGATCCTTTTATTTTATTTTGATACATTTATTGTACTGTAAGCCTATTTCCATGTATTTCTTTCCATCTTGTATTGAGACATGACATTATCATTATATTGTATGGGAAAATGATTTTGGTTTGGGAATTTTTATTTATATCTGGAGGATTATCTTGTGTTCAATTATTTGATATTCTTCTACTATTGATTCATATGTTCCACCATTATGTCACTCATACATGAGGGTATAGTCTCCCAGCTGTATCACTCTATACCCTCATTGTATGTTAAAAAACTCTAGAATACAATGTGGAAAACATGAGGCCAAGTTACCCACTAGCTCAGGGAACCATTTAGTGTTTCTCAGTTCAGGATGCTACAATATTTATTTTCTAGGGAGTCTTAGACCTTGTAAAGGATGGATAGTGATTCCTATTAAAAAGGAAACAAATTTAAGGGAAATTTTCCTTTCTTTTAGGGATTTAAATTTAGGAGTTTTTTTAATATATTATTTTAATTAAAATTTTTATTATTAAAAACACCTTACAATTTTTAGAAGGTAAATCAAGATTCAAAAGATTTTAGTTTCATTTTATAATAATTTACCATGATTTTTAGTTTTTTATAATTATGTTTAAGATACATTACTCTTACCCAGTCATGAGGAAATCCTAAATGGAAATTTTAAATGTACCATGTTGTTTTCTTAATATTTTATAGTGATATTTAAATAAAACTCTTTAATTTTCAAGGAATTTCAAGTAATTATTCATTTTTCATCTACCAACAAACTATTTCGAAGAAAGTATTGAATCAAAATTGTATTCCTTGAAAATTTAGTTTTTTCCCACTGGATGGTTATACCCATATTCATAGGTACACAAACATATATACACAAGTATATTAAAATTTATATGTTAGTATATGAGTCTGTGAAATAGACAAAAAATGTATATATATATATATATGATTTTAATAGTGAATGTTGAAATTTTGGGATTTAAATGGGAAATAAAAACATGGAATACAATTTTTATTTAAGCGTATTTTATGTTTAAAATTATATATGAGGACCAATTGGAACCGAAAAAGAATTATCTGAGGATTTATTTGGTTTATAGAATTTGATTTTGAAAATAAAGATATTTCCTTGCAAATGATTTCGATTCCTCAAAATTTTAAGGCATGGTTGGAACTTTTAAATTGTTTTACCATATAAGTGAACACCTATATAAAGGTACTCAAGTTTATGGAGGGACAAATTTTGGCCAAGATAAACCAACATTTTTCTTTTTTAGAAAAAATTATTGCTTCTTGGGGGCTTCATCAGAAATAGTTGATGTCACTTTTTCCTAGTTTGTATTTTGTAATCACCTATTCTCCTCAAATTAATTTGTGTGAGCTTAGTCTAGGGAATCTCATTACTATGGATCTTAGAGGTTCATGTCCTCATCTTAGTCCTGGAACTCTCATATTTTTTTGGATTCTAGCTTCATTGAAGTGTGGGTCGGGCTACTTAGATTCATGCTTCCTCTCCAAAATCTATCAATGATGAAGGAAGTAGGAAATTGGATATGGAAGTACCTTTGTTTTTATAAGGATAATAACTTTTTAAAATATTTTCCTCCCCCACATATATATATGAAACTCGATATGGATAAACTATTACAGGAATGGGTTTTTGTTATAGAGGGTGGAGATTTCTCCAATTAGAAAATGTTACTTTTCAAAGATCCCTCTCCCTTACGTGCACATTATTAGAGGAAATAGAACTCTCTGTATGTAACGACCCAAAATTTTATAAATAAAAATTCATCTTGAACCAATATAAAGTCTTATTATGTAAAGTGGTTATATAAAACATATTCACTTCCTTGGTTTTATGTTTTTGGATTTCGAAGTAAGGAAAATAATTGTTAACTTTGCTAATATATCCTTTTAATTGTGATCAATTGATTTGTATAAATATAGGGCTTTAACAAAACCAATTTACATAGGAAAAGGAAGTGATGGCCTAATCGATTAGAATTTTTACAAACGAAGCCCAATTTTTTGAGCACAAAAAGGATGTGGCGTCACTGGGCTTCCCTCGGGACAAATACCAAGCCGAGCTTCAACACATTAAGCTCGTATGGAACCATCAATAGGAGAACTGGACGTTGATAGAGATTACCACCCATGCGATGTTATCTGAGCCACCCCAAGAGTCTGTCACCATCATAAACCTTACCCTTAGGTCATATACAGGTGTTCTAAGGGGTTATGTAACAAGACCCTAGAACTATGATTATGTTCATTATTATTTGTATATAAAAAAGAATATCCATTTATTTTATTTATTTTTACTTTTTAAATAGTTTTTAAAGAACAAATAGTATTTTTAGTTAATATTCAATTATAAAATATATTTTGATGAATTAATGGATTTTTGAATTAAATAATATTTTAATAAAATATTATTACTAATTTAACATTTATTAAATATAATTGATTGTATAATTTTTATGGATAAAATTGTGATTTTTATTACAATTTGAAAGTTGTTTTTTATCAAAACCCATGAATTTTCGATAAATGTTAGTTTTTAATTTAAAAGTAAAAAAAATAACATAATTATAAATTTATTTAGATAAAATAAATATTATTTTTTGATCATGACATCTAAATTATCCAATGGTGATTTTTTCATAATTTTCTAAGACAACAGATTTTTAGGGTAAAAATTAAATTCTATTTAATTATATAATGTTTCTATGACATCATAATGTCCCAATAGCTATGTAATAAAATATTATAAATATTGTTTTCGGAAAAAATATGTATTACCATCAAAATAATATTATTTTAGGTTTATTTGATTTATTTTACAAAGTTTTAGTGGACCCTCCAAGACATATGAAAACATTTAACTTTTTAAAATTGTTTTCCTTGAGATTGTGATTCACCTCCACATAAGCAGGCCTAATATTTTAATAATATAGGTAATCTTCCTTAGAAATTTTTTTTTCCAATCCCCTTTTTATAAAACCACGAGCAAGCACCATAGGTTTGTTTGTGGTTTTGATTAGATTAATGTGTGGTGTCCAAAACCTAAACCCACTCAATATCCCACTTCCTCTTCACTCAATGCCTTTGGAGCTCGACCAACCTCTTCCATCCTCTCTTAATAATTCTCAAATTTCTCCCCAAGAACCCAATAAGCCTCTCTCAAGACACTCCCATGTCATTGGGGTCATAATTCTAATTAAGGAATTTCATCATTTCTCAATTTTGTCCTATTTTTTATGTTGTTATGACTTTTTATTTTCAATTAAAAATGTTGGGGTTTGATTTCACACATCCCCCACACATCCCTCCTTATTTCTTAATGATGATAGACCACTTTATCTCTCATTAATTCCTTCCATTTACACTTGTTACCATGCAGAAATTCCGTAAGGGATTTCTCTCTCCTCGTTTACATTCAGGAAATTATTTTTTTTATGAATCTAAATTTCATTACATATTTTTTGACAACTATCTATATGACACCATTTCTGTCCATCTCATGTACATAATTTGAGAAACCCCTTTCTCTCTCATCAACTATTTTTATGAATTGTTTTGTCACATTGTTATGCTACTGAAATTGCACCGCGATTTTCCATGCCAAAGGCATTGTGTAGTGAATACCATGCCCATTTCTATACAAATAGAATTCACCATTATTCACATTTAATTATAGATTATGAAGTTTCATTTATGAATTCCACATTCCTTTATCATGGAATATATGATTATGTATAATTAATCCATGATCCATGAGGAACACATATTCATTAAATGTAATGATTAAGAAGGGTGCACCTGGATAGCCCTCTGATGAATTGGGAAAAGATTAGAATCATGATATGTCCAGTGAAATGGGGGTTTACTCATTATAATTCAACTACAATGAGTTTTTACTCATGTTCCATTTTCAATGATCCTTGTCTCATGCTAATATCATGTTAACTGTTGTTTCCAAATTTCCATGTTATGATAATCATGCTATATCATGCATTTATGTTCATGTATCTCTTACACTCCATTGATGTTCCTATTCCCTAAAATGTATTATATTCTTCATGGTATTACTTATTTACTCCCTTACTAGGATTTATATCTCACCCATTTCTTATTTGTGTCCTCAGGTTATCCAATCCAATGTTAAGTATAAAAGATTGAGTGTGGTCATGTAAAAGAAATTTTCAATAAAGATGTTTCGTTTTATGTTCAAAGTTGTTATGTAATGTTTTTTAATCCCTAAAGACACTATACCTATCAATCATAAATGTTTTATCATGTCAACATTTTATGCAATAAATCATGTTTAAGTTTTTAATAAATAGTAGGTTTGTTGTAATGGACTTCTATAGACACTATAAAATTTCCTCTACGATGGTAATTGTGAAGTCGACTGTGAATGCATACCATATGTCTCATGGTTCTCATATGAATCCATTTTAAGATGCTGAGGGTGTATTACTGGATAAAAATTTCTTTCATCAACATGTTCTTCTCTAGAGAATAGTGGTGGGAACTCTATAATTTAAAACACTGTGCTTGAGGACCGTGTGTCGACTGTCAATCTTGTTCTATTATCAACGATGATAGGTGTAGATCTATCATCTTAGTATTGTATGGTTATTCTTCGTGGAAATATTTTCCCTGATGTTTTTTATCTATTAAATAAATCTTTTACGGAGGTTCAAGTGTCCCCATCCCCCACCCCAAATGTCTATGTCCCTCACGTTTCCTCTTTTTCTCTTACCAGTTTGTGTTCTTTAGACAAGAAGGTCCCAATGAAGAGTGATCCATTTAATCATATGACAATTAATGAGGTCTCCGATTTCTTGAGATAGTCTGAGAAGGATATCTTCAAAATTATCCTTGTGTACCCTGAGAATATTCTAAATATGGATTTTCCTCCACAAGGTCCCCTTATATTCCCTTTGGGTATCTTATCAGGTTCTCCAAACTTGTCTACGATGTCTGAAGAACTATCAGGGGTGTGACGAGAACCTCGAGACAAATATCTATGGGGGATAAAGATAAAAGGAAAAACTCAACTCTAGTTACCAATAGACATGTTACCCCCACAAGATAAAATTATGTTTTCATCACTAATTTGATAGTGAAAGTTGGTTCTATTTCAAGCCTCATGACCAACATATTGATTATTCATTAATTTATTTTATGATCTAGAATGGTAGAGTTTTTGGTTTATGGAC
This sequence comes from Viscum album, assembly GCA_963277665.1. NCBI lineage: Eukaryota > Viridiplantae > Streptophyta > Magnoliopsida > Santalales > Viscaceae > Viscum > Viscum album. The sequence continues at coordinate 46,914,270 of OY728156.1, forward strand.
ATAGGGTGATTTCATCTTCAATAAAACATAACTACTATAGGTTTCTACGCTTTCTATACTTAAACCATAGAAACGGGTGGATCTCATGTCCTCCTTCATGGAGTGATTTGTATTTTATTAGTTAATGCATACAAGCACATGTAGTTCATTCATCGGGATTTTCTAGAACTGAAATGTATCAGTGGATTAAATGGAATCTTTAGAAAAACAAATCACTAAAAAAGTGATCTTAGGTACCTAGTCACATTCTTTACAGTTTTTTATAATAAATGAAACGTCGGTGAGAGAACCATACTATGGAAGAAAATCTCTGATTTATTACTAGGGAAAAATTTTAGAGTCCTCTTGCACCATGCCCTTTTAGTGGTGAACTTAAATAATAATTATTGAAGGATGGACATAGATATTTTCATGAAAGTCTTATTGATGTGTGAAGGTTTTCCTCATATGGTTCGTACGTCCACGAACTAACCAGTTACAGGATGCCTATTTGTGGAGCAGTTGATGTGACTAAGGAACCTAATGAGGTGATGAGTGGATCTCAATGAGACCCAAAAATTCCAATAGTTTGGAATAAATTAAATGCGATATTGTTTATCTCAAAGAGACCCTTCAACAAAACAATGATGATATATTGTTTATATTTATGACTGAGAAGAAAATTGAGATAGGAAAAATGATACTAGAAGATGAATTTGATTGCATAGGGAGTTCCAATACTCATTGGAAGTGAGTGGGGGACTGTAATAGAACTTCTTTCCATGCACACCTTTAGGAAAAGAACAGTTCTTGTAATATTAACATGGATCTATAATATGGGTACATTACAAATGAAATATATGTTTTAGTGATGATGGAACTAGACCACTTTAAAGAGTTGTTAGCGGGCCTAATATTTTTTGTTTATGGGAGACTGGATTCACTAAGAAAAATAGAATCATTAGAGTGTATACCAGGGTAGGAGGAGATCGAAGAGATTGTTTCTATCATAAAACCAGTTAGAGAGATTGTTCCAAATTGGTTTACATGTGCATTTTTTATCGATACTTGTGAGATCATTAAGGATAATTTCTGAGAGTAAATGTGAAATTTTTCTAAGGGAGGGGTGATTTAAAGAGAAGTATGTGCATCAAGGGTGATACTAGTTTTAACTGTTAGGCATATCAATTAAATTAACCTATACCACCCCATTTTTCTATGTCACTATATCATGAAACTAGATAAAATGTGACATTATTAAATAGATGGGACTATTTATTTCATTTTGAGGTTGTATCACTTTTGAAAGATGTGTTCTAACCACAACACAAGTGCCAATTTTTTATATTTTCCACGAAATAAACGGAATGATCAAATAGAATAAAAAAACATGAAAAAAAACATTGTGGACGTGAATCATAATGTTAGATTCCATTGGGAGGCTTGGAAGAAGATGGATAAAACCATTATTAAAGGTATAATTATGTTCTGAAATGTTTTAAAATCTAAAAATGCCATGCAAGACAAATTAGCATGGGAGATCATCGAAAGAAAGATGATATGAGAAAGGTTCATGAGAAATAGATACAGAGAAAAATGGAGATTATTGGAAGCCACGAAAAAAAAATCTGTTCTTTTAAGGAGTATTAGTGATCACATGGAGGCCATAAAAGATATGGTTTGGTGGGTGGTGGGTCACTGTGAGATTAAATTCTAGAAAAAGATCTAGGTTTGTGACCTCATATTTTATCTAGGATTTCATATACATGAATTTTTTTAGTGAATCATGTTTGTTTTTTGGATTCTTCATCTCAACCTTGTACAACCATAAAAAATCTATATTTTATAATATCACTCTATTTGAAGAGAAAAACAGTTGAATTTTTTTTCTTCCTCATTTGGAAAATTTTCTAGTTGGGATTATCATGAGTAAATATGTGTTACTAGTGATACTTATGGGTGGGAAATGACACCATGGTGATAATATATACCTTCAAAAATGAATTTCGCGGTGTGGTGATAGTAAAATCAAGCCTTACCTACCATTAAAAATATTCATGATCATGGGATTGTCCATGCTTACTATAGCTAGTGTTATACTCCTCTGAGCCATGAAACAACCCAAAATCTCTTATTCAATGGGGACAAGAAACATAGAATTTGATGTGTTCTTGGAAAAAAAATGAGAGTTTATGTTAGTGAAGATTCAATAATTCAATTCATAGGTTCTGGAATCAAGGTGACGATCAAAATGGAACTAAAATGAAGGAATGTAGCATAATAATTGATGTGGAATACTAGATTATCTAGGATATGAGAAACAAAGAAAGGGACGGTTTGTTTTACTCTACCTATTTTTTTAGGTGCATGTGATATCATTGGTGTCAAAAACATGGGACCCTCATTTGGGGTGGGGGACACTCTTTCTCTCTATGAAGGATTATTCCTATGGTGGTGAAATATTCTGATAGAAGCAAAATAAATTTTATGGGGAATTGGGTAAGATGGAAACCCCCAATTATGGGTTGGAATCTCAATGTTGATGGATCATCTTTAGATGAGAATATGGGATGAGGTGACCTACTCAGGATATAAGAGTCGAAATTATCATTTGATTTAGTATATACTACATTATGGTATATTTTATCCAAGCTGAAACAAGGTCTATGTTTAGTGGCCTTTCCATGTTTCATCGTTACAAAAATACTATTGTGAAGGTTGAATTTTATTCTAATATACTTGCTTATCTTCTCCAAGGCAAATCTTGTTTGGTTTGGCATTTGGATTACCTTATCAGGAAGTGTATAATGTTCACTTATTGGGGTTTTTAGGTTAGTTACACATGGGAGGATGTTTACTTTACTATTGATACATTGGTCAGAACGGGGATCCAGATGAGAGTATTATCCTTTATTTTTATAATTTATCATCCTCCAATAATTGTAATCTCATTTTCAAGGGTTATTTACTTAGAGTACACCACTCCCGTCGCCCATGATTTAATCATGTAAGGAATTATTCCCCTTTTATTCAATACTAAAAATATAATTTCTAGAAAGTATTTTTAGGGTCTCCTCACCTAATGTTAGGTAATTTTCCCTAGTTACATACCTTATATTTAGTAAAACTTGATGGTGCATGTTTTCATTGGTAATGCCTTCATTTCTAAACCATGTTATCCTTCATTAAAAATGGTTACATTAAAGCATATTGAAAATAAATTTTTTAAATAACTATTAAAAATTTAGTCTTTAATTTTTTATTTCGATTAAAATGTGATTTAGCTCGAAAATGATTTTTGAGTGATTTTTTTATGTAATGAATAAAAAATGAGAAAGTCTAAAAAATATTAATGATGTTTGATTTAATTTAACTAAATGAAGCCTATTTTAATTATTTTATAATGGACAAGAATAATAAGGATCCTTTATCTAAATTATTTTACATAGAGAGTTGTTACATGAAATTCTTACATAGGTTATTACTCACACCTATCTTTAATATTTTCAATTTTATGATTCAACTCATCTATTCCTGCCTATGGGAAACTAATGTTTTATTTGTTATAGGGTGACTTGTTGGGTAACTTGTTAGTATGATGTTGTGGTTATTTTGTTTAATTTTATTCGTTTTATGATATTGGAAACATAATAATTTTACCACATTCTATATATGACGGGTAACAATAACTATTGGTGGCCAAATAAAAGGAATCTAGTGATGGATATTCAGGAATCTTTTCCTTCCAGGTGAGAGAGACTGAGGGTGAGGATGTTTTTTTGATTTTATATTGTTTGAATAATTTAATATTCAATTGTTTTTTTATTTTTTACTATAATTTATTTTGTAGTGGACATCCAATGTATTGATGGGTCATACTAAAATTATATTTAATTTTTTACTTCTATTTTTCATAATTATTTTTATGGTAAAATAATTGACATTTTTAAATTATAATGAACAAGGTACTTTTCACTACCCTGGGTCTTTCATGAATGTGAATCAAGGACGTAGAGAGCTGAATCAGGCATTCAATGTAGGGACAAATCATTTTGGTTCATGAAATTTTTTTAACATAACCTAGGTTCTAAAGAGGTCCTAGCTTTTGGAATAAACTCTGTTATTTGAGGATTTATGTTAGATAGAGATAAGATTTCCATGATTGGAGGGGTGTGTGCAGTGACTGTCAATATATGTCTTTCTTATTCTGATCCTTCATTAAGGAAGGGATATCAGGCTTTGAGTCTTTTTGTGTGTGTTGTTTACTTATTTAGTGATTTGGGGTTGATAATGGGGAATGAATTTATGGTACGTGTGGTGCTCATAGAGTTTGGGAATAAATATAAATCCCGAGTACATGGTTTTTTATGCCTCTGAGTACCGATTGTACAGTGGGCACATAGTCCACCATGCTATGTTGCTAAGAAGTAGGTTGACAGTATCCCCCTCTTAAATTTTTTTTGTTGGATTTCTTTTGTTTTATTTTATTATGATCATTGTATTTTTTTTGGATAGGTTTTGTGATTTTATTTTAAAAAAACATGATTCTAAAATTGAGATTTCTTATTTTAAATTGAAAATAAGGTTTCATAAATATATCAAAACAAAAACACAGTTATTAGATTATTGGTAATTAGATTTCTTTAAATTAATAACAATTAAATTCAAAATGGGTTGAATTTGATTTATTAGTACGGTAGTGGTCTTTTTACTATGTTTTTGACATGTTATTATGGATGTATGTGGATGTTTTAAAATGTATGGATGGTTTCAAGAATAAATGTTATCATTTAAAATTGAAAGGAGGGATTTTAAAATATTATAGAATGATGGTAATGATTTGGATATTGATATAAATTTTTATATATTATTTTTGGAATTTTAAACTAATCTTAACGTATGGTCTTGGTCTCATCAAAGATAAATGTATTGATTTAAAATTGGAGGGGTTAATCAGTTTGAAAATTACTATTTTTCCAAATAATGATATTTACAAATATAAAATGGTTTATAAAATTATTTTTTATAGTTCCAACTTGGGAATAAAAATTAAAATTTACTTAATGGAAAAAAGGGGGTTTTTTGAGTGTTTTAATTTATTAGAAAATATATTGGCTCTTTTTTATTTATTTTCTTATGACTCCCAGAAAGGTTTTGGATGAATGGCGGTTAGTGGTTCTATCTAGAATATCCACTTCATGTGTTTTTGATGTAATCATTTTGTAGATTGTTGAAGGTTATATCTTTTTGAGATATTTCATTTTCGATCCAAGAGCGTATAGAGTCTTGGGAGTGGTCCTTCATTGTCTTATGTTTTAAGTGACCTTTGAATGGTTTGGTCTTTTGGAATTAAACTTTAATTCCTTTGATAGAATAATGATTACCTTAGATATATGTTGGTTTCAATGATATATTTGATATTGAGGGTTGGATGGAAGGTTATCCTTGCCATGTGATCTTGTTTTGGGTTGATAGAAAATGTAGTTTTTGGGCATGTTTATGGATGATCGATATAGGTGTTACCCTAAAATATGTTTTAATCAAACCAAAACATTTATTGTTCAGATGCTTTTACTGGGGTTTTGGTGTTTTGGGTATGATTCCCCAAGTTACTTCCTATTCCACCTATATTTTCTAGCTAGCATCAGTTAAAATTATTCAAACATATTTCATATTAGGTAATTGTAGTTGCATCTTGATTTCTCTCATTATTTAAACGTTTTTTCTTTTTTACGATTGGGGTAGTACTTATTTTTTTGAGACAGTTGTTTCTCATGGAACTTACAGAATTTTGGTAGTTTTCTTTTTGAATCCTTATTTTATTTCAATAGACATGATGATCCCATCAAATTTTTATTGGTTTTATTTATTCTTATTTATAATATTTATCTTTCTCATCCATTGGAATAATCAGATGCACATGATACTTAGTGTTTGAGTTCCATTCTTGTATAGTGTTGATGACACGATTGGAAATATTTTTTTGGAGGGATTATTTTTATTAAATATTAACCCTTTTGATCTTGTGTGTAATTAATTTTGAGGCTGAGTAGCATCACATGGCTAGAGACTCATTTTATAATTTTTTTTCTCTATCCCACCATAATGGTCAAATATTAATAATGTATTGTTTGATCCCCAATTCAAATAATTTTAATATTTCTTTTTCTGTGGGGTTTTTATTAGGATGTTGAGGTTGTTTCTGGTGGAATTAACTTTTTTCACTTCATTAGATTACCTTTGTGTTAGGGGTCCATTATGGATGTCTATGTTAAGCGAATTGTGAAATATTGGTATATCCCATTTATATTTTTTGGAAGAAATAATGAATTATTTGATGTAATTTCTATATATCTTCATGTTTTCCATATCGTCTTCCTAGTGTGGGGGTTGAAAGTCATTATTTTTGGATAAATGTTTTTATCCAAGGGAGTTTTGGGTGAATAAAGAATTATAGGGATGATAATTTTCATAGAACAATAATAAATTTTACTTTTTTAAATTATTTATTAATATTTAGCCTCATTATTGAATTTCAGGCTGGACAGGGTTAAAATTTTATTTTATTTTTGATTTTCATCATAGGTTCATAGTTGGAACACAACCTGTAGAAAACATGCACAAACCATGTAGAGGTGTCAATAATTTTCACAAAGCAAGAACATGGTTATCGAATGGTTTCCATATCTATGCACCCTTACCATGGGGGGTGCTCTAGAAATTCTAGTGTGGGGTGCACGGGTTGGAAAACCATGCAACCATACCATTCCAAATGATTAAGGGATTAATATTTTTATTTTTCCCTCCTTTACTATAATTAACTAAAACAAGTAAGGGATGTCTTCTGCCCCTATTTCCAGTGTGTTTCCCTCCAATATCCAGGGAGAGCTCAACCACATTTCCCTCCCCTATGTTGATCACTATCTCAATTTTCTATTTAATTTAATGCATGGTTATTCATCGTATAGCTTCCTTATTCTCTCTCTTCTTATTTCCTTTATTGAATACCCTTCCTATATTGTGTGGGTCATAACCAAACCCTAATCCATGTGGGGGTTTTCTTTTTAGTTTTTTTCAAATTTTAGGGATTTTAACATGTGATTGAAGACTAGTTCTTGAAAAATTCATTGAACATGGTGAATCTTTCTCCATTTAAGGTTTTTATTGGCTTTTTTCATACATTATATCTTAGATATATTTGGGGATTTTGTGAATTTTAAGTGTTTCATTATTTTCCAACGTTTCTTGGTGTAATATCCTCAATTTTAATGATAAAAAAACCCTATATTATTAATAAATTACAATTATTTTTCGAGAAAAGTTATTTTTAAAATACTTATATTTATTATGGATTTATAATACTTTGGAAGATCTATTAAAATATTGGTATATTTTATACTAAGTATTTGGAGTTATAAGATGAGTTAACTCAGGATTCTGGTGTCTATAGAGCCTTGATATTTATAAAAATAAAAATAATAAATAAATTATAAAATGAAAAGACAAATTTTTTTAAAATAAAATAACTACTAAAAGCTATCTTGTATGATAAAGCTAAGAGAACTATTAGGATTGGGATGTGGGGTTTACCATAGGAGAGATATAAAATTCATACATGTTGTGTGTTTAGTCAAGTCACTTGTAAGAACAATTTATTTAAAAAAAATTATTATATTTTACAAAAAGTATTCGAATATCTTACATATTGTGTCTCTTAGAAGATTTCAGATACCACTGTTTGTTCTGGAATATTTGGATTACCATATGCGAGGCATAACATTTGTCTGCATCAGGTGTTTGATTACATCTCACAAAAGGATAATAATAATAAAAATTATAATATTTTATTTTATTGTTAGAAACTATAAAAATAATATAATAATAATAATAATTATTATTATTTTGGTCAAACAAGAAAAATTAAAATATACTTCTGTATTAACAATTTTCTTTTAGTTGATATAATGAGCGTCCACATAAATTTATGTGATTTTTTAATTGTATCAATTAAATGATAATGTGTGGTTAATAATAATTTATTAAATATAATATGTGTTTAATAGTTTTTATTATTAACATTTTAATAGTTGAAATAATATGATATATTTAACAATAATAATAATAAAACATTTAATAATATTATTATTATTTTGAGAAAACAATAATGTTGTTGTGTATATTTATATAATATGTATATATAGGATAATTATACGTGTAAATATATATACATGTGACAATGTATATAAATTTATATACGATTATGTATATATATAGATTAAACATAAATGAATATATGTGCGGGAGCGTATATATATATGCAGGTATATATATATGATATATATATATATGAATTTAATATATATATATATATATATATTCTAAATAAATATGTGTAATATAATTAGAAATATATATGAATTAATTTTAATATTCATATAATAATGACTTTTAATAAGTATTTTAATGTGTCTAAATGAGGAAAATTACAGAAGAAAACATGTGAAGGTAATATGGCTGGTGCATGGCATGTTTTAATATTTATTAAATTGGAATAAATAATTTCATTAATAAAACTGACAATAATTAATGGAATTAAAGAAAAATGGAATGAATATTTACGGGAAACTATAGGAGTTGTGTAATGCCACAGTGGAAGATTTTTTCCTCCCCACTCACATTTTATCTCCCTCTCTCCTTTATTCTTTATTTTATTTTATTTTTTTCTTAAAATTTCAATAAATGATATGTTCTATGGTTTTGATTATATTGGAACACCTCTATTTTCATTGTGTTAATCTCAGTGAGAATAATATTTATTTTTTTTTTGTTTCTGAAGATAGTGAGATTTTGGTGGTGTAGTTAAACTTGAACATCCACTTCATCACTATTTAGTGATGAATTTGATTTCCAAAGTCCATTACCTCTTGGGTTATTGATTAAACGTGTTCCATAGATGATTGATGTGTTCGATTTTATAACATGCTTGATTTTGATCACATGTGTGTGTGTGTCCCATGAGACTTGTTGTGATTCCATTAGTTATATTAGAGTATCTCTTTTCTATGCTTGATTATTATCTCATGTAGTTCTTTTGGTGCAACATATTCATTATGATATATTATGTTATGTCTTATTATGTGATGAAATTCTATATATGTTACCATATATTGGTGTTTGTTAGTGGTATTTCATATAATTTGACCATCATGACTTATTTATCCTTTAATGGGGAGTGAGATGTTTTGTAACAATGGAAACAAAGTACTTGTGTACATGGTGGGGGTATGAGGTAGCCATGATGTCTCTCTATGGATGCATTAAAGGTATCATTTATTCAATGTATTTTTTCAGGTTGAGGTACCCTAGTTTCGACTAGAGGACACCACATGATATTATTTACTTAATGGATTCATGACACTAGTTGCAAGTTCACATGACACCATGAGGACATTGTACAAAGGCATGCTTGGTTTCCACTGACATTGATTAGAGGTGGATTCTGAGTGTGTCACTTGTCTATTCTATTACTAACACTTAGAGATGGATTTCGAGCACCATGTGTTGTTCGACTGTGATATGGATTTAAAGTTCCGTGCATTGGTCCACTCAGAGATGTGTCCTAATCACAATGTATTGGTTCATTTAGAGATGGATTCCATGATCCATGAACTCATTCATTTAGAGATTGATTCAGAGAATCATGTGCTAATCCATGATCCTTGAGACATTAAATGATCATATTTATTTCTGGGGCCGAAGAAGGCCTGACCATGGTTTTGGTTGAGACATAGATACCAGAATATTACAAAATTTTGGATTATATATTTATAATCAATATACATTGATTATTATTGTGACATTAACCTATATAATTGAGTTCACTTGGTTGGGGTATCATTTGTTTTATCCTTTTGAGCCATATACTTGTACACTACTTGGGTATTTCCGCACGCCTTTATAGTACATGACTAGAGATATGTGGAAGGGAAAGGGTCATGTCATTTATAACTATGTAGAGGAGAAATAATCTTGTTGCAGATTAGAAAAAACTCAAGAGGGACTTTATTTATTTATTTAATCCACTTATTTTTACATTATATATTCATTTCACTTTGTTATCCATTATTTATTATGTGACATGTATTGAAATTATTTAGTATTCACATGTTTAATATTATTTTTACTTATCACATTTTTTAGTTCTTCTTTTCACTATAATGGAGGGTATTGCCTCCCCATAATTCCCCTTAAAAAACCTCACTTCTATTCATCACCCTCTGGAAAACGAGGAGTTCATCCAGAGGTCATGTGGAATTCCATCTCAGACTATGTGGTTTGGGTGAAAATATTAAACAATTGTATTAGGGGAAAATGATTCCATATCTAGTATTTTATATTTTCCTTGATTTTATGACTGGATAAATTAGAATTATGATGGTTGGGAATCAGGTAGGGGAACTATGGTAGTGTCTGATCAGTATTACAAAGTGAACCACTAAGTTAACAAAATGTGAGAATTTTATTATATAGTTGTTTGATGGTTTATTTGATTAAATTAAACCTAGTTGAAACACATTTTGTTGGTATAATTATTTATAGTATTTGGTGCAAGTTCATGCATCATGTTAGTAAAGTAAGTTCACATTCAATATATACATATTTATTGCATTAGTTATATCTGAAATATTTAGATGTCTATTGAAACTGTGATATCTTCCTTAGTGAATTATTTGTGAATTCAATATTTGATATTGTGTTATTATATGTTTTAGTGCATATATGTTTATATGACTAACATGAAGATCTTCGTAATATGAAATTAATACTTGAATATACAGTAAGTGTTTTGTGTGTTCCCTTTAATGAGCTCAAATGGAATTAGAATTCTTTTATCATAAACTCCTATGTGGGAATTAATTTTTTTAGTTAAAAATGTATTAACATGAATATAGAAAATACTATTCTAGGGAGTAGTGATACTATGACCTAAAGTGCTTCTCGAGAATGAGAAGAATCACATCGAGTATTATTATAATATCCCTAATTTTAAATGATAACATTTTTTTAATTAATTATGAGTATTTTTTTCTATAAAAATTTTATTTTTTTCAATAGTTGTATTTATTATGGATTTATGAAATTGTAAAATCCCTCTTAATACTTAGGAATGATGTATGAAATTTTTTTAGAGATAAGCGTTGAGTTTTGTTAAGATTCCATAAACTATAGATCCATCATATTAGTAAAGAATATTAAATATATTAAATTATTTTGATGAATATTTTTATTAAAAAATAAATTAATTCCAAATTATGCCTTTTATACGAAATATAATACAACTATTAGGTCTAGGATGTAGTTTTTTATCAATGCGCGACATAACATTTATTCACATTGTGCATTTCCCCAAATCATATAGGAGGAAAATTTATTTAATATTTTTTTTTATTTTTCCAAAAAATAGTGATATATATCTAGAATGGTGACTCGTATAAAATATATGATACAACCATTAGGTCTGGAATATAGGGTTTACCATGGAAGGACATAACTTTTGTACGTGTCAGGCATTTGATGAAATATCACTTATGAGTAACAATAATTGATATATAAATAATTTATTCGGTATCTAGAAATAATCATAATAGATAAATTGATATTATTATTATTTTTCTTGAAAATAAATAAAATGAAAACATACTTTAGTAATTAATATGTTTTTATAGTGGAAATAATGATTTGCTAAAGTAATTAATGTGATTTTATTAATTACGACAATTAAATGTAATTATGTTGTTAATATTAATTAATTAAAATCATTGACATTTACAAGTTTTTTTTAAAATGGTAACATTGTACCTAATGTGAGTTATTTAATGATAATAATAAAATATAATAATAATAATAATTATTATTATTTTATGGAAATCACTATTGGTGAGTATATATATATCTATATAATGTGTGTATATATATTGAATAAATATACATGTAAATATATATACATGTTTTGGTGTATATATGTATATAGGGGTGTGTATATACACATACACAGGTATATATATATATAACAAGTATATATATAGGTTAAAAATAAATGTATATATATGCGGTTGTATGTAGATGAATATATACAGATGCATATATATATGTGATGTGTGTATATATATATATATTTGTTTTTAATATAATATATATATATGTGTGGGTAAAATAATTAAATACATATAGATTAATTTTGATATATATTTAATGATGTATTTTAATAAATTGTTTAATGCGTTTAATTTAGGGAAATTAACCATGAAAATATGTGAAGGTATTATGGGTGACACAATACATGTTTTAAGAGGTAGTAAATTGGAATAGTAAAATTGAGTAACAAAATATAGAAATATTTAAAGTAAATACTGAAAAAAGAAATAATTATTTATGGGGGATTGTAGGAGGAGCGTAAGGCCACGATAGAAGAATTTTTCCTCCCCCCTCCTGTCTATATATCCCAAACACTCCTTTATTTTTTTTTTATTTTTATCTTCAAAATTAAATATTTGATATCTTCTCTAATTTTTATTAGATTAGTGAAACATTGATTTCATTGGGTTTATGTTGAAGAGCATAATTTTAAACATACTTTTGATTTCGATGATAGTGAGGTTTTTGTGGTGTAGATAAACTCGGACATCAGCCATCATCTATAGTCGACGAAGACATTTATTTAGAGATATCCTTACATCTGGGGATATGGTTTACATATGTTTTTATACATGATTTATTTGTTATATTATTTGATATAATTATAGATTTTGATCACATGTTGGTGAGTGTGCAGCCAATGAGACGTGTTATGAATCCATTACTGATATTAGTGTATATTTTTTCCTTGATTGATTATTATTTCATGTTGTTATGTTGCTTTTATATAATAATGAGGATATATTATGTTATGATTGCTTGTATTAAAACTCATTATGTTTGTCTATATTCCTTCGGGGTTTTTAGTGTTATTTGAGACATGTGGACCATCGTGACCTATTTATCGATTAATGGGGGTGTTTTCTACTTTTGATGATGGAAACATATGACTTTGGTATAGGGTGGGGGTATGAGGTGCATGTTCCAATGACACCATGAATACTTCATACATGGCCAGGATTGGTTACTACCAACTTATATGAGATATGTATTTTGAGTGTTTTATAGTTCAATGGTCTTACTAAGACAAAGAAAGGATTTTGAGCACCTTCTGTTGGTCTACTCAATGATGGATTCTGAGCACCATGTACTAGTACCCTCAGAGATTTATTCTATGTTAAATGAGAAATTTCATTCAGTGATGGTTTTAGAGAACCATGCACTGGTCACTTCGAAGATAGATTCTATGTACTATTTTTTGTTCTATGATTCATTATAAATTATATGATTATCTTTCGACAATTATTTGAAGCAGGTATGACCAAGGGTTTGGTGAAATCACAGTTAGCTCACTACCCTACAGTTCTGGATTGTGTGGTACTTCTCAATACCTATTTTGTTATTATTGTTATTATTATTATTATGTAATAAAGATGTACACCTGATAACACTTGGTTTAGGATGCATTAGTGATATACTATTGAGTATTTTAGTCACACTCAACTAGAGTATTTTAGTTCCCCTATATATTACATTACTAGGGATCTGGTGAAGGGAAATGGTCTTATGGTGTCCAACTATATAGAGGAGAAAAAAGCTAGTAGTGGACTTGGTTGGAGTATAGAGGGATTTCAATTTAATTATTTATTTCATCCATTTCTTTGAACATTGAACATGATTTCCACTCAAAAATAATCTCTTTACTTTATGACATGTATTCCATTTATTTATTTTCCACATGGATACTCTGATATTTATTTATTATATAGTTTTTTTTCTTATATTCACTATGATGGAGGTCATAGTCTCCCCTTGTATCCACTCAAATACACTCACTTCTAGTCATCAACCTCTGGCATTTAGAGAGGTGCGCCTAAAGACATGTGGCATTCTAGATCAGACATAGTGGTTTGGGTTAGGATGCTGTACTTGGGCCTTGTCATGGTGGGATAACAGCTCCATTTTCAAAAAAAGTGAATTTCTGGTAGGTTGCACCTTTTTATAGGATTTAAATTTAATAACCGAAATTTCATTTGTTTTTAATATACTATTTTTAAATAAATTAAAAATATAAAATATTTCTAAAGTTATTTGATATTAAATCAATCTACACATGAATTTAATTTCAACGTTGAATGTTTTCCACTAATTTTATGTTTTTTTAGAAAAAATTATATAAATTACTCATTGATAGTTTTTAAGAAATACTTGATAACCATTATAAATGTCTAGTATTGTGTTCTAAAAATTTTCTTGAGTCATTAATGTGATATTTAAATTAATATCATTATTTTACATAGTATTTCAAATGATTATTTAAATACCAAGTACCCAAAAAACTATTTCGTTGTTTGTTTTGAATTAAATGGTTGTCAATTAATAATACATTTTGTCCCAATTGAAGGTCATCCCCATATAAATGTGTATGCATATATAATTGTATATATGAACAAATTCATATGTGACTGTTTGTATTTTTTTAATAGAATACATATCTACATATATAAATTTATATATGTTTAATGGTTAAAGTTTGACTTGATATATTTAAATAAGAAACTCAATTGTGTTTTTAAATTGACATTTAAGCGGATTTTATTTTTAAAATAAATTTATAATTCCCACTTGAATCCTTTAAAATTTATTTTCATTATTTCTTTAGTTTTTGGAAACGACATTTGAAATGAAAGATGTTTACTTCAAAATTATTTTCAGTTCTCAAAATTCCATGGTCTGGTTTGTAATTTTTAAATGTTTATCTTATAATTTCACACCTCTATCGAATTACTATAGTTGAGGGTGTTTCTTCCCATATATGGGGTTGAGAGGTGGTCTTAACATATATGGTGTCTTATAAGAACTCATGATTAAGATGTTTTATTTATTTCTTGATTCCTAACCTCCTATTTACTATTTTCATGGGAGCAATGGTGTCTTAGTGGGAGTTTCTAGAAAGTTAAAACTTATTCTTGAATAAATGAGCTTGACCCCTAACATTATAGAATTTCCATGGCGGTATGTTCCACCAGTGAGGATAGTTTAGAGTAGTCGGGTTTTTATAGACTATGGATCACATCAAGAGTCTAATATATAATTTCAAAGCGAGTATTTATAGGTTCTTATCATTTTATGTTTACTATTTTCTAATGATCACATACATCATATTTCTTTATATTTGATGAAATTAATTTTCATTTACTATGCATTTATTTTTAATCCAATCGTTCCTTCGTAAAAAATGGTTAGCTTAAAGTGTACTAGAAATATATTTTTTAAGGAATGTTTGAAGAGTTAGTTTTTAATTAGTCATTTTGATAAAAATTAAGGTAGACCAAAAAAATTTTTTTCTAGAGATTTGTTTCATATAAAAAAAGAAAATTGAATGTTTATAAATGATTAATAATGTTTTATTTTCTTTTAATAGACAGATTTTTATTATTATTATATTTCAAACTAGAATAATAATTATCCTCTATTAAATATATTTTACTTTGATACTGTTTACCTTAAATTCCAACGGATTTTATTTATCACTACTATCTTTATCATTTTAACATTCATATTTTATCCTATAAATTCTTGCCTATGGGGCACTGAGGTTCTATTTATTGGAGGGAAATGTTTTGATTCAAAAGCATGTATGTTTTTTTGGTTGTTTTATTTTATTTTAGTTTCTTTTAAAACATTGGAAACATATAAATTTTATTGATTTCTATGAATTATATGCACCTATAAGCACTGGTGGCCAATGAAAAGTCATTTGGTGGAGGCCTTTTGGGTGTGCTTTACTTGTAGGTCTGGAGGACTTGCATGGGGGAGAGTTTTGTTTTATTATCTACTACTTTTATATTATGTTGTTTGTTTATTATTTCATAAATTTTTCTTTTAAAATGGATGTCCCATGTTTGAATAGGTCATGCAGAAATTTAATTTAATTTATTTTGTTCATTTTTTAATTATTTATTGGAAAATTAATTCCCACTGGTTATTTATGATTCCCATAATCCATATCGTCACCACAGGGTGATCATCAATGTGCATCATGGATGTCGCTGGTTGACGTGGGTGTCTAATGAAGGGATTAATGTTGGTTTGTGCCAAGTAAAAATTGATATATATAATTATCAATAAGTGTAATTATATTATAAACATATTTTAATAAGTGGTAAATATTTTTTGAGAACAAATATAGTCACCCTAATACTAAAAAATTAATAAAATGAGTATATATTATTTATAAATTTTCAAATAGTGGTAAAAAATATATTATAATACATAAATATCCTAAATAAATATTTTAAATGAATATCAACATAACAAAATTTATTACTAGTGGTTTTAAAAAATTGTGTTTTTTACTTATGAAAGAGAAATTCCCAATTAAATTCTCGATGAAATATAATTAATTAAGTGACATGATAGTAATTTTAAATAATTAATACATAAAAGTTAAAAAAAAATTATCATAATAAATAAGTGATATAATTATTTTTTAAAACATAAATGTAGGTTGAAATCATAAACAATTAAGAATAAAATTATAGAGTAAAAACTTAATAACCTTTAAAGAAACATTCATCAAAATTGATTTTCCTTAAAATAAATTTTAAATGAGGGTCATGAATTGGTGGACTATGATTATATACCAAAAATAACATAGTTAAAAAATGATATATTTCAAAACAATTATGATAATCATTAAAAAAAGTTGTTCTTGTTTTCTGTATTGAAACCATATTACTTAAATTATATAAGAAAAAAATACTCACATAAGTGACAAAAAAATTACATAATTAATCATAAAGTAGTTAAATGATGGGAAAATTCATAAATAATAATTTATACAATCAATTTTTAATAGTAAATATATATTGGAAAAAATAATTCAACATGTGTAATAAAAAAATTCAAGAATAAATCTAGAAGAACATATACAAAACCATCTATCAAATGTGACTAGTGTTATAAGAACTTTTAAATTATTTATATCAAATAATGGTTGATAATTGAATCCTAAAATAAAAAAATATAAAAATAATCCATTTGATAATACTCATCATAAATATTTTGACAAAACTAGTTTGTTTTTTATACATTTAGAAGTCATAATCACTTATATTGATGAATTCAACGGTTTTAAAAAGTGATAGTAATTAAATTCAATATAAATCAAGTAAATAATGGTTAAAAAAAGTTATACTAACTAATTTCTATTATAATAATTTAATATTAACTATATAAAACTCATAAAAAAAATTGTATCAGTAATAAAAAACCCCTATCATTAAACAAGGCCTTTTATATATCACATATTATTAGAATTTTTAAAAGGAATGATGTATTTTTTATATTCCTAAAAAAACTCTCCCTTAAATTTCTAAGACCACTCAAAGAAGTGATAGTAAATTAATTGTTCCATAATAAATCATAAAATCATTAAATTAAAAAATTTTATTATAATTAAAAATATCTACAAATATTTTTAATATTATTATGTTGTTTGAAAACATAATTATTTATGTTATATAAAATCATATGTATTATGACAACTAGAAATAGTTATATAGAACACTTAGTTATAATTTTTCGGTATTATTTATTATTTTTAATAATTTATTTCAAATAAATGATTTCACAAAAATATTACAATAAAACCATATAAATAATGATAGTTTTGATAATAATGATGCTAAAACGTTGAAAAAATTATGTTTTGATAGTTCATTTTATGAATAAACTATGATTTAATCTCTACAGAAAAAATAACAGATATGTAAAAAAAGAACTAATTATAAAAATTAAATAATGAAAGTAAATATTTAATCCATAACATGTTAAAAAACTCATACATTTTGCAGATATTAGTAATACATTGGATTTCAAGATCAGGAAAAATAGAATCCATTGGAAGGAAAATAGGCATCCCTTTAATTTTCTCATAATAGAGTATCATGGTGTCTATAATAATCCATTTGAATAATAATTTCCATTTCATTATAATATCATATAAGAATAATATATAAAATATATTCAGCTATAATTATAAGTGTTTGAAAATATAATTAATGACCATGAATAAACCACCACACCTATGATATATATCACTCTTATAATTTCCATGTTTTAAAAATTAAATTAAAATAAATGAATGGTGATAAATAAAAATAGAAAAATTTTATCTTGTAAACATTTTTTCACAATATTAATGTAAAATAATATTATATAAATAAAAATATAATGGTAAATAAGGATATTAAATGTAGTATATATTATACACAAAAATATATCTTTGTAAAGATTTACACACAAATGTTTACTCGAACATACTATTCATATGTCAAAATTCTTCATCAATTTTATCTACTATCCTACTAAAATCATAAAATTTAGAACTATAATGATATATATTCCAAAAAAATATCAAATATAATATATTGGATATTTATTATTAAATTTAAATTAATGCAACAAATAAAATTTTTGGGTTTTCTTAAGAACATGTTGTGGCCTGAGAGTAAAAAACCAAAGTCACCATTGAATACCTATATCCAATACATCACTATTATATTTTATTATTTTATAACTTTTATTTATTATTATTGTATTGAAGATGAAACTAAAAAAACCAATACATTGAATCTTTATGGAATGTTTCTTTTGGAGGGAGTGAGTTTCTTTGAAACATAAATTTAAATGAATATATGTAGTAGTGGTGGAATTTTCATAATCAATGGACCAATTTCCTTTTATATAATTACTATAGTAGAAGATTAATTTTATACTTTATTGATTAATATAATATATATTTAATGCATATTAATTCCAAGAGATATTTTATAAAATCTCTCGGGTGAGGAAAAATATCAATAAATTTATCTAGTTTTTGGAGGCATCTCCAAATTTTAACCACAAAAAAATTTCAAAATATAGTTAAATAATAAAAAATTTTATGAAAAATATTAATGTATTAAAAACCAAGTATGAAAATACCTTTAAAATTCATTTTATTTATTTCATACATTTTCATCCAAAATATAATGTGAATTATTAACCTTATTTTATAAAAAACTAAATTGATTCTTTATATATCAAATATGGTCCTATTCATCATCAGATCAATGTTATTATATGTTGATTAAAAACATTTTAAATTTGTAAATTACCTACATATGACACATTTTTTAGGGAACCATGTTTTTGGTATTTTTTTCTAATAAAAACTAAATATTAAAATAAAATTTATACATGAAGACCTATGTTTTGTATAAAGTAAATTATCTAATAAATAATCATTAATGTTTATATGTAAAAAGATATATAAGTAGTTTTTTATATATTATTCCAGATATATCGATATTTGTCTTATCAGCAATGATAAATGTTTGTGCATAAGTGTTTTCTAATTCATCATTGGAAAAGTGTTTTATTATAACAAATTTATGCTCTATTTGGAAGTACTTATTTGAAATTAATTATAACACTAATCAATTAAAATACTTTTTTTAATAATTTGTTATAATTGTTCCTTTTTTGAAAAAATACCTATAATTAAGTAATAGAAGAAAACCACTTATGTAAGAGGTAGAAAGTTGCCATTTATTTTTTTTTTTAAATAAAAAAAACTTAGAGAACCCTATCATAATTAGTTAAATTTATAAATATTTTTCAATAAATGCAATCAAAGAGAGGATTGATTAATATTAAGTAATTTTTATGAATAAAATATTGAAAATAAAACGAAACTTGATTTAAATAACTTGTTATAACCAATTTTTAATAACTGCATACAAATATATAATTATTAATTTTTTAAAAATAATGTAATAAATTCAAGCCATTAATTTCCTAAATAGTGAATATTATTTAATTATCCTATCATGTCCATAAAACATGTTAATAATTTCCTGACACCTTCAATAACCATTATAACTATAACTATTTTTTTCTATTTGTTTAGAAAAGGAACTGAAAAAACCTAGTATTCTTGATAAATTATCAATAAGGTAATTGATGTTTTATTTATACTTTTTAAAATTTAAATGAAATGAACTGTAAACAAAATTATTACTATAAAATGAATTATTATAATTATAATCATCAAAAAATAGATTTCAAACAAGTATTATAATCAATTACTTTTAATTCCTTAAATATGACTCTACATTGTATCATTTTTTTAATTTTGTTCCATGATAGGGACTCATTATTAAAAAAATTAAATGAAAACATAGTTTTATGAAAAAATATTAAATATTTAATTTTCATCCGCTTACATGAATGAAAACCCAAGGGCATCGTTTGGTTGTTCAAGAGTTAGAATTTGATGTGGTTCTTGGACAAACCATCTAAATTTGGATCACATCAAGGTGTTATGGGTATTATTTTGGTTTATAAATTGTGGCTATGAAATTATCCCTTGCTTGGGGATGAAATTTTGTAGTTGGTAGAAGGATAGATATATTTTGAAATGGTTATTTATTTAGTTGGAAATATGGAGGTATTTTATAATGTTATTGAAATTCTAGAAGTTATGAGTGATTACTAAAAGGGTACAATCAATTTTTATGATTTGCTATGACTAATATGGGAGTTGTTGTATATTTCGATAAAATTTGAATAATAATGTGTGGAAAAACCCTAATGATCAGTGGAAAATCACTATGGGGGGGGGGGGTTATTATGTGATTTAAATTTTTATTGAAAATTAATAATGAGGAAAAATTCGCAAAATGTTGATATTTTTACTTTGATCACTATCACATGCACAAATTCACATTCACAATAGAGAAAAATATTTCAATGTTCACCTACCAAAATTAGAAGGCTAATACATTAAATGATTTAGATTCACTAAAGATCATACATTCGACATGATTTATGTTGTGGGTCATAAAAGATCACATTTTAACTTATAAATAATATTACATATATGTATCATGATTTTAAATCCCCAACATTATCTGATATATCTCTCTTGAAATAAATATAATTTCATCTATTACTTGTGGTACATGAAAACCCAAGTCTAAAGGAACTATAATATAGATTACCATTATTACCCATTGATTCAATTTATAGAGTAAATAATAATAAGGATATTTTTTTTAATTTATGCATACATATTTTATATAAAAAATATATTTATAAATAATTATTCAATTTTTAGTAATGTTTTTATAATCTTAAGAAATAAATTTTCCTAAAAAATATTGTTTTTTAAATTTTCATGGGAAAATAATATAATTACTGTCACGACCCCTCCCTTAGGGCCCATGTCGTGACTACCCCAAGCCCACCTTCCATAGGCCAGGGGCAGGCAACTAGCATCGATAGGCTTAAACCCCAAAACTGGAAAGGCATTGCCTTTATAACCTGTAAATGCACACAACAAGATACGAACACAATTAAAGACTATATAACAAAAAGAGTGTGTAAAATAAGAAAAAATTGCCAGAAAACAATACCAACTGGAAATTACAAGAAAACTAAAAAAGTATAAGTAAACTGAAACAGGTCCTATGAAGTCCCACCAAGGATCCTACCTAAAGGGTAGGTACAGCTCTCGAACCACTGTCTTGGTAGTACGCCTTGCTAATGTACACTTCCGAGATACCTCCAATCGTAGTACTCTCGTCCCTAGTCAGCATTGTCCGTCGTCTACACCAAACACAACAAGGTGCGGGCGTAGCCCATGCAGGGGTGAGTATAACGATACTATTTAGGGACCCCGAGACTCTTGAAGGTCTCACAAACCCACAAAGGATAAACCACAAAGCATGAAAACATTTTAAAACCCTACTTAGTTATATACCAATACATATACCTAAGTTATCAAGAATACCCATATCATTCATAAAGAAACACAAGGCCCAACTCTTAGCCTAAAGCTCAACTATTCCACAAAGGAAGGAATACCACAAATGTAACACCGCAAAGGTAAGTAACCCAAAGGAAACACCACATAGAGAATACCAAAATGGTATCAACCCAAATCTAAGTACCACCATGTTATTCCATAGAGAAGAATACTAAATGGGTATCACCATGAAGGTAAGTACCACAAAGGTACACCACACAGAAGATTACCACAATGGTAAAGACTTATCTCTCAACTGGTATAACATAGGTACGATAGTAAAGATGATTATATGTAAATACTGAATCATCTTACTCTATTAATAGGCAGAACCACTTTGGATCCTAAATTATCAGACCCACGTAGGATCCTAGTAATGAATACACACGAAGGATCCTAGAGTAGTCCCACATGGAAACCTAGATCGGATCCATGTGTGACCCTCAATCACAAACCCAAGAAGGATAATGAAGCACATACACACATTAGATCCCTTTCTCATATTATATCCAGCTATAGGGTTCTCCCACTAAGCTCTTTTGATTCTGGGAGGATCCATCCTCAAGCCACAGTTTGATACTCTGACTTCCATAATGTCCCAAGAATATGTATCTCAAAGGAACGCCATGTAAAAGTGGTCTCAACGCATTAGACAATGCATCAATCGGATGTCCAGTCTGCAATTTATTGTCTTTTTAGTCCAGAGGGCCCAGTTGGATTCATGTTTGACCCAACCCTGCCATACCCCAAATTTATAAAAATCTCATGTGGGGTATACCAAAAGTTCCGTCTCTATCCATGGCTTCCAGTTCTCTCGACGGTTCATCAAACGGACTCCTGTAGCTCAAGATATGACCTAAAGAACGAAAAGGGTCGAAGTTCGTCTAGGTCTGGCCCAACCCGGCTTGGGCTGACCCGACCTGGTTCGGGTTGACCCGGTCCAACCCGGGTTTGGCCCAGGGTCCGAAACAGCCCAATGGGTCTGGCCCAGCCCCCCGCCCCCCCCCCCCCTGTGGTAAGGCAGCCCGCCGCGGCTGGTCGGACTACCAGCCCCCTCCTCTTCACGGTGTGGTCATGCGCCCTGCCTTCACCGGCGAGTCGGTCGCCCTTATCTCACCATTATAGCACAAGGCTGCATATCCTGCACACTGGGCGACACGGTCATGCTCCACTTTCCCATTCATGCGAACGACTGGAGTGATGGCCGCCACCCTTGCTGTGCCCCGGCTGACAGGCCACGACTCTTCTCTGGCGGCACGGTTCACCACCTCCTTCTTCACGGCTGGCCGCTGCTCCCTTGTCCCATAGGTTACAATCTTCGGCATGGGTCTCCATCCCCCTCCATTGCGAAGAACACATCAAAAACCTCAAAGGATTGCGGAGAGTTTTGTCCACGTTCATTTGGCCCATGCTCTCAGCTTTAGGGTGGTAGTAAGCAACTCAAAAATTCTGGAATCACGAAGAACATCGAGAACGGGTAAAGGGGTATTCATAACAACAAACCCCACCTTGATGGTTATTTAGGAGGAGGCAAGAGGAAGAATATGATGTTTTTGAAGAGTCGGCGCTCATTACCTCCGCAAGGCACTTCCAATCGGGGCTCGGGGTCAGTTCCTCATTCTTCGTTGGAGAGGCGTTCTTCGTTGGGAGCTGTTCTTCATTAGAGAGTTTTATCCTTCAAATTCCCCCCTTACAATAATTTCCCTAAAAATAAAATTATGATCCTACATAAAATAATTAATAACTCTAATAATTAATTTATGTATACACATTTACTTAATTGGGGTGTTGAGAGGTTTTCCCCCATTAAGAAGGGTTCGGGTGGTCCACACCTCCATAAATCTAACAAAGAGGTTTCAAAAGAAAAATAAAAACGTTAAATAATTTTTATTTTTATTCTCCCATGAATAAGTGAAAAACTAACTTGCACCCTGGACCTACTATGGTCTAGGTGAAGGTATCCTTAAGCGAATACTTGTGGTGCGAGTTCAACGGTGTCCTCAGATTTCAATTCCGATAAGCATTTCAAAATTTACAAAAACCCACTTTCACGTTTACTGAACGTGCTTAAAAAAAGTTGAAAAATTCATTCTGGGCACACTGGGCCTCGGAATAACATGCCATAAATTTTCACGGACTCAAAAAATTCCCATACAATTAAAAAATTACATGGAATTTCTGGGTCTCTATATTCTTCCCACCCCAAGGATTTGCATACCCATAAGACACAACTCAATCTAAGGGAACAAGTGGGGGTACTGAGCACGTATCTGAGCCACCCGCTACCATGTGCTCTTTTAGAGGTTCACGTGCTGCCAGCATACACACACAAAAGGTATCGATCACCCACAAAGGACCCCTCTGTCGATTCTCAACCTCCACTGGAACCTCTATAAACATCTCCCCATCATCGATGTCCAGCTCACCATTTTCGATGATGTGATAAGTGTCATGCATGTATCTCCTCAGCTGGGATGCGTGAAAGACGTCATGCACCCGATGCAACTGAGGTGGAAGAGCTAAAAGGTAAGCCACCTCGCCATCTCAGCTAGGGAACTGAAAGGGTCTGATGTACCTCAGAGATAACTTTCTGCCCTGACCAAATCTATGCAATCCTCGTCAAGGAGATACCCATAAAAAGATGTGTTCGCCATCCTCAAACTCTAGAGGTATCTGTCTCCTATCATCATAAGACTTATTCCTATCTAGTATAGTATTCATCCACTCCTGGGTGATCTTCATCTTATCCAAGGTAGCCGGTACCATATTTAGTCACATGAGTGTTGACTCCCCTATGTTAGTCCAGCACAAAGGCAATCGGTATGGTCGACCATACAGAGACTTGAAAGGTGTCATCCCTATGGGGGAGTGATAGTTGTTGTTGTATGAAAACTCCACCAAGGGAATTTGATCCCCCTAGTTGCTACTAATGTCTAGGATGTAATCATGCAACATGTCCTTGAGGGTCTGAATGGTCAGCTCTGTCAGGCCATCCGTCTGAGGATGGAAGGAGGTGCTCAAATGAAGCTACATCTTGAAAGCCTCCTACAACACCTTCCATAGCTAGGAAGTGAAACATGCATAATGATCGAAGACAATAATAAAAGGTACTCCATATAGCCTCATAATCTCTTGCCCATAGAGACATATGGGGCACTCTACTGAACTCTTCTCTCTAATTAGTAGGAAGTGGTCTGACTTGGTGAGTTGGTCGATGACCACCCAAATAGAATCATGTCCCTTGGATTTATGTGGAAGTCCTGTCAGGATTTCCATGGATATCTCATCCCACATCCACTACGGGACCTCTAAAGGCTAAACCAATCCTGCTAGTACCTGATGCTCTACCTTCACTTGCTGAAAAGTGAGGCACCGAGAGATGAAATCTTCTCCTAAATTCTTCTTTCCTTGCCCCTATTGTTGTCGTCGAAGATCCTAGTACATCTTTACCACTATTTTTTGTACCGATAGAAGGGATGTGTGGAACTCCCTCAACACTTCCTCCTGAAGCGACACTGGTACCATGGTACATCCTCTGAAAAAGATGATGTTCTATCCACCTTCAGAAAATCCATCAGGTGCCTATCCTGTGGATATCTGAGTATGGTGAGCCTCGCAGTCAGTGTCCCCACACCGTGCCTCCCAAAATCCCTTAAGAAGTGGGGGTTTGACTGTAAGAGACTGAAGAAAAGATGTCCCTTATCGATCCACAAGGGATATCTGCAAAGAGGTAAGATGCTCTGTCTCCTCATCTAGCAGTTGTACACCAGATCTCCGGCTGAGTGCATCTGCTAACACGTTCCCCTTCCCAAGAGTATCGACTATATCTAATTCACATTCCTGGAGGAACTCAAGCCAACACCACTTTATATGGTTCAGGTCCTTCTGAGAGAAGATATACCAGAGACTATTGTGATCAGAGTAGACTGTAAAACGTTCTCCCGTCAAGTAATGTCGCCACATCTTCATGGTGAAAACCGCTGCTGCTAACTCTAGGTCATGGGTAGAATAGTTCTGCTCATGTTTTCTCAGCTGTCAAGAACCATATGCAATAACTACTCACTCCTGCATCATGAAACATCTGAGCCCAGTCCCTGATGCGTCACATTAGACTACGTACCAAATTCCCTCCTCTGGAAACCAAATTATGGGGTAACTATATAGTATCTACCTCATCTCTTGAAAACTATGCTGGCATATCTCTAACCACATGAAGGGTTTCCCGTTCTTCATTAATTCTGATAAAGGTTCTGCAACTCTGAAAAAATCTAGCACAAATCTCTGGAAGTATTCATCAAAACCCAGGAAACTCCATACCTCCGTCACACTCCTTGGTGGATCCCAAGCACGTACCACCTCAACCTTCCCTGGATCCACCACAACTCCAGCCTCCGAGATGACTTGTCCCAGAAACTGAACCTCTCAGATCCATAACTGGAACTCCGAGTGCTTTCCATAAAGCCGGTGCTCTCGATGTGTGTCCAGAACTATCTGCAAATAATAGGCATGCTCCTCCACAGTAGCCAAGTATATCAAAATGTCGTCACTGAAGAATACTTCAAAGATATCATGGTATGGATGAAATGTCTTGTTCATGAGTCCAATGAACATTGATGGAGCATTGGTCACGCCGAATGGCATAACCAAGAACTCATAGTGGCCATACCGACATCTGAAATCCTTCATCTGCACGCCCTTGTCTCGTACTCCAAGCTGGTGATAACCTGATCTGAGGTCTATATTCTAGAACCACCATGCTCCCTTTAGCTGCTCAAAGAGTTTGTTGATCCTCGGGAGTGGGTACGTGTTCTTCACGGTCACCTGGTTCAGGTGTCGATAGTCAACACAATGTCTCAAGCTCCCATCCTTCTTCTTGGAGAACAAAATCGGGGCATCCCAAATAGAAAGATTGGGCTAGATGGACCCCATTCCTTGTAAGTCCTCCACCTATACCCGTAGCTCACGAAGCTCCATGGGAGCCATCCAATATGCTGGTGTAGATATCAGTGTTGTCTCGGGGTAAAAGTAAATATAAAAGTCTACCTCCTTGCGATGAGGTAGTCCCGAAACATTATTAGGGAAGACATCCGCATACTAGTCCACCACTACAGGATAGCTCGGAATCTCCACATCAACCGTTCTAAGGGAAAGGCTTTCCAACTGATGTAATAATGGTTTCATTCTCCCCCGGGTAAGTCTATCCTATGCTGCAAAGGATCCCTTCATTCTAGTGAAGGTAAACCTAGTCCCATCCGTGTGGAAACACTGCACTTTTCTCATAATACTGTCAAGATGAGCAGGGACTGTAGATAACTAGTACATACCCAAGATGATGTTGTAAGCCTTGACGCCACTACTAAGATATCCCATCTAAATCTCTCACCTCCTAGAGTAAGATCACACTTCTGGAACCACTACATAATCATCGAATATGCTCTCGTATGATTCGCTAGATGTAAGGATCAAGCCAATGGCTCCGTCAGAATCTCCAAGCTTCAAACGAGGGACATGGTAAAAAAAATTATGACTATAATATATGTCTATGAGTACTTAATATACGGTGGAGTAGACACAGATCATACCTTGTATAATCTGTAGAGTACCATGGTCGTAGGCCTCAGGTGCCTTAAGCTAAGCTCACCCATGTCCTCCAGCTCGCTGTGGTCGGGGTGGACCACATGGTGGTGGTGGCAGTAACATCTCGAATCATCGCCCACCGCCAGCTGCATAGCCAGCTCCTCTTTCACGTCCTCCTACTCCCTCCGGACCTCCATGGTCAAGCCTTTGTCTCTACCTGGGCGGTCCTTCGACCGTCTGCTAATCATCCATACTGCGGGTCAGACAATCACGAGACATGTGACCCTTCCCAATGCATGTGTAAAACTTCCAACTCCTCACATGAATGGCTCTCTCCCCAGTTCCCCACAGAATCAAGCCGGAATCCTACGGTCCTCCTATAGTAGGTCTAATCCTATTGGACCCCAGTGACATCTGTCTGCTGCGAGCTGTAGAAGACTCTGCTAAATGATGCCTAGAGGTGGGTCTCACTGCTGGTGACTGCTCAACAAGAAAACTCTCCTCTAAGAGGGTTCTCTCTAACACCCCTGCCTACATCAGGATGCTGAGAGAAATCATCGAAGCCCTAATCTCCCTCTTGAGTCCCTGATCGAAGTTCCAGGCCTTGAAAAATGGGTCCCGCACCATATCAGTGGAGTATCATGAGAGGTCGGAGAACCTCGCTGAGTAATGATCCATAGTCATGCTTCCCTACTGCATATAAGGATTCTCTAGACTACACACTACGCGATGGGTCGCTGGGACAAACTCTACTCGGAACGGGCTCGCAAAGTCTATCCAGAAAAGTGTCACCTCCTCGTGAACCTGGAGCATCATGCTCCACCATATTCCTGCTTCTGCATGTAGAAGTTTGGTGGAAAGGATCACCATAAGACTTGTTGGTGTACATACTAGTCAGAGGACTCTCACCATGGCCTCAAGCCAATCCTCATCCACCTGTGGGTCTGTCTCACACTGGAACCTCAGTGGCCTCTAGAGCTGGAACTCATGCAACGCGCTCAAGCAGCGAGCATCCTCTACTGTTGGGGATGGAGGCATCGATGGCCCAACAGGTAATGGTACCATTGGTGCCTCTACTAAAAGAGGGCCCTACAACGAGTCCTCATCACTCGGTGGGCCATCATCGTGTACTACACTCAGAACCCTAACTGGCTGCCTTCTTAGAGGTATACTGAAAAAAAGGTGCACCACATTTAAAAAGCTATACCTAGTAAGTTGACTCAAAGATATCACAATGATAAATTCTCAAAAATAGACATGCAATCAGTGTTTTCTGGCACTGAGTTCGAAATCATAAGTCAGGGTCCTGGTGT
The DNA here is from genome assembly GCA_963277665.1 of Viscum album. NCBI lineage: Eukaryota > Viridiplantae > Streptophyta > Magnoliopsida > Santalales > Viscaceae > Viscum > Viscum album. Next base: position 46,943,130 of record OY728156.1, read on the forward strand.
ATGGATATTTTTTGCACGCCACACCAACACTAGATTCCCTAAACTGATAACCACACTCACTACACTTAACACTATTGTCGTTAAAAAGAAAAAATTCCAATGTTCTATGGTAGAATGGACTGATCTGATACCAATTTTTCCCGACTCGTCCCCCGGGGCCCGTGCCGTGACTACCCCATGCCCACCTTCCATAGGCCAGGGACAAGCGAATAGCACCAAAAGGCGTAATCCCCAAAATTTGGAAGGAATTACCTTTATAACCTGTAAACACACAAAACCAAGCACACAGAACGATAAAAAAAAGTGAAGACTGTATATAAAAAAGAGTGTGTACAACAAGAAAAAGGGGTCTGAATACAAGCCCAACTAAAAATTACAAGAAAACTAAAAAAGTACAAGTAAACTAAAACAAATCTTGTGAACTCCCACCAAGGATCCTACCGTAAGGGTAAGTACAACACTCGAATGGACATCTCTACGGTATGAATCATCTAATTTCTTCCTTCGAGCTACCTGTAGTCCTGTTACTCTTGTCCCCAGTCAGCGATGTCTGTCGTCTGTACTAAACACAACATGGTGTGGGCGTACCCCATACTGGGGTGAGTCTAACGATCACTACTAGAAATTGGGTCTATACCCACAGTTCTGCACAAAACCGAGGGTATAGGACACCCCTATACCCATGGTTTTGGGGAAACGTGGGTATCGGGTTAGTATTGGAACCTATACCCACAGTTTTCCAAAACTGTGGGTATAGGTTATTTTTGAAGACCTATACCCATGGTTTTGGTAAAACCGTGGGTATAGGTATTGTTATGGATCCCCATGCCCACGGTTTTGAAAAACCGTAGGGGTAGGTTTTTTTCTACAAGACCTATACCCATGGTTTTCCAAAACCATAGGTATAGATTTTTTGTGTTATGGCGAGGGAAAAAAATCCCGTGGGAGTGAAATTTTTCAGTGGGAACATGATTTCAAATTAATATAATTATATGGAGTGAAGTTTTTAGTTAAATGATTTCGCTGGGTTAGCTGGTTTAGCTCTCTGCCTCGTATAGGAAAGACCGATGTTCGAATCTCAGGACTTTTTTTTCTTCAGATATTCGATTATTATTAATATAAGTAAATAACCATATGTACATATGAATAAAATTCAATTAGTTGGGTTGGTCATGTTATACTTACACCTCTTCTGCATGAGGCGTGGGTTCAAATCCTCCCAGGCGCGGTTTTTGAATTTTTTTTCTACCGTTTGAAATTCGGTGATTATATTAATATATTCGTAGATAAGTTCATATAGAACAAATTAAAATTATAGCTTCGTTGGTCCCGTGGTGAGGTGCTGTTGTGAGTTTGTTTGTGGGTTGTGAGTTCAAATTCTTGCTGCGCACTTTTTCTAAATTTGAAAACCCCACAGTTTTGAAACCATGGGGATTGGTGTGTGCCACGCTGGAGCAGCGTGGTCCTCCCTTGGACAAGGCTATACCCATGGTTTAGCAAATCCATGGGTATAGGGTGAGACCCCTATACCGACACCTTTCCAGCCCACGGTTCCCAAAACTGTTTGTATAGGTTATACCCATGGTTTTGTGGGCTATACCCATGGTTTTGAACAGTGGGTATAAGTCGTTTTTCCAGTAGGGGATACTCAGTAGGGACCCCGACACCCTCAAAGGTCCCACAATCCAAAAAAGGATAAGCAACAAAGCATGAAAACATCTGATTAACCTACTTAGTTATATGCCCATACATATTCCTAAGTTATCAAGAATACTCATCTCATTCATGAGGAAACACAAGGCCCAAATCCTTGCCCAAAGCTCAACTGTTCCCAAAGGAAGGAATACCATGAAGGTAACAACACAAAGGTAAGTAACACAAAGGCAACTCCACACATAGAATTCCTCAAAGGTATCAGCAAGAAGGTAAGTACCACAAAGGTATGACACACATAAGAATACCACAAAGGTATCACCATGAAGGTAAGTACCACAAAGTTACACCACACATAAGATTACCATAAAGGTAAAGACTCAGCTCACAACAGGTATAACATAGGTATGGTAGTATAGATGATTATATGTAACTACCGAATCATCTTACTCTATTAAGAGGCAGACGCACAGAGGACCCTAAATTATTAGACCAACATAGGATCCTAAATCATTATACCCATATAGGATTCTAGTACATCATCAGACCCACCTAGGATCCTAGTACATTATCAAACCCACATAGGAAACTTGTACAACAGACCCATGAAGGATCCTAGTGTAGTCCCGCATGGATTCATATAGCAGATTTAAATGGGACTTTCAATCACAGACTCACAAAGGATCCCAAAGAATAGACCCACATAGAATCCCTTTCTCATATTACAGCCAGCTACAGGGTTCCTGCATTAAGTTCGTATGCTTCAGAGAGGATCCTCTCATCAAGATACAAGTCCAACTTCCATGAAGTCCCGCGAAGAAGTTTCCCAAAGTACCTCCATGTAAAAGGGGTCTCAACACAACAGACGGTGTGTCAATTGGATGCCCAGTCTGCCAGTTATTGGCCTTTTAGTCCCAAGGGCCCGGTTGGTTTCATGATTGATCCAACATTGTTGTAGGACAACTATATCAAAAACTCATGTGGGGTATACCAAAAAGACAATCTCGATCCAAGGTTTCTGATGCCTTATATGGTTCATAAAACAGACACTTGATGCACAAGATATGGCCAAAAGAATGAAAAGGGTCTATGTGGGACCAGGTCCGTTCTGACCCAGTCTTACCAACCCAGCCTACGGTGTGTTAGCCCGCGGTGCGGCGGCCCGCCATGGCGGGCCAGACGGCCAGCCCCCTTCTATGCATGGCACGGTCGCACGCCGCATCTTCGTCGGTGGCTGGCAGCGATGTAGAGACCCAAGCTTGACGTACATGGAAATTACATTACTTTTGCGGAATACTTAATACATAAAAAAAACCAACACACAAGGACTATAATAGTTTAGTGTCTTTGGAAACTCGTAACATAATCTTATAATCATAGTGAGAGATCCTCAACATCTCCCATAAAGATCTTCCCTTTTTTTTTCTTACCTAAAACCTTTCTATATATCCGAGGGAAAAGAAAACATATAAAGGGTGATCTCAAATGATTAGTAAGGGTAAGCATGGAGAAAATAAAACAGACCATATAAATTTGAACTTAAAAACATGAACATAATATTTAAACATCAAAATCTTGACCAGTGACATAAAACATGGCAGTACGTAAGGCATAGATCATAATGGAACATCAATAATGATAAAAATATCATGGGAATAAAACATTTAATTATGGAAAACCATTATACACATGATATGATTTCCATAGTAGCAAAGGCATTGCTTCCAAGGCCATCTTAGTGGACAAGGTCCCTTTTGGAATCTAGTTCACTCCTTATTCCAGTCCTATATCACTAAACTGGATTTACTTACCATTCCAGCCATGTCTACCTCATGAGATATAAATCTTTACCCAATGTATTGGAGGGAGATATAGGTCCCACCCTTCTCATAATGAAATCATTCCTACTTGTCCCACATAATAAACATAAATCAACCATCATAACCTAATGAATAAAAATGGGTTTTATAAACATCATCCCATCATAACATAATCCATATAAAACAAATGGCTATAATTTCATCACAAGAAGATTAAAACCATGTAAATGATATATACATTATACTTGAAACATAAACACACTAAATAATTTCATCTTATATGGAAAATAGTTTTGATAAAACACTTTAAATTAATTCTTTAGTAAAATATCCTATCTTCTTCAAAATCATTTTCTTTTCTCAAAATGACATGCAATTTCAAAAAAAATAATTTTGTTGAAAATAACCATGAAATATTATATAGGAAGCTTCATGAAAAAAAGGTGTTATGAAACCATAAAAATCCATTTCATGTCATATAGGTTAAACAATTCTACTTGTACTTTTACTGAATTAGTCAAAAAGTACCTCATATGGTAAAAAAAAGAATGTTTCTTTCCATATAACAAAGTAAAAGTCAAAAACGGGTAAAAATGACTTTAAACATACATGGAATAATATTAAACACTTCATGAAAAACATTTTAAGGACATGGATGGAAATTATAACCCCAGTAAATACTTACGAATAAGAAATCTTGGATAAGAACGAGATGGGAATAATTATCCCTTACATTAAGTCCGATATGCTCGTATGTATCCGAACATCTTGTATAATGATTTAAATAATTTCATTGACTTATTACAGAATCATATTAATTGTTATTATATAATATATGGTCATATTATTATCTTTTTATTAGTAATATTTCATTTCTACTTTTTATTCGAGTGTTCATTACTTTATGTTCTTATGCATGTTTTGTCAAATAAAATCTTATTATTATTTTTAGGTTATATATACATAATTTACATAATGGTATTAGTATAATATATATCATGTTTATTCATTCAATTAATTTATATAATCATTATTAAAGGAAGATCATGTAGAACGAACTGCATCACATCGTGGAGACGGTAGGCTGTACGTACGCACGAGCAATGATATCATTCCCATGTTTGTGGAATTGTATTGAATTGAATGATAGAATATCTCAGAATTAGTATCATGTTATAATAACTATATATATTTATTCTTTACTCCATTATACCCATCCACGTAAGGTGGTGGTGGAAAAACATATTACACCACGGCGTGGAGATGGTATTCCGTACGTACGCACGCGTGATGATTTTGTTTTCATTAGGTTGGATAGAAGGTGAAATGGGGTTGTTTCATATTTATAATAACATATCATTATATTAGTTATACCAATTTTATTACTTTATAATGAAACAACTAATGAAGAATAAGTCGAAGAAGAAAGAAACTTGAAAGAATCGGTAGAAGAGATTATATCTTCTTCGACGCACCTCTTTTAAGATTCCTCTTAAGGCACTATTTTTGGTCTTTTGAGGAGACCCGAACCTATATAATATTTCTCATGTATAATGTTTCTAGGGATATTTAGAAAGGAATTGGGAAGGGTTTTCTCGATCTTGAAGGTTCAAAATTGTGTAAAGAGAAGAGGGATGAGGTTCCCTTTTATAAGGGACGAGTGGGGCACCTTAGGAAAAACTTAAAATATTACTTTATAATAAAGTCATATTTGGTATATAATTTCTCAAAAGTAACTTATTTCGAAGATAAAGTGGGTATGGGTCGAAATACTCTCAACCAATACGTTTTAGACAAGTTTAGGTTACTATTTTAACTTAATCATTTATATTTAACTCTACGTTAAGTAATATAACTTTTACCGTGTCTTCTTGTTTTCTTACACTATATGGTTACTAAACATACTATAACAAGAAAAACAAACCCCAAGTGGTTCATTATTAATATATATAACCTTATATAAGTCATTTGGACTAGCCTTATATTTTTAGGAATATAATAACAATTAATAATATAATATTTCTTTTAAAAACTATTTTATGTCAATTTTGAACTATTTGGTAATTGATTTTTGTGAAAATCATTACAACATGATTATTTTGAAAAAAGATAATTGAATCAATAATCACATTTCATATTAACCTAAAACTTTAGTTGAATTTATAAAATGTCTCAAATTTCTTTTATTTGGGCATTTATAACATCAATTATGTTAATATTTCATTAATAATGTAATTACTGCATCGTAATTGTGTCATAAATAAATTAAATTATATAATGTATAAAAATTATAAAAAATACAATTATGTAGTAAATATTATTATCTTTTTAATGAATATTTATAGTTGAATTTATCTTATGTATAATCTTATATTAAAAATGTTTTATTTATTAAATGTTGATTTTAACTATTTTAATTCTGCTTTTAAAAAATAATAATAAATGTCCTAATCTAATCCAAGTGGACCTAAAGGGTAATATTTTATTCCTATGGTAATTTTTAGTCGAATTACACTTATCCAATAGAATTAGGACATCTGTTAGGGTAATAATAATATCCTTTTTCCCTTAATTACCCTCTTTACTTTTAACCGTGGTAAATAAAAGTAAAAAGTTACTATTTACAAAAAATTATTTCTGTCTTATTGAACCAAACTTTACTTCTTGATATTAAACATGTCTCTTGGATTTTTTAAATTCCACTCATAGAAGTGGTAAAGTTATATTTTATGTAAATTTTCAAATTCTACTAGGAGGTGGGTAAAAGACGATGAAAAGTTCAATAAAATTTTATATATCCTAAATTATTATAAAATCACTCTAATTAATTAAATTGAACATATATAGGTATTATGTATCAATTTTTACATAATATAAATTTAAATAAAATAAATAATTATTTAAATAAAAATTCGGTTTTTAAATAGTTACCTAGTGTTTTCACTATTCATCAAAAATTGAATGTTTTCAGAAAAATACCAAGATTTCACCCTAGGATAACTTCGATATCCCGAATCCAAAAATGAAGTCCATTTTGAAAGATAAAATTTATAAAATTTCAAAAAGTGGGTATTAATATTCATAACAACTAGTTTTTTAATATTTTAATAACATATCGTTGTTTAGTGAAACTCGGTATTGCATATAACGCATGTTATCGATGAAGGTTTCTCTTGCGTGTAATGCAATCCAAAAATAGTGTTGCATATACTACAAGCTAATACGGTGTTTCATATAGCGCAAGATAATCTTGGTGTAGCATACAACAAAATACATCCAAGAAATTAAAAAGAATAATTCTCATAAAATCTTGGGGGGTTACATTCTACCACCATTAAAATGAATTTCACCATCAAAATTCGTCGGGGTTATAAATCATTTACTACTTGAAAGTTTCATTCATATAAACCCACATCATAAAAAAGAATACTAAAACATCATTTTAAAAAGGAACGTTAGAAAAATAATGGATACCCAAAGTAACTTATCACTGGGTTTCCACGTAGGAGAATATAGGTGAAAATGTGGATATGGAAAAAAAATCTAACCATCAAGTTATGATAGAGAGTGGTAGAGAACATGGCTATGAAAAATCCAACAATCAAAAAGCCATAAATTTTTGATGATCAAAGGTACCATCTAATTCATTGGAAAAGAGGGTACTCAGACAATGTTTTTAGTTTTCAATATCATTTCCCTAATGTTGATGAATTAAAATAAATACTTACTTGATTTTGGTACAATATCGCCGTTGTTCGTGCCTTGAACAATTTCCACTTCATCTCCTAAATAAATGAAGTTGAATATGTCATTCGTGAAGTGTTAGCAGATAATACGATAGAATGATGGTTCATTCCATTTGTCTCAAGCAAAAGGTTATCAAAAGGTTAGCAAAAGTTATCAAATATACATAAGTCCATATATGGTGAGGTTAATCTTATATGATTCAAAGAATGGACTTATACATCATCTCTTAATAAAATAAAACTAGTTTCTACTAACCAGGGACTTCCTGTAGGCCAGAGGTAGGCGATAAAGGCCTGTCGCACTTTGGTTGTAGGTTCGATTCACGCATCCTTGTCCAACGCGACAGGTTGTCGTCCGTCCTGCAGGTTGTCCTTTTTATAAAACTACACTATTGTAACATTATATAAATAATATTGAAAAAAGTTCTAGCCTTAAACAATACTATCTTATGTCCAACATAATCCTTTCCAATCTTTTAGGCTTATCCAAACTCACAGTATAAGGAAAAATATTGATAGAGAGATCATCTACCAAGCATGTAAATACCATCATTTCTCCCCATATATCATAAGATATGTCTTGTTGGTAACATTCCAAACATTTGAATTCCTTAATTATGTATTCTATTGAAAAATTAATACCCATTACAACTTTTTGAAAACATGAATTCAGTAAAAATTGAACTCTTTCCACATACCAAAATCCCAAAAATTCTATATACTCAAACCATGATATCACTTAGTCCTTATATCAATCATGAGCTCATTAATACTATCAAACATATTATTTTATCCTTATCTATTAATTATGCACTTATCATTTACTTTCCAAAAATATTTCAATTAGTTTTCATGGTTACCTGTACCATATAATTATCGAAAACCACAATAAACAATTACATAGATATTCCAATGTTCCACAATACTATAAATGAGATTCCATAACATTATTTTGGAATCCCATTACATACACACATAATCATTCTACCACATATTTTTCATACTCATCATTGATAATAGTGATCACATGTTTCTTCCATTTGTCCTTTTCCTTAAGATTTTTTTGATTTTGATCATCATTAACCCTTATATTAGGGAATTAGTTAGCATAATGCCCCATTTCCTTGAAATTGTAGCATTGAACTATTAGTGGAGTGTTCTCTGTAATCTTTTCTATATTCAAATCATTAGATTCCTTTTTCCCATTACATAGACACTCAACTGCTCTATGACCTTCTTTTCCACACTTAAAACATTTTCTGTTACCTTTTAGACAATCTCCACCATGCTTCTTTCCACACTTTGAGCATAAATAAACATTCATCTTCTTTTCACCATTGTTCTGAGATTTCTCCTTAGACTCAATCTTTTATTTCTTGTCAAAACCATGAGATGGAAATGTAACACAAACTTTCAGTTCTACCTTGATAGAACAACGTACAATTTCTTCATAGCTCCTGAAGTCTCTTATCACTGATTCCCTTAGAAGACTTGGTTTTAAGACACTGATGAATCGATCAACTTTACTTTCAGGTAGGATGATAAATCCAGATGCATACCTTGCAAGCCTTTTAAAATTCACTTCGTATATACCAACAGATTCATCATCATTTTTCTTAAGCTCATGGAACTCCTTCTCCATATTTTTTCAAAGAATACAATAAAATTACTTATTGAAAAACAAGTTCTTGAACTCATTCCATTCTATGGATTCAATTTCATCTTGGGGCCTTGTATTATTAATTAGAGTTTTCCACTGGTCCATTTCACCTTCTAAAGGGTAAATAGCTAAAATAAATTTTTCAGGTTCTGAATATCTATGTATGGAAAATATCTTTTCAACTGTACTGATCCATTTTTCAGCAACAAGTGGATTAGAAGACCTATTGAAAAAATATGGGCGTTGCCTCATGAAGAACTCAATAGAACATTGTTCCCTTCTCTGATCATTTGGAAGTCTAGAATGATTCATAGCTTGTGTATGTATAAAAATAAGATTTTGCACTCCATCTCCCATAACATTGGTTTCTTCAGAAGTACAATCATTGCATTGTCCATTACATTGATCAACACGGTTCCATCGGGTTCTATCCATCATCTAAAACCCAAAATGAATAGTGTGGTTGGAAAAAATCATGCTAGGTAAAACAACATAACAAAGGGGGAGTACCTTCAATATCTAACATCTTAGGTTTAATTCTAATGTCGTTACTATAATTCAAGGACTATAACCTATACTTATACTTAACCATAGGGACATCCCTAGACATACCTTAGAAAAATCTCTTGGTATCTCACTAAAGTTTTTGCATCCTAGATTCCAAAGGATAACTAAACCTTTCTTCTGATACCAACTGTAGAGACCCAAGCTTGACGTACATGGACATTACATTACTTTTTTAGAATACTTAATACATATAAAAAACCAACACACAAGGACCGTAATAGTTTAGTGTCTTTGGAAACTCAGATCATAATCTTCTAATCATGGTGAATGATCTTCAACATCTCCCATAAAGATCATCCCCTTTTGTTTTCTTACGTAAAAACCTTCTTTATATCTTGGGGAAAAGAAAAAATATAAAGGGTGAGATCAAATTCTCAGTAAGGGTAAGCATGGATAAAATAAAACAAACTATATAAATTTGAACATAAAAACATGAACATAATATTTAAACAACAAAATCTTGAGCAATGACATAAAACATGGTAGTACATAAGGAATAGATCATAATGGAACATCAATCATGATAAAATATCATGGTAATAAAACATTTAATTATGGAAAACCATTAAGCATATGATATGATTTCCATAGTATCCAAGGCATTACTGCTAAGACCATCTTAGTGGACAAAGTCCCTTTCTGAATCGAGTTCACTCCTCGTTCGCGTCCTGTATCACTAAACCGAATTAAATTACTGGTCCAGCCATGTCTACCTCATGAGATATAAATCTTTACCCAATGCATTGGAGGGAGATATAGGTCCCACCCATCTCATAATGAAATCATTCTTACTTATGCCACAAAATAAACATAAATCATTCATCATAACCCAAAGAATAAAAATGGGTTTCATAAACATCATCCCATCATAACATAATATATATAAAAAAATATATATCATTTCATCATAAGAATAATCAAAACATTTAATTTATAGATACATTATACTTGAAGCATAAACATACTATATAATGTCATCTTATATAGAAAATAGTTTTGATAAAACATTTGAAAGGAATTCTTGAGGAAAATATCCTTTCTTCTTCAAAATCGTTTTCTTTTCTCAAAATGAAATGAAATTTTAAAAGAAAAATAATTTTTTTGAAAATAATGATGAAATATTATATAGGAAGATTCTTGAAAATAGTTCATTATTAAACCATAAAAATCCATTTCATTCTGTATAAGTTAAAACATTCTACTCTACTTTTACTGAAAAAGTCAAAAAGTATCTCGTATGGTAAACAAAAGAAAAATTCATTCCATAACAGAAAGTAAAAGTAAAAAAGGGGTAAAAATGACTTTAAACATACATGGAATAATATTAAACACTTTATGGAAAACAATTTCTGGACATGGATGAAAATTATAACCCCAGTAAATACTTACGTATAAGCAATCTCAGATAATAACGAGATTGGAATAATTATCCCTTACCTTATGTCCGATACACTTAGTATGTATCCAAACTTCATGTATAATGATTTAAATATTGTCATTGACTAATTAAATAATCATATTCATTGTTATTATATCATATATGGTCATATTTTTATCTTATTATTAGTAATATTTCATTGCTTCTTGTTATTCGGGCTTTCATTGCTTTATGTTCTTATGCGTGTTTTGTCGAATAAATTCTTATTATTCTTTTTAGGTTATTGATACATAATTTAAAGAATGTTATCAGTATAATATATATTATATTTATTCATTCAATTCATTTATATAATCATTACTCAATTAAGACCTTGTAGAACGAGTCGCATCACATCCTGGAGACGGTAGGCTGTACGTACGCAGGAGCGATGATATCATTCTCATGTTTGTGGAATTGTATTGAATTGAATGATATAATATCATAGAATTAGTATCATGTTATAATAACTATATATAGTTATTATTTACACCATTATACCCATCCATGTAAGGTAGTGGTGGAAAAACTGTTTACACCACTGCGTGGAGACGGTATTCCATACGTACGCACGCGCATTGATTTCGTTTTCCGTAGGATGGATAAAATGTGAAATGGGGTTGTTTTATATTTATAGTAAAATATCAGTATATTATTGATACTTGTGTTATTACATTATATTGAAATAACTAATGAAGAATAAGTTGAAGAATAAAGAAACATGAAAGAATCGGTAGAAGAGATACCTTTTTTTCGACGCACCTCTTTTAAGCTTCCGCTTAAGGCACTAGAGTTGGTAATTTGAGGAGACCAGAAACTATATAATGTTTCAAGGAATGTTTATAAGGTAAATGTTCAGGGGATGTCCAAGCTTTGAGGCTCGAAGTTGTGTAGAGAGAAGAGGGAGGAGTTGCCCTTTTATAAGGGAGGAGAGGGGCACCTTAGGAAAAACATAAAATATTATTTTATAATAAAGGCATATTTGTTTTATAATTTCTCCAAAGTGACTTATTTCGAAGATAAAGTGGTTATGGGTCGAAATACTTTCAACAAATAGGTTTTAGACAAGTTTAGGTTACTATTTTAACCTTATCATTTAGATTTAACTCTATATTAAGTAATTTAACTTTTACCGTGCCTTCTTGTTTTCTTACACTATATGGTTACTAAACCTTCTATAACAATAAAAACGTCCCCAAGTGGTTCATTATTAATATATATAACCGTATATAAGTCATATGTCTGAACCTTATATTTTTAGGAATAGAATAACAATTAATAATATAATATTTGTTTTAAAAACTATTTTTTGTCAATTTTTTCACTATTTGGTAATTGATTTTTGTGAAAATCATTACAGCTTGATTAGTTCAGAAAAAGTTAATTGAATCAATAATAACATGTCATATTAACCTAAGAAATTAGTTGAATTTATGAAAAGTCTCAATTTACATTATTTGGGTATTTATAACATCAATTATGTTAATATTTTACTAATAATTTAATTACTGCAAAGTCATTGTGTCATATATAAATTAAATTATATAATGTCTAAAAACTATAAATAAAATACCATTATGTAGTAAATATTTTTTTCTTTCTAATGAATATTTATAGTCGAATTTATCTTATGTATAATCCTATATTAAAAATGTTTTATTTATTAAACATTGATTTTAACTATTTTTATTCTTCTCTAAATAAAATAATAATCAATGTCCTAATATAATCCAAGTGGACCTAATGGGTAATATTTTATTCCTAGGGTTATTGTTTTTCGAATTACACATATCCATTAGAATTATTACATGTGTTAGGGTAATAATAATATCATTTCTACCCTTAATTAGCCTATTTACTTTTTACCATGGTAAATAAAAGTAAAAAGTTGCTATTTACCAAAAATCATTTTTATCTTATTCAACCACATGATACTCCTTTATATTAACCATGTCTCTTGGATTTTCGAAATTCCATTCACAGAAGTGGTAAAATTATGTTTTGTGTAAATTTTCAAATTTTCCTAGGAGGTGGGTAAAAGATAGTGAAAAGATCAATAAAATTTATATATATATAAATTTATTATAAAATGACTCCAATTATTTACATTGAACTTATATAGGTATTATGTATCAATTTTGACCTAAATTAAATTTAAATAAAATCAATGATTATTTAAATAAAAAGTTTGTTTTTAAATAGTAACCTAGTGTTTTCACTATTCATAAAAAATTTAAAGTGTTCACCAAAATACCAAAAAATAACCCTAGGCTAATTTCGATGTTCCGAATCCAAAAATGAAGTCCATTTTGAAAGATAAAATTTATAAAATTTCAAAAGGTGGCAATTACTATTCATAACGGCTAGTTTATATAATATTTTAATAACATATCATTGTTTAGTGAAAGTCGGTATTGCGTACAACGCAATTTATCGAGGAAGCTTTCTCTTGCGTGTAATGTAATACAAAAATAGTTTTTCATATACTACAAGCTAATACAGTGTTTCGTATAGTGTAAGATAATCTTGGTGGAGCATACAAAAAAATACATCAAATAAATTAGAAAGATTAATTCTCATAAATTCTTGGGGTGTTATAAGCGAGTTGGCCGCCCTTCCCTCACCGCAGTGGCACAAGGCCGAAAATCCTACTTGCCGGGCGATGTGGTCACGTGCCGCCATCCCCTTAGGGTGTCTAACCGGAGTTCCGAATGTCACCCTTGCTCCGCCGCGGCCGATGGGCTGCAGATCTTCTCTGGTGTCGCGGTTGCGTAGCTGCTCCCGAGTCCCACCAGTGCCAATCACAGGAACTGGTCGCCACCCTCCTCCATCATGAATAACACATCAAAAAACCTCAAAGGATTGAGGAGAGGTCGTGCCATGTTCGTTTTCCCTGCACCCTTCGTGTTAGGGAAGTAGCAAGCGGCATAAAAATTATCGAATCAAGAAGAACGCCAAGAACAGGAAAGGGGGTATTCATAACAACAAACCCTACCTTGAAGGTTCTGTAGGAGGAGTCTAGAGAATGAAAATGAAGTCATTGAAGAATTAGAGCTTGTTGCTTCCGCAAGGACCTTTCAATCTGGGCTTGGGGTCAGTTCTTCTTTCTTCATTAGAGAGAAATTCTTTGTTAGGAGTTGTTCTTCGTTGGAGAGTTTGATCCTCCAAAATCTCTCCCTTACAACAATTTCCCCAAAAATCAAGTTAAGAGCCAACATAAAATAATTAATAACTCTAATAATTAATTTACATTGACAAATTTAATTAATTGTGGTGTTGAGAGGTTTTCCCCCCATTACCAGGGGTTCAGGTAGTCCCCACCACCATGGATTTAAATTGGGGGTTTCTTAGTTCGGGTGGTCCCCACCTCTATAACTCTAACAAAGAGGTTTCAAAAGAAAAATAAAAATGTTAAATAATTTTTATTTTTCTTCTCCCACAAAAAAGTGAAAAACTAACTTCCCCCTCAATCTACTGCAGTCGAGGTGAAGGTCTCCTTAAGCGAATACCGGTGCTATGATTTCAATAGTGTCCTCAGATTTCAATTCTATGCACCAGTTCCAAAGTTACAAAAACCCACTCACATGTTTACTTATCGTACTTAAAAAAAAGTTCATAAATTCATTTCGGGAAAACAAGGCCTTTGAATCACTCGCTATTAATTTTTTGTGGACTCTTAAAATTCCCATATAGTTAAAAAATATATATGTAATTTCTGGTTCTTTACAATTACATTTATTAAAATTATAAAAAAATTATTTAAAAAAATAAAATCAATTTTTAATATCATAATTTCAAATCTATATTCGGTTGAAATTTTTGGATTTTAGTGAAATGATTGATTTTCAGTGAATATTGATAAATAAAGTTTTTTAAAATACTGTCATTTCTATTAAAAAATTCATCTAATTAAAATTACCATTATATAGTTGATTTGGTCTTAAAGTTTCAAGTGATTTGTTTTATATATTATAATCATATTTATTTTATTTTATTTATAAATATTGATGATTTTGATAAAAGGTAATTTTTATTCTTAAAAAATGCATTTTTGTAAAAACATTATTTTTTGTGTTTTACACATTTATATTATAATAAATTTATTCCACTTATATAGATATAATCCTTAATACTTGATACCATATTTATAATTATGTGGATCAAATTTGATAAATACGACCCTTTTATTTTTGTCTATTAGGAATAGTAGTCGTGGTCAACATTTGTCAAATATATTAGGGGAAAGTTGGTGAAGGAGGGTCAAAACAACGAGATAAGGTCTATATATCTTCCCAAAACATAAATTTATTTCATTTTATGGAATAAATTATACCATATTAACCAAAAACAATAACTTATTTCAGTTTGTTCCATTTTTCCATCGTAATCAAATTTATCTTATCTTAAGTAATGAAAATTCCAAAATGTTACTCTCTTGACTTTATTATCAAAACATTTATTGCAAAAAGATAAAAAGAGAATAATCAAGGTTGTAACTTTTTATTTAAAATATAACTTATTTATTATCTTGGTAATTATTTTTATATTTTAGGGATGAAATTAGATCTTTAAATACTTTTACAATGCCGAAAATGTTCGAATTCAAGCAGTAGAAAATTCATCTAAATGTTTTTTAAAAACTCTAAAATTAATATTGTTTTGTTGGGATATAACAAAAAATTAATTATATATATTAACATTAAATATTATATATTTTTAATGGTTTATATTATAATTCAATTGAAACACCTCTAGTTAAAAAATGAATGCTATGTCTGACAGTATATTCGACATAAAACAGCATGTTCTAAAGAACCTCGATATATTATTAATAATAATTTTTAAACATAAACATTATAAATTTTTTATTAAATTTATAATTAATAAAATTAATAATTTTTTTTAAATTAATCATGAATGGTAAAAAAACATATTGATAAGTAAGTAATTAATTTTTAGAAAAGTATTTTTCAACTTTAAAAATACATTTTCTATAAAATAATTTTTATTTCTTTTTTGTGAACAAATAATAAAATTAATTTTTCACCCTTTCAGAATATTTAATTAACTAAATTAAATTAATTTTTGAAATAAAAAATTAAATGTTTTCATAAAATTAAATTTTGGGATATTTCTAAAAAGTGTATATTATTAATGAATAGTGAAAATTATTAGTTTTTGTTGAAATTTTTTTTCATTAGATTCAGTTAAAAAGTTATGTTATGTATTAAAATGGTTTATTTTGTTTTTGATCAATTGATTTATTATTTATTTAATTTTGGTCATTTTAATCAATTTCATGTTGAATTTTGATATAATAGCATTTCATTCTTAAAAAAACCTTTTCCATGTAGAATTTGTTTTTCTCTATGGGATAAATTTTAAATTCAATTAGACCTATTATGTGAAATAAATTTGGAAAATTAGA
Source organism: Viscum album (assembly GCA_963277665.1). Lineage (NCBI taxonomy): Eukaryota > Viridiplantae > Streptophyta > Magnoliopsida > Santalales > Viscaceae > Viscum > Viscum album. The sequence goes on from OY728156.1 coordinate 46,959,421, forward strand.
TTCCATTTTTGGAATAATGATAATTAAGATTATATAATTTGTTCAACTTAATTGTTGATCATGATGAATAATAAAAATAGTATAAAGTAATCACCACATTAATGGTTAAAACATGTTTTCCAGGAGATTAACCAAAATGTATTAAGATTAAAATGATATAAAAACATGTAAAAATTATATTATATACACATTATTAGACCTTATATCATATAATTTTCTATAATAATATATTTTTGAGCCTTGTGGTATTGGTAAATTTTGTGTATAACTTTTTATTTTCAAATATTTTAAGAGTGTCCCCTACCCCACATATAAAAGGGAACACACTGGTCTAGAGGCCATAAGCTTGACATACATGGACATAACATTACTTCTACGGAATACATAGTACATAACAAAAACAGACACACAAGGACCATAATGGTTAAGTGCCTTTGGAAACTTGGAACGTAATCATATAATCGTGGTGAAAGATTTTCAACATCTCCCATAAAGATCTTCCAATTTTTGTTTCCTTTCCTAAAACCTTTCTTTTAATCCTGGGGGAAAATAAAACATAAAAAGGGTGAGCTCAAATGCTCATTAAGGGTATGCATGGAAAAAATAAAACATACCATATACATTTGAACTTAAAACATGAACATAAAGTTTAAACATCAAAATCTTGAGCAACAACTTAAAACATGGAAGTACATAAGGAATAGATCATAATGGAACATAAATCATGATAAAATAGCATGGGAATAAAACATGTAATTATGGCATCCATTAAGAACATGTAATGATTTCCATAGTAGCCAAGGCATTGCTGCCAAGACCATCTTAGTGGAGAAAGTCCCTTTCTGAATCGAGTTCACTCCTCGTTTCAGTCCAGTAACACTGAACTAGATTAACATACCCTTCCATCCATTTCTATCTCATGAGATATAAAATCTTTACCCAATTAATTGGAGGTAGATATAGGTCCCACCCATCTCATAATGAAATCATTCTTACTTTTTCCACAAAATAAACATACATCATTCATAATAACCCAACGAATAAAATGGGTTTCATAAACATCATCCCATCATCACATAATCCATATAAATGTAATGGATATCATTTCATAATAATAAAAGTGAAACCATGTAAATCATAGAGACATTATACTTGAAACATACACATATGAAATAATGTCATCTTAGATGGAAAAATGGTTTTGATAAAACATTTGAAATGAATTTTTGAGGAAAATATCCTTTCTTCCTTGAAATCATTTTCTTTTCACAAAATGTCATGCATTTTTAAAAGAAAAGTATTTTGTTGAAAATAGTCATGAAATCTTTTGGAGGCTTCATGAAAACAAGGCTTTATAAAACTGTAAAAATCCTTTCATGCCGTATACGTTAAAAAAAACATTGTTCTCGTAATTTTGTCGAAAAAGTCAAAAAAGTACCTTGTAGGGTAAATAAAAGAAAGATTCCTTCCATACCATTGGGTAAAAGTCAAAATGGGTAAAAAGGACTTTAAACATACATGAATCCATTTTTAGGAAACATGGACATGGATGATATAAATAACCCCAGTAAATACTTACGAATAAGCAATCTCGGATAAAAATGAGATTTGAAAAATTATCCCTTACCTTAGGTCCAATATGATTTGTACGTATCCGAACCTCCTGTATAATGATTTAAATAATGTAACTGACTTATTACAGAATCATATTCATTGTTATGATATCATATATGGTTCACTTATGTCTTTATATTACTCATTCTTTTGTAAATTCTATGTTAAAGAGCGTTTTGGGTAACATTGTTTCATTTGTCATCCGTGTTTTCACTTGTAATTATTCAGATGTTTACATAGATCATGATTAATTAATTATAGAATATAATACAATATTTATATATAATATATATTCAGAATATACATATATATAATATATTGATAAATGGAAATAAATACACCGTTCATGGAGACGGTAGGCCGTACGTACGCATTAACGTTTTTTTCGTTTCCTCATTGAATTGAATGGAATTAGTTGGATGACACACATATAAATATACATAAATCCAGTATCATTATTATTTCATATATTTCCTGATTACTTATTATATATACTTTATAATCATTTATGAATGGTTAATCATTGAGAATGAATCTCATTGCATCGTGGAGACGGTATTCCGTACGTACGCACGAGCGATGATATCATTCCCATGATCATGGAATTTTATTGGAGTGTATGTATACTATAAAAGAATAAATATCACTTTAAAATAATAATATATAGTTATTATTTACACCATTATACCCATCCAAGTAAGGTGGTTGTGGAAAATAGATTACACCACGGCGTGGAAACGGTATTCCGTACGTATGCACGCACGGTGATTTCGTTTTCCGTAGGATGGATAGATGGTGAAATAGGGTTGTTTCATAATTATAATAACATATCAGTATATGATTGATACTGATGTTATTACTTCATAATGAAAAAATTAAAGAAGAAGAAGTGGAAGAAGAAATAAATATGAAAGAATCGGTAACGGACATTACCTCTTCTTTGATGCGCTTCTTTGAGACCTCCTTTTAGGGCACTAAAATTGGTCTTTGAAGAAGACCAGGACCTATAAGATGTTTCTTGGAAAGTGGAGAGGAGAAATTGGCAGGTTTTGGCCAATCTTGAAGGCTCAAAGTGGTGTGAAGAAGAGAGGGAAAAGGTTCCCTTTTATAAAGGAGGAGAGGGGAACCTTTGGAAAAACTAAAAATATTATTTTATTATAAAGCCAAATTCGGTTTTAAATAGATCCAAATTGATTTATTTCAAATATAAGGTGGGAATGGGTCGAAATCATCTCATCCAATAGAATTTAGACAAGTTTAGGTTCCTATTTTAACCTTATCATTTGTATTTAACTTTAAGTTAGATAATTTTACTTTTACCATGTCTTTTTGTATTCTTACACTATAACGTTAATAAACTTACTATAACAAGCCAAACGAACCCCAAGTTGTTTATTATTGATATATATAACCTTATCTATGTCATTTGGGAGATACATATATTTTTAGGAAGAAAATAACAATTAATAAAATAATATTTGTTTTAAAAACTATTTTATGTCAATTTCGATACTATTTAGTAATTGATTTTTGTGAAAATCATAACAGAATGATTAGTTCTAAAAAAGTTAATTAAATAAATAATAACATGTCCTATTAACCTATAAAATTAGTTTAATTCATAAAAAGCCTCAAATTAAATTTATTTGTGTATTTATAACATCAATTATGTCAATATCTCATTAATAAGATAATTACTGCATCATCATTGTGTCATAAATAAATTAAATTATTTAATCTATAAAAATTTAAAATAAAATACTATTATGTAGGAATGCTTTTTAGATTTCTAATGAATATTTATAGTCTAATTTATCTTATGTATAAACCTACATTAAAAATGATTTCGTTATTAAACTTTGATTTTAACTATTTTAACCCTTCTTTAAATAAATTAATAATAAATGTCCTAATCTAATCCATGTGGGCCCAAATGGTCATATTTTATTCCTAAGGTTGTTTTTGGTCGAATTAAACTTATCCAATAGAATTCATACATGTGTTAGGGTAATAATAATATCATTTTTACCCTTATTTAACCTATTTACTTTTAACCATGGTAAATAAAAGTAAAAAGTTACAATTCACCAAAAATTATTTTCATCTCATTGAACTAAATTTTACTTACTGACATCAACCGGGTCTCTCAGATTTTTGAAATTCCACTCACAGAAGCGGTAAAATTAAGTTTTATGTAAATTTTCAAATTCTCCTAGGAGGTGGGTAAAAGACGGTTAAAAGTTCAATGAAATATTTATATATATATAATTATTATAAAATTACTACAATGAATTAAATTGAACTTATATAGGTATTATGTATCAATATTGAGATAAAATAAATTTTAATAAAATAAATAATTATTTAAATAAAAAAGTTGGTTTTTAAATAGTAACCCCGTGTTTTCACTATTCATCAAAAATTGAAAGTTTTCATAAAAATACCAAAATTTCACCCTAGGCTAATTTTGATATTCCGAATACAAAAATGAATTCCATTTTCAAAAATAAAATTTATAAAATTTCAAAAAGTGGGTATTACTATTCATAACAACAAGTTTTAATAATATTTTAATAGCATATCGTTGTTTAGAGAAACTTTGTATTGCGTACAACACACGCTATCATGGAAGGTCGTGCTTGCATGTAATGAAAGCCATGTCAGGGATCCGTGTTGTGCAAGCTCCTTTTGGTGTAGCATACAACACGTGACATTAATGAAATTAAAAAGAATATATTTCGTAAAATCTGGGGGTGTTACATTCTACCCCCCATAAAATGAATTTCGCCCTCGAAATTCGTCGAGGTTATAAATGGTTTACTACTCGACAGTTTCTTTAATAGAAACCCACATCGTAAAAAAGAAATACCAAAACCAATATTTAAAAACAAAAGTATGAAACGTAACGGTTATCCAAATAAACTAATAACTGGGTTTCCACATAGGTGAAATATGGATATGGAAGAGAAATCTAACCATCATGCTCTGATGGAGAGTGGTAGAGAACATGGCTATGGAAAAGACAACAATCACAAATCCATATATTTGTGATGATCTAAGGTACCATCATATTCATCGGATATAAGGGAACTAGGACAACATTTTTGGTTTTCAATATCATTTCCCTAAAGTTGAAAATTTTGAATTAGAAGAAATACTTGCTTGATTTTGGTACAATCTCACTGTTGTTGGTGCTTTGAACAATTTACACTTCATCTCTTAAAGAAATGAAGTTGAATTTGCCATTTATGAAGTGTTAGAAAATCATGTGATAGAATGATGAGTCATTTCATCTATTTCAAACAAAAGGTTAGAAAAAGTTATCAAATATACATAAGTCCATCTATGGTGAGGTTAATCATATATGATTCCAAAAATGAACTTATACTTCATCTATCATGCTGCTTAATAAAATAAAACTAGTTTCTAATAACCAGGGACTTCCTGTAGGCCATTGGTATGCGATAAAGGCCAGTCACACTTCGGTTGTGGGTTCGATTCCCACAGCCTTGTCCGACGCGATGGGTTGTCTCCCGTCCTTTAGGTTGTCCTATTTCTTAAACTATATTACTATAACATCCCATCAATAATATCTAAAAAAGTTCTATCCTTAAACAATACTAACTTATGTCCAACATAATCCATTCCAATCTTTAGTCTTATCTAAAATACTTCGGTCCAAGCTCATAGTATAAAGAAAATGATTACATGAAATGTCACATAACAATCACGTGAATGCCATCATTTATCCCCCATATATCATAAGATATATCTTGTTGGTCAAATTACAAACTTGTGAATACCTTAATCATTTATTCACTTGAAGAATGAATACTCATTGAACCTTAGTGAAAACATGAATGCAGTTAAAAGTAAATACTTTCCGCAAACCAAAATCCACAATATTCTTTATACTCAAACCATGATATCACTTAGTCCTTATATCAATCATGAGATCATGAATACAATCAAACATCTCATTATATTCTTATCCCTTCATTATGTGCATATCATCTGCTTACCAAAAATATCTCAATCACTTTCAATGGTTACCGGTACCATAAAATTATTGAAAACCATAATAGACCAATACATAAATATTCCAATATTCCAAGATACTATATACAACATTATTTTGGAATCCCATTACATAAACACTTAATCATTCCACCACATCGTTTTCATATTCAACATCGCTAATAGTGATCGCATGTGACTTCCCTTTTCCCTTTGCCTTAAGTGGTTTCTCATTTCAATCATCATTAACCCATGGATTAGGGCATTGATTAGAATAATTCCCCATTTCATTGCACTTGAAGAATTGAAGAGTTGTTGGTGCGTTTTCTGCTGTCTTTTCATTATTCACACCATTAGCAACCCTTTTTCCATTACATCAACACTCAGCTACTCGATGACCTTATTTTCCACACTTAAAATATTTTCTAGTCCCATAAAGAAAAACTCCACCATTCTTGTTTCCACAGTTTGAGCATAAGGAAACATTCATTTTCTTTTCACCATTATTCTGAGATTTCTCCTTGAACTCCATCTTTCATTTCTTGTCAAAACCATGAGATGGATATGTAACACCAACATCCATTTCTACCTTAATTGCACAGCGCACAATTTCATCATAGCTACTGAAGTCTCTTATAGATAATTCCCTTCGAAGATTTGATTTTAAGCCACTGAAGAATCGATCAACTTCACTTTCAGGTTGGATGATAAAGCCAGATGCATACCTTGAAATCCTTGTAAAATTCGCTTCGTATATACCAACAGATTCATCAACCTTTTGCTTTAGTTCAAGAAACTCCTTCTCCATCTTTGTTCGAAGAATGCGAGGGAAGTACTTGTTGAAAAATATGTTCTTGAACTCATCCCATTCCATGGACTCAATTTCATCTCTTGGCATCGTATTCTTTATAAGATTCCACCATTGATCAGCATCACCATCCAAATGATATAATGCTAAGATGACTTTATCATGTTCAGAACATTGAAGAACTAAAAATATCTTTTTAGTGGTACTGATACATTTTTCAGCAACAAGTGGATCGGAAGACCCACTGAAAGAAGATGGGTGTTGCCTCATGAGGGACTCAATAGAATATTATTCCCTTCTCTGCTCATTTGGAAGTCCAGAATGATTCATAGCTTGTATAAGTATAGCAATAAGATTTTGCACTCCTTCTCCCATAACGTTGGTTTGTTCAGGAGGCCAATCATTGCATCATCCATTCCATTGATCAATACGGTTCCTTCGGGTTCCAGCCATCATCTAAAACCCAAAAAGAATAGCGTGAGAGGAAAAAAACACACTAGGGAAAACAACATAATAAAGGGGGAGTACCATCAATATCTAACATCTTAGGTTTAATTCTATGATTTTTAGCACAATTCTAGGACTATAACGTATACTTAACCTTAGGGAAATCCCTAGAAATACCTTATAAATACCTCTAGGGATCTCACTAAAGTTCTCACAGCATAGTTTCCAAAGGTTGACTAAACCATTCCTCTGATACCAACTATAGAGACCCTATGCTTGACGTACATGGAAATTACATTACTTTTGAGGAATACTTAGTACATAACAAAAAAATACACACAAGGACCGTGATGGTTTGGCGTCTTTGGAAACATGGAACGTAATCTTCTAATTGTGGTGAAAGATGTTCAACATCTCCCATAAAGATCTTCCACTTTTTGTTTCCTTACCTAAAACCTTTTTTTTAATCCTGGGGGAAAAATAAAACATAGAAAGGTTGAGCTCCAATGCTCGGTAAGGGTAAGCATGGATAAAATAAAACACACCATATACATTTGAACTTATAAAACATGAACATAAATTTTAAATATCAAAATCATGAGCAACGACTTAAAACATGGAAGTACATAAGGCATAGATCATAATGGAACATAAATCATGATAAAATAGCATGGGAATAAAACATGTAATTGTGGAATCCATTAAGCACATGTAATGATTTCCATAGTAGCCAAGGCATTGCTTCCAAGACCATCTTAGTGGACAAAGTCCCTTTTTGAATCGAGTTCACTCCTCATTTCAGTCCTATAACACTGAACTGGATTAACTTACCGTTCCAGCCATGTCTATCTCATGAGATATAAAATCTTTACCCAATGCATTGGAGGGAGATATAGGTCCCACCCATCTCAAAATGAAATAATTCTTACTTGTTACACAAAATAAACATACATCATTCATAATAACCCAACGAATAAAATGGGTTTCATAAACATCATCCCATCATCACAGAATCCATATTAAAGTAATGGATATCATTTCATAATAATAAAAGTGAAACCATGTAAATCATTGTGACATTATACTTGAAACATACACATATGAAATAATTTCATCTGAGATGGAAAAATGATTCTGATAAAACATTTGAGATGAATTCTTGAGGAAAATATCCTTTCATCCTTGAAATCATTTTCTTTTCACAAAATGTCATGTATTTTTAAAAGAAAATTATTTTGTTGAAAATAGTCATGAAAACTTTTTAAGGAAGCTTCATGAAAACAAGGCTTTATAAAACCGTAAAAATCCTTTCATGCTGTATACATTAAAAAAAACATTGTTCTCGAACTTTTGTCAAAAAAGTCAAAAAGTACCTTGTAGGGTAAATAAAAGAATGATTCCTTCCAAACCATTGGGTAAAAGTCAAAATGGGTAAAAAGGACTTTAAACCTACATGAAACCATTTTTAGGAAACATGGAAATGGATGATAAAAATAACCCCAGTAAATACTTACGAATAAGTAATCACGGATAAAAATGAGATTTGAAAAAGTATCCCTTACCTTAGGTCTGATATGCATCGTACGTATCCGAACTTCCTGTATAATGATTTAAATAATGTCATTGACTTATTACAGAATCATATTCATTGTTATGATATCATATATGGTTCACTTATGTCTTTATATTACTCGTTCTTTTGTAAATTTCACGTTAAAGAGCGTTTTGGGTAAAATCGTTTCATTTGTCGTCCGTGTTTTGACTTGTAATTATTCATGTGATTACTTATATCATGGTTAATTAATTCCAGAATATAAAACATGATTTATATATAATATATATTCATAATATACATATATATAATAGATCTATAAATAGAAAGAAATACACCGTTCATGGAGACGGTAGGCCGTATGTACGCATGAACGTTGTTTTCGTTTCCTCATTGAATTGATTGGAATTAATTAGATGACATACATATATATATATAAATAAATAAACTATCATTATTATGCCATATATTTCATTATTACTTATGATATATACTTTATAATCATTTATGAATGATTAATCATTGAAAATGAATCTCATCACGTCGTGGAGACGGTATTCCGTACGTACGCACGAGCGATGATATCGTTCCCATGATCATGGAATTTTATTGGAGTGTATGTATACTATAACAAAATAAATATCACTTTACAATAATCATATATAGTTATTATTTACACCATTATACCCATCCAAGTAAGGTGGTGGTGGAAAATAGATTACACCACGGCGTGGAGACGGTATTCCGTACGTACGCACGCGCGGTGATTTCGTTTTCTGTAGGATGGATAGATGGTGAAATAGGGTTGTTTCATACTTATAATAACAAATAAGTATATGAGTGATACTTATGTTATTAAATCATAATGAAACAGCTAATAAAGAAGAAGTGGAAGAAGAAATAAAGATGAAAGAATCGGTAACGGACATTACCTCTTCTTTGAAGCGCTTCTTCAAGACCTCCTTTTAGGTAACTAAAATTGGTCTTTGAAGAAGACCAGAACCTCTAGGATGTTTCTAGGGATGTGGAGAGGATAAATTGGCAGGGGTTGGCCGATCATGAAGGCTCAATGTGGTGTGAGGAGGAGAGGGAGAAGGTGCACTTTTATAAGGGAGGAGAGGGGCACCTTTGAAAAAACTAAAAATATTATTTTATTATAAAGCCAAAATTAGGTTTTAAATAGCTCCAAATTGATTTATTTTAAATATAAGGTGGGGATGGGCCGAAATAATCTCATAAAATATAATTTAGAGAATTTTAGGTTCATATTTAAACCTTATCATTTATATTTAACTTTAAGTTAGATAATTCTACTTTTACGTGTCTTTTTGTGTTCTTACACTATAAGGTTAATAAACTTTCTATAACAGGACAAAAGAACCCCAAGTTGTTTATTATTAATATATATAACCTTATATAAGTCATTCTGCCGAACCATAGATTTTTAGGAATAAAATAACAATTAATAATATAATATTTGTTTAAAAAACTATTTTATGTCAATTTTGAAACTATTTAGTAATTGATTTTTGTGAAATTCATAACAGAATTATTAGTTCAAAAAAAGATAATTAAATTAATAATAACTTGTCATATTAACCTAGAAAATTAGTTGAATTCATAAAAAGTCTCAAATTACATTTATTTGGGTATTTATAACATCAATTATGTAAATATTTCATTAATAAGATAATTACTGCATCATCTTTGTATCATAAATAAATTAAATTATATAATGTCTAAAAATTAAAAATAAAATACCATTATGTAGGAAACATTTTTATCTTTCTAATTAATATTTATAGTCGAATTTATCTTATGTATAAACCTACATGAAAAATTATTTAGTTATTAAACATTGATTTTAACTATTTTAACCCTTCTTTAAATAAATTTATTATTAATGTCCTAATATAATCCAAGTTGGCCTAAATGGTCATATTTTAATCCTAAGGTTGTTTTTGGTCGAATTAAACTTATCCAATAGAATTTGGACATGTGTTAGGGTAATAATAATATCATTTTAACCCTAAATTCCCTTATTTACTTTTTACAGTGGTAAATAAAAGTAAAAAGTTACTATTCACCAAAAATTATTTTCATCTAATTGAACCACATTTTACATAATGACATCAACCGAATCTCTAGAATTTTTGAAATTCCACTCACAGAAGCGGTAAAATTAATTTTTATGTAAATTGGCAAATTCTCCTAGGAGGTGGGTAAAAGACGGTGAAAAGTTCAATTAAATATTTATATATATAAAATTATTATAAAATTACTCCAATGAATTACATTGAACTTATATAGGTACTATGTATCAATTTTGAGCTAAAATAAATTTAAATAAAATAAATAATTATTTAAATAAAAAGTCGGTTTTTAAATAGTAACCCAGTGTTTTCACTATTCATTAAAAATTGAAAGTTTTCAGAAAAATACCAAAATTTCACCATAGGATAATTTCGATATTCCGAATCCAAAAATGAAGTCCATTTTCAAAAATAAAATTTATAAAATTTCAAAAAGCGTGTGTTATTATTCATAACGGCTAGTTTTAATAATATTTTAATAGCATATCGTTGTTTAGCGAAACTCGGTATTGTGTACAACACACGCTATCGTGGAAGGTCGCGCTTGAGTGTAATGTAAGCCAAGTCAGGGATGCGTGTTATGAAAACTTCTTTTGGTGTGGCATACAACAAAATACATTAATGAAATTAAAAAGAATATTTTTCGTAAAATCTTGGAGTGTTAAAACTGGCCTCATGTATTTAAACTTTATAAGAATTATGGTTTAGGAAAAAACATCCCAAATATATTACATAAATATTCCCCTACACCCTATTATTTTTTTTGTTATAAATCCAATCTATGGAGGCTTTAGGTATAATCCTAAATATGTGGTCTAAAGAAGGGGAGACGTTCACAACTGAGAATCATTGTTTTATTTCTTCTTTAAACTCCATAAAATATTACTAAATAATCCTAATATAATCAAAATATACAACATATTATGATTTTATAATTTCAATTTATTAACTCAAATAAATCCCTACTTCCATAATATGGTAAAATTAATCATTTTTTATGTGTACAAAAGACTACATCCCAATGAAAATATATAATTCATTTTCTAAAATCTCCTCTAACGTCAGTTCATGACGATGAAATTATAATTATTATATATTCAATTTATGAAATAATATTAATTAAATAAATTTACTATATCATATACCATCTTTCCATAATTTCCATTTAAAAATGATAACATTGTTCGTGTATATGAATGACTACTGCCTAGTGAAGCTATGTGATTTGTTTTTTATTACCATGTCACATGAATGGTATTTTCAATAATATTTCAAAATATAATATGATATTTTTGATATAATAATAATTCTCTAAAGGTAAAATTACTCTTAATTTATTTCTATTATGATCTTTTAAAAAATGAAACGTTACACTTGTGTACATACGACATACAATCTCTATGATCGTAACGCAATTCATTTTCAATTTCAAAAAAATCATGGTTATTTTTAAAATAATAATTTGTGTGTCATTTTCTTATTCCATGTTTTTTATTCTATAGATGATGAAACACTAATCTCTTTGACCTTATTCATCTTTCCGATGTGATTTTGAACATATGAAACGAACATCGTCCAAATATCCGGATTGAACTAAAATTATTATGTAATTTAAAATCACATGATAGTGAATAAAGAAAAATGAATAATAAACATGTAAATTATTCTTAATATGGTAAATAATTTTCATAATATTATTATTTAATAATATAAAAAATTCATATAATGAATCAGGCTCCGAGTAAGGGATTTCTCTATACCACCTTTTTTTGGGTTATGACCAATCTCTCTCTTCTAAAATTTCTACATCTCTTTAATTTTATATAATTATTATAAATTAATTAAATTTTTATCTCACAAATATACATATATTATTATCCCTTAATTATATGAGGTAATATGTTCCTTGTGTTTATTTCTCAAATTCCTTCATTATGAAATTTCCATTGATTATGATTTGAGGCAAGATTCTGCCACCCACTTCTGTCTATAGGTAATTTTTATGTTCATATATTATGATATATTTACTTTTTTGGAACACATAAATAATGAACATTTTATGATATATTCTCCTAGATAGTGCTCCAATTCAATAAGTAAAACGTTAGTCTCACGAGATGTCGTGTATGGGATTTTAGAGTAAATCTAATCCATTATGGAAATTTTTTCACCACATGATACAATCTATGTAGTTAGAATTGAATCATGTTTGTATCATGGTATTTTTTTTAAAAAAATTCTATGATTCCATTATCTTATGATACAATTTAATTCATTTTATTCATCAATATTACTACTCATTATCCTTATCTTTTATGATATTTTATTATAATTTTGACTCACAATTTATTCTTCATTATCACGTTTATTCTTTTACAAAGACATTAAGATTAACAATACCTTTTATGTTTTTTTCCATGTTATAATACATAGATTTAATATCTCAAAAGGATTTTTAAGATCATTATATAGAATTAATGTTTGATTTAATGTTTTTTTCCTTTTGATTTACCATGAATGAATTATTCCAATAGTATTAGGGCTCACTATCTTTTGATTGTACTTATTAGATATTTATGTATAAAAATAATATAATAATATGTGAAAAAAATATTATGATGATATACTTCGTAAAAATGCAGGGAATTGTTATTATTGTATATTATTAATAGAATAATTTATTAAGTACCATATGGATATGTATAAGGATAAGAACATGTGTGGGAAAATGTTCTAAAATTTTGGTGGAGTATAAACCAAGTGGGTTTCAAGAAAATACACCCCTTTTAGGAAAATATATGTGGATTTGTCTCCATAATAACTCTTCCTAGATAAAATGACCCCTAAAGGGCATATTGAGTTAGACATGATAGTCACTTGGTTCATGATAATGATCCTTATTTTATACCTTGATTTACACTATTAGGGGATATGTTTTGGAAAATCAAAAACTCTTTACACACCATTAGGAAGGATTGGAAAATATTATTAGGTTTCAATAACTAATAGGTAAATATCTAGTGATGAAATATATTTAAATATATATACTCATAAGATAGGATATACTTAACATTTTTGATTTATCTCTACCAATTTTATAAGTTTCAATTTTTACGTTTTTTGTTAATGTATTCTTATCAACATTTTCATATTGTTGTTAATAGTGGGGAGTAAGATAAACCTAGCCAAAAAACACCATGATTGGTAATGTGATGATTTCACCAATGATATTCCTAATATAATGGGTTTGAGAGATTATAACTACATGGTATTAGAGTCTCAACTAATACAAGTAATGAATAATAACATGAATCATACAGAACACCCTACTCCTCATATGAAAGAGAAATTTACAGTTGATCATTTTATATGAAAAAAGGGATCCAACCATTACTGCATATTCTAATAACATAATCATGAAATAATGGATTAAATCCATTGAGTAGAATTTTTTTTCATCCAATGGTCAACGAAATATAAATTCATTTCTAGATATTTTTCACATTGAGGGGGAATTTTGTCAGTGGTGGAAACTGATCAAGAATAAAATTTAAAAAGGGGATATTGATTCCATGGATTGGGAAGAGTTAAATAAAATATTTTTTAACAAATAATATCCCCTAACAATTCTTAAAATAAATAGGGGATTCCTAAATATTAAACAAAATTAATATGAGTTTTTCGAGGCACATAAGGAATACATCGCACGACCTACATAGTACCTCTATAGTTTTGTAATAAAAAATGAATGTATGATAGACCTCAAATACTTTGGATTTTGGAAACTTATATGAAAATACTTAGATATTCCTGGATTTTATGTTACAAAGATATTTTATGTTATGCCATCAATATTGAGATTGATATTGGTGACTCTTAGTGTTCTCTGGGGACTGGAGAGAAAAAGTGTAAAATTGATTTTTATTTATGAGTATCAATAGATAAGTCCCACGGTGGAAAAATAATCCAACATCCCACGTTTTATATGTTTGGTATAAATTATCCTAGAAACTATCTATTTCAAATCAAGATATTTTTTAAATGTTGTTCAAAGGGGAATCTAGCTAACCAGTGTTAGAGAGAAATGAAGAACCCACAAATGCGGAAGAAGAAAAGAAGGTCAATGTCAACTCTCAATCTACGGTGCTCGGTTTCAAATGAAAAGAACATAAGAATTATGAAAACCAATTCCATAAGATAAGTATTTTAAGAGATAATAAACAACAACAACCTCTAATGTCTATAGAGAATGGAAGAAGCTATGACATAATTACTAATGAGGCATATTCTAACTATTTTATGTGACATGTAAACTAGTTATTCATTTAATAATATAAAATTAACTATTTTATTTTGGTTCTACCCATAATTTTATATCTCATTTGTTTAGTAGGAATATTTAAGAACCTCCTAATAAAATGGAGGTTGAGCTATTTTTGAGAATATAAAATTGATAAATGGTTGCATCTCAGCTATAAAACTCATCCCAAATAAATGTTTTTGGACTATGTAATACACCTTAATTTCATAATGTTTTTAAAATTAAATGGGATTATTTCAAGACCAGATCTGAGAAAACACATAATTTTGTGGCCAAGAGTGGTCAGAACATATTTTTGAACTTTTTTTGAGGGTCATTAAATAATATAGAGTGAAGGTTTTTCTAACTTTTAAATTGGTTCCCATATTAAATATCTATGGGCATCATTGACCTTAGAGTGTCTGGATTCTCTTAGAAAGGGACTAACATTGGCCGAAATGGGCCAATAAGAGAAGTTAGTTTTTGGCCATAAATAAAACAATTAAGTTAAATTTTTTTTTTCAAAATCCTTATAACTCATAAATGGTAACATTGATTGGAAATAAGCGAGTATTGTTGATATTGTTAGGGAGTGTTTCCCATTAGAAGAGGATAACCTCAACCATAATGGGTTGAGGGTGAAAATAATTTTGGACCTTTTTCAACCAAAATAAAATGGTGTTCATGCCCAGTGTTAGAAAATTCTAAACAGGTTCCCAGATTGAAAATATAAGGGCACATTTGCATCCGAAACAATGAAATTCTCTATGATTGAACATAACCTCCACCATATTAGGTTGATGGAAAAGGTTATTTTTCAGATGTTTTAATAATAATAAATTAGACATAAAAAGTTTATGTTATTAAAAAAAATATTTCTCCGCAATGTAGCGATGAGCTCCCTATTTCATTACATAAATGAAATGACATAATGATTTTTAACTAAATCGTAATAGAAATTTTATTTCATAAATGAAATAGTGTAACAATGGGATTACTAATCACTATAGAAACGTTGCAACATGTTTCTCTTTTAATGAGATGATGTGGTTGGAGAAACAGATTTAGATCTGTAATTATTCTAATGAACTATAAGATAATTCTCTCTAATGAAGGATGCCGGTGAATCAAAAACGTGGTGAAGAAACCTCGGAAAATAGATCTGGGACCAACGAACAACGAACACCAATAGCTTTGATGAATCTTGAATCCCCTTGGATGGATCACTATCAGTGACAAGCCTTACCTCCGATCGAAGCTTCTCCAGGTAGGGGTTTGTCTTCTAAAAATTTGAATGCCTCATTATTCATTCTAAAAGAAATGAACATAGATCAACCCATGAATAGGTTGATCTATGGGCCACTTGTTCTTCCATGAATGTATTTTATCTCTAGGTTTTTTCTTCGGCGATAGAATATTCCTATAAACTTAATATTCCCTTCCCATGTTTCAAAAAACAGTAACTCAGAGGAATATGGCCGACACGAACAAGGCTATGATTCCCATGTCGTTGGGTGTTCATATGTTCTTCATGATCATGCCTCTGAATTGAAAAAAAGAAACCCCGAGGCCATAGCAGGGGAGACAACACCCCATGGAGGAAGTGTTTTATACAGTTTGAATAACGAACAACTAGAGTGAACCCAGTTGTCCGCGGAAGGCACTGCCAATGCAGTGGTGTCAACGACAGTAGTGATCAGAGGCGGTACGCCATGACAGAACACCGAGGTGGAGGACATGACCATCTTGGGCAGTGGGGGTATATCAAGGTAATACCAGTAGTGGGTCGACGGCCTACGGAGGTGGACAGAGCCACCCGACCGTGTCGGGGAAGCGAGCCACGCTGTGTGGGCCATGGCATTCTAGCCCGCAGTCCAATGAGGATTGTGTGTAGGAAAATGGGGAAGACAACATTAGCCAGCCACGTCACACTCAAAACAGATGCCTAGCGGGCATCTGAGATATAGAATATGGGACCGCCGTGCGGGCCGGATATGGGTCTACCAACCCGGCCGCTGGGCAGCCTGGGCTTGAACTCAAGCTGGCCCACTTTTGTGAGCTAGTCTGGTAAGATTAAACTAGGCCACTAAGAATACCAATCTGAGAAAGAACCGGCCCACCTATTGCGAGCCTTGCCGAATGGAACAGGGCTTGTGGGCGACCTAGTGGGCCGGACCCACGGGTGAACCAGGCCAGGTCCAACAAGTCCCAGTTGGCCTGTCCTCATGGCCTGGCTGGACCGGACCGGCCTAGACCCAAACCAGTTCAGGTTAGGTCGGTCAAACTAGGTTGGGTCATGTGGGACCCCCCATGTTGGGTTGGCCCGGTTGGTTCAACCAAGTTGGATCTTGTCCAGACACAACCGGTCCCTATTTAATAAAACACCCATATCAATCAGACAGGGCGTCCGATTGGCAAGCCGTTTGTGGCATTGGGACCCTCGCAATGAAGTGGTTCTTTTGAAATAATATATAAATACTTTAATGGATGTTTATATATGATTAATTTCTTGAGGAGTTAATAGTCCTGGAATAAATCTCACTAGGCGTGGGAATATTGTGGTTTTCTTAGACCCGATGACTACTGAAGAGCATGTCTTAGTGACCCTGAAAGCATAAATGATAAGAGTCTCTATGTGAAATAGTTACAAGTGGCTCTATTTGAACAAAATTAAAGTGTCCCTATGTGGATTAGCCAGACGTGTCCCTGTGTGGACCAACTATGTTGGTCTAAGTGGGAAGCAGCTATGTGTGACTCGGCAGGCCCACGGTGGGGAGTGGCTATGTGTTACCCAACATAACCATAGTACTCATCAGGGGTGATTACCTCTATAGTCCAAAGTGTTTACTGTACGACCAAAAATTTTACTTTCCATTATTTATATTATACCTTCATGAGCTGAAGATACCTTTTGTATACTTTCTTTTGTGGTATTTCCATTATGTTTTCCTACTGAGTATTTTGTAACTCACCAATACATGATCTTCTTCCGCACATGTTGTGTCTATTGCAAAGATATGTGCTTTGACAGAGACCTCAATGGCCTGGGACCAGGCAGTTCCTTATCTGATATGATAGGCAGAACATACATCACAGCTTCCCACATCAACGCCATATCTACCTTTAACTGGGGTCTTCTACGAACATCTTACCGAGATATTTTTTACATTCCTATTTTAATTTTGTATTTTTTAGGTTTTTATTCTATCCCATTTTACTTATATCTTGTACCCTTCCTCAGTATATGTTTAGTGTCATGCACGTTTTCCTTTCCATCTGTTTAGTACATGTTTTTGTGGGTGTTCCTGTATACTGTTAATGAGGAAAATGCCTCACAATCAAGGAATAATTACTTTAGTGCTAGTTTCTAGTGCCTGAACATTGTGAGGTGGGATTTAGGTAGTCACAGTATGGGGCTCGATGAATGTGTTGTGACGAATGTTTATCATAGGTAGTCAGTTCTACCTAAAATATGAGGAGACTACTGTTTTTGAGAAACAATGTTAAATATATCATGTTTGACTTTTAGGTTCGGGGAGTCCAGTGTTGGTGTGAGGGATGATCTATCTGTGCACTAGGACCCAAAATTCTTCTTTTCAACTCATTACCTAAAACATCTAGTTTCATTCATAATATAGGAATTGAGTGTTTCCTCATGTTATTCTTGAATTAGAGTCATCTCAGTACGTATATTCTATTGATTGTGGTACATCTTGATCTGTTTTAGGATTCTTCCATGACAACATCCTTACAGGATAATGATACATGACCATGAGGATGATTTCCTAGAGATGAGAAATCGGTTTAGGGACCATCACTAGAGATGGCCCCACCGAGTTGAGAAACAATGTTACCCCCACCCGATGATCAACAGTTACTACAGGTGCTACAGGTAGAAGATGCATGCAGGCTTAGTTCCTTGTACATGTTCTAGAGGTAGAGACCGCCAAGGTTTAGGTGTGATACTGACCACCTGGTGGATGAGGATTGTCTTGAGGTAGTCACATGAGTCTTCCATATTGTGAGGAAGAATCTCGACTAGATCGCGATCTTATCCATGATCCTTCTTTAGGGAACGACTGGGAGATGGTGGATCTTGACGAAGTAGACCCTTGATGAGGTAATTCTCACCTAGTTAGACTTTTAGCACCTCTTAAGTTATGATTTCATGCATGTGATGATGGTATTTGTGTGCATATAGGAGCTAGTACACCTATAACATGGTAGCATGTTAGTAGTAGCATCCTCAATGAGATTCACCGAGCATTCTCGCTACTCTACAAACATAGTCTGATGCCCATTCATTAGGAATCAATCCTTTGAAAAAGAACTATGATGAGAGATTAGGGTGTCCATGGTCTCTCTCGTCATCCCTACTCTAGCTAGGGTACTGAAACACGCCCTTATTAAACAGAGCTTCCTAGTCGAGTGGGCACCGATAGCTAGAGCTACCTGTAAACACCAAGCAGTAGAGTCCTTAGTGGTGGGAAGCAGGCAGTAGATGTGGGGATCTATGCTGGTCAGACCTTTCAGAGAATGACCCCATGACTCATGGTCGGTAGTGTGGGTCTCCCAAATAATAGGGAGTCAACAGGGGTCTAGGATGTGATTCTTTTGAAGCAGGTAGGGGAACATGTCTCATGATTTCTTGACTCTTCGCGTAGATGATCAGAAGAAAATAAAGGGACTGTCGAGGTAGAGGTAGATGCTGAAGCGAGGAGGTCTACATGGTAGAGTATGTGGTAGAGGAGATATCTGACTTGTATGCAGTGAGAAAGGATTTGAGGTACTACCACCACTACACCCAGGTGGTCCTCCGTGGGCTTAGGGAGCCAGTGGATAGGGGTGGGCTCGACATCAGGTGATGGAGGCCTACGACCACAGTGATCCAGAGATGATAGTGGTACGATCTGTGTCTTATCTACCATAGCTTAATTTTTTTATAGAAAAAAGTACCAGTTAATCATTCCATTTCACAAACCTTATTCATGTATTGGAGATTCTTGTGGAGCTATTGGCTCTATCCTTATGTTTAGATACTCATACAGGAGGGTATTCAATGATTACACACTGGTGTCGGCAGTGTGAGTTTAATCTTGGAGGCGAGAGCTTCAGCTAGGATCTCCTAGTAGTGGCGTCGAGGTATTACAATTTTATCTTGGATATGGACTTCATAGTAATATTCCATTCATAGATTTACTGTTTTAGATGTTGAGTACCGTGTGTCTGCAAGGATGGGACCATATATTCCTTCACTAACGAGAAGGGATGTAATGACCCAACGTTTTATCCATTGAATTACCTTCTTTTAAATTTTCCTTATAGTATAATCAAAATTTTAAGAACAATTAAGTATCATGATAGTAAATACTATGTCACCAATAAACAATTTTTTTTCACTTTTGTGTTTTTAATTTCAAAAATATGACTTTCACGGTTGTCTTCATGGTGTTTTTTGGAGACTAATAGAACAAAATCATTTTTTTGTGAATAGTAAAATACCCTTATAAATAGTAATGTTACCCTTATATATGGTTACATGACCTTATGAATACTAAATTCAACTATAGTAGTATATGTATATTGGATTTAAGTGAAAGTATCATGTACCTATAGTTTTGAATAAGTAAATAGATGTTTTAAAAATTATATTTTTCAAATAATTTATGATTTTAATTAAAAATTGTATTAATCATATTTATAAAATTATTTTAGTAAAATTAAGTTAATTTTTGGATTCTATAAACTTAAAAATGGATAGGGTGAATGTTTTATGATTTTTCTGAAATAATTGAATTTTTGGTGAATAGTAAAATATGATAATTTATGATAAATGCTAAATAAATGAATTAGGATGTCATTAGATGATGTATGGATTATGTAAGTCCATTATCTCGATCTCACATTCAATTATTTCTATTATTGGTCATGTAATTATCTCTATTACTTGCCTTGTGGATAAGTAATAAATTAATAAATATACTATTGAGAAAACCCCACTCCCCTCCAATATAAATACCACCCCTCACACCCTCATTTAATCACACCTATAATGTTTTATGCCATCCCAAAATTCTTTCCAAAGATATTCCCTAGCCCCTCTCCTAGGTCCAAGAGCTTCTGTTCTCATCAAAATACCAATCCATGTTTCCATTAAGAGGATTCAAGAGGAAATTCCCCTCTTTCTTTTTTCCTTTAACTACCTTTCAATTTCAAGTTCTTTTCTTGACATCTCATCACCTATACTCATACACATGGTATGGTAACTCTATAATCTTACATTTAATATAATTTTATGATATTAATGGGAAAATATATTATGCAACCACCTTCTCCACTTCTATTTATTTCAGAACAGGAAAATGTTGTTCGTGAGGTGTTAATTTATCACCTTCAAGAATGACATGTTTTCATTTTTCTTTACCGCATTCAGATATGGTCATGAAACCATTTTTATGATTGAACCATATTATTTTATTGGTTTTATATTCTTTTTAATTTTCTATAAGTAACTTGTGTACATATTAACAAATGATAAAACAAAACATGTTCGCTGTGATCCAAAAACTGCCCAAATTATCCTAAACGGATCATCATTAAATTTTAACCAGTGATTCATCCACATGGTATATAACATAATTTATTATAATATCTTTGAAACTATTGTAATATCATTAATAACATGTAATATATGTTCTTTATGTTTATCCATGTTCTACACTAACTTCCATTCATGTGTACAAGTGAACCATTCTTGAAAAAATAAGAAAATGAACACTCTTGAACAATGGATTTAAATTCAATAGCACATCCAAAGGCCCATAAAAGAAATTAATGAAACCATAATGAACTATATTAATTTATAAAAGGTTTTTAATTTATAATTAATGATTATAATTTCATTATATAGGACATTAAAGTGAAGAAATCATTCAAATACACAGTTAGGGGAATTCTCAAACCCAACCCCCTTTCTTTGAGAATTCACTCTTTCATCCAAATTATCAGTATGGGTATGCCTTAAAAATAATTTTTTACATAATTAGATTACATTTTCTGAGAAATACAATTTTTCTATATATGTTCATGACAAAACCAATGTTTTCCAAATGAACTCTTCTTTCAATTAAACAAACACATTTTACTTCTCAATGATTGTTTCTTCTTCACTCATCATTGATTGTTCTATATGAAGAATGTTATTCCATATTTAATTTGGTAGAAAAATATTTATGAATTTATTAATAATGACATGAAACCATTATTTTCCATGGGTTATCTTATTTTTGATGTGGCATTCATGATTATTTAAATATTATGATGTGAATGGTGAGCCTGGTATTATATAGTGCTCCAATTCGTTGGGTAAAATGACGAATCTCACGAGTTAATAGAAAATGATGCATGAACATTATTATATAAATGTTCACAACTATTCATGGAAGTTAACCACTAATACATGATGTTTTCTTGTATATGAATTTCCACATTCCAAGTCTTCTCTTAATGTTTCCTCTAATGATTATGATCATATGCCTATGTTATAATGATGTGGATAATACTCATCCCATGTTATGTTTTTCATGTTCTTATTTATCCAGTTACTATTATTTTAGATCACCCCTTTTAGATTTATATCCTCAGGTGACTACATATAATAAGAATAGGTCAAGATCCAATAAGAAGCTAGAGAAGGAGGAATGAAATAAATGTTTATGCTTGATGATGTAAATGTTTTGCTTAGTCCTAGTTTTCCCAAGAAACTAATCCTCTGGATCCTCATGGTGTAATAATATTATGTTGTATATATTTATAAATATGTATGAAATGGTAGGTTCTATATAGTTGGTATTAGAGGTATGGTCTATTTAATTTGGGAATTATGAATAGTGAACCCTAGAGAAAACCTCTAGTATTAGACTATGTACAATTATGCACAAAAAAAACTTTGCTAAACATAGGGATCCCATAATATATTCTTTTAGTGTAATTTCAAAAATAAATAAGTTATTTATTCACAAATCATTATCTTATGTTTTTTTCTAACCTTTCTTATTTTAGAAAATGGTGGGAACCAAGAGAAACCAGGCCAAAAACTCGTATAAGGGTCAATGAAATAATTTCCAAAATGAAAACCCCAAAGATTTGGGATCCATAGTTCAATAATTCAAGGCGATTATTACCTAACTATCTATGGTTTTGAATAATAACCTGAATAATGAGGAATTATTTCCTTCACCAAAGAGGGAGAAACTGGCTATCATATTTTTTATGAGGTAATGACCACCGGCATTTAGTGGATCTTCTGATCCACCAGTTGAGAAAAATTGTGTCGACTCCATGGAGAAGATCTTTATTGTGCTTCCCTGTTTTGAGATGGAGAAGGTGAAAGTAGCAATTTATCATCTAGATGGAGAGGCCAATCAATGGTGGTTGTTTTAAAGAACAAAAACCTAGTAAAGAAATTGAAGATATGTAATGGGAAGACATTATGATCATGTTCCCTAACAAGTATTTACCTTGAATACTTAGTATGAACATAGAGAGAGAATTCATTTAGCTCAATAAAATGGATGGAGAATCTGTCATAACCTATGAAGGTGAGTTTAAAAAGGAATTCAAGGTACGCTTTGGCTTTTTTATCAACAGTGATAGAAAAATTGACAGATTCTTTAATGGGTTAAAAACACACTTTCAAAAGGCTATTGCAATTCAAGACATTGAGATTTATGAAGAATTTGTTTGTTGTGCCCTTGAATCTGGGATGAATTTTCGAGAATGGTCCCACAGATTTGTTTATAGGAAGAGAAATATTGAGTTTCAAGATGGGGGATCTAATGATATAGTTGGGAATAAAAATAAATGACCCACATGCCAAAAATGTGGAAAGATAAATCATGGGAACTTCCTCAAATGTATGGAGAAATACTTCATGTATGGGAAAGAAGGTCACCATGCTCACGAGTTTTGAAAAGAAATGAAAAGGAAAGAGAATTTTGTGGATGAATGGAGAGAACCACCCATGGTCTAATGCTACAATTGTAGGGAGCAAGGGACTATACAAGCCAATTCCCTATACCTAGAGTCCTCTAGAGTAATGTAATAGCCCGAACATTTTAATAATATTTGTTTCCTAAATTTGTGTTTTATTTAATTATATACTCCAAAAAACTATATCCATTAATTATTGAAGTGATAAAGATGGGTTTTGACTGTTATACGACTGTTGGAAACTAATCTCTTAACATTACAATTATTGATTATAAATAAAAGTGATCCTGGTAAATTAATACAGAAAGAAGAGTCAATGACCTCATCTAGTAAACTCTGGCTGTACGAAGATCATATGTCAGAGCATGGGAAGGAGGTAGAATTGTTGGGATTTGCTCTGGACCAAGCCCAAGATGAGCTTCAACGTGTGAAACATGAACAGAATTTCCTAATGGAGAAGTTCAAGCTGATAGAAATCACCACTCGGGAAATGATGTCTGAGCTACCCCAAGATTCTATCACCATAGAACACCTTACACTTAGGTCCTATACAGGTGTTGTAAGGGGCTAAGTATCGATTCCCTTGATAGTTTTTGTAATCCTTTGAATAAATAATATTGTTATTTATTATTATGAAATCATTTGTTATTTTCAAATGTACGGATAAATATAGGATTAATATTACTAAATAATGATGGAAAAAAGGGTATCTTAAAATATTTATGTAAACTTTAAATAATTAATAATGTGAAAATATTTTCATGAAACGGTCTTCTATAGTTGTGATCAGTATGAAATTTTGTTTATAATAAGATCAAATTGATTTTTACTAAATAGTAAAGTATGAATAGTAACATACCCTTATAAATAATAATGAATAGTAATCAATAGTAAGTCGGCCAAAAAAATAGAATCCTCACCCATGAGTGTATAAATATAATTTAGACATCTTAAAAGTGAGAAAGGTCATAATATAAGTATTGGTATTTTTGTATGTTAAAACTATTTTAATTAGAGTTTATAATAAAATTAATAATTTTAAAAAAATTATTTTCATAAAATGTAATCATAAATTGTTACTTTATTGTATTATGGATATATTATAATTTTATGGGACCGTGATTAATTTTTTCATGGTGTTACAAAATAAGTTATAGTTTTAGAGTTGTTTTTTTGAATAAATAATGATTTTATTTAAAAATAAAATTAAAAATATTTAGAAATTTTTTGCCATAAAATTTATTTTATTTTTGAATTCAGATAATCGATATTAGTTTAGGGTAAAGTTTTGGGATTTTTCTGAAACAGTTGAATTTTTAGTGAATAGTAAAAATACAGTTTTGAGTTTCGGGTGTTTAATAACACCATTGTTGATGTAATCATGATGTAATAAATCTGGTCGACATTTGAATAGTAAGATTTGTTACTAGGTGTCCCATGTGGCCAATACCATTGGAAAATACCACGGTAAGACCCATGGTTTTGTAATTACCACGGATAAGGTATCCCTTTGAAATTATTTTAATATTCCTTCACTTTTCTTATAAATACCAAGCCATTACATCATTCATTTCATTCAAAAATCCTCATCAATGATGATATGGTCATTCTAACTCCCGAGGAGTCCTCCCAAGGATTCCATCCAAGGAGTCCTCTCTAGGTGCCTTCAAGCCCCCCAATGTCCCAACCATCGGGATTTCGAAGATACTCTTCAAGGTAAGGGAACCTTTCACCCTCCTCTTTTTAGTCATGATTTTTTATGTTATGTCTTCTAGTTTCTATTTTATTATGTATGGTTATGTTCTTATATATTCTTATTACTATCAATTTCATGTCCAAATTATCAGAGACCCTTTCCTTTCTCATCAATTTATTTTCTCAATTTTTAAATGACATCATTAGGCTGCCGAATTTTTTCGTAAAAGAAATAGCATCTCTTTTTTCATGTTTCCTTTTCATGTGGTATGTAATTAAAATATCCATACCATGGTATTATTATGTTCCCATATTGTATTATGAATTATCTATGAGTGTTTTATGCTTTTCCCCTCTCTTTTTATTTTTTTCTAAAACGATGTAAAGTAGTTGTTATACTACAAATTTTTTATCTCAAAATCTCTCTTTTTCTCAAGAAATTATCTTGTATTATTTATATGGATACCAAAATATATTTTCATTTCTAGGGTTATTAATAAATACATAAAATCTATCTATTTTATTCTGGAATAGACATACATATAACCCTCACACCATTTACATGGGTTATAAATGACATAATGATCTTTTTTTAAGTACTTTTTAAAAATCATGATTTTGACATGAAACCCATTTCTTTGATTTTATTTTTTTTATTTATGAAAATTTTGATTATAATGAATTTGGATCACATGAAAATAAATACCTATTAAGGATTCACCCTAATAGCGCTCCAATGAATTTGGTAAGGAATTAATCTTTATAGACGACAAGTTTCACGATACCTTTGTGAATAACCTTGGTAATGTATTTATGACAGCTTGGGAATAAAAATTGATGATATGTTCCTAAATTTATAAATTAAACGATTTATCCCCATATTTATGTTGTTATTCCTGTTATTTTTATTATGATATGAATCTCTTTCCGTTGCTCATGTCTTGTGGTTTTCATCATGTTCTTATTGATATCCCAAGTAAACTGACTCCCTTGATTTTCTTTACTAGGCCTTTTGATCACTCTTTAATTTGATGTATGTATTTAGGTTATGAGATGAAGCAATTGTACATAGTATAAAATTATTATGAATCCTTAAAAGTGGATTAGAATAATTTTTTATGTTTTTTTTCTGTTTTATGTCATTGATTTCCAAGAAACTAGACTTTAAAGATCCCATGTTTGTAAAATCTATTGAATAGTTATATAATATAAATGTAGGATTCCATAGTTGGTATCAAAGTAGAGTTTAGTTATTTATAGAATTTTTGATATGAAATCTTTAGGAATAACCCTACAGAATATTTTAAATATAGGAATACTTCCTGGTATTTTGGTGAGTATTGAGTAAGTGGTTTATCAAGCAGATACAACCCTGTCTGGATACGAGCAGGTAGAGGTGGCTGTGGAACAAATGTACCTAGGAGTGAAAACGCTGTCAAGGAGTTTTAGGCTTTACTCAGGTTATCCTGGTATATGAAAATGAGATTTTCTACACTCTTTTTTATGACACTCTTAGGGGATATGTTTGGTTAATCTTAAGATTTTTTTTATAGTTATAAGATTCATAAATTAAATAAGTATCTCAATATGGTTTTATTCTTTAAGAAAATAGTGGGAAATTAGCAGAACTGTACAAATGGTGACCATAATAGACGATGCATTGATGACCCTCAGATGGAAGCAGGAATGCAAATTTTCATGTGAATGATGAACCAACTGTCTCGAGTTATGGGAAATAACATGAATCATGCTAATAGACAGATCTCACCATGAAGGGAAAAACTTTATGTTGAGTCCTTTATGTGTCAAAAACCACCAATCTTTAGTGGATCAACTGAGCCATTAATTTAGGAGTAGTGGATCAGCTCTATAGAGAAGATCTTTTATATGCTCCATTGTTCAAGGAAAGAGAAGGTCCCCTGGGCTGTTTATTTATTAGAGGGAGAAGTTGATCAGTGGTGTGAACTAATTAAAAACACAAATCCATGAGTGGAAGTTGAAGCTTTAAATTGGGAAGAGTTTAGAGGGATATTCATCAACAAATATTTCCCTCGATCAATGAGAACAAGAATGAAGAAGAGTTTCTTGAGATGAGGTAGAAGGAGAATGAATATGTGGGAAGCTATGAGATGAAGTTCACAAGGCTTTCAGATTACACCTTTAGCATTCTCATGGATCCAAATGGTAAGGTTGATATATTCTTTGGTGGACTAAGACCTCATCTACAGAAGAATCTAACCAACTGAGATTATGGTAGCTATGAGGAGGTCGTGCTATGTGAGATGAAAGTAAAACTAGATTTTGGTGAGACACAATGGTCTTATAAATCAAATGACAAAAAATATTGATTTAGCTAAGCCTAGAGAGGACCTTCAATCAGGGAAGAGGAAGCAATCAAGTACAACATCGCACAGGTAATAAATGTGGGAAAAAGCATTCGGGGGATAGCCTGCTCGAGACCAGGAAGTGCTACAAGTGTCGTAGAGATGGCTGCATTGTGCGTAATTGTCATAGTGAGGTGAAGCCACAACTTCCCAACACTAAAAACAAGGGGAAGATGGTACATGACCTACCTGATGTCCAATGTTATAAGTGTGGACAACTTGGGCACTTTTCCAATCACTGTCCAAATTAGAAGGTAGTGGAGGGGAATTTTAGAGACCCTAATCTTGACATACATGAACATTAAATTACTTTTGTGGAATAATTAGTACGTAACAAAAAACACACACACAAGGATCGTAATAGTTTAGTGTCTTTGGAAACTCAGAACATAATCTTCTAATCGTGGTGAAAGATCTTCAATATCTCCCATAAAGATATTCCCTTTTTTTTACCTAAAACCTTTCTTTATATCCTAGGGAAAAGAAAACATAAAAGGGTGAGCTCAAATGCTCAGTAAGGGTAAACAAAAGAAAAATCAATCACATCATATTCATAAGAACAAAACTTTTGGAAATCTTAACCTGCAAAAGAGAGCATAATTTCATAACATGGGATAAATCATAGTAGTGAAATGAAATCCCAATAATCATAAATTAAAACATGAAACTTTGTGGCATACACACATAATCATAGAGAATCATTTCTTGTTAGTCAAGACTCATTTCCAAGACTATCTTAGTGGACAATGTCCCTTTCTGAACTGAGTCACCCTCGTTTCAGTCCTGTTTCACTGAACCAGTATAACTTACCATTCCAGCCATGTCTATCTCATGAGATATAAAATCTTTACCCAATTAATTGGAGGTAGATATAGGTCCCACCCATCTTATAATGAATCCTTTCTTATGTGTTCCACATAATCATAAATCATACATCATCGCATAACACATGGAACAAAAATGGGATTCTTGAAACATCATGACATCATAAAACAAATCATATAAGGTAAATGACTTCATAAAAATAATTCCCTCACAACATAATCAAATCAATGTAATAATAGGGATAAAAACAGAACCCTAAATTATCTTAGATGGAAAATAATTTTGATAAAACACTTGAACTCCATTCTTGAGGAAAATATCATTTCTTCTTCTAAAACACTTTTCTTTTCTTAACATGTCATACAATTATAAACTAAAAGAAGTTGATCAAAAATAAACTTGAAAAATTGTAAAGGAATCTTCTTGGAAATAATGTTTTAAAAATCCATTCATGTCGTATAAGTTAAAAAAACATTCTTCGTACTTTTGTCAGAAAAGTCAAAAAGTACCTCATACGAAAAAACAACAAAAGATTCTTTTCATATTCTTTACTAAAAAATCACAGAAGGGTAAAATTGGATTTAAACTATTGTAAGTAGATGGAAAAAATATTACATATTGAGGGAACATGGATTTGGATGATAAAATACACCCCAGTAAATACCAAAGTATAAACAATCTCGGATAAAAATGAGATTGTGATATTTCCCCTTACCTTAAGTACAATTTGCTTCGTAAGTGTCCGAACCTCCTGTATAATGATTTAAATAATGTCATTAACTTATTACAGAATCATATTCATTGTTATGATATCATATATGGTTCACTTATGACTTTATATTACCCGTTCTTTTGTAAATTCCATGTTAAAGAAGCGTTTTGGGTAAAATCGTTTCATTTATCGTAGGTGTTTGGACTTGTTGTTATTGACATTATTATTACCTATATCATGATTTACTTACTTCCAGAATATAAAAAATGATTTATATATCATATATATTCAGTATATATTTATATTTAATAAATATATAAATGAAATGAAACACACCGTTCATGGAGACGGTAGTCCATACGTACGCATGAACGCTATTTTCCTTTCCTCATTGTCTTTAATGGAAGTAAGTAGATGAAATACATATATAAATAAATCCAGTAGCCTTATAATGTCGTATATTTCATTATTATTGCTTATATATACTTTATAATTATTCTTAAATGGTTAACATTGAGAATGAATCTCATCGCGTCGTGGAGACGGTAGTCCATACGTACGCACGAGCGATGATATCATTCCCATGGTCTTGGAATTGTGTTGAAGTGTATGTAAACTATTTAAGTATCAATATAACTCTATAATAATCATATATAGTTACTCCTTACACCATTATACCCATCCAATTAAGGAGGTGGCGGAAAATAGATTACACCACGGCGTGGAGACGGTATTCCGTACGTACGCACGCGCGGTGATTTCCTTTTTCCGTAGGATGGATAAAAGGTTAATTAGAGTTATTTAATATTTATAATAACATATCAGTATATAAGAAATACTTATGGTATTACTTTGTCATTAAACAACTAAAGAAGAAGAAGTTGAAGAAGAAATAAATTGAAAAAGATCGGTAATGGATATTACCTCTTTTTGACGCGCCTTTTCTTAACCTCCACTTAAATAACTAAGGATGGTCTTTGAAGAAGACCAGGACCTCTAGGATGATACTAGGGAAGTGTATAAGAGATTTTGGCAGGGTTTGGACGAGCTTGAATGCTCAAATTGGTGTGAGGAGGAGAGGGAGGAGGTGCCCTTTTATAAGGGAGGAGAGGGGCACCTTAGGAATATCTCAAAATATTATTTTATATTAAGGTTAAATTCTGTTTATAATGGTTCCAAATGGTCTTATTTCGAAGATAAAGTGGGGATGGGTCTAAAGCCTCTCATCCAATAGGATTTAGAAAAGTTTAGGTCATTATTTTAACCTTATCAATTAGATTTAACTCTAAGTTAAATAATTTAATGTTTACCGTGTCTTTTTGTTTTCTTACACTATATGGTTAATAAACTTACTATATCAATCCAAACGAACCCCAAGTTGTTTATTATTAATATGTATATCCTTATATAAGTCATTTGGACGATCCTTAGATTTTTAGGAATTAAAAAACAATTAATAATATAATATTTGTTTTAAAAACCAATTTATGTCAATTTTGACACTATTTGGTACATGATTTTTATGTAATTTTTAACAGAATTATATGTTCGAACCAAGTTACTTAAATCAACAATAACATGTAATATTAACATAGAAAATTATTTTAAGTCATAAAAAGTCTCAAATTACATTTATTTGGGAATTTATAACATCAATTATGTTAATATTTTCTTAAAAAGGTAATTACTGCATCATCGTTGTGTCATAAATAAATTAAATTATTTAAAGTATAAAAATTACAAATAAAATACAATTATGTATTAAATCTTTTTATCTTTCTAATTAATATTTATAGTCGAAATTATATTATGTATAAACCTATATTAAAAATGTTTTAGTATATAAACTTTGATTTTAACTCTTTTTAACTCTTCTTTGAATTAAATAATAATAAATGTCCTAATCTAATCCAAGTGGGCCTAAATGATAATATTTTACACTTAGGGTTGTTTTTGGTCGAGATACACTTGTCCAATAGGATTAGGACATGTGTTAGGGTAATATTAATATCATTTTTACCCTTAATTACCCTATTTACTTTTAACCGTGGTAAATAAAAGTAAAAAGTTACTATTCACGAAAAATTATTTTCATCTCATTGAAACACATTTTACTTACTGACATCAACCGTGTCTCTCGGATTTTTGAAATTCCATTCACATAAGCGGTAAAATTATGATTTATGAATAAATTAATTTTTTTAACTACCACTTAGTAGTTTCACTATTCATCAAAAATTGAAGTTTTTCAGAAAAATGCCAAAATTTCACCCTAAGCTATAATTGATATTCCGAATTCAAAAATGATTTCTATTTTACAAAATTCCCAAAATATAAGTTTCATTAATTAATTTTATAATTAATTTCCGCTTTCACAACAAATAGCATGTTTTTAAGAGATAATAACTATCAAAAGATTAACACTTTTTTATGTCTGGTGTAAATGTGAAATTACATCCAATGACCAACATTGTATTGAATTGTAAAAATATATTCTAAATATAATTTAAAACCACTCAAATTAATAATTTATAACAATTAATTATTTCGATTAAAAAAGTTTTTTTTAATTAAAATTTAGTAATTTTCACTATTCATCAGAAAATAAAAGTTATCCGAAAAGTACCAAAATTTCACCCTAAGCTAATTTCGATATTACGAATCCAAAAATAAAGTCCATTTTGATAAAATAAAATTTAAAAAATTTCAAAAAGTGGTTATTACTATTCATAACGGCTAGTTTTTAATAATATTTTAATAGCATATTGTAGTTTAGTGAAACTCGTTATTGCGTACTACACACGCTATCGAGGAAGGTCGCGATTGCGTGTAATGGAAGGCAAGTCAAGGATGCGTGTTGTGAAGGCTTCCTTTGGTGTAGCATACAACACAAGACATTAATGTAATTAAAAAGAATATTTTTCATAAAATTTCAGGGTGTTACAGGATTCACTATCAGCCTTAGCAACGGTCAAAGGAAAAAAGGTTCTACTTTTACAATCACTACAACCACAGTTGAAATGACAAATGATGTGGTGGTAGGTACTATTGTTGTTCTCTCAATTCTAGAAATTACTTTGTTTCTGGTTCTATGCATTAGTTTATTTCTGCCATGTTTTCAAAAAAAAATAGAGTCAACCCCTGATTTTCTAAAAGTAGATTTATCAGTAAAGACTATTGGATGGATTATCCAAGCATCGTTAGTATTTATAAACTCTAGTATTTACTTTACTGTGGAAAATATTATCACCAATCTAGTAGTCATTCCCAAGCTTGAATTTGACAATATACTAGGGATGGACTTGCTCTCAAAGTATAATGATAAAATCAAATGAAGAAGCAAGGAAATCTCAGTAATCTTGAATAGAAAACCTACAGTTATCTTCCAAGGAGAGATATATCAACCTAATATTTTTCTAGAATAACCTCTTATATCCTTCTTTATGGAGTTTATCAGTGAAGAATAAGAAGTAAATGAGAGTTTGAGGATTGAAAATTTCCCCATCTTCCCAGAATACGTTAATGTATTTCCTGAGGAGTTACCCAGACCTTCACTAGAAAGAGAGGTAGAGTTCTCCAATGAACTCATACCTCACTCTCATATGGTATCTAATACCCCCAATAGGATGAAAAATTTGGAGGAAGAATAATTAAAGAAAAAAATCCAAAATCTTCTGGATAAGGTATTTATCTGAACGAGTGTGTATCTTAGGAAGCACTAGTTCTATTTGTGAAGAAGAAGGATGGATAGATGCTGCAATGCATTGATTATAGGGAATTGAATGGGATCACAGTGAAGAACAAATACCCTCTTCAAAGAATTGATGACTTATCTGACTAACTTTAGGGGGATCAATTCTCCTCTAAGATTGATCTTCTATCTGGTTATCATAAATAGACGGTGAGTAAAGAAGATATTCCAAAAACTACCTTCTAATCATGATATGGGAATTATGAGTTAATTTTGATGCCCTTTGGAATGACTAATGCACCTACTATTTTTATGGATTTGATGAATAGAGAATTTAAGGACTACCTTGATAACATTGTGGTAGTTTTTTATTGATGATATTCTTATATATTTCAAAATTCATGAGGATCCTGAGGATCATATAAGGGGTATTTTGAAACCACTACAGAAGGAATGGTTTTTTTTGGAATGTTCCGAAAATGTGAATTCTAGTTGCAATGAGTTTCTTTCTTAGGGCACAGTGTTACCATGGAAGGAATCACAGTTGACCCTCCAAAGACAAAACTTGTAGAGGAGTGGCCTCAACCCCTAGTAATAACTGAGATTTTTAGTTTCCTTGGTTTACCAGGATATTATAGGTGGTTTGTGAAGAACGTTTCATGAATTTCTAATCTATTAAACAAGTTAACTCGAAACGGGGTCAAGTTTATCTGGACAACGAAGTGTGAGGAATGATTCTAAGATCTAAAGAAGAGATCGGTTACTACACCCATATTAACTTGGCCCTCATGTGGAGAGGATTTTTTATTTTTAGAGATGCATCTTTGAAAGGGCTTGGGTGCGTCCTAATGGAAAATGAAAAAGTCACTTCTTATGCATCTTGACAATTGAAGACTCATGAGCAGAATAATCCTACGCATGATCTAGAGCTGACTGAAGTCTTTTTTGCACTGAAGATATGGAGGCATTATCTTTATGGGGAGAAATGTGAAATAAAGAAAGACTATCAAAGTTTGATGTATATTTTCACCCAAAAGGAATTGAACAAGAGGCATATGTGATGGTTTTTAACATCTCAAAAACTATGATTGTTTAATTAATTATCATAACTAAAGGGAAAACAATGTCGCTGATTCATTAAACAGGAAAGACCCAGTTTTTCTTTAGATTATGAGGATACAAAGAGATCCTTTGTTAAATGAACTAGTAAAGCTGGACATGGGAATTATAAGGGAAGGGAAATCATCAACCCTAACCCAAATTATTTCTCAACCGTCATTACTAGAGAAGATAAAGAAAGATATGAAAGAAGATCATTTATCACCAAAGAAACTTGAGGCTGTGAAGGATGGGAAGATTCCAAAGTTCAATATTGATCAAGAAGGTGTACTAAAATTTCATACAAGACAATGTATTCCATCTATTCTAGAAATAAAGAAGGTGTTTATGGATGGAGCTCATAGATCTAAATTCTCTAAACATCTTGGAATCACAAAAATGTATATGGAACTTTGTAATCATTATTGGTGGGATAATATGAAATGTGATATTACTAACTATACTTCAAGGTTCCTGGTATGTCAGCAAGTGAAGGCAGAGAGACAACTTCTTAAAGGGGTATTAAAACCACTACCCATACCAGCATGGAAGTGGGACAATATCACTGTGGACTTCATCACTAGTCGCCCTATAACATCCAATGAATATATTGTGATATGGTTTATTGTAGACCATCTCACCAAAACCACCCAATTTATCTCCATTAAGGAATATTTCTTTCTTGATCAACATTCCAAGATTTACATGAAGTGGTAAGGCTGCATGGGGTTCCACTTACTATCATATCTGACATGATTTGAGCACTGAATTGAATTTCAGTATGACCTGTCACCCCCAAAATAATAGCCAATTTTAAAGGACTATTCAATCACTTGTGGATATGCTGAGAACATGCTCAATGGAATTTAAAGGTGGATGGGATCAACATATCCCTTCAGTTGAGTTCTCTTTCAATAATAGTTTCCACTCAAGCATTCAAATGGAACCCTATGAAGCTCGATTTGGTATGTGATTTAGAGCTCCTACATGTTGGAATGAATCTAGTGAGAGAATGCTTATTGGGCCTGATCTTGTAAAAGAGATGAAAGAAAAGGTCCATGCCATCCCACAACACATTAATGCTGCTCAGAGTCAGCAAAAGAGCTATATCGACAACCATCAAAGGGACTTGGAGTTTGATGTTGGTGAAAAATTCTTTCTTCTATTTCCACATTGGAAGAGAGTCATGAGGTTTGGGAAGAAAGGGAAGCTCATCCCTATGTACATTGGCCCCTAAAAATCTTAGATCACGTAGGAGTAGTGGCCTATAGGCTAGCACTTCCTCCAATTATAGCACAAGTTCATGGTGTATTCCATGTATCCCTCTTGAAGAAGTACATACCATACCCTTCACATGTACTAAATCTAGAGGTGGTACAACTGGAACATGACCTCTCTTATGAGGAGAAGCTGATGGAGATCTTAGACCATAGAGATAAGGTTACACGTAACAAGATTACCAACCTTGTTAAGGTGTTGTGGAGGAATCACAAATGCGAAGAAGCTACGTGGGAACCAGACGAGTATGTGAGGAAGAAGTACCTACACCTTTTCTCTTATTATGGTAGGAGTTAAAATTTTAGGGATGAAATTTCTTAAGGGGGGAAGAATGTAATGACCTAAAACTTTTAATAATTTTTTTTCCTAAATTTTTGTGTAATTTCATTTTATACACCACAAAACTATATCTTTTAATTAATGATGTGATACCAATGGGTTTCGACTGTTACATGACAATTGGTCAATATGACCATTGGAAACTGAACTCTTAACATTACAATTATTGTTTATAAATACATGTGATCTTGGTTAATTAATACAGCAAGAAGAGTTGATGGACTCATCCAGTAGACTCGGGCTGTACGAAGCCCATCTCTCAGAGCATGGGAAGGACGTAGAATCTATGGGCTTTTCTTTGAACCATGGCCAAGATGAGCTTCAACATGTGAATCTTGAACGAAATCGCCTAATGGAGAAGTTCATGCTGATAGAAATCACCACTCGGGCAATGTAGTTTGAGCCGCCCCAAGATTCTATCGCCATAGAACTCCTTACACTTTGGTCTTATGTAGGGGTTATAATGCGATATGTAACGAGGCCTTAGATACATTTTGTAATCCCTTGGTACAAATAAAATTGTTATTTATTATTATGGTTAAATTTTTTATTTTCAAATGTCCGAAAAAATATGGGTTGAATATTACTAATGAAATTTGGAAAAAGGGTATTTTAAAATATTTTTGTAAACATTAAATTATTAATATGTGAAATGATTTTCAAAAAATGGTCTTCTACAGTTGTGATTAGTATGAAATTCAGAGTCTAATATGATCAACTTGATTTTTTGTGAATAGTAAAGTATGAATAGTAACATAACTTTATGAATAGTAATGAATAGTAAATCATCCAGAAAACGAGAATTCTCACCCATGAATGTATAAATATAATATATACATCCTAAAAGTTAAAAATGGTCATAATATAAGTGTTGATATTTTTGTATGTCGTAAGTATTTTAATTAAAATTTTATAGTTAATTTACTATTTTAAAATAAAAAGTTATTTTCACAAAATGTAACAATAAATTGTTACTTTAATATGTTATGGTTATACGATAAATTAATGGGACCTTGATTACTTTTTCAAGGTGTTACAAAATAAGTTATAGTATTAGAGTTGTTTTTTTAGAATAAATAATGATTTTATTTAAAAATTAAATTAAAAATACATAGAAAATTATTTTCATAAAATTGAGTTCCTTTTTGAATTCAGGGAATCGATATTAGGTTAGGGTAAATATTTGTGATTTTTCTGAAACATGTGAATTTTGGGTGAATATTAAAAATAGAGTTTGAGTTTAAGGTCTTTAATGACATCATTTATGATGTAATCAGGATTTAATAAATCTGGTCAACTTTTTAAAATTAATATATGTTAATAGGTGTCCCAAGTGGCCAATACCATGGGAAAATACCATGGTCACGCCCATGGTTTTTCAAATACCACCGATGAGGCATCCCTTGAAATTAATTAAATATTCCCTCACTTTTCATATAAATACCAAGTAATTATCTCATTAGTTTAATTCCAAAATCCTCTTCAACGAATATAATGTCTTTCTACCTCCCAATGAGTCCTCCCAAGGTTCCCTCAAGCCCCTAAGGTCCCAACCTTTGAGATTTTGATGAGATTCTTCAGGTTAAGGGAACCTTTCACACCCCTCTTTTTAGTCCTGATTTCTTTTATGTTATATCTTCTAGTTTCAATTTTCTTTTGTAGGGTTATGTTCTTATATATTTTTATTACTTTCCATTTAATTTCTAAATGATGAGAGACCCTTTCCACTCTCATCAATTTATTTTCAAAAATTTTAAACGACACCGTTAGGATGCCGAATTTTTTGTAAAAGAAATAACATCTTCTCTTTTCTTTCATGATGCCTATTCAAGTGGTATGTCATTAAAATACCCATAACATGGTCTTATTATGTACCCATACTTTATTATAAATTATTAATGAGTTTTTGAGCCTTTCCCCCTCTCTTTTTAATGTTTTATAAAATGATGTTATGTAGTCATTATACTGTAGAATTTCCGTCTCAAAATATCTCCCTTTTTCTCAACAAATTATATTGTATTATTTATGTGCATACCCAGATATATTTTCATTTTTAGGGGTATTAATAAATTCATAAAATTGTTCTATTTGATTCTGGAAATGACATATATATAACCCTGACTCCATTTCCTTGGGTAATAAATGACATAATGATTTAATTTTTAAGTACTTTTTAAACACCACAATTTTGACATCAAACCCATTTATTTGATTCTATTTGGGTTATTTATGAAATGTTTTATAATGATCTAAGTGGATCACATGAAAATAAATAAATATTAAGGGTTTTCCCTGATATCTCTCCAATGAATTTGGTAAATAATTAATATCTAGAGATGAAATGTTTCACGAAACATTGGTGAATATCCTTGGTAATGTTTTTGTGACACCTTGGAAATAAACCTTGGTGGTATGTTCATGAATTTATTAATTAAAATTTGTAGCCACATATTCATTTTTTGATTCATGTTCTTTAAATTATGATATGTGTCTTTTTCAATTTCTCATGTCTTGTGGTTTTCATCATGTGTTTATTGACATCAGAAGCAAACTAACTCCCTTGATTTCCTTACTGGGCCTTCTGCTCACCATTTCCTTTGACGTATGTCTCTAGGTTATGAGATGAAGCAATTATACTTAGGATGAACATATTATGAAGCCTTAAAAGTATATTAGAATAATTTTTTATATAGTTTTTATGTTTTATGTTCCTGATTTCAAAGAAACTAGAATTTAAAGATCCTCTGTTGGTAAAATGTAATGAAAAGTTATGTAATATAATGGAGGGATTCTATAATTGGTGACAAAAGAAAATTTTAGTTATTTATGGAAATTAGGATATGAAAACTTATGTAATAACCCTATAGAAAAGTTTAAATATAAGAATACTTCCTGGTATTTTTTTGAGTATTGAGTAAGTGGTTTATCAAAAAAATACATCCCTGGATGGATACAAGCAGGTAGAGGCAGCTCTGGAATAGATGTACCTAGGAGTGAAAATTCAGATAAGGAGTTTCAGGCTTGTCCTAGGGTATCCTGGTATATGATAATGGGAATTGCTTCACTATTTTTATGACACAATCGGGAGATATTTTTGGTTAATCATAATCTCTTTATGAATCATTATGAAGGATTTATAGTGAAATGTAATTGTTTTAAGTATGAAGTATTAAGATATAAAATACTTTATAGTTATAATATTTTTAGATAAAAAAAGTTTCTCACTATGGTTTTATTCCTTAATAAAAAAGTGGGAAGTAGGAGGAAACATGAAAATGGTGACCGCAATGGACCATGCACTCACAACCCTCTAATGGAATCAGGAATGGAAATTTTTATGTGAATGATGAACCAACTAACACAAGTTATGGGAAATAACTTGAATCAAGATGAGATATGGATGTCACTGCAAAGGGAAAAACATTATGTTGAGTCATTTATGAATCAATGGCCACCAACCTTTAGTGGATTGACCAACCCATTGATTGATGAATAGTGGATCAGCTCTATAGAGAATATATTTTCTGTGCTCCGCTATTCAGAGCAAGAGATAGTCACCCTGGCTGTTTATCTCATAGAGGGAGAAGATGATCAGTGGTGGGAACTGATTAAAAACACAAGGCCAAGAGTTCAAGTTTAATATTTTGAGTGGGAATTGTTCAAAGGGATATTCTTTAACAAGTATGTCCCTCGATCGATGAGAACCAGAATAGAGAAAAAAAATTTTGAGCTGAAGTAGAAGGAGAATGAATCTGTGGGAAGCTACAAGATGAAATTAACAAGGCCTTAATGTTACACCTCTAGCCATTTCATGGATCCAATAGTATGGTTGATATATTATTTGGTGGAACGAGTCCTCATCTGCAGAAGAATCTAGCCAACCGGGATTATGATTGCTATGAGGAGATCCTGCGAATTGCGATGAAAGTCAAACTGAAGTATGGTGAGACACAATGGTCTCATAAATCCAATGACAGGAAAAGATCGATTGATCCAATATTAGAGAGTATATTTTATCAAAAAAGAGAAGGAAAGAAAGTACAACTTCCCACATGTAATAAATGTTGGAAGAAGTATTTGGGGAACTGCCCTCAAGGGAGTGGGATGTCCTAAAACTGTGGTAGAGATGGCCACATTGCACGTAATTGACTTAGTGAGGTAAAGACACAACTTTCCAACAATAATGACAAGGAGAAGATGGTGCATAACCTACTTGATTTCCAATGTTATAACGGTAGAAAACTTGGGAACTTTTCCAATCACTGTCCAAATCTGAGGTTAGTGGAGTGGAATCACCATCAGCCTCAACAATGACCAATGGAACAAGGTCATACTTTTGTGATCACTACGGTCGAGGTTGAAGCTCCTGATGATGTGGCGGCAGGTACTCTTGTTGTTATATCAAAGCTTGAATGTACTTTGTTTGATTCTGGTTTTAAGAATTCCTTTTTTTCCTCCTAGTTTGCAAATAATTTTTAACCGACCCCATATTTTCTAAAATTAATGTTATCAATCAAGACTCCTTGAGAGATTATCCAAGAATTTTTAGTATTTATAAACTCTAGTATTTACATTAGAGAGAACAATATTATTTCCCATATAGTTGTCCTTCCCATGCTGGAATTTGACATTATACTAGGGATGGACTGGCTCTCAAAGTATAATGCTAAGATCAAATGCATAATCAAGGAAATATCACTAGTCTTAAATAGAAAACTTACAGTCATCTTTAAAGGAGAGATATATCAACTAGATCTTTGTCTATATGATCCTTATATATACTTTTTATAGATTTGATCAGTGAAGAATATGAAGGAAACGAGAGTTTGAGGATAGAAAAAGTCATCATCATCCAGGAATACGTTGATGTATTTCTTGTGGAGTTACCCAGACCTACCCTAGAAAGAGAGGTAGAGTTCTCCATTAAACTCATACTTGGGTATCATCTGATATCTAAGACCCCCTATAGGATGGAAAAAGTGGAGCATGAATAAGTAAAGAAAAAACTCCAATATATTATGGATAAGGGGTTTATCTGACCGAGTGTGCCTCCTTGGGCGGCACCTGTTCTCTTTATTAAGAAGAAGGTTGGATTGACACATATATGCATTGATTATAGAGAACTGAATGGGATCATAGTGAAGAAAAAAATACCCCCTTCCAAGAATTGATGGCTTATTTGACCAACTTCATGGGGCTCAATTCTTCTATAAGATTTATCTTTGATCTGGTTATCATGAATTGAGGGTGAACAAAGAATATATTCCAAAAAATGCCTTCTGATCAAGATATGAGAATTATGAGTTTGTTGTTATGTCCTTCGGACTGACTAATGCACCTACTATTTTTATGGATTTAATTAATAGAGTATTTAAAGACTCCCTTGATATCATTGTGGTATTTTTTATTAATGATATTATGATATATTCCAAAAGTCTCCAAGAGCATGAGGATCATCTATGGGGTATTTTTCAAACTCCACAAAAGGAAAGGATTTTTGGAACGTTCCGAAAATGTGAATTCTGATTGCAACAAGTTTCTTTCTTGGGGCACATTCTTACCAATGAAGGAATCACAGTTGACCCTCCAAAGACAAAAGTTGTAGAGGAGTAGCCTCATCCTACAAAAATAACTGAGATTCGTAGTTTCCTTGGTTTATTGGCATATTGTATGTGGTTTTTGAAGAACTTTTCAGGGGTTTTTAATCCATTAAACAGGTTAACTCGAAAATGTGTCAAGTTTATATGGACAACGGAGTTCGAAGAATGTTTCCAAGAGTTGAAGAAGATATTGGTTACTACACCCATGTTAACTCAGCCCTCAAGTGGAAAAAGAGTCCTTATTTTTAGTGATGCATCTATGAAAGGGAATGGGTGTGTCCTCATGAAAATTGAAAAATTCAATGCTTATACATCTCGATAGTTGAAGACTCAAGAGAAGAACTATCCTACATATGATCTGGAGCTTTTCGCGACTGTTTTTTCCCTGAAGATATGGATACACTATCTTTATGGGGATAAATGTGATATATACATAGACAATAAAAGTTTTAAGTAAATTTTAACACAAAAGTAATTGAACATGAGGCATAAGAGATGGTTGGAACTTCTCAAAGTCTATGACTATTCAATTCTTTATCACACCAAGAGAGTAAACAAAGTCACTGATGCATTAATGAGGAAATAACTAGTTGTTTATTCCATGATTATGACACAAAGATATCCCTTGATCAATGACCTATTAAAGGTGGAAATTGGAATTATAAGGGAAGGGACATCATGAACAATAACCCAAATGATTTCTCAAGAGTCATTACAAGAAAAGATCAAGAAATATCATAAAGAAGATCCTCTGTTACAAAATAATTTTAAGGTTGTGAAGGATAAGAAGTTTCCTAAGTTGAATATTGATCAAGAAGGTGTATTGAAATTTTGTACTAGGATATGTGTTCCATCTATTGT
Source organism: Viscum album (assembly GCA_963277665.1). NCBI lineage: Eukaryota > Viridiplantae > Streptophyta > Magnoliopsida > Santalales > Viscaceae > Viscum > Viscum album. The sequence continues at coordinate 47,001,726 of OY728156.1, forward strand.
GGAAATAAAGAAGGAGCTGATGGATGAAGCTCATAGCTCTACTTTCTCTATACATCCTTAAAGTACAAAAATGTATAGGGACATTCTTGATCATTATCTGTGGGATAACATGAAAAGGGGGATTGATTACTACACTTAAAGGTTCCTAGTATGTCTGAAAGTGAAGTCATAGTGACCACTTACAAATGAGGCATTAAAACCACTACCCATACCAGCATGGAAGTTGGACAATATCACTATGCACTTCATCACCGGTCTCCCTAGAACTTCTAAAGGAAACATTGCGATATAGGTTATTGTGGACTTTCTCACTAAGACTGTCCATTTTATCTCTATCCGAGAAGATTTCTCTCTTGATAAACTTTCCAATATTTATGTGAATTAAGTGGTAAGGATGCATGAGGTTCAACTTACTATCATATCTGATCTTGATCCAAGGTTCACATCAAATTTCTGGAGAAGTATTCAACATGCTCTACGAACTGAATTGAATTTTAGTACAACCTATCACCCCAAACTGATGGCCAATATGAAAGGACTATTCAAACACTCAGGGATATGTAGAGAACATGATCAATGGAATTTAATGGTGTTTTGAATCAACATATCCCTTTGGTTTAGTTCTGTTACAACAATAGATTCCACTCAAGCATTAAAATGGAACCATATAAATATCTATATAGTAAGTGATATAGAACTCTTACTTGTTGGAAGGAAGCTAGTGAGAGAATGATTCCTGCGCATGATCTTGTGTAAGAGATGACAGAAAAGTTCCATGCCACCCAAAAACACATTAAGGCTTCTCAGAGTTAGAAAAAGTGCTATGCTAACAACCGTCGAATTGACTTGGAGTTTGATGTTGGTGAAAAAGTCCTTCTTATAATTCCACTTTGTAAGAGAGTCATTAGTTTTGGGAAGAAAGGGAAACTAATCCCTAAGTACATTGGTCCCAATAAAATCCTTGATAGCGCAAGAGCAGTGGCCTATCATCCTTCACTTCCTCCAAATCGAGCATAAGTTCATGATATATTTCACATATCCCTCTTGAGGAAGTATATACCTAACTCTTCACATGTACTAAATCCCTTGGTGGTACAATTGGAACATAACCCCTCTTATGAGGAGCAGTTAGTGGAGATCTTGGACCATAGAAACAATGTTCTACGCAACAAGAATACCATCCTTGTTAAGGTGTTGTAGAGTTACCACAAATGCGATGAAGCTACGTGGGAACCAGAGGAGTCTGTGAGGGAGAATTACCCACACCTTTTCTCTTCGTAGGTTATGAGTTAAAATTTTGGGGACAAAATTTCTTAAGGGATAAGAATGGAAGGAGCTAAACTTTTGGATAATATTTGTTTCTTTAATTTGTGTTTTATTTAATTTTATACTTCAGAAAACTATACCCTTTAATGAATTAAGTGATACTGATGAGTTTTGACTGTAATATGACTATTGGTCAATATAAGCGTTGCAAACTAAACTCTTAACATTAAAATTATTGTTTATAAATACAAATGATCTTGGTTAATTAATATATAATGAAGAGTTGACGGCCTCATCCAGTTGACTCGGACCATATGAAGCCCATCTGTCAAAGTTTGGGAAGAAGGTAGAATCTATGGGCTTTTCTCTAGACCGAGCCCAAGCTGAGCTTCAACATTTGAAGCTTGAATATAATCACCTAATAGAGAATTTCAAGTTGATAAAAATCACCACTCGGGCAATGTTGACCGAGTCGCCCTAAGATTATATCACCATAGTAAACCTTACACTTGGGTCATATGCAGGTGTTATAAGGTGCTATGTAATGCAGACTTATATTATTTTGGTAATCACTTAGTAAATATAAAATTTTTATTTCATTTTATGGTAAAATTTATGACTTTCAAATGTCCGGATAAATATAGGATGAATATTACTAATGAATGTTAGAAAAAATGGTATTTTAAAATATTTATTTAAACTTTAAATAATTAATAATGTCAGATTATTTTCAAAAAACGGTCTTCTACAATTGTGATAAGTAAGAAATTTATAGTCTAATAAGATTAACATGATTTTTAGTGAATAGTAAATTATGGACAGTATCATACCATTATGAAAATTAATGAATAGTAATTAATAGTAAATCAGTCAAAGAAAATGACACTTCAACCATGAATGTATAAATAAAATTTAGATATCTTAAAAGTGAAAAAATGGTCATAATATAAGTATTGGTATTTTTGTATGTCATAAATATTTTAATTACAATTTTATAATTAATTTAATAACATAAAATAAAAATGTATTTTCATAAAATATAATCATAAATGGTAACCTTATTTACTAATTGTTATACAATAATTTTATGGAACCTTGATTACTTTTTCAAGGTGCTACAAAATATGTTATAGATTTAGAGTTGTTTTTTTGGAAAAAATAATGATTTTATTTAAAAATTAAATTTAAAATAAATAAAAAATTATTTTCATAAAATTTAGTTCATTTTTGAATTTAGAGTATCAATATTAGGATTGGTAAATTTTTTTGGATTTTTCTAAAACAGTTGATTTTTTGTTGAACAGAAAAAATAATGTTTTGAGTTTCGAGTGTTTTAATGACAAAATTGATGGTGTAATAATGATGTAATAAATCTGGTCTACTTTTGAATATTAATATATATTATTAGGTGTCCCAAGTTTCCAATACCATGGGAAAATACCATGGTCGAGCCCATGGTTTTGCAAATACCACCAAAGAGGTGTCCCTTGGAAATTAAATAAGTATTCCCTCACGTTTCCTATAAATACAAAACCATTCTCTCATTCATTTCATTAAAAAATATTCTTCAAGTAATATATTGTCTCTATACCTCTCAAAGATTCCTCCTAAAGTGCCCTAAATCCTGCCAAGGTCCTAAACTTTGAGATTTTGAAGATACATTTCAAGGTATGGGAACCTTTCACCCTCCTCTTTTTAGTCATGATTTCCTTTCTGTTATGTATTCTATTTTCCATATTCTTTTGTAGGGTTATGTCCTCATATATTTTTATTACTATAAATTTTATGTCATAATTATTAGATAACCTTTCTACTATGATCAATTTATTTTCTGAATTTTTTAACGACGCTGTAAGGCTGCCGAATTTTTCGTAAAAGAAATAACATCTTCTCTTTTCTTTCATGTTTCCGTTTCATGTTTTATGTCCTTAAAATATCCATAACATGGTCTTATTATGTACCCATACTGTATTATGAATTATTTATGAGTCATTTACCCCTACCCCCTTTCTTTTTAATGTTTTCAGAAATGATGTTTTGTAGTCGTTATACTACAAAATTTTTGTCTCAAAATCCCTCTATTTTTCTAAAGAAATTACCTTTTATTATTTATGTGGATACCCAAATATATTTTCTGTTCCAGGGTATTCATATATACATAGAATTTATCTATTTTATTATAGAATTTACATACATATAACCCCCACTCTCTTTCCTTGGGTTAGAAATTACATAATGATCTTATTTTTAAGTACTTTTTTAATGTCACGATTTTTGACATGAAATCCATTTATTTGATTCTATTTGAGTTATTTATGAAATATTTTATTATGATATATGTGTCTCATATAAAAATAAGGAAATATTGAGGGTGATCCCTGACAGTGCTCTAATGCATTGGGTAAAGAATTAATCTCTAGAGATGGCAAGTTCCACGATACCTTGGTGAATAACCTTAGTAATGTTTTTATGACACTTTGGGAATGAAACATGGTGATATGTTCATGAATTTATAAATGAAATGTTGTATCCAAATATTCCAGTTGTGATTAATGTTTTTTTATTATTATATTCCTCTTTTTTATGTTGCTCATGTCTTGTGGTTTTCATCAAGTTCTTTTTTATATCAAAATTAAATTGATTACCATGATTTCCTTACTAGGCCTTCTTCTCACCCTTTCCTTTGATGTATGTCTCCAGGGTAAGATATTAAGTTATTGTACTTAGGATTAACATATGATAATGCCTTAAAACTAGATTAGAAGAATGTTTTATGTTTTTTTCATGATTTTTGTTCCTGATTTCCAAGACACTAGAATTTTACGATCCTATATTTTTAAAATGTAATGAAATGTTAGGTAATATAAAGGCGGGATGACATAAGTAATCAGTGTCAGAAGCCAAAAAATCCAAAGTAACAAGGGAAGGCTTATTCCATCACTACTATAGAAGTGGATAAAGAATATGAATTCATATAAGGTACACATCTTATTCACTCAATAATGTAAACAGACTTATTTTATTATGGTTATACGCATTCCTTAATATCATTCATGTATTTTAGAACTATAGAATTAGCCCAAAAACCTTGAAGTGGAGATATCTGTAAAAACACCAAGTGGTGAAATTATTGAATCCCAAGTGTTTGACTCTTCTCCTATTGGCATATGTGGTAAGATTCTTCCAGCAACTCTCGTAATACTTCCCTTGGCGGAATTTGATGCTCTAATGGGAATGGACTGGGTATTGTTATACATAGCAAAAATAAACTATTGGGAAAAGGAAACATCTTTTCATATTTTGAACTATCCCATTGTCCTCTATAAATGAAAGTAATATCATGAATCCCCTTTAAAAAAACCATCAACAGTGTGGGTGTTGATTTCCTATGAAGAGGAATACCTCGCTCAAATGGTTGAGTCAAAGGAAAGTTTCAACCTAGAGGTAATACCCATCGTGAGGGTATATAGTGATGTATTTCCTGAAGAGTTACCCAAAATTCCCCCTAACCATGAGGTATATTTAACTATATAATTCATACCCAAAGCTACTCCTATCTCAATGTTTCCATATAGGATGGCTCTTATATAACTAGAGGAGTTAATAAAGAATCTACAATAACATTTGGACAATGTGTTCGTATGCCCTAGTGCATCACCTTGGGGTGTTCTAGTTCCCTTTGTGAAGAATAAGGATAGATAATTTAGCGGTGTTTTGATTATCAGGAACTCAAAAGGATCACCATAAAGAAAAAATATCCTCTTCCAAAAATTGACGACTTATTTGATCAGTTATGAAGAGATCAATACTTCTCAAAGGTGGAGGTTTATTATATATACCTTCTGTTAAAGGTGGATAAGGATGATAATCATAAGACTACAACCCGTACAAGGTGTGGTCACTATGAGTTTCTGGTGATGCCTTTTAGACATAATAATACCCCTGTAATCTTCATGGATTTGATAAATAGAGACATTATACATTACCTCGAAATTTTTTTGTAGTGTTTATTGATTATACTATCGTATACTCCAAGAGAAAAGAGGAACATGAAGAAAATATAATACATTTTTTGAAAAATTGAGAAAGGATAATTTGTACATGAAGTTCATAAATTGTTACTTTTTGATTAATAAAGACACATTCTAGGGACTTGAGATCACAAGTGATGGGATTTCTATGGACCTTTAAAAGAAAAATGTGGTTAAGTTATGGCCTAGACCCTCAAGTGTCCTAGAAATACATTGTTTTCTTTGATTAGCTTGTTACTACCAATGTTTTGTGAGAAATTTATTAGGATTATCAATCCAAAAAACTATGTTAACAAAGAAAGGGGTAAGAAATTTCCGGACAAAAGAATGTGAGTAAATATTAAAGGATCTAAATAGAAGGCTAATCACAACACCTATACTCACATTACCAAAATGTTGAGAATATTTTGTGATATACAATGATGCTTCAAAGAAAGGCTTAGGTTGTGTACTCATGAAAAATTATAATGTGATAGCCTACGCCTCATGAATATTGAATATCCATGAGCAGAACTTCCTTATGCATGATCTAGAGCTGGAAGCTATGATTTTGGGTTTGAAAATTTGGCAGTACAACCTTTATGGTGAGAAGTGTTACATATCCACCGACCAAAAGAGCCTAAAGTTTATATTCACACAAAAGAAGATCAACATGTGTCAAAGTAGATAGTTAGAGATAATCAAAGACAATGATTTCTTTATTCACTATCATACTGGAAAGGCGTACAAGGTATCTGATGCTCTAGGCTGAAAATAACATGCTACTCTATCCCTGTTATAGATTGAGAAAGACTCTATATTATTGGATATGCAAAGGATGGATTTGGAAATCATAAGGATAATGGATACATCTTACCTGTCTCAAATTATTGTACAACAATCAATCCATGATATGATTGAGGAGGAACAAAGGGATTATCTAGATTTACAAAAGAAGGTTAACGTATTAAAGGAAGGGAAGATTCATGAGTTCCATATCAAATATTATGGTGTGATTTGGTTTGGAGGATGTTATTGTGTGCCTTCATCACCCAGGATAAAGAATAAGCTACTTGAAAATGCGCATAGCTCTACATTATCTATCCATCATGGAATCACCATGATGTACCATGATCATTAAGAACACTCTTGGTGGGATAATATAAAGGAGAAGATTGTGAAATATATCACATGGTTCTTGGTATGTCATCAAGATAAAGAAGAGTAACAAAAGTCCAATGGGATGATGAAATAATTGCCTATACCCATGTAGAAATGTTATAATGTTACTATGGACTTTGTCATGTGTCTCTTAAATATGTTTAAGGGAAATAATGTGATTTGGGTGGTTGTTTACCGACTCACCAAGACTACTCATTTTATTTTTATTCGGGAATATCTCTCTCTTGAAAAAATTGCAAAGATATATGTGAAAGAAGTTGTGATACTACATGGTGTTCCACTATAGATTGTCTCCGATCATGATATAAGGTTCACATCTAAAATCTAGAGGAGCCTTCAACATTCTTTGAGTACTGAATTAAATTTTAGCATGACCTATAACCTTCAAACCGATGGCCAATCTGAAAGGACTACTCAACTGCTTGAATATATGATAAGATCCTACTCTTCATAATTCAATGGTGTATAGGATCAAAATATCCCTTCGGATGAGTTATCATACAAAAATAGCCTCAACATGAGTATTCAGATAGCTACAAATGATGCTCTGTGTTGAATGTGATATTCAACTCAAACCGGTTGTTATGAAGTAGGAGAAATAAAACTAGATGGACCTAATCGTGTCCAAGAGTTAACAGAGAAGGTTCAATTCATCAAAAAACATATAAAATCTTCTTAGAGTCAGCAGAAGAGCTATGCTGACAACTGTCGAAGGGACATCAATTTTGATGTTAGAGATATTGTCTTCCTTCGAATATCACCATGGAAGAGAGTCATGCACTTCAGAATGAAAGGGTATCTAATCCCAAGGTTCATTTTCCCCTTTGAGATCCTTGACCGTATAAGAGACAAGGCCTATCATATTTCACTTCCACCCAATATGGATCATGTTCATGATGTGTTTCACATATCACTCATGAAGAATTACAAACCAAATCCTCCAAATGTACCAAACTCATAGGGGGTACAACCGGAAGATGATCTCTCTTATGTGGAACATCCAATAAAGATTCTAGACTGGAGAGATACAGTTATACTCAAAAAGATGACCCACCTTGTCAATGTGTTATGGAGAAACTATATGTTTGAAGAATAAACTTGGGAACTAGAAGAGGTGATAAAGGATAAGTACCCACACCTTTTATGTAAATCATAATTTTGTGGGTGAAATTTCATAAGGGGGAGAGAGAATGTAACGACCCAACATTTTATCAAAGGAATTGCCTTTTTATAAATACACCTTATAGTATAATCACATTGGTAAGAATAATGAAATATCATGATACTAAATACTATGTGACCATTAAACATAATTCTTCCAGCTCTGTGTTTTAAATTTCAAAAATATGACATACACAGTTTTATTTAGGGTTATATTTGGAGTCAAATAGAACAAACATATTTTTTGTGAATAAAAACATACCCTTATGAAGAGTAATGTTACCCTTATAAATATTAACATACCCATATGAATAGTAATATCACCTATGATAGTATATATATATATATATAATATTTAAGTGAAACTATGATGTACATATGTTTTGGAATAAGTAAATAAATATTTTAAAAAATTTATTTTTTATGTAAATTATGATTTTATTCAAAAATTAAATTAATCATATTTAGAAAATTATTTTTTTGATAAATGATGTTCACTTTTGGATTCGACACATCAAAAAATGGTCAGAGTGAATATTTGGTATTTTTCAAAAATACATGAATTTTTGGTGAATAATAAAATTTGATAACTTACGATAAATGCTAAATACATAAATTATGATTTCATCAGCTGATGTATGGATGATGAAAAACCATTTGATCGAACTCACCTAAACTTATTACTATTCTTCTTAATGGAATAATCACTATTAATTCTCTTGTGTAGAAATAATAAATTAATGAATATATTATTGAGAAAACCCCACTCCCCTCCACTATAAATACCACCCATCACACCCTCAATTATTCACACCTATCAAGCTTCAATAATTGTCTAAATTCTACAGAAAGATCTTCTGTATCCCATCCTAAATTTCCAAGATATTCTGCTCTCCTCAAAAGTCCAATCCAAGTTTCCTTAATGAGGATTCAAGAGGTAATTCTCCACTCTCTCTTTTCCTTTAATTTAACTTTAATTTCAAGTTCTATTATTAATATCTCCCCACATATCCTCATACACATGATATAGAAACTCCTATATATAGAATATAATATAATTATTTAATACTAATTATATAATATTTCATGCAACGCCCTTCCCATCTTCTTTTTATTTTAGAAAGGAAAATGTTGTTCGTGAGGTGTTAATTTTTCACCTTTAAGAACAAAATTTTATCATTTTTCTTTTACCACCTTGAGATCTAGTCATGAAACCATTTTTATGGTTGAAATATATTATGTTTTATGTATTATAACCTATTTAATGTTCTATAACTAACTTATGTACATATTACTAAAAGATACAAAACATGTTCGTTGTGATCCAAAAACCGTCCAAATTAACCTTAAACGATCATCATTAAACATTAACTAATGATTCATCCACATGGTATATAACATAATTAATTATTTGATCACTTAATTTCATATAATATCATTAATAACATGTAATATTAGTTCTGTATTTTTATCCTTGTTCTACATGAACATCCATTCATGTGTACAAGTGAACTGTTCATGAAAACTAAGAAAATGAACACTCCTGAACAATGGATTTATATTCTATAACTCATAAAAAGGCCCATAAAATAAATTAATGAAACCATAATGAACCATATTAATGTATAAATGGTTCTTTAATTTATAATTAATGAATATAATGTTTTTATTTAGGACATTAAAGTGGGGAAAGCACTTAGATACAAGGTAAGGGGAATTCTCAAAACCAACCCTCCTTATTTGGGTTTTCATTATTTAAAAAAATTAGTATGAGTATACCTTAAAAATAATTTATTCATCACTATATTACCTTTTCTGGGAAAAAGATATTTTCTACTTATCATCGTGACAAATGTATTGTTTTTCAAAAGAACACTTCTTTCAAATAAACACACTCTTTGTACTTCTCAAAGATTGTTTCTTCATCACTCATCACTGATTCCTCTATGTCAATAATGTTAGTCCATATTACTTTTGGGAGCCAAATTTGTATATATGTATTCATTTTTATGTGAAACCCATTCCTTTTTATGAGTTATTTTGTGTTCTTTGTAGTATGAATGATAATGTAAATTTTAGGATGTGGTAGGTGCACCCAGAATTATATTGTGCTCCAATGCATTGGGTAAAGTGAAGAATCTCATGAGTTAAAGGGAAATGATGCATAAACATGATTCTAGCATTGTTAAAAACTATGTGTGGAATTAAACCACTAAGACATTATGTTTCATTTTTTATTCATTTCCACATTTCAAGTTTATCATAATGTTTCTTCTCATGATTATGATCACATGCTCATGTTTTGATAATAAGTACTATTCTCATAACATGTAATGTTGTTTCATGTTCTTATTTATCCATTTACTAGGCTTTTAGATCACCCATTTTTTGATGTATATCCTCATGCGACTACATGTACCAAGGAGAGGTCAATATCCAATAAAAAGATGGATAATATGGAATTAAATAAATTTTTATGCTTGCTGTTGTAAATATTATGTTTGGTCCTAGTTTTCCCAAGACACTAAACCTCTTGATCCTTGTGGTGTATTACTAGTATGTTTTTTTTATCTTTATAACTATGTATGAAAAGGAAGGGTCACTATAAGGGATATCTTGTAGCATAGGAAAAACATTCTTGGAGAAGGGTGCAGCTGATCACTCACAAGTTGGATTGCCTCTCCCTCAATGTGGTGGATAAGTGGAGTCCTCACCTCCCTATAGTAGAGGAAGAATATGAAGAAGTATTTTCTGAGGATGTTATGAGAATACCTCTTCATTGGGAGGTAGAATTCTGCATCAATCTATACCCTAGGATGACACTGATATCCACACCAGCATATCAGATGGCTCTTGTAGAGCTTTGTGAATTGAGGGTACAACAAGAGGACTTGCAAGGGATGGGATTCGTGAGGCCAATTGTTTTTCTATGGGTATCCCCAGTTTTTTTCCAAAATGGAAGACAAGAGTTCAAGTCTATGCATGGTCTTCCAGGGCCCGAACTAGGTGGTGGTGAAGAATAAGTGTCCACTACTAAGGATAGATGACCTCTTTGATCAACTAAAGGAAGAAAGATGGTTTTTGAAGATAGAGCTCAGGTCAAGCTATCACCAGATTCATGTGTAGGATGAGGATGTATCAAAGACAGATTTCAGATGCCGTTATGCCACTATGAGTTCTTGGTGATGACTTTTGGCATGGCCAATTCCCCCATAGTAGTCATGTGACTTATGAAAAATATCTTCCAGCCTTACCTTAATTGTTTCATGGTGGTCTTCATTAATGAAAACCTTGTGTACTTGTAATTCGAGGAGAAGCATGCTACACACATATAGATTGTCCTGGATACACTACGAGAGCACAAGATTTACTATAAGCTCTCGAAATGTGAGTTCTAGACACAAGAGGTTCACTTTTGAGGACATGTTCTATAAGAGGATGAAGTTGTAGAGGATCCAGAAAAGATAGTGGTAGTGATTTCTTGGGAGCCACCTCGAAGTGTGACAAAGGGGAGCAGTTTCCTGGGTTTAGATGGGTACTATCGAATATTTGTGCATGAAATTTCTAGGGTAAAATCACCCTTATTAGCTTTTATGTGGAAGGAGTAGCCCTTTGTGTGGATGATGAAGTTCCAACAGAGTCTCATGGAGCTAAGGCAGAGACTGATGAGTGCCCCTATTTTAGGACTAGTAGAGGAGGGAATTTAGTATATAGTTTTCTACACTGCATCAAGGACCAGATAGGGTTGTGTTCTAAAGACGTATTGAGCATTGATCTCCTATGGTTTGTAAAATTTGAGGAAACATGACTAGAACTATGATACCCATGACCGGGAGCTAGATACAGTGGCATTTTTTATGAAGATATGGTGGCACCACATGATGGGTGAGTGGTTTACAGTATACTCCGACCACAAAAGTATTAGGTATATCTTATCTCAGAAGGACCTGGACTTGAGTCAGTGATGATGGCTACTGTTCATCCAATTTTTTAAATTTAAGATAGTCTACAGTACTAGAAAATGGAACACGGTGGTAGACGCGCTTAGCAGGAGGTTCATTTTGCAGCTGCTGAGTGATGTGGCAGAGCCTCTAGATGTGATCCATATATCTTTCGGGGGGGATAATGGAGAAACATACCTTCAGCCGATGACTTTCACTCCCCTACTCTTATATTGATTTAGGGAGGTGCATCTTGTGGATGTTGACTACGAGATCCGATGTGCTCATTTATCCTAAGGAAATGAACCTGATGGATTTTTATAGAATGGGAGAATTCCATCTTTTTTAGAGGATGCCTAGTAGTACCAATGGCATTGCGAGAGGAAATTTTAAGGGAGTTCCATAGCTCCCCTTTGGCAGAACATCTGATAGTTGAAAAGATGTACCTGGATTTTCGATGTCAGAACTGGTGGCTAGGGATGAAGTATGTGGTGTCATAGTTCATTTCATGGTTCCTCACTTGTCAGTAAGTGAAGGCTGAGAATCAAGTTTCAGATGTCTTGGCCCAGCCACATCAGGTACTGATCTAGAAGTGGGATGGTATCTTGATGGACTTCGTGATGGGATTACCACACACATCCAGGGACACAATACATTCTATGTGACCACTGACCAACTCACAAGTCTGATCACTTTCTACCCATTCAAGAGTAGAGATTGATATAGGGATTAGGATGCCTCTACATCCATAAAATAGTGTGAGTTCATTAGGTGAATTTGATGGTCGTCTCAGATTGTGATTCTCGCTTTACATACTGGATGTGTAAGGGATTACAAGATGTGTTCAGGACTCTTCTACACTAAAGCACAGATTTATATCCCCAAACTGATGGTCAGATGGAGAGGATTATATAGACCTTGGAAGACATTTTTTGTGCTTGCACCCTTGATTTTGGTCAATGTTGGGAGGACCACCTACCACTGGTGGAGTTTTTGTACAACAATATATACCACTCTAGAATCTATATGGAACCATTTGAGGTGCTTTATGGAAAAATATGCATGTCACTATTATATTAAAAAGACCTAGGGGAGTCATCACTCATAGGACCAAATATGGTACATGCTACTACTGATAAGGTTGAGGTCATCTGAGAGAGGATGAAGACTGCACAGAGCCGACAGAAGTCCTATGCTGATAGGAGATTGATACCCCTGGAGTTCGAGGAGGGGAATGATATATTCTAACGAATATCTCTTCGATGAGGGATAGATATATTTTTCCAAGTTTACATTTTATCTTTGAGGTTCATCGAACATTTATAAATTTTTAGCAGAGTTGAAAAGATGGCGTACCGCCCAGCTCTTCCTCCATAGATGCCCAGCTGCAGGATGTTTTACACATTTCGCAGATGAGGAGGTACATGCATGACCCATAACACGTCATTAAATGGGGGAGATATGGACATTTTTGATGGGGTGACATTTATGGAATTCCTCATGGAGATAGAGGATCGACAGGTGCAGGTTCTTCATCAGTGGCCAATTCCTCTGGTGCGCATTCATTGGCATCATAGAGATCTCTAAGAGAGAAAAAGGGAGATGGAGGCATAGAATCATGCTCAGTACCTCTCTCTATTTGATAATCCATTCATTTAGCATACGAGGATATAAACCCCAAAATAGGGAGAGAAATATAATACCATGGAATTCCATGATTTAAAAAAAATTAAATGGGATTATTTCAAGACCAGGATATCAGACGACACTAAATTCTGTGGCCTGGAGTGGCCAAAATGATTTTTTTTTAAATTTTTTCGATATTTATTTAATAATCATGCGAGAGGGTTTTTTTAATGTTAAATAGGTTCCCAGATAAAAAACACAAAGGCATCATTGAAATAAGAACATCATGATTCACTTATAAAGGGCCTAATGTTGGCCGGTATGGGCCAATAGTGGAAGTTAGTTTTTGGATCTAAATAAAATAATTAAGTAATGATTATATTATTTTTTAAATCCTTATACCTCCTAAACAGAAACTAATATGTGAAATATGAGAGTTTTATTGAGATCGTGGGGGTATTTTTCCCTTATACGGAGAATAAACTCGATCGGCGTGGGTCGAGGTTGAAAGATAGATTTTCGACCTTTTTTAAACAAATTAAAATGTTTCGTGTGAGCTATTTTGGGAAATTCTAAATGTGTTCCTAGATTGAAAATTATAGGGAACTGTTACATCCAGAATGGTGACATTAACTAAAATGGACCTAGCCTCAAATAGCATGGGTCAAGGGAAAATTTTTTTTCTTCTAATTTTTTAAGATCAAATAAATAAACATAACAATTTTATTTTTGTAAAAAAAATTGTTTCACCACAACATAGTGATGACCCGACAATATCATTCCTTAAATGAAACAACATAACAACCCTTTAATATAAGCATAATGGAAACACTATTCTATAAATGAAATAGTGTAATGATGTGATGACTAAGCGTAACCGAAATGTTGAGACCCCTTTCTCTTTTAATGAGATGATGTAGTTGGAGAAACATATTTACATCTATAATTTTCTTGATGAAAGACATGAGAATTCTCTCCAAAGAAGAAAGTCAGTGAATCAGAAAAGTGGTAAAGACACCTTGGAGAATGGATCTGGGACTGGTGAATGGTGGATGATAACATCTTCAAATGGATCATGAATCATCAAAGATGTATCACCATCAGTGACGATCCATCTCTCCGATCGATGCTTCTTTAGGTAGGGGTTTGTCTTTTAAAAATTTGAATTCCCCATTCTCCTTTATGAAACAACGACCATGGATCAAACAAATAACAATTTTATCCTCACATCGCTCATTCTTGTGGGAGGCTATTTTATCTCTTGGTTTTTTTTCAGGGCAAGATTATTGATAGAAACATAATGTTTGCTTCTAATGTTTCAAAAACTCAAATGCAGTGGAATCAGGTTGACAAAAACAAGGCACTTATTCCTCTGTCTTTGGGTGTTCATTTTTTCTTCATGAATGAACCTACAAATTGATGACAAAGGAACCAAGAGGCTATAGTATGGATGAAGGAACCCCAAGGAGGTTAGAGGCACAACCGGTTCGAGGAACAGACCACTGGAGCGATCTCAGTGGGCCCTGGAAGGCACCGCCGGCACACCGGTGATGACAGCGGCACCAAAGACTAGTGGTTGTGGCCTGTGACGATAGCTGTTGGTGGGTGGTTTGGTGCTACGATGGTGTGTCGAGGTAGTGGGTGTCGCTAGATTTGGCCTTGACGTTGTAGCAGGGGTCCAACTACGGCGAGCTGGTGGTTGGCAAAGGCGGATGCAACCACCCGACCATGTCATTGAAGTGGACCGTGACGCGTAGGCCACAATGCACTAACACACGGTCTAGAGGGGACCGTATGAATGATAAGGGGGAAGAAAAATTTAGACAGATTCATCATGATCGAATCAGACAGCAAACGAGAGTTCGGGTTGGAGGAGACCGACCCGCCGTGCTGACCAGACCAGGGGTTGCGAACTGGCCCATTGGGTAGCTTGGGATGGAACTCGAGCTGGCCCTCTTTTATGGTAAAGGCTAGTGGGATAAAACCAGGATGCTAGGCGGCCCATGCTGGGGAAGAACCGGCCCACCTGTTGTGGGCTGGGCTGGATGGAACGTGTCGCTGGGTGACACGGCAGGTTGGACCCACAACCAAACTAGACCGGGTTTAGCAAGGCCCAGTGGGCTTGGACAAGTGGCAATGCTAGACCAGGATAACCCATACCCGAACCAGGTTAGGTAGGGTTGGTCAAACAAGGTCGGGTCATGCAGGACCCCCAGGCCAGGTTGGTCGGGTTGGTCCATCATGGTCAGACCGAGCCTAGCCACAATCGGCCCATGTTTACCAAAACACCCATATCTTCTGGACCAGGAATTTGATTGGCGATACATTTGTGGCGTTTGAACCCTCGAGACCATATGATTCTTTTGGATTTCTCAAAGGAGAATTTCATATAAGCTGAAATATGAATAATTTCACGAGGCATAGACTTTACCACAATCAATCACACTAAGTGTGAAAATCCTATGATTGGATTATACCCAAAGAATACCGAAGAGTGGGTCTAAGTGACCTTGAAGGCCTAGATGATTAGTGGATATGTTTGAACTATCATTATTTGGATCATTGTAAACAAACTACAAGAAACCTTATGTTGATCATCTACAAGAGGCCCAGTGTGGACCATCTATAATGGCCTATGTGGGAAGAAACTCTATGTGACTCAGTAGGCCCACAGTGGGAAGCAGCTCTATGTGACCCAGGAGAGCCACAATACTAATCAGAGAGGAGTACTCATCAGTCCACTTTGTTCAGTGTATGACTGATAGTTTTTCTTTAAATACTTCATATTAAACCTATGTGGGATGATAATACCTTGTGTATAATTTTATTTGTGGTCTTTCCCTTGTGTTTTAGGATCGAAATTGATTATTTTTTCACTCACCCCTACAAAGGCTTCGCCCGCAATGTGTTGTGTCTAGTGAAGATGAAAGATTCTTCGACCGAGACCTCGATGGAATGGGACTAGGTGGTTTCCAGTGAGATACGATAGACAATACATACTTCCATAGCTTTTGACCGCCACTCTTTATCTACCCTTTAGGTGGGGTCTTCTATGGACATCTTATAAAGATATTTTTTACTTTCCTATTTTCAGTTTGTCTTTTTTTATTGTATTTTGGACCATTTGACTTATGGATTGTTCCATTACTCAGTTGTTGTTTAGTGGCATGCATGTTTTCCTTTCCAGCTATCTGGGACATGGTTGTGTGTGTGAATGCATACAAGTAATCATAAAAATTCCTCCCACTCATGGGATAATGCCTTTAGTTCTAGTAACCATTCCCTCACCTTCGAGAGGTAGTTTGGGTGTAGTAAAGTCGTGAGACCTAGGGGACGTGTCATGACAGAATAAATCTTACATAAAATCTAACACTACATCTTTTAGGGGACTTTGTTTCCATATCAGTCATAGACTGGCTATCTTTATTTGAATAAAATGTAAAATTTTAAGAAAAAGAGATATCTCCCTCTAGGTCCCAAGCCATCTAATGATTCTATATATGTTTAAGTAGGTGGATGAATCTCCCCTAGAATCCCCTATTCAAGAATGGATATTATTACCTTATGTAAATAATATCTATCCTATATGATTGATAAAAAGTACAGATTCATGTTTGAAAACATGCTCATTGTGTGTGATTGTAAAGAAGTTTATTGGAAGAGCTTCCTAGTCTTCCCCCAATCTAAGAGGTTGAGTTATCAATTGAACATATACTGATATATTTTTCCATAATAATGACTCCTGACAAAATTTACACTATTTAGTTTCAATATCTAAAAAAAATTTAAAAGACAATCTAGAAAAAAAATTCATATGCCCATGTTAATCATAAGGGGTTCTCTGATCATTTTCTTAAAAAAAGATGTTTCAATACACCTATATAATTATTTTCATGAGCTTAAAAAACCTGATAAATAAAATGTACCAATTACCCTAGGTTAATTAATTGTTGATCCAAAAAATGGATCTAGTAGATCACTATGGTGGGCCATCGATTGGGATATCTCCAATTAAGGGTGAAAAGGGATTGTATTGCCAAAATATCTAGTATAACTATATATGGAAACTATATGTTCATTTTGATTCCTATAAGACTCACTAATGATCCTTCAATATTTGTGGACATAAAGAATAGAGTCATTTGTGATTACCTCACGAAATTTATGGAATCGTTTTTAGATAATATTCTGATTTACTCCTGAAGAAAGGGGGAGTGTGGGGAGAATTTTAATACTATATTTAGGGTTTGAGAAAGGATATGATATATGAAATGTACAATAAATGTGGAAACTAGATTAAGTATGTATCATTCATGGGAAATATTTTCACTAGGAAAGGGATATATATATATATATATATGTAACCTTTTATGATAATGGAAATATAGTAATGTCCTAAAATAATATCTTCAATGGAGATCTATAGTTTCCATAGACTAGCTGGGTGTTACTGACGATTTGTGAGAATGTTCTCATGATTTTAAAACCCACTAACCAAGCTAACACGTAAGGATGCAATTTCTTTCTAGACAAGGGAATGAAAATAGATATTTAAGGATTTAAAAAATAAGCCTATCACTAAACCCATCCGCACACTTCCCAAAAAATGGGGATCTTTTTTTGGTATACAATGATGATTGAAATAATGGATTAATATTTTTACTAATGCATAATTATAAAGTGATATCATTTTTCTCAAGGTAGTTGAAATATCATGAGAAAAAAGTAATAAAGAAGGAATAAACATTATATTTCCTTTCACAAATTATTTCTCAACAATCCCTTTTAATGAAGTTAATGTATTCTCCAAGAGATGATGTGGAAATTCAGAAGATGGGGGAATCCATAAGAATAGAGAAATACTTGATTTTATGAATTTATTAAGAAGGATTTGAAATATTTGGGTCATGACTATTTGTACTATGAAATCCTAAGATAAATAAGGATATATTGAATGATGTACATATCTTGACCATCTGCATCTACATTGGGTGCATGAACATGAATCAAGAGCTCCAAGTGCATTATTTGTAGAACAATATGAAGAAGATAATAGAGAATACATAATGTATTGGATATTTAAACAAGTAATGGTTTAAGTGAACAAATCTAAGTGGATTGTAAAATCATTTCCCATACTTATATGGATGTGATAATTCATAAAAAAGAGTTTATAACATGTCTTATGAAGAATACAAGAGAAAACACTTCCATATAGGTTAGGGTAGACTATATTACAATTATTTCTCATTTCATTACAATCCAATATGAATTATCACATGAAAATATTGAAAGGTTATACATAATTTTAGAGGCCTGAAGCTTGATGTACATGGACATTACATTACTTTTGTGGAATACTTAATACCTAACAAAAACCAACACTCAAGTACCGTAATAGTTTAGTGTCTTTGGAAACTTGGAACATAATCTTCTAATCATGGTGAAAGATCTTCAACATCTCCCATAAAGATCTTTGCCTTTTTGTTTTCATACCAAAAAAACTTTCATTATATCCCGGGGAAAATAAAACATATAAAGGGTGAGCTCAAATTCTTAGTAAGGGTAATCATGGAGAAAATAAAACAAACCGTATACATTTGAACTTAAAAACACGAACACAATGTTTAAACATCAAGATATTGAGCCATGACATAAATCATGGTAGTTCATAAGGCATAGATCATAAAGAAACATTAATAATGATAAAATAGCATGGGGATAAACCATGTAATTGTCGAAAAACATTAATCACATGTAACGATTTCCATCGTAGCCAAGGCATTGCTGCTAAGACCATCTTAGTGGACAAAGTCCCTTTCTGAATCGAGTTCACTCCTCGTTCCAGTACTGTATTACTGAACCGGTTTAACTAGCCATTCCAGCCATGTCTATCTCATGAGATATAAATCATTACCCAATTCATTGGAGGGTGATATAGGTCCCACCCATCACATAATGAAATCATTCTTACTTGTGCCACAAAATAAACTGAAAACATTCATCATAACCCAAAGAATAAAATGGGTTTCATAAACATCATCCCATCATCACATAATCCATATAAAACAAATGGATATTTCATCATAAGAAAAATGAAACCAGGTAAATCATAGAGAAATTATACTTGAAACATACACATATGAAATAATGTCATCTTACATGGAAAATGGTGTTGATAAAATACTTGAAATGAATTCTTGAGGAAAATATCATTTCTTCTTAAAAATCATGTTCTTTTCACAAAATGTCATGAAATTTTAAAAGAAATATAATTTTTTGAAAATAATAATGAAATATTTTGGAGGAAGCTTCATGAAAATAAGGCTTTATAAAACTGTAAAAATCATTTCATGCCGTATAAGTTTAAAAAAACATTCTCCTCGTACTTTTGTCGAAAAAGAAAAAAAGTACCTCGTGACGTAAAAAAAGAAATATTCCTTACATACCATGTAGTAAAAGAAAAAATGGGTAAAAAAAATTAAACATAAATAAAAACACTTTTAGAAAACATGGACTTGGATGATAACAATAACTCCAGAAAATACTTACGAATAAACAATCTTGGATAAGAACGAGATTTGAAAGGTTATCCCTTACCTTAGGTACGATATGATTCATACGTATCCTAACCTCTTGTATAATGATTTAAATAATGTCATTTACATATTATAGAATCATATTCATTGTTATGATACCATATATGGTTCACTTATAACTTTATATTACCCATTCCTTTGTAAATCCCATGTTAAAGCAATGTTTTGGGTAAAATCATCTTATTTATCGTACGTGTTTGGAATTGTTGTTCTTGATGTTATTATTACTTATATAATGATTTACTTACTTCCAAAATTTGAATAATGATTTATATATCATATATATTCATTATATATCCAGCATATACTTGTATTTATAATAGTACATAACATATGGAGGTAAGAAATGAAATGCACCGTTCATGGAGACAGTAAACCGTACGTGCGCATGAACGCTACTTTCATTTCTATTTATTATTTTAATAGAATAGGTATATTATAATTCCATTATAATATCATATATAATATCATTAACTCTATCCTTTATACATTCCACATAAGGTATTAAGGAATCACATCACTTTGAGGGGGCGGTAGTCCGCACTTCCTCAAATGAGATCATCGTATTTACCCACTATGGAAACCATAAAGGATTGATATAATTGGGAATTAAAGAAGAAGAAGGAAATAATAAACAAAATATATATCATATATAAATACAGTTCCATCATAATGGCCACCATGAGAGGCAGTAGGAGAAAATTGAACAATCATCGTTTCGTGAGGTGTTAGTTTTCCATCCACAAAAACATTATGTTCTTTATCCATTAGATGGATGTGTGTGTAAGTGTAGTTCTAATACATCTGATAACAACATCCAAGTAATTTTAGGATACTTGTGTTGTTACAAAATAAAGGATTAAAAAGAGTTTAGGGGTTGGAGAAGTAGAATAAAAGAAAACAACTTAAGAGAAACTATTACCTTTAATTTGGGTAACTTCCTTTGGTTTGAACCAAAAGAACTTCTTGAAGTGCCTTCTGCATAATGTAAGGCTTCTAGGGGGAGTAGAGGGATGTAGGGAGATTAGTTGGGCAGATTGTTGATGAGCCAAAGGGCTTGATAGGTGTGAGTAATTGCATAGAAGTGGTCTCCTTTTATAAGGGAGAGGAGGGGCTCTTTAGGAAAGTGTGAAAACATTATTTTTTTATAAACTTATCTTTGGTTTCAAAGAGGTCAAAAATACATTAATGTCAAAGATAACATGACTCATATTCGAAATAAAATCATCCAATAGGAATTGGACAGGTTATGGATAATATTTTAATCATTATAATCTTATTTATTTAAATCATTTATTAATGAGGTAAATACTGCATCATTATTGTGTCATAAATAATTTAATATATTTGATATCAAAAAATTATAAGACAATACCAATATTTAGGAAATATTTTTATCTTTTTAATAAAAATTTATAGTCTAAAAGATAATTTATATATCCCCTTATAAAAATAAATTACTAAAGGATATTTGTTAATGCCAATTTTGTCTTTATATTAAATTAATTAATCTAATGTGTCATTGTCTTTCATAAGTGGCTCCATGGGGTCCCAAAATCGACCCAAGGATGCCCATGGTCGGACATTACTCATCCAATAAGGCTTAGAGAAGTTTTAAGGTAATTTTGAATCATTATAATATTCTTTTAACATTGAATTACCCAATTTACCTTTAACCGTGGTAAATAAAAGTAAAAAAGTTACTATTCACCAAAAATTATTTTTATCTAATTGAAACACATTTTACTCCTTGATATTAACCGTCTCTCTCAGAGTTTCGAAATTCAACTCACAGAAGCGGTAAAAGTATGTTTTATGAACAATTGCAAAAGCTTCTAGGAGGTCGGTAAAAGACGGTGAAAAGTTCAATGCAATTTTTATAAATATAAAATTATTATAAAATGACTCCAATTAATTTCATTGAACATATATTTTTGTATCTATTTTGAACTAAAATAAATTTAAATAAAATAAACTATTATTTAAATAAAAAGTCTGTTTTAACCAAAAACTCAGTGTTTTCACTATTCATCAAAAATAGACGTTTCTTACAAAAACACCAAAAATTCATCCTAAGTTATATTTGATATTACAAATTCAAAAATGATATCTATTTTTCCAAATTCAAAACATAGAAGTGGCATTAATTAATTTTAAAAGTAATTCCCGTTATCAAAACAGACAACGTGTTTTTAAGAAACAATAACTATCAAAAGATCATCACTTGTTTATGTCCAATTTCAAAGTGAAATTAATTCCAATGATCAAAATTGGATTAAATGGAAAAAATATATTCTAATTACACATTAAAACCAATTAAAATGATAATCTATCCATATAAATTATTACGATGAAAAAAGTTGTTTTTAATTAAAATATAGCGTATTTTTACTATTCATCAAAATATGAATGTTACCAGAATAATATGAAAATTTTATCCAAAGTAAATTTTTATATCCTAACTCTAAATAAGAATTTAATTTTGTCAAATTGAACTTATAAAAATGTCAAAAACTAGATTTAATGTGGGTGCGCCATCAAAAGGCGGCAAAACTGCATTTTTTTAAAAATACTTATATTGCTCGAAAAATTGATTTTGTTCTCATACCATGTTCTAGAAAATATGTAAGATGAATAATAATGTTATAAAATTCCAAATCTAGTTAATACTATTCAAAACGTCTAGTTGATAATAATATTAGAACCATATATTGTTGTTTAGTGAAACTCTGTATTGCGTACTACACACGCTATCTAGGAAGGTCATGATTGCGTGTAATGCAAGCCAAGTTAGGGTTGCATGTGATGTAAGACTCCTTCCTTGTTTCGTATAACAGAATCCAAACATATTTCATTTATAAATTTAATATATATATATATATGTATAAACACACTCAATGTTGCGTAAAATAACTACTATCAACATGGTGTGTAACATGATCCAAGAATAGTGTTGCGTATACTGCAAGGTAATACGGTGTTGCGTATAGCGCAAGGTAATATTGGTGTAGCGTACAAGACATCAATGAAATTGAAATAATATTTTTCATAAAATATTGGGGTGTTACAATAATAGTGTGGTAAGGCAACATCGAACACCACTATCGATTTTATCATATTAGGATATAAGATTTACCTCGATGTTCTGGAAGAGACTCCAACATGAACTAATTACAGAGTTGAACTTCAGTATGGATTATCATCTCCAAATTTATGGACAATCTTAGTAGACTATTTAGACACTAGAAGACATGTGCAAAGCATGTTTTTTGGACTTCAATGGAAGTTTGGAACTATATCTTCCTCTATTTGAGTTCTCATATAATAATATCATCCAATTAAGCATTAAATGGATCTATAAAAAGACCTTTATAGGATGTTATTAGAATATCTTCATGTTATGATGAAAGTTATTAACATAAGATATTAGGGTTTTAAATGGTTTTAGGAAATAGTAGAAAATGTCACGACCATTCAACAATACATCACGACTAATCAGAGTCTAAATAAGTGTTATGTTTAAAATCATCAATGAGACCTAGAGTTTATGGTCAAGGATAAATTTAATATATGAATATCTACATGGAAGAGAATCATCAGATTTAGGAATTAGGGAAATAAAATTTATAGGTTTATCATCCCCTTTCAATTACATCAAGAATTGGTTTATCAACTACCACTCACACTAACCCTTTCTCCAGTACATGCTGTATTCCATGTATCCCTATTGATGAAGTACATATGTGATCCCCAACATTTATAGAATTAATGTGTTTTATATCTATAAAATAAACTTCCTTTTATTACCATCCAATTAAGATCTTTTATCATAAAGGTAATTTTATACATAACTATATGAATTAGTTGGTGAAAGTGTTATGGAAGAACTATAAATATGATGTGGTAACCTATGAACTACAATGATAAATGATAAAAAGTACCCTAACCTATTTTCAATTTGATTTTTAATATGAATTTTTTTATGGTGAAATAAATTATTGGGGGAATAATGTAGTAACCAGAGTAAAAAAATAAAGCTACGTTAGAAAAAGTATGTGATATGCAACCCCGAGTTTTAACGAACCCCAATATACTATTAAATTTAATATTACAAAATCAGCACTATAACCAACCCATTAAATTAATATTTATAAATAAGAATAATAAAATTTTTAAAATAAATTATGATGACTAAATAAAACATGTTTATAAATATATACTTAATGCTTTCAAAGGACTTTATAGGCTTCAAAAATACATTTCTAAAAAATTATTTCATTAATTATTTTGAACAAATAAAAAATAAATTATGGGAAATTATTTAAAATTTATTGGAAAAAATGGTCTTAATTTTTTGGAATAAACTCTTCCAAATTATCTTACGATGAATTTTTTTTAATTTTTAAAAATGTTTTAATTTTTAATGAATAATTAAAGATACTGTATTTTATTGAAAAATTCATTTTTATTTAAAAATTTTAACGATATATATATTTTTTAAAATTGATTTAAATATAAAATTAGTTTAATAATATTATTTGTAACACAATTTTGTTCAATTCAAATAATTTCATCTTTAATTTTTATATAAAAACATTTTATACTTATGAAAAAAAATTTAGTGAAAAATCATTTTTTTGTCTGATATACGAGAAAAATTTTAAATAATATTCTACCTCAAATTAAATTTAATTTCAAATATTGGATCACATATTTCTAATATAAAAAATTTATATTATATAATGAGGATAACTTAATTTTTGGTTACGATGAATAGTAAAATCTATTATAATGGTTAAGGTTAAAAGTGGTTTCTAGGGGATAAATTAAATATGTAGGATTTTAAAATAACTAAAAACATATCAAAATCTTATTATATATAAATATTTTAAACTTATACTGTCTATAGTTAAATAATTATCATTTTTTATTCCTTTTTTTTTAATTTGAAAATGTCTCTATAACTTTTTCTATTCAAAAATTAAAAGTGTGTCTACTCCCCCTCATATAAAATGGTACCAACTCTCATATTTTATATATACATAAAAAGCCTTATGGTTTTTCCCATAATCACCAAATAACTTTATTAGTTTCATAAAATATTCATATATTATTTTTTTGATTATAAACGAAATCTTGGGTAGCATTACCTATAATCCTAATGGGGTGGTCTAAAGAAGTGTTATCATTCTAAATTGAGAATATTTATTTTATTTCTTCTTACATCTCCATAAAATTTTACCCAATAAATAAGATATAATAAAATTAGTTTCTATTATATGGTAATATGTTATTATGTTAATTTAATATCTTTAATCCATCTCTAATTCCATAAAATTTGAATCAAACCCATCATTCTTGTGCATAACGAACTACCACCTCAAGAACTAATGTAATTCATTCTCTGTCATCCCTAATTAATACTCTTTAGGATGATTATTTTAATATTATATATGAAATTAATGACATCATAATAATTATAGAAATTTAATATATCAGATAACTTCTTACCTTACTATCTCTTCAATTATGATAAAAATGTTTTTGTGTAAGAGGCAAGATTGCCTCTCGATGTGATAAGATTCTTTGTTTTATTACTAAATCACATGGATGATATATTATGTATGTTTTTAAAAATAATATATTATTTTTTATATAATTAAAATTATAGAAGTATAAAAAACAATAACCTTGTTTCCATTATGATCATTTAATAATGGAAACATTCCACATAGATACATAAAACCTACAGTCTCTATGACAGTAACATTGTTCATTTTTCATAACCATTAGTCATGGTTATTTAAAAAATTGTAATTGATATATAAAAATAAAAATTAAATAAAAATTATTATTATGTATGTGATTAAATAATAATATTATTTAACTTAGTTAAATTTCCAATGTGATTTTAGAAAAAATGATCCAAACATCTTCAAAACCTTTGACAGGAACATAAATGATTATGTAATTGAATATAACATTATAATTAATAAAATAGAAAAATTAATAAAAATTAATTTTTTTAAATAAAAGTAAGTAATTAAAATAATATTATTATTTATGAATATAATTAATGCACATGAAGGATCAGGTTTGAGGTAAAGGATCTCTCTAAACCACCCTTCTCTACTGGTTATGACCACCCTCTCTATACTTCACTTTCCCCATCTCTCTATAATTTTTTAGTGACTATAAATTCTGTATATATTTCACTCACGTATATACCTAAAATATTCTCCCATCCTTTTTTGTTAATAATTTCTTTTTGTTCATTTCTAAAATTCTTTCATTATGAATTTTCCTTTGAATATAATAATGAAAAATACTTGATTTTATTAAAAACTATATTTTTTTTAACAATATAAAACATTATATAAATATTTTCAAAATGTTTCAAATTTAAAATTAGTTTAAAAATATTATTTATAACCCAATTTAGTTCAATTAAATCAATTTAATGTTGAATTTTTATATAAAAAAATTCTATAAATTGGAAAACATTTCTTTGCAAAAATAATTTTCTCATTTGATATGTAGGAAACATATTAAATTATATAATACCTCTACTTGAATTGAATTTTATATAATTTATTTTAGAATTATATTTTTTGAATAGTTAAAATTATATAATGAGGTTAACTTTTTAATGCCCCGACCCCAGTTGACTAGAGTTAGGGCATTGTTACATAAGATTTCCATGATCACAAAAGATAAAGTCTTGAAAGAACGATTAGTTTAGTTGCCATGGAAATACTAGATACATTCATAAGTTTTACATCACATTATAAAATGACCAAAAACAACAAAAAAATTGTCCCCTTTTGAATACATTCATATCTATTATCCTATCCCTATAGGCCAACCATAAAATACTTCTTCAATCTTGGGAAAAATCAAACATAGAAATGGGTGAGCTTAGATACTCAGTAAGGATAACAATATAGTGGAAACTTTTATAAATAAGCATAAACCATGGAGGAAATGTATAAGACAAAAAAAATATGAATTTGAATATAAACTTTTGCATAATATTGAAAAGATAAAATCAAATAATTACATTTACTTCTTCACATAGATATTATACTAGTCGAATAATCACATGCAATATCCATAGCCACTTTCATAATGATGGAATGCATAATGCCAGTCTTC
This sequence comes from Viscum album, assembly GCA_963277665.1. Taxonomy (NCBI): domain Eukaryota; kingdom Viridiplantae; phylum Streptophyta; class Magnoliopsida; order Santalales; family Viscaceae; genus Viscum; species Viscum album. The sequence continues at coordinate 47,028,666 of OY728156.1, forward strand.
ATAACCCTATAGTCAAGGCCTCATGCCAAGACTAAAAATAAGATTTTGTCAAGGTCTTGTTCCAATATAATAGTTTGTCTTATTAGACCTACAGATGCATCAAGGAGCTATTGTGTTCTCAACCCATCACATACTACGTCCAATGCATTCCTCATATGAAAAGGTTTAAACATAACATAAACATTCGTATTAAAACTTGCATATGAAATGTCAATACTTTATCCATAAACCATGAATGGTATAAAAATAACACATCCATAGTCAAAAAAAACCTACAATAAAATATGGAAGATTTTTATTATAATAAATCAACTTCAAACATGTTTACAATCTATCAAAGGATATTGAGATTGATGAAAATTATTTGTAAAACTCTTTGTGATAAATATCATTTTTTCATAAAAAACATTTAAAAGTCACATTATTCAAAAAAGAATACATTTGAATATATTTTTGAATAAAAGTTTCCTATACAAATTTGAAACTTTTGAAAGGAATTAACATTTTAAAAACATTCACGTCCCTATAAATAAATCCTTAAAACCCATTTTGAAAACATGGACATTAATGTGAATGAGTTAGAAGAATAAATATTTAAAACATTTAAAATGATGTTTTAGTAAAAAAGTCCCTTAAAAATAATCCTTTTGAAAACCCTTTTATGAAACATGGACATGGATAATAAATATGTCCTAGTATATACTTACATAAAAACAACTTCTGATAATAAAGAAATTGTGAAATTAACCCTTACCTTGCACTTTTCTTTGGTCGAGGGTATGTTTAACCTCCTGTATAATGACCATAATATGTTATAAAATTATAACAGAACCATATTCATATTTATTATATCATACATTATTCATTTATTACTTTATACTACCCATTTAATAATTTTTTCCGTGTTAAATTAAGAATTTAGGTAATAATCACTCTCTTTATCGTACATGTTTTAACTTGTTATTCTTGATTGTATCATTTAGATCATGATTTAAATACATCAAGAATATAAACCATGATTTATATATCATATATATTTAGAATATATATTTAAAATAGATAGATATATGAAATTTAATGCACCGTTTATAGACACGGTAGGCCGTATGTACGCATAAACGTTGTTACCATTCTCACATCGTATTGAACGGATGTAAGTGAATAAGATATATGTAAGGAAATAAATAATTATATATATATATACAGAAGAATTATTATGTAATATGTTACATACTTATTAATAATATATATTTTATAATCATTGTTGAATGGTGAACGTGGGAATGAATCTCATCGCGTCATGGAGACGGTAATCTGTACATACGCACGAGCCAAAATATCATTATATTGATGGTGAAATAAAATTTAATTGGATGATATATCATATATAAAGAATAATTAACATGTTATATTTATTATTTACATTATTTATATGCAATATTATACACACCCAAATAATGATGTGTTTGAATAACAAACTACACCATGACATGGAGATGGTAAGCCATACGTACGCACATATGGTGACTTTGTCATTCATTTGATGGATAGAATAATTAATATAGTGGTACCATTTTTATAATAAAATCACTTTATATATAAGATACTAGAGTTATTATTTTACAATGAAAACAACAAAGAAAGATGAAGTGGAAGAAGAAAATAACTTGAAAGGGGTGATGAAATTTTTACCTCTTCTTCGGGTTCTTCTTATTAATTTGATCAAAAGGGATCCTTAGGATTAATTTCTGACTAAGGTAAGGCCTCTAGGATTAAGGGAGGACAGTTTAGAGGATATTTGGGTAGGTGTTGGCCGAGGAAAATGGCTTTGAGGGTGTGAATTTGAGGGAAGGGGAAATGACTTTTTATTATAGGGGTGAGGGGTACCTTATGAAAAGATTGAAATATAATTTTATAATAAAACACTTTTCGGTTTTTAATAACTATAAAATTATTTATTTCAAATCTAAGATGGTTAAGTTATGAAAAAATATCAACCAATAGGTTTTAGATAGGGGTGGGTCACTATATTAACCTTATATTTTAGATTTTACTCTTATTTAAATAGTATGACATTTATCATGCCTCGTTGTATTATTATATTATATGGTTAATAAACCTACTATAACATTCTATTTGACCCTCAAGTGGGTTAATAATAGAATAAACAATATTATTTAATCCAATTGGATAATCCTTATATTTTTAGTAACAGAATATAAATTAATAATATAATATTTGTTTTAAAAACTCTTTTATGTCTATTTTGACACTATTAGGTATTTTGTTTTTATAAATTCATAACCGCATTATTACATCGAAAAAAAATCATATAATAAACCCTAACATGTCATATTAACCTATAAATTAGTGTAATTCATTAAAAGTATCAAATTATATTTATTTGGATATTTATAATATTAATTACTTTAATCTTTAATTAATAAGGTAATTATTGCATCATCATTGTGTCATAAATAAATTTAATTATTTAAGGTCTAAAAATTATAAATAAAATACCATTATGTTGGAAATATTTTTATCTTTATAATTAATATTTACAGTCGAATTTATATTTTGTGTAACCCTATATTAAAAATTGTTTCGTTATAAACATTAAATTTAACTCTTAACACTTCTTTAAATAAAATAATAATAAATGTCCTAATCTAATCCATGTGGAACAAAGAGGTTCATATTTTATTACTAAGGTTATTTTCGGTAGAATTATACTTATCCAATAGAATTATGACTTGTGTTAGGGTTATTATGATATCATTTAAACCTTAATTACCCTATTTACTTTTAACCGTGGTAAATAAAAGTCAAATATTACTATTCAACAAAAATTATTTTCATCTTGTTGAACCTCATTTTAGTTACTGATATCAACCGTGTCTCTAGAGTTTTCAAATTCAACTCATATAAGTGGTCAAATTATGTTTTATGAAAATTTTCCAATGCTCATAAGAGGTGGGCAAAATATGGTATAAAGTTTAATAAAATATTTATATATCTAAACATATTATAAAATGTATCAAATGAATTAAATTAAACTTATATAGATATTATGTATCTATTCTGACCTAAAATCTATTTAGATAAAATCCATAATTATTTAAATAAAAAATTCAGTTTTACCCAATAACGGAGTGTTTTTCAATATTCATCAAAAAATGAATGTTTTCAAAAAAATACCAAAACTTCACCTTAATCTAATATCGATATTATGAATTCAAAAATGAAATATATTTTACCAAATTAAAAGCATAAAAGTTTTATTTATTAATTTTAAATTAATTCCCATTGTGAAAACCAAATAGAAGGGTTTTAAAAGTAAAAACTGTCAAAAGAATAACATGGGATTATGTCAAATTTAAATGTGAAATTGCTTATAATGACCTAAATTGTGTCAAATGATAAAAATATAATCTAATTATACTACCATACCATTAAATATCATAATTTATCACTGTAAATTATCTCAATTAAAAAAATTTGTTTTCAATTAAAACATAGTATTCTTCACTATTCATCAAAATATGAAAGTTATCAGAGAAGTGCCAAATATTTATCCAAACAAAAATTTTTATGTCCCTCTCCTAGATAATAATTTAATTTCAATAAATTTAATATATAAAAGTGTCAAATATTGTTTTTAAAAAAGGTTTTCCATTAAAAGGCGGTAAAATTGCATTTTAAAAAAATACTTCTTTTATCTGAAAAAAAGGAATTTGTTCTTATATTATGTATAAGAAACACATTATATGGATTCTAAAATTATATGGAGTATATGAAATTCAAAATGACGTTAATACTATTCATTACTGATTTTGAATACTAGTTTGGTAAGTTATGGTGTGTTTGAACACGGTGTTGCATGTAGTGCAAGCTATTGAATTAATTTAATGAGATACTATACTATGAAATCTTGGGGTGTTTAAAACATAATTTTTGGTTATGGTGAATGGTAAAAAAAGTAAAATTAATAACCATGGTGAAGGTTAAAATAGCTTTACAAGGAGGTAAATTAAATAGGCATGGTTTAAAAAAACTAAAAACATATCCCAATACTATAATATGGAAATATATTGAACTTATACCATTTATATTTAAATAATTATCAATTTTGGTTCCTTTTTAAATTTATAAATTTGGGGTATAACTTTTTCCATTGAAAAATTCAACATGTGTCTACTCCCCCTCTTAAATAAATGGCACCCACTCTCATATTATATTTATATATAAAAGAATTGTGGGATTTCCCATTAATTACCAAATAATTTTATAACTTCCATCACAAATTCAGAGATTCTTTTTTTTATCATAAAGGAAATCTAGGGTGTATTTACCTATAATCCTAATGAGGTGGCCTAAAGAAGTGGTACCATTCTAAACCGAGAATCTTTATTTTATTTCCTCTTACACCTCCTAAAATTTTTACCTTATAAATATGAAATAATAAAATCATTATCTAAAATATGGTAATATGTTATTATGTTAATATAATAACTTAAATCCATCTCCACTTCCATAATATTGAAATCAAAACAATCATTCATGTGCATGATGAACTGCCTCTTAGAGAACTAATGTAATTCATTATCAGTCATCCCTACTCAATACTATTTATGATCATGGTTTTAATATTATATATGAAATTCATGCCACAATAATAAGTATATAAAATTAATATATTAGATACATTATTATCATACTATTTATTGAATAATGATAACATAATTTTTGTATAAGAGGAACTACTTCCTCTCGAAGCGATGCAATTCATTTCTTTATTATCGAATCACACGGATAAAATATTATGTATTTTTTAAAAAATAATATTTTATTTTTGGCATAATTATCGTCATAGATATATAAAATAACACTTAACTTCTTTATATTATAATAGTTTAATAATGGAAATTTTATACATACACACATATGACGTATAATCTCTATGATAGTAACATTGTTCATTTTTCATAACCATTACTCATGGTTATTTTTAAAAGTATAATTTATATATTAAAATAAAAAATATATAAAAATTATTATTATGAAGATTATTAAATAATAATATTATTAACCCTATTAATATTTCCAAGGAGATTTTTGGACATACGAGTTAAATATCATCGAAACCACCGACATGAACATAAGTGATTAAGTAATTTAACATAACATTATAAAGAATAAAATAGAAAAATTAATAAAAATTAATTTTATTTATATAAATTAAATATTTAACATAATATTATTATTTTTGAATATAATTAATGCACATGAAGAATTGAGTTTGAGGTAAGGGATATCTCTAAACCACCTTTCTCTTTAGGTTATGACTACCCTCTATGCACTCCACATTCTCCATCTCTCAATAATGTCTTTGAATGACTATAAACTATGTATATATTTCACTAACATATACACCTAGAGTATTCTCTATTTTTGTGTCTAATAAATGCTTTATGTTCATTTCAATTTTTTCATTTTTTAAAGGTGAATTATTATTTATTTTTCTTTCGTTTCATCTATCATAAATTGAAAATTGTGTTCAAGAATATGTTCAACCTATTATATCAATGAATGATATTATTTATTTTTTTGTATCAATATTTTAAAGGAGATTTTAAATATAAATAGTGAATATAAGTTATATTTATTTATAATATATCATTATACTAGTTATTTGAACATGATAAAAGTATAAATATGGGAACTAAAAAATATAAATTCTCATGAAAAATGAATTCGTTACCACCCAAAAATGATGAATATAATAAGGAATTAATTATAAATGTGTACTGATATGTTATAAGTGGATAATATAAGATATTATTAGTATGTAAAGGTTTATTTTAAATAATTATAATAAATTTAAATTCAATAAACATCTCGTTAAAGTGTTTTCGAAGAAAATCAATCCTGAGGTAAGGCATTTATGTTTCAATATCATTGTTTACAAAGATTATCTGTGATTTTTTTTAAAATAGTCAAATATCATGATATATCTCAAAAAAAATGTTATTAATTTTCTTATAATAAGTTTATTTCTTATGAAAATAGTTTTCTTTTCATTTTCATCACTTTATGTACTCAGGAGTCACAAAGAATATTAAAAAGGAAAACTATATTTAGTTCTCTATCTGATAAAAATTCCATTTTATTCTATATACATGTCTATTAATTTCTTCTATGAATGATTATAATATTTAAATATTATTTTAAAAAAAAATTTATACATATTTTATTTTAAAAAACTGGTTTATAATGAATCTTCATGGCATTATATAAATGAATTACTTTTGACTTCTTACCAAAAATGTGTTAGTAATCATTGTTTCAACGTACATGACATGAATGGAATTTTCTAGCCTCATGACCAATAAATGATTTAAATATTAATATATTATTTCCAATGATATTTTCAAATAAAAATTTCCACAATTATTTAATTTTTTTTGGATTTAAATATATGATTTAAAAATGAAAAATGATATTTTCATTAAGAAATAATATAGAAATCCATTAAAGTAATTTGACATCTATGATAAAATATATTTATAGTAATTACTTTTTACTTGGGATATGATCCAATGATACTATCTTTATTATCTCATTGGATGGTTTAATATTATCACGATTAAATATTGATGAAACCTATTTTCTTTTCCATGGGTAAAGTTATGATGAATGTTTTTTGTGATCATGTGGAATAAATATGAATGGATTTATGAATATATGATGTTTAGTAAAAGAATTAAATATCCCCACACAGAATTAGGTAAAATTAATGTTTTATAAGAATGAAGGGTACGTAAAAGGTTATCCCAAGCTTGAAAAAGGGTGTGTACCTAAGGTTATCCTAGGTTAAGAAGTGGGAACATAAGAGGTTATCCCCAAAACCAGAGAAGTTACACAAGTTGTTATCCCAACAATAACATTTTATGAAGGTCTTGGTGGGTATCCTCGACATAATATTTCATTGATTATAATTATGCCACACACTTTATTCCACTCTTTTAGGACATGATCTTCGGGGAATGTTTGGTTCTAATGGATCAAGTTTGTTTATCCATTTAAGATTAACGTCATATAAACTATTAAAAATTATTCGATGAATCATGTTTGTGATAAAATAATTTCTTAGTATGATTTTCAGAGCTCAATATGATGTTTTCGTACCCATTATACTCATGTTATGTCTATGTTATCCTACATATCTCCCTTCTATTCCTTTATAGAGCATATTAGGTCACCCTTTATTTGGTTTTATTTTTTGCATGATATAAAAAAATTAAATATGACGTGAGTAAGATGGGTGATCATTATGAAGAACTAATAGGGAGATGATGTAGATACATTTTTGGTAGTTGTTTATGTAATTTTGTTTCCAAATACAACAAAAATTTATGGTTCTAGAGTGGATATTAATGCTGTGAATTGAATATTCATCTAATAAGATATGATGTTTATTTTTTAATAGTATGTGTCACTATGTTTAGTATTAGAGTAAGGTTTAGTAACCTTTAGAATATATTTGAGAAACATTTAGTGGGAATCCTAAGGATAAACCTATGTATAGGAAAACATCCTACATTATGGTAATGAAGCTGGTATTATTTTCCTAGAAAATCATCCATGTATGGATAGTAAAAGTGTTCATGATTTTTATCAATGATACATCTTGGGGTTTTAACCCCAAATTTTTGTGGCTAAGTATTTCTTGGAGATCATTATGGTTCATATTGAGTATACCTTTATAGTTCATCAGGATTCACACTCTTAGGGGATATGTAGTTGTTAATTTTTATCTTATTTATGAACCATCATGAATTATTTAAATAAATGATGATCATGGATGATATTGTTTAGGTATAATGTGGTCTTAAATTTATAAGATAGTGACATGATGTATACATCCTCTAAAGGATTATTCATGATTATCTTGTTTCCCAGTATTACTAGTGCTACTCACCCATTTATTTTTGGTTTCAGTCATTGAATAGAACCAAAATAATCATGTTAATGCTGAATGTTTAAGATAATTAAATGATTTTCCACTTGAAAAAACAAATGTTATGAGATATTAAATGCATAAATATATTTAAAATTCTTAAAAAACATTCAAAATACAATAATCATGCTGATCTTAAAAACAAGAAATGTAGGAAACAATGTTATGTTGAGTCCTTCGTTGGGAAACATCCACCTTATTTTATTGGATATGTTGATCCACCTGTTTCTAAGGAATGAATATGTATTATATAAAAGATATTTTATATTCTCCTATAATTAGCACACAAGAATTTCATTTGAAATTTTTAACATTTTTAATATGATGCATATCAATGGTGGAAGCTAATCAAGAAAATGATGCCACAATATGGAAATGGATCCATTTGGTGGGATGATTTTATACATTTATTTTTTAATAAGTATTTTACTTTTATTATAGATGTTTAAATGTTGATGGAATTACATTAGATAAGGCATAAGTATGATGAATTCATTAGTGCATGTGATAAAATTTATTCAACACTTACACAATATGCTTCGGGTATTATTATTAAATAAAAAACAATGATTGATCTATTCTTCAATGGAATTAAACCATGTCTCTAATGGGTGTTAGTCATAAGTAAAATCAGTAGTAAAAATAATTATTTGATGTCATACAGAAGTAGTTTTGGGTTATGGATTTAACCATAAATATCATGTTTTTAATAATAAATTATGATGGAATTAAAATAAAATATTAATAATTAAAGACCTCGAGGGACGAAGATTGGACATCCATTATGCTCGATGTTTTGAAGGATTCAGGGTGGAAATTGTGTTATGGGAAATATAGTATTATATAAATTTGGAATGGAAGGAAATAAAGATATAAAATGTCTAAGTAATAGGAATATGTTAGCAAATGATAGAGGAAATAACCATAGAATGTACCACACACAATACAATATTTCAAATTCATGGAATATAGGAATTTTTCTAACCAGTGCTAAAATATGAAGGTTAATGATGATGGTAAATTTCAAAACCCTATTAAGAGTAGATACAAAAGTAAATATCCTGTGATAATGATTTGTAATTTGGGGTTTGATTATGAAATGTTGAAATCTACAGTTACCATGCACTCTAGAACTACTAACTTATTATTTGATTATGGGTATATCCAATATTTTATATCTGAGTAATTTTCTAAGTGTTTCAATAATTTACCTCAATGATTAGATGTTGAATTACAAGTGAATGAAACTAACGGTATAAAAATCCAATCCCAACTCCATGGTTCTTCTCAAATTGATATTTTTGGTATTGTTCTTCCTATAAATATCACTATACTCTCTCTATTTGAAATTGATGATATCATAAGATTGGATTGAATTTATTTACATAAATCCCAAAAACATTTCTAAGGAAGGTAATTCACATTTTATAATCTAAACAAACATATAATCTTCCATTAGTGTGATGAAAATTGTGAGCTTCTAATGGGTATGTTCTCCATTTCATGGTTATTTATTATTATTCAAATGTAGTGTTTATCTTAGATGGTTGGGGAGAATATTAACACAAAATGCATGCCTACTGGTTAATATTTTTTTATGTTTTTCTAGAATAATATCTCGGTCATCATCTAAATCACGATGATATATTTTAAATGGAATAAATTCCTAATGTTGCACCTATTTCAAAGACATCATATATAGTGGACCTAATTTAGTTGCAATAATTGTGGATTTAAGTCAATGATAATATGGTCAAGGGATTCATTTGGATAAGGGCCTCACATTGTGGTGAATATACTGTCTTTTAAGAATAAAATTTGATCAATATGACTCTGAATTTATTATTGGGAACATAAAAAGAAAAAAAATAAATAATAATATCATATTTAATATATTGATGATTTTACCCATCAATTACAAGGAGAAAAATATTTTTCTATGATGGATTTTAATTTTTGATAGTATCACTTGATTTTCAAAAATGAATAAATACCAAATAAATCCTTCCACATACGGAATGAAAAAATATAAATGTATTGTGATACCATTTCATTTTACTAATACCATCTTTATATCCATGGATTTAATGAATATAATCTACATACCAAGGAAGGCGCAAGACTAGGCCGAGTGCCCAGTCCCCCAGAAATATATTAATAAAAAGAGAGTACAAAGTGCAGAAGAGAGAAAGAAAGAAAACAGTAGACCTCACAATATCATATTTCAGAAAGCATGAGAGACGTCACCACCACCATCTTTTGAGAGTTCATCCAGATCAGCCGACTCCCATTCAGAATGCTGAGCGTATTGACTTAGCATTTGGATGTATTTCACCCTCATACATAGCTGTACTGGAGACATGGGTTCAGTGATTCTATTTTGTCCCCTCTTTGGGTCTATGTCTTTCAAATTCCAATTTTTTGTAGAATACCTAGTGGATATGGTACTTGGCATGTTGGAGTAATATTTTCTGGGTTTCCTCTTTAGTGGAGTGGTAGAATCTCTATGGCTTTCATTCCTTTTCACCCCATTACTAAGAATCGCACAATAGGATTCCTTCATATGACCCTTTGAATGGAATCCTTGGTTCTCCTTCCCCACATACACCATTTGAGAGCCCTCATGCACCAAGGAGGCTGTATCCCGAGAAGGTTCCTTAATAGCATCCATACGTGACAAACATGAAGAATAATCCCCATTGATCTGAATCTTGCCGCTTGATTCTAAGCATTCCTGCCCACCCAAGGATAGCTATTTGTCATATTTCTACTCCAGAGCAGCATTCTCACTCACCACATCCTCATAAATTTTTCCAACTATTGTTTCATGAACCTCCTTTGCCTGGTTCAAAAGTTCACTTTTCAGTGTCCCATCACATCCATCACCTGATTCCTCCTCTCCTATCTCTTCAGCCTCCTTCAACTCTTCATTTTCCAGAACTGCATAGAGGTTTGTAGAGAAATTTACCAAATAATCCGACCTTACCTTGTAACAACCAGATATTTTATGATAAGTATTCTTTTTAATTTATTTTATGCCATGTGTTTTTTGCTACAACAAGACTACCTTGTGCTATACGAAACACTGTATTATCTTAAAGTATATGCAACACTATTCTTAGATTGTGTTACACACAATTTTGATTTCGTTGGATAATAGTCACTATACGCAACATTGAGTGTATATATATATATTCTATGTATAAATGAAAAATGGTTGGATTTTGTTATAACAAAACAACAAAAGAGTCTTTCACAAGATTCAACCCTGACTTGGCTTGCATTACACACAACCACGACCTTCCACGATAGCGTGTGTTGTACGCAATACTGAGTTTCGCTAAACAACGATATGCTATTAAAATATTATTAAAACTAACCGTTATGAATAGTAATACCCACTTTTTGAAATTTTATAAATTTTATTTTTGAAAATGGACTTCATTTTCGGATTTGGAATATTGAAATTAGCTTAGGGTGAAATTTTGGTACTTTTCTGAAAACTTTCAATTTTTGATTAATAGTGAAAAAACTGGGCTACTATTTAAAAAACAAATTTTTATTTAAATAAATATTTATTTTTTATAAATTTATTTTAGGTCAAAATTGATACGTAATACCTATATAAATTCAATGTAATTCATTGGAGTCATTTTATAATAATTTTTGATATATAAAAATTTTATTGAACTTTTGACCGTCTTTTACCCACCTCCAAGGAGAATTTGAAAATTTATAAAAAACATAATTTTACCGATTATGTGAGTGGAATTTCAAAAATCCTAGAGACACAGTGGATATCAGTAAGTAAAATGTGGTTCAATGAGATAAAAATATTTTTTGGTGAATAGTTACTTTTTACTTTATTTACCACGGTTAAAAATAAATAGAGTAATTAAGGGTAAAAATGATATTATTATTAACCTAACACATGTCATAATTCTATTGGATAAGTTTAATTCGACAAAAAAAACCATAGATATAAAATATGACCATTTAGGCCCACTTGGATTAGATTAGGACATTTATTGTTAATTTATTTAAAGAAGGGTTAAAATAGTTAAAATCAACATTTTATAACTAAAACATTTTTAATATAGAGTAATACATAAGATAAATTCGACTATAAATATTCATTAGAAAGCTAAAAATATTTCTTAAATAATGGTATTTTGTTTATAATTTTTAGACATTAAATAATTTAATTTATTTATGACACAATAATAATGCAGTAATTATATTATTTATAAAATGTTGACAAAAATGATGTTATAAATACCTAAATAAATGTTATTCGAGACTTTTTATGAATTCCAATAATTTTCTATGTCAATATGACATGTTAGTATTGATTTAATAAACTTTTTTCGAACTAATATTTATTTTATTATTTTCACAAAAATCAATTACCAAATAGTGACAAAATTGACATAAAATAGTTTTTTAAATAAATATTATATTATTAATTGTTATTTTATTCCTAAAAATCTATGGTTCGGCCAAATGACTTAGATAAGGTTATATATATTAATAATAAACAACTTGGGGTTCTTGTGGCTTGTTATGGTAGGTTTTTAACCTTATAGTGTAAAAAAACAAAAAGACACGGTAAATGTAAAATTATCTAACTTAAAGTTAAATCTAAATGATAAGTTTAAAATAGTAACCTAAACTTGTCCAAATTCTATTTTATGGGAGAATTTATACCCATACCCACCTTATATTCTAAATAAATCAATTTGGAGATATTTAAAACCGAATATGACTTTATAATAAAATAATATTTTTTGTTTTTCCAAAGGTGCCCCTCTCCTCCCTTATAAAAGGGCACATCCTCCCTCTCCTCCTCACACCACTTTGTGACGTCAAGCTTGGCCAAACCCTTGCAATTTCTCCTCTCCAATTCCCTAGAAACATCCTAGAGGTCCTGGTCTTCTTCAAAGACCAATTTTAGTTCCCTAAAAGGAGGTCTCAAAAAGGCGCTTCAAAGAAGAGGTAATGTCCGTTACCGATGCTTTCAATTTTATTTCTTCTTAAACATCTTCTTCTTTAGTTGTTTTATTATAAAGTAATAACATAAGTATCAAAAATATAGTGATGTGTTATTTAAAGTATGAAGCAACCCTATTTCACCATCTATCCATCCTACGGAAAACAAAATCACCACGCGCGCGTACGTACGAAATACCGTCTCCATGCTGTGGTGTAATCTATTTTCCCACCACCACATTACAGGGATGGGTATAATGGTGCAAATAAATAACTATATATGATTATTTTAAAGTGTTATTGATTCTGAAATAGTATACATACACTCCTATACAATTCAACAATCATGGAAATGATATCATCGCTCGTGCGTACGTACGGACTACCGTCTCCACGACGCGATGAGATTCATTCTTCAGGTTAACCATTTAAGAATGATTGTAAAGTATATATAAGAAATAATAATGAAATATATGAAATTATAAAGCTTCTGTATTTATGTGTATATATATATATATGTATCTCATCTACTTGATTTCATTCAACTCAATAAGGAAACGAAAACAGCATTCATGTGTATGTACGGCCTACCGTCTCCATGAACGATCTATTTATTTCCATTTATAGATCTATTTTATATATTTATATTCTGAATACATATTATATATAAATAATGTTTTATATTCATGAATTAAGTAATCATGATCTAAGTAATCATATGAATAATTACAAGTCAAAATACGGATGACAAATGAAACGATGTAACACAAAATGCTCTTTAACATGGAATTTACAAAAGAACGGGTAATATAAAGTCATAAGTGAACCATATATGACATCATAACAATGAATATGATTCTATAATAAGTCAATGGAATTATTTAAATCATTATACAGGAGGTTTGGATACATACAAAGCTTATCAGAAATAAGGTAAGGGATAATTTTGCAAATCTCATTTTTATCCGAGATTGCTTAATCGTGAGTATTTACTGGGGTTATTTCTATCATCCATGTCCATGTTTTATAAAAGAGTTTTCATGTATGTTTAATGTCCTTTTTAACCATTCTCGACTTTTACTACATGTTATGAAATGAATCTTTCTTTTTTTTACGTTACGAGGTACTTTTTGATTTTTCCGGTAAAGGTACGAGAATAATGTTTTTTTAACATATACAGCACGAATGGATTTTTTACAATTTTATAAAGCCTTATTTTCATGAAGCATCCTACAAAATATTTCATGACTATTTTCAACAAAATCCCTTTCTTTTAAAATTTCATGATGTTTTGTAAAAAAAAATTGATTTTGAAGAAGAAAGGATATTTTATTCAAGAATTAATTTAAAATGTTATATCAAAACCATTTTCCATCTAAGATGTCATTATTTCATATGTGTATGTTTCAAGTATCATGTCTATATGATTTACATGGCTTAACTCTTCTTATTGTTAAATGACATCCATTTCTTTTATATAGAATATGTGATGATGGGATGATGTTTATGAAACCCATTCTATTTATTGGGTTATTATGAATGATGTATGTTTATTTTGTGGCACAAGTAAGAATGATTTCATTATGAGATGGGTGGTACCTATATCTCCCTCCAATGGATTGGGTAATGATTTGTATCTAATGAGATAGACATGGCTGGAACGGTAAGTTAATCCGGTTTAGTGTTAGAGGACTGAAACGAGGAGTGAACTCGATTCAGAAGGGGAATTTGTCCACTAAGATGGTCTTGGCAGCAATGACTTGGCTACTATGGAAATCATAACAAGTGATTAATGGTTTCCACAATTACATGTTTTATTCTCATGCTATTTTATCGTGATTGAGGTTCCCTTATGATATATTCCTTATGTACTTCCAAGATTCATGTCTTTGCTCATGATTTTGATGTTTAGATTTTATGTTCAAGTTTTTTCATTCAAATGTTTATGGATTGTTTTATGTTTTATATGCTTACCCTAACTGGGAATTTGAGCTCACCCTTTATATGTTTTCTTTTCCCCAGGATATAAAGAAAGGTTTTAGGTAAGAAAACAAAAGGGGAAGATCTTTATGGGAGATGTTGAAGATCTTTCACCACGATTAGAAGATTATGTTCCGAGTTTCCAAAGACACTAAACTATTATGGTCCTTGTGTGTCTGTTTTTGTTATGTATTAAGTATTCCGCAAAAGTAATGTAATGTCCATGTATGTCAAGATTCGGGACTTTACAATTGGTATCAGAGGAAAGGTTTAGTCAACCTTTAGAAACCAGGATGTGAAAATTTTAGTGAGATACCTAGAGATATTTTTAAGGTATGTCTAAGGATGTCCCTAAGGATAAGTATATGTATAGGATATAGTCATAGAATTACAATAATGATCTTAGAATTTAACCTACAATGTTAGATATTGAGGGTACTCCCCCTTTACTATGTTGTTTTCCCTAGCATGATTTTCCCCTCTCACACTATTCTTTTTGGGTTTTAGAAAATGGCTGGAAACAGGAAGATTCCCAATAATGAAGGATATGATGGACAATGAAATGATATTCTTCATGAGAAACCAAATGAAATGGGATTTGGAAGTCCAAACATTGTTATTATTCCTAATCAGAAATCTCATAATATGATCAATAATCTCAACATTGGTAAGTTTCCCGACTCAGATAATAAGAGAAATATGGAGTTTCATGATGATCATAGAGGAAAGAAAGTTCAATTTCCCTCATGTAAATCATGTGGGAAGAGGCATCAGGGATATTGTTTCAAAGGAACTAGAAGATGCTTTGGGTGTGGAAAAGAAGGAAACAAAGCCAGTAAGTGCAAAGGAAAAGGTTTAGTTAACACCATGGACAAGGATAATGGTACTTCTACGACATCAACAATGATTAGATGTTTTAAATGTAGAATGTACTGGCATTATGAAAACCAATTCCCTAAGGGAAAATATCATGAAGGTAATCAGCATAGTCATATGGGTAGTATTTATGTGGATGATGATGAGGAGACTACAAATGATATATGAGATGAAAGAAGTTCTGAAGCTCAGTCAGTTGTTTAAGAAGGTAGTGGAATGATTGTATGTTTACCAAGAGTTATGTTGTATAGTTAATGATACTATTGAATAAATAATCATCTATGGATTGTTACACTATTGTTTTTCCTAAAGTATTTGAAAGTATATGTTGAATGGTACCGGTAACCATGAATAGTTATTCAGATATTTTTGGAAGGAAGATGATATGCGGATAAGGAGAAAATAATATGTTTGACAGTATTCATGAGCTCGTGATTGATATAAAGACTAAGTGATATCATGGTTTGAGCATATATAATTTTGAGGATTCTGGTATGTGGAAAGTGTTAACTTTTAATTGCATTAATGTTTTCACTAAGGTTCAATGGGTATTCGTTCTTCAATAGAATACATAATTAATGTATTCACATGTTTTTAATTTGACCAACAAGATATATGTTATGATATATGAGGGATAAATGATGGCATTCATGTGATTGTTATGTTAAATTTCAAGTAATAATTTTTTTTATACTATGAGCTTGGACCGAAGTATTTTAGAAAAGCCTAAAGATTGGAATGGATTATGTTGGAAATAAGTTATAATTGTTTAAGGATAGAACTTTTTTCGATATTATTGATGGGATTTTATAGTAATGTAGTTTTAGAAAAAGGACAACCTGCAGGACGGGCGACAGCCCATCGCGTCGGACAAGGCTGTGGGAATCGAACCCATAAATGAAGTGCGACTGCCCTTTATCGCCTACCACTGGCCTCTAGGAAGTCCCTAGTTAGTATAAAATAGTTTAATTTTATTAAGTTGTATGATAGATGAAGTATAAGTCCATTTTTTGGAAGGATATACAATAGATGGACTTATGTATAAAACTATTGTTAATCTTTTGATTAAGACAGATGGAATGACCCATCATTCTATCACATGATCTGCTAACACTTCGCGAATGAAAAATTAAACTTCATTTCATTAAGAGATGAAGTGTAAATTGTTCAAGGCATGAAAAACGGTGAGATTATATCAAAATAAAGTAAGTATATCCTCTAATTAAAAATCATCATCTTTAGAGAAATTATCTTGAAAACCAAAAATGTTTTCCTAGTGCCCTTATATCTGATAAATCAGATGCTACCTTAGATCATCACAAATTTATGGATTTGTGATCTTTGGTGTTTTCATAGCCATGTTCTCTACCACTCTCTATCAGAACATGATGGTTAGATTTCTCTTCCATATCCATATTTTCACCTATGTTCTCCTATGTGGAAACCTAGTGATGAGTTAATTTGGTTAATTGTTGCGTTTCATAATTTAGTTTTTTAAAGTTGAGTTTTGGTATTTCATTTTATGATGTGGGTTTCAATTAAAGAAACATTCAAGTAGAAAACCATGTATAACCCTAACGAATTTCGACGGCGAAATTTATTTTAAGGGGGGTAGAGTGTAACAACCCGATATTTTATGATAAGTATTTTTTTAATTTATTTGATGTCATGTGTTTTATGCTACAACAAGACTATCTTATGCTATACATAACACTGTATTAGCTTATAGTATATGCAACACTATTCTTAGATTGAGTTACACACAATTTCGATTTCATTGGATAATAGTCAATCTACGCAACATTGAGTATATATATATATATATATATTCAATATATAAATGAAAAATGGTTTGATTCTGTTATAACAAAACAAAAAAGGAGTCTTGCTCAACATGCAACCCTGACTTGGCTTTCATTACACGCAATCGCAACCTTCCACGATAACGTGTGTTGTACGCAATACCGAGTTTCGCTAAACAACGATTTGCTATTAAAATATTATTAAAACTGTCCGTTTTGAATAGTAATACCCACTTTTTGAAATTTTATAAATTTTATTTTTCAAAATGGACTTCATTTTTGGATTTGGAATATCGAAATTAGCCTAGGGTGAAATTTTGGGATTTTTCTGAAAACTTTCAATTTTTGATGAAGAGTGAAAACACTGGATTACTGTTTAAAAAACGAATTTTTATTTAAATAATTATTTATTTTGTTTAAATTTATTTTAGGTCAAAATTGATAAATAATACCTATATAAGTTCAATGTAATTCATTGGAGTCATTTTATAATAATTTTAGATATATAAAAAATTTATTGAACTTTTAACCGTCTTTTACCCACCTCCTAGAAGAATTTGCAAATTTATATAAAACTTAATTTTACCGCTTCTGTGAGTGGAATTTCAAAAATCTTAGAGATACGGTTGATTTCAGTAAGTAAAATTTGGTTCAATGAGATAAAAATATTTTTTTGGCGAATAGTAACTTTTTACTTTTTTTACCACGGTTAAAAGTAAATAGGGAAATTAAGGGTAAAAAAGTTATTATTATTACCCGAACACATGTCCTAATTCTATTGGATAAGTTTAATTCGACCATTAAAAACATTAGGAATAAAATATGACCATTTAGGCCCACTTGGATTAGATTAGGACATTAATTATTAATTTATTTAAAGAAGGGTTAATATAGTTAAAATCAAAGTTTTATAACTAAATCATTTTTAATATAGAGTTATACATAAGATAAATTCGACTATAAATATTCATTAGAAATATAAAAATATTTCCTTCATAATGGTAGTTTATTTATAATATTTAGACATTATATAATTTAATTTATTTATGACACAATTATGATGCAGTAATTATATTATTAATAAAATATTGACAAAAATGATGTTATAAATACCCAAATAAATGTAAATTGAGACTTTTTATGAATTAAAATAATTTTATATGTTAATAGGACATGTTAGTATTGATTTAATTAACTTTTTTCTAACTAATAGTTTTTTATGATTTTCACAAAAATCAATTACCAAATAGTGTCAAAATTGACATAAAATAGTTTTTAAAATGAATATTATATTATTAATTGTTATTTTATTCCTAAAAATCTAAGGTTCAACCCAATGACATAGATAAGGTTATATATATTAATAATAAACAACTTGGGGTTCGTTTGGCTTGTTATGGTAAGTTTTTTAACCTTATAGTGTAAAAAAACACAAACACACTGTAAAAGTAAAATTATCTAACTTAAAGTTAAATCAAAATGATAAGGTTAAAATAGTCACCTAAACTAGTCCAAATTCTATTGGATGAGAGGATTTCTACCCATACCCACCTTAGATTCTAAATAAATTAATTTGGAGCTATTTAAAACCGAATATGACTTTATAATAAAATAATATTGTTCGTTTTTCCAATGGTGCCCCTCTCCTCCCTTATAAAAGGGCACCTCCTCCCTCTCTTCCTCACACCACTTTGAGCCTTCAATCTCAAAACAACCCTGAAAATTTCTACTCTCCACTTTCCTAGAAACATCCTAGAGGTCCTGGTATTTTTCAAAGACCAATTTTAGTTCCCTAAAAGGAGGTCTCAAAGAGGCTCTTCAAAGAAGAGGTAATGTCTGTTACCGATGCTTTCAACTTTATTTCTTCTTCCAATTCTTCTTCTTTAGTTGTTTCATTATGAAGTAATAACATAAGTATCACACATATACTGATATGTTATTATAAGTATTAAACAACCCTATTTCACCATCTATCCATCCTACGGAAAACAAAATCACCACGCATGTGTACCTACAGAATACTGTCTCCACGCCGTGGTGTAATCTATTTTCCCAGCACCACATTACTGGGATGGGTATAATGGAGAAAATAAATAACTATATATGATTATTGTAAAGTTTTATTGATTATGAAATAGTATACATACACTCCAATACAATTCCACGATCATGGAAATGATATCATCGCTCGTGCGTACGTACGGACTACCGTCTCCACGACGTGATGAGATTCATTCTCCATGTTAACCATTTAAGAATGATTGTAAAGTATATATATGAAAAAATAATGAAATATATGAAATTATAAATCTAATTTATTTATGTATATATATATATATGTATTTCATCTACTTAATTTCATTCAACTCAATAAGGAAGCGAAAACAATGTTCATGCGTACGTACGGCCTACCGTCTCCATGAATGGTGTATTTCGTTCCATTTATTGATCTATTACATATATATATATTCTGAATATATATTATATATAAATATTGTTTTATATTATGGAATTAAGTAACCATGATCTAAGTAATCATATGAATAATTACACGTCAAAATACGGACGACAAATGAAATGATTTTACCCAAAACGCTCTTTAACATGGAATTTACAAAAGAACGGGTAATATAAAGTCATAAGTGAACCATATATGATATCATAATAATGAATATGATTATGTAATAAGTAAATGACATTATTTCAATCATTATACAGGTGGTTTGGATACATACGAAGCATATCAGACATAAGGTAAGGGATAATTTTTCAAATCTCATTTTTATCCGAGATTTCTTATTCGTAAGTATTTACTGGGGTTATTTCTATCATCCATGTACATGTTTTATAAAAGAGTTTTCATGTATGTTTAAAGTCCTTTTTACCCATTCTCGGATTTTACTACATGGTATGTAAGGAATCTTTCTTTTTTTTACATTACGAGGTACTTTTTGACTTTTCTGGTAAAAGTACGAGAAGAATGTTTTTTAACTTATACGGAATGAACAGATTTTTTACAGTTTTATAAAGCCTTATTTTAATGATTCTTCCTCCAAAAGATTTCATAACTATTTTCCACAAAATCCCTTTCTTTTAAAATTGCATGACGTTTTGTCAAAAGAAATTGATTTTGAAGATGAAAGGATATTTTCATCAAGAATTCATTTCAAATGTTTTATCAAAACCATTTTCCATCTAAGATAAAATTATTTCATATGTGTATGTTTCAAGTATCATGTCTCTATTATTTACATGGATTCACTTTTCTTATTATGAAATGACATCCATTTCTTTTATATGGAATATGTGATGATGGGATGATGTTTATGAAACCCATTCTATTTATTGGGTTATTATGAATGATGTATGTTTATTTTGTGGCACAAGTAAGAATGATTTCATTATGAGATGGGTGGTACCTATATCTCCATCCAATGGATTGGGTAATGATTTGTATCTCATGAGATAGACATGGCTGGAACGGTAAGTTAATCCGGTTTAGTGTTAGAGGACTGAAACGAGGAGTGAACTCGATTCAGAAGGGGAATTTGTCCACTAAGATGGTCTTGGCAGCAATGCCTTGGCTACTATGGAAATCATAACAAGTGCTGAATGGTTTCACAATTACATGTTTTATTCTCGTGCTATTTTATCGTGATTGAGGTTCCCTTATGATATATGCCTTATGTACTTCCAAGATTCATGTCTTTGCTCATGATTTTGATGTTTAGATTTTATGTTAAAGTTTTTGCATTCAAATGATTATGGATTGTTTTATGTTCACTATGCTTACCCTTGCTGAGCATTTGAGCTCACCATTTATATGTTTTCTTTTCCCTAGGATATAAAGAAAGGTTTTAGGTAATAAAACAAAAGGGGAAGATCTTTATGGGAGATGTTGAAGATCTTTCACCACAATTAGAAGATTGTGTTCCAAGTTTCCAAAGACACTAAACTATTACGGTCCTTGTGTGTCTGTTTTTTGTTATATATTAAGTATTCCAAAAAAGTAATGTAATGTCCATGTATGTCATGCTTTGGGTCTTTACATACCTACACCAGAATAGAAGATCTATTCTGATGTGTATCCACAGGACCATCAGAAAATGGTTTCAGCTCGACCCCTACCCATAAATTGAATGTCATAGTTTGCAGTATCCATGCCCAAGTCGCCAGTACCTTGCTTCAGTTTTTTAGATTGCTCATTCTCTGTATTGTGCACATTATAGTCATCTAAGGGATTATGAACACCAAATTCACATGTATAATCCTTATTTCCACTCTGCTCCAAGATTCCCTGTCTTCCCATGGTAGCTAAACTCAGAGAAATTTTAGTTGTGTGCCTCAATTACTCCATTGCATCATGATTGGTAGAACCAAGTTGCATGGGAGATCCCTTTATCATGTCCCCTGAGGACACATCCAGAGCCAAATAAAGAGAAATCACAATGTTCCTAAAGATTGGAATGGGTTTTACCTGACTATCCTGATGCGCACCTGCTACTGGAGACTAAACAGCTGCAAGAATGCCAGTCTCTTTTAGACTGGTGCCTCTACGCTAATTCCCATGCGCAGCATCAGCACCACCCAACATTTCTGCAGTGAATGCTGTATTTTTGGTAGGTCCCGACCGGTCATCCAGTGTTTTATTATACAAATAAGCAGAATCATGTCCCTGCTTCCAAAAACCATTGAATAAAGTGGTCCAAGAATCATAGATAATGTTTTGTGCATACCTGTACTCACCTTCAACCACAATCCGCACCATCGCATGCGGGGTCCTTGAGATGTCCATCTCAACACAGATCTTCGCGGTTGAAGGGTTTGTCATGGAGGACATCCTATTATCACAACAAATAAATTGACCAATTTAGTTACCAATTGACCTGAGAAATCTATGGTTTTGGAACAGAAGAGGAAGACCAGGCAACTTTAGCCAGATCGCCAAGTTGGGAGAGTCGTTGTTCATATGATACTTGAAGGACCACCTGAGAAGATGAAAGGGAGACCCATATGAGTCTTTCCAAATTCTGGACTATGGCCTTCCCAGGTCGTCCTCATCAGTGATGAGGATAAATAGCTATTGTGGTCCCAAGATCCCTACCTGCGTGTGATGATTCAGTCCCCAATCTTCATTAACAATCTTTTCAAAGTCTTCCACCAGGGGACGCCGCTGCAAGAATCTTGCAATCAAGGCCATGGAGAGAAATGACGAGGCTTGAAAAAACTCTTGGACCATAACTGGAACGACTGGTTGACCATAGATGCAACCCGAAACCATCGGCACGACTTGTATTCCAGGGATAAAGAATCCCACATCAGACGAAAGATGGATGAATAGAATCTAGATATTTCACTTATTAAATATTAATAGTTCTTGTTAATAATATTATTATATATATTAATGTATATATATATATATTCAGAGAGAATGTAAATTCATAAAGGTCATTTGAATATTTTACTGAAGACCCTAAGGATAAGGAATCAGTATCCAAAATTTAAAAGGTGTGAATTTTGGATAAAAAAGTTTAATTTTTTGGTTATATAATATCAAACAAGGGTATATTAGTGGATCAATCAAGGATATAAATTATTTAATTTTTTCCTAGTATAAACACTATAAATAAGATCTATATTTTTTGAGTTGGGTTGATATTAACTATGCTTTGTGATGAATTTTTCACTACTGTATAATCTAATAACAAAGTTAACTCATAAGGGAGTCAAGTTCCAATAGATAGTTTAATGTGATTACAATTTCAAGTAAATGGAGAGAAGGTTAATTAGTGAACATGTGATTACATTTCCCTATAAAGGAGAGTGATTTGTGGTATATAGTGATTCATAAAATAAAGTACTGGGATATTTTCCTTATGTAAAATGATATGGTGATAGCTTAATCATCGCTACAATTTATGGTTTATGAGACAAATTACTCATATCATTATTTGGAGTTTGCTTCATTAATTGTTTCATTAATGTTATAGAGGGATTTTATTTTTGGTGAAATGTGTGATATATATTTCAATAATTAAAGTTATATTTATATATTGAACCAAAAAGGGATGAATATATTCCAAAAATGATAGTCAGAGTAAATTAAGGATTATAAAAACTCAATACATTACCTCCCTTTGAAAGTGAACTTGGTAAATAATGTTTTGAGTCGAAAGGATCATGCTACCTTTATATGATTAAGATTAAATAGGATCTAATAATTATATAGTTATATAGTATGGATATATATATATATGTAATTAAGGGGAGAAATATTATATACCTCAAATGACTGTTATACCACCTATCAATGTGAGAACTAAAGAAGAAAAAAAGTATTTTTTGGAACTAAGAAGAAAGTTATAAATTCTCTTTAGTTCAACCTTTATTGTAATGGAATATTAATTATTACGAATTATATATATATACCATCAATATAATACATGAACAATGTGTTTTTTTAAAGACTTTTATAATATAAAAATAACTATTCATCTTTGAGGTATGAACATATATAGAAATATAAAATATAATTTTTAGTGGGACAACAGAAAGATAGATATTACAGAGTATGTATCTCAATGCTTAATATGAAATAATGTTAATTCTAAGAGATATAAAAATAATAATATTTTACAAATATTACACATAAAAGAATAATAATGGTAAAAAATCACCATTGATTTTTTTAGACTCCATAAAACATTTAAATTTTATAATTCTATTAGGATGTAGTCGATCACCTTATGAAGCCTTCACACTTAATTTTTTTTAGATAAGGTTTATCAATTGATAAATGTATGAAAATATACATTATATAAGTTTTATGGCTCCATGGAGTACTTTATTCTCTTATATATGATAAATATTTTAGGTTTTTCTAGATGTTATAGAGAAGTATTATGTTGGATTTGGATATAGAGTTGAGTTTTAGAACTTCATGTCATCTGCATGTAGATGGTCAATCTGAGAGAACAATTGAAATACTATAGGATATGATGAGATCATATTTTATATATTTTAATGGTTTTTGGGATCAACAAAATCCTCTCCTTGAGTCTCCTTACAACAATATATTTCACTCCAAGATTTATATGGATCATTATGAAACCATATAAGAAAAAAAGTGTATAATTACAATGTTACATGATGAAATCAGGGAAATAATTCGATTGGTACCTAATTAATTTGAGGTAATGAAATAGAATGTTAGAAATATTAAGTAGAAAATCAAAGTAGCTCAATGTCATAAAAAATGTTATGTTTACAATATTTTTTTGAAAAAAGGAATTTGAATTTTGTGAGAAGGCATTCCTTTTTTTATCTCTTTGGATATTCTTTATGATATTTGGAAGGATGGGAAGGTTAAACCCTATATATGTTTCATACTTCATGATTCTTGATATATTAGAGAAGGTATCTCATTTCATGAAACTTCTAATGATCCTCTCTAAATTTCAAGATTTTTTATATATATCACTCTAGAAGAAGTATATACTCGATCAATCACTTATAATGTACTCATATGTTGTTCAAATGGATAGTTATCTTTCTAATGAAGAATATTTCGTAGAAATATTTGATCTTAGTGATAAAGTTATACAAAACTATATTGATCCACTTGTAACACCCTTACATTTTAGGAAATATTTTGTTTTCAAATAAATATTATTTTGTTGATGGTTTTTATTATTTGTAGCACCGAGTTTCAACGAATCACGATATACTGTTTATATTATTATTTAAACATCATTGTTAAAACCTATACATTATATTTGGTGGTTGGGATAGGAAAAATAGAAATACTAAAATTAATTATAAAGTTTTTATTTAAAAAATATTTATTTATGTATAATTAATTAATTTTTATTATAGTTTTTTTATGATTTAAAACTATCTTTTTTCAAAAAAAAAGATTTTTATTTCATTAAATGAACAAATAATAAAAGTAATTTTTTAAAATATTATGAAATATACTTGGAAAAATAAATTTATTTTGGAAATATCTAAATCAAAACTACCTCTAAGAGAATTTTTGAGAATTTTCTAAAATGGTCAACTTTTTTATGAATAGTAAAAATACTCATTTTTATTAAAAATGGTAATTTTATTTGAAGAAATTATAATATATATTTTATTTTAAGATGGTCTTAAAACTAAAATTATTTTAATTTTTATATTTTTTAATACAATTTAGGTTATTGGAATCCATTTCATATTGTATTTTTATATTAAAATTTTCTATATTTATGAAAATGTTCCCTTCGGAAAACAACAATTTCTTCATATCTGTGAGATTATTTTTAAATTAATTTTTTCATATTAGATTAATTTAATTTATATAAATAAATTATATATCCGGAATAAAAACAATTTATATTATATTTTATGTTAAAATT
Source organism: Viscum album (assembly GCA_963277665.1). Lineage (NCBI taxonomy): Eukaryota > Viridiplantae > Streptophyta > Magnoliopsida > Santalales > Viscaceae > Viscum > Viscum album. Next base: position 47,054,732 of record OY728156.1, read on the forward strand.
AAATATTGATCAAAATTAATATTAAAAAACAGTAATAAGTAATTACGAAAGTTAATATAAATATAGGTTCACTAGGATGGGGTGGGGAGGGGGTGGGTAAAACTAATAAAATAAGAGATAAAATAACTAATCACTTTATACTTCCTATTTTATATACATTTTTAGATCCTTATTACCATATTCCCATTTTTGTGTTCTCATGGGATACTTTTTCACGAAAGTGATCAATATAATAATTTAATTAAATAAAAAGAAAAAATTAAATATCTTTCATTAAATTTCAATTACCTGTTCATATATGAAAAATCAATATTAAAAGTAATATTGATGTTCATATTGACAAAAAATAAATTATTTTCATTAGGGTAAATTATTTTAATTTTTAATAACTACATAATTTTTTTATGAGCTTAAAAAACACAAACACATTACTTATTTAATTAATAAAATAATAAAATAAATGATACTAAAAATAAAATAAAGTATTTTAAATTGAATAAATTATTTTATTTCATGATTTTATTGATAAATATAACTTTACAGAAATTTTTGAAAATTATATATTTGAATTCCAACATTTGTTTGCTGTTTTTAAAGTAAAATTAAATGAATAGTGTCAAAATTGATATTAATGTAATTTAATTACAAATAATATTTTAATAATTATTTCAAATTATTAAAAATTATATCATGTTGATATTTATTGAAATATGATAAATATATCACTCGTAGTCCATTAATGGACAACTTTTCCATTTATACTTGTTATATTGACCCCTTAAATAGTAAATGTTTCTTACCAATCTAAAGGGTAAAATGAGGTTTTATGTTTTTCATTGACATGTGTTAAGATAAATTCTCCTTACACATAGAATTTTGATTAATAAATTGGATTTAATATTTAGAACTATTAGGTACAAATTATGTAATTTAGATCATTTATAAATATTCATAAATAAAAAATTACCTGGGAAAAAAGACAAGTTAATATAGTGAAAACTAAAAGAGAACAAGGAAAAATAAAAGTTATGTAACAAAATGTTAAAAAATATGTTTTTTGGTGTTATCGATGTGCTAATAAAACACCTCTTTCTTCCACTACATTAATTATTCATTTTTTTGAACAATGGGTGAAATTTAATTTCCATTATTGAATAGTATTAGGTATTTACAAAAAAACTCCTCCTCCATTATAAAAGAACACCTCATACCCTTACTTATTATATAAGAACATGAACATAATGTTTACATATTAATGTGTTTCTGAACTCAATTTAATATAATTAAAATTCTAAGGATCATTTGAGATTATTGTTGTAGGTAATTATTAAAAACTCTTATGAAGAGAATAAAATACATTATAAATGGACACCTCTATATAGTATCCATTTATTTCATAAAAAATTCCTTAAAATAAAACATGAATTGTTTTTCTGATAAATATTCAAAATTATATTCATGACCTTGTCTATGTAATTTCATGCTCTTAAAACCCTGTAATTTTCTTTAAACCCTAGGATGAGCACAAAATATATTTCAGGGACCAATCAAAAAATAAATTATTACTACGTAAATATATTTAAAAAAGTTTCGTTTCAAAATGTTAATTTTTCTTACACAAGAAATCAACTTTTCTGAACAAATAATTCCACAAAAAATTTAATAGGCAAACACAAAGTAAAATAAAAAATCATATTTTTTTCATTAAAACTTTTCTAAAAGTTATAACTTTAAAAAATTAAACATAAACTCCTAGCTTACCTTATGAAATAATAATTTTATATATAATCTAGTGAAAGAATAAATAAATCGTAAAGGTTATTTTGAAATTATTTTTATATCACTCTTACATATATTGTGTGTCTCTCTTCTACACATGGAGTAACAATAATGGTTACATTTGGTGTAACCACTACATTTTATTCTTATAATCCATTAGGAGAAACCTATTAAGTTAACTATGTCCCATTACCCAATGCATTAGAGAGAATTAATTGGATAACCAGAACTTATTTTATAAAGAAACCAAACCTCCTCATAAATAATTCTCATAAAACATATGATAATCATAACACATAAATATTCCAATAAAGAATCATTCTTAAGGAAAATGATTTTTTCCATTTCGAAATCAGTTTTCAATTTTGAAATTATCATGTGCCTATAAATTAAAATATATTATTACAATATAAAATTATAAACGTAATAAATAAGATTCAAAACATTAATATTTCATTAAATATGAAAAATCTATTAATGTCGTATAAGTTTAAAAAACTTTACTTGTGACTTTATTAATTTTTTTTAAAAGTAACCTTCAAAGAGGGTTTTTAAAATAAATTCATTTACAATGAGTCTAACTCATCATATATAATATTTATATTCCCAATTATTAAACTAAGGTTAATTATTTAATTTATTGAGACATTTTTTAATTTCATTATTCATTTTATATATTTTATTATCATGTTCTAACTATTACTTAATTAGTTAAATTTTCATTGGATGTTTTGATGATATTCGGTACATGGGTACAAAATGATATTGGTACAATGCCTATAGTCGAAGTTGTAATTTTCCATAACATAAAGAATAATATTCATTACCTAATAATTTTTTTTATACCTCAATCATAATTTTAAATCCAACCATTAAATATGGTTCAAAAAATGAACTACATTTCAATCATAAAGATGGTAGGCTGTACGTATGCATGAGTAACATTTTTATTTTTCAACGACCATTACTGAAAGAAAGGTTGTATTATTTTTAATTTAATGAATGATAATAATATCATTAATTTAATATTAATAATTTAATTATACTTATATATATCAATCACGTGATGTGGTGATGAAAAACAAATCACATCTCTTCAGGGAGGTGATAATTTGTATGTACATATAAACGATGTTATCCTGTTTCAGTGCATGGAAGTTAAAAATATAAATAATATATTATATTAAAATAGTTATTACTATGTCTTGAATGTCATATGTAAACATTAATTACATTATTTTAACCAGTATTGAGATATTGTGATTGAAAACAAATTATATCAATTTGAGATGCGGGATCCTGCCGAACTAATAGATGAAAAAATTTATTCTCATTTAATGGAAGATGAGATGGATATGGATATTTAAATTAATATAATAAATTATAAATATATTTATTGTCCTGTATTTATTATTTTATCACGGTGGAAGATGATTTTAATGAAGTTTACGAATAAATAAAACAAAAACACTTGATTAAAAATTATAACTTTTCTTTTGGAAATATCCTTTTTATTAACACCTTAACACTTATAATGTGAGTTTTATGCCCAAAACATGACCTATGGAATGTAGGGAGGGATTCAAAGAAGTTATTTGGTTGAATATTTTCTAAAAAATATGTTTTTTTTGTTTGAATAAAATAGAATAAGTGGTTCCCTTTTATAAGAGGGGGAGGGGCATTCTTTGAGTTTACCCAAATACTAAATTAATATAAATTAAAATTCTATTCCAAATGGGTCCAAAATAATATATTTTTAATATAAGATGACGATGGGTCTGAATAAATACATCAAATTAAAATTATATATATTTTTACCATTATTAATCCTTATATTATGGGTCTAACGTTTATTTGACACCATTAACTCTTAACGTGAATACATAGATTTTTACTCTTTCAGTGGAAATATAGATACAATAAAAATATAAAATACCCTTAAAAGAATCATTGATTTAATTTTAATCCTTATCACAATTTTTTTTAAATTTTTGAATTTTAGTAATCTTATATCATCTAATATAATAATATTTATTTTAAAATATCATTATTGAAATTCTTGACACAATTCATTACAAAAAATTTTAATATTATCAATTAAAATATTATAATTAGAAGAAACTATTTTAATAAATTCCTATTGATTCATGTTAATCTATAAAAGTAATTTATCATATTAATTATATCAAATTGTATTTATTTTAATATTGGTAATAACATTTATTTGATATTTATTTTAATAAAATAATTACTCCAACTGGGTTTTGTTTGACATTAAAGTAATTTTTTCTTCACTAAAATAATAAAATAAATCCACATGATGAATATAAATATTTTATATTTTTAAATGATTAATTTTATTCAATTACATATTCTGAATAACCATATATTAAAAATCTTATTGTTATGAAAAACATGACTGTGTTATCTTTGACTTTTCTTTAAAAAAATATTAAAAAAATTGTAATCACATAAAAATGGTTACCAAAGTCTATATATTAGAATAATTATTTATTAGGGATGAAAATTAATAATTCAATAAAATTGGTTCAATTGTTATGGTCATTTCCTAGTTCAAACCATTTTTTTTCCTTAACTACCCGATTACCCTTTAGCATCGTAAAAAATATTATTAATGTTACTATTCTTATTGGCCAATAATAAAAGTGAACTATTTAATTAATTTAGACTTAATGAATCCAAATATGAGTTTAATTTTTCAGAATTCGAAACACATAAGTGGAATCATTTAGTTTAATTTTAAACCCAAAAAAAGTGACAAAAAACCTTTTTCATTATAAAAACACTACATTTAGATTCAAAATGTTTTTATATTAAATTCAAGTATAAAATTCATTTCAAAAAAAAATTGGAATATTTTAAATAAAACTTAACAAATTGAAATATATAATTAACCAAATAACTAATTTAATCTAGTGAATACTTGAAAAATATTATTTTTAATAAAAATCAGTATTATGCACTATTCATCAAAAATTTCAATATTTTCAAAACATTTTAAAAAAATCACAATAGGAAAATTTTGATACGATGATGCCAAAAATGAATTAAATTTTATCACATAACTTTTATAAAATCTCTAGAAAATAATTGTACTATTTTTATATAAAAAGAAATAAAAATCATCTTTAAAGAATGAAATGAATTTTATACTAATCTAGTACTAATGTAAAACAGAATTAATTTAAAATTAAAAATGGGTAATAAAATAAAATATTTCATATTTTCGTTAATATTGCTCATTTATTCCAATTTAACTTCTAGGTTATAATATTCACATTTAAATAATAAGATTCTGTTGTTCAATTAAGCATAGTCATTCTTTTTAAAATATCATGACGTTGTATTCTTTTAGGTTTAATAAATTCCATTCCCAAAATTTAAAGGAGGTCTTGGTAAATAGGGTTCTAAAATTCAAAATACATTTGTTCAAATCATACATCTTAAAAAGGATCAATAATACATCTACTTGATAAGAGACAAAAAAGTATGAGGGTTTCCTAAGATAAAATATATAAGATTTATATGTAAAAAAACATGGAAATGGAGGAAAAAACTAATTCTCAATGATTAATAGAGAGTTATAGGGATATTCAGCATGATAATGTTAACTAACAATAAAAAATGTAAATATGTGGTCGATTAAATGTCCATTGATGAATATAAATGGTTGATTTTTTTATTCATAAATTATTATCTTGAAGTTATAGAATTAATTTATTCCTTGACTAAGAACATAAGGAATCATATTTACATGGAATGTAAAGTGTCATACTTTAATTAATTTCCCCCACATAATCATATTTTTTTCTAAATAATGAATAAAATATTTTTGTCATGCCTGTAGAATTAGAATCAACTGAAATGGATCATGAAATCCATAAAATAATTTTTATATATTTCTCTTGTCTTAAGATATTTTCCAAAACCAAAATGGTTAGGATAAGAAATTATAATTCCCAAAATTATCAAACATTTAAATGAAGAAAAACTAATTTTAATCTTCAAAATTTTACTTTAATACACAAAGATAAAAATTGATCACTTAAAAAAATTCATATACTTACAATTATTCAAAATATATTATAGAATAATCTTGAAACCCAGAAAAAATTATTTTATAACATAGTCTTCCAAGATAAATATTAATATTTTTTCCAAATAATATCAATCACTTAGGATGTCTCTTAAAAAAAATTATATCCCCAAAATCATATAATATCCAAACTATTCTAATCATATATATAAATAAACCAAATCAACATAAATCCACAATAAAATATATATTTTATTCCAAAATATAATTCACCATTATTCCTTAAATAAAATCCCACCATATTATGTTTACCTTGTTCAGATAAGGTTCCCAAAATAGTTAACATCTTATGAAAAAACAGTAATCACTTCATCCCTAAATCATTTTCCAATCCCATGTTAAGTTATTTAATAAAACATATGTTACAAAAATAAAAATAACATTTATCCTTAAGATATTTTAAGAAAAAACATCATACTATCCAATACATCACATTTTCTAGTTGTAAGAAACACACCCTTATTTCCCTTCAGTTGTGGGTTTAGTTCCTCTAGCCTCACCCGATGTGATTGGTTTTCACCCATCCACTAAGTTTACATTTTCCTAAAACTACCTTATTATAATCCTTATTAAATTATATAATTTTAGAAACATACTAAAAAACCTTAATATATTTTATCCTGAAATTTTATCTCATACCATTCATTTTGCATCTGAAATGTAGGATCCTATAATTACATCAAAAGAAAATATCATATTTACCCTAAAGGTTTTCTGTACCATTGTAATAATGTTTAAAAAATGAAAATATAATTCTTCGACAAAATGAAATTCTCACATGATAGACATTGGGGTTGCCTATAAATCAAAAACATTAACCTAATGTCATCTCATTATAAAAAAGAGTATGAATAATTTTAAAATATTCATTATCCTTAGATCTATAACAACTCAAAAATTCCATATATGTAGACATATTAATACTTTTACATTATTTATAATCCCCTAACTATGACTTTCTATTTTATAACTTATTACTTGTTTTATACAAACTAAAAACTGAATCATGTCTTAAGATTCAATAATGTCAAGAATAAAATGACATAATCCTTACCATTCATATGCCATTTTTAGTCTCCTTATCTTTATTTTTAATAGAATTAGGTATTGATATATATTTATCTGTGTGTGTGTGTGTCTGTGTGTGTATGGTCCTTCTAATACCATTCATTATCCTTCTTTTTATGACATTGTTTTTTATAACAACTATACTTTATACACATAAAACAATTACATCGTAAATCTGGAAGAAATTCTTCCCCCTTCCTGGAGTTAACTGATGGAATCCTTTTTACTCCGATTTTTATTTCATAATAACCACCTTTACCACATATAGAACATATTCCCATCATTTTATGAAATTTTAATATCCTCTTCTTTACACATTCTTAACACATATGTAATTGAATATATTTAACTTTATGATTTTTTTTCACCTAAACATCTAGAAGGAATCATTTCAATCATATTTGATGTATTAAGAAACAAAAAAAATGTTCAAGTGGATAATAATTACTACTAATAAAAGTTTTAGAATGACCACAATATTTATCATTATAGTTTAAATTTCATTCAGTTTCTTATTTATAGAACCACCATTTTTTCCTACACATATTTGATTACATTTGTCCCTACTATATTACAACATTTACTAAAACCAGAATGATTACTGTGAGAATAACAAGAAAATAAACATATAAAATCTTATAAGGAAGATAAATACTTAGATATATTTAATCAATTTTTCTTATTATCATTAAATTTATCTAATATAACTATGAATCTTCCTACCATGATAATGATTGAGGTTAAATATTACATGTAAATTATTCTAAAATAATATCATAACATCTAAAATTAACTAAACCATCCTATCATATTAATTGTAAGGAACCAACCTTAATGATTTAATATTTTAGTGTTTTAGACTAGAACTCACATCCATGAAATTCTAGGAAACTTCTCAGTTCAAATTTTTAGATAATTAAGAAAAACTATTACAATGTAAGCTCCTAAATTATAGGTGGACACTTCTAGACAATATTCATTTTTTTTCTTAAAAAAATTCCTTAAAGTAAAGCATGAATTATTTTCATGATAAATTGTCACACTTTTCACCATGACAAAATACTTGTACTTACATTGTAACATCCTAGGTAAATATATAATATTACAATATAATGTTTATCAATATTAGTGAATAAAATGTTAATAATACTTTAAAGGGAATTCCATGCTTGATGGCGTACCCAATACGCAACAACGAGTTTCATTGAAATCTCACGTTGCACACAAATAATATTATAATATTATAATAGTTAATTCATAGCCATTGTAATGGAAGGAATGAATAGAAATAACTACAAAATGATTACATATGTTTGTTAAATAATTTTACATTTAGGTAATAAATGTTAGAGGCTTAAAATGCAAATGAATCCAATTTTAAGCATAAATCATTTAATATTCTTTAAAAGGTCGATTAACCACCTTTTGATGGAGAAACATTTTTAAATATAAATTTAACAATTTTATATGTTGTATATTACAAAAAAAGTCCTTCTTTAAAAGCTGAATATGAATATTTACTTTGTGTAAATTTTTGATATTTTTCCGATAAAGATCATTTTTAGTGAAAATGTTGCATTTTAATTGAAAAACTTATTTTAATATGATTTATTTATATGGATAGATTATCTTTTTAATTGAGATTAATGTGTATTTAGAATATATTTTTATCATTTAATCCAATGGTGGTCATTGGAATTAATTTCACTTTGAAATTGGACTTAAACTAGTGTCAATCTTTAAATAGATATTGTTTCTTAAAAACATGCTATTTGTTTTGACAGTGGGAATGAATTATTAAATTAATTAATGCAACTTATATATTTTTAATTTTGTAAAATTGAAATTATTTTTGAATTCGGAATATCAAATATTTCTTAGGGTGAATTTTTGGTATTTTTCTGAAAAACATCAATTTTGGATGAATAGTGAAACCACTAAGTGGTAGTTAAAGAAACTAATTTTTTGTTTAAATGAATCTTTACCACTTCTGTGATTTTATTTTTAAAAATCCGATATACGTGATTTTCATTAAGAAGTAAAATGTGGTTCAATGAGATTAAAATATTTTTTTTGAATAGTAACTTTTAAGTTTTATTAATCGCGACTAAAGGTAATTAGTGTAATTTAAGGTAGAAATAATGGTTTAATAATATAAAATGACCTAGAAACATGTCCTACCCTCCTTGGATGTGTCATGGCCGACCAAGACAATCCATGGGTCAACTTGGGGACCTCATGGAGCCACTTTGGTAGGAAAATGACATAAATAACGTTTTATTTAAAGATAAAATAAAAATGTCACAAACATGAGTTGTTTTACTAAAACAATTTTTAAATGGGGATATACAAGTAATATTTTTCACTATAAATATTCATTAGAAATCTAAAAAGATTTCCTACATCATGATAGTTTTTTTTTATAATTTTTAGACATTAAATACACTAAATTATTTATGACACAGTGATGATGCATCGATTACCTAATTATTTAAAGATTTAAATAAAATGAAAAGATAAGGTAAAATCTAAGACCTAAAGATGTCAAAAACCTATTGAATGGGTGTATTTCGAACACTTATCACCGTATCCTCGAACTATATAATTTTGGGACCTCTAAAATCCGAAAATCATTTTATAATAAAGTAACCTTTTATAACTTTCCAAGAGTGCCCCTCCTCTCCTCATATAAAAGGCCCCCACCTATACCACCTTACCCACACCTCTCAAGCCTTTGGCTAGGCCAAACCCTGCCCATCTTGTCTCTCCACATCCCTCTATTACTTTTAGAAGCCTCACTTTGGGCATAAGTCTTTCCACGGAATCCTTTGATCTCAAATCCAAAAGAGTTACCCGATTTAATGGTAGTGTCTTCTCTTGTGTTCTTATGTTTTATTTTGCTTCTCCAACCCACTAAAATATTTTTATTACTTTATTTTTTAACAACACCAGAATATTAAATATACTAGGATTATGTTATGTTAAGGACTATAGATACACTTATACACACCTCCTTCTAATAGTTAAAGAACATACTGTTTCTGTGGATGGTGAATTACTGCCTCACAAAATGATGATTGTCCAATATTCTCTTAACACCTTTCATGGTGGACATTATGATGTCACTGTATTTTATATATGACATATATGGTATTTATGTTTTCCATATACTTCTATATTTTATATTTAAAACATACCTTTATGCTATTCATGTTTTGCAAATGCGATAATTTCATAAGAGGAAGTGTGGACTACCGCCCCTCAAGTGATGTGACTCGTTCATGCAATACATGGAATGTATAAAGAATGAAATTAATGAACTTATGTGAAACATTAAACATATATATTATACTGGAATTATAATATATATATATATCTCAATTATTTTTTATTCCATTAATATGTCAATGAAATGAAAGTAGCGTTCATGCGTACATACGGCCAACCGTCTCCATGAACGGTGCATTTCATTTCTTTTTATCTCCAAATATTGTGGAATTGTATAAAATGAATATGTACTGTATATATATGATATCAAAATAATTAATAATATTCTATAGATGATTTACTTATAACTACATGGACAATCATTTTCAAACAAGTTCATTTTTACTCATGTTCCAAACATCGGCAAAAATGTTTGATATGAACTAACATTATTAAACAATTATTATAACATTATAATCTATGATATGAACTGAATAATAATATTTAAATGAGGCCCTTAAGCAATTATAAATTGACCAAAGTTTATTATTCAGGAATATAAAGAAACGAAGAAGACAAGTCGGAGTTGAGGTAAGGGAACCTACCCCTCTCTTTCTTTTTAAGTACACTCTTTTATGTCACTTATTTTAAGCTCCTATTTGTTATGTTGGGGAATTCTCTTTTATATTCATCTTGATTTAAATTTTATGTTAATATTATGATATACCATATTTTATCTCATCAATTAATTTTAGAAGTTTTCATTGGCGCTGTTAGGCTGCCAAATTTTAATAAGAGATCCAACCTCTCTCTTTCTTTTTAAGTACTCTCCTTTATGTCACTTATTTTAAGCCCCCCTTTGTTATGTTGGGGGATTTTATTTTATATTCCCCTCTATTTAAATTTTATTTTAATATGATGAGAGACCCTATTCGATCTCATCAATCCATTTTTGGAAGTTTTAAGTGGTGTTGTTAGGCTGCGGAGTTTTCGTAAGGGATTTTTCATCTCACTTTTATTCCCGTGAGATTTATGCTACATTTTCAAAAATTTCCTTTGAGTGGTATATGTACTGCCAATTATTCTACTCTTTGTGTAATATAATTTCGTTTATGAGTATTTACATCAATGTTGTGTTTTCCTTCTTTTATGGGGTGAATGTTTCAAAACGTACCAAAGTCGGTAAGGGACGTTTTCACCCTCCTCTTTTTAAAAAGACTTCATTTGTTGGGTCTTTTAATTTACATATTGTAATGTTAGGATATGTTCTTCTATATCCTTGTTGATGTAAGTTTTATGTCCAAGTGATGAGATACCCTTTTTATCTCTCATCAACTCATTTTCTAAATTTTGAAGTGACGCTGTTAGGCTGTCGAATTTTCGCAAGGGAACTTATTAACCCAATTTTGATTCTTTGGGATAAACTTGTACTCCTTGAATATGTCATTATATGAATATGTGTGAATGAAATCTGATTTTTTTACACTTAATATCCACTTATATTTGGTGTATTTTTTTGTCACACATAATTATGTAATTGATTTATCCTTAATCCAAGGATACCGTCTTTGTAAGGGACATTGTCTCAATCTCCTTTCATTGAGGCATATTTTGTTTTATACACAACATTATTTTATATGGTGTATAAACCCCTTTGACTTTTACATTTATTCAAACAGAATCTTTTTTATATGAAGTGTTCACTAAATTACAAAAGGGAATGTTTTTTTTGTCGTACGTATGCGGTGACAACGACTTCTCCACCACCATGACCATTATTTGAGTTTTGGATTCCTCTACAAGCCATAACCTATCTTTTTTTAAAATGAAAAATAAATACCATGTATTACTTTTCATTTATTTTGGTATTGAAAATGGTTTTCATAATGTTTTTATATCATTGTTTTGTATTGATATCTTGTTATTAAAAAGTGGAAATGTTATGTTTCCTTTATCCATGTTTTATGTAATACGATTATGTTATGGTTCTTGGGAATTTTTGTGAAGACTGGTGGTTCCGTGATAAACTAAGGGAGGGTGAGCCTGATATATCTCTCTAATGCATTGGGTAATGCGAAGGGGTTAAATGTTAAGGTTTCTACGAAGAGGTTTAGGGAATATAATGTGATGGGTATTCTAAACGTAACCAAGAGGGTTATTCCCTACGTAAGAATGTTATGAATTCCTCAATTTCCTTTATGTCTTATGATTTCTATCATTTATTCATGATTTCATGAGGTATGTTAAATTGAATATGATTTATGAGTAAAGTATGATTTCATTTATTTTTATGTATACATGGACTAATGTTTACTATTCGTATTGTTATAACCCTTACTGAGCTTTTTATGCTCATCCCAAGTTTTTTTTGAAATGTTTCTCACATGACATAAATATGAATCAGGTCAAGGATGGGATCAAGGAAATGTCAGGCTATTTAAAACAAGGAACTATACACGACTCTTTTGTTCAAGAGTTTTTATTTTGTGAAAAAAATGGAAGTAGAGTACATGTGTCTACTTTGTAATCTTTGAGATGTAATAGTTATGTCCTAATTCTCTAAAACTATAAACCTAAAAAGATCCTCTATGTGAATTATTAATTTAATTCAATAATAAGTAATGTTTAAGGCCGGGTCCTTATAGTTGGTATCAAAGGTCGGTTTAGACAACTTTAGGGATTAGGAGTTTTTGTTAGACACATGGTTAGTCCCTATATCTATTATTTCAGGAAAATCCTTATTTTATAACATTTTTCAGGTCAATTAAAGTCAGTTACGAATGGAAGGAGGAGGATCTCAAATGACATTCCTATCTCTTCCTAATGACATACTTGCAATAATTATTGAAAAGTCATGTTCGGATGATTGTGAAACTTTTTCTAGCATACAACTCACTTGCATAAAGTTTTTTGAGATATCAAAAAACTACACTATACCTCGTTATCATCATGGATCATGGGTTGTCTTTAGACAAATAATATTTTCAAAATATTCTAATATTTTCTAGAAAGTTAAATATTATCAAGGTATTTTCAAATATTTTTCCTTATCACAAGAGTTTAAAGAATATTATGATTTTAAAAATGGTGCTGAGGAAGGAGACCCTTGCACAACCTATTTATATTATCTTTTAAAATATAGTCTCTCAGCACATACTAATGGTATTTTAAAAGGACCAATAATAGAAAGTTTCAACTCAAATTCTGTCAGACTATTTTATAGAAATCATGTTTTATCAGATGTTATGGAATTATATGTCATACAAGATTATTTTCCAAAACTATTTTTCTGGGAACACCCATATGACCCATGTTGTACAAGGTGTATTTGGATGGAGAAAGAAAATAATTTTTAAGGATCTCTAAATCATTTTTTTAATGCATTGGACTTCTACCTACGTGAACAAGATGATGATGAAACCGAGTGAATGCCATGATCAAGGTATGCTGTTATTAATTTTGGGAATCATTTTATTTTATGGTGGTGAAATAAGACTTCATGAATTAAGAAGTAGAGATAGTAATGAATTTGGATGAAAGTGAGAGGTATAAGGAAACTATTGAGGTTAAAACATGTTAGGGTTATTTTTTGAGTTTTATAAAAATGAAAACATGCAGACTATGTGACAACCTGTCACGTTGGACAAAGCTGTGGGAATTGAACCCACAACCAAAGTGCGACTGGTGTTTATCACCTACCACAGGACTACGTGAAGTACCTGGTTAGTATGAATTATTCATTTTAGTTATATGATCTTATGAATCTATAATAATTTGATTTTGGGTTATCTATGGAAATTAATAACCTATCATGGATGATATGTGATTAGGTTAATTACTTTTCAGTATGATACTTTAAGCGAAACTGATGTTATTTGGAGATAAAAGTTAATTTGTACCTTGGAAGACTATGTGATTAAATCCTTCAAATATTTTGGTTTCAATCTTAGTTGGGTTTAATTTGAATAATTTTATGGACCAATTGTTTATTTAATTATTTTTGTTGAACTTTGGGTTTTGTTTGAAAAATTTTGGATATTAGGAGTAGTTTTTCTTTTTGTAAAAAAATATATCCTTTTAGGGTATTATCTGATCTCGTACTAAACATTTTTGGTTTGGTTTTGGTTGAGATATAAAGACATGGGAAATATATAGTTCTCTTTTGTGGATTAGGTGAATCTCAAGAAGTTGATTATAGTACTCTTAATGCGAACAAGTCTTCCTAAATACTTATCATTTGGAGAAAATATGAGTTTGATTAAAGAATCTAGTAAAAGTTGAAAGTCTATGTGACAAGTAAGTATGTTTCATTATGACTTAGTTAAGCTCAAAAATAAATTCCTCAATGAAGAGTAACTTAAAACAAAAATGTTTTCTGTGAACTTTCCCTACTGGGGAATCAATTACCGTTTAACCCATTACAAGTTTGTGATTTTCTTGTGGTTAACTTTCTCCTAGACTTGTTTACTATCACTCTACATCAGAACATGACCCATTTTTTCTCATACATATCCATATTTCCATACTTGGAATCCTAGTATGGGTTAACTCGAGTGACCTTTGTACTTCTCTCCTTTTCTTTTAATGTGATTGTTTTACTGACTCTTGTTCCGATGTGGGACTCTCAATGATGTTTCCAAGCCCAATTTTGAAATTGAGAGGACGCAATTCCATAAAGGGGGGAAGGATGTAACATATCAGGTAAATAAATAATATTACTTTCTAATGTTTATCAATATTTGAGAATAAAATGTTAATACAACTTTAAAGGGAATGCTATGCTCGATGGCGTACCCAATACGCAACAACAAGTTTCATTGAAATCTCACATTGCACAGTAATAATATAATAATATTATAATAGTTAACACCTAGCCATTGTAATTGAGGGAATGAACATAAATAACTACAAAATTATTACATATGTTTGTTATATAATTTTACATTTCGCCAATAAATGTTAGAGTCTTTAAATGCAAATGAATCCAATTTTAAGCATAAATATTATAATATTCTTTAAAATGTCGATTAACAACCTTTTGATGGAGAACCCATTTTAAATATAATTTTGATAATTTTATATGTTGTATTTGAAAAACTAAAATCCTTCTTTAAAATCAGGACATCAAAATTTACTTTGTGTAAATTTTTCTTATTTTTCTGATAAAGATCATTTTTAGTGAAAATGTTGCATTTTAATTCAAACCCGTATTTTAATATGATTTATTTATATGGATATATTATCATTTTAATTGAGATTAATGTGTATTTAGAATATATTTTTAGCATTTAATCCAATGGTGGTCATTGTAATTAATTTCACTTTGAAATTGGACTTAAACTAGTGTCAATCTTTTAGTATATATTGTTTCTTAAAAACACGCTATTTGTTTTGACAGCAGGAATGAATTATGAAATTAATTAATTCAAGTTATATATTTTGAATTTTTTTAAATAGATATCATTTTTGAATTTGGAATATCTAATATTTCTTAGGGTGAATTTTTGGTATTTTTTGGAAAAACATCAATTTTTAATGAATAGTGAAACCACTAAGTGGTACTTAAAGAAACTAATTTTTCGTTTAAATGAAACATTACCACTTCTGTTATTTGATTTTCAACAATCTGACATACATGGTTGTTATTAAGAACTAAAATGTGGTTCAATAAGATTAAAATAGTTATTTTGTGAATAGTAACTTTTAAGTTTTATTAATCGCGATTAAAGGTAATTTGTGTAATTTAAGGGAAAAATAATTTTTTAATAATATGAAATGACCCAGAAACATGTCCTAACCTCATTGGATGTGTCATGGCCGACGAAGAAAATCCATGGGTCAACTTGGGGACCCCATAGAGCCACTTTGGTAGGAAAATGTCATAAATAACTTTTTATTTAAAGTTAAAATAAAAATGTCACAAACATGAGTTGTTTTACTAAAACAATTTTTAAATGGGGTTATAAAAGTCATAGTTTTTACTATAAATATTCATTAGAAATATAAAAATATTTCCTACATCATGATATTTTTTTAATAATTTTTAGACATTAAATAAATTAAATTATTTATGACACCATGATGATGCAGCGATTACCTCATTATTTAACGATTTAAATAAAATGAAAAGATAATGTAAAATCTAAGACCTACAAATGTCAAACACATATTTTATGGGAGTATTTCTAACTCTTATCACCTTATCCTAGAAATATATAATTTTTGGACCTTTAAAATCCTAAAAGCATTTTATAATAAAGTAACCTTTTATAACTTTCCAAGAGTGACCCTCCTCTCCTCTTATAAAAGGCCTCCACCGCTACCACCTTACCCACACCTCTCAAGCCTTTTTCTCGGCCAAACCCTGCCCATTTTGTCTCTCCACATCCCTATCATACTCCTAGAAGCCTCACATTGGGACGAAGTCTTTCTATGGAAGCCTTTGATCTCAAATCAAAAAGAGTTACCCGATTTAAAGGTAGTGTCTTCTCTTGTGTTCTTATGTTTCATTTTGCTTCTCCAACCCTCTAAACTATTTTTATTCCATTATTTTGTAACAAAAACAGTATCTCCAATATACAGGTATGATGTTATGTTAATTATTAGAGCTAAACGTACACACACCTCCATCTAATGGTTAAAGAACATACTATTTCTGTGGATGGCGAATCACTCCCTCACGAAACGATGATTGTTCAATCTTCTCTTAACACCTTTCATGGTGGCCATTATGATGTCAATATATTTTATATATGATATATATGGTATTTATGTTTTATATATTCTTCTGTATTTTATATTTAAAACATTACTTTATTCATTTCATGTTGTGAAAATGCGATAATTCTATAAGAGGAAGTGTGGACTACCGCCCCCTCAAGTGATCTGACTCATTCAGGCAATACATGGAATGTATAAAGAATGAAATTAAGGAACTTATGTGACCTATAAAACATATTTATTATACTGGAATTATAATATATATATATAAATTATTTTTAATTCCATTAATATGTCAATGAAATGAAAGTAGTATTCATGCGTACGTACGACCTACCGTCTCCATGAACAGTGACTTTCATTTCTTTTTATCTCCAAATGTTATGGAATAGTATAAAATGAATATGTACAAGATATATATGATATCTAAATCATTAATACTATTCTTGAGATGATTTAATTATAACTACATGGACAATCATTTTCAAACAAGTTCATTTTTTACTCATGTACCAAACATCGGCAAAAACTTCTGATATGAACATACATTATTAAACAGTTATTATAACATTATAATATGTTATATGAACTGAATAATAATATTTAAAGGAGGTACTTCAGAAATTATAAATTGACCAAAGTTTATTATTCATGAATATAATGAAACGAACAAGACAAGTTGGATTCGATGTAAGGGAACCTACCCCACTCTTTTTTTTAAGTACACTCTTTTATGACACTTCTTTTAAGCTCCTATTTGTTATGTTGGGGGGTGTTATTTTATATTTATCTTTCTGTAAATTTTATGTTAATATGATGAGAGACTCTATTTGATCTCATCAATCCATTTTGGAAGTTTTGATTGGCACCGTTAGGCTGCCGAATTTTAGTAAGAGATCCAACCTCTCTCTTTGTTTTTAAGTACTCTCCTTTATGTCACTTCTTTTAAGATAATATTTGTTATGTTTGGGGATGTTATTTTATATTCCTGTTGATGTAAATTTTATTTTAATATGATTATATACGCTATTTTATCACATCAATCCATTTTTGGAAGTTTTAAGTGGCGTCGTTAGGCTGCTGAATTTCTTAAGGGATTTTTCATCTCACTTTTATTCCTGTGAGATTTATGCTACTTTTGCCACCATTTCCTTTGAGTGGTATATTTACTGCCCATTATTATACTCTTTTTATAATATAATTTCTTGTATGAGTATTTACATCAATGTTTTATTGTCCTTCTTTCATGGGGGGAATGTTTCGAAAGATACCCAAGTCGGTAAGAGAACTTTCCACCCTCCTCTTTTTAAAAAGACTTCTTTTGTTGGGTCTTTTAATTTATATATTTTAATGTTGGGATATGTTCTTATATATCCTTATTGATGTAAATTTTATTTCCAAGTTATGAGATACCATTTTTATCACTCATCAACTCATTTTCTGATGTTTGAAGTGATGCCGTTAGGCTGTTGAATTTGTGCAAAGGAACTTCTTAACCCAATTTTGATTCTATGAGATAAAATTGTACACCATGAATATGTCATTATATGAATATGTGTGAATGAACTATTATTGTTTTACATATAATATCCACTTATATTTGGTGTATTCATTTGTCACACATAATTATGTAATTGATTTATCCTTAATCCAAGGATACCGTCTTTGTAAGGGACATTATCTCAATCTCCTTTCATTGAGGCATATTTTGTTTTATACACAACTTTATTTTATATGGTGTATAAACCCCATTGACTTTTACATTTATTAAAATGGAATCTTTTTTATATGAAGTGTTCACTAAATGAAAAAAGGGAATGTTTTTTTGTCATACGTATGCGGCGACAATGACTTCTCCGCCGACGTGACCATTATTTGAGTTTCGACTTCCTCTACAAGCCATAACCTAACTTTTTTTTAAATGAAAAAATAAATACCATGTATTACTTTTATTTTATTTTGGTATTGAAATTGGTTTTCATAATTTTTTTATATCAATGTTTTGTATTGATATCCTGTGATTGAAAAGTTGAAATGTTATGTTTCCTTTATGCATGTTTTATGTGATACGATTATGTTATGGTTCTTGGGCATTGTTATGAAGACGGGTGGTTCTGTGATAAACTAAGGGTGGGTGAGCCTGATATATCTCTCCAATGCATTGGTTAACGCAAAGGGGATAAACATTACGGTTTCTCTGAAAAGATTTTGGGAATATACTGTGATGGGTATTCCAAATGTAACCAAGAGGGTTACTCCCTACGTAAGGATGTTATGAATGCCTCTAGTTACCTTTATGTCTTATTTTTTCTATGATTTATTCATGATTTCATGAGGTATGTTAAATTGCTTATGTTTTATGAGTAAAGTATGGTTTCATTTATTCTTATGTATATATGGACTAATGTTTACTTTTTTGTATTGTTATAACCCTTACTGAGCTTTTTATGCTCATCCCATGTTTTTTTCTTGAAATGTTTTTCATAGGACATAAAGTTGAATAGGGTCAAGGATGGGATCATGGAAATGTCAGGCTATTTAAAACAAGGAACTAGACATGAATCTTTTGTTCAAGAGTTTTTATTTTTTTTAAATAATGGAAGTTGAGTAGATGTGTTTGCTTTGTAATCTTTGAGATGTAATAGTTATGTCCTAATTCTCTAAAACTCTAAACCTAAAAAGATCCTCAATGTGAATTATTTATTTAACTCAATAATAAGTAATGTTTAAGACCGAGTCCTTATATACATTCTCATAAAATCGTGTGAAATTAATTTGAAAACATGTAATGGGAACAAAATATCAGTAATGTATATAAAATGAAAGAAAGAGATAATTAGTGCATAAATACTTTAAAAAACATTACTTTTAAAAGTAAATTTTTTTCATAAACAGTAAATCTTATCTTTGAACAAAATAATTCCATATAAAATTTCATAGGAGAACCTATTGTTCAAATATGAAATCATAATTTTTTCATTAAAACTTTTCAAAAAGTTATATTTTTAAACCCTAAAACACAATCTCATTGCTTACCTTATGAAATCATAAGTTTCATATAAAACCCATAGAAATCATACATAAATAATAAAGTTAAATTGTTTCATTACATTAATATCAATATTACATACACTCTAGCTCTCATGGATACACATGGAGTGACCATTATAGTTACATTCGGAATAACAACTACAGCATATTCCTATAATCTCTTAGTAGAATCCTATTCATTTAACTCTTTCCTACTTCCCAATGAATTGGATAGATATAATGGTATCATATACCCTCATTTTATAATTTAAATTACCATCCTCATAAAAAATTCCCAAGAATAATAAAATTATAATAACAAATAAGGCTTTTAGTGGATAAATTTATTGAGGAAAATAATTTTTTTTCTATTTTGAAATCACTTTTCAATTTTTTTAAAGTCAAACAATCATAAATAAAAAAAATTATTTAAAAATAAAATCTAAAAAATATAAAAAAGATTTATAAAATTAAATAATAAAGAAATAGGTAAAATATTTTCTTGTCATATATGATAAAAACATTCCATTTTACTTTTTTTTAAAACAGTTGAAACATTAACTAGAAATGAGTCTTTTAAAAAGAAAGTCCCCAATTTTGAGTCTGTATCATTACAAAAAATATTTTAATTTCTAAATAATAATCAAAGGATAACTGTTTAATATCTATATAATGTTATTCATGTTAATTATTCATTTTATGTCACTTATTATCAAATTATATCAATTACTTAAATATTTAAGTTGACATTAGAAGAGTTTTACGATATTTGGAACTTGAGTTAAAAATGACTTAGGTATGATGTATATAGAAAATGTGGTATTTAATAAATCATATAAATAATAATATTCATTCCATAATTATAGTTTTTATACAATAATTATACTATTAAATCCTTCAATTAAATATGTTTATGAAAAAATGAACTATATTACAGTCATGGAGATGGTAGGTTGTACGTACACATGAGTAACATTTTCATTTTTAAATGATTATTAGAGAACGAAGTTAAGTAATTATTCATATTTATAGATTTATAATAATATAATTAATATCATATTAATAATTTAAATATATTTATATAAATCATTCAAGTGACATGGTGTTGAGAAACAAATCACCTCTCCTCATGAAGGTGATAATTCACATGTACGCACAAACGACATTATCATTTATATATGCATGTAAATGTAATAATTTTGATGATATATTATCTTTATATAACAATTAATATGTCATGAATATAATATAAAAACCTTAATTCCATTATTATAACTAATCTTGAGAGACAAATATGGAAAACAAATTATATTGGTTCACGAACGGGTTGTCTTTCATACTAACAAATGCAGAATTCTTTTCTCTTTTCACAGAAGAGAAGATTTATTTGGATAATTACATTAATATAATAAAATATAATTGTGTGTATGATAGTATAGTCATTATTTTAGCAAGTTGGAAGAATATTTGATGAAAGTGAAAGAAGAAATATAACAGAAACACCTAATTAAAAACAATACCTTTTCTTCGGGCAATCATCTTTTATGAACACCTTAACAGATAAATGGTGAGAGTTGAATGTTGATATTGATTATATAAAGGTATTTGGGTAAATATTGGACGAACCAAAAAGTTATTCATGTGTTAATAAAAGATAATAAGAGGCGACCCTTTATAAGAGAGGGATGGTTTACTCATGGAATTTCTCAAAAATATTAAATTAATAAAAATAGGTTTTCTATTTAAAATGGATGAAAACTAATTTTTATAGAATATATAATGATAATGGGTTGAAATATATTCATTAAATGGATATTAGAATTTTTTTTATATTTTTAATCCTTATATTTTTGTTTTCACCCTTATTTCACCTCTTTAACTCTAACCATTACTACATGGATTTTTAATCTTTTTGGGTTAATATGTTTACTATCAATTTTAAAAAGACATTTAAATATATAATTTTATAAATTTTAAACCATTATCCAAATATTTTTTATTATGTTCATATTTTTTATTATTTAATAAAATATTATATATTTTTAAAAATAATTTATTTCAATTTAGACACAATTCATTACAATGACATTAAATAATATCAATTTTACTGTTATAATTCAAGAAAAATATTTTATTACTTTCCAAACGTGTCAAGGTAATATATAAAATTTAATTTTCATATTAATTATATTAATTATATTAAATTTTATATTTTTAATAACATGTATTTTATATTTCAAAAAATAAAATAATTACTACATCAATGTTGTGTAAGCATTTAAGGTAATTATTTGGAAAATAAAAATTAAAAATAAATTCCAAAAGTGAATATAAATATTTTAACCTAAAATTAGTATTTATAATCTAAGATATATTTTGAATTTCCCTATATTAGAAATGTTCAAGTTCTTAACAACATTATTATGATTTGTTTTAGTTTTCATTAAATAAAATATTATAAACCTCATAATCAAATAAAAATTTCATGTTAATGATACATATTTGAATCTTGATTGAATATGGATGAAATTGAATTATCCAATAAAATGTGGGAAATTTTTGTGGTCGTATCCTAGTACTTATCATTTTATTTTTATCCTTAGTTACCCGATTATAATATACCTTGATAACAAAAAATTAATAATTTTACTAATCCTGTTGGCCAATAACAAAAGTGACCTATTTACATAATTTAGTCTACTAGAATTCAAATATTAAATCTATTTATAAAAATTTAAAAAAAAATTGGTATAATTTAATTAAAATTAAAACTTAAAAAATGAAACGAAAAATAGTTTCCTTTTAAGAAAATTCCACATTTAATTTCAAAATGTTTTTATACTGAATTCAAGTATAAAATCCATTTAAAAACAATAATTTGACTATTTTAGTTCAAATTGAGCTAATAAAAATATAATACTATCTCAAAATTTAATGCAAACTTGGAAATACTAGAAAATATATTTTTAATAAAAATCATAATTTTCACTATTCCTAAGAAATCAATTTTTTCAGAAAATTACCAAAATTTTACCATTATTTTTTTTGATAATATTATTGAAAATTTAAGTTAATTTTATCAAATAAATTTTTTAAAATATTTGAAAAATATTTATATTATTTTTACAAAAAAATAAGTAAAATCCATTTTTAGAGAATATGTTTATTTTTGATAAATAAAATGACCATTCTAAAAATCTAGTACATATTTAAAATTAACTATTTAATTAATTAAAAATTAATAATAAAATTAAATATTTCATTTTTATTTAAATGTGACTCATTCCCAAAAATTGGTTGTTATGTTATAATGGTAACATTGGAATTATAATATTTTGTTGTTGGTTTAATCCTACGATTTCCTTTTAAAATATCATGATGTTAAATATTCACAAATAATAAGCCATTTTGATTTAACAATCCCTTAAAAATTCCCCCCCCCCCAATATTCTTATTCATGCTCTAAATATTTTCCTCTTCCTAAAAGACCAAACCTAGCATCCTTAATAAGACATCCAAATGGGGCTATTCTATGAGAAGGTAATTGTCTTCATCAAACAAATTATTTTTTATCTATTCTAAAAATGATATAATTAATTTATTAATGATTAAAATATAATAGAAAAAGTATCTACCATATACTAAGATTTTATTATTTTTATGTATTAACCTATATCTCTCTCCTCTTCCATGAATTGGGGAACAAAACCATTGATCTTGTGAAAAGAGGACTACCTTCTCGTGAATCGATGTAATTCATTTTCCATCACCTACTCAAACGGATGAATAAATTAATTTATTTAATTTTAATATACTATATTTAAGATATTATTATAATTATGAAATTATAAAGACACATTTAAATTCTCACTTTACATTCAATGGGAATACGATAACCTTGACCTTATTTACAATGAACTACCACCTTGTGAAGCGATGTTATTTTTTTCATTTATAATTTACATGGATGATATTAAGGGTAAATTTAATGATTCTTTGTGATATATATGACATACATATTGTTTTTTATGTTAATAAATTATTTTAATTTCTTTGGCTTCATCCATCGAGAAAATAGAAAGAATATTCAAGTGTACATACGACCTCCCATCTCCATGAATGCTGAATTTCGTTTTCTATCTATAAATTTAAGGATAACTATAAATAAATATATAGTTTAGACATATAATTTTTTTCAAGATGAACATTCCAAATATAATGAAATAATGACCAAATTAACAGGACCAAAAATACCAAGTCAAAACATTCATGAAAGGGAAAACAATTATTACCTAAAAAATGATTTTAAAAAGGGATTGTTAATAAAAAAGCAATAAAAGTACACAATTAAATTATATATTGTATTACATATAAGTATGGTTATTTAATATATTTATAATAAATACATTTTTTATAAATAGTAGTTTCTAAAGTATATGGAGGAAGTAGAGACTTAAGGAAAAGTTTTTTTGTCTCAATTTTAATTTTTTGAGATATATGTTATTTTATGCACAAATATTCTTGTATTAGGTGTATATACTTCCCTTTTGACAGTATATAGCAGTAATTTAATTATATTCATGAAATTTTATGTTTCATAAATTGTTATTTTTTAATGGATCTTATGATTTAAAAGTTACCATAATGGTAAGGGTTTGATGTCACAATCTCATTGTTTATTGGGATAGTTTATTATTATTATTTAGATAATGAAATATTATGATTTATTTCCCAATAAAATCATATAATTTACTCTTTTATAGTTCTTTCTATAGAATACATATTCTTATATCATTTTCCTCACTTAATGCATTTAATATTCCAACATAATTTTTTAAAGAAAACTGAAATTATTTATCTCTTATATCGAAAAACCTTTCTCTTATATATCAATTATTTATAAAAAGGATTCTAAAATTTATTTAATATCAATATAATAATGTTTAAATTCATTTTTACCCTTTTTAATTTTTCAATAATTTTATAAAATAAGTCTCCATGTCATTCTTCAAACAATCCCCATTTATATTTTACATAAATGTAAAAGAAATCATTATTTTAACATGTACATAAATAACATAACATCCCAACTTTTTTAAAAATCAATGTTTTATATGTTGTTTTATATATTTGGTAGTATATTTTCAATGAAATTAATTTCCAAAATGTTTTGTGAAGTTTTAGTTTTGAAAAGGTGATTTTCACAGTGAAATGTTTATTTTATTGAATAAATATTTTTTGTGATCTTCCAAAATCATTTTCCATCTAATATAAAATCCTTTGACGTTACATAAGCTTTAACGGGGGTATAATCCATTAATAAAACATTTATTATTTCTATTGGTTTTTTTTATTACGATGATTCTATTTCCATTAATCTTATTTCGTTTTTATGTTTCTCTACTATGAAATTATGACATGTTAATGAAACCAATTTATTTTCATGAGTTATATTATGATGAATGTATTATCATCATGTGGCATACATATGAATGATTTTCATTTTTTGAATGTGGTCATGTTATAACCATGTATCGTGCTTAAGTTATAACCATGGATGATGGTTTCGTTATAACCAAGGAAGGTGGTAATCTAATAAAAAATATTGGTGGGACATATATCTACCTATAATGAATTTGGTAATGATATATTATGCATAATATTGATATAACATTTACAGTTTTATTCATGGTCTTATATTTATTTTAATAGGATCATGAGAGGCACTAATTTCATGTAGTTAATGAAATGAGTGAACTTTTTTCAATTAATATATATTGATAATGTTATAAGTTTATGTGTATAGAATGAATCTATTTATTATTCCATGGTAATGAAATCCCTGGTTATATCCTTTGATTCATTTAGGATTCATGTCTTATTAAATTAAATTATTTATACTATGGCTCATGTTTATGATATATGATATACAAGGAATGGTTTATAAATTTTAATTTCATGTTCTCAAACACTTATGCTAATTTTATTATTATGTGATCATTGATATCTTCCTCTATTAAGCTTATAGAGAATATAAGCTAACCATTTATTATGTTTTCCTCCAATTTTTATAATGATTTTTTATATAATAATATAAGGGTGCTATATATAAATAAGTTCATGGGAGATGATGTAGATCACCTATGAACTAGTAGTTTATATGTCGATGATTCCAAAGGCACTAGACATAAACAATTTTTGAAATTTATTGTTTGGTTATGTAATTAATATTCATCAAATATAATGTGATATATATGAATAAAAAGTTTGGATCTTTATAGTTGTTATTAGAGAATGGTTTAGTAAAACATTTGAAATTATGATAAAAAAATAGTGAGAACCCTTATGACGATCCTAAGTATAAAATAACATCCTAATGTTTTTATATTTAATATATCCTATAGTTTACTTATATATAAATCCTTATTTGGATAATAAAAGTGGATGTGGTTCTATTACATATGTTCCTAGGGGTAATAACTCAAAAAATGGTTCATCAAGATTAACATGAGAATTTCCTAGTATGTGAAAAAGGTCTTTACTATGCACCTAGTTCGACAGTCTGAGGGGATATTCGTGGGTTAATTCACATTTTATTTAAAACCCATCATAACTAATAAGAATATATAATGATCCTGGATGGACTATCTTAAACATAAGGATTCATATATTCAAAAAAATATGTATATATTTAGAAAACCTATAAATTATTCATTGTGATTCTGCGGTTTCCCACTATGATTATTATTACACACTCTATATTGTTTGGTTTCCATCAATGGAGAGAACTATAAGGAATAAAGTTAAATTTTAATGTGATAGAAATTTTTTTGATGAACAATGAAGTGTGGTGATTACTAGAGAAAAGGCTATTGTGATAATTCGCAATCAGAAATCATTATATTTGATTTAAAAATATCACCTAAACCAAGTCTCAAACTCACCAAATAAGAGAATGATATAGTTCACTATGAGATAGGGTTATGGATACCATAGGATAATTAAAACATTGTTTCCTATATATTGAGAATGTGGGATGAAGCACTCAAGGTAATTTAGAAATGGGATAATATGTTATTTTATGCATGGAAAAGAAGGGAACATATCAAGTAATTACTATGGAAAAATGAAATGGATAAGAATAATATTTTTCATAAGGAAACATCAATGGTTGAATTTTATAAATTTAGAAAGTATCATAATTATAAAAATTGATGGTCTAAGGTAAAATATTAATAACATGATTCAAAACATTGTTTATGTAAAGGTTTTTTGTTGATGTAGAAGATCATACAAATTAAATATGAAAATAATGAGGTTTTGAGGAATAAGATTATGAAGACATGTTTAAGGTTTACAAATTTAGGGGAATGACTGATGTGTTTCTGATAAAAATTTCAAGGATTATGAATTTTTAAATATATAAGGATTATTATTTAGAGGTTTTTTATTAAGGATTTTCAAGATATATTAAATGGTACTAATGAAGTAGAGAAATTCTATAATATAAAGGTAATATTTTATGGGAAAATTTTATTAATGAAATGTTGACCCTTAATATACTTCTAATTTTGACAAAATGTTGTTTAGTTTGGATATTTAGAGTACTAATATGGATAAATTAAATTGGTGAGTGTTATGGACCTTCCGAATGATTAGTTATATGATAAAAAAATAGGTTATAATAGAGTATATATCATTTTTGTTTTATGGAATATATTCAAAATTTTGGGGTGTTATTTATGTAATGAAAGATCATGTATGT
The DNA here is from genome assembly GCA_963277665.1 of Viscum album. NCBI lineage: Eukaryota > Viridiplantae > Streptophyta > Magnoliopsida > Santalales > Viscaceae > Viscum > Viscum album. The sequence continues at coordinate 47,082,418 of OY728156.1, forward strand.
TTTCATTATAATTTTATGGTAATTATAGTTATTACCATGTTTTATGGAAATAGAGGAAAAATTATTTCCATATTTGTTATGTGAAAACTAAGAGCAAATTTATGATATTTGGAGGATTAATGTTAATAGGGTTTTAGAAATTCAATGAGCATATGTTTAATTTTTTTAATTTTTCAATGGTTTTATAGTTGACAATTTATGGAATGGTTTAAGATGAACTTTTGATGAGGTTTTAGAGAGGGAGTTATTATTTAAGAATATGTGAAGATTTATGCATATTGGATAACCTATTCAAAATATTTTGGTTTTGATGATAACTAGAGATTGAAATAATGGATTATCATTCATTTATTGATGTTATAATCTCTTTGTTCTTTCGGCATGGAAAAATCAACATCATTTCTTATGGTATGAAACAAAGAATAAATTGATCGAATCACCACAAAAGTATGAAATTGTCCTTGTGAAATGGAATTTAATCAATTAAATATATATTCTTGAGGAAATTACTTGACTTTAGGGTGAGGAACTTGAAATAAAAAGTATATTCACTTACCTTCATTTATGATGAATGAATGGTATTTTCACCTATCACATATTTATGTATTTAGGATCATTTAATTTCTTTTTACCATGTTCTTTATCACACTATATTATTATTTTAGAATTACTTTTCTAGTACTTGTCTATATTTTCACTTTATAACCATGTTATCCTTTTTTTAAAACCTAGTTATGTGAATACCTTCTTCATTTTATTTCCCTTATTTCAAGAAGTAGTTTAATTAAAACCTTTTCCCTTTTGGGTTTTCAATAAAGAAGTAATAAAATTTCATTCTATTGATTATTTAGGAGATTCTAAAATGATTAGGAAAAAATTGATTTATTAGTGGTATAATTTAATAGCTAAAGGTTTTAAGATTGTTTTTTCAAATAACAGTAATTTTTTGATGACCTACATTATATCAAAAATAATGTTTTAACGAATTATGAAATAATATTAATAGTAATATCTAAACATGACTATTATAATATAGCCATTAATCATGATTTTATAAGAATTTTAAAAAAAATTAAGTATATGGTTATATATAAATAAAATAACTTTATGCATAAGTAATTAAATTTTAGTAACGTCTTTAAATTATTTGAAAATAACTTTTTCTTTAAAAAATTATTGATTTCTATGAAAAAATTAAAAAAATATATTAAAATTATAGAAACATTACTTGAAAAAAAACTCACCATTTATGATAACTACATATCAAAATTATATTTGAGTGATTTTTTAGAATTTCGTGAAAAGATTAATTTTTTGTTGAATTGTAACAAATTCTAATTTTTATTTAAATATTTGTTTTCATTTAATGTATTTACAAAAAAATTTATTTAAGATGGTTTTAAAAGTATTATTCTTTTAATTATATATTGATTAATCCCATATATATAATTGGAATAAGTTTTATTATTAATTATTATATTAAAACATAAAAAACATATCAAAATGTGTGCTTTTGAAAAATGTTTTTCCATCACATATGCAAAGTTAATTTTAACATAAATTTTGTCACCTATGTTAATGGAATTTATAGAAATGGATTTAATATTTTTAATGGTAAAAATTTATATAAAATTATAAGTACAAATTAATTTTATGTCAAAATTAGTGGTAAGAACTATAAAAAATAATTATTGTGGTAGAAGATAAATTTAGTTTTTGAAGGGTTAAACTGATAATATATGGGTTAAAATAACATAATATATTGTCCAATTCATATTATCTAACCATTTTTATGGCCTTATTCCCTTATTCTTGATCTTTATTTTATTGGACACTATTACATGAATGTGTCTAATATAATAATTTATGAAATGAAAAAAGAAAAAATGTCACACTCTTACTTTTACATTTTAATTATTTTTTCACATAGGAAAATATTTAATACATTAATTAATATTGATTTTGATTTTAAAAATAATGAAATTAATTTAATTTGGGTATTTTATTTTATTTTTTTAGTGATTATGTAATTTTTTTTAATTATTAAAGAAACAATGACACAATAATTATTTAAATAATAGAAAAATAGAATAAATTATCATAAAAAAAATTAAAATATTATAAAATTAATTAATTATTGTAATTCATGAATCTTTTATTTAGATATAACATGATATATAGGCTTGAAAATTAAATATTCAAATTACACCTTTTCCTTGACGTTTTAAATTCAAATTAAAAGAATACTGTCTAAATTGACATTAATTTTATTTTATAATAAAAACTATTTTATTAAATGATTTAAAATTACTAAAAATAATATCCTCTTCCATGTTATTTTCATATTTTTTAAAGTATCAACCATATATATTCATCGATTAATAGTCCTTTTGTAATCGTTATGTGGACCCCTAAATAGAAAAACATCATTATCATGTTAAAGGGTAAAATAATATTTCGCGTGTTTCATGCTCTTTTGTTAAATTTAATTCTCCAAATAATAATTTTTTTTTGTAAATTTTTTATAAAATTTATAAAAATTGGTTACAAATTTTGTAATTAGTATCATATAATTATATTCTTTAATGATAAATTATATAGTTAAAAATACTCGTTACATTAGAGAAAACATTAATGTAAAATTAAAGAAATGTAGAAGTTAAGAAAAAATTTATAAAAGATATATTTTTATGTGATGGAGGTTTTTATAAAAAATATATCCCATACAATCCTATAATTATAATTTTTTTGGAAGTTGGGTGGGAGAGACTTCCCTTTACTTAATAGTTTAGGGTATTTATAAAAAGGAAACTCCTCCTCCATTATGAAAGGCCACCTCTTCATTTCATTATACATTCCTCATAAGTGATATTGATAAGAAAAAACTTCCAAAATCCATTTGAAACACCATTATCCATGTTATAGAGCTTATTTTCTTCCCAAAATATCAACTCTAGAGACCTTAATAGTATATCCCAAGTAGTCTGTTCTAAGAGAATGCAATTGTCATTATTAAACTATTTATTTTTTTTACTGATTCTATTAAAAAAATTATTCATTTATAAATAATGACAATATAATAGAACCATTATATACTATAAATTTATATTTTATTATATTTTTTTCAATAACATATATTCAACTTCCCTCCCATCTAATAGGGAATGAAATTGTCGATCAAGTGTATGGGGGACTATCTGCTCACAAACCGATGTAATTTTTTTCAATCACAACATAAAATAAAAAAATATAATGATTTATTTAATTTTTATTTTTATATTAATTATATTTTTATACTTATAGATTTTTAATACCACATATACCTTTTTTACTTTCCAGTATATGGGATTAGAATAACGTTGATTGTGTGTAAGGAGGACTTCCACCCCATGAAGTGATGTGATTCGTTTTTTACATACACATTACATGGAAGTTAATAAGGGTAAATTTTATGAATATATATGATATATATAACATGATAATGATTATATAATGTTAATATGTTATTTGACTTTCTTCAATATAATTCTCAAAGAAAATATAAATAATGTTCAGGCATACATACAATCTACCTTCTCCGTGAATGATGTATTTCATTTTCTATATCAAACGTTTTTCGGATTAATAAAGATAAATATATACTAAATATATATAATTTTTATATAATTTTTATTATTCGAGAGATTATGGAACCATGATCAATTTATTTGGACCAAAAATACAAAATCAAAACAAAAATGAAAAAACAAAGTATTTGTTTCTCAAAACGTGATATTTTAACACGGGATAGTCAATATAAATGTAATAAAAGGTCATAATTAAATAATATGTGGTAGTTTATATATATATGGTTATTTAATATATTTATATAAACCTTATATTTATTAAATATTTGGTTTTAACATGAATATAGGATGTCGAGACTTAAGGTAAAGTATTTTTATCTCATTTTCTACTTGGAGACATATATTATGCTATGAACCTATATTATTAGATGAGGTGTATATACTATTTCATTGATATGTTATATCAAAAATATCTTTATATTCACGATATATAATGTTTCATTTGATATTATTCTTTAATTGGGATTATGATTCAAAAGTTACCATGGTGGTAAGTGTTTGATGTTACAATCTCATTATTTATCAAGATTCAAAATGATTTTTATTTAAATGATAATCTTTTTGATATACTCGAAACAAAATATAGAATTTTATTATACTATGGTTATTTATTTATAATACATGTTTTTACATCATCTTAAAACATTTATGTACTCAATATTCTTGAATATTGTTTTTGATGAAAACTGATGTTATTTCTATCTTCTGTTGAAAACACTTTCTATTCCAAATCCATGTCTACTAAAAAATTAAGAAATTAATTAATGTTATTATATGATTGGTTAAAGTCATTATTACCATATATTTCCTTTTTTACAATTGTTTTAAATTAAATATTCATTTTGATTTTGAAACAATTCATGTTTGGATATTATAAAAAATTTGAAAGGATTCTTTATTTTAAAATGTACAATATGAAAATAATTTCCCACAATAAATAAAATAATTTGGTTTATATATTCCGTTATAAGTTATGATAGTTATATTTAAAAATATATATTTTGATAACTTTTTTAAAATTTAATATTAAAAAAAATATTTCAAAGTGAAAAGTTTATTTTCATTAATAATTGTTTCAAGTTATCTTACAAAATACTTTTATGTATAATATGAAATAATTTTATTAATATAATAATTACTAGGGATATGATAAATTAATAAAATAATTATTATTTCTCTAGGTTTTTTATGATTATAAAGATAAAATTTCCATAAAATCAATCATGTTTCAATGGGATTTTCTATAATGAAATGATAAAATGTTTATGAAACCCATTAATTTTTTGGGGTTATGATATAATTAATGTTTTATGTCATTGTAGAATATATATGAATGGTTTTTGTTATGTGACGGTTTTTATTTTAAAACCAAATACATTGGATTTTCATAAGAAAAAGTATTTATTATATTATAACAAAGGAATTTGGTTATGTTATAGACAATGATATTGGTCATGTGACAACCAAGGATGGGTGAGACATATATCTCCCTCCAAGGAATTGAGTAATGATATGAAATTTGTGAACCTCAATTAATGTTAAAATGTTTATTTAAGGAACTCCATTATTATTTATGATTATATGAGATCCTAATTTCAGGTGCTTAAGGAAATGAGTGGACTCAATTCAATTTGTACACTTTCATAATGTTATAAGTTTATGTGTATTAAACAAATCAATGTCTACTTAAAATGTTTTTCTCTCATGGTTTATTTAATTTTAGTCCATTATGATTAAATCCTTATGAACTAGGAAGATTTACCCCATGATCCCTGTTTATGATATATGATATTCAGGATGTGGTTCTCAAATGTTAATCTCATGTTCTCATATAGTTATAATCATGTTATTTTTATATGATCATTGATATATCCATTTTTTACCTTATAACATCCCGACCAGGATTACCCTCGAACTGATATCCAGACCGGTCTTCACATGACCTCCAGAGCATCTCCTTGTACTCCAGACGCCTTCAACTAGAAGAGATAGTCTATGGATAGTTAATGGGGAGACCCTACCCACGTATTCAGAGTGAACAACATAAAGATTCAATAACCCAGACAACATCAGAAGAAAATATAAAACAATAATCAACTGAATAAAAAAATGGACTTTTCCAGTTTATAAAATTAATGAATGTCATGGTGATACATATCAGGAATCAGTATACAAATATCATGATTTATATTAATATAAAGAAATAAAGAAAATATTCAAATCCCCAAGGGTGATCTATATGTGCATCCTAAGCACTCAGTCAGTCCTTTTCTCCTAGCTCACAAGTACAAGTAACATCCACATGAATAGGTCCACAGTCCTGCAAACAATAATGAATACTTGGGTACCCCAGTGAAAGGGTGGCCCAAATAGGGTGTGATATACACATCTCAGAAGTCTAGTACCACTGGTTATCTAGATCAATATATATAATGTAATATTACAAAATAATGTGCATATACAATAGGGAAATAACAGAACTAAATTAATAACACACAACCCATCCAGGTTCCAAAGGGACACCTAACAACGATTCCTATTTCAGCCCGTAGCTGGAATAAGAGTTATAACAATAATCTTACATGCATATTTTTCAATAATTTATAAATATTAACACTTTACCAATTACTCTCTATTTAATCATTTATTATCACCAAGGTTCCCATGGTTTTCCATACCTCACTACTATCATGGGCTCTTGATGGGGAATTAAGTGTTCCCTATGCAATACCACAACCTAGTACATACTTCTAATCATGTCTGAATCCAAATCATTCTCAACCTTTTTTAATTCAATCAGATTTATCTTGGGATTGACTCATATGTCTCATTCAAATCACAATTCATTCATATCATATATTATTGGGGTAAAAATCCATGTCTATCACCTAAAACCCCATTCATATATTTATAATAATGGTGTATAACTCCATGTCTACACCTTATCTCAACCTATATAGATATCCATGTCTACCACTGAAAATCACATCTATTAGAGATCACCATATCTAACACCTTAAATCTAATCACATAAATAACTTTTAGGGAGGGATGTCATGTCTTAGTCCCATCTTATCTATAGGTCTAGGACGTAATGTCTATAACCCACATTATCATTTATTTACATCATTTGATAACTATTGGGGAGGAATGCAATGTCCATGTACCAACTTTTCATTGGTCTAGAATTATATGTATATAGACCAAATTCTTAATCATTAATTAATTCTTAATTTAATTAATCTGAGGCCAATAATTAATTCACCATAAATTTTCTTGACCCATTCCCTTACTAATCCAAAAATTAGTCAAATATACCAAATCCATTAGTTAAGAACAAAATTTACTAAGTCTACAATTCCATTAATTAATTTATAAATTAATTAATCTATTAACACAAATATCATTCCATAAATAATTATCTATAAATAATTATCTATAAATAATTATCCCAAATATTACTGCAAAAGTAAATAATTAATACAAATTTAATTATATAAATTTATCCAAAGAAACAGATCAGAATTACTCCACCCTTTAATTATCTCAAGTTTCCTGTTTCAATATCATATAATAAATACCCGGATCAATTATCTGTATCTCAAAATCAATGAGCATAATTAATTCATAATTAATTATCTCAACATATCCTTCTCAATAATGATAATTAATTCCCCATTTAATTATCACTATTTCAATATTAAGGTAGATAATTAATCCACCATTAATTATCTTAACAAATACAATTAAAAACACATAATTAATTCCATGATTAATTATCTGAATTTATCCCGCTCAATACTCATAAGTACCACTAATCCTATGTGCGTCAACATGTAACAATGAAAATATCAAAACATACGGCATCAAGCTACACAAATATATCAATCGAAACGCTGGGTTTTTCGATTGAAGGCAGTGCACCTCTGTTGGAGGGGTTTTATTACAAAAACATGATTTTGTAATCTTTCAAATCATTTTATACCAATAAACCATTCCTTCATTATTTTCAGTCAAACATATCAAAACCAATAACTAAACAAATACATTGTCTTACTAATAATGAAAAGCTGAGGACACTACCTCAAAAAATAGGATGAGTTAATGCTTTCTAACATAAACCTTAATCTTCTCACATACACACACCTGAACCATAGAATGTGACCACTCACAATTAATTTCAGCACCATAACAACAACAACGGCCACTCAATATTAGTTTGACGGCACTAACACACACCAAATTAATCAACCGCAACTCAAATACAACATAAGAACCCAATTCAAGTGGTGTGAATCCAATTAACTCGTATAAACCCATACACAAATATGGTGGTGGTGAATGAAATTTATCTGAGTTTCTTAGACTTCGAAAACGGTCATTTTAATACGTACAAATGGGTCCTAAGACATCGATATCAAAACCTACTGTTGGGAGAAAAGAAGAAACCGAAATAATCCCTTAGTTTAGGGTTTCAACCTAATGGAGACCAGGTGAAGAAGAGTTAAGATGACTGATTTGAAGAAATAAATATGAAGATACTGACTAACCATGGTAAGATAGACAACTTCTATGAAGACTCCAGGAGAACCCAATGCATGGAGAGGGAGCCATGAGAAATGGGTGGTGCACCACCCATGGTAGAGCTGAGGGGGAAGGGGTCATGCCACACCTATTGTGCTCCTCTTCATTCTTTATTTTCTCCCTCAAATAACCCCAATTAGATTAATATGAATTGCTAAAATAATATTAATAATCACAACCATATTGTTATTATTATCATTTAATTTAAATGTTTATTTGATAAACCACATAACTCCCCCATCAAACATCATTTAATTAAATTGTCCAACAAAGAATTTAATTTAATAAATTATCCAACTCTTCGTTATTTAATTAAATTATATCAAAACAATGTAACTAAATAAAAAATCCAATTTTCATCAAATAATTAAATTCATTCCAACCTTGAATTTAATTTGATAAAACCCCAAATCCACTTTTATGCCTCATTAAATTAAATTTCTATTTACCTAGATTTAATTAAATAAAACTCCAACTCATTATCATTTAATTAACTTCTCTCAACATTAATTTTATTAAATGAAACCCCATTTCACATCAATTTATTAAATTCTTCATAACCTATATTTTAATTAAATAAAACCCCCATATCATGACATTTAATTAAATCCCTCTCAACCCAAAATTTAATTAAATAATTTTTTCTCGTAACACAAAATAGGGAAAGATGCATGGTTTTTATCACACGGTCTAATATACCATGTTCCAAATACGATGATCCTCCTATCTAAGGAACCCAAACCCCATGGTCTGTGCCATATGGTTTTCCAAACCATGTGTAGACCGTACGAGCATTCCTGTTTAATACACTCATATCACACGGTTTTTCCTGAACGGGTTTCCTAACCATGCATAGAACATGTGAGCACCTCTGTCTTCCACAATTAAGTTACACAGTTTCCTGTAGCAGGCCGCATAGTTTTAATAGTTTGTGCATCAACTCTGCGCTCTCTAGAGTCCTTAAAAGCTGATTTTCTGGGTTTGGTTCTCCCAAAACTTATTTAGTCACTTGAGAAACTCCTTGAGCTTTTACACAATTCCAATATCAACAATTTAAATGATCCCAACTCAGATAACATCAAACCAAAGATTGGTTTTATGATTAAACCATCCACCAAACAAAATAGTTCAAAAAATTTCATATTTTAACCAAGTTAAAAAAACATGGGACTTTACAATCTACCCACCATAAAAGCTTCTTGTCCCCAAGAAGCCACAATGAACTAATACAGCAAAAAAAACTCACCAGGGTAATAAAGTCTCATTTCAAAAATCATGTTTCATTTCTAAACACCAAAGGCACCTATATCTTTTTTTAAGGCAAATATTTTAACCCTTTTAACCCTGAGCATATGCTCAAAATCATTTCAAAACATCAAAATGGAACATAACTGAGCTCACTAAACTAGAGACATGATCCCATCATCATCTCCTCAAACACCCAATAATTGATTCTTTCCTACAATGGTCTTAGAATTTAATGGTCAAACTCCCAAACCATGACTCTTTACTTGAAAGGCATTTCCAACCCATAAACCCCAAATCCGTTATTAAACTGGCGAAGTGCCTTTGAAATGATCCAATTAGAGACTGCAAGTAAGAAAAAGTCATTACACAACATCCAATGACCTCTCCAAATCAGGCCACTACCAGGATTCTTTAAAAACCATCATTCCCAAAAACAAATAAAGGTGTAACCCAATGAAACATGCATCCTACATAAAACCCTAATAAAACGAATGATCATCAATCCAAATAATGTTTAAAATATTAGCACAGATTATGACCGACACAATCTCAAGGTCTCCAGGGATAGGTCATGATAGGGGATATGATTGACTCATTTAGAAGAAAAAACTAAGAAAAATCATATGTCACTAAAAGATTATTTACACTATCCCCATTCGACTCTTTCAAAAAGGGCTAGACTCCTCCTACCAACACATCATCAACCAATCCCTGATGCATGTATCACCCAAGGAATCCTTGTTCCTTCAACATTTCCCACTGAAACTATTTCTAACACCTTCCATTGTGAAACTACCCACCTTAGGCGTGTCAATGTCATTAGATAAAGGATCAGTCTCTCTAAGTGCACTAGTTCAGAAATCCCATAAATGTACGTTTTGGATTCCATGAACCACGATCATGAAGTCAACATCTCACATGAAAGAATGAATTTGAACCTATAAGAATGTAAAAAGATCTAATTCCGAAAACTTGTCAAGCTCTATAGTTGGTACTTACCATATGTTAGTCCCTTACAAAGAATTCACATTCACCCTATCTCTAGGTCATGCGAAAAATAAATCAATAGACTAAAAATTCCCTATTTATTTAATCCATTTCATTTATTCATTAAAACCTTTAAACATTTTAAGAAAATTTAATAAACTCACAAGTACTATTGCACAACAAGAAACATGGTTTTAAAATTATTCCCCATGGGCAAACAAGAAAGCTATAAAAACTTCCATAACATTTATCATTTAATGTCCTATTAATTTAAATTGAAAATTTAGAATCTAAATTACTTTTAACCAAAAGGTGAACTTTGAAGGTCTCATTTATTCATATTCAGTTTCATCAAAAAGAAACCCTATAACAGTTCATTTAAATAAAAACTCAACGGTTTTACATTTATTAAAATTTACAACACTCTATGGTTATACAAGGCTCAGCCACATGGGTGTCCCTCAAATAATCAATAAGGTGGCGATAAACCTTACCACAAACATTTTTCTCAAATTTGTCATATTAAATTTCCATTTAAAATTTTATCTTTAGAAAAACTTTTCAAATAGTTTGAATACACAAGTTACACTTTTCTAGTTGTAAAGAACCTATAAACCTTACAACTGAAATTAGATCCCATTGTAAGCACAGTCAATAAATTTCCACTCATGGAACCATTTAAAAATAAAAACTTCTCTAGTATTTTATCATAACTAATAAAACCACAACATTCTATAACACAGAGTCATGGCACAATAGAAAACATACTAATAACAAAAGAAACATGTCATATAATCATACATACATGTTATGCAAGAAGGCATGCTAAATTATATCAAAACATGACATTTCACCAAAGGTACACCATCAAAATTAGTATGCATTATTCAAATGAAACTAAATGGAATATGATATACATGGATTCTGAATATTTAAGTTCCTAAGATGATCTGTGTAATGTAATTTACATACCATATCATGCTAAGGAAAAAATTTCAAAATTCTCAAAATGGATAAGTAAAGGAAAATATATTAGTCACTAAAGGTGAAATAAAATTAACTATAACAAAATAGTTTAAGCATCAATTCCCATCACGGGACACTTGGTACTTTTCTATACATGGGTTGATCATACCCAAGCACGGCTATTAACTGAGCACTATAACTTTTATAGTCTTTTGTCTACCAACATAAAACAGAAAGGCAATGGAAAAAAGAAAGAAAACATGAACCTTTCATACCACTTTGTAACGTCTTGGCCTAGTTCTCCCTCAAACATATAGCTACATTGGTGGCCACATGACCTGAAGCATGTCTCTGTGAATTCCAGAGGATACCGACTAGTAGTGAAGGTCTATGGGTAGTTAGTGGGGATACTATTCCCTCATATTCATAGTGTATAGAGAAAATTGATAATAAATTAGACAATAGAAGAAACATATATAAAATAATAATCATCTGAACAAACAAAATGGTGAATGCCAGTTTAATCAATTCATGCATGTCATGGTGATACAAATTAAAAATAATTAAACAAAACAGAATGCTTTACATTCTAATATTGAAATAAAAAAAAATACTAAATTAAAATAGGTTTATCTCCACGAGCATCTCGAGCTCTCGCTAATTCTTTTTCTCTCAACTCCCAAGTAGAAGTAACATACATAAGAAAAGATCTAGTGTACTTCAAAAAATTATGTCTCCTCAGGTACCCCAGTGCAATGGAGGCCCAAATAGTGTGTGAGATATAATTCTTAGTAGTCTGGGACCACTAGTTTTCAAGTTCAATATTGAAAATTAAATATACCAAAATAGTGCGCAAATATAACAAGTTAATAGCCGAATAGAATAAATAACCAACAACCCATCTCGGTTCCAAAGGAACACCTGATGGTAATACATACTTTGGCCTACAGCCTGAATAAGATTTTGCACAAGAATCATACAGGCATATTTACCAAGTATAAATACTTGTTAAAAATTTACCAATTATTATATATTTAATCATTTATTATCTATAAGGTTCCCATGGTTCCCCATACCTCAATACTAACTTTGGCTCATTCTCTGGCCCAATGTTTTCCCTAGGCAATACCATAACCTATTTCCCACTTATACTCAAGTCAAAATTCTAATCATTCTCAACCTTTATTTATTTAATCACTTTTAACTCAGGTTTGATTCATATTTTTCATTCAAATACCAATTAATTCATGTAAAATATTATTAGTGTAGAATGGAATGTCTAGAACCTAATCTCCCATTCATATACTTATACTATTTTTGTAGAACGACATGTCTACAACTAACATCAACCAGTGTAGATCTCCATGTCTACTAGTGCACATCACATCTGGTGTAGATCTCCAGGTATAGAAACATAAATATAATCACTTAGATAACTATTAAAGAGGAATTACATGTTCAAGTCCCAACCTCTCCATTGGTCTAAAATGTCATTTCTAACACCGGCATTCTCAATTATTTATTTCATTTGATATCTATTTGTGGGGAATTCCATGTTCACATCCCAAATTCTCCATTGGTTTAGAACATCATTTATAACACCCATATTCTCAATCATTAATTAAATCATAAATTAATTAATCTAAGCCCAATAAGTAATTCCCTTAGAATCATCCACACCCATTCCCTTACCAATCCAATAATTAGGGAAATATTCCAAATCCATTTGTTAACCACACAATTAACAAAGTCCAAAATTCCATTAATTAATTAAATAATTATTTAATCTATTGACAAAAATCTCATTCCACAATTAATTCTCCACAATTAATTATCCCAAAAATAACTGAAAAAGAACATAATTAATACACTGTTAATTATCTCAATTTATCCAAAGCAACACAACACAATGAATCCACTGATGTTTTTCAACTAGACAATTCTAATATATTTTAATTAATCCCCAGATCAATTATTTATATTTTAATCTCAAAACAAAAAATTAATTGAAAATTAATTATCCCAACTTTTCATGCTCAATACTTATAATTAACCCCTTGATTAATTGTATCTAATTTAATCTCAAAGAATGTAATTAATACACCAGTAATTACCTTATCTTGTATAATTAAAAAATCATAATTAATTCCCTAATTAATTATCTCATCTTATCCTACAAAATCATCCTATTTACCACTTATCCCAAGTGCATCAACATTTAAGGGTGATAATACTAAAACACACAAAATCAAGGAAAATGAACATATCAATATAATAACTATATTTTTATCATGAAGGATGAACACCTCTGTTGGTGGGGGTTTATTACAAAAACAAGATTATGTAATCTCTAAAATCATTTTATACCAATAAACCATTCATTCATCATTTTCAGTCGATCTTATCAATGATAATAATTAAACAAATAATGCATTTTTTAATTATGAAATGTTGAGGAACCCACCTCATGGAATTGGCTGAGTTGATGATTTCTAACTTAAGTTGTCATTTTTTCACATAAAATCACCTCAATAATATTGTGTGTGTACTCAGAATTAATGGAAATACCTTAACAACCACAACCAGCACACATGATTAGTTCACCAGATACCAACACACACCAAATTAATCAACCGAAACTCAAATACACCATAAGAACCTAATTCATGTGGTGATAAACCAATTAATGGGTATAAACCCTTACCAAATATGATTGTGGTGAACTAAATCGAGCCAAATTGCTTCACATTTGGTGGTGGTTGTTAGAATACAGACCAACAGGTCCTGATACATCTTCCACGCCTCCTAGAGTCAGGAGAAAAGAAAAAACCAAATTAATAACTTCGACTAGGGTTTCAACATAATAGAGACAATTAAAAGTAGATCTGAGACCACATATTCAAAGAACAAGACATGCAGAGAAGGAATTACTTCGATGAGATGGAAAAATTATATTAAGACTCCTAGAGAAACTGGTAGGTGGGGAGGGAGCCCAGAGAAATGGGTGGTGCGCCACCCAAATGAGAGCCGACAGGAAGCGGTCACACCATACCTACTTTGCCCCTCCTCCTTCATTATTTTCACCCCCAAATGTAACGCCCCGACCCTAGTTACCTAGACTCGGTGCATTATTACATTACATTGGCATGATCACGAGAAAGATCAAGTCTCGAAAGATCGATTAGTTTAGTAGCCTTGGAATAACTAGATACATCCATAATTTTTTACATTACATCATAAAAAAACATCTTGTCTTCATATCCACACTATTAACCCCTCATAATATTCCTGCAAGTCAATCATAATTTACTTCTTCACTACCTGGGAAAAATAAAACATAAAAAAGGGGTGAGCTCAAATGCCCAGTAAGGATAACAATATAGCGGAACATTCAAAATAAGCATAAACATTTAAGGCAATGAATTACTAAAACAAAAGCCTTTTAAACATGAACTTCAACATAGTATGGCAAAAGTAAAATGAAATAATGACATTTACTTATTCACATGGATATTCTACTAATCGAATAATCACATGCAAAATCAATAACCACTTTCATAATGTTGGAATGCATAATGTCAGACTATCATAACCACATAGCCAAGGCCTCGTGCCAAGACTACAAATAAGATTTTGTCAAGGCCTTGTGCCAAGACACTAGTTTGTCTCATGAGACCTGCCGATGCATCGAGGAGCTATAGCGGGCTCCACCCGTCACTTATTAAGTCCAATGCATTCCCATATGAAATGGTTTAAACATAACATAAACATTCGTATTAAAACTAGCATACGAAATGTCAATAATTTCACCATAAACTATGAATGGTATAAAAATAGCACATCCATAGTCAAACATATCACAAAACCTTCAATACAACATAGAAGTTTTGTATCATAATAAATCAACTTCAAATAATCTTAAAATCCGTCAAAGGATGTTGACATAGATGAAATCAAAATTCTTTTTAAAGAAATATCTCCTTTTATTTTGAAATCATTTAAGATCCATATAAAATAAAACATTTTCTTTGAAAATATTCTTATAAGCTTCTAAGTAAAGCTTTGAAGATTTTATAACGGCGTAAAATTACCGCACCCGCCGTATAAGTTAAAAAAAACATTCTTACCTCAATTCTGTCGAAAAGGTTAAAAAGGACCTTGTTTTGAAAACGACGGAAAGATTCCTTTATAAACCTCTTATAAATAGTCAAACAAGGGTATAAATGACTTTAACCCATATTCTTGTAAATAGTAAAAATGTTTTGAAATACATTTTGAAGAAACATGGATGTGGATGATAAAGAGATCCCAGTAGATTATTATAAATAAACAACCTCGGATAATGAAGAGATTGTGAAATAACCCTTACCTTGTACTTTTCCTTTGTTGGGGTAGGTTAACCTCCTGTATAATGGTGAAATAATTGTTATTAAATTATACAAGAATCATATATATTAATATGATATCATATATGATCTTTTAACATTGATTTGTTAATAATATCTTAGAATTATCGTCGTTTCGGGTGTTAACATACTCATTTTATTTATATGTTTTGTTACATAAGCCATGGTTGTTGTATCTTATTCATATCCAGAATGATATCTAGTCCTTAAAAATCATTTTTAAATCATCAAATGATAATTATACTTGAATGGTTACGATGGAGAATGAATCTCATCGCGTTCGTGGAGACGGTAGTCCGTACGTACGCACGAGCGACAATATCATTCTTTTGATATTAAAATAATATATAAATGAATGGTATATCATATATACAGAATCATTAACATGTTATATTTATTATTTACATGAGTTACACATCATTATTATACCCATCCAAATAATATTATATTGAATAACAATTACACCACGACGTGGAGACGGTAAGCCGTACGTACGCACGTATGGTGACATGTTATTCAAAGGGTGGATAGAATACTGAATATGGTTGTACCATACTTATAATAACATCACAGTATATGTGAGATACTGGAGTTATTATTTTAGAATGGTAAGAACAAAGGAAGAAGGAGTGGAAGAAGAAATGAACTTAGAAAAGGGTGGTGAAATCATTACCTATTCTTCGGGTTCTTCCTTTTGATTTGATCAAAAGGGCTCCTTAGGTTGGCTTTATGATCAAACTAAGGCCTCTAGGTTGTATTGAGGGATGTTGGGAGAGTATTTGGGCAGAGTTTGGCCGAACCAAAAGGCTTTAGAGGTGTGAAGAAATGAGAAGGAGGAGTGCCCTTTTATAAGAGGGGTGAGGGGCACCTTCGGAAAAGTTAGAAATATTAATTTATAATAAATTCATATTCGGTTTCTAATGGCTCCAAAGTTGATTATTTAAATTTTAAGGTGGGGATAGGTCGAAAACAACTCAACCAATAGAAGTTATACAGGTTTGGGTACTTATATTAACCTTATCTTTAAGTATTAACTCTAAGTTAATTAGTTTCACTTTTACAATGTCTCTTTGTAGTTTTATATAATATGGTTAATAAACTTACTATATACATCCAAGCGACCCCAAAGTGGTCCATTAATGATTAAACTATCATGATATAAGTCTCTTGGCCGAACCTTAGATTTTTAGGAATTTAATATCAATTAATAATATAATATTTGTTTTAAGAACTCTTTTATGTCAATTTTGACACTATTCAATAGTTGATTTTTTTGAAACTCATAACAGATTGATTACTTCGAACAAAGTAAATACAATAAATCCTAATATATCATATTATCCTATAAAATTAGTTTAATTCATTAAAAGTTTCATATTATATTTATTTTGGTAATTATAATATCAATTATTTTAATTTTTCACTATTATAGTAATTACCGCATCATCATTGTGTCATAAATAAAATAACTTATTTAAGGTCTAAAAATTATAAATAAAATATAATTATGTAGTAAATCTTTTTAGCTTTCTAATGAATATTTATAATCGAAAATCCAACATGTATAACCCTATGTAAAAGTTGTTCTTCTAAAAGATGTAAGCTTATGCCATTTTTATTTTTATTTTAACTTTATTAATATAAAGTGTCCCTACCACATACAAGTGGCTCCAAGGGGTCCCCAAATTGACCCAAGGATGCTCATGGTCGGTTATGTGTCCACAAATAAGGTTAGGACACGTTTTAGGGTAATTTTGTATTATTATAATATTATTTTTTAACCCTTATTTACCGGATTTACCCTTAACCATGGTAAATAAAATATTTACCACAGTAATTTTTCAAAATGTCTAAAAATAAAAGTTACCTATTTACACAATTTGGACATCCTGATTCTAAATATGGAATCCATTTTTCTAAATTCAAAACACAGAAGTGGCAGAAATTAATTTAAAATTAATTCCCGCTGTCAAAACAAAAAGCGTGTTTTTAAGAGGTAATAACTATCAAAAGATTGACACTTGTTTATGTTCGGTTTAATTGTCAAATTATGTCCAATGACCAAAATTATATTAAATGGTAAAAATATATTATAAATATACTTTACAACCACTCAAATTCACAATTTATCACTATTAATTATTTTGATTAAAAAAGTTGTTTTTAATTAAAATTTAGTAATTTTCACTATTCATCAAAATATGAAAGTTATCCGAAAAGTACCAAAATTTCACCTTAGGCTAAATTCTATATTCCGAATCCAAAAATGAAGTCCATATTAAAATATAAAATATATATAATTTCAAAAAGTAGGTATTACTATTCATAACGGCTAGTTTGATTGGTTACGGTGTGTTAGAACTCGGTGTTGCGTACAACACACGCTAGCGTACCGTGGAAGCTTGGGATGTTTCATTTTAAATTTTTGATGTCCCCATTTAGTCAAAAAGATTAAAATATAGTATCTAAAAAGGGGTCACTATTAAAATTTGGTAAAAGTGCAATACTGAAAATGAATTTGTCTCATAATATGGATTCTAAAATTATAAGGATTATATAAAGTTTAAAATTTAGTTAACACTATTCATAACCTCTTTTGAACAGCTTGTTTGGTAAGTCATGGTGCGATTGAACTTGGTCTTGCGTGTAGTGAAAGTTATTGAATTATTTGAAGAAATAACACACTATAAAATCTTGGGGTGTTACATTCTCCCCTCCTAAAATAAATTGCGTCCTCGCAATTTGAAATTGTTCTTCGAAAATTAAAGGTTGAAAATAGAAAATATCTTTGTGGGAAAACCCACATCGAAAATTGGGTTACTAAAATTTAATCTTAATATGAGGAAAAGAGAAATGAAAGGATCACCACCAAATTATGATCACTATTAGGAGAATATTGGTGGCAATTAGAGACATATAATTGGAGGAAAAACGTAAATATTTATAGGTAGTGATTGAGGTCATCAATCACAAACAAGTATAAAATTGAGGTCCTTAAATTCATCAATCTATGATGATTTGAAATACCATCGGTTCAACAAAACATAGGGTATTAGGATAACACATTTTTGACGTTTCAAAATATCTTAGTTGAAATCCCACATCGAAAAATAAATTAATGAGGCCTCTATTTAAAATAAAGAGTCGAAAGTATGAAGATTACCGAAAATAACACATACTAGGGTTCCATGTAGGAAAATATGGATATGGAAGAAAAATCTAACCATCAATTATCTGATAGAGAGTGGTAGAGAACATGGCTATGAAAAGGCCAACAATCCCAAAGCCATAAATTAGTGATGATTTAAGGTACCATCTAGGAAAACATTTTTGTTCTAAGTTCCTTTTCTTAATGTTGAGGAATTTATTTATGAGATTGGATAAGATCATAAGGAGATATACTTACTTTATAATTAGAGTTTTATCCATTAATAAATTTCTACCACAAACTCATCTTTCACTCTAAAAGATAATAGAATGTAAAAAAATTCTATTTACACTATTCGTATAGGGTTCCAAAATAAAAGAATTTATAATTCATCTAAAAGATCTTTTAATAAAAACTACATTATTTAATCCAGGACATCTCGTGGGCCAGTGGTAGGTGATACACCCTTTTCGCCCTTCGGTTGCGGGTTCAAGTCTCGCAGCCTTGCCGGACGCGACGGGTTGTCGCCCGACCTCCGGGTTGTCCTTTTATGGAAATCCAAAATAATTCAAACTAGAACTATCCAAAATACTTCTATCCAAAATCACAGTCCAACATTTATAAGGAAGGTAAACATAATATAGATCCTTTTTACCCCGTAATAGCATATGAATACCTTCATCATGTATTACCGTATTCCTTATTGATTACATTCATGTTCCTTTATTCCATATAGAATGCTGGATATACTTCATTAATCCAAAAATGTTTTAAACCCCAACAATGATGGAATATACAAATCATTAATCAGCTTCAAGGTAGTCAATAACATCCAATATAATTTATCCAAATCAATCATGTATTATTCTAAAATCACCACCTCGGTATCTGAACCATATTATGGTTTATCTTTCTCTCAACCATATATTTTCCAAACATTTAACCCGCTACTGAGTCACTTTTCTTTGTTCCACACCATCTCAAATCCTTAATGAAATAGTACTGCAGTACAATCCTTATATACTCCATAATTATTATAACAAGTACATTGTTGATACAACACTCAATTGACATAATCAACATAAGAACTCTAATCATTCCTCTTCATCTGTGGTAGTATCATAACTTGATTATTATCCAATAGCATCATTTGCGTCATAGTCTGATGACTGGGACATAGGTTCGTGTAGTGTCCAAACTCCTTGCAAATGAAGCATTGTACATTTGAAACCATTTTCTTACCCTTGCAGTCACGTACTTTGTGCCCTTTTCCTCCACACTTATAACAAACTCCCATTCCTTTCAGGCAAGTTCCAGGGTGTTTCTTTCCACAGTTACCACATATGGGAAAATTCTTCTTTTCCCTCTTCCCTTTATCCATCTTTCTCTCTTCCATCCTTTTCTTCTCTTGCTTCCCTTCAAATCCATAGGACTCAGTAAAATCTTTACTTATCTTATCAACACATGATATTATTTCTTCATATGATGATAATACATGGGAGACTATTTCTCTTATAAATTCTGGCTTAAGACCATGAAAGATATGATCCTTCTTTCTCTTTGGATCATGTGCATTGCTGGAGTTCTCATTCCTTCTACTGGGCGCCATTTCTAAACAATGGCATAAACTAGATCAGTTTATGAATCAAAATACATAATCCCATACTTATAAAACACTTAACATAAATTGAACTATTTATGGATGTAATCCATAATCATAAAAATGTCTCATTTGTGGATGTATATACTCATAAACCCTTCATAATGGTTTGTAAAGAAAATGAGAATTATCCTAAGCATATCCCCCGGGAGTGTCGTAACCAAGAGTGCAGCAAGGCCCGTTGTCGTGCACCAGTTCCCGTTCGAGTCTAGCTCAAAGCGGTGTTTTCGGGTTTTACCCCTAGGTACATCTGTGCCAGAGCCGCCTCTACCTGCTCGTATCCAGACAGGGAATTATTGCTCGGAAAACTCACAAAATCTCTACAATACCAAAATTCTAGGAAGTTCTTCTATACTAATCCTCAAAGTTCATCTTAGGTCTACGTGCTCTAATCAGAGTTTATATAAATCTAGCTTCCAAGGATTGTACTAAACTTCCTCTAATACCAACTGTAACGCCCCGACCATAGTTACCTAGAGTCGGTGCATTACTTCATAACATTGGCATGATCACGAGAAAGATCAAGTCTCGAAAGATCGATTAGTTTAGTAGCCTTGGAATAACTAGATACATCCATAATTTTTTTACATTACATCATAAAAAAAACATCTTGTCTTCATATCGACACTATTAACCCCTCATAATATCCCTGCAAGTCAATCATAATTTACTTCTTCACAACCTGGGAAAAATAAAACATAGAAAAGGGGTGAGCTCAAATGCCCAGTAAGGATAACAATATAGCGGAACATTCAAAATAAGCATAAACATTTCAGGCAATGAATTACTAAAACAAAAGCCTTTTAAACATGAACTTCAACATAGTATGGAAAAAGTAAAATGAAATAATGCCATTTACTTATTCACATGGATATTCTACTAATCGAATAATCACATGCAAAATCAATAACCACTTTCATAATGTTGGAATGCATAATGCCAGACTATCATAACCACATAGCCAAGGCCTCGTGCCAAGACTACAAATAAGATTTTGTCAAGGCCTTGTGCCAAGACACTAGTTTGTCTCATGAGACCTACCGATGCATCGAGGAGCTATAGCGGGCTCCACCCGTCACTTATTAAGTCCAATGCATTCCCATATGAAATGGTTTAAACATAACATAAACATTCGTATTAAAACTAGCATACGAAATGTCAATAATTTCACCATAAACTATGAATGGTATAAAAATAGCACATCCATAGTCAAACATATCACAAAACCTTCAATACAATATAGAAGTTTTGTATCATAATAAATCAACTTCAAATAATCTTAAAATCCGTCAAAGGATGTTGACATAGATGAAATCAAAATTCTTTTTAAAGAAATATCTCCTTTTATTTTGAAATCATTTAAGATCCATATAAAATAAAACATTTTGTTTGAAAATATTCTTATAAGCTTCTAAGTAAAGCTTTGAAGATTTTATAACGGCGTAAAATTACCGCACCCGCCGTATAAGTTAAAAAAAACATTCTTACCTCAATTCTGTCGAAAAGGTTAAAAAGGACCTTGTTTTGAAAACGACGGAAAGATTCCTTTATAAACCTCTTATAAAAAGTCAAACAAGGGTATAAATGACTTTAACCCATATTCTTGTAAATAGTAAAAATGTTTTGAAATACATTTTGAAGAAACATGGATGTGGATGATAAAGAGATCCCAGTAGATTATTATAAATAAACAACCTCGGATAATGAAGAGATTGTGAAATAACCCTTACCTTGTACTTTTCCTTTGTTGGGGTAGGTTAACCTCCTGTATAATGGTGAAAAAATTGTTATTAAATTATACAAGAATCATATATATTAATATGATATCATATATGATCTTTTAACATTGATTTGTTAATAATATCTTAGAATTATCGTCGTTTCGGGTGTTAACTTACTCATTTTATTTATATGTTTTGTTACATAAGACATGGTTGTTGTATCTTATTCATATCCAGAATGATATCTAGTCCTTAAAAATCATTTTTAAATCATCAAATTATAATTATACTTGAATGGTTACGATGGAGAATGAATCTCATCGCGTTCGTGGAGACGGTAGTCCGTACGTACGCACGAGCGACAATATCATTCTTTTGATATTAAAATAATATATAAATGAATGGTATATCATATATACAGAATCATTAACATGTTATATTTATTATTTACATGAGTTACACATCATTTTTATAACCATCTAAATAATATTATATTGAATAACAATTACACCACGACGTGGAGACGGTAAGCCGTACGTACGCACGTATGGTGACATGTTATTCAAAGGGTGGATAGAATACTGAATATGGTTGTACCATACTTATAATAACATCACAGTATATGTGAGATACTGGAGTTATTATTTTAGAATGGTAAGAACAAAGGAAGATGAAGTGGAAGAAGAAATGAACTTAGAAAAGGGTGGTGAAATCATTACCTCTTCTTCGGGTTCTTCCTTTTGATTTGATCAAAAGGGCTCCTTAGGTTGGCTTTCTGATCAAACTAAGGACTCTAGGTTGTAGTGAGGGATGTTGGGAGAGTATTTGGGCAGAGTTTGGCCGAACCAAAAGGCTTTAGAGGTGTGAAGAAATGAGATAGAGGAGTGCCCTTTTATAAGAGGGGTGAGGGGCACCTTCGGAAAAGCTAGAAATATTAATTTATAATAAATTCATATTCGGTTTCTAATGGCTCCAAAGTTGATTATTTAAATTTTAAGGTGGGGATAGGTCGAAAAAAACTCAACCAATAGAAGTTAGACAGGTTTGGGTACTTATATTAACCTTATCTTTAAGTATTAACTCTAAGTTAATTAGTTTCACTTTTACAATGTCTCTTTTTAGTTTTATATAATATGGTTAATAAACATACTATATACATCCAAGCGACCCCCAAGTGGTCCATTAATGATTAACCTATCATGATATAAGTCTCTTGTCCGAAACTTATATTTTTAGGAATTTAATATCAATTAATAATATAATATTTGTTTTAAGAACTCTTTTATGTCAATTTTGACACTATTCAATAGTTGAATTTTTTGAAACTCATAACAGATTGATTACTTCGAACAAAGTAAATACAATAAATCCTAATATATCATAGTATCCTATAAAATTAGTTTAATTCATTAAAAGTTTCATATTATATTTATTTTGGTAATTATAATATCAATTATTTTAATTTTTCACTATTATAGTAATTACCGCATCATCATTGTGTCATAAATAAAATAACTTATTTAATGTCTAAAAATTATAAATAAAATATAATTATGTAGGAAATCTTTTTAGCTTTCTAATAAATATTTATAATCGAAACTCCAACATGTATAACCCTATGTAAAAGTTGTTCTTCTAAAAGATGTAAGCTTATGCCATTTTTATTTTTATTTTAACTTTATTAATATAAAGTGTCCCTACCACATACAAGTGGCTCAAAGGGGTCCCCAAATTGACCCAAGGATGCTCATGGTCGGGTATGTGTCCACCAATAAGGTTAGGACACGTTTTAGGGTAATTTTGTATTATTATAATATTATTTTTTAACCCTTATTTACCGGATTTACCCTTAACCATGGTAAATAAAATATTTACCAGAGTAATTATTCAAAATGTCTAAAAATAAAAGTTACCTATTTACACAATTTTGACATCCTGATTCCAAATATGGAATCCATTTTTCTAAATTCAAAACACAGAAGTGGAAGAAATTAATTTAAAATTAATTCCCGCTGTCAAAACAAAAAGCGTGTTTTTAAGAGGTAATAACTATCAAAAGATTGACACTTGTTTATGTTCGGTTTAATTGTAAAATTATGTCCAATGACCAAAATTATATTAAATGGTAAAAATATATTATAAATATACTTTAAAACCACTCAAATTCACAATTTAACACTATTAATTATTTTGATTAAAAAAGTTGTTTTTAATTAAAATTTAGTAATTTTCACTATTCATCAAAATATGAAAGTTATCCGAAAAGTACCAAAATTTCACCTTAGGCTAAATTCTATATTCCGAATCCAAAAATGAAGTCCATATTAAAATATAAAATATATATAATTTCAAAAAGTAGGTATTACTATTCATAACGGCTAGTTTGATTGGTTACGGTGTGTTAGAACTCGGTGTTGCGTACAACACACGCTAGCGTACCGTGGAAGTTTGGGATGTTTCATTTTAAATTTTTGATGTCCCCATTTAGTCAAAAAGATTAAAATATAGTATCTAAAAAGGGTTCACTATTAAAATTTGGTAAAAGTGCAATACTGAAAATGAATTTGTCTCATAATATGGATTCTAAAATTATAAGGATTATATAAAGTTTAAAATTTAGTTAACACTATTCATAACCTCTTTTGAACAGCTTGTTTGGTAAGTCATGGTGCGATTGAACTTGGTGTTGCGTGTAGTGAAAGTTATTGAATTATTTGAAGAAATAACACACTATAAAATCTTGGGGTGTTACATTCTCCTCTCCTTAAATAAATTGCGTCCTCGCAATTTGAAATTGTTCTTTGAAAATTAAAGGTTGAAAATAGAAAATATCTTTGTTGGAAAACCCACATCGAAAATTGGGTTACTAAAATTTAATCTTAATATGAGGAAAAGAGAAATGAAAGGATCACCACCAAATTATGATCTCTATTAGGAGAATATTGGTGGAAATTAGAGACATATAATTGGAGGAAAAACGTAAATATTTATAGGTAGTGATTGAGGTCATCAATCACAAACAAGTATAAAATTGAGGTCCTTAAATTCATCAATCTATGATGATTTGAAATACCATCGGTTCAACAAAACATAGGGTATTAGGATAACACATTTTTGACGTTTCAAAATATCTTAGTTGAAATCCCACATCGAAAAATGAATTAATGAGGCCTCTATTTAAAATAAAGAGTCGAAAGCATGAAGATTACCGAAAATAACACATACTAGGGTTCCATGTAGGAAAATATGGATATGGAAGAAAAATCTGACCATCAATTATCTGATGGAGAGTGGTAGAGAACATGGCTATGAAAAGGCCAACAATCCCAAAGCCATAAATTAGTGATGATTTAAGGTACCATCTAGGAAAACATTTTTGTTCTAAGTTCCTTTTCTTAATGTTGAGGAATTTATTTATGAGATTGGATAAGATCATAAGGAGATATACTTACTTTATAATTAGAGTTTTATCCATTAATAAATTTCTACCACAAACTCATCTTTCACTCTAAAAGATAATAGAATGTAAAAAAATTCTATTTACACTATTCGTATAGGGTTCCAAAATAAACGAATTTATAATTCATCTAAAAGATCTTTTAATAAAAACTACATTATTTAATCCAGGACATCTCGTGGGCCAGTGGTAGGTGATACACCATTGTCGCCCTTCGGTTGCGGGTTCAAGTCTCGCAGCCTTGCCGGACGCGACGGGTTGCCGTCCGACCTCCGGGTTGTCCTTTTATGGAAATCCAAAATAATTCAAACTAGAACTATCCAAAATACTTCTATCCAAACTCACAGTCCAACATTTATAATGAAGGTAAACATAATATAGATCCTTTTTACCCCGTAATAGCATATGAATACCTTCATCATGTATTACCGTATTCCTTATTGATTACATTCATGTTCCTTTATTCCATATAGAATGCTGGATATACTTCATTAATCCAAAAATGTTTTAAACCCCAACAATGATGGAATATACAAATCATTAATCAGCTTCAAGGTAGTCAATAATATCCAATATAATTTATCCAAATCAATCATGTATTATTCTAAAATCACCACCTCGGTATCTGAACCATATTATGATTTATCTTTCTCTCAACCATATATTTTCCAAACATTTAACCTGCTACTGAGTCACTTTTCTTTGTTCCACACCATCTCAAATCCTTAATGAAATAGTACTGCAGTACAATCCTTATATACTCCATAATTATTATAACAAGTACATTGTTGATACAACACTCAATTGACATAATCAACATAAGAACTCTAATCATTCCTCTTCATCTGTGGTAGTATCATAACTTGATTATTATCCAATAGCATCATTTGTGTCATAGTCTGATGACTGGGACATAGGTTCGTGTAGTGTCCAAACTCCTTGCAAATGAAGCATTGTACATTTGAAACCATTTTCTTACCCTTGCAGTCACGTACTTTGTGCCCTTTTCCTCCACACTTATAACAAACTCCCATTCCTTTCAGGCAAGTTCCAGGGTGTTTCTTTCCACAGTTACCACATATGGGAAAATTCTTCTTTTCCCTCTTCCCTTTATCCATCTTTCTCTCTTCCATCCTTTTCTTCTCTTGCTTCCCTTCAAATCCATAGTACTCAGTAAAATCTTTACTTATCTTATCAACACATGATATTATTTCTTCATATGATGATAATACATGGGAGACTATTTCTCTTATAAATTCTAGCTTAAGACCATGAAAGATATGATCCTTCTTTCTCTTTGGATCATGTGCATTGCTGGAGTTCTCATTCCTTCTACTGGGCGCCATTTCTAAACAATGGCATAAACTAGATCAGTTTATGAATCAAAATACATAATCCCATACTTATAAAACACTTAACATAAATTGAACTATTTATGGATATAATCCATAATCATAAAAATGTCTCATTTGTGGATGTATATACTCATAAACCCTTCATAATGGTTTGTAAAGAAAATGAGAATTATCCTAAGCATATCCCCCGGGAGTGTCGTAACCAAGAGTGCAGCAAGGCCCGTTGTCGTGCACCAGTTCCCGTTCGAGTCTAGCTCAAAGCGGTGTTTTCGGGTTTTACCCCTAGGTACATCTGTGCCAGAGCCGCCTCTACCTGCTCGTATCCAGACAGGGATGTATTGCTCGGAAAACTCACAAAATCTCTACAATACCAAAATTCTAGGAAGTTCTTCTATACTAATCCTCAAAGTTCATCTTAGGTCTACGTGCTCTAATCAGAGTTTATCTAAATCTAGCTTCCAAGGTTTGTACTAAACTTCCTCTGAAACCAACTGTAACGCCCCGACCCTAGTTACCTAGAGTCGGTGCATTACTTCGTAACATTGGTATGATCACGAGAAAGATCAAGTCTCGAAAGATCGATTAGTTTAGTAGCCTTGGAATAACTAGATACATCCATAATTTTTTACATTACATCATAAAAAAACATCTTGTCTTCATATCCACACTATTAACCCCTCATAATATCCCTGCAAGTCAATCATAATTTACTTCTTCACTACCTGGGAAAAATAAAACATAGAAAAGGGGTGAGCTCAAATGCCCAGTAAGGATAACAATATAGCGGAACATTCAAAATAAGCATAAACATTTAAGGAAATGAATTACTAAAACAAAAGCCTTTTAAACATGAACTTCAACATAGTATGGCAAAAGTAAAATGAAATAATGCAATTTACTTATTCACATGGATATTCTACTAATCGAATAATCACATGCAAAATCAATAACCACTTTCATAATGTTGGAATGCATAATGCCAGACTATCATAACCACATAGCCAAGGCCTCGTGCCAAGACTACAAATAAGATTTTGTCAAGGCCTTGTGCCAAGACACTAGTTTGTCTCATGAGACCTACCGATGCATCGAGGAGCTATAGCGGGCTCCACCCGTCACTTATTAAGTCCAATGCATTCCCATATGAAAAGGTTTAAACATAACATAAACATTCGTATTAAAACTAGCATACGAAATGTCAATAATTTCACCATAAACTATGAATGGTATAAAAATAGCACATCCATAGTCAAACATATCACAAAACCTTCAATACAATATAGAAGGTTTGTATCATAATAAATCAACTTCAAATAATCTTAAAATCCGTCAAAGGATGTTGACATAGATGAAATCAAAATTCTTTTTAAAGAAATATCTCCTTTTATTTTGAAATCATTTAAGATCCATATAAAATAAAACATTTTCTTTGAAAATATTCTTATAAGCTTCTAAGTAAAGCTTTGAAGATTTTATAACGGCGTAAAATTACCGCACCCGCCGTATAAGTTAAAAAAAACATTCTTACCTCAATTCTGTCGAAAAGGTTAAAAAGGACATTGTTTTGAAAACGACGGAAAGATTCCTTTATAAACCTCTTATAAAAAGTCAAACAAGGGTATAAATGACTTTAACCCATATTCTTGTAAATAGTAAAAATGTTTTGAAATACATTTTGAAGAAACGTGGATGTGGATGATAAAGAGATCCCAGTAGATTATTATAAATAAACAACCTCGGATAATGAAGAGATTGTGAAATAACCCTTACCTTGTACTTTTACTTTGTTGGGGTAGGTTAAACTCCTGTATAATGGTGAAATAATTGTTATTAAATTATACAAGAATCATATATATTAATATGATATCATATATGATCTTTTAACATTGATTTGTTAATAATATCTTAGAATTATCGTCGTTTCGGGTGTTAACTTACTCATTTTATTTATATGTTTTGTTATATAAGCCATGGTTGTTGTATCTTATTCATATCCAGAATGATATCTAGTCCTTAAAAATCATTTTTAAATCATCAAATGATAATTATACTTGAATGGTTACGATGGAGAATGAATCTCATCGCGTTCGTGGAGACGGTAGTCCGTACGTACGCACGAGCGACAATATCATTCTTTTGATATTAAAATAATATATAAATGAATGGTATATCATATATACAGAATCATTAACATGTTATATTTATTATTTACATGAGTTACACATCATTATTATAACCATCCAAATAATATTATATTGAATAACAATTACACCACGACGTGGAGACGGTAAGTCGTACGTACGCACGTATGGTGACATGTTATTCAAAGGGTGGATAGAATACTGAATATGGTTGTACCATACTTATAATAACATCACAGTATATGTGAGATACTGGAGTTATTATTTTAGAATGGTAAGAACAAAGTAAGAAGGAGTGGAAGAAGAAATGAACTTAGAAAAGGGTGGTGAAATCATTACCTCTTCTTCGGGTTCTTCCTTTTGATTTGATCAAAAGGGCTCCTTAGGTTGGATTTCTGATCAAACTAAGGTCTCTAGGTTGTAGTGAGGGATGTTGGGAGAGTATTTGGGCAGAGTTTGGCCGAACCAAAAGTCTTTAGAGGTGTGAAGAAATGAGAAGGAGGAGTGCCCTTTTATAAGAAGGGTGAGGGGCACCTTTGGAAAAGCTAGAAATATTAATTTATAATAAATTCATATTCGGTTTCTAATGGCTCCAAAGTTGATTATTTAAATGTTAAGGTGGGGATAGGTTGAAAAAAACTCAACCAATAGAAGTTAGACAGGTTTGGGTACTTATATTAACCTTATATTTAAGTATTAACTCTAAGTTAATTAGTTTCAGTTTTACAATGTCTCTTTGTAGTTTTATATAATATGGTTAATAAATTACTATATACATACAAGAGACCCCCAAGTGGTCCATTAATGATTAACCTATCATGATATAAGTCTCTTGGCCGAACCTTAGATTTTTAGGAATTTAATATCAATTAATAATATAATATTTGTTTTAAGAACTCTTTTATGTCAATTTTGACACTATTCAATAGTTGATTTTTTTGAAACTCATAACAGATTGATTACTTCGAAGAAAGTCAATACAATCAATCATAATATATCATATTATCCTATAAAATTAGTTTAATTCATTAAAAGTTTCATATTATATTAATTTTGGTAATTATAATATCAATTATTTTAATTTTTCACTATTATAGTAATTACCGCATCATCATTGTGTCATAAATAAAATAACTTATTTAATGTCTAAAAATTATAAATAAAATATCATTATGTAGGAAATCGTTTTATCTTTCTAATGAATATTTATAATCGAAAATCCAACATGTATAACCCTATGTAAAAGTTGTTCTTCTAAAAGATGTAAGCTTATGCCATTTTTATTTTTATTTTAACTTTATTAATATAAACTGTCCCTACCACATACAAGTGGCTCCAAGGGGTCCCCAAATTGACCCAAGGATGCTCATGGTCGGGTATGTGTCCACCAATAAGGTTAGGGCACGTTTTAGGGTAATGTTTTATTATTATAATATTATTTTTTAACCCTTATTTACCGGATTTACCCTTAACCATGGTAAATAAAATATTTACCACAGTAATTATTCAAAATGTCTAAAAATAAAAGTTACCTATTTACACAATTTTGACATCCTGATTCCAAATATGGAATCCATTTTTCTAAATTCAAAACACAGAAGTGGCAGAAATTAATTTAAAATTAATTCCCGCTGTCAAAACAAAAAGCGTGTTTTTAAGAGGTAATAACTATCAAAAGATTGACACTTGTTTATGTTCGGTTTAATTGTAAAATTATGTCCAATGACCAAAATTATATTAAACGGTAAAAATATATTATAAATACACTTTAAAACCACTCAAATTCACAATTTATCACTATTAATTATTTTGATTAAAAAAGTTGTTTTTAATTAAAATTTAGTAATTTTCACTATTCATAAAAATATGAAAGTTATCCGAAAAGTACCAAAATTTCACCTTAGGCTAAATTCGATATTCCGAATCCAAAAATGAAGTCCATATTAAAATATAAAATATATATAATTTCAAAAAGTAGGTATTACTATTCATAACGGCTAGTTTGATTGGTTACGGTGTGTTAGAACTCGGTGTTGCGTACAACACACGCTAGCGTACCGTGGAAGCTTGGGATGTTTCATTTTAAATTTTTGATGTCCCCATTTAGTCAAAAAGATTAAAATATAGTATCTAAAAAGGGTTCACTATTAAAATTTGGTAAAAGTGCAATACTGAAAATGAATTTGTCTCATAATATGGATTCTAAAATTATAAGGATTATATAAAGTTTAAAATTTAGTTAACACTATTCATAACCTCTTTTGAACAGCTTGTTTGGTAAGTCATGGTGCGATTGAACTTGGTGTTGCGTGTAGTGAAAGTTATTGAATTATTTGAAGAAATAACACACTATAAAATCTTGGGGTGTTACACCAAATGACCCCAAATAGATTTATAAGAATTAATATATTAATAATAATTTCCATAATATTATTATTATCATTTAATTTAAATTCTTCTTTATTAGACCCTATAAATACCCCATTACATATCATTTAATAAACTTTTCCACCAACATATTTAATAAATAACTTCTCCAACTCATCATTAATTAATTAAATTCTCCAAAAAAAATTAATTAAATTAAACACTCATTTTCAGTTAAATATCTAAATTTATCCTAACCTAGAATTTAATTAGATAAAACCTCAACTCCACATTTATTCCTCATTTAATTAATTTACATTTACCTATATTTAATTAAAGAAAACTAAAACTGATTATCATTTAATTAAATTAAGTCAATATTGATTTAATTAAATAAAATATTATTTCTCATCAATTAATAAAATTCTTTTTAACCATTATTTTTTTTAATAAAACCTTCTATATCATGACATTTAATTATATTCCACTTAAACCCAAATTTAATTAAATAATTGTATCCCCAAACTGAAATCTGGGTATGATGCATATTTTTCCTTACACAGTTTGGAAAACTATGGGCCAACCATTAGAAACCTCCTATCTAATGAAGCCAACTCGCACAGTTTATCCTGCATAGTTTTCTTAATTGTGCGTAGACCATACACACGTCACTGTTTAAGACACTCACCTCAAACGGTTTTTCCGGCATGGTTTTCCTAACCATGCAAAGACTGTGCGAGCATCTCTATCTCACAAAGTTAATCCACACAGTTTCCTGTTGTAGCCTCACAGTTTTAATAGGCCATGCACAAATCCTACACTCTCTATAGTCCTTAAAAGATGAGTTTCTGGGTTAGTTTCTCCTGAAACCCATTGATCCACCCGATAAACTCCCCGATCCTTTACTCTTTCCTAATATAAAAAATTTAAATGATACTAACTTAGATAAAATCAAATGAAATATTGGTTTTAATACCGACCCATTCAATAATTGAAAAACATAAAAAAAAATTCTTAATTTAACTTAGTTAAAAAAACACATGACTTGACATTCTCTTACTGAGCATATGAACTCACTCGTTGTAATGATTCCATACCTCAGTCATAAAGAATGGTTTTATGTATGATAAGTCTCAGAATAGTGCTATATATAAAAACATAGTGGGAGAAGATGTAGATCACCTATTAACTAGTTGTGTATGTGTCTATGTTTCCAATGGAAATAGACATAAATGATTTCGGAATGTATTGTTATGTTATGTATTGAATATTAATCTATTAAAATGATATATATATTATAAGGACCCAGCCTTAAAACTTACTTAATCTTGAGTTATTACAAGATTACACATTGAGGATATTTTTGGGTTTAGAGTTTTAGAGAATTAGATCATAAAACTTGAATTACATTCCACATATAAACAAAGTGGTTACATAAAGATAGTATTCTTCTTTCCCATCAATGGAAACATATTTAAAATAAAACATGGATTCTTTCTTGACACTTCCCTGACACTATAATCATATCATGTACCTTTCCCTTGACCTGTGAAAAACATTTCAAAAAACTTGGGATGAGCATAAAAAGCTCAGTAAGGGATATAAAAATATGGAAAGGAAACATGGGTACATATATACATAAGAATGAAATCATACATTACCCATAAAACATAAGCACTTTAACATACCTCATCAAATCAGGAATAAATCATAGAAATCATAAGACATAAAGGTAACTTGAGGCATTCATAACTTTCTTACGTAGGGAGTAACCCTCTTGGTTACGTGTGGAATACCCACCATAGTATATTCCCTAAATCTTTTCGGAGAAACCTTAATGTTTCAATCCTTCACATTACTCAATGCATTGGAGAGCTATATCAGGCTCACCCGCCCTTATTTTATCACAGAACCACCCGTCTTCATAATAATGCCCAAGAACCCCAACATAATTGTATCACATAAAACATGTATAAAGGAAACATAACATTTCCACATTTCAATCACAAGATATAAATACAAAACATTGATGTAAAAACATTCTGAAAACCATTTTCAATACCAAAATAAAAGAAAAGTAAAACATGGTATTTTTTTTAACAAAAAGGTATGGCTTGTAGAGGCATCCGAAACTCAAATAATGGTTACGGCGGTGGAGAAGTCATTGTCGCCGCATACGTACGACAAAAACATTCCCTTGTTTCATTTAGTAAACGCTTCATATAAAGAATATTCCTTTTGGACAAGCATAAAATTCAAAGGGTTTTATACACCGTATAAAAGAATGTTGTGTATAAAATAAAATATGCCTCAATGAAATGAGATTGAGACGAAGTCCCATACCTCGGGTCCGACTTGACTCGATCGTTCTTTAATGTCCTAAATAATAAACTTGAGTTAATTTATACATTCTTAAGAACCTTTTTCAAGTTCATTATTTATTTTATATCACTTATTGCCATGTCATGAACACTATGTAATTATTTATGTTAATAACGGTCGTTTTAACGATCATTGGTACTTGAGTCATAATAAACCCTTTATAATTACAAGTTATTCATGTATCCATTATATCCAGAATTATAATAATGATGTATATATCATATATATCGTATATATCCAGTATATACATGCATTTATAATATTACATAATCATTTAGAGGTAAGAAATGAAATGCACCGTTCATGGAGACGGTAAGCCGTACGTACGCATGAACGCTACTTTCATTTCTATTTCATATTTTTTATGGAATGGAATCATAATTATATAAAGATATATTATAATTCCAGTATAATATCATATATAGTAACATTAATTAAATCCTTTATACTTCCCACATATGGCATTATCGAAATTAAATCACTTTGAGGGGGCGGTAGTCCGCATTTCCTTAAATGAAGATATCACGTTTACCCATAATGGAAACCAAAAAGGTATGCCCAAAATGAAAAATACAGAAGCTTAAGGAAAACATAAAATATTATATATCATATATAAATATAGTGACATCTTAATGGCCACCTTTTAAGGAGTTAAAGGAATGTTGAACAATCATCGTTTCGGGAGGCATAAATTCACCATCCACGGAAACAGTATGTTCTTTAACCATTAGATGTAGGTTTGTGTAAGTGTAGCTTGAATAATTCTAATAAAAACATACTAGTATATTGAAGATACTATAGTTGTTACAAAATAAATAAATAAAAAGAGTTTAGGGGGTTGGAGAAGCAAAATAAAACAAAAGGACTCATTTGAAGACATTACCTTAAAATCGGGTAACTCCCTTTGGTTTGAGCTCAAAGGCTTCCTTGGGAAGACTTATTACCAAAGTGAGGCTTCAAGGAGTAATAGAGGGAAGTGTAGAGACAAAATTGGCATGGGTTGGTAGAGCCAAAGGCTTTTAAAGTGTGGGTAAGGAGGTAGAGGTGGGGTCCTTTTATAAGAGGAGAGGAGGGGTACTCTTGGAAAGTAAAGAAATAGTACATTATTTGAATATGAGTTTCGGATTTAAATGGTCCCACATTGATATAATTCGAAGATAAGGTGATAGGGGTTCGAAATATACCAACCCAATAGGTTTTGGACATGTTTAGTTCATAGCTTTTACATTATCTTCTCATTTTATTTAAATCCTTTATTAATGAGGTAATCGCTGCATCATCATGATGTCATAAATAATTTAAGTTATTTAAAGTATAAAAATTATAAAAATATACTATGATGTATGAAATAGTTTTAGATTTCCAATGAATATTTATAGTCAAACATCTGACTTGTATAAACTCATTTAAAAATTGTTTTCGTAAAACATATTATGTTTGTGTCATTTTTACTTTTTCATTAAATAAGAAGTTATTTATGTCATTTCCCAACCAAAGTGGATCCATGGGGTCCCCAGGTTGACCCATGTATTGTATTGGTCGTCCATGACACATCCAATGAGGGTAGGACATGTTTCAAGCTCATCTCATACTATTAAAACATTATTTTTACCTTAAACTACACTAATTACCACTAATCGCGATTAAAAACCTAAAAGTTACTATTCACCAAAAAATTATTTTAATCTCATTGAACCCCATTTTACTTCTTAATGAAAACCATGTATGTCAGATTTTTGAAAATCGAATCACAGAGGTGTTAAATTTTCATTTAAAGGAAAAATCACTTTCTTTAACTACCACTTAGTGGTTTCACTATTCATCAAAAATTGAAGTTTTTCAGAAAGATACCAAAACTTAACCCAAAGCTATATTTGATATTCTGAATTCAAAAATGATTTCTATTTTACAAAATTCAAATCATATAAGTTACATTAATTAATTTAATAATTAATTTCCACTGTCATGACAAATAGCTTGTTTTTATGAAATATTAAGTTTCAAAAGATTGACACCAGTTTAAGTCCAATTTCAAAGTGAAATTGATTCCAATGACCACTATTGGATTAAATGGTAAAAATATATTCTAAGTTCACTTTAAAACAAAATCAAAAGTTAATATAATCATATAAATAAATTAGATTAAAAAGCAGTTTTGATGTAAAATGCAGTATTTTTCACTATTCATTAAAAAAATGAACATTGTCAGAAAAATACCAAAAATTCAAATAAAGTAAATTATGATGTCCCAATCATAAAGAATAAGTTTATTTTGACAAACAATGCTTATAAAATTGTCAAAAGATACATTTAAAAATGGTTTTCCACCAAAAGGCAGTAAAATAATCTTTTAAAAAATATTAGTGTATTCCATGCTTAAGATTGGATTTATTTTCATTTTAAGACTCTAAAACACTATCTAATTCATTAATAGACATAGATAAAAATATCTATTATTCATTAATTACTTGGTATGTTACATCCTTCCCCCTTTAGAAAATTGCATTCCCGCAATTTATTTACTTATCGAACAAATGGGGGTACTTATCCCTCATTGCATTTTCATATTCCCAAGTTGCCTCTTCCATCATGTGGTTTTTCCACAAAACCTTTACCTGAATAATCACCTTATTTAGTAACACTTGCTCCCTGTGGTCAAGAATCTCGACCAGTTGTTCCTCATAAGATAGGTTCTCTTCCACCTAAACTACCTATGGACTCAAAACATGAGATGGATCTGACATATACTTTCTCAACATCGAAACGTGAAAAACATTGTGTACCTGAGATAAAATCAGAGGTAAAGCCACTCAGTAAGCAACTGATCCAACTTTCTCTAGAATTTCATATGGTCCAATAAACCTTGGACTCAGCTTTCCTTTCTTACCAAATCTCATCACACTTTTCCAAGGAGAAACCTTGAGAAAAACATGATCACCTACCTCGAAAGATAGATCCTTCCTCCGGTTATCCACATAACTCTTCTGCCTGCTCTGAGCTATTCTCATGTGCTTCTGAATCAGCTGAACTTTTTCTGCCATCTCTTCTACCAATTCTGCTCCCATCAACTTCCTTTCACCCACTTAATCCCAGAAAGCTGGAGTTCGACACTGCTTCCCATATAACTCCTCAAATGGTTCCATATGTATACTGTAATGAAAACTATTATTATCTGAAAATTCAACCAAAGAAAGATGTTGGTCCCAAATTCCCGGATAATCCATAGAGCAAAAACGTATCATATCCTCCAATGTCTGTATTGTTCGTTCTGACTGCCCATCTGATTGAGGATGAAAAGTTGTACTAAAATTTAATTCAATACCCAATGACTTTTGAAGGCCTTTCCAAAAGTTATAAGTGAACCTGGGATCACAGTCAGATACAATGGAGAGAGGAACTCCATGTAACCTGACTATCTCTTCAAGATACAAACAGGAAATTTGATCTAGGGATAAATTATCTCATATAGCAAGGAAATGAGCAGATTTGGTCAAGCGATCAACAATAACCCAGATTGCATTATTACCTCGAGATCTCTTCGGTAATCCCACAATAAAGTCTATGGATATATTCTACCATTTCCACTCTGGCACTGGTAACGGCTGAAGCATCCCTTTCGGTAACTGCCTCTCTGCTTTAACCTGCTGACAAGTCAAACACTTCACAGTAAAATCAACAATATCTCTTTTCATTCCATCCCACCAGTAATACTCCCGAAGATCTCTATACATCTTAGTACTGCCTGGAAGAACTGAAAACGGAGAACTATGAGCTTCACATAACAACTCTCTCTTCAACTGTGAATCAAAAGGCACACACAATCTCTTCCCAAATCTCAAAACGCAGTCATTATCAATGTTGAATTCAGGTAACATAACTTTCTGAACCAGCTCTACCTTTTTCTGCAACTCACTATCTTGCTTCTGTGCTTTCTTGATTCTAACTGATAGAGATGATCTCACTGATACCTGAAACAAAACAGAAGAACTTCCTGCACCAACAACTTCTATGCCAAATTTCATCAAATAATTAACCAAAGGATCACGTTCCAAATGCAACATTGCTAATGAAGCATTACTTTTTTGACTCAAAGCATCAGCCACTTTATTTGCTTTTCCCAGATGGTAATGAATTGTACAATCATAATCCTTGATTAATTCCATCCATCTCCTCTGTCTCATGTTTAACTCTTTCTCAGTGAATATATACTTTAAACTTTTGTGATCAGTATATATTTCACACTTTACTCCATACAAATGATTCCTCCAAATTTTTAAAGAAAAAACAACAGAAGCTAATTCCAAATCATGTGTAGGGTAAATTACCTCATGAGTTTTCAATTAACATGAAGCATAAGCAATTACCTGATCATTCTGCATTACGACGCAGCCAAGTCCTTTCAATGAAGCATCACTGTATATAGAAAACTCACCATTCCTAGAAGGAAGTGCCAAAACTGGAGCATTCACCAATCTTCTTTTCAACTCCTGAAAACAATCATCACATTCTTTTTTCTAGATAAACTTTACACCCTTCCGAGTTAGCCTCGACATTGGACTAGATAACCGTGAAAAATTTCTAACAAACCTTCGGTAATAGCCTACCAAACCAAGGAAGCTACAAATCTCTGTTACATTTGTGCTTCTTGGCCATTCATCAACAACCTTTGTTTTTGCAGGATCAACAGTTATCCCATCTTTAGAAACAATGTGACCAAGGAAAGAAATTTGTTGCAACCAAAACTCACACTTACTGAATTTTCCATACAGTTTCTTTTCTTTTAAGGATTGCAAGATAAACCTTAAATGTCTTTCATGCTCCTATTTACATTCAGAAAAAACCAAAATATCATCAGTGAAAACCACCAAAAACTTATCCAAGAATTTATATAAAATTCTATTCATTAAGTCCATGAATACAACAGGTGCATTGGTTAGCTGAAAAGGCATTACTACAAAATCATAATGGTCATATCTTGTATGAAACGCAGTCTTCGGAACATCTTCTTCCTTTACCTTCAGCTGATGGTACCACGATCTCAAGTCAATCTTTGAAAAATACTGAGCCCCCTGGAGCTGATCAAACAAATCATCAATATGAGGCAAATGATATTTTTTCTTAACAGTGATGTTATTCAAGGCTCTATAATCAAAGCAAAGTCTCTTTGAACCATATTTCTTTTTAACAAATAAAATAGGAGCACCCCATGGTGATGTGCTAGGTCGAATGAAACCTTTTTCTAATAAATCTTGCAATTTCTACTTCAACTCTAAAAGTTCAATTTGAGCCATTCGATAAGGGGGTTTTGAAATTGGTTTAGCATCCGGAACTAAGTCAATAGTAAACTCAACTTCCCAATCTGGTATTATTCCAGGCAATTCATTAGGAAAAACATCAGGATACTCATTTACCACTGGCACATCATTAATCTGAACAGTTCCATTATTTTCAACGATGTGTGCAAGGTAACATTCATTTACATCTTTTACAAGTTTCTTGGCCTCTTGATAAGTTATCAAAATTAAGGGTTCATTATTGTACACAAACTGAAAGTATTTATGAAAAGAAACTTCTTTATCTCTACAGTCAATCTTAGCATGGTAAATAGAGGGCCAATCCATACCCAGAATAACATCATACTCTACTAGAGGTAGAACAAAAAGGTTTGCAAGTAGGTTCTTTCCACAGATAAGGATAGGAAGATTCTTATAAATTATTTTTGCCTCAACATTTCCCCCATGTGTTTTTACCACAAGTTCATGAGTCATTTCTTGAGATGGTATTCCCATTTTACTAGAACAGGTTTCAGAGATGAATGAATGTGTATACCTTGTATCAAACAACACACTGGCATAATCTTGAAAAACAAACAAAGTATCTGATACAACTTCATTTGATGGACCGACATCTGCTGAAGTAGTTTCAAAGTATTTCACCACCCCTTTCTGCTTGAAGTCTAACTGCTTCCCATCACTCAAGCTCTTTGTCGGACACTCGTTTGCATAGTGACCCATCTCATTGCACTTAAAACATTTCACTATCTATAAATCAAATTTTGTCTTACCTTCACCTTGATCTTTTTCAGTGCAATCACGAGCCTTATGTCCCATCTTACAACATCAGTAGCACTTTCCAGAATTCAGAAGACATTCCCCAGCATGCCTTTTGCCACATTTATCACAAACTAGAAACTTAGTTTTCTTACCATCAGACTTTTTTGAAGAATTCTTTCCTTTCTCCTGCCACCTCGGTCTCTTCTTCTACTGGTTGTTATAGAACACTTGATCATCGGCAAACTCCATTTCCACCTTCTCAGCACATCGAACAAGCTTTTCATAACTTTTAAACTCACAAGATGCTAATGCCCTTCAATATTTTGGATTTAATCTTGAGTAAAAATGATTGATTTTGCTATCAAGCTCTCGGATAAAATTTGGAGCATACCTTGCCAATCGAGTGAACCTTTCTTCATAGGTAGCCACTAAGTCTTCCTCTTGCCTCAATTCCAAGAATTGATTTTCCATCCTAAGTCGAACAGCTTTAGGAAAATACTTTTCAAGAAACATACCTTTGAATTCATCCCAGTCGAGAGCATCAATCTCATCAGCGTCCCTGATATTTTTAACTATTGACCACCACTGATCTGCTTCACCCTCCAAACGATAAATAACAAGACTAAGCTTTTGATTGTCTGAACACCCCATGACATCGAAAATATTCTCCAGTGCTTTAATCCACCCTTCAGCTAGCACAGGGTCAGATGATCCTTTGAATGATGGGGGATGTTGCCTCATGAAATGTTCCACCACTGACATGTTCCTCTGCGGTTGATTTGGCTGATCTCATGTATGGATACCACCGCCATTTATCACTTGAGTCAACTGCACCATTACTGCAACAAACTGTTCAGTTCCAATTCCGACCATCTCGGGATGCTGATTCGGAATGTTATTTCCTTCTGCATGCCTTCCTAGCATTGCTTCCCTGTTTCCTCTACGGAAAATCATTCTGAACAAACATGTCTTAGATTAACCAACATGGTAATCTTCAAATGCAATATCATTTCAAAAAAAAATATTTTTGGATAATCATTTAATATAATTCTAACTCCTAAAGTTTTATAAACCTCCCTTTGATACCAACTATAAGGCCCCAGCATTAAACCTTACTTAATCTTGAGTTATTACAAGATTACACATTGAGGATATTTTCGGGTTTAGAGTTTTATAGAATTAGATCATAAAACATGCATTACATTCCACATATAAACAAAGTGGTAACATAAAGATAGTATTCTTCTTCCCAATCAATGGAAACATATTTAAAATAAAACATGGATTCTTTCTTGACACTTCCTTGACAATGTCATCATATCATGTACCTTTCCCTTGACCTGTGAAAAAAATTTCAAAAAACTTGGGATGGGCATAAAAAGCTCAGTAAGGGATATAAAAATATGGAAAGGAAACATGGGTACATATATACATAAGAATGAAATCATAATTTACCCATAAAACATAAGAACTTTAACATACCTCATCAAATCATTAATAAATCATAGAAATCATAAGACATAAAGGTAACTTGAGGCATTCATAACTTTCTTATGTAGGTAGAAACCCTCTTGGTTACGTTTGGAATACCCACCATAGTATATTATCTAAATATCTTCGGAGAAACATTAAGGTTTCACTCCTTCTCGTTACCCAATGCATTGGAGAGCTATATCAGGCTCACCCGCCCTTAGTTTATTACGAAACCACCTGTCTTCATAATAATGACCAAGAACCTCAACATAATCGTCTCACATAAAACATGCATAAAGGAAACATAGCATTTACACCTTTCAATCACAAGATATCAATACAACACATTGATATAAAAACATTATGAACACCATTTTCAATACCAAAATAAAATAAAAGTAAAACATGGTATGTATTTTTCTTTTAAAAAAAAGGTATGGCTTGTAGAGGAATCTGAAACTCAAATAATGGTCACGGCAGTGGAGAAGTTGTTGTCGCCGCATACGTACGAAAAAGCATTCCA
The DNA here is from genome assembly GCA_963277665.1 of Viscum album. Lineage (NCBI taxonomy): Eukaryota > Viridiplantae > Streptophyta > Magnoliopsida > Santalales > Viscaceae > Viscum > Viscum album. Next base: position 47,124,515 of record OY728156.1, read on the forward strand.
TTTTGTCGTTTAGTAAACGCTTCATATAAAAAAATATTCCTTTTGGATAAACTTAAAAGTCAAAGGGGTTTATACACCATATAAAATAAAGTTGTGTATAAAATAAAATATGCCACAATAAAAGAAGATTGAGATGAAGTCCCATACCTCGGGTCCGACTTGACTCGATCGTTCTTTAATATCCTGAATAATAAACTTGAGTTAATTTATACTTTCTTAAGAACCGTTTTCAACTTCATTATTCCTTTTATATCACTTATTTCCATGTCATTAACAGTATGTAATTATTTAAGTTAATAACGGTCGTTTTAACGGTCATTGGTACTTGAGTCAAAATAAACCCTTTATAATTACAAGTTGTTCATGTATCCATTATATCCAGAATTATAATCATGATGTATATATCATATATATCTTATATATCAAGTATATATGTGCATTTATAATATTACATAATAATTTAGATTTAAGAAATGAAATGCACCATTCATGGAGACGGTAAGCCGTACGTACGCATGAACGCTACTTTCATTTCTATTTCGTATTTTTTTATGGAATATAATCATAATTATATAAAGATATATTATAATTCCAGTATAATATCATATATAATACCATTAATTAAATCCTTTATACATCCCACATATGGAATTAACGAAATCAAATCACTTTGATGGGGCGGAGTCCGCACTTCCTTAAATGAAGATATCGCGTTTACCCATAATGGAAACCATAAAGGTATGCCCAAAATTAAAAATACAGAAGCTTAAGGAAAACATAAACATATTATATATCATATATAAATATAGTTACATCGTAATGGCCACCTTTGAAGGTGTTAAAGGAATGTTGAACAATCATCGTTTCGAGAGGCATAAATTCACCATCCACGGAAACTGTATGTTCTTTAACCCTTAGATGTAGGTGTGTGTAAGTGTAGCTTGAATCCATCTTATAACAACCTCCTAGTATATTGAACATACCGGATTTTTTACAAAAGAAATAAATAAAAAGAGTTTAGGGGGTTGGAGAAGCAAAATAAAACAAAAGGACTCAAGTGAAGACATTACCTAAGAATCGGGTAACTTCCTTTGGTTTGAGCTCAAAGGCTTCCTTGGGAAGACTTCTTCCCAAATTGAGGCTTCAAAGAGTATGAGAGGGAATTGTAGAGACAAAATGGGCAGGGGTTGGCCGAGATAAAGGCTTTGGAAGTGTGGGTAAGGAGGTAGAGGTGGGGGCCTTTTATAAGAGTAGGGGAGGGGCACTCTTGGAAAGTAAAGAAATATTACTTTATTTGAAAATGAGTTCGGATTTAAATGGTCCCACATTGATTTAATTCTAGGATAAGGTGATAATGGTTGGAAATATACCCACCCAATAGGTTTTGGGCATGTGTAGGTCATAGATTTTACATTATCTTCTCATTTTATTTAAATCCTTTATTAATGAGGTAATCACTGCATCATCATGATGTCATAAATAATTTAATTTATTTAAAGTATAAAAATTATAAAAAAAATACTAGGATGTGGGAAATATTTTTAGATTTCCAATTAATATTTATAGTCAAACATCTGACTTTTATAACCCCATTTAAATTTTTTTTGTAAAACATATTATGTTTGTGTCATTTTTACTTTTTCATTAAATAAAAAGTTATTTATGTAATTTCCCTACAAAAGTGCCTCCATGGGGTCCCCAAGTTGACCCATGGATTTTCTTGGTCGTCCATGACATATCAAATGAGGGTAGGACATGTTTCAAGCTCATCTCATAATATTAAAACATTATTTTTACCTTAAACTACATTAATTACCACTAATCGCGATTAAAAACATAAATGTTAGTATTCACCAAAAAATTATTTTAATCTCATTGAACCACATTTTACTTCTTAATGAAAACCATGTATGTCGGATTTTTGAAAATCAAATCACAGAGGTGGTAAAATTTCATTTAAATGAAAAATCAGTTTCTTTATCTACCACTTAGTGGTTTCACTATTTATCAAAAATTGATGTTTTTCAGAAAGATACCAAAACTTCACCCTAAGCTATATATGATATTATGAATTAAAAAATGATGTCTATTTTAAAAAATTAAAATCATATAAGTTAAATTAATTAATTTAATAATTATTTCCCACTATCATGACAAATAGCATGTTTTTATGAAACAATAAGTATCAAAAGATTAACACCATTATTTATATTAGAGTGTCAACATTTCAAGGGATAAATTAATTTTAGGGGAGGTAAAATTTAACACCCAGATATTTTATGATATATTTATGTTTTAATGAATTTAATTTCATATAAATATTATGATACACACAAACCATAGTCTATGTGAACTATAATATAGTGTATAGTTATAACACACCCATTAAATTGGTGGAGTGAATAGTGTGAACCAAATTTTAGAATTTTTTTAATTATATATATATATACTGAAAATATATTGATAAATAATTTCTCAATTTTTAGTAAAGTATTTATATGTTTTAAAAATATATATTTTTTTTAAACTGAGTTTTCTTATTTTTTGTGAGAGAAAATATATTTTTGTGTATAATTTTATGAAATTTATATGAAAAAATTAACTTAATTTCTGATTTCAACAAATAAAAAATTACTTTAGGTGAAATTATTGGATTATTATTAAATGAATGATTTTTCAATGAATAGTAAAAAATATAGAATTTTCAAATATTTTCATTTATTTTTATTAAATATTGTAATATAAAAGAACCATTATATTTTTTATTCTATATTATTGTTACATATGATCCCTTTTATTTAAAATAATATAATTAAATAAATTAAAATTATAAATTTTCATGATTTTGATATAAGTTCACTTTTATACATAAAAAATATTTTTTTTTAAAAAACTTTTCTTAATTGCATTTATTGAATTTATATTAGAATTTATTTCTAAAACAGATTTAAATTTAGTATCTAAAAATGGTTACAATATTTGGAATCATGTTGTTCAAATTTGGTAAATAGGTCCTTGTTATTTTTTCATTATGAGCAGTAACCATGATAAATAATTTCACCACAGTAACGCTAAAATGGGTAAAAATGGTTAAAAACCCTATGGTAACTTCTCAAAATGAACAAATAACTTGACCTTATTTAACTTATGGAATAAATTATACCAAAAATACCACTAATTTAAATATATGGAATTTTGGTACAATTTTCCCCTGATAAAAAAATTATTATCAATTAATGAAAATTATAAAATGTCAGTATCTTGGATTTTATATCTATAAAATTTTTACATGAGGATAAAAAGTGGATTAGTTAGTTTATAAATGATTATTTTAGATAAAATTTCTTTTAACATGGAAATTTTATTTATTATTTTGATATTAAATAATTACATGAAATTCTAACACAATGCCGACACAGTGCTTGTACAAGAAGTAAAAAAATGATGTAAAGCTTATAAAATCCTCAAAAAGAAAACTTATTTCTGTGATTTATAGTGATAATGGTTTTTTAATAATTAATATAAAATATGATTGATGTGTGAAAAGCTTTTAATTTAATTCCATTGATTTAATGTTGTTTTCAAAGTCAAATTATTTAAATAGTTATTAAAATTACATTAATAGTATATCGTGATAAAAATATTTTAATAAATTGTATAAAAATCACAAAAAACTTGTCTAAGTTCATGTTTGATTAGAAATTTCTAAAATTTAGTCCCTTTCACCTATTATTTAATTGAAACATTATGAGTAATATAATAACTCTTTAATATTGGAAAAGTTGTTACCATTGTTATTGTTAAAATTAGTCAACATCGGGGTTAAACAAGAAACTAAGGATTAAAATGATACCAATACCAAAATAAATTTAATTGGATTATAATATTTCAACATTATTATATATTTAATCTAATATATTACCTTTTTAAAATTTTTGATCAATATTTACGTAATTTTATTTTAATATATTTTTTATCTCCAAGTTCGTCATTTCCAACCATTATAAAAAGGAATCCCCTTATTCACTTTCCTTACAAATATATGGGACATATTGATCAACCTAAGCCTAAAAAATTATATTTTAAACATACCAATCTATGAATTATAGGTTATTTTATTCTTGAAATATAATTCCATGTATCCTTAAAAAGGGATCTAACAGAGGATTACAAGGAAGAGGTAATCTTCATACCCAACCTTTTTCAATTTATTTATTCTTATAACTCCTATAAATATATTTTATTCATAATTAAATAATAAATCAAGTATCCTATATTTATTTAAACGTTTTTATAATTATTTACCTATGATTATTAACCCGGTTTTCCATGAAATTGAATGTGAAATTATCTCTCTTTCATATGTGCAGACTACCACCTCAATGCGCTGATAAAATTAATTTTTGATCACCACATTTCATTGATGACTCTAATGATGGATTACTTTTTATGTATTATATTTATGATATAGTTTTTATTATATAATTATATATTTTATATACCTTCATACATTTCAATCCTCTGTAAAATTATAATGCATATTGTGCCTATGTGTTGACTACCAACTCCATAAAGTGAAGTGATTTTTTTGATTATACATTAAATAATTGGGAAAAGAGGTTTTTGTAATGAAAATATAGTATCTGTATGATATAATTATAAATTTTTCGAAGTTGAAGTATTATTAACTTTTATTTATTTATATCCATCAAAAATTGAAAACAATGTTCATGTTTACATACGACCTACCATATAAATGAATTGGGTAATTCATTTTTTTCTTTTTATTTAATATATTGTTATAAATATATATATATATATAGTTAATATATGGGATATTTATATCAAAAATATAATTCAAGAAGTGATGTAATAATGATTTTATTACAAGGACCAGAACTACCAAATAGAAATTTTCATGAAAAATGAAATAGTTGACACCTTGAAAGGATGATTTTAATTAGAAATTATTAATAAATGGGTGTTTAAATGTTATAAACTGATAATATATGATATTATAAGTATATAAATGAATATTTTATAGAAATATAATATATTTAAATTTATTATTTTTGAGGTTAATGTTATATCTATGAAATCTGAACTCGAGGTAAGGGATTTATGTTACATTCTAATTTTTTATCACAATTTTTTATGATTAAATTTCAAATGATTAATATTCCTAAAATATCTCTTAGAAATATAATAAAATTTATTCTCAAATATTTATTCTTTTAGAATACATATTCTTCATTCTTTTTTACCCACTTTATATATCCAAGAAAATAAAAGAAGATATTTAAGGAAAATCAAATTTATTTATCTAGGTTAAAAATTAGTGTTCTTCCATATACATGATTTATAAAAATATTTTGAATAATTTTATTACTATTATAATGTGATTTTTAAAATTCAGTTTTACCCATATTTTAATTTTAACAAAATTGTTTACAATGAATCTTCTTATCATTTCTTAAATGATGTACTTTCAATTTTTTACCGAAAATAGGAAAGAAATATTTATTTTATCGTACATGAAATGATAAAAATATAATGCTAGCATTATTGATCAATTTTTTGAAGATTCATTTATATGTTTCATATATCTTTTCAAATAAAATATTTTCTTTATTAGTTGTAAAATTTTTATATTTTAACATCTGCTTTAAAAATGAAAGGGGTATATTCCTCAAGAAATTATACAATTATATTTTAAATGATTTTATTATCTAGAAAAAAATTATTTGATGTTAGATTTAATTTATCTGTGATATTATCCAATAATAACACATGTTTTATTTACTTATATATGGTTTATGGTTATGATGATAACATAACTATGAAACCAATTTTATTTTACAAAGGTAATGTTATAATGAATGTTTTTTGATCTTGTGGAATATATATGCATGGATGTATCATTATATAATGGGTGGGCCCAAAATTACATATAAATTTAATACATTAGGTAGAGATAAATGTTTTTTTAGCTTAATGTGAGCATAAGAGGAAATCCTGGGCCTAATATTGATGGGATACAAGAGGTTATCCCAAGACCGAAAGAGGGTACATGAGAGGTTATCCTGAAGACCAAAATAGGTACACATGAGGTTATCCCAAGTATTACATGTTATTAATTTCATCGTGGGAAGTCTTGATATAATATTTATATGATGATTATTATTCTTATTATTATTATACACTTTATGTTACTCTTTTATGACATGATACTATGCAAATGTCATGTTCTCGTGGATGATGTTCTATGACCACTTCATGATTCATATCTTATGAAAATTAAATATTTATTAAATTAAACATGTTGATGATATAAGATTGTTAATTATTATTTTCAATGGTTTAAATCTTTATCTTATACCTATTTTTCTCATGAAATGTTTAAATTATCATTGATTACTCTCTTTTCTACCTTCACTAAGAATTTGAGATCACCCATTTATTATGTTTTATTTTACCTAGTATATGAAGAAATTTTATAATTATGATGTTTCTAAGAAGGGTTATAGATATGAAGAACTATGTAAAATATGATGTAGATCTTTTATAAACCATTTTTTCATGTATCAATGTTTAAAAAGAAAATAATAATATTCGATTCCTGCATGTATCAGAATTTTATATATGGAATATTCATCTAATAAGATGTTTTATTTTTTTATGAAGTGTATGGGTCTCTATTGTTATTGTGTAAAGTGATTTGGATCTTATATAAAGACACTTATAAAACGTGAAAAATAATATACTCTAAAACCAAATTAGACTTATATAAAATTGTATATTTTATATACCTTTTCTTCACAGTTTACCTATACAAAAAAAATATTATCCACTTAACCTCTCTGCATATCCCTATATTAAACAATCCAAAATTATTTATTTTTAACCTATATCATCAATGATAATTTTCTATCCAAATAAAAATATTATCTTCATGAGATATAATAATTTTTCCTCTTTAAAATTTTAATTTCTAATTCAAAATTCAGAAAAATTTCCACTCAATTTTTATTTAATTGTTTCTCCAACTTCTATTATTTTCCATAGTTTAATTTTATTTAAAATTTCATAATTCTAGTTGGACTTTGAATAAAACGTGGCCTAACTAGATGATAAATGTACTGAACAATATGTTTTTCAGAAAATTGAAAACAATTTCTTTCTCTATTATGGTGGAACAACATTTTTTTTAATACAAACCATCAATTTTTTTCTAAATTAAAAAAACTAATTTTTAATGTGTAATCCATATATACAAAATGTCTCTATTATTTAATTTTAATCTTCTAGTTTTATTTTCAATAAATTCTCCACTTTCTCAAAATTATTATTGTTTTAACAATATAACCCCTTTCATAATACATTATACTTGTAGGCATTTAATTAGTTTCCATATATACATACATATATATTTATTTATTTTTATAGGATTTAATAAGTCAAATTGTTTTGTAAAATGATAACAGAAATTATTATAAGTCTCATGAGCATAATTCTTTTTCCAAATACTATAAAAATAAATGTAAAATACGATAAAAAAATAATTATATGAATATAAAAAGTATACACACTTCCAAAATAAGTCTTACAAAAAACTAAAAGTATTATTTAATAATAAGTTAGTATTATGAATATTTCCAAGTCTTTTGATATATTCTAAAATCATTACAGTATCATGAATTTTTCAAAATTTGACACAAAAAAATACTTACACATTTTTATAATAAAGTGTTATGTTTTTTTAAAAATATTAACGAAAAAAATATATATTATATTATAGTAGAACACCCTTGTAAAAAGAATTATTGGTTTTAAAAATCATTTAGTGTAATAAAATAATTCCTTATTAGCCATAAAAAATATTTAAGACACTTATAAAATTCTGTATGAGCCCCTGAGTTTGTTAATATATAGTGAGACCCAAAAAATTCATTACAAATCACTGAGGAAACAACACCTTTACAAATTTCATCCTTAAACTGAAATTCCAAATATTTTTTATAACATCTCAAGACCTCCGTACATATTTCTTGAACATATTTAATGCTATTTTAGGCACTTTTTTCACATTTTAATGACACTATCATCAGAAAATATTGTTCATTTTATTTGAGTTTGTATATGATATATGTATTATCAAAAAAACCTAACACAATAAACATACCCACTTCAAATATTCTTACCTTTTAAAATCTGAAACAACACAAAAACTTATCAACATAATTTCCCTTCTTAGAATTATTTCATTTAGTATAAAGAACATAAATCCCACAGAGAAAAAAAACCTTATTTTTATAAATTAAGAGTAATGAATTAGTTAGAAACTAAAATAATATGAATTCCATATATTACAATTGAATAAAAAATATATAATAAGATAAGTAATATATGAAAATTTGGATACTCTCGATCTACAAGAATGACCACACTCATGAACAATGCTATGGAGTTAAAACATAATACTAATAATATAATATTAAATTTAGAAATGAAATTATATATAACCTTGAAATAAAATATAAATTAATGTATATTTAATTGAATAATAGTTGATTATTGAAATTAAAAAACCCAAATTACCATTACAAATCTAATTTTTAGAATAGTAATATGGTCATTATTAAAGTAATCCAACCATTTGAATAAAATACACACCTATGGAAGTGTAAAATATATTTAGGTTTATTATTGAATAATAATATGTTATATATAAATCATGCTACAAGAAAATAAATGTTTTAAACTTTATAAATTATGTGTATATATTTATATAAAACATATCTGTTTTAATAGAATTTTTTAATAAATAAGATAATTTAAAATAAATTTTATTAACATAAAATTTATTTATGAATTATTATTATTGTTATATAATTTTATGTGATCATAAGTTTTTGAGAAGTATCGTAAAATCAATTATAATAAGAAAATACAAACGTTGTGAATAAAATAGGATTTACATTAAAATTTTAATTTAGTACAATAATATAATTATTTTCCAAAAATAGATTTCATTTTTTATATATACATGTTGAAAAATAGTTAGGGTGATTTTTTTTTTATTTTTCTAAAATATTTGAATTTTTGTAAAATAGTGAAATATCGTAATTTATGATATTTAATATTTTCACCCAAATTCATGAATTTTTTAGTCATGGTTAATGTAATAAACCATTAGTTCAATCTAAAATCCATTTGTTACTATTTATAGTCACATTAATTAACACTATTGATGGTCTTGAGAAAAATAATAAAACAATAAATATAATAATAATAAACACCCGTCTCCTCCTCTTATAAATACCAACACTCACCACCCATTATCCTCACACTATATAATCCATGAAGCATGTAAAATATATTCAAAATAATCCCCTCAAAACTCTGACCCATTTCTAAGTGTTGTAGGTCTCACCAAAATATTTATTCTATGTTCCATAATGGGTTCTTCAAGGAGGCGATATTCAAGAGGCAAAATTCTCAAACTATAACTTTTAATTTTTTTCATATTCTAAAATTTATTAACCTCCTTCATATCATATAGAATAAAAATTATATATCACCTATATAGTGTAATTTTATATTTCTAAGGGACTTTATTCTATCTACCCATTTTCTTATCTCCACTTATTGAAATAAAAACAAATTAAATTGTCCATATTGTTTTGGCTATCCACCATCACGGATGATGAGTTTCCATTTTCCTCTTATTCCATAATTCCATGTTTAAATTAAAATATAATTATTTAATATAAACTATGTATGTATATTATATGATGTTTCACTTTTAGAAAAGACAATATGTCCATAAAATTAAATAAAACAAAACTAATTTGAGGTGATTGGAAGAACCTCCAATGTAAACTAAACATTTATCTATAACACTTTTGTAAATTAGTCACACAAATATCAGAAAAAAATATATATGGGACCATTTAAACATATGTATGTTCTTAAATACCATTTCTTTTCACTTATGAGTTCATCCCAATTTTATATGAACTTCCTTAAGTATACGTAAGTAATCCGACGCTGAAACAATGAAATGAATGAATCCAGAACAATGAAATTGAAAAATAAAACTTATTGAAATATACATAAATGAATTAATGATATTATAATAAATAAAATATATGTGTAATAGGTTATGAATTATGTTATTAATTAATCTAATTTTATTATCTTTTATATTAAGTGAAATTTATGAATATATTTATACATAAGGTATTGGATCTTTCTGAACCTACCTATTCTATTTACGTTACACTTTCATACAAACTAAAATTATTTTTATCTTAATTAGAATTATATATTTATTTTATAATATATATATATATTTCCCAATAATATAAAAAAATGTATATATTTATTATTTTATGGGAAAATACTTATTTTAAAATAGTACCTTCTCGATTCCTCAAGATAAGCAAACTGGATTAAAGGAAACTTCTCTTTTTTTTCAAATTTTATAAAAATATCATTAAAATGTTACATGACAACTATATTTTACGAAAAATATTTTATCATTAAAAACAACATTAGTTCATTTCTAGATTTATTGGAAAATTATGCATATATCCTCCTCAAATACTCTATTTTTTCCCAAAATTAGTACTTATGGTTGACATTTACAATATCAACTAACCATTATTTTTCATATTTTCAATTTAGGTCCACATCCTTATTCATGATATGTGATTATTTTTGTCTAAGAAATATTTAATTCCTTATTTCATCGAAAATTTCATGATACACCCTTTGGTAATTCCTTATAACATGATTACAAAACACATTTCTTTCCAGGTGTAATCTCCAAGTTTATGCCACCTGTTTGATTTCTTTATGTGGAACACATATCAAAGTATATGATATGATAGTTATGTCTGTATTTTGATATAGAGAATTGGGTAATGTTTTAGTTTTAGGAGAATTTATTTATGGGATCAAGCAGTAAACCCAATCCATTATTGGACTTTTTCCACTATGTTATACGTTTGTGGAAGTTATCCATGACTCATGTTTATGTAATGATATATATTTCTACCAAATTCATATGTTACCATGATATTATGATACCATGTTATATATTTTATTCCTCTATAATTTTATTCATGATACATTAATTTTATTTTATGATGTTATTCCTTTTGACTCGTGTGTTGTTCTTAATTCCCATGTTTATTCCCATAGTGAAATTTTTAGCTCACCGATTTTTTCATTTTATTCCCCACATTATCATATAAAATTGTAAGAGATCATATGGAGAGAGGATACCATTAGTTTTAATAATAAAAAGTTGTTTTTTTTTGTTTCATATTTCTCAATTATATACTTAAAATTCTAAAGACTCAACCATTATCAATCCTTGAATTCTATTTAATTGATATTTATATTTAAATTCATGTAAAAATATGTTGAATATTAGTGGGTCTCTATTATTAGTATCAGATAATGGCCCAGTTATTTTTGGTATTCTTACCAGAAAACCATAGTGATAACTTTAAGGGTATGCATAACTATTGGAGAAATGACTATAGAAATTTCAGATTGAAAAATTGGGACTCATAATTTAGGATATAGTTTTCATTGATATGTTATTCATTTTATGTTCATATTTGTAATTTTATTTACTTGTTATCTAAGTATTCATTCCCCCTAATTATTTTAGTTTATGGATTGATATATAAGAACCCATGTCAATAACCAACGTTATAGAAAATATGGTGATTTCCCCAATGTGATTCCTAACTTTTTGGGAGATAGAGAATATAAATTCATGACAATACATGATCAACTAGATTAATTTATGAATAATAATGTAAATCATGTGTAAAATAATCCTTCTCTTATGAAAGATCACGTTTCTTTTCAAATCATTTATGTTTCAAAGACCTCCTACCATCAATGGATATTCTTATCCCATCATCAGGGAACAATGGATTGAATCCCTCCAGAATATATTATCTGTCATTTACTACTCAGAAGATGAGAAGGTCTTAGTTGTGTTCAATTGTTTTGAATAGGCATATAATCAATGTTGGACACTGATAAGTAATAGAAATTCTAAAGTTGAAATTTATTTCATGTAATGGGAAGGATTCAATAAAATATTTTCTAATAAATATTTTTCCAGAACTCTTCATCTTATAATAGAGAGGGAGTTCCTTAGACATAAGAAAATTGAAGACGAGTTTATCGGGGAATATGACAAAAACAGTAAAATCATTATGATATGCCTCTAGATTTGTAACGAAAACCCATAGTGATTAAAGACATTGACAACTATGAAATGATTTTACATTGTTTTATTATGGTTAAGGTTGATATTGGTGACTCTTAGAGGCCTCATGGGATAGAAAATCAAAATAAAAAAGTGGATATTAATATGGTAGAGCTCATAGATAAATCACATAGAGGAAAGAAAACCCAACACCCCCAGGTCAAAAGTGTGGTAATAGGCATCTTGAGAACATTCTAAATAGAAGCATGAGATTTTTCAAGTGTTGAAAAAAGAAGTATCAAGATAATCCTTTTCAAAAGGATATGAAAAAGCCCACTAATTCTAATGAATAATGGACGGTTTATATCAACACATATTTTATGGTATAGTGTTTCACCTATAAGGAACATTGGAATTATGAAAGAAAATAACCTAATCCCAGGGTTTTCAGGGATAATCAAACATCAAAAACCACAATGTCAATAAGGAAGGGAATATTATATCACAACAAATGAGGTGGATCCCAAAATTGATATGGGGAAACATACGATGGCTATTCATTTATGAACAGAAAAAATGTAATATTTGATTCTAATTAAATGAATTCATTCATATCGTTCATATTTAGTAGAATAGTTAAAATATCACCTCAAAACATGGATTTTGAGTTACTAGTGAGAATTTAAAACATGGAAATTATTGATTCTCAAGTATATAAATCCTCCCCGGTTAATGTTTTTGTGATGAACCTCCCTAATAATCACTTATTACATTATTAAGTGGAGTTTGATTCTATATTTTCCATATATTTATTATTTTAAAATAAATACATAATCATTTTTATGGATTAGAAGACCGCTATTTACATCCTCAGGTATCCTCTAATTCTATAAAAATGTAAATAAGAGGGTGAATGTAATGATCTAACCCCGGAATCCCAGAGCTAATGAATTATTTTAATACATTGACATGACTACAAGGAATAAAATCCTGAAGGACTGAGTAGTTTAATAGTTTTGGAAAACAAGATATGTACATAGGTTCAACATTACAACTTGAAGGAAATAAACAACTTAAAATTTTTATTGAGAACATCCACAACTCTAAGTTTGTAAATGTGGGTAAATAATAATAAAAACTTCATAATGTCCTCAGAAAATAAAACAAAAAAACGGGAGAGCTCAAATGATCAGTAAGGGTAATAAATAAAGTTGAAGATATCATTAACATCAAAAATATTTATGGTAAATAATTGAACGCACATGCCTCTACAAATAATAAACATGAACACATTAAGGATGGAATATTAGTTGAGTAAATATGGCCATAGTAAAACATAACCATGGGTATTGTACTAGTCAAATAACCATAGGAACTTTCAACTACTATATTTATAATGAGAGAAATTTATATGTCAAAAATTATAAAATATATCATCAAGGCCTCATCCAAGACATCTAAAAATGATTTAGGCCTTGGCCAAAACAATAAGTATTCATTCTGTCAATCCCTCATGCCAAGATCATAGTTTGTCTCATGAGACATACCGATGAACCGAGGGGCAATAGCAGGACCCACATGACACTAACTAAGTCCAATTAAATCCTTATATGAATGGGGATAAATTAAAATAAATACAAATCCTTTTTGAAACTAACATATTTAATCTAATTAACTTTCCCCTAAAATTAAGCTTGAACACTAACCATTTGGACTAAATTGGTGAATGGTTTTAAGATAGAACATCCACAGTCAAAACAGTCATAAAAAAATCAAATAAAAAGGGTAGATGATATAATAGGATATAAATCTCAATGAATTAAACGATTCAATAAGGGATTTTGTTTTAGATAAAGATACCTCTTAAATGGGACCATTGAAAAATTCTGAAGGAAATAATCCTTAAACATTCAATAGTGTCTCATACCACCTTGAAACAATCTAATCACAATCCATTGGAATGTCATGAGAATAATGAGACACTTGATATGATATAAAAAAGGGCAGTACATACACCAAATGTATATAATAAGTGGTGAACAAGGCATATACTTCATAAAAGTTAACATGGGACACGAAAAATAATTTTTTAATTTTTAAGGAAGAGTTATATTAAAGAATAATTTTTATTTTCCATGAAATCATATTTTAAACATTTAAATTATATAAAATAAAATTCAAGGACATTGAAATAATATTTGAGGCATAAATTATGTCCCGATGAAGTGAAATCATGTAAAAATAGTTCTTAATAATCTTTAGAAATAAAACATTTTAGAGCATTTTATAGAAAATATTAAAGATTATATTAAAGGGGAAAGGGGTGTTGGTATTTTTAAAAATAGAAATTAACCAAAATAGTTTTTCATTATAAAGTGAGTGATTTTATAAATATAATGGAGGCCTAAAAGAGATTCCAGCGTGAACTTGAAAATGGGTAAAAATTCGAGAAGTTCCCTTGAATCAGGTTTGTTTATTAGGATGAAATTTTGAAAGATTCATTTAAAAAATGTAACTCACCACAAAATAAAGAAGAATTATTATTGGTAAAAATTTATAGACCATTAAAAAATAATTTAAAAGGATTACATAATAATAAATTATAATTTCATAGAGCTGAATAGATAATTAGAGCAACTCAAATGAAAATGGTGGTTCAGGTATAAAATACTTACAACATTATAATAAATTGAATCATATTAACCAAATTAAATAATTATAAGTTGGTACATTAAATACCATTTAAATATATATATTCAAGATATGATACATCAATTTGAAGTACACATACACTATACACAAGTAAAATTAGTGAATAAGGAGTGTCTCACAAAAACAGAATTGAGATGAGGAAACCCTTACCTTATGTTTGAAGGTGTCTGTCACATGGTCTTAGTGTCTTAAATAACTAAATTAAATTAATTAATTAAGCATTAAAGAACCTATTATACATTTAATTTATTTTTTATAACTTTATTAATTTCATTTATGATCTTTTTTGTTGGTTTAGTAGGTTCAATTTCATTGTTTGGGTCCATTTGTTTTGTGATCGATATACTTATATACATGAATAGAAAATCATGTAAAATGAGGATCATTGTCTAGAGTTGAATTTATATGTTAATAGTTAACATCAGTATTTGTACATGGTTTTTAATTTCATTTGGTT
This sequence comes from Viscum album, assembly GCA_963277665.1. Lineage (NCBI taxonomy): Eukaryota > Viridiplantae > Streptophyta > Magnoliopsida > Santalales > Viscaceae > Viscum > Viscum album. Next base: position 47,139,922 of record OY728156.1, read on the forward strand.
ACTTTTAATGAATATGAATCTTTATTTAAATTGATATTTAAAACTATTTGGGTTAATTTGCGGTTTTTGAACACAACGAACTCGTTTTTATTTATAAATCGAAAATATGTGTAAAAAGAATCCATAACCATAGATTAGACCCAATACATACATTATAGTCTGTTTAAACCACAATAATGGTTTAATTACCAGATTTGAGGATGGTAATTGAAATTTAAAACACATCGTCCTTGAATGTGGTAGATTAGCACATCTCAGGTGGTGTTTTCTTTTTTAGTTTAAAAGAATGGGAAAAGGGAGATGATGAAAAATTATTCATTTGTATTTAAAAAATTATATTATATGTAAGAGGTAATGATGGGGGGTTTTTATAGTGGAGGAGAGGAGTTAATTTTGAATTATTTATTCATTATTGTATTTTTTCTGTCAATACAACCAATAGTGTTGTTTCATGTTACCCCTAATAGTGATATGTTCATGTTTGTTTGATAAAAGTGTCCAAAAATTACTTATGATGTCATAAATAGTGTATTTAACAGATAATTTGAATATACGATATTTTATCGAATTTCACTATTCATCAAGAATTTGAGTATTTCAGAAAAATCCTAAAAAGTCACGCAAACCATTTTTATATGTGTATAATTCAAAAATGACATCCATATTTTGAAATTATTTTTCTAAATATTTTTAATTTAATTTTAAAATAAAAAAGATAATTTATTAAAAAAACAACTTTAAAACTACAACTCATTTTATATCACATTGAGAAATTTATCAAGCTCTCATAAAATTATCTTATAACCATATGAAAATAAAGTAAAAATTTATGAATACATTTCCTGAAAATAAATTTCCATTTTAAAATTTTAAATTAATCCTAAAATTGTAATTAAAATATTTATGACATACAAAAATACCAATACTTATACTATGACTGTTTTCCCTTTTAAGATGTCTAAATTGTTTTTTTAAATTCATTAGTAAAGTTTCTACTTTTTTTCCAATTTACAATTCATTAAATTTCATTACTCTACATAAGGGTATGTTACTATTCATAATGATATGTTACTATTCACCAAAAATAATTTTTTTCTTATTAGACTCTAAATATCACACTGAATGCAACCATGTAGGTTAGATTTTCAAAATTCATATCACAAAGGTGAAAAAATTATGTTTACTTGGCTAGGTTTTTACAAATTGGTGTTTTTTATATAATTAGTGATTCATGAATTTTGTAATAAATCTATTTTTAAATCCTTGGGGTGTTACATTATCCCCTCCTTAAAAATATTTCATCCTCGAAATTTGAAATTGAACATCGCAATTGAATGGTTGATACCAGAAAATTCCATTTTTGGAAACCCACACCAAGAATATGGTTAAAATATTATATTAATAATAGGAAAGGGAAATGCACAAGTTAGTACAAAACAACACATTCAAATTGGGAAACACAGTCATGGAAGAATAATCAAACCATCTTGTTCTCGCGTTAAACTCTAAAACCCCATACAATGATCAACTTAAACAATTTTGTAAATGATCAAAATTCCAAAAAATAATGATTCAACACATTATATTGAAAATCTCCAAATTTACATGATGAACATGTCATTGACCCTTAATCCATAAGAAGAAGCTCTTAAATTCACATTCGAAACATGTGAATAACTTTATCATGAATCCTTTTGAAATATAGAAATAACATGAATCTCCATAAAAACCATATTGGAAAAAATAATTCTTATGTATTTATTAAGTAATATAAATTTTATTGGATATATTCCTTAAATAAAAAATTGTTTTAAACTCCATCAATGATAGCATAGACCAGTTATTGACAATTCAATAATCAGTTCCAAGGTAGTCAGTATTTATCTGAATAAATCATTTCATCATCATTACCTCAACATCAGATATATATTAAGGGTTGTCTTTCCCTAGATCATATATTTTTTTCTAAAAAGTTTAACTTTCTTCTGAATAAATTTTCTATTGTACCATTCATCATAGGATCACAAATCCTTAATGAAAGAGTATTGTTGTACAATAAATATATATCTCAAAATTCATACAACCAATACATTACTGAAAAAATATTCAAATGGTATGATTCTTAGTTAAGAATATCAATCATTCTACATCATCTATGGTAGCAACATAACATGATCATTATCCAGAATCATTATTTAGGGAATATTCCTTTGACACTTGAGACATTAATTCGTATAGTGTCTTATTTCATTGTAGTTAATGCATTTAATATTGGAAATTTCATTCCTTGTCTTGAGATAATGATCATGGTGTCCTTTTTCTCCACACTTGAATCAAAATCCTTTTCCACTCAAGCATATATCATGGTGTTTCCATCCATAATTACCACATGTGGGAAAATATATCTTTCCCTTTTTCTATTTATCTATGTTATTTCCTACCATGATCTACTTATTTTGCTTCCCTTCAAAGCCATAGGACTCAGAGAAGTCTTTAAATACCTTATCAAAACATGATAATGTTTCCTCATATGATGAGGATACTTGGGAGACAATATTCTTTTTAAATGTTGGCTTGAGACCATTAGAGATATGATCCTTCTCACTCTTCACATACTTACATTGGTGAATATTATCATTCTTTCTGATAGGCACCATTTCTAATAAATTACATAATATATATTAGCTCATAAAACTCTGAAATATCTATATCTCTAAACATGGTATATCAAAAAGCATAAATTTTAGAATCATAAATCCACAAACATATACTTTAGTTAGTTTGGGGGTATAAATCCTTAATAATTGTTTGTAATAAGTTTATGAATTTACCAAATAAAATCCTATAGGAGTGTGAAACCAAGAGAACATTAAGTCTTGTTGTCATGCACCAGTTCTTATTCGAGTCTAGCTCAAAGTGGTGTTTTCGGGTTTTACGCCTAGATACATCTGTTCCAGATCCACCTATACATGTTCGTGTCAAAACAAGGATAAATTTTCTTAAGAAAACATAATTTATTACTTTCTAAAATTTTATGATATCCTTGTATTCATATCCCCAAAGTCAATCATAGGGTTTTGTTCACTAATATAGTTTTTCTATATCTAGTTTTTATGTTTTCTACTAAACATATTTTGATACCAACTGAAATGCCCAGACCCCAGAAGCCAAGAGCTAGTGCATTATTTTAATACATTGGAATGATTACAGGGAATAAAAACCAAAACGACTAATTTGGATAGTAGTTTTGGAAAACCAAATATATACATAGGTTCAACATTAAAACACAAAGTAAAATACAACAAAAAAGTTTTATTCAGAACATCTAGAACTCTAAGTTTATCCTTGTATGTCAATCATAAAAAAATTCTTAATGTCTTGAGAAAATGAAAAATAAGAAAGGGGTGACCTCAATTGCTTAGTAAGGGTAAGAAATACATCAGAATATATCAATAAAATAAAAAATAGACATGGTGACCAATTTAAGACATAACCCTTTATAAATTATAAACTTGAACACATTAAGGAAGGAATATTATATGAGTAAATAATGCCATAATAAAACATAACCATGGGTATTCTACTAGTCGAATAACCACATGAACTTTCAATTACTAGATTCAAAATGAGGGAAACTCATATGCCAGACATTCTAAAATATACCACCAAGCCCACAGCTAGGATGTCTAAAAATTATTAAGGCGTTAGCCAAAACCATAAATATTCATTTTGTCAAGGCCTTGTGTCAAGGGCATAGTTTGTATCATGAGTCCTACTGATGCACCAAGGGTCTATAGTGGGACCAACCCGACATGTACTAAGTACAATACACTCCTCGTATGAATGGGGATAAATATAAATAATATACACATCCATATTGAAACTAACATATGAAATGTAGATAACTTTCCCCGAACATTAAGCATAAAGACTAACCATTTAGAGTAAATTGTTGAAAGGTTCTAATATAGCACATCCACAGTCAAACTAATCATAAACCATTAAATTAAATATGGTAGATGATATCATATGAGATAATTCTCAATGATTTATAAGATTCAAAAAGGGATGTTGTCTTAGATGAAGATAATTTTAAATGAGACCATTGAAAAATTCCTAAAGAAATAATCCTTAAATATTCCAAAATGTTTCATACCACCTTGAAACATTCAAATCATAATCTATTATAATATCATGAGAATAATGAGACTATTGATATGATATACCAAAATTTAGTAAATACACCACATGGATGGAATAAGTGGTGAACAAGGCATATATTTCATAAATGCTAACGAGAGACGAGAACAATACTTTTTACTTTTGAAAGAAGAATTCCTTTGGAAAATCATTTATATTTGATATGAAATCAGATTGTAAAAATTTATATCCTAGAAAATAAAATGTAATGATGTTGAAATTATATTTGAGGCATTAATGATGTCCCACTGAAGTGAAATTAGGTAAACAGTTTCTTAAGAATCTTTTGAAAATAAAACATTTCATATAATTTTATGGATAATTTTAATATGAATTTTGAAGGGGAAAGGAATGTTGGTTTTAATAAAGACATAAATGAAACAAGATAATTCTTTCATGATAAAATGAGTGAATTTAGAAAAATAATGGTGGATTAAAACATATTCTAGAGTGCACTTGAAAATGCGTAAGAATTCAAGAAGTTCCCTTGAATTGAGTTTGTTTATCGAGATGAAATTTTGAATGATTATTTTAAAACATGTAAATACCCACAAAATAAATATGGATTATGATTGGTACACATAATGAGTACATTTACACAGAATTTACGAGGAGTACATATTAATAAATTATAATTTCATTGAGGAGAATAAATAATTAGAGAAACTCGAATTAAAATGGTGGTTCGGGTAGAAAATACGCACAACATTGTAATAAATAGAATCAAATTCCAAAAATTTAATAATTTTAAAATGGTACATTGAAAATCATGAAAATAAATAGATTCAAGATATGATACATCAATGGTAAGTATACATACATCATACACAAGTAAAAGTAGTGAATAAGGAATGTCTCACAAAAATGGAAGTGAGATGAGGAAACTCTAACATTAAGTATGATGGTGTTCCTGACATGGTCTTAGTGTCCTAGATAACCAAATTAAATTCATTAATTAATATTTACATAACCACTCCTATATTTAATAGATTTATTATTACCTTATTAACTTCATTTATAGACTTTTTTGATGGGGTAAGAGATTCAATATCAATTTTCTGGCCTATTTGTTTCATGAACAGTATACTTATATATATGAATGGAGAATCAATTCAAATTAGTATTTTTGTCCAAAAGTGAAGTTATATGTCATTATTGAACATAATTAAGGTTACAAGGTTTTAAATTTCATTTGGTTACTTGGAGTGAAGATGAATCATTGTTTAAATAATTTAATGAAAACTGATTGGGTTAATTTGATATATTTGAATACAACGAAATCATTTTTCTTTATAAATCAAAAATTTCCATACAAAAATGTTCCAGAACCATATATGAGACATAATAAATATATTATAATCTGGTTCAACCATAATAATTGTTTAATGAATAGAATTGTAGATGGTAATAAAAATTGAAAAACTATCATCATTGAATGTGGTAGATTAGCACATCTCAGATAGTGTTTTCATATTTAGTATAAAAGAATGTGGTAGGATAGATGATGAGAAATTATTCATTTATCATGAAAAAATTCAAGTACATGTAATATACAATAGTAATCACAACATATGTGTTTCTGATTCTTTCGTTGGGGCACGCGCGGCGCGCATCCGCCACGTGGAGGACACGCTTCCTATTGCCACGCATTACCGCTTTCCAAATGCGGGCGACATCCGTTCCTTATTCAGGGACATTTGCTCCTTGATCAAAATGGGATGATGGGATGTTTGTTCTTCCTTCCATGGATTCATCCTCAGAGCTCATCACGTACTCTGGGTCTCCCTTATAGATTAAGTTGTGGTTCGTGAATCTCGTTCCCAGTGCCATATCTTCATGGATGTCGGATAATTACACTACTTCTGTCAGGACTTTCCAAGGGGTCCAGTCAGGGTAGAAACCTTCAGTTAGGGGAGTGGTCACACTGAGGCATCGTTGGCATGTCTTGATGCTGGGGAATTGGCATGTCTATCTTTTGTCCCTTATCATATGGCTTCTAGAGGGTGAGAAAGCCCGAGGAATCCCACATAAAACATAGGGAATTGTATACCATATGCATGTATCAGAGGTTTTCCTCATCTTCTCATGTTTAACATAGGGTATTCTGTGAGTTTAGTGCCCGACGGAGATGGATCAGACTGATCGGAACACAATCTAGAGTGGATCAGATTGAAGAACCCCTAGTAGGGAACACCGATGTTGGGGCCGACACATGGTTGCTTCTCGAATGCTGTGGAGTGGAATGAGGTGGCATGATCCCACCAGGATGTGGCGGCCTGGGTAAGAATCAGGATGGTTTATGAAGTGGGGGTGGGGATTGAACCTTATGGAGGCTTCCTACGTATCCCTATGGTAGGGACTAAAAGTCCATGTAGTCGGGATGATACAGTGGGATACATAAAAGGGGAAACCCGTGAGAATGAACGCATGGATGGGACCCAGAGGAAGTGGAACCTCTAGGTTAGGGAATGAGATTCCCAAGATGAATGGGATTGAGGAAGAGGTCAGGATGAGATGTGAGTGATGTACTTGCACCTCATGAAGGCTTCCTATGTATCCCCATGGTGGGAAATCATAGTTTACGTGGTTCGATGAGATACAGTTTAGTGTCATGTGTGACGGTGCATTTGGGACTTATGTTCTGAGATGACTCAAGGATATGGGGTCAGTGAACTGACATGAAGAGGGACCTAGGGTCCAGATGGATGGGGCTTGCGCTCTGAGACGACCCATGGTGGTGGGATTGAACCTCGTGGAAGCATCCTACGTACCATGCCTTAGAACGAATCAAAGTCCACGTAGTTCGGGATGGATGATTCTTACACTCTAAGGCAGCCTACAATGACGGATGGATGGGGATTATGCTCTGAGGTGGCCCACAAAGGTTGGTGAACTGACGTCAAGGGGTCGGAATGACTGGGTGGTGGGATTGACCCTCGAGGAGGCTTCCTACGTACCATGTCTTAGCACGGATCAAATTCCACGTAGTTCTGGTGTAGAGTTTAACGTCATGTGGGACGGGGCATACAGTTTAACGTCATGTTGGATAGGGCATACAGTTTAACTTCATGTTGGATGGGACCGTTTTTATGGTCGATGCCTACTCTAAGCCTACGTGAGTCGTGCTCGGTGTGAGAAACAAGAGGCGATAGAGACCTGACGATCACATTGAAAAGGGTGATTCCAAGGGAAGCGAAGAGGGGCTTATGCCTTGAGTGGCCCATGGTGCCAGGACTTACTCTAGGATAGAGGCCCGTGGGAGACAATGTGCAGTAGGAGAGGGAGTTGGGACCGAAGTGAGAAGGAGTCCCACTTCCTGTCATGCTCCCCGCTGGCCCTAGCGTCGGGGAAGTGCGGAGGTGCTTGGGTGCTACCTTCCGTAAGAGTGGTTAGGGGCTTACACCAAGGAGGCTTCCCTTACCTACAGACCAACTCCACTCTAAGAAGGAGGCTATCATCCATTGTGGGTGGTGATCCCATCCCTTTGGAGATGAGTGAGTGGGGAGACTGTACGAGGCGGGGGGTGGGGGACCCTGCGTGCGAGGCACATGGCTGGATCACAGTATAATGTCATGTGTTGAGGATGAGGTGCTTGACAGTTTAACGTCTTGTAGCTCGGACTAGGTGGGTTTACTCCGCCCCCTAGGACTTACATGAATGGTAACCTCTGCTCCATGTGGGAGGGAAGGTATCAGCAAGTCCGTCTTGAAGGGAGGTCACCGAGCAAGCCATTGAGGGGTCTGCGTTAGTGTGACTATGAGAAGAAGCAATATCCATTAGCGTTCCTATGTGAAGAAGCATGAGGAAAAGTAACTTAATGGGAAAAACCACCCAAGGGACCTTGAGGTTACTTCATATGATCCTGGAAGGTCGTATGGGAAAACATTGCATAGTGTGTATGCCCGGTGTAAGTTCCCGGGGCATCCAGAAGGAGGACATCGGACGCCTACGCAGGGAGGCACCCGGGGAGCATCAAGGTGAGGAGTCCATGGGGTTGCGTTCAAAGAAAAGGTTAGCGCACAAAACATTGAGATGGCACATAATCGGGGCAGAGGGTTTGCGCATGGCTAATAGGATCGCACACAAGGGATATGAATTGTGTGTGAGTGGAAAAGGCCTCACCCAAAAGTAAGGCTGCACCCAGTGAAAGGGATTGTCCACAATCAGACCATCTTGCACAAAACATAAGTAATTTCTAGAAAGGGAGGAACCCGGAAGGGTTTGGAATTCTATTTAAGCCAGTGGGATTGCGCTCAAAGGCAGATCCCGGGGCGAGGTTGCACAAAAATGATCAATACTTGAAGGCCATATTGCGCACGTTGAAGTTCTATTTCACTCACAAGAGATGGATTGAATTCCCCAACCCCAAAACAGAAGGGCTCTCCTTCTATTTATAGGCAACCAGCAGTGTAGAATTCTAGGTGGCACGCAAAACTTGTGTGCCAGAGATGGGGGAGCAGAATGTTAACCGCGTGGGGAATGGGTGTGAAAGCCTTTCGCACCAGTGTCATGGACCCTTCACGAATCCCGAACCCTTTCCACGTGACACATTTTTTTCGCGCGCATTCCCCTTTTTACCGAGAAACACTTTCGGGCTCTCCAAACCGGGTCTCTGGTTCTGAATATGACTTCACTTTTTCATTTTGAAACCTCCTTCAGTACTTATGAACTTTTCAGTGTCTAAAAATTACCACCTCGGAATTGGATCAGCGAGGGGTCACAATGATCAGATTCTGAGGGAAACTCCAAAATGCAGAAGTGTTGGGCTTCATGGGCCCCTGTGCGCAAAAAATGGAGTGGCGCACAAAACGTCAGTTGGCACAGAATTAGATTCTCGCACAACACAGAACTTCTTCTTCGCCTATAAAAGGGTCCATGGGTCCCATGCTTCGTACGCAACTTTCTCACGTGATAGGCTCAGAGCTCTCATGCGTTAAATGGCCTTTGCGCCTTCACGTAAAACCCGCTTTGGCAGCACGTAATTGCTCCGATTTTTGGCTGTATTTCTGCTCAAACCTAGGATTTTCCATGCCAACTTCTCTGATTTCATGCCCAGCTTCCGAATTTCGTGCAACACATCAAGATTTCACGCAACACTTTCAAATCACTTGGCTGGAAGAAGATGGCCGCAAGCCAAGTAGGTGAGGGGGAAGCCACCTGTCACAGAACTACAATAGCTGTGAATGAAGAGGTTTATGGTGCCAGGGTGGTTATCTCCAATAAACATACTCTGTTCAACCGGCTATTCCCCACAAAGAAATATTACCCTTTGTCCAACAACCTTCCTCTATGGAACATCGGCATTTTGTATCAGGTTCCCCTACGGGATTCGAGGTTGACACACCGCGGTCATGGGTAGCCTGTGAGGATGACCTTCCCCGATACAATATCACCAAAAATTGTCGTCCTGCCAGAGAAACCAGGCACGTGGATGTATATGTCCTAAACCCGAGGACTTGGACCATTGGTGGGGGTGATCCGTTTGTAGAGAGTTCCCCATCCCTCTACTCAAGCACGTTCTGTCAGAGTCTCACAGATGATAATAAGGGCTGGCTACAAGATTGGGATTTGCGGTCCGGAGGCAATTTCACCAGTGAGTGGGCATGGGTGTTCGAGTTTCACCATACGTGTGACCAATTTGGGGCCGAGTTGTGGCACATTGGTCTATTCAAGGTGGTGTGGACATCGCAGTTCCACTTCTACCTCCAACCTAAGATCAGGCCAGAGCTGTTCACCTGGTGGTCCCCTAACACCAACACATTTCATTTTCACCATGGGGAAGTTGTTATCAGTCTCTGGGAAATCCACTATATCCGAGGTATCCCAATGGAGGGATATTAATATGACGAGTTCCTTCCCCCAATTAACACCTAGGAGGACAAATCACGGACCCCCATACTGACGTGGCATCTGCTAGAGCTGGCCAAAAAGAGGCTGGAGGTCAAGGACTTCCTAAAGGACATTTCCTACAAGGACTGGTTCAGCCTGTTCCTAGAGAAGGATCTGACGGTCAATATGCCGAGATGGGGAAAAAGGTGCCCAACCGCAGCTCAGAGGAGCAAGAATGGATTGTAATAGAGGATCCTGGAGGCGGGGAAATACTAATTATGGGGCTACCACATTAATGAGGCATGGGACACAAATGTTCGATATGCAGGGTTCCTCACCACCTTATTGAGTGGGTGGCTCCTATCGGTGTGGGACGCAAAGATGGGCATCCATCCAGCAACTCTGGTGATGGCTGGCACCATGGACACCAATAAAAGGTTTAATTTGGGGGTCCTCATGCAGGCTAGGTTGTACCCCATTCTGGGATGCATCTCAAGAGGGGGGGGGGGGGGTTGCCTCGGAGGGTGTGTGGCCCCTTCCAGATCTTCCACGGCTGGGTGTCAACTCATCTTGGTGGGTAAACTTTCCCAAATGCCATTCGTCTTCCAAGCAATGGCTTGTGACCATCTCTGCTGAACATTTCCTGGGTCACACCGATGACGCTCAGCGAGGAGGGAGTAAGGATCAGAATTGGTAACCATGCCAAATTCAAATTCAGCCCATCCCCCCCCCCCAACCGACCAAATGGTAGACAATGGACAAGGCACGTTGGAGCAGTAGGAATAGTTCCAGAGCATTCGAGGTGGGGTGCTTGTGGCTCAGATTGACGGGAAGATCATCTACGAGCCCTACATGTCGTCCCAATTTTCTAGGTAGTTCGGGTGCCTCCAGTGAATGTCGAAGAGGGTATTCACGAACATCTAGGAGGAGAGGAATCCCTACCTATTTTTACAGATGTGGTTAATTTTCACAACATATGGCATTGGCGACGTCATTACCCTTCCTCCCACCAGGGCTGATGCTGGGCTGTCAACTGAGTATGCCGAACACTAGACCGTCTCATACCCCGAGGGGATTTTGCGCAAGCGAGTTCGGTAACTCGAGACTACCCACGTGGAACCCGGGCGACGAGAGAGCAGGCAAGGTGCCGCTAGAAGGGGGAACAGGGGCGCGCAAGGCAACGGGGCCTGTGGCTGATGGAACCTCAGCAGCGGGGACATCGCAAGGTGTTGATGAGACCTCATTTCCCAAAGGATGGTCACATGGGCTGGCTAGAGAATGCCCGAGAAGTAGATAATATATCTGCTCCAACCTTCCCATGATGAAATCTTCCCGGCATTGTGGTCGGCCTAGCAGACCTTGTGGTAGTCAATGATCATTGAAACCCTCTCGCAGAAGATACTACAGGAGGGGATTCAGCTTCCAGAAGTCCGGATCATTCGGGTTACTGACTAGGTAAACATTCATCGATGGAATTCTTACGTGATGGCCATGGACATGTACGCGCGCCAACAGGGTCGGCACGTGGAGCCATCTCTCTTAGTGAAAGTGATGCTCGGTCAAGCGCATGATCTTGAATAGATGTAATTGGAGGACGATGACTGTGGTGACGAGTCGGATAGAGAGGAGGAGACAGGAGAAGACAAAGGATCTCAAGGAGGGTCCCGCCAAGGGATCCTACAGGAGAGTGGCGAGATCATTGGCTCCCGCATAGACATAATAGAGCTGCTTGAGGTCTGTCTCTATCCTTATTTAACCTCCCTCTTTATACATTCTCTTCTATAATTTCTAATCCATTTCTCTATCTCACTCAAGAGCATATAGGCACTGATCAGGCGTCTCCAATAGAGGAAGGAGAACAATCACGGGTGGGACCCGGTGGGTCCCCGATGCCCATTATCACACTGACAAGCGTTGATGGGTCTCCCACCATGATAGATCCTGTAGTGGCCAGAAAAATAGAGTAGATGGTATGGGTTCCTATAAGTCCCTTGCTTCATTATTGGTGCTTACTGTTGGAGAACTCTACTAATCAAGATGCTCCTTGTACAGTGATCTCAGCGTTGGAGGATCATCGGGCTTACGAGCCCGGGCAGTCCATGAGTGAATTAGTGGTAGACATACTACCTCCTCCAGAACATATTTCCCAAATTGAGTCATACCTTGCAATTGGTGAGCATGGGATGGCGGAAATCAGTGGTGCTGACATTGGAGCGAGGCCAGAAGCTGACAAAGTCACCGCCGCTGTCGGGGTGAGAGAGGAAGGTCACCCAGATGTCGAGGATCCTATTCCTCAGGAAGTAATCACTGAGGAAAATCCTACTACTGACCTACTGGATGTCTTCCCTATATACTAGCCCACTGATCCCGAAGAAATAGATGATTCAGATTCAGAAGTGGCCAAGGAGAGCCGGATGACACAACCCAAAGGGTGGAAGTGCATCCAGTGTTTTCTCAGGCAGCCCCAGACAGATTGGCTGAGGCGAATGAGATAACTCTAGACCTGGCTATGTTTCCTGTGTGCCGTAGGGGATGACACTCAACGCCTTCATCTGATGGTCTGTGATAACATTGCAACAAAGATACGTGAGAGCAGCCGGTGCACTGACGTTTCCAGGTGTTAGGAAGAATCGGTGAGCACCCGAGCATTCTTGAGGGTGGATTTGGAAGCCCGACACCTCGAAGAACAGGAAAGAGAGAAGGAGTCCTTCATTGTAACATGTTCTGAGCTCATGGAGCTGCTGATGGCCCAGCTGGCTGACGCCCAATAACAACTGATGGAGGTGAGTCACCAGATGATAGGGATTCTAACTGACCCTTAAGGGCCCTGTTTTGGCCAGCTCATTAACTTTTTTCTTCTAACGTATGGACAGATCCATTTATCTGTACCTTTGGTTTAATACGCTCATCTATAATTATGAAATAAATAACAATTCATCCCTAAGCTCATGTTGGTCATACCCAATGTGAGAAAAAAAGGATGCTCGTATTATCATTTCGTTCGACCGTGGGGGCGTTAACCAAGCATAGGGCATTCGAAATAGAGCCTAGATTTTCAAGGGGAATAGGGAGACCCAGTCGAAGGGGAGACCTCAAACCGATCGATGTATCATCTTCTCAATGTGCTCTAACGCATGAGCAAGGAAATTCTAGGGGCATTGAAATCAATCTGGACATGGGGAGATAAGAAAAAGTGAATCACATTACCCAAATTCGGAACACTATGGGTGGGGCGTGATGATGGAGGATAGTAGTTAACTGTAGCAGAAACGCAGCATCCATATCACATTAGCCTGTAATGGGGACAACAAATGAAGGCTGACCACTACCCATGTTCACAACATGGGGCCTAACTCAAATATAGTCGATCAGTCTTCCAGAACATTGGCCCAGGATAGAAGGCGGACCATAAGTCAAGCATCCATGCTGTTAGGGGGTCTCATCAAACTTGAAAGAGGATGAGGATCCGAATAAAAAAGGGGGGCACATAAATCGTGAAAGTGAGGTGGTGGTTTGTCCGAAAAGAATCCAACACTCCAAAAAATATGCCATCACGGTGGAAACGCATTGAGAGGGTGCATTAACCTGATCATAGATCATCCCTGCTCGACAGGACCTCTCTAGTGAGGGAACCATTGCTTCCCACATCATTATGGGGCATCCTGAATTTGTTCAGGGAAAATGCTGCACTTATGCAACTCACCGGAGATTCAGATGAAGAAGGGATGGGAATCACAACTCCCTGGGTGGACCCGAGGAAAAATGTTTTGGCGTTCCTACGTATCCCATAAAGATGGGAGTCAAGCCACACATAGTTCTAAAAATAATATTATTTTACGGTCTTAGAACTTGTACCAGGGACCTGTAAGGAAGGGAAGAAGCACATGACAAGGTAATTATGAAACCCAATGTGAATGAGGACATGAGCCTTATTCCCTTGTGTTCCGTGAGGAGGTAGCATGGTATGGTACTAGTGCATGAAATGAAAGAGGCGTGCGGGTCTAACCCTCACACTAAAAGAAGCAGAAATTGATGTTTCTTGTTTTTCCTTTAAGGTGACTGGTTTTTTTTAAGCGACATGCCTAGGATAGAAATTCTATATGCTTCCACAATAATCAAGCCATATACATGCATTGAAAAACTATATGGAAAATGACCGATAACCAACGGGTTGTCCCGTACAATGAGGTTACCGCATTTCAGTTCTGTTTTTCATTGTGTGACTAGGAAGATACATTCAGTTTAGGGTCATATGATTGGACCACGCAACATAGTTTAAAGTCATATGGCTTGGACGTAAAGGAGTGCACCCTACGTGATAAAGCATACCTAATGTAAATGACAATGAGGCTTGTATAATCATGGGGCGCAACTCCAGGCATGGAACCTCTGGCCGAGAGGCCGATGAGAGCTAGTGAACAAGGGGTAGGAAGAGCTAACTCCCATGTGAACTGGACCCGAAAGCGTGATGTCTAGGTGATTCTACATATCCCATGGGGATGATAATCGAGCCATACATACTCCTTTAGAAAAGTTATTTGTTTATGGTCTTGGAGCTCGGACCACAGGAGCCCCGAAGAATGCCGTATCGCTGCTTGTACTTCTTGAAGTGCGGAGGTGCACTGAGAGATAGTGACAGGAGTGCCAAAATTCTACCAGGGCGTGATGGAGTGAGACATAGTGTGAATCATGAAACCAACATTTGAGGCCTAAAAATATTGGCATGACGGCGGAGGATTACTCCTGGCCATGTTCACAACACAGCATCCTATCATGTTAGCCTAAAATGGGGATATAAAAATGAGCGTCCACTGCTGACCATGTTCGCAACACGAGACTTTTATTAATTTGTGGTTTGAAACCCTCAGGGGCATTGTCCCATAGTGGTAGGAGTGCCCTTAGGTGTGGTATCCATGCCATTTTGGTGGTCCCTTCGGATGTGAAAGATAATGGGGCCCAAATAAAGGGGAACATGAAGCTTAAAAATGGATGGAAACTCTCCCAAGTTAAACCCGACACTCCAGGTCCTAGACCAGAGTACCCTTGAACACATTGGCGAATCACTATAAAGAGTCGAAGGGCTCGACCTGAAAGGGGAGGGACCTGAAATTTAAACATTTGAGAGGTCCCATGTATCCCATAAGGATGGTAATCGATCCACACGTAGTTATTGAAGATGCAGTTTAACGTCATGTGGGATGAGCATGCATTTTAAGGTCATGTTGGACTGGCAGTTTAAGGTCGTGTTGGACTGGCAGTTTGAGGTCGTGCTGGACTGGTATCCAGTTTAATGTCATGGTGGACCTGAATCCAGTTTGAGATCATGGTGGGTCTTTGGGTAGTTTTAGGGTCATGTGGGACCCTCCAGTTTAAGGTCATGGTGAACCAAAATGTTCAGGCGAAATATTGTTTTAGAAACCTGGCATTGGTTGGAGGAGTTATATGCACACCATCAATTGTCCCCAAGGATTATGCTCCATTGGGATAAACCTTATGGAAAATGAACGGTCCCTCCCATTTGGGCTCCAACATGGGTGGTTTCCTACCGGGGATCATTAGTTCCCTGAGGGATAGTACCAGGTCACCTTGTAGGAAGGAGTGGAGGTGAACCTTTTTGTTAAAAGCTCGATCCATCCTGCTCTGGTTCCTTTCCAGGTTGTGCAAAGAACAAAGCCTATTCTCATCCAGCTCTTCCAATTCATCTAGACAGATTTCGACTACTCTATCTGGAGCTTTATGGTCATAGACGACTGTGCACAATGAGGGAAATTGAATCTTGATGGGCAGGATGGCCTTAGTTCCATACACCAGGGAATACTGGGTCACCTGGTTGGAATTACGAGTCATCGTCTGATAAACCCAAAGGGAATTGGTGATCTTATCTGGCCAACTCTTCTTTTTTTGACCAACAATCATTTTTAGAATATTAGAGCGGGTTTTGTTAAATGCTTCATTCTGTCCATTTTCCTGTGCATGATAGTAGGAGGTATGGTTGGAGAAAATGTTGTACTTGGTGTACAATTTCTTCAGATGAGCTGCTCGGAAGTTGGTGTCGTTATCAGTGAGGATATAATGAGGTACTCCAAATCAATAGATGATATTGGAAACAAAAAATCGACGATAGAATGGGCCTTGACATCCTTGAGCGGAATTTCCTCCACCCCCATGGAAAAGGAGTCCATAGTGGTCAGGATAAACTGGCACAGCTGAGCCGTTGCCGATGGGTATGGCCGCACAACATCTAACCCCCTGACTACAAAGGGCCAATAGTACTTGGTGGTATGGAGAGGTTCCAGTGGCTGATGCACAAAGATAAATGGACAGGGCATGCATGGAACCTCTTGGCGAACTCAATGCAGTCGTGGATCATGGAGGGCCAGAAGTACCCTAGTTTCTGAATCTGGTGAGACAGCTTCGACCCAGCCTAATTGGTTCCATAGGAACCGGCATGAACCTCTTGCATGACTTGTGGAATCTCGACTCCTTGAAGGAAACAGAGGAGAACACCATCAAATCTACGTTTATAAAGGATCTTCTCAAGGATGGGACTGCTCTGAAGGGTAAACTGTAACGTGCGACGTTGGATTCACTCGCCTTCATCCTGGTCTGATGGGATATTACCATATTGGAGGTACACGACCAAAGGTGTCCTCCAATCGACAACTATTTTGATCACTGCATCTGAAGTATCCGGGGCTCCTAAGGTAGGGGCACTAGTGGTAAGATGGTTTATCCATGGACCGCGATCATCCTCCGAGATAATGAGAGAGATGACTCTCCGATGTGCCATGTGGATAATCAGGTCATCCTGTTCAGGCTCCACAAGCAATGTGGCCTGACTATCCAAAGAATCTGATCGACCGTTCTATCACCGAGGGATGTGAATGACCTCTGGCCAAGGAGGGAACTGGGCCATTTGATGGAGGGTGCACTCCAACAATGGCACAAGTTCTATCATTCTGACAACATAGTCTCCATTGACCTATTTGATGACTAGCTCAGAATCCCATTTCACATAAAAATTGATACATTGATCTCAAGGGCCAGCTCAAGACCAGTAATGAGTGGCTGATACTCTACCTCATTGTCGGTGTAGCCCTCTGACAACAGGAATGAGTATGGTAGAATGAATTGCTCCGGGGTGATTAAGAAGATACCCAGGCACACTCTATTGAGTATAGGACCATTGAGTCTCCTACCGGTGGGGCTCCAGGAGGCATCGTCGAAGTGCATTTTCCAATATGGGATGGCCTGATCGATTGACAGGATTGCCTCATCAGGAAAACCTAGGTCATGTGGCTGATCCACAGAGGTTGGGTGGGAAGCTATGAAGTTTTCCAATGCCTATCCTTTGATAGGCTTCTGAGGCACAAACCCGATGTCAAACTGATGGAGGATTACCTCCTACCGCACCAGCCGACCAGTCAATATAGGGCAGCTTAGGATGTACTTCAACGGGTCTACCCGAGAGACCAGCTGTACCTCATGGTGTTGCAGGTAATGTCACAACTTCTGTACAACAAATATGAGTGCAAAGCATCTCTTCTAAATAGGGGAGTATCTGGTCTCCGTATCGAGGATCATGTGACTGAGGTAGTAGAGGTTGTTATTTGTTCCCTTGTTGTCCTTTTGGGAGAGAAGTGCACCAAGGGACCATTCCAGGGCGGTCACGTAAAGGACCAGCGGCTTCCCGGAGAAAGGTGGCATCAAGACAAGAGGTTGGAGCAGATTCTGGTTGATTTCCTAAAAGGCATCCTGGCACTCCTCATCCCATTCATAGGTGGTGCCTTTCATTAGGAGCTGGGAAAATGGATTACACTTTCCAGCCTAATTCGCAATGAATCAGCATATGTAGGTTAAGTGGATATGGAGGCCTCGAAGCTGCCGAATATTGCTCGGGGGATCCATTTGGATGATTGCCTTGATTTTATATGGGTCGACCTCAATGCCTTGGTACCTGACAACAAAGACAATGAATATTCCAGAGGTGACCCTGAAGGTTCACTTCAACGGGTTCATCTTTAAGTGGCGGACACGGAGGAAACCAAACATTTCTCACGGTCCTTGAGATGGTTCGGGCGTTGGTGAAATTTTACCACCAGATCATCCACGTAGAATTCCACTAATGTTCCCAGAATCAACTTGAATTTGTGATGCATGGCCTGCTGATAGGTGGAACCTGCATTCTTCAGGCCGAATGGCATGACCTGGTAACAGAAAGTACCTTGGGGTGCCCTAAAAGCGATATATTCCTCATCCTCAGGGGCCATATAGATCTGGTTATACCCGGAGTACCCATCCATGAAGGAGAGGGATTGGAACCCAGCCATGGAATCAATCAACAACTCTGTCACTGTAAGGGGAAAATAATCCTTCAGACAGTGATGATTGAGGTCGCGGAAGTCAATACAGACCTTGATTTGTCTTTTCTTCTTCCTGACTGGCACAATGTTGGCTAGCCACTTGGGATACTAGACTTCCTTAATGAAGTTGTCTTTGATGATCTTATCAACTTCATCCTCGACCATGGCACCGTGAGAAGGGTGAATCTTTCATGGAGGCTGCTTGAATCCGTGATGACTTGCTGAAAGACCGAGATGGTGAACAACTACATGAGGATCCAATCCTGGAATCTCGTTGTAACTCCATGAAAACACGTCACAGTGTTATTTGAGGAAGTCCACGTACCATTGCTGCTCATCGGGGGGCATGGAAGCACTGACCAATGTGGGTCTCGGGTCCGCCTCGCTACTGAGGTTCACCTCTACCATCTCGTCAACCATGGTGGAGACGCCTTCCTCAAAATCATGGGGCATATTACATGTCCTCTTCTCCACTTATGGATGGATATGCCATGGGGGAACCTACTTATGAACTACCAGGTCCTGATGAGAGGATTTTACCAACTTCTGCGGCAGTGATTATTGCATCGGGGAACTTTGACACCGCTGAAACCATAGCAACGAATGTTGTCAACCCGATCCCATCCGGTCTCCGGTCTATCGGGCCACGCTTGATGATATCAAAGCAGTGGTGGCGCGTCAGCTAAAGTCGACATATTCCAGCCCAGCGATATATAAATGCATGATGTACTGCCGTTGGCATAACCCGGACATCCCGATACCTAATGGGAGTTGGAGGCTCTAGGATCACTGAGGCCTGATTCACATAAGAGTTTGAAGTGATCCTCCAGCACTCTCGAGAGTTGGGTGGATGGTTCCTTCTTTTCCCATAAATAATGAAGCATTACCCCATGTTAGGAGTGGTGGCTTCCAACTGACGGATTGGGAAGATATAAGCATCATTTAAACCTGCCCAAGGGTCGGTCGTAGCGGTGATGAGCTCAACTTCACTTTCCTGGACTTGTTTATCCTTTCTCTTGTAATAGTCAGCATCCAAGTTGCGGTTTTCAGAAGAGGAGAAATGAGAAGCGTCACATTTGAGGATTCCCACTCTACCATTAAGGGAGTATTTGAGGCATTGGTGAAATGATGAGGGGACCGCCGCGTGAAGTTGGAGCCATGGTCTGACCCTCAACGCATTGTATGCGGAGTCCTGGGAGAAAACCATTAACTCGGTGCTAGAAACCAGGCTGTCGAACTGAGTCTTCAAGCGGATCTTGTAGACTACGGTTTTCTCAGTCCTATCGTATCCCTGGATTCTGAGGTCGGAGGATGTCAGGTCATCCTCAGACAAACCCAGCTTCCGCAATGTCTGAGTCGGGATTAGGATAATCCCAGAACCCGTGTTAACAAGACAGCGACAAACTTCCAAGCCATTGAACTGACCGATGATATATAGTGGGTGAATATTCCCCTGTACTGGGGAGCCTTCATCCTCCCCAGAGAATGAAATTAAGGCCTGGAATTTGGCATCCTCAAACACTTCAGTGCGAAAAGTCTCTGCAGCTGCTATCTCTGTCTCAAACTAGAGGGGGCTTCTTAAAGCCTCAGTGAGTGACTCATGCATATCTAGTGATAAATGAAGGGATTAAAGAATGGAAAGCCTTGATCAGATACCAGAAAGGTGTTTAAGAACATCATAATTCCATGCCAGGCGCGATCCTCTGCTTGCAGGAAGTCGCTCTGTCACCGGTCGAATGGAGGGCCCTGCCGGCTGGACTGGCGGCTGACTAGTACTAGTCATATCTCGCTGTTCACTAGTAGAATCCTGGAGGGTGACTACCGGATATGGACTGGAAGGCTAGGGTCAGCTGGTGGCAGGGCGATGTTGGTCACGGCATGACCGATGTGGTTCTGCCTGATCCAGTAACACAAACAGTGGTGAAGGCGGACCTGTCGACACCAGATGAAGGGGCTGCGTGTGCTGAACTTTGCACTGGGCATGTTGTCTGGTCTCAGCAGCATGAACGACCTAGTTGTAGGTTCCAAATGACATTCCCCAGTGACCCATATGTCTGTGGTTCCACTGAAATTTGAGTCATTTGGGGACATTGGGGAGGTTTGTCTAGCGTTTCCCATCGTCGGGAGTCAAATTGAGATTTAACAAATCTACGGTGTTAACCGAAAAATACACTAGACTGTCACTCGAGGTGTCATCCACTACCGGGAAGAGTCTTAGAAGGATACCCATTTATTGAGGCATAATGGATCTAAGAGTGTGGGACGACGACCACATTTTCAGGGTGTGATGCTTCTTCTTGCGCTGCCAATGCTTTCTCTTTTGGGAAGAGTCTGGCTGAGACGACAATGATAAAGTTGTAACCGCAACTTCTGAGGGCTCTGGATGATTCAAGCGTGCATGGATGATGCCATGTGTGCGGGTGAATTCCTTGGGGGACATCTAGTAGTTATAATTCTGGGACCCATGGTTAGAAACCTGCTTCCATTCTCCCTCGTCGCAGCTACTGCCATCCAATCTCACAAAGACAGCTACCACTTGTGCCAAGGCTAGGCCCAACATGACTATATTATTGTCAATCTGGTCTTGGAGCCAGTACTTTAACATGTATCATCACTGGATGGTGTGCCCCAGGAACTGGTGATAAGAGAAGTAGTTGGGGTGATCAGTGAGGCACACCTCTTCTGGCTTCTAGCACTCAGGATGCAGCACGATTCTCTTCTCTGAGGAACTACGGAAGTAACCCTGGACCTGAGCCTTGTCAAACAAGTAGGTCTGGTTCCTTCTTTATTGAAGGGGGGATATAGGAGGATGACCCTGACGGGGGGCCATAGAAGCATACCGAGGAGACGGAACATGATTATCTTTCCAAGGAGGTGACGACGCGTTACACAGAGGCACCTGCCGATTTTGAGGCAATCACTGTTGGGATGGAAGCTGTGACTATGGGGGTGTACCCCTATTGGGATGTAGAGATGGCTCTACTGGTAGTAATTATAGCTACTTGGGGGCCTTTATCTGGGCCACAGTAGGGGGTTCGGCTCTGGAAGCTCTCCTATCTGGGAATACAGGGGGTAGTAGATGTGCCTGGCTGGACTACTACAGGGCTTTTTCGAGGCGCTGGGCCTTTCCTAAAAAGTCCTGGAACCATCCAGGGTAATTTTGAGTGATCAGGGAGGGGACCAGTTTTGCCTTGATGTTCCCTATGCACATTGTTAGTAATTTATCCTAAGTTAGTGGCATGTCAAGGGAGTATGTGAGCCCCTTCCACCGAGCGATGAAGTCTGCAACTCGCTCATCAGGCCTTTTCTTGCACCTGAAGAGGTCTACGATGTTTTTCTTCTGGGTCATGGAACTGAACTCGTAGAGGAATTTCTTGCGAAGGTCCTCCCAGCAAGTCACGAATCTAAGAAGGATCTAGCTGTACCAGACGAACGCCAGCCCCTCTAGTGTCTGAACAGAGCAATGGAGATTGGCGGCCTCCTGCTGCACTTGAGTCCCTAACATAGGCCCACACCTTGAGTTGAAGTGGGCCAGGTGCTGTGGCGGGTCTTCTGTCCCGCTAAAGGGGGATAAAGTGGGGTTCCCAAATCCTGGGGGTGCCGACATGTCATCCACCCAAGCCAGGTATGACTTGTTGTCAGGTGGGACAACCGCTTGTCGCATTTCCAAATCTTCCATGTGGGAAATGAGTGCCGCCATTGGATCATCTGGGTGTGGGTCCCTATCGTGACAAGGATCCCTAACCACGAGTGCCTTTTCAGGATATTCAATGTGGTAACCGTGCATAGAGGCTCTTGGACCGGCTGGTGGAGTGACCCTTGGGGATGCTAGAGGATCTTGGATGGGGTTTCATGGGCGGTCCCATCATTTAAGAGGGTTCGTCGAGACATACCGCACTCTCTTTCCATGGGCACTAGTTTCTTCCCTGTCAGCGAGCACAGTAGGATTAGGGTTTCCAGGGAGAATCTCACCGAGAGGTAGTTGATCCTGCCCCTGCTGCCCCATCCTAGGATTTCCGTAGTTGGGACACCACTCTATGATGTGTTAAGCCAGAATCTCATCAACTAACTTCTTCAGTTCAGCTAGCTGCTGACATAGTGCGACCTTCTCAAGTTCCTCTTCCTAATTTGGTACCGAGGCCGATGGGTCGGAGTGCTGGGCAGCTCCAACATGATCTTTTACTTTAATGACATTTCAGCTTAATACCAATGCTTCGGTGGGTGGAGCGAGAACTAAAAGGTTCCTCTACTGGTGAGTAATCCACCCTGGTGGGTCTAGTGGCAGCACGTCCTCAGGGGGGTTTCCCCATCGAGAAGCCCCATCTCATTTGACTCTCTTGTTAGATCAGTCATGTTGACCACCACTCTTCCAAGGGGAATGCCATCACCACTGCCTAGGGAATCAGGCTGTCAGTGAATCAAACTAAAGAGGAGGGTTACATAATGCCCCCAACCATAGGCTTTCACTTGGGGGGTAGACTCTCGACAACTCTGCGAAGTACTTGAAAACTCTGAATGCACTGTTGTTGGAGGGCTCTATGGCGGCCAGGGGACCCAGGGTGTCAGACTATAGGGAGTGTGGCCAGGTCCACCATGCAGCATTGCTCATCGATATCCTAGAGGTGTGATTGGTTCCTGGGATAAGGCACTTACTGGTGGCAAAGACAGAAGTGAGTTTCCCGGAGGGTCTGGAGGAAACATTCAAACTCTCCCGGGGTGAGAAATTCTGGTGTTTAAAAATCCGACCCTGCGACCGGACAAAAAATCTCGTGGAAGTGGCCTGCTACGAGGATGGTCTAGAAGCTCCATGAATCATGTTCAGGATCCAGCCCTTGATGGTCCCAATCATCAACTAGGAGTGGTTGGGGAACTGGAAGTAGTGACAAAGAAGGACGCTGGGCCGGTGGGCTGGCCGGTGGAGAATACAGCGAGCAAGCCGATTGGCCGCCAAATCCTAGGTCATCCTCCAAGTGTTTTAGTGACCTGGCTGCAATGTCATTATAGGATGGACCGATAAATGGGCCTCCTATAACAGTGTCGGTGCTTGCCGGGGGTGTGCTATGTCGCGGATCGCCCCCCATCTACCCCCAAAAAATCTCTCTGTCGTCTTTGGCCGAGGTGGAAGGTGCTTCTGGATAGGTCGATGTTGACTGCAAGTTCGATCCCTGGGGGTACGCCTAGTCCTCATCCTCCTCGATATACCTTTGGAGGGAGGCAGGGATCATATGGGACTCACATTCGGGGAGTACGAGGCTGATGCACTGCGTCCCTATTCCAACCCTTGACTCAGAGGACTGAGGAGAGGGGACCATCACCGAGTCATACTCCACCTCAGAGTTTGAGAAACAGAATGGTCTGATTTCTGACTATCCATCCTTGGCATTTCTCTTACGGAGATCACATCCAGCCTTCCTGCCCCTGGGTTGCTCCTTGGGACAGGGCTGACTTCCCTCACGGAGTCCTCTAGCCGCACTGGTACTGGGGCAGAGAGGATTGAAGGATGGGGTGCAGGGAGCACCAGGGAAAATTTCAAAATGGACATGATGAGGACCTCCATATGGGTGAGTGACTGGATATGGAGCGGCTCCATACTCGTAGTTTGCGGTAGGAGAAGTGACCCCGTACCCAGTGTAGTTAGTTCTGGAGAGAGCCCCACCCAGAGTGTTGCTGTCACGGGAAAGCCCCTTACCTGCGGCAAGGGTGGTTCCAGGAAGGACTTCGGGCCGTGGATGGAAGCAGAGAGAGCCCAGACCTTCCAAAACAGTTAAATGTTGGGGTGGGGAGAAACGACTCCTTGTGCGGCCCTCATGGACGGCGTTGTCGGTGAGGCGCAGCTGCCGCGAGGTCCAAGCGAGCCATATCCCGGGTGGGGATAACCCCCTCCTCCTCATACCTATGCACAAGGTCGTTGATCACCCTTCATTGGATAATCTATGATGGGGAGAGGGGGCGTCAGTGATCAGCATCCATGGTGGTCAGAGCAGCCTTGGAAAAAGCAGAACTTCACGAGGTGGTCACATCGGTACTGCCCCTGCCCCTGCGTTGATGGGAAGGCGGCAATCAAACTTCAGATGCAGCGATATGATTTCTGAAAGTAGGGGGATGAAATCATTAACACTGACAGGAAACGAAATCATCAACAAGTAGCCTAGTGCCATTCCGTCTTCCAGGTTCGGTAAGATGGATCCACGCTGACAACATCACAGAATGGAGTACTCAACATCCTGACTGCCCCAACCCCTGGAGGGTTTCACGTCCTAGTGCTGGGTGCCCGATCCTGGTGAAATTCTAATCTTCTGACGCCCCCAAACACTACCAGTCTTCATATTAAGGAGAAGACATTCACGTCAGGTTCACCATTTCTATTTCTGATGATTTCACCGGGGCGCGTGCGGCGTGCATCTGCCACGCGAAGGACGCATTTCCTGTTGGCCCACATTTCCTCTTTCCAAAGGCGGGCGACATCCATTCCTTATTCAGGGATGGCTACTCCTTGATAGAAATGGGATGATGGGATTTCGGTTTGCCCTTCTTGTAGATTCCTCCACAGTGCTCGTCACCTAGTCCGGGTATCCCTTATAGATTAAGTCATGGTTTGTGGATCTTGTTCTCGTTTCCATATCTTCATGGACCCCAATTAATTAAACTGCTTCTATAGGGATGTTCTAAGGGGTCCGGTCAGGGAAGCAGCCTTCGGTTAGGGGAGTGGTCACACTGAGGCATCGTTGGCATGTCTTGATGCCGGGGAATTGGCATGTCTATCTTCTGTCTCTTATTATAGGGATTCTTAAGGGCACAGATGGTCGATGCATCCAACATCCAATACCGGGAATTGTATGCCATAGGCATGTATCAGAGGTTTTTCTCAGATTCCTATGTTTAACATAGGGTATTCCACGAGTTTAACATCAAGAAGAGACAGATCGGACTGATCGGAACACTAGGTAGAGTAGATCATTTTAAAGAACCCCCTGGATGGAACACCAATGTTGGGGCCGACATGTGACTGGCTTCCCGAATGCTGTGGAGTGGAATGAGGAGGCATGATCCCATCGGGTTGTGGAGGCCAGGGTAAGAATCAGGATAGGTGAAGAAGTGATGGGTGGATTGAACCTTGTGGAGGCTTCCTACATATCCCCATGGTAGGGGATCAAAGTCAACGTAGTTCGGGATGATACGGTGGGACACCTGAAAGGGGCGACCCGTGAGAATGAACGCATGGATTGGACCCAGAGGAAGTGGAACCTCTGGGTTAGGGCATGAGCTTCCGGAGATGCATGGGCTCAAGGGAGATGTTAGGATGAGACGTGGGTGATGGTTTTGCACCTCTTGGAGGCTTCATACATATCCCCATGGCAGGGAATCGAAGTCTGTGTAGTTCGATGAGATACAGTTTAGTGTCGTGCAGGACGATGCATTTGGGGATTACGTTTTGAGATGACCCAAGGATATGGGGTCAGCGAACCGATGTGAAGAGGGTCCCGAGGTCTAGTTAGATGGGGCTTATGCTCTGAGACGGCCCATGGTGGTGGGCTTGAACCTCGTGAAGGCTTCCTACGTACCATGCCTTAGCACGGATCAAAGTCCATGTAGTTCGGGATGGATGGGGCTTAAACTCTGAGGCGGTCCACAATGACGGATGGATGGGCCTTATGCTCTGAGGAATCCCACAATGGTTGGGGAAACAACATGAAGGGTTTGGAACGACTGGGTGGTGGTCTTGAACCTCTGGAAGGCTTCCTATATACCATACCTTAGCACAGATCAAAGTCCACATAGTTCGGGTGTACAGTTTAACGTCATGCGGGACATGGCATACAGTTTAACGACATGTTGGACGGGGCATACAGTTTAATTTTATGTTTTATGGGAGCATTGTCATGGTTGATGTCTACTCTAAGCCCACGTGAGTCATGCTCGGTGTGAGAAAAAAGAGGCGGCAGAGACCTGACGATCATGTCGCAAAGGGTGCATCCGTGGGAAGCGACGAGGGGCTTACGCATTGAGCAGCCCATGGTGCTAGGAAATACTCCAAGATGGAGGCCCGTGGGTGACAAAGCACAGTGGGAGAGGTAGTTGGGACCGAAGAGAGAAGGAGTCCCACTTCCCGTCATGCTCACTACTGGCCCTGGCACCGGGGAAGTACAGAGGTGCATGGGTGATACCTTCCTCAAGAGGGGCTAGGGGCTTACACCAAGGTGGTTTCCCTTCCCTGTGAACAAATTCCACTATGAGAAGGAGGATATAATACCATGTGTGGGTGATTCCATCCCTGTAGAGACGAGTGTGCATGGAGACTGTCCGAGGCGGGGTGGACCTTGCGTGCGAGGCTCAGGGTTGGATCACTGTTTAACGTCATGTGTTTAGGATGAGGTTCTTGGAATTTCAACGTCCTACAGCTCGGACGAGGTGGGTTTACTCAACCCCCTAGGACTAGGATGATTGGTACCCTCCACTCCTTGTGGGAAGGAAGGTATAGATAAGGCCTTCATGAAGGGGGTTCGTAGAGAGAACCATTTAGGGGTCCACGTTAGCATGTCTATGAAAAAAATCAATAGCTGTAAGTGTTCCTATGCGAAGAAGCATGAGGAAAAGCAATGCAATGGGAAAAACCACCCAAGGGACCTTGACGTTACTTCATGCGAGCCAGGAAGGTCGTGCGGGAATACAATGCATGTTGTGTATGCCCGGTGTGTGTGCACAAGGCATCTAGAAGGAGGACATCAGGCGCCTACACAGGGAGGAACCCAGGGAGCATCAAGGTGAGGGGTCCTGGGGGTTGCGCGCAAAGAAACGGTTGGCACGCAAAACACCGGGATGACGTGTAATCGGGGAAGAGGATTTGCGCGTGGCTAATAGAATCACGCGCAAGGGATATGAATTGCAAGTAAGTGGAAAATGCCACACCCAAAGGTATTGACACACCCAGCGAAATATATTTCACACAATTGGACAGTCTTGCATGAAATGAAAGGAATTGCGCGCAAAGGAGGAACCCTGAAGGGTTTGGAATTCTATTTAAGCCAGTGGGATCACGCCCAAAGGAGGATCTCGGGGTGAGGTTACACGAAAAGGATTAGTACCTGAAGGCCATCTTGCGTGCACGGAAGTCCGATTTCACGCATGAGAGATGGTTTGAATTCCCCTAAACTGAAACAGACGGGCTCTCCTTCTATTTATAGGCAATCGACGGTGATGAATTCAGGGTGGCGTGCAAAAAATGTGTGCTAGAGATGGCAGTGTGGAATGTTAACAGTATGGGTTACATGTGTGAAAGTATTTTGCATCGGTACCAGGGACCCTTCGTGAATCTCATACCTTTTCCGCGCGGCACAATTTTTTCGCGTGTATTCCCCTTTATTTCACACAACACTTCCAGGCCCTCCGGACTGGGTCTCTGGGTCCGAATATGACATTGATTTTTCATTTTGAAACCTCCTCTAGTAATTATGAAATTTTCAGCATCTACAATATGAAAGAAAGGAGGAGAGGAAAAAATTAAATGAACTCAAAATAAAAGAAAACTATAGAAATGCATTACGAAAATCCGGCAGCCTAACAACATCACTTAAAAATCCAAAAAATATATTGATGATAAAAAGGGTATCTAATTATTGATGCATAATATATAATGTCAGGGGTATACATAATTACATATTCTAATATAAGAAAAGTTAAATTAAAATATCATAACATAATAAGAGTTCTTGAAAAAGAGAGATATTTTGAGACGAAAATTCTGCAGGATAACGGCTATGCAACATGGTTTTAGAAAACATTTAAAAGAGAGGGGAACTGAGTCACCCATTAATATAAGACTAAGAAAAAATTGGTGTATCATAATAAATTGGAAATAAATATATGATATAAAAAATTGAAATACATACTACATAAGAGAGAACTAGAAATAAAAGAATTGAAAAAAGGAATTTACCTATTTAATCCACCTCCATGAAAATCTCTTTAAGGGATGGGGTTTTAGTCTTTTGGAAAGACCATGAGATTCTTGTAAGTGGGGAGTGACTAGGAGAGGGAACTTGGGAGGAACTTTTAAGAGAATAGTGGCATAAAGGATTGAGTAGAAGAGGGATTGAGGGGGTTTTATAGTGGAGGAGAAGAGTGAGTTTTGAATATTTTATTCATTATCTTATTATTTCCATCAAGACAACCAATAATGTTGTTTTATATGACCCCTAATAGAGATAAGTGCATTTCAGTTCGAAAAAAGTAGCCTTACATCACTCATGTTGTCACAAATAGTGTATTTAACTGATAATTTATATATATTGTATTATACAGTATTTCAGTATTCATAAAAAACATGAGTATCTCAGAAAGAAAGCCAAAAATTAACCCTAACCATTTTTGATGTGCAGAATTAAAAAATGAAACCTATTTTTTTACATTAATTTTCTAAATATTTTCAATTTAATTTTTAAGTAAAATTATAATTTATTACAAAAAAAACTTTATAACTATAACTCCTTTAATATTACTTTGATAAATTAATCAAGCTCCCACAAAATTATCTTATAACAATAAAAAAATAAATTAAAAATTATTGATTACATTTTTTTAAAATACATTTCCATTTTAAATTAATTAATTAGTCATAAAATTGAAATTAAAATATTTATGACCTACAAAATACCAATACTTTTATTATGATCAATTTTTCACTTTTAAGATGTCTAGATTGATTTTACACATTCATTAGTGAAGTTTCTATTTTTTGGCCGATTTACTATTCATTACTATTCATAAGGGTATGTTGCTATTCATAAGGCTATGGTACTATTCACCAAAAATAAATTTTGTCTTATCAGACTGTAAATATATTACATAATGAAACCATGTATGTCAGTTTCAAAATTCAAATCATAGAGGTGAAAAATTTATCTTTAATTGGATAGGTTATAACAAAGTTGTGTTATTTAAAGACTCAGTGTTTCATTCATTCCGTATTAAGTCTATTTTTAAATTCTATGGGGTGTTACATTAAATATACCTTGGAATATTATTACCAAGAAGAAATAATACTATAATATAATCATGAATACCTTACTCAAATGGCTAATACAAGGGAGAGGATAATGATTGAAGACATTCCCATTGTGAGAGACTACACTGATGTGTTCCTTGAAGAGTTTTATTGTCTTACTCATGAATGAGAGGCTGATTAATAATTTGAATATATTCCAAGAGCATTTTCCATCACAATGACTCAGGATAGGATAACCAATATTGAGTTGGAAGCATTGAAGAATCTATTACAAGTGAATTTAGAAAAGGGTTTTATAATCAAATGTACTTTAGTTTGGGACGTTTTGGACATCTTTTCCATGTTTTTGGATGGGTACACACACCTATTAATTTATTATTGTGAGCTCAAAAAAATCATGATAGAGAAAAAGTATCCACTTATACGGATATGTGATTTGTTCAATCAACTAGTTGGGGACTAATATTTTTCTATGGTGGACCTACAGAAAAGATATGACTAATTAATGTTGACTAAATAAGAAATTTTCAAGACTTCATTTTGAATGATGTATGAAAAATATGATTTTATATTGATTCCCTTCAGAATCACTGATTCTCAAATAATATTCCTGGAATTTATTAAGAGGGTCTTTTGGGATTTCCACAAAAATATTTTGGTAGTCTTTATAGATGATTTTTTTGATATTCTCCAATATCAAGGAGGATCAAGTAGAGCATTTTCATACTGTGGTAGATAATTTTTTAAAGGATAAAATATGTTAAAGCCTTATTAAATGAGAGTTTATGATGGAGGAAGTGTCATTTTAGGTGCATATTATCACCAATAAATGGATATTTGTATACTCTTTACGATAATGTAAATTGTGGAGTGTCCCGGCTAGTATCTATAATGAAGATCCATAGTTTCCATTTATAAGTTGGTATTTCAGATTATTTTGGAAGAACATCTCATTATTTTCAAACCCACTAACAAATATGACTCAAAAGAGAGTGAATTCTTTATTGATTAGTGAATGTGGAGACTGCTTCAATGATTTGAAAAAGAGGTTTATCACTGCACCAGTAATCACACTACCTAAACTTACCAAACTATTCATGGTATATAGTGAAAAATCTATAAAGTTATTAGTATATTTATTGATGAAAAATAATAAAGTGATATCCTTCACTTCAAGATAACTAAAATTTCATAAAAAAAACTACCCCATGCATGATCTGGAGTTCATGACTGTGATCTACACATTGAAAATCTGGTAGAATTCTCTTTATTTGGATAATTAAGAGATATATACTAATCATAAGAGTCCCAAAAATATATTCCCACAAAAAGTATAATAACATGAACCAAAAGTAAAGTTCAAGGATCATTGAGGGTTATCAATTCTCAATCCACTACCGCCTTGGTAAACCTTAAAAATATGAAGGTTATCTAAGAAGAAATGATAGGGTAACTTTATCAATTATGATAATTGTGAAGGATCCAATATTCATATACTTGAGAAAAATGTTTATGAGAATAATAAATAAAGTAAAAACATCAATACACTCTCAAATGATTACTGAATCACTCCTTTTCGAGAAGATAATGGATTATTAAAGAGATGATGTGGAATTTTAGAATAAGGTGAAAGAAATTAGAAATGGAAAATCCCCAGAGTACAAAATTGATGAGGAATTAGTCGTAAGATTAGGGTCATGACTTTGAGTACCATAAAATTTCAAGATAAAGAATTATGTTTTAATGATTCATAGAGAATGACCAAATCTATCCACCCAAGGAACCAAAAGATCTATCAATATAATTAAGAGAACAATTGGTGGGACAATATGATGAAGGGAATATTATATTATACATAATTGTTCATGGTATGATATAAATTTAATGATGAAATGAATAAGTCATACAAGATGATGCATCCATTTCTCATACAAACAAGAATATTGGAAAATAATTCCATGAACACTATCATTAGACTTTGGAAGACATCTATAGGAAATAAATCTATTTGGGTTGTTGTGAATCATCTTACAAATATTTCTGACTTCATTTCAATTCGAGAAGATTTATCACTGGGTCAAATTGCATGGATTTATATCAAGAAGCAGTGAGGCTTCATGTAGTACCATTACCAATTATATCCAACCAATAGATGATTTTCACCACTAATTCTTGGAATAGTCTACAAAATTCTATAAACACTGATTTGATCTTCAATAAAACGTACCACCCCCAAAAAATGGACAGTATGAACATACTTCTAAGACATTATAAGACATATTGAGGGAATGCTTGATGATCAAAAACGGAGGATTGTATCAACATTTTCCCCTGGTATAGTCCTATTATAGTAATAGTTTCTAATTAGGAATTGAAATGGCTTCATATTAATCCATATATGAAAAAACATGAAGACCACTTTTTTGGGTATAAATATTGTGAAAAAATTCTCTTGGGGCCTAAAATGGTTGAGGAAATGGTAGAAAGTGTTAGGCCTATTCAACAACACATCAGGGACGCATAAAGTTGATAGGAGAGCTACACTGATAGTCATTAAAATGACCTAGAGTTTGAGACTATAGATATCAAATTCTTATGCATCTATATATGGAATAGATTCATGAGATTTAAGAAGAAGGGAAATATAATTATTAATTACATAGTCCCTATCAAGATTGAAACCATGAAACCAACACTCCTAGAACTATGTAATTAAACATTATAACTCATGAAAATGTCCATAAATGAACTTAATAAAATTATAAAAAATAACATATATGTGTAATAAATTATGAGTTATGTGAAATATTACTACAATTTGATTATATAGTATATTATGTTCAAGTGAAGAAAACATTTTGACATAAGTTAATGGATCTCTCTAAACCACCCTATTTTCTTTATGTTATACTTACATTCTCATTACCTCAATTTATAACATAATTATTCTCATATATTTCTTCAATATTCTATATATATTTACCAAAAATATAATCCATGTTTATTTTATCTTTTCTTTTTTTCTGGAAAATACACATTTTAAAATATTCCCAGACTAATTCATCTTGATAAGAAAACCCGATTAAAGGGAATATCTCTATTTCTTACCAATTTTATAGTACACTAAATAAAATTTTATAAGCCAATTTTTTTTTAAAATAACTTATTTTATCATTAAATAACCATATTAGTTATTTTCTAATTTTATGTAGATAATTATACATATATCTTCTTTAACTAATATTTTTTCTTTCCCCTAAAACCATGCTTAAGTGGAATATTTTTAAAGACACATAACCACTAATTCTCATGTTTATAATTTATTTGGATATAGTTATTGATGATATATTCTTATGATTGTCCAAAAATTATTTAGGAACATATTTACGGGCTTCCATTATGTTACACCCTTTGGTTTTTTCATTATGATATGATTACAAGACCTATTTTATTCCATGGGCAATCCTCCGGTTTATGACTTTTATTTGATTTATTTATATGGAACACATATTCTTGTAAATGATATTATGGGTGAAACCAAATAGTGATCCAAATAATTGGGTAATGATTTAGTCTCATGACATTTTATATGTGGGATTATGGTGTAAACCTTATCCATTATGGGACTCTTTCCACCGTGTGATTTCAACTTGGAGGTTATCCTTGACTCATGATTATATAATGATTTATATTGATTCCACATTTCAACGTGGCCATGTTCTTAGGATAATATATTTCTTATATTATTACTCAATATGTTTCTTACTTATCCAATCATTTTATATTATCATGTTATTCCTTCTCACTCCTGTGATATTCTTCAATCCCATTTTTATTCCTTTAATGGGATTTTTAGCTCACCACTTTTATCTATGTCTTCCAAAAGTAATCCTTTAATGTTATAGGTGCTAAAATGGATTTAGGAGATCATTATGTGGAATAATTATTTTTTTTCCATTTTTATAATTATGTACTTTTTTTCAAATACACTAGAATCTTTTATCCTAAGTTTGTATTTAATGGATATTTTTGTTAAAATTCATGTAACAATATGTGAAAAAGGATGTGGTATATATAAAATACCATAATAATAGGGGATTTTATTCATCACTAGATTAGAAAAAATTCTATATATGTGTCAACAATATCCCCATTGTCACAAAATCACCCAAAATACTTGTTTGATTCAATAATCTCCATATTTATGTTTTTATAAACCAAGAAACATAAATCAATTTCAAACACATTATACATATAAATGAATAATTATTCTATAATTTCATTTCCATACGAGAAGACAAAGTACATTCTACAAGAACATTGTATAATAATATCACGCTCTCCATAAAACAATGAATTATATACAATTATTCACATATCTTGATCCTCTTGATACCAATTTGAAAATCAACTTTTCTTAGCCCTTGTTAACAATTGTGTTCTACCTTAACTTTTTTTCCAACTTCTTAAATATAATATTAGAACAAATTTTAACACCCCAAGACTTTACAGTGTTTCTATTCATAAATAAATTTAGTTTCATCAATATCTTCTGTTATACACCACACCGAGTTCGAGCGTACCACACTATACTAAAATAGCCATTTAAAAACTAAATATGAATAATAATAATAATAAGATTTTAAAATTTATAAATTTTATTCTCAATATAGGCTCCATTTTTTTAATTTTTTAATATCAAAATTAGGTTAGGGTGGAATGTTGGTAATTTTATGAAAAATTCCAATTTTTTATGAATAGTAAAACATATTGCATTATTGTTTTAAAAGAAACTTTTAATTTAAATAATTATTTTACATTAAATTTATTTAGAAGAAAAAAATAGATAAATAACACACATATTAACCCAATTTAGGTCATTGGAATCATTTTTATAAAAGAATTAAATATAAAAAATTATTGAACTTTTAGACATTCTTGTTTACCCGCCTTCTACCCACATCTTCTAGATTATCATTAAACATAATTTTACCACTTTCATGAATTAAATTTCGAAAAAAAGACTTCCATGGATGTTATCAGTATAAAAAATTTGTTCTAATAGGATAAAAATATTTTTTTTAATAGTAACTTTTGAATTTTATTTACCATAGTTAAAGGTAAATAGGGTAATTAATGGTAAAAATAATATTATAATAAAATAAAATTTCCCTATAACTTGTAATAATTTCATTGGATAAGTGTTTTTAAACCAAAATTAACCTTATTTTGAAAATAGGATATTTTTTATGCTACATTATTTAGACTATGACACTTATTATATTTTATTTAAAGATGAGTTAAAAATGACATATTCAAATATTAATAACTACATAATTTTTAATATGAGTTTATAAAAGTGTTATGGTCAAATATAAATAGTATTTAAGAAGATAAAATGTTTATATACATAATTTTAATTTATTTTTAACTTTATGAAATAAATTCTTAAATTAAATGATGACACATTGATGATACAAGAATTGATTTATTAAATAAAAAACCAATTAAATGATATTAGAAATATTATAATAAATATAATTTGAAATATTTTATATAATACATGATTATTATAATTAAATTGCGATGTTAGAAATTAGTTAGTGTATTTTTTTGATGGAATCTTTTTTTACGACTTTAACAAAAAGCATGTATTAAATAGTTTTAAAATTGACATAAATAAAATTCTAAAATAAATAATGTTTTATAAAATGATATAAAAGTTAAAAAAATTTATTTCTAAAGAAGTTAACTTGAATAGTGTAAAATATTTCTTAAATTATCCAATTGGGTTTCACTTTTTATTTTATAGGAAATATATTAACCAAATAGTGTAAAAAAGACAAGCAGAGACGAGAAGTGTTATACTGTTTAACTAAGGGTTAAACCGAAACGATAAGGTTAATTTTGTGACCTAAAATTGTATAATTTTTTTTGATTGAGATGATTTTGATGCATCCTAATATTATCATATAAATAACTCTATTTTTAGTTTTTTTAAATCAAAAATCAATTTATATTAAATTAATATTTTGGGAGTTTCCAAAAGTGCCCCTTCATTCTCTTATAAAAGGGAACCTCTTCTTATATTTTATTCATAGATATAAAACCATTTCGCTCAGGAAAATCTGACCCATTTACTCTCCCAAAATAATTAATTTCATCCTATAGGCCACAAATTGGGAACAAACTAACCTATGAAGTTCTTTTGTGTAAACTAAAAAAGATACTCCAAGAAGAGCTAATTATTTTACTGATTCAATTCAATTTCTTTTCTTCATCTACTTTATCTTACTATTTTGTTTCCATAATAAAATAATAAATCCCATATCATATATACTATGAGATGTTACTGTGATTATGTCACAACATTATTCATCCTTATACCCATCCTGGGAATAACAATATCAATAAGCGTGCATATGTATGACATACCGTCTCCACATCATGGTGTGATTTGTTATTAAACACTGCATTTTTCAATGGGTATAACGATGAATATAAAGGATTTAAATAATAAACATAACAGCATATTATTTCTTTATAATTTATAATCCATCCATTCCCTAACCCCTTTACCATTATGGAATGATATCATCGGTCCTGCGTACGTACGGCTTACCATCTCCACAACACGATAAGATTCATCTTCAAGGTTAACCATTCAAGAATGTGTATAAAAATATATGTAATTATAAATTATAAAATATATGACATAATAATACTATGGTAATTATATATATATATTGAGATATTTTATTTACACTCTTCCGTTGAATATGGTAAAACAGAAACAACATTTATGTGTATGTACGACCTACCATCTCCATGAACGACATATTCCATTTCATTTATCTATTTATTATATATATTTATATAATGAATATATATGATACATAAATAATTTTTTAAACATTTTAAGTAAGTGAATCATGATCCATGTAATACAATCATTAAAAAAATTCAAAATAAGTACGATAAAAAAAGAAATTATTAGCTAAAATGTATCTTCATGGAAATTATAAAAAAATGGATAATATAAAGTCATAAATGAACCCCATATGGGAATAGATATTGATATTACATGTGATTATTCAACTATTAGAATAGAAATATGATTTTTATTAAGGATTTAATTGATTTATTCTTTCCAAATTAGGCTCAATATTTGTTTAAGAGGCTTGTGTTTCAATCTTATAGCTTGCATTAAAAGTTTACGCTTATATATGCAGGATTCTATTATAATTTTTATCCTTATTGAGCACCTGAGAACACCCCATTCTTATGTTTTATTTTCCAAGGATTCCAAGAAGTGTTTTATGGTTTATATATATATGGTTAATATATGATACTAATTGTGTTCCCAAATAGTTATATATGTTTCATATTATGTTTTGAATTGTAATATAAAGTTCATGTATGTAATCTATTTTCCAAGGCTTATGAATTGATTGGTCCTTTGGGAGTTGATTCATTGTAATCACACCAATGTATAAAATTAATACATTGTCTCTTGGCATAGAGGGTTGGTGTGTTACACATATGAACAACACGTTATTATATTCAGGATCACCAATACAATTATAGTAGTTCAAAATAAAACTTTCACACCCATATGCTAAACTCACAACAGTATCCTTTTAATGAATCTCTATAAATATATCATAACTCTTAATGAGAGATATATTCCCAATTAGGTAAAATAAATATAGTTAGATTATCTCAAAAATAATATTATATATATGTATAAGTAATTTTTTTTGAATAAATAAGAAATAAACCTAAATGGATTTATATTGAAATTCTACAACTTTGAGGAAAAAATCAAAACAACATTTGAGTGTGGGATGGAATCTTTATACATTATCCTTAAAAATAAATAGGTTTAATTGATTTCATAAACCATAATATTTAAAATTATTCCTTTGGTTGTTGTTTCGTGAAAACATTAGCAATTTATCCATTGTGGGAAGAAATTCCATATTCTAAACACTTCGAACCACAATATTTTTGATGAAGTGATATTTTTATCAATGTGTTTTGATATTTAATATAGAATACTATTTCATTATAATTTTATTTAACTTATATTATCACATCCCAGAAAAAATTGAGTCTTTACTTCTACCATTAAATATTCCATAGAAGTCCCCATACACATCAATTATGTTGTGGATTAATTTGTAGTTATATAAACCTCTCCAGCAATACTCATAGTCATAAAAGTTTTATTCTTTGGGTTCTGACAGACAAAAATTTTACTCTAAAAAGAATTACACTAGATGCATACATTCTATCATCCAAATTTTGAGACCAATATGCATATGTATGAAGAAAACATCATGATTTACATTAATTTAATATTTAAATCTATAGTTTATAGTGCATACTATATACATGAGAATACTCTCTTCGTCAATGAACTGAGACTTCTTTTATGGAATTTGATACTTAATATATAATTTTATAGTTTATGAAATATACAATCATAAAAATATAAAATATATTAAACATTCAATAAGATTATCAAATTCATTTAGATCTACTTTTTTCCTTTCTCACACTTATAAAGTTTGTATCCCATTAAAATAGGTTTAAAAATAAGTGTTTATTCATATATGCCAATCTTCTTTAAAAGTAAATGAACATACTTATTTTGAGAAATAAATACATGATATTCTTATTGATAATGTTGTAATAAAATTAAATATCTCATTTGTAATTACATGGAAATTTCAAAAAACCTATTCATTTCTATAGAAAACTCTTTACATTTACCTTAATCATTTCATAAAAAAATATCTACATAAAAAATAAAACTAATTGACACCTTTTTGTCACTTTAAATGTAGATATTGGTATCTTCTCTTTCTTTCTTAAGGATATACCATTTCAAGAATGTATCTAACTTGAAATACGATTCTTTTTTGGAATTGTGTTACTGATATGGATCTTTTTTGACCTAAAATAATAACATCCATCTTCACTAATAAAAAAACCAACATTTTTTTCATTATATAATTCCTCTTTTAATTCTACATTAATAATGCTAGACATGGAATCCACTAAGAAAATATTTTATATCATTTTTTCTATAATACCAAGAAATATAAATATAGTCACTAGTCTAGAAACTTGTATCAAGGACTCATAAAAATCTATTCAATTAAATTCTTTATACCCTTTTCACACCATTATTTCCTTATTCCATACAACTCATCCCTTTTCATTATTTTTTTAAAACCCTCTTTATTCTGATAATATTATTATTTTCAAGAGTGGGTGATAAAAACAAAGTTTTATTTGTCTTTAACCAACTTAATTCTATATTCATAGAATTAAGATAATGTTAATTCCTCAATTCCTTATTTACATCTCTTGTTTAAGAATGTGAATATACTGAGGTATGCATTTCTATTCCCAATGTTCATTTTGTATGAACCAACTATCCTTGTCATAGAATGATAATTTAGGCCACTTCCTACTTTCTCAGCATTATATGATATGAATTAGGGTTTTATCCATCCTTATAAATGGTAGAATCATTTTATATGTCCTTCCCACTTTTAATCTCGCAATATTTTTAGATTTTTTTTAGATTTTTTTTAAAAAATCCTTCCTCACAATTACTTGTTTGATCATTCTTCTTGACATGTGATTTATTTCCTTGAATTTTCTAGTTCCATTAGTTCACATGTATCTACAATATTTTGTATCTTCTTAATATAATAGTAGTAAACTTTTTTATTTATTGGAAAAACTATGAATATACAATAAACACCATTATTTTAAAAGTTACCAAGACCGTATCCTTTCACTTTGACTACATAGTGGATTCCAAAAAACCTAAAATATTTCAAACAAGGGGACTTCCTATAATAAATATTATATTGTTACATACCTACATTTAATCTATATAAATAATGGTTTTGAATATAAACCACTAGATCAATTTCTAATATCTAAAATTATCCCAAAGTATCATTCTATATCAATGCAGTCTAAGACATTTATGGCATAATTTTCTTCTTCCATGAAGAAAAACATTTTTTATATATATAGTTCACTATGTCTAGGGTGATTAAAATTATTCTAAATGTAGTTTAAAAATCTACCATTAGTATAATCTATTCTATTCTTTGTCTATAGTTCCTTTATTTTGAAACCACACCACTTTTTAGCATTCTTTCAGAAAACTCTAAATAATTTTCAAATCCACTAGAACATTTTTTATAAACATGATAAATTTGATATCATTAAGGTCAATAATAAAGGAATTAATATAATTATAACCACTTTTTTATTTTTTCCACGTTGGCCCACAAATATTTGAATGGATAGGAACCAATGGATGAAATGTTTGACTCTCATCTTTTGTTGGTAAAGAAAATAGAATATCCCCATTTTGAAATATTGAAAGAATATAATTTCTATATATTTTAAGCATCATTACATCATAAAATTTCTCTTCTTGGGTAACTGCAATCATGTTCTTTTTTTTATAATGGCGAAGACTTCGACTCTAAAATTGAATTTTTTATTCAATATTATGAATAATTAATTTCCAGAATCACTACATATAAAAATTTACCACTTTTTTTCTATTGACTTGTTAACACTCACCCACAATATCATGTGTAAAGGAAATCTATTTTATATATTCTTTGGACAATCTGTTTTACATTTTTTTGTTCTAGTTAAACAAAAAATTACTTTTCATTTACTTCTTCCATATTCTTTTGAGAATTTTAATTGTTATAATTCATACTCAATTAGGCTAGTAGGATACTTATAAAATATTTAGAAAATTTAGCTTTTTTACTTATATCCGCAAAAAAGTTATTTTAAAAGATGAAATTTATTTTATAACTACTGTAAAAAAATTAATATATATATAATTTTTAGTTCCTAGTGTTTATAAACTTTTCCATCTATCATTATTTATCAGACATTCTAGGATCATAAAAACATTGATAATTAGACTAAAAAATTATTTTAGTATTCCCAAAGCCTCTAGAGCACCAAAAATATACATAAAAAGAATACCTCAGTCTATAAATAATTTTCTATTTATACGTTTCTACATATACTTCCTCATTTTTTTATAATCAATCTTGGATTATTTTTTCAAGAAAATATTTTGGTAGACTTTTGGAACTATATTATTTGATATAGACTACTTTATATAATTTTATCAGTCCCTATTTATAGCTATTTCTTCCTCTATGTTGGAATTCCTATAACTTCTATACTTACGAGAACTAAATTATTTTTCTACAAAAATTATTTCCTTCAATTTTTTTAGACTAAGAATTATGAAAAACATTTCCACGAATATTTATTTACCTTTTAAGAGTGATATTATTTTGTTTAATTGTGTTTGATCATTTAATGAATCTTTAACAACTTTTATAACATTATTATTTGAACTTTAAGAATATTTTTTAATATAGTTATGACTTTTCTATATATATTTATCCAATTACTTTTTAGAAATATATAATTTAAATCCTAAAATATCAATTTCAATCCTAGTAAATTAAATTATTTCTTCTATTTCATGTTTTCAAGGATTTTCTTCAATAAGTTGCATATAATTTCCACCAACCTTATTCATCATCAACAAATGTTTTTATGCAAGGGAATATAATTTGTTTTTTTAAGATTGCATATATTTATTCAAATTTTTCACCACTTAATCCAATATTGAGATATTTGAACGACATTTTGTGAATTATTGATTGAATATAACAACAGTATATGTTTCTTCGTCACCCTTAGAATCATTACCTCTGTCAATTTTGAACTCTTCATTATTGAATTTAGAAGTAAGTATTTTTTTTATCAGAATCACTTGAATATTCAGATTATTCATCATCACCACCACTATCATTATTATATAACTTAGATAATGCGTGAACATTTTTGAATATTGAGAAATTAAAACCCATAACCATTGAATAAAACTTTTTTATCTTATTTTTTCACCTTATTCTAAAACTATCTCATTGGTATATCATCCACTTCTTCAATATACACTTATTATTTCAAATATAAATAGTTTTATATGAAATTTAGAGATAATAAAAACCAAAAATAGTTTTAATATAATTTTTAAATTAAGAAATCCTTTACCCCTTATAACCCTTTTTGAGATTAATAATAAACGTTTTCTAAGTTATTTGTAATATATCATTCTTCTTTTCAGTATTCTTTGTTAATAATTACATCCTTCCACTACTTTTCATATTTTGAGGATTAAAAAGTAATTTTATATTCATACATTATTTTAAATTTTAAAACACATCCTTTCTAAATCTCATATATAATAATAATATTGTGAAAATCATCCAAAAATAGTTTACCCTGATTTGTTTCTTAATGTGAAAATTATTTAACATCAATTATATCATTTATAAAAAGCATAATATTTTTAACAACCTATGTATGCTCCAAATTTTAAAAAACCACTAACAATATTCAATATCACCTTGAATCATGTGTAGAAGTCATGTACTATTTCATTATCAATTATTTTAATGTTTTAATACTTCATCCTCTAAACATGTTGTTTTACATCTCTACATTATTATTAATTTCATTGATATTTTATAGTTTATCACATATCCTATTTTATATATTAACATCTTTAGACATTATCAATTACCTCTCTAAAAGACATCAAATAATGGAATTCAAGTAAAGAAAATAATTATTCATGATATCCTCGTCAGTTTTTTTATAGATAAAAATTTATCAAGAGGAAAATATCTATAATCTAAAATATTAAAGGTATCCAAATTGACAAAAAAAGTAAGTAATCGTCCCATCATTAAAAATTTAATACATTTTTAATTAAATTTGGAAATCCTATTACTATTGATTGAATTATGGTTATACATTATATCATTGAAATTTGGAACCCAACTATTCTTATGTAGAGGACTATTCATTCTTCTCACATTTCATGAAATAAATCATTTACAATGTGAACAAGGATTGGATACTACTAAAATATATCTCCAAAATCTAGTGGGAGATAACTAGGGGTAAATTAGTGATTCAAATTCCTTTTTATGTTTCTTTATTGAAAAATATTCACATCTTATTTATGTGATTACTTTGATCCTTGTCAAAAACTCAAATTCACAATATCAGTATGAATAATTTATTTTAGAAGATCTACCTCTCAAAATTTGATTGAAAATACTTAGCATGATTATGATTCACCCAATATCAATTATTTCACTAGTTTTATCATTTTTATGAAAAAAATAAGTGTTTTTACTTAAACCCACATTACACATAAGTCTACCCACCTATTAATGTACTCCCACACTAATATTAATGTACAAAAAAATCTCAAAAAATCATTCACTATATTACATTTATATAATATTTTTTCTATTATTTTTCTGATTCTTATTATTTATCTACTTATACAATAACAAGTGTACTTTACTTCAATATAATTTCTCTATTTTATTGGCTATGTATCATTATTTTTAGTGAATATCATCAATAAGATAATTTTAAAAACACTAAAAATAATATATTCCTCAAAAGAAATAGTTTTACCAATTAAAAATTTGAATTTCAACAATGACATTTACAGAAAATTACTTTCAATTATTATAAAATAGTTATCTATCTTATGATAATTTTTCAACATGTTTTTATTCTCTTTAAAATGTTAAATCATTATTACTAGACTATGACATTAAACATTATGTTATTGAATTCTCCCCATCATTTGAATCCTTTTTCACTTAAAATGGAAAGAAAACATCTTAAGAATTTTTTGAATAAAATCCATTTTCATATTACAAAGGATATATTTCTTCTACTTGAATGACACACCATTGTGATAATTAATAAATCCACATGTAGAATTAATATCTTCTGATTTTATTCTTTATGATTCCTTTTATATAAATTCTTCACATTCATAAAATTTTTAGGGTTTCAAAATAAATCCATTTTCTGAAGACATTATGTTACCATGTATTTGATGATTTTCTATACAACAAATGATTTTTTAAGAGACATGGAAATTATTACCTTTTAAATAAAAGTATTATATGAAACAAAGTAATATAAGTTCTGATGACATTCTAAAAATTTCATAAAACTGAAAAATACATATTTGAATACCGACAATGTATTACACATAGAAAAAATATTATAAAATTCCATTAAAAGTCTTATATGATATTCAGAGTTTTGAAAAATATCAAGGATATCTTATA
Source organism: Viscum album (assembly GCA_963277665.1). Classification (NCBI taxonomy): domain Eukaryota; kingdom Viridiplantae; phylum Streptophyta; class Magnoliopsida; order Santalales; family Viscaceae; genus Viscum; species Viscum album. The sequence continues at coordinate 47,183,565 of OY728156.1, forward strand.
AAATATTTCATATCTTACAAAATAATTAATGATTCTTATAGTATCATGAATTTTCAAAACATTTACTCATACAAAGGTATTACATGTTTTTTTGAACATGGATAGGTTGGAAAAATTCTTAATTCATATGGTATGTGTTTGGATGAACAATCATATCATTTGGTCACTACACCTATCTTTTATGGTTTCCAATGGGTTTTATATGTCAAATACGAAACACCATATGTGTCCCACTTCCTTGAAAAGTTTCCTAATTACTTTTTAAAGGCATGAGATCATTGTGTTTCTTACCACTAACACTTAAGAACTCACATTTAAAAGGGGGATGGGAAGTTGGGCTCATCACACACTATTGGGGAGAATAATTACCTACTATAACACTCACTTATAGATTTAAGTATTGTTCGTGATTATTTATGAAATCTATGTATGAGACATATTACTCAAACACAATTAATTATCTATTAACATATTATGATACCAATATCTATACATATTATATGTATCCTATCAACACGAAAATGAAAATTTATTATAGGTTATCCATTTATGATATAATTTATATATATCAGAGGATATCTATATTTATACTTAAAAATGATTTTATATAAGCCACTATGTTTTAATTCAATCTATAATGGAGTTCGGGAGTTTATTACCATCCATAAAGGTGGTGGATGTTTTCAGTGTTAGGATCAAACCAATTAAGGGAATTCCTATACATCATTATAAATGGAATCAAAAACCATATAGTTTGGAACCACTTTATTGGGCATTTATTCCCTTTTAAGATCATGGTACAAGGACTGATACATGATTTTTAATATCAAATGGTACGGTTTACAAGGAAAAGGATTCCCTTTAATGATTGGTGTAGGAATTATACATAATATTCACTTTATTGTTTAGCTTATAGAGAATATGATTGAAGGGAATGAGTTGGTTTGTAATGTAATATGTTCCTAGTAAAATAATTATGTGATTATCTTGAATATATATTGGATGAGGTATATATGGTTATTTTAAATATGTAATATAGCTTTCAAGGTGGGAGCATGATATTATTAAGAATATTTCCCATAGAAAAAATGGTACCTAGAGAATATAGACCTAATAAATAATATATCCAAACATATGGGAATATTTCTAAGTTATAGGAGGATGTAGATAATATCATGTGTAATTTTCCCCATGGAGTATGGATATAGACGATTGATTATTTTCGGTTTCAACCACTAGGAGGTTTCAACTATGTCTAATCAAATTAGGAATTGATGAAAATGTGGTTCGAATGGTTCAGTTTAAGGTAAAATAGGATTACCATACCATGTAGATTAAGATCATGTGATATGGTTATTGTCATGTAATTCAATGTCATGTGACTTGGATATAAGACAAACAACATAACTTCATATTATGGAGGAATTTTTTCCCATAAAAGGTGAGATAAAATAGAATTGATTGGGTATTTTTCTTATTTAAGGTATTCTTAGTAATATTTATCATGAATATAACACATTAAAAGAATTTAACCTAAGTAATATGACCGTTTAAGAGTTAAAATTTCTTCTTTGGTGATTAATCCAATAAAATATGTCCAGTGAGACATTTTAGTAGTGAAAATGGACATGATAAACTCATATATAAAATCTCATGTGATTCCTTCTTGATTTGAGAAAAAATAGACATTTAAGGATGATATACCTTACATGGGAGAGTGACAGTTGGATGGAATAGGTATTATACAATAGGGATTCCCAATGATCCTTCTCTCTCCTTATCTCATTTATGATTCTTGATTGATGAAATAATCAACTGGAACCTCTTGGGTCTCATGACCCAAGAGAAACCCTATCCTTCAATCTCCATACTTACATATTGACAAGGATGTGATACAAAATATGGTGTAGTAGAATTATGATATATAATATGAGAGGTCAATGTATTACTCTAAGAGGGATTCATTATATTTCCTAACTCATGGAATAGAGAATAAATCCACCATAAATTTGGAAGAATCTTATAGATTGACTTTTTGTGGGGTCCCAATTATCAATGAAATCAATGATTATGGTTCCACCAAGTGTTCCACTAATTTGGGATTATAACTGATAGACTCATTTTATTAAAGGAATATTTTTTCAAAGGGGATTATATTAGAGTACGAACCATAAATATACAAGTACAATAGTCATTTAAGTTGTTTAAATAGTTCAAGTGGTCACATGAATGAATGGTGATTAAGTTATTAGGTGAAGGAATGTTATTACAGTGATCACATTACAAATATTGAGATATTCAATGGCTGAGTTGGAATCAGGAGATCACACGACTTATATAAGGTGAAATAATTGTGGGAATTTATCATATAACTAACATTACCATAGACAAAAACATTGTCTTGGTATAGGAAACTAGTCACCTAATTCATAATTATTTTATAACTATAAATAGGTTCTATCCATTCCTATTTAAATTACATGATTTTTTAAAAAAATAAATGTCATCAAAGTGTCATTACATTGGGTTGATCCTCTACCACCTCTTCTATTTCTATTCTCTACAGTCTCCCTAGGCATTAATTTCCAATCACTATCTACACCTCCCTCCCCATGTGACTCATAAAAGACAAATGTAGGGGTATTTATTGGCCTATATATCCAATATCTATTCTAATTTTATTAGAATTGAATCTACATATATGCTTTAAGGGTAGTAGAAATGATCATCTTATGTCAAGGTACTGGAAATAATATTCATATGTGGGGGACCATGCATGACTTTTATTTGGTGTTTGAACCAGGATGCCTTACTCCACTTCATCTCTATCATATATCCTCAATTAATCACATTATTAACAAAGATAACATTCCATTCCATCATGTAAGAAATATATAACAACCCTACACTTTATTTCATACTTAAACATGATTTATTACACCAAACCTTCACTTGATAAAACATAGAAGATAAAGGGGTATATTATATTTGGGGATTGGTAACATTACATAACAACTTAAAAGATAGAATACAACATCTTATTGAAAACCTTCTTTATATGACCACTATATTCCCTCGTACATAGCATTGCATGGGATAACCTGGGACATGGATAAGAAAAGGGTGACATTTAAAGTCCAGTAAGGGAGTAAAAATGGAATAACATGAATATTAAAATACATGTTAGTAAATAGGAATATCAATAGATAACAAGAGAAATATTAATATAAAAGAACGATAAATCATGATAATAAAAACATGGAAATGTGGCAACAACATTTAACATGGGATTAGCATGAGCTGGGGCTCATTGCACATGAAGCATGAGTAAACCCCCATTGAACATGAAGCATGAGTAAACCATCATTGAAATTTATTTTTCATGAGTCAAAACTCATTTCACAGGACGTACCATGATATTATACTTTACCCAATGCATTGAAGTGCTTCAGGGCACACCCTTCTTAAACATTTCATTTCACAGATAAGTGTGCAACATGGATCATACAACATGGAATAAATCATCATAGTTTATTCCATGATAAAGGTATGTGGAATAAATAAATGAATATTTATAATCAATAATAAAATTTTCATAAAGATTAATACCCTTTATAGAGAAATGGGCATGGTATTCACTACATAATGAAATTTTCTTGGAAAATCTTAGTGCAATTTCGGCAGCATAACGACATGAAATAAGAACTCATAAAAAATGTTTGATGTAAGAGAAAGGGGTGTCTGATCATATTTAAATGAAATCAGTATTAAGGGGGTCATATATATACTTGTCCCAACAAACATAATGGAATTTTGATGCATAATACAAAATAATTACTTGGATGTAAAAGAGGATAGAGAAATCCCTCAAGGAATTTAGGCATGGTACCGAGTGTAAATGGGAAGTATTAATGAAAGAGAAAGGGGTCTCCCATCATCCAAAAATAAATAGTGTATTTTGGGGGACATGAAAAAACATATCCCAATTTTTGTAATTGAAAACAAAATGGCATAACAACTTACAGAAAATTGGACCAAAATGAGAAAGGAAGAAATCCTTTACTTGTAAGTGTGCTTCCAAAGGATTGGGAGAGGCTTGAAAGAGGCTTAATGGGAGATTGGGGCACCATGGGAGGATTATAAAGAGTGGAAGATAGAGGTTGGATGAACTCAAAAGGCTTTGAGTGAAGAGGAAGTGAGATCTTGGGTGGGGTTATATAGGAAAGGAGTGGGGATTCTTTATTATTTAAGTTTGGGACACCACATATTAAACTCATAAAAACCACAAACCAACCCTTGATTTTTCCCATGGTTTTTTTCAGAGGGGAGTGGAAAACAATATTTTATGATTCTAATGTCCAAACTTCCTAAAATAATAGGGTTGCTTCTGTGGAGGTGATTCACACTCTCAAAGAAAAAAATTTAAAAAAGGAAAATTGTTTTATAAGTCTTGGAGGGTCCACTAATGCTTTGTAAAATAAAAAAACAAATCTAAAATCACATTATTTTAATGGTAAACCAAGTATTGTCTGAACAAAATATTTATGTTATTTTATTACATCACTATTGGGTCATTATAATGTCATAAAATGCATTATATATTTAAATGGTATTTAATTTTTACACAAAAATTCGGCTGTCTCAAGAAATTTTGAAAAATTCACCATTAGATAATTTCAATTTCATGATCCCAAAAATAATATCCAATATATCTAAATAATTTTTCAAATATGTAAATTTTTAATTTTAAAATAAAAAATCGACATTTATCGAAAATTCATGGGTTTTGACAAAAACAACTTTAAAACCTTAATAAAAATAACAATTTTATTCATAAAAAATAGTAAAATCATTTATATTTAATTAAAATTAATTAATTAATAATATTTTATTAACATATTATTTAATAAAAAAATATATTAATTCATCAAAATAGATATCTTAGTTTAATATTAACTAAACAATTACTATGTGTGATTTAAAAAATATTTACAAGGTACCAATAATAAAATAAATGCACATTCCATATACAAAATAATGTACATAGTCATAGTGCTAGGGTCTTGTTACATAACACCTTATAACACCCACATAAGACTGAGTGGTAAGATGTGCGGTGGTGATTGACTCTTGGGGTGGCTTGGATAACATCGCTTGGGTGGTAATCTCTATTAACATCCCCTTCTCCCGTAGTCGGTTCCGCTCAAGCGTAATGTGTTCAAGCTCAGCTAGGGATTGGTCAAGATCTAAGCCCAATGATGTCACATCCTTTCTGAGCTACAAAAAATGGGCTTCATTTGGGGCATGTCAACTAGATGAGGCCATCGCTTCCTTTTGTCTGAGTAAATTAAATTTGTTAAAGACCTATATTTATACTAATCATGTGATCATTGTTCAAATAATATATTACAAATAGTCAAAATTATTAATGGTATTTTAAATTCCAGAAACATAACACTAATGAAGCTTACATTTTATATAACCATAATAAGACTTTTAATTAGATCATGAGGAATTTTCATTAATGAATTTTCGGGTGGTTACAATATTTCCCCTTTAAAATTTTTTTCCTAAAAAGTTTTTTTCCCACACTAAAATAGATGTGGGTAACTTTGCTTCATCACTTCCACTAATTCCAATGTCGCTTCTTCAAACTTGTGGTTTCACCCCAACACCTTAAGGAGGGGCATTATCTTATTTCACAGAACTTTTTCTCTACAATCTAAGATCTTAACTAGTTCCTCCTTATAGGAAAGATCATCCTATAACTGTACTACCTATGATGAGAGTAGATTTGAAAGGGTCTGATATGTACTTCTTTAAGAGGGATAAATGAAAGACATCATGTACTTTGTCCATGGTAGGTTTATGTACCAGTCTATAAGCCACAACCCCGACATGATCAAGAATCTCTAAGGGGATGATGTATATAGGACTTAATTTTCTTTTCTTTACAATTATTATGACATTTTTTCCATGGAGATAGGAATTGAAATTCTATGTCTCTAACTTTAAACTCAAGGTCTCTTTGACAGTTATTTTCATAACTCTTCTGTCAACTCTGGGCTACCTTGATATGTTGTTGAATGGTTTTCACCTTCTCCCCTTTTCTTCAAATATTTATGGTCCTAATAGCATACTCTCACCTACTTCATCCCAACATGCTGGTGTTCTAAACCTCTTCCCAAACAGGGCTTTATAATGTGTCATTCAGATGCTCGAGTAGAAACTATTATTACAGGAGAATTAAACTATTGGAAGATATTGGTTGCACCCTCCTTTGAAGTCCATAGAACATGATCTTAACATATCCTCCAGTTTCTGAATAGTTTTCTTAGATTTTCTATCCATTTGAGGATGGTAGGCCGTACTAAAGTTCAGTTCAGTATCCAGAGCATGTTGAAGGCTCTTCTAAAACATAAAGATGAATCTTGGATCTCGATCAGATATAATAGATAGTGGTACCCCATGTAGCATTTCCAATTCCCTGATATATATCCATGCTATTTGATCCAATGTAAAATCCTCCTGAGTTTCAATTAATTATACATACTTTGTAAAATGATCCACAACAATCCAGATTGCATTGTTGCCTTTGTTTGTCTTTGGAAGTCCGATGATAATGTCCATGGAGATGTTATCCCATTTCCATGATAGTATGGGCAATGGTTTAATCATCTAATAAGACTTCTGCCTCTCTGCCTTCACTTACTAACACACCAGGCACTTTGAAGTATACTCAGTGATCTCCTTCTTCATATTATACCACAAATAATTATCTCAGATATCTCAATAAATCTTTGTGTTTTCTGAGTGAATAGAGAAATTCAAACTATGGGCATTTTCTAAAAGATCATTATTCAACTCAAGACTTGATGGAACACAAATTATTTTCCAAAATCTCACAATTCCGCTTCATTAACATTGAACTTCGAGGATTTCCCTTTTCTGATCGCTTCCACTTTATTCTGAATTCCCATATCATCCTTTTGATCATCCTTTAACTTTTCCAAAAGAGATGGTTAAGCAATCATTTTTTGAAATGATTGATGACATTCCATTATTTATGATTCCCATATCCATATTCATAAAATATAAGAAGATTGGATCCTTTTCAATTCTCTCCAATGATATGATCTCTAGGTCATTTCTACTTAGACCATCTGCCACCAAGTTCGTTTCTTCAAGGTGGTAATGGATGGAGCAGTCATAGTCTTTGATCAGCTCTAACCATCTCTATTGGTGCATGTTCAACTCTTTCGGTCTAAATATATACTTGAGGCTTTTGTGGTCCATATATATTTCAAACTTCTCCCCAAAGAGATAATTCCACCAAATATTTAAATAGAAGATCACTACAACCAACTGTAGATCATGTGTTGGATAATTCTTCTGATGAAAATTCAATTGCCTTGAAGAATCGGCGATGACTTTTTCATTTTTCTTCAACACACGGGCGATGAACTTCATCGAAGCATCAATTAATACCACAAAATATTTCTTCAATTGTGTGTAATGTGAGCCCAAGCATAGTGATAAGCCTCATTTTCAACTCCTTGATTCTTTATTCACATTCATCACTCCAAGAAAACTTTACTTCCTTTCGAGTTATCTTGTACGAGGGTTGGACAATCGTGATAAATTTATCATAAATCATCAATAATATCTCGATAACCCTATGAATATACAGATATCCATTACCAATGATGGCCTCATCCATCCCTCTATTACAGTTTTCATGCAGGGATCCATAGATATCCCATTTCTTGTGCTGATATGGCCCAAGATTGAGATATCCTTTAAACCGAATTCACTCTTGTTGTACATTACATGGAACTTCTCCTTTCGCAAGGACTCTTGTATTGTTCTTAGATGATCCCCCTGATCCTCCTTAAATCTGGATTATATTATTATATCATCCATAAAGAATACCAAAAAAATTTCGAGTTAATCTCTAAAGACTCTATTCATCAAGTCCATAAATATTGCTGAAATATTAGTGAGTATGAAAGGCATTACTATGAATTAATAGTGCTCGTATCTTGTACAAAAAGTAGTATTTGGGATATATTCCATCTTCTCCATTACTTGATAGTACCCCTACCGAAAAATTTACTTTTGAAAAGTATTGTTCCCCATACAGCTGATAAAAAAAGTCATCAATTCGTGGGAGGGGATACTTGTTCTTTATCATGATTTTGTAAAGCTCACGATAATTGATGTAAAGGCACATTGACCCATCTTTTTCTTGATGAAGAGGACTAGTGCACCCCATGGTTAAGCACTTGGACATATAAAACCTTTATTTAGATTCTCTTATATTTGTGTCTTCAGCTCCTCAAGCTCCACAACAGCCATTCTATTCCGAGTCTTGAATATTGGGAACGCCCCAGGAATAAGATCAATTGATAATTCTACATCTCTTCAAAGAGAAAGACCAGGAAATTCCTCAAGAAACACTTTAGTGAATTCCCTCATAATAGGCTTGTCTTCAATGATGGTTTCCTCTTTAGACTCAATCATCTGAGACAGATATGGGTGCTCATAGGGCAGTAATATCCATGCTTGAGAGGAGAGAGCTAAAGAAGATTCATCTTCCTTATTTCAATTGTACAGAATCAAGGGTAAATTCTACACATGGAGAGTGATTTCCCTCTCACTATAATTTATGTTGAATATATATGCGAAAAGCCAATACATGCCAAAAATTTCATCAAATTCCACCAGTGGAAGTATGATGAGGTTTACTGGGAAGTTCAATCCACTGATTAAGATATGGGAATTTATATTCATGGGATGCAATGATTTCCCCATCTTTCGTAGTCACTGAATTCTTTAATTCCATGATTCTTGGTTATGTTGGGATTGTTCAACAAAATATTCAGGATATAAAAGAATGCGTAGAACCTGAATCAAAAAGTTCATTCACTATTCTTGAATGAATTACTAGCGTAATTTTCACCGCTTTGTTGTTGGGGTTCACTTCGGAAGTAGTTATGGAAAATTCTCTCACATACTACCTTGGAGGATGTCGGTTTCCTCCTAAAACCCATGTCTTAGGGCACTGATTTTCATGATGCCCCAATTCTTTGCAATTGAAAAAATGAACAATGGGTTGAGGGTCGAATGGAGTGTTCCTCTCCTCCGTTGCGGCTGTGGGTTTTTCTTATCAGTAGTTAATTGATAGGTGACTTTCTCTTCCATACCTAAAGAATTTCTTCATCCCATTTAGGAAATTTCTGGGGTGCTTTTTTTTCTGCACCTTTTGCAAGTGGGGTGATGTATTTTATTAGCACCATTGGATTTATCCATCAGACCTCCATAATTGAAGTCCACCTTATGATTTTTATCCCCATGATACCTCTGAGGTTCACCAATCTCCATTTCAACCTTGAGGGAACATCATACCATTTCCTCATATCTGTCAAAGTCACAGATTGATTGGGCTTTCCACATGCTAGGCTTCAGCCCACCAAAGAAGCTGTCAATATTGTTTTCAGAGGTAACAACAAATCCAGAAGTGTATCGTGTTAGCCTTGTAAAGTTTTCCTCATATGATCTGATATATTAGTAATATTTTTTCTTGAATGCAAATAATTATATTTCCATTCTAATCCAGAGGGTGCGTGGAAAATATTTATCAAAAAACATCTTCCAGAAATCCTATTATTCTAATGCCTCGATCTCTTCATCAGGGTTTGTATTTTTTATCAACATCCACCATTGATTGTATTTACCCTCTATATGATAAGTATCCCGAAGAACCTTCTCTTATTCAGAACATTAATGGATGGAGATGATCTTTTCAATGGAGTTGTTCCATTTCCTGGTGATCGAGGAATCAGATGATCCATTAGAATTAGAAGGCCTTTTTCTTATGAATCTCTCGATATACATGTTCTTTCATCGAGGGGGGGGGGGGGTGAACATTCTTCATGACCCATGTTTCAATTCAATTATTTTGTTAACTAAGAGAGTATCATGACAAAGTTCACGATTCTTTCTCCCATCGAATTGGGCATCTCATTAGAACAGTCATCACATTGGTCTTAAAATTAGTCGTTAGCCTGAGTCCTCCTATTACCGGCCATTGGCTGGAATAAAAGGAAAGTTAGGGGTAACACATAAAGGGTAATCCAAAAATAGATGACATAAAAATATAATTTCTTTCCTTAACTTATGAATCTATAGGCTTTAATCTATGTTATCCAGGATCTACATTCTAACATATATTCTTAGGGGAATTTTTTGATTCCTTTTATAATGGTTCATATTATGCTTGTCAGTTTACCAATGTGTATCCCTCAGGAGTGTCATAACCAAGAGTGCAGAAAATCCCGCTTTAATGTACCAAGATACCCCATGCCAAGCCCGAAACTATTGTCTGGGTTTTAATCCCCAGCTGCATCTTTCCCAGAGCCACCATTACCTACTATTATCTAGAAAAGGATATATTTTCTTGATAATCCACTTACTTAATACTCACCAAAATGTAGCAATTTTTTTATTATGATTACTCTTATCTCTATGGATTTCACTAGGGTTTTATAATCCTAATACCAAAAAAACTAGACCTATACTCTGATACCAACTATAACATCCCTACTCTTTATTCCATAATTAAACATGATTTATTATATAAAACCTTCACTTGATACGACATATAAGATCGAGATGTGTAATTTCATTGGGGCTTAGGAACATTAAATAACAATATAAAACATAGAACACAACATCTTATTGAATACTTCATTTACCTAACTACTACATTCCCTCATGCGTTTCATTGCATGGGATAACCTGAGGACATGGATAAGAAAAGGGTGAGCTATAATGCTTAGTAAAGGAGTAAAGAAGGAATAACATAAAGATTACAATAAATGTTTGGAAATAGGAATATCAAAGGATCACAAGATAAACATGAACATTAAGGCATGATAAATCATGATAATCATAACATAGAAATGTGACAATAACACTTAATGTGGGATTAGTATGAGCCAAGGCTCATGGAACATGGAGTATGACTAAACCTTCATTGCACATGAAGCACTAGTAAACCCTCATTGAACTTGAATTAGAATTAATCAAAACTCGATGCACATGACATATCATGATACTATACTTTACCCAATGAATTGGAGTGATATTAGGGCTCACCCTTATTAAACACTTCATTTCATGACTAAGTGTACCACATGGATCATACAACATGGATTCAATCATCATCTCCTATTCCACAATAAAAGAATGTGGAATACATACATGAAACTTTATAATCAATAAGTAAATTTGGATAAAGGTGAATACCATTGATAGATAAATGGGCATGGTATTCACAACATGATGACATTGGCTTGGAAAATCATAGTTCAATTTCGGAAGCATAACGATGTGAAATAAGAACTCTTAAAAAATGGTTGATGAGAGAGAAATGGGTGTCTCATCATATTTACATGAAATGAATTGAAAGATGTTCATATAGATACATGTCACAACAAACATAATGGAATTATTCATAATAAAAAAGAATTACTTGGTTGTAAAATAGGGGAGAGAAATCCCTCATGGAATCTTGGCATGGTAACGGGTGTACATGGGCAGTATTAATGTGAGGTAAAGGGGTCTCCAATAATCTAAAAATAAAGAGGGTAGTATGGGGGAGGTGAAAAATTATACCCAAATATTTTTAATTGAAAACAAATGGGCATAAAATCTTAAGGAAAATTGGACAAAAATGAGAAAGGAAGAAATCCCTTACTTGGAAGTGTGCTCCCAAAGGCTTGGGAGAGGCCCTAGAGAGGCTTATTGGGAGTTTGGGGGTCCTTGGGAGGATTATAAAGAGATCATGGAAGAGTTTGGATGAACTAAAATGGTTTTGAGTGAAGAGGAATTGGGAGCTTGGGTGGGTTTATATAGGAAAGGAGAGGGAATTCTTTATTATTTATGTTTGGGACACCACACGTTAAACTAATCAAAACCACAAACCAAACCATGGTTTTTCCCATGGTTTTTTCCAAAGGAGAGTTGGAAACAATATTTTATGAGGCCAATGGCTGAACTTTTAAAAATAATATGGTTGCTTATGTGGAGGTTGGTCACACTCTCAAGGAAAACAATTTAAAAAGACAAAATGTTTTATATGTCTTGGAGGGTCCACTAAAGCATTTTAAAATAAAAATACAAATAAAATAGAACATTATTTTAATGGTAAAATATATATTTTCCGAAAATAATGTTTATAGTATTTTATTAAATCACTATTGGGTCATTATGATGTCATAAAACACATTATATTTTTAAACGGTATTTACATTTAAACCAAAACAAATATTGTCTTAGAAAATTATTAAAAATTAACCATTGGATTATTTCAACATCATAATTAAAAAAATTATATTAATTTAATAAAAATAATTTTTTTAATATTTCAATTCTTACTTTGAAAATAAAAATCGACATTTATTGAAAATTAATGTGTTTTGACAAAAACAGCTATCAAACCTCAATAAAAATTACAATTGTATTCATCAAAAATTGTATGATCATTTATATTTAATTAAATGTAATTTATTAAAAATATTTTATTAAAATATTATTTAATTCAAAAATCCATTAATTTATCAAAATAGTTTTTTTAGTTGAATATGAACTAAAAATACTATTTGTTCTTTAAAAACCATATACAAGGTACCAATAATAAAATAAATGCACATTATTTATACAAAAAATATATATAATCATAGTGATAGGGTATTGTTACATAACCCCTTATAACACCAACATAAGACTGAAGGGTAAGGTGTTCGATGGTGATATACTGTTGGGGTGGCTCAGATAACATTGCTCGGGTGTTAATCTATATTAACTTCCTCTTCTCCATTAGTTAGTTTTTCTAAAGCTTAATGAGTTCAAGCCCAACTTGGGGATGGTGAAGAGAAAATGCTGATGATGCAACCTCATTTCCAATCTCTGAAAAATGTTCTTTTTATGGGGAAGGTCTATTGGATGAAGCCATCATTTCCTTTTTCTGAGTAAATTGGATTTATTAAAGACCTATATTTACACTAATCATATAATCACTATTCGATGGCTATAAAAGCAATGATAACAATTCATAAAGGTATTTTAAAATCCAAAAACCTAAAAAACTGAATCTCACATTTTATATAACCATAATAAGATATTGAATTAGATCAAGAATAATTGTTACTAATGAAAGTTTGGGTCATTACAAGCTATCCTGAGAATGTCATTGGATAAAAATTGAATGAAAGAAGTCTATTGTCAATAGTAAATTCTACATTGAGTACAATATTGGGAGAGATTAGGGGTGTACCTTTAATCGATAAGATATTTTCCAAACATTTATCATAAATCAATGTTATGTGTGTGATCAATATGCATGTGGTCTAATTTATGTTACACGATCATATAACACGATAGTGATATAGATCATGTGATACCACATGGGTCATACCCTGGGAAACATTCTCCTATGTATATTTCATTATTATTCCCCTTTTCTTATTTTTATTAGCCAACATTATCAAAAGTCATATAGGGGGCATCAAAAATTCATAAATTAAAAAATTTAGTCTGGAAGGCAATGAGGGTTCTTGATTCTGATGAAGTAGATGCTTGTATGAGTCCCTTGGTATTCTGTGAGAATTTGGGTTGTATATGCATTAATCATTATTCCACAAAAATTATCCTCTATGTATATACAAATAGGTTTGACACTATATAGTTTCACTATGATCATAATAGAAGAAATTGAATCTCAATTTGTGACTTGATCTTTCCAAAAAAACATCATCATATGATGAGATTCATGCGATCCTTCAATAAAACCAGTGTCATGTGACTCTTTTTTAGGACTACAAATGTTTAATGTTATTCACATTGTATTTTCATATAACATATCAATTTTTGGGTGATCATATTAAATCCTAATGAACACACATTTTTCATAATTTTATTGTGACTGTGTGATTATTTGACTCTCTCGTAGTTAAGGGATCTTGTAACCTTATATGAGTAACATGATTTCATTTAGTTTGAATTCCATTTCAACCATTTTGTACATTCCCTTCCATTGTTCTAGAAAAATGCTTTATGGGAATTTTAGTCATTCATGGATCGATGAATTTCCATTGTTGGAAACATAGAGCCTGACAAATGTCATATTATTATATCTATTCATGCATAGTTTTTACACAAGATGTCAATGAATCTATTATATTATCCACAATATGACTGGATACCCTTGTACAAGTTTTATCAAAATTACGACTCACCAATATCACCACCTTATATCGATTACAAACATTATATTTGGATTATCAATACTCATCATACATAGTAGGTGAACATATTCATGCAGTCCATTTTATTCTAAAGAATGTCTACTTAATGGATACGTGATGAAAATGGCCACAATGGATCTCAAGGGAAAATGAAATGAGTATGAACACTACAGAAATATCAATATATCAATAATTAAGAAATCTATAATGAACCATAAAATTTGGTGAAAATATTATTGGGATATCTGATCAGGTGGTTATTTTATTATGGATTGGGGATGACCCTTCTTTTTAAAAGAAACATGCAATGAGTTCTCAGTAGCATTGAAGACTGTAGGCTTGTTTAAGGCCAAATATGCTTAAAAACTATTTCTTAATCTAACAAAGGCTTTATATCAGGGCAAGTTGGTAGGTGGATCATATAATCTAATATATTCCCATTAATTCACAAAGAAGTGGGAATCAATCTATGAGATGTCGAAAAGATCAGTGGAGCACCAATTGTGAGAGACATGTATGATGAATTCCTATAAACTTTTATGAGGTATGATTCTAAATAGATTCCTCATATTTCCCGATAGATTCTAAATTTATCTAATGGGATCCTTTAAAAAGGAAATCCATTATGAGTTGATGTAACATTTAAAAATGGGAGGCATTATTCATTAAAAGTACTGGTGTTGATCCAATGGTGAAATATAATTTGGATTATCCTTCAAGTGGAACATGCTGGGAAGATGGTTCTTATTGGCCTATGATGAAATAAGGACCATTAAATCACTAGAGATTGAAGGTCATCTCTCATGAAGATCATCTTTTCTTAATGGTATTTTTTTTCAATGTTTCTAAGTGGGTACCTACTATTAGACTATTATAAGGGTGGGTTAAGTGTAACTACATTCATAATTGTAACGACCCGATATTTTATGAAAAATATTCTTTTTAATTTTATTAATGTCTTGTGTTGTACGCTACACCAAAAGGAGCTTGCACAACACACATCCTTGACTTGCCTTGCGTTACACGCAATCATGACCTTCCTCGATAGCGTGTGTAGTACGCAATACCGAGTTTCACTAAACAACGATATGCTATTAAAATATTATTATAACTAGCCGTTATGAATAGTAATAACCACCTTTTAAAATTTTAGAAATTTTATCTCTCAAAATGGACTTCATTTTTGGATTCGGAGTATCGAATTTAGCCTAAGGTGAAATTTTGGTACTTTTCGGATAACTTTCATATTATGATGAATAGTGAAAATTACTAAAATATAATTAAAAACAAATTTTTTAATCAAAATAATTAATAGTGATAAATTATTAATTTGAGTGGTTTTAAAGTATATTTAGAATATATTTTTACAATTTAATACAATGTTGGTCATTGGATGTAATTTCACATTTAAACCAGACATAAACAAGTGTCAATCTTTTGATAGATATTGTTTCTTAAAAACACGCTATTTGTTTTAACAGCGGGGTTTAATTATAAAATTTATTAATTAAACTTCTATGTTATGAATTTGGAAAAATAGAATTCATTTTTGAATTCTTAATATGAAATATAGCTTAGGATGAAATTTTGGCATTGTTCTGAAAAACATCAATTTTTGATGAATAGTGAAACTACTAAGTGGTAGTTAAAAAACTGAATTTTTCATAAAACATAATTTTACCGCTACTGTGAATGGAATTTCAAAAATCTGAAAGACACGGTTGATGTTAGTAAGTAAAATGTGGTTCAATGAGATGAAAATATTTTTTTTGTGAATAGTAACTTTTTACTTTTATTTACCACGGTTAAAAGTAAATAGGATAATTAAGGGTAAAAATGATATTAATATTACCCTAACACATATCCTAATCCTATTGGACAAGTGTATCTCGACCAAAAACAACCTTAAGTGTAAAATATTATCATTTAGGCCCACTTGGATTAGATTAGGACATTTATTATTATTTAATTCAAAGAAGAGTTAAAAGAGTTAAAATCAAAGTTTATTTACTAAACCATTTTTAATATAGGTTTATACATAATAAAATTTCGACTATAAATATTCATTAGAAAGATAAAAAGATTTTATACATAAAGGTATTTTATTTGTAATTTTTAGACATCAAATAAGTTAATTTATTTATGACACAAAGATGATGTAGTAATTATCTTATTAATGAAATATTGACATAATTGATATTATAAATACCAAAATAAATGTAATTTAAGACTTTTTATGAATTACACTAATTTTATAGGTTAATATGATATATTAGTGTTGATGTAATCAACTTGGTTCGAACATATAATTTAGTTATGACTTTCACAAAAATCATATATCAAATAGTGTCAAAATTGACACAAAATAGTTTTTAAATAAAATATTATATTATTAATTGTTATTTTATTCCTAAAAATCTAAGGTTCGGCCAAATTACTTATATAACGATATATATATTAATAATAAACAATTTGGGGTTCGTTTTGCATGTTATAGTAAGTGTATTAACCATATAGTGTAAGAAAACAAAAAGACACGGTAAAAGTTAAATTATTTAACTTAAAGTTAAATCTAATTGATAAGGTTAAAATAATAACCTAAACTTGTCTAAATCCTATTTGTTGATAGTATTTCGACCCATCCCCACTTTATCTTCTAAATAAGACCCTTTGGAACCATTATAAACCGATTTTGACTTTAATATAAATTAATATTTTGAGATATTCCTAAGGTGCCCCTCTCCTCCCTTATAAAAGGGCACCTCCTCCCCCTCCTCATCACACCAATTTGAGCCTTCAAGCTCGTCCAAACCCTGCAAAAATCCCTTCTCCAATTCCATAGTATCATCCTAGAGGTCCTGGTATTCTTCAAAGACCATCCTTAGTTCTTTAAGTGGAGGCTAAGAAAAGGCGCGTCAAAACGAGGTAATATCCATTACCGATCTTTTTCATTTTCTTTCTTCTTCAACTTCTTCTTCTTTAGTTTTTTCATGATAAAGTAATAACATCAGTATTTCTTATATACTTATATGTTATTATAAATATGAAACAACTCAAATTAACCTTCTATCCATCCTACGGAAAAAGGAAATCACCGTGCGTGCGTACGTACGGAATACCGTCTCCACGCCGTGGTGTAATCTATTTTCCGCCACCACCTTAATTGGATGGGTATAAAGGTGTAATGAGTAACTATATATTATTATTATAAAGTTATATTGATACTGAAATAGTATACATACACTTCAACACAATTCCACGACCATGGGAACGATATCATCGCTCGTGCGTACGTACGGACTACCGTCTCCACGACGCGATGAGATTCATTCTCAATGATTAACCATTCATGAATGATTATAATGTATATATAATATGTACTAATGAAATATATGACATAATAATGATACTGGATTTATTTATATATTTATATGTATGTCATCTACTTAATTCCATTCAATTCAATAAGGAAACGAAAACAGCATTCATGCGTACGTACGGACTACCATCTCCATGAACGGTGTATTTCATTCCATTTAATGATTTATTATATATATGTATATCCTGAAAATATATATATATATATATAAATCATGTTTTATGATCTGTAATTAAGTAATCATTATCTAAGTAATCATATGAATAATTACAAGTCAAAACACGGACGACAAATGAAACAATTTTACCCAAAACGCTCTTTAACATGGAATTTACAAAAGAACGGGTAATATAAAGTCATAAGTGAACCATATATGATATCATAACAATGAATATGATTCTGTAATAAGTAAATGACATTATTAGAATCATTATACAGGTGGTTCGGACACTTACGAAGCAAATCGGACCTAAGGTAAGGGAAATATCACAATCTCATTTTTATCCGAGATTGTTTATACTTTAGTATTTACTGGGGTGTATTTTATCATCCACATCAATGTTTCCTGAATATGTAATATTATTTCCATCCACCTACAATTTTTTAAATCCAATTTTACCCTTCGGTGAGTTTTTAGTAAAGAATATGAAATGAATCTTTTGTCGTTTTTCGTACGAGGTACTTTTTGACTTTTCCGACAAAAGTACGAAGAATGTTTTTTTTAACTTATACGGCAAGAATGGATTTTTAAAACATTATTTCCAAGAATATTCCTTTATAAGTTTTCAAGTTTATTTTTATTCAAATTCTTTTAGTTTATAATTGTATGACATGTTAAGAAAAGAAAAGTGTTTTTGAAGTAGAAAGGATATTTTCCTCAAGAATAAAGTTCAAGTGTTTTATCAAAATTATTTTCCATCTAAGATAATAAAGGGTTCTGTTTTTATCCCTATTATTACAATGATTTGATTATGTTTTGAGGAAATTATTTTTATGAAGTCATTTACCTTATATGATTTGTTTTATGATGTCATGATGTTTCAAGAATCCCATTTTTGTTACATGTGTTATGAGATGATGTATGATTTATGATTATGTGGAACACATAAGAAAGGATTCATTATAAGATGGGTGGGACCTATATCTCCCCCCAATGCATTGGGTAAAGATTTTATATCTCATGAGATAGACATGTCTGGAATGGTAGGTTATACCGGTTCAGTGAAACAGCACTGAAACGAGGGTTACTCGATTCAGAAAGGGACTTTGTCTACTAGGATAGTCTTGGCAATGAGTCTTGACTAACCAGAAATGATTCTCTATGATTATGTGTGTATGCCACAAAGTTTCATGTTTTAAGTTATGATTATTGTGATTACATTTCACTGCCATGATTTATCCCATGTTATGAAATTATGCTCTCTTTTGCAGGTTAAGATTACCAAAAGATATGTTCTTATGAATATGATGTGATTGATATTTCATTTATTTACCCTTACTGAGCATTTGAGCTCACCCTTTTATGTTTACTTTTCCCCAGGATATAAATAAAGGTTTAGGTATAAAAAAAAGAAGATCTTTATGGGACATGTTGAAGATCTTTCACCAGGATTAGAAGATTACGTTCCGAGTTTCCAAAGACACTAAACTATTATGATCCTTGTGTGTGTGTTTTTATTATGTACTAAGTATTCTGAAAATGTAATGTAATGTCAATGTACGTCAAGATTCGGGTCTCTACAATAATGGTGTCACAACTATCCATATTCTAGAAAATTATCTCAATTGAACCCATACTGGATAATACGTACTCCCAAATTCCATATTTATGTAAGGGTAAATCCCCATACACTATTTTTGGTCCCTTCAAAGTACCATGGTGATATATGGGTGATCATAATGGTGGTTATCAATTTATCAACACCAAGGAAATCCTTGGTTATTAGTTTATACAATTTATGAAAACATTATATCGGTTCAGATAATGTTCAATGAAAATTTGAGAAATAAAGAAAAAAAAATTAGAATGATCAATTTTTATATATGATATACACATATTTGACCAAAACCATCAATGAAAATAGCCTAGGAGGTCCTGATGATAATTTCTATTTAGTGGTAATCTTTGAGGGTACCATGTCATCTCGAGTAGGTAGATGTATTATCTAAAATAGATACTTAACCAATGGGTTTGGAAGGTAGTTTAGATGAATTAAAATGAAATTTCATACTATACATCATATTATATTTGTAGATAAAAACCATATGGTATATTTATAAAAATTTCTTAGGATAATAAGACAAGATTCCCATAGCCAGGTGATATTTCATCTAATTGACATTAATAATTGTTTGTTGAAATATTATACTTAATACTAGATTTTGTCCAACCAAAT
Source organism: Viscum album (assembly GCA_963277665.1). Taxonomy (NCBI): domain Eukaryota; kingdom Viridiplantae; phylum Streptophyta; class Magnoliopsida; order Santalales; family Viscaceae; genus Viscum; species Viscum album. The sequence goes on from OY728156.1 coordinate 47,203,649, forward strand.
TAACTATTTACTATTATGGTAGAAAATATAACGGGAAAACCATTGGTGGAGGATAAATCTAATGTAGATCTAAAAGAAACATTGGGAATGGTTCATGTTAAGAGGTTTGATTCTAGAAGATAATTGGAATCGGATGTTCCTAAGAATAATGTCATGAATTTAGATCCAAAACTTTCATAATTCTGGGTTTAAAAATCTAGGATACCTTACTTATAATCCACTCTAGACACAACATCATTAACCATTGTGTGTTATTAGTGGTGTAATTGGTGGAAACATATACCTATTATATAAGTCTAGAGTATACTCATTTAGAAGAAGCCCGTAATGAAGGGATTTAAAAATATGACTTCCCCTAAGGGTATCTCATATAAGGATGTTCCTAACAAGATCATAGATTAAAATAATTATATTTATACTGTAATAAATTACATAAATAATAAAAATAATTTTAAAATATTGGTGGTAATGATGATAGTCACTTGACCAAGGGAAGAATGGGATAAAATGGGAGGCCAAAACACTTCTGAATAAGTGGTGATATAAATCACACTATTACTGGAATATTATGTATTATTGAAACTCTATTAATCCATTATTAAGATATTATAAAAATATGGAGATATTATGTCACTTAATAATTATTTAATATATTCTATTTGGGGAACAATGACTAGGGATGACACACACATTGTTGATGAGGATGATCAAAAAGGATTTACTTATATTATGAAAAACATGGAGGAAATTAATGATAATTCTGAAGTGATGAATCCAACTCTTCCACAAATTCCACATCTAGTGCCCCATTAATTTGATCAATCTAAGGGTCTTCGTCATGAATTTTCTAGAAATAGAAAATGAGCAGGATCACTAATGATGTGAATCCATCCTAGGATAATAAGTGATTATCCCATTTTTAGGATTTCCCTATGGACTACATCAGTAACTTTTCATGACCCATTTTGGGTATACATGTTCTCATCAATATTTTCAAAGGATAATGGTATCCACTATTAGGGGTCATATAACTTCAGACTTCTGATGGGATCCTCGATGGATATGTTAAATTTTGTGTCTTACAAACAACTACAAAAGATTCCTCACATGAGTATATTAACAATAATAAATAAAGATTCGAGGTTATTGGGTAATAATGATGAGGCCTAAAACATTAATACTAACATATTAGAGTAAATGGATATGAGGAATTTAACTCTTTTACCACTCATAACACCCTTTATTATAGAATAAAATGTTATTGAAGTGATGAAATCCAAATTCCAAGTTTTATTAGACATGATCCCTAGTTCTCACATGCTGACACTCATTTAAAGAATGACTCTACACTTTTGGAGGCTACAAATTTTACCAATTATTATTTTTATTATATTTTTAGTTAACAAAATTCGTAATGTGGGTAATTTAATTTTTAGGATTAAATAGATAGTAAATATATCATTATGTCCTTTTTCGATATTAGAATATCTCTTTGGTGATAATCATCAAATGATTACTCATGTTTAGTCCAAGATAAATATGTAGTTTCTAAAACAACCAATTCTAGTACGTATCCAAAATTTCTTGGCCCAATTATATATTTTTTGGGAACCGAAAATTTTATATATTTTTTCTAATTGGATTGGTACATGAGTTTGGACACCCTGAAAACTTCTACTTTTTGTTCTCATATAATGGTAATTACTAATACATCTACGGGTTATGTCTCCAATCCCCTATAATATGTGAATGAAAAATCCATTCTAATTTTTTTTTCTAAAAAAATCCCTTTTACTATATTATAGTTGGGTCATATATGACATTATGTAGTATTCTAATTGTAGTTCACGTGACAGGTGATGAAGAATTCAGGGGGCCTGATCACCGGGGTCCTATTTCACATGATTAAAGATTGAATACGTCACCTCTAGTATATGTTCCCCACTCATAGATGTGATTTTTAAAATTAACATAAATTAAATTATATATTTAAAAGAAATATTAACCATTGATGTGAATATAAGGGAAACGAAACTAGACTTTTCATTAGAAGAGGCCTCATCCTCTACTACACATCATTAAAATAAATCCATTCATAAATCCTCTGAGATTGAGGTGGAGGAAAAAACATTAGACAATAATTTCTATTTTGATATATGTTGTTAATAGACATAAACATGATCTATTACCCCCAAATTATACTCTCAACATAGATAAAAAATATTAGTGTATGTGAATTTCATTATTGAGGTAGCCAATAAGCCCATGAGTGATGTTACTGTGAGAGTGGTGTAATTTCAATCGATTATCGAGTCATAAATAAAAATAGTAGATCAACTGCATCAATACATGACCAACATAGGGTAGACAAACACACATCTTGAGGAATGTACAGTTCATATGTTGCTATAAAATTTTAATTTTAGACTCCTATTTTTTGGGGGAGATATGTGACAGATTATGAAATATGGAGGTTCCCCCCTCCTTTTTGGTCTATCAATTAATAAGTTTTCATTTATTGACAGTGTCATTGTCATGATTTTATTACACAAACTATATTGATGTCCCAATATATTGTAAAATACCAATAGGACTGATCTCCCTTAAACATTCGACATGCCTATATCAGATTTTGAATACTCGAACCATAATGAATCCTTACAGGGAATAGATAACATGTGGTTATAGGTAAAAAAACATCACCATTTCACTATATTTGGTCAATTTAAATGTTACTTAAGGATTACTCTAGGCCTGTATCATAGCCATTTATATGAATAAGAAAAATCACTGATTCACTAGAGTTGGTCCACTTAAATTTGAATGATGGATTCCTCCTAAGCATGGATCACAGATTGGTATAGGTATAGACACCTTCACCAATACACTAGAATTGTTCCATATTTCTTTGAATGGTGTAATCCTTCTAGGAATGGTTCATCGATAATAATATGAATAATCACCATCACTAATACACTGGATTTTTTCTATTTCATATTTGATGATGAATTCATCCAAGGCACGGCTCATGAATTGGTATAGGAATTGACACAATTAGTGACACACTATATTTGGTATATTTGGATATTAATGATAAATGATTTTGCATGAAGGGGTAATTTGTCTTATTTTATTTTTGAAATGGAACAATTAATCTTTTTCCTAGGTTGGGAGCCTAGTGAGAATAACTTGACTATTTTTGGGATCACATGGTTGGTTCTGCAAGATTTTTCTCTTTTATTTTTTTATAAAAATATTTTCCAAGGCCTTATATAGGTAAGGAATAATTATAAAGGATTTTGTTTATTTATCATAAAAACATTAATGAGTTTTTATCCTAAAAAGTTTTACACCTCTTCCTTTTCTAATACTTATTATTTCTAAAATCATATTAGGTGTAAATCCCATAAAAATAAGCTTGTATTTTTCATAGATTAATATTTGATGGGTTTTTGTCTTATATAGTACCATGTATCTTTACATGGGAAGATTATGGTAATGAATATAAGTCCTATCAATGATTGTGTTTAAGACCAAACAACAGTAACCATGATGTAAAGAATCTGATATAGCACATGGTCCATGTCAAACTAACATGAGTGAAAGACTAAAACTATATAGATGGACAAACAAAGGGAAATGTTCATGAAATTTACGGGCATGTTTTTCAAACTCAAGGTTCAAGAATGAGTTTTCACAATCCTACCTAATAATGAGTATGGTATATGGTGGAAAAATATCGAGTATATAAAATCTACGTGAGCAGTTGGATTGTGGTTTGTGTATTTATTACCTCAAAGAGTTTGAACTAGGGATGATGATATGATACAAGTACATAATGGATGAATATTGACTGATTTTAAATAATGGGTTCCAATTTGATGCTATCAAGGAATATATAGGTTTGAGGATTCTTCTGATAAGTTGAGATGCTTATAGTTAACAAGCCAAAATGGGGTTATATGTTCATATTTGTATCGCTAATGTACACATAATGAGCATTAGTCTCCATTTTGGTAAAGAATAATCTTGACTAATAACCAAAAAACTGATAAAAATACTAAAACACCTAAAAAATATACTAGTTTATAAAGAAATTGATATTCAAGGTGGCCTATAACACTGTGCAATTTTCATCTTTATGTACTAAACACATTACCATATAAAAAGTATTTGATAGATCATTGCTCTAAATTTTTCTGAGACTATAGGTTGAGAGATCATGGATCAACTTACCATAGGGCCATATGGTGGGCCTTACAATCATTGTACCTCATTTATTTATACATTGAATTTTAAATAATGTTTTTATGATTAAGGTTTAGTGAGTAGTGGCTCTAATCATTTTGAGGAATCCATATATAGTTTTTCCACTGTAAAAGTTTTCTTTCTAATTGACTAGTAGTTTAGGGTCTTTTAATTTGAATCATTCATGGATTGATCTTAAGGATATATATTTTTTAATGGGAAACATGCCACATAGGGCTATGATGCATGGAATTAAACACAAATGATTTATTTTCATGATGCAGACACCAAATAAAATGATAATTTTATAATAAAACAACCCTTATTCAATCCACAATTTTGTATTTACATAAGAATTAATTTTCTTTCATTCTTGAATATCTTTTCATTTTTATAGTTTTAGGGAATTTAAATATAAATTTTATATAATGAATATAGAAATTAATATTTGGGAACAAACAAAGAGTATCTATATTTCTCAAAATATAAGACTTTTAAAAATATATGATATTTAATTTTAATTTCCAATATTTATGATTTTGAACAATACTTATTCATTGTTCATAATAAAACATAAAATTCATGACAAACCATTGAAAATGTGGGATGAAAAAAATCATAATAAGGGACCTTAAAAGAAGAGAAAATGAACCCATTAATCAGTTTTAAAATAATGAGATCATAAAAATGGGTTTTATTTAATATAATAATCTTTAAATCAAGTAATCATTTATTTACCCATGAAATTATCATTAGTATAAATTTCCTTTCATAAAAAAATTATATGAAAACTTAAAAGGAAAATTCATAATCATGTGTATTTCTTAGAAAGCACAAGAACCCAAGAAAATGTTATCTTAAAAACAAAATTTTTTATCAGAAAATGGAATAATATTTTATTTAAAACAAAACATTATTAAATTACCTATTTAAATCAAATGATTTCCACGAAAAATAATAATAATGTATAGAAAATATATATATATGTTACTAGGGAAACGATATTTAAATAACCCTTATAAGTAGAATAACTAATATAACCATATTATAACTAAATTATCTGAGGAACATAATCATTAACCAATTCATTGTAGAGATATATCGGGCTCATTCATCATAATGAGCTATATTGGAATCACAAGTCATCCTGATCCATATCAAGTTCACCATAATTATAAATAAATATTTAGAACTCTAAAATATATAGAATAATTAAAATCTAAAATTTTAATCGTAAAAAACATAAAAATATACACTTGAAAACAAAATAAAATTATTTTTTATTATTAATATATATTCTTCCTTTAATTTTTTTTTACAAAACAAAATTCCCAAAAAATAGAAAGAGGGTTTTTCATAGAATAAAACATAGTATATTATAACATAATAGAAATATAAAATAACAGTATTTATGATTGGTAAATCCATTGAAACTATATAAATTATAATAGAACAATACTTTTTTATTTTTGTAAATAATGGATTGACATTCTTAATAAGATATTAAAACAGATTTCTTTTGAAAAAAAGAAAAATAAATAATAAAAATAAATAAAAAATATGTTTAAATTATTCAATGTCCTTATATATAAATCTAGAAATAGTTCAATAATATGGAGGTGGAATAAAAATATATAGAAAATAATTGTTTTATAAAATTAAAATGGGGTTTTTATGGTAGTGTCCCCTACCTCAAATTTGAATCATCATGTACATTATTTATCTTCCCAAGTAATAATTTCAAGACCCCCTCTCTCTAAAGATACCATAATGAATGTAGGGATAAAATGTCACCCGGATACAAGACTCTCGTAGGCGCACATTTGGAAAATCACACTAAGGGTATAAGTATCACAAAAATTGGAGGCATTAACCTTTATAATAAATCAATTTTTGGATACAAAAATAATAAAACATAATACAATCCATGATTTAATATAATAATCAAACCAAAACCATCCATCAATTCAGGTATAAATAATTAGATACATAGAAATGTATCCTAATTAAATACAAAAAAATTATATTATAGGAATCCAACAACTATATAAAGGCCTAATATAGTAATGTTCAGCATGACCTGTGTAATCTTTCTGTAAACCTGAAAATTAGTTTATATATATAGGGTGATCAAACAAGTATTCTATGTAGGGTTACCAAAGTCTTTCATGAACATGATTAAGAAGTATACTAATACGCCATTGAGAAATCTTATAACCAAATATCACCCAGAAAAGTCATGTAACCAATACTCATACCCACCATGGAATAACCACAAAATAATTCATCCATTTATAACAACATAATAAGAAGCATATCGATAAAGTGCACCCCAAACCACCTTCCCACCAATCTTCCACTCTTACACCCCCAACATCGTATATCCTGGATCTGCCATACCTCTTGAATATCACATCATTCCGATCAACCCACATTAAATAATCTATCACATCACATATCACCCAAATATAATTTGGAAATCATTACACTTTCCTTATACTATAACTATTGTTCTAGGGTATCATGAACATGAAGGACATCAACATCGTGCTCTCCTCCTACAATGCACAAACCCCACTATAAGATATCTCCTAACATCAAACCACACTACAATTAACTTCTTATTTTTTTCCATCTCTTCCCATGCATTTAATCATCACCAATAAGAGAGAGTGGGAATGAATGGGTAGCCAGTCTTACATCCTTCCCACCAGGATATTGGAAAAAAACAACTATATATATGGATTTCATGACATGGTGCTCGATGTAGGTGGGGTTAATTTATAAAATCATATGGAATAAACATGGAATATATATATATAACAATATAAAATCTCAACATATGGGTTTACAACAGAGAACTAACCAATTTAAACTATCAACACCCAACCTCACAATGGCGCCACTCTTTCTTCCACCAATAAATTCCCAACCACATAAAATAATACAGAATCCATATTAGACATTTCATTTTCAAAAAACCCATTTCCAAAATTTAACATTTCATCTATATTTTCTTGATGATTAATCACTATATAATCATTAACTATTTTAACTAAACAACCAAATTCAATTCAATTGTTAATTATTCATTTTTCAAACCATCCCATTCAATTTTAATTTCTATTTTATCATTTGACTGATAACATAATACATGCGTGACTAACATTTCATAAAACTAAAAAAAAGGCCTTCATCCTTTCCAAGCCATCCAGCCCCAAATATCCACTATTCATAGAAACATCCACTTCAAATTTTGAATGTAAACTACACCACAAAACAGCTACAAAACTCCTCACAACCACTACAAACCACATCCACTAGTCATCATATAACCATCCCACATTATGTTCACACACCACAACACATATTTAAAGATCACAACACTATCTATAGTACAACAAATATCATTTGTCATATTATTTAATATGATTTTAATCAATTCAAGTTCACATTTAAGGGTATTATTACAGAATAAAGAGTTTTTAGGAGAAATAATTTCACTAAACTAATAAAATTGATTGTCCAATTCTAATTATGGTGATATCAAGAAATAATAAAAATAGGTGTTCCCTAACACCATAACTATAATGGAAAAACCTCAAAACAACCATGTTTTTATATAAGGAATCTAGATTTTATAATATTAATGTTTATAATAATATCAAAGATGTAAAAACAATTGATTCGACCCCCCCCCAATTAAGTTTTAGATAACCTATTAATTATCTTAAATAATTTTGTGTAGAATGTCTTCATAAAAGACAAAAAAAATGGATCCCACCCACATTAGACAACTGATGAGAAATGAAGGATCCCTCTATGAAGAATATAGCATTGTTACATGATTTTCTTCACTAAAACTAGGGTTTCCTGTATGGGATGGTACTACTATATGATGAATTTGAACAAACAATCATAACAGAGTTCCATTAATCCTTGTGAAAGCCTTCAGAACCTGTCACCTCAAGAGAAAGTAAGAAGTAAATAAAACATGAAATATATTAATTTTATATTTAAAATATATCAAACCATTATGTTTTTTATTTTAAATATGATATTAATTGACCATTAGTGGGGACCTCAACAAATACCACGTTTAAGAGATATATTAATTCAACGATATTTTAAGGAATATGAGATATTAATAACATCTTTTAAAATGGATATTAATTCATTTAATTATTTCTTTATAACCATTTTATATCAAAAAATATTTAAAAATGAAAATACTACAAAATCTAAAAAATTTTAATGACCTATTGCCAGTTCCTACTCGAATATTTTAACAACCTAAAAATTTATTATTAAAAATTCTCTTGGTCTATTTAAATTTCTTTTTATTGATATGTAAAACGTATTCACTTATTTAGTTTTATGAATTTTTATTTTAAAATACCATTAAGAATTGTGAACATTGCTAATATTGACGTTGAATAGTGATCACATGATTAGTATAAATATAGGGCTTTACCAAATAAAATTTATTCAGACAAAGGATGAAATGGCCTCATCCAGTATACATTCCCCATAAAAAGCCCATTTATCAGAACTCGGAAAGGATGTGGCGTCATTGGTCTTCTCTCTTGAACATGCCCAACCTGAGCTTAAATATGTTAAGCTCGAGTGGAATTGCCTACGAGAGAGGTGGATGTTGATATAGATTACAACTCGAGCAATGTTATCTGAGCCACCCCAAGAATCAATCACCATCGCGTACATTACCATAAGGTCTTATGTGGGTCTGTTAAGGTGTTATGTAACAAGAACCTTCTACTACGATTATGTACATTATTCTTGTATAGATAATATACATTGTTTTTATTATTGTTACTCTGTAAATTGTTTTCAAAGTACCAATAGTGTTTTTAGTTAATATTCAACTAAGAAATATATATTGCTAAATTAATGGATTTTTTGAATTAAATAATATTTTAATAAAATATTATTATTATTATTAAATTACTTTTTATTAAATATAAATTATCTTATAATTTTATGAATTCAATTGTAATTTTTATTATTGTTTGAAAGATGTTTTTGTCAGAACCCATGAATTTTAGATAAATTTCAGTTTCTTTTTAAAGTACAAATTAATATATTTATAAAATCATTTAGATAAAATTAATATTATTTTTGAAATTAGGACTTTAATATTATCCAATGAAGAATTTTTTATAATTTTCTCAAACAGTCGAATTTTTGGGTAAAAATTATATACCATTTAAATATATAATGTGTTTTATGACATCATAATGACCCAATAGTGATGTAATAAAATACTATAAAAATTATGTTTGGCCAATATATGCTTTACCATTAAAATAATGTAATTTTTAGGATTGTTTGATTTATTTTACAAAGATTTAGTGTACCCTTCTATGTTTATAAAACATTTTGTCTATTTAAATTTTTTTCCTTTAGAGTGTGCCTCACCTCCACATAAGAAACCCTATTATTTTAAGAAGTTAGGCCATTTTATTTATAAAATATCATTTTCCACTACCATTTTTCAAAAACCATGGGCAAAAACCAAGGTACGGTTTGTGGTTTTGATTAGTATAATGTGGGGTGTCCCAAACCTAAATAGTAAAGAATTACCTCTCATTTCATATATAAACCACCCAAGATCCCACTTCCTCTTCACTAAAATCCTTTAGAGTTCGTCCAACCTCTTCCCTACTCTATAAATAATCCTCCCAAGGTTCCCCAGGCTTCAATGAAGCCTCTCTGAAGCCTCTCCCAAGCCATTGGGATCACACTTCCAATAAGAGATTCCTACCACTCTCTTTTCATCCAAGTTTATTAATATTATTATGCCATTTTATTTTAAATTAAAATGTTGGGGTATGATTTTTCACCTCCCATATAAGGACCTATTTATGTTTGAAGGATTAAATACCCCATTCTCTCTCATTAAATTCCTCCCATGTGCACCTGTTACTATGTCAAAATTCTGAAAGGAATTTCTCTCTCCTCATTTACATTCAAGCGATTATTTTTTATCATGAATATAAATTCCATTAAAATTTTTGGGACATGTATCTATATGAACCCTTTACTTTACATTTCATGTATATATTATTAGACATCCCTTTCTCTCTCATCAACAATTTTTTATGAATTTTAATGTCACGTTGTTATGCTGCTGAAATTCCACCATGTTTTTCCATGCCAAAGACATTATGTAGTGAATACCATGCCCATTTCTCTATCTAGGGTATTCAATTTTATTCACATTTACTTATTGATTATAGATTTTCATGTATGAATTCCAAATTTCTTTATCGTGGAATAAATGATGATGTTTAATCAATATATATTTTATGATCCATGTGACACACTTATGCATGAAATGAAATGATTAAGAAAGGATGCACCCCTATAACGCTCCAACGCATTGGGTAAAGTATAGTATCATGATACGTCATGTGCAATGGGTGTTTACTCATTCTAGTTCAAGTTAAATGAGGGTTTACTCATGATTCATGTGTAGTGAGGGTTTAATCATGCTCCATGTGCAATGAACCTTTGCTCATGATAATTCTATGTTAAGTGTTGTTTCCACATATCCATTTTATGATAATCATGATTTTTCATGCCTTTATTTCCATTTTTATATTCTTCTCCATTGATATGCCTATTGTCTAACATGTATTATATTCCTCATTCTATTCCATGTTTATTACCTTACTGGGCTTTATAGCTCACACTTTTCTTATGTAAGTCCTTGGGTTATTCTATTAAATTCTATGTATGAGGGAATGTGGTGGTCATGTGAAGGAATTTTTCAGTAATATGTTGTTTTCTATGATTTATATTATTATTTAATGTTTCTAATCCCTAAATAAACTAGACATTTCGATCTTATATGTTGTTTCAAGTGAAGGTTTTATGTGATAAATCATGTTTAAGTATGTAATAAAGAATAGAGTTGTCATAGTTGGTATTAGAGGGAGGTTTAGTTTTTATTTGGGATTAGGATTAGAAAACCCTAGTGAAGGCTTATTGATAAGAATAAGTATAATAAAAACATCAATAAGTTTGGGTGAGTCTTGAGTAAGTGTTTTATCAATAAAATACATCCCTTTCTGGATACGAGAAGGTAGAGGCAACTCTGGCACAAATTTATCTAGGGGTGAAAACCCCGATAAGGAGTATCAGGCTTGACCAAGGGTATCCTGGTACATGAAAATGGGCCTTGCTGCACTCTTGGTTAAAACACTCTTGTGGGATACGGTTTAGTAAATTAAAAATATTAATATGATCCATTTGTAAGGAAATTTTCAAAACAATGCCTCTAAGAATACATGTTTGAATGTAGATCATGGATCACATAGTTTTGAGCTTATAGATTAATAAGTTATGGATGTAAAACTAATTTATAAGTCATCAATTTTTATCTTTTGATTACCCTTTATGTGTCACACATAACTTTCCTATTTTTCCATCCAATGGCCGGTAATACGAGGACTCAGGCTAACAACTAATTTGATGATCAATGTGATGACTGTGCTAATGAGATTCCCAATCCGATGGGAATGGGAATCGCAAACTTTTTCATGAATCTCTCTTAGTTAACTCGATATTTAAATAAAAATATGGGTCGAGAAGACTGTTCAACCCACCCCCCCCCCAAAGAAAAAAAATGTCTATATCGAGAGCTTCATGAGAAAAAGGACTCCTACTTTTAATGGATCATCTGATCCTTCAATCATAGAACAATGGATCAAATACATTGAAAAGATATTCTCCATAATTCAATGTTCTAAACAGTAGTTGGTTATCCTGGATGCCTATCGTATGGAGGGTGAAGCTGATAAATGGTGGACATTGATAAAAAATAATGAAGCCTGAGGAAGAGATAGAGGCAATGGAATGGGAGGTTTTCTGGATGATTTTTTTCGATAAATATTTTCCACACATCCTATGGCTAAAGATGGAAAGAGACATCCTTTCTCTCAAGAAAAAAGACGATGAGTCCATCAGAGTGTAGGAGGAAAACATCAAAAGTCTTTCACGATTCAACTCCAGCTTTGTCGTTACCCCCGAATGCAATGTTGACTGCTTCTTTGGTGGGATGAAACCTAACCTGTGGAAAGCCCTGGAGATCCGTGACTTTGACAGCAATGAGGAAACTGTCTGATGTGACCTCATGGTAAAAAATAAGATCAGAAAATATCAGGGGTATCAAGGGGATAAAACTATAAGGTTTATTTCAATTTTGGTGGTCTGATGGATTAATCCAATGGTGAAAAAAAATCCAACACCCCACTTGTTAATGGAGTGAAAAGAAGCACCCTGGAAATTGCCAAAAGGGAGAGAGGAAAAGTTTTTGGTGTGGAAGAGAATGGAACCTAGCCACTATCTCATTAAAAGAAAATCCCACAACTGTGATAAAGGAGAGGAATCCTCTGTTCTACTCTCAAAGAATTGTTCATTGCTTCAACTGTGAATAACCAGGGAATCTTGCAAATTAGTTCCCTAAGCCAAGGGATCTCGAAGGCAGCCACCATCCTCCAAGGTAGAAAGGGTAATATTTTTCCATCAAACTGCTGAAGTGAACCTCGACAATGCAGTGGTGATAGGTATGCTAGTTATTAAATCATGAAAAGAAAACATAAATTTGGATTCAAGTTCTATGCATTCTTTTATATGCCAAAAGTTTAGTAGAACAACTCCAACACCACCACAAATCAATGAAGTAATGAAGTCGGTGATTATGAAAATTTGGGTAAATCATTGCATCCCAAGAATATAACTCCTCCATGTTCATAATTGGTGGATTGAACTTCCCAATGAACCTCATCATATTCCCTATGGTGGAATTTGATGAAATTGTCAGCTGGGATTGGCTTTCCTTATATAGAGCCAACGTAAATTGTCATGGGATTGAAATCACTCTCCATGTGGAGAACCGAACCCCGAATCTGTAAAGGTGAAAATGGGAAGATAGATATTCTTTAGCTCTATCATCTCAATCATGGATATTAATACACTACGAGTATGCATATCTCGCATAGAAAGTTGATTCTAAGGAAGTAACCATCCTTGAAGACATGTTTGTTGTGGGGGATTCTGCTGAAGTGTTTCCCGAGAAATGTTCTGGGGTTCCTCCTAGAAGAGATGTTGAATTACTAATTGATCTTATACCTGGGACAATCCCAATATACAAGACTCTCTATAAAATGGTTGTTGTGGAGCTTGAGGAGATAAAGAATCAACTACAGAAGAATCTGGATAAAGGGGTTATATCCCAAAGTGATTCACCATGGGGTACACCAGTCCTATTCATCAAGAAGAAGGATGATTCTATGCACCTTTACATCAATTTTCACAAGCTTAACAAAATCCCAAAAAATAAAAATTATCATCTCCCATGAATTGATGACTTTCTCGATCATCTATGTGGAGAACAATATTTCTCCAAGGTAGATTTGAGGTCGGGATATTATTAAGTAAGGGTAAAGAATACATATATCACCAAAACTACTTTTTGTACAAGATACGGGCACTATGAATACATATTAATGCCTTTCGGAATCACTAGTGCTATAGAAATATTCATGGACTTGATTAATAGAGTCTTTAGAGACTACGTGGAAAACTTTGTGCTAGTCTTTATGGATGATATTCTAATATCCTCCAAAACCAAGGAGGATCCTGAGGAGCATCTAATAAATGTTCTAGAGGCCTTCAGAAAGGAGAAGCTCTATGAAAAGTACAACAAATGTGAGTTCTAGTTGAAGGAGTTATCATTATTGGGCTATATCATCCCATGTAATAGAATATATGTGGATCCCTCCAAGATAGCTGCAATAGAGGGATGGTCGAGGACAACATCGGTAATGCATATCCGTAGCTTCTTGGGGTTATCAGTATATTATCGATGATTTTTGAGAAATTTCTCACGATTGTACAACCCTCTTACCCAGATAACTTAGAAGGGAGTAAAGTTTCCTTAAAGTGATAAATGTGAATAATGCTTCAAGGAGTTGAAAAGGAAGCATATCACTGTGCTCGTTCTCACATTACCCATGCATGGAGAACTTTTTGTGGTATTCAGTGATGCTTTGAAGAAGGGTATGGGCTGTGTGTTGATGGAAAATGGAAAATGGAAAATTCAATGCCTATGATTCAAGGAAATTGAAAGTTCATGAGCAGAATTATCTTACACATGATCTGGATTTGGCTGCGATGATCTTCGCATTAAAAATTTGGTGGCATTATCCCTTTGGAGAGAAGTGTGAAATATAAACAGACCACAAAATCCTCAAGTATATATTCACATAGCAATTGTTGAACATGCAATAACAAAGATGGTTAGAGCTGATCAAATATTATGACTCCTCAATCCACTACCCCTCTGGGAAAGTGAATAAGGCGGTCAGTGCTCTATGTAGAAAGGACCCAAGGATTTTATCATTGATGAGAGTTGAGAAGGATCTAATATTCATTGATTTGATGAAGATGGACATAAGAATTCATAAGAATGTGTAAGATACCAGAAAAGGAAAATCCTCAGAGTTCAATGTTATTGAAGAAGGAATTGTGGGATTTAAGAAAAGACTATGAGTTCCATCAAGTCCGAAGATGAAGAAGGAACTTTTGGCTGATGTACATAGTTCAAATTTCACTATTCACCTAGGAAACACAAATATGTATCAGGATATTTGAGAGCATTATTGGTGGGGTTATATGAAGAACGATATTTTGGAATATACATCAATGTGCCTAGTGTGTCAGTAAGTGAAGGTAGATAGGAAGAAGTATAAGGGGATGATGACACCATTGCCCATACCAACATGGAAGTGGGATAACATCACTATGGACTTTATCAATGTAATTCTGAAGAAATCCAAAAGAAACAATCAAATCTAGGTTTTTGTGCATCGTCTTACAAAGTCGGAACACTTCATTGCAATCCGAGATGATTTTCCATTGGATCAATTTGCACAGATATACATCAAGGAAGAGGTAAGTCTGTATGGAGTACCACTATCTATTATATCCGATCGAGATCAAAGATTCACCATTATGTTTTAGAAGATTCTTTATCATTGACCTAGATACTGAACTAAACTTTAGTACGACTTATCATCCTAAAACTAATGGAAAATCTGAGAAAACTATTTAGACACTCGAAGATATGTTAAGATCACGTTTAATGGACTTTAAAAAAGGATGGGATCAACATATTCCTCTGGTTTAATTCTCTTATAATAACAATTTCCACTTGATCATCCGAATGAAACCATATGAAGACCAGTATGGGAAGAGTGCAGAACACTGACATATTGGGATGAAGTTGGTGAGTGTAAGCTACTATGAACAGAAATGGTCAAATAAATGATGGAGACAGCAAAAACCATTCCGCATCATATCATAGTAGCTCATAGTCGATATAAGAGTTATGTTGAAACCCATCGATGAGACTATGAATCCAAATATGGATACATGGTATTTCTATGCATATCTCTACGTAATAACGTCATAAGGTTTGGAAAGAAGGGGATGTTATGTCTTAGGTACATTGCCCCCTTCAAGATTCTGGATCGTGTCGGGGTTGTGGCCTATCGACTAGAACTTCCACATACCATGGAAATAGTACATGATGTCTTTTATAAATCAATCTTAAGGTAGTACATACTAGAACCTTCAAATGTACTCTCCTTAGAAGCATTACAGCTATATGATGATCTTTCCTGCGAGGAGCAACTAGTTAAGATCTTAGATCATAGAGAATAAGTTCAACGAAATAAGACAATACCCCTCATTCAGGTGTTGTGGTAAAACCACATGTTTTAAGAAGCAATGTGGGAATCAGAGGAAATAATGAAACAGAGTTACCCGCAATTTTTTAGTGTCGGAAAAATAAATATCGAGGGAAAAATTTCCTAAGGGGCGACGATTGTAACGACCCAAAAATTCATTAATGAAAATTCCTCTTGGTCTATTTAAATACCTTCTTATGGTTAGGTAAAACGTATGCACTTATTTGGTTATTTGATTTTCTATTTTAAAATACCAATACATATTGTGACCATTTCTATTATAGCTATTGAAAAATGATCACATGATTAGTATATATATAGGTCTTTAATAAATCCAATTTACTCAGACAAAGTAAAGGATGGCCTCATCAAGTATACTTGCCCCATACGAAGCCCATTTATCGGAGCTCGGAAAGAAGTTGGCATCATTGGGATGACCTCTTGACCAAGACCAAGACATGCTTCAATATGTTTAGACCGAGTGGAACCGCTAATGATATAAGTGGAAGTTGATAGAGATTACCACTTGTGAAATGTTATCTAAGCAACTCCAAGATTTTGTCACCATCGCGCACCTTACCCTAAGGACTTATGCGGGTGTTTTAAGGGGTTATGTAACATTACCCAAGTACTATGATTATGTACATTATTCTTGTATAGATAATATATGTTCTTTTTATTATTGTTACTTTGTAAATAGTTTTTAAAGCACATATAGTATTTTTAGTTAATATTCAACTAATAAATATATTTTGATTAATTAATGGATTTTTTTGAATTAAATAATATTTTAATTTAATATTATTATTATAAAATTAAATTTTGTTAAATATAAACGATCTTCTCATTTTATGAATGCAATTGTAATTTTTATTAAGGTTTGAAAGCTGTTTTTGTCAAAACCCATTAATTTTCCATAAATATTGGTTTTAATTTTAATATATAAAATTTCACATATTTTTAAAAATATTTAGACAAAATGAATATTATTTTTGGAATCAGGTTGTAGAAGTTATCCAATGGTGAATTTTTCATAATTTTCTGAGACATTCGAACTTTTGGGTGAAAATTAAATACAGTTTAAATATATATTGTGTTTTATAACATCATAATGACCCAATAGTGATGTAATAAAATACTATAAACATTATTTTTGGCCAATATATTTTTTACCATTAAAATAATGTCATTTTGGATTTGTTTGATTTATTTTAAAATTATTTAGGGGACCCTTTAAAGCTTATAAAACATTTTGTCGTTTTAAATAATTTTCCTTGAGAGTGTAACTAACCTACAATTAATAAACCCTATTATATTAAGAATTTCATCCATTTTCCTTATAAAAAATTGTTTTCCACTTCAATTTGGCAAAAAACAGGGTCTGGATTGTGGTTTTGATTAGTTTAATTATGGTGTCCCAAACATAAATAATAAAGAATTCCCTCTCATTTCCCAATAAACCCACAAAAGCTCCCACTTCCTCTTCACTAAAATCCTTGGGAGTTCGTCCAACCTCATTCCTCCTTTCTACAAAATCCTCCCAAGGTGCCTTAATATCCCATGAAGCCTCTCTCAAGCCCCTTCCAAGCCATTGGGATCACACATCCAAGTAAGGGATTCTAACCTTTCTCTTTTTATCCAAGTTTCATAATAATTTTTTCCATTTTATTTTCAATTATAAATGTTGGGGCAATATTTAAAACCTCCCCATACTTTCCTCCCCATGTTTTAATGATTATAGAAGCCTTTCTCTCACATTAAATGCCTCACATGTACACCTGTTACTATGATGAAATTTAGAAAGGAATTTCTCTCTCATCATTTACATTCAAGAAATTATTTTGTATGATGAATCTAAATTCCATTTCAATGGTTTAGAAATGAATATATTTGACCCCCTTATAGTCTATTTAATGCACATATGATGAGACACCACTTTCCCTCTCATCGACCATTTTTTTATGAATACTTATTTCTTGTTGTTATGCCGCTGAAATTGCACCACATTTTCCTTGCCAAATTCATTGTGTAGTGAATACCATGCCCATTTCTCTATCAAGGGTATTCAAATTTATAGACATTTACTTATTTATTATAGAGTTTCATTTATGAATTCCACATTCTTTTATTATGTAATAAATTATAATTTGTAACGAATCCATGTTTTATGATCCATATGGCACACTTATACATGAAATGAAATGTTTTAGAAAGGGGGTCCCTTATAGAACTCTAATGCATTGGGTAAAGTATAGTATCATGATACGTTATGTGCAATGGGTGTTGACTCATGCTAATACATGTGCAATGAGGGTTTACTCAAGATTCATTTTCAATGGGGGTTTACTCATGATCCATGTGCAATGAGCCTTGGTTCATGCTAAATCAATTATAAGTGTTGTTTCCGCATCTTCATGTTATGATTATCAGGCTTTATCATGAATTTATGTTCATGTTTCTATTTTTCTCCATTGGTACGACAATTTTCTAACATGTATTGTAGTCCTCCTTTTATTTCATGATTATTACCTTACTAGGATTTATAAATCACCCTTTTCTTATCCATGTCCTCAAGTTATCCTATGCAATTCTAAGTAAAGGATAATATAGTGGTCATGTAATGGATTTTTTTGTTAAGATTTTGTTTTCTTTGCTTAAATTTGTTATGTAAAGCCTGATTCTATCTCTAGAAATCACAACAAAAAGCTAACAACAGAATCTATCACTAAATTCTACTACAAGGGGTGTAACAACTTATAATTTTTATGAAATATTTCTCTTTAAATATATCATTTTTTTATTTCTTGGGTTACAAGGGATAACATGTTTAGGATAACCATATAAAATTATTAACATATTATGTGCCCATTATCACCTAGCCATTATATTGGAAGGTATAAATAGAAATAAATAAATTATGAAAAATACATGGTCTACAAAGTTACAAAATTAATTCACTAGTTATCAAATAGTTAGAATAGAATATAAAAAAATTATTTTGAAAAAAAGTATGTTTTTATGAAATTATTTTATACATGAAAAATATTTTTATATTAATCACAATTGGTGATTGAGTTTAATGAAACTAATATATTATTTTCTTGATAAAATGTTCTAAACAATCAGAAAAGATTATTGGCATTTGATAAGAACAAATCTAGTTTTATGATTTAAATGCATATTAAAAAAATAGTTTTCATAACATGTTGCATGATTCTTTAAAAATTAATTTATGACATTTATAGATGTAGAATTTGATAAAATTATTTCTATATTGGAAATAAGGAGGTTCAAATTTGGTAAATAATCCACTTTTATGTTTTTTAATATAAACAGTATCCATAGTAAAGTTTACCTACTTATTAAAGGGTAAATCATTTTAATCTAGATTAATAAAAAGTGATAAGATAATAATTGTTCTTTATAATTCATATTTAAAAAATGAAATTTTACCCTTATCTTCTTATTCATTAATTGGATAAGTTTAATGAACACTTTTCTATCACTCTCTTTGTTTTTAATATCACTTATGTGTCAAAAGAGAGAATAACAAAATTTATGAATGAATTTAAGTTTCACTATTAAGCATAAAAAAATTATTTTCATGATAAAAATTTAATTTTAATTTTTAGTAATTTTATAATAACACTAATTTATTATGAATCATTGATTAAGTATTTCATTAATTATAAAAAAATACATTAACTTATTATAAAAATATTAAATGAAATATAATTTGGATGCATTAATGTGTGAAAAATGTTTATCATTTAATATAACATGTTAGTGTTGTTTTATAATATTATATTAAAATTAAATCTTTGTCTTTATGTTAATTAGGTCATTTTTTTGGATAGTATCTAAATTGACAATAATGATATTTTATGAGTATAATATTTTTATTAAATCCTATAAAAATAATTAAAATATTAAAATAGGAAAAATGGGATAATATATGTTCTAAATTTAATCCATTTTCCATTTATAGGTCCTTTGGAACCATTTTTATTGATAATTATTTAATTATAATTTATTTGTGTACGAAATCCCAATACTTCCCCTCCCCTCTCTTAAAAATGGGTAACACTCCTTTCTCTTATTCATATCACATTAATCCTTGTAGATCAACCATACTCTACCAAATTTTTATATTTATATATCTAGAAATTTTATAAATGTTATTATATTCTCATAATACTAACCATATCCCCTTGAGAGGAGATCTAACGGAGTCGTTTCTAATAAGAGGTAATCACATTAACCAATTAGTTTATTTCTATACTTCTGGAAATCTTATAGATCTATGTTATTAACAAAAAATAAATAAATATAGTATCATAAATATTATTAAATTTTATTATAATTATTAAAACACAAATATACTAACTCTTTCCTATCAAATGATTTGTGAATGTATTGCTCGTGCCAACATACGACTTACCATCTCCATAAAGCGATACAATTGTTTTTTTATCAAAATATTTTATGGATGGGTACTATTATGAGTTAAATGTTTATATATGATATTTAAACATAATTATACCTCTATATAGATAAAATCATTTCTGTCTTCTTACCATATAATCCTTTAGAAAATGATAACATCGTCTCTGCGTATGTGTGGACTCCCACCTCCTCGAAATGATGTGCTTTTTTCATTAATACTTCAATTGGATGGTAATGAAGATGAATGTTTCGAGTACAAAAATATATAATATATAATAATGATTTTATTCAGATTAATTATTATTTTCCTTCATTTCATTCCACCATTCTAAAAAATGGAAACAACCATGATGCATACATATGGAAAAACGTCTCCATAAACAGTGCAATTTTTTTCTATCTCTAAAGTTTATGGTTGAATATAAATATAAATATAAATATATTATAAATATATATTATATTTAATTTAGGATTAATATTTTGGATTTTCTGTAACTAATATAAATTTATATGGACTGGAACTATTGAAATTAAATACACATGATAAATGAAATATTTAACACCCACAAATAAAACTTTTATGACAGAATTATTTATTAAAGAGGAATTAAAATGTAATATTATGAGTATGAAATATATATTTTTTATTAGTGTAATAAATTTAAATTTATTATAATTTTTTAGTGATCTTTCGATGCAATCCAAAATTGAGGTAATAGATTTTTTTCCTCACTTTTATTTTAATGCGAAACATTCCATATTCTCCAAATTTTTCTTTTATGGGTGTATTTAAGTCACATTAATTTCTTCTAAGAATATTATTTTGAATTTTTTTGGGATTTATATTTTCTATATGGTTCATTATATCATTGGACTTATAATTAAGATGTTACAAAAGTAGTATTTTTTTCTTTCACAATCTCTCTAATATTCTGGATAGTTTACTTTTAAGTCATCAAGGGGAGAATTACTTGATCCTTATATTCCATATCCTTGTTTTTTAAAAAATATTTCATGATTATTTTTATTATTCTAAAATAATATTATAGTCATTTTTCCCCATGATTTACTTTCTACAAATATGTTGAAAATGAGTACATTTTTATTTTCCGAACAAGGTACGTTTTGACATTTTGAAAGGATTTTTTTAAATTATAAATCAAGAAAAATAATTCCACCTATCATGATTTATATTTTCTTTGATGATTACTTTATAATTTTATAGTATATTTTAAACTAAAATGTTTTCCTTTATAATTTAATATCTTTTTAAAAAGAAGTGTTATCTAAATGGAAATCTTATTTTCATTAAGAATTATTCCAAGTGATCTTAATTTTTTTGAACCTTTAATATGACATACTTTGATTCTATATAAGATCTAATCCGATATGATCCAATTATAACATCTCTATTATTTATCTGGATGGTAAATTTTTATGATGAAAAGATTAAATCTTTATGATACAAATTTAGTTTCCTTGGGTTTTTTAATGATGAATTTTTTAGGAAACCCATTTTTTCAAGGGTTATGATAAAATTAATGTTTTATGATCTTATGGTGAAAATATTGTTGATTTTAATTATGTGATATGTGGTACAAATACAGACATTCAATGTATTGGAAAATTATAATATCTCAAGATATAATTATTAGAAACAAGTATAAGGGATTGACCCATTTTGGGATATAAGTTGGTGTGATGGGTCAGTTATGGGAAACAAGAAAATGTGACTGTTCCTCTTTGGGAAATTAGGTTTTATGATTGATTTTTTAGTATTGGAAGTTAACCTTGAAATATTAAATTGTTTTTATACCTATGATGACACTATATTCATACATTTATGTCATGAACTTCTGGTTTATGATTGAGCTATGACGAGTTATCATTCTTATAATTCTTTACTTTTTAAATGATAGCGTTTTATACCATAAATCATTATTATGAAAATTTTAATATTTTGAATAAGCATTTCAATTTATGGAAATGAACTCATGCCCTTATTCTTATCATATTATTTCATATGATCATTTATTGATATCTTTTATATTTACACATTATGTGCATCCAATCTGACCTTTTTCTTATATTTTCATTACCTAGGTTATGAGGAAATATTTTAGTAGGGTATGAATAAGAAGAGTACTATTAGGTAAGTTATTTATGATATATTTTGAACATATTTCATAAAATAATAAGAATCTATATCTGGTCTCCAAAGTCTCTAAACCATCAAGGGTCTGGCATAGATGATATTTATATGTATTGAATATTCATCTAAATATATGTAATATTTATGTATAAAAATATTGGGTTTCTATTTTTGGTATCAAAGTAGGTTTCATTCAATTATAAATGATTATGTTTAGAAAAATTCTATGAAAACCCTGGGGATAGTTCAATGCATTGGTTAAAATCCAAAAGCTTTTGTAACTATCATGAATTACCTAATGTAACCCTTTGGATTCATATAAGAATGTGACATGATTTAGATATTATATAAATTGTTTTTCATAAATATATGGATTTTAACTATGATCATTGTTTATCACACTATGATCTTTAGTTTTAGTCAATGGATAGAACCCAAAAGAATCGCATTGTGGTAAATGTGATAAAAATGTAATGATTGTCTAACCGAGCACCCAAAATTTATGGTGACCAGAATGAAGAATATTACTTCTATGCTCATGAAAATTTCTTAGGATATAAATAACATAATGTTTCCAAATGATTAAATTATAGATGATTGTACTATTCAATATTTAATTAGGAAACATTCAACTTATTTTGGTGGATCTTCTGATCCACTAGTGTCTAAGAAATAGACCAATAAAATTGAGAGTGTATTTTATACTATCAAATGATTAAGACATGAAATAATTGCACTAAATGTTTACCATATAGAAGGTGAAGTATACCAATGGATAAATATTATCATGAATAAAAATAAAGATAAATTGAATCCATGGAATGGGATGAGATTATATGGATATTCTCAATTAAGTGTTTTCATTATATTCAATTTATAAATGGGGAGAAATAATTTCATGAGATAAATTAAAAGGACGATGAATCCATAGGTACCTATGTGGAAAATTTTAAATATCTTTAAAGTTTTCATATAGTTTAATTATCACCCCAATATATAAAATTGATCAATTCTATGGTGGCTTAAAATCATGTCTCTTAATGGAATTAACTACATGATACATTATTAGCAATAAAAATATCTTTTAATGTGATCTCAATGTAGAAATGAAAATTATAGATTCCAACCACTTCTATAGTTTTTAAAAGAGAAGAAATTTTGAGACGCATGAAAAATAAAATAAATCCCTAGGGGAATGAAATTATAGCCATATGCATGTCACCAATGTGGAAAGAAAATCAAGGGAAGTTTTTGAATATAAATTGGAGGTTCTTTAAACATTTGAAGGTAGTTAATATATACCATAAATACCATAAGGATATGAATTGTCTGGTTAATCAAATGGTGGAAAAGGACACAGAAAACAATTAACCAGCAATAATAAAATTCATAAAAAATAAGGACTGTGGTAATAATGCCAACCAGGGCTCAATTATGAAGGTTTTTTATTATCATCATCAACAACCCATTAATCCCAATTAAAAATAAAAATATCTTGTGATCATGATTTATGATGTGGTATATTAGAATTATGTGGTGAAAGGTACACTTATCATCCACTAGAGGATAGATAATGTCTTATTTGATTCTGGATCCACAAATTAATTTATCTGTACATAATTTCTTATGTGTGTCACCATTTCACCTCAATGATTTGATCATGTTTTAGTAGTGAAAAATAAAAATGGCACAATAGTCACAAATCAATTATACAGTTCGTCTCCAATTAAATTTTCTAGGAATTAGCTTCCTGAAAATCTTGATATTATACCTTTAGTTGAATTTTGTGTGATTATTCACAAGGATTAAATTTATCTATATAGTTATCATAATAATTTTTTATTAAGGTTTGTAACATTTCATATTTTGAATGATCCTATTATAATTTGCTAATGTGAAGATGAATATGAACTTCCAATGGAAATTACATCCGTCTTATCAAGAATAATAAATATACAGGATGGTTATCTATCTCAGATGGTTAAGGATAAAATGAATATGATGGATATGAATATTGTATGGGAGTTAGTTGATGTATTTCATGAATAATTTCAAGGACTTCCACTATATCATTAAAATTAATTTTCAATAGAACCATTACCTTGTGTTATGCCTATTTCAAAGAATCCTTATAGAATTCCCATAGTTGAGATTCAATAACTAAAGATGTAACTCTAGGGGAATCTTGATATAGGATTCATATTCACTTTGTGAATCCCCATCTGTATCAACAATTATATTGTTTATGGTGATATATGGTACAACACATCATTGCATTCATTATTAGGATCTTAATAAAATCACAATCAAAAACACATTTTCTCTCTCTCATATTGATAACTTAATTTCTCAACTATAGAGAGACCAATTCTTTTCAATTATTCAAATTTATTATAGATATCATCAGTTGAAGATAAAAAAATAGGATATAAGAAAAATTACATTCCATAAATGGTTTGGACACTATGAATTTATAGTGATTCCCTTTGGTATTATTGATTCTCCCACAATCTTCATGGATTTTCGGAATATATTCTTCAGTGAGTACCTTGATATTTTTTGTGTTAGTATTTTTAGATTATGTTAAAGTATATTTATAAAAAAATTAAGAGCATGAATATCACTTAAATATTATACTAAATACCATGAGGAATGATAATCTTTATTAAAAAATTATAATGTTTGACTTATGGATTCAAAAAGTTCCATTCATGGTTCATGTAATCTCATGTGAGGGTATATTAGGAGATCCGTTGAAGATAAAAGTTATTTTTAAATATCCAAGACCAACCATAGTAACTGAAATCATTATTTTTACTAATTTGGTTGGGTGTTATAGGAACATTTTAGAGAACTTTTATTGGCTATCGAATATAATCCCCATGTTAAATTAGAGGGGATCCTTGTTCCTTTAGAAAAATGAATGTGAGGATTTTATTAAGGAACTGAATATAAATATATATAGTGAACGTTTTCTTACACCACCATACAGTGGTGAATGGTTTATAATATATATTGTTGCATAAAATAAGGGACTAAGAAATATACTCATGTAAAATTATATAGTTATATCTTATGCCTCAAAAAAATTGGTTGTCCATGACAAAAAAATACCGAACCCATAATTTTTAGTTAGATGTGGTTATTTTTCATTAGTTTTATAGAGAAAACAAAAACGGTCCACATATATAGTTATCAAAAATCATTAAAGTATATATTTACTCAAAATGATATGAAAATGATCCAAATAAGTTTTTTGGAACTGATTAAAAATTATGATTTATCAATACATCACCACCCTAGGAGAATAAACAAGGTGGGAGATGCACTAAGTTAAAAGGATCATACTAGCTTATATATGATGAGGATAAAAAAAGGTTCCAATATTCCATTATCTAAGATGGATTGATATTTTAGTTTTGAAGGAAGGGGATAAATATTGTCTTTCTCAGATTAATGTTAACCATTATATACATGTGATGATTAAGGAGGCACAAAAGGAAGATGTGGAGATTCAAAAGAATATAGGAAATATTCTTGAGTTTAAACTTGATTAACATACTTGATTATACATTATTGATGTTTTAGGATTTTATGGGGTATTATTATCAATGGTATCTTACCTGATTCCATGGTTTACCTCGATGTTTTGGAAAAGTATTCAGTCCATTCAGAAAATATAGATATGTTTCAGAACATCTTATTATCCTTAGACATATTATTATTCTGAGAGGACCATTTAAACTATATAAGATAAAATTATAGGATTTTTGATGGATTTTAAAGGTGTTTGGGATCGACACCTTATTTTGGTATAATTTTTTTACAATAATATATTTCAATCAAGCATTAAGATGACTCATTATGAATTCTAGTATGATAAGTAGTATCTAACTCCAACATAGTGGAATGAAGTTGGAGAAATAAAGTAATTGGAACCTAATCATGCTTTAAAATTGTAAGATAAGGTTTGTTCTATTCAACAACACATAAGAGCATCCAAGATATAATAAAAGTGTAGTCATGTCAATCATAGGCGAGATTTGGTTTTTGATGTTGGTTTAAAGGTTTTTTATATTAATGTTTCCCTTGATGAGTGTTATTATATTGGGAAATAATGTCAATATAATCCCTAGGTATATCATTCCTTTTGAAATTCTTGATCGTATAGTAATGGGGGTTTATCCTTTGACACTTCCATTGAATATTCCTCGAGATAACGATGTGATCTATGTATCTCTCATGGAAAAGTAAATACATGATCTTTTACATGGTTTTAATTGAAACATAATACCACTAAATCATTATTTTTATATAAGAAATAAAATATTGAGATTTTGAATCATAGAGATAAATTGCTATGAAACAGGTCAATGTTTTTTGGTGAAAAAACCAATTCAAAGATGTCACTTGGTAACTATAAGATATAAATAAATAGATATATACTCATTTTTTGAATCAAAGTGGTGTGTTTTTAGGGTAAATTCATTTTAAGGGGATAAAATGCAACACCAAAAGATTTGTTTGAAATATTATTTTAAAATAATATTTTTCTATGATGTTTTGCATTACAAAAAAAATCAAGTTTAGAAATCCTGCATGAGATTATTAAAATATTATGTATTTGTTATCTCCAAAAAATTTTATAGGTGTTTATGAATAGTAACAAACAAATTCTGAAAAATATAAGGTGTGCAAATTCGTAAAATTAAATTATTTGTTATCAAATAATAAGAATTAAAGAACAAAAAAATTAGAAAAAATGACATTTTTTAGAAGAATAAAAATTGTATCCACCTAATGTATTTTTATATAAAAAATTATTGGTAAATGATTTTAATAAAAATTATAATTTATAAAATTTATTAATTTTTTTAAAAAAATCAACAGATAGTTTTCTAGGCATAGGATGAGAAAAATTCCAATTTTATACATTGAATGTATTTTTTTCTAAAAAAACAATTTTCATTATGTGTTGCATGGTTATTTTGAAATTAATATTTAAAAAATTTAGATATTTAATTTGATATAATTGATAACATATTTGGAATTAGGAGGTTTAAATATCTTAAATATACCCCATTTATATTTTTTCAATATGAATAACATCCGTGGAAAAATTTATCTCTTGATTAATAAAACAATATTGTTAATCTATATTAAAAAAATTTATAAGGCCATAATTTTTTACCCTAACTCTTATTTAATGAATGAAATTTTACTCTTATATGTTCATTCATGAGTTTTATTTGATTAATGGACACTATTCAAGGAAAATGAGGTATATATTATTTAAATCAATGAATTTTACCAAATGTAACTCTCTTTATTTTAAATGTCTCTTATGTGTCCACATAGGGAAAAAAGTAACTAATGAATCAATAAGATTACCAATATTTACATTTATAAAATTATATTTGTGATATAAATATATTTCTAATTTTTTGTAGTTAAATAATTTCCCTAATTGCATATGAAAAATTGATGTAGTATTTCTCCAATAAATAAAAAAATATAATAATTTTTTAAAAAAAATATTAAAGAAATATAATTTATGTGAATTAATGAGTTCTATAAAAATTTTTGGTGAATATAACATATTATTGTTTTCAATAAGATTATATTTGAAGTATAACATTTCATTTTTATATTTTAATTCAAATCATGTGAGTAGTGACTAAATTGGAAGTAATTTGATTTTATGAGAATAATATTGTAACAACCCGATATTTTATGATAATTATTATTTTTAATTTATTTGATGTCATGTGTTTTTTTCTACAACAAGATTATCTTGTGCTATACACCACACTGTATTAGCTTGATGTATATGCAACACTATTCTTAGATTGTGTTATACATAATTTCAAGTACATTTTATAATAGTCATTCTACACAACATTGAGTGTATATATCTATATTCAATTTATAAATGAAATATGGTTGGATTCTATTATAGGAAATAATGAAGGATTCTTGTGTAACACGTAACCCTGACTTGGATTGTATTACATGCAATCGCGATTTTCCTCGATAGCGTGTGTTGTACGCAATATTAGGTTTCACTAAACAATGATATATGGTTATAATATTATTACGAACTAGCCTTTATGAATAGTATTAAATACATTTTTAATTTTATAACATTATTATTTAAAGTTACACATTTTATAGAACATGATATGTGAACAAAATAAATTTTTCGGGTAAAATAAGTATTTTTCCAAAAAATGCAGTTCTGCCGCATTTTAATGGTGCACCCACATTAAATCTATTTTTGACACGTTTATAAGTTCAATATTACAAAATAAACTTTTTTTTGAATTAGGATAAAAAAATTTACATTGGATAAAGTTTTCATATTTTTCTGATAACTTTCATATTTTAATGAAATAGTAAAAACACGCTATATTTTAATTAAAAACAACTTTTTTCATCATAATAATTTATATGGTAAAATTATAATAATGAATGGTTTAAAAGTATAAATAGATTATATTTTTACCATTTAGTATAGTTTATGTCATTATCATTGATTTTACCTTGAATTCGTAGGTTAAATCAATTCAGTCTTTTGCAATGTTTTAAACAAAAACCTGTTTTCTTTCGACAACAAGATTAATTTTAATTTAATTTATGCAACTTTTGTGTATTGAATTAGAAAAAATAGATTCCATATTTTTAATTAGTGGGTTCAAATTATGTTAATAAGATACTTTTTATTTTTGGGCATTATGAATAGTAACTACGGTAAATTTATTTACCATAGTTAATGGTAAATCGGATAATTAAGGGTAAATATATGATTATAAAATTACCCTACCACCTACCAAAATCATATTGGATGACTAAAAGTCGACCCATATCACCGAAGGGTCGGATTAGATTAATTTAATGGACTTTTTTCCATGAAAATAATTTAATTATTATTAAAACCAAAGAAAGTTACAACATGTCACTTTCTTAAATCTTATAAGTATAATAATTTTAGTTTAGTGATAAACTTCATGAAACTTTGGATATAATTAGTATCCAGAAATCTAATAAAATTATCTAAATCATATTAATTTATTTAGATTTTTTAGGTATTAAATAATTATCATTAAAGGTGACATAATAGTAATATTGAAATTATTTTAATAAGAGAAATATCAAATAAATTGTTTTAAAAATATTAAAATTAATATTAAATGAAATATTTAATGTGGTAAAATAATTTTATTGATACATATGACATGTTATGAATCTAATAAATCTTTTAGTTCTAAAATATCTTCTGTATATATTTTGTTTAAATTCAAATAAATGAATAGTGTCAAAATTGACACTATTGTTATTTTATAAAAATAACATATTATAAAATTGTTTAAAAATCACTAAAATATTTCAAAATTATAAATTTAAATTTATATGGTCTACAATGTCATAAATTTCAATTTATGGAAAATTCACAACACATATGTAATTATTTTTAATAATTTAAAATTTATAATATTATTACCACAAATAAAATTAAATTGATAAATAAGGATAAATCAAGTTGATAATGTTTAAAATAAATTCCTAACATGTATAAATTTTATTGGTTGATGTGATTACAACCCTATATCATCTAATATTCGGATATGAGTCATTTTGGAAGTTTTTAGGTGGGGTTGGGATTTAATATAAACTAATATTTCTTATATTTCCAAAGGTGCCCCTCTCCTCCATTATAAAAGGGCACCTCCTCCCTCTCCTCCTCACACCAATTTTAGCCATCAAGATCGGCCAACCCCTGAACATTCCACTTCCCCACTTCCCTAGAAACATCCTAGAGGTCCTGTTATTATTAAAAGACCAATTTTAGTGCCCTAAGAGGAGGTCTCAAAGAGGCGCTTCAAAGAAGAGGTAATGTCCGTTACCGATTCTTTCAACTTTATTTCTACTTATACTTCTTCTTCGTTAGTTTTTTTATTATTAAGTAATAACATAAGTATCAATAATATAATGTTATGTTATTATAAATATGAACCAACCACATTTCACCTTCTATCCATCCTATGGAAAATGAAATCTCTGCGCGTGCGTACGTACGGAATACCATCTCCACACCGTGGTGTAATCTATTTTTCCACCAAAAACATACAGGGTGGGTATAATGGTGTAAAGAATAAATATATATGGTTATTATAACATCATACTGATTCTTATATATTATACCATACACCCCATTTATATTCAATAATTATGGGAATGATATCATCGCTCGTGCGTACGTACGGATTACCGTCTCCATGACGCAATGAGATTCATTCTCCATGTTAACCATACATGAATGATTATAAAATTTATATAACGAATAATAATGAAATATATGACATAATAATGCTACTGGATTTATGATTATATATATTTATGTCATCTATTTAGTTTCATTCAATTCAATGAAGAAATGAAAACAGTGTTCATGCATACGTACGACCTACCGTCTCTATGAATGGTGTATTTGATTCCTTTTATCGATCTATAATATATATATATATGATGAATATATATTATATATAAATCATGTTTTAAATTATGGAACTATTTAAATCAGGATATAAGTAATAATATCACGAACGACAAGTCGAAACACATACGATAAATGAAATGATTTTACCCAAAAGGATGCTTTAACATGGAATTTACAAAATAACGGGTAATATAAAGACATAAGTGAAATATATATGATATCATAACAATTCATATGATTATATAATTAGTCAATGACATTATTTAAATCATTATACATGAGGTTCGGATCCATACGAAGCATATCGGACCTAAGTTAAGGGATAATGTTGCAATCTCAATTGTTTTCTATCTGAGATTTCATATATGTAAGTATTTACTGGGGTTATATTTATCATCCATGTACAAGTTTTATAAACATGTTTTCATGTATTTTTGAAGTCCTTTTTACCCTTTTTTGACTTTTACCATGTGTTATGGATGGAATCTTTCTTTTGTTTACCATACAAGGAACTTTTTGACTTTTCCGACAAAAGTACGAGGAGAATGTTATTTTTAACTTATACGGTATGAACAGATTTTTACAGTTTCATAACGCATCATTTTCATGAATCTTCCTCTAAAATATTGCATGATTATTTTCAAAAAAAACCCTTTTCTTTTACAATTTCATGGCATTTCGTGAAAAGAAAATGATTTTGAAGAAGATAGGATATTTTCCTCAAGAATTCATTTCAAGTGTTTTTATCAAAACTATTTTACATCTAAAATGAAATTATTTAATTTGTTTATGTTTAAAGTATAATGTCTCCATTAGTTACATGGTTTTATTATTCTTATGATGAAAAGATATCCATTTTTTATATGTATTATGTTATGATGGCATGATGTTTAAGAATCCCATTCTATTGCATGGGTTATGCTATGATGTATGATTTATGATTTTGTGGCACATGAAAGAATGATTTCATTATGAGATGGGTGGGACCTATATCTCCCTCTAATGCAATGTGTAATGATTTATAACTCATGAGATAGACATGGATGGAACGGTATGTAAATCTGGTTCAATATTACAGGACTTGAACGAGGAGTGAACTCGATTCAGAAAGGAACATTGTCCACTAAGATGGTCTTGGAAGAATGCCTTGGATAATATTGAAATCATATCACGTGCTTAATGGTTTCCACAATTACATGTTTTATTCCCACGCTATTTTATGATGATTTATGTTCCATTATGATCTATGCCTTATGTACTTCCATGTTTTCTATCATTTCTCAAGATTTTGATGTTTAAACATTATGTTCATGTTTTTAAGTTCAAATATATATGGTATGTTCTATTTTATCCATTCTTACCCTTACTGAGCATTTGAGCTCACCCTTTTTATGTTTTCTTTTCCCCCAGGATTAAAAGAAATGTTTTAGGTAAGGAAACAAAAAGTGGAAGATCTTTATGGGAGATGTTGAAGATCTTTCACCACAATTAGAAGATTACGTTCCAAGTTTCCAAAGACACTAAACTATTACGGTCCTTATGTGTCTGTTTTTGTTATGTATTAAGTATTCCACAAAAGTAATTTAATTTCCATGTACGTCAAGCTTCGGGTCACTACAGTTGGTATCAGAGGAAAAGTTTAGTCAACCTTTGGAAATTAGGATGCGAAAACGTTAGTGAGATCCCTAAAGATATTTCTATGGTATGTTTAGAGATGTCTTTAAGGATAAGTATACTTATGGGATATAGTCCTAGAACTATGGTAACAATCTTTGAATTGAACCTAAGATGTTAGATATTGATGGTACTCCCCCTTTACTATGTTGTTTTCCCTATCATGATTTTTTCCTCTCACACTATTCTTTTTGGGTTTTGGAAAATGGTTGGAAACAGGAAGATTCATGATAATAGAGGATATGACAGACAATGGAATGATATTTTTCATGAGCAACCAAATGAAACGGGATTTGGAAGTCCAAACATCATTATTATGCCTAATCATCAATCTCATAATATGATGAATAATCTCAACTTTGGTAAGTTTCATGACTCAGATAATTAGACAAAGATTGAGTTTCATGATGATCATAGAGGAAAGAAAGTTCAATTTCCCTCATGTAAATTTTGTGGGAAGAGGCATCAGGGAGATTGTTTCAATGGAACTGGAAGATTGTTTGGGTGTGGAAAAGAAGGACACAAATCTAGTAAGTGTAAAGGAAAAGGTTCAGTTAACAGCATGGACAAGGATAATGGTATTTCTATGACATCAAAAATGATTAGATGTTTTAAATGTGGAATGTATGGGCATTATGAAAACCAATTCCCTAAGAGAAAATCTCATGAAGGGAATCAGCATGGTCACATGGGTAATATTTATGTGGATGATGATGAAAAGAATACAAATGAAATATGAGATGAAAGAAATGATGAAGCTCAGTTAGTGGTTTAAAAAGTTAGTGGAATGATTGTACGATTATCAAGAATAATGTATGATACTATGGAATAAAGAATCATCTATGGATTGTTACACTATTGTTTTTTCGAAAGTATTTGAAAGTATATGTTGAATGGTACTGGTAACCATGAAAGGTCATTCAGATATTTTTTGGAAAGAAGATGATATGTGTATAATGAAGGGATAAGGAGAAAATAATATGTTTGATAGTATTCATGAGCACATTGATGATAAAAGGACAAAGTGATATCATGATTTGAGTATACAGATTTTATTTGGGATTATTGTATGTGGAAAGATTTATCTTTTCACAGAACTCATGTTTTCACTAAGGTTCTATGGTTATTCATGTTTCAAAAGAATACAGGATTAAGGTATTTCGATGTTTGTAATGTGACCAACAAGATATATCTTATGATATATGGGGGATAAATTGTGGTATTCACATGCTCGGTAGATGACATTTCTAGTAATTGTTTTCTTTATACAATGAACTTGGACATAAGTATTTTCGATAACCCAAAATATTGGAATGGATTATGTTGGACATAAATTAGTATTGTCTAAGTCTAGAAATTTTTTCTCAATATTATTGATGGGTTGTAAAAATAATGTAGTTTTAGAAAAAGGACATCCTGTAGGATGGGCGATAACCCGTCGCATCGGACTAGGTTGCGAGAATCAAACCCACAACCAAAGTGAGACATGCCTTTATTACCTACCACTTGCCTACAGGAAGTCCATGGTTAATATAAACTAGTTTTGTTTTATTTAGCGGTGTGATAAATTAAGAATAAGTCCATTTTTGGAACCATACACGATTAATCTCACCATAAGATGGACTTATAACTTTTTCTAACATTTTGTTTGAAATAGATGGAATGACCCATCATTCTATCAAATGATCTACTAACACTTCATGAATAAAAAATTCAACTTCATTTCTTTAAGAGATGAAGTGGAAATTTTTCATATAAGGCCCCAGCTTTAAACCTTACTTAATCATGACTTATTACAAGATTACACATTGAGGATCTTTTCAGGTTTAGAGTTTTAGAGAATTAGATCATAAAACATGCATTACATTCCACATTTAAAAAAAGTGGTTACATAAAAGATAGTATTCATTTTTACCATCAACGGAAACATATTTAAAAAAAACATGGATTCTTTCTTGGCACTTCCTTGACACTATCATCATATCATGTACCATTCCCTTGACCTGGGAAAAACATTTCAAAAACTTGGGATGAGAATAAAAATCTCAGTAAGAGATATAAATATATATAGAGGAAACATGAGTACATATATACATAAGAATGAAATCATACTTTACCCATAAAACATATGCACTTTAACATAACTCATCAAATCTTGAATAAATCATAGAAATCATAAGACATAAAGGTAACATGAGGCATTCATAACATTCTTACGTAGGGAGTAACCCTCTTGGTTACGTTTGGAATACTCATCATAGAATATTCCTTAAATCTCTTCGGAGAAACCATAATGTTTAACCCCTTCACGTTACCCAATACATTGGAGAGCTATATCAGGCTCACCGGCCCTTAGTTTATCATGGAACCACCCGTATTCATAACAATGCCCAAGTACCATAACATAATCATATCACATAAAACACACATAAAAGAAACATAACATTTCCACATTTCAATCAAAATATATCAATACAACACATTGAAAAAATTAAAAAATTATGAAAACCATTTTAAATACCAAAATAAATGAAAATTAAAACATGGTATTTATTTTTTATTTTAAATAAAAGTTATGGCTTGTAGAGGAAGCCGAAACTCAAATAATGGTCACGGTGGTGGAGAAGTCATTGTCGCCGCATACGTACGACAAAAAAAACATTCCCTTTTTTCATTTAGTAAATGCTTCGTATAAAAAAGTTTCCTTTTGAATAAACGTACAATTAAATGGGGTTTATACACCGTATAAAAGAATGTTGTGTATAAAACAAAATATTCCTCAATGAATGGAGATTGAGACGAAGTCCCATTCCTCGTATCTGACTTGACTCGATCGTTCTTTAACCTCCTGAATAATAAACATGAGTTAATTTCTACTTTCTTAACAAACTTTTCAAGTTCATTATTCCTTTTATAACACTTATTAACATGTTATGAACACTATGTAATTATTTAAGTTAATAATGGTCGTTTTGTTGATCATTGCTACTTGAGTCAAAAATAAACTCTTTATAAACACAAGTTTGTTCATGGGGTAAAATATCCATTATATCCAGAATTATATTAATTATGTAGATATCATATATATCATATATATACCTTATATACATGAATTTATAATATTACATAATATTTAGTGGTAAGAAATGAAATGCTCCGTTCATGGAGACGGTAAGCTGTACGTACGCATGAACGCTACTTCCATTTCTATTTCATATTTAATGGAATAAAAACATAATGATACATGATAGTATTATAATTATAGTATGGTATAATATATAATATCATTAAATCTATCCTTTATACATACCAAATATGGTATTAACAAATCAAATCACTTTGAGAGGCGGTAGTCCGCACTTCCGAAAATGAAGATATCACGTTTACCCATAATGGAAACCTTAAAGGTATGCCATAAATGAAAAATAAAGAAGCTTAAAAAAACATTAACATATTATATGTCATATATAAATATAGTGACATATTAATGGCCACCTTTGAAGGTGTTAAAATAATATTTAAGAATCATCGTTTCGTGAGTCAGAAATTCACCATCCACAGAAACAGTATGTTCTTTAACCATTATATGTAGGTGTGTGTAAGTGTATCTCGAATCCTTATTATAAAAAAATTATAGTATATTGAATATACTGGATTTCTTACAAAATAAATTAATAAAAAGAGTTTAGGGGGTTGGAGAAGAAAAATAAAATAAAACAACACAAGTGAAGACATTACCTTAAAATCAGGTAACTCCCTTTTGTTTGAACCAAAAGGGTTTCTTGAAGAGCTTTCTTCCTAAGGTAAGGCTTCTAAAATGAGGATAGGGATGTGCAGAGACAAAATGATCAGATCTTGGCCAATCTAAATTCATGAGAGGTGTGGTTATGGAGGTAGAGGTGGGGGCCTTTTATAAGAGGAGAGGAGGGGGCACTCTTGGAAAGGTATAAAATGTTACTTTATTTTCAAATGTGTTTCGGATTTTAAAAGTCCCACATTTATTTATTTCAAGGAAAAGGTGATAAGAGTTCAAAATAAACCCATCAAATAGGTTTTTGACATGTGTAAGTCTTAGATTTTACATTATCTTTTCATTTTATTTAAATCTTTAAATAATAAGGTAATCAATGCATCATCATGATGTCATAAATAATTTAATTTGTTTAATGTCTAAAAATTATAAAAAAACCACTATGATGTATGAAATATTTTCATCTTTCAAATTACTATTTATAGTAAAAAATATGACTTGTATAACCCCATGTAAAAATTGTTTTAGTAAAACCATACATGTTTGTGTCATTTTTACTTTTACTTTAAATAAAATTAATTAATGTCATTATCTTACCCAAGTGGCTCCATGGGGTCCCAAAAATATACCCAAGGGTTGTCTTGGTCGGCCATGACACATCCAATAAGGGTAGGACATGTTTCAAGGTCATTTTATATTATTAAAACATTATTTTTACCTTAAAGTACCCTAATTACCTCTAATCGTGATTAAAAACTTAAAAGTTTCTATTCACCGAAAAATTATTTTAATCCCATTGAACCAAATTTTACTTCCTAATGACAACCATGTATGTTGGATTTTTTAAATTTAAATCATAGAGGTGGTAAAATTTCATTTAAACAATAAATCGTTTTTTAAGTACCACTTAGTGGTTTCACTATTCATCAAAAATTGAAGTTTTTCAGAAAAATACCAAAACTTCACCCTAATATATATTTGATATTTTGAATTAAGAAATGATGTCTATTTTACCAAATTAATAACATAGAAGTTTCATTATTTAATTTTATAATTAAATCCCGCTCTCAAATCAAATAGCGTGTTTTTAAGAAACAATACCTATCAAAAGATTGACACTCGTTTATGTCCAGTATCAAAGTGATATTAATTCTAATGACCACAATTGGATTAAATGGTAAAAATATATTCTAATTTCACTTTAAAAACCAATTAAAAATATAATCTAACTATATAAATAAATTAGATTTAAAAAGAGGATTTGAATTAAAATACAACACTTTTCACTATTTATTAAAAAATGAACATTATCAGAAAAATACTAGAAATTTATCCATAGTAAATTTCAATGTCCCAATAATAAAGAATAATTTTATTTTGACAAATATATCTTGTAAAATTGTTAAAAGATAGATTTAAAAATGGTTCTCCATCAATAGGCGGTAAAACAATCTTTTAAAAATATTAGAGTATTTCATGCTTAAGGTTGGATTTATTCTCATTTTAAGCCTCTAAAACACTATCTAATTCATAAATAGACATAGATAAATATATCTATTATTCATTACTTACTAGGGATGTTACATCCTTCCCCCATTAGAAAATTGCATCCTGTAATTTATTTACTTATCGAATAAGTGGGGGTATTTATCCCTCATTGCATTTTCAGATTCCCATGTTGCCTCTTCACTCATGTGGTTCTTCAAAATAACCTTTACATGATGAATCACCATATTCCGCAACACTTTCTCCCTATGATCAAGAATCTAAACCATTTTTCCCTTATAAGATAGATTCTCTTCCAACTAAACTACCTCTGGACTCAAAACATGAGATTGATCTGGCATATACTTTCTCAACATGAAAACATGAAAAATATTGTGTACCTGAGATAAACTCGAAGATAAAGCCTCTCAGTAAGCAACTGATCCAACTTTTTCCAGAATTTCATATGGTCCAATGAACCTTGGACTCATCTTTCATTTCTTACCAAATGGCATCACACTTTTCCATGGTGAGACTTTGAGGATGACATGATTACCTACCTCAAAAGGGAGATCCTTCCTCCTGTTGTCTGCGTAACTCTTTTTCCTGCTCTAAGCTGTTCTCATGTGTTTCTGAATCAACTGAACATTTTCTGCCATATCTTCTACCAATTATGGTTCTATCAGCTTCCTTTCACCCACTTCATCCCAAAAAGATGGAGTTCGACACCGCTTCCCATATAATGCCTCAAAATGTGCCATCTGTATACTGGAATGAAAACTGTTATTATAAGAAAACTCAACCAAAGAAAGATGTTGGTCCCAAATTCCCTGATAATCCATTGAATAAGCATGTATCATATCCTCCAATGTCTGAATTGTTCGTTCTGACTACCCATCTGATTGAGGATGAGAAGTTGTACTAAAATTTAATTCAGTACCCAACGACTTCTGAAGGCCTTTCCAAAAGTTAGAAGTAAACCTGGAATCACAATCAGATACAATGGAAAGAGGAACTCCATGTAACCTGAATATATCTTTATGATACAAACGAGAAAGTTGATCTAGGGAAAAAGTATCTCGTATAGCAAGGAAATGAGAAGATTTAGTCAAGCGATCAATAATAACCCAGATTTCTTTATTACCTCGAGGTGTCTTCGGCAATCCCACAACAAAGTCCATGGATATATTTTCCCATTTCCACTCTAGAACTGTTAAAGGCTGAAGCATCCCTTTCGGTAACTACTGCTCTAATTTAACCTACAGACAAGTCAAACAATTCACAGTAAAATCAACAATATCTCTTTTCATTCCATCCCACCATTAATACTCACGCAGATCTCTGTACATCTTAGTACTACCAGGATGAACTGAAAATGGGGAACTATGAGACTCACAAAACAACTCATTCTTCAACTATGAATCACCAGGAACACATAATCTCTTCCCAAACCTCAAAACACAATCATTATCAATATAGAATTCAGGAAAATTACCCTTCTGAACCAGCTCTACCTTTTTCTGCAACTCACTATCTTGCTTCTGTGCTTACTTAATTCGGTCTGATAGAGAAGATTTCACTGATACCTGAAACAAAACAGAAAGAAATCCTGCACCAACAACTTCTATTCCAAAGTTCACCAAATCCTTAACCAAAGGATTACGTTCCAAACACAAAATTTTTAATGAAGAATTACTTTTTCAACTCAAAGCATCAGCCACGTTATTTTCTTTTCTCGGATGATGATGAATTGTACAATCATAATCCTTGATTAATTCTAGCCATCTTCTCTATCTCATGTTCAATTCTTTCTGAGTGAATATATACTTTAAACTTCTGTGATCAGTATATATTTCACTCATTACTCCATAAAAATGATGCATAAAAATTTTTAGAGCAAAAACAACATCATCTAATTCCAAGTCATGTGTAGGGTAATTTACCACATGAGTTTTCAACTAACGTGAAGCATATGCAATTAACTGATCATTACGCATTAAGACACAACCAATTCCTTTCAGTGAAGCATCACTGTAGATAACGAACTCCCCATTCCTAGAAGGTAGTGCCAAAACTAGAGCATTCACCAATCTTCTTTTCAATTCCTAAAAGCAATCATCACATTCTTTTGTGCAGATAAAATTATCACCCTTCCGAGTTAGCTTAGTCATTGGACTAGATAACCAGGAAAAATTTATAAAAAACCATTGGTAATATCCTTCCAAACCAAGGAATCTACGAATCTCAGTTAAATTTGCAGGTCTTGGACATTCTTCAACATCCTTTGTTTTTGCAGGATCAACAGTTATCCCATCTTTAGAAACAATGTGACCAAGGAAAGAAATCTGTTGCAACCAGAACTCACACTTGCTGAATTTCCCATACAATTTCTTTTCATTTAATGTTTGAAATATAACCATTAAATGTCCTTCATGATCCTCTTTAATTTTAGAAAACACCAAAATATCATCAATGAAAACCACCACAAACATATCCAAGAACTCATGGAAAATTCTATTTAATACGTCCCTGAATACAGCAGGTGCATTGGTTAGCCCAAAAGGCATTACTAAAAATTCATAATGGCCATATCTTGTACGAAATGCGGTCTTTGGAAAATTTGCTTCCTTTACCTTCAACTGATGGTACCCCCGATCTCAGGTCAAACTTTGAAAAATACTGAGCTCCCGGGAGCTGATCAATCAAATCATCGATATGAGGCAAATGATATTTGTTCCTAACAATGATGATATTCAAGGCTCTATAATCAATGAAAAGTCTCATAGAACCATCCTTCTTTTTAACAAATAAAACAGAAGCACCCCATGGTGATGTGCTAGGTCGAATTAAACCTTTCTCTAATAAATCTTGCAATTGCTCCTTCAACTCTAAAAGTTCAATTTGAGCCATTCGAAAAGGGGGTTTTGA
Source organism: Viscum album (assembly GCA_963277665.1). NCBI lineage: Eukaryota > Viridiplantae > Streptophyta > Magnoliopsida > Santalales > Viscaceae > Viscum > Viscum album. Next base: position 47,244,604 of record OY728156.1, read on the forward strand.
AATTGGCTTAGCATCAGAAACTAAGTCAATGGTAAATGCAACTTCTCGATCTGGTATTATTCCAGGAAACTCATCAGGAAAGACATTAGGATTATCATTTACCGCTGGCACATCATTAATCTGAATTGTTCCTTTGTTTTCAACAATATGTCCAAGGTAACATTCATTTCTATCATTTACAAGTTTCTCGGCCTCTTAATATGTTATCAATAGTAAGGGTTCATTCTTGTACAAAAACTGATAGTCTTTCTGAAAATAAACTTCTTTAGCTCTACAGTCAATCTTAGCATGGTAAATAGAGAGCCAATCCATACCATGGATAACATCAAACTATATTAGAGGTAAAACAATAAGGTTTGAAAGTAGGTTCTTTCCACGGATACGGATAGGAAGATTCTTATAAATTATTTTTTCCTCAACATTTACCCCAGGTGTTTTTACCACAGCTTCAGGAGTTATTTCTTGAGATGGTATTACCATTTTACTAGAAATTTTTTCAGAGATGAAAGAATGTGTAGACCCCGAATCAAACAACACACTGGCATAATCTAACAAAACAAACAAAGTACATGATACCACATCATTTGATGGCCCAACATCTGCTGATGTAGTTGCAAAGGATTTCACCACCCCTTTATGCTTGTAGTATGACTGCTTCCTATCACATGAGCTCTTTGTCATACACTCATTTGCATAATGACCCATCTCATTTCACTTAAAACATTTCACTAACTGTAAATCAAATTTTGTCTTACCATCACCCTGATAGTTTTCAGTGCAATCATGAGCCTTATGTCCCATCTTACCACATTGGTATCACTTTCCGAAATTCAGAAGACATTCCCCAGCATGCCTTTTACCACATTTATCACAAACTGGAAACTTAGTTTTCTTACCATCAGACTTTTTTGAATAATTCTTCCCTTTCTCCTGCAACCTTGGTCTCTTCTTCTGTTTGTTGTTATAGAACACTTGATCATCGAAAAACACCATTTTCACCTTCTCAGGACATTGAAAAATCTTTTAAAAACTTTTGAACTCACAAGAAGCTAATGCCCTTCGATATTTTGGCTTTAATACTAAGTAAAAATGATTGATTTTACTATCGAGGTCTCAGATAAAATTTGAAGCATACATTGCCAATCGAGTGAACCTTTCTTCATAAGAAGCCACTGAGTCTTCCTCTTTCCTCAATTCCAAGAATTGTTTTTCCATCCTAAGTCGAATAGCCTTAGGAAAATATTTCTCAAGAAACAAACCTTTGAATTCATCCCAATCGAGAGCATCAATCTCATCAGCATTCCAGATATTTTTAACCATTGACCACCACTGATATGCTTCACCCTCCAAACGGTAAATGTCAAGACTATCCTTTTGATTGTCTGAACACCCCATGACATCGAAAATCTTCTACAGTTCTTTAATCCACACTTCAGCTACCACAGGGTCTAATGATCCTATGAATGATGGGGGATGTTGCCTCATGAAATGTTCCACCACTGACATGATCCTCTGTGGTTGATCTGGATGATCTCATGCATGGATACCACCACCATTTATCACTTGAGTCAACTACGCCATTACTACAACAAATTGTTCAGTTCCAATTCTGACCCTCTCAGGATGCTAATTCGGAAGGTTATTTCTTTCTGTATGCCTTCCAAGAACTGATTCCCTGCTTCCTCTATGGAAAACCATTCTGAACACACATGTCTTAGATGAAGCAACATGGTAATCTTCAAATTCTATATCATTCCAATTTGACCATAATTTTTTTTTGGAGAATTATTTAATAGAATTATAACTCCCAAATTTATCTAAACCGACCTTTGATACCAACTATAAGGCCCCAGCCTTAAACCTTACTTAATCTTGAGTTATTACAGGATTACACATTAAGGAGATTTTCATGTTTGGAGTTTTTGAGAATTATATCATAAAACATGCATTACATTCCACATTTAAACAAATTGGTTACATAAAAGATAGTATTAATTTCTACCATCAACGAAAACATATTTAAAATAGAACATGGATTCTTTCTTGACACTTCCTTAATACTATCATCATATCATATACCATTCCCTTGACCTGTGAAAAACATTTCAAAAACTTGGGATGAGCATAAAAAGCTCAGTAAGGGATATAAAAATATGGAAAGGAAACATGAGTACATATACATAAGAATTAAATCATACTTTACACATAAAACATAAGCACGTTAACATACCTCACCAAATCATGAAAAAATCATAAAAATCATAAGATATAAAGGTAACATGAGGCATTCATAACATTCTTACATGGGGAGTAACCCTATTGGTTACGTTTGGAATACCAATCACAGTATATTCCCTAAATCACATCAGAGAAACCTTAACGTTTAACCCTTTTTCATTACCCAATGCATTAGAGAGCTATATCGGGCTCACCCGCCCATAGTTTTTCACGGAACCACCCATCTTCATAACAATTCCCAAGTACCATAACATAATTGTATCACATAAAACACACATAAAGGAAACATAACATTTCCACATTTCAATAACAATATATCAATACAACACATTGATATAATAAAAACATTATGAAAACCATTTTCAATACCATAATAAATGAAAAGTAAAACATGGTATTTATTTTTCGTTTTAAAAAAAAGTTATGGCTTGTAAAGGAATCCGAAACTCAAATAATGGTCACGGCGGTGGAGAAGTCGTTGTCGCCGCATACGTACGACAAAAAAAGGCATTCCCTTTTGTCGTTTAGTAAATGATTCGTATAAAAAAGAATCCTTATGAATAAACGTAAAATTCAAAGGGTTTTATACACTGTATAAAAGAAATTTTTGCATAAAACAAAATATGCCTCAATGAAAGGAGATTGAGACAATGTCCCATACCTCGTGTCCGACTTGACTCGATCATTCTTTAACCTCCTAAATAATAAACTTGAGTTAATTTATAATTTCTTAAGAACCGTTTTCAAGTTCATTATTCCTTTTATATCACCTATTACCATGTTATGAACACTCTGTAATTATTTTAAGTTAATAATGGTCATTTTGTCGATCATTGCTACTTGAGTGAAAAATAAACTCTTTATAATTACAAGTTTGTACATGAGGTAAAATATCCATTATATACATAATTATATTCATTATGTAGATATAATATATATCATATATATCCATTATAAACATGCATTTAAAATATTACATAACATTTAGAGGTAAGAAATTAAATGCACTGTTCATGGAGACGGTAAGTCGTACGTACGCATGAACCCTACTTCCATTTCTATTTCATATTTTATGCAATTAAAACATAATGATATATAATAGTATTATAATTCTAGTATGGTATCATATATAATATCCTTAAATCTATCCTTTATATCTACCACATATGGTATTAACGAATCAAATCACTTTGAGGGGGTGGTAGTCCGCACTTACTAAAATGAAGATATCGCGTTTACCAATAATGGAAACCATAAAGGTATGACATAAATGAAAAATACAGAATAATAAAGAAAACACTAAAATATTATATATCATATATAAATATAGTGACATCTTAATGGCCACCTTTGACAGTGTTAAAAGAATATTGAACAATCATCATTTCGTGCGGCAGAAATTCACCATCCACAGAAACAGTATGTTCTATAACTATTAGATGTAGGTGTGTGTAATTGTAGCTAGAATACTTCTTATAAAAACATTATTGTATATTTAATATACTGTATTATTTACAAACGAAATGAATAAAAAGAGTTTATGGAGTTGGAGAAGCAAAATAACACAAAAGAACACAAGGGAAGACATTACCTAAAAATCGGGTAACTCTCTTTGGTTTGAACCAAAAGGGTTTCATGAAGAGCTTCCTGCCTATGGTAAGGATTCTAGGATGAGGAGAGGGATGTGGAGAGACAAAATTATCAGAGCTTGGCCGATCCAAAGGCTTGAGAGGTGGGGGTAAGTAGGTAAAGGTGGGGGCCTTTTATAATAGGATAGGACGGGCACTCTTGGAAAGGTATAAATTGTTACATTATTTTCAAATGTGTTTCGGATTTTAAAGGTCCCACATTGATGTATTTAAAAGATAAGGTGATAAGAGTTAGAAATACACCCATTCAATAGGTTTTTGAGATGTGTAGGTGTTATATTTTACAGTATCTTTTCATTTTATTTAAATTGTTAAATAATGAGGCAATCGATGAATCATCATGATGTCATAAATAATTTAATTTATTTAATATCTAAAAATTATAAAAAAAATACTATGATGTAGGAAATAATTTTAGATTTCCAATTACTATTTATGGTCTAAAATATGACTTGTATAACCTCATGTAAATATTGTTTTAGTAAAACCATACATGTTTGTGTCATTTTTACTTTTACTTTAAATAAAAGGAATTAATGTCATTATCTTACCGATGTGGCTCCATGGGGTCCCAAAAATCGACCCATGGGTTTTTTCTGTTGGCCATGACACTTCAAATAAGGGTAATACATGTGTCAAGGTCATTTCATATTATTAAAACATTAATTTTACCTTAAACTACACTAATTACCTCTAATCACGATTAAAAACATAAAAGTTTCTATTCACCAAAAAATAATTTTAATCCCATTTAACCACATTTTACTTTATAATGAAAACCATGTATGTTTGATTTTTGAAATTCAAAACACAGAGGTGGTATAATTTCATATAAATGAAAAATTAGTTATTTAAGTATCACTTAGTGGTTTCACTATTCATCAAAAATTGAGGTTTTTCAGAAAAATACCAAAACATCACCCTAAGCTATATTTTATATTATGAATTCAAAAATGATTTATATTTTATGAAATTTATAACATAGAAGTTTCATTAATTAATTTTATAATTAAATCCCGCTGTCAAATCAAATAGCGTGTTTTTAAGAAATAATACCTATCAAAAGATTGACACCCATTTATGTCCAATCTCAAAGTGATATTAATTTCAATGACCTCCATTGGATTAAATGGTAAAAATATATTCTGATTCAATTTAAAACCAATTAAAAAGATAATCTATCAATATAAATAAATTAGATTTAAAAAGATGTTTTTAATTAAAATACAACACTTTTCACTATTCATTAAAAATGAACATTATCAGAAATATACTAGAAATTTATCCAAAGTAAATTTAAATGTCCCAATCATAAAGAATAAGTTTATTTTGAAAAATACAGATTATAAAATTGTCAACAGATAGATTTAAAAATGGTTTTCCATAAAATGGCGGTAAAATAATCTTTTAAAAATATTAGAGTATTTCATGCCTAAGGTTGGATTTATTCTCATTTTAAGCCTCTAAAACACTATCTAATTCATAAATAGACATAGATAACTATATATATTATTCATTACTTACTTGGGATGTTACAGTTCAATTCAAAAATAATAGTGAGATTGTACCAAAATCAAGTAAGTATTTCTTTTAATTCATCAACTTTAGGGAAATGATCTTGAAAACAAAAAATGTTGTCCTAGTGCCCTTATATCCGATAAATCAGATGGTACCTTAGACCATCACAAATATATGTCTTTGTTATTGTTGGATTTTTAATATCCATGTCCTCTACCACTCTCCATCAGAACTTGATTGCTATATTTTTCTTTCATATCCATATTTTCACCTATGTTCTCCTTTGTGGAAACCCAATGATCAGTTAATTTGGGTAACCATTACATTTTATACATTAGTTTTTAAAGTTATGTTTGGGTATTTCATTTTACAATGTGTGTTGCAATTAAAGAAACTATCAAGTAGAAAACCATGTATAACCCCGACAAATTTTGATGGAAGAATTCATTTTAAGGGGGGTTGAATGTAACAACTTGATATTTTATGATAATTATTATTTTTAATTTATTTGATGTCATGTGATTTATGCTACACCAAGATTATCTTGTTCTATATGCCAAATTGTATAAGCTTGAAGTATACTCAACACTATTCTTAAATTGTGTTACACACAATTTCAAGTTCGTTTTATAATAGTCATTCTACGCAACATTGAGTGTATATATATATATATATATATATTCAATGTATAAATGAAATATGGTTGGATTATGTTATACGAAACAACAAAGGATTCTTCCACAACACGCAATCCTGACTTGGCTTGCATTACACGCAATCACGACATTCCTCGATAGCGTGTGTTGTATGCCATATCAGGTTTCACTAAACAATGATATATGGTTATAATATTATTAGGAACTAGCCGTTATGAACAGTATTAACTAAATTTTGAATTTTATAAAATTATTATTTCAACTTACATATTTTCTAGAACATGATATGTGAATAAAATAAATTTTTCAGGTAATATAAGTATTTTTAAAAAAATACAGTTTTACCACCTTTTAATGGTGCACCAACATTAAATCTAGTTTTTGACATGTTTATAAGTAAAATTTTACAAAATAAACTTCTTTTTTTGAATCAAGATATAAAAATTTACATTGTATAATGTTTTGATATTTTTCTGATAACTTTTATATTTTAATGAATAGTAAAAACACGTTATATTTTAATTAAAAACAACAATTTTCATCATAATAATTTATATGGTTAAATTATAATAATGAATGGTTTTAAAGTATAAATAGAATATATTTTTACCATTTAATATAATTCTTGTCATTATCATTGATTTTACCTTTAATTTGTAGGTTAAATCAATTTAGTCTTTTGCAATGTTTTAAACAAAAACCCGTTTTCTTTCAACAATAGGATTGATTTTAATTTAATTTATGCAAATTTTGTGTATAGAAATTGGAAATGGATTCCATATTTGTAATTAGTGGGTCCAAATTATGTTAATAATATACTTTTTATTTTTGGGCATTATGAATAGTAACTACGGTAAATTTTATTTACCATAGTTAAAGGTAAATCGGGTAATTAAGGGTAAATATAAGATTATAAAATTACCCTAACACCTGAAAAAATCCTATTGGATGACTAACAGTCAACCTATATCACTTAAAGGGAGGATTATATTCATTTAATGGACTCTTTTTCATGAAAATATTTTAATTATTATTAAAACCAAAGAAAGTGACAACATGTCACTTTCTTAAATCTTATAATTAGAATAATTTTATATTAGTGATAAAATTCATGAAACTTCAGATATAAATAGTATCCAGAAATATAATAAAATTATCTACATCACATTAATTTATTTAGAATTTTTAGGGATTAATTAATTACCATTAAAGGTGACATAATAGTGATATTGAAATTATTTTATTAAGAGAAATATCAAATAAATGGTTTTAAAAATATTAAAATAAATATTATATAGACTATTTCATGTTCTCCACTAATTTTATATATTGATATGACATTTTATGAATCTATTAAATCTTTTAGTTCGAAAATATTTTTTGTATATATTTTATTTAAATTCAAATAAATGAATAGTGTCAAAATTGACACTATGTTATTTTATAAAAATAACAAATTATAAAATTGTTTAAATATCACAAAAATATTTAAAAATTATAAATTTAAATTTATATGGTCAAAATTGTCATAAATTGTCAAATTATGGAAAATTATCAATACATATGTAATTATTTATAATAATTTAAAATTTAGAATATTATTACCACAAATAAAATTAAATTGATAAATAAAGATAAATCAAGTTGATAATGTTTAAAATAAATTCCTAACATGACTAAATTTTATTGTTTGATGCGATTAAAACCCTATCTCATCTAATCTTCGGATATGAGTCATTTTGGAAGTTTTTATGTGGGGTTGAGATTTAATATAAACTAATATTTCTTATATTTCCAAAGGTTCCCCTCTCCTCCCTTATAAAAGGGCACCTCCTCCCTCTCCTTCTCGCACTAATTTGAGCCTTAAAGCTCGAAAAAAACCTGCCCATTTCACTTCCCCGCTTCCCTAGAAACATCCTAGTTGTCCTAGTATTCTTGAAAGACCAATTTTAGTGCCCTAAGAGGAGGTCTCAAAGAGGCGCTTCAAAGAAGAGGTAATGTCTTTTACCGATTCATTCAACTTTATTTCTTCTTATACTTATTCTTATTTATTTGTTTCATTATGAAGTAATAACATAAATATCACTCATATACTTATATGTTATTATAAATATGAAGCAACCCCATTTCATCTTCTATCCATCCTATGGAAAATGAAATCTTCGCGCGTGCGTACGTACGGAATACCGTCTCCACGTCGTGGTGTAATCTGTTTTTCCACCAACACCTTACATGGATGGGTATAATGGTGTAAAGAATAACTATATATTGTTATTATAACATCATACTAATTCTGATATATTATACCATCCACCCCAATTATATTCAATAATTATGGGAATTATATCATCGCTCGTGCGTACGTACGGATTACCATTTCCACTACGCGATGGGATTCATTCTCCATGTTAACCATACATGAATGATTATAAAGTTTATATAATGAATAATAATGAAATATATGACATAATAATTATACTGGATTTGTGTATATATATATATATATGTATGTCATCTATTCATTTTCATTCAATTCAATGAGGAAACGAAAACAGCGTTCATGCGTTTGTACGGCCTACCGTCTATATGAACGGTGTATTTCATTCCTTTTATCGATCTATAATATATATTTATATGATGAATATATATTATATATAAATCATGTTTTACTTTCTGGAATTATGTAAATCAGGATATAAGTAATAATATCAAGAACGACATGTCGAAACACCTATGATAAATGAAATGATTTTACCCAAAACGATGCTTTAACATGGAATTTACAAAATAATGAGTAATATAAAGTCATAAGTGAAACATATATGATATCATAACAATGAATATGATTATATAATAAGTCAATCACATTATTTAAATTATTATACAGGAGTTTCGGATCGATACGAAGCATATCGGACCTAAGGTAAGGGATAATGTTGCAATCTCAATTGTTTTCTATTTTGAGATTTCTTATATGTAAGTATTTAATAGGGTTATATTTATCATCCATGTCCATGTTTTATAAAAATGTTTTCATCTATGTTTGAAATCCTTTTTACCCTTTTTTTTACTTTTACCACATGTTATGGAAGGAATAATTCTTTTATTTACCATACAATGAACTTTTTGATTTTTCCAACAAAAGTACGAGGAGAATGTTATTTTTAACTTATACTGCGTGAATGGATTTTTACGGTTTCATAACGCCTCATTTTCATGAAGCTTCCTCTACAATATTTCATTATTATTTTCAATAAAAACATTTTTCGTTTAAAATTTTAGGGCATTTTTTGAAAAGAAAATGATTTTGAAGAAGAAAAGAAATTTTCCTCAAGAATTCATTTCAAGTGTTTTTATCAAAAATATTTTCCATCTAAAATGAAATCATTTAATATGTTTATGCTTCAAGTATAATGTCTCCATTATTTACATGGATTGATTTTTCTTATGATGAAAAGATATCCATTTTTTATATGGATTATGTTTTGATGGCATGATGTTTAAGAATCCTATTCTATTACATGGGTAATGCTATGATGTATGATTTATGATTTTGTGGCACACAGAAGAATGATTTTCTTATGAGATGGGTGGGACCTATATATCCCTAAAATTCATTGGGAAAAGATTTATATCTCATGATATAGAAATGGCTGGAATGGTAAGTTAATCTGATTCAGTATTACAGGACTGGAACGAGGAGTGAACTCGATTCAGAAAGGGATTTTGTCAACTAAGATGGTCTTGGAAGCAATTCCTTGGCTAATAGGGAAATCATATCTTGTGCTTAATGGTTTCCACAATTACATTTTTTATTCCCATGCTATTTTTTCATGATTTATGTTCTATTTTGATCTATTCTTTATATACTTTCATGTTTTATGTCGTTGCTCAAGATTTTGATGTTTAAACATTATGTTCATGTTTTTAAGTTCAAATGTATATGGTATGTTTTATTTTATCCATGCATACCCTTACTGAGCATTTGAGCTCACCCTTTTTATGTTTTCTTTTCCCCCAGGATTAAAATAAAGGTTTTAGGTAAAGAATCAAAAAGTGGAAGATCTTTATGGGAGATGTTGAAGATCTTTCACCACGATTAGAAGATTATGTTCCAAGTTTCCAAAGAAACTAATCTATTACAGTCCTTGTTTTTATGTTTTCGTTATGTATTAAGTATTCTGAAAAAGTAATGTAATGTCCATTTATGTCATGCTTCGGGTCTCTACAAATATTATATAAAATCACATAAAAACCATAGAAATATCAAAATAAGTAAAAGGGGATAGATATTGTCTAAAAATTTATAATGTTTCCATTTTTATGTAGTTTTGAACAATTTGTATTGATATTGACATAATTATATTTTAATCATTTTCTAAATTATAAAAGTGCCCCTAACCACACTTATAAAAGGAGCATATACTTTATCTTCTTTACATTATATTGATCCTTCAAGATAGAACACAGTCTTTAAAATTTTCCTTTTCACATCCCTAAACACATTATAGAAGTTCTAGTCTACTAAAAAGATCAATCCTAGAGGCCTTTATTGAATAACTAAAGGATAATTTTCTAGGAAGAGGTAATCACCTAAATCGATCACTTTATTTTGTACTCTTCTTTACCTCCTATAAATATAAGTTATTTATCATAAAATATTAAATTTAGAATTATAAATATGTTTGAATTTTATTATTAATAAAAAACACCATTTTACACACTCTTTCTCCTAAAATGATATATGAAAGTATTTCTTGTGTCTAAGTAGGACTTACCATATCCACAGATCCTACTATTCATTTTTCATCTTCATCTTTTATGTATAAGTATTATCATGGACTAAGTGTTTATAAATGATTTTAATAACATAATTATACATATATATTTAAAATAATATCTCTAAATTATTACAATACAATCCTCTATGAAATGATAACATCGCTCGTATATATGTGGGGACTACCACCTCCATGAAGTGATGCGACTTTTTCTTAATATATGTTTTAATTTTACTGTTAAGAGGATAATTTTTTTAATATGTAAAATTTATATGACATAATAATTATTCTTAAAATATGAATTATTTTTTAACTTTAATTCATTACATCTTTCAAAAAATTGAAACAATGTTCATTTATAGACAATGTAACACCCCTATATTTCTATTAAATATTTCCCTTTAATAAATTTTATTTCTTTTATGGCTTGTATTACATGAAACCTCAATTTTACAATAAATTCAAGAAAATTTTAATATATTATTGTTTTTTATCTCCTAACCATTCGATTGGTGGGTATTAATAGTAATAACTAAATTACGAAAATTATATAGTCTACACATTTATAAAATTAATTAATTAGTTATCAAATAATAAGGAATAAAAAAACAAAAAAAAATAAGGAAATAAAAGTGTTGTATTTTGGAAAAATTGTTTTTATACATGAAATTAATTTTTATATTAATAAATATTTCTGAATGATTTTAATGAAATTTATATATTATCTAATTTATCAAATTTTTTAAACATTCAATAGATATTTCTCTAGGAATAGGACTATAAAATAAATCCAATTTTATTCTTTAAGTGTATTTTCTCAAAAAAATTACAATGTGTTGCATGATTATCCAAAAATTAATATTAAAAAAATATAGAAATAGAATTGGATAAAATTTATTACTTATCAATAATAAAGAGGTTCACATATCTTAAATATACCTCTTTTATATTTTTTCAATTTGAATATTATACATGGCAAAATTTATCTCATAAATAAAGGTAAAACTGGGTTAATATAGATTAAAAAATTCATAAGGACATAATTTTTCACCCCAATTCTCATTGGATAAGGGAAAGCTTACCATTATCTCCTTATTCTATAATTTCATTAGTTTAATAGACACTGGTCAATGAATTTGACTTATATATTATTTAAATCAATGAATGCTTCACAATGTAACTCTATTTGTTTTAAATATCTCTTATGTGTACACATAGGGAGAAAAGTATGTAATGAATCAATAATAGTGTCTACTTTCAACTTTATAAATTTATTTTTATGATTTTTTTATTTTTTATAATTACGTAATTACCATAATTGCTTGTCAAACATCAATGTGGTGTTTCTCTAATAAATAAAAACTATGATAAATGATTTTTATTATAATTAAAGATATATAATTTGAGTTAATTAATGAGTTCTATAAATTTTAGGGGTTAATATTACATATTATTGTTTTCTATAAGGTTATATTTTAAATAAGCCATTTTCATTGTGTATTTTAATTTCAATTATGTGAATAGTGACTAAATTGAAAATAATGATATTTTATGAAAATAATATTTTATAAAATAAAATAAAAATCATAAAAATACCAAAAGAGAAAAAATGGGATATGATAATCTCTAGAACGTGTTATTTTTTCTATTTATAGGTCATTTTGAACCATTTGGATTGATATTGACTTTATTATATTTTAATCATTTATTATATTCTAATAGCGTCGAACCCCACTCTTATAATGGGAACAAATACTTTATCTTCTTCACACTAAATTGATCCTTATAGATCAAAAATACTATTTTTAATTCTCTTATCCACTTATTTAGAAACGTTATAGAGGTTTTGGTCTTCAAAATAGATCAACAATAGATCCATTTAGAGAATAACAAAAGGATACGTTTCTAAGAAGAAGTAATCACATGGATAGATTACTTTATTTTATACTCTTCTGTACCTACTATAAATATATGGTATTTATCATAAAATAATAAATTTTGAATCTTAAATATGATTAAATTTTGTTATTAATAAAATACACCATTATACACAAATTTTATCATGAAATGAGATGTGAAATTATTTCTCGGGTGTATGTACAACTTACCATCTCCATAGAGCCTACTGTTTATTTAATCACCATATTTTTTAGATGGGTATTATAATGGATTACATGTTATAAATTAAATTAATAAAATAATTATAAATATATAAGGACAATAAAATATCTATGTTATTACCATCTAATAAGTTGGGGAATGATAACGTCGCTCATGCACACATGGTGATTATCACCTCTATAAAGTGATGCAACTTCTTCTCAGTTTATATTTTAATTATATTGTATTGAGGATAATTTTTTTTATTTTTTTTATTTATATGACATAATAATTATTCATAAAAGGAGAAATATTATTTAAATTTCTTTCATTCCCTTAGTCAAAAAATGGAAACAATATTCATGCATACATACGTCCTACCGTCTCTATATATTTTGTAATTCATTTTTAAATATGTAAATTTTATGGATGAATATATATGTATATATATATAATAATTATATGAAATTTATTTAAAATAACCAATATTTTATAGGTGATGGAACCAAGATAAGTGTGCATGGATTAGAACTACTAAACAATATTACTAATGATCAATAAAACAGTTAAAACTGTGAAATAATAATTTTAATAAGCAGTTATTGATAAAATTGGGGTTGAAATGTTATAATGTGATCATATATGAAGTTATAAGTATAAAGAAAACTCTATAATTGAATTGTGTTAAATTTAAATTTATTATACTATAGGATCATGTGATTTCTATATTAGGAGAACTCAAGCAAAGTGTTTTTGTCTCACTTTTATTTCTATGGGACACATTTCATATTCATCACTTGTTTATTTTTTATTGTGTATATATTACCCATGAATTTATTTTATGATTATTCTTATGAAATTTATAGATTTTTACATATCCATATATGTTACTTTCTTCTAAGTGACTTATGACTCAAAAAAATCAAAGTGGTAATGGTTTTATTTAACAATGCCATCATATTTTATATTTTTTACATTTATGTTTACAATAGGAGAAATATTTTATATTTAAATTCCCTATACATGTTTTCTTAAAATTCTTTCATGTTTTTTATATTATATATTGATTATTTAAAGTCATTTTTACCAATTTTTTCATTTCAAAAAATGTATTAAATGTCATTTTTTATCATTTTATGAATGAGGTATGTGTCCACTTTATGAAAGGAACGTTTTTTACCTCATAAGGAATGAATAGAATTTCCCACAATCAGGACTAATATTTTATTTGATGCTTATTTTACAAGTTGACAAGGATATTTTCAAATAAATTTTGTCCATTATAATTTTTCTTCTTTTTAAGAATAAGTTATTTATAAATAGAAAAGGTTGTTTTCCTCAAGAATTATTTCATGTGATCATTCAATTTAATTTTTCCATCTAATATGAAAACATTTTATGTTACATAAAATTTTTTGGGATATGATCTAGTTATACCAATTTTTATTCCTTCTTTGGAAGGACTATTTTTATGATGAAAATATGAAATGTTTATTAAATCGATTTCATTTCCATGGGTTATTTTATGATGAAATGACTATGAAACACCTTTATTTTCATGTTTTTTGATTTGGTGAATATTTTATGATAATATAGAGTACATATGTTTGATTTTCTTTATGTGATTGGTTGGACCTATATCTCTTTACAAATCATTAGCTAAAGTATTATATGTGATGAGATAAGTATGGGAATCAAGTCAAAGAGCCAGATTAGTTGTGTTAAACATGTTTAAGTTCCTCATACTTTATGGTATACAAGTTGATGTTCTTGATCCATTATGGTAAAAAAGTGTTGATTCATAATATGTTGTCTCGGTAGTAAATGTTGACATGTGAAATGGTTTCTATACTTATGATGAGTCGACACACATGCATTTATGAAATTATATTATAGTTCATGATAGAGTTATTATGATTTCTCATTATTATTATTGTTCAGGTATTTTTAAATGATTATTTTTTATTACATAACTCTGCATTATGATAATTTTTAAATTGGTTATAAACTATATCAGTTATGATTGTGATCTTATACCATTATTTTTATCTTATTATTTCCTATGATCGTCAATTGATATATCCTATTTTTACCCCTACTAGTCATTTAAGACCCTATTTTTATTATGTTTCCTTTCACTAGGTTATGAAAAATGTTTTTATCATAGAATAACTATGAAGAGTACAAATTGATACAATTCATATGGTAACTGTTGAAGATCCTTCATAAAATAAAAATATTGTATATGTTTTCTCTAAACAATCTAAACCTTTTCAGTTATAGTGTGTATAATATTGTTATATATTAAATATTCACTTAAATATATGTAATATCAATATGTGAAAACCATGGGTTGATATAACAATCTACCTCCAATAGCTAATTTAAGAAGGTATCTCTAGATGCTATCGATAGATGATTTTTCCAGAAGCTACCACTAAAAGCTTCCACTAACCTCTAAACCAACCCGTTGGAACCAACAGGACTTAGAAAAAATAGGGAAAAAAGATTTACATAAACTAGGGAGTTTCATCAAATACCTCTTAAAAAATTATAATCCATGAGAATAAAACTAAACCCATAAAAAATGAAATGAAAATTGGTCATCTGAACAACTACACTATGAGATACCTCTTAAGAATCTCATTACAATTGAGACCCTTCCACTAACTAAAAAATAAAAACACAATCTTTCTATCTTACACATAACCACTTTCACAACCATTTCATCCTCCACATAGACCCATTCCAAAAAAATTCCCCACCAAATACATATATGAGCCTCATGCAAACAAATCATGATATTTTGGCTACCATGTAAATATATGATACATATTAAGAGGTACTAACTCACCTATATAGTTTCAATCATGTTATGGTATAATTCATGTTTATTTGGAATTAGGTTTTTCTGTCTTTATGTTAATTTATACCTTAATAGAATATCTTATCAAAAATGAAGAATCATTTCTCATATAAAATATAGTGGTCCAAAAATCACATCATAAAATAAAACAATGGAAAAGAGATAATCTCAAAATAAATCAGGGTACTGGGCATGAATCTAAGTCTCACTTTTGTATGTATTATCTATCATTCCTTGATACCTCTATAAAAAACCATTGGATTTTACAATATACAAAACACCTTCCCTTGATGACCCTTAATCTCCATTGTAAACTCCACAAATTTTGAACCATCTATTATATCTTGCTCTCTCTAGTCATTGAAAATGGTGTCCTCCTGACAATAATGATAGAGAATAGTGATGTAGAAGGCATTTTGAACCTAGTCTAGTAATGGTGGGAGTGAAAACTGATAATCCACCTCACTAATGCACCCTAAAACCTCTAATGTAATGTTAAACTCAAGTGAGAGGTTACTCCCCCAACCAGACACCCATTACCCATGATGATGTCAGACTCTCAATAACACATCATATTGAACCATGAACTCTAAATGCGTCCTTCTATGACTATAATAAGACTTAAACTTGTCCTTCACTTCTCTAATCCTCTCACAAACAACCCTAACCATTTCATTCATAATCTATAACACATCAAGTCCAACAACTGATAACTACCAAACATCATCATAGAACAATGGAGAATAACATGGTTTATAATACAAAACCCAATATGGGGCCATTAAAATAGATGAATAATATTTTTTAAACAATTCTCAACAAATTTTTTGTTTTTTTTCAAAGTTCCACTAAAGTCCATGATGAATACTCACAACATATCCTATAGCATTTGATTAGTCCACTCAATCCTCCCTTCCATTTGAGGGTGGAAAATATTGATGTGGTAAAATATAGGGAATAAAAATGATAAAATCTTTTCCATACTTATAAAGTAAAACATATATCATGATTACAGATAATGGACCCTACGACTCCAAGAAACTACACCAAATTATTCACACACCTCCTCATAAAAATATCCAAAATGCCTAAATCCTTTGTAAAACTATAGTTTTTTTTTATTATACTTTTGAATATTATTATGAATATTTCTTGACCAAGGATATATGTCGGAGTGGATAACCAGAGCCCAAGGTCCATGGGGTGGTGATTTTAAATATATTTAATATATTTTATCAACCACGCATGATTTCTTTTGAAACATGGATTAAACACTGTTCAGAGTATCAGATCAGATTTTGGATACTACGGTTGAGTTTGAAATGTTTCATTTACCATAGGAATATTATTGACAATATTGGTTCCATATGTCGGGTTGGAGGCGATTCGAGGCTAGGACATTAGATGGATGCTTGGAGATTTACTAAAAATTACAACCCATCTCCCATCTCCTCTCCCTTGTAAAAAATAATAAAGATCCGCATCCCTTCTCCCCTTTTATGACCAATAACTAAACTGAAGGCCTAATCTAAAAAATAAAGCATCGTTGGTCTCAGATCTTGATGGTAGATGGTCTCGAATCGTGCAATGGTAGCTTTCAAGCACCAATTCAACCTCGATGCTTCGACATTCTACCTCGTTGTAAGAGGTTTTTCATTTTAATCTCAATCCAATTTTTTATGTATTTTTTGAGGTTATAAAGAGATTGTACATGTTCTATAGGCCCCTGATTTGTTGATATATGTGTTTAGGGTGAAGAAGGGTGATCCATTCTATTTTTAGGGAAATGACATTGGATTTTCCAGTTGACACAATTTTTAAACTAGTAACACACACCATGTGTTCTTCCTATTTGGGGAAGTACTATTAATGTGTAAATTCCATGTACTCAGACTACACATCATATAGAAGAAGATAGAAATTTGTCTAACTTTGTGAAAAAGAACATAGAATTATGGTTTTTGAATAGTATACACCATGTAATTTAAAGTACACATAGTGAAAATTTACACAGGAAGACCCCATGTTTTTCTAGAAATTTTATATTACACAGGAAGGAGAATATATTAGAGTACACATCATGTACTCTACATTACATAGCCTGTACATTTTTCATCTTAGAGTTTTTGAGTATTGTGTGCCCTGGAAGTCAGATTACGGCATGTGAGTAGACCTTTCTGAGCGTTCTTCTACATAGATCAAAATGGTGGGATACATTTGACTTATAAAGGTCATTTTAAAGGGTTTTTAGGAAATTTGATTAAGAATGAGGACTTCCATGAGTATCTCCTTAAGGCCTTCTACCAACCCTATCTTCTTTTATGGGACTCAGATTTAGGAATGTTATTAGCCTATCCTAAGAGGTTTTCTATGTAGAACATGATAGTTTACTCTTTTATGACTTTTGAGATATGAGGTGGCATGTATTGAGAAAGATTAATGTGTAGAGGTGCTTTACTGATGTTAGAGATTAGTCTGGTTCATGATGAGAGACGTTGGGTTAGGTACTCCCTTATGGCGGTATGGTGTGGGTTTTGATTTTCCTCTACTTAGGTTGATGCGGGACTCCCCAGATCATGTGGGTGGGTTCGTTACCTTTGGGTAGTATCCTCAGGTGTTACTCCCTTGATTGAATAGTGTATGAGTTCCTTATAGGGATCGTAATGTTGGATTGCCCCCTTTTCATTCTAGGGTGAGGGCCCTCTAATCACGTAAGATGGTAGGGTCTTTAATCCCATATTGAACAAAGGTGTGGGTCCATTAGAACTAGAATGGTGATCCCATACTAAGTTATGGTGTATTCCCATTTTACTACGTGTGGTGCTCCTGTTATGGGTTAGGGTGTGGGCCCACATTTCTCTAAATCGCTCTCCACTAATGGATTAGGGTTCAGGTTCATGTCTCACAGAATGGAACTCCACTACTAGGTTATGTTTTGGTCCCATGTTTCTCGGATTGGTTCAAACTATCGGGTTAGGGTGCAGGCCCACGTTTCTTAGGTTGGTACTCCCATGTCATAATAGGGCATAGGTCTATGCCTATGGATTAGTGATCCAACATATTTGTTTATAATAGGGGAGCATTCCCATTAACTTGTTATGAATGATTCCTAGTTCAGTGTTAGTGCTACTTCAATAGAATAAGGTGAAAGCCCCTATATACAAGAGGGACAGAGGATTCACGTGTTTGTTTAGGGGCTAGTACACCCTCGACTTCAGGGAAATTGAGATGTGAAGGACTCTCCACTTGGGTTATTTCGACATTGTGCTGAGTGAAGGTTAGTGTTGATAGGACCATTGATGATTGAAACTAGGGATGGGTCTAGTGTGTTGCATCAGGAAAATTCTTTAGTAGAACATATCACTAGTGATAAGTTTGGAACATCATGTCATTGTGTGTCTGACACAAATATATCTGGGTGTCGTATCTGGGTTTCCTTACGGTGTTGTCACATATGGGTCAGCACACCTTGTGGTATGAGCTGACTAGTCATTTCCTTCCAAGGATGGTCTTGAGATGGATATTCTCTCTCATTTGGTATCCCTCTGGTTGATTCGACCTAACTTTTTCCATTGATTTTCTCCTTTTTTATTTTGTTTTTTTTGGGGATCCTACTGAGTGTTTTTATACACTCCCATATATGGTATTTTTCTACACTTCTTGAGCCTTTTGTAGGCCATAAGACCTTCTATGTAGTCCTAGGAGGACCCAGAGCATGCAGATCTTACTCAGATAGACAGAACAAGGTGTTTAATTAATCTTTATAGTGGAGCTTACTGGCGGGAGTTTAATAGTGATCCCCTCCATCTGAGAAGATTGGAATCTTTGGTAGTTTTATTTTTGTGGGATTGTATTTTCCCTATTTCACTTCTATTATATTCTAGTTGGGATAGATGTATGCATGCACTTATTCTCAGTTATTATATATCTATGCACTATTTCATGGATTTGTATGTGGGTGCATGTGTACAGGTATGATAAGATAAGTCCTCCCATGTGTCTGCTATTCTACTTAGTGATGGTCTCCAGCCCTTGGCGTATTGGAGGCAGGATTGGGGTGTCAAGGCTCAAGAGTTGTATGGTAAGGTCATCAAATATTTGTATCATAGGTATTCAGTTCCACATGGGACCGCATTCGTGAGCTTGGTCCTGGTTGCATAGTGACCGTGTTATGGTGTTTCGAGTATGGATTTCAGCTCAGGGACTCCTATGTTGGTGTGATAGTCGGTGTAGACATTCACTAGGACTTCGAAATCCATCATTTTGACTCAGTACATTAGGACACTATTTATAGGGAAATAATGTAAAACGCATCATATAGAACTAGGATTATGGTTTTTCTAGTCCTTCTTGAGTGATCTTCACATATATACCCTTTGATCGTGGTGCATCTTGATTTCTATTTCAAGATGCCTCTACAGCAACATCCATTCCAGGTTCTATTGGGGGGGTTGTGATGAGGATTCTCTCTAAGAAAAGGCATCAGCATGGGGAACTTATGATGAAGATGGACCTCCAGGTTTCCCGCCTATTGTAGTGCCACCTATAGAGTAGGAGATTGTTCCAGTAGTGTATAACGATGATTCCAGAAGGTGGAACATACATAATGAGATATAGAAGTAGCGATCTCTGAGGATTTGGGTTGACCAAAACCCCCAGGTTGCTGATGACTATCTCACGACTATCACGTGTGTATTTCACCTTGTATGGACACCTCCTAACCAACTGGTGGTCCTACAAGACATCCTTTTCAGGGTTTATCCATGTGTTATTGTATTCTTGTGACACAAGATAATGATGATAACAAGATTCCCTCTTTGGATGAGTTTGAGAGGTTCTTCAGGGAGGAGTTTTATCTGGACACACTGGGGTCGGTTTGTATCCATTATCTTTTGAAGCTTCAACAGGGTAGAATGACCATGGAAAACTAATCTTTAGGGTTCACCAACTTGTTGAATTACTCCCCAGATATGGTTTGGGAAATTTTCTTCATAGCCCTGACTTTCAAGTGGCGCCTTCGTAGAGATGTTTTTGAAGGTGTGGTATTTATGTGACTTCCCACATATGTGCGGATACTAGAGTGGGCTATGGTGGTAGAGACAATCCTGGATGAGGTACTTTCGGATGTGCTCCAAAGTGTAGTTTTTGAGGATGATATGTTAGCCACATCTTGGAGGTAGTAGGATGTCAAATCAAAGCACTGAAGGCATACCCTTACCCGGACTCCAAAACAAGGGTATGAATCAAACGAGCTGCACCAGGGATCCAGTCAGTAGCATGAGAGGTGATGTTAAGGATATAATTTCTAGGGGAATCATGATAGAGATTGTTGACCCTTTATGATACTGAGAGATATATGGTCGACAAACAACTATGGTAGAGGCAGTGTTTCAAGCATGGAGGTCCACATGGAATACGATGTGAGAAAGGAGCTGGTGTACTAGTTGGAAGTGGCCAATGATACATGTTGCCACCATCAACACCCCCCAGGTGGTCCACGATAGGCTTATGGAGCTGCAGGATGAGGTTGGGAAAAACTGTAGGCCTTAAAGGCATTAACCTAGTGGCTCTGATAAATGATAGAGGTGTGCTCTATGTCCTGGCTACATTCTACAGTAGTATTTGTAGACATTGTTAGGAGGTATAAATTTCATTCTATTTCATGCGAATTGTTTTTTCATGGTGTTAGTAAGACCCTATGTTTTGGTTGTTTCATGTATATTAAAATATAGAAGTAAGAGGTATCATTCCCCCAACAAGATGCATTTTTTTACTCCATCTAAAACCATGAGGGAGAATTAGTGCCATCCAAAGAGGTTAGTGTATATTTGAAGTGGATGATTCCCTCTAACTTGTGTATTCAGGTAAGGTTTGAATATTTGAGGTTTTTGCGTGAAGGGATTGGTAGGACTCAGTGTGTGTTCTTGGCCAGCCCAATTCATTTTTTGGTGCCCTAACATTTTCTATTTTAGATTGTACAAGAGACATTTTATGTGGGTTTAGTTTGGTTTGAAATGGATTTAGACTCATAATAAGGAGAAATGATTTCCCCATTAAGATTTGTTCTTGATATGCGAGTAAAAAACAAGTGTCTAAGTTAGTGACACCTGAGGTAGATAGTATCAAGGTTTCGCAAATGAGTTACTTTTACTTTTGTTTTTGGAGATTCTTTTGTAGGTTGTTGCATTAGGTTAGAAATGTGGGTGTTTGAATAGACCCTATTACAGAAGAGGAGCCATGGTTCTTGGTGTTTCCCACTTGTTGAAGCTGGGGTGAAATGCACACAAAGTTTCACAATATCGACTTGGATGAGCTGAAAATGGGTGTGGTAGCCCTTGTGGTTCCCCTGAGTGTGAGTTCATTAGAAGAAATGGAATCCTTGGTGGCCTTTGTGGAAGTATAGATGAGCTCGCTAGCTTGGGGGTCCCTGTTGAGTTCTATGATTTTTCCCATGAACCTACACATTACTTTTTCAGGGATGAAAAGGATTATTATGGGGAGGATATAGTGAATCATGTTTTTCCCTATGATACTTTGGAATAATCCTATGAATATATCTAAAAATGGGTACTAATTCAGCGCGGGGAACTGAGGCCCATGGTCCCTAGGGTGTTAATTTTAAATAAATTAAAAATATTTTATCACCCAAGAATAGATTCTAGTGAAATTTGGTATAACTAACATTCAGGGTCTTGGATCATATTTTTGAGATAGTTGTTGAGTCTGTATTGTCGTGTTTACCATAGGAACATCATAAAAATTGTCTCCACTAGATGTTGGGTATGAGTTGCATTGGGACAGAGACATTATTTGGATGGCCGGGGATTTAATAAAAAATAAAACCCCTATTCCCACACCTATCCCTTATACACACAAAGGAGGATTCACAACCCATTTCCCAATCTTTGATAGAGGAATGACCTAAAGGCCGGATTGAGCAAAAATTGATCATTGGTCTCGGGTCTTGATGGTGGATGCTCTCAGATCGTGAAAAAACATATTATGAGAGTTTATTCAACCTCAATGATTCAATGTTCCACCCTACGCTTGTATTTTTTGAGTTTTAGTATGATCCTCATTTTTATGTGATGTTTTATAGTTTTAGATTCCTTAGACAACTACTAGGGACCGCTGATAGGTCAATCCCTATTTTTCAGATGAACGGGGGCGGTATGATCTATTTGTAGGGAAATCCCATCAAGATTTTCCCATCGAAATGACATGTAAAAAAGTCAAAAATTCCTTGTGTTCTTCCCATATGGGGATTAATGACAATTTAGAGTTACACTCTATGTGATAATAGTACACGTAGTGTGGTAGCATGTGGTCATGTATCTAGACTTGTGAAAATAAACACCGAATTATGGTTTTTGAATAGTACATGATATGTACTTTAAAGTACACGACATGTACATTCAAAATAGCATACCCCATGTTACTATGGCCCTGTAAAATTAGATTGTCAAGATGAGATATTAGAGTGCATGGCGTGTACTCTAAAGTACATGCAATTTAATTTTCCTAGATTATTGTTTTAGGGTATTTTGTGCCATGGAAATCATATTTGGGCATCTCAGTAGTCCTTTTTAACCATTTTTTCAGTTTATATCACAATTTTAGGATCCTTTTGACTTATTCAGATCATTTAAAAGGTGTTTTAGGCCATTCTGTATAGAATGAGGTTTTCATTATGATCTCTATAATGCATTCTTCCATCTGTATCATCTTATCTATGACTCGGATTTTGAGTTGTGAGTAACCTATAATGAGTGATTTTCTACATAGAATGTGATGGTTTACTCTATTTTGGATTGTGATATATGAGGTGTCATGAATTAAGAAATATGATTGTATTCCATTACTCGACTGATATTGGAGATCAGTGTGGTTCGTGACGAGATACACTTGGTCAGGTACACCCCTATGGCATTAAAGAATGGGTTTCCCTTACCTATAAATAAGTATATATAGGAATACCCACATAATTTGAGCGAGTGAATTACCTTTTGGTAGTATCCTTTAGGTTTTCTCCACTAATGGACAAGGGTGTGGGTTCTCCATGGTGATCGTAATGTTAAACTGCTTCATAATCATTCAAGGGTGTGGTATTTCTAGTCATGTTAGCTGGTATAGTCGATACTCTACTGTCAAACATGGGTGTAGGTACTCTAGAATATAAATGGAGCTACCATACTAGGTAATGGTGTAGTTATATGTTACTCAGAATGGTGCTCCCCTACTGGGTTATCGTGTGGACGTACATTTCTCGGAATAGAGCTCCCCTACTTGGTTAGGGACATGCCCAGGTCTCTCGTAATGGTTCTATCCTACTGGTTTAGGGTGTAGGACCATGTTTCTCAAAGTTTTTATCCCATATTGGACTAGTGTATGGGACTATTTTTCACATGGAGGTATCCCATGCCATACCAGGGCATGGTCCCATGCCTATGGAGTAGTGATCCCCCCATCTTCGTGTAGAAGCAGGGATTAGGAACCTACACTTGTTATGCATGATTCCTAGTTCGTAGTTAGTGCTTCCAGGATGGAATGAGGTATGGGACCCTCTATATTAGAGGTAAAAAGGTTTTATTGGTTCATTTAGGAGCTATTATACCCTCAACAATGGGATAGTGTAAGGTGAAGGTCTGTCCACATTGGTTCTTTTGACTTTGTGCAGAGCATAGGTTAGTGATGGTAGGACTTCTGATGTAGGGAATTATAGAAAGGATTAGGGTGTTTCTTCATGAAGAGTGTCAAGTAGATAAATAATTGGATATGAGGTCATAATTTCATGAGGCTTAGTTCCTGAGAAGAGTATATATGTATTTCATATTTGGGTTTCCTCCTGGTGTTGTCACATATGGGTCGATGCCCCATGTGGTATGAGCTAACTAGGTATTTTGTCTGAATTATGGTATTGAAATTTATTTTCTCTATCATTTGGGTTCCCTATGGATGGGTTCAGTTGATTATTTCCTTATAGTTTCCCCCTTTTCTTTTGGGGATTTTTTCATTGCCAAATGAGTATTTTTATACTTACCCCGAAATATTATTTTTGTGCACTTCTTTTGTCTCGTTCAGACCACATGACTTATGATAAATTCCCATGAGGACCTAGATAATGTGTATATTAGTGAGTTAGACTGACTGTGGTGCATACTAGTGATATCCGAAGGAGTTTACCGGAGGGAGTATGCCAACGATCCCTTCATATGAGTAGGTTTCAATCTTTTTGTAGTTTTCTTTTGGTAGGCCTGCATTTTCTCATATTTTTACTTTTATTGTGCTCTAGTTTGATAGATGTATACATTAATTTATTTACATTTATTATATCTCCATGTACTGTTGCATGGAGTTGAATGTGGGTGCATGTTTATAGGTATGATAGGCTATGGCCTCCCATGTGAATGGTATCCTACTCGACACTAGTCGCTAGCCTCTGGCCTGTATGATGTAGGCTTGGGGTAACCCTAGGATGAAACCCATCAAGATGTTGTCTCATTTTCACTTAGGACGATCCTAGGGCTACAAAAAACTTCTAAGAACATTTTTCAAAACCTTTTCCTGATAGAAAACCAGACACCAAGGCACAAACTCCACCACCACACATTTCATCCTGGTCCACCAAAACTGTATCCTAAAGGCACGATACATCTTGTAAACTCCCTAGTGTACTACCAAATGTGATCTATGAAACTCATGAAGTACTCCCTCATGCATATATAATGGGATTAATGGCCCTCTTTGAAACAATATCTGATTCTGATCTTCCTTTGTCCATCTCCAAAATCATCACCATTTATGATACAATCACACATCACCTCTACTTCAGAGTCTTCCCAATGAGACTCCTTCAAATATTTCATTAGTTAAGACAACACTATCATCTAAAACAAGAAACCTCCACTATAAATATCCCTCACATCCATCCATAGTTCTTCCAACTCATCTATTACTCCTCAAGCATCCCAAGACTTCTAAACCAAATCCTTCAATGAATTCCATCTCAAATAATTAACCAAAACTTTCCCCTTTCCTGAGGTGTAGGAAATCTCAAAATCCTTATCCAAAAGAAACCCCATCCACCTCCATTTCAATATATTACTATTAAAAATATAAAATATTCACATCAGTTTATTATGATCCATGAATACCATAATGCTGTCCAAAATGTGGAAAGGTCATCATAACATTAGTGTAAACACAACCACTACTATCTTCAAATCAAGGTTTATATATTTATGCTCACAGTGAGATAAACTCTTATGGCCAAAGTAGATCAATCCCCACTATTGGATCAAGAAAAATCCCAATACTATATGGTAGGTGTCAAGAAACACCTGAAACATCACCCTATCCTTGGGAAAATGAATCACTGGGGAACTAGTCAATCTCCCTATTAAGTAATCTATTTATTTATAACACTGATTGGTCCAGATAAATTAATTGTCCTTATAGGTCAATGATAACAATGGTTCCCGAATCTATAATAATTAGAAAATGAATATTCAAAAATAGCCTTCAAGGACAAGGAAGCTATATATATCATCCACGCTCTTCGAAGATTATCATGAAACTAATGCCCCAAAATTTGATGGGTATATTAGTTCTTCTGACTAGGACAACAAATTCCTAAGGAAATAAACTGATTGTGTACATAACATAAACTTGGGAAGAATTTCATAGTGATGGTGGAATCAAAGAAACTGCAAGAAAAATCTTATATGGTTATAATGATCATCCAATGACTTTGACTAGAAAAATATGTCATTGATTAACATGAAAACAAAATTTTCATATAAATCATGGAACACAGAGATCATGAGTCCCATGAAAATAGTTGGTTCAATCAAGAAACTAAAAAACAATACCAAAAACATGATAGGCTAATACATGTATCTGAATGCATTATTCAATAATTTTCCAACATTACCCTTTTTTAGTGATATAAAAACCACATATCGATTTGGGACACTCATATATCTCCCCTCAACTTGTTAAAAAGATCATCGATTCTTGGATGAGGATGATGGGTTTTTATCATTACAAGGTTCAACTTTAGGTAGTATACATTTAACTTCAAAGTACATTTCACCATCATGTGGAATAACAATGGGGAACTTGTGTTGACACAATTGGATAAATGAAAAATTTCCAAATCAGAACATTTACTAAATCCTCAAATCCTATAACATTGATGGTTCCATACAATGCCGATCTATTAAAACAAGAGAGGCATTAGGCTGTAATTCTGACAATCCTCGTCAAAAAATTACTATAATATAAAATAAATTGATAACAACATGCAATTAAGAAAACAATTTGATATTTATAATGACATAATATGACTACCTTTGTAGATATAAAATATATGTATGGGTCTAATGTGGCCCCATCATGAGTCTAAACCCCTAGGGCACTACCAATAATTTGTTTTGGACACTAAATTTAATATTCAAAAAGAAGGGAATGGGAATCCCCTCTATATATTATTACATAGATCATGCTATAGTGGGTGTAACAAATGAGTTTAAATCTGATGAAAAAAACTAATAAAAAAAGGGAAGATGATAATATGATTGTACTTATAATGATAACTAGCCCCTCGAGCAATGCCACCTATGTTCCATGAAACTAACCACAACCATATCCTCTACCTCTCTTCTGAAATACACCTCAATGAACATTCTATGTTCAAGGTCCATAAAAGATAGAAACAATGTTGAGGTAATACTTTTCAAGAAATTTCTCCAATCGGTGGAGCATAATTCTTCTAAACCAATTGCTGAAATGGACTTACTGCAAACTACTGTTGAGGATGATACTGAAAGAAACATCGTCCACCAAAGTGAGATTTAAGAAACATGGGGAACTGATTCTGATGATTCCCATCAAACCCACATAAAAATACACTAGACCAAATCCCCATGGAAGAGTAAAAAAATCAAGTATCCTCAGTAGGTTGGAAGGGGAGCTTTTTATTGGTAGAAACATCGAAGGACCAGTTTCGTAAGGCAAACTGTAGAAAACACTACTCCTTGAGAAACCCAACTATTTCCCCTAGGATGATAAACCACTTCATAGTTGTATGCACTCGATCAGGTCCTCCTTCTTTTGGACCTCCAGATATGTCTGTAATGTAGAGGGGGTGACTTTTTCTTGGGTAAAAGGATGGTGTGCCTCCTCAAGAATCATCACTTGGTACTAATAATTAGTATAAAGTTCATGAGAAAAATGAAAGAGGTCATTAAAGCTAATCCCAAGAACCAATAATAACATTCTTTTATTTTAAAAATATAGAAGATCCAAACCCTTCACTGACATTATTATTGATGAAAGAAACTCATCACAAAACCTTTTCTAAATGTGGACCCACTAAACATATACCACCTTATTGTATCATTGTTTTGACATCAACCATGATGCAAAACTCCTCACAAATGACTAAATTTCATCGAGATATAGTACTACATCAGGTCCCAAAATCAAACTTAAGGTGATATAAAGCACCTACGACCATCTCTGTATCTATATCTTGGAAATAATTCCCTCATAAATCCTCAATGTATACTAAAAAGTGTGAAATGTCTTTTTTCACGGATCATTCTCCTTAACCAGATCAACCATTGGGTGATCAACTATTTTCTATTGATAATCCTCCACTACATTAACCACACAGATATGATTACTAGGATCCACAATTGAATGGAAAATAAATACTTCCAAAACCCGATAGTATGTAATACTTATTATGATTATTTTAATTAATTTTAACATCCAAAATATCAAAATCACCAATTGAAACAAGGAAAAAATTCATCATGATGCATGTATATTTACATGTTCTCTACATTGCAAGTGAAGACACCTCACTTATCAATCATTAGTTCCTTATTCCTTCCCTCAGATCATGGGGACTAAAATCCAATGGCCTAGGTGATATTCCTTGGTATATGTCACACAATAGTATCAATTGAAATAATTTCCTTACTAACCAAATACATCCTCATAGTGCCTAACTAAAAAAATACATCACATTGCTCAACCATCATATATGATACCACTCAGTGATGACCCCTTCCCTCTAGGGATAACACAGTGAAATGAGATAGATAATGACCCCCAATCCACCTATAGTAGATCCCTCTTTGGAGACCGAAACAGAGTGTATAAAAAATCATAAATGGGAGGCATTAACATTTATAATTAAATAGAAATATTATATATGACTAATCAACTGTAATAATAACCATGAAATAATATAAAAAAGAAACTAAAATCATATCACAATGCTTGTATACAATAATAAAATATAGATAAATGTTTCCAAATTAAATGCCCAAAAGAAAAGATAAGGCCACAAGACATCAACTATACAACGGTTCGAGCTTGTAATGTCTAAAATAGTCTGAATAATCCTTTGGGAAACCTAAAAATTAGTTTATATATGCATGGTGATCATACAGGTATACTCAGTAGGGTAACGAAATTCTCCCATGAACATGTGAAAAAAGCATAAAAATGTACCCTTGAGAAAAAAACATAACCAAACATCACACAATAATGTCAATTAACCAATCTTGTTCAATAACATGGAACACTAACCAAGTAATTCATCCAATAATAATAGAATAATAATAAAAATGTAATTACATAATAATAAGAATATCGATAAAGGGTACCCCACACCACATTCCCAGTAATTTTTCCTATCTCACACCCTAAAATCATATGTCATAGTGCTTTAATATATCACAAACATCACATCATACCAAGAAACACACATGCAACTGGTCCTCACATAACTTCCCACTAGAAGTCACCTGGTCTATCATTATACATCATCCATAACCATAACTCGAGTATTAGGGTATCAATAATATGTAGGATATCAACCTAATACCCTTCTCATATCATGCATAACCGACACTATCAACTATCTCAAAACTTCAATCCTTACTACAATTAAATTTTTACTTTTTGACATCCCAACCCATGTATGTAATTATCATCTGGAAGTGAGAGTAGGAATGAGCGGGTTGCTATCCATCTATACTCTACATTGATATGTTGGGAAAACAACCCCTGATATATGGGTGTATACACATGGTTCTCTATATGGGTGGGACACATATAGAAAATAACAAGTAATTTACACGTTTAATATATATATAACCACACGAAATCACAACATATAGGTTAAAAAACTAACAAGCACAAAACATCACCACCCAGCCTAACAATACCAACACTTTTCTAACCACCACTAAATTTAAAAAAACACATAGTAAGCCACAATCCACATTTTACATCTCATTTTCAAAAAGTAGATATTCCAAATTTCCCATTAACTTCATAATTTTGAGCCCATTAATTCATATTTAATCATTGACTATTTAAAATAATCTTCCCACTTCAATTAAATTGTTTATAATCCATTTTAATTGAATTTTCAAACCATCACAAGCCATTTTAGTGTTATTATTATCATTTAATTGATTATATTACTAAATGTTTGGCTAACACACCACAATTACTCAAAGAATAAACCTATCATTGTTTCCAATAAAACTAGACCCACATGTCTAACATTCACAACCATGTCCACTTCCACTTTTATATAAACATTTATCCATAACACTGAAAGAAATTCAACATAGCCATACATCTAAAATACACTTCTCATCATATAACCACCCTATTACATGATAAAACCCCGAAACAAACATTACGACCTCAAAAAACCATCCACCAGATTCCCCAAATCTTTTTCAGATTATTCAATATGATTTTCATCAATTCATTTCACTTTTAAGGCTATTCTCACAAAAGTATAATTTTTTGGGAAACCATTTAATTAACCTGATATAAGTGATTATAAATTTCAATTTAGAGTGATATTAAAAAACCATAAAAGAGGGGTTCCTTAACACCACATCAACAACACAAACAAACCCCCAAATGGAAACGATTTTAAGTATGGCATCATTCCAGTACAATTAAAATGTAAATAACAATACCAATGATATAAAAACATGAAATTTAAACCCCCTTCAATTTCAATTAATCAGTTCATTATCTTTATTATTTCGTTTCATACTATCTTCTAAAAATATAATGAATGTGTGAACCCCTCGTGTATGATACAACTTACGATAAATGAAGGATCCCTTATATGAAAAAGATGCTTCACATGATTTGATACTCTAAAAAATGGGTTGCACACATCGGATGAAATTGCTATAGTAGGAATATAAAACAACCCTCACAATAGGTTTCCACAATTCCAATGTAATGTTACATAATCTCCCATATAAAAAGAATGAAATCATGAAATAAAAAAGGAAATATCTTTATTCTAGAATCAATATGTGGGAATCCATTGAGATTTTAGATTGTAGTTTATATTTTAATAATATATTAATGTGGATCTCATTAAATTATAACGGGAATATACATTCAAAATATAGATACATATATTAAATTTGAATATAAATGACCTATTTTGAAATGTCTCTTAATTAAACTATCTATGGCTTTAAAACTATTTTATGTAAATAATTCATAAAAAAGAAAAATAAAAATTTAGGAAAACTAGAGTGTTCTACTTATAGGTGCTAGAACCTGCTATTGTTGTTAGATTCTACCACCAAAAGCTATAGTCAAAATCTATTTCCAAATGCTACATCTAGAATCTTCTACTAGAAAATACCACAAGAAGCTACCTCCAGAAGCAACCTCTAGAAGCTACTGCTAGATGATACCACCTAAAGCTACCACTATATGTTACCATATAAATCTACCTATAGACTATGTAAGCTATCATTAGATGTTACAAGATGAATATACCAACATTTTTAACCTATATATTCTACCACCATAATCTATCTCAATAAGATACTAGAAGATTCTACCACCAGAAGCTACTGTAAGAATATATAATCAGAATCTACCATATGAAGATCCCATCATTTATTTCCATCAGAATAAACATCCAGAAGCTTCTAATAGTAGGTTTTAAAAGAATTATTCTAGTCGTACTAAAATATACTTCAATAATCCACTTCCAACCTCTAAAACACCCCTTTAGAACCCACAATCCTATGTAAAATCAAAGTAAAAGTAATTATGAATCATGGAATTGTCAATAATCTTGGGATAATTAGTAAAAACATTATGCATATTTGTTTTGATTAATATTTCTTTTGTTTTATTTATTACCATGTTATATAAAATTACTTAATTAATGAATTTAACATTATGTTTTCTGATGATATTCAACTCATATATCATAAATGACCATGGTAGGATTAATATAGTCAAAGAGGACATTATTAAATAATATAAATAATAAAAATATTTTAATAATAATAATTTATATGTATTAATATTAACTTTATGATCATTAATGAAATATGGTTATGAAAAATGAAATACATTACATTCACAGAGACGGTAGGTCGTATGTACATAGGAGCAACATTTCAATTTTCTATTGAATATGAATTGAGGGTGAGTAATATATTATCATATTATAATTATTATTATATCAAAGATATAATATTATTTCAATAAATACATGTGTACATATTATCGATGTGGTTTGTCCCAGAAAAACTAATCACATCACTTCGTGGAGGTCGTAATCTACAAGAACGCATAAACGCCATTATCATTCATCAATGGATTAAATGGTTATAATTTAGATGATTTATTATCCTTAAGTAATGATAAATATTACATGGTTATCATATGTATAAATTAAATAAAACATCATATACAACCATAATAGGTTGTGATGAAAAAATTGCATCGGTTCGTGATCTTGTAGTCTTCCATACACACGAATGATTGATTGATGTCCCATTTGATGGAAGATATGGTCGATATAGGTTATTACATGAAAATAAAAATTTATTAGTTTATATTATATACTTTTGTTATTATTTCATCGTGTTTAAATAATATTTGAAGGAGGTAGAAGAAGAAATAAAACTAACACATTCTGTTAAAAGCTATACACCTTAATCTGACAATCTCGTTTTCTTTACACCTTAATACATATAAGGATGACATTTTTTCCAATATGGGACATCTAAAATAGGAATAGAAATTTTAAAAAATTATTTTGGTATTTTTTTATAATCTAGAGTTATCTAATAGTGTGATGAAGAGAGGATAGGTGGTGGCCTTTTAAAAGTTAGGGAAGGGGCATTCTTGGAATTTCTTAAAGTATTAAATTAATATAAATTAATCTTCTAGTTCAAGTGATAAAAAATTGTGATAATTAGAATACTGGATTAGGATGGGTTGAAATACTCTCATCAAATAATTCTTTTAAAATGTATATAATATGTATTACCATTATATATTTGTTTAATCCCCATTAACCCTCTTGATAATTATAGTGACATCAATGCATTTTTACTCTTGAGTGGTCCTGAAGGTTACTGTAAAAAAATGACCCCTAAATGGATTGTGGTTGATATATTAGACTATATCTCAATATATTTGATTAAAATAGTGGTTTATTTTTTTAATCATTTAATAAAATATTATTTATTATAAAATATCATTAATTTTAATTTTTAAACTATTTATTTACTTCGACTGAAATGCAATCAAGATAATAATGGAATTATAGTATAATCCTTTGAAAGATCAACAATAAGTTTTCTTTATTTAAACTTTTCATGGTACACTTTAAATATTCCATAAAATATTTCTTTATGAGTTTTAAAAATAATTTTTATGTTCTTTCAATAACCTGTACAAACATTATATCGGCGTTACATAAAAATTTAAGGTAAATATAAAATCATTAAATATTAGAGATAAATTAAAATAATAAAAAAATTTAATTATTATCACAAGAATCATTAATATTCATTTATATATTATCTTTATCCATATGTGATCATAGAAGACTAATTTAAATGTAAGAGAGTGACATGTTGTATTTTTCTTTACAAAAAACAATATAAAGGTAAAAATTAATTCTAAATAGAAAAGCCCATAATTTTTAATTTTGGATGTTTATTTATGGAATAGAAACATACAATGAAATAAATTCAGGTGTTTGAATAAATTTCAAGTCATAAAACCATAGTTTAAACCATAATTAACTCATTCTAAGATTACCTTTGTAATAAATCTTTTTTATGGTTACTATTCATAATGAGAAAAATAAAAGGGACCTATCTAATTATTTTTTACCTTTTGATTATAAATATGGAATAAATTTTTCATTAGTATCTTTATAAAAGTGAAAGAATATAATTTAATTTTAATTCTACAATATGTGATGAAAAGTGTTTTTCTAGAAAAATGCGTTTTTAATTATAAATATTTTTATAGTATATTGAAGTATAAAATTCATATTTAAGACCATAATTGGGAATTTTTTATAAAATATAAAAAATAAAATTTTAAAACTATTCCAATATATTATTTTACAATGTAAATACCTAAAATTAAATTATAGGTTCCAATATAATTCATTATTTTTCACTATTCATTGAAAAATAATAGTTTTCAAAAGGTTCTTAAAAATTCATCCCAAGATAAGTTTGAGATAATGAATTCATAAATGATGATTATTTTAATATATAAAAATTATATAATTTATAAATTAATCATTTAAATATTTATATGTAATGCATGAAAATACAATTTGGTGTGAAACAAATCCTTTTCATTTCGAATGAAAAATTACCAAATATTAATATAATGTTTTATATTATAGAAAATATAATTAATGAATGTTAATAAGACATTAACATTATTTATTTTTACATTAAACAGGTTGTTTCATCCCTCCTATATTTTTTGAAAATACATTCTCACAATTTTATTACCTATTAAAATAAGTAGATATATCTTTCCTTAATAGAAATTTCTCATTCCCATGTTTCTTGTTCAGTTATAATGTTTTAAAAAAACTAACTTTTGAATCACTCTATTCTGGAACACCTACTATCTAAAGCCACAAATTTAAATAGTCTATTCTATATATGAATGATTTTCATAAAACTAAAATAAACCTGAGTTCAACACATGATATTCATATTAAACATATTTTATCATAAAGAAGATTGTAAATATATAATTTATATTAGATAAAATTAGATGCATGGACACTCTATAAGAAACTAATCCAATATAGATACGATTCAATGAATCATAGAAATGTATTCAATTTTTTTTACCAAATCATATAACCCTTTTCTATGGAGATACTTTAAAAAAACATGATCACCTAACTCAAAGGAAGAATACTTCCTCCAGTTATCAACATAAATTTTATACATACTTTGATTCATCCTCATATATTGATGAATCATCTTTACCTTCTCAACTATTTCATTTAACAATTCTAGTCCCAATAGCATTCGTTCACCTACTTCATCCTAGAAAAATAGAACCCAGTATCGCTTTTTGTATAATTTCTCAAAATGTTATATCTGAATACTTGAATGAAAAGATTTATTATAAAAAAAATAATGTAATAAAATATGATGATCCCAATAACCCTAATAATCCATTTAAAAATATTGAAGCATTTATTTCAAGGTATGAATCATTTTCTTATAATATCCATCATGTTAAGGATAAAAAAATCTACTAAAATTTAATTTATCACCCAACTAATTATAAAGTCTTTTCCTTAAATCAAAAGTATTTCTATGATCATAGTCAAACACAATAAAGAGGGGAATTTCATATAAGGTGGTTATATCCTTAATGTATAATCGATATATTTGATCTAAAGTCATATTAGCCAAAATGGGAATAAAATTTAAGGATTAGGTTATTGAATAATTAATAACACAAATCATATTATTTCCTAGATAATTTTTTAGAGACCCTACCATGAAATTAATGGATATATTCTCCAATTTCAATTTTAGTACTAGAAAAGGTTGAATAATCCCATTTAGGAGATTGTTTTGGGCATTAATGAGTTGAGATGTCAAAAATTCCATTGTAATGTAAATAATAGATCTTTACATACAATATAGCTATACATACTCCTAATGGTCTCTGTAGATATTAATACTTCCAAGTTGAGTAGGAAAAATTGAACTATTAGATTTAGTAAATAGTTTTATCTTAAATTAGGAATCTAATGACACACATAATCTTTTTACAAATTAGATAAAAACATCATCGTCAATATTAAACTTTGGAAACTTATTCTTCCTAAAAAATAATATTTTGTTATAAAATATGACCCTGCTTCTAAGATTTATTAATTCTTTATGAAAAATATTATTTTATTGACACCTGAAAAAATAGATGATGTTCCAAGATTCATAAATTCAATGAAAAAACTAATCAAATCATTCAATGAAGGGTTATTTTTCAAAAAATTATCATAGTTAATGTAACAGTATATTACTATACCAAATAATTATATATGTTATTTTATTTTCTAGGATTATATTGAATCTTTTATTTGTAACCATGAATAACTTCCTGTCATGATTTTGGCCTCACAATAAACTCTTTATAAGTGATTATATACTTCTAAATTTTGTGATCAGTATCTATCTCACTCTTTATTCTATATAAATTATGCCACCATTTTTTAGTTAAAAACATAGAATCTAATTTCAAATCATGCTTACGATAGGTTACCTCATTTTGTTTTTAGTTAAAATAAATCATAAGAAATAACCTAATTATTATTCACTATAACACCTGTATGTCCTGTCAAAAAATAATTATTGTATATGAAAAATTAATTATTTCTAGTGTATTGGGATAAAAATGAAGAACTAACTAATATTATTTTCAGTTTCTAGAAATAATCATTATAATATTTTCATAGATGAATTTAATTACTTTGAGTTTTCTTTTTTAGTGATCTAGATAAATGAGAAATGTTTTCAAAATAAAACTTACATAAATATACTAATTCAAAAAAAATATGAATCTATATGACATTTGAAGGTTATGGAAATTATTCAAAAATAGTAGTTATACTTTGTTCAATAGTATTTATTCTTTATAAATAATATAACAGAAGAAATAAAAAATTTTCTTTCAAAATTCATAGTAACAAAATTTTCCAAAAAAAATTATTTTCTTTCAATGTTTGTAAAATAATTCCAATGTGTAATTCATGATCATGATGAATTTAAAAATATGTAAATATATCATCAATAAACCCTAATAATTATTTTTTGGAATAGATATGGATAACTATATTCCTATGATCCATTAATATAGCTAGTTCATTAGGAACACAAATTAAATAACTATAAATTCATAATATTTGTATCTTGTCTGAAAAAAAGTCTACGCAATATCTTCCCCCCTTTACCATCTACTAATGGTATCCTAACCTAAGATAAATCATTGAAAAATATATCACTAAAATTATCTACTCAAATAAACCATCGATATTATGAAAAGGATACCTTTTCTTAATTATGCTATTATTAAACACTCAATAATCAATTAAAAGTCTCTATAAACAACATTTATTTGTAAAAAATAAAATAATTGGACCCTATGATGATGTGATAGGATGAATGAAAATTTTATCTAGAAACTTATGGAACTTATTTTTCAGTTCCAAAATTTCCACTTGATCTATTAAGTATAATATTTTTAAAATTTTCATAGAATCAGTCCCTAAGTCAATAATAAAAGTAGACTCTCGATATTGTATAATACTAGTAAAATAATCAAGAAAAATATATAGAAATTCATTAACTATGGGTAAATCATCAATATTAACATTCTGCCACTTCTCCAAAATATGTACAAGATAAAATTGATTTTCATGTTTTATCATTTTCTCAATATCTTGATATGTTATCAAATGTATAAATTCATTCTTCTATATAAAACGATATAAAATTTTAGAAAATAAAACTTTAGAACTATATTATATAATATCATGGTAAACCAAAATTGAATCCATACCTTGAATAACATCAAACTCTATATGGTGTAAGTTAAAATGGTTTCTAGTTAATTCCTTTTCACAAAAGACAACATGACGATTATTATAATTTATTTTTTCTTCTATAAATCTTATGTTGTTTTCACCAAAATTCATGAACTCATTTCTTAAGGTGAAATATGTAAGTTATAATAAAATTTCAAAGAAATAAAAGATTTTATACACCATGAACCAAACCAGAAGTTAATAAAATATGAATAAATAAATAATGTACCTCACACCACATCATTGGATGGTTTGGAATCTACCAAATCACACATAAATGATTTATCTACCTCTATATTTTAAATAATGATGATTTATATCATTCATTCCTATATATGGAAATGTACTTTCATAATGACCCATGTTATTATAGTTAAATAATATTACTGTAGACTTTTCATTATTTGTTTGATCATATTATTTGTAGTCATATCACACAATCCTAAAATTTACACATAAAAAACACTTCATAGATTTTATACTACATTATACATTGTTATTTTACCACACATATCAAAATATGGAAACCTTTTTTTTTCTCCATCAGATTTTATTGATGGATATTTCCCCATTCGATACTTACTTGGCCTTTTATTTTAATTATTTTCATGGAATACACTATCATAAAAAAACACAATTTATTCCTTCTCGGAACATCTAATATGTTTCTTGCAACTCATGAGTTTGTGGGAAGCAAATTTTATTCAATATTATGAATTTAATAATAACACTGGTTTATTTTATTAACAAGATCTCAGATAAAATATGGTTTATATATTAAAAATCAAGTGACATTTTATTCATATTCCACAATAGATTATTCATCCCTATACCAAAAATCCATGAATTTGTTTTCCATATAATGTCAAAAAAACCATTGGAAAATATTAATCAATGATATGATCATTAAATGTGTTCAATTAAATGGAATCAATACCTTATATTTTCTTGCATCATTAACAATTAAACACCATTAAGTATCCTCATCAACAATATCATAATGATAAATAGTTATTTTTGATTATTTGAACAAAATTTGACATAAAATATATTCTCCAAGGATTTAACCCATTATTTTTCTATCACATGGATAGATAATCCATTGAATGCTAGAAGGTTCAATTTTATGAAATGCTGTAATATAGTCATGTTTGTTTGTATTGAACCAGGTCGCTCTATCACATGTATATCACCACCATTTATCACCTTTTCAACTGTGTAATCATAATAGGAAGCTAACCTACTCTAATTAAAACTATTCTAGGTTTTTAATTTGGGAGGATGTTTTGCTTTTGGTACCTTCATACTTTATCTTCCTTGTTTCCTCACTAAAAAAACATTCTGAATAAATTTTTTTTAGAAGAATAAATATGGTAATTTTCAAATACTATGTAATGACAACCATAAATTAAAATATGTTAAGGGAACTTTCTTATATTTTCCTAACTGCTAAATTTTTTTAACCTTTTATATGATAGTAATTATAAGGAAGTTATAGTTATTGAATCATTAATTTCATTTATAAACATGAATTTATTTTCATTTATTATCAAATATCGTTTCATGTTTATATTATTGGAGAATAAATTCATAATAATTACATAAAAAACCTATAAATTACAAGTTGGACACTTCCTCGTAATATGTATTTTTCCAATAATACATTAATTTTTAAATAAAATTTATTTTCATTGCATAAAAAATATTTATGATTATCAACTTGGCTTCGTCTTTATACTCAGTAAACATTAAAACGTAATTTTTTTAAATTATAGGATGAGAAAAAAATTTATTAAAAGATAAAAAATAATAATAATGAATTATTTTGGAGCATTTTAGAACCATGTGATTATAAATGAGTGTTTGTGTCCATCATAATATTTTTTGTTCTGAAATAATCATTTGGTTACATAGGAAACCAAGTTTTCTTCAAAAAGTGTTTCAAAAAATACATAATAAAAAAATATAAAGTTTAAATAATAATTATGAGGGTTTCATATAAAATTTTATAAATCAAGATAAATATTTTATAAAAAACATTATTTTATCCCAAAATTGATTATGTTTTTCTTAAAAAAGTTCATTAGATTATGCTTTAAAAATAAATGATTTTCATGATAACTCATTAGAAAGAATAAAAATCACATAGGTTCATTGGGTAAGTATATTAATATAACCATTATAAGTAAACATAAAAGAGGAATAACCAATATGATTAACATCAATCATAATTCCCCATAGAACATAATCTTTACCAAAGTCATTATATATCTATATCGGGATCACCCGTCATCATGAACTATATCAGGATCATCCATTATCGTCATATATATTGGGTCAAACCATAATTATAAAAATTAAAATGACCATACACATGTATGAAACAAATAAAATCTTGTGTTTTTATCAGAAAAATCATAAAAATATACTTTTGAACCCATAAGGAACACATTTTTATATATTGATATATCCGATTCTATTAAAACTAAATTTTAAAAAATAAAATTCCTAGGAAAAATTAATGAAGGGTTTTTATTTGATGAAAAAATTTATTCAAATAAAGGAATAAAAACATAAAATAATGGTTTCTAGGGTGGGGAAAAATGTTGACACCATATACTTTAACATAAAATAATCATTTTTTCCTTTTGAAAATAATAGAAAGTATTCCATAGGAAATACCAAAAAGATTCCATTAAAAACATTTAAACTAGTGTAAATCCGTTATATTAAATTTAACTTTAATTAAGTTATATATACATATAAATATATCCATAAAATAATTTTAAGAATACTGAGAAGGAAGATAATTATTTAATAAATTAATATTTAAAACAACTAACATGAGGTTTTTAAGGTAATATATACCTTACCTCAAGTCTGAATCATCACGTAAATTATATATCATCTTGAATAATGAATTTTTTTAATTATTTATTTTTTAAGATTTTTCTAAATTTTATTATTCTGTTTATTTAATTTTTTTCCATTTTATATAGAATTACTTAATCAATTAGATCGATGCTGGATGTTTTGATAATATCCAGTACATTTTTCAAAAATAAATTTGGTCAGAATAATATGGTAGAAGAGGTCATTATTATACCATATGTAGAATAATTAAAAAATAATCAATTTTATATTTTTATTTTAATTTTAGAACCAATTATTAATTATGGATATGCAAAGTGGACTAGGTTACAACTATGGAGATTGTAGGTAATAAGCAGGCTTGAGTAACATTTCAATTTTTCATCGAACAAGATAGAAATTAGGTAAATATTAGTTTATCTTTATGGAATTATTATAATATCATAAATATCAAATTATCTAAATCAATACACTAATATGTAGAAGTATTGTGATGTGGTCATGAAAAATCAATCACTTTGCTTTGTGGAGGTGGTTATCCACAATGTATGCCCAAACCATGATATCACTACTCAATGGATTAAAATAAAAGAAAGATAATGATATTTTATACTTATATAATGAGAAGTACATTATTATTATCATATATATAAATTAAATCCATAATTATATACATATATAATATATTGTGATGGGAAATTAATTATATTGGTTCACGAGGAGGTAGTTCACAATACACACGAATGATGGATTGATTTCCCATTTGACGGAAGAAGAAAATGGATATAAGAAATTAAATTAACAGAATTAAATATTTTCATTTGAGATAAACTATTGTTGTTAATTAAACGTGTTTTAAGTATATTTTAATGATTTGTAAGAAGAAATAAAAGCTAATCATTTGGTTAAAATTTATAGATCTTATTCAAACAACCTCATTACCTTTAAACCGTAATCCCAATAAGGATGGTATTATATCAAAAATAAAAAATCCATAATGTGGGGAGAGATTTTAGGAATGTATTTGGGTTGGTATTATATATTATATTTTTGTAAAATTTAGGGAGTAGGATAAGAGAAGAGATTCCAATTTATAAGTTCCAAGAGGGTAGTATCGCCTCCTTTTTGCATAAATTGAGTTTTAAACCCTATTTTGACCCCTTTACCCCTATTTTAAAGCCCATTAATGATAATTAATGGTGTTTGATTAAGTGAGGTTCCCTGGTGTATGTCGGTTTAAACCGCCCCTAAAGGCGGGGACCCTTTAATGACATGTGGGGTCGCGTGGTCAACCCACGACCCCCGCTCTTTACATGGTTTCACGTTCATATCTTCGTATATCAACCGTCCCCGACCCTTATAAACCAATGGGTTCTCCCTGGGTTACTTTTTCCAAGCCACCCTGCTATCGATTCGTTTTCTTGTCTTCCCGAGTTCCCACCCCTGCAATTTTCACATCCGTTGTTCCTCACGCGTGAAGAGACGCTTCGATTGTTGATCAATTAGGTAGGGTTTCACCTTCGACTCTCTTTTCTGTGTATATTGTGGGGTGGGTATGCTACTGCTTCTATATAATTGGATGAACAAAACTTTAATGAAGATAATAAATAGAATCTAAAGAATTAAGGGGAGGGGTGTGACCGATGATGCTGCTATGTTTTTCTCTTTTTCATGATTAATGGTTTCTGAATTGTGCGGGTTTACGCCTACTAAAAATCATGCTTGTTGGTGTTCTTTCTCTGTCCAATAATGAACCCTTACTTCTCGTGTTGGTCGTGTAAAGGAAATTGGTTAATTACGTATATTCGGCTAAATAAATTGAAATCACCAGGATCAATCCTTTTCTATGATATCCCCGGTTAAGGTGTAGTATAATTGGAATCATAGAGTCTGTTAAATATTTTAAATCTGATAATACCAGTATGATCCTGCCTTGTGTTGGTGTAAGTGGTTTGGTTGTTTTTATTCATGGGCCAATTGCTGGCGGATGTGGGTGGGGATGGGATCCCCTGTTGTTATGGTTTCACTGGTTCTGAATTTGAGGCCGTGTGGCTACCAAGCTTATATCACAA
Source organism: Viscum album (assembly GCA_963277665.1). Classification (NCBI taxonomy): domain Eukaryota; kingdom Viridiplantae; phylum Streptophyta; class Magnoliopsida; order Santalales; family Viscaceae; genus Viscum; species Viscum album. The sequence goes on from OY728156.1 coordinate 47,287,316, forward strand.
ATTGGGGTGGGATCCTCTGTTGCTGAGAAACCATTGGTTCTTCGATCCTGGGGACATGGGGCTGTATCTTGTGGTTTTCTTTGGTTCCAGTACTTTGAGGGATCTCACTTATCCCTTTGTTGTTGTGAATTTACAAGAGAACCGAGTGTGAATGTTTAAGTTGATGTTTGACTGTACTCTTTCCTTGGCTTGTGCTTATGCTTTCTAGTTGCCTAAGTAGGTGCAGAAACTTATTTAAACATTATTACTAATCATGAAACAAGATGGGACAAAAGGGTTTTGGTTTGGTGTGATTTCTGACTTGGTCATGGGTGCTGATTGTGTTCATTAGGCTGGCTGAAGAAAACCCTAGATTTGGGTGACTGCTTGTTATCTATACATATACTTCTAGTTTTTTGTTTCTTATTCACACCCCACCCAAGTTGAGCACTTAGTTCCGAACACCCCAATTTCATGGGGGATGGTGTTTTTCCCAACATTTTTATGAGTGGCTGGTCATTAGCTCCTTTTCTGATCCCTTTCCTGGATAGCCTAAGTATCTTCGGGCAGGCTGTGATGGCTTGAAGTCCATAATTAGCCCAAGAATCATCAGGCAGGGTAGTGTGGTGGTCAGCCCAGGTGTGTACAGCCAAGTGGTTTTCCATGTATCTTCAGGATGAGGCCCAAATGTTTGTGGGCGGGTTTGTGGTTGTGGCCTAGGTGTTTTCTTGCAGGATGTTTGGTTGAGGGCTAGGTGTGTGCAGGGGAGGTTTGGCAGTGGGACTATGATGAGAATGGCGGGATTGGATTGATGCATAGGATGTCTTCAATAACAAGAGGGAAAGTGGTGCGGGGTACCCAAACATCTATGTGCTATTACTATACATTACATGACTTGCGTTATTTGGGGAGTGTGCCTTGGTGAGGCTTGGGTGGTTAGTTTCCTTGTTAGGTGATTGGTTATCCCTTTTCTCATAGGGCATTAGTATGCCTCCCCACTTGTGCACGAGAGTCTTTGATTTTCCCTACTGAGTATACTTGTATGCTCACCCTATGTATATAAAACTGCTTTCAGGTTTCTAGGAGGACTTCAGGGATTGTGTCGGACCGTACTAGCTCAGACCTTGTAACAGATCATCGCAGTTGCTGTTGTCCTTTCTTTTGGTACTGTGCCTTGTAGTCTCTTTATACATTGTGTATTTTACTTTTGTAGCATGCATTGGGAATAGTTCTTTTCTTTACTTTTTACTTTTAGTCTTGTTGTTGTGGGATTCATTGTCTTATCTCCCGATCCTATTAAAAGAAAAAAAAGTGTAATGCCTTCCATTTAGTGTGTGATCTCATGCCGTTGGCGCTGGTCGCCACTCCGGGACCTATTGAAGGCGGGTTTCAGGGGTCATTATCTCTCCGGGACCAATTGTATGATATTTATAACCATATCACATTTAATTGGTTTAATATATGATTTTAAAAAATATAAATTATTTAATAAAATACTTTTGTTTATAAAATACCATTAATGTAATTTTTCAATCTATTGCTTTATATTGACTTTAATGTATTCAATATGGAAATATAATTTGAATATATTCTTTTTAAACTTATATAATATGTTTTATTTATATATAAGATTAAAGAAACATTAAATCACTCATAAAATAATAGTTTTGTTGTTTTTAAATACTTTTATTTTATTTTTCTACTTCTTGAAAAAGAATTGTATATGTGTTGCATAAATATTTAAGGTAATTATAATATAACTCCAAATTATAAATGAATTATCATTAAAAAAATAATTTCATTATCGTGAAAAAATATTTAATATTAGCTCATATTATATTTTTATTCCTATGTGTATAAATAAGAGATATTTTTAAGAAGAAATGTTACATTTGTTATTTATCATTACATAGAATAATATAAAGGTCAAAATCAAAGCTAAATCAAAAACGTCAAATTTTAAAATTCTGGATGACTATGGATAAACATGACTCATCAAATTAATTAATGGAAAGTGCTTGATTGAAATTTAATCCTTATAAAATTAGTATTAACCTTGATTAAATCATTTAACCTTTACCTTAGAGTGAAAAATTCACTATAGATTATATTCAAAATGAAAAAAAATAAAATGGGAATATATTAATTTTTTGACCTAATGATCCTAGATATGGAATAATTTATTTAATATTCAACTTATATTAGTATAGGAATGTATTTTAAAGAAAATACAAAATTTGATGAGAAATTGGTTTCTAGAAAAATATCTTTTAATTATAAAAATATTTTAATTAAAAATTCATGTACAAAATTCATTCTAAGTACAATAATTTTATTTTTCTAATCAAGGGGATCTAATTATATTTTAAAAGTAATAAAATAATTATTCCATTTTGTGAATACTTCAAAATAATATATTGTTTCCTATTACATTAAATATGTTTCATTATTTTTTGAAAAACCATAGGTTTTAGAGAATTATAAAAAATATGAACCTAAGATAATTTTGAGAAAATGAATTAAAAATGATTTTATTTTTTCGTATAAATATTTTACATTTTGAAGTATAGATTTTCAATAAAACCATATAATGCTTGAAAATAATTTTTTTTAGAAATAATATTTTTTTCTTTTATCTGAAAAATTATATAATATTATTATAATGAATATAACACTATAAAACTATTTAATAAATTTTAATAAGGAATGAAAATAATTTATATTAATATTACCGAGGTTTTCAAAAATTATGAAACACTAAACTAATTATGATTCTCAATGTTATGAATACTTTGACACCTTTCCAATGGAAGATGTGGATGTAAGAAATAAAGGCCAAATGTTCTCCAGTAATGAGGGATGGTATGAGATATCTGTGTATGGTATGAAAAATAAAAAAATTAAAATAATAGATTCTAATATGGCTTCATCAGGGTATATGAGGATTAGTGTGTTTTTTCCCTCTAGAGACGACACATTTGGTTAAAAGGCCAGATTGAGGGTATATATTCAAGAGCCAAATTGGGAAATGTTCGAATAGCCAAAATGAATTTTACCATAAAGGAGAATATAATCATTATAGATAGACATGAATTATTTTTGGAAACTCAATGCACTAAAGATATGAAGTTTTATTTGTTAATTTATAGGTTCTAAAAATGGGATATAGGGATCCCAAAAATCAATTGACCATGAGTTATATATTTAGGTCCTTTAATGTGGAATTGGAATAGATGGTGGTTTGTCCTATTAAATGTTATGAAAAAATGGTAAAAATATTGTTTATTTTAGCATCATGTGATGGGGACTCATGTGTCATAGAGTATAATATCATCCAATAAGGATTCAGATATCACATGGTTCACTTTCATGTAGCAGGAACTTAAATGACACATAGTTTAACATCATGTTAAACAAAAACTATAAAAATAAGAACATCATAAAAAAATAATTATCACTGAGAATGAGACCAATTCTATAATAAGGGAATTAAAAGCTGGCTGCTGAATATTGGTTCTAAGAGTCTCTATTCATCCTATGATTACAAGTATCATTCAACACATAGTTCTTATAAATAATTACTCTTATATCGATTTAACTCATATACTGTGTAAGGATATATTTTCTATTAATAGATCCATAAATATTGGTACCCATCTCAAAGACTCTTATAAATACATGGCTAATGAATTGGAGGTAAAATTTAAAGATTCATTTTTTTAAGGGATCTAATTTTTGTATTAGTTATGAGAAACTCATCTTAGTTTTGAACAAAAGGAAACAAAGAGTGATTTTATTTGGTACTAAAATGAGGTTGGGTAAATTTCGATCAATGCAGCTAGACTCGGTTCATGAATTTTAGTTGTCACTATGAATCCAGTTAGAATATGAATCAAGGGAAAGATATTTCTTATATGTTAATTTCCTAAAAAAATTAAACATATAAAAAAGGGTGCATGAATTTTTAGGGTTTGTTCATAAACAAATAACCCAGTAGAGAAGAATCTTATGTATATCATACTCATACGTTGGAGACTGTAAATTTTGTGTAGCTTATTCTTAATAGATAAGATTTATGTTCAAGGGATGAAATATGGGTTTTACATTAGTAGATCTATCTTGAAAATAGTAGTGTTTCCAAAATACCCATAATACCATGGTGAGATGGTATTTTTTTTATATTGTGTATCAGCTAGGGTCGAGGGTCCTAAAAACACTAAATTTTATATAATTATATTAATGATGAAACAAAAAAAAATCTTGTAAAAAAACTATAGATATGACTCATATATATAAGGATGACATTTTTCATGAAAAATGTATCATGGTCTAGGATAGGGGATTCGAGAATCCCTATACATCTTATGAAAATAAGAGTCAAGAACAATTTTTTCTCAAAATTTACCTACATGGATTGAGAACATATATGGGGAAAGATTTATTATTATTTGGAAAATATGAATGGGCCTATTATAGAAGTTATAAGATAAATTTGTTATCATATATGGATATTTATTGAAGAATATTTTATTAATGATGAAAATTATCCTCTTTAGATATGAATTATTTAATAGGGGAAGGGGGATTTTTTTTGAAATTTGATGCTAGGTCTAGTAAAAGGGATTCATGAGTCATTAAGAATCCAGTTAACATGGGAATAAATACATACATAGTTTCTTTAAATAATGATTACTTATATAGACTTTTATTATATGTTTGGAATATTAGGATTTGATGCTCTAACACTTAGGAAAATGGTGTCCCAAATACTTCTACATAGATCGAACTCTCATTTATGTGAGAAAGAGGCTGAAGAGAGTGGAGAACACTTGTCATTTTAGTGTTATATATGATGAAATTATAGGTATTTTTTTCATAACATTCAAGAATTAATTTTTGGAACATTTTATTTTAAATATATAATGATGGAGATATCATGCCATTTATGGTTGTGTGAAATTGAAATTCACCTTTATTATTAAAATAATGTTGTTGGGATGTTATTTTGTAGTTTTATTCTATAATAATAGGATAATAACAATATTTTTTAACAAAATAAGGTATAAATAATGGGTGATTTACAAATAAAAATGTTTCCAAAAGTACTTATATATCATGGAGATTTACATAATGTGATGAGGAATCAGATGTCGTTCAGTTTAGCATCATGTAATAAGGATGTGGTTGTTGTGTAATTTAATTTTTTATTACATGTATTTAGATATATTGTATTATATTTTAATCTGAAAAGGACATATATTTTTTAATATTTAACATCATTTGATGGGGAATAATATTTTTTATATTTTACCATCGTGTTATAATGACATTGACTGCATGAAATTTTATGTCATGAGATAAGGGCCTATATACAATATGATAATTATGAAATGTATTTATTAAGAATCCTTAGACAAGTTTGGGTTATGATGAATCCCTCATAAATTATATCCAATGATTATGATCCATCTGAATTGAAATTTTCTATGATGTATCACTATTCCTACTTTAGTTCCAGCATTAGGGGATTTTTCCCTAGTATCATCAGGGTTCTAAGAACCAATAAAATCTATCCTTAAAGGGAAATTAATATAAATAATTTTTTTTAAAGTAACATTCCATTTGATTTTGTTTTAATTTGTGATGGAGTAGTGTTTTCAATATCTTCAAATCAAGTCATTATAACTCATTAGTCAATTATGTGATTGTTTATATAGTAAGAGATGAACACTGATTGTAATTTTATGTGAGGGTAATTCAACAATGATGGTAATCCCTGACTCTATTCTATAGAGAAGAGAGTACTGGGTCAACTGTGGGGTAGTGTGGGTTGTGGTTGGATAGGCCTAGAAAGTATCAAAAGTTATTTTTTCAAAGATTTCATCTATTTATTGACAATTTTCTAGAGAAATTTGGACAAAGTATTATTAGAAGCCAATGTATTCCCATTTTACTCTATTTTATATTAGAAAAAATGTTTGTATTCAATATTATCCTCATGATATAACCATTTCGACTTGTTTTAATAGATGTTTGTGCTATTATCTACTAACAATTTTTGGCAACCCAAATATGGTGATGATGTTAGACTTCAAAAGGTTGACGATGTTTTTTATCCCTAATTAATTGAAGGGTATGAGATCAAACAATTTGGAAAATAAGTTAGTTGTACTAAGGATATTATAGAACTGATTATCTATATCATGAATATATGACCTAATGATATTGATCCACCGTATAGAAAATGGTGGTGAGTATTAAACAACGTGAAAAATATTTTGTGGATGATGGTTGAAATTTACACATGTTTGAAAAGTATGACCCATCCTAGTGAATTATCTTTATTCCCATGTCATTATTGTTTAGAAATATCTAAGCCTCTAAATTTTGTGGTGGAACTTTCTACCTAACTGATGAAAACCACAAGACCCAATGTGGACATTATACATGATAGTGATCGTCTCTCCTTTCTCATTCTATCTGAGGATGACTCCTTCAAAACAACATATATAAATTACTTTCCATTCATTTAAGACATTAGAATATATGATGTTAGATTTATTATGTAAGATATTCTCATTTTTGGCATAGTATAATGGAAGGATTCCATTTTTGAGGTAGTCCATAATGTGTCTTATCCATTTAGTAATGATATAAGTTAAATAGGATATTAGGTTATCACTCTTGAGGATATAAATAATCATATGGATTTATTCAATATGAATGATGATGAAAAGGGAAAAAATCAAATTTTGTGTACTGTGGAAGACTATCTCATTCTAGTTAGGTTCAACTAGGGATATGGATTCAATACCTGGTGCATCAACATGAGGAATCTTTGAGCGGGGTAATATAATTAAATGTCATCTCAAAATAGAATTATTCTATCAGTCCCCTGACATTTCTAACAAGTGGGAAAAACACTTCATTTATAATTGATTATTTAAACTTTATTTTCATAATCACTACTTCAAAATTTTCCTTGATTGTGAAATGGGAAATCTACAACTATAAGTCTAGCTCTAGGTTTATAATAATTTTTTTATTCTACATCATTGTCAGTGTAACCTTCAGATTACAAGAAAGAATAATGTAAAAATACCATATCTAGGGACACATCTACAATCCTCTAGCCTTCATGATTGTGCTTCATGTATTCCATTATAGGTCAATTAAAAGTTATAGTGGTAACTCTAATATATGTCTCCCATTATTAGTATATTTATTTGTGTATAGAAATACACTAAACCTATCATCAAGGTACGTACCAGCATGCATTATGGGACATGATGTACAATGATAAAAGGAGATAATTTCTATCCATTGATTACATTATATCATATTATTTAGATGTTTTATTTTTGTAGGATAACATCCCATTGGGATATATTCCAATTCAAAATTGGGTGGTTGAGGATTTACTTGAGTTGGTCTATATAAGAGAACATTTTGAACTTATGGTGTGCACCTCTTCTTTTGTACTAGAAAATGAGTATAAGATAGTTATTTTGAACATCAGAATATTGGGTCCCAATATCGATTATTGTTATATAATAGACATAATTTTTTCTCCTATAAATATTTTCTTTTTGTGAGAAGTGTGTTAAGAGATCCCTTATTAATGACCACATATATGATAAGGGGATTCAATTATACTTGTGGAATTAATATTGTTAATTGAAAAAGATATTGTTTTGAAGGATTATTTTCAATATTATTCCCATGGCTATGATATTACCTTATTTATCTTCATTATGAAGGGGAGGAATTTTCTAGAATAGTTATCTATAGATTCCTAATTTTAGCATGAAATCCCTAATTTCCTCTCAACTTTTAAGGATTTAAGGTGGTGAAATTAAAAGGATCACAGTATACTTATTAGGAATAGCCTCAATGTTATAGTGGGATAACATAAAACCAAGTAAAATTATTAACATTTCCATGAAATCTTACATAATAAGGGTTTTCTTCATGATATTTTGCTGTTAGTTTCTAAAAATTGTCTAGATGTTGGATACATATTCCAAACACTACTGATATTTATCAACCATAACTTCAATGATGTATTATGAAATTCTACCATGATATGGCTAAAATATGTGATGCATGGAATATTGATAGGTGGAGCCAAAATTATTTTATTATAAATGCATTACCCAATAGTAAAATATACTTCAGGTCACCGTGACAGTAGAAGATTCCTAGTTCTCAAGGGACATCTTGATCAAATTTTACCCTATGTAATTTTTTATAAAATAAATATACTAAAATCATACAATAATATCATCCAATAATATCATAATTGTAAATAATAATAATAATTTAATCATTGATGATTTAGATCCAAAAAATTCATACAAACATAGATCTACTCATTCCATTTCATGAATGGAATGTTTTTGGTGACCATGTGGGGTATTAAACCTATCAAAATGAACAATTGTTCAATAATATTGAATAATAATTATTGTACCAGAGTAGAACATGAGGGATGTTCTCTCATGTATTACTCCATGAAACCATTATATTCATCTAGAGGGATGAGGTGGTCGGTTGACATATCAAAATATATCCCATTAAAAAAAATTAATTCAAACAGAACATATAACAAATTTATCAAGAAAAAGATATACATGTATTTCTATTCTAGATGTCTTGTGACTCGTGTTGGATCGAAATGGATATGATATGGCATGATTAAAATAGGGGGTGAATTTAATTTTTAAAAAATTATATTAAAACCATTATAGAAGGTTCTTATTTTAATAAGACTTAAACTGAAACAATTCACAATGACTCTTATAAAAGAAAACAAATGATCGGACTGACTCTTGGTTCAATGATATTGTTATTATACTACAGGTTATGAAATAATTGTATTCAGATTAAATAAAAATATTATAGTATATTAATGTTAAATAATTCTACCATATAGCACATATAATCAATACTGAAAAGTATAAATTGTTATGGAAACAATTATAATAAAAAATACTACCAATAGAAAGATGAAATAAAAGGTTTCTCTTTTTATTACAATAAGTATTGGAAAAATAAATTCTATTACAATTAATTTATCCTAAATAATAGGATATCCTTTTACCTTTGATAATAGGTCTGTCTTTCGAACCCCGGTAAACCCTCGATACGATGATCATCACATCCGTCTTGCTATCCTCAGAAGCCATTGATTTTATAGGTAATCGACACCTTTATCTTTAAAATACTTTAAATCCCTTGATAAGAATATCATTCACACCATCTACTTATCCCTAGAAGACCTCGATTATTATCACTTTATTGGATGCACAAAGACAAACAAATCACCAATTGAAATACAAAAACTAAGAACATGTCATTAATGTTTTGTAATTTCAAGGCTTTCACACAAATCAACAGAGATGTAACACAATCTATCTATATAAATTATAATTAAAAAATCTATTATTTCTTCATTAAATGACATCCTATTTATAGGCCTTAGGTTGCAATGGTCATATTGTATCGAACAATCATATTACCACAAAAAAGTCTAAGAAACATATACACCTGACATTGTAACCATCATAATGAAGTAGAAAACATTACATCATTTTGATTAGGTTATAAATAACTCCATTACACCATTAATTTAGTTAAAGCAATAGATATATGGAAATGATAACATGATTAGTATTGTTATAAGACATGGGTTTTGATAAAATAATGAAAACATACATGTGATAAAATTATAACATGTGTATGATTGATATCACTGGTATGATGATAGGTATGAGTAAGATTATCAGAATGTATATATAGAAAAGTACTGATACGATAAAAAGTGAGTATGATACACATTGTGATTATGATAAATAGATTGAGTATGATGAATTATTGATTATATTAAAATAGTGATTACGATGAAATAGTGAGTATGGTGAAATAGAGAGTATGATGAAATAGTGAGTATGATGAAATAGTGAGTAGGATAAAATAGTGAGTATGATAATATTCATACATATAATCGACACAGTTGGTAAATTAAATTAAAACATACTAAAAGTAAATCATTTTCATAGGAATTTAGTATAAATGGATTTTTGATTTCCAAAATAAAATATGGAAAATTCAAAAGAAGACTTTTGACATAAAATTATCTTCCTTTTAGAAAGCACAAAACATGAAGTAAAACTAGAAAGAAATATATATCTCCCCATAAGTTAAGAAAAATATTCTAAATAATAAATAAATACAACTAAATCTTCCTTAGGTATAGACCTTCCTGGTTATTTTATTCATATTTTATTCCTAAATTTAGATTATTATTATCTTTAATGTATTATATTTGTTTAAAAAAATTATGGATTATACCCATTGGTAATTCTCCCTCTTTATCAAATGTTATCCCTATTTATAAAATATTCTCCCCCTATGTGATTTACAAAATTAATGGGGTAATCATGTATTTCATGAAAAATTTAGAGATAAACAAAATACAAAATAATGGGAATGTGAACAAAAAGCTTATTAACTTGTCAAAAAATCAATGTTTTTTTAAAACAATCAAGAAAGAAAAATACAAAAAATTATTTATTTTATCTTTATTTTATCATTCTTAATTAACTCATGGATAATAGCCTTCATCTTCTTTATCTTTTTCTTCTATTAAAAGATAAAAATACCCTGATATTTGAGAAGCTCTTGTTGGTCTACAAATAGCTGATCCTGGTTCATTATGGTGTCTTCTTTGATTCTGATAAATTCGTTGAGAGTATCAATTCTTTCCTACATATTATTATTTTCTTCATCCAAAAAGGTGTTTTGATTATTTAATAATCCAATTTAAACTTTTAAATATGAATCTTTGGAAAACTATGAATGGAAAACATTAAACCTATTTTTCAACTCTTTTAATAAATCGTCATCAACACCATAGGTTAATTTGAATCTATTTCAACCACTCAGTTGTTTCCATATCAAGATTACTAAATGTGATAGGAAGACCATTTGAAATCTTCCTTAAGTCTTTAATGGAATCCTCATGTTCATTTACAAAACATTATATTTTTTATTACCATTTAGTCATCCTGTTACAAGCCTTATTTTATGAGAAATGGAGTTATCACTCAAAATGTTTAGATCAACCTCAACTAACATCACTTTATTTATGATCTCTCTTACTGAACTGTATTTCTTAATTTTATTTTCAATGATGAAATAAATATTTCCTTCTATTATACGATGTTAAGGAATTGTGTTCTCAATCCTTCTTAGAAAATGGAAAATGTGATCACTTTTCTTGAGAGAAATAGTTTTCTATGAATCTATAACTTCATTATAAAATTCAAGTTCATGAGATTGGAATGAGTCCTCTGCAGGTTGTTTTCCTTTTCCTTTAACTTTTTCCTTTTCAAATCTCTCTCCTTTAACTCTATCACTATTGATAATTTCTCTCTTAGCATGGGAACTTTGAGCCATTTGCTTCACTGGAGAATGAGCACATTCTTATTGAGTTTCCAAAGATAACACTGGTTCTGGATCAGCATAAGCATTATTTTGTGGAACTCCACCACTCTAATTTTGAAAATAAATCTATTCTCTAATTATTTTAGAACTCTTAAGATATTTTATAATAAATTCATCTTTCTTTTATTCTTCACCTTCCTATTATAAAGCTGATCGAATTACTTCTTTCACTATTTCCTTCCCTATCTCTAGAATAATCTGTATAATTGGTTCATATTATATTTCTTCTATTAGTTGAGTACTTTCTAACTCAACCCCTTTCTGTATCCTGATGACATCAAAAGCATAATATTTTATTTTCTAATGTTTCTTCTTCTTCTTCTCAGCCTATAGGGTATCTTATACCCTAATTCTCTATGCTAAGACTTCAACGAGATCAAGACTAAACTAAGGATCCCCATCTTTTCCTTGATCTTTTTTTTTCTCCACTTGGCTACAACCTCATTACTGTGTTTCCTTTTCTTCTTAGAAATTACACTAGTTTGAGGATCTGAATTTTGATAATCTATTACTACTGGAGCTGATAACAATTAATGTTTCGTCGATAGATTTAGTGTTGATTCATGGACATACTTGACAAAGAATTTGGATTTTAGCATCAAAATAAACCTTCAATTTTTTGATTTCATCCTTATTAGTCCATGAGACTTTTACGAAATTAAATTCTCCATTCATTAGAATATTTCATAAAATCATAAATTCAAGAATAGACTCTGTAAGGATGGATGGATACGTGATTAGATGTTATGTAGTCACCCCTTACCTCACATTCTTAATCATATTGAAAATTTCACCCATGAGATTTACCTTTCTCATATTCAAAAGATAATACAACATAAAGATATCATAAATGTCAAGTGTTTCTCTATCCTCGTTCCTCGTGATAAGAAACCCTTTCATATATAAAGTAATTATCTGATTGTCTACAGATATATGGGTTACCTTTATTTTATCTATATTGATAAGAAATACTGACTTTTCATTTCTTTTCTTATTAAATTTACTGACACCATTAAATAGATTATGATACATAGAAAAAGAGTAACCTTCAATAGAGACATTTAGAAAACCAGTGACCTGATAGATAGATATGGTCAATTTTCTATTGTAAATAGAAAATATTATCATCATTTCCTTATCAAATGTCACTCTATTATAGAACTATCTGACCTCATCCATAAAAATTGGATCGTAAATTATTGGATTCTCAACACAAAGATCTTCCCATCCTTGGAAAAAATGAACCATTAGTCAAAGAGTCAAAATTATCAAAGAAATGTCAAGAAACTAACATTTCTATGAAGAAATCCATATATGAGAATGTCTTTGAAGTCACATGGATAGCAGTGTTCATAGATGACTGAGACATGAATAATGGATCCTAAAACAAATGTACTAAGGCTTAAAAGGAAGATCATACATTCACCTAAAAATTATGAAGAATTGGTGTGGGTTTGACGAGGGGGTCACCTATTTATAGGTGAATTTGGGAAACCGTTGGTCTTTTACGGTTGGTATTATAAGAAAAAGGATCCAATGGTAGAGAATAAATGAATTTTAGTATATTTAATTATTTTTTTAATTTAAAAAATGATAAACAATTACATAAAATTAAATTAATACAAAAGGAAAATAGAATATACATGTCGAAGATTTGAAGTGAGTTGTTGGTTTCATACTATTATGAATATAAATACAATCCAGAAAATAAATAGTCAAAATAAATAAATTCAATACAATGAAATATCAATATGCTAAAAATTAAAGCGAATACAATTGGTTTTTAATCATATGGAAAACAAAGTGGATACCATAGGTTTTCAAGCTGATGGAAAACAAAGTCAATAGTCTAATTTGTCAAGCGAATGGACTGAGTTATCTCAGACTGATTAAAAAAATTTCATTAGTCTAATATTTCAATCCTCTAATGAATTTCAAATAGATCATTGTCAAACTAGATAGAAAATTTATAGGCTTAGATTTCAATCCGAAGGGAAACAAAGTGAATGTACTTGATTGTCAAGCTAATGGATAAGGTGTCAAACTGATATACACGGTTTCAACTTAATAAAAGTAAAGCCAATTGCAATAAAACAAATATGAAATAGAAAAATTAATAAAATAGATAAATTAAAAAAATAAATTTAATATTTAAGATAATATACAAAATAAATAAAAATTAATAAATATTAAATAATAATAAAAAATAAGATAAGAAAAAACAATATAAAATAGATAAAACATAAAAAAAAGAATAATATACTCCACATATAAAGAAGATTTATTTCAATGTAAAGAGATTGTTAAAACTGAATGAACATCTTAATGACTGCATTATTTTAATCATTCTTATCTTCTGTTTAATATAATAAAATCTATTAGAAACTAATGCTTTTGTAAAAATATTAGCATATTGTTCTTTAATTCTGATGAATTGTAAAATTATATCTCCTTTCTTGTGTGTGATCCCTAAGAATGGGATGCCTGATATCTTTGTTCTCTTCATGGGAGTGATGCACAGGTTTTTTACTTAAACCAATCGAACTACAAGATTTGAGTTTTAGTAGAACTCATGCCATAGTTTGTGAGTGTTTTTTGCATCCACAACACTTGATCATAATAACTTCCAGCGGCCACATATTTAGCTTCAGCGGTTGAGAGTGAAACGAAGTGTTGTTTTTTTTCATGAAAAAGAAACTAGATAATATCATAGGAAATTAATATTTCCAGAAGTACTCTTTCTATCCATTCTATAACAACCAATGTCATAATATAAAACACTTTTCAATTCAAAATTATTTTCTATATATTAGAAAGGCCTAAATCCAAATTTACCTTTAAATAATGGAAAATTATTTTCACACCTTTTAAATGGGAATGTTTTAGATTTTCTTAATATGTAGCACATAGGAATACAAAAAACAATAAGTTTGGATGACTAGCTATAAAGTATAATAAACTCCCAATCAAACCTCAAAAATATGTTTGATAAACTGGCTTTCCAGTAGCATTAAAATCAAGGTTATTTGAGGTTCAAATAATAGTATTAATACTTTTAGTATTGTCATATCTATACAATTTCAGTAAGTATCTGATATACTTATGTTGAGAAATATAGGTACCTTCTTGTTTTTTCAAAATTTGAAAATTAGTAGAGAATGTCAATTCACCCATCTCACTCATTTCAAACTCATACATCATTAGATTTTAAAATGAATCTATTAAAGACTTTTGAGTTGATCCAAAAATTATTTCATCAACATATATTTAAATAGCCATAATATTTTCATTTTTCTTCTCTATAAAAGGAGTTTGGTCAGTTGTTTCCATTAGGTAATTTTTATGTAACAAAAATCATATTAAGATATCATACAAAGATATAGGGGTTTGTTTAAGCCAATAGAAACCATGGTAAGTTTTTAAACATATTTAGTATTTTTTTATCGTAAAAACTAGGGGTTTAGTCTAAATAGACTTCCTCCTATACATATCAATTAAGAAAAGCACACATGAGATCCATTTGAATGAGTTTTAAATTAATTAATGCTGCAAAGACTAATAAAATTATAATATATTAGAGTCTTCATACTGGAGAATTGGATTCATCATAATCTACACATTCTTATTGATTATATACTTTAGCAACAAGTCTAGCTTTATTTCATACAATTTTACCATTTTCATCGCATTTGTTTCTAAAACCCCTTTTTACTCTAATTATAAATGTATCCTTATGTTTTCAACTGAGGTCCAGGATTTATTCCTTTTAAATTTAATTATTTCATCTTGCATTGCCTTTATCCAGTACTCATCACCTAAAGTCGCACTTGGAGTTTTAGGTTTAAATTAACATAGAAAATTAAGATGTTCAGTTTCATTTCATAAAAAATTCCTAGTCATTACTGGTTGATTTACATCACTAATGATGGTATCACTTGGATTATTCATATGTAATAATTGATTTGGATATTCTAAAACCTTATCATAAACATAAGGTAGAAAATATTTAGTTGTAAAAGTCTTAGAAAAAATTTCTTGAGTATTTACAATATTTTAAGGATCTTATATCAATGGTTGGAAATTAGATTTTCAAAACACCTCAGAAGCAATAGATTGATGTTATTTGAAAACAAAAGGATATTTTTCATCAAATTTAACATTGTTTATCTCTTAAACAACACAAGTGGATTTATTAAAAACTATATAGGACTTAGCAGTAGTGGAATAACCTAAAAATATTCCTTCATCATGTTTAGGTTCCAACATATGTAAGTTATATTTTATATTTAAAATAAACAATTTTCAACCAAATACATTTAAGTATAAAAATTTTGGGGTTTTTCCTGTCAACAAATCATAATATGTTTTAATAATAAAATGTCTAATTAAAACTAGATTTATAGTAAAAAAGAAGTACTAACATCTTCTGCCCAAAAATGTTTTTTCTATTGAGTATTCACATAACATGGTTTTTGTTACCTCTTGGAGAATTCTATTTCATCTTTCAGGTACACCATTATGTTGAGGTGTTCTTGGTGTAGAAAAGTGTTTGAGTAATACCTTTCTTATTAAAAAAAACATTCAAAATTAGTATTTACATATTCTCCTCCATAATCACTTCATATAGTTATCAATCGTATGTTTTTATCATTTTTAACATTAGAAACAAAAGTTTTAGAGAAAAAAATCTTCTAATTTTTTAGTAAGAAAATATACCCATGTAAATATAGTGTAGTCATAAAATTAAAAAATACGTAATCATTTCCTATAAGATTTCTAGTTTTTATGGGACAATAAATATCCATGTGCACTAACTATAATGTATCGGTATTTAAAAACTCACTAACTTATTTAATGATTGACTTGTGTTGTTTTCCATACTTAAAATAGTCCCAAACATTAGAATAATGAAATATAATATTAGGTAGATCTTTAACAAGTTATTTCATAGAGAGTTTATATAATTTTTTAAAATTATAATGTCTAAGTGATCAATGAAATAACCAATATTGGTCTTCCATTTCACATAGATAAGGTATTTCTTGGCTCCTGTGGTCTTCTTAGTTTAAATTCTAGACATTCTTCATGCCTTTGTGAAAAGATAATGAATTCATCTTTAGAATTGTGAATTATGAATTTATCATTCCTAAAATCCATAAGTAAACCTTCATCCCATAATTTAATTATTCAAATGAAGTTATTCTTAAAACTATAAACAAATAAAATATTATAAATTAATATTTTACCCTGGAAAACAATATTACATATACTAACTATTCTTCCTTGAGAATTGTCTCTGTAGGTAACTTTTCCTCCTTTCATCTTGATAGTTTTTTTAAAGAAATTTCTATTTCCATTAATATTAATAGAAAATACATTCTCCATGTACCATATATTATTTTTTGTTTATTGTTTTCTATTCTTGAAACCAAAATAGTGATACCTTTTTAATCCAAAGTTGTTTGGATACAGAAATGTTGTAAGTTATTTTTTTTGGAATACACATTTTTTTTGGAAAGTGTGATTTGTGGAAACCCAAATACTTTTTATTATTTAGAGATCAATTCTTATTCAAATTACCACTACTTTTACACTAAATGATGAATAGGTATTTTTGAGGAATAAAATATTTATTTTTAAAAATAGGTTTTGAATAAGTGTAACATATTCTTTGAAAGTTACCATGATGTCGTATTTAGAAATACATTTTATTAAAATTTTCTTTTCCACATGTAAAATTAAATAATATTTTCTTCAAAGAAAAGATTTCAACTTTTATTGTGATGATCAAATTATTACCCTCATATGTACAGGTTTTATAATTGGTTTTCTCTTCCAAAATAGTTTTCATAAAAATTATATTATCAAAATATTTAAAAGGCTTGTTCTTTTAAAAAATTACATTCTCATGTTTTTTGGAAAAAATATCTATCTCAAGTGTTTTAAAATAAATATATTTAGAGAGATTTGATACTTATCCTATTAAAATATCAATATTAATATTTGTTTTTTTAGGTTTCCCTAAAACATTTAAATTTTCATTTTCTAAATTTATATCAAATCAGGAAACTTCTTCGTCGGAAGGTAAAGAATTATTATTCTCTGATGATGATGTTTCTTCATCAAAAGAATAATATTAATCAGGATAATTGTCACTCAAATAAATATTAATAAGTAATTCATAACTATGTTCCATGGCCATTAATCAATGATAAGAATTTTTGTAGTTGAGGAAAATATTCTTTTGATTTGAGATATCTCTATCAGAAGTGCCTTTAGAAGAATCACCTCCACTGGTACTCTAGGAGTCATTTAACTTCAAGGATTTCATTCCCTTGGATTTTTAGTATTTATTCATATTTGTATATTAATTTATTTCTTATCTGTCCTTTATTTTTATCAAAGGATAGTTAGGTCGAATCTGTCATGCTCTTTGACATTCATAGCATGTGACTTTAGAATTGTTCTTTTCCTTGTTACCTTTGTAAGTATTTTCATATCTATATTGGAAATCCTTGTTTACAATTTTTTTTTCATTCTTATATAATGGTTTTAATGATCATTCTATGACTTCTCAGTGTCACTGGAATCTGATAAGACTTTAACCTTTCCCATTATTGGATTAGTTTTCACAGGTGATTGATATTCGGAAGGATTTGATGTAGTGGTGAATCCTACACCACCATTCTTTTTCCACTTTTTCTCCATCTATCCTATGTATTTATTAATATTCAAATAAATTTTAAAATATATCATCAAGAGTAAGATTATTAATCTTTATAGACACATTAATTGTGGTCCTGTTGGATTCCCATTTGTTTGGCATATGTTTATGATCTTCTCAACTAAAACTTCTTGTTCTAAATTTTTCTCTCCCAAATCTTGAATACTATTAAAAATTATCATAATTCATTATTGAACCATAACTACAAGTTCGCCATAAAGAAATTTAAAGGATTAATATTCATCTCTTATCATTTCACTTCTAGTTTCAATAACTTTGTAAGTACCAAAGTGTGTCATCTATAATTTCATCCATATGTTATTTGAAGCCTCACATGAATAGATTTGAATGTAAATATTCCTGGTCATGGAACTTAATAAAGTATTGAATAACTTATAGTTTCACTGATATTAATGTTTGTCTTGGGATCTAATAGTTCTGACATCTTTCTTATGAATATTATAGTCACCAGTGAGCATAACAATGTTATCTACACCAGTATTTATGATATATGTCTTTATTAAATCTCTATATTATTAAAAATAATTTCCAAAAAAAGATATGTGGTATTATATGATTGAGATTCTAAATTTAACCGAAATTTATCTTTCCTTCCATCATAATGAAACAAAATCATTTTTCCACAAATATAGGTTAGTGTATTTATAAATATAGAAAAAAAATGTAACATGTAAAAGAAAAGACAAGACAAGTATACAAAGAATTACAAAACCTCCTCTGATACCAATTGTTGGATCAAAATGGATATTGGAGGGAGAATATGAAAGAGGGGTGGGGCTGAATTTTATGTTTAAAAAATTCTATTAAAACCCTTATGGAAGGTTCTTCGTTTGTTAAGACCTAAACTGAAACAATTTGAAATGCCTATTATAATAGAAAATAAAAAATTGGATCGTCTCTTGGTCTGATTATATTGTTATGATACCACATGTTATGAAACAATCATATTTATATTTAATACCAATATTATAGTATATTAAGTTTAAATGATTCTAGCATATAGCATTTAAAATCAATACTGAAAAGAATAAATTGTAACTGAAACAATTAAAATAAAAAATAATACTAATAGAAAGAAGAAATATAAGGATTATATTTATATTACAAGAAGTAGTGGGAAAATAAACGGTATTACCATTATTTTATCCCAAAGAATAGGGTATCCTTTAACCAAGGATAATAGTTATATCTTACCAACAACAGTAATCCCTGGATACAATGATCGGAACACCCTTCTCGCTATCCCTGAAAGCCATCAATTTTATAGGTAATCAGAACCTCTATCCTTTAAACACTTGAACTCCCCAATACAAATATCTTTCACACTGTCTACCTGTCCTCGGTATCCATCGATTATTATCACATTATTGGATGCACAATGAAAAACAAACAACCTATTGAAATAAAAAAACTAATAATGATTAGTTCATGTTTTTATTTTCCAGGATTTTACAGGAAGCAAGGGAGATGTCACACAGTCTCTCTCTAGAACTTTGAAGGAGAAAATGTTGTGATTTCTACTTAAAATGACCTCTTATTTATAGATCTCAGGTTTCAGTGATCATATTTTCTCTATAAGACATATTTCTCTAGAAAACTCAGAAGGACTTGGACACCTGGCATTGTAACGGTCAAATTGAAATAGAAAATAAAACATCATTTGGATTAGATTATAACTACCTCACGAAATTGTTTTGGTTAAAACAATATATATATATATATATATTAATGGAAATGGTAACATGAGTATGATTTTTGTATGACATGGGTTTTGAAAAAAAAAATGAAAACATGCATGTGATAAAAGTATAACACGAGTATGATTGATATCACTAGTTTGATGATAAGTAGGAGTAAGATTCTCAGTACGTATATAGGACATGGTTCCTATTATATGCCCTAATTTATATATATGATCTTATTGATTGTGGCAGTGATACCTTCCTCAAATACTGTAGGGGAGTCCATAAGGTCCACCTCTATTTCTTCTATATAAACATCGATTTAAGTAATATTATTACAAGTAGATAATATGAGTACATATATATCATTTATTAATTATGGGGAGTACTTGTTTGGATTGTGGAGTGATGATACATCATTATCATGATTGGGGCACCATAAAGATGCTAACTTTCTTCTTTTCAGTCAGTAAGGGAATAAAGAATCAACATCTTGAGGCATCAAATGTGAATTTTCACAACATGAAAATGGTGAAGGGGAGTTTTAATCTAAATTCTAGACTGAGGGTCTACTGGGGTAAAATTTTGGAAAAGGAGAACTCTAGATTAGGGAATTTCCACATATATAACTAATCACCACATTTGTGAAAAGACTACCACTTGAGGGTTGTGCAACAAATGGAATGATTATTAATATATAGACCATGCCCAATGAATATTGATAAAAATGATTAATCTTTGAAGATATACCTAAAACCTATACATATTTAATAGGCTATACATAATAAATACTATGAATTCCCTAGAGATATTTAGGTGAAGATCTAAAACTGCTGGTATTCGAAACAAATGTATCCCCCTCTACCACGAGTTTCTTTCTCTGTCATAAAAACACATCATGTAGTATTATGATTCACAAGATTCAAGGGGGGACTATCACAACATAACACTCCGACCATTTCATTAATGTATTACTTTATGCGTTGATTTTAGGATGATGGAACCGCTATACGGTTGTGATGCTAATGGTTTCCATGTAGAACATTATATATTGTGTCATACAAGATGTCCATGAAGTCAGAAGTAGAAACAAGGTCTCTCATATGGGATATGATTTTAATATTTCTTAGTGTATTTTATTTCTTTTTTCATTCTACTAAATGGTAATCTTGGAGGGGGTAAAATTATACTCATTATATTCCAAACATCAGAGTGCCTATACCAGGATAAGATTAATACATGATCAATTTTTGATCAAATATTTATAGATGTCAATTTTTTTAAGAATTATAAAAATATACAAGGGATTAATATGTCCCTAAATTGGATCCTCAAAATATTTCACTAACAAATATATAGTGTTATGGAATTATAAAATTCCAATTTCTTCTTGATTCACCTCAGCCGTGATCACTTCTGTCTCAAAATACTAGGGACTCTGGATTGGGTCCTCCAGAATATATTTGGATTCCTTTAAAAGTTAATGGTCATCTAGAATTTATAAATTTGTTGTTATAACAACAAACTATTTGATTATTTCTTAATTTTGTAATATAGATATATTATTTACAATATAAGGTTTATCCTTGTCACATGTCTTAGAGGATGATTCACTTGATGAAGATGAATCTACTAATTGGTCAAAGGTATAAGGTATATTTCTCTCAAATGGGTAGAGATAATATTTTTTACCCACTTTTCTTTGGTAATCATAAGTTTTCAAACCCTCCCACTGATCATCCAAAAAAATTGGGTTTGTTTAATTTTCATGTATTTGGATGTGTATCCATGATCTTATAGGGAATTCTAAATTTATCACCCGTAGGCTATATCCAAATATATTTATTTTATTAGGATGTGTCCAGAATAGTGAGATCAACCATAATTATGTCTCCCCAGATTACCTCAACTTATATATCCTCTATATCCATCTCCCCAAATAGGTATGTGAAACTCAGTTTTATATGGATATCCTCTATCAGAGATGTGATTTTATATACGAATGAATTTAACAACACCAAAAAGGGGATTTTCATCAAACTTGGATTCTTCTTAGAAGTTAATTTTTTATTCTCTAAATAATGAGGGTAAGTGATATATAAGATTCCATGCGTGTATGGGAGATGGATGATACTCTTCTTAATGTAACATATTTTTCGTCCGCCAGCTGCAGCTGTCTCCATGGGATGGGTTTGGTTAGATAACTTTGAATAATAGTGTAATATATTAGACCTCAATTATTTATAAAATGTGTTCATGTTCAATTGGAGGAGATTAATAAAACATCTTTCCTGCCATCTAGTCATCGAATATTCACTAATCTCTAGTTCAGAATTATTTATAGTTATGTCCCTCTTCTAATTAGATAGTGGACACATGAGTCACTTTATCTAATGAGTTTTGAAAAAATACCTATCTAATATTTTCCATTTTATAGAGGATGCCTTTGATGATTAATAATTCAATGATATTGTGGACCAGCCTCTGATGAAAATGGAAATAGAGAAGATAATCACATAGGATGAATTCATTTAGTCTTTTGGAACCTATTTATTATGCAAGGATTTGGTTCTGTTTCATCATTTCTTTTTTCATGAGTCATCTTTATCCTCATTTTTCCCAGTAAAGAAGTTGTTTTGTTATTCATATCACTATGTGGGTTGCATCAGGAAGTGTAGTTCTTACATGGTTATTTTTGTAGTCACTATCACTAGTCTATATGTAATTGTAGATGTTTCATCCTTACAAGATAATTTACCTAATTTGGGATGATTTTGTTAATTAATTCAAAGAAGAAAATCCTATATAAGTTTTATAGTGTCAAAAAACTTCAATAATCCACATGGATATTTTAACATGATCCAAGGTGTCTGTATTTATTCATATCAATTATTCACACAATGATCTAGTAGCTTCTCTTATGAGAATGTAGTTTTTATTGAGTAATAATTTCCTTTATAACAAGTGATAAATATGGAATCCCTATAATGTTCCCATTGTTTACTATTTTTGATATCAACGACCATTTTTTCTATAGAGTGGAAATAATATTGTAAATGAATATTTGCTTAATATCTCACTAGCCAATAATGCACCCTGATGTCATGATATTGTACTGGATATATGATGGCCTCACTAAAGATAGTTTTATGAAAAATCTTTTATTTTTGGTATATTGATGTTCATTTGGGCCTAGGATTGGTTTTTATCGAGTCATGTACTGTGCGAGATGATACTCCAGATCACATATTCCATCAATGGTTAGGAAAACATAATTCTGAAATTTTTGTGGAGGAGGAGTGGTATCCACTCATCTAGGGAATTCATTCCCTTCGAGATAAAGAATTACACATCTACTTTTCTTGGAGTCCAATCAATTTTGAGAGATACATGATGTTATAGAGTTCTGGGGGAAAATTTTATGGGGTCCCCCCCCCCCCGATTGTGAGTAGTTGATGAATCATGATGTGTTTATCCAAAACCCACTGGATGTTGTCTACCAGTTCACACTAGGACTAGGAGTCTATATTCTTATTTACAAATCATCAACTACACTCACATATCCTGTCCCATTTATCAATAATTTATATATTAGATTTGATATTAAGTTTAATATACTTAATATAAGTAAACATAAAAAAACAAATATTAAAAATATATTAAACCCGAAGGCCATTTAAGGTTTATATATTTAGAGAGTTTGAACACGTCATTTACTAATAAATAAAATAAAAAAATCAAATTAATTAATCTATATCTTGTTCTGAGAATGTTTAAATTTATTTCCAAAACA
The DNA here is from genome assembly GCA_963277665.1 of Viscum album. Lineage (NCBI taxonomy): Eukaryota > Viridiplantae > Streptophyta > Magnoliopsida > Santalales > Viscaceae > Viscum > Viscum album. The sequence goes on from OY728156.1 coordinate 47,311,023, forward strand.
TTATTTCCTTATAGACATATCATATTTTATATTTTTATTCATAAATTGAGTAATAAATAATATTAGAATGGGTGAGATGAAACACTCAATATGGAAAAAATATTAATGAATCAGTAAATGAATATTACTTGAATTAAAAATGATAAAGGAATAAATAATTAGAATAATTATATACTCAATTGAATCTAAGAGAATTCTTCATCTATGAAATAATGGAAAATATTGATAACTGTAATAATTATACATCACAATAAAATGAAATTATTAATTTTAGACATCTAAAACATGGTAAAAAGGATTTTTTTTTTCATTATTATACTGATATAAAGATAGGTATACACAAAAAAACCCAAGATTATCTCATGAGAGAAGTTAATTCATCGGTGAGCTATATAATTCCAGGAACTACCCGTCACAAGATTAGGTCCAATTCATTCACCTTTATTGAAAAAAAAAGAATATGAAATTTTAATTCATCCCTAATAATGTGTATATAATTTCAACATGTAAAAAATAATACTTTATTAGTCAATAAACATCAATAATTTCAACACCTCCCCATCGCAAAAATATATTATCTTTTTTTGAGAATATCCTTCAATATGAACTGCATAAACTATGATTTTCACTAGAGAATGAATAAAGAGTATATGGATAAGTAAATAATGGAATAATATGAACATGACTAATACAAAAAAGTAATTTGGATTGTTATAAAATGACATAACCAAAATTTAAAAAAGGGAATATAGAAGGATTTTGACATAGTTGAAAAAAATAATTTCAAAAGAATGCTTGAAGTATAACACCTAAGAAGGTATCAATAATTGGATTCTTTGAAACCATAATTTTTATCCCCTATAAGATAAATATAAATAATATTGTAGATCATTAAACATAAATCCAAATAAAGAGAATTATTGAGAATATAAAAATTAAAATGGGATTGGAAGAATAAAAGAGTCTTTACAAAACATTTTTAACATTGTGGTAGAAGAACATGTTAAAAGTCACTTCCAAAAGTATTATTCCAAAATAGAATTGGAAGATCTTTAGAAACCATTTTTTATAAAAATAATCTTAAGAAATATGGCCTTTAATAGGAAAAATTTTTATTTTGGAGAATTCAGGTGAAGAAGACAAAATATATAAAAGTGAAAAGAAAAAAAAACATTTTAATATTTACGGAATTTTTTTTTTCAGAAACTGCATTTTATAAAATTTAACTAAACATTTTATTAAAACATAATTTTAAAAATTGAAATATAAAACAACAAAAATTAAATATTTATGTTTTAATAAACCAATAATTGTAGAAAAAATAATAAGAAATTTAAGATACAAAAAGAACTTACATTTTCAGTATTGTATCAATCAATTACCAAAGTAAGAAAGAGATTAAATGGAATTAAAATTTCTAGTATAAGTAATCCTTTTATTTATTATGAGTATATGTGGTATTATTTAAAATATATATAAGGTAAATAGTGTGTAAAATATCAAACAAGTATCCTCGAAAGGAAAATTGAGACAAATAACCCTAATTACTTGAGTAGAAACAAAAACTTTAGAAAGATAGAGAAAAAAATTAATTTCAAATACCATGAATAAAATATCTTTAATGACTTAATATCTAAAATAGTAATAATATACACCACATAAATTACATTTGGTGAATAATAAAAAAAAATTCAAAAATAGATGAATTTTAGAAGAATACCATTACCTTGGTCTGGATACAAAAACCCAACATTTTCTTACATTAATATTACATCATTATAAAGATAATAATTTAATAGTTATACATTCAAGGATACAAAGGTTTAGTAACTTGGAAAAAAATATTATAGACAAATTATATATAATAAATCATAATCATTTACAAAATTATTCATCATTATCAACATATATTATCTATCATTTTCCATAGTACATGTAGTCACCTGAAAATATACAAATATGAATCGGGTGAGCTAAAAGACCAGTAATGAGAAGGATAACATAGTATAAATAAGATAAAAAAACCAATAGTACATTGGTTTTCATAGTAATAATATTCATGTTATAATCAAATAATCATCCTCAACATCATGAGGGTAAAATTTGATAATTGAATGGAGTGTGTCATATTCATAATAATGAGACTTGACTTCATAGTGGTCAAATAATAGATATAGTTATGAAGTAAGATTTCGTCATGTTTACGAATATCATATGTGCATAATCATATCATTAAAAATGTGAACAATGATAACATTATGTTAATGCATAATACACATAATCTCATGGGTTACATCATATTAACCACTATAATGGGGGACTATATATTTCTAGGATAACCAATCACATCATAATTTATCATAATCATTCATTCCATATAGAACCGATAATAATCATTGTTAAGAAATAACCCATGGAAATTAATCTGTTTTATAAGTGCTTCTTAAATAATAAGTTCATGTGTAAGCATTCGGGTTCCCTAAATGAATAAGGGAAAACATATTTGTCATAAAAATCGTATTATTGAGTTAATAAGAAACAACCTAATATGATTCATGGATATGTTTTGGAAAGAAATGTTTTTTTTGAAAAATATATACATTTGGGTTAAGAAAAAATATCTTATTGGAAAGGAAGAAAACATGTATATCCAATAAAATAAAATGTAATAATAGTGATATAATATTTACGTAATATTATGGAGATATCTATACTGAAAATGATGAAAATGATGGATTACACAAAGAAAAAATAGTTGAGCTCAAGAATATCCTAACATACAATCCTTTTTTATTTCGTTTCTTTTCAAGAACCAGAATAGAAAAAACATTACTTTATTAATAGATTTAAAAGGAAAGAAATTATGCTAATTTATTTCATTATTTATCATTTAAAATAATTGGTTAATATTTTTTAATTTTCTATTGGTGATGTTGAAGAAATTTGATATCACTTTTTCATTAAATTTTCCCATTTTACTTTGCTTTCTCAATTTTATTGAATGTAATTTATATATATCTATAATTATTTCAAGAAGCATGAAATACATATATTTATAAATTTCTATACAATAAAAATAATATTTTTTTATAAAAATACATATGGTTTGTTATTATTAATTAATTGATAACGTTCTCATTGGTGGTTAACCGACCGTTAATGGGACATTGTCAAAAGAGTTAGAATAAAATTTATCAAAATTTAATGTGTCATAAATATAATAATTATAGTATTTTAACACCATTAATGCAATAATAAAAGAGTAATTTATTATCCATTTAATATTTTGTGTTGAACATGGATTTGGAAAAGATGAATATAAGAGAATAATGATGGGGATAATTGAAGAGAATATTCCCTCTTATAAGTGTTTCATGTTCTCTATTACACAAAACTCCTTTTATGATAAGATTTGTATGGATCTTGAATGTCCCTAGGTATGATAATTGTCCAAAGAGATAGTATTTGGGTAGAGATTTGGGTTTGTAAAGTGAAGGATGAGTAGTTTTCCAGGGTAGAAAAATTGGTTATTTATATTTGAGGAGAGAGGTGTTTTTTAGAATAAAATATAATATAAAATAATATATCAAAATTAAACCATCTATTAGTGAGTTCATGAAAATATAAATAATTTATAAATATAATATAATGGTATTAGGAATTTAAACTACTTTATATTAATAATTCACTAAGATTATCAAGAAGGAAAGTGGAAAGGATGAAAATTATTATTATAAGGGGAAAATTTTGACTTTGGGATTTGGAGAATAATTTTTAGGCTAGGAAATTATGTTAATTCTATTTTAAGGAATAATTTATGAAATTAATTTTTATTGGATTATCCTCATGTTTTAGAAATTTCTAGGTAATTTTAAATAACAAATGATGTAATTTAAGATCCACCAATTACCTAAAAATTGTACTTTTTTTATTCACCTAAAAAATAATTTTTTTTTCAAAAATTACCAAAAAATAACCCTCTGAAAATTCCAATATTAAATTTATAAACATGAAAATAATTTATCAAAAATAATTTTCTATCACGTGTAATTTTTATTATTAATATGAAAAATTATGATTTTTATTAAATACTTTAAAATATAGTTTATTAAAAAAATATTTTCATTGAGTTTTTTAATCATTATATTAATTTTATGTTATATATATATATATATTTACTTAAATAAATTGAAATAAATACTATTAATATTAAATTTTATTATTTTGAATTCAAATTATTATTCAAATGTTCATGTTACTATTCCCAACAGTCATGTTACTGATACAAACAATCACATCAGTATTCCAACAGTCAAATTACTATTAAAATGACCACATTACCTCCAATATATAATAATTCATTCACTAATTTTTTCAACTCAATTTCTCTCAGGGATCTAAATTTCCATTTTTTTATAATGTTGATTAGTTTACTAATATTATTTTATTTTATATAGTGTTGATCTTGGTAGGGATGATTCGAGATGATCATTGTGATCCAAATTTTCTTATTGTAGTTTACCTTTATTATATTTTTGTATGAACATATATTAATTTCTGTTTTAATTGGATAATTAATTGACTAATGTAATGATTTTAATTAGTGAGTTCAAGTGTTTTTTCTTCTACATGTTCTATATGTATATTAAAAATATATAATATAAAATTAATACACATGTAATTCAAAAAAATATGATTTATAACTTATTGGTTTATTAAATTCATTATCCCATTAGAAATTTCATCTATAAAATTTAAAATCATATTATAGGTGGAGAATTTATTATGGTAAATTTGTTTCATTTTTTAATATAATTCCCACATTTACTCTTAAAAGTCATAGTTACACCTTAACACTTTGACCATGTGTGTTGTATTATTGCATAAAATATTTTCTCAATGGTCAAAGATCTTCCCGGAATTCTCTTTATATAAGAGGTAATCCTTTTATTGTACCACATATAGATTCAATACATGTGGTGGATCATGTATGTACTTCCTCATGAGAGATACATGGAACACATCATGCACTTGTGACATATTTTGTTTAATTATAAGATGATAATATACTACTCATATGTGATTAAAAATCTAAATGGGGATAAATTAATTACGTCTATGCTTCCCTTTTTTTCTGAACAACAATAATCTCTTCCGTGGTGATATTCAAAGGAAAACATTATCTTCAACTTCAAAATACATGTTCCTTCAATAGTTTCCTACATAATTCATTTGTTTAATTTGGGAAGTTTTTATATGTTGTTGTATGGATTGATCCATATCTGTCATCTATTTCACATGATGGGGTCCATTTAGCTTCTATTTTATAACATCATTCTAACAAGTAGAAGACATAAAACACTTCTCATTAAGATAATTATATATATATCCATTTTATTACATGAGTGGAAGATGTTTTTTAATGGGATATCTACTAATGGGAGATATTTATCCAATCCTCATTAAAATTACATTGAGAAAATTATCATCATATCCTCCACAGAATGAATGGTTCTTTATGATTGTCCATTAATTAGAGGGTTATTGTAAGTACTGAATATCAATTCAATACAAAAATAATGTTGAGGGATTCTCTATAATTTAGATGTGAATATGGGATCAAGATCATAGGTGATCTAAAGTGGTACTCTATTCTGCCTCACCACTTCCATTATATATATCATATAGTGTTCTCAGGCACTAAATATTATTAAATAGAAAATATGTGTGATGTTTTGGTGATTCAATCCTTCACAACCCCCATCACACTTGTTCTTAGGGACATATTCAAGAGAATAATGATAAATTACATAGTGATGTTCTCCTATTTAGAAATGAGTATAGGAAATGGTTACATCATCCCCATGGAATTTTATCACTCAGCATTAGCTTGCTAGCATACTAAGAACCTTTAGATATAATCAACTATATCTTTATCCATTTTATCCCACAATATATATTCTCAGACCTCATGGTACATCATGGTGCTTCCCTGATGATTGATAAATATTAGATATGTGTATTATCCAATAGCTCCTTCTTTAATTCATGTGATGAAGGAAAAAAAATAACAGTTCCAAACAGAATGACACCAAATTTGTTAATGTGGATCTCATGAAGCTTACCATCCTTTACTTTGTTCAACCTTTTTTTAAACTCCATATTTTCCCATTGTGCTTCCTTGATCATATCTCGGATAAATAATTGGGATGTTATTTTGTAATTTTTTAATTTATTTCCTTCTATTAAAATTTCCAGATACATAATATTCATAACCAAGGAGATAGGGTCTATCTCAATCTGCATCTAGTATAGATTAGTAGTTTCTTTTTCTAATAAGATCATCAGTTACCTTTTTCACCATTCATGGATGGAATTAAATAGAGTAATTTTAGACCTTTATTAGCTCCAACTATCTTCTTTTATCCACGTTGAGATACTTCTTTGTGAATTAATACTTTAGAATACTTTGATTGGAATATATGTCAGTCATCTCCCCATATAAGAATTTCCACAACACCAACACGAAGAATATCGAATCTTCTAAATTCAAATACTTTTTTGTGTAGTTCTACTCATGGATATTTATATATCTTGAAGTTTCTAAAATAAAATTTCCATTCTTAATGGGTAAACAAACCAAGAATTTCTTCAAATCATCTCTATATATCCCAAAACCATCTCCACATTCTAGTAGTTTATGCATAGAAAAAATGATTACCTGATTCCTAGGCTTCTTAAATAATTCATTACATTATTCTATGAAGACAAAATTTAACCCTATATTATTTATTTTACTTAGTGGGCTAAAATTCATGAAAAAATTTCTCATGAATCATTAGTAGTGCCTTCATAATCCATGAAAAATACTGACTTCCATGAAAATTTAGGGTATTGTGAATTCCTAAGTTTATTTTTTATTTTAGGGTTTTATAAAATTTTACTCACTTGTGATCATTTTCCATAATAACATAAAATACTATATTCAAAATTCACACTTACTGAACATATCATTCATTTATTTTTTTAATGTTTCTTCACTGTCCTTAGATGATCATCGTATTACTCCTTTATCTTGGAGTTAATTATAATAACCTTAATGAAGACTAAAAAAATTGAGTTAGTCTATAAATACTCTATACATAAAATATAGAAATATCATAGGAAAATTTCTAAGATTGATGGGAATCACTATGAACTCATAGTGCTCATACAATGTATGAAAATATTTCTTCTGAATATGTTATTTCTTCTACTTCAACAAATGATGCCTAGAATTAAGATCCAACTTTTTGGGGTAATGATATCATCATAGTTGACTGAAAAAGTAATAAATCCTTGGTAAGGGATACCTTTTCTTTATTATGATCCTGTTGATATCTCAGTAATCAAAACAGAACTACATTGATCCATAATTTTTTTTTGATAAATAGAAATGGTGCACACCAAGTTGATGCACTTGGGTATATGGACCCTTTTACAAAAGATCTTACAACTGATTCCTTAACTCCATAAGTATAATTTGGGATATCCTATATGGGAATTAGGATATGATATTGGATCTGTATATAATCTATATTAATAAATCTTCCTCCATTTACAGTGGAAGACTAGAAAACTATTTGGTAAATGAATAAGTGTATTCCTTAACAATGGAAATTTCAAAATGGTCCATTATTTCCATTTAATCAACCATTTGGGCATGGTATAAAACATAATTGGGTATCAACACCCACACAATTAAGGGATTTTTAGAAGTAGATTCATGATCTATATTATATTTTTAAAGGATCATGGGATGGTTCAGAATATGTGGTGAGATTTACTTTTCCCAAAATTTTTTGTGTGATCGATATAACAAAATCTAATGCATGAATATTAGATATTTTAACTCTATTAATGCAAGGATTGTGTGATTTGATGGGAGAATATTTATATATTCACTAATAGGTTAATATTCCAACACATGGGCTTCAATGACCAGAACCATTGGTGTTTTTACAGATATATATTTCAAGGTATCCTGGTCTCAATTCAATAGTACTAGAAAAAATGAAGGATATAATGGAATATGTATACCCAAAATAAAATAATATTTCATCCATTCATGATTGAATAAACATTTTACCCTATAATAAATCATTTTTAAACACCACTTCTATAGTAATGATGAGATAATATTCACTTTTCTCTTTTGGGAATTGTGGTTGATGATGCTGATTTTCCTAAAGGACCCCTCGTTTAGAGCACTAGATTTCATAGTTCCCTTTCTCCCTAAAATTGAATAATTTTACCATGGGTGGTGTATTAGGATGTTCCCTCATTTCATCCATCATATTTTACAACTTCTTCATGTATCTTCAACATCCATGATTTAGTTTTCCTTCTCTCACATACCTAAAGCATTTACCAGATCATTTAATGAAATTCCCATGATGATTCTTCCCACATTTCTGACATGTGGGATTTCAGATCCTCTATAATCCTTTTTTAATTAACACACTATATTGAAACTCAATTGTTCTATTTCTATTCCCACATCCAAAGGATCACTATTTGAACTAAGTATCTACATTGAGAGAATTTCAAACAACTTCTTCATAACTCATAAAGACTCAGATAGATATAACCATTTAAATGTGTGGTTTCAATCCACTAAAAATATATCAAGTGATGAGCATGGATTCTTGGCTTGGTCTCTCTACGACCTAGCTTTCAATACATTTATGAATGTGATCAGAACATAGATCCCAATGTTGTTAAAATACTTTTTCACATGTCTAGATACGAGTATGTATTCTGAAGTCGATTTATTGGCATCCTTAGATTCTTTGGGACATTACTTCAACGATTGGAAATCCTTTTAGGCTGCACTGACATACTAATAGTCATACTTTTTGTCATTATAGTTGAATCATTGTTGAATTTGATATGGTTTTATCCATGGAAGAGGATGTAGTACTAACTATTCAAAATGATACCATCACTTTGGGTATATTTTATGAAAGGAAAACCCATATTCTACCTCAACTGTCACTTCCTTGGGCATGTGGCTTCAGACTGTAACAGGTATAAAATATGTCATTTCTGTAACATTTTAGGACATAATGAGGAAAGATATAGAAAAATGGTAAAGCCAAAATCTTCAACTAAATCATGTTTTTTTAACCTTAAGGAACCTCAATATAACCCTCCTGCTAGTCCTGATCCGATTGTAGATTCTGGTGATGTGGAAACAACACCTATTGTTTTGGATGATAGTCCTATGGTGGAAAATGTGAAAAATGATCTTGATAAAGACAATTCCCCCTATGATGAATCTTTTCTCAATGGTGATAATTATGTTTGATTAAATCAGAGTGATGTTGATGGCCTCTAAGGGAACAATCCTTTAGAGCATAATCTGGTGAATGCATTGCCTCCTAGCAGTTCCATTGTGATAGAATCTGCATCATTGGAGTAGATTATAATCATTGAATCTCTTATTCATGATTCAATGCATGATCCTCCCTCGGTCACTACTCTACCTGACCCTGCTGATTATGCTGGTGTAGTGGATGATGCAGTACTTTCTGACCCCTAGGGGAATTCTTGCAGACTCAAAAAATAAAGACTGTTAAATATATTTTTCTTACTAGTCTCTTTTTTGTTTTGGTTGATTCAGTTAACATATTCTCCATGCTTAGTACTGAGGAACATATTGGGGATGATGATGCCTCTGCATTTTTTTGATCATTACCAAGGTAAATTTGTTGATCTTAAAAATATTATCTCTGATTAAGACATTACTCAAAGAAATTATGGGCTGAGATCTAGGATTAGATCAAAAAAATGAAGTTCCTCTTTGGGAACTGTCAAGGGACTGGGAACACTCCCACGGTCAGATCCCTTAGACATTTTATTATGACAAATAGACCTATTTTAGTTGGAATTATAGAACCACGAATGAAATTTGAAAAATGGAACTCCTTTAAGTGGGACTCTATGGGTTACTCCTTCATTGCAAACAATAATTTTGGGTCGAGTAATGAATCATTGTGGGTTTTAAAGCATATAAATGTTAATATTAGATACATTTTGGCTAATTTACAGTCATTCACTATTGTGTATAGTCTTGGTAATGATTCTCTTTTTGTGACATTTTCTTCCTCTAACATTTACATAACATGAAGAGCACTATGGAGGAATTTAGTTGATATCTCTGAGAATATGGAAACTAGTTGGATTATTCTTTGTGAGAATAATACTTTCCTAAACCCGAGAAAAAAACTGGTGAGAATTACTATCATATCTCAACCTTTGACCTGTCATCTTGCATTGATAAATGTGGTCTTTATGAGGTACATGTTTCTGGTGGGGATTTTACTTGAAGCATATACACTATTCATGGGAACCAATAAAGTAAATTGGACAGATGCTTTGTGCAAGTGGATTAGAGGAATGGGGTGATTGATTTGTCTTAGATAACTCTACCAATATTTCATTCTGATCATAATCCTATACTCTTGGATGTTTTTTTCAATATATTAAGGTCATCTCCTCTCTCTTTTGTGTTTAATAATGCTTGGATTGTTATACCGAGATGCAGATAAAATGTGTTAAATTCTTGGGAAACCGTTTTTTAGGTATCACCTCTCATGTATTATGTTGTATGTTAATGTTAGTTAAGGAAAGTCGAAACTAGCAGAGTAAAGAGTCATTTTCCTCTCAAGATAATGAAATTAGGGAGGATGAAAATGCATTATTAAATTGTCAACAAGAAAATATACACTAGGATATACCTCCTCTAGAGGAAATATAGACTTCTTCAAATCTGGACATACTTTTGACAAAAAAAATGAAACCTGGTTCAGAACCAATTTAACCATTGATGGTTGATATAAGTACGTAGGAATTCAAATATTTTTCATTCTATGAATAGGGAAAAAATATCCATGAGATGTCTTGATGTGATTACTATTTATGGAAGCTTATTCTTATCTGGGAATGACATATCAAATGTTGTGACCCATTATTTTTGGAAGCTGTATTCAGATTCTAGAAATGATATCTCTGATAATGTTATTAGGTGTTTTGATTCCTCTAATGGGGAGGATAAAAACAATAGGCTTGCTGATATACCTATTGCAAAATAAATACATGATGTTTATTCTCTTTGGATATTGATAGTGTGGTAGGTCCTGATGGATTTACCAATTGGTTCATCATGTTTTATTAGGATATAATTCATCTTGATGTTGCAAATTCTATGAATGAATTTTTTACATCATCTTATATGTACTTTAGAATAATTTTGTTGATTTAATTACTATGAAAGAGGATACTCTTGATATTAAGGTCTTTCGACCAGTTGTAATAGGGAATACAATGCCAAAGATAATTTGTAAGATTTTATCTCAAAGATTAGGTGACATTGCTAAGGACCTCATCTCATTTTATAAATTTGGATTTGTTTAAGGGGGAAATATAAAAAACTGTCTTAACACTACCTCTGAATGTGTTAATTCTATGAAGAGAAAGGTAAATAATGGAAATATGGCAGTGAAGATTGATATTTCAAATCTATTGACACCATCAGATGAAGTTTTCTATTTATTATTTTCAAAATTCATGGGTTCTCCCATAAATTCAATAGGGTGATAGGTTCCATTTTAGAGTGTCATAGGCTCTCAATTATGGTTAATGGCTCCCCCGGGGGATCTTTCAGTGCTCTAGAGGATTAAGACAAGGTGATCCTCTTTCTGTTGTGATCTTTTCCATTGCAGAGGATTATTTGAGTTGGTGTCTTACTAATATGGCTAACTTTGGGTTGTATCAGAGGATGAGAGTAGGGAGGGATTTATTTTACTCATCTCACTTATTCAATTTTGATGACATCTTTCTCTTGGGGAGATAAAATAAAGGCAACAACTCTTATATTAAGGATATCTTCTCACACTATGAAGAGGTTCCAGGTCAGGTTATTAGTTGGGGAGAATTTTCTATCATCTTTGGTGGAGGAATTGTAACCTTAAGGAAAAATAGAATTGCTCATAAGCTATCAGTTTGAAGAAGATATATACCCCTTACTTCCCTTGGGGTACCACTTTTTTGGTGAAGAGTTAAGAGATTTCATCAGGATAACATTACTCTAAGGATTCAAAATCAGCATGCAAGAAGGAACGGGAAAAGTCTGTCCCAAGAAAAGAGAATGTATTTGGTCAACTCAGTGAAAGATTCAATATTTGTGTACTGTTTCTCTTTATATATATGTCCCAGAGATCTTATCAAGGATTGAAATGTTAAAATTAGAAGCTTCATATGGACTGTGTCAATCCATGAAAGGAATCTTATTACTATATCCTGGAGAGAATGCATCAAACAAGTTTATATGGGTGATTTGGGAATCAAATATATAAGGATTTCAATGATATTCGGATAAAAAAAATTTGGAAGCTCATATCCATTCCAGATCAGTCTCTGGATTTTCTTGCAAACTGATTTGTTGGGAACCTTCATGCAGGGTACTCCAATTATATCAGCTCAAATATATGGCCTACTTTCAAAAAGGCATATGTTGACCCCATGGTCTGTTCAAAATGGGTGGTGTGTAAACAGTCACATTTGAACTATTGGACTACACCTTGGATTTCTCGGCCCATTAGTGATGATATTTTCATCCCATCCTACCCGAAAAATGGTACCATTTTTGAGTTTTATAAGAATAAAAATCTCAATGGGATTTTATCTACTAGTATTTATCAAGAAATATCAAGATACTGCTTCAATTAATGTGATATGTTGGTCTATATTCCCAATCTTCATGGAAATTTTACCACAAGGGAGTTCTATAACATCCTATGTGGTGCCTCACTAAACCCTCCATGTTGGGTCACTAATTTATAAATAAATTTCATTCCCCCTACACACTCGATATAAATATGAAAAATCTATAAGTAGAAGCTTCCACTAGATGTTCACTTGCAGTGCACTGGGCTCCATCTGGCTTCAGCTGGTCTGTTCGGTTTAGAGGCCGATGAATCTCTTTCATATATTTTGGTATCTTGTAATTTATTTTGTATATTATGGTAATATGTGCAAGAGATTATCTTTTGGTCCCTTCAAAACTAATCTGTTGATGGGATATTATAGTCCATATGTGAGAATGAATGTAGTGAACAGGTCCGGTCACTCCTTCTTGCTTCCTCTTCCAATGTTATCTATTTCAAATGGAAGTTAATAAATGACTTATTATTCAGTAATTTTGAGCCATAATATTGTACTGGGGTTCTATTCTTATATTTTTTTAATTCAAAATGCTCATAACATTCAGACTGGGGCCATGAAAAATGATGTTTCTGATATGGTTTTGTTGATATCGCTTGGTTTCAATTGATGGATGATCAAAAGCCAATGATGATGTAGTATGTCAGGTAGATACCACCCATCTCTTGATAGCTAAAGGTCAGCATTGATGGAGCAACTTTTGGATCACCAGGTCCTCCTGGATGTGGTGGTGTTTATTGTACTTATCGAGGCTTTGGGAAATGATGTTTTATTCATTATATTAGGAATGGATATGAAATCAAAGTGGAGATATGAGCAATGATAAAATCTATTAGGTATGTCTTTCATGATGGTTTTCATGACCTGTGAATTTAGTCAGATTCATCTGTTACAGTCCAGATTCTCAAATATCGATTAAGGAATGTGCCATGGAAGATGTTATCAGCTTGGAGTGATTTCCTTCGACTTATGGAATTGATATAACTTGAAGTCACACATGTATAAAAGTAGGCCAATCATGTTGCAGATGTACTTTCGAAGATAGATATTTGGTACGTCATCTCTAGTTGGTCTTTTGTACTACCTGAGTATTATATTTTCCTTTCTCAAGCTGATTATGATAGGGTAATCTATACTTGTCCTTGTAGAGTAATTTTTTGATACCTTTTTGGGTAATTTAACAATTTTTATATATTTTAATGGGACTAGGGTTTCATGACTCCAAATGTTCTGAGTATAACAATCATAGTCTTTAAATAACCCATAGAATGAAATAGGTTAGATTACGATTTCATAAATCATACTTTCATGGATAAATATTATGGTTCCCAAATACATAAGGGGAAACATATTTGGAATAACTATCAACATTCTTGAGCATAGAAGAAACAACTCAAGTTGATTCAAAGATGTGTCGAAGAATAGTGAAATAATATTAAAGTAATATTAAGGAAATATTTATATTGAAAATGATAAGAAGGATGTATGGACCAATAAAAAAGGAGTTGTGATTGAGAATAACTTTACATTAAATCTGGTTGTATTTATTCACTTTTTTCACCTCCTAAATAATAAAAATAGGTATATCAAAACATTGAAATAGAAGTGAATTATGTTAACTAATTTCAATATTCATCACATTAAACAATTTTTTATTTTTCTAAATTTTCATTTTTTCCATTAGAGTGTAACGATATCATGTTTTCATTAATAAATTTCCTTTTTTACATCAATTTCTCAATTCTGTTAAAGATCATTTATTAATAAGTATATCTAATTAGAGAAGATTAAAATAATTATATATATTCATTTATATACCATAAATAATTTATTATAATAATCTATATGGTTTGTGACAAAAAATTAAATTACAACACCTTTGATTTTGGATAACCAATTCTTAATAGAACATTGTCAAAAGAGTGATAATTTGAAGTATATAAATTTATTATTTCACAAATATAAAACATAAATTAGGTTAACCTAAATAATTAAATTTTAAATTAATATTTAATTATCCTTATATGTTATTCTGTTGAAAGGGGTGGAGGAATGACGAAAGATGAGTCAAGAATGAGAGGGAGAATTGATAAGAATATATACTCTTCTTGGTATTTATTCTTCTCTACATCACTAAAATCATTTGATGATTGGATTTGGATGGATGTAGAATATACCTAGGTATGATAAGAGGAATAAGAAAGAGGAATTTTTTAGAGATTTTTTTTTCTTGGTTTTGTTCATTTTTGGAATGATTCTAACCTATTGGGGTGATCCAAATTTTCTTGTTGTTTTTTTATTTTCTATAAATTCCCCATGTAATATTTTTCAAATTAATGTATTTATTCATTTTCTAATTTAAGGATATTCATTAATTTAGTTATGTTTTTTACTTATGTGATTAATTTGTATAATTATTTTACAATATAATATAACATACAATTATTCAAGAAAAGAATACCATTTATAAACTCAAGGTTGTTACACCTGATTTGTTCTAAACATGCAAAAAATTAATTTAATAATTAAATCATATTTATTAAATATACACTAAAGAAAAATATTCATATCTATAGCCATTTACTTAATTCATTTATAATAGTTATACACAAAATCACACACATATATATATTAGTTAGTTTTTACCTATTTTCAATATCGTTTATTTATGATTCAGATTGTTTAAACTAGTCTCATATCTGGAATGTCATTTATCATTATTATTACAAATTATTTAGTTCATATATCACTTTAGGGTTTATAATAGATGTTTCATGATATTTTATAATGATACAATTTTATTTCATTGGAGTCCTTATTAAGATCCTTGAAAATGAAATTGATGATAATCTTGATTCGGTGACATTTAGTAAATGAAAAGTGTTTTCATAATTAACAAGATTAATGTTAATTTTATAATTTAAAAAATATTAATTCATTTTCTTTATCAAAATTATATTAGAAAATATGCTTCTATAATTATCCATGATTATTATTGTTCATGTATGTGGTTTAGTAGACCCTAACAAGAATATACTTTGATTAATTGATGATCATTCAGTAATTTAGTTGTAAAATTATTATAAATAAAAGAATAATGATATTATTTAGGGTTAAGTTAATATATATATATATATTTAATTATAAATATTTATATGAATAATATAGTTTATATAATTTCATAACAATGATAAAAGAGACTATTTTCCTCTTAGTTTTGTTATTTAAGATGGTTTATTTTATATGGATAGAATAGTTTTCATATCATTAAGAGATTGATCAAATTTTCATTCCATAACCTTTATATTTATATAAAAATAATATATATCTGTTAAAATAATTATCAATTCCTTACATGAATGGAATTAATTAATGATGAAATGCATCATTCCATGGAGGTAGTTTTCCCCTTGTATGCATGGATAATTATTCCATTTTTATAAAATGAGAGAAAAGAGTGTTATGTTTTAAAATTTAAATATATTAAATAAGATTTAAATACCATTATTATATATTGACTTCTCTTTTTTAAAATTTCAGGATTAGAAATGAAATATATTATATTAGATCTGTAGTGGAGGTGGTAGTCAGCACAAAAACACGATTTTCATTTTCATTTATCTTTGGGAAAGTGGAAAGGTAGTTAATGATTCACTACTAACAATATTTACTTTAATAGTGATAGTAAAAGGGTTATATTAGTAATTTAGAATCACTAATAATGCGAGATATGTTAAAGGGTCAAATTTAACAATGCTAAAAAAAGCGATGTAAAAAATCACCCATTAATAGGCTTAAAAAGAGCTGATAAAGGGGGAATTTATTTGCACTTTTATTTTTACACAGATAATGGGGGTATTTAAAAGATCTTTTTTAGTGCTATTAAAGGGCACAATTATTAGTTATTTTTATCACTGTTAAAGGCCCCTTTTAACAATACAGATAAAGGCCCCACGGATAAAGTGGGATAATTGTTTTTATTCAAACCTCTTCCCACCCCAAATTTTATTAGTTCTTCCCTACCCCTTTATCAGAACGTCCCACCACCATTATCAATACATTTGATAATTCCACCATCTAGCATACACCCATGAACCTAGCTGGTTTCAATCCAGGGACATCGTTCTTATATTCTAGAACATTTCCCATAACCCTATGTTATTTCTCTTCCATTTTACAATATATATATACATTGTTACATTTTTTAATCAATATATATATATGTGTGTGTAAGTGTTTATATGTATCTTAATATATGTATTATTTAAATACATATATAAATTTTTTCTTTTGTGTCTGGGTATGTGTGAATATAAAATAAAATTTTATAAGTTGTTATGTATTTTCTTATAAATAATATTACATTATTAAGAATGATAAAAATTCAAAACCATAATATCAATATGAATGAAATACCTTGAAATAAATTCAGTCCCCACTAAAATAATACAATAATTCCCCCTTAAATGAATAAGAAATTCCATCAAATGAACTGAAAATTGGGTACCCTGATAAAAATCATTGTTTGGGAGGCCTTTTGGGACTCTTCTTGCCTTAAAAAATAGTCACAGGGGTCCCCCCATGATTCAACATAGTTTAGAGGTCATCTAAGCCTTCTATTTTATATGTGGTAGAGCCCAAATGAATACCATGACCATAATTTTTTTGTCATTTGAAGTTCGAGTTATGTTTTCAACTTATTTTAGATATTTTATTGATTTTTTGATTTTTTTTATCTTCAAATTGTCATGATATTACTATTACATGATAATAATTTAAAAATTATTAATTAAAAATTTATTATTAATTATTTTTTAATCCATTTTCACTAAATATCATATATATTAAGTGTAATTGCCTGTAAAGTTTTATCTAAAACATATTAATAAAGTATATAATAAATATATATAAAGATAAATATATTTATATATTTATAAATTTATATATTATTTCGAATGATTTTTTAATATACTCTTTATTAGAGATATTACAAAAGTTTTGATAAAGGGTGGGGTGTTCTTTATTATCACATCAAAAAAATCACTTATAAAACCCCCATTTTACGGTGCTTTTTTACGAGAACTAAAAAAGGCTCCCTTTATTAGCACATTTTACTAGCTTTCATAAAGGGCCCCCTTTATCAGTGATTTTTAAATAGCCTAGATAAATGGTGCCTTTATCATCACTTTTTTACAATCAATAATAATGACCCCTCAAACATCACTTTTTACTATGTTAAAGACCCCCTTAAACAGTGCTAAAAAGTGATCTTAAAGACCCCCTTTAACGATTATTTTTTACCACTAATAAATGGGGTATTTTTCTATGCTTTTAGCTAGTGCTATTAAATCCATAATGATGGATAAACCAAGATTTTTAGTAGGGATATTATCATAATTATAATAACATATCAGTATATTAATGATAATTTTTTAATAATTTTTATATAGTTTAATATAATTTTATGAAGAAGATGTTCACATAAATAAATAGAAATGATAAAGGAGATTTTAGAAATTTACACCTATGTTTATGAATATTTTCCTATGAAATAGGGTAATTCCTTTAGTCAGTGATGTTTAAATAAGAAATGAACCTCTAGAATATGGATAGGAAGCTTAAATAGG
Source organism: Viscum album (assembly GCA_963277665.1). Classification (NCBI taxonomy): domain Eukaryota; kingdom Viridiplantae; phylum Streptophyta; class Magnoliopsida; order Santalales; family Viscaceae; genus Viscum; species Viscum album. Next base: position 47,329,415 of record OY728156.1, read on the forward strand.
GGTTTTGCGTTATTTTGTTCTTTACTAAGTCAGTTGTAGTGTGATGGGATGTGAGGAGAAGAGAGACCCTTTTATTAGTGAATAGGGATGGAATTTTTTAATTCCCCACAAGTATCTAATATTGGGAAGTAACTCTCAAGGAAAGTGGAAATAAAATTGAGATATAATAGACTAAGAAAGACATAAGGTAAATTGAGAATTAAAGAAACATTACGACAAATTTTTTAAACAAGTTTGATTATATCTACTCTTAGATTTGTACCTTTACTATTTTAGCTTTTACAGCAGTAATTAGTCTTTATCTGTGGTAACTTATCTTTATGAATAACAATAAATTGGTCATTCAGAGATAGTTTAGACCTAATAAATAAAATTTTAAATCCATTATATTTTATTGAATTTCAATAATTTAATTAATTTAATTTTCAGATAATAATTATATAATCTATTAAAAATATTTTATAGAATAATCAACTTATGTTATAAAATAAATTACTTATCATTGTATCTAGAGCATAATATTTCTGAAATTATGTTGATAATTATAAAATTTATATTTTTTTACGAAAATGGTTTCACAAAATTTTTTTCATAATTACATGCAAAGAATTTCGTGAAATCATAATATTTTTTTAAATTCATATATTCTGGAATTCACATAAAAATATAAATTTTCAGAAAAAAACAAAACTTAACCTTAATAAAATATTAATATATTTAATCAAAAAATTATGTTCAATTTTCCATTCACACTAACTTAACTACTAGGTTTTCATAGTCATACTTTAATGTTTATATTTTATCTAAATATATCGTTGTTTTTTTTATGTTTTATGTTTCTTGTCGAGATATATATCAAAAACATTGAATTTATTACAGGTAAAAATATATTTAATTATCAGGGTGTTACATGATATGTGGAAATTATCTACCATAATATAGGGTAATCCTCAATTTCAAAAATTTCAAAATTTAAATGGGCCTATTGTTTGGCTATAGAGTCCACCAGATTCATGGAATAATTTTTTGTGGGTAATTTATCACTCTATTAATGAGTTAGATGAGATGTATTTACTTATTCATGAAAGAAATATCAATGGGGAATGTTTCCCCTGAGTTACTCTTCATTGATCAATTTGAGAAAAAATATCTTAGCCTCTTACAATGCCCCATTCTCTTCCATGGAGATAACCTCAGTCTATCTTGGGGGAAATTAAGATACATCCATTCCATTTCCTTTATCATTAGAAAAATGGAATTTAGTAGTTTGAAAATTCTCTTTTATACGTTCCTTGTTTTTTATTTTCTTTATGTTTTCAGTTTTTACACATTGATACTATGTTTCAGTACAACACATATCTCATGGAACATTATCCCAATTCAGTTCCTTGGTTTCCATGTATCTATATTTGTCAATTGATGTATTTATAGTGACAATATTCCCTAAGTAATATCATATTTGAGAATCAATTCATCATTATCTAGGAAATAGAGTGACTATTTTTCTTTTATCCACTTCTATGGGTATATCAAAGTCTTTTATATGATCAATTTTATTAATGGGAAACTCTGAATTGATACCTATATGAGGATTAGTATTCTTTATCAGATGTTGCAATGATTTTTATCTTTTTGGAGTGATATTGTTGGATTATTTGACATTCCTAACCTATATTATATATAAAGATAGGTGTTTGTATTGTTGAAGAAAGAATGACTAGGGCACTGATTATTGTAAATCAATTACCATCCTGAAAAAAAACAAATTTTCTTGACGGATATAATAATAATTCCACTACAACTAAATATTTCAACTCATTTGAAGCAACAACTAATGCTTATTTAACATACCCGTTGTTTTGTAATTTCAATAGTGAAGCCTATGAAAAAAATTACTCCATCCCTCTAGGATCGAGTTTTCTTGTAGCCACCACTGATATAATGTAAATTCATTGAGTATTTGAAGACTGAAGGGGTGGTGGTCATGGTAAAAATTTCCATATCTCTTTAAGAATGGTTTTCTCTAGGATAACATCCATGGGGGTTTCCAATGCGATTTTCCTAATTTGGAACATTTTCTCCTAAGCATGAATTAGGTATAATAGATTCTAATATGGTAAGATACATGAAACATTGACTTTTCCATTGGAAGAGGGATCTATTATTATCATTTGATATGATTTATCAACATTTATAGAGGGCCGATTCATGATCGTACCAATAAACCACTCTCTTTGGTTTGTTTATTTTGTGCCATAATGATGGAAGGGTTTTGTTATATTGACCAACTAGGACACACAATTCTTGGACATGTGATCTCTCTTATAATAATGACATTACAGGATGTCATTTTTTGAGGACTCGAATGACCTAAAAATGAAGTGAAGTGAGATTATATATATTCAACATAACCTTGTATATGTATTTGTGGTGAGGAGTCCTCAATTTGTTTCACAAATTCTACTAGAATGTGGATATAATCATGTCGTAACCTCACACTATGCTTTCAGACTAAAATTTCTATGATTTGGAAAAAAATAATAAGTTTTTTCATATTTAAAATCTTTTCCACCACCTTGATATGGTCATAATATCCCTAATAATATATTTTAGACATTATCTTGTGAAGATTCACCCACAAGTTCTAATGTAAATAATGAATTTATTGATTTTTTAACACATCTGGAATGTTATCATGGGGAGTTTCAATGGTCCTGCGAAAAGGTGGGAGATTTCTCATAACTAACTCCTTAGATATATCCATACTAGCCTATCCTTATTGGAGGAAAATTCCTTTAATTTCCCAAACAATATTTGTTTCTCTTCTGAGGACAGCGACTCCTGACTTGTAGGGGGTAGTGATCGTTGTAGTAGTCCTGAGTTATCTACTGATCGAGTTGAGGTGTAGTTGGAAGTTGAAGTGGCATAATATGTAATGAACCTTGATTTTTCAATAACCACACTATAATAAATTTAACTTATAAGTTGATTATTTCCTTTCCTAGGTGATATATCACCAATGGTAGGTTGTCTGTAATGAATTTATAGTGTAGGGTCTTCATATCCTATCTCTATGATACTGTAGGGAGGACCTCCATGGTAAGTATAAAATTTTGATTTATATGAAGTTTAATATGGTTAATTGGGTTACAATGGACATGTGCTATATTTCCTCAGAGATTCTGAAATTTTGTAGGGTATTATTATGATCATCATGATATGATATCATCACAATATAGTAAACCATTATTTATGGTTGACTAGGAATGTGAGCCTACTACATGGCCGCCTCCAAAGTTTGAAAATAATTTTCTTACCAAATTTTACAGATACACTCCCACTATTATAAATATTTTAGGATACCTTGAAAGGATTCATAACTATTTGTTGGAATATGAGTCTACCATTGGTTGTCTCTGGGATACGTCAGTCATCCTTCCATGAAACTAAGATACGTTCTTGATTCGGATGATCATTACTTATGTGGATATGATAAAAGTCCAATGAATTGGAGAAGGGATATATTAATTATCTTATTTTTTATATAAGTGATAATGATATAGTATTACATTAGTATGAGTAGGTACATGTCCCTTTGTACTATAAACCTCTAAAATATACTGATGTGTACCATCAGACCAAGCATGAATGCATAATTTTCTTTCAGTTTATATTAGGCTACATTGAAATTATTTAAGGGGAATATGAACATGTCTGAGTTATTGGGAAGGAATATGTGCCTTTTCAATAAAAATATGTGCCTTAATAGGGTCTTCTATATAAATATACACCTAACCATATTTGATTTCTAGAATATTATGATACACCCTAGTTGGAGAGAGAATATGATTCCAACCCCTAACCAACCTCTTTATCAAAATATTATGATAGTCCCCCTAAGAAGGATAAATAATATTTTATTATTTTAGATAAGCTATATTATCAGGAAAATATACTTCCACAATGATTTGAATAAGGATTTGTTCATGTTCATGTTTTATATATTGAAAATAAATAAAAAAATCCTCTACCATTATTAGGATATATTGGAAGTTGAGAAGGATTTGTCTAGGGATATTAGCCTTCATGTTTCATTTTTCGAACATACATTAAAATAATCCCATATTTGATGTGGTAATATGATCCCACTCCCATCCCCTATTATTCCTCATGGAATGCTGATGGATTTCATGTGTGGGGGAAAATATGCCTACACCATATTACTACTAGAATATACTCGAAGACATTATTTTTGTGATTAGGGATATTATCTTAATTAATAATTTAATCTATATTATAATAGTGGTCTCTTTCAAAGAGAAAATGAATATGTACCAACTTCATGTGGTTTAAAACTGACTTCATCTGACTTGACCTCCTAAATGCACAACTGTGAGTGATTAGGGGTGGAATATGTTAGGTGGCCCCCTTATCAAGTAGTTAAGGGGTTATGGCTGCATGAAACTGGTGGAATGATTTATCTAGAGATCCCCTAGGATACCATTAATCCAAATAGAGGCCAGGATTGACATATTGATCCACATTCCTAAGATAAGAAAGATATTATTTATCACAATCTTTGGATAGGCACCTAAAATGGTTGTTGGTGGTGAAATGTGTTATAAGATTCCTTGATTATCTCCTCAGATAGGACAATATTGTTGGGTTCAGTGATTATATAAACATGACATATATGGTTAGAATGGCATGATACTAAGGGTTCTATCTTACCATCTCATTTTCCCTCAAGTTATAAAGATTCTATGTATGTTATATTATCCACTTATTCATGGGTCCATGAATCATCATGAATGCGAAGCACAAGAACACATTCTTGATGAATATTCCATTTCTTAATATTAAAATGATCCATAGAGAGGGGTATAGAAAGGATTAAAATACAGCATGAATAAGGAAAAGTACATCCTAATATTTAGTTTTATATTCATCCAATTTTTTTATTAGTGAAAAAATCATGTCTGGTTCATCATATTTATTTTAATCGAATATATAAAACAATATTTAATGATTTTTAGAAATATGATTTATTTTATTAATAAAATATTCGCATTTGGTATACCATTTTTTTCATTGAATAAATGAATCAAAATTGACTGACCTGTGGGAAACGTGATATATTTTTTTTAATGAATGATTCACATCATGTTCACCAATTTTTTATGCGTTTAATGGAAAAAATGTCTTCAAATGTGTAAAACCTAATATATTTTGGTTAATGAATGATTTAGATTTTTTTAAACATTTTTGTTCTCATAGAATTCAAAAAACAAGATGGCCTGATGTGTAAGGTAAAACCATCACATTAGGTTCACTATTTTTGTTTCGACCAGGGATGGGGTTTCCTGTAACATTATTTAGAGGGGATGTGTGTGGCTGAATTATCTTCACATAATGATACAAATCCTATATTAGAAGGTTTTAAATGGGGTTTATCTTGGAAAATGAAACATCCAACAATGCTCACATAAATTACAATATATATACTTAATTTCAAAAGATAATAATTCATTGGAAATAATTTGTAAAGATTAATAATAACTCATATTGGTCATGACAATGAAATACTGGGATTGTTACAACCCATTGGTGGAAATTATTTCCAACTTTGATACACTCTTATAGATTTAAGTCATGTTTTTGAATCTTTTTATAATAAAAGTACCTAACTAATTACCCCAAAACTATCTATAAATTATTATTATATATCGATGGGAATGTATGTTCATTTATAAAGAATCCTATAAATGAGAAAATCAATATGTATCAGTATTTATGAATTTAAGAAACCATATTTATGTATTAGAGGGTTTCCATCTTGTTATATATCAACGATGGTATATAGGCCTCTTTATTGTAATTCCACTTATCATGTTTCTCTAGTGTTTATCACTCTCTAGGAAGATTGTCGATGTTTGTGGTGTTATGAGGAGTCGCCTAAAAGTGATTTCTATACACAAATTTAAAATGAATCAAAACTCTCATAGTCTAATTACACATAATGAGTCATGTCATGCCTTTAATTATCATGGGATACAAACCATTCCATAGTGTTTAATTTCACAAGGAAAGGAATAAGAAGAAAAATATTCCATACAATTGTTGATGTGGGACATATTCATTGGTAACCCTTTATTTTTAACTCTAAAAGGATATGATTTATTATGTATGAGTTATTTTGGAAAGGGGTATGGCCCTTTAAGGATAATTTTAGGCTCATCAGGTACGTGACCTGGACAGGGGATATATGTTTTTTAGAAGGAATATAGACATCCTTTTGGGTGAGTTTAAAACTATTTCATAAATATACCATGAACACCAGAATTTCCATAGGGAATATGAGCCTAAACAATAAGACATCTAAACTCATGGAAATATGGCATGGATAGGGAAGTATATAATTGATCTCATATGTAATCTATCCAAATGAGGATGCTTATGGATGGTTTATGATGTTGGATTTGATGCTCTTGGAGGTATCCTATATTTCTTATGGAAATAGGAATCAATTTCTATATAGTTTGAATGAAATAGTTTTTGATTCTATAAAATACCATACAATGTTGTACAACATCATACAACAAGTACATTATCATGTAGATTAACGTTGTGTGATTAAAACATCGGCCACATGTATAAAGGTTGTGTTGAAGGGATGCATGTGTTTTAAAATGTGAAAAAATATAATTGAGTGGGGATTATTAATGTGAGGATGAATTGATAAGATTCATTGTGAATATAACTCTTAGAAGGAAACTCTCCAAAGATATATGACCCTTTGAGATGTAAAATATGTTTTTTGGGGAACACACATAGAAAATATTCCCAAGGAATAATTCTAGTAACTAGAATGGACCTGATGATCCATATCTCTATGATCACATGATTTTGTGTTCAATGTGATAAATGAACAATAATGGATGTTTAGGTGCATTACATGGGAGCATAAATCAAAATTTTATCAGGACTCAAACACTAAGGATTACCAAGGATCATTCTATCTCCTCAGATCATTGTTCATTTTTTTTATTGATGAAATAACCAAAGGGAACCTCCTAGGTATCATGGAAAACTTGAAACCCCATTGTTATAGTTTCTTACATGTTTCTATCCTAGTATGAGATAGATAATATGAAGGAAGGAGTAGTATTCCATCCAATATAATAGGCTAGGGGATTACTCTATGATGGATTCCTTGTGTAACCTATATGAGATGATTGAGGTGAAATGGTCATCATGCCAGCCAATATATCTCTAGATTCTTCTTTTATGGATTCACATTATCATGGGAATCTATTCTTATAGTTAACACAAGGGTTCCACTTATCTAGTATGATAACATAGTTATTTTTTTATCTATTGAATACTTGATTGATGTTGTGCACACTAGTATAAAATCATTGATTGTATGTGTCTGGTGATTTTAGGATAGTTTTTCAAATTTTAGGTTGTCACGTGACTGAATGAGGTTTAAGAAATCATGTTCAGTAAATTGAGTAATGTTATCATGTAACTGATATTTTTTAATTTCATGAATGAGATGAAATCATGTCAATATGTTATTGAAATATAGTTATGTGATCATGTGATTGATATATAGGCAAAATATTATGTAACTCATTTATTCATCAATAATTTTCATATTTAGATATATGGTTCATGTTCGTACAATTGTTTAACTAATACAAAATTAATTTCTCCCTTTATAGGGGTTTAATCCTTTCCTCCAAAGATTTATTATCATGTTTCAAAACATAATTTTTTAGAATTATAATTCTTTTGGGTTTATCCTTATATAAAACACCCCTATTTATTGTATCTTATCCCATTTTGCATTAATTTCTCCACATGGTCTCCCCCATCATACCTGTGTTTCTTTTATGTGAGATATATAGGGAAATTATAGGCATAGGGATTCGATTTATATTCCACATTATGTAACTCCACCTTACATTTATATTAGGTGTGTTCTAATATTTTATTTTAGTTTCCTTTTTCATTGGGTGAGTATTTCTACCCAATTAATTGGTAGGAAACCCGTAATTGTGGATTTAGGGATTTTTTTAATTTCTAACAAAATTTTTTGGTTTTCATCAATTTGTTGGGCACTTTCACACCATGTTTGTCAAGTTTATTCCATGTAATGGTTTTTGGGAAAAAGATTTGAACTGTGTGCATATCATGAAAGGTTTACATAACATCTAATAGGTAAATGAAATATATGAATAAAAATACTCTTTAAAATAATATGGTGAAAGATTTTTAAGCATATATAGACCTTGAGGGTTACATGATGTTTAAATGGGTAACACACCATGTAAATGTAATGGTGTTGGTTATAAAATCATTGTATGAGTGAAATGTTTTATTTATTTTCATTGAAACCCACATATCATGATCTAGAGTCTTTATTATGTGATTTTGGATGACTTCTTCTTATATGGATTTCTTCATTTAGTTATTTTATTACCTTTGTGGTTGGATTCCTTTACACTAGGTAAGTGTTCCTTATAATCATTATTGTGTTTTGATTAAAGATTTTTGTGGATATTATTTTTTGTTTTTATATAATTATCTATCAATCATAGTCTCTTATTTTACCTTCTCTTCCAAAGGTAGATCATGTGGATTTAAATCCCTATTGTCAAAGGCATATAGGTTTCCTACATCCTTGAGTTAGGTGGATCTATCCAAAAATTATAATTTCTATAATTTCATGTTCTTCTAATTGTTTACCTGATATTTTAATTGGAATTTCGTGTGTTGAAATTAAAAAGTACATGGGTTCATGTTCAAAAGTGGTTTTTTATTTGAAAATGGAATTTAATTGATTCAGAAAGAAATATATTTTCCAATTCCTAAGAATATTGGAATTTCATTGAATTTTTTTAAAAAAATTTGATCATGGTTTTTAAATTAAATTTTAAATACATTGCACAACTAGGACCTTGAGTACGTCAGGAAAGAGACCTTGGTAGCACTATTGTGTGTGACACCACTAGGAGGTAACCTATTGCATATCTATTGACTATGGTAGGGATCGATATTAGTTTGATCCAACCTTTTCACTTTTTTGGAGCATGAGTGTCTAGTCCATATTGTCCTATAGGCTAGTACCAAACTAGAAGGTTATTTTTTTTTATTATTTATTAAATGATATATTATTTCATTGTTGTGGATGACTTTTGTTTTTAAATTAACAATGTTAAGCTATTATTTTATATTATTGGAATGATTATGGATTTGGAAAAATTGATATGGATTGTATAAAACAAAATGAATGTTTGAGAAATGTTTTTAAATTTTGTTATTATAAACATTTTTGTAAAATTATTTTGTTTTAAAGGTGGAATATTTTCATTATTGAATGTATAAGTTGAATATTTCATTTAATTTTTACCTTATTGGATATATTTCTTACACCCTAATTCTTAAAAGTAAGTTCATTTTCTATCATGTTGGAACCCCTTTATGTCACAACTTCAGTTTGGGATGGTTTGTAGGTGATGATCAGTCACATAGAGACTTGTTGATCTAGACAAATTATTCATTATATTGTATCATGTTTGGATTTTTTTATCTTCCTTATTTCCACTCCGTACTCTAGTTGTATGGCTTATTTTGGTTATATTTATGACTAGTTTAGTTCTCTTTCTTTAACCTCACCCCATAGTGGGATGACATGGGTGACCAGTCTAGTTGACCTGGGATGGTCAGTTCCAATTTGGTATCAAGTTGGATAATTAGCCTAAGGTGTTTTAGAACTTTCAAAGTAGGCTCTATGTCATGGGTAGCTATGAGTAAGATCAGTATAATATGGATTGTAGGTATGAAAAATGGGTCTATCCATATTAGTCCCATGACTGAATATGAGTAACCATGGGTGGTGGGAAAACATTTTCTAAGTCTAATAACAGTTATTTAGGTTAATTTGAATGAATATTATGGACTTTTTTTTAAAATTAACATATTATAAATGTTTAAGGGCTTTGTGTCTATAAAATATTTTGAATAAAATTAGTGTAGAGTTTATTTAGGTATGAATTTTTCTTCCAAAATATGCTTCCTTCTTGTGCATGAATTCATAACTAATTCAAATTCATATTATTTTAGAGCATTGTTTATGATTTTAGAATTTGGTTCAATGGTTTTGGAACTTCTCATGATTGATTGATTATTTTATTATATTTAGTAGGCAACAACCCCTAGAATATGTCATAAAAATACAAGAGGTGGTTCCACAAGGTATGTTCAATATGAATATCCTCAAGTAGACCCTTCTTTGGATAAAATGGTGATCCATACCATTCAGACACTTGTTTAAGTTGACGTTGTGAACCCAATAATATTAATATATCATGGCTTGGAATTAACTAAGAATAAAGAACCTATATTTTAAGTTGAAGAAGCGACACAAGAATAAAATGTGTGGCTTAAACTGATTGGGAGGAACATCAAAAGTTTGATGAATCATAAGGATTTTCAGGTGGGTTTTTCATGTATATTCTAGAGGGGAAAGGAAGAACACGGTGGGACTATATAGTGAAAGATAAGTTGGACAAGGGTATCAAATGGGTTTCTTTCAATAATATCATTAAAAATAATTTGTATCCCAATAATTTACATGCTAAAAGATCTGAGAGTTTATGATGTTAGAGAAAGGGTATCAAACCATTATGATGTACTCCACCCATTTTGCTGAGTTGGTTTATCTAGAACTAGATCATGTCACCATTGATTACCTAAAGGCCCGAAGTTTTGATTTGGGGTTGAGGGTCGTTATTTTATTGATTCTAGTTCTTTTGTTCCATATAACCTTTACGGAGGTAGTAGATAATGTAACTTTGACTGAGGCTGACATAGCTGGGGGACTAGTGTGAGCAGAGATTTAGTTGGTGGAGCTATTAGCCAGGGTTATTATTCTACCCAGAAAAGGAATCATAGTAGAGGTCAGTGTTCTATTAGACTAGTTTTTATTGGTTTATTCTTGGAAACACCTAGTTTCTTATTACCACTATGGGGGGAGGGTCATATAAGGCCTCATTGTATGGAAATTCCTAAAACTTATTAGTATTGTGGTTCATTTGGCCATCCTAAATGTTTTCTTGAGAAGATTTACCAAGGAATTAAGGAATGATATACTTCCAAAAATGGTCTCATAATCTATTTGATTCTCATAAGGTTGGTGGTTTTCGTTCATAGGACATGGGGATGTCCAGGTGGTTAATTATTGATGGATTTATATGGCCGAGATTACAGAAGTGGAATCCAAAGAAGGTCCATATAATGGTAGTGGTGTGTTGTTTATTTTATATTATATGGTGGTACCTTTGTTTGATACTGGTGATACTCATTATTTTATATAATCAATGATTTTTATATGTTGGTTTAATGTTATAAACATATGTAGTTCCTATTGCATTATTCCACACCTTTTGGAAAGAGGTCCGAATAAGGAATCATTAGACTCACATGCCAAGTGATGATATCTGTCCGTGAGGTTTTTTTGATTTATTAGTTCTTCATCTCGAAATCTTAAACTTGATTATCAAAAAGAATTTCGTGGTTCATAATAAGGCCCATATTGATTGTTAGTGCTATCAGGTACAGTTCATATTTGCTGATGTGGTCACTCATGTTTTCTTGGGTGAGTGGGACACTAGATCTGGGAGGGAATGTATTTTTGTTCCTTTTGTTGGTATAATATCATGTCAATTTTCAAAGATGTTTCTTGAAGTAGTTTACCCTTACATGGTAGGTTACATAGATGTTCTTGTGCATAAATACCCTTAAGTATATATTATTCATTTCCCTAGTTTACCACCATTATGAGAGGTCAATTTTACTGTTGACCTACTCTATGGAATGATGCCCATTAAAATTACATCATATTGAATGGAACCTAATAAGTTGGTGGAACTGAAGGTCCATATGGAGGAACTATAAGTGAAATGATTTATTTATACTAGCATGTCACCATGGTCTTTTCATATAGAGCTTTTTAAGAAGGCATACAAAATTCTCAATCTTTGTATTGACTATTAGATGTTTATTCAGGTGAACATCAATAAAAAATATCCCTTAACCAAAATTGATGATCTATTTTATCATCTTATATGGGTTAATTATTTTTATTAAATTGACCTATGGTCAGGGTACCATGATTTGAGAGTCTCAGAGGATAACCTAACCATGATTGAGTTTCAGATTCAATATGGGAGTTCCAGGTTTCTTGTTATGCAATTAAGACTCATTAAGAATCCTAGGATATTTATGGATTTAATAAACAAAATATTCAATCAGTTCATTCACCTTTTTTAGGTTGAATTTTTAGGTGATTTCTTTATGTACTCCAAGTTAGAGGAAGAACATGTGGACGTTTTATATATTATTCTTTAAACCATTATAGAATATCTTCTTCATGGTAAACCTTCTATGTGGGAGTTATAGATCCGAGAAGTAGTGTTTCTAGGGCTTGAAATATCAGATAGGGGTTTCCTTGTTGATTATTAAAAGGTGCAGGTAGTCATTTCATTGAAATATCCCAGAAATGTGTTTGAAATTCAAAACATCATGAGGTTGGCTTGTTGCTACAGAATCATTATTCCGGACTTCTCCAAGAATGCATATCTAATGTTATCTTTGATTGGTAAGAGTGTAATGTGTTAGTGGGATAAAAAATATCAATGATCTTTTGAGGGTAATAAAGTGAGGTTAACTTCAACACTACTGTTGATTATTCTAGAACCAATGTTGGGTTATCATGTTTTCTTCAATGTTTCTGGTACAATTTTGGGATGTCTCTTGATGCAGGGAAAATATGTTTTGTCTTTTGTCTATCACCAATTACGCCATCATGAAAAGAACTACCATACATAAGATCTTGAGATGGAATATGTTATGCATGCTCTCAAAATGTAGAATTATTATCTCTTGGGATAATGTTTTATGATATATTATGATCAGAGAATCTTGATATATGTTTTCATATAGAGGGATCTAGACTTGTGACAGAGACAATGGGTTGAGTATCTTCAGACCATTGATTTTGATATCATATATACCCCTTGCAATGGAAATGTGGTTATTGATGCATTGAGAAGAAGGATACTAATCTAAAAAGTGGAGGAATCAATTTAAGAGTTGTATGTGATGTGTTTGTTTGAAAATATTAGATTAGGATTAAAGGAGGTTTTCATACATGTATTCTTTTCTTTGAAAATGGATGAATCCTCATTTGATGAGATATTTTGAATTGGGTAGATTAAATACACCAAGAGATGACACCTAGGTGAAATAATAAATGGTGGGGAGACATCATGTGAGGGTTCTCAGTCTCCTAGTGGAGTGTTATAATTACATAGTAGGTTGGTTATTCTTTTTTCCTTGATAAAGGAGTTCATTTATAGTGTAAATCAATCATGATGGCCCATGTCCCATGAGGCTACAAATATTTTACATGATTTGAGATATTAGTATTGGTTCCCATAATTTTTGTGGCTAGTTTCACACTTTGTATCATAGTGTCTTAATTGTGAAATAGTTAAGGTGGAACAATAGATTTTTATTGGTTTTTGGTAGAAATCACCAATTCCAGTATTTAAGTGGGATGAAATATATGTACATTTCATCATTGGTTTCTCATAGACTATGTAGTACGGATTATATATATTTTTATTTACAAACTCATTATATCGACACATTTATTTCCAATAAAAGAAACAATGAATGTATAATAGCTTGTGGAGTTGTACATCTGAGACATTGTGGGACTTAATGGGGTTCCCATGAAAATTGTTTCAAAGAGGTACTCAAGGTTCACATTCAGTTTCTAGAATTATTTGGATGGGGAATATTGTTCCCTATTGAAATCGAGAATAGATTATCATCCACATATGGATGGAGAGAAAAAGAGGGATATCCAAGTTCTCAATCATATGCTTTGTGCTTGTGTCTCTTGGTTTCAGTTGATCGTGGGGAATGCATTTTCCTTTGGGAGTGTTTTGCATATTTTTTTCATGATTTAATAGGTTTAGAGACCTTATATGATTTGTATGTGTGGACATGTTGATCTTCCTTGTGATGGATAGTGTTTGGAGAGCGGTCCCTACTTGGATAAAGGGTTATTCAAGAGATGATAAATATTGTAGTTGATCCATATGTATTTTATACTGGAAATGAGTTTATAGATATTTTATATATAATATCATCATCAGTTGTTGGACACAAATTGTGGAAATAGATTCTTTCTCAAAGTTTCACTCCTCATGGGACATCATCTGTTGTGTAAGAAGGGTCTATTAGTGCTGAGTTTTGTGGCCTACTTTGGGGTCATTGATCGACTTGGGAGGGTAGAAAATTAATTTCTTTTACCATCTGACATGAATTATATAATTGATGTGTTACATGATTCCCCATTTAGGCGGTATATACCAGATCATTCCTATGTGTTTTGATGGGTGGATTTAGATCATAAACCCCATACCACTTTGGTTTATTATCTAGTTCATATTATGGATCTCCAAGATATGGTTATGTGAGATAAAGTGACCCTCTAGTCTAGTTAATATGAAATAACGGGTAGTATCTTCCTGAGACGTGGGAGAGAGATTCATTAATGAGGCAACATTGGCCTTCTATTTTTTTAGATCTAGGATCTTGAAGAATTCTGGGTAGCGAATGATTTTATGGTGTGGATATTATAACGTTGTGGTAGAGATTCCTTGGAATTATCAACATAAAACATGGATTTCGTTCTAATCATTGGAAACATAACAATCTTGTATGTAAAGTAAAAATTATGTTATGGATGCTAGGAATAATACAAGAACTCGATGAATAGAATAAATGTTTTACACACCTTTTAATAAGAACACTCTCTGTATGTATAAAAATATAGTTTAAAATAAAAATATAAAGTGTTTTTCTATGTATACAAAACCCAAGGATTATACGACATGAAAATGTGATACAAACCATGTAAATATCATGATTTTGGTTTTAAAAGCATTTTATGGGTTATATGTTTCATTCATTTTTGTTTTAACCCACTTCTCTTGAAATGGTGTATCCCTTTGGTGATTTTGGTTGACTTCATCCCAACCTGATTGATTCATTCCGCGATTTGTTTTCATTGAGGTTGGATTACATTGCATCGGTTAAATATTTATTTTGGTTCTACTTAGGTTTTGGTTGAGGATTTTGTTTGGATGAATATTTTCTATTGGATAGTTTTGTCAATAAAATTGTTTAATTATCTTTTAATGACTTTTCTTCTGAACGATGTTATTATGGTTTCAAATCAACCTTGTTAAATGATGATAGGTTCACTAACTCCATGAGGTAGGTGGATCTATCTAATAAATCTAATTTATTTAATTTTATATTATTAATGATTCTAAGAGATTTTAAATATAATTTTATTTTTTGAAATTAAAAAGTTTAATATTTTGTTTTTAAAGTAGTTTTTTCATTGAAAAAAGAATTAAATTGATCTGTAAAGAAATGGATTTTCAAACCCTAAATAAGATTGTCTTTTAATTGAAATTTATTTTATAAAAATGTGAGTATGTTTATTAAAGTATAAATTTAGAAACATTACATAGAAAGAACCTTGGTCACATTTAGAAAGAGACACAGGTATACATAGTGTTTGTGACACAACTAAAAGGTAACCTATTGTGTATTAATGGAAAATCATAGGTCTCGACATTAGTTGGATCCAAAATTATGAATTTTTAGGATCATGAGTTTCTAGTATGTATTTTTCCATTTTCCAGAACAAAAATAGAAGATGAATTGTTGTTTCTAGTTGGTTATTGCATGATAGATATCTTCACGGATGTTAGATCACATTTGAATTTATATTCAGTATGCTTACCAGATTTTTTATATGACTGGAATGTTTCTGGAGTTGGAAAACCTAGTATGAAATTTTTAGAAAACCCATATAATTCTTTAGAAATGTTTTAAATTTTTTTATAAAAAATCTTATAAAACAGTTTTTTAAAACTGTGAACTATGGATAATAGAAATTGTATATATTCTTGAGAGGTTACCTAATGGTATTTTTTACCACTTTCTAATTATTCGTTTTTGAACATGTTGACCTTTTTGTAGTATATAGATAATGGGATGGTAATTTTGTAGCATAGAGGCTCTTCTTTACATCATAGCTTTGGTTTCAGATTGTATGGAGTTAACAGTTGGACACATAGAGATTTTATGGTCTATAATTTTCATTCTTCCTAGATTAGCCTATTTGGATTAGTTATAACTCTCATTGATTATATTTTTTACTTTGGTTAAACTTCATTTTTTCATATATTCATGACTTGTTTAATTATCTTTGTTTTATCTCACCTAGTAAAGGGCAAACTTGGGGGACTTGTACAGTTGATCTAGGTTGTTCTATTACAGATTGTATGTATAATGGGACATACATGGGGTTAAAATGTAGTGTAAATTATTTTCCAATGTCAAGGTGGTGGAAATCATCCACATAATATAGGGGCCTTGCATGAATTTTATCAGGTTCCAATAGTAGGCCCTACTAATCACCTCCATCACTTATCACATATCCCCATTGTTTCACATAACTAACAGTCAGACATATCCACCCAAGCATAAAAAATTATGTTTGGTGTACTACATGATCAATAGTGAGTGGAAAGAGTCCTTTATCTATATATTGTTCTTTCTTCATCTAATGATTGGTAGTGATCACTAGTGGCCCTATCATTGATAATATATTCTCTAAATGAATCATATGAATCATGGGCGAGAACACAATAAACATGCACATGGTTTGAAAAGTATTATGTGATGGTATGACCCAATTGTAATATGGATAATGTGAGATCACATGGTTCCTCTCTAGGGATCATGGCTCCTGCAAAGGTGCCATAGAAATTCCCCTGTTCATATTTTTATCATCCCACTTATGAAAAAAAATAGTGAATCAACATATGTTTTTAAAAACATTCCTTAAATATTTCATTAATTATAATATAAAATAGAATAATTTTATTTTTTAATAGAATAGTGTTTTAAAATTTATTAGATATCCTACAAAGGTGTCTAAATTTGTATAAAATTATACATAAGTTTTAGGATATCATAATTACAACTATGGAATTCTATTTGAGCTCTTTTCATTTTCAATATTTATTTTTCTCCATACAAATTAATAATATATGAATGAGGAAAAAACATATTTTAAAATTTCAACTTCAAAAATTAATTCATAAATTGATAAAAAATTTCAAAATCTCATTAAATACTTCCTGCACTTCTCCAACCTATTTGAGACACATGCAAAACATCTGAATAGTCTTCACCACAAATAATGTAGTTTGTGTTATATAATTTTGAATATGATTTTTGTATTAAATTTGAAAACAAAAAAATAAACATAATCAATTAAAATATTTTCCAAATACTATTCTCTATAGAAATACCATAACCTTATGTGATTTTTCATTATCATTAGGTTATAAAATCAACTACTTGGGACTCAAAAATATCTTAGGTTCTCAACATCAACCAAACCATATCTTATTCTAAAACCCAAATATAAATGTAAAATTATAATTTTTAGGGTAACAGTTCGATGAAGTAGATCTTATGTGGTCTTAAATATACCATTTCAAATCTATAAAGCCATATGAAATCCATTTTCTAGTTGATTATGTGAACTACCAAAAGTGGATAATTTGAGTATTCAATGTGATTAAAAATTGACTACAAGTTGTGTCACTGAATGTTAAGTATGATTAAACAAAGAATATGTAATAGTAAATCAAAGGAAAAGTAAATACATAAGAGTTACCATAGATATATAATAACCCCTTTGATTATATGTAATGGTACCTTGGATATTAATTCTTACTCTACTTTAGAATATTAGTTATGTATTGGATTAACCTATGATATGTTAGGGTAACATGGATAATATGTATGAGTCACTTGGTTAGTAAAATTTGAGAATATACTAATGTATTACCTAAGATATATATGGGTAAATTTTATTGATGAATATGGGTTAACTATCTTTTTTGATACTCTATAAGAGTAGTTCTAGAATATTAGAAGATTCATTCTAGGATATGATTTATAGAAGGAAATGGGTTTTATAAGGGTGGTTTACATAAGATGAAACTAGAACCTATGAATGAAATTTGAACATTGAAAATATTAGAGGATGAAACATATGTGTCATTATGGGGTGATAAATAAGGGTTATTAATAAATAGAATGATAATATAGAAGAGTTATCTTCATAATATGTTAGGTTCATCTCCCTAATACATATGACTCACAGTATTTTCAATTTTTTATATATGTTGTTAATCATTGGTGAAACATAAGGGTCTTGTGAGGTGATACATAATCATTTCCCCATACTTATATTTCAATATATAATGGTCTCGATTCTTGCTAAAAATTAAGAGTGATGTAATTTTTATAGTTTTCTATTAAATGATTATTAATTTAGTTAATATGTATAAAAATGGGAATTTATACCATTTTGTATAGAATGCACCAGGTGTACCCTATAGTTAAATGTCTTTACTCTCTTCATCATAATTTGAGATATTCATTGATTCATGCTAGTTATAGAAGCCATATATTATATGGAGTAGTCAAAGGTTAGGATAACTATCCATAGGAAAATTATGGATTGAATTCCATGTAACTAGTAAAACTGTCATTTTTTGTTCTTACTGATAATATGACCACCCATATCATTAATACGCCTTAATTCATGAATTATTACTTAAAGGTTTGCATTATTAAAACCCAAAAGATTATGAATCATATTATATTTGGGAAATTACATACACAATATACCGATTTGCAATATAACTCGATGATATTATTGATAACCTCCTCAACATGATCCTAAAGTCCCATTGTTATTCTAAAATTTCATTGGATAACATGGATATGTACCCCAAATTGGTGGAAATATAATTTCCAGTAAGGGAAGAATCATGGAATAGTATAAGGTAAAGCAGTACACATGATCCAAGAATAATATAAATGTAACATAATAGGAGTTATAATCAAAATCATGAATAATATTGTGTGATATAACATGATATCATAACGACATCATTGAATGTGACAACAATATAAATCATGACAAAATAAACATATGTTAGGGAAATAACCAAGTAATCATAACATAGTGTTATCAGGATATCTTATTATGTACCATATGATATAAAAACACTACCCAATGCATTGGATGAATATATATTGTTGTCCCCCACATTCACTTTCACATCATGTACATGCATATGTGTGCCACGTAGATCATATAACATAAGTACTTATTTCATCAATTTTAACCCCATGATCAAGGTGTGTGGGATAAAAATATTAAAAATGTAAATAAATATATGATATATATAACTTGGTTAATACCTTTGAGTTCAAATGAGATTGGGTATTCACAAAAAAAATTCATGGAAAATTACAGGATGATTTTAGTAGTATAATAGGGGTACCTAAGGACTCATCGATGGGTCAAATGAGAGTGAAAATAGTATCTCATTACATAGAAATGTTTTTTATAGTATGATAGATGCATGAAAATATATATTATCTTGATCAATTTGAAATAAATGCATAATTTAATTACATTTGTTGAAAGAATAGAAGTAATATATGATCTATTACCTTATGAGAATAATTCTAAATTCTTGGATGGATATTATAAAGATATTGGGGGAAGACTTGGAGGACTATAAACAGTTAAAGGAATCATAATAACCTTATACAATGGTTTCTAGTGAAGCGGAATGATATTTTGGGTGTTTTTATAAATCAAAATTGAAGATAATTCCTTATTAATTTCCTATCAATGGTTTGGGAATATATATGATAAATTAATAAAAAACTTACCATGGGTTTTCCCATTTACCCTACATAATAGTAGGGGTTTTTAAAAATTTATAAGGCTAAGAAGAAAAATTATTTAAACAACCCCCTTGGTGACGTGGAAGTGAGGCATGTTTGTAATGAAATTGATAATAAAACCATAAAATGTAGTATCAGTTTTTTATGATTAATTAAGGGTTGGTAAAATTAATAAAATATCCTCAAAACAAGTTATTTTATAGAAAAAATAATAATTGTGGTCATGGATACTATTTATATCGTTCATTACATCACTTTGAAGATTTTTGGATGTCATAATACACACCGAATATTTATAATATATTTAATTTTTTCACGAATATTTAAATTTGTATAATTTTTTTAAAAAATCATCATTACCTAATTTCTACAATATGATTTTAGGGATAATATTTATTTTAAAAAAATAAATCTATAAGTATTATAAATTACATTATCAAATAAAAAATATAAATTTAATAATGAATACTGGTTTTTGGAAAAAAACTATTTTCCAACCCTTGTAAAATTATTTTTGACTTCATAAAATTATGTTTTCATCTATATCTAATAAATATTATTTAATAATAATATTTTATAAAAATAAATTATTTTAATTATTTTAATTCAATAAAAAAAATTGTATTTATGGAGACTATATATTTCTAAATAATTTTTTTTGTTGTATCAAAATTTAGTTTCGAGAAAACATATTTTTTTAATCATTATGAAGTAATAAAATATATATATAATAATTATTTTATTAAAAAAATAATAATTCAAACTATTAGGGTCCATATACATTTCCTTAAATAAAACAATATAATGAAAAAATGTTATAGTGTAATTATATATATTCTCAATAGGTGGTTCAGAGAACATGGTTTGGGGTGTGATCACAATGAGCTTGAACTTCTCCCATAAAAGTTTCACTAGTTCTTTATTTATTGAATCATAGTTTGGGATTGATTAAGGGAAAAACATAGTGATGCTTTCTCATTCATAATCTCAGATAAATGGGATTCATAAAGAACAATTCTATTAGTCAGGTCCATCACATCTTCCATTTTTTCAATTGAACTATATCATAACCAATAAAATAATAATCTAAATAGTCACTGATAATGGCTATATAATCAAATGATTTGATGATTAACAGTCTTTAATCTTTGAAAGGATATATATTATAATGTCCTAAAGTAACTAATGTCGTTCATGTATTTTCTGTATAAAAATTACTTAATAATTGATTTATTAATTCTAATATTGAAATTCATTTTAAAAATATTAGGTTATTACATTATTCCCCCATTATAATGTTCACCCAAAAAAATTTCATTTCATACACAAAACAGATTAGGGTACTTCTATTTCATCTACACTTTTGGTTCCCATGTTGTTTCCATAATATTTGGTTTTTTTACAACACATTCCCCTAGTTAGTTGTCTTGTTTCATAGAACCGTGTATCTATGATCTAAAATGTTTACCGACTAATCTTCATCTGAAAGGTCACTATCTAATGGTACCACCTTGTGGTTTATTACATGTGATTGGTATGGTATGTACATCCCAAAGAGTTATTCATGGAAATAATAATGTACATTGGAAATTATTTGAGGGAGTGATGGACTATAGGACACTACTCCAATGAGATCACAGATCTCTAAGGGGAGGATGTATCTCAGACTAAGATTTCCATTCATCCCAATCCTCATGAATTTATTACAAGACAATATAGTAAGGAATAATTATCTGACCTCAAACTCTATGTATCATCATTTTTTGTCTACATAGAATTTTTTTCTATATTGTGTGGATTTCATATAACTCTGAATGGATTGTACGATCTCTATAATTAATTGTAAAAGATATGTTCTCATTATCTTACACTCTCCAAATTCATGTCATCATATAGGATTATAACTCTTCTTCCTATATAGATCCCCAAAAGGTTCCATTTTAATTCTAGAGTCGAAATTATTGTTTAATGAGAACTCAAATATGGGAAGGCGTTGATGCCACTGTCTTTGAAAATCCATTGAACATAATCTCAACATGTCCTCTAGAGTTTTAATGGTTATTTTAAATTTACCATTTGTCTAATGGTGATAAGTAGTTCTGAATCTCAGCTCTGTAACCATTGATCACTAATGGATTATTTCGAACCTCCAGGTAAAACCCAGATAATTATTTCATGAAATAGATTGTGGGACACTTTGAGGTCATACAAATTACTTTATATATATCTTGGTTGGTTGGTCATGATATAAAAATTCTTTGATAGTAGGAAAATGCGCTAACTTGTTATACTGATAGACTATCCCCAGATATAACTATTTCCATTAATGGTAATTGGGAGTCCTATAATTAAATTCATGGTTATGTGTTCCCATTTTAATCAGAAATGGTTTCGTCATACCCTTATACTTTTTTTATTCTTCCTTGACATTTTTTATACCATGAATCATGATACAAACTCCATAATCTATCTCGTCATGTTAAACCCCCAGAATTATTTCATCAAATATATAAAAAAACTAGTGATTCATGGATTAATAAAAAAAATTATCTATAAAAAATCATCCAAAATTTCCACTTCCAATTATGGTTTTGATGGACACATATCTAGGTTTCATGCATTATAACTCCATTTTAATCAATGTTGAACTTCGGAATATTTCCTACCTTCTTCTGTAACAACTCAAAATCCTTCTGGACTATCTTGATCCTCTTAAGAATGGATGTTTTGGTAGTTTTTTATGAATGGTAAGATAAATATCCTTATATTATTCCCATTTACATGTTTTACATGTCCAAAAATATTAGATCCTTTGTAATCCACAATATGGATAATCTGGCGAGATCCATTCAATTAAGAGCGTCTTTCACATTATTCTCCATATTAGTAAGGTAATATATTGAAAAAATAATAATTTATCAATTTCAACAACATTATTAGTCTATATCAATATACTTTTGAATGAATTTATACTTTATTAATTTTTGATCCATATATATTCCATAATTATAATAAGATATATAATGTCCCTAAATCATCAATAAGAAGATCATTGATTCCAATTATAGATCATTCATTGAATAGTTATTATAATGGATCATTAATTAGTTGGAAGTATTGGATATCACATTTTTATCTTATATGAGTACACAACCCAAGACCTTTCCCCATCCATAACTCACATTTATTGTACTTCATATAGAACCTTTTATTTAATAATGTCTTATGGATAGAATCAAAATCCATGGATGTTCCTCTTTGATTTTAGAGTAGATAAGAACAAAAATTATCAAAAGTACCCAAAAAATTTCAATGAATTCTTTATTGTCTATATTCATTAATACTATAAATATTTATGGGTCATAGTTCAGTCCAAATGGAAAAATTATGACATCATAGTGTCTATACATTATATGAAATGTAATCTTGGGGATATCATCCTTATTCACATTTACTTTACAATATCTTGAATGAAGATCAACCTATGAGAAGTATTGTTCTCAACATTTCTGATTGAATTATTAATGAATCAATATCAAATGACAAATTTTAATTATCATTATGTTTTTGAGATCAAAATAATCAATGTAAAGGTGTGTTGACCCATGATTCTTCTTGAAGAAGTGGATCGGTGCACCAATGGTGAAGAACACGGGCCTATAAATATTTATCCAAATTCTCTTGTAGATGCTTCTTTAGAATCAAATGATAAATAATGGTCATTATATATATATATTCTTGGATATTGTATAATATTTCGATTTATGCTTTATTTGAAACCAAACCTCTTGGCTAGGAGAAAGATCAAACAGTACTTTGGGAAACACATTAGTGAATTCCAAAAAAACAAGAATATCTTGAAGGATGGTCTTTTCCTTAGTCTTAATCACATGATAATGATAAACATTCTCATAGGAAAAAATATCTAGTCTTCAGATGATGATTCCAAAAGATATTCAACCTTGTTCTTGACCTTATATAGAATTAGATGTTGTATTGTGATACAGAGGGTGATTTAACTTTCATAGGAATTTATGTTGGATATATATAAAGAAATTAAATTTATGCCCATAATTTTATAAAATTACAAAAACAGAGTATCAAAACGTTCAATTGGAATTTCATCATAGAAAAATTGATAGGATATTAGTTATATTATCATGATAAAATAATTAAACCATTCACTATCTTCCTAGATAACATTACATCCATGTTTTGAGGTTCTGTTTAAATAGTTATACAAAACTTGTGTGATCTGATTTAATTTGTATAATTTTAATAAAAAACTCATGTACAAAAATATTGAATGAATATCTAGTAAACATGTCACTGCATTATTTTCAGGATCCACCTCACCAGTTGTGATTTAGTAGTATTTTCCTTTCTCTCTATATCATGAAGGTTGTTTTCAGTAGTTTTCATAGAAAACAATTGGAATATGGAATTTATTAACAAAGTTTCCTTGTTTATTGTAGTTAAAAAATTGGAAATTGGATGGGGTTTAACCATAGAATTCATTTTTTCCATCAAAATGGTGGGTTTTTTCAATCAGTAATCTCTACTTAGTTTCCCTTCTTTCCCACGCCCATTGAATTTTCTTGTAATCTTTAAGAAAATTACAAGATGATAATTCCCACACATTTGAAATGTTTTTTGTTGGTATTTCATTCGCACATTATATCTCCCCATCATGATGGAAGAATTAATTTATATTTTATGAATTTTTCTACACTAATGATTCCCTTGAGATTTGATAATCTCCCTTTTGAATTTAAGGGTACATCAAAAAATTTATTCATAGCCGTCAAAGATATGAATGACTATATATTTTCATAGAATTGGATTTAACCCACTAAATAAGTGGTCAACATAAATTTTGGTGGATATTACAGTGATAAATGAATTTTTTGTAAGTATTTTGAATATTTTTCATCTTACACTCTAATGGATTTATCATCCCTTTTCTGGATTATTAGGAAGTTCCTATCCATTTTAGTCAAATATTCTGAAGAAAATATTTTTCAACAATCATTTTTAGAATTTCTTCCACCCAATCACATTGATCTCAACAATGAGAATTGTATTTTTGACCAATTTCCACTATTTATTTGACTCTCCTTCCATATGATACAAAAAAAATGACAATCTCTTACTCATATAATTTATGGACAGATAAGATATATTCAATGGAGATAATTGATTATTAAACTATTAAATGATCAAAAGTTCCATTAAATGTTGGATTTCATTTAACCATTAAGTTAATGAGTGAAACTCACCATTTATTTGGCTGATTTAGGAATTACTCATAATTCGGGTTTTTATTAAAAATTTGATTCAATTGAGAAATTATTGTCATGATGTTTTTTATTCCTACTCCGATTAGGTTGGGAATCTGATTTGGGAAATCATGAAATTTCCACTAAATTTAGTTGTTGACCCAATACTTCATATTTCTGGGTAATAACTAAAATAAATGAAAAATTATGAATGATTACTTTTAAATTATTAAAAAGGATAAAGTGTGAAAAATAAAGGGGTAACTCAAAAATTATACATATTCATTAAACTATGAATTTATAGGTTTCAATATATGTTTTCCAAGATCATTTTACTAATATAAAATCTTATAAACATTTTTATCCCTTCATAATGGTTCATAAAGGTCTTGTGAATTTATTGAAGAATATACCATAGAAGTGTTAAACTAGGTGTACCACAAGGTCTGTTGTTGCAAACTAGGTAATGATGAGGTCCATCTCAATATTCCTTTCTTGGGGATTTACCACTAGGTATAACTATTCTAGATACACATCCACTTATTTTGTCTATAAAGAGATGTATTTTCTTAAAAAATCTTAATCTATACTTTTAAAAAAATTAGTGATGTCTTCCTTTTTTTATTCTTATACCTAAGGATTTTACTAGAGTATTTAATCCAAATCCCATAAATGGATATATTTTACTCTAATACCAAATATTGAAATCCATATCTTTAATAAAACTTAATTAATTATTTTTTACATAAAGGTAAACATTATAAAATACCATAAGAACAATAATCCTAGTATATTTTGTAAATTTTTAAATAAAATAACAACTTGACAGAATAATACAATGAAATTTTAGAAATCATCCTTGACATTCTATTAAGATTCCATCGGTTTACTAAAAATAATTGTAATAACCTTGGAACAAACATAAGAAAGGGTAGAGATATAAATACAAGTAAGGGAATATTAAAATAATATCATGACGAGAAGTATTATATGTGATGAAATATTTATATCAAGGTAAAATAAGAGGGGTGATAACCATAATATTGAATAGTGAGCCATCGTATAACATTGTTGAAAAAAAGGGAAACATAGGAATCTGGTAACTATATAAAATATAAAATCACAACATAAGTTAAAGATAACATCGAATGATTAATAAAATAGAAATATTTGGATTACCTATAAGGAATCATACATCACAACTCATGATAAAAAAAATTCCAAATGTATTGGATGAATATATAATTCTAGCCCACCCACCACTTTCTTAACATGGAAGTACAGAAATGTTCCCCATAGTTCGCATAAAATAAAGATTTATTTTATCTATTTAACCCTTAAATTATGTTGGGTGATTTAAATATATGTAAATACCAATTAAATTAAGTGGTTATACAACTAGGAGGATAACATTGAGTGGAAATGGTAATTTTTGTTCACAACAAAAATTAATGGCATAGAAAATAAAAGGATGATTTTGGCAGCATAATAGCAGTAAATAAATATTAGTGGAAGGGTTAAATGAGAGTGGAAGGGGTATCATAACATTAAAATAATATGTAATCCATTAATTATGTGTTAAAACATATCCCGATTGGAAAAATAGGAAAACAAAAGGCATAATTGATACAAGATGCTTGAATAAAGAGAAAGAGAATATCCCATAACATGAGAGGACCCTTTTAAAAGTTCTGGAGAATATTTTAAAGTGGATACAAAACATTAGTGGGACATTAGAGAGTTAAATAAAGATTATTTTTATGACCTGAGTGTTTTTAGTGATGATTAATAGGATTTTGGGAGGGATTATATTGCTAAAGATATGAGAAATAATTATTAATTTCCAATAATTACTTTTGAATCTATATGATAAAGTGATAATAACCACAAACTATACCATTGTTTTTCTATATGTATTCTACCAATGATGAAATTTTTTTATTATTTTTTAAGGATAAAAACCTAACTATTTAAAATAAAACACTTATTGACGTGGAAGTGATTTGAATTTATAAATAAATAATTTTAAAATTTTAAAATACAATATAGGTTTTGGAGGATTCATTAAAAGTTTATAAAATTAAAAAAATAACCACGAAACACATTATTTTAATGGTAAAACGTAATTCCTACCATAGATACTCTATTTATCATTTATTATATAATTTTTTTTATATTATAAAACACACCAAATATTTTTATCATATTTAATTTAGACTGAAAACTTCGACTGTCTCAAAATATCATCAAAAAATAACCCTTCGTGAATTTAATTATTCTAATATAAAATTTTTTATTTATTTTATCTAAATAATTCTATATATATTATAATTTACACTTTTATTTAAAAAAAACATGTTTAATGAAAAAGAATGATTCTTTGAGTCAATAACTATTTTCAGACCCATATAAATGTATTTTTCCATCACAATTTTAAATTATTATTCATATTTAATAAATATTATATAATAATAATAATATTTTACTTAAATATCATTTATTTAAATAATTATATAATTCATTAAATTATAGTTTCTTTTTTATGACTTTATATTTTTAAA
Source organism: Viscum album (assembly GCA_963277665.1). NCBI lineage: Eukaryota > Viridiplantae > Streptophyta > Magnoliopsida > Santalales > Viscaceae > Viscum > Viscum album. The sequence continues at coordinate 47,357,199 of OY728156.1, forward strand.
AAATAAAATTTTTGGTACATCATATCAAAATATAATTTTTATTAAACCAATATTTTAATATTCATAAATTAATAGAAGGTAACTATAATAATTATTTTTTTAAAAAAATAAAAAATTATATTGTAAGGGTCTTGTTTCAAAACCCTTTATTAACAAAAAAATCCATCAGGGTAAGTTGTGTTATGGTGAGATTTTCATGGGGTTGTTTGGGGAACATGGTTTGGGCCTTCATCTAGATGAGCTTGTAATTATCCTATAAATAGTTTTTCGCATACTTTAGTTTTTGAATCTCAGATTCTTCTTAATCAAGATAAAATATTAGTTACTCTATCTACCTTGGAAGTATTGATAAATGAGATTCATAGTGTAAAATACTACAGGTTGAGGGCATTTCTTATTTCATTTCTACCAATTATACATCACAGGAACCATTAATATACAAATCTAAAAGGACACTATACAATGAATATATTATCAACAGTTATGATGGTTAATAGTATTTTAAAAATAATAGGATACAAATTTTCAAAATCTATAGGAAATAATGTATTGTAGGTGTTTCCTATATCTACATTATATAATAATTAATTTATTCATTTTAAAAATTAAATTCATTTTAAAAAGGGTATGTTATTATAGTTGAGTTAATTGATTTTAATTAATCATTATTTTATGTTATTTATTTCTACTTTAGATATTTGTCCATGATATTCAATCAATGGTACTCATAAATAATTTTAAAGATTATCGGTATCATATGACATGTTTGTGCTACTTATGATTATCATTTTGGTTCTTGAATAGAAATGAGGAATGTTTTTAAAGGGTTATAAATGAAATATATTTTTTTTATATAGATTATTGGTGGTATTCTTCTTATCCAGTTTTAAAATGTTATTCTGGGTGTATTTAGATATGTAGATCCTTTGTGAATATGGTTTGTGTGGTACCTAACCATGACATGGGTAGGTGATCAAAAATACTTGTGGGTTGTGATTTTGAGTTGTTGCTGATAAACCTAACATTGGAGTTCTGATCATTGAATTACTTTTTTGTAAAAGATAAGATAGTCCCAAAGTAGTAGAGTATTATGTGATTTAATGTATAATATATTTGATTAAATTGAGCTTCCACCATGGATTAGATAAAATCTGGTTAAATATATTCTCAAGGGATATGCCAAATGATATTATTATGCACATTTATAGATAGGGTGACAAGAGAGACTGATTTTGGTAATCGTGTTTGATTATAATTGATTATGGTAATTATTTTTGATTCATGATAAAAGTTATAGTTTTGGAAAATTCATGTTGAATTTGGGAATCAGGTATCATGTGGTAGAGATGTGAGAATCTTTATGATGTGAGTTGATCAAAAAATATGACTACTTGAAATGTAGGGATAGCTATACTATGAATTATTTAATATGTTGGATTAGTATGACATTGTCATTGTATCAGGTAGTTTTTTGGAGATAAAACTCGGTATGTGATTCTTGTAGTGATAAGTTCTAAGGTAAGTTATCTATTATTTGGAATTGGGTAGTTGAGTTGACTGTGGAAGAGATTAATTCATTTGGTATCCTCTTAGTGTTTCTAGAATATGTTCAATACGAAACTTGGGTATCGATAATATTTGGTTATTGTGTGACAAAGATATCTTATAAATTAGATATAATATGCTGGGGAGGTTGTAATGACCTGAGTATTTTATAGTAGCGATCTAGTTCAGATATCGATTTTGCTACGTGAATATGTACCCTATTGAGGCATTGAGGCTATTTGTATGGTCCATGAGTTGATTATAATGAGATGGTATGTTTTTTATTGAGTAACAAGATCTAGAAGTTGGAAACACATTCAATGAGATTTCTTAAAGGTTTTCCATTAATGAAAGAGGTTTTATAGAAATGACAAGAATTATATCTTGAACATGCATACTGTACAAACTTGGCTACCCATGATCATTCCTAGGATAGAATATCATATGATCAAAATAATCCATCTTAGTGTGTTTGAGGTTTGAAACTATTTAAGTGTTTAGAATAAAACCATTGGTATAATATTTCATTAAGGATAATCTATAATGGTGATTCCAAAATATTCCAAAAAAATGGTATAATAGGTACTCCCTTCTAATAAACCTAAATACTAAGAGAAAAAATAGGGAGACATAGTGGAATACCATAATATAGTATTACAAACAAAATAGTCTATATAATGTATACTTGAAATTGAATAATGACATAAAATAAACCACAAGTATAATAAATAAATAACATATTTCACCTCATAGATGAAACATGTGAAATTCAATAAGTGAATTAATGTATATTATTCTTTAACCCAACTCCCTACAAAAACTCTTATGAAATCATTACCCTCGATGACACCTATTGTACTGATCTATATTCACTTCTCCAAGATGATTCCTAAAACTACAATAATATATAAAAATCCACCCACATATATTCAAACCCAGGTCATATATTTAGATTGGGTATGAGTACACGAACCAAGTAGGATATCCCCTCTCCCCTCAATATATATAGTTCAAATGATCATGTTGTTTCATGTACATGTTTTTTATAAGTATTACTAGACCGAAAAAAACATATCCATGGATGATTGGATAGTACCATCATAATTGATTTCTTTCATGGAATAAAATACTTATGGACCCATGGGTGAATATAATAATACTAACTATATATTGGTTATGTTAAACATCCATATCATCAAAGATAAGTATACCATCAACCCTCAAAATAGTATACAGTGTGATCATTCTCATTATGACAAACACTATCATCCTGAGGTCTCATATCTCATCTATAATTACTATCACTAAAAAATATTCTCCTTACCCATTAATCATTTTATTCCCCATCAATAACCAAATCATGATATGTCTTGGGAAAAAAGGATTTTAATAAGAATACCAATTATGATAAGTCAAATAAATCCAAAATTTAAATAAGAAATATAAGAAGAACATAAAAAAATTAATCAAAATAGTCAAAAATTAATAAAAATTATATAGAAAACTATACCATAATAAAATAATTACGGATAAAAGAATTAGTCATAACCATAAGAAATAAAAAAGATATCATTTATAATTCCATGTATCATCCCACCTCATCATCCCATATAGAAGATATATTATAGAGTACCTATAGAGAACATTCGGTTCATTCTTATATATTTTGAGTCTTAATAGGGGTTTAGTCTCAAAGTAAAATTGTATCACCCTATAGCTACATAATGATCCCCTATATCAAAATCAATATTTAATATTATTATATCCATTACCAAGGACACAATATTACTAGGATATTTCCTAATTGTAGACAAAACTCTTATAAGGTAGGTACTTTATTATCCATTAGTTGAGTTACCCTTCTCACCTAGAGCCTAATACACCATCACCTTGTGACTAATTTACAAAAGGGAAATATAATTTTTAAGGGATTCACTATCATATTATCAAAAAATCATCATCCATTCTTCTGAAATCATCATAAAATACATCACAATCTACTTATATCATTTATGGACCAAGGGGATGCCTATGATATCATTATACCATCTAGAACATTTCAATATATGTTATTTCATCATAGGAATCACATCCAATTTTGTGGTTCATGATGAATACATCCCATCCAATAGAACACATTCCAAGTCATAAAATATCACCCTAGAAAAATTTAATCCAACAATACTAGGTTTAAATAAAGACATAAATGCATTCCTTCATGGATTATGATAGACCCCATCATCATTACCAAGTAAATGTGATGTTTTCAAAATATTGCGATAATTTATCAAAACCCCTAATAACAATTCATGTGTGATATTTTAGAGAAATGTAACTGAGATCTTATGACTCATCTTTGAGAATTCAACGAACAAAAAAGTACTATTATTTATCTAAATAATAATGATACCTAAACATTTCTATCAAACATACCATATACATAAAAAATTATGTATCATCATGAAACAAGAGAAATTACATATTAATAAATCAAGAGAGATCGCACAAGAACACATGACTTGATAGTACACCAACACTAGTACATGGTTAATCACACTAAAGAACATGTAAAAAAACTATCCCGTTATATTCAACTAAAAACTTAATTAATTTATATCTTTTATAAAATAATTAAAATAAAATCATTCAATTTATTATGTACCCAAGGTTGTTTTTTTATGTCCAATGAGGAAATATTTTTCCAAACTCATTTTACCTATTAAATATTATTAAACAATAATTTATTTTAAAACATAATTCATTTTGAAATTTCATTTCAAAACCATTATAAACTAGAAAATAATTTAATATGGTAGAAATATCACTTTTATAAAATCATTTCATTTTTAATCTTAGATCTCTATGAAATGCATAAGATGAGAGACCAATATATGTTCAACCAGAACCTAATTAATTGGATTATTGAGCCTACCTATGTGATACTTCGATGAATATTAATATAACATGGGGCTATGTCATTTCATAGAGTCATATAATTTTTATAATAATAATATTTGTTATAATACTATGACCCATGAGTCTAAAATAATCTTAAAAAGATAATAAAATCCATAAAATTAATTTTGGTGGATTAGTAAAATAAAACCACCTCATATAACATTTCAATCTAAAGGTTGAAAGTGTATATTTTATTTTTTATCAATAATTAATGATATCATAGTGATGAATCCATCACTATTTTTTGAATGAACATATTATAAATTTTGAAGTTGTTTCTTATATTATATAGGCAATGAATATTTAACTTTCTACTTGTAACATCTATATGAATAGGTTATTAGATAACAATAGTTGACTGTTATTATTTCCGATAAAGCTTATTAATAATCAAATACATGAATTTTAGGATGACAGAGAACTATACACTAAACATTTTATGAGAGGATATGAAATTATATGCTGGGAAGATTCAAGAGTAGTGATTAAAAAGTTTTTTAGTTGAGTTTACGTGACTGAGATGGCATTTATTAAAATAAAAATAATCATTTACTAATATGAAAATCTTTGTAAATTCCATTATTTTGTTTTTAATAATACTTTGGGAGTTTATTACTCATGGTTGGTATATTTAATAAAAATTTATAATTTCTTTAGGCTTATAATATATTCCAAATAAATTATAAGACATTAAAAATCCAATAATAATTTTATTTTATTTTTTATGAATTCAATATATATTTGAGTATGTTTTTAAGACATTATTTTGTGTGTGAAATTATTAAGGAATTAGTTATAAGAAATGGTTTTTATTCTATTTCTATAATACTTTTTCTTAAACCATATAAATTCATATTTGGGTAATGTTTTAGAAATTCATAGTTCTTCAAGGGATTTAAAAATAATTTAAAAATCATATAAAATATAAATTGAAGACAAAAAATATTAAAATTATATTGTGTTACATTGGTGTTCTAATGATTTTATTTTCCTCTGAGAAAATAATTTTTCCCTAATGAAATTTTGAGATTTCCATGAATCTAAATTATAAAGGAAATTATTCATCCAGATGCTTATATGGTTCTAAAAAAATTAAATTTTATTCTAAAACAAAGTCATTATATTTCAATAAAAGATATATTTGAGATGAAATCAATGCAGCAAGAAAGTATAACACATAAAAACATTATGGATCAATGAAAACATGAATGAAGAAATCAAAGGAATTAAAAGTACAAAATTCATTGAGATTTTAAATATAATGTTATCCGAAGTCTTATGGAAAATTTGAATGAAAATTAACAATTATTATTTGACAATATTTTAAAAAATATATAAAACTAGAAATGTTCTCTAGTTTGAATAAGGAAGACCAAAATTTTCAAAATGTTATGGAGTTTCAAATATAAATATGAAAAATAAATATTTACAATATTATCAACAATAATTAAATATTATAAAAGGATAGGAAATTCAATAGTGAGTTGAAAAAACCAGTGAGAATATTTTATACATAAAAAACAATTAGTCCATAAAGATAGAATGACCTGATACTACTATAATAAGAAGAACATAAAAGTATCAATGGAGACAAACTAATGAGACATATTATATATGGTACATCAAGGAATATAAGAAAATAAGGACTAATATGTTGATATATATGAGAATGTGATCAATTAATAACTGTTAGAGTTGATTGAGAAGAAGGAGAAAGACATTCATTATTCTTCAATAAGAAGAAGCGGTAGTTAAAGAGATACTCAATTGTTCATGTAAATACACATTCAAGAAATGTTTGAGGTATTTAACATGGATAGGAGGTCATTAATGTGAGAGTATGAAGTTCATGTGAGGCCAAATAAATAAATATTCAAATGCGTCTACTATGAATATCATAGATATCGAGGTTACCTACCTATAGAAATATAGATGAATCCTAGACAAAAAATATGCACCACATAATTAAGAACTTGTAATAAAAGTAATATAATAGTTATAGCTAATCTATCGATGGTAGTTGAACACATCAAGGTGTGGGTATCCTAATTAGAGAAAAAACATGTACAACCCTTCTGTATTATGTTTAATATCTATTTCTTCATTACATTCTCAGTTAACATGAAATATCTATATATCTTAATATATATAGTGATTTGATTATCAAGGGGGAAAACTAAAGATGGAAATTAAAATTGGGTAAATTTACACACACTGATTTAATCCCCTCTTAGTGTCTGTACACAATATGATGGGATCTAATTATGGTATCATAGATATTCATGGTTTCCATTGATTGGATATACTCATATAACCCAGTTATTTTTATCAGAATTGCATGATGTGATGGTTTGAGGAAAGTCAAAAAGAACCTTACATAGATAAATAAACATATGTATTTATCATTGAATGAATGGAGGTTTTGGTTTATAAATACATGAATAGGATGAATATAATAGAAATTATATAAAAATTAATTAAAAATATAATAAAGAATCATTGCAATATGAATGTCAATAGTGAGGTATGTGTTCTACGAAATCATTAAATATGATTCTTCTTATACCTCATTTTATAGATATGATGATTTTGTAATAATTGAATCATTTATGAATTTTTAATATGATATTAAATATTATTTTAGGATTATTCCTATTGAGTTTATTTCATATACATTGGGTTTTACCAGTGGTTTATAGGATGAGAAGTTATAGTTAGAGAAAGAGGAAAATTTTGTAGATAAATTCTTGATTCGGATGATACAGTATTGAAATAATCTCCTCAAGGATATGTTAGCAAAGGTAAACTCATGTTGTTCCACAAATCAATTATCACCATTGATGAAGAGAACCTTCCAATTAAAATTGATGAGAGGGATAAATATGATAAAATAAATGAATAAATGAACTATTTTTGAAAAAATTACACAAGGATATACATGGTTTCATGAATTACTATTTCGTTGTTAAAGACAAAAGGATTAAGGGCCTTAAAATTATCTATAAAAAATTTAGAATATTGCATGAAGAAAATATTGAGAAGATCAAAAGGTACTTGGGTGAAAGATTTGTATCTATTGAGGATGATCATAAATCCTTCATCATTAGGTGTCTTAAAAAATAAAACAAACTAATAAATACGGATTTTATATTACCTAGAACATCCAAAATTATTGAAAATAGATATGTAGTGTCACAAATTTCTATTTAGAGTCAAACTTCTAAGTAGGATCTTGTTAGTGGAATGAATATTCTTAAATCACACCTTGTTCTTCATTTAACTAGGTTTGGGAGAAATGTAACCCATAACCATGTTATTTATATCTATAAAAATACTATTTCAAATGCTAGTACACGATTCACTTCAAAATATGGGAAAATATTTGAGGGGGTAAATGCTAAAAATTCACCATCACATTCAAGGGTAATTTTAGTATAAAAAATAAATTAATATCACAAAATATTGATCAAGAGGGTAGTGTTTATCCAATAAATATTTGGAAGAAAAATCTATCCAAAATGCATTCAAAAACAAAATAACGATACTTTTTTTTACTATATGTGTTTTTTTAAGATCAAGAATATGTTAAGAGAATACTAGCACAATCTATTAACTCATAAATAATATATAGCTGTAGTTTTAAGGGGGGAATGGAGATGAGTAAATGATATATTACATTGAGAAAATAAAAATATCTTATAAAATGAAAATTTATCTTGAAATATAAATTTTAATAGTTTTTTGGAATGTTTTTATGTATCAATAAATCACACTTCACGAGTTAAAAAAATAGATGAAATAAATAGTAATTAAAGTAAATGTTTCCTTGATGAGTAATATGAGAAAAGTTCCAACAAAATTAATATTAAGAATTCAATAATGAAAGATTCATAGTATATCCCACAATATAATCTATGATTCTTATACTATGGTATGATGGTCGATGCATTGGATATATATGATTAGGCGATGAATATAAGAATTAAAGGATTAAATATCAGTTCCAAAAGGAAATAAATTCAATGGAAATATGTAATAATTGGATTAGTTGTTGAAATCGTATATGTGGATTCAAAGGAGTTTCTAAAAAATGTTAACATAAAAATTATGAAGACACTATATGAATAATTCCAGAAATGTATCTATATCATGATATTTTTTCAATATATATTTTAAAACTAATTAATAATGGATAAATATATGGGGAACGAACACGAAAGTGAAAAATGAAAAAAAAAATTCCACATAAAGAGATAAAATTTCATGTTATGTTATCTAAGGGGGAGATCCTATATTCTAAAAGGTGTTGTGTGGAAGGTGAAACCAGTATGGTCGCTCTTCTATTAAATATAACTATTAGTTACCAAGAAAAAGGGAGATGATAATAAATATTCCTAGAGCACCAATGGCTAGATTCCCAGTGCTGGTTGTAGTAAAGAATCATATTCCACCAAAAATAAATACATAAAATTGAATAAAGTCTATGTTTACTATGAATTGAATTGATGGGAATTTTTTTAAATAAATAAAGAAGATACCTTCTAATACTTATTATAGAATATCTGAAGTATCTTGGTTCAGAGGACACTCTCAGCCCTACTATTTTAACCAAAATGTAAAAAAAGACCACTCTACTCCCTTTAATTTTTTTTTGTTTCCATGGAAATAGTTAATTGATTGAAATAAATTTAAAAGGGTAGACTGGGGAGGCTATAAATATTTTAAAATAATTAAATAGATTTCCATCATGGTGTCTTTTTGAATTAAATAAATTGTGTCCAATATATTAGTACATGCAATGAGGGGGGTTATCGTGAAGAGTATGATTTACATGAAATTTGTTTTGTGAATATGGAATCTAGATAAAACCTATAAAATATAGATGTTGAGGTATTTTAGTCAAACATGATATAATTTTTGTGATTTTATCCAATCAATTTATAAATAGATAGTGTTGGGTTATGAGTATGGATATTTAAGGGGTATTTATATAACTTTTAATTGAACAATTCAATTGAAAATTTTATAGATGAGGGAATGTTATATATTCTTTATAATTATTTCATTACAACCCCTAGAATTTTAAATCTATAAAATTATCACATGCTTAATTAATAAATAGAAATCCTTATTACATATGTTTTTTCACCCTCGTTTTTACACTAGTTCAGCATAGTATAATTAGAGTGGAATTGATTCTACATCATTTCTAAGAAACATGTGATTTCATCCATGGATTAAAATATTTAAAAACATATTAATTTGGTGAAAAATTATGAGATGTTTTTTTTTGAAGACCATTGAAGTAAATTGAATACAAGATGTCCTTCCCTTCTATATCCTTTTCATTTATTATTAAAAATTAAAAATATAAAAAGGCATTGAAATTGTCATAAATATTTGGAGGTATTTACCATATTCACAAAGTGGGGATTGAAGATCTAATGTTTGGATTTTATTTGTTTCAAATAAGAAATAGATTCATTTTTATGATGGTATAAATATGTGTAAATTGATTTGAGAAGAAAATGTAATGTTTCTACCTATAAAATATAGGAAAAGAATATTGATTCTAATACACAGTATATTTGGTTGTACATTGTCTTGGAAAGATAACCTTAAATATGACAATTTATATTCTAGTTCTATATCATCAATGAAAAAATTTATTGGATGAAGGATCACTATCATCTTAATTTTTGAATGGGATAGAAGAAGATATATTTTGTAAGGATTTAAGAGAACTGATTAAAAAGTGTTTATTATTCAGTTTATTATTTTGAGAGGGCCCCCATATGAATCCAAATAATTATAAAATTATATAAATAAGTCAAGAAACGTATTTTTTCAGGTACTTCATAAGACTTTAGGGGTTCATAAGGATTTTGTGTTTGAATTCTAAAAATTGGACAAGTAATTAAGTTTTTAAGAATTTTTATAAAAATTATATGACATTTGAAATCTCTTAATACATTTGGATTAGTTCATAAGACTCTTATAAACAATTAAAATGCTTTTGGAAACTTCATAAGACATTTATTAAGTAAAACATTATAGATTTTAGATATTGAAAATGGTATATGTCTTATAAAATTTGTTGTATGATGGGGATGTAACACATAATCTAAAATGATATGACTTTTCTTGATGATAAAAAATTACATGAGCATGATCCTTCAAGAGAGTTTATAATATATTTATGTTCTTTATAAATATAAATAATAGAGTGAAAATATTACAGAGATAATCATTTCCACTGGAGTATGAGAGAATTTTAAAGTCTTGTAAGAAAATTAGATGCTACACAAAATGATTATAAGGTTTACAGAAATTTGAATTCTGATACAAATTAATTTAATCTATTTTTATATTTGTGTTAAAATATATAAATTCCAAAATTAAACAAAATAATTATAATTCAATTTCAAAAACTTTGGAGAGAAATTTCTATATATAATATAATATTCCACACTATATTTTCATGTATTTATCCACATGTAGAAGAAGAATTAAAATAAATTAAACATGATTATATTTTTATGATTTAAAAGGGGAAATTATTGTGATTCTTATGGTTAACCTCACTTAAAAATACCAATAAGGAATTGATAATATTTTTAGGATGAATTAAAATAGGGATTATCCTCTAGTTAAAATAATTGAGATATCAAGTTGAATATATTATGTTATTTCCAAAATAAAATTTGGAAAAAAATATTCATTGTATTATTTTCATTAATGAAAAAAGGTAATAAGAGAATTAATTTTATAGTGACTTGAAATTACCATCAAGATTATTTATTTAGGAGAAACATAATTCATTAAAGAAGAGAGAGGAACCTGATACTACTACTAGATGAATATAATCCAAGTATCAAAAGAAACAAATCAATGAAAAAAATAAATCATGTATATCTAGTAATAATGTGACAGAGGACATGTGGTGTTGTTATATGATATAAATGGAAAAACTGAGAACTACTAGAGCAGTTTGAGAAGATGGAGAATTGTCAATATGCTTTTACATTAAGAAGAAAGTCTAGTGAAATACAAATACGATGATTCGTGCAAGGATCTATCCAAGGACTATCTAGTTTAGTCAAAACCTCTTCGAGGCTATTCTAGTAGGAGGCTAATGACTGCGGGACCCAATATAAATATCACTTCACATCCATATATTTTTAAGATAATAGAAATGGGTGATACATACACTAGGGAATATGTATGATACCAATCAAAACCATATATCCCACTAAATTATCAACTTTTTTCAGACCCCGAACCTGAACATCCAAATTTGGTAAGAAAAACATGATGTTTATTTTATATTAAAAATTAACAAAAATCTAAAAAGTCTATTATAAAAATTATGATCTATTTTGGTATATGTTTTTTATTACTATGAGGATTCGTTATATAATTTTTGAGTTTAAAAAAATCATAAAATATATAATTAGATTTACATGTGCTAGTTTCTTAATGAAAACCAAAAACCATTGATTTTTATAAATTCCATGTGGTAAATATTTTAAAAATCATGGATGAGTATAGAATTTCACAGTGATGGGTTTTAAAAAAATGAAAAAAAAAATATTTTAAAAAATATTTTTAACCATTTTATTTCAAATAAATAATATTCGATATTGTAGTTACTTTTCAAAAAAAAATTATAAGGTTTTTTAAAACATATAAAAACATATCAACAAAAATTAATTTAAGAAAATACGTTTAAATAAACATTGGATTTATGTTTTAAAATTATTTTTAAAATAATAAATTTTATGGATTCAAATGATTGTTTGCAGATCATAAAAAATTCATGAGGCCACTAATAGTATCCCTATTAAAAAATAGTCCTATTAAGGCTAGGGATCACCCCATTCCTCATGAACTCATTTGATACCCAAATTATGATTTTTTTAGGAAATAAACATTTTTATCAAGTATACATTTCTCATTTACAATCCATTAATATCTATTAAGTACATTCCAATGAAAATACATGAATTATTTTAAAAGGATAAAATAATTTTAGATCTTTTATACTTTTACAAAAGACTATTTTATTTAAAAAACTATATATTGTGTAGAAATACAAGATTTTATAATTCAATGGTTTAATTTGAACAAAACAAAAAATTAAATTGAAAAAAAAATTATAAAAATTCATGTAATGTTATTGATAGGATTAATTCATGTCTATAAATATATACATATGAAACATAAATAAATTTTCAAATAAAATTTACACATAAAATGATAGCTTTAATATTATAAGACAACACTTTGAAATTTCTTTTAAATAACCATTAAATAATTTAATATATAATAATACACCTTAATGTAAATATAAAATAATTATTTTAATTATATAAATTAAATTTTAATCAATGTAATAGATTTAAATAAATATAAATTTGGAAAATATTATTCTTTTACATAAATAAAAAAATAATATATTCATTTAATAAATAATCCCTTTCTGAAATAAGTTTTGAATTAACATTGAAGATTAAAATAAATGGGTTCTTTGAAAATATTATGTTCCAATATATTGAAAAAAATTTCATTAATAAATGGGGATTTTAGAAAATAAGATTATAAGAAAATCAATCCACTTACCTCAAATTGTTAATAAGGATGAACCAATGAAGCTACTAGTCATTTGACACTTATAATAGTTGATAAGATAGAGAGAGATTGGAAACTAAGATTTTTTTTTGAGTTAAAAATATTCCATTAAATAGAGTTGAATGGAACATTCCTGCCACTAAAAAATAGAATATTATATTTAGTTATTAATTTTTTTACTTATTTAGGATATTCTAGTATGGTTTATCTGATTTGATTAGATTAGATCAGATCAAAGATTACAGAATCATGGGTACTATGAATAATTTATATATATAAATAAAAAAATAATATCATTGTGTAATATAACTAAATAGAACTAATATGAGAATATTTTTCTGATTAAAACTTTAGGGAAGAAGTATTTATTAATTTTGTTTTTCAAACTGATTTTCCAAGGTTATAATATATATATATACATCTTGTAAAAACATTAGAAAGAAATTATACATAGAATATGTTAATTTCGGTTCATTTTTTTGTATGGTAAGGATATTTTTACCAATGTATACTTATATATACATATATATATATATATATATATATATATATTAACTCTTAGAGATTAGTTCAACAAGATTAATTATGATGTTTCATTAACACATAAAAATATTTTTTCATCATTATGTAATGAGAAACATTGATGTTAATTATCATTGTTCAGGAAGAGAGATTTGTAAGGTCAATTTTCACAATTGAGTGGTTTAGGAATTTAAGTATATTTATTTTGTGGATTAAATTTTTGTATTGTTATCGAGTAAAACTATGTATTTATAGATGTGGTTTATAATGAAATTGAAAGGATTTGGAGTGAAAAAAAAGATAACCATGTCAAGAATTTGAAACATGGAATAAGGGAGAAGACAGTATGAAGAAGGACCAAATGTCCCATGTTGATCCAATCGATTGACTACATTTTAAAAATAACTTATTAATAACGGTGAAATATAACCCATGTATCCATTCAACATCAGCCTTTCGATTGTTTGATGAATTATAAAAAATTAAATCATTAAAATGATCAACTAAGACGTGTGAAAAGTCATCACCCACAATCACCTCACACAAACCCTCACACAAGCCACAATACATGGTATATTGGGCATTCATGTGTTCATATGGGCACACCACGAACCTGTTGTGCTCTATGAAAAACCTTTTTGGGCTTATAATTCTACATACCATCACTCATTGTTCCCTCCTAGTAGACATGTGGACATGATAGGGGTTTACATATCTACATGGTTAACCTATTAGGGCCTGACACAATGGTAATCCTAGTGATTCAATTTTTTTATATGTTAATAAAAATTACTTCATTATAAAATTTAAAAAATAAATTAGGCAAATTAAAATTATATTAGTACACTTAATTCCTTATGTGTATAATTTTTTTACTTTAGAAAGATTATATTTTAACTATATCATGTAGATTATATTTATTTTCATGTCATTTAAAAAAAATTAATAATTATTATTTAACACTTCTGACAGTTTCCAATATCTATTTTTAAATATTTAAAGAAATCTATAAATACCCATACCAAAAGATATATAAATATGACACATTTTACATATTTTAATTGTATCTAAATCAAGTATGGTTTTTATATTATGTCTTTCTCTTTCTATTATTAATCTCTTCCTTGGGGTTGTTTTTATACTTGTTGGTTAACCTAATGTTGTTTATTATTTTCTATGTCCTATTATGTTTATTGTTGCGTGTCCTATTGTATTACTAGTTCTTGTAATTTGTTCACTTTACTAGTTTCAAACACATATATTTTAAATAATTCAATGTATTATTTTTAATAACATGTTCATAATCAAATTTATTTTCAACATCAATTCAAAAGGAATAATACATTAATGGACTAGGATGTTATGTTGTACTCCCTTAAAGTTGTTGCACACTCATAATTCATTTGTGTGGATGCCCTATTTCTAATTGTTCCATGCCTTAGTCATAAACATCAATGTTCCAAAAATATTCATTACTAATCATTGATTTGTTATATAAAATTCTTATCACATTCATAAAAGTATCCAATGTTGGAGACTCATAAAATATTATAGGGTCCTTCCCACCAAACAGCTCTTTAGGGTAGTTTCAAGTTCATCTATTTCTCTTCCCTATATGAAGCCTTCACGATTTCAGATAAATTAAAATAAAAACTGATAAAGATATGGTACAAAGTTATGATTAGTAAATAATCTAGAAATATCTATTTGAATTTTATTCCTCTAATATAGTTTTACTGAATCATCTATAAATATTTGTAAATCGTGTTTTATTCATCTATTTATCTAAATTATAAAATTTGATATTATATGTTATGTGGAGGTCACCCCATTTTATAGGCTAAATAAAATATAGAAATATATCATAATT
The DNA here is from genome assembly GCA_963277665.1 of Viscum album. NCBI lineage: Eukaryota > Viridiplantae > Streptophyta > Magnoliopsida > Santalales > Viscaceae > Viscum > Viscum album. The sequence continues at coordinate 47,372,725 of OY728156.1, forward strand.
GTTGGTCATGATAATGAATTTTAAAATACACTTATAGAACTTTCCTCATAGGGCATAGTAATGAAGTTGAGTGTGTAAAATTTTCCAATAGGGAAATCTAAACCCTTTAAATAATAGGGGTATAGTTGCTATATTATGAATTTTATATAGATGTTTTCATGAAATTTGAATATTGGTAATGGGATTAAATTCAACACAGCTACTTTATAGAATAATCATAGAAAGAGGCTCATTTTGAAGGTATAAAATAGTTTTTATTGTTCTTCTCCAATCTATATGAAAATGTTAAAAAATAAAGGATTTTCTATGATATAGAAGTATATAACCTTTCAAAACATCCTTTCTCAAAATTGTTCAATAACCTCCCAAAAAATTCAATGCCACATCCCAATCCCTAACTTCTAGTTTCACTCTAAAAAATTTATGTATAACTTTTTTAAAAATGTTGTTAAAAATTCACAATCCATTATACAACCAGAGAAATTTCCTGGTATATATTTTCTAATATTTGTATGATTCAGAAGCTAATATTATAGTTTAAAAAAATTAAGTATCTAATTAGGTTTACTCATTCTAGTTCCGTAATTGAAACCAATCACCTTTTATTGGTCTTAAGATCCTATGAAAAACAATTTTAAAGCTTTGGGTGAGCACAAAATTTCCCATTATGTGGTTTTAATACCATTGAAATATATTTTTATAAATAATTATTTATAATATCTATTAAAACATTTTTAATAAATTATTTAATATTATATATAATAAATAATTTTATAAATAAAAATATACGGTTTTAAAAAACATAGAATAATCTCTCAAAACATTAATTTCTAAAACAAATAACATTAAATAAGCATTAAATTTCTCATTTAGAAATATATTATTAATAAAAAAATTATATATTGAATTGGTATTTATGATATCAAAATAAATCCATGAGTCCATGAGTAGTTTACCTATTATGAAATAGTCATATTGAGGTCTTGGGATCACCCCATTACTCATCATCTTAGCTGATACCCTAATTCAATTTTTTATTTAAGAAAAAAAATCATCACATTTTCCATTATCAATTAAATTACACTAAAAACTATAATAATACCATCGAAAACAACATGAATTATTTTCAAATAAAAATAATTTTATATCCTATATTCATTGAAATAAACTAATTTTTTACTATAAGGATTAGATAAATCTATGATTTTATATATTCAAAGGAAGAATTTAAAGACCTTAAAATTAAATTATTTTTTAAAAAATATTCCAGGAATTTTGAGGTTATACAATATTCCTTTACATAACAATATGAATATAAAAAAATCCATATATTTTAAAAGATAATTTACACATAAAATGATAGCTTTAATGATAGAAAACATGTTTTAGATAATTTTTGAAATATAACATAATTAATTTAATTAATAATAGTAATAATCCCCTTGAATGTATTTTTGAAACAAATATCATAATTTTATAAAATGTTGCTTAAAAAATATTCACATAAATATAAATTTTAAAAAAATATTTCTTTTACGTCGAAAATAAAATCATATATGATTGAAATGAAAAATTCCTTACTGAAAGGAGTTTTTAATTAAAACATAAAAAGAAAATAAATTATTTATTTTAAAATAGTAAGTTACCTTAAATTGAAACAATTACATTTCGTAAGAAGTGGTTTTTAGAAAATAAGCTCTGAATAAAAAAATACCCTTACCTCAAATCGTAAACACAGTTGAACAATGACAGTTAAATGCCTTTGAACTCACATAACAATTGAGAAGACATCGATATTTCGGAAACTATGAGTTCTTGGTGAATAATTGAGTATCCTTTAAATATAGATGTTTATAATGTATTGACCACTAAAAAATATAATATTTTATTTAGTTATTAATTTATGTTTAATATTTTTGTTATACATATTTGGTTTATCATATTTGATCAATTTGGATTAGATCTAATTTTATTAAATAATTTTTTATATTAATGACAAACACACACATAGACACATATATATAAACCAATAGATACCAAAGTCTAAAAAAATTAACAAAATAAATATAATATGATTTTTTCAATTAAAATAAAGTGAAAAGTATTTCTTAATCACTTTATCAAAGTTTATGTTTCCAAGGATAGAATATATATATATATATATATTGTGATATTAGAACAATGTAATACATGTAAGAACTAAATTCATCCTTAACCCATTTGACATCTTTTAAAGATATGGTAACTTATGTGGACTCATATATATATATATATATATATATAATATCTTTTTTAGATCAGTTCCCCAAGATTCTTCATAATGTATCTGAAACAAGAAAAATATTTTGTCATCCTGATTTAGGCCTATACATAAATTTGAATTATCAATATTTAGGCTAAGAGATATCCAATGTTCATTTTTACTATTTAATGGTTTTAGGATCTATGTACCTGTAATCATAAGATGATAGGATTTTTTTGATTTCGATTAAAACCATGTATTCATGGATGATGTTGATAATAGTGCTAGAAGGGGATGGAACAAAAAAAGAGATACTTCTTCATTAAGAATTTTAAACTGTGATTAGGAAAGAATATGATATGTGTATGGATTCAATGGTCCATGTTGATCTAACCAAGGGACTAAATTTTGAAATGAACTTATTATTATGAGTGAAATTTTACACATGTAGCCAACCCAAACTGAGATTTTGATCATTCCGTCAATGATTCAAAATTAAATTCAGGGCAGAAATCATATGATCCTGTATCTAGGTCGACAACTACAATCAAAACACAAAAACCCTCACATAGGCCATAACACATAGTCTATTGGTCATCCATTATTTCATCTAGGTTCACCATACACTCAGTGTGTTCTGTTCCAATCCTATATGGATTTAAACATGACTTACCTATCACTCATTGGTCCCTTCTAGCTATCATGTGGGTCGGCTAGGGTTTGACATGTCCCCATGGTTGAAACAATAGGGTCACACATATTTTTTGAGGGGTCACCCTTTATAGCCTAGTGGTTGTATTATATTTTAATAAGTTAGTGTAAATTTACTAATTTAAAAAATATATAAAAAAATTATGTAAATTATCATCAATATTCTTATAGATGCTTTTTTTTTGTGTATAATGTTTTCATAAATTTTTGTTTTAACAATATATCATATTTTAAATTTATATTTATGTTAATTTCTTAAGAAATGGCTATTTATCAATTTTAATAGCTTCCAAAGACTATCTATTTGTCTTCATAATAAAAATTCTACAAATAACCATACCAAGAAATAGTTAAATACAAAATATTCTACATATTTAAATTCCCTCTAAATTTAGGATGGTTCTTACTTTCTCTATTTCTATATTTATTCCTAATCTCTCCATTAATTGTGTTTTATTACTCATGGATAACCCTAATGAGGTGTGTTATAATCTTATTCATCTTATGTTTATTTGATCCTAACCTCTTGTATTACTCATTTTTGTAATATGTTTTTCTAGTTATTAATAAACTATTTTATTTTAAAGAATTCAATATATTATTTATAACAAAATGTAATTTTTAACATTTATTTTAAAATTTTATTAAAGAGAAATAACAAATTAATATTCTATGACATTACACTTGTAATAAATATAATATAATAGTGATAATCCATATATCTATTGGAGTCCAATACCATATGTAGTAATTTTATTCATCGAATCTTAACAAAAACAAAACTATTGTGTTTATATTATGATAAATTTATTCATTGAATAATATGGTGAGGGTTGATTGTGAATTTAAATATAAATATATACTATCTAATAATCATGTTCGAGTAATAAGAGAGATAAATAATGAAATAAAATGAAAATTAGCAGATGTTTGTATCAAAAATTTGTCCCCTAATAATATTCCCACATGATCAAGTGGGATCAATATAATATTTTTCCCAATATCATATTAGAAATCATGGAATCAAATTATCACATATATCACTATAAAATGAACTTAACCTCATAATCCAATAAATTTTATTGAAATTGCATAATTGATATAAGTAGATAAAAAGTTATTAATGGATTCCATGATAACGACGCCATGATAATTGTTATATAAATAGACCTAAGCATATTCCATGGCCTCTAAATAGAAAAAAAATAACAACTTATATTACATAAATAATCATTAATTGTATCAAAAATTTATGAAAACAAAAAATCTCATCATAATTTTTTCCAACAATTATGTTGAGGGAATAAATTTTTTACTTTCAAAATCACACCTCATTAAATCATTGGACTGAGATGAAACATCATTTGGGAGTGAATTTACCCCGATTAGAGGAATTAACGTAATAAAATAATGAATTTTTTTTCCAAAATTGGAGAAAGAAAATTTTATTGGGAATGGAAAAGGAATGTAAAATTTATATAACTGAACAATGATCATAATATTTCAAAATTTCTAGGGATCGATAGTATAAGAAAAGCAAATGAAAAAATTGAGAGTGACGTAGTTCCTTTAGCGTGCTTCCCATGGAAGAATTAAACATGAGCTTTGGGTGTAAAATAAATCTCTTTGAAATTTATAACAAGGCATAGAATTATGTGGGGATTGAGACTCACCACTAGTCTCCTAGTATACCCCCATGAGGATTCTGGTGGTCCAATAGTTTCTTGGTTGTAGAGGTAGTGGTTGTGATCACTTCCAACCTACTGGGAATGGATGCCAATGGCACGACTCTAGTTCCCAATGGGTGAAAAAATAAAACATCGAACTTATTTTATTTTGTACCATAATGAAATATCTCTTCTCGGATTCTAAAAAAATACTTTCTAATTCAAATATCCAATTTAAACTACATAAAACACTTTACATGATCCCCTTCTTGAAATAGATACAAAAATTTAATCTCACGAAGATGTTACTCCCCATAACAAAAAATTTCTTCTAATTAATATATAATCTAAAAATGTTGGCCATTAAACTCTAAAATATTTTTCATCGTTAAAAAACCAATGATTCAATAGTTAACCAATTCTATATATATCATAAATTTATTTTTTGATTACTATGTACACTCCCAAAATACTTATCATTCCTCTAGAATTTAAATCTGGTCACTCAAGAATACTCTTGTAGAACCCATCAAATCATGTCCCCAAATAGCACTAGGACATAAGTGGTACATGGTATCATGAATTACTACCCTTATTCCATGTATTGTTATATAATAGTGAGATTCATTGATACAACTTGTGAAGAGATAGTAAAATTTATTAGATAAAAATAAATAATATTTCAAGAAAATGAAAATCATTAATAATAATAAAAAACATAATATGAAAACTATATAAACACATAAACTGTAGAAAATATCTTCATATATATAAAAAAATTTGGAACATTGTAATGTAATAAAATTAACATTTTAATAGTAGGACAACTCAATGACCTGTTCGTGAAAAAAACCCAAAAACGTAAAAAATGACCTACACACCACAAAACTAGACTAGAAACTCTTTCCATTCATATTTCCAAACTCCTACTATGAATACATTTATTAACCATAAACTTTAGGGCCTATTCACTCTCCTTTATCATGGATTATGATGTCTATAAACACATTGGTGTGTTATTACAATGCTGGATTAAAACTTAGTAGGAGACCTCCAACACAATTGTAAATAAATTTTATGTTTAATATATGTGAATTAACAATATCATATGATAAAAAAATCATAATATATATATCATAATACCCTAGGGTTATAATATCCAACCATAATAATGATCATACCTACCATGGCCATTGATAAAATGGGACAGAGTTCCCATGTTATGAATTTTTATCAGTAGTGGATAGATTATCATCGGAACCATAAACGTGATAGTTTAATTGGAGTATCAAAATAAATATAATAAATGGATGAGATATGATCTCCCCCATCAATATGTCAGCTGAAAGCATTATCATCTTTTTCATTGAGTTTAGTTTATTGTGTGATCTCCACTCAAATAATTTCAATACAAGAAAAATTTATCACCCATGATCAACAGTGGGTTAATAGTCATTTACTGTGATAATGATACATTCGATAATATTTCTCCACTATAGGGTGATTGAGAAATCTAAACTTCTAACATGTGACTACGTGTGGGCTATCACCCATATCCATCAACATGGGAATGAACCATCCCTATTATAATAGGGTGAATCGGTAATTAACTACTTAATAATGTCAATTTGTAATCACCATCATAGATAATATGTGTGAATGGGATATCACCACTCTGTAGTCTTAAGTGAATGGTAGTTTACAAATATTTTACAATATATGTGGAAACGAGACCACTATAATAATATATAGGTTATTAGGCTATAATTATTTAAAAAAAATGAAATGAGTGAATTGACTATTTCTACTCCTTTTGAAATTATTGATGAATAAGTTATAATCATTAAATATAAAAAAACAATAATGAAAAATCAGAAAGACATAACTATATAAAAGTGAATGGGTTATCACATTATGTTATTTACAAAATATTTAAAAAAATTCCAATAATAACATATAAATATAATGCAGTGAATGGTTTATCACTACTGAACATAACATACTAACATGTGGAAAATTAATCATTATAATAACAAACAAAATTCCTGGATAATGGAAATTTCCACAAGAATTAATGATATCATATAAATATATTTCTATGAAATTACTTATCACTTTGAGATTTATCTCACTAATACTATTCAACATTTCAAGATACCCATTCTTAAGGTAATATATATGTAGACCATATAAGAAAATCCTACACTTCCATGGGTATTAATTTCAATAGAAAATTCCTCTATCTATCACAAATAGGATTGCAAATGGATTTTTAATGTAAAATTTTCATAACAAGGACAATATACACTAATATAAGTCATACATATAACTCAATTTATGGATTAAAATTAAATATTATCTCACAAAGACCTATATATGAAGATATATTCAATAATACCCTTTGTGGGAGGTAATAATAATTTCTCTAACAACATTATTAGGATAAAAATTCATCAGCAACCACGAATATTAAATTTTTTAGATAGAGTCAATCATTAGATTAATAGTTCATACAAAAAATTAAATAACCATGTAACTAAGGTTAATTTCTATTCCAAGTTGTTTATAGACACCCACCAAACCCAATATAACATGTGACACATTAACACATATAAATTTTTGTAAGAGTTTTGGTACCGAATTTCTCATAGAATTAGGTCCCTACAAATCTAAATTTCCTGAAAAACCTCCATCAATCAAATGAAATAACAAAACATATCATAATTTAAAAAATTAGATATTTTTAATGAAAAAATATATAGTAGTAGAAAAACCATAAATAGATGGAAGGTAGACCTAACCCTTACCTCTACTGATCTACTTGTATAAACATAAGTAAATTTATATATTTGAAAATGATTATATTGAGGGTGGAACGATGAGAACTAATAAGAAATTGTATATTGGTCACGAATCCAAGTAATGAAGAAGGGGTAACCCATTTATATGTTTTGAAAATATTAATTAATCTTATTATAATAAAAAATAACTATATAGGTGTCACATTATATAACGTCAACCAAGGCTACAATGTAATACCCTGTTTTTTGGGGCACACTGAAATGAAACCCTTCGGTCTATGGTGTAATGAGTACCTCCACAGTGGTGCTATGAAATCACTAATAATAACTTTGGATGAGATTAAAGTATTTATCATGCAATTCTTCCCCTCAATTAAGGATTACCCTCCCCTTGAACTCATCATTTCATAATTCATATGGAAATTTTGATATATCCTCCCACAATTAAACTAATGTCCTCCCTCTCATGAAACAATTCCACTTGTTGTGGCTTGATGTTACAGCAATAAGAAAAAATCATAAAACACAAAGTGTAACTCCAAAAAATACAACCATATGCCTCCAACAACTCATAAATTAATAAAAACCCATTTAGATTCAAATGTTTCAGAAAAAATTAAATTAATATATACATAAGAATATATAGGGTGTAATAACCACTCCACCATGTGAAAACTTTTACTTAAGGTTCATCATCGATCCTCATCGGTGAAAATATTTTACCACTATACTCATATATTAACTTTCCACTCCCATGTATTCACTTAGTTATTTCTATAATACCATCAAACATCCACTAAATTTAAAATGTTCTCACATCCAATTTTTTACTCTTGTTCACTATAGATACAATTCATTCATTGGATTATTGTTTCAACATGAAAATAGGTTTTAGACTAATGGGGGAATAAAAATATCCTAAAAAGTAAAAATATATTATACCCTTTTTCTCATTAAGTGGTTGAAATTGTTAAAGGATTCACATTATGTTCATTATTTTTATTTCAACCTAAAATGTGGGCTCATTCTTTATTGTACTAGTCAAAGTAACATATAAAAATATTTCACATTGGTTTCACCATTTTCACTTTAAATAGTTTAAAATTATGATTATTAATATACATCAAAACACCCATAAACTCATATATCCATAAAATTATTCAAACCTTCTTTCCAAAGATATGTGGTCATTGGGGTCTCTTTCCAACGATTCTTATAATCTCTTGTTGGTGAAGAGGATGGATGATCAGGCTCACCAAATAATTATTAGGGGGATTTTATTATACTCCTAAAATATATTATAAATTTAAAAAATATTTTTGAAATATAATAAAAAATGTTGGTAATGCTACTGGTTACCCTCAAGAATGATAATATATTAATTGTGGAATGGACTACTGAATTAAAGCATCAATATTTTTAAAATATAAAATTTAATTTCATCTAAGTGAAAATTATTTTTTAGTGATTGTATAAGGCCCATTAAATGGGTTTTCTATGTACACCTATGATAATATTTTGATCCCTCGTAGTTTAGTTACACTTAATGTGGAACTTCATACCTTGTAAGTTAATTTGATGAGGAATTATCTTTATATTTTAATGTCTTGCTGTAAGGATGATTTTATTAAAGTTTCCTACCAACGGTCAGTGTGGGACTTATGATTTAGAATCCATTTCTAGTGTATATAGTGTATTTTATAGTCTAATAGATATGGATTGGGCCAACTGATAAATATGTGGCTATTCACGTTGAGGTGTGATCTCACTATATAAATTACATAATGAAAGATAAAATTAATCATATGGGTGATATTTATCTTTAGATAATCTCATTCGGGATATAATCATAAAAAAGTAGTATTACTATGGTGGGAATATATCCTAGTGTGGTAACTCAATAAATGATTGTGATTTAGGTATATTAGTGTTGATCCTTAAAAATTAATCATATATATCTAGTTAGGGATTGGAACCTTGGCCCAAATTACTCGAGTAACATAGTTTATGTTCATACACATGGTTTATATATTTATTTTACCATATTGTGATAAGGACGTTGTTCTGTATTTTAACATTGTACAATAAGGATGTTGTCCACAAAGTTTAAAATCCATAAAAAGAGATTTCTATGTCATAAATGTAATGAAAACAAAGGATATATATGATTTTATGATTTGAAGAAACCCTAGAAGATGGGTTTTGGATTTAACCTAGTAAGAGGCCTAATAATTAGAATTTTAAATTATGACAATGACATGAGCATCACTGATATGTCAACATAAGTTATTATTTCATGGTGTATGAAATAAGATATAGAAAAATATTAATAAAATCAAATATTCATATTTAGATGGGACATAAAGTCATATTATGGAACAACATTACTCATTCAATGGTGGATGAGTGTGAGATATGGGAACAAGAAGGAATATAAAATTTTAAGAAAATATTTTGGGTTAAATCTTATAGGGATTACCGCATACAAGTTTACTCCTTGCTCACTTATAGACAGGGTTGGGACTATGTAGTATAGAATGTATATAGAATACTAAATTAAATTATAAGCTATTACCCTGTAAGAGAATCCACATAAAAATATAATCTTCACGTAATAATTGATGAGGGATGGAATATGTAGGGCATTATACTAAGAAATTATTGTGTCTTACTCTATAAGGGATCACCATTTCTATCTTATTCCATGTTTTTATACCATCAATTGAGGTATACACATATGTTGATAGGAAAATTAATGATTAGGTTGTTTCCTAATTCAAATCATATATCAACATGCATGTGAGAGGTAAATACTACTTCTAAAACCATGATGTTTCCCACTACATCCTCTTGTGTTTGGGTTATCGTTATCTAGAAGATACAAAATCCCCAACACCAAATAAAACCTAACGACTATAGAGGTTAGGTGGGAGAAATTCATTACCAAATAAATGGATGATCAAAATTGGAAATTCTATTCTTTCATGTACATTGTGGATTTAGACATGGTGGACATGGTGGTCTCAATGATTTTTATTTTTCATCGCTCCTGGCGAATGGTGCTCATTGTGAAGAACACTAGATTAGGATAATGTATTAAGTGAAGGGAGGATCCCACAAAATATTTCCATGAAATAATTTCTAAGAAAGGATAACTATGAATGGGTGTGTAATCAAATGATCATGTGATGTGAACATTTTTCATCCATGAAAAAATATGTAGTCAATACAAGAAATATTTTTTATGATGTTTATTATGGGAATAAATCATGTGGTGGTTTTGTTTTAGATAATCTAACATTCATATTTAATTCGAGCCCCATGGGATTTACCAATAGAATAATTCTTTTTTGTTTTTGAATAGTCTTACCTTCATTGGTTTTATTTTCACTCAATTTCCTCCAACGTATTTTGAAGTATTCCTTCATTATTTATATAATAATTGTAATGATGTGGCTTTGTATATGTTCAAACATGTGTCCTAGATAATCAACCCAAGAATTCATCATGTTTATGCATAACAATTTCAGAAATAAAATTTGGGTCAAAAACTGAGGAGACCCTCCATCATGTAAAAAATTATATTTCCACTTTTCAGTCATGTGATGGTTCATCCTCCAAGAAACAAAAAATTGATGTTGTGCTCATGTAACTAAGAATTTGTTTGGATGAAATTTTATTTGATATGTGTAAGGGGTATAACATATGTGATCCTATGAATGATCCCACAAGACTAAACTACTCTATTTATTTATTATTCTAATGGATTATATTTATCATAAATCTATAAGTCATCTTTTATTCTAAACTCCTAGTTTTTGGAAGTAATTTTTACTAAAAGAAATCTCTAAAAAATTACCTATCATAAATTGGATCCAATCAGGATGAGAATAAGTAATATTTGAGAAGTTTGATACATGTATGGGGTAATTTCATTCCAAGGGTGGAAAAACATATAAATATTAAAAAATGGCCCTAATAATATCCCATGAAAATTCAAATGTATCACTATATTTCTTGATTTTCTATGTGAGATCGACCACATAATGCATTTTTGTGATCAAGCCTATAAATTCAGCTGTGTGTGGTCTTCCGTCCAGATAAGACCTTGTGACTAGAACTGTGATTTAATGACCACCTAACTAAAATAGTGTAGGAAAAAAAGGTAACTATATTTATTATTATTATTTGAATATAACATCAATATTTTTTCTTTCAAATGATAATCATGCATGACACAAAAGGATAACATTTGGATTTATACGCTGCTATTTTTGAAAATATTGAATGAAAAATCCCTTTTTAGTGTATAATAGATTCCAATAATGGTCTCAGAGTGGTGATGATATGGTTGATGAAGATAGTAAGGTTCATATACATTTTTCATCTTGATTATATTCAATTGGAACAAATTGTTCTTTCTAATTTTTGTTCTAATAAAAAATGTGGTCTTATTTTTTTCAGGGACCATAGTGGCCTGATGGGGGGCTAAACAATCATCATTAGGTTCACCCTTTTTATTTAAAACCAAATCATGGACCAATTATTTATTTTTGTAGGCTTAGTATATTTTTATAGTATTTGACATTAGATTCACAATTTTATCATTTGACATTTTCCTATTGGTCATATTTTCAAAACTGGAAACACATAGTATCTAACACATCATTGATGGGATATATACCCTCTTTCTAAAGGAAGGAAGTTATTGGATTTGGTTTCCAATGATTATTAAAAAATCACATTGGTCATGAATATGGGATATTCATCTCACCACTTCCTTTTTAGGGAGACTATTTCCCACTTTGGGACTCTCATATATATATATATATATATATATTAATTTATGTATGTATATACGTGTTTTTGAAACATAAATTGTAATATTAGTAAAGATAGTTTTTATCCTCTTGAATGGAAATCAATTAAATTCTTAATGAATTTTTTAATTTATAGCATGATCAATGTGGAACTCGAGAATTTAATTCCATCCAGGGTGAAAATTTTTATTTTAGTGTAGAGATCAGGGCCCTTAAATGGGGTTTCTATGTTCTGTAGCAAAATGAATAAAATCCCATCAAGATCAATGCAACCTCATAGAACACATCCTTCATTTTAAGGTTCTGTGATTATTCATGATCCATGTTGTTTAATTTCACGAGGTGAGGATGACAAGTTGAAATGATTTGTGTGGGACTTATTCACAGTATATATTTTATGTTATCCTTAGTGTGTTATATATCCCAATGAAGATGGATGGGGTCTACCGATAGGGTCGTGGCCTATCAACAAGAGGTATTTGTTGAGACCAATAGGTGCAAAGATTATTGCTGTGATTAGCTATGTTGAAAATTTTGTGAATAGTATTATATTTCATGTGTTGGATTTTTTTTATCAATATATAAATCATATTCTTTGTTATGTACCCTAATTCCTTTGGAAATAATAATCAATATTGATATACATCATGATTGGTTCATCATGGTTCTGTGTTTTCATGACGTTTTGAAAAATCATTACGATTATTAATGAATGATATAGAATTATGGGATAATATAGTAAATGTTACACCCTTGGTGGAGGGTGTTTTGTGAATCAGTTTTCCAATATGTCAATGGGAATGCCCTAGTGGAGGATATAATGCATTGGTTGAGTGTTTGTGTGAAACAAAAAAAAGCCAATATGGTCATGGGGAAGGACATCGCGAGATTTTAGTATTTCATTAATGATATAAAATAAAAATTAAAAAATATTCCTTAAAATGTACTAAGAATCCATGGTAGATAATTAGATAAATTTGTGAAGTTCTTATATAAATCATCCCAAGTCGAAATGGTTAGGGGTTACCATGTTGTTCATTGCTCATATCTATATGAAATGATTTTAGGAGGAGGGCCACACCTTTAGTCTATAATGACATGGTGGATAAAATGAGGTGTTGGTTAAAATACTACTAAAAGATAAATTTTCTATGGTGGCTATTGTTTTAGAGGAACAATGGATTATATGTCAACAATACACCATAGTGAAAATTATATCAGTGGTTTATTTTAGTTTCAAGTGTTTTATGATTATCTGGATTCTTGGAAAATCCAATGTCTCTGTAAATAAATATATAAGGTTTTTTGGTAGGGTAAAAAGTTTATATATGATCCAAAAAGAACCAATGAATCAAAATGAAGTGGGAGTGGTTGAGTTGGTTGAATGAAATTGTATGTTTAAATTTTAATATAATATTTTAAATTCAATATAATTCATTGAAACATTTATTGTGAAATGTGTAGAACAAACATAATAAGTATAATAAATAGTGCGAATAAATATAGAGAGAATAAGAATTGGTGAAGAATAAAAATGTATGTGCATATTGGCATAGATTGAGGAGATCATATGTTAGTTTTTATAGGTAGATGAAGTAGAAAAATAGTAGAACTACATCAGTAGATAATGGGTATGTTTGGAAGGATTTATTCTTATTTCTATAATTTTAATATTGGCGGAAGAACTATCGCATTCGAGATACATCTTGTTACACAAGTACATGGATAAACCATAATTGTTGTACTTACATGTTGAAACTACTGGGTCATATAGTCTCATTAAAATATAAATCATTACAAGGACTAGCTAAAAAAATTTGATAGGAAAAAAATTTATATTTTATATTCTCTTCATGAATGTGTATTATATAATGGTCCTGATTCACAAAAAATTACTGCTGTAGTGTGCTTCTCTGAATAAACATAAAAATAAACTTGATCACTGATTCACTCATCCCACTATAATGGTGTTTCTATGATAGTAGTGGATAATAGGAATTTTGAGAATTATGGACATTTAACTAATTATATTCTACCGTCAATCTTAGATATTATGTTTTTAAATTCATGAGACTCAAGATTGCCAAAACAAATTAGGATAAACTTCATAATGTATGTGACTGAAATAAAAAAGCGAAGTGAATAATGTTTTGGTTTTGGAAACCAAATTATGAACATCTAAAACTGAATTAAGATAAATATTTTCAAATTTGTTTCAGAAGGATGAATGAATTTGTGAATATAATTAGATGATATAGTGATAAGTTGGATGATTCTAATGTTTTTGAAAATATTTTGAGTATCTTAATAGATAGGATTACATGGAAAAAAACTACCATGGATGAAAAATATTCATATGATATTTATCTTTAGTGTTTAAATTTATTTATTATTTATTATTATTTTATGAAATAATTTTATATAAAGAATATAGTCAAAATTAATAAATAAATATCGTGTATTTCCACAATGCATGAAAAGTTATAGAAGAAGGTTTCTAATGAAATGAATATTGTAATGCTCTTATCAAATCTAATTTATATTAGAACAATCACTGTATTATATATCTAATATATTGAAATGTTAAAATATGAAATGTAGGGGTTATAGATATTTTCCCTCCAGAATGTCATAGGTGTGGGGAAGTTGGGGATTTTGATACAAATTTTCCTATGTTTAATGAAGAGGTCGTTAGTGATGAAGAAGAATAATCCCCAAGTAGGTTATTTTAGAGAAAATAATCAGTAATTAAAAAACTATGTATTTATTATAAATCTAAGAGATTTAATTTCTCAAAATTCATAAAAGGGGGTCTCTTATCTATTTGTGAAAGAATTTATAGTAGTGATGGAGAGGAAATGATGATGGCCAAAGATGTTGATTAATAACTGATCATTGTTAAGGTGAAGGAATAAAAATTCATAAGTTAATGTTTTAGTGATGTTAAGAAAAATGAAGAAACTAAGACAAAATATGTTATTAAGAGATAATTAAAAGAATTACTCTTTGGGATTTCAAAATAGGAAAAGGATAATAAAAAATTCAATATTGATGATAAATATGCCTTCTCTAAAAAAAATACAATGTTTATAGAGTAATTAAAATAATTGAATAATTCTCTTGACGATGATAAGGATAATAAATTAAAATATGTAGATAAATTAGAGTAGCAACAATGGGTTGATTATTTTCAATAATATTTTCCTAATATAGTGGGGAATTTGTAGAAATAAAAACCAATGTCCACATTCCCATTTTATAAATTTGATAATGCTTTATGAAGTGTGAAGTATAATAATACTAATTGAAATAATATATTAATGATTATAATAATTATTAAAATTTTCTTAATAACTCAAAGAAAAATAATAAAATCATGAAAACAAACTCTCTAGTAAAATAAAGTTATATTTCAGATTCTGTAAATTAAGAGTACACCTAATTTTGTGCAAAAACCACTAAAAATAGTGAGTGAATAAAGTATTAAAATAAGTTTTATGTGAATAATAATGCTTTGCTTAGTTCAAAATACCTTTTTTGTAAAAAATGGGCCAATTTTAATAGTATTAAGAAGGTTAAAAGGAAAGTTCACAACATTGGAGCACATGATATTTTTTATGGAAAACATTATTTCTAGGGTTATTTCTTAAACTATGGGGGATTTAGGAACATTGAAATGATTTATTGTTTAATTACTAATTAAAATTTGAGGATTGATGTTTTTAAATAAAAAAATTAAGGGGTATTGACCACATTTATAGAATAATAATTCAAAGGAAACAAGGTAAATCTCAATGTAAAATTAGAGATTTATTTTATCCATTGAAAAATGTTTTTGAATGATGTGGGAATCCATTTAGTAATAAAAAATAATATATTTTATTTCTTACAACCTATTTTTTTAGGTGGTAGTTCTTAGATGTCTCAAAATAATAAGGATAAAGAAAAATAAAATGATCTAGGTTGTAAAGTTTCGTACAAATCATCCAAAGGAGAATGTCCAAGGATTTTGTACAATAGTTTTTCCTCACTTATTATAGTGGATATAAATACCCTCATGTATATTAAATAAAAAATAAAAAATTATTAGTGTCTATGGGAAATTATGGGTTACAAAAAAATCTATGGTGTTGGATCCAAATTTATTGTTAAAGATCAATTGACACCCAAGAGAACATTTTCTATTAGAACTAAAACAAAATATTTTTTCTGTGATTTAATATTGTAGTTAAAGAAATTAATTGATTTTTAATAAAGATTGGTTTTTTCCAAATATATTTCAGTATGGATTTATCTTTACAAGAGTAAATCAAATAATCATAAATTTATTTCAAATTTCCGTTGCTAGAAATTCTTGCTATTTGAGTATGAAAGAAGAAAACATACTATGTAATCGATGCGTTGGGCATCTAAAGCCAAATAAAATGTGTAATATCTTTAGTGGACACAATTTTTGTTGTTTCCTTATTTAAAATAATAATGAATTATATGTATTATAATTGTTTAAAGATAAATATTTTGAACACTCAATATATGAATGTTGAAATAAAATATACTTTTACTTCAGAGTAAATTGTATATGATATTTTTAAACGAATGAGAATGGAATAAAAAAATTGTGATAAATATTTTATTTTAATTATAAATTAAAGTACTAGAATTACATGAAGTTGTATTATGATCCATAAATCATAGGATCTCAAAAGTTTTAGGAGTTTCAGGTTTAGTATAGATAAATAGTGTGGTTAATATTTTCTAAGTATTCATAATAAAATTTTGTTGAGTATTTAAGAGGATGATTTGAATAGAATCCTAAAAAACTTGTTATATTTAATGAATTATTCTCACTATACACACATAAACTAAATTTTTTTGTGAATTAAATAATACGAGTCTTGTAGATATGGCTCATAATATGTTGTTAGAATATGAAACATCTCATTATTTTTGGATTCAAGATTTTGGAGAAGGGGTTCACCTTAAAAATGAGATACATTATTTAAAAATTCATACATTTCATCGTATGATATGAATTTTAATAAATATAAAATTTTAATATATCTATGAGTTTTTGGAAGCCCCTATATCGTCAATGTTAAATGTAGAAATAAATAAAATTTTAAATGAAGAGGATTTTATGGCATATTATTTGGTTATCCACAAAATTGTATATTATATCAATGTTATAACAAAGTAATAGTGATGAATTTTTATTCTATTTATGTGAAACTTATGGAACATAGAAATAAATTGTACTGACATAAAGATGAAATTTATATAAATGATTAAAATGAATCTATTTTTTAGTGAAACAATATATTTAATTTTTTCAAAATTGAGAATATTATGAAGAAGTTAATGTTAAATAAATAAATTAATCAAATCTAAGTGATGAAGAAAAATAATATTCACATAATTTAAGGATTATAAGTAAAATTTGTATCTTTAACATCATTTTAATCATGGTTAATATATAAAAATTATACACATATTGAGTAAAAACTCTAATATATAATTGATATCTAAATATGAACATCAAAATTTGAAAGTAGAAATGAAATATCAAGATTAGATTGATTCAATGAATGAATAGATTGATTAGATAGAAAAGAATGATATTTGGTAGTTTTTACCCAGTCCTAAAGAGGGGAACATTATTGTGACAACGTTTTTGATCCCAATAAAGATGAATAAAAAAGGTTAAGTGGGGAAAAATAATGTAATTTTTCAATATAAATGTTATTCATAGGCTAAATGACTTGCATTATATGAATCAATTTAAATAAATTCAACAATTTCAATCCTATAAATTTTTCATTCCATTGAAGAATTGTGGAAAGGAAAGATAATTAAAATTTATTTCATCTTAGAATTCATTAATGGGGAATTGGAATAGGAAGTTTATATTATATAAACATGTGGTTTATTACTTTGGAATATTATAATTGTTTTTAAAGGATAAATAATTATTTAAACAGGTTGAATCATTCCCTAAGATATTTATATTCAGTAGTTGAAACATTCTTAAGAAGATAAGATTAAGGGAATGAATAGTTGGAATCAATTTATATATTAAGGATGTTAAAGAGGTATTTCTAATTATTATTATAAATATAAATTATATTTATATATATGTAAATTATTAAGAGGTTTGTGAAGTGATTGAAAAAAAATGAAAAAGATTTTTGAAATGAATTTGGTTGGTGAGATAAGGTACTTCTATAGCCTACAAATTTCTCAATAAAAAGGGGTATTATAAAAAAATAAATTCAAATAAAAGTCCATATAGATTTCATAAGAATATTTTTTATACACAAATTATAGTAAAAAATAAATTTTATAAGTATTATCATGGAAATGATATGGATATGGGATAATTCCATATGCTAATTAGTACTCTACTAAACGTGACAGCTTCAAGACTAAATATTACGTATGATGTTACACATTTGTATCTATATCATTTTTCCCAAAAGGTTTCTCAATTAAAGGTAAAAAATAAAATACTTAGATGCATCATAGTAACATCCAACTATGTATTAAAATATGTTAGTAAGGGGAATCTTAATCTATTTATTTATTTATATAAAACATTGAAAAGAAATTTTATTGATTTGAATTCTATATATGGTGGTGATTTATTTTAGGGAGATTGATGTGATTAGTTTCATACAAAGAAGTATAATTTAATCTCCATAAGGACCTTAAAGATAGAATATGTGGCACTAACACATGCCTCAGCAGAGAAAAGGTGGATGAGTTATCTGTTAGAAGATATTATAGTCAATGTGAAGTTTAAACTACTATAAGGATTTTATAATCAATGTGCTATTAATCTTACAAATAATATAGTGTTGCATTCAAGATCAAATTAATGATATAAAAGATCATTTTATCAAGGAAATAATGTAGTATAATGAGTTAATATAAGATTTTGTTCATATAATGTTTCAGATTACCAATTTATACACCATGAAACTCTCAAAAGAAGATTTTTATAATCTGAGGATGAAGTTATATTTTCTACCTAAATATAATTTGGGCTAAGGTATAGAGTTTCCATCCCCTTTGTTTTCTTTTATTTGGTTTTTTCTATAAATGGGAGAGAAATATTAGTAAAAAACTTTCATTTTCTTCTTATATTTTGTCAAATGGGGTGTAAATTTTATGGAGGAATATCCATTGATATTTGTTGCCATTTTGGGAATTATCTATCTATAAAAAGTAGTTTTTCATATATAGTTATTTAAAGTGGTAAAGTATGATTTTATCATTCTTATACAATTTTTTAATAGGTTAGTATGTGAGGTTTTAAGAATAATTTAGGTTTGATAGAGTGTATAAGGTGCAGAGGATGTTCTTATTTTGTTTTTGTGATGTTTTTAAGGAAGATACATGTATATACATATCTTTTGAAAAACATGGTATTATTTTTTTAATTTTCTTATTTCCTAAACATATATCACTCATAGAGGATTAAAAATATTTTATAGTGATCCATTTATATGTTTTTAGAGTTTGATATTGATTGTTGTTCCTATGATTATAGTAAAATCCAAATGGGGGAGTTTTTTATCTCAAGAAGATCAAAGGTGGATATTTTAATAAGTGAGTTTTAATAATTAGTGAAGAGGATATGATTTATTGTGTTATTTTTCAATACATAAAACATATTCTATGTTAAATTATATGATTCCATGTGAAATGGTCTTCAAAGTTGATATACATCATTATTGGTTCATTATGACTCAATATTTTCTTGACATGTTAAATTTTTTAATGATGATTAAAGAAGGATAGATATGAAAGGTAGAACACATTTAAGGATATTCCCTTGGTGTACATAGTTTTGTAAAGGAACTGTCCAATACTAGCATGGACATGACCTATTGGTAACCATGGGGAATTTTTGATGTGTATGTGTGAAATGTAAATGTCCAATAAAGTTGGGGTAATTTCATTTTCATATTGAAATATTAATTAAAAAACATCCTAAACTAGAAGTAAAAGTGATTTAAAATACATGATAGATCAAATGGGGAATTAGTAGTGATCCTGTGAAAAACTGTCATGGGCTTCCTGTGGTGTTCATTGTGCCTATATCTATGAAATGATATGAAAGAATAGGACCATTCCCATAAAACAATAATCCATGGAGGATACATTAAGGTTTATTCCAATATATACTTATAATGGAGGGATATTCTGTGGAGGTTATCTTTTTAGGTTCAAAATGACTTATGAACCGACACCAAATTATAGTGAAAGATGCATTGAAGGATTGTTTTGGTTATAAATAGTTTTTGAATATGTAACTTCTCAGAAAATCTTATAGATGTCAAAATTTAACTATGAGGTTATTATTGGAGGAATAAAATGTATCTGTAAGATACAACAAGACTAAATTACTAAAAATAAAGTATGATTAGTTTTTTGGGTTGACATAGGTTATTGATTTGGATTTTAATTAAAAATTTCTCTTTGGATTTAATGATTTTAACATATTTAGTGAAAAGTTTTCTATATGTTTTTTAATAAGATTAAAATATTTTAATACAATAAGGTTGAAAAAAATAAAATATGAAGAAGAAGGGGTTCTAAAAATTACCACATATTGAAGAGACCAAAAAAGAGTTTCAATATGTTAAAAAAGAAGAGAAAGAGAAGCGTCGTATCAAATAAAATAAGACTATAACTATAAGGATTTATTAATATTAAATAAAATTCATTATCATTGTATCAATAAACGGAGAATAATCATAGTCTGGGAACTAGTTATAACACATGTATATGCATAAAAGATACTATCTTTCCTACATGTTAAAACTAGTGGGTCATATGGTCTCAATGAAATCATGATCATGTCATGGAATATCATTATAATTTCAAGAGGAGAATAGTGTAAATATATTTTTTCATTTCATGTGTCCATGTAGGATAGAGATTAATATTCACTGAAACTGATAACAATGTCTCTTTCACTAAGTAAACATACAAATAAATTAGATCAATGTTTCACCCCTTCCCAGTTATTCTTCATTGATCTGAGAGTTTCCTTTTCAATATAATCTCATTAAAGATATAGCCTAAATAATGATATAATATGACACTAATAGGGGATACATATCTCTTCATACTGGAATCTTGGATATATATCAATAATAAAATATATGTGTGTGTGTGTGTTGTGAATATGGCCTAGTTGAGGACTTAAGTAATGATGGTGAATTGGGTTTATTGAGTACAGGACATAAAAATGTCTCCTACATGACCCGTCATGTATATAATTGAGAGAACAAATTGTTTGAGAAACATATTATAATGTCATATGTAGGTTCCATACTATAGAGTTTAACATCATAAGGTAATGAAATTTTTGGGTATGTTAACATCAAGTTACCATGAAATTAATGATGTGATTTAACATCATGTCATAGGGATTTCTATTTCTTTCAGGAAATGGTAATAAAGGATATATCCTATATGACACATTGAAACTACCCAAAAAATTATTTGGGCTTACATCTTGTAGGAGGCCTAATAAGAGCTTTTTACATTATGCTAGTGTCACAATCATCACCGTTACTAATCCCATGGGATTCATTCTCAATATGATAAACATGAAAGAATGGATGATAAACCACTTTGCATTGCCATGATGGGTATGACTTACACCTGAACTGGAATCCTATGATTTAAAATTTATTCTCTTATGATAATGGAGGAGGGAGATGATATGAAATTAAGGTGGGATATGATATCCTACAAACAATTCTAGTGTATTTCATCATGAGGGTTTCTGAATAATGAATTTACATATCTCTTGCATATATATGATGGAGAGACTATATTGGAATGTATTTTATGATAACTTACAAGAATGTATGGTAGATTACTGCATAAGGGATTCAAAAATATGAAACTTTTTCATGAGAATTGATGTACTTGGGTAGGTCTTTGTAAATTTATACAATACGGAAGACCAGGGTACTACTGTGCAAGGGATTCCCATTTCCATCTCCCATTACATTTCAAAACCCTATATCAGAGTTTATGCATCTACCAATAGAAAAAAAAAGGCATGGATGTTTCTCAATATGGTTCACACTTCAAGAATCATATGGGATATAAATTCTGTTGAATGATCAATGAAGGTTCCCACTACTAAATCAATGATTGGGTACCTCTTTACAAATTAGATTAATAATCACAAACCCCTAAGGACCATAACTACTAGGGAAGTTATGTGGGGAACCTCCTTTACCTGTTAAATGAATGATCAAAAAGGTGAACACTAGTATGACACATAAATTTATCATGAAGATATAGTGGAAAAGTAAGTGGCCTTTATTTTTTTTGTTTTAGGTTCCAAGAGAATAAATTCCATGGATAAGACCCATGTATAGGTAGGATGTATTATATAAATGGGGGACTTGTAAATGAATCCCACGAAAGAGTGACTGTGGAAGGATAAAAATAAAAGGGTATGGGATCATGTGATCTTGTGACACACCAATGTTAAATACTTGGAATGATAATTATATGAAATTGGATATATTTTGAGTGATGGTTCTCATTAGAATAAATCACAAGATGGTTACACACGAGAGAATCTACCAATTTTATTTTCTCCATTCATTTGGGGTTTTACCTGAGAAATCATCGTCATTTGGATATCAATTACTCTAAAATTCTTCATTTTTATAACCCTATATCACTAGGATCCTCAAATTCTAGAAGTTTTCCTTGAGAATTCATAGGATAAACACAATGATACGCCTTTCCATCCATCTATACATATGGACCAATGAACCATGTGAGGGTCACATTATGCGGCCACATAACTATTGCGACCATGAATTAAAAATATACTAAAGGGGAGGCCCCTAATCGTGTCACAAAATGAGATTTCCATATTATAGTAACCTAGTGGGTCTTTCTATAAGGAAAAAAATGGGTGATGTTGGTCTTATTGATCGATGAATATTTTACTGGATGATTATTTGATCAATCCATTTGGGTGACTTAGTCGATAATATGACTGATTATATAGAACTAAACATCTACCTTTATCTATAATTTTGATGGATAATTTCATTTCCAAATATCCACGGAAGCTTTTATTCCAAAATATAACTTTTTGGAAGTCATTTTCTATGAAATAGAGAGTTATTAATTATGAATCAACCACATTGGAAATGCAGATTATGTGAAAAGGATCTAAAATCTATCTCAAAACTCAGTATATATGGGATATATATATAATCACACTATACCTTTGAAGAAGTTTTAATGGGTATACCACAATACAATTTCTCTAAAAACCACAAAAATACCCATGAATCAAGTTGAAAACTTCCTTTCACTCTAAGTCCTCTTGTGTCCCAATCATGGTGACACTAGAAACAATGCATAGTCACCCCCCATAAATTATAGGGGATGAAATCTTTGATTAAAACATTGTATCTACCTAATTATAATGAACACTAAAAAATTATGAAATAATCATATATTATATAATGTATCCTTTACAAGGCATATATTGATGATAGAACAATAACTTGCACATAATTAACACATAGATGATTAAAATAACCTATTAGACTATGACTCAAAATGGTCTAATTGAATCAGTCCATAATGACTGTTATTTTATATGAACTTGGAAAAAACATAATAGATATCCCATGAATAAAAAAGGCATTAACATATAGTAATATTATATATTATTTAATAAATATACTATAAACATATGGATCATCAGTATATGGATGGTATCCTTTACACAATGTCACCTAAGCAATTGGTTCCCATTGTGATCCTTTGAAGCAGTGTGATGTACTCTAGGAATATGATTACGGTACAATAGCCCTTAGTACATTGTGAAATTTTACTATCTCTCTAAGATATAATATTCTCATCTCATTAACACATTGGGCCTCCCAATCATTATGAAATGCATTTGGTTCTTCAATAGGTCTACCATAATATAGAATATGTCACTACCCATGGATGGCCTTGAAAACTGAACCTTAAAATCTATCATAATTTAATCACACTTATATTAGAGAATTGGTAGATGTTGAATGAGACATATGGGTTTCCAGTGCTAGTTTTTTAGGTCATAAATCTTCAGTCATCTTGAGATAAATATATTATTGTGTTTCTTCCTCCCAGTTTAGTAATACTACATATAGATGTAAGGGTTCAACAAAGTAATCTCTAGATGAACAACCCTTCTCAATGAAAGTGAATCTCATATAATATCCTCAAAAAAATAAACTTCATATATAATTTATACAACATTATTTAGTGTGTAATCTATTGGTGGATCTCCCCCATATAGAGCCTCTTATTACCCAATAATCTGAGTAGTATAACTGAATCTCCTCCACACCATCATGTAATGAGTAGGTAATGACAAAAGCTATGGGAGTAACTCTAACATGATAATCCAAAACATCAATTTGAATCTCAATGAATAGGATCAGTCATCCAACACCCCTTACTAACCTCACACGTAACCTATTCTTGAGCCTTAACTCATAGTGTATCAGTTACAACATTCCAATTCCCTTCGGTATACTCCATTTCAATGTCAAATGATTGCAACACTTGACCCATCATCTCTATAAAAGGTAATGATGTTAAAATAGTTACATGAGGCAAACAATATCCCCCCAAATATATATTGATACTAACATATCAACATATACTATATTTTCTCCAACAATAAATCATGTATTGGGTAATTTCACTCATATAGTCTCACCTATTTGGTCAAATAATTGATTAATAACCCATCCTATATTAATATTCCTCTATTCATAACTCCAAACACATCATGATGTTTCGTATAAACCTTTAGCATCATTTTTAATGTTCAAATAAGAATATAAATAAACACTCCTTCCTATTGTTCGAGGATATCTAACAAATATTTAACCACATTAACATAGTTTCCTTTTTGGAAAGAGACTTCATCAGTGCTTCCAATCTAGAGAATACATGAATGAAAATTTAATATTATCATTATGTTACTATAAATCTATAATTGTTAAAAAAATTCACACCTAATAAACCATTGACATAACCTTATAAGTGTCCATAGATATACTAACCTCTAATATGATGTTTTATCAAAAACAAAAATCTTCTTGCATAACATACAATTTGTGATATGAAGACCAAAGATAGATGTTTGAGAATGAATTATATTCCCTCCATTAATTGAAAATGGTATCTATATAAGTAAATTATTTTGATTATTTAGTATCACCTGGTTCAATATGTAGTAATCTTATCATAAACATAAAGAATTGTAATTATTCCTTGAGAAAAAATATGGATCACCCTTACAGGAAAAGATTGGGTGCATGAATATTTTCACCTCTAGGTCATATATATAGAACATAATAATAATAATATATATTATCCATCATATATAGAAGAATATATTTTGGATCCCTACCTAGAATCAATATGGTAATAAAATTGACCAATTTCATGGGATGAGATCTTGAAAATTACATAGGAAAAAGGTTATGAAACATCTGAATGATAGGAGGAGAGACCATATATCTAAAATCATATCCATACCTTAGAAAATTGTTAAAATAATATTTTTATAATCACCCCTAGATACTAATCATCAAGTGCTATATAGTCTCATGTGAAATCAACTTTATAAGACTTGATACATAGTCATTAATGATGTCATTTAATGATTGTTTGATAGTGTGTAAAAAAAATCCATTTTAAGGGTCAGATTATATCAATGAATCAGTATCATAATGAAATTTTGATATGTTCATAACTACTTATCACAATATGTGATCCAAGAGAAATCAAAATTGTAATGACCAAAACTTTTATAAATAAAATTACCATTTGAATGAATAAATTCCTTATTATGTAATGTAGTTATAAAAAATTCATTCACCACTTTGTTTATTTTTTATGGATATAAAATATATATATAGTAATATTTAAAATATTAGTAATAATATTATCCATTTATAATATATTAGTTATATAGAGACATTCAATATTATTATTAAATAAGGGTTATTATAAAGTCTAACTAACACAGACATGAGAAGTATGATTTTTAATTTTTTCATTGTAATAAAATAATTATTATGTTAATCCCTTTTAATTATTAAATTATATATAAAGTTTTATATGATTCAATTAAGACTATATTTTTATACAAAGAATCCAATTTTTTATTTTTTGAAAATATATGGTTTTAATAGTCTTATAGATAAATTCTAGAATTTTGAAATAAATTTTACTTCTATATAATACTATTATTAACTATTTATTCATTAAATATATTTTAAAATATAATTTAATGACTTCTATTATAAAATTTATAAGGGTTAGAAAATTGTTACAGTTGGGAAAACAATTATTTTGAAATAAATAATGATTTTAATTCAAATATGTAAATTCTCAAATTTGAATAATTATTATGTTAAAAGAAATATTATTTTTAAAAGTTGTAAAAATATTATTCAATGATAAATTTTCCATAATTTTGTGACACTTTCAGACTTTTGGGAAAATATTTAACATGATATACATATATGGTCAATATTATGACTTTATAATGAATGAAAAGTGAAGAAATATAAAAATAAAGTCATTCATGACCAAATATGTTATTCTATTATCAAATAATTTGTTATTATGTTATTTTATTAATTTTATAAACATTAATGAATCCCCCAAACACTATATTGTATTATACGGTTTTAAAATTAAATATTTATGAACATGACTCACTCAAAATTCAAAAATGGTATTATTTTATTATATTCAGTTCTTTAACTTATAAGATACTAAAAACTTCTCCCCATTGGTAAATGAAAGGTATTAAAACCATGTAAAGTTTGTGGTTTTTATTATTATATCATATAGAGTCAAAAAATACTTTTAAAATTTAATAAAAAAATCACCTATCTTTTGATATAAGTAACCACCCAACCTCCTAATCATATTCACTAAAAACCCATTGATCCTAAAGAAACACTACCTTTTCCTCTCTAAATAACTCCAAAAGAATTCAAAAGAAATTAAAAATCTCATTCAACGATTTTGGAAGTGCCGCCTTGAGGTAATGGATTCTCTCACTAAACTATTTATTTAATGACATTCTTTGTATTATATAATTCTATTCCAATTTTAATGATAGAATAAGTCTTTATAGAAAAAATTTACTATCCTTAAAATTTAAAAGTAATGAAGTAGATTATTTAATAATCATTAAAAACTCCCATGAATCTATATTCTCACCAACTATTGTACCTAAATTATCGATCTATTTTCCATACCAAACATCTATGTAGTGAATACCCAACCCATTTCCACTCAAAGGTGTTCGTATAGATGTACCTATACATATTGGATTTTGGTATTAAATTTATGTAACACACAATCCATGGTTTTGGGATTAAATTTAATGAAATTCATTCATATTGTGTATGATCAATGTGTCACACTAATGAATGTGCCTTATACGAATGTGATAGGTATTCCCTAAACAACTTAACCCTCCAATGAATTGCGTAATGTTTTTATCTCCTGACATAACATGTATGGTTCATGGGAGGTTATCATGACCACACCATGTTACCATTTCTTAATGGTTAGTCTTGAATTATATTTATCATTTCATGTTTTATTTTTTTGGAACATTACTATGTTTCCCTGTTGTTATCACCTTATATCATGACTCAATGTTTATGTTTAGGATTCTCACCACATTAATGTAACACCTAAAAATTTTAAATTATGAGAATTGTTTTCGATAACCTATATAATCCACAGCACTAATAATAGAGAGAAATAAAAAATCCCAAGCCTCTATATAATATTTTATTTTTTATATAAATTTATGCTATTATATTGCTTGAAATTAATGCAACACTGAGTTGTCTTACCTTAAACAGAAGAATGACATTGTTCGGTATCTTGTTGTACAAGAAGGACTCAGTTTATCCAAATACATTATACTTTTAATACTTTTATTCAATATGATAATTATCAAATTTCCATTGTAAATAAACTTACGAAAAGGAATAAATAAATTTTAAAAATATTATTTACATATGTTTATAAGTTTTTTCAGTGATAGAAATGAATATAGAGCCCAAATGATTATAATTTCAAAAAGTAGTTTAAATATTTAGAATCAAAATAAATTAAATTTTCTAATGAGTTAAACATAATTTGTTTACCAATATTATTATTTTAAGTGATTAAAACTAATTATGGTGATAAAGATTAAAAAATATCTTAACGAGTGACTAAACATTAAACATAACAGACAAAATGACCTAGAAACATGTCTACAACTTGTTTTATAGGAACATTTAGACCATATACTCCCTTGGATCTAATTTTTTTTTCATTATTTGATGAACATGAGTTAAAGGAGACCTTTTAATAGAGTTTATCTTTTTATATTTACAAGAATATCACTCCTTCACTATAAAAAGTCACTAACCCTCCCACTTATTTACACCTCTATAACAACTTTTCTCATCCAATACCTGCCCAAATAGATCCCCAACATCCATAAACTTATCATATAAAACTTAATTTTTATATAAATTCACCCCAAGAGAGTATTTTGGTATAAACCCGAAGGTGTTCCCAGATAATAGGTACCATTATTCAATTATATTTTTTTCTTCATTTACATATACAAACATATAAATATTGACATATATTTTATGTATAATAACATCAGCCACATAAATATTTTGATATTTTTTTATGTAAAGTGTGAGGACTACACTCACACACACATCCATAAAATGGGAAACACAATCATCATTCCTTTGTAAAATGGACTACCAACTCTCAAACTAATGTCATTTGCTCATGCTTTCCATTTTTTTAGGAATATGATAACATCGTTTGTGGATGTGTTGTGTATCACCTCTTCAAAGTGATGTCATTCCTCTACATTATAAAGTTAATGTATAAATGTTATATTTAATAATAATATGTGACATATATTAAAAAATTATTATAATTTTATTATAATTTAAAAATATACTATTTACAATTCATACATTTAATACAATAAGAAAATGAAAATAATGTTCATGTGTACGTATGGCTTTCCATCTCCATGAATGGTCTAGTTTATTTATATCTCTAAATTTTATGGATTATTACAAAAATATATATAAGTAATATATATTATAATTAAATTATGTTTTATATTCTAGATAATATGTAATCATGATCTATGTAATAGAAACAACATATAAAAGTGAAATTGTACTCAAGAAAAAAGGCAATTAACACATGAAATAGTAAAAATAATTAAATATCACTAAAAAACAGGTAAAAATATATTATAATAAGATAATATATGATATTTGAAATATCATTAGGGTTTTTAAATAAGACAGAAATTTTCTTAAAACAATTATACTAGATGTTAAATTATGTTCACATGAAAAGGTAACACATGGTAATGGATTTTTGTTTCACTTATTTAAATCTATTAGATAAATATCATATTCACCCCCATAATTCTCTCATGTTTTGTATCTACATCCCCTTCTGATAAATTAATTAGTGATTTTTTATTCATATTATCCAATTATTTTAGTTTATGGTTATATATTTTGGGGGTTTTGATTCAAGTGTTACAACAGTTGTTATGGATTTTATCACAATTTTTTTTATTGAAGAACATTGTAATGTTATACACATAGTTTCTTCTATACCATTTATATACTGACTCATTGATATTAAATATCAGAAATAATTAATTATTAATTGAATTTTTAGTTTCAATTTTAATTATTTACACTAAAGGTATTTGAACGTAACGTTACCCAGTGGTAAAGAAATTTCATAACTCGATTCCCTTTAATTGGGATCTATTACATCTTTATTATCAATAATATTCTATTTTTCTATGTACAATGAATTTTAATATCTATTTATATATTTAAAATTCCTAATTTTTTCATTTAAATTTGTTACATATAATCAATTCAATTATTAATTATCACTTTAGAATTATGATCATTGTAAGTGTGGGTTTTACAATATAATTTTATTAGATATTTCATATTCATGAAATTAACTTAAAGGAATTTATATTATAATTTTTCAACAAACACATTAATTTTATTATACACTAGTTATTCAGGACCTTTTTCAGGTAATAGTACCATTTTCACAATCATTGATACTGAAAATATTTCAGAAAATGTTTATAAGAACTCCCGACATCATTCTCTCTTTAGTGGGAAATATATTTTCTCTCAAAACCATGTTTTATAAAAAAAATTAATTTTTATGAAAATTTTAATTTTTTTTAATTAATTTCAATTTAACCCCTTTGGTATTGTACAAATTTAGTCAATGTTATATTCCTTTCTCTTTTCATACAAGTAACATTTATATCCTTTTTACCATGTAAAAGAAACATTCTTTTTACCTTGAATGACATGTATGAAATTACCCATCGTAATTTATTTAAATATTTCTATTCAAATTTTAAAAGATATCTTTTAATGACAATGTGATTTAAAAGTGACATTAAAAAATAGATTTTCAAAAAATTTTAAAAAATGAAAATTATAATATCCTCAAGAATGTTTTATAGATCATTTGATTTTATTTCTATTTGTCAGTGACAATAATCCTTTTCTCTTACTTAACATGGGTTATTTTTATTAATACCATCCTCATTTTTATGCTGGTTGGTTTATGATTTCTTTGAACATGTATAATATTAACACAAATACATTTATTATTTTTTATTCCCTATAAATATTAAATACCATAATATCCTTTGAAGTTAAATTTCCTTTAAATGTCCACATCATTTATTATCAAAATGATTATTGGATAAATCGTATACCATTTTTACCAAAGGTGTGTACATAAATGTTTTTTTAACATTGAAAGTTTTAAAATTTTTATATCTCTTATGTGATAAAGATGATTGATAAGGAATATTTTTCAGGATATGAATAGATTATTCAATATATGGGGAATTATTTGGATATTTAAAAAATTGTTGGGTCTCGATTATAGATATTCCGTCGATGTATCGATAGTCTCGTGGAATTA
This sequence comes from Viscum album, assembly GCA_963277665.1. Taxonomy (NCBI): domain Eukaryota; kingdom Viridiplantae; phylum Streptophyta; class Magnoliopsida; order Santalales; family Viscaceae; genus Viscum; species Viscum album. Next base: position 47,404,079 of record OY728156.1, read on the forward strand.
TTTAGGTAGCTAGTATTAGTGGGGTTTTACCCCAGTGTGTTTTTAACTATCATGAGAAAGGTCTTGATGGTAAAGGTGTGTTTTACCTTTGAAACATATAATCCAATAATTATCCATTATGTTCATCAATATTTATTTATTACTATCCACAATATTTCAACTATGTCAAATTTGATGGTTGCACTTCATTGTCATTTTATGGACTAAATAGAATATGTGTTTAGTTATTTATATTTATATATTTATTCCATCTTATTAAGTTATTTAAATGCCATATGTGTTCAGTTATTTACCTTTCCATTTTTTTATACAGTCCCTATTATTGATTACATATAATGTATATTCAGTTATTTACATTTAAATATTATTTACACACTCCCTCTTATTGATTACATGGAAATTTTGTTTAGTTATATACCAAGAAATATTTTTTATTCACTCCAAATTATTTATTACATGGAATATTTTTCAGTTATCTATCTTTTCATATTCATTATACTTATTTATTTAATATTGGTCATGTTGTACTTTAACCATACTGATTATTTGAGATCCCCCTTATTTTGTTTCCTTTACCATGGGATCTAAGAAGTATACTATGAAAGATATGAAAGGATATTATAAGTGGGAATAAATTTATCCTTGGAAAAAATTATTTTTTTAATTAGTGTATTTATTCATAATACTAGACACTTGTATTTATCTGGTTTTCCAAAACTACTATACTCTTCAGTCCTTCGGGATCTAATTCTATGTAATCATGTCAATGTAATTAATGTATACACTTGCTCTATTATTAATTTGATTGTGTCTCTATAGTTTGTATCAATGTCTTTTTTGTTCTATCCTTGGGAACTAGATTTACGAAAACATAGATTAGGGAATATAACACTTTGATAGATATTTATGATTAACATTGAAGCATTTATTTCTTTATTAACTTAAGAGACGTAGATACCATAACTAGATTATGAGATTAAGGTTTATTTTAGGTTATAAGTACCAAAAACATAATATTAGGTTTAATATAATGGGAGTCTACCAACATTAAGGACATTTGGATAGGCTAATATAATGTATAAGTTTTAGTGAAAAAATTTATTTCAAGAATAATTCCTTTACATCTTATAGATGTACGTTTTATTTTTATTGATAATTATTAGGGTTCATATAATTAGTAATGAAATATTAAAAGTAGTCCGATAAGATTATTATACTTCATAAAAAAAGAGATGTACTGATAACAATAAAGAAAAGGATAATTAGTTATTAATTTAATTTCAAGGATATCCATCATCCTTTTTGAAATGTTATAGTAATTATATTAAAATAATTTTTTAAAAAATATAACATGTATTCTGGGAGACAAACCCTAAAATATGGAAAGGCAGTGGGGCTTGATCCTATTAGTAGAGGTCGATAAGGGTTTTCCTCATACCACTAGCCTATGTAATGTCCTAGTTAATGTCTTGTTACACTATCTAAACAATTTTATGAATAAATGTTAATGAATAACTAGTGGTATAATTTTTTAGGTTTAGAGGTAAATGTATTAACCATATTATTTTTGGAAAATAAGTAATGAAAAACGTAAAGACTTTTTTATTGATTCCGAAATCTGGAAAAACTAAATTTTAGTGATTTAGGAATAAACAAAAGATAGTTTTTGGATATATTTTTCGTGGAGTAAGGGATGAATTTGAGTTTTATTGAAGAACAACCAAAATTTGAAATTGTTCTTATGTAATTGAAATGTATAAAGTATATTTCCATATATTTCATTCCAATAAAATCCATTCTAAACATTAAAATAAGGGTAAAAAAATTATCCAAATTCATTTATTTTTGTTAAACCTATAGTCTTTTAAATCATGAAAGTTGTTTAGATAATAGGCCCTCAAAATTCCATTAATCATTCACTTTTTTGTGATCAATGACCTCAATCGCCCCTATAAATATTTTTAATTTTCTACTTTGGGCATATCTACACATTCTTTTAATGTTCTCATACCTATAATCCTAATTATATATTATTACTTGTGTCCTATGTACTTATAAATTTCTCTAACTAAGAGGATATCTTATTAATTCTTTTAATGATGTGGTAATTCAAAAAATTAATTTTGAAAAATAAAACCCCATATTTTGAATAACATGTTTATATTATGAGTATGAAATATATTTAAGGTGGTGAGAATGTAACACTCCTAAACTCTATGGTTATAACATTTTATTTAATAGCATGTATGAAATGAAACACTTTGTGTAGAAAATAATATAATGTACCAATACTATACCAAATATTCACTACTTTCAAAAAAATCAATTCTCTATATTTCAATACACACAACACTGAGTTATCTTTCCTTATATTCAAGAAATGATTTGATTGATATCTTACACTACATGAAAGACCTATTTTTACAAAACTAAAATATACTATAAGTATTATTATGTAATATGATAGTTTTCAAGTTATTTTTTTTAATGAAATGTATGAATGGGATTAAATAAATTTAGAAAATATTATTTACATGTGTTTATATAATTATTTGGTGTTTGAAATGAATATATAAACCAATTGAATATAAAGGGTGTGTTTTTATAAAAAAAATTATACACCAAAAGGAGTTTTGACTTAACAAATTATATTTAATTATATTATTGAATGGAATTAATTAAATATATAAATTGTATATTGAATCAATTTTTTTAAAATTCATCCAATATATTTTATATTAATAAGATAAGAACTAACACAATTTTAGACATAAAACCAAATAAGTTTATAATGGAAATTTTGATTCATTTTAATGGTAAAATATTATTAAAACAAAATATTGAAACTATTATAAATGTTATTATTAAAAAGAAGAATAATTTTTTGAAAAAAATGTCAAAAATTATTTTATGTTTAATTTGTTGAGTTTTTATGAGAGGTTTGATTGTTTGATGAATAATGAAAATACTGAATTTTAATTGAAAACTTCTTTTTCATATAATTTATTTATATAGATAAATTATATATTAATTTTGTTTAATGTATATTTAGTTCAATTATAAGTAATATAATCCCATTCAGGTCATCAAAATTAATTTTACATTGATATTGGATATACATACATTTCAAAATTTAAAAAAAAATCTCTACAAATGTGTTTTCTCATCCTGTGTATAGGATTAATATAAAATTAATATATATCAATTTTTTTATTTGAATTCGAATAAATATATTCCATATTTTTAATCAGTATAATGTATAATTTTAGATTAGTTTAACTTAATTCTTTTACCAAAATTATTAGATAATGTGATTAAACCTAATTAAAACAATTAAGAAAAAAAACTAGCTTAATAAGAGACTAAACATTAAACATAAATGACAAAATGACTTAAAACATGTAAAAACATATTGTATGGTAATATTTTTTCCATATACTCCCTTGTATATAATTTGGGTTCATAATTGGTGGTAGATTATGTACGAGAGACCTCCTAGTTGTGTTTACCATTTTATATTTACAAAAGTGCCTCTCTTCATCAACTATATAAACAATCTTACCCATCCCACTTATTCATTTCTCTCAATACATTTGGATTATTAATTGATAGAACATATAGCTTCCAAAAATCCCTCACTTAATCATAGAATCCTCACTTTGGTTAAAAAGAATTCCAAGTGTGTCTTTCGATATAAACCAAAAGGAGTTACCAAGATAATATACAGTGTTCTTCAATGATCAATTTTTCACCGCTTAAATTATTCTTATATGTTGATCATATAATAACTGATTTATCTTAATATTTATTGATAATATTTGACATCAAGGTTGATAACTACACTCACAAACACTTCCATCAAATGGGATATGCAATCAACGTTTGTGTGTATGGGAGACTACTACCTCACGAACCGATATTATTCATTCTTCCATTACCGCCATTAAAGGATTGTAAAATTATAGATTGATAGTTTATATATGATATATATTATATTAATATTGTATGAATTTTTATTTCTCATATATGACATAACTTCATGATTTCGATTTTGTGGGAATACGAAAACATTGTTTGTGGATGTGTGGACTACCGCATCCTTAAGAAATATATTCATTCACACTGGACATAGAATGTATAAAGGATAGTTGTGATAAGAATATATGATATATATTATCAAATTATTATACTATAATTTCATTATTCATATTAACTATTTACCTTTCATTCTTTTAATACAAAAATAAAATGAAACTAGATTTATAAGTACATACGACCTACCCATTCTATAAATGGTGAATTTCATTTATATCTGTAAATTTTATAGATTATGATAAATAAATACGTAATCAATGTATTCATATATATAATCGTTGATTAATTCTTACTTCAATGTTATGATTATTTTATGGTATTATTGCAAAATCTCTTTCAAATTGAGATTACATATTCTATAAATTCTATTAAAGTAATTAATGTGATTATTAATCAATAAAACCATTAATTTTATCCACCTCTAGTTACATGTGAAAAGTTTTAGGTAATTTTACCATTTTCCCCACTTTTTTACTCAAGATGTATTATAAAATGATGTTAATAAAATCCTACTTCTTTTCTCTCTTTGATCGGAAATAAGTTTTTTCTCCTAAACATGTTTTCTAAAAATGTTTTCTAATTTTTTTTTTACCTTCTCAAAGTGATTTATTAAATAAAAAATTCCACACATTGTCCTATATAAATATTTTCCAAGAAATAATGTTTTTTATTTCTAAATAGGTAACTTATCTAAACCTTTTATCGTGTAATTGGAATTTTCTCTTTACCTTATACTAAATGTACGTAATTAACCTCCACAATTTATTAGAATCATGAATTTAAATTTTTCAATGGTCTTTTTAATGATTTTTGAAGTGATTTAAAAAAATTCTATTTTCAAAAATAATAATAATTAAAAGTTTATTTTCCTCATGATTATTTTAAAAATATTTTTAAGGTATTTCTATTCATCAATGAAAACATCATTTTATCCTTACACCATTAAAGATATTTTGTATTGATAATATCCTAATTCTTCTTATGGATGGTTAATGATTTCACTGAACAATGATTACATTGACATTCATTTCCATGATTGTTTTTTTATTCTCCCTAAAATATTAAATTTATTGTGATTAATAGATATTAAATATATACTAAATATCCATATCATTTATCATGCGTATGATTATTTCCTAAAAAAATTTCCATTTTTTACATATGTTTTGTACATGGTAGTTTTTTGGTTAACTTGGGAAATATTGATAAATATACATCTTTTATTCTATAAAAATATATGATATGTAAGATTGTTCATTAATTAAATTTATTATTTGATATATGAGGAATTATTTAGATAGGTACGACACTGATGAGATCCATTTATAGAAATCCCCTTGATACATCGGTAGTATTGTGAGACATTCCAGTAATCTATCGGTATTATGTTTTTTATCAAGTATGTTTTAAACTATATTGTGAAAGGCCTTTATAGTAGAGGTATCATGCGCCTAGAAAACAAGGAATCCAATAATTAGGAATTTTCTTCATTCAGATTCAATAATCATTATCCATGATAATTTCACTATGAAAAAATATATGGATGAATTTAATTCTCAATTTATTGACTAAATGGAATGTGTGTTCTATAATTAACATTAGAAAATTCTTTATTCCATATCCAGTTACTAAATTGGAATGTGTATTAATTTATTCAACTTTTATTATTGTTTATGTACTTCTTCTTTTTGATTACATGGAATGTGTGTTCCATTATTTACCTTTCTATATTTTTTAAGAAGTCTCTCTTATTGATTACATGGAATGTGAGTTTATTAATTTTCATCTCGGTATTTTTTTATGAACTCTTTATTATTGATTACATGGAATCAATGTATAGTTATTAACCTTTATATATTGATTATTCTCCTTGATTCATTATTTTTTACACTATACTGAACCATTACTGAGTAGTTGAGCTCACCTATATTTTGTTTCCTTTCCCCATAAATCCAATAAGGTTAATAAGAAATATATGAAATGATATTCTAAGTGTTAATAAAGTTATCCTAAAAATAATGTTTAAATTAGTGTATTAATTTTTAATATATGTATCATGTCTAAATCTGGTATACCAATACTACAAAAAATATTCGGTCATTTAGGAATTTTTTCGTCTAAATATTTCTAATGTAATGGTAGTATACACCGATTCTGAGCTTAACAGGGTCGGGGCCCAATATTTTATGTCACATTTATATTACACCTAACTAAAATGTATTACATTTGTCATGTTATTATTTGATTGTCCTATTATATTTATATCTCACTCCTTTCCTAAGAAAATCCTCAGTATATCCAGATAATTTTTAGAATATTGATCAAATATAAGTAATTTTTTTCAAACTTTTAAAAGTTGATCTCTATTATTCAATTCTATGACCACAAGAAGGTCATGATGGTTATTTGTTGTATGAAGGGAGAATATAATAAATGGGAGTATGATGATTAAAAATATTAATACTAGTGAGGAGATAAAATTTTCGGAGTGGAAGGAATTATGAGAAAATCTTTTTGATAAATATTTTCACTTAAATATATAAAATAAATTATAGACAGATTTTTATGGACCTAATAAAATGGAAGATCAATCCTTTTGGTAGTATGAGGATCATATCAAAACACATTCATGATATACCACCATATTTAACATTTATATACAAAGTAATGTTGACCGCAATTATTTTAGATTATGTGAAGTTCATTAAAAGAATTTCCAATTTGAGAATTTGAAAAATATGAGGAAATTGTCCAATATTCCCCAAAATTTGAAATATAGTTTTGAAAATCTTATGGGTCAAATAGTTCTATAGATAAGAAGATAATAATATAGTTTAATTTGTGGGGTGTAATGGAGGAAAACCATGGTGATAGAAATTAAACACAAAACATTTAAAAAGTGTATGAACAAGAATCATTGAAATTTATTTAATGGGAGAATAAAATGATATAGGCCTGGAGAGAAAGAGTTCCTAGATAGTGAATATTGACGAGAAAAATCCACCAATATGATGGGGGAAAGGAATTAATCCATAAACCCCAACCTTATGTCTAATTTTTTAACTATATGGGACAATAGAACTATCTAAACCAATGCACTATGTCAATTGTTGTCTATAATAACAATTATATCAACCTAGATGGACTAGAGAACACTGGTGAGAATATTTCACCATAACTATTATGGTGGATCCTAAAAACAAAAAGGTTAAAGGTACACTATTTATTCATTTTAAAATAATTAACATTCGATATAATTATTGTTATATGAATTATATGATTTCACACATGTTTCATCAAACTTTTTAAACAAAACCTCGAATCATTAAAGTCATGTTGTTAGTGAAAATAAAAAAGGGGGAAATAATTGAAACTTATGTATATAACTCATCACCTGTAAACATTACTGGTCTTAATTTCCTAGTGAACTTAATGATACTCCCTTTAACATAATTTGATTCAATTATAAGTATGAGTTGAATTTCCTTATATATATCCAATATTAATTTATTAGAGAAGTAAATGACCACACATATCATGTTTTACCCTCTGTATCTATTCAAGTTTAATTAAGATGGTGAACCTCCTTTATAATAATCATCTCAAGAATGTATATTATTTCTTTATAAGCTAGTATAATGTGCTTAAATGATTGATACTATGGAAAGTATCATCCTTTATGACATTCCCATTGTAATGGATTATGATGATGTGTTTGTCAAATAATATTCTAGTCTTCCTCCAAGATAGGTGGTTGATTTTTTAATTGAGCTTATACTTGGAGGTTTCCTATTATCTTATACTGTATATAAAGTGGATATTGTTTAAATTGACGTGTTTAAGAAGAATTTATAGGTGAATCTTGATAAATTGTTTTTAGGAAAAATGTATTCAACATGAGGCGAGATATTCATCTTCATAAAAAAGAAAAATTGGTATGTATACATAAAAATTGATTATTCTGATCTCAACAACATCATATTAAAGAATATATATCTACTACCATGGATTCATATATTTTTTGGTCATAAATGTAGAGAATATAAATTCTCTAAAGTAGACCTTTGGTTGGGATATTATCAAGTAAAGGTGAAGAAGGAGTATATCCCTATGATTTTTTTCATATAAAGTATGTTCATTATGAGTTCATAATGGTTCTCTTTTGACTCCAAAATTCAACATCTAAATTCATGGACATTATGAATCACATCTTTAGGTATTAAATCAATTTTTTGGAAGCCTTTATAGATGATATTCTTATATACACCAAAATAAAGGATGAACTTGAGGAGCTTCTGAATTTTATAATGAAGACCTTTCAAAATAAAAAGTTATATGTGATCTATAGTAAATTCTTGGTCTCATTGGAGGAAGTATCTTTTCATAGGTTTTTTATCATTAATAATGGAGTATCTAGTGATCCTTTAGTGGGACAAGAAATTAATGAATATACCATACCAAAATATGTGATATATATATTTATATTCCTTGGATTAGGTTGGTAGTATCATAAATTTCTATGAATATAATATCAATTTTTAATCCCAATAACCACAATATCTTAAAAGTGAGTGAACTGTTTTGGGAAAGATGAATACAAATAAATCATTAAACAGTTAAATAAGAGGCTAATAACTACACTTGTGATCACATTACTCACTAGTGAGGAATGATTTGTGATTTACAATGATGCATCCAAAAGGGCTTGTATTTTGTAATCACAAAATATATCAAATTAATAGAATATTACTAATAATAATTAATAACTAATGAGTAGAACTTTCTAAGATAGATCTATAATTGGTTTTTGTGATTATCATATTAATTATTTAGAGAATGCTTCTATAAATGGAGAAGTTAGATATATAAAAAAATGATAAAAACCTAATGTATATTTTGAAAAAATGATCTCAATGTGTTCCAAAGAAGGTGGTTAGATCTCTTCAAGGATAATGATTTTTAAATCCATTAATATCCAAGGAAAGTGACCTAAGTGGAATAATCTATCTGAGGAAATGATCATGAAACCCTATCCATAATGAGTATGGAATAGAATCTAATATTCTTGGATATGAAAATAGTAGAAATTGGAATAATAAAAGGATATTAAACCCACAATACTCAAATAACTTACAACCGTCTATTATTAAGAAGATCAATGTGGCTAAGAAAATTATTATGTGTTACAAAAAATTATTGTGGATATTATGGAGTTCAAAATTTCTAAATATGGTGTTATAAGTTTTGGAACCAATATTTTTTTCCCATTAAAACAAAAACGAAAATGGGAACTTTTGGATGATTCACATATATTATCTTTATATATTAATAAAGGATATACAAAGATATATAGAAATATGAAACAAAACATTTTGTAGGGTAAAGTTTGTGGTATAGATTAGAGAATTTTTATCTTTTTTCTTAGAATACATTCAAGTAAAAATAAATGATAGAAGTGTAATGGAATGATAAAACCATTATCTATACTAAAATGGAAATTTGAAAACATAACCATGGATTTCCTCATTAGAAACCCCAAGACATATAAAATAAAGAATTCCATATGGGTGGTAGTTTATTACCTTAAAAATTATGCACATATTATTTCTATCAAAGAAGATTTATCTGAGGACCAAATCAACAATATATAGATATTGGAATTGGAAAGCCTACATGGAGTTCTACTTTTCATTGTATCTGATTGATTTTTAGGATTTTTATGGAAGTTATAGAGATGATTTTAGTAAGCACAGTATATATATATTTGATTTAGTACTTATTATCACTCTTAAATGGATTCTTAGTCTGAGATAAACATTTAATCACTAAATGATATGCTAATATCATGTTAAATGGTCATGCTTAGATATTGGGATTAACACCTTCACCTATTGAATTTATTATACAAAAGCTTGTTTCATTCTATCATTCATATGACACCTTATGAGGCTTTGTATAGAAATAGTTGTCAGATTCCAACATGGAGGGTTGAGGTTAGATAGACGAATCTTATGGACATAATATTATCCAAGAGATAACATGGAAAGTTCAAACTATAATCCATCAAATGAAATCCTCCGAATGTTGACAGAAAATCTATAAATATAATAGTCAACAAGACCTAGAGTTTAAGGTCCAATGTAAGGTTTTTCTTTTTATATCATCATAGAAAAATGTATTGTGATTTAGGGAGAAGGTAAATTTTATTCAATGACACATTTTACCCTTGGATGTCATTGATCACATTAAAGATATGACTTATTGACTAACACTCTCATATAACCTATCCTATGTACATGATATTTTCATTGTTCCCCTATTAGGGAATTAAATAATTTATCCATAACATGTATAATTACGTATCTTGTACCCTTAGATAATAAATTTAAATAGGAGGAGAAGTTAGTTAGGATCTTAGAACATAGATATGATTTTTGACAAAAAATACAACTCACATGGTCAAAGTTCTCAGCTGAAACCAATAGTTTGGGGATGTAATATGGCAACTAGAAGAGTCAATGAAAGATAAGAACCCTCATCTATATTGTTTAATTAAATTTAATTTCAAGGGTGAAATTGACTAATGGAGGAATAATTTAACTTCCATAACATTTATAAATGAAATTATGTTTTTAATAAAATAAATTTACTATCACATAATGTAATAATAGAAAATATCTGCACTGTTTTTTTTAATTTAGAATGTAATAAAATGTGGCTCGTAAGGTTTAAAAGTCAATTAATAATTATAACCATTGATAATATCTATTTTTTATAGTTTCCATTAATAATAGTATATACTGAGGCCTATGATAATTTCTAAATGAAACAGACATCATAAGTGATGACCAAGTTCAGTAGTTTCATACCTTAAGAATTCTAAGTGTCCCTGAGTTGAATGGATACGAAATTAATCGACTTTTCCCTCAACCTAAAATATGTTGAAATTTAATAATTTAAGTACAAAAAATTATGGTAGAATCACAAGAGTATCGTGATCATGAAATAAAATTTTTTCATCATGTTATCCTATGAATGTTCCATCACCGCACACCTTACCCTTTGGAAAGACATTGGTACAAGACGAGGTTAGGTATCTTGACCCCAATATAATGAATTTATATATTTTATTTTAATAAAATAATTATACTTTTTATCATTTTTTACACTTACATTATATATTAAATTATGCATGACTTGTTAAAAATTACACATTGATATGAAGAAACCAAAAAAATTGGGAATATATATAGTTCTAACAATATTTTTGATTAATTCAAGAAATTTGAAATTAATATTACATTAATATATTATTATTATTTAATAGTATCTATTTATATTCAAATGAGTATATAATATAATTAAGTACAATTTAATAATTCTAAGGGTTAGAAAGTCGTTATTTCCACAGAATATGAATTTTCCAGTAAATAAGGATTAATATTTAAATATTTAGACTATCAAATTTAAAGAATTATTTTTATTAAAGAAATATTATTTTTTTCATTAGAATGTAAAAAAATTTCAATGGTGAATTTCTTATAATTCATAGAAAACAAAAACATTTAGGTTAAATTCGAATACAATATAAATATATGGTTTGTATTATGACAATATAATGAATCAAAAGTGATTTAATAAATTTTAAAAAATAAATTCCTAAACAAATATATACTTCATCGCTAAAATAATTTATTTTTTTGTTATTATATTAATTTTATAAACCTTTAATGAGTCCTTTAAGACCACTAATATATTTTATGGTTTTTAAATTAATTCGTTAAGAACATAACTCACTTCTGCATCACCATTGTTATTATTTTATTATTTATGATTATTTTCCATATAAAATATATAAACCACTTCCAATTTATAGAAACTATAGTAAAATCCATGGTATTTTTCTGTTTTGATTATTTTATCATATAGAGTCCAAAACCAATGTTTAGAAAAAATAAATAATCCCGCTCAATTGTTTTTCTATAAATACACACCCTGCCACAAACTTATATACAGTCAAAACCCAATAATAATAAATTTACAATATATATACCATTATAAATCTATTTAAATTTTTTCTATAAATATTAATAAACTTCCCTCAATATTTTATTATCACTCTCTCAATTTAAAGGATTCTATCCTCCTCTTTATTGGAGAACTTTCTCTGTATCATCCCATTTTACTTCCAATTTCTCGTGACGGAGTGTGTTTTTATGAAAAAATTTTTCATTATTTATTATTAAAAAGTTATGAGAGACCACATTTCGATTTCATTAAACCCTCCCATGAGACTTTATGTACACCCATTTTTTAACTGAAATTATCTAGTTATTTTCCATGCCGAACAATTTTGGAGTGAATACCCATCCCCATATCCACTCAAGATTATTCACTTAGATATACCTATCCATTAATGACTTGGGAAATATATTTATGTATCCCAAACTCTATTTTCATGAAATTAAAAGTGATAAAATGTGTTCTTATATTTTATGATCTATATAGAACAGTAATTCCTCTACATGACATGAATGTAACAGGTGGGACATGAATTATATATCCCTCTAATGCTTTGTGTAATGTTATTATCTAATGATATACCATGTATGGTGTATTGGTGTTTATCCTATTCACACTATGTAATTATTTTTTTCTCGTTAGTATTGAGTTATTATTTTTATTGGAGGAAAGCCCAACTTTAGAGGAAGATTGAAATATGTTATATCAAAGATTCTAGGGTTGGATTTGGGTCATTACTTAAAATTCAGAATACCACTACCGAAATTCATATATGGATCATAAAAAATTTAATTTATCATGATGAATAAAAATAAATAAATCAAATACATACGAGTTATGACTTTAATTCGAATCACGTTTAACTCGCTATTAGAGATTATCACTTGAGAGAATCAAACCCAAAACCCTATAGGTTATACATGTGTGCTTAAATTACCTGTTAGTAGATCTATGTTTGTTTTCATGGTGATATAATATTAAATCAATGTCTTTTGTGATTTCCTTGTGATTTCATGAGAATCATACCTTCAATTTAGGATGAAGAACTGGGATCATGTGAAAAGATATAATCTTTTGAACTCTAGAATTGGGAAATAAGATAGGGAGTCCTTAAAATTCATGGGAATGAATGGTTGCATGAATTTTTACTTCTCTAGGGATATATAGGTAGGTTTATAATATCATTAATTTCACTATGGTTTTTTGGTAACCTAACCCTTGAATATTATCTATAAATGAAACTAAAAGACTTAAAAATTGTCTCAAAATTTTAATTTAAATTCTATCACATACTTGTAGAATAAAATATAATTTAAATGATAAAATATTATTCATTAACTCAATCCATATATCCCATTTAATAATTAACAAACACATAATAGTAATATTAATTCGAAAAATATTAATTCTTTATTCTCTTAATAAATTGGATTATAATTTTTAAATAAATTTAATGCATATTATTTTTAACATGAATAATATTGGATTAATTTATTTAATAGATATCCTCCAAACTTAGACATAACCCAAACCCCTTAATGTGGACCACCATATCTTAAACTCCTATTCACATAGAATATGTCATACTCTTGAATATTCCAAGTTGGTGATCCTATTTGAACTTATCTCAATAGTAGTGACTACAACTCATAGACTAAGAGAATAGTCTAGATACCCATGAATTCCCATAAGGAGATATGTTTTAGTGATAGTAATGAAAACCTTCATAAGAACATGCCACATGTAATATAATCTATTTAACTCATGATATCTCCTAATGATGGAAACACACATTGAGTTATAATCCTTTATTTCCTCAGTATTTATTTACCTTACTTTCCTAAACATGGATTTATAAGAGGTACCACTATTATGAACTTCTAGGAAAAAGGAATATATTCCGTCTATAACAAATTGAAGAAAACATTCATCAAAATTTAACCAATGTCATACTGTTAAAGTTTTATTAACACATGATATCTCATCATAAAATAATTGTTATGGATTTCCATCTTGAATCAAGTAATCTAATCAAATAGAAGACATTGTTAATGATATCATGTATGGAAAAAAATACACAATTTCAAAAATAGAAACTACTATTGACTAAAAAACTTGTGGTGTTCATATTTGAAGATCAGTCTTCATATTCTTCAACACTTGAGAACACCATGTAAAATTTCCATGGGTAAAGGTATCAATACATATGAACCCCCATGACCTGATAGTCATGAATCATATATTTTCAGTAAGTATGATGTATCTAGACCATATGCCATCTATTTAATATTAATTCCATACTATCTCATGGTTCTCATTATATCATGTAACTACTATAACTTATTGGTAAGATAAATAATCTATGTAAATTATCATATAAATAGTTGATGTAGAAACTTTAATAATATTATGGTAATAATACAACATGAATAACTCACCATATATAATATATGGTAATATAAAAGTACTTTTATGTTGGTTCTAGGGAACCCTATTTTACAACAATTATGTCATGTTTTATTATGTTGTAACATTCCAATGTTTCTATGATGTTATCGTCTTATATCATACATTGATATACATGTATAATATTTTCACCTCTTTTAAGTCCCCATGATATTCCTCTTCACCAACATGGATTAGTGTCATCATTTCATTCATTTATTATTTCCCTGCCTGTAATTATAGATCAAAAATTTCTTATGTACACCCCTAGGTTATGTCGTGCAGTATTAGAATATTTAAGGAATATCAGGTCATGTTTTAAAGTTTTTTGATAATATAGTTTTATCCATGTTTCATGTTATTGTTTTTTTTCTAATTACACAATTACACATTGCCTCATGGAATTTTGTATACATATTAAATGTATATTTATTTAAAAACCATGAATTAATTTATATTAAATATATAGGATTTCATAGAATACCATTGGATTGGGTCCCAAAGTGGGTATCAATGGATGGCACCCCCTTTCACAATCTATAACTAACCCTAGACCACCCATGAACTAATAAAAAATTAATTAATGCAAAAAAACCTATATACAACATTACAGATGAAAACATTGGTCTCAAAATGATCAAACCTATGATTATAAATGGATTCCCTCTATGATCATAAGAAGCTTACTCAATAACATAGTGAAGACCCAGGACATGAACCAGTGATCTTATCTCTTAGCTTACTTAATGGGAATGACAGTTCAGATGGATCTCATGCTATCTTCGAGATCCATATCCTCATATATATTCTAATATACTAAAATTTTACCAACTACCACTTTATTGTGACACTAGTGATGCCATTTTTTGACCCATGTGTTTCAATAAAACTTTGTCTTCTAGATGACTGTCACACACTCTTACAAAATATATAAAAGAACCCTATTTGACCACATTATTAACACTTCTTTTGTAACCTATTTCAATTTGGTAAAATATTCCCTATCATACAACAACATTAGTACTAAATTGAATTCTATACTATTAGAGGAATTGAATAACACCTTATCAAAATAATATTTCACTCTTTATAATATTTATAACTAAAAAAAATTGATTAATGCTACAGGAAAATCCACTCAAATATGAATAAAATAATGGTGCTTCTAGGAAGTTCCACCATTGACCAATTTACTCTCTAAAATGGCACCCTAGTCCACAACCTCAAAAAATGATATCTAAAAAAATCACATAAGTCCATGTTAAATCCCATAAAATATCTTCAAATATTATATCCCTAGATGTCACATAACCCACCATCATTGGTGAAAAATGAGTAATATTAGTATAAAAATGATCATATCCCATTACTGAAATACCCCTTTAAAAAATATGTAAAAACCCTCTTGACTAATTTTTCTTTATAATATAAGAAAATAATTTCTTGATTAAACATTAATAAATGTAATTTTAGGATAACACCACATATTGATGGTTATAGATTTGTACATATCAAAAATACTTCACTTATCTCTGAGACATATACCCAACCAATGTTACCCATCACTATGGGGTTTATCTATTAGATATAAAATATAAAAAAGTTACTTGATTCGTAACACTACAAGATATGGGACACCCTTATCAATAAAGGGTGGTGGGAACTATATCTAAAACACCATAGTCATGTTTGAAATGGAGTACCAAATTCTTTTTGTGACATGATCTACAAACTATGGGATCTATAATAATATCATCCTGAGCTTCACATACAAATGAATTTCTACCATAATAGTTCTTTTAAACCCAATTACAAGAGAGAAATTTTTATCCTCTCATTTTTATTTATCAACTAGATCCCATTAAGGTGGAATAATATATAAATTTTAAATTCATTGATTATAACTTTTTTAACATAGATTTTGTAATAATATTTTTGGATAATTGGAAAGAGGAAATAAGCCCTTGTTACTCTATACTCACGCCACAAGATATAAGGGTATTAGGTATATCGGGTTTGGATCTAGACCAATCTACCCATGTTTGGTATAGGAATATTATACACCTATATGCTCAATAAAAATTATAAAATATAAATTATAAACAATAAATGTTTCTTAAATTGGAATAATTCCACCAACAAATGTTGCAAGTAGAACCTATACATGTTAATGTTTACACTTTAAACAATGAACCATCCCATAATCTGATCATAAATAACATACATACATATGAATGATATGTGAATTATATGTTCTAATTATGATACATGAATTATTACTATTTTTTCCATCCTAGTATAGGTGAAACAAATAACCTCATGTTCCATATCATATCCCTTAACAAACAAACAAGGCCTAAATATTACATTTTATTTGTTCCCGAGCATATGGTTCATCCAATGTTTTGAAAACATACTATATATAACCATCATAAAAAATACTAAAATAGAATAAACAATTTTTGAAAAAAAAAATTTACTATCTTCCTAAAATTGTCCCAAATTATTAATAAGTTGAGGGATCATTCTGACCTCAATCAGACCTCCCCATACACCAAAATATAATGACTAGTAGCGAAGTAAATTGATAAAAAATAATATGGAGATTATACCCTAAATAAAATAACCATAAAAAACCAGAAGAAATATAAATATTTAAGAAAAACACAATTATATAGATATCATATTTTTAATACAACTATAGAAAAATTCATATTGATCTTTAAAAAAATAAGATAAATTATAGTGTTTCACAAGGAACACCTCCGGAGATGGTACATCAAATTGGATAGTCATATACAAGAAGATAAAAAATATATAAAATGATTTAGATAACATTAAAATAGACTCTATAATTCCCTTTTTCTCATCCGTAACTTAATATATGTACCCCTAGATTAACTATTTACAACATCGAATTGCATTTACAAATATCATGGACCATTATGTTTTCACATACATAAGGATTTTCATATCGGTGTAAGAAAAACTCAGTACCCCCCAAATAATATACCCAAGAATATATAATTCAATAGATAAAGATATATATACATTATGTTATGATAAATAAAAAATAATAATATATCGACCATCATAACATAAGGTACTAAAATCCTTCAAAAAAATATCAAAATGACCTCGTCCAGTGGTAGAATTTGATGACCTTCCCATGTTTTGAAAATGGATAGTGAGTAAAAGAATTTTTATCCCTATCATAGGTAGTATAGGTGAACTGATTATTGTAATTAATATTCTTTTTTAATAGGTTATCATCTATATCATTAATATTTTTTCTGAAAAGAGTATCATCTTTAACAATTAGTGTGAGTGAATTAAAAATCGATGCTCATTACATATGACTAGAAGAATATATTATCCCCATTGTCTATTAATATATGAACTAGATATCATTATGATCAGGAGATATTGGATAGGATATCACCACCACTATGAGTATGGGTGAATGTGATATCTTTATTTTTGACTTGTAACTATTTGAACCAGATATCAGCCCAGTACATCAACAGTTGAATGAGATATCATTATAGAAATAAGGTAAATAAGACATTGAGATCAAATTAAGTTGAATAGTATGTCCCCGTTATAGGGGTTATTAATAGGTAGGATATCCCCCCTCTAAAGTCTTATATAAAAGATTTACAAATACCGCACATTTTATGTGTATATTCTACCTACATAATGATATCGAGCATATTTTTCTATCATTATACATAATAGATCATGCGTTAATGGGATATCACTACTCCATTAGTAACTAATGATGAGCATATTATAACCACATGACATCACATTAAGGATGAATATAATTTCATCAAGACATGAATATTTAAGTAAATGAGTTATCACTTTCAGTAATACATAATATAATTAATTTATTATCAATATGGATAAAATTAAACAATAAATAGAATATATTATCACTAATAAACTCAAAAAAACCAAAAATTAATGGATAATAATTATAAGAACAAACATATAAAATGGTTAATTGATAATCGCTATAAGAATAAATTGTATTTGATTTATATCATAATGTTACAAAATATATTATACGATAGGCATTGTTCAATATAATCCTATAAGACTCTCTATACTAGACACATGTAACACATCATACTCCAAGACTATATATCCCAAGTCCAACCTCCCATGTAAACATATTTATGTCCCCTAAAGTCACTAATCACTCAAACAATGTAACATAATGAAAATTTCTATTTCCATCCATCATATCATGGTTAATACATAATACCCTAACTAATACATTCCTTTTCACAGACCTAGGTAATCTTAAGAACATTTTACATATCCCTTTACAAATATAAAAATTTATGGACACCATTAATGGGTTCATATTTTATTGTCACTCACTAATTAAATAATAAATAATAATCATTTATGAATATAGATATATTATAAGGGATCATGAGATTCCATATTTGGCTATATAGGTCATACTCACCCATTAAGACCCAAGAAACATGAGATTAATTTCATTTTAGGTCATTTATACACACCAAATGATCCTTTCATAACATAGAACACATGAACACATATATAATAGATGATGAATTTAGGGACCACCAACCTCATAGATGATGGATCGCACCTATCATATATTATCATTTGAACAACCATTAAGAATAGAAATCATAAAACCAATCATAATTTCCCAAATTAAGGATTTCACAAAAAATAGACATATGATTGAGAAAAATCATGGAAAAACCTTGGAGAAATGTTAGAATTACCTTTATATATTCAATAGGATAGAAAAAAAATTGAATCAAAGAATGGAAAATGAATACAAAAATGTTATAATGAAGAGGGGTCATAGGATATGGAAGCCTGGTCTTTCATCATGGGAAGGAAGGATAAGAATTCCACTTATATGTTTAATTTTTTATCAATGAATTTTAATTATATAAAAAACTAGACATATGAAACAGTGAATCATGACTACATGGTTCGTGGTTAAACACGCCACATTGAGTGCATCATGTGTCGTGAACCTTTATTCAATGGTGTAATGACCAACTCTAAAGAAGAACTGTGAAATCGTGGGTAAACAATTTAACCATGGTCAAGGGTTTCATAATGCAATAATTCCACACACTATGACCTGATCTCAACATAAAACCAAAAATTAATCTTATATAGGGTCATTGTGGTATTATATCCAACAATAAATATGTAATATCTACTTTACCAAGAAACTCTTCCAGTTGTGGTGTGATATGCCACCTACAGAAACAAACCATCTATTCCATGAACAAGACCTCAAGTACTAACCTTCGAACACTAATAAGTCCTCCAACAATAAAAAAACAATCACAATACCCATTATTTTGAAAAAAAAATTAATAAATACATACTTTATAATATGTGGGGGTTTCCAAAATTTATCAAAATGTAATATATAAAATTTTCATTAAATAATAATTGTCTTCATCTCATCAGTAGACTTGTTTTCATAGATTCTATCCATATATATTCTACCTTTATAATTGTAACTATTTGAGTGCCATACTCTTATATAAAAACATTATTGTGAAATTTTGTACAAAAAAATCGAGTATTACAATATTTATAGTAAATTAATTCATAGCCTTATGGTTCTACCAATTATCTGGACTCCATACTAAAACTCTAATATTTTATAATGGTGATGGACACCAAAAAAATCACTAATTGAAAAAGAAACACACACACAATAAAAATAAAAAAAATAAATTCACATATTCATCATATAATGTCTCGGATATACATAAATCATACATCAATAATAGAAAATATACCAAATAGATAACAATTAGTCCATTCTTTTTCTATTTATTGAAATCGTGAAAATATTATTATACACCACTATTTTCCCAGTCTAAAAATTATCCAACTGACATTACCCACATTAAAAATAAACTAATATTTTTTTAATACCGTATTAATTGTGTTGGGGTTTCTATCAATATTACTAATATCAAAATCATTGACCATACAGGTGTTTTCAAGGAAAATTTCATCCTATATTTTCATTTCATATGCATAAAATTCCTAGATAAATTAAAAATAACATGATTTAGCAAAAATTTCTTGTTAAGGGAACATATGAAATAGTGTTCAAGATTCTTAGTCTTAAAAAAATTTCAAATACTAAAATTTTTAAAAAACCTTATTAACCAATACTGTTTCCGTATTAATAATAGAGGATCAGAGTCAAAAAATCACATCAAATGTGTAACCACTCAATTCAAAATAAACCCCGTGGAAACTAATAATCTATTATAAGAAACATTGAATAAATTTTTATTTACTTTTATTTAATATTTAATACCATTAATATATTATTTCATTTAGAAAAACTCTTTAATGCATGTAATCTAACCCATGAATTACGCAATCACGATGTATGGATAAATAAAAAATATGGCTTCAATACAATCCCTATATCTCATCTCAATTTAATATATTCGTTTCCCAAAATTCCTAAAAAACATCACATATACATATTGTTATTCTTTCCATAAAAACACATACTTCTAAAATATGGGTTTTAAGAATAGATATGTGATATAAATAGGACCATGATATACAAAATAAGTAAAAAAATTTATATATATTTTTAATTGACTTTGTACCAATATGAAATAGGATATTTTACAATTTATTAATGTCTTAAACTATTTAATAGTTTTGTTTATTGAGTCCTAATTCCAAAATACCTCAAGGAACCTTCCATATTCTAGAGGTTTACAAGAAGTTGTAGGGGCCTAAACTGGATATGTATAGACTATTCCCTCAAGGATAAAAAATATACCACGTTCTAAAATATACCAAAAAAATCATGACTGTATATACATCTAACATACCAAAAACCCATGTAAATAAATAATTCTCTCATGGTGGCATCCCATTGTTTAGTATAAGAAATAAAATAGTATAAATATTGTGTATTTAAAAGAAAAAATTAGTACAACATATCATTAAAGTATACAAAATAGATAAGCTTATTTTACCCAATTCTAATGCCTTTGTATTATAATAACCGATTTAAAAACACTCGCCTACGACCCAACTCACTCTACGATCTCCTACCAAACAGTCAGCCTCTATGAAACTCCTCATACTAAGTCAAAATCCCAACTAAAAGATAAAACATATACATGGACCTATAATAAAACAATATTTTTTACACAAATATATAAAAATCTATTCTATTTCTATGGTAGTGTTATTTTCCACTATTCCAAAATGATTTCCCAAATCACATTGAATCACTAAGTACAAGGGACTATATAGATTCTTGTTTTTTATTTCACCAAACCCAAAAAAAAATTTGAAATTAAAGATTATCAAGTACCATCATAACAACGTTCTATCATTGAATAAAATAATAAAACATTTCCAAGGACATGTACCAATTATACTGATCAACATTTAGGTATGTGTTTCCAATCACTGGAGACAAATACACCATGAATCTGAATGAGGTGTACCAAAATGAAATTTTTATCTCAAATGAGATGATCATCAATGAGGCTCCCCTTACATCTATAATAAAAAACACTTGAGAAATCCATCCTACCCCATCAGTTATCTAACCTCCCACAAATAACAAAAATAAAAAATATCCTTGGATATAATGAACCTAATAAAAACCCAATAATGAGAAATAATATAATTACTAACCATCGATGAAAAATTTCAAATGAAAATAAAAAATTAGACGGTAGTTAAATAAGGACTAGATTTAAAAATGACTACATAAAAATATTTCCATGTTAATCAATAGGTGAATAAAGAGTGACTCCAACCAAAAGAAATAATGGATATTCAATCTGAAATTTTATTCATGTATCACATCATAGGTCATCATTATATATAACAACAAAACTACCTATAATCCACCCATGACTCTATATAATACTTTTAAATAAGTCAATGGATAAAAAAACATACTATATATTCATATAAATATATTAATATACAGTGAACACTCATATCAAACCACTATAATCAACACCATCATATTGTGTTGCAAGAAAATTTTCTTATCAATGGATTTATTAGAGGTGGAAAAACATTTTCTGGGGTGGGTACTTTTTCATACACCATGGGAGTCACCCCTTTCACCTGGAGACTAATCCATTGATATATCTCATCTAGTCTCTAATGTGTTTTATTAATATTAAGAAATACACATTCATTTTCCAAATAGGTCCTTATTTGTTTATGTAACATCGCAAATATATAAGGCATTTTCTACATAAAGTTGATCATGGTCTTAGAGTTAATATCTGGCATCATCTTCCCATCTAGGTAATATTTTGATTTCTATAGTCTTACCATACATCACTTTTATATCTAAACCCTATCAAGAATTTTCCTATATCAGATACGATATATTCCAAATCACACAATATTAATTTAGAACAATTCAAAAAATAATTGAGTAAAACCTTCCTTCTCATGTGTCAATATATTGGTCTCAACCAATTATCATGAAATCATTTTTATTTTCTCTAAATATTTTCCTATAATTTAATCAAACACCATTATTTTTACCCCATGATATGTAAGTACATCCCAAAAGGAAAATAATTAAATCCCTCATTATAAACATGTTAATTAAATATATCTAACTCAATCTTGTGTTCCATCACTTTCTTTGATCAGAACACATGTGAGATCCATTGTATAAGTCTTACTAATATCCATTCACTCTAACATAATAATTTTTGAAATCTGAGTGTCATAGTCTCTATCTCAATCATTACTATACATAAATTTCCAAATGGATCTATACAGACATATAGGTAAAGGGTGAATCAAATTTTGACTAATTTTTACTGATTACCAAATTATTCTATATATATTTAAGAATCTATGTTAATTAATCCATAATTTATGGTCATTTCAATTGGATCAGTTTGTTTATTATCTATTAATAAGAATTTTTTTCATGAAATTAAATCAGTAAAGAGGAATATAAAATTTTAACAAATTTTGGTAAAACGAAATACTCTTTTCATTCATTGACTGTTATCCCCAATCAATTATTATACACTATAACATGACATTTATTATAATGAATTTGGAATTACACCTTCACTTGTAGAGTCCCATTGAACATAAAAAATGCATGTTTCATAAAGTACTTCCACCAAATGCCTATAACTAAAATCATATAGTTTCACTATTATACCTCTATATAACTCGAGTTTCTTAGGTCTTATGGAGTCCCACCATATATATAAAAATGTTACTTCAAATTTATACTCATAATTAGATTATAATATCTATACAGGATGCCTCCACATCAATAAGTTAGTTCTCTTACTTCTCACAACAATATTATTCAATTTCTAGAAGATGTTCAAGAATACTATGAAACTCAATCACAACCTAAAACATAGGTTAAGGGGAATACTCACTAATTTAGTTTATGTGATATTCAAATCCATAGAATCCCCATCATTCTTAAATTTCATAAACAATGATTTTTGAATCCATTCAAATCATGTTTTCAAACTATATTTTTCATCTTCCAAATCTTCGGAAACCATTGATGACATATGGACCTCTTCATATTCCATTGAATTTTATCCATGATGTTTTAACTCCTTTTCATAATCTTATAGTTTTTTCTTATCCAAATAAAGATTCCAAAAAAATTCACACAACACACATCCCTATGTTCTGAAACTCAAAAACATTCACCACCTCTCTTATTTTTTATTTTATTCAGAGGTGAAAAAAAAATAAGTTTAATATTATATAATATAAAATATAACATAGTAATTATGTTCCCATAATATACATTTAATATCTCAACTTTATCACATAAAGTATCCCCCATTATATTACCATTATTTTTTCACACAACTAGTGCCTCTTATATAATTACATACATACCGTTATTTTTTTATTTCCAATTTATTTATAATTTTTCACTAGACCAAAATAAGTGTTATTATTCATTACAAGAACCATGTGATCTCCTCATATTCTATTCACAACATTGTCAAATATTTTAATAAAATCTGTATCTTGAATCCTTTTTAATGGATATAAGTAAATCATACAATAGATTGAGATGTGAATTATCCTTTTCTTCACTACTAGTAACAGCTAGAAATTATTCTCAGTAACCCATTCTATTTAACACAATATCAAGATATTATTTAATATAAATTGTCTCAAAAAAATCACAGCTCCAACAATATTTTGTGTTCTTCTACCAAAGGAATAACACATCCATTTTATTCAATAAGATATACACACTAACTCCACTTTATTCTCCCAAACCATATAATGACTAAACAACATTTAATATACATTTTAGTTTATCTTCCAACTCCTCAGGCTTGAATCAAAATTACTTGTGATATTAAAGAAATTACATCTCATCACAAGCTTCTTCATGTTTCTCAATATCCTATTTTAATAAACATAAAATATTAGTTTACAGTTTAATTTGTTTGCAAAAAATTCATTGTAATATTTAGTTCCCTTTAGACTAGTTTGGATGACTAATAATATCAATATAATGATTTTCATATCAATTATAAATTAAATTATAATAGAAAAATATTTCATTTCTACCTAATTCTAGAATTTATTAATTAAATATATGTTTAAATTTTCTGTAACATTACATTCTATGATCTTCCTTAAATTACCATAAATATCTGCATATTCCATTTCCAAGAAGGTATCAAACTTTTATTATGATATTTTTATCATTGAATATTAGATTAGGGATCATCTTACATTATGTATTCTTCATTAGAATTGAATATATAATTTTATTTTTCATCCATCGGAAAAAAAAACTTTTTCTGTGTAGAATTTCTATAATGTGAACTTCAATGTATTATATTAGCCAAGTATTATTTTAATAGAATTTTTCTTAGTAGAATATTTATTTTAATTATCTCTATGATACATAAGATCCTTCAATAGGAAAATTTCTACATTAGATTAATAACTTATGCATAATGCCTTTTCAACATTCTCTGTTATTCTAAATTCACATTGTGAAGTATATTGGAAAACAATTCTCATATTTCATCAAAAATTAATGAATGGAGCTTCAAGTATTTATTATTAGGGATTCAAATATTTACAGTTAGATATAAATCTTTATCTTCTATTCATTTTTCATTTTTATAGCTTAAAGATTCAAGTTTTCCGACTCCTATAGACTTCTATTGAGACATATTTCAATGGATTATATCAATTATTAAACATTTATTAACACTTTAAAACACCTTTAGAAATTTATTAAACATGTTTAAAAGAATTGACTCGATTTCTAATAAAATATTCATCTTGTGAACTCATGTGAGAGTATATTAAATAAAGTCACTACTTATAAAATCCAAAAATATTAAAACCTTCCAACAAGTATTTTATACATTTATTCCATAAATAATCATTAATAGTACTCAATAAAAGATATATACCACCGTGTGGTTATTCAAAGTCGAGTAAAACATATCTATTCATCTATTCATATCTTAGTGATTATAATAACCCTTAAAGTTGTGTATTGTAACAAGAATTTCCTCTATTAAAAACTAATGTATGTTGTATTGGAACTCCTTAACTACAAATTTTCATGTTCATTTATTAATATAATCTATTTCAATCAAATGATATAATGGGGATTCCCTTTTAACCTATCCACCAGATATTTCAAGGTATCCAACTCAATTTTTCTTTACCCAAACTAAATATGTTGCACATTATTTCGAAATTTGGTGGATTACTCAATCCATCACCCATCTCATTACATTATCATCATACCATTAACATAGATAAAAGGACTATGTAAATAAAAATGCAATCCTCAATATAATGGAACTTCAATCACCTTGTTGGATTTGTTATCAACCCCAATAGACAATTTCATTATTATCAACCTAATTGAAAATCAATTAAAATGCATGAAAATATTCCCCTTATTTATTTAAAGGAGGAATCCAAACCAAATAATCAAAATGTGAGATAATTATTATCTCCTTTTGATTCCATAAATGTTCTCATTGATAAAAGGGTGTGATTTTTAATGTTTCATTTTAAATTTAGAAATAATGATAACATTTTTTAATGAAACTAACTTGACACAACATATTATACCATTCCTCATCTTTACAACATCTCTATTAATTAAATTAGGTATGTAATTATTCTTTTATCGCTACTGACCAACTGCATGTGATTATTAGAAATAAATATTAGTAAAATCATTGACTGAATTACTATGGAATCACTTGTTCATTAGTGTTGTGTCATCAGTCATCCAAATAAAAATTCATATGATAAAACATATGGTGAAAAAATTATTGATTATTTTTTATAGAAACATTATAAATTATCCAACCATTCCGAGACATGAACTAAGTGTGTCATTTCTATTAACATGTTTTGTTCCAACATGTTTTTTAGAAAGTTATATAAAACCAAACTAATATTAAAAAATATCATAATGATCATCTTAATGTAAATTGATTACTATTTTTATCAAAATATAACTCCCCATTGATGATTATAATAATCAAAAATCTTATAAGGGGCAAGAGAGTGAGGACTATTACTCAAATATCAGTTTATACATGGGATGTCTGGATCCCATAATTTAAGAATATAAAAAATATTTGACTCCCTTTACTTATTTAGTGTTTCTCACTCAAGGGGTTCACTTCATAATGTGTCACAATGGTTTCATGATTCATAAAATAGGTTCCATGTATTTCTTACCAGTTGGTTATTGATAAAATAATGAAAATATGCAAAAATTGAAATTATTTCCACCAAGATGGTCATGTACTCTTACTTTATAAATATAAAAACCCTTATTCAAACGTCATCTTCAATCATCAAAATTAAAATAAAATCATTATTTATTTTTAAATAAGTTGTACATTCCACTAATTCAAAGGTATAGCATTGTTCATGATACATTTTTAGTATACCTTCTACAGTTTCATTTAAATATATAATGTGTCTTTTATTTTTCATTTTTTATATAATCTATAAAATCCAAAACTATTATTTATTGGGAATAATTATTTTATTCATTTTATAAATTTTTTTATTATTTATAATTTTTTTATAAACTTGATATAGTGTAGAGGTTTCACATTTTGATTATTTCTCTAACCACCTTGATTCTTTGGGAAAATCTAACCATATAATCAATATGTGACTGGGATATTGTACCTCATTCTGAATTTGTGTTAACTTATTCCCCATATTAATATATTTGGAACTATAAGCTATTTTAATATTCCCTATGTTCTTCTTATATACCGTTTATCCATGCAATTATGTTATGAAATTGTTCAGTGTATGACCCACCTTATTATTCCTTATGCACATAGATTCAATAGATTTTGACTTTCCCATATGAGGAGGCCTTTTAGTCTCATTATTAGTTATTTATTAAAGTTTTATAGTATTATTATGCATCCATTTTTTTTAATTTATGTGTTCTTTTTGATTCCTCAAGAAACCATTGATTTCCATTGATTTTTTATAATTGTCCACTAGATGGTCTTTATTGAAACTATCAAAGAATATTCTTCCATATGGTGTGGATTAATTATTGGCTTTCATAAATAACTTCTTCAGAGTGCTTTCATCAAAATTCTTCACTGTCTTAGTAATCATGGTGGGATTAATTTTTTCTATATTAATATAATGTTGTGAACATATGATCACATATATAAAGATATTATGTTGGATATCCAAAAATTCTTCACATGTGAGGCTATAAATACTGAAATAGTAAACAAATATATCAATATTTTTTAATATATTATTTAATAATGAAATATTATTGTTCAATGAAGCCTATTTATTTTATAAATTTGGGTTTTCCACATAGTTTTCTATATTCAATATGCCTTGAGGTGTTCTTTGAAATTCTTTGATAACATGTTTTACTAATAATATATGGACATGGGAACAAACCCCCAAAAATTCAAATGTTATCCAAAAAATAATTATCTTCTATTTGATGGAGATATATAAAAACAGTTAATGCTTGATGATTTTGGGTTTTGTTAACTCTCTACTGGGATCAGTTTCAGATATTGTTCTTTATAAATAATCTCACCTCTACCTTCGGTGATGTGGTAGGATTATCAGGTTTTATAGACACCAATATATCTATACAATATAATTTCAATCCGAAACTATTTTATAGATCATATTTTGTACATGTAGGTTCTTTGGAACATTGGATGACCTTCATGTATGAATCTAAGATGGAAAAATCTTCAACATTCCGCATACACACTTTAAATCTATCATATAATCCTTTTTAGAGAAATTTAATCATGGAATCATGACTAGATTCATTACTATTTTCATATATTTGATAAGGTAAAACATTAATTGATTCAATGTTTCCTCATTTTATTTAATTTTAGGGATAAAATTTATACTCCTTTTTATGTTTATGAGTATGTTTCTCGGGTTTGGAGGGCCTTGGGAATCTTCTTGGTAGTAATTAAAAAGATCATAGGTGGGGTGATAATTTTAGGATGTTTATACATCATAAAACTAAATTTTATAACATAAATAATTAAGGGTTCATATTACATAAAAACATTTTTAGGCTGTAAAATATTTATGTCATAAATAAAACATTTATTTCATCAAATAGTCACTTAAGATAATGGGGATGACTGAAAAATAATTTTTTATTTATATAAACCCTCTTTTAATAGATGAGTTGGATCCCAACATGATTTCAAATACATAAAATGAAAAACCATTCCCACATTTAAAGTCCCAAAGACAAATATATTTCTGTTTTCTTCTATATACCTTGATCTCTTAGTATCTTCTAATAGATATTTTGTATCTCAAACTCATTTATATTATATCATTTTGTTATTCATCTCCGATATGGTTTCATATCTTCCCTCTAGTTAGAATACCTTTATTAATATTCATTTATCTTATTGTAGTTACATTTTGGGACTAAATTTACGGAATAAGTTGATCATATGTTGATTTCATCCTTCAACATTCATTGTGAGATCTTCTTTTGGAGGCCAATGGTTTTGTTTGGTGTGGTGTGCCATGAAAATTTATTGAGGGCCTAACTTGTTTTTTTGTGTTTCTATAGGCGTGTTTGGATCCTATTAGGGGTAGTGTGTTACTTAGTTTGAGGTAGGTTGTTCAGTATCAATATTGTTTTAGATTAACCTTTACTACACTGTCTTTACAAACTGTTTTGTAAATATATTTTCATAATTTATTAATTTGTGTGTGTGTAAATATTTTTTTTTAATAAATTTTTGTTCTATTGTTTTGGTAAATGAAAATTCATTCTCAAATCATTGTGAAAATTATTTATGAAATTATTTAAAAATAATAGTTTTGATGAAATTATTTGGGAAATATTGCACATAGTAAATCATGCGTAATTAGATTGAAGGTGTAGAAATTGGAATCATAAATTTATACTATTTTGGGGGTCATTTATAGGGTTTTCTTCTCCTCCCTACGTAGAGTGTCCTAGGTAATTGATAAAAACTATTGGGGTTTCAATTTTGGGGTGTTACCTTGGTCATATGATTCGATGCATATGCATACAGACTTGATGCATAATATTTTCTTTATTTGGGTTTAAGTGATCTTTATATCATGACCAGTAATGATTATTGAAATGTTATACCTTCACCTTGTTTTTGTTTTGTTTAATATTTGATTACAGGTTTTGGTAATTGTGAAATTCATTGAAAATTGATTTATCTGGGTGGTTTTATAATTGTGTGACAAAGTAGAATTTTTTCATTATTCTTTTGATACAAAAACTATTTTTCAGATTATGTCGCCTTTTTTCTATAAAAATGGGAATATATAGTTTATTATACTAATACTTGATACAAAACATCTAGGTAGAATCCTAATGATCCAATTTAGATAACACTATACACACCCCATCTTGTGTGTATAGATATTGTATTGTCTTTTGTTATAAGGAAATGAAAGGTACCACAGTTAGGCGAGGAGGTTCATGTAAGCTGAGTATGGGTTGCAGGTGGTGAGATGGGGGTAAATTTACCACATATCACATGGATTAATGGTTTCTTATCTTTATTTTGCATTAATTTTTTGGTCTTATTCCATATAGTTTTTTTCTTTTTAATGTTCTATCACAACCTCTATTTTCCTTTGGTTATGTAATATATCTTTTTGGTTGTTTTATTTTAAAAAGTATATGTTCCATGTATTTTGTTTTAGGATGGTAGAAATCATTCACTCTTGTTTTTCGTCAATTCCTAGGTTCTAGTCACTTTCCCATAGGTATTGGGAGCACCCCTTGGGTATTTGGATGATCTGGTCTGATATCATTATTAGAGGCTAACCCAGTTTTTTTAAAAATTGTTCTCAAAGGTGATTAGACCTCAAATTTCCTTATCACAGGATATATGGTTGACAAGAGATATATATTTGGGGGCTTGAGATTTTTTTCCAATCATATACTTTTCATATCTTGTATAGATGAACATAAAGTTTCTACGGGATATTGGGATGTGTTTCTCATGTGTAGAGTTTTGATACTAATGGTATTTTTTACATATTTGTTTCTAGTTTGAACTAAAATTTATTCTATTGTCTAATCACTTTCTTATATTTTAGTTCTGTAGTAACATGCCTTTTAGACATCTTTCATGGATTTCATATGAGGGTGTAGTGAGTGGTATCCTAAAGGGATTCATCCAATGGATCAAAAACCATTTGACACCATCATTTGGGAAGTTTAGGTTATGGAATTGGAGGTACCATGAGTTAAGAACGAAGAAGTTTATGTGCATCTAGGAGATGAGGTAGAATGATCTTGATCACAATATTTCTTACATGATTATCCTCTATCCATTAAGGGAATGAATGAACCCCAAGATGAAGAGTGTTGGTTGGAAAAGATTGATTTGATAATTGTATTTTGTGTGACCCCACATGATATCATGGTGAAGTGCGTGATGTTCATACATGAGGGACCCAATAAGATGTGGTTAAATTCTATGGTTTAGAATATAGGCCCATGGGATAGGATTGGGAGGTTGTATGAAACCTTTTAATTGAGTTGTTCTTAGTATAGTCTATATTAATGGAAAATTCAATTATGTTCCTATCATTTTAGAAATAATAATTTTCAATGATTGAGCACACCAATCAGTTTTCAAAATTGGTTCATCCTATTCTATAGGTATTAAGGAATGATTAGTTGAATTATCATAATTAAATAAAGGTTTTGTGACTCGATATCTCATAACATGTGTATATGATTATTATTATTTTATACATACATAATTAAGAGGGATATGATGGAATTATTGGTTTCAATTCCACTTATCTTGCTCTATTTTTCAGTTTTAATGTCATATTGGGGAAGAAGAGTAAGTGGAATGATACTCACAGGAGTGGTAGATGTGATTCTCAGAAGAAAACCCCTATTCCACCATATGTTGTAACAATAAGAATGTCCTTGACCTACTATTAGTGTGGCAAGTTTGGGAACACCAATTATACATTTCCTAATCCTAAACATGTAGAATTCACGTATCCATTATATCTTTCAGTAAATGTTCTTCCAGGCCATGCACAAGCCTCATTATAGTCTTTTATCTTCCACTCCAAAGGCCACCACAATAAAATTAGAGGTTTAAATTCCCTTATATATCCAACCATGGGCCTCTGATGTGAATCACCTTTAAACATTGGATGATTTTTATTAAGAGGATGATGAATGTCCAATGAATGTGAGAGGTAACATTTTTATTACATTTTATATAGAAACTGATTTAATTGATACTAGTTCCTCCCACAGATTTATATCTACTAGTTTTTTTATCAAACATACAAAAAATCTCATGAATTTTGTTATGGAGTTTTTTTCACATCCTAGAATTTGTAATGATAAGGGGTTCTGATTTCAATTCTATTCTCTATCATTATCTAATGTGGAGTATGTATGGGATTTCTTGATTCTCAATATGGATCTATTGGATATCATCATTAGGATGGGTTTCGTAGATTCTCACCATGATGAAATTAATTGTTTTTGTAGATTGTATCATTATTTACCACTGATGGAATATCTCTAGTGTTTCAAAAAGGGTGTGATCTATTCTCTCTTTATACAGGACCTACAAACCAAGAGGTCAGGTTTATTTTGTCGTCCATTATAGTTGATCCAATTAGAATTTCCCCTTTTTTCAATCTTCTTATAGGTTTTGGGGACATTAATGAACTCTTCTAATATGAATAATCTTGTATTCCTTTCGATGTAGATATAAATTTTATATTTGACATGGTTTCAGTATTAAACTGACCGTGAGACCCTCTTATCATATGGAACCTTCTATATTGAATGATCTCGATGTTTTGATGGATCACCTGACAAAGAAATATTTCTTTACCCTAGTGTTTGAACATGGAAATCACTCACGATATTTTTTAAGAATTATGGTGATTGAATTTTATAAGTTTTTTAGGATCCCTAGGATCATGTGGATAATATTTTTTATCAAAAATGTTGAAATAGTGGTTTTTGATAATAAATCATTGGTCTGGTTTTCATTATACCAGGGTTCGCCATTCTGATATTCTAAAAAGAATGTTAAAGAGATGGTATGACCATTATGAATACCTTTTAATTCCATTTGGTCATATTGACACTAATCTTATTTTTATGGTCTTGATGAAGGAGATATTACATAAAAATCATAATTGTTTTTCTATTTTATTTATGGGTGACATCATGGTCTATTTTTCATTGAAACATGAGAATGGGAACCAAAGAAAATCACATTTTGGATATCACTAGTGTACATTTCATTTATAGAAATCCTAGAAAATGAATTATCTATATTCAAGAATACATGTTTTTGGGGAACATTATTTTTGAGCATGGATTATCGGTTGATATTTTACAGGTGGAATCTTCCTTGTCCTGGTAGGATCCATATGATTTTTTCAAGATTCAGAGCATTTTATTTGTTGCTAAAAACATTAAATAACTATTAAATTATTCGGTGATGTTAAAATAAACATTGAATACTCTTACCAGGAAATGGGTGAATTTAATATGGAATTAAAAATTCCATACTTATTTTGAAGGGTTGAAATAACAATTGGATTCAGTTCCAATTCGGATCTTACCTGATCTTTGTAGGTGGAATGTACTATTCAATGATATTTATAATGCTAGTTAGGGTTTTGTTTTTATGTAAGATGATTACACTATTTTTTACAAGTCTGGCCAGCATTGTACACATGAAAAAAATTACCCCACTCATAATTTAGAGCATTCCACATCAATGGAACACATAAATTTTGGTGGAACTTTTTTTTTGGAATGATAAACCTTTTATTTTTTAAGTCTTAAGGGATTGAGGAATATTTTTCATTGAAGTACATCAATCATAGGAAATTATTATGGTAAAATATTTTAACAAATTCAACTTGGACATCACCTATAACTTAGGGGTATGTAATTTCATTACTGAAACGCTTAGTAGGTATGTTCCACAATATGATATATTGGAATTGAGGGAATATTGGAAAGTGATAAGATGCTTTTCCTGGATGCGTCTTGTTTCTTACAGAGATGATTCAGTTATGTTTTTTTTACCTGTGATAAATTATTTTTATCACACATTGATTATATAATGAATATTTATATATATATTGTTGAGTTAATCAAAATCATGGAAGCCTTAAATGATGAGGAAACTATTTCTTCTTGGTATCTCCCTTTAAATGGTATTATCTTCTTCAGTTATTGGTTTTTTATCCCAAAATTTATAAGGAAGTTAGTATTTTATGATTTTCATAGTTCTACATTGGTTGTTTACCCTTGATCTATGATGATTTATTATTACATGATTCTGCATTTCTGGTGGTTGGGTATGAACCATGAAATTATGGATAATGTTTCCCACGATTACACTAACTAGTAGATAAAGTCAAAAAACTGAAACCTTATTCTCCGCTTCATCATCTTTAAGTTATAGTTTGGAAAAGGGATGATTTTTCTATGTATTTATTGGGAGGTCTATCATGACCTCCATAATTAATTTATTCTATATAGGTTTTTATAGATCAGTTGATGGATTCTTCTTACATAATTATAATAAGAGACACCACTGTTGTTGAATATCTATGTATGTTGTACATGTAGATTATTATGTGGTTAAATGGTGTTTCCTCTACCATTTAATTAGATAGGTTTCATATGTTTAATTCAGAATTATAGAAGATTCTATAAGAGTTGATGTGGAGTTAGGTTAGGTTTAGTACAAAACATCATCCACATACTGGCGATCGGATGGGGAATGCCATTCTAATCCATGAGGATATTCTCTATACCAATGTCTTTTAATATAGTGGGATGTGGTATAGACATATTGTACTAGTGAGTTTATTTTATAATATGTGTTATTTACCATCAATCTGGATGGATCCATTAAAGGAATTGTATATCCGCCCATATAGGTTACCTCTTGGTTACGTAGAAGTGAGAGAGGCCTCTCTTATGGGATCGAGTCTCATTCAATATAATTTAATAATTATTCATGATATAATTCATTTTCTTCATATAACTTAGAGTATGTATAAATAATACCTGGTCATAAATATCTTCTTATAGAGTTATCTAATAATGAACAAGTTTTCTTGAAGGTTTCACCTTAGTTAAGTCATCATCGGCTTGGGAAATAATAAAGGATGTATCTGAGATATGATGGACCATTTTATCTCATTTTACTTCTTGGTTTGGTTTCATATTAGTTATAATTTTCAGATTAATTGATATGAGTCCATGATTTATTCCACATATCGCATCTTATAAAGTACTATCCCAACCCTTCCAATGTCCTATGTTGGTAAGATATTGATTTGGAACCTTTTATTTCAATTATGTAACATCCCGTGGTGATAATTCATTCCAAGTTGAATGTGTTTAATGGGGTGTTCATTATACTGGATAGATTGTTATACGGTTCTATATTATATTTTCTTGAGGCTTGGGATTTAGAATTTTGTATGAGGGATTAGTTCCCTCACATCTTTTTAGAGAACACGTATTTAGACTCCCTTCCTGGGGACATAAATTTATATGGTAGGTGATTTTATTATCCTACATAAAATTTATTCTCTCTTATATATTTAAGAGCGTGTTTATCAAGTACATATGCCATTAGGAATTATTTTGGCTGGTTTTTTTAAGAGCCTGAGATGGATAACTCCTACATGATATTTTTACATTGTAAGACTACAATATATGGTGTAAATAAGTCACATGGAACAAAATATAAAACCCATTTTAGTCTATAAAATAATTATGATTTTAATAAAAAGATCACATCATAAAATAATCACTCAGGATAATGAGAGTTTCACATTGTAAATACGGTATTTATGATGTCAATCCATTTATCCCAGTAGGTTTAATCTCACCCTCATATGGCTCTCCTCTCTTTCAATACTCTTATCTATGACTCGAACCATAGGGTCCATCCTGATGATTTTTTGTGTCTTATCCATATTAAAATTTCTTCATTCAACACTTAATATCTTACATGGTCTCAATGCATCTCTCTGGGTAAGTGGCCTTTCTTCTTATGCATTTAACTTGTGGTGGTTGTGGTTTTGGGATTTTTATGGAATTTTTTCATCGTAAAATGATTATTTTTTACCATCATAAATCTATTTTTAATATTATTATAGAGCGTAACCCTTCTATTTGTTGTGGTGTGGTGTGTGAGTTTCATAAGGGCATCCATTAGTTGTTCTGCATTCCTCCTAGTGTGTGTGGATCTTGTTGTGGGTAGCCTGTGGTTAAGTTTGAGTTATGTGGTTATATCTCTATACCATGTTGGATGAACAAAGACTTCATGAGTTTTATAAACTATTTATATTTGATTTTGAAAGATATAGTAATTTGTGTGTGTAAATAGATTTTTTAGAAAAAATTAATTTCACCGTGGTCTATTAAAACAAATTTTATTTTCAAAGAATTGTGAAAAGTATTTATGGAATGGTTTTCAAAGATTTTTTTGTGATATTATAGGGGAAATGTAACACATCGAAATTGTTGGGTACTTAGGTGGAAGGTGTAGTAATATCCCTTATCTGTTGATACTATTGGGAGGTTCATTTATGGAGTGTTACTCACCTCCCAAGGCCATGTTATATAGATACATGGTGGAAACTATTGGGATATTCATTTTATGGATGTTCCTATACTCCCTAGATTCGTTTCATGTTTCTATGGACTTGATGCATATAAATTTCTATGTTATATTACTAGAAACTTATTGATTCGGAACTGTAGTGATCATTGGTGTCATTTACTTTTCATTGTTTATATATTTCCTTACATGATTTGATAATTTTGATATTCATTCAGTCTATTTTACCTAGATGGATTAATAACTAAGGGAAAAGGGGGATTTATTTACCATGCATTTGATATAAAAAATATTTAACTACTTATCATGTATTTTTTTTCTTTTAAGATGGGAATGTTTGTATTTTTATATTGAGACTTAATATATAACACTTGGGGGGGATCCTACTAAGCCTTTTTAGTTTGAACCTGACACACCCATTCATCAGTGTGAAACCCTTGTACTATATTTTGATATAGATAAAGGTAAGGATAGGTAGTGATATGCTGAGGTTCTTATAAAGTAGATATTGGTAGCTAGTGGTTAGATGTTTGTTCATGGCCCACATCACACATAAAGTATTGGTTGAATATTGGTTTTACTTTTGGTTTTTGTTCAAGTGTCTTTGATATTTCTTTATCAATTTGTGAGTTTTATCACAACTATTTTTTTCCTCTATTTAAGAAATATATATTTCTAG
This sequence comes from Viscum album, assembly GCA_963277665.1. NCBI lineage: Eukaryota > Viridiplantae > Streptophyta > Magnoliopsida > Santalales > Viscaceae > Viscum > Viscum album. The sequence goes on from OY728156.1 coordinate 47,441,558, forward strand.
TTGAATAAAAAATTGTTACCTTAGGCTGTGTATATGTTCGATGTATCGTTTTTAAGGTAGGAAGAAATACTTCCCTCTGGTTTTTAAACAATACATGGGTTATAGTTACCAACCCATGGGGATCGGGAATTCCCTATAGTTATGTGTCATATTGGGATGGTTTTTAATTTTAGAGGGTTACCTAGGTCAGTTCATTAGATTTATTCTATTACTCTAGAGACATTGGGATGAGTGAGTTTTTTTCATCCTCAAAATATCTAAACCAGAATATCTCTCTCACTCTTTATCCTCCCAATATATTCGCCATGTGTCTTACTTATCTCTCGAATTTATTTATCATGAATTATAGTTATTTCATTATTCACATTAAACAATGCATCCTTGAACTTCATTGTTACCTTGTTTATCTTTTATAATGCATGAAATACTTTAGTTACAGTAGTGTTAAACATTTCCTTCTAATAAACTATTCTTTGTCACTTTTAATCAATCAGAAATATGTTTACATTACATTGTGTTGTAGTGTCTCCCTTACCTTTCACCTATTTTGAGAGGGTGTTGCATCTTCTAACCCACCTAGAAAATGAATTCCCTATGGAATCAAATTCTTCAAATAGCTATGATTGTTTCATGAAAATTTAACATGGTAAGTCCCAGTATATATGAAATAAAATAGCTAGGAACATTATTAAAATATTATTTAAACTAAGAGTAATTTTTTCACTATTTAAATCTCTTCATGATCCTAAAAATATGAAAAATATAAATAAAAATTATATTTTTCTATTGAATATATGGATATTCACTAAAAATTAAAACTATCATTAGATAATGGTTTATCACCATCAGTCATCACATTCTTTCTTACATTATATTCTTCATTATTCATTCATTTTTTTAGTTTCTAGAAAAAGTCATCTAATACTAAATTAATAAGAGTGTAACTATACATGTCCACAAGATAAATATAAACATCAAATAAAACATGAAATATAAACATCATTAATCCAAATAGAAATTATTGGGTCTTAAAAACAGATTCAATAGTAGGAAAAAATCAATCAAATACAACTTGAAAGGCCCATGATGTTATAGTTAGAAATCTGGAGGTGAATCCAATGTTGACTATTTTTTTACCAGTTACCAAATTATCCTATTAATACATTTCCCCCACAAGTAATTAAACTACTTATCTTGTTAGTAAAATTACACGTATTAATGATTTTCAAAGACACAAACAATTGTATGTATGAAAGTAATGATATAAATATGAACACCATATTTTTATAAGGTTTAATAAAAATTTATACTATGTTATTTGGTTTTGTTTTCACACCAATAAAGAGTTCTATACTATAATTTTATTTTTATTACAAAGGGTGGTATTTCCAAAAATCCCACTACTAAAATCTCACTAGATATATAAATGTATGTTTAAAAAATTACTTCATTCGGCAACATATCAATATAATAACAATGTTTAACTATGATCCTCCTAAACACCTTGAGTCACGTAAGATTTATGTGGTCCCACTGTATATATGAAATTTTACCTTTGAAGTTTTTGTCAGAAGTATATTATCAGATCTACATAGGATTCATCAAAATAAATATAATAAAAAACCTTTACTCATAAGAATCATCCTCAAATTCTAGAAGATATTCAAGATAATTCTTCGATTTATTCATAGCTAGAAACCAAGATTTTCTAAGTTCCTCGCACACTAAGATTATGTGACCTTATAACCAACATGTTACTCATAATTCTTCAATTTAATTATTTGCAATAGATAAATATATACATATTAATTCAACCTTGCTCTTTTTTTCTTCTATGAAACTTCTAAAACTGTGGATATCACAAGAAATTATTCTCATTAGTTAAACATCAATACCTATCTATTCTAAATCCTTATAATAAGATTATATATTTTCATTATTCATTATTTTGAGAGTCTTTAATGAGTTTTCACATCAAACAGCTCTCAATTCCCAAACTCAAGAACAATCATCTCCTCTCACCCTTCATATATTATAAATAGGTTTCTCTAAAACTTCATTTACTATTCAAGGATATAAAATTTCCCCAAATACTTGTATACCCATGATATCCATTTAATTTTAAATCTTTATCGTAAATGGTATTTCCCCATGATATAAATATTTATCTATTTAATAACTAATATATGTTTTATAATTATAGGTGTTACCTTTATTTTTTTGTCTCATTTCATTATCAATTTTTTATCTACCAAAAATTGTATTCTAGGATTTCTAATAGCCTCAACATATCCATTCATTCTTTTCTCAGCACTATCAAATACTCAAATGATATCCACATCTTGAGTCATTTTTCATGAATGTAAAATATCATAGATTAAACATATATGTAACATAGCCCTTTATTCACTACTGGTGACACACAATGTAACATACCAAGTAAGAAATGAATAATATATATAGTTATCTATGTCTATTTATGAATAAGATAGTGTTTTAGAGGATTAAAACGAGAATAAATCCAATCTTAAGCATGGAATACACTAGTATTTTTAAAAGATTGTTTTACTGCCTTTTGGTGGAAAACCTTTTTTAAATAATACTTTTGAAAATTTTAGAAGCTCTATTTGTCAAAATAAAATTATTCTTTATGATTGGGACATTTAAATTTACTTTCGATAAATTTTTGGTATTTTTCCGATAAAGTTCATTTTTAATGAATAGTGAAAATGTTTTATTTTAATTCAAAACCTATTTTTAGTCTAATTTATTTATATGAATATATTATCTTTTGAATTAGTTTTAAAGTGAAATTTGAATATATTTTTTACCATTTAATCTAATAGTGGTCGTGGAATTAATTCCACTTTGAAATCGGACTTAAACTAGAGTCAATCTTTTGATACTTTTTGTTTCACAAAAACACGCTATTTGTTTTGACAGTGGGAATTAATTATTAAATTAATTAATGAAACATATATGTTTTTAATATGTTAAAATAGACATAATTTTTGAATTTGTAATATCAAATATATCTTAGGGTTAATTTTTGGTATTTTTCTGTAAAACATCAATTTTTGATGAATAGTGAAACCACTAAGTGGTACTTAAAAAACTGATTTTTCGTTTAAATAAAATTTTACCACCTTTGTGTTTTGAATTTCAAAAATCCAACATACGTGGTTTTCATTAAGAATTAAAATTTGTTTTAATTGGATTAAAATAAATTTTTGGTGAAAAGTAACTTTTAAGTTTGTAATCGCATTTAGAGGTAATTAGTGTAATTTAAGGTAAGAATAATGTTTTAATAATCTGAAATAAACATGAAACATGTCCTACCCTTATTGGATGTGTCATGGCCGACCAAGAAAATCCATGGGTCAACTTGGGGATCCCATGGAGACACTTTGGAAGGAAAATGACATTAATATCATTCTATTTAATGTTAAAGTAAAAATGTCACAAACATGAGTTGTTTTACTAAAACAATTTTTAAATGGGGTTATACAAGTCATATTTTTTACTATAAATATTAATTAGAAAGATAAAAATATTTCCTACATCATGATATTTGTTTTATAATCTTTAGACATTAAATAATGTAAATTATTTATGACATCATGATGATGCAGCGATTACCTCATTATTTAATGATTTAAATAAAATGAAAAGATAATGTAAAATATAAGACCTAAACATGTCAAAAACCTATTGGATGAGTATATTTTGAACTCCTATCACCTTATACTAGAAATATATAATTTTGGGACCATTTAAATACGAAAATAATTGTATGATAAAGTAACTTTTATAACTTTCCAAGAGTGCCCCTCCTCTCCTCTTATAAAAGGCCCCCACCTCTACCACCTTACCCACACATCCTAAGCCTTTGGCTCGGCCAAAAACTGGCCATTTTGTCTCTCCACATCTCTCTATAACTCTTAGAAGCCTCAATTTAGGCTGAAGTCTTCCCAAGTAATCCTTTGAGCTCAAATCGATAAGATTTACCCGTTTTAATGGTAGTGTTTTCTCTTGTGTTCTTATGTTTTATTTTTCTTCTCCAACCCCATAAACTCTTTTTATTCATTTCTTTTTTAACAACAGCCATATATTCCATATACTAGGATGTTTTTATAAGATGTATTCTAGATACACTTACACACACCTACATCTAATGGTTAAATAACATACTATTTCCGTGGATGGTGAATTTCTGCCTCACGAAATGATGATTATTCAATATTATTTTAACACCTTCAGAGATGGCCATTAAGATGAAACTATATTTATATAAGATATATAACATGATTATGTTTTACTTAAGCTTCTGTATTTTTCATTTATGTCATACCTTTATGGTTACCATTTTGGGTAGACGCGATATCTTCATTTTAGGAAGTGCAGACTACCGCTCCCTCAAAGTGATTTGATTCATTAATTCCATATGTGGGAAGTATAAAGGATTTAATTAATGATATTATATATGATATTATACTGGAATTAGAATATACCTTTATATCATTAATATTCCATTCCATAAAATACAAAATAAAAATGAAATTAGCATTCATGCGTACGTACGGCTTACCGTCTCCCTGAACGGTGCATTTCATTTCTTACCTCTAAACATTATGTAATGTTATAAATGCATGTATATACTGGATATATATGATATATATGATATCTACATCATGATTATAACTCTAGATATAATGGATACATGAACAACTTGTAATTATAAAGAGTTTATTTTTAACTCAAGTACCAATGATCGTTAAAACGACCGTTATTAACTTAAATAATTACATATAGTTCATGACATGGTAATAAATGATATAAAAGGAAAATTAAACTTGAAAAAGGTTCATAATAAAGTAGAAATTAACTCATGTTTATTATTCCAGATATTAAAGAACGATCGAGTCAAGTCGGATATGAGGTATGGGACTTCGTCTCAATCTCCTTTCATTGAGGCATATTTTGTTTTATACACACCCTTCTTTTATACGGTGTATAAACCCCTTTGACTTTTACATTTTTCCAAAAGAAATATTTTTTAAATGAAGTGTTTTACTAAATGTCAAAAGGGAATGTTTTTGTCGTACGTATGCGGCGACAATGACTTCTACGCCGCCGTGACCATTATTTGAGTTTTGGCTTCCTCTAGAAGCCATACCTTTTTTTTAAATGAAAAATAAATAGGAGGTTTTACTTTTCTTTTATTTTGGTATTGAAAATGGTTTTCATAATGTTTTTATATCAATGTGTTGTATTGATATCTTGTGATTTAAAAGTGGAAATGTTATGTTTCATTTATGCATGTTTTATGTGATATGATTATGTTATGGTTCTTGGGCATTATTATGAATATGGGTGGTTCCGTGATAAACTAAGGGTGGGTGAGACCAATATAGATCTTCAATGAATTGGGTAACGTGAAGGAGTTAAGCATTAAGGTTTATTTGAAGAGATTTATGGAATATACTGTGATGGGTATTCCAAACATAACTAAGAGGGTTACTCACTATGTAAGAATGTTATGAATTCCTCATTTTACCTTTATGTCATATAATTTCTATGATTTATTCATGATTTGATGAGGTATGTTAAAGTGCTTATGTTTTATGAGTAGAGTATGATTTCATTGATTCGTATGTATACATGTACTCATGTTTACTTTACATATTTTTATATCCCTTTCTGAGCTTTTTATGCTCATCCCAAGTTTTTGAAATGTTTTTCACAAATCAAGGGAAGGGTAAATGATATGATGATAGTGTCAAGGAAGTGTAAAGAAAGAATCCATGTTTTATTTTAAATATGTTTCCGTTGATGGGAAAAAATGAATACTTCCTTTTAATGTAACCACTTTGTTTAAATGTGGGATGTATTGCATGTTTTATGATCTAATTCTCTAAAACTCTAAACCTGAAAAGATCCTCAAGGTGTATTCTTGAAATATCTCATGATTAAGTAATGTTTAAGGCAGGGGCCTTATAGTTGGTATTAGAGGTCGGTTTAGATAACATTAGGAGTTATAATTTTATTAAATGATTATCCAAAAATATTTTTTTATGGTCAAATTGAAATGAAATATCATTTAAAGATTACCATGTTGCTTCATCTAAGACATGTTTGTTCAGAATGGTTTTCTGCAGAGGAAACCGGGAAGCAGTTCTAGGAAGGCATACAGAAGGAAATAACCTTCTGAATCACCATCCTGGGATGGTCGGAATTGGAACTGAACAGTTTTTTGCAGTAATTGTGTAGTAGAATCAAGCGATAAATGGTGGTGGTATCCATGAACGAGATTAGCCAGATCAACCGTAGAGGAACATGTCTGTGGTGGAACATTTCATGAGGCAACATCCCCCATCATTCAGAGGATCATCTGACCCTGTGCTAGCTGAAGGGTGGATTAAATAACTAGAGAAGATTTTCTATGTCATGAGGTGTTCATACAATCAAAAGGTTAATCATGCTATTTACCGTTTGGAGGGTGAATCAGATCAGTGGTGGTCGATGGTTAAAAATATCAGGGACGCAGATGATATTGATGCTCTCGACCGGGATGAATTCAAAGGTATGTTTCTTGAGAATTATTTTCCTAAGGATGTTCGACTTAGGATGGAAAAACAATTCTTGGAATTGAGGTAAGAGGAGGACTCAGTGGCTGCCTATGAATAAAGGTTCACTCGATTGTCAAGATATGCTCCAAATTTTATCTGAGACCTTGATAGTAAAATCAATCATTTTTACTCAGGATTAAAGCCAAAATATCAAAGGGCATTAGCTTCTCGTGGGTTCAAAAGTTATGAAAAGCTTGTTTGATGTGCTGTGAAGGTGGAAATGGAGTTTTCCGATGATCAAGTGTTTTATAACAACCAGCAGAAGAAGAGACCGAGGTGGAAGGAGAAAGGAAAGAATTCTTCAAAAAGGTCTGACAGTGAGAAAACTAAGTTTCCAGTTTGTGATAAATGTGGTAAAAGGCATGCTGGGGAATGTCTTTTGAATTCTGGAGAGTGCTACCGATGCTGTAATATGGGACATAAGGCTCGTGATTGCACTGAAAAAGATCAAGGTGATGGTAAGACCAAATTTGATTTACAGTTGGTGAAATGTTTTAAGTGCAATAAGATGGGTCACTATGCCATTGAGTGTCCAACAAAGAGCTTGAGTGATGGGAAGCAATTAGACTATAAGCATAAAGGGGTGCTGAAATCCATTGCAACTACTTCAGAAGATTTTGGGCCACCAAATGAAGTTGTATCAGGTACTTTGTTTGTTTTTTCAGATTACGCCAGTGTGTTGTTTGATTCGGGGTCTACACATTATTTCATCTCTGAAAACTTTTCTAGTAAAATGTGAATACCATCTCAAGAAATGACTCCTGAAATTGTGGTAAAAACTCATGGGGGAAATGTTGAGGAAAAAAGAATTTATAAGAATCTTCTTATCCATATTCGTGGAAAGAACCTACTTGCGAACCTTATTGTTTTACCTCTAGTAGAGTTTGATGTTATCATGGGTATGGATTGGCTCTCTATTTACCATGATAAGATTGATTGTAGAGCTAAAGAAGTATATTTACAAAAATACTTTCAGTATGTGTACAATAATTAACCCTTACTATTGATAACATATCAAGAGGCCGAGAAACTTGTAAAAGATGGAAATTAATGTTAACTTGCACATATCGTTGAAAATAAGGGAACTGTTCAGATTAATGATGTTCCAGTGGTAAATGAGTATCCTGATGTTTTTCCTGATGAGTTTCCTGGAATAATACGAGATCGGGAAGTTGAATTTACTATTGACTTAGTTCCTGATGCTAATCCAATTTCAAAACCCCCTTATCGAATGGCTCAAACTGAACTTTTAGAGTTGAAGGAGAAATTGCAAGATTTATTATAGAAAGGTTTCATTTGACCTAGTACATCACCATGTGGTGCTCCTATTTTATTTGTTAAAAAAAAGATGGTTCAATGACACTTTTCATTGATTATAGAGCCTTGAATAACATCACTGTTAAGAACAAATATCCTTTGCCTCATATCGATGATTTGTTTGATCAGCTCCAGGGCGCTCAGTATTTTTCAATGATTGAAAAGAGATCGGGGTACCATCAGCTGAAGGTAAAGGAGGCAGATGTTCTGAAGAATGCGTCTCGTACAAGATATGGCCATTATGAATTTTTAGTAATGCCTTTTGGGCTAACCAATGCACCTGCTGTATTCATGGACTTAATGAATAGAATTTTCCATGAGTTCTTGGATAAGTTTTTCGTGGTTTTCTTTGATGATATTTTTGTGTTTTCTAAAAGTAAAGAGGAGAATGAAAGACATTTAAGGGTTATTTTTCAAACCTTAAAAGAAAAGAAATTGTTTGGGAAATATATCAAGTGTGAGTTTTGGTTGCAACAAATTTCTTTCCTTGGTGATATTGTTTCTAAAGATGGGATAACTGTTGATCCTACAAAAACAACGGTTGTTGAAGAATGGCCAAGACCCACAAATGTAACTAAGATTCGTAGTTTCCTTGGTTTGGTAGGCTATTACCGAAGGTTTGTTAGAAATTGTTCATGGGTATCTAGTCCAATGTCTAAGCTAACTCGGAAGGGTGTTATGTTTATCTGGACAAAAGAATGTGATGATTCTTTTCAGGGATTGAAAAGAAGATTGGTGAATGCTAGATTTTTGGCACTACCTTCCAGGAATGGTGAGTTTGTTATCTACAGTTATGCTTCATTGAAAGGACTTGGTTGTGTCCTAATGCAGAATGATCAGGTAATTTCTTATGCTTCACGATAGTTGAAAACTCATGAGTTAAATTACCCTACACATGATTTGGAATTAGTTGTTATTGTTTTCGCTTTAAAATTTGGAGGCATCATTTGTATGGAGTAATGTGTAAAATATATACCGATCAAAAAAGTTTAAAGTATATGTTCACTCAAAAATAATTGAACATGAGACAGGGGAGATGGCTAGAAATAATCAAGGATTATGATTGTACAATTCATTACCATCCGGGAAAATAAAATAAAGTGGCAGATGCTTTGAGTCAAAAATGTAATGCTTCATTAACAATGTTGCGTTTGGAATTTGATCCTTTGGTTAAGTATTTGATGAACTTTGGGATAGAAGTTTTTGGTGCAGGATTTTATTCTGTTTTGTTTCAGGTATCAGTGAAATCTTTTCTATCAGACAGAATCAAGTAAGCACAGAAGCAAGACAGTGAGTTGCAGAAAAAGGTAGAGTTGGTTCAGAAGGGTATGTTCTTGATTTCAACATTGATAATGATTGTGTTTTGAGATTTGGGAAGTGATTTTGTGTGCCTTGTGATTCACAGGTGAAGAGAGAGTTTTTATGTGAAGCTCATAGTTCTCCGTTTTCAGTTTATCCTGGCAGTACTAATGGGACCAGAATTGGTTGAAGATTTGGTAGAAAAAGTTCATCTGATATAGAAACACATGAGAATAGCTCAGAGCAGGTAGAAGAGTTATGCAGACAACAGGAGGAAGGATCTATCTTTCGAGGTAGGTGATCATGTTTTTCTCAAAGTCTCACCATGGAAAAGTGTGATGCGATTTGGTAAGAAAGGAAATCTGCGTCCAAGGTTCATTGGACCATATGAAATTATGGAGAGAGTTGGATCAGTTGCTTACTGAGTGTCTTTACCTCCGAGTTTATCTAACGTACACAATTTTTTTCATGTTTCAATGTTAAGGAAGTACATGTCAGATCCATCTCATGTTTTGAGTCCAGAGGTAGTTCAGCTGGAAGAGAACCTATCTTATGAGGAACAACCGATCCAGATTTTTAACCCCAGGGAGCAGGTGTTACGGAATAAGGTGATTCATCAGGTAAAGGTTTTGTGAAAAAACCACATGATTGAAGAGCCAACCTGGGAATTTGAAAATGCAATGAGGGCTAAATACCCCCACTTATTCGATAAGTAAATAAATTGTGGGGATGCAACTTTCGAAAGGGGAAGGATGTAACATCCCAAGTAAGTAATGAATAATAGATATAGTTATTTATGTCTATTTATAAATTAGATAGTGTTTTAGAGGCTTAAAACGAGAATAAATCCAATCTTAAGCATGGAATACACAAGTATTTTTAAAAGGTTGGTTTACTGCCTTTTGGTGGCAAACCTTTTTCAAATCAAACATTTGACAATTTTATAAGCTCTTTTTTTCAAAATAAAATTATTCTCTATGATTGGGACATTGAAATTTACTTTGGGTAAATTTTTGGTATTTTTCCGATAAAGTTCATTTTTTAATGAATAGTGAAAAATGATGTATTTTAATTCAAAACCTCTTTTTAGTCTATTTTATTTATATAATTATATTATCTTTGGAATTGGTTTTAAATTTAAATTAGAAAATATTTTTACCATTTAATCCAATAGTGTTCTTGGAATTAATTTCACTTTGAAATCAGACTTAAACTAGTTTCAATCTTTTGATACTTTTTGTTTCAAAAAAACACGCTATTTGTTTTGACAACGGGAATTAATTATTAAATTAATTAATGCAACTTATATGTTTTTAATTTGGTAAAATAGACATCATTTTTGAATTTGGAATATCAAATATAGCTTAGGGTGAATTTTTGGAATTTTTCTGAAAAACTTCCATTTTTTGATGAATGGTGAAACCACTAAGTGGTACTTAAAAAAATGATTTTTCGTTTAAATGAAATTTTACCACCTTTGTGTTTTGAATTTCAAAAATCCGACATACATGGTTTTCATTTAGAAGTAAAATGTGGTTCAATGGGATTAAATTAATTTTTTGGTGAATAGTAAATTTTATGTTTTTAATCGCGATTAAAGGTAATTAGTGTAATTTAAGGTTAGAATAATGTTTTAATAATATGAAATGAACTTGACACATGTCATACCATTATTGGATGTGTCATGGCCGACCAATAAAATCCATGGGTCAACTTGGCGACCCCATGGAGCCACTTTTGAAGGAAAATGACATTAATATCTTTTTATTTAATGTTAAAGTAAAAATGTCACAAACATGAGTTGTTTTTACTAAAAAAAATTTAAATGGGGTTATACAAGCCATATTTTTTACTATAAATATTATTTAGAAATATAAAATTATTTCCGACATCATGATATTTGTTTTATAATTTTTAGTCATTAAATAAATTAAATTATTTATGACTTCATGATGATGCTGCGATTACTTCATTATTTAACGATTTAAATAAAATGAAAAGATAATGTAAAATCTAAGACCTACACATGTTAAAAACATATTGTATGAGTATATTTCTAACTCCTATCACCTTACCCTATAAATATATAATTTTGGGACCTTTTAAATCCGAAAATCATTTTATGATAAAGTAACCTTTTATAACATTCCAAGAGTGCCCCTCCTCTCCTCTTATAAAAGGACCCCACCTCTACCACCTTACCCACACTTCCAAAGCCTTTGGCTCATCCAAAACCTGCCCATTTTGTCTCTCCACATCCCTCTATAACTCTTATAAGCCTCACTTTGGGCAGAAGTCTTCCCAAGGAATCCTTTGAGCTCAAATCGAAAAGGGTTACCCGTTTTAAAGGTAGTGTTTTCTCTTGTGTTCTTATGTTTTATTTTGCTTCTCCAACCCGCTAAAATATTTTTATTCATTTATTTTGAAACAAGACAATAATCTTCAATATACTAGGATGTTTTTATAAGAAGGATTCGAACTACAATTACACGCACCTACATCTAATGGTTAAAGAATATGTTGTTTCTGTGGATGGAGAATTTCTGCCTCACAAAACGATGATTGTTCAATATTCTTTTAACACCTTCAAAGGAGGCCGTTAGGATGACAGTATATTTATATATGATATATAATATGTTTATGTTTTACTTAAGCATTTTTATTTTTCATTTATGGAATACCTTTATGGTTACCATTATGGGTAAACGCGATATCTTCATTTTAGGTAGTGCGGACTACCGCCCCCTCAAAGTGATTTAATTCGTTAATGCCAAATGTGGGATGTATAAAGGATTTAATTAATGATATCATATATGATATTATACTGGAATTATAATATACATTTATATCATTATGATTCCATTCCATAAAATATGAAATAGAAATGAAAGTAGCATCCATGCATATGTACGGCTTACCGTCTCCATGAATGGTGAATTTCATTTCTTACCTCCAAACATTATGTAATATTATAAATTCATGTATATACTGGATATATATGATATATATGATATCTACATCATGAGTATAATTCTGTATATAATGGATACATGAACAACTTGTAATTATAAATAGTTTATTTTTGACTCAAGTACCAATGATCGTTAAAACGACCGTTACTAACTTAAATAATTACGTAAAGTTTGTGACATGGTAATCAGTGATATAAAAGGAATAATGAACTTGAAAAATGTTCTTAAGCAAGTAGAAATTTACTCAAGTTTATTATTCACGATATTAATGAACGATCGATTCAAGTCAGATACGAGGTATGTGACTTTGTCTCAATCTCCTTTCATTGAGGCATATATTGTTTTATACATAACCTTCTTTTATACGGTGTATAAACCCCTTTGAATTTTAAGTATATCCAAAAGTAATATTTTTTATAAGAAGTGTTTTACTAAATGACAAAAGGGAATGTTTTTGTCGTACGTATGTGGCGACAATGACTTCTCCACCGTCGTGACCATTATTTGAGTTCTGGATTCCTCTACAAGCCATACATTTTTTTAAATGAAAAATAAATACCATGTTTTACTTTTATTTTATTTTGGTATTGAAAATGGTTTTCATAATGTTTTTATATCAATGTGTTGTATTGATATCTTGTGATTGAAAAGTGGAAATGTTATGTTTCCTTTATGCATGTTTTATGTGATACGATTATGTTATGGTTCTTGGGAATTATTATGAAGACGAGTGGTTCCATGATAAACTAAGGGAATGTGAGCCCGATATAGCTCTCTAATGCATTGGGTAACATGAAGGAGTTAAAAGTTAAGTTTTCTCTAAAGATATTTAAGGAATATACTGTGATGGGTATTCCAAACGTAACCAAGAGGGTTACTCCCTACGTAAGAATGTATTGACTGCCTCGAGTTACCTTTATGTCGTATGATTTCTATGATTTATTCATGATTTTATGAGGTATGTTAAAGTGCTTATGTTTTATGAGTAGAGTATGATTTCATTGATTCTTATGTATACATGTACTCATATTTCCTTTCCATATTTTTATATCCCTTGCTGAGCTTTTTATTCTCATCCCAAGTTTTTGAAATGTTTTTCACAGGTCAAGGGAAGGGTGCATGATATGATTATAGTGTCAAGGAAGTGTAAAGAAATAATCCATGTTTTATTTTAAATATGTTTCTGTTGATGGGAAAAAATGAATACTATCTTTTATTGTAACCACTTTATCTAAATGTGGGATGTAATGCTTGTTTTATGATCTAATTCTCTAAAACTCTAAACCTGAAAAGATCCTCAAGGTGTATTGGAATAATCATTTTCTTAAATGATATTTCCATTATAATTGAACTTCAATGTCACCATCCATATAATGATGATAAAACATTACATATAAAACATTTTTAACATTACTACATATTTTGAATTAATCAGGAAACCTTGTGATATTAATAACATAACACCTTAGCACTAATATCTTCATGTTTCTCCATTTTGTGATTTTATAAATCAAGAGGTACAGTTTCTAGAATCATTTATATCTTAGGAATTAAACTTGATATTTTCTTCTATTCATACAATAAGGGATTTTTGATAAAAATAGCATCATAATGTTAAATGAAATTATAAACAACCAGTACATTAATAAATTTTAAATTTCAACATAATTATTTAATTTAGTCATTAAATCTACACTAAAACATTCTACAAATAAAATATAATTTAATTACATTTAATTAACATAAATATAAATTCACAATGTTTACAGTAATTTTTCAGACATTATTTTTAATTTTTTACCATTTAAAAATATCTCTAGAATCATCACATTGAATCTAATATTAAACAAAATTAACTCTAGAATTTAATTTTTTTTTTCATCCAGAAGAACTTCAAAATGGGGTCTTTGTGTGAATTTTTGATGTTGTCAAATGTCTCATATTATATTACACATGTATTATATCAAATAATTACTCATATAATAAAAATTCATATTATTATATCTAGAAGACTTAAGCTCATTTTTTCACAAATCTATCCTTATCCCAATGAATTATGCTCAATGAATTTTTATTTTTCCCTATGATTCCAGTAAAATATGAATAAATATTATGAAAATGTTTTTTAAAATTCATTGTTGAAATATTTGTTCTTAACTAATCCATTATTTATGATCACATATTAAAATATTCATGCCTTATGATAATTCCCTATGTTCTATGAATTTTCTATTTTTCTGTCTAAAAACTCGATGTTTGTAAAATTATATTAATGACATTGGGACTTTTTTGAATGGATTCAATCTATTATAAAATATTAATAAACACTTTAAATCACATATAGAAATTTATTAAACCTAATTAAAATTCATGGATCATTTTCAAATCATAAATGTAGTATTTACACTCATGTGAGAGTAATTTCTTGAAAATAAGAACATATAGTCTCTAATAATAATAAAATATTCACTCGTGTGTTGAAAAAATTGAATTCAAAAACATAAAAAATTAGAATACATGCTTAGACTTCATCAAGATCATGGGATATTAAAATTCAATAAGGAAATTACAATCAATTATCCATATCTCACTATTTATAAAATCCCTTCAAACTATACAATATAACTAATGTTTACTCTATTCTAAAAAATATATATTGTACCATAAATCCTACTTTAGAATAGGTCATGATCATCTATTAATATCATCTCTTTCAGTCATATGATATAATGGGGTTTCCCTTAGAACATATCCACCTAGATGTTCTAAGGTATTCAACTCAATTATTCGATACATAAACCATATGGAAAATAAATTCATTATACACTTGGTGGATAATTAAATACATAACCTATCTCATAACCTTTATATATTACATTTATATTAATTAAAATACCATGATACCCAAAATAAAATCATCAAAATAGGGTCAAATTATTAACTTTTCATGGTCTGTTGAACATACCATATATATACTCAATCATCAATCATAAAAAAAATAAGCCATGAATAGTTTTCATCAATCAAGAGATCGCACAGATGTTCACATGATTTGAAAAGTTAGAATCATCAATATTATATCAATTATGTGTTGACATTTCTCAGAACATATTGTATTTATCTATGTTATAAACATTAATAAATTTACCACATTTATAAATAGATGGAAGGAAACATGTATTCTCTTTAAAAAATAAAGTCCCCTTGCGGAAATCTAATGAAAAATCTATACAAAAAACATTTTTTAAATATCATTTTAAAATAATATTAGTTTTAAAAAGATTACATTGGAATTATCATTTTTAAATCCTTATAAATTATAATATCATTTAAATAGTTAAGAAATTTCCTTGTACAAAACCATGAGACTAGTCAACTGAAACCTCCAAAAAATATATTACATGGTCCAATAACAATTATTTCTCAAGGACTCCACCAAAAAAATATGTTATCCATGATTTAGGAGTCATTAGTAACTATTAGTTTTATAAAGGGTCATCCCATTTTATGATGACCTATAATTCCTTAAAATTATACTTCTAAAAATAATAACCTCACATATAAGCATTATAAAACATGTTAGTAATGCAACATAATCTAAATAATAAACTTAATCAATGTGTACAAGCCACTAACCCCACACAATATTCCATTTATTTATCAGACTTCATGCTAACCATAATTGATGCTAATCAAAACATATTCCTCTAAAAATAACCAAAAGATATCAATCTAATCCATTTTACTAAAATGATATAATCCCCAAAAATCAATAAAAATTATTTTGTAGGACCACAACATTGAATCTGTGATAAAAAATATGATAATGATCCACAGAATACTTTCTGACCACGTCTTCGAAAACACAATAAAATATATTACTTAATTAAAAATTAATTTTTACAAATTTAATGTAATAAAATGTATAACTCATGAAGAAGAATATCCACATTAAAATATCAGTAAAATATATGAGTTCATCCCCCATGTCATTATATAAAATTTATATTAAAAACCTCATTAACTTAGTTATTTTTTCTATGAAGCAATGCAATCAACAAATAAAATCCCTAATTAACCCAATTTAGATTTAAGGGGGAAACAAAAAAAATATACAAGAGGATTAAAATATAAAATAATACCAATAATAAATATTCATGGAGGATTATCAAAACCTTTTATAGATGTAAGGGGATTTTGAGAAAGAATTGAGGTATCCCTTTTGGGTTCCTCATTGAGAATAAAACTCGATGGAATTTCAAATAAATCCATTGAAAATGACTAAATTAACACAACTTTTAGTTCTCATATATTTGAAGATATGTCTATAAATATTAATCATCTTATTAAAATCATAATATATTTTATTACACATTATTATCACTATACATACTAGAAAAATAAATTCACAATAATGTCTACAACTATTTATACAGAATGCATATCAATATAGGGAACAACCATAGTCATGATATCTTAAGAATCATACCATAAAAATAATGAAAAATACATAATATAAATTTATATTATGAATAAATGAATAAGAAATTAAATATACATGGTATAGGAACTGAGAGAAGGAGTTGAATTATTTTATATGTTAGAAAGATGTGTTTATACAAGGAGTAATATAACTGTAAAAAGGGTAAGGTCAATGTTAGAATCTGAATATTGTGATTCAAACTATTGTAAAATTAATATTACCATTATACATATAAAATTCCAATAAATTACTTAAAATAACCATGTAATAATATAAATATTAATTATAAATAATTTATATTGATCAATGAATAATAATAAAGTTACCCACAAATGACTTAGAATAAAATAAGATTTATTTAATAAGAATTTTTAAATTTATTGTTCTAAATACATGGTACTAAAATATAATAAAGATTTTAGATGCAAAATTAAAAAAAAATTATCTATATGATATTATCATCATTAAAAGGGATTTAAATATAGAATCAATGCATTGAAATTAGCCAATGGTGACCTGTTAGATAAATATTTTAATAATAAATGTTTATATAGTTAGAATTGTTACAACATTATTGTGTGAAAATAATAAAATAAGTAATATAAGGGATTTATCAACCAATAATTTCTTTATCCATCAATTTTATAATTTATAAAATAATAAAATTTATCTTATAAGTAAATAATTATTTTTCCAATGACTAAAATATATTTTATGATTTGAAAAATAATATTTTATGAATAAAAAAATTTCTATGTCTATATTGATATAATTTTATAGTGTTCCATTCTTAATCATGTAAAAGATAAAACCCAACTTCTGAATACAATATACTATGGTTTGACACCACATGAAGGAAAATGGTTTTTTATTTTTCTATAACCTCTGTTTTATGGCCAATTTATAGAAATTAGTAAAAAATTCCACAAACTTTTCATAAAATACCAACCCATTATTCTATTTCTCACCACTCCAAAATCATTAAGAATGAGTCTTCATTTATTTTTCCTCTCAAGAAGATTTCGAAAGATATTGTGGTAGATAAATCTTTAAATATTTATATTGACTTCTCTCTTAGATTTTATCAAAGGATTTTTTTTATTAAGAGAATTAGTGTGGTAAGGGTTTCAAATCGCATATCTATAATTCTATTCTGAGAAGACCAAACTCTTAAGGATATAAAGAAAACATTCTCAATATTTCAGAAGGGACATAAAAAATTTTACTATTTATTTAACTTTATCACAATTTTTGTTAATTTTGTCATTTTATTTTCATGTTATCTTCCATTATATGTGACAACTTACTAAGAAATTGAACTCAATTCATTTTTTTATATTCCTTTTCCCCTAAAAACATAGAATATTATTATTCATGGTATAAGGATAGTCATGGGGAAATAATAATATTTCATGTAATTATATTTTGTATTATTTACTGTTAAATGTTTCAAAAAAATCATGTACGTATATAGTCTCCTATAACAAATAAAATATTATATCCTATTCATTTAAATCCATTTAATTTCATCCCAATTTAATTAATCATAGGCTTTGGGTTAATGGGGTCAAGGTTTATATATTTGGTATCCCATAATGTTTATTATAAACCATTGGTGCTAGATTTAGATGATAATATTTATACTATGCAAAAAATATGATAAATGATTACATTATTAAAGAATATTTCAAGAATACATTACCTATAATTGAATTATAAACTCTGATTCAATAATCATAGTTTTATAAACTAATTAAGTGTATCCTATTTTTTATAAATGGAACCTTATAGAAGGAATATAAATCTTTTCAATAACCATAATAAATATAGGGATTTACCAATAGATAAAGTTAATGAGGTTGTTTTTAGGGAAAAATTTATTTTCATAATATTATGGAATATTGATTTTGATGTGACCAAAAAAATTTCCCATATGGAAAAAATTGTTTCCTTTAAGCATAGTTTAACATTGATGGATCAAATCATATGAAAATGACCACCAACCTTCATTAGAACCTCTAATCCATTAGCATCTTAACAATTAATCAATTACCTTGATGAATATATTCCTCTCTTTATAATATAGTGAGAGGTACAAGGTTATCATGGATATATATCTTTTAATGGGAGATGATGATTACTAGTGTTTAGTGATTAAAAATATTATAGAGTAGGAGATAGAGAGTTTGTAATGAAGGTGATATACTTAGAAATGCAATTTAATCATGAGAAACAAGATGATAAAGAATATAAAATCTTAAATTTATGACAAAAGGAATAGGAAAATATTAATATTTATGAGGATAAACATAAATATTTAGCATAAGAATCTATAAACTATTCATTAAATCCAAAAAAATATTGACCACTTTATTATGTGGTGAAGGATTTCCTTATAATGAAATTAGTGCCTTAAAATATTTAAATATTTGAGTAAATAGTGTCATTTCATATAAGGACTATGAAATGGATCATAGAGTTTTTATTTTAAATGTAAAATAAGAGAAGAAGATAAATTCTGAGAACTATATAGGGGAACATTGGCGATGAGTATAGAATAAATAGATGATACTCAATACGAAATTAAAGTAGTAAGAAACACCACATGAATATCATGAATGGAATGAGAGTTTCCTATGGGTGAAGATAAAATGGTCATTAAGATCATTAATGTGGAGGATAATCATATATATTTACTAAAATAGAATATGATATCTCAAATGACCTAACGTCTAGTACTTTTATCATAAATTTAATGTTAGCTAATGACTTATTTGATTATGAATACACAAAAAGTTTTATATCAGGAATGTTTATTTGGAACATAGAATCAACCCTTAACAAATTAAGTAAAAAGTTGTCAAAAAACACCAAGTTAAAATCAAATTTCAATATAGATATATTGTGTAGTGTCTCTTAACATTAATAATGATCCTCTACCAGAAAAGATTATTATTATATATAAGGTTGAATTTGAGAAAATCCTTATATTGTAATAGCTCTCAATGTATAATGTATAAATTTACATATGAGATAAGGATACTAAAATTTGGGAGAGTGGGATAAAATTCCATATTTTATAGGATGGATTTCATTATTTGAGCCTCATCTAGAAATTCCACCATTAGCTCATATTAATGAAATTTTAAGATAACAAGATGGGAAATTAATGTCTTTGGACTGAAATGATATTTTTTTAACATAGGATATACCTATTGTTCAAGAATAAGTTGATGAATTTCTATAGGAATTACCCAGACAACCCCCAAAAAGAGAAGTTTGTTTTTCTTTTGAAATTTACCATAATGTATAGTTAAAAACTAGTCCTTTTTATAGAATAAACCAAATGGAATTAGTGTATTTTAAAATTAAATACAAGAGATTCACAATAATGGATTCATATTCATTGTTATTTCATGTTTGGTATCTCCTTTACTATTTTTAAATAATAAGGATCAGTTTATGATATTTCATATTGATTATAGTAAAATAAATTCCACTAATATAAATAAAAAGTATCATTTTCTATTTATTGATTACTTATGTAGTCTACTTCAAGGTTCTCAATACTTCTCAAATATATATCTTTATTCTTGTTATAATTAATTAATTATGATGATTGATGATATACCAAATTAATAATTTTTTATGAAGTGAGTGGATTATGATTTTATACTAATTATATGTGGATTAACCAATACAACATCTGTTTTCATGGATTCAGTGAATAATATATTCAAGGATTATCATGATAATATTCAGTTGTTAATAATTTATGATATCTTGATATACTCTAATTGATAAAAAGATTCAGAGAAAAATTTGTTCTTTTTTCATGACACATATATTGATAATGATTAATATGTTAAATTCAATAAGTGTTAATTTTTTCCAAAACATGTTTGTTTTCTTGGTCATATTTTCTTTAAATATAGATTATCTATTGAATTTTAAAATACAAATATAGTTAAATAATATCCCAATCAAATATATATAAATGGGATATATAGGTTCCTTTGTTTTACAAGTTACTATTGATGGATTTTTTTCAAAACATAATACTAATTATCCAGCCTATAAACCATGTTAAAACCCAAAGGGGTGAAGTTAAATTGGTCAAAATATTGTTAATATAGTTTCAATGAACAAATTAATTAGTTGGTCAATTAATTTTTATATACATTACAATTAGTAACGGGATTATATTTTGTATATATTGAAGCATCACTCAATAGACTAGGGTATAACCTAATACAAAATGATAATTTTTTACATATGTTCAAGGAAATTAATAAATCTTGAACAAAACTATCCAAATCATTATATTTATATTATACCTCTAATTATTACCTTGAAAATATAAAGATGGTACCTCTATATTCAAAGATATTAAAAATATATAGGGAATAAGAGTTTGAAATATATATTCAGAAATAAAGAGATCAACATGAGACAAAGGAGATAGCTTGAACTACTCAAGGACTATGAATTCTTGATACACTACCACCCTGGGATGGTAGAAATGTGGATGATGCTTTGAGTTGGAATGATCATGGATTTCAATCCATGATTAGCATAAACATGGATATTATATTAATGGATTTTTTAAAGTTGGATAGGGATATTATAAGGGAAGGGGAAACAATATTCATTTTTTAAGTGATTTTTCAACCATATTTACTGGATAAGATAATGAAGTTTTATAACTATATCAATGATATTTAAAAGAATGATTAATCTATGAATGATTGGAGACCTATGAAATTTTTTATGATAATGGTTTTTTAAATTTGATAAGGAGAATATTTTATCCTTAGTTCTCGATTTAATGATGGAATTTAAAAATAAATCACATAACCCAAATATTGATACATATCTTGGTTTCACCAAGGTGTAAAGGGTTTTCAGAGAAATATTTTAGAGATGAAACATGAAGTATTATATTCGTGACGGTGTGTCAAATTGATTAGTATGATAACAATTATAGAGAGAGATAGAAAATCCATAGTTTTTCATACAACCTCTCCCTTAACCAATGAAAATGATAGATAATGTTATAATGAATTCTGTCAAAAGAAAATTATAATACATAAAAGAATAATGATACATTATGGGTTATTATTGATCACCCTACGAATTCATCCCCTTTACTAGAATTAATGGAGGATCTATACCTTGATAATATTATACAACTCTATATTACTTATGTTGTGGGAATTCATGGTTCACCTATATAAATTGTATTAGACCATAAACCACATTCCCAAATGAATTATAATGAAGTCTTCATAAATTTCTAAAAATTGAGATAAATTTTATCACCAACTAGCATCTTATAACTTATGGTTACTGTAAAAGGATTATCCAAACAAAATAGTATTTTCTCATGTCATGGTCACAAAAATCCAAGTAAAATGGGGAAATTATCTCTAATTAGAGGGGTTTTCATGTGAAAATAGATTTTAATCATGTACTCAATTAGAACTGTAAAAAGTTTTATATGGGAGAAATTTCATACTCATTTCTACATAAATGATGTTATAGAATGGAAAATATTTAATATAGATCATTTTAAGGGGAGTTTTGAGAAATTTTGATCTATCCACAATAACATAAAATAATCAAATAAGAAAAAAAACTATATGATGATAATCAGATAAATGACATAAAATTAAATGTGTGTAGGGGGGTCATGTATTAATGAATGTATTACCATGTAAGAGAGTTTTCTTTTTTACTAATAAGGGATTAATATGTCTAAATTACAATGGGAATTTTTAAATTTTAGAGAAAATCGGAGTTTTGGATTATCATTTAAAAATGGCCCAACCTCTTTGATATGAATGAAATCATTCAAGTAAAACTATTTAGGATGTTCATGTTATACCCAATATATGTACAAACCAATAAAGAAATATATTTTAGATAAGATATATATTATAAGGAAGAGAATGTATAGATTATTTGTACTATTAGAAATGTGATACAATATCATAAAACATGGGGTATACCATAAAATTATAGGATGGTCTTATTTAAGCACTCAAGACATGAATATAATAAATAAAAATCATATTACAAGAACACACCATTTTATTACATAATGAAAGTATAATATACAATATAAAATTAAATTCATAATAACATTTGAAACTAGATGTAACGTCTCGTTACTAAGGCCACTCGACTGGTGGAAAACCCGATTCAACACATTATCTCAGGCATTCCTCCTCATATGTCAGAGGTTACTGACTAGTATTAGGGGTCAATGGAATTAATGTGAGGATACCATACCCTTTGTATCAGTGTGAACAACAAACATAAAAACCAAGCATATTACACATAATATATGATTATATAGGAATTTAAAACAAATCCAATAGTGATATATGAATTATAAAATAATGCAGAACCTATACATACTCAAATAATCACACTAAAACCACCAGTACCAATATAAAAATGATTATCTTCTTAGGTACAAACATGTAATGAAATCTATATTAGAGAGTGACTACATAACCGAGTAGGGTGGAAATGATGGGATATATGGATGTGACCTTCTAAATAAGAAATAATACATATAATAAATTTATTAAATAAATAAACAAACCCAACATTTATCCTTTAGTCTATGAGATAGATCACCCCTACCTAATTAATACAATAACAAAATTTATTTGAGCATGAAAACCACCTCATGAAGGCCTTTATCCATACCTTCTACATCTAACAGTTACACCTAAATTGATAAGCAGAAAACTCAAGTGTGTCACCAAGCATCTCATATCCTCATGACCTCAGGCTAAACCCCATGGTAGTATCTGGTTTTTTATCACTGTTTGGAAAACATCATATTCCTAGGATGATAAAGGACATATGAAATCCTATACATACAATTGTGATTATTTTCTAGAAATAATGGGAAATAAAATGGTATACCCTCCAAGATCTCTTGGTCACTCACCGATGCATGCACATGTTGCTACCCCTCAACCGAACCAATGAGGGGAATCTACCCGATCATTTCGGGTGTCTTAAGCATCGATCGAGGGGATACAATATTAACCCTTGGGATTTCCAACATACATGATCATGAATATATTCTCAACTAACACATTGTAATTACATTAATATATTGAGAGTCATAGAACTTCATAATGGTATAATGGTTTTTCTATTTAAATCAAGGGAATCCTAGTAATTCACAATGGTCTCCCTATATCAAAGGAATGATGAGATTATTTTTAATTCTTATATGCACTATACCTCATGGATTTGTTTTTAGATCATAAGTAACATCTCAAGGAATCCAATACTCCATCAAAAAAATGAAATCTATTGTAGTATAATAAGGAATCCACACACATTCTATAGTCATGTCAAATTTAAGGAATTCTTACGTCCCATGGTCTTATCCCAATCCATATGTAATTACCAAGCATACTGGGAAATATCAATTATTCCAGACCCAAAGGATAATTACCATACATCCATGGAAATCCACTTATAATAAATTCAAAAAAATAAAAACATATAAAAGCGTATATGAATTCCCAAAAACATCACTATCATCTTAGCCCCATCAGGATTACATGACTATTCTGATTCTAGGGTGACACCCTCAATAAACTATTCTGAAATAAACACACAACTACACAAGGGAAACTCTAAATCATCATCCATAGGGATTACCTATATCTTAAACAGTTTTGAGGAGACCCACTTGAGATATGTAGTCGAAACTATTCTTATGGGTTAACTCCCTGCACTCCAAGGGAGTCTCATCCATCTATATCTTTGAAGTGATCATATGTTTGTATATTCTTCTAGGTGTTAAATCACTAGTGACTGTCTTGATAGATGGATCACGAACCATTGATGTGTATAGGATTAATCTTGGATGATCTTCTCTCCCAAATCATTCATTATTTCAATGATTTATTCACCATGTTTAATCACTTTTCAAATCATTTCAACCAGCCTAC
The DNA here is from genome assembly GCA_963277665.1 of Viscum album. Classification (NCBI taxonomy): domain Eukaryota; kingdom Viridiplantae; phylum Streptophyta; class Magnoliopsida; order Santalales; family Viscaceae; genus Viscum; species Viscum album. The sequence continues at coordinate 47,466,246 of OY728156.1, forward strand.
CGGGAAATTTGATGTCATGTTATTCCACATCCCCTCTTGGGGGTGTCTAACTATCTACATATCCACTTATTGTTGGTCTCTTCCATCAGTGGCTACAGTTTCAAGCTAATTCAAATGGTCCCCAGTAGCCATTGCACATAACAATTTTTTCCAAAAAAAATTACATAGGTTGGGTAATTTAAATTAGATTACCAATTAATAAATTTTCAAAAAATTAAATTGATTAATTTAAATTAATAATTATGGTTAATTAATAATGAAAAGATAAATTACCTTAGTGGAATTACAACGTAACTCATGAACAATAAACAACTAGCATTGTAACCATGTGGCATGTAACTAAGACTGCATACCATTTACTAAATCTATTTTAATTTAACCCATTTAAAATAAACCATTCCTAATTATTCCAAGCATCTCCCAAGAATAATAAAAGCTCAATACATCACTTTAGTATCAAGACCAAGCCATGATATCAAAATTTAGGGTCGTCATCGAACCGAACCCACACCAAACACATGAGGATACTGCACTGTATGAACTCCATTGCATCTCATCTAAATTCCCTATAAATCAACATTTGTAAAATAATTTATTTAAATTAAATTTAGGGAGAACCTTAAAAAAATGTGATAAAATATGTAACTTAAATTCATAGATAAATTCCATTCAGATGTATTCTGAGGATGCCCACTTTCTTAGAATAACATATCCCCATTATGTCAGGTTTATTACACCATTGTTCATTGAAATCATCAATATACCATAGTCTTAGAAAAATGAAAACTGGAGAAAAACATATAAAAGGTCAATAAGGGTAATTAGAGAGAAAAATTTTCATTTTATGATCAGAATAGCACCAAAAATCAATCAAAATGAAGGCGGATAAAAGAGGTAGAAGGGTAGTGGGCCCATGCTAATGCGTAAAACAAATAAGGGGACTGAATGATTCCCTATTATAAAACCCAATGGGAGATGAATTTTCATTTTTACCCATTTAATTTCTATAGGATAACAAGTGGTCTTTTTAATCTATATTTTTGTATGCATGTCCATACTTTCTCAAAGATCACTTCAGCCCCCAAGATGACTATCGAGCCTCATACCATGTCAAAAAAACACTTTCGGGATAATCTAGGCCTCATAATACTCAATGTAAATTAAAAATTAATATTTCCCACCAAACGAAATTCAACATTTAGTTTGAAATATTTCATTGCATATGAACACAGGGCACTATAGTAGTATTATAGAACACATAATAATATTCGGACTCAATATAATCATGAAATATGGGGGGTTAAACTCTAAAAATAATGGAAAATATGTTATGTACATTTCTATTATGAATAAAAAATATGAAATTGAATATACATGTTTTCATAATTGAGAGATGGATATGAAATGTTTTAAATGTTACAATAAAGTGCATATATAAGTGGTATTGTGACCATTCGTATAAGAAGATGGCCATTAGAATATGACCATTATAAATCAAATTATTCTATTAGTAACATAAATACTTAAAATAATATAGTAATTATATAATTATTAATTATTAATAACTTATATGGATAAATAAATAATAATATAATTACCCTCATATTTATTGAAATGAAATTAATATTTATTAAAGAATAGTTTTTAAATTATTTTCACCAAATGCATTGTTTTGAAATAAAACAAGTATTTTCATTAAAAATTAAATTTATAAAATATTTGAAATTATTTTCATTGAAAATAATTCACATTTAGAATTATTATGTCATTATGATCCAATGGTGAGTCATTTTTAAATTTTTTACACCATTTAATTTTTGATTAAATATTAAAAGTCTATATGTATATACAGTAAAAAATAAGAATTAAATATTATATAAAAATGATGTAATAAATAATATATGGGATATATTAATGAGAAATTTTATTGTAAATTTATGTAATATATTCTAAAAAAGTAAAATTGATTTTACAAACCTAGAATTTTGTTTCCAAATCTTAAAATAAATTTTCATATTTTAAAAAAAAATATTGTATGAATAATAATATTATAAATGAAAAAATTAATATAATTTAAGTGATTTTAATTCTTATTCTCATAAAATAAAAAAATGGTCTTAAATTTCATATGTGACTATTTAAAACAATGGGTGGGTTTATGGTTTTCTATTTTTATGTTACATAATATCAAATGTATATGTTTATAAATTAATAAAAAGTACATCCTCATCTGATATAAATACCCACACATCCTCCCATTTTATTCCTTTATAAAACAGTAAAGTGTGATTTACCTTATTTCTACCTCAAATATATTTAGGAATATACAAGTGTATATAACAGTTCAATACTCTATCCCCATTTCATTCTAAAAACAGATCATAAATTTTTTATCTATAGACTTAGTGAAGTAATGGTTACGAAAAATCTATTTACATTTCACTTTCAAAAATCCATAACACTTATGTATTTAAAGAGATAATTATCTATATTTAGTAATGAATATAGTAAGAAAAGATATTCTATTCTATTATATTTATTTATGTTTCTAATTTCCTTTTTTTCTCTTACATTTCTTTATGTTATGTTGTTAGGTTTAATTATTATACATCCTTGATTTTATTAATAAATAAACTTTCCCTATAATTATACTACTCACATAATTCACTATACTTCCATAATATATTCATATAATGTTATTCAACTAGTTATTTTTCTATTATTTATTTTTATCCAAACGTTTATCTCATTTGATTGGTTCCTAATAACACCCATATAGGATAAATGTATCCATCTCTTCTAAACCATAATTAAATGATACTTTTATTTTATGTTGAATATACCAAAATCCTTACTATATTGATGTATATTCACATAGAAAACTATGATGTTAAATTTAATAGATAAATATTATAAAAATATATACCCATTACTTATATAGACACAAGTATTAAATACCAAGACATGTGTATGTGAATGGTTCAATTGAACATTATAACTGTTATTTTCATACAAATTTTTTTCATGTGATGTGTGAATTAGACATATTTTGTGATGGGTGGTTCCGAATATTATATAAACAATCAATGAATCTATAATAATTATTATAAAAAAGTGCAGGGTATTTGTTTTATGCTAGCCCTATTATGTATTATATCTTGGAATAAGGCCCTTGTGATAAAACAATGATTTCATGAATGAGGACTTAGAGGTATAATTATGATGTCCCAAATTATAAAAACCATAACAATTAATTTGGTTACTATTATAAATGTAATAATTTAATTCCTTTATTATGTACTCCATGGATATATATATTTTTATGGTATCTATTTGATTATTTATCAATCATTCCTTGATATTTTCATTTTAGCTTCTTTTATACTCTACCCATTACTAAGTGTTTCTATAATGCCACAGCCTTAAACCTTACTTAATAATGAGTTAATATAAGATTACACATTGAGGATATTTTCAGGATTATATTTTTAGAGAATTAGATCATAAAACTTGCATTACATTCCACATTTAATCAAAGTGGTTACGTAAATATAGTATTCATTTTTTCCCATCAACTGAAACATATTTAAAATAAAACATGGATTCTTTCTTGACACTTCCTTGACACTATCATCATATCATGTACCTTTCCCTTGACCTGTTAAAAACATTTCAAAAAAACTTAGGATGAGCATAAAAATCTCAGTAAGGGATATAAAAATATGGAAAGGAAACATGAGTTCATATATACATAAGAATTAAATCATACTTTACCCATAAAACATAGGCACTTTAACATACCTCATAAAATCATGAATAAATCATAGAATTCATAAGACATAAAAGGTAACTTGAGGCATTCATGACATTCTTATGTAGGGAGTGACCCTCTTGGTTACGTTTGGAATACCCACCACAGAAAATTCCCTAAATATCTTCAGAGAAACCTTAACGTTTCACTCCTTCGCGTTACCCAATGCATTGGAGAGCTATATCGGGCTCACCTGCCCTTAGTTTATCATGGAACCACCCATCTTCATAATAATGCCCAAGAACCTCAACATAATCATATCACATAAAACATGCATAAAGGAAACATAACATTTCCACATTTCATTCACAAGATATCAATACAACACATTGATATAATAAAAACATTATGAAAATAATTTTCAATACCAAAACAAAAGAAAATTATAACATGGTATTTATTTTTCTTTTAAAAAGAAGGTATGGCTTGTAGAAGAAGCTTAAACTCAAATAATGGTCACAGCGGCGGAGAAGTCGTTGTTGCCGCATACGTATGACAAAAACATTACCTTTTGTCTTTTAGTAAACGCTTCATATAAAAAAGATCCCTTTTGAAAAAATGTAAAAGTCAAAGGGGTTTATACACCGTATAAAAGAAGGTTGTGTATAAAACAAAATATTCCTCAATCAATGGAGATTGAGACGAAGTCCCTTACACAGACTATATCCTTAGTTTAAGGAAAAATCAATTACATAATTATGTGTGACAAAAGAAAACACCAAATATAATTGGATATGAAGTGTAAAACAATCAGAGGTTATTCACACATATTAATAGAACTACATATTCAAGTAGTACAAGTTTATACCAAAGAATCAAATTTGGGTTAAGAAGGTCCTTTGCAAAAATTTGGCAGCCTAACGGCGTCACTACAAAATTCCGAAAATGAGTTGATGAGAGATAAAAAGGGTATATCATCACATGGACATAAAAGTTGGATCAATAAGGATATAGAAGAACATATCCCAACATAATAGTATGTGAATTAAAAGACATAACAAAATAAGTCTTTTAAAAAGAGGAGGGTGAAAGGTTCCCTTACCGACATGGGTATCTTTCGAGACATGCACCCCGTGAAAGACGGAAAATACAACATTGATGTAAATACTCATAAATTAAATTATATTACACAATGAGTAAAATAATGGGAAGTACATACACCACTCAAAGGAAATTGTGGAAAAAGTAGCATAAATCTCACGGGAATAAAAGTGAGATGAAAAATCCCTTACGAAAACTCGGCAGCCTAACGGTGCCACTTAAAACTTCCAAAAATGGATTGATGAGATCAAATAGAGTCTCTAATCATATTAACATAATGTTTAAAAAAATAGTAATATAAAAGAACATCCCCCAACATAACAAAGAGGAGCTTAAAAGAAGATACATAAAGTAGAGTACTTAAAAAGAAAGAGAGAGGATATATCTCTTACGAAAATTTGGCAGCCTAACGGCGCCACTCAAAACTTCCAAAATGGATTGATGAGAGATAATAGGGTCTATCATCATATGAACATAAAAATTACAGTAATAGTAATATAAAAGAACATCCCAATAACAAGAAAGATGAGCTTTAAAAGGAATGACATAAAAGAGTGTACTTAAAAAGAAAGAGAGGAGTAGGATCCCTTACCTCGGGTCCGACTTGACTCGATCATTCTCTAATATCCTGAATAATAAACTTGAGTTAATTTATACTTCCTTAAGAACCTTTTTCAAGCTCATTATTCCTTTTTTATCACTTATTACCATGTCATTAACACTATGTAATTATTTTAGTTAATAACGGTCGTTTAAACGATCATTAGTACTTGAGTCAAAATATGCTCTTTATAATTACAAGTTGTTCATGTATCTATTATATCCATAGTTATAATCATGATTTATATATCATATATATAATATATATCCAGTATATACATGCATTTATAATATTACGTAATCATTTAGAGGTAAGAAGTGAAATGCACCGTTCATGGAGACGGTAAGCCATACGTACGCATGAACGCTACTTTCATTTCTATTTCGTATTTTATAGAATCGAATCATAATGATATAAAGGTATATTATAATTCAAGTATAATATCATATAGAATACCATTAATTAAATCCTTTATACGTCCCATATATGGCATTAACGAATCAAATCACATTGAGGGGGCGGTAGTCCGCACTTCCTAAAATGAAGATATCGTGTTTACTCATAATGGTAACCATAAAGGATATTCCATAAATGAAAAATACAGAAGCTTAAGTAAAACATAAACATATTATATATAATATATAAATATAGTGACATCTTAATGGCCACCTTTAAATGTGTTAAAAGGATATTGAACAATCATCTTTTTGTGAGGCAGAAAATCGCCAACCACAGAAACAGTATGTTCTTTAACCATTAGATAAAGGTGTGTGTAAGTGTAGCTCTAATAATTCTTATAACAAAATCCTAGTATATTGAAGATACTGTATTTGTTACAAAAGAAATTAATAAAAATATTTTATGGGGTTGGAGAAGAAAAATAAAACAAAAGGACTCAAGTGAAGACATTACCTTAAAATCGGTTAACTCACTTTGGTTTGAGCTCAAAGGGTTCCATGGGAAGACTTATGCCCAATTTGAGGCTTCAAGGAGTTATAGAGGGATGTGGAGAGACAAAATGGGCAGGGGTTGGCTGAGACAGAGGCTTTTTAAGTGTGGGTAAGGAGGTAGAGGAAGGGGCCTTTTATAAGAAGAGAGGAGGGGCACTCTTGGAAAGTAAAGAAATGTTCCTTTATTTTAAAATGATTTTCGGATTTATAAGGTACCAAATTGATAACATTTGAGGATAAGGTGATAAGGGTTCGAAATCCAGCCATCCAATAGGTTTTGGACATGTGTAGGTATTAGATTTTACATTGTCTTTCCATTTTATTTAAATCGTTATATAATGAGGTCATCCTGGCATCATCATGATGTCATAAATAATATAATTTATTTAATGTCTAAAAATTATAATAAAAACACTATGTTGTAGTAAATCATTTTATCTTTCCAATTAATTTTTATAGTCAAAAATATGACTTGTATAACCCCATGTAAAAATTGTTTTAGTAAAACATCTCATTTTGTGTCATTTTTACTTTAACATTAAATAAAAAGTTATTTATGTCATTTCCCAACAAAAGTGGATCCATGGGGTCCCCAAGTTGACCCATGGATTGTCGTGGTTGGCCATGACACATCCAATGAGGGTAGGACATGTTTCATTCTCATCTAATATTATTAAAACATTATTTTTACCTTAAACTACTCTAATTACCTCTAATCACGATGAAAAACTTAATAAGTTACTATTCACCAAAAAATTATTTTAATCCCATTGAACCACATTTTACTTCATAATGAAAACCATGTATGTCGGATTTTTGAAATTCAAAACAAAAAAGATGGCAAATTTTAATTTAAACGGAAAATCAGTTTTTATAAGTACCACTTAGTGATTTCACTATTCATCAAAAATTGAAGTTTTTTAGAAAATTACCAAAAATTCAACCTAAGATGTATTTGATATTTCAAATTAAAAAATGATTTCTATTTTACAAAATTCAAAATATATTAGTTTCATTAATTAATTTAATAATTAATTCCCATTGTCAGAGCAAATAGCATGTTTTTATGAAACAAAAAAGTATCAAAAGATTGACACGAGTTTATGTCCGATTTCAAAGTGAAATTAATTCCAACGACCACCATTGGATTAAATGGTAAAAATATATTCTAATTTCACTTTAAAACCAATTCAAAATATAATATAATAATATAAATTAATTAGATTAAAAAGAGGTTTTGAGTTAAAATACAACATTTTTCACTATTCATTAAAAATTGAACTTTTTCGGAAAAATACCAAAAATTTACACAAAGTAAATTTTGATGTCCCAGTTCTAAAGAAGAATTTTATTTTGTCAAATATACCAATTAAAATTGTCAAAAAGTGGATTTAAAAGAGGTTCGCCATCAAAAGGTTGTTAATCGACCTTTTAAAGAATATTAGAATGTCTACGCTTAAAATTGGATTCATTCACATTTTTAATCCTCTAACATTTATAGTAAAGAGTAAAAATATTTGAAAAACATATATAATAATTTTGTAGTTAGTTATGTTCATTCCCTCCATTGAAACGGCTAGGCGTTAGCTACCATTTAAAATAATATTATTTTATTATTAGAGTGCAATGTAAGATTCCGAAGAAACTCGTTGTTGCGTATTGGGTACGCCATCGAGCATAGCATCCCCTTTAAAGTAATATTATTATTTTACTCACAAATATGGATAAATATAAAGATTTCATATTCTTTATTTACCTGGTGTGTTACATCCTTCTCCCCTTTTGGGAATTGCGTCCTTGAAATTTTAAAATTGGGCTTGGCAAAATCCTTGAAGGTCCCACATCGGAACAAAAGTCGGTAAAACAATCACTTTAAAATAAAGAAAGATAAGTACAAGGGTCACCCGAGTTAACCTATACTAGGATTACATGTAGGAAAACATGAACATGGAGGAGACAACATAGGGTCATGTTCTGATGGAGAGTGATAGAAAACATGTTTAGGAGAAAGTTAACCACAATAAAATCACAAACTTGTGATGGGTTAAACGGTATTCGATTCCCCAGTAGGAAAGGTTATAGACAACATTTTTGTTTTAAATTACTCTTCATTGAGGAATTTATTTTTTATCTTAAGGAAACATACTTACTTGTCATGTTGACTTTCAACTTTTACTATATTTCTTACACAAACTCATACTTTCCCCAAAAGACGAGTATTTAGGAAGACTTGTTCACACTAAGAGTACTATAATCAACTTCTATAGAATCACCTAATCCACAAAAGAGAACTATATACTTCCCATATCTTTAGACCTTAACCAAAACCAAAACCAAAAAGGTTATTACAAGATCATATAATCTAGAAAAGGATAACCCTTTATAAAAAGAAAATCTATTCTTAATCTCCAAAATTTCTCCAACAAAACCCAAAGTTCAACGAGGACCATTCGATAAACAATTTGTCCATAAAATTATTCAAAGTAAACCAAAATAATATTGAAACCCAAATATTTTAAGGATTTAGTCACATAGTCTTCTACTTTAAATCGTAACATTTATCTCCAAACAACATCAGTTTCTCCTAAAGTCTCATATTGAAAAGTAATTAACCTAATCACATATCATCCATGATAGGTTATTCATTTTCATAAATAACCCAAAATCAACTTACTCTTAATTCATAAAGTCACCTAACTAAAAAGAATAAGTCATACTAACTAGAGACTTCACTTAGTCCAGTGGTAGGCGATAAATACCAGTTGCACTTTGGTTGTGGGTTTGATACCCGCAGCTTTGTCCGTCACGATTGGTTGTCACACGGTTTGCGTGTTGTCCTTTTTACAAACTATATAATTCTTAAATCATTCCCAAAAAAGAGATAACATCATCAAAAATAACCATAACATATTTTAACCTCAAGTTTATCTCATTCCTTTCATTTTCCATCATAACATATAATAACCCATAATTACCTCAAAAGTAAGGATCATATAAACCCTAATGGTTACCTTTATAATTATTACCTTAACTTCTACATCGATTGGTCATCTCATACATGATGCATTACAGAACATACCAAGGTTCAAGTGGTTGATCATGACTCATTGATAGCTGTTTTAGAACAACCATGAGTTTCCTCATTGAATACCCCATTTCATCCAGTCTCTTAATCAGAGAACCACCACAGTTTCCTTAAAACCTATTGTCACATTGGTGCCTGCTAGATCCATCCATTCACTAAAAACAGAAATGTCAGTGTGAGTATATCAACAAAACCATCATGTACTAATGAGGGAGATAACCACTAAGATATACTTACTCATTCACTTTATCAAAAACTATGAATCTTTCTAAATTCCTAACCATTATGGTAATGTCACTTATGCTTAAAGAATACCCTAACCTCTAAAGTTATCTAAACCGACCATTGATACCAACTATAAGTCCCCAGCCTTAAACCTTACTTAATATTGATTTAATAAAAGATTACACATTGAGGATCTTTTCAGGTTTAGAGATTTAGATAATTAGATCATAAAACATGCATTACATTCCACATTTAATTAAATTGGTTACATAAATATAGTATTCATCTTTTACCATCAACGGAAACATATTTAAAATCAAACATGGATTCTTTCTTGACCCATCCTTGACATTATCATCATATCTTGTACCTTTCCCTTGACCTGTGAAAAACATTTCAAAAAAACATGGGATGAGCATAAAAAGATCAGTAAGGGATATAAAAATATGGAAAGGAAACATGAGTTCATATATACCTAAGAATGAAATCATACTTTACCCATAAAACATAGGAACTTTAACATAAATCATCAAATAATGAATAAATCATAGAATTCATAAGACATAAAAGGTATCTTGAGGCATTCATAACATTCTTACGTAGGGAATAACCCTCTTGGTTACGTTTGGAATACCCACCACAGTATATTCCCAAAATCTCTTCAGAGAAACCTTAACGTTTCACTCCTTCCTGTTACCCAATGCATTGGAGAGCTATATCGGGCTCACCCGCCCTTAGTTTATCACGGAACCACCCGTCTTCATAATAAGTCCCAAGATCCTCAATATAATCATATCATATAAAACATGCATAAAGGAAACATAACATTTCCACATTTCAATCACAAGATATCAATACAACACATTGATATAATAAAAAAATTATGAAAACAATTTTCAATACCAAAATAAAATAAAAGAATAACATGGTATTTATTTTTCTTTTAAAAATAAGGTATGGCTTGTAGAGGAAGCTGAATCTCAAATAATGGTCACGGCAGCAAAGAAGTCGTTGTCACCGCATATGTACGACAAAAACATTCCCTTTTGTCTTTTAGTAAATGCTTCATATAAAAAAGATCCCTTTTGAATAAATGTAAAATTCAAAGGGGTTTATACACAGTATAAAAGAAGGTTGTGTATAAAACAAAATATGCCTCAATGAATGGAGATTGAGACGAAGTCCCTTACAAAGACGGTATCCTTGGTTTAAGGATAGATCAATTACATAATTATGTGTGACAAATGAATACACCAAATATAAGTGGATATTAAGTGTAAAACAATCATATTTTATTCACACATATTCATAGAACGACATATTCAAGGAGTACAAGTTTATATCAAAGAATCAAATTTGGGTTAAGAAGTTCCCTTGAAAAAATTTGACAGCCTAATGGCGTCACTACAAAATTCAGAAAATGAGTTGATGAGAGATAAAAAGGGTATCTCATCACATGGAAATAAAATTTAAATCAATAAGGATATAGAATAACAAATCCCAACATAATAATATGTAAATTAAAAGACATAACAAAAGAATTCTTTTAAAAAGGGGAGGGTGAAAGGTTCCCTTACTGACATGGGTATCTTTCGAGACATGCACCCCGTGAAAGAAGGACAATACAACATTGATGTAAAAACTCATAAATGAAATTATATTACACAATGAGTGAAATAATGGGCATTACATACACCACTTAAAGTAAATTTTGTAAAATGTAGTATAAATCTCACAGGAATAAAAGTGAGATGAAAAATCCCTTATGAAAACTCAGCAGCCTAACGGTGCCACTTAAAACTTTCTAAAATGGATTGATGAGATCAAATATGGTCTCTCATCATATTAACATAAATTTTAAAGAAATAATAATATAAAATAACATCCCCCAACATAACAAAGTGGATCTTAAAAGAAGTGACATAAAGGAGAGTACTTAAAAAGAAAGAGAGAGGATAGATCTCTTATGAAAATTCAGCAGCCTAACAGCGCCACTCAAAACATCCAAAATGGATTGATGTGAGAGAATAGGGTCTCTCATCATATGAACATAAAAATTACTGTAAGATTAATATAAAAGAACATCCCCATAACAAGAAAGATGATATTTAAAAGGAATGACATAAAAGAGTGTACTTAAAAAGAAAGAGAGGAGTAGGATCCCTTACCTCGGGTCCGACTTGACTCGATCATTCTCTAATCTCCTGAATAATAAACTTGAGTTAATTTCTACTTCCTTAAGAACCTTTTTCAAGCTCATTATTCCTTTTGTATCACTTATTACCATGTCATTAACACTATGTAATTATTTTAGTTAATAACGGTTGTTTAAACGATCATTAGTACTTGAGTCAAAATATGCTCTTTATAATTACAAGTTGTTCATGTATCCATTATATCCATAGTTATAATCATGATTTATATATAATATATATAATATATATCCAGTATATACATGAATTTATAATATTACATAATCATTTAGTGGTAAGAAATGAAATGCACCGTTCATGGAGACGGTAAGTCGTACGTACACATGAACGCTACTTTCATTTCTATTTCGTATTTTATAGAATCGAATCATAATGATATAAAGGTATATTATAATTCCAGTATAATATCATATAGAATACCATTAATTAAATCCTTTATACGTCCCATATATGGCATTAACGAATCAAATCACATTGAGGGGGCGGTAGTCCGCACTTCCTAAAATGAAGATATCGTGTTTACTCATAATGGTAACCATAAAGGATATTCCATAAATGAAAAATACAGAAGCTTAAGTAAAACATAAAAATATTATATATAATATATAAATATAGTGACATCTTAATGGCCACCTTTAAATGTGTTAAATGGATATTGAACAATCATCGTTTCGTGAGGCAGAAAATCGCCAACCACAGAAACAGTATGTTCTTTAACCATTAGATAAAGGTGTCTATAAGTGTAGCTCTAATAATTCTTATAAAAAAATCCTAGTATATTGAAGATACTGTATTTTTTACAAAAGAAATTAATAAAAATAGTTTATGGGGTTGGAGAATAAAAATAAAACAAAAGGACTCAAGTGAAGACATTACCTTAAAATCGGTCAACTCACTTTGGTTTGAGCTCAAAGGGTTCCATGGGAAGACTTCTGCCCAATGTGAGGCTTCAAGGAGTTATAGAGGGATGTGGAGAGACAAAATGGGCAGGGGTTGGCCGAGACAAAGGCTTTGGAAGTGTGGGTAAGGAGGTAGAGGTAGGGGCCTTTTATAAGAGGAGAGGAGGGGCACTCTTGGAAAGTAAAGAAATGTTCCTTTATTTTAAAATGATTTTCGGATTTATAAGGTACCAAATTGATAAAATTTGAGGATAAGGTGATAAGGGTTCGAAATCCAGCCATCCAATAGGTTTTGGACAAGTGTAGGTATTATATTTTACATTGTCTTTCCATTTTATTTAAATCGTTATATAATGAGGTCATCCTGGCATCATCATGATGTCATAAATAATATAATTTATTTAATGTCTAAAAATTATAATAAAAACACTATGTTGTAGTAAATCATTTTATCTTTCCAATTAATTTTTATAGTCAAAAATATGACTTGTATAACCCCATGTAAAAATTGTTTTAGTAAAACATCTCATTTTGTGTCATTTTTACTTTAACATTAAATAAAAAGTTATTTATGTCATTTCCCAACAAAAGTGGATCCATGGGGTCCCCAAGTTGACCCATGGATTGTCGTGGTCGGCCATGACACATCCAATGAGTGTAGGACATGTTTCATGCTCATCTAATATTATTAAAACATTATTTTTACCTTAAACTACTCTAATTACCTCTAATCGCGATGAAAAACTTAATAAGTTACTATTCACGAAAAAATTATTTTAATCCCATTGAACCACATTTCACTTCATAATGACAACCATGTATGTCGGATTTTTGAAATTCAAAACACAAAGATGGCAAATTTTAATTTAAACGGAAAATCAGTTTTTATAAGTACCACTTAGTGGTTTCACTATTCATCAAAAATTGATGTTTTTTAGAAAATTACCAAAAATTCACCCTAAGATATATTTGATATTTCAAATTCAAAAATTATTTCTATTTTACAAAATTAAAAATATATTAGTTTCATTAATTAATTTAATAATTAATTCCCATTGTCAGAGCAAATAGCGTGTTTTTATGAAACAAAAAAGTATCAAAAGATTGACACGAGTTTATGTCCGATTTCAAAGTGAAATTAATTCCAACGACCACTATTGGATTAAATGGTAAAAATATATTCTAATTTCACTTTAAAACCAATTCAAAATATAATATAATAATATAAATTAATTAGATTAAAAAGAGGTTTTGAGTTAAAATACAACATTTTTCACTATTCATTAAAAATTGAACTTTTTCGGAAAAATACCAAAAATTTACACAAAGTAAATTTTGATGTCCCAGTTCTAAAGAAGAATTTTATTTTGTCAAATATACCACTTAAAATTGTCAAAAAGTGGGTTTAAAAGAGGTTCGCCATCAAAAGGTTGTTAATCGACCTTTTAAAGAATATTAGAATGTCTACGCTTAAAATTGGATTCATTCACATTTTTAATCCTCTAACATTTATAGTAAAGAGTAAAAATATTTGACAAACATATATAATAATTTTGTAGTTAGTTATTTTCATTCCCTCCATTGCAACGGCTAGGCGTTATCTACCATTTAAAATAATATTATTTTATTATTAGAGTGCAATGTAAGATTCCGAAGAAACTCGTTGTTGCGTATTGGGTACGCCATCGAGCATAGCATCCCCTTTAAAGTAATATTATTATTTTATTCACAAATATGGATAAATATAAAGATTTCATATTCTTTATTTACCTGGTGTGTTACATCCTTCTCCCCTTTTGGGAATTGCGTCCTTGAAATTTTAAAATTGGGCTTGGCAAAATCCTTGAAGGTCCCACATCGGAACAAGAGTCGGTAAAACAATCACTTTAAAATAAAGAAAGATAAGTACAAGGGTCACCCGAGTTAACCTATACTAGGATTACATGTAGGAAAACATGAACATGGAGGAGAAAACATAGGGTCATGTTCTGATGGAGAGTGATAGAAAACATGTTTAGGAGAAAGTTAACCACAAGAAAATCACAAACTTGTGATGGGTTAAACGGTATTCGATTCCCCAGTAGGAAAATTTATAGACAACATTTTTGTTTTAAATTACTCTTCATTGAGGAATTTATTTTTTATCTTAAGGAAACATACTTACTTGTCATGTTGACTTTCAACTTTTATTATATTTCTTACACAAACTCATACTTTCCCCAAAAGACGAGTATTTAGGAAGACTTGTTCAAACTAAGTGTACTATAATCAACTTCTATAGAATCACCTAATCCAAAAAAGAGAACTATATACTTCCCATATCTTTAGACCTTAACCAAAACCAAAACCAAAAAGGTTATTACAAGATCATATAATCTAGAAAAGGATAACCCTTTATAAAAAGAAAATCTATTCTTAATCTCCAAAATTTCTCCAACAAAACCCAAAGTTCAACGAGGAACATTCGATACACAATTTGTCCATAAAATTCTTCAAAGTAAACCAAAATAATATTGAAACCCAAATATTTTAAGGATTTCGTCACATAGTCTTCTACATTAAATCGTAACATTTATCTCCAAGCAACATCAGTTTCTCCTAAAGTCTCATATTGAAAAGTAATTAACCTAATCACATATCATCCATGATAGGTTATTCATTTTCATAAATAACCCAAAATCAACATACTCTTAATTTATAAAGTCACCTAACTAAAAAAATAAGTCATACTAACTAGAGACTTCACGTAGTCCAGTGGTAGGAGATAAATACCAGTTGCACTTTGGTTGTGGGTTTGATACCCGCAGCTTTGTCCGTCACGATTGGTTGTCACACGGTCTGCGTGTTGTCCTTTTTCCAAACTATATAATTCTTAAATCATTCCCAAAAAAGAGATAACATCATCAAAAATAACCATAACATATTTTAACCTCATGTTTATCTCATGCCTTTCATTTTCCATCATAACATATAATAACCCATAATTACTTCAAAAGTAAGGATCATATAAACCCTAATGGTTACCTTTATAATTATTACCTTAACTTCTACATCGATTGGTCATCTCATACATGATGCATTACAGAACATACCAAGGTTCAAGTGGTTGATCATGACTCATTGATAGCTGTTTTAGAACAACCATGAGTTTCCTCATTGAATACCCCATTTCATCCAGTCTCTTAATCAGAGAACCACCACAGTTTCCTTAAAACCTATTGTCACATTGGTGCCTGCTAGATCCATCCATTCACTAAAAACAGAAATGTCAGTGTGAGTATATCAACAAAACCATCATGTACTAATGAGGGAGATAACAACTAAGATATACATACTCATTCACTTTATCAAAAACTATGAATCTTTCTGAATTCCTAACCATTATGGTAATGTCACTTATGCTTAAAGAATACCCTAACCTCTAAAGTTATCTAAAACGACCATTGATACCAACTATAAGTCCCCAGCCTTAAACCTTACTTAATATTGATTTAATAAAAGATTACACATTGAGGATCTTTTTAGGTTTAGAGTTTTAGAGAATTAGATCATAAAACATGCATTACATTCCACATTTAATTAAATTGGTTACATAAATATAGTATTCATCTTTTACCATCAACGGAAACATATTTAAAATCAAACATGGATTCTTTCTTGACACATCCTTGACATTATCATCATATCTTGTACCTTTCCCTTGACCTGTGAAAAACATTTCAAAAAAACATGGGATGAGCATAAAAAGATCAGTAAGGGATATAAAAATATGGAAAGGAAACATGAGTTCATATATACCTAAGAATGAAATCATACTTTACCCATAAAACATAGTAACTTTAACATAACTCATCAAATAATGAATAAATCATAGAATTCATAAGACAAAAAAGGTATCTTGAGGCATTCATAACATTCTTACGTAGGGAATAACCCTCTTGGTTACGTTTGGAATACCCACCACAGTAGATTCCCAAAATCTCTTCAGAGAAACCTTAACGTTTCACTCCTTCCTGTTACCCAATGCATTGGAGAGCTATATCGGGCTCACCCGCCCATAGTTTATCACGGAACCACCCGTCTTCATAATAAGTCCCAAGATCCTTAATATAATCATATCATATAAAACATGCATAAAGGAAACATAACATTTCCACATTTCAATCACAAGATATCAATACAACACATTGATATAATAAAAAAATTATGAAAAC
The DNA here is from genome assembly GCA_963277665.1 of Viscum album. Classification (NCBI taxonomy): domain Eukaryota; kingdom Viridiplantae; phylum Streptophyta; class Magnoliopsida; order Santalales; family Viscaceae; genus Viscum; species Viscum album. The sequence goes on from OY728156.1 coordinate 47,483,285, forward strand.
AATTTTCAATACCAAAATAAAATAAAAGAATAACATGGTATTTATTTTTCTTTTAAAGAGAAGGTATGGCTTGTAGAGGAAGCTGAATCTAAAATAATGGTCACGGCAGCAGAGAAGTCGTTGTCACCGCATATGTACGACAAAAACATTCCCTTTTGTCTTTTAGTAAATGCTTCATATAAAAAAGATACCTTTTGAAAAAATGTAAAATTCAAAGGGGTTTATACACAGTATAAAAGAAGGTTGTGTATAAAACAAAATATGCCTCAATGAATGGAGATTGAGACGAAGTCCCTTACAAAGACGGTATCCTTGGTTTAAGGATAAATCAATTACATAATTATGTGTGACAAATGAATACACCAAATATAAGTGGATATTAAGTGTAAAACAATCATATTTTATTCACACATATTCATAGAACGACATATTCAAGGAGTACAAGTTTATATCAAAGAATCAAATTTGGGTTAAGAAGTTCCCTTGAAAAAATTTGACAGCCTAACGGCGTCACTACAAAATTCAGAAAATGAGTTTATGAGAGATAAAAAGGGTATCTCATCACATGGAAATAAAATTTAAATCAATAAGGATATAGAATAACAAATCCCAACATAATAATATGTGAATTAAAAGACATAACAAAAGAAGTCTTTTAAAAAGGGGAGGGTGAAAGGTTCCCTTGCTGACATGGGTATCTTTCGAGACATGCACCCCGTGAAAGAAGGACAATACAACATTGATGTAAATACTCATAAATGAAATTATATTACACAATGAGTAAAATAATGGGCATTACATACACCACTTAAATGAAATTGTGGAAAATGTAGCATAAATCTCACGGGAATAAAAGTGAGATGAAAAATCCCTTACGAAAACTCAGCAGCTTAACGGTGCCACTTAAAACTTTCTAAAATGGATTGATGAGATAAAATATGGTCTCTCATCATATTAACATAAAGTTTAAAGAAATAGGAATATAAAATAACATCCCCCAACATAACAAAGTGGATCTTAAAAGAAGTGACATAAAGGAGAGTACTTAAAAAGAAAGAGAGAGGATAGATCTCTTATGAAAATTCAGCAGCCTAACAGCGCCACTCAAAACATCCAAAATGGATTGATGTGAGAGAATAGGGTCTCTCATCATATGAAAATAAAAATTACTGTAATAATAATATAAAAGAACATCCCCATAACAAGAAAGATGATATTTAAAAGGAATGACATAAAAGAGTGTACTTAAAAAGAAAGAGAGGAGTATGATCCCTTACCTCGGGTCCGACTTGACTCGATCGTTCTTTAATCTGCTGAATAATAAACTTGAGTTAATTTCTACTTCCTTAAGAACATTTTTCAGGTTCATTATTCCTTTTTTATCACTTATTACCATGTCATGAACAATATGTAATTATTTTAGCTAATAACGGTCGTTTAAACGATCATTGGTACTTGAGTCAAAATATGCCCTTTATAATTACAAGTTGTTCATGTATCCATTATATACATAGTTAAAAAAATTGATTTATATATCATATATATCATATATATCCAGTATATACATGAATTTATAATATTACATAATCATTTAGAGGTAAGAAATGAAATGCACCGTTCAAGGTGACGGTAAGTCGTACTTACGCATGAACGCTACTTTCATTTCTATTTCATATTTTAAAGAATGGAATCATAATGATATAAAGGTATATTATAATTCCAGTATAATATAATATATAATACCATTAATTAAATCCATTATATGTCACACATATGTCATTAAAGAATCAAATCACTTTGAGGGGGCGGTAGTCTGCTCTTCCTAAAATGAAGATATCGCGTTTACTCATAATGGTAACCATAAAGTATATGACATAAATGAAAAATACAGAAGCTTAAGTAAAACATAATCATATTATATATAATATATAAATATAGTGACATTTTAATGGACACCTTTAAAGGTGTTAAAAGAATATTGAACAATCATCGTTTCGTGAGGCAGAAAATCGCCAACCACAGAAACAGTATGTTCTTTAACAATTAGACGAAGGTGTGTGTAAGTGTAGCTCTAATACTTCTTATAAAAAAATCCTAGTATATTGAAGATACTGTATTTGTTACAAAATAAATGAATAAATAAATTTTAGGGGGTTGGAGAAGAAAAATAAAACAAAAGGACTCAAGTGAAGACATTACCTTAAAATCGGGTAACTCCCTTTGGTTTGAGATAAAAGGCTTCCTTGGGATACCTTATGCATACAGTTAGGATTCAAGGAGTTAGAGAGGTATGTGGAGATACAAAATGGGCAGGGTTTGGCCGATCCAAAGGCTTTGGAAGTGTGGGTAAGGAGGTAGAGGTGGGGGCCTTTTATAAGAGGAGAGGAGGGGCACCCTTGGAAAGTAAAAAAATGTTCCTTTATTTGAAAATTATTTTCGTATTTAAAAGGTCCCACATTGATAAAATTCGAGGATAAGGTGATAAGGGTTATAAATACACCAATAAAATAGGTTTTGGACATGTGTAGGTCTTAGATTTTACATTGTCTTTCCATTTTATTTAAATCGTTAAATAATGAGGTCATCGCTGCATCATCATGATGTCATAAATAATATAATTTATTTAATGTCTAAAAATTATAATAAAACTACTATGATGTAGGAAATCATTTTAGATTTCCAATGAATATTTATAGTCAAAAATATGACTTGTACCCCATGTAAAAATTGTTTTAGTAAAACATCTCATGTTTGTGTCATTTTTACTTTAACATTAAATAAAAAGTTATTTATGTCATTTCCCAACCAAAGTGGCTCCATGGGGTCCCTAAGGTGACCCATGGATTGTCTTGGTCGGATATGACACTTCCAATGAGGGTAAGACATGTGTAATGCTCATCTAATATTATTTAAACATTATTTTTACCTTAAACTACTCTAATTACCTCTAATCGCGATGAAAAACATAATAAGTTACTATTCACCAAAAAATTATTTTAATCCCATTGAACCACATTTTACTTCTTAATTACAACCATGTATTTCGGATTTTTGAAATTCAAAAAAAAAGATGGAAAAATTTCATTTAAACGGAAAATCAGTTTTTATAAGTACCACTTAGTGGTTTCACTATTCATCAAAAATTGAAGTTTTTCAGAAAATTTCCAAAAATTCACCCTAAGCTATATTTGATATTTCTAATTCAAAAATGATGTCTATTTTACAAAATTCAAAACATATTATCTGAATTAATTAATTTAATAATTAATTCCCGTTGTCATAGCAAATAGCGTGTTTTTGTAAAACAAAAAGTATCAAAAGATTGACACTAGTTAAAGTCCGATTTCAAAGTGAAATTAATTCCAACAAACTCTATTGGATTAAATGGTAAAAATATATACTAATTTCACTTTAAAAACAATTCAAAAGATAATCTAATCATATAAATAAATTATATTAAAAAGAGGATTTGAATTAAAATACAACATTTTTCACTATTCATTAAAAATTGTACTTTTTCGGAAAAATACCAATAATTTACACAAAGTAAATTTTGATGTCCAGATTCTAAAGAAGAATTTTATTTTGTCAATATAACAAATAAAATTGTTAAAAAGTGGATTTAAAAGAGGTTCTCCATCAAAAGGTTGTTAATCGACCTTTTAAAGAATATTAGAATGTCTACGCTAAAAATTGGATTCGTTCGCATTTTTAATCCTCTAACATTTATTGTAAAGAGTAAAAATATTTGACAAACATATATAATCATTTTGTAGTTGGTTCTGTTCATTCCCTCCGTTACAACGGCTAGGAGTTAACTACCATTTAAAATAATATTATTTTATTATTAGAGTGCAACGTAAGATTCTCACGAAACTCGTTGTTGCGTATTGGGTACGCCATCGAGCATAGCATCACCGTTAAAGTAATATTAATATTTTATTCACAAATATGGATAAATATAAAGATATCATATTCTCTATTTACCTGGGGTGTTATAGTTTCATCTCATCCCCTTTATTTTCTCTATTCCCCCATGAAATAAATAATATGACAATTCATGATCTAAGGATAATATTTGATGAATAATAATTATTTATTGAATTTCTCAATGTATATTTAGTTTTTGAATGTAAAATAAAGATTAAATTTTTATATTGCATCCTAAGTCTATAAAATAGTTATATAAATTATTATGTTGCCTATTATATTATATATAAATTTAATAAAATAAAAAATATCCATAATTTAGATTTTTGGTTATTATAATTGAGATATAGCCTCAACACTAGCCTTATTGTCTACCCATTAGAGAGTCTTATGGGTCCCTGGGTTACTTGTTTTTTATCAAATGGTTCAAGGTGGTAATTTTAGTGGTATGTCATATTGTATATTTTTAATTACCTATACTTTTTAAATTATATTATTTTACTAAATAAATGTGTCATATATGTTATAATATGTTATACACTTACAAAATAAAGATAAACAATGAAAATTTTATATCATAATAATGATCATTACAGTAGTCATCTATGAAACCAACTAAAATGAAAAACATTACAACTAGACAAAAAAATATAATACAGAATACCTAAAATTAGAAGATAAAGATTACCCTAGTTTACTTGAATCATCAAACAAACACGAACACTATAGAAATAATAAAACATTAGTAAACTAATAACAATATTATGAAATGAAAATATAACCTTACTGAAAAATTTTAGTGAATTTTGAATGAAAGAATGTTGTGAAATTTATATGGTAAAAAGGGAAATGTGACAATTGGTGTTTCGCAGTTATAAGACTATTGGTCAAATATGACCATTGTTTAATATTATCATTAGTTAATATAACCGTTGGACAATATGCCCATTGTAAACTATGCCCTAGGTTGATAATTTTACCCTTATAATTATAAGTTGTAACAAAAAATGATAATTGACATAGAAAAAAGAATTAATGATGCAACAAGTAGATTCATGCCACATGAATCCCATTTTTATGAACTTTAAATGGTGGAATTTTAATTGGAGTTCACCAATGACCAAGCCCATTACAAACTTCAATACTTGAATGTTGAACGAAATTGCCTATGGGAGAAGTTCATTTTAGTGGAGATTACTGTAACACCCGAGATTTTTATGAGTAATATTTTGTTTTTATATATCATCAAAGGAATCTTTCACTACACACTTGCTTGGATTACTTTACACGCAATCGCGACCTTCCTCGATAGCTTGCGTCGTATGCAATACCGAGTTTTACTAAACAACGATATGCTGTTAAAATATTATTAAAACTAGCTGTTATGAATAGTAATAACCACTTTTTGAAATTTTATAAATTTTATTTTTCAAAATGGACTTCATTTTTGGATTCGGAATACAGAAATTAGCCTAGGGTGAAATTTTGGTATTTTTCTGAAAACTTTCAATTTTTGATGAATAGTGAAACCACTAAGTGGTAGGTTAAAAACTGAATTTTGCATAAAACTTAATTTTACCGCTTCTATTAATGGAATTTCGAAAATCCGACAAACACGGTAGATATCAGTAAGTAAAATGTGGTTCAATGAGATAAAAATAATTTTTTTGTGAATAGTATGTTTTTACTTTTTTTACCGCGGTTAATAGTAAATTGGGGTAAATATGATATTACTATTACCCTAACACATGTCCTAATTCTATTAGATAAGTTTAATTCGACCAAAAACGAACTTAGGAATAAAATATGACCATTTAGGCCCACTTGTGTTAGATTAGGACATTTATTATTAATTTATTTAAAGAAGGGTTAAAATAGTTAAAATCAAAGTTTAATAAGTAAATCATTTTTAATATGGGGTTATACAAAAGATAAATTCTACTATAAATATTAATTAGAAAGCTGAAAATATTTCCTACATAATGGTATTTTATTTGTAATTTTTAGACATTAAATAATTTAATTTATTTATGACACAATGATGATGCAGTAATTATCTTATTAATAAAATGTGGACATAATTGATGTTATAAACACCAAAATAAATGTAATTTGAGACTTTTTATGAATTCCACTAATTTTCTAGGTTACTAAGATATATTAGGGTTGATTTAATCCACTTGGTTCGAACATATAATTCTGTTATAACTTTCACAAAAATCATATATGCAAATAGTGTCAAAATTGACACAAAATAGTTTTTAAATCAAATATTATATTATTAATTGTTATTTTATTCCTCAAAATCTAAGGTTCGGCCAAATGACTTAGATAAGGATATATATATTAATAATAAGCAATTTTGGGTTCGTTTGGCATGTTATAGTAAGTGTATTAACCATATAATGAAAGAAAACAAAAAGACACGGTAAAAGTTAAATTATTTAACTTAGAGTTAAATCTAATTGATAAGGTTAAAATAATACCCTAAACATTTCTAAATCCTATTTTTTGATAGGATTTAGACCCATCCCCACTTTAGATTCGAAATAAGACCCTTTGTAACCATTATAAACCGATTTTGACTTTAATATAAAATAATATTTTGAGATATTCCTAAGGTGCCCCTCTCCTCCCTTATAAAAGGGCACCTCCTCCCCCTCCTCCTCACAACAATTTGAGAACTCAAGCTCGGCACACCCCTGCCATTTTCTCCTCTCCACTTACCTAGAATAATCCTAGAAGTCCTGGTCTTCTTCAAAGACCAATATTAGTTCCCTAAGTGGAGGATTCAAAGAGGCGTTCCAAAGAAGAGGTAATATCCATTACCGATCTTTTCAATTTCTTTCTTCTTCAACTTCTTCTTCTTTATTTTTTTCATGATAAAGTAATAAAATCAGTATTACTTAAATACTGATATGTTATTATAAATATGAAACAACCCTAATTCACCTTCTATCTATCCTACGGAAAAATGAAATCATCGCGCGTGCGTACGTACGGAATACCGTCTCCACGCCGTGGTGTAATCTATTTTCCACCATCACCTTACAAGGATGGGTATAATGGAGTAATGAGTAAATATTTATGATTATTATAAAGTAATATTGATACTGAAATAATATATATATACTCCAATACAGTTCCATGATCATAAGAACGATATCATCACTCGTGCGTACGTACGGAATACCGTCTCCATGATGTGATGCGACTCGTTCTACATGATCATCATTACATAGTAATTATATAAATGAATTTAATGAATAAATATGATATATGTTACACTAATACCATTCTGGATATAAGGTATCTATAACCTTAAAAGAAGAATAAGAATTTATTCGGAAAAACACACATAAGAACAAAAGGCAATAAGGACCCGAGTAACAAGTAACATTGAAATATTACTAACAAGAAGCTACGAATATGACCATATATGATATCATATCAATATTTTTGATTCTGGAATAAGTCAATAAAATTATTTAAACCATTATACAGGATCTTCGGACATGTACAAAGCAAATCGGACCTAAGGTAAGGGAAATATCACAATCTCATTTTTATCCGAGATTGTTTATTCGTAAGTATTTACTGGGGTGTATTTTATCATCCACATCCAGGTTCCCTCAATATGTAATATTGTTTCCATCCACTTACAATAGTTTAAATCAAATCTTACCCTTCGGTGAGTTTTTAGTAAAGAATATGAAAGGAATCTTTTGTCGTTTTTTCGTACGATGTACTTTTTGACTTTTCCGACAAAAGTACGAAGAATGTTTTTTTTAACTTATACGACATGAATGGATTTTTAAAACATTATTTCCAAGAAGCTTCCTTTACAAGTTTTCAAGTTTATTTTTTATCAACTTCTTTTAGTTTATAATTGTATGACATGTTAAGAAAAGAAAAGTGTTTTTGAAGAAGAAATGATATTTTCCTCAAGAATGGAGTTCAAGTGTTTTATCAAAATTATTTTTCATCTAAGATAATATAGGGTTCTGTTTTTATCCCTATTATTACATTGATTTGATTATGTTGTGAGGGAATTATTTTTATGAAGTCATTTACCTTATATGATTTGTTTTATGATGTCATGATGTTTCAAGAATCCCATTTTTGTTCCATGTGTTATGCGATGATGTATGATTTATGATTATGTGGCACACATAAGAAAGGATTAATTATAAGATGGGTGGGACCTATATCTCCCTCCAATGCATTGGGTAAAGATTTTATATCTCATGAGATAGACATGGCTGGAACGGTAGGTTATACCGGTTCAGTGAAACAGGACAGGAACGAGGGTGACTCGGTTCAGAAAGGGACTCTGTCCACTAAGATAGTCTTGGCAATGAGTCATGACTAACAAGAAATGATTTTCCATGATTATGTGTACATGCCAAAAAGTTTCAAGTTTCATGTTATGATTATGGGGATCTCATTTTCACTTCTATGATTTATTCCATGTTAAGATATTATGATCTCTTTTGCAGGTTGGTATTTTCAAAATGATATGATATGATTTTTATTTCCTTTATTTGCCCTTCCTGAGCATTTGAGCTCACCCTTTTATGTTTTCTTTTCCCCAGGTCAGGAAGATGGATATTAAGTAGAATATGCTAAAAGGGACCCTAGATATGATGAAATAAATGGGAGACACTGTAGAAGATTTATGAACCAGTTGTTTATGTTTCCCAGTTTCTAAAGACACTATACCTATACGGTCCTTTGTGTTTTGATCATATGTTGTAATAAGTGTGCTTCAATTTTGAAGTATTAACAATATATGTAAATTATGGGTCGTTATAATTACCACTAGGTCGATGTTAGCCAAGGTCCCCAAAAAATATACTACCATCGTGCACCTTACGATATGGAATACAAGGGAGAAATAAGAAGTTACATGTCTAGGAATTAGTTTCATAATGTTTAATTTAGTATGTATAAAAAATGGGTATTCAATCTATTTAATTTTAAGAAAAGTTTTTCATAATAAAACATATGATTCTTTTAGAGGAATTTGGTAAATTTATATCTGGATGTGAAGGAAACATAATTATATTTTTATAAAATCAATTTTTCTAAAAAATATTTGTTTTAAAAAAATACTACCATTAAACTATCTCACCTAAATATAAATGATATAATAATTTTCTAATTTTCTAATAAATGTTTTTTAAATTTCTAGGAATTTGCCTATCCCTTAAAATTTTTATTTTTAAACTAATAATAATTATTATATTTAAAATGATTATTTATTATATTTTATTAATTATTTAGTAAAAAAAATTATATTTGAAATTAGTTCATAGAAATTAGTTTACCTTGAATTCATTAAACTTTTCTAAAATACTTTATTTTTCATGAATAGAAAAAGATAATGTTTTCATTTTTCAATATGTTTTATGAATTCATAATTATATCACACTGATGTAATAATAAATTAAAAAAATATAAAACATAAAAACTATTATTTTATTAATATTATGTATTTTGATATATTTTAATCAATTTCTAAAACAATAATTTAATTTCCAATATTGAAAAAGGAAAATTAAATTTTCAAAAACATTACTTTGTTGAATCACTAATTTTCCATTACAAAAAAATTATTAGAAAAGGTGTCTATTTTTTTGGAACAAAATATCATAAAATAATACCTAAATTTCCAAAACAATATCTAAGACCATGGGTAATCCAACTTTATTTCATTTTCCACAACATAGATTTCAAAGACCAGTATTTGGAAATTATTAAAAAACCCCATAATTGTTATAACTACCAACCCATTTCACAATTCCTATTCTCTACCAATATACCCTCCATGAAATTATATTTATTTTTCCTTCAATGGATTTCTCCCATGTTTACCTTAAGCCTTCAATGTTATGCCCTCATGTTTCAGGAACAATTCCACATGGTATGGGAAATCTTCACTCCTTTTTTACTATATCAATCCCCTTTCATGTAGTATGTATTATGATTTCCAAAATATGATATTTTTACACATTATATCATATCACTAAATTAAGAATAGTATTTTATGTATATTATACCATTATCCATTTTATCATTAACCTTATATAAAACTGTGTTTTATACCCGCCATGTTGTCAAATTTACATCAAAAATTTCACCCTTTTATATAAAAAATTCACTTTTCATTTTTATTTTAATATCCAAATCTTTTTTATTTTAAATGTGTATTCAAATAGAATTAAAAATTACTTTTTTATTACTGTATATACATATATAAAACACACATTACCTTTTCTTAGTTATAATGATGTAATGGTAATGTCTTTAAGCTCTTTTGTATGCCAATATTTTGAAAAGAAACACATTCCTAAGTCTCCAAAATTTGTTCATGAAATTAATTATTATGATATATGTGCTTTAAATTAATTAATTCATATTATGGTTTTTCTCTAAAATATCTTTAATGCATTGGGTAAAGAATTTAATCTCTTAAGATTACAAGTTTTACGATACCTTGGTTAATAACATTGGTAATTTTCATTAATGACACATTTCTTTTAAAATTAGGAGATAGGATTATGAATGTCTAATTTAAATGTTGTATCCATATTTACATATAATGATTCATGTTTTTGTTGTTATTATGTTCACCAAATTTATTCCTTTTATATGCCTTATTTTCTTGTTGATATGTCTCATATTCATATTCAAATTTTGTTAGATAAAAATATGCGTTATATTGATATTTGGAATCAAATAATATTTTCTTGATTTATAAATTAAAATAATGGTTAATTTTATTCTAAAAATAATAGTTTAAAATAATTAAACAAATCAAATAAACAAATCAAATTTGAGTAAAAAAAGGATTCAAACCTGGCCCTCAATCTGATTTCTAAAGAATCATAATCAAAATTGATTTTAATATATATGAGTAAAAGAATAATAATCATAAAAGATAAGATTAAAAAATATCAAAATTAGAATAGATTATTTTATATCAAATTGTCTCATATTTATATTAGATCTGATTAAGTGTTCAGATTGTGTTTATCATATTTAAAATCATTATTATAAATAATTAAAAACATGAACAATAGAATATTGAACATGTAAGTAACCAGTAATATAATATAAACTGTATAAAAAATACTTAGATCTACTTAGAAATGAATATATATCATTTTACCATCATATAAAGGTAAACAAAAAATATGGCTAAAGGTATATTTTGTTTTATACATACATTAAATTCTGTCTTTATCATTATGGAAGTCCCTCGAAATGATGATTATCTTTTTTTATCCACCTATCTCTAGAAACCCTCTATTTGTTTGATTGACTATATCTTTCTATATCTATAATCACTAGATTAGATAATCATATTCTCCCTCTTTTTATCCACCCATACCATTGATCATAATGATAGATTGGATGCACGATTTAAATGAGAATTTATTCTGAAGGGGATAGCTTGAAAAGGTTACCTTAAGAAGAAAAAACACTAAAAATATTTAAAAATACTTGGACGAAGTCATTCATGGTTTGTAATATTCATATTTCTCACAAAAAATGATAATTTCAAATGATATTTATCAACATCAAACTATAATACTGACCATGTATTTATAGGAAACCCTCCAATGGTTATACTTCAACCACAGTGGTCATATTTCTCTTAGTTTTTCGCAATGACTTAGACACCTAGTACTTTAATAGATCATTTGTAACTGACTGTCCAACACAGTATTTTTTACACAAGAACAGTGAAATAAATATTCATTCTATTAGAAATTAGTTTCTCATATTTATTCTTTAAACTTAGTTTGTTCGATATACGTCTTTAAAATTTTCATTAAGATAGTTTATATAAGTGTAAATATGAATTTTATCATTTTCTAGTATCAGTATGATTATTAAGACTTTTTTAGTACGGAATACAAGGTAGAAAGTCTTCCAAATGGCATTATAATAGTGAATACAATGTTTATTATATCCATACACATTACAATAATCGTAATAATGAATGTTAGTTTATATTTATGAATACTACAGATAAAATTTTATGTGTGGTAAAATATTATGTTTTCTAAAAAAACATTCTAAACCACTTTTTATATTCAATGTTTTTAATCATGTAATTAAGAATGTGTTTGTGATTTTTGGAAAAACAATTAACAAAAAATTCCTAAGTAACATTTAACTTAACAATATACCACTATTTGGAAATCAAAAACCCACAATATAAATGAAATGTTAACTTTTAAAAACATATAGTCCATTAACTTTTAGACACATTATATTTAAAATAAAAAATTAATTATTATCTAACCCTGAGTTTATAACTCAACTAAATATAATGATGAATAAGATTAACTCACCCTTAAGATAAAACCCCCTTGGGGATTGTATTTTTCCCCTTAGTGTGATGTTCTCCTCCATAATGAAAAAGTATCCCCTTTTAAGAAAAAAATCACAATATTTATATAAAATTTTACACTTTTTGATTTTCAAAAAGAAATTTAGAAAACTAGGGTATCTTGAAAAAATGGTATGAAAATAGAAACAAAAATAATATAATGAAATAACTAATCATCCACAAAAATTATAAATGTATATTAAGAAACTAATTCTTGGGAAAACATTATAACTATTATATGTGGATAAAAATTGATAATTCATTAATGATAATTTAAATGTTTTACAATATAATAAGAGAAAAAACCCAATTTTTCTTCATAAGAGTTTTGATAAATGATTTGAACTTTTTAAACTCATGTATATCCTGCTCTAGCTTCTCAATCTTTTAATCATGAATCCAAATATTATATTCTTGAAACTAATGATTTTCTTTTATAATCTAAAGCATTTTGGATAATTCTTCCATTATATTTTTCAATATAATGATTTACTTGATAGAATATTTGAGTCTTGACATCTAAATATTTAAATATTTTATCTTTCTAGTTAAGTATTTCACTTCATGATTTCTTTTTTCATTAGTATCTCTAAAAATTTCAAAAAAATAACTCTTTCCACCATACCTTTATATAACTAACTGAAGTCTTTTGAGGTTTTATTAATAATATTATCTATTTATGCAAAACTCTCCTCAAGTAACTTAACATCAATATTAATTTGATGTGACCATTTTACCACAATATTTCATGATATTCTATAAATTATTAATATTTCTGGAAAATGTTTCAAATATTCCTCATACCAAATCACTCTTTCTGATATATACATTAATGATTCTGATTTTTGATCTAGAAACTCCTGAATCATTTTCCCTCTTGCTTCAGGTATTTATAAATATGGAATTATTCGTTGAATTCTCATTAAAGGATAAATGGTATAATCAATAGTTTGATCACTTACCATATTTATAGAATCCAATTCTTCTTTCCTGATTTTGTGGAGTTTGGGACTACAATACATATTATTAGCTTCCTTTTTAAACTTTTCTTCCTCTATGTCTGATTTTGGAACTTACTAAGAAACTTTATCACAATATTCCTTTTCATTAGTTAAATCAATTATATCTCTATCATCGGTGTAATCTATATTAACTTCTATCCTATTATTTTTATATCTATCATCATTCTTAGATGAAATCCAACTTCTTCCTTTGATAATGATTCTTTATTCTCAAAAAAATAAACTTCACTACCCTTATTAGTCATGGAGGTTATGGCCAATGAGTATGAATGTGCTAATAAAACCTTATTAGATAGATTTTTTTCTTGATAAACATTTTTCTTCTCTTTCTCTTCCTCATCATATTCATCTTTATCTTCTTTTTCTTCATCATCTTTATAATTTTTATCTCCTTCCTCTTATTCTCCAAGAAAAACTTCACATTCCTTGTTTTTTAATCCATAAAATATTTCTCATTCATTGGTTATTTTATTAACCCTTTTATCTCTTTCAATAATTTATTTATGAAATTCATCCTCAATCTATCTTTCATTTATTATATCACCCTATATCGATGGCTCTCATCCCAATGGATTTTCATGAATAATAGGAATCGATTTTTCATCATCTATTTTACCCTTTCTCTTGTCTCTGATAAAGGGAAATTAAAAAATTACTATTTCAATTTCTTTGAATTATAATCCATCATCTATATTTACATGATCAGACTGAGATGGGGAAAAATATTTTCGAAGGGTGCCTAAATTCCTTAAATCAAAGATTCTACAATTCTTACACCTTGTAATTTCTTATTTATATTCTTCTTCTTTTATTATTCATGAAAATAATTGAAAATATGAATATATATGGACAAGTCCTATTCTAGATTAATTATTATAACCGGATCCCCTTAATTACTCTTGGACTTATTATTTATCCACACACCCCTTTTCTCATTAGTGACATTATTCTACTTATTTACTTTCTTAAGTAAGGATGTATTTACTTTAATTTTATTTTCCTGATCAAATTTATTTTTTTCTGATCACCATGATCATATTTCTTTAAGGGTTCTGCTTCTAAGACATTATCAAGAAAAAACATGGATTCTATATCAAAACTAAATCTCCTCCTCTTAATTGTATCATAACTAATGAAAATAATATTCATATTATTTTGAAGTGATTTTTTTGAAATGTTTAAAAATATCATTAATTCAACCACTATCTTAGATATCGCATCATGGAACCTAATAATCATTCAATTAATGGATTAGGTATTTAAATTTATAATTGTAAGAAAAATTAACCCCATAAGATCAATTATTCTCATGTTAGATAGGAAATCCAATATAAAAAAATATAAGGCATTCAATGTGTATTAATCTCCCTCCATCAAAATTGAGAAACCTTTTACCCATAGGGAAATAAACCTATTATCTAGGTTTAGGTGAGATACTATATGAACCTTTTTGTAATGATCAAATAAGGACTCCTCTTCCATTTTCCTATCAAAATAACCCTTATCATACATTAATTTAAAAGAAGAAAAGTATATATCTACTTATAATGGAACTCTAAAAAATTAATGGATGAATTATATGATATATGGTAAAATTTTACATATATCTTGAAAAAAATTCATTGTATTCCATCTTATTTGAAAAACATGACAGAACTATAAAAATTATTGAACAATATTAAGATAAATAAAATCAAAATCCCCATCAGTTTTTTCTTCACATAGATATTTCAACCCATAAAATTATATAACCTATTTCAAATTAGAATTATACTTATCCAAAATGTATTTTTCAAATAAATTTTTTTTAAATAAAAACCATAAATTTAAATCATTAGAAAACACCAATGTATTCAGAGAGAAACTGTATATTCTAACATAATGAATGTTTTTGGACTGGTCAATTTGGTTGGTAGTAGCAATTCTGCACAAAATCCCTCTTTCAATCGATGGGGGACACGGGGGGTCCCACACCCCCCCCCCCCCACACCCAATTTATAAACTATATTGAAGGATAATTTTCATCTTTCACATTGAATTTAATTTATTAGACTTAACCCAAACTAATTTGATAGTTGATAAATACATCAAAGAAATTTTTAATGAATTTTGAACCCTTGAGGTTCTTTTAAATAAGAGTGAATAAAAAATATGAAACAAATAAGGTTTTTTGTGAAAAATTAAAATACTTGTAAAAATAATTAGGATAAACAATCATAATGAAATAGTGAAAATAGTTTAAAAGATATGAAGAATACAATTCAGAGTTGGAATGTTTCATTGGTATGAACAAAAAAAATTCGTTATTTTTTAATACTAACTTGATTAATATAGTTTTAAAAAACAATATTTGATATTTCAGAAATAAATTATTAGTAAAAAAATTGTTGAATCCAATTTTTTTTAAGAAAACTTGAATCTAGAAAATTTATAAAATTTTCATAGTACAATGATTCTTTTTAGAATACTAACTTCTAAAATACTATTTAAAAATATAAGTTTGAATCCTAATTAAAATTTTTTTAAGAACACTATATTTTTTAAATACTAAATGTTTAGGAAAACAAAAAACATATGTACTCCCTCTATGAATAGGAGTAACTTAACGTAATGAGATGAGTAAATATGAAGTAAATATGAAGGATTGTTTTACACTTGTCATTTATATATTCTATTTAATGTATTCAAATATATTATAAGGAAACGAGTTTTTAAAATAGGTTTTTCATCTTGTGTTATGATGAATTATAAATTGAAATCTCTTTTAACTCTATGATACCTAAAGAAATAGTGTCTAATACATATTTTCTTTCATGTGAGTGATGTGTTTATTTTTTTTAAGGTAGTGGAATTATTATGATCACATTGTATTTGATTTTTTCTAAAACACTAGCTATGTTAGTGAGTGTGTGTTTCATCCACAGCACTTGAGCACAATAACATCTAACTGCTATATATTTGGCCTTAATAGTTATAAGTACTACTAATTATTGTTTCCTAAATAGCCAAAAAACTAGTGAAACTCCTAATAAATGAAAATTTATTTATATTATTTTACAATACATTCTATAACCACCAAATTCTGCATTGAAAAACATTTTAGCATAAAAATATTTCTCAAAGAATAAAAAATTCCTAAATCCATAGTAATCTTTAGATAATAAAAAATCATTTTATATATTTTATGTGGGATTCCTTTGGGTTTTCATGGTATCTTACACATAATCATAAAAAAATAATGATTCATTTTGACAATTAGTAAAGTAAAGGTTCTTATGATGCCACTAATAGTATTTTGATCAACTAGTTTCCCATCTTCATAAAGATCATGTGTATTTAAGGTACTAATGAGAGTATTAATACATTTTCTATTATTGTATCCATAATTATTTGGATGATATTTCCAATACATCTGTTGATATATAAAAGTTCATTCTCGTTTTTTTAATTTGAAACTAAGAAAATATGTTAACTCACCCATCATACTCATCTCAAACTTGGATTCATAAGATATTAAAAGGAATATGTTAATGATTTTTGAGTTTATTTAAATATAATTTCATCCAAAAATATTTGAATAATCATAATATTTTTTAACTATTTTTTTAAAAAGTGTTTTATCCACAAATCCCTTAAAAAATATGTTTTGTAACAAAAATCTAGTTGATTTATCATATCAGGCTCTAGGGGATTGTTTATGTCCATATAATGATTTTTTAATTTTATAAACATATTCTTGATGTTTTTTATGTTCAAAAATATAGGTTTTCAACATAAAAAAACTACTGAACATATCCATTATGAAAATCACACTTCACATATATTTGAAAAATCTTGAAAATAAAGAATGATGTAATGACTCATAGAATATACATAAGTTCAAGTCTAGATACCAGTTTGTAGGTTTATTCATATTCTCTACCTTCTTGTTTGTTATAATATTTATCAACAAGCCTTTATTTAATTATAATAATAATTCCATTTTCATATAACTTTGTTTCAAAAATACCATTTTACTCCAATTATAGATGTTTTTCTAGGTCGTTCCATAATAGTCCGTAATTTGTTCCTTTAAAATTCATTTTGTTCATCTTATATAGACTCAATATAGTCCTCATCACCTAAAGCCTCAATAGGATTATTAGGTTCAAAATAGGAATGGAAACAAGATTTTTTATTTCATTTCTTAATGAACCCTTAGTCCTAACTGGTTGATCGACATCACCAATGGTAGAATCACAAAGAGGATTCTTAAGAAATAATTGACTATGTGGATTTTGAAATGTATGTTCTTTAAAATATTATAAAAAACTTCCTGATGAATATATTTAGAAAAAATTTCATGAGTTGATTCATTTAAATAATAATTTTAAAAAAAATATAAAGACATTTTTTGAAATAACATCCAAGGATTTTGGTTGAGATTGTTTAAGAAATGGTCGGGTTCATATAATTTCACATGCATTGTTTCCTCAATAGTAAAATAGTTTTTATTAGAAACTCTTACAATTAGAAGTAGTATAATTACCATAATAATTCCTTCATAAAATATGGGTGGAACATTATTTAATTTATCTTTCATATTCAAGATGAAAACATTTTATCCAAAAACACTAATGTAAGAAAATTTTGATTTTCAAAAAGTCCACAACTGGAAAGGGGATTTATTAATAAGTGTTCTTATTAAAACTTTATTTATATTTTATCATTAAATTCTAACAAATTCACCTCAAAAACGTTTATCAATTGAGTTTTCACTCAATGTGGTTCTAATTATTTCTTGAGGAATATGATTTCTTATTATAACAAAATTATTCTGATGAGGAGTCCTTGGAACTGAACAGTTGTGTTCTATAACATTTTTAATAAAAAAATATTCAAACAAGAATTTACATATTCTTCCAAATTATCACTATGAATGTTTATCAAGGGATGTTTTTTTTTCAATTTTTATGTTGGCTATAAAAGTTTTGAAACAAAAGTCCTTAGAGTATTTAATTAGAAGATTGACCCATGTGTATCTGGTGTAATAATAAACCAAGAAATATACATGTTTTTTTTACAATAATAATACTAGTTTTTGTATGAACAAATAATTCCATGTTCACTAATTGTAAAGAATAAGTAGTTGATAATTCACTAATGTATTAAGAACTGGAATTATATTGCCTACCGTATTGACAAGGGTCACAGAATTGTGAACAATCAAACCTATCATCTGAATGATCCTTATAAATACTTTTTTATTTAAGTTACATATGATTTTAGGATTACACGGTCCTATCCTTCTATGACATAAACAATTTTCACCTTCTGTTGAACTAGGGAAAGGTAATTCATATCTCCTAATATCTTATATGTTAAGTGTATATATATAATCATGATTATTAGGAGAAAGAAATTATTTATCCTTGGAATTATGTACTACACATTAATCATTTATAAAATTCTCAAGTTTACCTTAATAACATAATTTAAATATGATTATAATGTTGTTCTTAATGCCTTTAATAATTAAAACATTTGAAATTAAATAATTACCAAGAAAAATCATGTTACATATACCGATAATATATCCTTGAGTATTATCTCTGAAGGTAACCCTTCCACCGTTCACCCTGATAATATTTTTGAAAAAATTTGTATTTATAGTCACACTCCTAGAATAGCCATCATCCATGTACCAAGTATTCTTGTTTTTAATATATTATTCCTTTTACTGAAATAAAAAACAAAATACTTTTAGAACCCAATCCATAATTGGTTTAATAATTTAATAAAACAAAATTTTATGATTCCACAGTTTTTTTAAATAAGAATTGTGGAAACCTAATGATTAAAAATTATTAAGAGAACAATTATTTTCCAATACCCACCACATTGGCATTTCAAGAAAAATTGATCAATCTTTGGAACAAAATAATTGTTAATAAATTATATGTTTCTATTAGTATATCCATTATGAAACTAGGAATATGAGTTCTGATTTGTTTTTAAATTTTATCAAAAACAAATTTACCAGTGTAAAATCTTGATAAAAGATTCTTCTCAGAAGAATTTTCATATTTTTGCTTTACAACTAAATACCTATCCCTAGTGTAATTAGTCTTGCAATTATGTTTTGTTTCTAAAAAATTAATCTTAGAAATTAATTTTTAAAAATCTTTATAAATAGATATTTTTCAATGGTTTTCTAATCAAGATATATAGAGAGATCTGATACTTCTCTTATTAAAACACTTGTCCTTGAATTAGTTATATCAGTTTTTTTATTAACATTTCCATTATCATTTTGAATATTTTTAGAAAAATGAAATACTTCATCAGTTGAAGTAATTTTATTATTTTCTACTGAGGAATATTCGTTATCTAGATACATAGAATCCTTCACATTAGGATAATTAGAATTTAATGTTAAATTTTAAGGTTTCTCAGCAGTTCATACCTTATCTATAAGACAAAGATATTATTTAGGTACACTTGGAAGGAACCCAATGTCCCACTTTCTAGAAAAATTATTATCTAAAGAATTATTTAATTAACTTCCACCAAATTCACCATATTAATCATTATATTAAAGTAAATTATGTCCTTTTTTATAAAACCTTGTATTATTCCTATCATAAATTATATATTTCATATCATTACTTATTAGATTTGGAAAATCCAGCTTGACATGTCCAGATTTCTTACACTCATAAAAAGTTACTAAAAATGTTTCTTATCTCTCCTTTAGTCATTATGTATATTATACCAATTCTGAAAATATTTTTTACCAAATACCTTGATAATCCCCCAATAAATATTATATTGTTCATTATTATATTGTTCTAATGAACTTGAGTTTGATTGTATAACAAATAATTTTGTTCCGTATTATTTCACTAATGTCATTATATATTAAACTTTAGGGGGGTAAAGTATATGTTAAGGATATAAAACACCACCATTTTCATTTTTCCATTTTCATTATCTCTTCTAAATTTTCCCTTCTACTTCATAAGGGTTCTAATAAGATTATAAATATTAATATTTTTTTAACTTTCTTGTATCATAAACAGTATTCCTATTACACTCAATTCATTATCCACGATATCTATTATGTTATCAAAAAAAATTAGTAATCAAATACTTTTGTACAAGATATTGTAAAATATTTATGATTGTCACAAATCATGATGTGTTTTGAAAATTGGTTCTCTCTGTAAAAATTCAAAATCATGTTAATTGGCTCTTAGAATATCTCTTCTACTTTTAATAACTTTATAAGTACAAAAATTTGTAACCTCTAACTTCTTCTAAATACAATTATCAACTTCACAATAAGAACTCTTACTATGGATACTCTTATTCATTAACCATAGAAAAATATTCCACTGTATGCAATTAAGTTGATACTCCAATTTTTTTGATTTAAAAAGGATATTAAGTTTTTATCATGAGTCTTATAATTTCAAGTGGGAATCAACAATTTGTATACTCATGTTTTGATAAAAAAAAGACATCAATTTGTCTCTCTAATATTCATAGTCAACACTATTAAAAATTGTTGATATTTTAGGATTAAGATAATTAATATATCCATCATTAAGTCAGACCATCTTAGTATATATACATTATTTTACAAAAACGTGTTAGTGTATAAAATTTTTATATACAAATATTTTATATCTAAATTAAACGGACATTACATATTAATTATAATAAAAACACATCAAGTATTTGATATGTGGAATCTTACTCTCAAACAAATTTTGGAAATTAGAATGAGTTCTATTGATATTATGAATAAATGAATATGTTATTAATGGAAATATTACAATAGGGGTAGTGAATTTTTGTTTAAAAATCATTAGTATATAAGAATTAAACAAAAAATCATAAAACAACTTTCAATAAAAATGATTCTAGAATGGCCCTTAGTCTGATTTCTGAAGAATCAGGATCAAAATTTATTTCGATATAACATAGTAAAATAATCATAATCATAAAAGAACAAATTAAAATATTTCATAATCATAATAGATTCAATTATATCAAATAATCTTGGGTTCACAGTTCTTCTGATTACGTGTTTAGTTTGGGTTTATAAAATTTAGAATTATTACAATAAACTAATACAAATAGGCCCAATTGAATATATAAATTTTAGGAAACTAGAAATTTAATAGAAATAATATAACCATAAATCTATTTAAAAATAAATATATCTCTTTTAACTTTATGATTATGGTTTCCAAAACCCTTCCATAAATTGATCCCTTTTATTAAACCTACATGAAACTCTTCTTTTCTTCTATGAGTAAGCCCCTCGATACGATGACTTACTTTGTTCCATATTTCTATCCTTGTAATCCCTCAATCTAATTGTTAGGCTCTATGTTTTCATCCCTACATTCCCTCGATCATAAGATCATATTTTCTGTCTTTCATTCATAGTATGCCCTTTATTGTAATCATAGCATAGATGCAAGATTTAAAGGCAATATTATTCTTAAGGATCTATCCTAATAAGGTTCCCTTTAGAATAAAAGACTCTAAAATAATTTCAAGAGACTAGGAAAAAAATTTCTTGTTTGAAATATTCAGAACAGTCACATACAGAGAAATTGAAAATGAAATTGATTATCATCAAACTCTTCAAATGATAAGGTTTTTATATGAAACCCTCCAACAGTCATATTTAAATACCAATAGTCATATTTATCCATTTTTTTCATGAAAAATTGGACAATTGGCACATCAATGTCTCTTTTGTAACTAATTGTATGACACATATTGTTTGACACCATGTGTAACAAGTATTCCTTACACTAAAAATATGTTTTCCATATTAAGAATTTAAACTTAGTCAATCAAATGGACATACCTAAAAATTTAATTTCGGTGATCATTCTGAGTGTCAATATGATGTTTATTGATTCTAGTATCAGTCTGATTATTAAGAATTTGTCTGTACGGAATTTGAAAAAGAATGTATTACATCTGATCTAATAATGGTGAATCTGATTTTTATCAGCTTCACACTCATTATGTCAATTGTAATGAACAATGTTAGTTTACATTCATGAATAATTTGGAACTAATTCTATTTATATTAAAATATTTTGTTTCTATATAAATAGTCTAAAAACATTGGACATGATAAGTCAATAATAATTTAATTAGGAAATATTCAATGATTTCCCAAACAAAAAAAATGAAAATTCATAAGTAACTTTTGACAGAACGTAATTTGTCCCTTGTAAATTTACCTATTGGCCTCCATGCAATACCCTTCCCTTTTATTTATGTCACCAAGATATGATATGTTGTATAATTAACACATAGTAGACCCATAAATGTGTATTTCAAGTTAATTTGGAAGAATGTTTTATGTTTTCTTGTTCTATGTAACTTTTTTCAAAGAAAATAAAATTTAAATGATCCATTTCATGTAACATGTAATAATATGTTATATAGTAAAAAAGAAGGATTTCATAGTTGGTATTTAAGGATAGTTCCATTATTTTTGAAAATTTGGACTTGAAAACATTACGAAGAACCCTAGAATATTTTTGAATATTGGAATACATCATGGTAATTTGGTGTATATTAAGTAATTGGCATCCAAGAAAATACATCCTTGTCTAGTAACTACAAGTGGATGTGTCTCAAGTAAATATTTACCTAGGGTAAACACTCAAAAATACCACTTTGAGCTATATTTTAATGGGAACTGGAGAACGAAATTGATCCTTTCTATACACCTAGTTTGACACTCCTAGGGATATGTTTGATTAATCATAATATTTTTATGAACCATTATGATGAATATATAGAAAATATAATTATAGGATATTAGTAATAATTTTCAGCATGATATTTTAAGATATAAAAAACATTATAATTATTACATTTGTAAAAGTAATGTGTTTCTCATTAATTTTTCATTATTTTTAAAAAGTGCTGGGAAATACGAGGAACCATGTAAATAATGAGTGAAATAAATGATGAGCTGATGAAATTTTTATGGATGATGGAATGGATAAAATTGTGAGGATGATTCATAAAATAGCTCGAGATATAAATAATATCATGAATAAAATAAATAAAAACATTTACCTAGAATTGGATAACTTTATATTGATTATTTTTTGTATCATGACTACCTTATATTAGTGTATCTACTGACCCATTTATTGATGAATATTGGATAATATCTATAGAAAATATCTTTTATATACTCCATTGTTTGGATCAAGATAAATTCACCCTTTTAGTTTACCTATTAGAAGGAGAATCTAATCAGTTGTTGAATCTAATTAAAAACATGAATCTAATTAAGGATATTGATTATATAGAGTGAGAATAGTTTAAGGGAATATTTTTCAATAAATATTTCCCTTATTTGATGAAAAAAAATTAAAATATATTTCTAGTACTGAAGTATATGGAAAATGAATCTGTGGGAGTTTATGAGATGAACATTATAAGACCTACTCAATACACCTCTAGATTTGTGGTAGAATCTATAAGAAATTTTTTAATATTAATTAGTGGTCTCAGATCACACCTATAGAGAAATATATTGAAAAATATTATGAATGATTTGAGGAGATGGTGTAGAGTGATATAACGGATGAATTTGATTTTGTAGAGACGTAATGGCCCATAGGCTAAATTAAAAAAAGATAATGATTCATCTAGTAACAAAGAATAATTTCTTTTAAGAAAGAGTAAAAAATAATGTGAAACATCCCACATAAAATAAATGTGATAAGAAGCATTTGGGAAATTTCTTTTTTGTGAGTGGAAAGTGGTACAAGTGCATTTGATATGGATATGTAGCTCGGAACTATTGTAGTGAGGTGAAGCCTCAACTTCCCAACACTAATGCAAAAGGGAATATAATGCAGGCCTAGCCAGAAGCTCAATGAATCAAGTATGGAAAACGTGGAAAAATTTCAAATAAATGTCCAAATTAGAATTCTATGGATGGAAACCACCCCCAATATCAACATAGGCTAAGAGAGAAAGGTTGGTAATTTTCTATCCTGATGGTTGATGAGGGGATCTAAATGATATGGTAGAAGGTACACTCATTGTTCTTTAAAAAATTTCAAGTATATTTTTTTAATCTAGTTCTATGCATTCCTTTATTTCATCTATTTTTCAAAGAATATATAATCAATCCTTGAACTTCATGAAATAGAATTATCAGTCAATAATCATGGAGGGATTATCCTAGAATCAACATTTTAGAGAAACTAAAATATTATCTTTAGTGAGTACAATATAATCACAAATCTAGTAGTAATTTCAATGGTAGAATTCCACACAATAATAGCAATGGACTTACTTTTATGGTACAATTCTAAGGTAAACTAGATAAGAAAGGTAATTTTAGAAGTCTTGAATGTAAAACATAAGGTTGTTTTCAAAGGCAACCTAACCTAGACTAGTCATTATCTATAAGTACCTCACATAAACTTCTTTTTAGAGTTAATAAATGAATAGGGGGAAGGAAAATAATGTATAAAGATATATATCATCTGCATTATTTTGGAACTCATTAACTTATTTCCGGAAGATTTACATGGACCTACCCTAGAAAGAGAGGGAGAGTTCTCCATTGAACTCATGGATCCAATATGATATGAAAGGACTAGTATAGAACAAAATTATGGAGTTATAAAAAATAAACTAAAATATCATGATATTTCAGGAAAGGGATTCATCCAACCAAATGTGTCTCCATGGGGAGCTCATACTCTCTTTTTGAAGAAGATGGATGGATCAATGCTACTATGAATTTATTATAGATAACATGGTGAAGAACTTGTTCCCTCTCCCAAGGATTGATAATTTATTTGATTAAATTAATGGGGCTCAATTATTCTCCAATATTGAACTACAATTTGGGTATCATTAATTTAAGGTATTAAAAAATTATTCTAAAGACTGCCTTCTAAAAAAGATATGGGAATTATGATTTTGTTGTTATTCCCTTTGACTTGAATAATTATCCCACTATATTTATGGATTTGATGAATATTGTCTTTAAAGACTACCCCAACAAATTCATGGTAGTATTTATAGATGATATTTTAATATATTTGAGAATTATCAAGGAGCATAAGGATATTCTATGGGTTATATTTAAAAAAATTGAGAAGAAGAATCTATTTGGAAAAATTAAAATAAAATTGGAAAAAAAAGGTGTGTTCTTCAGGTAGATTGTATCCAATTTAAGAATATCAGTTTTTCCTTCCATGAAAATGTTTGTAGATCAGTAGCCTTATCTTACCACAGTAACATAGATTCTAGGTTTCCTTGGTTTAGTTGAATATTATTGGAGGTTCGGTAAAATATGTTTCATGACATGATAATTCACTAACTAAGTTATCTTGGAAACAATATAAGTTCATTTGGGAAAAGTAGTTTTGAATAATTTTTCTGTGAACTGGAGAAGATATTTGTTACTGCACAGATGTTAACTCCACTCTATTTTAGATAAGTATTCATTATTTATAGTGATGAATCTATAAAAGCGTCTAGGAGAATACTAATGAAAAATGATAAGGTGGCTACTTATTAATCTCAATAGTGAGACTCATGAGAATAATTATCCTATGCATGACCCATAGATAATTGTTGTTTCTTTTTCTCTAAAAATTTTGAGTCCCTGTCATTATGTGAAGAAATGTAACATATACCTAGACCACCAATTTTTGAAGTATATATTCATGAAAAAGGAATTGAACATAAGATAAAGGAGATGGTTGTAACTTCTAAAACACTATGAAGATATAATTAATTATCACCCCACATGAGAAAACAATGTTATTGATGCATTAAGTAGGAAATTATCTATTGTTCTAGTATTGATGGGTATTTGGGGAGGTCTATTTATCAAGGACCTTGTAAAATTGGACATGGGAATCGCAAGGGATGGGATATTATAAATCATATCCCCAAATGATTTATTTAACATCGTTACTTGATAAGATCAATAAATATCAATGAGACAATATTTTGTTACAAAATAATATTGAGGATATAAAGAATGAGAATTTTATTGAGTAGAATATTAATCAAGAAGGTACAATGAAATTTTGTGACATGATATGTTCCCCACATATCCTAGAGATAAAAATGATAATAGATGATCTTCAATACTCAAAATTCCCTATACATCCAGGAAGCACTAAAATGGATAGGGACCTTTGTGTTTATTATTGGTAGGATAATATGAAAAAGGAAATTGATGACTACACTGCAAGGTATTTACTATCAGTAAGTGAATGGGGGGGAACAAATTCCAAAAGTGGTAATGCAACAACTATCTATGCTGATAGGGATGTGGGATAATATCACCATGGAATTTCTTATCTGTCTTCCAGGAGAATCCAATAGAACTAATGTGATATGGGTTATAGTGGATAAACTCACCAACACAGCCCATTTCGTCACTAGTTAAGAATATTTCTCTCTTGACCAACATTTCAAGATATATATAAAGGAATTCATGATGTTTTGTGGGCTTCCATATTCTATTATTTATGATCATGATCCCTATTTCACATCTAAATTATGGAGCTATATTCAACATTATTTGAATACATAATTGAAATTTAGTATAGGTTATAACCCCCAAAATGATGGGTAATCTCATAGGACTCTTCAGAGACTTCAGGAAATGCTGAGAACATGATCAATGAAATTTAAAGGTTAATGAGATCAACACCATCCATTAGTTGAGTTGTCATACAAAAATAACTTCCACATGAGTATTCAAATGGAATCATATGAAGCTCTATATGGGATGTGATTTTGAACTCCAACATGTTTGGATGAAGTTGGTGAGAGAAAGATACTTAGGTCCGATATTGTGAAATAGATACTAGAAAAGGTTCATTCCATCCAACAACATATAATGTCTTCTTAAAATATCACCATGGAAGAGAGTCAGGTAATTTTTAAATAAATGGAAACATTCCTCTAGGTACAATGGCCCCACTGAAATCCTTGAACACATAAGAGCAGTGGCATATCGGCTAGAACTTCCTCCAAATTTGGCTCAAGTTGATGATGTATTCTTTGTATATATCTTGACTTAGTACATCCCTGATCACTCACATGTATGGAATCCATAAGTGGTACCACTAGATGATGACCTATCTTATGAAGAGAAGATGGTGGAGATCCTATACTGTAGAGAGAAGTTTCTATACACTAAGAAAAATAACTTTTTCAATGTGTCGTAGATGAACCAAAAATATAATGAAGTGGTGTAGGAACTAGAGGAGATAATCATAGAGAAGTATTGTCACCTTATCTGAACAAATAAAATGATTTGAATTTCTAGGGATGGAATTTATTAATGGGGGAAGAATATAATGACCCAGACATATAAAATGATATTTTTTCCCAGATAAATGTGTTTCATATATTATAATATTTTATAAATATACAAAATAAAAGTATACCAAGAAATTTTAATCTCATTAATAATTATCATTACATTAGTGAGATATAAAACCAATTAAAATTCCAAACACTACAACTAAAAAAATAAAAATTCTAAAATGGGAAAATTAGGATTTCCTCAATATACTAGAATCATCTCCCCAACTACAAAAAGTATTGAAATAAATAAATATTTTTACACTAAAGAAAATATTATCAAATAAAAATATAACCATGGGGAGAAATTGTAGTTAATTTTGAATAAATTAATGAAGTGGTATTTATAGGATTTAAAGGGAAATGTGACCGGTGGGTTTTGATAGTTATACGAAAATTGGTCAAATATGACCATTGGTTAATTTGACTATTGGTAAATATTACCATAGGAAACTATACCTTTCGTATATTATTTTACCATTATAATTATAAATATTAATGATAAAGGATAATTGATATTGGAACAAGAATTAATGGACTTAAACAACATATTTGTGTCATTTGAAGACTATTTTTATGAACCTGAGAGGGTGGTATCTTTATTAGGGTTCTCCCTTAATCAATACCAATATGAAATTCAATATGTGAATAGTGAACAAAATCACTAATATAGGAATTTGATGTTATTATATATTACCACTCGGTTGATGTGATTCGATCAACCCCAATAAACTACCACAATTGTACACCTTAACCTTATAGAATACAAGAGAGTAATAAGGGAATTTTTTTAGGAATTCGTCTCAAAAAGTGTAATTTAATTTGTATTAATTAAATGTTTATCACATCAATTCAATTTTTGAGAATAGTTTTTCTTAATAAAATATATGTTTAATTGAGATGAATTTGATAAATTAATTTTTTGATGAAAATGAAACATGATTTAATTTTTATAAACTCAAGTATTATTAAAAGTATTTTCTTTTAAAATACCCTTTTGAAAAACTCTCACATAAATATAAATGTTAAAATAATTTTATAATTTCTTAAGAATTTTCTTTATAAGTGTGAGGAATTTGAGTATTCTTTTGAAATTTATATTTTTAAATAAATATGGATTTTATATCAAAAAGTTAAAACTATAATATTTAGAGAATTATTATGGAAAAGAAACGTTATATTTTAAATCATCACATCGAAATTAGGTTCGGGTGAATTTATGGGAATGTTTATAAATTGTTATTTTTTATTGAACAGTAAAAAATACTATTTTGGGGTTTCAGTATATTATATGACTTCATAATTTTATCATAATGATGTAATGATTAATTAAACACAATACATGACCTCAAAATATATATTTTATTAATATTACATATTTCTATAGATTTTAATTAGTTTATAAAACTACATGTAACTATCCAAAGTCTAAAAGTGAAAATTTTATTTGAAAGAATTACTTTGTGGAATCATTAATTTACCTTGAAAAAGGTATTATTTAAGAAATTATTCAGTTCTTATGGACAATTGTATCCTAAAATGTGATAGAAATTTCCAACACGATATAAACATCAAACTAATAATCTAATGTTATTTCTTTTCTACAACCATTATTTCCAATACCAATATTTCTAATTATTAAACAAATACCCACATTTTTCTATAAATAAACAAAAATTTCCCCTCTCATATTCACTATCAATCTACCCTCTACGAATTTATTATGATTATTCCTCTCATTTATCCCCCAATGTTTCCTCAATCACCTGAGGTTTTATCCTAATGTTTTAGGAACTACTCTTTAGGGTAATAGAAATATATACTCCTCTTTTTGAATCATGTTAACTT
Source organism: Viscum album (assembly GCA_963277665.1). Lineage (NCBI taxonomy): Eukaryota > Viridiplantae > Streptophyta > Magnoliopsida > Santalales > Viscaceae > Viscum > Viscum album. Next base: position 47,512,877 of record OY728156.1, read on the forward strand.
TTCATGTGGCATGTCCTCAAATTTGAAAACATTTTTCTTTTCCTACATCATATCACCACATTACTGTAATAATATTCTATTTGTTAATGGTACACCCTTGTTGTCTCTCATTTTACCCTTTTCTAAAACCATGTTTTATACTTTAAATGATACCAACTTTGAATTTAATATTTCATTGTTTTATATGATAAATTCTATTTTTCTTTTTATTTTAATATCCAAACTTATTTTATTTAAAATTTGTACTCAAATGGATTTGAAGATTAATTTTTTACTCAGTTATTTACATATATGAAACCTATATTTCCTTCCATGGGTTAAAAATGACATAATGATCATTTTTTAAATCTCTTTTGTATGCCAATATTTTGATAAGAAACCCATTCTTAATTCTCCATAGGTTATTAAAGAATTATTTATTATGATATCTACTAATCAAAATAATTAATACATGTTAATGATTCAACATAATAGTTTCCAATTCATTGGATAAATAATTTTATCTCTAGAGATGATATTTTTTACGGTACATGGGTGACTAACCTTGGAATTTTAATATATGAAATGTCAGTGATAAACCATGTTTATATGATTATTAATTGTCTCATTTAAAATTTTTAGCCACATTTACATGTTCTTATTTATGTTCTTGTTATTATAATATTGATCTTATTCTTTCGTTATTTTTATGACCCATGATCTTGTTGATATTTTTAATATTCACACACTCATGGTCTCCCTTATCTATTCCCTTACAGGGCATTATGCTCACATATTTCCTTTGATGTATGTCCATAGAATATGATATACATTAAAATTAATATAACGTTCACCCATTATGATTTATTTTAATTTTATTTATAAGAATATTATTTATTTTCATGTATTATGTACTTAATTTCACATAATATAAACATTAAAAGATCCTTGGCTTGTACCATGAAATGAAATGATTTGTAATATGTAATGACCTGTAAAATTCAAGGGAAATTTTTTCTTAATTTTCGTTTCGATTTTACAAGAACGCGGTTTCTGACGGCACTTGATTCTGAGGCCTAGTGTGCCCATAATTTCTATCCAAAGTTTAGCTCAGGTACGTTCATTGAACGAACGAACGGGTTTTTCTAACTTTTGAACTATTTCTCGGAATCGAATTCTGAGGGCACCGATAGATTCGCAACGCCGGTAATTGCTTAGGAACACCTTTTCCAGAGTTGTGTTTTTATGAGAGAAGTTGATAAAAATTGTGGAAGTTAAAATAAATATTTAACTACAATTTTTATTTTCTAAGTGGATAAAACCTTTGGGTGGAAGTTGGGGGAAACCACCCAACATCCAATGTGAGGTTAAAAGGGTGGTGGGTCCCACACGAAACCCACCCCTTCATATTCTCTAACTCCCTCAACTCACCATTAATTTGATAACATAAGTTATTTCATTAACTGAGTTTATTTTGAATGTTTGAAATTCAAATGCTTGAGTTATGATAATAAAATAAGTGAAGGACTTATTTTATTATGGTTGGGTTTTGTTGTGTTTAGACTCTGGGAGAAAAATATAGGTCTTGAGGATTCTTCGTTCTTTGACAAAGAATGCAAAAAAAACGCACCGCCGCCGACGAAGAACGCAGACCTCCGACGGCGGACAATGGCGTGAGACGCCTTCCTTGGAGATCAACTAACGCCAATGGTGTTCCTTCCATGACACTTTCTTCCGTATCGTTTCTCTTCTTCCACGATGGTTAATTCCACGAAGAACTCTCGTTCGACGACAACGTTGAGGTAGGGGTTTTATGCGTTTCAATTTCGTTATTACTTCCGTCATTTTCTTCCTTCCAAATTGAACCGCCTATTATCGCAATAACGGGAGGTGGTCGGACCACATGAACATGGCCGACACTACTCCCTTTTTCATGGGTTGTTTGATATTGATGCGGCATGAGCAAGGCAACGCGGTGCCGAAGCACCGCGCGGGATTTGTTAAAGGAAGTGCGGAGAAGCGCGGCGCCGTCACACCGCGATGTTGGAAACAAACTAATCTGTGGCGCTGTCGCGTCGTGCCGTAGAAGGCGAACCAAAGACGTGGCGCCGTCGCACCGCGCCGGAGGACTACAAAAGCACCGCGGCCATAGCGGGGCCATGGCGGAGGGGCGCGGCGCTGTCGCGCTGCGCCGAACAAACCAATCCCACGGCCGGTTCCGGGCCGCGGCAGAGCAGGGGAACCGGTGGCCGGTACCGGGCCGCCAGCGTCGGAGGAGGGGGACTGGCCTTTACAATCCCGTGGCGGCAACAGCCGGTCGGCTGGGGCGGGTCGGCCGGACAGGGGAAAAGCCGGGGGTTACAGTCCCCCACCTGTCTAGCTGAGCAGCCCCATAATGGGGTCGCGGTTACAAAACTGGGGGTAGCCCCCCCCCCCCCCCTCATCCGCTCGGCCAAACGGCGGAGCCACCTACTAGCGCCAGCGCGACGGACCAGCTGCCCAGGCCAGACCGCTAGTTCAGGCCGCGCCCAGGCCGGGTCGGGCCACGCCTGTCGGTCCGGGCCACGCCCAAGCGGGCCGGACCCGGTTCGGGCCGACCCTGGGGGTATCGGGTCGGGTCGGACTGGGCCCGAACCCCCTAATACCGAACCTTTTCGGTCTATTACCCATAACATGGGCTGTGGAAATCTGATCGATGAACCGTCTGCTGCGATGCGATCCTTGGATCGAGACGGTCATTTCAGTATATCGCACTCAAGGTTTTGGAGTACTTTGGGTTCACCTGGGTTGGTTCGTATGCGAAACCAACCGGGCCCTCGGAGCGGAAACACTTATAACTTGAGATCCGGACGTCTGATTGAAGTGTTGTCAACTTTGTTGCATTCCTCTAAGGGATATTAACCTTTTGTCTTACTCCGCTTGAGGTTTGGACACAGTTGGAGTACCGTTGGGTTGGTTTCGGTTGGTTTTGTCTTAAAAACCAACTGGGGCCCTGGGACGAAAAGGCCAATAACTCTCAGATCGGGCGTCCGATTGACTCGCCGTTTGTGACGTTGAGTTCCTGTTGATGATACGGAAATTTTGGATACATAAAATCGGGACTATGTGTTAGTTGATATATCAGTCCCTTGGCTCGTGGAGCGGACCCTCTCGAACGAGCTTGCTGTGTGCGGGAAACCTAGAGCTGGCTGCGACTACGACGGCGACGACTGTACAAAAATCCTTCATGGATTCGATGGAAATGACTACAGCACTCAGTGATCCTACATGGATCAGTGCTACCGATCCTGTGTGGGTCTGATCCTGTGTGGGTCAGTGCTCAGCGGTCCTGTGTGGGCCAGCGCCTACAGATCCTGTGTGGGTCTGATCCTGTGTGGGTCATTGCGGGGGTTAGTTACCTATCGATCCTTTGTGGGTTATTGGGGGGTTAGTTACCTATCGATCCTTTGTCGGACATTTCGGGGGTTAGTACCTATCGATCCTTTGTGCGTCTGATGGCTTATTTGAATCTGTGGCTACATCAGATCATCTCTATCATCATTCGAAGAAGTATACCTGTTTGAGTTGAACCTTGTTTTTCTTTCCTATGTGGATTGTGTTGTGCTATCCTATGTGGATTACGTTTTTCTTTCCTATGTGGATTGTGTCATGCTATCCTGTGTGGATTACGTTTTTCTTTCCTGTGTGGACTGGGTTGTGATTTCCTGTGTGGACTGGGTTGTACTTGAGCTCGGATGTTGGAGCCGAATGGGAATTGGTGACTTAGGTATATGTATGGGCATATACCTAAGTAGTGTCGGATGTTACTTAGTGATTGTATCTTTCCTTTGTGGATTATCCTTTGTGGATTATGGGAGACCTTCGGAGGTCCTGGGGTCCCTACTAAGTAGCTTATACTCACCCCTGCATGGGATATGCCCGCACTACGTTGTGTTGGTTGCAGACGACGGACAGCGCTGATCGTGGTTGAGGCTTGCAGAGCAGAAGGGTACCTGGAGGTGGACCACTGGGCGGGATGTACTCGGAGCGGATGGCTGGACCTGAGGAGTTGTGGTGGATATCTGTACCCACCCTTCAGGTGGGACTTCTAGTGGATGGCTCGAGGCTACGACTTTACTTTTTTGTTGTTGTTTTCCCTTTCCAGTTGGGCTTTACTTTCAGTTTGGGTTGTTATACTGGCCCACTTACTTTTCCACACTTTCTATTGTACCCAGTTTATACATAGTGTTTACTTCTTCTGGTTTGCTCTATGATATTTGTTTCCTTTACAAAGTCAATGCCTTCCCTTTTTATCAGGAATTACGCCTTGGTGCTAGTCGTCGGCCCCTGGCCTATGGAAGGCAGGCTTGGGGTAGTCACAGCATGGGCCCCGAGGACGGTTCGTGACAAATTGGTATCATAGGAGTTTGGTTCTACCGCAGAACTTTGGTCTATGATCTTTCTTCTATGTGAAGCAATAGTGTTAAGAGTATTGAGTGTGGTTATCAGTCCCGGGAGTCCTGTGTTGGAGCGACGGCCGACGTATCCATACACCAGGACCCTGACTTCTGATTTCCGACTTAATGCACGAAAACATTGATTGCATGTGTGTTACAAGTTTTCCTTGTGATTACTTTGTGTCAGCTCACTAGGTATACCGTTCTGACCGTGGCGCACATGTCTCTTTTCAGGATGGCCCCACGACGGTAGCCAGCTAGGGTTCCAAGAGTTATGTGTGGCGACAGCCCACCGACCGACTAGGCCTCGGTATAGGGCCCTTTGACGGCAAAGGCACCGGAGGTACCTCTACCCGCCGATCCACCGACGCTACCATCCCCAGCCGCTGACGATGCATGTCTCCTTAGTGCACTGCACGAGTTTCAGTGTCATTTACCGCCTAGGTTCCATGGGGAGACGGACCCTCAGGCAGCCGAGGATTGGCTGTAGGCAGTTGTACGGGTTTTCATGTTAGTGAGGAAACCAGCAGACCTCATGGTGATCCTCATAGCGAGCATCCTGCACGCGGCAGTAGGCAGATGGTGGAGCTTAATGCTTCAGGTGGACGACGAGGAATCTCTCCTACGGATGGACTTTGAGAGCCTCTTTCGCTCAAAGTTCATCCCAGCCACCCTCCACGTGGTGCGTATACAGGAGCTTCTACATCTGCGGCACGGCAGCTTGACGGTCACCCAGTACTCAGCAAGATTTACCGATCTCTCGCGCTATTCAACAGACATGGTACGGGACCCATTCTTCCAGGCCCGGACCTTTGAGCAGGGATTGAGGCATGAGATCAAGGTATCACTGATCTCCCCCATCATTCCGACTCAGGAAGGGGTAATGGAGCGAGACCTTCTGATCAAGATCTTCCTTGCTGATCCTACATCAGCGGACAGACCTTCCGCTGGGTGGCACGTAGCAGAGTCTTCTGCTTCTGGTAGTAGACGGATGAATCATGGGTCCAGGCAGACCAGACCCTCTGGCAGACGACCTCAGGACACTGGCTCAGCAGTGCGGGACACACATCGCGGAGCTAGTCTTTTGAGAGGCAGACAGTGTTGTGCATGCAGCGGGCAGGGCCACATGGCTCGTGACTGCCCGACCCGCTGTACCGAGAAGCATCTGACGGTTGAGATACCACCTAGCCAGAGGACGAGGGTCGACCATGGTGGTTCGCAGGGAGTAGGCGGACGAGACAGAGGAGTTGGCCGAGCAGCAGGTGGTGGACTACGCTTTGAGGCTCTGCCCCTACCACCATCAGGAGGTCCACCCCGACCACAGGGAGCTGGTGGGAAAAGACAGGCACAGCTCCAGGCAGTGGAGGCCTATGACCACGGCGCGCCCGAGATGATTCGAGGTACTATATGTGTCTATTCCACCCTTTCTACAGTTCTTATAGACACATGAGCGAGTCATTATTCCATAGTCATTGACCTTGTTCGGAGCTCGGAGATTCCGACAGAGCCGTTGGCTCAATCCTTACGGCTAGAGACTCCTACGGGAGCAGACTCGACGATTACGCAGTTGTGCTGGCAGTGTGAGCTTACTCTAGGAGGCGAGATCTTCGGCTGGGATATTTTTGTAGTGGCGTCGAGGCCTTACGACGTCATCTTGGGTATGGATTGGTTATCTACAGTCCATGATCAGATCGACTGTATTAGGTGCAAGGTGCGATGTGTGCACACTGACGGAAGCAGTTTCACCTTCACCGGCGATAAGGGAGCCTTCACAGCACAGGATGGACTCTCGTAGAGGAGAGGATAGCCCATCACTCATCATTTGGCTAGCCTCATCCTAGGAGCAGTTGATGTGCGGAGTCCTGGATTTCCTGCAGTGGTGGATCAGTATGCGGACATTTTCCCCGACGACGTTCCAGGACTACCTCTTCACAGAGAGGTAGACTTTTATATTGACATGTACCCCGGGACAACCCCGATATCCACTCCAGCATATCGGATGGGCCCTTCTGAGTTTTGAGATTTACAGGTACAATTTGAGGACTTGCAGGGAAAGGGATTCATCCGACCCAGTGTTTCACCCTGGGCTTCTCCGATATTGTTCACCATGATGGAAGACGAGAGCTTGTGACTTTGTGTCGAATATCATCACTTGAACCAAGTGACCGTGAGGAACAAGTATCCATTACCGAGGATTGATGACCTCTTCGATCATCTCAAGGGAGCAAGGTGGTTCTCGAAGATAGACCTTAGGTCAGGCTATCACCAGCTCAGAGTTCGGGATGAGGACGTGTAGAAGACGGCCTTCAGGTGTCGGTATGGCCACTATGAGTTATTGGTTATGCCATTCGGCATACCCAATGCTCCAGCAGTGTTCATGGCCCTCATGAACAGGATCCTTCTGCCATACCTCGATCGATTTGTCATGGTTTTCATCGACAACATTTTGATATACTCGATGACTGAGGAGGAGCACGCCTACCACTTGCGGGTTATACTAGACACACTCCGAGAGAACCAGCTTTATGGCAAGCTCTCGAAGTTTCAGTTCTGGATACAAGAGGTCAACTTCTTGGGACACGTCATCTCTGAGGTGGGACTTGCGGTGGATCCTGTGAAGATCGATGCATTGCTAGCTTAGGAGCCACCCTAGAGCGTGACGGAGGTGCGGAGTTTCTTGGGACTAGATGGATACTATCGGAGATTCGTGCCAGACTTTTCCAGAGTTGCGGTACCACTCTCAGCTTTGACGAAGAAGGGTAAACCATTCGTGTTTTCAGACAGATGTCAGCAGAGCTTCCAGGAGATGAGATAGAGATTGACCAGCGTGCCTATCTTTAGGCTTCTAGAGGAGGGAGTAGGGTACGTAGTTTACTGTGGTGCATGAGGGACCGGACTTGGATGTATCCTGTTGCAGGAGCGGGCCGTGATCGCCAATGGATCACGTTAGTTGAGGCAGCATGAGCAGAACTACGCTACCCATGACCTGGAGTTAGCAGCAGTGGTCTTCACTCTGAATATGTGGAGACACTATATGATGGGCGAGCGCTTTACAGTCTATTCTGACCATCAGAGTCTCAGGTACATCTTCTCTCAGAAGGACTTGAACCTGAGACAGCGGTGATGGCTCGAGTTCCTCGAGGACTATGACTTTGAGATAGTCTATAATCCTGAGAAGGGGAACGTAGTAGCCGATGATCTCAGCAAGAGGACGGTCATTCAGCTACTTGGGGAGGCAACAGAGCATCTAGCCGCTTTGCAGATATCCTTCATGGATAGAGATGGAGCAGCATTTCATCAGTCACTCAAAGTCACTCCTCCACTACTATAGTGGGTCAGAGAGGCACAGCGTGGGGAGGCTGACTGTAAGACGCGGCGTGAAAATATATCCTCATGATAGGCACCTGATGGTTTCTCTATAGGAGGAGAGCACGACATCCTTTTCAGAGGATGTACCTTGGTACCAGTTGCTTTATGGGTGGAGGTGCTGAGAGAGTTTCACACTTCCCTTTTGGTGGTACATCCTGGAGTGGCGAAGATGTACCAGGATCTCAGACAACTGCACTGGTGGCTGGGAATTAAGAAGGTTGTGGAAGAGTTCATTTCTTGATGCCTCACCTGCCAGCAGGTGAAGGTAGAACACCAAGTACTAGTAGGCTTGGTACAACCCTTGGAGGTCCCGGAGTGGAAGTGGGACGGGATATCTATGTACTTCGTGACTGGACTTCCACGCACTTCCAGAGGTCACGACTCTATTTGGGTGATTGTCGACCAACTCACCAAGTCATCTCACTTCTTACCCATCCGAGAGCAGGGATCAGTGGAGATCTCGAGACGTCTTTACATTCAGGAGATTGTACGGCTTTATGGTGTGCCATCGTCTATCGTCTCCAATCGAGATGCTCGCTTTAGTTCCTGGCTTTGGAAGGGGTTTCAGGTGGAGTTTGGGATGCAGCTAGTCTGAGCACCACCTTTCACCCTCAGACAGATGGTCAGACGGAGAGGACCATTCAGACTCTTGAGGCATTCTCTGCGCATGTGTCCTCGACTTTGGTCGTAGCTGGGAGGACCACCTACCCTTGGTGGAATTCGCGTACAACAACATCTACCACTCCACCATCGGGATGGCACCGTACGAGGCGTTGTACGACCAACCTTGCAGATCTCCTCTGTGCTAGACAGACCCTGGGGAGTCAGCACTTGTGGGACCGGAGATGGTGCATGCCACGATAGAGAAGGTCCAGGTCATCCAGCAGCGGATGAGGACAGCTCAGAGTCGGCAGAAGTCTTATGCTGACAAGAGGCGGAGGCCACTAGAGTTCAAGGATGGCGACCACGTCTTCTTGTGGGTCTCACCTCGATGTGGATTACGGAGATTTGGACGGGGCGGTAAGTTGTCTCCATGCTTCATCGGACCATTCCAGGTCCTCAGCAGGATTGGAGAGCTGTCTTATCACCTGGCTCTACAACCTCAGTTGCACCGAGTTCACGACTTCTTCCACGCATCTCAGCTGAGGAGATATGTGCATGACCCGATGCATATCATTGACCATAGGGAGCTGGACATTGATGATGGGGTGACTTTTGCGGAGGTATCGGTGAAGATCGAGGATCGACAGGAGCGGGTCCTACGTGGATGGTCGATTCCTCTAGTGTGCATCAGATGGCAGCACAGGATCCTCCAAGAGATCACTTGGGAGCGGGAGGCTCAAATGTGTCCAAAGTACCCACATTTGTGCCCCTAGTTTTTTATGTATCTTTATGGGGGCGTAAAGCCCTGAGGTGAGAGTAATGTAAAGACCCGTAAAATTAAATGGAAATCTTTTCTTAATTTTTTTTGGGATTTTACAAGATCGCGGTTTCTGACAGCACCTGATTCCGAGGCCCGGTGTACCCGGAATTTCTATCCTAAGTTTAGCTCGGGTACGTTCAGTGAACGAACGAACGGGTTTTTCTAACTTTTGAACCGGTGCTCGGAATTGAATTCTAAGGGAACCGATGGATTCGCAGCACCGGTAATTTCTTAGTAACACCATTTCTGGAGTTGCGTTTTCATGAGAGAAGTTGATAAAAATTGTGGAAGTTAAAATAAAAATTTAACTACAATTTTTATATTCTATGTTATTAAAACCTTTGGGTGGAAGTTGGGGGAAACCACCCAACTTCCCATGGGAGTTCATGAGGGTGGTGGGGCCCACAAGAACCCCACCACTTCATATTCTCTACCTCCCTCAACTCATCATTAATTTGATAACATCAGTTATTTAATTAAGTGAGTTTATTTTGAATGTTTGAAATTAAAATGCTTAAGTTATGATAATAAAATAAGTGAAGGAATTATTTTATTATGGTTGGGTTTTGTTGTGTTTAGACTTTGGGAGAAAAAGAGAGGTCTTGGGGATTCTTTGTTCTTCGACGAAGAACGCGATGAACGCACTGCCGACGACGAAGAACGCCGACCTCCGACGGTGGACGACAGCGAGAGATGCCTTCCTAGGAGATCAACTAACGCCAACGACGTTCCTTTCGTGACGCTTTCTTACTCGTCATTTCTATTCTTCCACGACGGTTAATTCCGCGACTAACTCTCATTCGACGACAACGTTGAGGTAGGGGTTTTATGCATTTCTATTTCGTGATTACTTCCGTTGTTTTCTTCCTTCCAAATTGAACCGCCTGTCATCACAATAACGGGAGGAGGTCGGACCGCAGGAACACGACTGACACTCCTCCCTTTTCATGGGTTGTTTGATATTGATGCGGCACGAGCAAGGCAACGTGGTGCCGAAGCACCACACAAGATTTGATAAAGGAAGGGTGGAGAATCGCGGCGCCATTGGAAACAAACTAATCTGTGGCGCCGTCGTGTCGCGCCGTAGAAGAAGAACCAAAGATGCGGCGCCGTCGCACCGCGCCAGAGGACCAAAAAAGCACCGGGCCGGAGTGGGGATGTGGTAGAGGGGCGCAGCGCTGTCGCATGGTGCAGGACGAACCAAGGCCGCAGCCGGTTCTGGGCCGTGACAAAGTAGGGGAACCGGTGGCCGGTACCAGGCCAACAGCGTCGGAGTAGGGGGACCGGACTTGCCGGTCCTGTGGCGGCAACAGCCGGCCGGCCGGGGCGGGCCGACCGGACAGGGGAAAAGCTGGGGGTTACAATCCCCCTGCTGGCCAGCTGAGCGGCCCCATAATGGGACCACAGGTACAAAACGGGGGGCAGGTGCCCCCCCCCCCCCACATTCGCTCGGCCAAACGGCCGAGCCACCTGCGGGCGCCAGCGCGCAAGGCTGGCTGCCCAGGCCGGACCGCCAGGCCGCGCCGCGCCGCGCCAGCTGGGCCGGGCTATACCCAAGCGAGCTGGACCCAGACCCGGGTGGGGTCGACTCGGTTCGAACCGACCCTGGGGGTATCGGGCCGAGTCGGACTGGGCTCGAACCCCCTAATGCCGAACCTTTTCAGTCTATTTCCCATAACTTGGGCTGCGGACCTCCGATCGATGCACCGTCAGCTGCGATGCGATCCTTGGATCGAGACTGTCATTTCGGTATATTGCACTCAAGGTTTCGGAGTACTTTGGGTTCATCCGGTTTTGTTCGTACACGAAACCAATCGGGCCCTCAAAGCGGAAACGCTTATAACTTGAGCTTCGGATGTCCGATTGACATGCCGTCAACTTTGTTGGATTACTCTAAGTGAGATGGACCATTTCCCTAACTCCGCTCATGGTTTGGATGCAGTTGGAGTACGGTCGGGTTGGTTTGGTTGGTTTTGTCTTAAAAACCAACCGGGCACCTGGGACGAAAAATCCAATAACTCTCAGACCGGGCATCCGATTGATGTGTCATCTGTGACGTTGAGTTCCTGTTGACGATACAGAACATTTGGATACATCAACTTCAGACTATGTTTCAGTTGATGTATCATCCCCTCGGCTTGTGGAGAAGACCCTCCCGAACAAGCTTGCTGTGTGAGGGAACCCTTGAGCTGGCTGCGACTACGACGACGACAACTGTACAGAAATCCTCCGTGGATTCGATGACGATGACTACAGCACTCAGGGATCCTACGTGGATTAGCGCTACCGATCCTTTGTAGGTCTAATCCTGTGTGGGTCAGTGCTCAGTGGTCCTGTGTGGGCCAGCGCCTATAGATCCTATGTGGGTATGATCCTGTGTGGGTCATTGTAGGGGGTTAGTTACCTATCGATCCTTTGTGGGTCATTGCAGGAGTTAGTTACCTATCGATCCTTTGTGGTTCATTGCGGGGGTTAGTACCTATCGATCCTTCATGAGTCTGATGTCTTAGATGAATCAGTGGCTACATATGATCATCTCTATCATCATACGAAGAAGTATACATGTGTGAGCTGAACCTTGTTTTTCTTTCCTATGTTGATTGTGTTGTGCTATACTGTGTGGATTACATTTTTCTTTCCTATGTGGATTGTGTTGTGGTATCCTGTGTCGATTACGTTTTTCATTCCTGTGTGGACTGGGTTGTGATTTCCTGTGTGGACTGGGTTGTACTTGAGCTCAGAAGTTGGAGCCGAACGAGAATTGGTGACATAGGTATATATATGGGCATATACCTAAGTAGTGTCGGATCTTACTTTGTGATTGTATCTTTCCTTTGTGGATTATACTTTGTTGATTCTGGGAGACCTTCGGGGGTCTTGGGGTCCCTACTGAGTAGCTTATTCTCACCCCTGCACGGGCTATGCCCACACTACATTGTGTTGGTTGCAGACGACGGACATCGCTGATCGTGGTTGAGGCTTGCGGAGCAGGACAGTACCTAGAGGTGGACCACTGGGTGGGACGTACTCGGAGCGGACGACTGGACCTGAGGAGCTGTGGAGGCTATGTGTACCCACCCTTCAGGTGGGACTTACAGTGGACGGTTCGAGGCTACAGCTTTACTTTTCAGTTGTTGTTTTCCTTTTCCAGTTGAACTTTACTTTCAGTTTGGTTTTGTATACTGGCCCACTTACTTTTCCGCACTTTCTATTGTACCCAGTTTATACTTAGTGTTTTCTTCGTCTTTCTTGGTATGTGGTGTTTGTTTACTTTACAAAGGAAATTCCTTCCCTTTTTATCGGGAATTACGTCTTGGTGCAAGTCACCAGCCCCTGGCCAATGGAAGGCGGGCTTGGGGTAGTCACAGCAGGGTCCCCAAGGACGGGTCGTGATATAATAAAATTATGAAATGAGATAATATAGTACCATTTCCCAATGAGATTTAGTTTAATTTGTAATTAGGTATATAATATGCTAACTAAGATGTTTTATAATATTCAATAATGAAATATATATAAGTTGGTCTTTGATAACTGTATTCTTGTCTCCAAAAATCCATTTTAACTACCAATAAGCACAAAAAATGTTCTAATTAATGTACCAAATCCAAAAATTCAATCTCACTTGATTCTCACTCTAAAAAAATTAAATTAAAATTAAACCACCACCAATAACACATGTTACTACAACATATAATTCTCCATATTACTAATTTCAACAAGTACTATGTTCATATTAATAATAATGAAACACACCGTAGAAAATGATTTTTCACTATAAAAATATATGAGAGAAACTATATTAATATATTCTCCCTATTGATGAAAAAAAAGATAAGTCTTGAAGTATGTAAACAATATATTGTGGATAATAAAAAACCTAATGGAAATTAGACCAATGTTTTGAGATTAAATAATACATTACAAGGGATACAACATGCATATGATGTTTTATTTATCTAATCATTTACAATAATATTTAAGAATGGAGGGACCTATAGAGCTATTATAAGTGAATACATGTAACACTATTCGTGATAAAAGTATCTATTTGTTATAATATAAAAAGATGTATAAAACATAGAACATTATGAATTATTTATAATCATGAACATGCCACAAACATTAATATAATCAATAATTACCTAGGTCATGGTACTAAAATTATGACATTGTGAATCATGAGATGTGACTTAGATTCTAATATTAATATGGAATGTGACATTATTATATTTCTATACATATAATAATGACTGATATAATTTCATTTCATGTGAAACAATTGTGGTATTGGTGATATCGCAAAAAAGATATATTTTACATTATAATACATTGTTATGAGTTCAACATGTTTGGTATTTTACATCATAGATTATCTGAGGTTCCCAACAGCATTCATGTCACATGTAATGAAGATGTTAGACTAATTTATAAGAAAATAGATTGAAATATTAAATCTAAAAATATTAGTAATCTTTAAATTATATTATATAAAATAAATGAATGACTAATGATAAAAAATACCAAAAATGTGGCTTGGATGTTGTGTCAAAATTAGTGTTTTGATCATTTTTAAAAGATAGGAATCATCCTGGTTGTGATGGGCAACATGATCTTTTATCCTATACGGATTCAATTTATTAAAATATGAAAAAATTTAACATTGAATGATGATGGATGATACATAAAGGGGGATCCAAATATTCTTTATTAAATTAATCTATTGTAATGAAAATTTAATTGAAGACCTATGACATGGGATATAGAAATACAAAGAAATAGAGTGGTATAATAATGAAAAAGGATACCAAGGAAGATCATAGAGGAACTTGAATCTGTAAGGGTGGCCTATTTATTTAGGTTATACACCTCTTTTCATATATTTATGTGTTTGAGTGTTTGTTTACTTTATAGTATTTTGTTAATAATAATAGTAATTTTTTAAAAGAAATCAAAATGATAAAAACACATTTTAATATCTTTGTTTTGGCATTGAGTAGTAGTTAAAACCATCAAGAATTTCTACATCAATGATTCTTTCCTGATTCTTTTTAAAAAGTGTTGAAAATAAGTGATGTATATTTTTTAATGTTTAGATATTGTTTTCTATTGTAATTTATTTAAATTACTTTTAATTTTAAAATTATTTATCATTAGTTTTTATTTCTTATAAGAATCCTTTTTAAACATTTATGTTATGCAAGACCGGTCTAGATCCACTAGGCCCGACTCAAACCTACTGCTAGGCCAATCATCACACAAAACTCAGCCTGACCTAGGCCCACCCTAATCCAGGACCACAACACAAAATAATATTATGATCATTTATATGTAGGGTGAGATTTGAAAACATTACCACTTTTATATTCTAAAAAAGTAATATTTTATCACCATACCTTTTGGATATGCAATAAATACTTTATCACTCAACCAATCACTTCAAGTGGGGACTCAATATGATTTAGTGTATATATAAAAATATAAATATGTGAAACACACAAACACAAATATATATATATCTAGATATATTTATTCATAATTTATAAATACGTACATAGAAAAGTATAATTGAATAAAAAATTATAAAAAATAATGTTATATATTTATATATGTAAATATATACAAATATATATATATATTAAATATATATATATATATATGTATATATATATAAAAATTTATACATAAACAGATATAAGTATATTTAAAAATAAATATCAAAATAATATATATAAATATATATAAATTTATATAAATATACATAAGTAGATATAATTATCTATAAATATATATAAATATAAATAAAATTACATATACCCTTATATATATAATTAAATATAATTATAATTAAGTTTTTAGATGGTGTATTACCTTAATGATAAGGTATCCCTATAATACTACATTAATCTCGTATTCAAATCCATGTTGAGAAAAAAAAATATACTATAAGAGTACTATATTGGGGCATTATTACATGAATTATATTTATCTGAATTGATATTTGGTCCATGTGTTTTGCCTTCATGCCATTATTTCCTTTTAGGTGACTAGGTCCCCATGACTCCATTCTAGGGCTTTCAAGCTATCTAGAAAATCTCCTACTAGCGGTTATAATGTTTTCATGGCGATCAATAGTTATGTAAGTGGTAGGATGATCATTTGTGTTGTTAGTCCCTGAAAACAATGAAATGCTTTCACAATGGGCCAAGATTCCCAATGAGCTGCAAAATATTGAAGGATGTAGCAATGAATGTTCAGATAAGCAGACCAGTCAACTATTGGATAGAATAAGGTGATATAAGAGGTGAGGTCATGGTTCCTCTTGGGATTTTTGGCCATGTATTATGGGGTATTTTGGTCATGTATTATTGTTCTATCAGGCCATGTTATATGAATCCTTTTATTTATATATTGTGGTTTTTTGATCCATGTAATAGTTCCCACTAATCATAGTTTTAAAAAATATTGTGAAGAAAATAAAATATATATAGAGCCTAATGGTGTGTAAATATAAAAAAAATATAAGTATATTTACAGTGACATATATATATACACACCAGTATAATATTCATATATATATACCCATATAATATATATAAATTTTTAAAAATATACATAATATACATAAATATATATATAACTATAAATTAGTTTACAAAAATATAAATAAATACACTCACAAATATTATTTAATGTTATTATATAAAAATTTAAATATATATATATATAGACACACATAAAAATACACATAAATATATATACATACATATTAATTTCTATATATACACCCACATAAAATATATAAACATATATTAATAGAAAATATACATAAATGTATACAAGGATACATAAATATAGATATATATCTATATCTATAAATATAAATAAACATACATAGATATATATAAATACATACATTTATATTTTTATTCAAAAGCATAAATAAATACAAAAAAAATATAGAAATAAATACACATAAACTAATATATATATATATATATATATATATATTCACACATATAAATATCAATAAATATTCATGAATAAATAATTATTAATCATAAAATTCGTACCATAATTAATATCCATGACCACAAGGCAATCCTTGTCAAACAAGACAGATGAGAAAAATAAATAATAAAGTAGAAAGATCACTAAAATCTTAAATGAAGTACAATTTCAACAAAAAGATCTAAAATTAGGACACCCTAACGTAAAACACAGTTATGGTGGAATTATGGGCCTCTTTTTTACTATGGAAAATGGGTTAAGTCATGTTTCTTTTATTAATTATTTCACATATCATTGAAATATTTCATTTAATTGGATGAACAGACTAAAAATCACATGTATAATATGTTATGTCTATTTGAAGTTGGATTATTATTTTCAACATCATTTCATACATTAATAAAATTATTATTAATAAAATATACCGATAATTTTATCAAATTTAATCATATTTCATTTTATAGGAATTGATTTAAAAGTCTACAGAGTTTAAATGGTTACATACAAAAAAATTTATGTCCATTTGATGATGGAGTTCGATAATCGTCTTATCTTAGATCATTTTTTATGTGAGGAAGTTTCAACATTGACTCTAATATATATATATGGGTGTGTGTGTGTGTGTGTGTTTGTGTGTTTATATAAACATATATAAATACAAAAATAATTTATTATAATTAATTGAAAACTAATTATTAAGATTCAATAAATAGTTAAATATTTATAAATTTTTTAAAACCTGGCCCAGATACGCTCTCAAATTGCTACTTGAAAAAAAATCCACATACACTAAGGGTCTTTCTGATCACCACTGGTTGAAGACTACATCTCTATAATCAAACAATAACTATATGGAATGATTTCACCCAATCCTAAAGCAATAAAGTGACATATATAAATATATATGTAGATAACAGTGTGAAAATATTAAAAAGAATGCAAATTCCATAACTGAATGAAGAAAAAAATAATGATACAAATCAAAAACAGTCAAAACATCCCAATGTACAAGTTCAACATCAACATACTACTAAAATATGATAATAACTAGTCCATATGATTGCGTGGGAAAACTCCAACTGTCTCACCACTAGCTACACAGACACAACTGACATAAAACCTTACCACCTCATTGTGGTTTCTTAACTTTCCCTACATATAAAGAAATACAATGCTCAATGAACCGCGGAAAGAGCGAACAAGATTTGAGATAATAGGATCAGTAGTATCCCACCCAGGCATTCAATAAGAATTCCCTATAAAATAATCTTAACATGGTCAATAATAATTAAAATAGTGCATGGTAAAAAAATAAAATAGTTTTTATATCAAAATCATGGGAAAAAATTAATTTTTCCATTTTCCACATTTCCAAAATAATGCATGTAAAATAATATCAAATAATTACATATATATGAAGCAGTAAATTAGAACACATAAAATAATGTATCTCACATCATATCATATCCAATATAGACGAAGTATATGTAATATAAAAGCACATATCACTAAATGTTAGGATAGTAGACCACTCATTCTAAAATAAATGACTAGTACACAATCATGTCCACAGAACACCTCTCTAAAAAGTAAACAAACACCACATTAGTGAAACCCTTAAAAATTTCAACATAAAAGTCCAATAATAATGAGCCTGGTGAATAAAGTATCAAACTATGAGTGAACCCCCCCCCCCCCCTCCCCCGACCATATATGGAAAGTGGACCAAAGATACACATTTTTTCTAAGTACCCAAGGCTTACAATGTGCAATATTTTCCAAACCATTTCATTAAAACCATTAATTGAAAACCGTTTAATAAATAAATTCCTCAATGATTTGAAAATTAATTTTCTTTAACAAAAAATGGGAAACCATTATTTTTCTAAAACCAATTTACACACAAAAAAATCAATCAATCAATTAGGTCATTTGATTTATAAAATATTATATCAATAACCATGCAATATAGTTCATCCAACATTGGCTAGATATAGAACCACTGGCCATAAGTATAGGGTGCACATGCCTGAAACTGGTTCCACCTACAAATAAGATCCTAAAATAATGATAGAGGATGTAGAATTAATCCTCATATCTCATAAGTAATTGAAAAATAGAAATGGGATTGGGGAAGAGGACGTACCCAAATACACCTTGAAGAAACTCTCACACCGCACCATAACCAACAAAAGGGTTAAAATCTAAAGGAATACCGTGAAACAGATCTTGAAATGATCAATAATTTTATCATCACACATTAACAGGTCTAATAAATAAACATAACGGTGCTACTGTGATCAATGAAAATGGAATACCCAAAAGATTACTCATCTAGATAAATTCACCACAAACTCAATGATGATAACTTTCTAAACAAAATGATCCGGAAGGAGTAGGGTCCCTAAAATATCTTGGGGGTGATCCTAGGTCAAGGGGTAGAATCATGTAGAAAAATGCAAAACATGTGATCCGTGTATCTCCCAAAAATCACAACCTATAAGGAATACATGGAAAATAATCCCTTTTCATATAGTGTAATTTGAAAACCCCAAATATTCCGAAAACACCATTTCCTCAGTTTAAAGATCTTGATTTTAAAATTAAACATCGTTTAATATATAGTCATGACATATATTCTTTTCACATTGTACATGTTCATATAATCTTCTCGACATCCAATACACAACTTTTAAATAGTCTACATGACATATGTACTTCTTAAGACAAGTACAAGGTTCCTTCTCTAAAATACACACACATAATCTTCTTGGTGGCCAAAACATTACATGGTTTATATTTCATATATAGATATTGAGAAGTCCAATTCTGCCTAAAAAACTCAAACAAAAAATAGTGTCTTTAAAACTCAATAAGAACCTGAAAAACCTTTTTTACACATTTATATATGGGAACCATTAATTAAAACAAATATACATACCTAAATATTAGGTCATTTTCTAACAAAAAATATTTTAATCCTGTGTATTCCTAAGACACATAAAATTAAATTGGAGTTTAAAATTAGATATAGGAAATACCATAATGTGGTAATTAGGATGTTACAAACACCCTACTGTAGAACATTCTATATAAGAGAGGTCGTGTTGAAGAATGATGTCTAGAAAATAGGTGAGTCTAATTATCTATCATAAAATAATCATGATCATAATCCTCGTTATATTATGATCTCATTCATAATAACACTCTAACCAACAAAATATGCTTCCAACCCAAGACATTCACTTCAAAGTCAATAATCTCCACTATTTTTTTCTAAAATAATAATTCTGTCTTTAACTTAATATCTTCCCAAAGAAGAACATGAGAAGGATCATGATGGCATTTCTTGAGCTGTGATATATGGGAAAATCATGAATTCCTATCAAAATACACAATAATACTAACAAATAAATAACTTTACCAAGATACTCAATGACCCAAATGGTCAAAATATCTTGGATCTAACATAACCAAATTTCATGGATGACAGTGATGTAACCGAGGAGAAAATTTCAGAAAAACTTGATCATCTAAATAAAACTCTAAAGTATTAATATAATGATCTATGTATGATTAATGTTGATAATTATCTATAATTAGTACATATATCTTGAATTTTCACTAATGTATCCTAAACAACAATTGGTCCCAATAAAGAGGCATCACCCACTACCCCCCCAACAAAGAGGTGAACCACAAAGGTTACCCTAAAAAGCCCTAAAATGAACCATTATTATGGATAATTGATAACTATTCTTATAATAAAACTCAAAAAATACTAATTTTTTATCCCATGATCCACGAAATTTCAACACACATCCACAAATCACATCCTCTAGGATCTGAATATCATGCTCTTTTTTCAATCATTCTATTGATATATATTGTACTCGTCCTTACATGAATCCTCATCACCACATTAAGGCTACTTTAGAACATCAATATAAACCTAGAATACCTATCTGAAACAATGGTAGAAGGAACCCCATGTAACCTCACAATCACCTTCATATACAACTTACCCGGACCTTCAAGATTTATGGTGTCCCTAATTGGAATAATGTGTGATGAATTTTTAACCAATCAATCACAACCTAGATAGAATTTCACCAATGGAGAGTCTCAAAATGTCCATGGACACATATTCCCAATTCCAAAATAGAACTGGATGTGGATGAAGAAAACCATAAGGTTTTAGATGCTCTATCTTTATCTATTAGTAGGTGTAACAATATGACACATAATATGTAATGTCATACTTCATATTGCACCACCAAAATAACTAAACCATTTGTAATACAACTTCATAGTGATTTAATGAATGAACCAAAAATAAATATGAAAATAAAACCGAACTAAGATCCTCAAAGATTCTAGAATGAAAAAATGATCAATAAAATAGAGAATAACATCTCAAGAGAGATACCAATAAGAAATGGTCGCCCCAGTAAATAGGGTTTCTAAAATTCCTATGAACTCATGATATTGAAATTAAAAATTTAGAATAGACTGAAAGAGAGATAATGTTTACTGAACAATAAAAAACCCATATATGAAACAACCAAAACCATCTAGGTTAAACTGAGTATAGATCTCTACAGGGTTCTATACCTCATCTGATTCCAAAATAGCATGTGATAGGACTTTGTTGCTGAAAGAAACTACAATGATATTTTCTTCCCTAGGTTGTAGGTGATATCAGGATTAAATGTATAATGGTATTCCACTAACCACCTCTATCAGAGATTGAATTATTTCTATGAAATCATATATCCTTGAATATTATGGTCAGAAAAGACAATGAACCTCACTCTAAAACGTTATTATAGCCACACTTAAGAGAATGTACAACCATGAAAAACTCTAATTCATGATTTGGGTAATTCTTCTCACGACTCAAAAGGTTAAGAGAGTCATAGGACACTAATAGATTATCCTAGAAAATCATACATTCCAAAATAGCACCAAAAACATGACATAAAACCACATACCCCTTACCAAGTTTAGGTAAGATCAAAATAAGATCTGTATCGGAATTCATTTCTACTAGTTGAAAGAAGACTAACACTTTGAATCCCTTATCAATTTGACAACTTTCATGGTAAGGGAATGATATAGTTATGTCATCATTGAGATATCCTTGAGTAATAATTGATTATATCCAACAAGTCTAAGGAAGATCTAAATATCAAATACATTACACATATCTTCCTAGGAAAAACATCCTCTAAATTATCAAGATAAACTAACAAAATAATAAATAAATCATTTTCTCCAACAATATCAATATATAAAACAACTTTTCCCACTTTAATAGTTCAAAGAAATAATCCACATGAAGAAAATGATACTTGTTCTTACCCATTACACAATAAAACATACAATAATTCTTTCACAATAGGAATGATCCATCTACCTTCATGGAAAATATAATAATGGCTTCCCAAGGATGAACACTAAAGTGAACAAAATCTATCACCATCAGGTGATGAAACAACTTATTGACCTTTTTCAGCTCCACTAGTTCCATATGATAAGGGGGTATCAAAATTAGATGTTCACCTAACACCTGATCAAATCTAAACCCTATCTCCATCTCAAGAGGAACCTAAGAGAAATAATTTAGGAAATGTTTGGGAAAATCATGAAAAAAATGGAATATAAACCACCAAGAAACCATAACCCGGATCGACTACTACAATAGAAAAGAAACATTTGAGCTATAAGGGAGGAGTTCATTCATGACCAATCCTTATATTACACTCTCTTTGAGTATCCCATGAGATCTCGTTGGCTAAAAGAAACAGGACATGACAATGATAATAATCAACCTCATCTTGATGAGTGATAAGAAAATCCATCATAATAATGACATCAAATAGATCTTGATTGAGAAATTGGAAATCCATGACTAAATACAAATAATCTATCGATAGAAAACAAATTGGAATCCCAAATAACTACTATTAACACTTCTTAAGAGGTGTATCTAAATCTATACACAAGGAAATGATATCCATTGGAAGGTTAATCATATCATACAAATGGATAAGTATAAATGACTGGGAAGAACTGTTATCAAATAAAGTAATCGCTACTAAAGATTCAATAAATATGGTACCACTCACTATCATTGGACCCACATCTACCTCCTTTGGAAACTTATCTACTTTATGAAGGTTATTCACTCTTTATATATATGGTTGAATCCCTATATTCATTGAAGAATACAAATAAGTTGGAGTACCCTTTGGAGATGATGATCCATGACCATATTGAGGCATAGAAATCTGTCAATAGAAATAATGAAAATGACCATAATGTCCACAATAGTTACACATACTCACAGTTATAAGACAATAATGATGATTGTGTCCAACCATTACACACATAATACATGTTTTGGGTACATAGCTAGTGACAATTGAAGGTGTAGGGGAGACCTACCACTAAGAACCACCTTCACCACCCCCATGATGATCATTACACTTCATATTCCTCCCTTTGACACCATTAAAGCTTCCTCTATGTGGAAGAGAAGGGGAAGAATAATCATCCTAGCCTACCATATTCATCTCTACAGTCATTTCCATATCTACCATATCTGTATAGGTCAAATAAGTTATCATAAGTACATGCGATCATATATCTGGTCATTAAACCTACATGTACTTCTGATCATTCATCTAGACACTATTAGCTGCATTTGAAGAAAAATAAATCAGCTTAGAAAACCAATTGGAATAAACTAACACCGAATCCTCTCTTCTCTATAAATATAGGAACATTAGATAATTCTTTATTATTATCCCCCACATTAAAATTGTTGGGAGAATTGTTTTATGAATCCCTTCCAGTCCATACCTACATAACTATTGTCCTATACAATGGAATACCACCATCATTTTATGGGACACTCATGCATTAATGATGAACATCGTGGCTTGATACTATCAGGTGTATCTAGAAATTCATAGATCTGATCAATTATGTATGTCTAATCCTCCTGGCCTTGCGGTTCGTTCATACCATTAAAGGATGGAAGCTTTCTGCATAAGATATCTTATGATCAATACATTTTCCCCCTAACTATTGGTTGTAACACAATAACTAAGTTCAATACATATAGTTTATTATGGTTGACATCATGAACTTCCCGCATGATTACCATGACAATATTCTAACCTATATGCATATTCCCTTGAGTAGAATATGTTTGACCATATGAAGAAACCATGAAGACATCTCAATGGTGTACCGCTTCACACCAAATAAAATAAATGGACAAACAATAGAATAGTCTTAGTTCAAAAAATAAAACCATAATTAAAAATAGATATTAAAGATCAATAACACAAAATAGTAGATATAAATACAAACATACCATGGTAACTTAAGGATCATCTTGATAATGGATGACTAGAAACTACCTACAACCTACCACTTATGTCCCAACAATCCTATATCAAATATACCAAATGTCCTGAGATAAGAAATCATAATGATAGACCATATATGATACCAAAATGTGGTGAATGCGATCGAGATTCACTCTCAAATTGGTAACTAACTCAAATTCCCATATACCCAAATGGTGTTTCCAATCCCTATGGGCCAGTGACTAACACCTTGGCATCAAACAACAGAAATATGGAATGATTTACCCCAATAGTAAAGAAAAATTGGAATATATATATATATAATTGAGTGAATCATAAGAAGATTTAATATATTACATAAATAAAATAAGACAACATAAATGATAAAACTCAAAATTATTTCATAATAACCCAAAGGGCATGTCCAACATCAAAGGGTTTCTAAAATAGAATACAGACTACTCTCTATGATAACATATGGATACTCCAACCATATCACCACTATCAACATATACATTTCTAACATAAAACCCCACCATCCCACTATGGCAGCTTGCCTTTATCTACATAGAATAAAAATCCAAAGTCTATGCACAACTGAAGGGGTGCACATGTTGTGATCTATCATGATTAGTTAGATCCCACCCAATAGTTCCATAACAAGTCTCTATATAATAATATAATCACGATCAACTTTAAATAATACAATTAATGATTTATAGTTAATCATTTTTTATATCAAATTTATGGAAAAACATTTATTTTCCCAATTGTACATATTTCCAAATTAATGAAATTAAATCAATTTTAAATAATTTCATACACATATAGTAGTAAAATAGGTTCAAAGAAAATCTTGTATCACATATCATATCAAATCCAATATAATCCATGAACAAATAACATCACTCTAAGGATCACTATTGGCCATGCTAACAGACTACTCATTCCAAATTCTATGATTAGTTCTCACTTCAGTCCTTAGAACACAGACCTAAAGAGAAAGGAAACACCCCATGTGTTAATATCCCCCAAAAGGATAATATCAATTCCCTATAACAATTATAATAGGGAACAAAGTAACACGTAATGAGTGAAACTTGTGAAAATACATTGATAATGGACATACAATACACATTCCACCAAATTAATAAATGGTTACCATGTGTGCTATTTCCAAAACATTTTATTAAAAAATTATTTGAAAACAATTTCATAAGTACATATATCAATGAATTGAAAATAGATTTTATTTTACTAAAATTATGGTAAACCCATATTTTCTCAAAAACCAATTTCCACACCCAAAAAAATCAGTCAACCAGTCATTTAGTTTAAATTATTAAACAATTTAACAAAACTAATGTAATACAGTTCATCCAACTGAGGGTAGACATTGATCTATCTACATTAATCTAGGTCCTCAAACTCCCAAAATGGGATCTACCAATAGGTAAAACACAATCAAAATGGTGGATGTCTGAGAAATAATCATCATATCTCATAATCAATTCAACAAGAGAAACTGGGTCAATGAAGAGGATAGATCCCAAAATACCTAAAGGAAAATCACACGCTACACCCCAACCAACACAAGTGTTAGCCTTTGGAGGAAGAACATTCAATTAATCTAGAAATGATATTGAATATTATCATCACATATAAAAAGATACTATAAAGAAACATAATGGTGCTACCATGATCAATGCAAATAATATAGAAAAAGGATTACTCACACAGAGAAACCCTTTACAACAGTAAGGATGATTAATCATTGAACGAAACAATCTAGAAGGATCGGAGTTCCCCAAAATCACATATGAGACCTCCTAGGTTGAGTGGGATGAAGATTGCGTGTGAAGAAAAAACATATCAGAATGCAACACCCTTACAAATGAAGTTGTGTGTATTACTTGACATGTAATCCCATTTCACAAAATGTACTCAACGAAACCCAAATATGTAGAAAAAAAAATGTTTCCTTAGGTAAAAGACCATGATTTTACTACTACATGGTGTGTAATATATATTCATCATGTGTAATTTTCATGAATTGTATTGGTTCACTGCATATTCTTGGAACCTAATACACGGCATGTAAATAGTTTACATGATGTATACACATCTCATGGTGTGTAATAGGTTTATGATCTGAATTGAACTCGTAACATTTTCTTGGAGACTAATACAAGGTATTTAAACACTTTACATGACATGTATTTCTTCCAGATATAGAAAAATACCCATTTATCCAAAAAAATAAAACTAAAATCGATATTTTATAAACTCAAAGAGAACCCTTCAACAATTTTAACATATTTATTCTTAGACTTTGTAAATTCAAAAAAACATACATCCCTAAATGTTTGATCATGTTACCCAAAAAGAATTTCTATCCTTGAGAGTCCAACGATACACCCATATAAAGTAGAATATGAACAGAGATGTGAGAAAAACATTAATGTTGGAAGTTTTATGTTAAATAAATTATAAATAATAATTAATAAATAATTAATAATTAATTAAATTTTCAAATAATTTTTAAACAAAAATTATATGTAATTAATATATATTATAAAATAATTAATTAAATTAATAAATAATAAATGATTAGGGAATAAAAATAATAAATAATAATTATTCAATTTAAAATTATGAAAGAATAATAAATAATAAATAATAAATAATTATTTATAGGTAGTTACAATTATAATTAATTAACTGTTCTTATTAGTTATGAATAATTATGCAACAATTTTTAGAAAATATATTCTAAAATAATATAAATAATAATAATTCTATTTTTTTAGACTTAGTGACTATTTTCTAAAACCAAAGTTAAAAAAATATGAAATAAAATATTTTCTGAGGAATATCAAAACAACCACATTAAAGAAACCACTAAATACTCTTTTTCTTATAGTGAGTCAACCTCATCTCATACATGTACTAATGAGGAACATTTATAGTGACTTGGGTATGTAGTGGTGTGTTTCCTACTAGTTGGAATATATATTAATCTTAAGAGGAACCATGTAAACTTAATAATGCATGTCCAATTTTCACCCATAAATTTGTAATGGTATTTTTTTCTACTATAATGTATGTTAATAGTTGGATCAAATCCTTGGTGGTGATACTATTTTTTTAAATCAATTATTTAATTTTATCTCTAAATTTATGGGGGATTTGATTATTTATAGGGAAAACATGAATTTACTCACATATAAATATTAATTAAATGAATATTTATAGATTAGGATGAGTCTAATACTTGAGTTTTAAGATTATGATATCATTAAGGTTTGAGAAATATTTCAATATATTAATATCCACCTCATTAGTTAATTTTAATTGGGGTTCCCAAATGTTTAAACATTACTATAAACCTTAACCTATGAACTAATTTTAGTCAGGTATTATTTGAGGATGATTCAACAATCCATGAAAACATAGTTATTTGAGGTTCCAATAATACAAGTAATCCCAAGAATAAACAATAAGTTTAAATAAACCATGATATATATAGTTTAATATATACAATGTTAATTAAATGAAACATTAAAAATAATATTTTTCAATCCACTTAAAATAAAAAAAAATATGACAAACTCTAATTGGAGGATTACTTATCCATTAATTTTTTTCATTAATATATGTCTATTTACTTGGGATGATTAATTAAAGTAAAAAAATAACAATAAAACCAATGTTTGACACAAAAAACTCACACACACATATTATTAAAATAATTAAAAATTATTTAAAGAATTGTTTCTAAAAAAATCATTAGCATATATATAACATTACAACACTTGCAGATTTGTAAAAATCAATGTGGAAAAATTGGGAAACTAATAATTGATGAGTGGAATATCTAGTTGAGAATAGAAGTTTATAATGTCTTCCCATCCCTTAAATAATATTTTGTTTCTTATATATAATCACCTTAAACATTTTAAAGGTTAAAATATTGAATGAATAAGTGGTCATTTATTTGTAACCAAGGGGTTAGTTGGTTTCCCTATAAATATATCTAAATAGTTTTCTAGAAAATATCAACTTCAATGATGTAGTATAATTAAAATAGTTATTATAAGAAGTTATAGATATTTATTTATATAGTTTACCATCCAATTTTTATAGTCATTTGACATTTGGAGCAAATGAAATGGTTGTTTAGAAAAAATATTCTGCTATAATGGATTATTCAAAAAATATTCATAGCCTAAATGTGAAAGATTTCATGGTAGTATAAATGGATATAAATAAAATGAAAATATTCTATAAATCAGTTCTCATAATTATTTAACTTCACCTAGAAAATTCAATCTCACTTAGGTATGTATATTTGTAAAAAAAAATCTACACAAATGGCATTTCCTTAAATCCTACATAGAATTATAGTATTAACTTTTTGTATTATGTTGAGACACTTGACGGTTTTATTTGGATATTAATTTTTTAATCCAATTTTTAGGGAATTTTTCTTGGAAATAAATAGATGTTTCATAAAAATTTTACATCTTAATTTAGTTTAGAATTTAAATAAGATTTATAATTCCAAATTTTTTTAGATTCATGGGGCCTTATTATGTGATCTAAAAAGCCCTTAAAATGGAAAATCTTTAAATGGGTCTAAATGATTTCATTCTAAGAATATTCATCAAGAATAACCTAAGAATAAAATTTCTAGAATGATATTCAAATTTCAAACTAAAAAAATATATCCATTTCTATTACCAAATATTATACCTAATTATGAGTTTTTTACGAATCATTTGATCTAAACATTTCTCATGATTAATTATCATAACTCATATAATATAATTATTTTTCAAATACATTATGTGGTAAATGTTTCATAGATATATTCTATAAGTTGGTCGGAAATAATGATTTATATTTATATATATCCTCTATCAATATGAATTATACGTGAAGATATCCAATACATTTCCAAAATCACATAAAATTCATCCATAGTAAAGATAATAGGATTTTCCAAATTCATAGTCCCATTATCCATAAAAGAGATTCATATAACTTGGATTATATAATGATTCATCTAGTTGTTTTTATTTATAATTCAGAAAATAATTTTTAATGAAACTTACATGACATAAGCAATATGGAAATCTGTAGTGACAAACTCTTTTCACTACTTAATCATCACTATCATCTTCAGTAATAGATTTTTATAGGGTTTTCATTGTTCGTGAAGTATTATATAATGTTCTTGTCGATTATCATCTTAATCCCTTTGATTAGTGCAATGGATTTCATAGTTCCATAATTCTTCAGATCTTAAACATATAAATTATAGTGGACCCTTAGTATGAAATTTATACCCCCCCCATCGTGTCAGCTAAACTCTTCCTTTTAACTTCAAATTTTGTTTCTTAATTCATGCATTTACAACTAATCGAATAGAATCTTGTTATTTTGTGACATTCCCCATGCTTCGTCTTCTAGAATTTTTGATATGAAAGAGATTGAGTCATATTTCCTTCACTATATACAACACATAAACATCCATGACACTCCATCATTATATTATTTTTTGTGTTTAAAATATAGACTAAGTTCAAATTATTAATCAAAATTATTGATATATGGTTTGATATAACCATAATATTTCTCACTCCAAATCTTATCCTATTAGGTTTCTCATTAGGATAATCTCTATATTTTCCATGAAACTAACCGTCAACATAGTTCTTTATAGATTTTGTCATTATGAAAATATAAAATGGGTTAACATGATTAAATAATATCTAAAGAGAATTATAAAAAATAATCCCTTGATAAAATCAAACTCAGAATGTATTACTATTGGAAACTATCGCATTCGATTTTAGTTTAACAAATACCATTCATGGTTCAAAATATGTTTCTTTGGGTTGGGTTCTCTCATTCGATAAAACCTATTATCAAAAAATAACAATTCCATTATAGTGTATTTTAATGATAATGTGATTGACCGAATAATTTCCATCAAGACTGTATATTTAGGTGTATAATTATAGGCCCACTCATCATGCATAAAGTAGAGGTTGAGTTAAAATACAACCAAAAAATTTTGATGTGATTACCCCTAGGTTCATTCGTACCATTGTTTCATATACATTCCCATTTCTTGATATGAATACAACTTTGATGAAACCTCAAAATATCTACTTTGAAAAAAGTTTATTATGGTATCCTATACCTATACTCATTTTTAGGGTCTTCACTAAAGATATCCTATGGTAATACCAAAACTAACTACATTGATCATAAAAAATAACAAAAAACATTATTTGATATCAAGACAAACCAAACCTATAATCCCAGATACAATGCAAAAATAATATATTTTTCACATGAAATTTCATACCATGTGAGTAAAACCAAGATATAGTTAACATTTTTTGACAAAATTTCTATAATTTAACCATTAAATATTATATAAAAACATAATACCAAGAATGTATGGATTTAAATATATGTGATATAGTTACAAAATAATTGTATTTTATATTACTTGGGGAATTGTTTTATAATTAATCCACATTGGACTTCTTTTAGGCTTCAGATTAGTTACACACATCTTTATAACATGGGGAATGGAATCTTAAGGAATGTCTGAGCTCAAATAATCTATATGAGAAATTATATCAGTGTTTAATCAATGGATATATTATAATAATATGATAAAAAATATTAGAGCAGAAACATATTATAAAAATTAATATAGAATAATAAGAGTTTCTAATAATTCATTATAGAAGAACATGTAATATGGCATCCCTCTTTTTTATTACATAACTTTTAATTAAATTTTACAAACAGAGGATATTGAAAGTCTAGTGTCTTGGAAATCGAGAATATAAAACCTGAAAACATAAAACATTATTCTAATCCACATGTAATGATTAATCATAGGTTCATCATAAGTTAAATTACAACATCTCAAAACCTAGAGACATACATAAAAGGAAAGGGTGTGTAGAAGGCCCACTAAGGGTAAAGAAATGAATCAATTTGCTTGTGATATCAATAAGAAATTGATGAAAAACATAAATACATAAGAAATGGAAGAAAAGGAATATCATAATGAAAATTACATGAATAATTAATTGAATATTTTTCTACAATATTTAATTTTGACATTCATGAAAATATCACCAAGTTCCAACCCTAAGGTGTTAAAAACATCACCAAGGTTATCCACCAAGGTATCGTAAAACTTGTCATCTCTAAAGATTAAATTCTTTACCCAATGCATTGGAGAGATATCAGGGTGCACCATTAACATGAATTTATTTTCATGTGAACCATATATATCATAATCATACATTTCATAAATAACCCATAGATAAACAAGATGTGGGTTTCATATCTAAATAATGAAATTTTAAAAAATGCTTAAAAACAAGATCATTATGTCATTTATAACCCATGGAAAAGGAATAAGGGTTTTATGTTTGTAAAATCTGGAATAAAATATTTTATTTTTATTTTTTTATGAATGCCCCTGGAAATGAAATTGGTTTCATTATTTAAATAAATAAAATAGAAGAATTTCTTGAGAAAGAGATAGGTATTTTGAGATGAAAATTTTGCAGCATAACGGTTATACAACATGGTTTTAGAAAACATTAAAAAGAGAGGGAAAAAGGGTCACCCACTCATAAAAAGCTTATAATAAAGTATAGGTACGGAATAAAAATAAAATAAGTTAATTTTATGGATATTTAAATGACATACCACATGGAAATGAAACTTTAAAGAAAAGATAATATGTGATTTCTTTTACGAACATTCAGCAGCCTAACGGTGTAACTTAAAACTTTAGAAAATGAATTGATGAGAGAGAAAAAGGTTATCTCATCACTTGTACATAAAATTTATAGCAATAACGATATATAATAACAAACCCCAACATTATAAAATGGTATTTAAAAGACATAACATCAGAGAAGTCCTTGACTAAAAGAGGAGGGTGAAAGGTTCCCTTACATTGAAGAGTAACTTCAAAAACATGAAGATTGGGACCTTGGGAGGCTTGAGGGTACCTTAGAAGACTCCATGGGAGGTAAAACTACCATATATTCATTGAGGAGTAATCTCGAATGGATTGAATTAAGTATTGGGTTTGTATTTATAGAAAAAATGAGGGAATATTTTATTAATTTCCATAGGACACCTCATTAGTGGTATTTGCAAAACCATGGGCTTTCCCAAGGTATTTTCCAATGGTATTAGCCACTTGGGACACCTTATAATATATATTACAGTACAAAAGTTTACCATAAATATTAAATCTTGATTACAACATTAATTATGTCATTAAACACAACGAAACTCAAAACTGTATTATTACTATTCACCGAAAAAAGAAAACATTTTATAAAAATCGCATAAATTCACCATAACCAAGTATCAATTCTCTGAATAAAAAAATGAAATAAATTTTATGAGAATAATTTTCTTATTATGAGATATTTAATTTTTAGTAAAAACACTATTTACAAAAAAAATACTAATACATAACTAATAATTTCTAAAATAGTTATTTACATATGCTATTATATCACATTACCAATAAAGATGCCAAAATTATATTTATATTTCATTAAGTGAGGTTTCTTTTCTATTGGTCACATTACTATTCATAAATTTAATCTTACAATTCATAATTTAATATTCACAAAAAATTAAGTTGATCATATTAGAATATAAATTTCTTATTGATCACAGCTGTAGAAGACCATTTTTTTGAAAACCATTTAACATTATTAATTATTTAAAGTATACAAAAATATTTTAAAATACCATTTTTCAAAAATTCACCAATAATATGGAACTTATAAAAAGTCATCCTATATTAATATTGACATTTGAATTTCAAAAAATTTACCATAATAAAAATGAACAACTGTATTTATACAAAAGGATTACACATTGTAACTAAGGCCTCGTTACATAGCCCCTTATGACACCTACACATAACCTAATATTTTGTTGTGCTATAGTGATAGAATCTTGGGGCGGCTCAGAAAACACTTCTCGAGTGGTGATGTCTATTAACTTGAACTTCTCCCTTAAGAGATTTTGTTCAAGCATAATGTTTTAGAGTTTGGTTTGGGCTTGGTCTAGAGAAAATCCAAGTGATGCTTCCTCCTTACCCAGATCTGACAGATGGGCTTCGTACAACCTAAGTCTACTAGATGAGGCCATCAACTCATCTTTCTATATTAATTAACCATGATAATTTGTATTTATAAATAATAATCATAACATTAAGAGTATTATTTTTAGTGGTCATATTGACCAACCATCATATAAAAGTCAAAAAACAATTATATAATTTTAATTATACACAATTCATTAATTAAAGGATATAGTTTTGTTGAGTATATAATAAAATAACAAACAATGTTAGGAAACAAAAATTATTCAAACGTTCAGGTCGTTACATATAATCTCAAATGAACAAACATATCCCATAGAAAAATAGATGAACCATGATATAATAATCATGATATATGGATCATTATAATTATAATATGGCATTTAAATATTATATAAACTTGAATCATAACACAAAAAAGATCATGGCAACAAACATACGTATAAGGTACCATCACCTTCATGAGTCACTAATATAACCTTAGCCCTCGTAGGTCACTGATCACAATCACACATGGTTAGAAACTTAATTTCTCCTCATATACAAGTATCCTGATATATAAATAACTAAACAATTCATTTTATTGATATATAGGTACCCATTAAACATATATACATATGTGTGCCACTTCAAATTATTTATTCATCATATCACTAAAAATCCATCGAATGAAATTGGGTTTTATATAATTTTGATATGGTATCATGTAAAATGAATTCCAAGATCGGATCAATTGATGAAAATATTAAATCACCCAAAATTAAGTATTTCATAGATTCGTTTTCTCTGTGATTCATAAAACAAAATCCAAGAGGTATCAAATAGTCTGAGGATTAAAAATAAATTGATACCATGAAAATGAGATTTTATAATATATTTATTATCATTTTCCAAAATATGATAAATTTAGAATCACTTTCAAAAATAATTTTCAAAAAGATAACGTGATTTTTTTAAAACAACATCAATAGAAATATAAATATGAATCCTTTTAAAAATGCATAAAGTGTTTCAATACAAAATGTGAAGTAGGAGATATAAATTTGAACTTGAAAGTGACAATAATTTTTATTATTTTTGTAATAAAAATATTTAAACCAACATCATAAAAAGTGTGATAAATAAAACTTTTAAAAAGGTATAAATTTAATTGTTAAGATAATGGTAAATAAATAGTATGGTAAATTCAAAAAAAGAATGGATAACATTGATGATAAACGAAAATATAATCATAAAGAGGGAAATCCATTATAATGGACCAGTATTCTTCGTAACAATGTAAGAAAATTTATGAATAAAAAATACAATAAAAGTGTTTCTACTTCAATAAGTAGTTTACCCCATTATAAATAAGGGATATACTATATAGAATATATAATTAAAATAATAAGTGAATATAGAATAAAATATTAAAGAAAGGTATCTCATGGTCAAAATAGACTATAAATTTAGATCATAACACACTTTTTACTTTTCTATCATTTTAATCAAAAACTAATAAAGGTTTAACATGAGTTATATTTAGAAATAAATTGAATTTATGAAAATGTACTATGAAAATGTAAAATAAAAATAATTCCATTTACAGAATTTACAACATAAATTTGAATAATTTGTGAATACAAATCATATCTCAAGAAATAAAAATTGAGATGAAAAACCTAATACCTTGGGTTATCATTCATTAGGTGAAAGTATCAAACATCATAAAAATTAAAATTAGGTTTAATAAAAACCTTATTAGCAACCTTTTTCCTTAAATATTACATTTTTTATGTGTTATTTATTATCATGTGTAATTAATTTAAAGGTTATTGTCACTTATATCAGTTACATGAGGTGGTTCTGTATATTTCAATGAAACAACTTTGGTATATTTACCATGGACAATTATGTTGTAAAACATGTTCACAATATTTATAATTATATAATTATATGTATTTTTTTAACCAATTTTCTCAAACTTTCTACATTATCATAGGTTTTCCTAAAAATGGACTCAAATAATGAAAGGTGTATTGGTATATTCATTTTAGGTGGTTAATTTTACAATGAATTATTATTATTAATACCTATTATAGAATTTAAAATAGTTTCATACTAGAATATAAATAGTGTCATAATAACTTTTTTGTAAATAAAATATATTTTGTGGTCATGAATGATTGAAAAAAAAAATGATAAATTGAAGATATCATTCTATGGACGTGTTATTATTCATATACACACTAACAACATTCTCATTTTTATAAAATATAATAGAGGTTGAATATAAGAAAATAATCATTTTATAATATTAATAATGTTAAAAATATAATTTTTCTTCATTAAGTATCACTTTTTAAAAAACCATGTATGAAGGTTACGACAAATAAAACACACCGTTTATGGAGATGGTTGTTACAGGTTTGTTTGTGGTTGTTTTCAATTTTCCAACGGTTCTATTGTATGTTATAAAATATAAATTTCATTAATATACTAAATATTTTAACTTATTAATGATATTTATAATGTAATACATTCATATATAGAATATACTTGAAACGGTATATGAATAAAATAATTAAGAGATCTCAGTTCAGTAAACTACCAATCTCTTTCTATGTTCTCAATTGGGTAACAACATAGGGCTCCTTAGCATGGGTTTTTTGAAAGAAGATAGTTTATAATAAATGGAGAGAGTGTTTATAAGATACTAATTATGAGTTTTATTTGATCTTAATATTTTTAATGTGTGATTAAATGGGGTGGTGAAGGGTGGTATTTATAATTGCAAAGAGTGGCATTTCTGTAATAAAATAAAAGTTAAATTCATTATTATAAGGAAAAATGATCCAATAATGTTCAATAATGTAGAGGGGATGAGTTATGTTTGAGAACCACTCATATAATGATATTAAGATATGTATTTAATATTTTTTAGGTTTCATACTCATGGTTATACCGTTATTAAATAGATTTACATGCAATGATGTAACTGATTTTTACCTAAGTAGTTTACTTTTAATACCTAGAAATTAAAATAGAACTTATTAAATAATATTAAATTAATGATTAAAAATATTGAATTCCTTTAAAAAATAAAATTTTTATGTGAGTTAAAAGTTAATTTTAATATTTTCACACATAATGAGAAAAAATATTTTTAGTGAAAAGTTAATTTTAAGTATAAAAATAATGTTCATGATAAAAATATCAGTTTTTTTTTACATTTTTGGAATTAATATGATTATTATTTAAAATATATGAGTTATATGGATTAAAAATCGGGAAAATAAATAATTCTAAAATATTCTGTCATAATTAATGAAAAATAAGATAAATGTTTTTTATTATAAGAAAAGAGTATATATATTTAAAATTGTTAAATAGTTTTTATATAAATTAAATAATGTATTTTTAAATGTATAATTTTATTCCTTAAATAATTTTTGAGTCCTGGAAAGTTATTTATAAATTTATTGATCCATAATTTGATCATGTTAAAGTAAAAAATGAAATTGTATTACTAAAGTTTTATGTTTCAGTATTTAATAAAACAATATTTTGAAAAAAATAAAAAAAAATTATCATAAGATATTATTTTTATTATTATTTAAAATATGTATTTATTTTGGTCAAATTAAAATTCTAAAAAATTATAATTTAAAATAAAAATATAAAAAAAATATACAATGAAATTTGTTCTAAAAAGAAAATAATTGTTTCGTATTTTAACTATTATTATTCTTATTCCTTATCAATTAATAATTAAATCATTATTAATATATTACTCCTATAAATAATATATTTTTATTATAAGATATTTCTAATTTTAAAATAAATAACATGAAATCAGTTTTAGGAGAAAATATATTAATATAATAAAATTATATTATTATTTATTCATCTTGATTAGTTGAATTATATAAATTACTTATTATTAAAAATAACTTTTTTTAATATCTTTATGTATTTCATAATAACAATTACATTTTTCATCCATCCACTAAAAAAATACATTTTAACAATTATATAATATTTTTATGGTGTTTTTCGGTTCAGTATTACATATGAATAATGAAACTGAACACAATAGGTTTTAATAAAAATATAATTTAAAATATTAGTGTGTTATAGTAGAAGTGGGAAATTTTGATTCTGGTATATTAATTAATGTTTTTTTATTCCCCATTAGGCCATATAAAAATAATTTAATTAGTAAAACTCAACATGAATATAAAATATATGATTAATAATCATCTGAGGAAAAAATAGTTTATTTTCTAAAAATTAAAAATGATGTTTGAACTGTAAAATATCATCAGAAGATATGAAGCCCCAATTATTATGAGGATGAAAATGAGATATGATAATCAAATTACACATATAACTTAGATTGATCCTTATATTATTTTAGAATAATTTATCTATAAGTAATGGATAAATGTGATAAATAAGGAGTCAGATCAATATGAGCGGAATGAAACATAAGAATTTGATTGCATACCAGATGACAATACTATAAACTAAACTAAATGGGTTTTATAAAATAATCTTAATTAAAAAGTTGATGTTTTAGTAATAATGTGTTGATTATTTTTAAAGTTCATTCATTGGTGGATATTGTTGATTTTGATGAAATATTTTCACTTATTTCAAGACTTCGAACTCTATTAATGGGTTTACCCATTTCTAATCAGTAAAATAATAATATCAATAAGATTGATGTAAATTCAACATTATTAAACGTTAACAGTGAGGAATAATTTTATATTGATCAACTCAATTGTTTCATTCCATATTAATATAGATGTACATTTTTTAAATTTAATAAATCATTGTATGGTTTAAAACAAACCCCTTGATTTCGATCTACAAATTTGATATTTATCAAAATTTGTTTATCTATTATCATGGAAAAATTTATAAAAACATCAAAATAATAGAATAAAATATAGGAACAATAATTTTTATCATATGTATTTTTGAAATAATCTTTTCATATGATATAAAATATGGTTTCAAGGTGTTTTCAGAACAAGTGAATAATTTTTCTTGAAATATCCATACTCAAAAAATGTAATTTTCTCATCGAATATATGTTCAAATGAATATATTATACGTATTCTATTTATAAAAAATTTATGCTAAATAAATTTTGGTGAAATTCATATTGGAATAATAAAAGATATTTTTTAGTCCTTTTACCCTCTATATGAGGCTAATTAAATATAGATCTATAATGAGTGTTAATTAGAACAATATCTAAAAGATGGTCAGAAGTTTACATTAACATGATTCATATAGGATATAAAATACATATAATGTAAATTTTTGTACAACACTTTAGAGTGACTTGAGGGAATCACACATGATCTCTACAATTTAAACCTTGAGGTATGTTAAAGGACCTTTAAATTATCTTTTAATATATAATAGTGGTATTGGGTATAATTTAATTAGTTTCATAGCTTTTAATTGAGATAGTAATTTTTATGAAAAAAAATAAGCATCTAAAGGAACACTATTCTTAGGTAAATGTTGTGAAATATTTGATACATGGAAATAATATTCCAAATAATAGAGAAAAGGGTTTTTGAAACTTTTATATTAGATATTAATATATGAATAATCATTAAATACCATTAAAATACACACACGAATCGTATTGGTTTTATGTCATTGGAAATTTGGATACATAAGAAACTTCTTCATAAGAGATCAACATCATCTCCCACTAATGTTTTTTATAAATTTACCATTATTAAAAATGAAATACTTTAAATCATTATTTATAACCTTGAGAATGGAATCATAAGAAAGGGTGATCTTTGATGCTCAATAAGGGTAAAATGGTGATAAAAATGATCACATTACCATAACGTGGTCATAAGGGTTTTAGTACATTATATTAACAATTTATAATCATACCAATAATATCATAGATCATAATCCTAGGTCATGGAATAATTATTGGGTTTTTATGAAATATGAATCGTAAAGGAATCAATGAACATTAACAACGAGGCCATTACATTGACATATAACAATGGTTTTTAGCATACACATAATCATAAAAAATTATTCCTTAGTTAAGGATCACTTAAAATACTATCGTAGTGTATGATGTTAAATACATATTCCATTATATCCTTAGTCAAGGTTACCTCCCAATACTATCATAGTGGAAAAAGTCATTTAATTGACATTGTTCACTCCCCCTTCTAGTCCTTATTATCTCATGATATATATATCTTTAACCAATGAATTATATGTCTATATAACACAAATTACCCGAAAAATAATCATAATCTATTTATATGGGTTCCATAATATAAATAATCATTCATCATTTATCATAACCCATGGAAAGAAAACAAGTTTCGTTAACATCTCAACAATTTAATACCGAATAATCCATTGAAAATAAATGGGTTTCATAAACAGCTCATCATCCTAATCATAAAACATATATAGAAATAATAAGGACAGTACCATTGGATTATTTCCATGGTAAACCGTTATTATAATTAAAGGATGTTATAATGGATGAAACAATTATGTAAAAGATACTTGGAATACTTCTTGAGTAAAATACCCATCCATTTTGAAGTCACTTTTTTAAAACCCAAAAACTTCCAAAATATTAAGGAAATAATAATCTTTGAAAATAAACATAAAAAATTTTAAAATATGCTTCAATTACATTATTTTTCATGATTGTGAGAAATAATGGACAAGTCCTGTAAGTTGAAATTAATATTCTGTTAAATCTTTTTCTAAAACATCAAAAGTATGCTTCTTAAAAAATAAAAAAAAATTTTAATTTAAAAAACTATTTAAAAATTTAAGGATTAATAAAAAGGACTTTAATTTTTTTATATTAGTAAAATCATTATTGAAAACATTTTCAGTAAAAATATGTATGGAAGAGAAAGGATTTTGGATAAAAAAGGGAAATGAATTTTTATTTCCTTAAAAATTTTCTTTCTCTATCATGAATACTTAAAGGGGGGATCATGATTAGAAAACATTTAATCCCATTAAATAAAAATTTAAGATTAAAATTATTGACTTTATTTTTTGGTATATTATGAAATTTCATCAGCCTAATCATAATCTTAATGAATCGTGAAAAAATGATATTTCAATATAAATCTCTTATATCAAGTTATACACTCCTCAAGAGAATTATAACATCAAGTATATTATATTAAAATTTATTATAATTATATATCATAATCATGTACATACCTATTATATCATATAATATCCACTAATAACATTTCATCACCAATTTATTAACAATTCATTGTTGATATCATCATTTTAGGTTGTTAACGTTTTTTTTCATTTGATTTTTCATTCTGTAGTTCTGTCCTTTTTACATTGATCATGGTTCCATAATATCTAAAATTTTAATCAGGATATATATATATATATATAATATTAATTAGAATTATATTTATATCCATCAAAAAAAGTCAGTGATATAAAAATGAATTACATAATTCATGGAGATGTTAGGTCATATGTACACATGAGCGCTATTTTCACTTTTTGAAATATGGAAATAAAGTAGTATAAATAATAATTAAACTGCATTAAATAATTTTATATCAATTATATAATATATATTAACTATTTATCAATTTATTACCATCCATGTAAATCATAATTGGAAAAATAATTTCATTGCTTTGTTGATGTGATAGTCCACAGGTAGGCATAAACGCATTATCATTTTTCAACTGATTAGAAACCAAGAGGGTTGTTATTATTTATAATTATAGAAGAATAATTTTTTCACAAATTTCATTTTTAAAAATTTAGGCTAACATAATATCCATCCATAATAGATGGTGATGTAAAATGAATTGTTTCACAACGTATAGGTAGTAGTCTAAATGTACGCATTAATGATACATTAATATTCTATTTGATGGAATAGTTGGGGATATTCATGGTTCCATAATCATAATAAAAGTTAATTATATTTCCAATATTGAATTTACAATTTTATTATTAAGTCATTATATATATATGGTATAATAATAAATATATTGATATAGGTTGAGTAAAGATATAACCTCATATTCGGTAGGCATCCTTTATATAAATTATTAAGAATCATTGGAATGGAATTTGGAGAATACCAGAACCTAGATATAATATATATAGACAATTATAAGATAATTTTTTATGGATTGGTTGATCTAGATGGCACAATGTGGTTAAAAAATGTGTAAGGTAGGGTGTCTATTTAAAAGTGTGGGAGAGGACACACTAGGAATTTTGTAAATGGATAGAATATTATAAATTCATACTCAAGATTAATTCTTCCTAATGGATATAGCTTCAGATATGGGATAGTATAAGGTAAAAATATATCCATATAATAGGATTTAGAACATTTTAATTGGCATTTTTACCCTTATCTCTTGGATTATCCCCATGTAAACCAATTTTGACCTTAACCATGGGGAAGTTTTTATAATGATTTTTCTTTTTATTATGACTAAAAATGAAAGTGGAAACAATAAAAAATTAGTAATTTATATTCAAAATATTTAAACAATATTTCTAAAATAAATATCTAATATTGGAATAAATTACTTTAAAATAAACTCACAAACGGTGTTTAAAAATGATATTCATGAAAAAATGGTTTCTTACATGTAAATTGTTTTTTCACCCAAGTCCACAAAATTTTTTTAATGACCAATATTATATTATTTATATTTAAAATGAAATAATGTTTTAAAAAAATAAAAGATAAATGGTACTCTGTAAATTCTTTAAATGGAAAGTCAGTTTTCATTAAAAATAAGTATTTTTCCCCATTCATTGAAAAATAAATATTTTCATGAAATTCAAAAAAAAATATACTATTAAATAATATTGACATGGTTATTTTAGATATTAAATTTAATTTTCAAAATAATTTTCTAATAGTGGAATAAATTTTCTCTACTATTTTTTTATAAAAAGTAATAAAAACTATATTGAGATAAATTCTGTTTTCATAACATATAATGATTTTATTAAAAATTTATTACTTATTTATCAATAATATTTTTTAACTAGAATATTTATAAATTCTATTTCAAATAAATTTATTTGTATTTATACTAATAATTGGAAGACTATGATATAATAAATATACTATATTATAGTTAATTTAGACTGAGGGTTTTTTATATATTAAAAAATTGAATAAAGTAAATTTATTTGAAGATAAATATAATGATAAATGTAAATTTTTTACACTCTAACTTGATTAAAATAAACTAATCCTGATAAATTCAGTCAATATTATTAGAAAAATTGATGATATTTGTGTTTCCTCAAAACCTTGGGTTTTGAAGTAGTTTTTTGAATTTCATATTTCTCAATGAAAATTTAACCTTGTGAGTAGCCTTGTTCGGTGTTATATTATCTCCACAATAAATGATTTATTGAATTTTTTAATAATAATAATTTTTATGCTTCAGTGGTACAACCTCCATATTCAGTACATTTGAAGGATCATGTATGTGATTTCTCATGTGATATATATGGAACAAATTCTGAACTCGAGAGAACTTTTGAGTATTCCAAAAAATATTAGATACTATTCATACTCATTAAAGAATATAGAAGTGTCCAATATTACTAAGGATTATATTTCTGTTCTCTCTAACTCTAATTATATTCTTACATGGATAAATTTAAAGGAATACCGTCTCACTATCATTGAATTCTAGATTCCATCAATGATTTCCATCAAAAAATTATTTATTCATTCTAAACTACCTTGATGTTATGTTGAATTTATATGAAATTATATGTCATTTACTTAGATATATCATGTCCCAATAGATTTATTTCTATAAAATTATAACACTACATTGGATTTTTATAGTTGTTTCTATATATGGATTCATAAAGATCCATATGAACACTCAAGTGAGGTCTATTTTTTATGAAAACTCAACTACTAAGATGGTTTGATCCTAAAACCCTTTAATATCCATAGAAAAGAAAATTACAATATACCCTATGGTTTTAATGGTTCTATCATATAAATTATCAGATGATGGATGATATGCATTATTGAAACCTAACTCTTAATCATGATCATGTTTAAGACTTCACTAGAACTTCTAGGTGAACCTTATATGATTATGAGAGACAATATAATCTGGTACTCCATGAAATAATATTGATTACTTCATTTATATTATGAAAATATGACTCATAGATAAAAATATCAAATCAATAAAGTGTGATTATTTGTAAGGAGATACAAAATAGCAGTTTGGCCTTTTGAAATTTTGTGGAGTCTAATGATAAAATCTGGGTGATATTTTCCCATTTCCATTCTATTGTATAAAATTATTGTAACATCCCATTAAATTTTTTCCACTAGAAATTAACTTTATAGAATACCTATCACTATGATATACACTCTGTAATATCTCTCTTGTCATTGTCCAACAATAAATACTCTTTAAAATTTATGTATATCTTCATACTTCTATGATGAATAGAAAATGATGAATTATAAGCTTTATCTCATAAATCCTTCTTCAAATCTTGAATATATGGAACACATACTCGATTACTAAACCATATCTTTCTATAATAATGATGGTTAAACCGAATAACATTTCTAACATTCCTTTTTAGTTTTATATCCTCATTTGGAGCATCATAAATCGTTACCTTATAGATGGTGGAATACTCATTTTATTAAGAATTCCTTCAATATACATCATTATTTCTATATACATAAATTTTCTATTAATTAATATTAGATATTTTGTGATCCTCATTATAGATAATTTAACATGATCCATTCAAATTAAATCATTGGGAACCTATTTCTATTTCTCAAGGTGGAAATGTATTGAGCAGTCATAAACTTTAATAATTTACAACAATATTCCCTCATACATTTTCATCATTTTATGAGTGAATATATACTTTAAAAATAAATTATTATTATACATATCAAACCTTTATTCCCAATGATAATTCTTCTATATCATTAATGAAAAAATTATCCATG
Organism: Viscum album; assembly: GCA_963277665.1. Taxonomy (NCBI): domain Eukaryota; kingdom Viridiplantae; phylum Streptophyta; class Magnoliopsida; order Santalales; family Viscaceae; genus Viscum; species Viscum album. The sequence goes on from OY728156.1 coordinate 47,556,690, forward strand.
CTAACTATAACTCATGATTTAAGAAATTATTCTCTTGAATCTTTACTTATATTGAGGTAAAAGGTACAAAGAATCATTTTACATGAGAACAAAAACTTTTACCGTCATTGATTAATATCTATATTTCAAAACCCCTTATCTATTATAGGGTAGTGTATGAATAGGTGCATTGACAAACCATGTCTTTAGTTTCTTGAAATTTTCCACACTTTTATATATCCAAAAGAACATGTATCCCTTCTTAGATAACATGGAATGGGGATTATATAGCTATTATAAATGATAATACATAGTATATATTATCTATTTCAACCACTAAAACTATGGATTTCATTCACAGTGGTTGGTCTGGCCCATTTGAAAAACTTCTATCTTTGAGGGATCCACTGATAGACCCTCACATTAGATTATATGAACCAAAAATGATACATTTTGTTTCCAAAATTTATATGTGGTAAATTTTTCATAAATCTTATCCATCCTTAAGGTCTTTAAAAAATATATCAACTGATCATTATTCCCTTAAACTTTGAATATATAATAATATCAACTATGAAGACTACTAAAAAATGATCAATGTAACATCAAAACACTCTATGCATTAAATACATGAAGATAGTGGGAGAGTTATTAACACAAAATAGAATCACTATAAAATCATAGTCTTCATACCTTTTATATAATTTTTATCGGTATTTTCTCCATTACCCTCAATTGAAAATATCCAGAATGAAGATAAATCTTGGAAAAGTATTTATCTTTGTTTTATTTATTAATCACAACATCAATAGGGGTATATAATTTTGTTCTTAACTATGATATTTATTATTTCCCAATAATCATTATAGAGTTCTATTGATCCATCATTATTCTTAACAGAAAGAAATGGGGAACCCCATAGTGGCACACATAACTGAATGAATACCTTATACATATTCTCTTATAGTAACTTATTTAATACCAATAAATCAATAGGTTATATTCTATATATATTCATTAAAACATGTGTTTCACAAGGTATGAGTTCTATAGAAAAATAAACTTCACTATTTTGAGGTAGACTAAGAAAATATTTTGAAAATTCATAAAAAACTCATTTAAAATAAAGATATCTTTGATGATAATATTCTTCCAAAATATATTAGATAAAACCCCTCTTTTAATAATAATAAACACCTATATAATAGATATAATTTCATATGGTAGATCATATTTATCAGCACTCAAATTTCTGAAGATATATTGGTTCTGAATAACACTCATGACATCCCTTCCTTTACAATTAATACTAATAATATAAATTTTACTATATGTGGTATAATGATATTTACAAGAAGCAGATTACCAAAAAATTAATTGGAGATGAATCATATACATGAGATATGATCGTCATACCATTATCAGTTCTAACGGATAATTCAATATGTAATCATTGGGGTTGTATTGAGATACCAATTGTAAAGTATTCACATGTAAAACTATATGTAGATCTAGAATAAAATAAAGAATTATTTGTTCTTGGGTAGATATTAGGTGTATATTTCCCCACTTCATTATTATACCCCACATTTAAAATAGTTATTATATGAGATTTCCCTTTATCTCTATGATTAATAGTTTGATAAAATCGATCATTATCATAAACAGTTAGATTTAGTCAATGGTGGACATAATTATCATACTCATGAATTTGAAAAATTTGAGTGTGAGTGGTTTATTATGTGGAACAATATCACTATTCACATCATTAGTTAACTTCATCCAATCACTTCTGCATTCTGTTACCTGATAACCTCCATTTCCACACATAAAACATGTAGTTGTTTCCTTAAGATTATCTCAACCATGTTTCCTTTAACACTTCGAGTATAGAGGAATGATTATCTCCTTTTATTCATGGATTTTAGAATTTAATTTGTATCCCATATTTCTTTTCATATCAAAACCATTTGATTTATGTGTAACAAAAATCTCAATTTCCTCTTTAATAGGACATAAAATGATTCATTTATAGCTACTGAAGTCTCTTATGGATAACACCTTTCATAGACATGATTCTAATCCAATATAAAATTAGGCATCCATACATTCATGTTGGATGATAATATTTGATGTTTGATTTGAATGTCACGAAAATTTTCCCAAACTAGTACTAACTAATTAATCAGTCTTCTGTTTTGTCTCAAATAATTCCTTATAAATTTTCATATGATGAATATGTAAAAATTTCATATGAAAAAACATACACTTATACTCATACCACTCCATGGACTAAATTACATATTGTTACATATTTTTCTTGATTGTAGTTCACCATTAACAAATTCCATTTCCAAATGAAAAAAATCTAAAATAAAATTTTCATTTTCCAAAATCTGGAGAATGTAAAATAACTTTTTAGTGGTACTAAGTCATTTCTCAATAACTACTATATCAGTGGATCCACTAGAATCTGGTTGTTTTTTCCTCGTTACGGAATCAAGGGAATTTTTTATCATCTATTTCTTGTTTCAAATCATTACATAATTTATAATTTGATAATGTTTCATACGTATAAAAATAATATTTTCTATTCCTTCTACCATAAAATTTTGTTTCTTATGAGGAAAATCATTTCATTATCTTTGAAATAAATAATTACAGTTCTTTTGGGTTTTATCTATTGAATTAAATAAAGAAGAATACTATGATAAATAATAATCATTGTGGGAAACAACATAGTGAGGGAAAATAATTTATTTTTTGTCTAAATAATTATAACTTCCTTTAAATATATCAAATAATAATTTTAATATAGGTTATTCATGTTCATTATCTATTAAAACCATTCATAATTGTTACGAATGAAAATGTGAGTTAACCAAAGAATATACCTCGAGAGTTTGAAACCATTTGTTTATTGCCTCCACTATTGTATATTATTATTCCAATATTTTACACTCTGGTAATGAGGGTACAGTTTCCACACTATCACACCCTACGAACTCACTAATAGTCAGTAGCCTCTGGAATTTGGGGAAATACTCTTAAAGCCATGTGGCCATCCTAGTATGGGGCACCAGTTGAGTGGAATATGTATCTAGGACATTACTTTTACCAAAAATTTCTTCATAATTATCACCCCTTTATTTAATATCATACATAAAACCGTTATTAATAACCTAAGGAGAAGAAACATAAAACTTTGTGTGTACATTTGTTTAGTATGAGTGAAAACGAGGATATCAATGATAACATAAGCATAACATGACCATATGGGAATGGAAAACTGATCAAAACTTATAAAAAGCATACCAATAATATAATATATCATATATTTTAGAAGTGGTATAAATGTTCAATGTTCATAAGACTTGAATCATAAATGAATCAAATTACATGTTTTACGAGAGAATAAAAATTTCTTATTACACATGTTTTTGTCATATACATAATCATATAAAATCACCTCCTTGGTCATTTATCACTACCAAAAATGTCATATTTGGTTGGGATAACTCCAAATTCCATTATATACTTTTTCTTGTTTCACCTAGAAAAAAATGATGGTGGAAAATATGCTTTACTAAACTCGGTTCACTCCCCATTGTAGTCTTTATTATCTTATGAGACATATGCAATTTCTATTCCACCCATCACATAATTATAATAAATTTATATGTATCCCACAAGATAAGAAAACATTCAAAATATATCATTACCCATAGAAAATAAATCTATTTCATAAACATTTTTACAATTCATTATAGTTGAACCAATGGAAAGATAAACAAGGACTATAAACATCACATAATCAATATCATAAACCATATTGGAAATAATTAGGATTGTATATGTTTATAACATCCCTAGAAATAATAATTAACATTAAATGGTGTGATCACAGGTGAAAATTTGAACTAGAATATCACTTGAATATTTAATGACCTAAATAAACATGTCTTTTGAAATAAATTATTTAAAACAAAAATATTTTCAAAATGTTTATAAAAATATTCTTCAAAAATTAAATATAATGATTTTAATGGAAGAATTAATGCTTTGAGTAGTCCTTATGGTAGTATATTCCATTCATTTTGTGCATGATAAAACATATCTTCATTTCATATTTTTAGAAAAATTTCAATAGTATGTTATTCAGAAAATTGAATGAATATTTATTTTAAACAATATTCTAAAAAGTATAAATAATTGAATATAATTTTATATTAGTAAAAACATTTTTTATTTTTAAGAAAACATGGATAAGGAAGGAAAATTATTTTTACCGAAAATATATCTAATTTAGATTTTAATTAAACAAATTTTTTTAGTATGTTGATTAAAAAAAGAGGAAACATGATTGGAAGACATGAAATATACAAGAAAATTACCAAATGAGAGTGAAATTCATGTGTTTATTTAGAGGTATTTCATGAAATATATTCATTATAAACTTATTCATAAAAATCTGGATAAAAAATAAGATTGTGACATAAATCCCAAAACTCAAGTTCAACTTTATTCAAAATCAATTTATCAACATGTTTAATAAATTTATATTTATTATAATTCATAAAATAATCATGAGAATAATTATAATATCATATATTATCTAGTAATAAATTTTTTACACCCATTTATTAATAGTTCTTATTTAAGTGATCATTTCTTAGTGTTATCTCTTTCATTTTTCATGAGAATTGTTTCTAATAGATCCAGTACTAAAACTTTGATAATGTATACACATTACATAGATTTTTTTTAATGATATGAATATAAAATAAATTAAATCTTGATATATAGATATAATTATATTCATCTCTAAATGTTATAGACAACAAAATCAATTACACCACTCATAAATATTAGTGGTCATACATACATAATGATGCTATTTTCACATTTCGAAGGATAAAACAAAAGAATGTAAAATAATAATTCACCTTTACATAATCATTATTATATCATATATTTAAAATATATTCATTAAATCTATTTTTATTGCAATACATGTAAATATTATAAGAAAATCTAATTACATTACTTCATGAAGGTGGTAGTCCACACCTACACACAAGGGATGCTATCATTTTTCAATGGATTAAAAGGTAAGAAAAAAATCATATTAAAATTATTTATGTTTAGTTGTTTCCCAAATAAAATATATAAAAATTTAAACTTTCATACTAACTATCCATGAAATATGGTAATATAAATAGAATTGTGTCTCTATGTGGAGGTCATATTCAACAAAAATGAATGAGTGATACATTCACATCCCATTTGATATGATAGAGGGTTGATGTTTTTTGATACATAATCACAGTACCATTTTTGTTTTTTTTAATACTTAAATTATTATTTTATGATGAAAGCACATATTTTTAGAAGGAATAATAAGATATATATTGAGAGAGTTTGTGTAGGATAATTACATCTTCTTCTATAGAAATCTATGTCATCCTTTATTAAGGACACTTGGAATGATCCTATATGAAGAACAAAACCACTAATTAAAGAGTAAGAATGTTTAAAATAGAATTTTGTAGTGTTTTTAGTGATAAATCTCTCAAATTAGTTTAAGTTACAGAAATGATTTGTATCCTTTTATAAGTCATGGAATTGACACACCTAGAATTTCTGAGAAGAATAAAATATAATAAATTCACATTTTAGAAAAATAATTTAAATTAGATATAACATCAGAATTTATGAGATATTGAGGTTATTATATCGAAATAAAATAGGTTTTAGATAAATATAATTGGAAATCTTACCCTTATCTCATGGTTTAACCCTCAGTAATCTTATCTTAATCATAACTGTGATGATTTTTTTTATTATATCTTCCCACTATGATAAAAAATGAAAGTAGAAAAATTAAAAATTTTGGAGATTACTATTTTATATATGTAATTTTATTATCAAATTAAATATATAAACTTTTTAGAAATTAATTTTAAAATAAACATGAAATACACGTCAAGAAAAAAATTTCCATATAAAATGTTTTCTTAAGAATAAAATTTTTTATATCAAAATCTGTGTCAAAATTTTATACTAACATAATTAGATTATTGAAAATATAAAACAAATAAATCTATATTTAAAATTATTAGAAAATTATAATGGATATTCATAAATTTTTAAAACAAAATATAGTTTTTAACAAATTTATTATTTTTCCCTACACATCAAAAATTCAATCAACTTAGAAAATTATAAAAATTGAATATGTGATAATTTTTAAATAATGATTTTATAAATACAGTTAATTTTTTAAAATTCATTTTCTAAATTTTTTATAAATTTTTTATATAATTTTTTCCAAAATTAAAAAAAAACATATTTCTGAGGAAAAAAATATTTTTAAAACATTTGACGATTTTATTAAAAATTATAAACCTATTTATCTATATAATTACATTATATAAAAAATTTATACTTTATTTATAATTCTTTTATTCATATTCATTACTCCAATTTAAGTATTATGTTATACCAATATACTATATTAAATTTCATTTCAACTGAGAGTTTATAGAGACCCTACTTTTCTAACAATATTATTACATCATTTTATATATAAACAACATAAAAGAGTTACAAAACCTAGATAAAAAGGTTTAGTGTCATGTAAAAATTATGAACATACATAAAATTTACATAATAAAGTATAAACATTATTTAATTCCTTCTTATCTATCTTCTTATTGGCCCTCACATTCTCCTTAGAAAAAATAATCACCTGATGAAAAACATCAAAGAATGGGGTAAGTTAAAACATAAGTAAAATGATCGATAAGAACATGTATCAATATAACATGGGGTGAGCATAATAATCATCACAATATAATAATCATAATCATTAAATTAAACATTATATATAGGATTGTAATTTTGAAAAGCATAAAAATGAAACATCATGTCTCAATGGTCAACTACCACACATAGTTGTGAGCAAATCTAGCATCTTGTTAATCCATATTTCACTTTATCTCTTGAGATACATCACATAACACAACTCAATGGATAACCATATAATTTCGGGCACAACCATCACATCATAACATTTACATGCTCTATATAATTATGGGAGCACCTGTCACATTGTAACATTTTTATAACCTACCATGCCACGTAAAATGTATATCAATCTTGGATATATAATTACCCAGGGAAAGTAATTTATTTCATTTCATAAATAATAAATAATGAATAAAATTTTGGAAATATGAGTTTTTTGGAAGAAAATTATTTTGTTTTAAAATCATATAGGAAACACTTAAATCCCATAAAATATAAGGTAAGTATATATAAATTATATTTAAGAAACATTAATGTAAGAACCATACTGAAAATAGAGTAAAAGAGGGAAAACCCAAGGAAATAGAGTTGGGTTTGAGAATTCTCATACCTTATGTATGATTTCTTACTTCAATTTAATATCATAGATAACAAAATTAAATTAATTAATTAATAAATACATAACCTATTATATATTTATTGTATTAATTATAGTTTTATAAAGTTTATTTATGTTATTTTTGATGATTAATAGAGTTCAATTTCATCGTACGTGAGTGTTCATTTTCATGGTTTTTATGATCGGTTCACTAGTTTATAAGTAAAGAAGTTGATGTACAATGATATTTATTATCCAGAATTGAAATTATATGATCATAAGTAAATATAATTGGCCTTGTATATTATTTTTTTATATTTAATTATGAATATTTTCTAGATAAAATGTTAATTAAAATAATTTTATATATTTTGGTGGTTCTTATGACAATTATGTGCTTATATAATTTTTTAAAAATAATATTTCTATGTTGGATCTAGAACATTATATAACTTATAATATGAATAATAAAATATTATTTAATGATAATAATGGTTTAATGACCTTCCCTAAATGATTTAGTGAAATTTTAGACACATTGTCCATGGTGGTGGTAAATTAACACACCATAGACGATATTTTTATTTTTAGAATAAAAGAAAAGGGTAAGAGATTTGAAGATGAATTATTCCATTAACATAATAAAATTATATTATATAAAAGTTAATATAATTTTCTTTCAACTTAGATAAGGGGACATGATAAGTGGATAAGAAAATTGGTGAAATTGAAAAGATAAAAAAAGAAAGAAATTGGATTTTAACTCCTGAATATTTCCTACTGGAGAACCTCCTTGGAGAAAAGGGTTTGGCCTTTTGATGTGAAACAGATCTACTAGAAATGGGGAGGGGATTTATAAGTGTATTTTCAAGATCATGCACAATCTTTAAGACTAGGAATGTGTGAGGAGAAGAGGCTGCGTGGGTGGTATTTATAAGGGAGGAGAGGGGTGCTTTCCCATTTTTTGTTCCTTAGTTTATTATTTTGGATGGAGACTGTGAATAGTTCTAATTACAATGAATAAATACAGAAAAGAGAAAAATTGAGTTTGAGATTATGGTTCTTACATCATCCATGACTCAAGGAATAGTTTATTTAACTTATTATGTAAATATACCATAAATAACAATATTTTACTACTCAGAAAAAATTAGTGTTTTTCAGAAAGATACAAAAATTTGACCCAAACCAATTTTAGATGTGTAGAGTTAAAAAATTAAACTCCCTTTTATAAAATTAATTTTCTATGTAAGATAACTTTAATTTTTAATTAAATTCATAATTTATTCAAAAATTACTAATTTAAAAAATATAACTAATTTTCTGAAACATTGAAAATTTAATTAAGTTTTTTTTAAAAATATATTATAATTGTATGAAATTAAATAATAATTCATGAGAATATTTTATGAAAATAAATTTTATTTTAAATATTTATATTAATTACTAAATTTTTAATGAATATTTATATCTTAAAAAATACCATAACCTAAATTATAATTATAAAAATATTTATTTACGTATAATAAGTTATAATTATATCACATTTTTAGTTATGAGATGCTGAAATTTTATTTATACTTTTATAGGTGAGGTTTCTATTCTATTGGCTGCAATACTATTCTTAATGGTCATGTTTCTATTCAAAGGGGAAGTTATTATTCCATCATTATTGGTTCCTAAATTTCTTTAAATATAACTTATTTCATTCTTTATTTATGAAAATAATGTTATTTAATTTGGATCCCTATTAAATGAATATTTTTTATACTATGTAACATAATTATAATATTGGAAGTTCCATTGATAAAAGTTTGGGTCATTACATTCTTCCCCACTTTTGCAATTTCTCCCTTTAAATTTCAGTCCATATAAACTGTAGAGGGTACTTGCCCATTATCACCTCCTCCAGTTACATATTCTCTTATTCATACTTATAGTTCATCACAACATTTTTAAAAGGTTGTTTGTCTTGCTCGGTACGACCTTATCTCTATGGTCTATAATCTTTATTAGCTGCTCCTCATAGGAGGGATCATCTTCCAGTTGTACAACCTCTGAGTTCAGTACATGTGAGGGATATGGTATATACATCTTCATGAGTGATACATGGAATACATCATTAATTTGATCCATTATTGGTGGAAGTTAAAGCTGATAGGCCACTACTCTTATGTGATTAAGGATCTCAAAGAGGCCAATTTAACTTGGGAAAATCTTCCCTTTCTCTCCAAATGGAACAACTCTCTTCTATGGTGATATTTGAAAAAATAGTTTATATCTAATGTCAAAATCCATGTCCTTAAATTATTTTAATTATTGTACTTTTTTTTGACTCTGAATAGAATTCACATGTTTCTTGATGGCTTCAACCTTCATTGCCATCTCTTGTACAAGATTGGTTTGAACCATATTTCATTCTACATCTTCATCCCAACAGGTTGGAGTTCTACATCACTTTCTATACAAATCATTATATAGAGCCATCAAAATACTTGACTGGAATTTATTGACATATTATAACACAACCAATATAAGATGTTAATCTCGTCGACCTTGGAATTGTATTGAGCAGGATCTTATAATGTCTTCAAGATTCTGAATAATTCTTTCATATTGGCCATCATTTTGGGGGTGATAGGCCACGATGAAAGTAAATTAAGTACTCAAATAATGTTGTAGAATTTTATTGAATTTATATATGAACCGCGGATCAAGATCATAAATGGGAAACCTATGTAGACTCTCCAATTCTTTCACATATGTCATTTAATGTTGTTAAAGTTAGATATTTTAATAGATAGAGATAAATTTGGAAGTCCTAATGAGTAATTCCTCCACAAACCATATCACATTATTTCCATTAGATGTCTTTGGGATACCACTAATGAAGTCTATGGTGACAGCCTTCTATTTCCACATGGGTATAGGCGAGGGTTGCATCATACTGTCAGACTTCTATCTATACACTTTAACCTACTGAAATATCCAGCACCCTGATATGTACTTTGCAACTTTCTTTTTTCATGTTATCCGACGATACATGTTCTCAAATATCATAGTACATATTGGTACTTCCTAGATGGAGAGACAAATCTTAGATATTTAAACTATCTAATAGCTACTTGTTTATCTCAGGTGTTGAAGGTATATAAAAACTTATTCCAAACCAGATTATAACATCTTCATCGATATGGAGATCTTATAGATTCCCTTATATTACTACTATCACCTTTTTTGATGATCTAGATCATCTATTTATGTCTCCTTAATCTTCTCTTGTAAATAAGGTTGGGCATTCATTTGTGAAATGTAGGATGTATTCCCCAACATTATGATTTCCAAATCGATCATTTTCATATCCATAAAGAAAGGGTCTTTCTCAATCTGCATCATAGAGAGAGTATAAGGTTATTTTATGCTAAGAGAATCATCTACCATGGTATGCTTCCCAAGATGATATTAAATAGAGATATCATAGTCCTTGATTATCTCTAATAATCTATTGTGATTTAGGTTGAGTTCCTCCTATTTGAATATAAACATTAGACTATTGTGATTGGTGTGTATGTCAAAATTCCCACCATAGAGGTAGTGTCGCCTGATTTTCAAGGAATAAATCACAGTTGTAAGGTACATAGAATGAATAGAGTAGTTACGGTGATGGATATTCAACTATCGTGAGGTGTAAGCTATTAATTTATCATTATTCATTAGTACATAACACAATAAATTCCTTTAATATTAATTGTATATCACAAATCTTTCTCCTCTTAGTTGAAATGTGAGTATAGGTGTAGTGACCATCCTCCACTTTAGATCTCTAATTCTTTTCTCACATTATTCCATCAATAAATACATTTTCTCTTTCCTTGTTAACTCAGTTATCATGCTAGAAAAATTTGAAAAAAATCTCAGAAGATGTTGGCAGTACCCTACTAGACCAAGAAAACTACAGATTTCGGTGACACAAGTGGGTCCAGACCATTCCTCAATCACCATTTTCTTGAAGGTTCCACATGAAATCCCTCACTATTGATCATGTGTCCCATGAATGGTAATTTCTTAATCCCAAAGTTACACATTATGAACTTGTCCTACAATTTCCCCCCTCCTTAAATTCATCAAAACAATCCCGAGATGTTCTTCATATTCCTTATTTATCTTGTAGACTGACTGAAAATTACTTTTTTATTATCAAAACACTTTTGAGGGAGAAAGTGAGAAACCAAAAGTCTGAAAAGCTCCAAACAACACATGCAGAAAAGGAAAACCAAGAAAACCACAGGACCTACCCCACCCTAGAAAATGATCCTGCAAACAATCCTTCACCTTCGCATGGCCCTTCAGCAAGCAGTCCCATGCAGAAGTACACAGGCATTGTACCGATGGCAAAGCCATACACTCTCAAGCATCCTAATCCAAAGGTCTTGCATCGATGAAGACTATGCACTCCAGTCCCCCTCCGGTGTAGGTCCAAGTAAAAAAGCTAGAAAAGACACCAAAACTCTAAAAAAAGACAAAAAAACAGGACAACCAAGAGTTGCACACCAGAAAACCCCTCTCGAATAACCTGGCCAAGACCCCTTACCCAGGATCCTTAGAAAAAACTTAATACTACCTAAATCCCTCTCCCTGAAAATTTTCTAGGATAAGGATGTAACATGTAGATCTTCCATCTCAAGAATCCTCTTCTCTAACATAGAAGCAAGTTCGTCCCTGTAACGACCCAATCTTTTTGAGTAGTATATTAACTTACTCTTAATGATTTAATAAGATGTTAATGGTCAATGCAGAAAGAGGAGTGGATGGCTTCATCCAGTAGACTCGACCCTTATGAAGCCCACTTATCAGAGCTTGGGAAGGAGGTAGCATCTGTGGGCTTCGCTTTGGACCAAGCCCAAGCCGAACTCCAACGTGTCAAGCTTGAACGGAAACGCCTACGGGAGAAGTTCAAGTTAGTAGAGATTACTACTAGGGCAATGTTATCTGAGCCTCCCTCAGATTCTCTCACCATAGCACACCTTACACTTCGGTCGTATGCCGGTTTTATAAGGGGCTATGTGACGAGACCCTAGCTTCCTTGTGTAATCCTTTCGGGTGAATAAATTAAGATATCTTCTTTTAGTGATGTTTTTGGATTTTCTTTTGTCCAGATAATTTTAGGATATATTTTATTGATGAATTTTTGAAAAAGGGATATTTTAAAACATTTATGTAAACCCTAAATAATTAATGATGTGTAATGATTTTCAAAAAATGGTCTTCTACAAAAGTGTTCAGTAAGGAATTTGGAGTCTAATAAGATCAACTTAATTTTTGATGAATAGTAAATTATGAATAGTGATTTTACGCTTAGGATTAGTAATGTGACCAAATGGATTAGTAATTTCACTCAAAGAAAGTTTTAATATAATTTAGACACCTAGATTAAGTAATGTGATTCAATAAAATGGGTAAATAACGGTTTCATAAATTATTAGTCAAGTATTAGTTTTTTCGGATGAATAGTGTTTTTTAATTAAAAATAATTAGAAAATTATTTTTATAAAAAGGACTTTATTTTTGAACTCAGAGCATCGATATTATGTTAAGGTAATTTTTGGGGATTTTTCTGAAAAAAATGAATTTTCGATGAATAGTGTTTTTATTTAAAAATTAAATTAAAATTATTTAGAAAATTATTTTTATAAAATGGATTTCATTTTTGAAATCAGAGCATTGATATTTGGTTAAGGTGAAATTTTTGGATCATTCTGAGAAAGTTGAATTTTCAGTGAATAGTAAAAATACAGTTTTAGGGTTTCGGTATGTTTAATGACATCATAACTGTGTCATGATGATGTCATGAGATATTTCAAGGGTTTTCCAGCCAAGGGTGATGAATTATTGTTTTGGGGGCCCCATGTGGCCTAACTTTAAGAAAAATATCATGAGAGAGCACATGGGTTTGAGAAAAGCACTTGTGAGGTGTCCCTTGGCCATTAATGTCTTGTCCCCTCACTTTCCCTATAAATACCCACCCTTTCCTCCTTTCGTTCTCACTCCCAACTCTCCCCCAACGAAGTTCTGGTCTCCTTACCTTCGAAGGAGTCCTCCCAAGGTGCCCCCAAGCCCTCAAGGTCCAAACCTTTGAGTTTCAAGAGTCACGTTTTAAGGTAAGGGATCCGACCTCTCTATTTCTTTTCATGTAATCCTTTTTATGTCATTCCTTTTATGATCCATGTTATTATGTGAGAGGATGTTCTTTTATATTCTTCTTAATTCCCTTTTCATGTTTATATGATGAGAGATCCCCTCTTACTCTCATCATTTCGTTTTATGAATGTTTAAGTGACGCCGTTAGGCTGTCGAATTTTTAAGGGATTCTTTCACCCTTCTCATTTTTCAAGTTCGATTTTCATTTCAAGTCTTTCAAGTTCCTTTTTATTATGTTGGGTTATCATCTATATATCTATCATACTGATCTCTTATGATCATATGATGAGGGAACCTATTTGATCTTGTCAAATCATTTTTTTTATTGAAGTTAAGTGACACCGTTAGGCTGCCGAATTTTCATAAGAGAAATCTTATTTTTGTCTCACTTCCATGTTTTTCATTTCATATGGTATATCTTTCAAATTTTATTACCATGTTCTTAAATCCCTCATAATCTGTCCCCCTACAGTTTTATGGATCATTTATGAGTGGGTGACCCAAGTCCCCTCTCTTTTCAATGTTTTCTAAAACCCTGAAACATAGCCGTTATGCTGCAGAATTTTCGTCTCAAAATGCCTCTCTCTTTTCTCAAAATTATTTTATGTTATAAAGTGAATACTCAAAGCTCTTATTTCTACAAGGTTATTCACATATATATCAAAATTTTCTATTTTAAATTCTGGGATTAACATACATGAGACCCACTTTCCCTTTTGGTGGGTTTTAAAGTGACGTAAAGGTCATGTCTTTAAAGCAGTTTTTAAAAAGGTATGATTATGAAATGAAACCCATTTATTTTATGCTATGTGGGTTATTTATGAAATTTTTTATGATGATATATGTGGCTCACATGATAATAAAGTCAAATTTAAGGGTGCTCCCTGAAAGCGCTCCAATGCATTGGGTAATGATGTAACCACTAGAGATTACAATTTTCACGATACCTTGGTGAATAACCTTGGTAATTTTCAAATGACACCTTGGGGATGGACCTTGGTGATATGTTCATGATTGTCTATGTTAAATGATGTATCCACATCTTCAAGTTATGGAAAATGTTATTTTTATTATGAAATGCCTCATGATTTCTTTCTCATGCCTTAAAGTTCTTTTCATGTCCTTATTGAAGTATCTCAAGTTCACATGTAAAATGTTACTCTTGTTTCCCTTACTGGGCCTTCTGCTCACCCTTTCTTTTGATGAATGTCCCCAGGTTATGAGATGCAGTAATGAACCTAGAATGAACTTAAGGAGATGCCTTTCAAGTGTTTAAGAAGAATGTTTTATGTTGTTTTCATGTATTATGTTCCTGGTCTCCAAGACATTATACCTTAAAGATCCTTAGTTTTGTGTAATGTAATGAAAGTTTATGTTATAAAATGGCGGGATGCTATAGTTGGTATCAAAGGATGGTTTAGTTATTTGTGGAAATTAGGATATAAAAACATTAGTAAGAACCCTATAGAAAAGTTTAAATATAGGAAAACTTCCTGGTATTTTGGTAAGTATTGAGTAAGTGGTCTCTCAAACAAATACATCCATGTCTGGATACGAGCAGGTAGAGGCGGCTCTGGCACAGATGTACATAGGGGTAAAACCCGAAAACACCGCTTTGAGCTAGACTCGAACGGGAACTGGTGCACGATAACGGGTCTTGCTGCACTCTTGGTTACGACACTCCCGGGGGATATGTTTGGTTAATCAAAAGATTTTTATGAATCATTATGAAGGAATTATAGAAAAGTGTAATTGTATAAGCATGAAGTCTTAGTTAAAAGATCCATAAATGAAATAAGTTTCTCACTAAGGTTTTATTCTTTTAGAAAATGGCGGGAAATAGGAGTAACCATGCCGATGGTGACCGCAATGCACCATGTGCTGACGGCCCTCCGATGGATGCCGGAATGGAAACATTCATGCGAATGATGAACCAACTGACTCAAGTTATGAGTAATAACTTGAATCAAGCTGAGAAGCCGACCTCACCACGAAGGGAACAACTTTTTGTTGAGTCCTTCATGCATCAACGACCACCAACATTCAGTGGATCTACTGACCCATTGGTTGCGGAACAATGGATAATCTCCATTTATAAGATCTTTTCTGTACTTCATTGTTCAGAACAAGAAAAAGTCACCCTTGTTGTTTACCGCCTAGAGGGAGAAGCTGATCAGTGGTGGTCACTGATCAAAAACATGAAGCCACGAGGAGAGATGGAAGCTATGGAGTGGGAAGAGTTCCGAGGAATATTCATTAATAAGTATTTCCCTCGTTCGATGAGAACGAGAATGGAGAAAGAATTTCTCGAGCTGAAGCAGAAGGAGAATGAATCAGTTGGAACCTACGAGATGAACTTCACAAGTCTTTCCCATTATACCTCAAGCTTCGTCATGGACCCTAATGGGAAGGTTGATAGATTATTTGGTGGACTACGACCTCATCTACGGAAGAATCTAGCCAACAGGGACTATGATAGCTATGAAGAAATTGTTCGAAGTGCTATGAAAGTTGAACTAGGGTTTGGGGAGACACAGTGGTCTCACAAATATAATGAGAAGAAGAGAACTCTAGAACCAAGCCTGGGAAGAAGTTTTGATCAGGAAAGAGGTGGAAAGAATATGCAACATGCCACATGCAATAAATGTGGGAAGAAGCATTCGGGGAACTGCTTGATCGGAAGTGGTAAGTGCTATAGGTGTGGAAAAGAAGGCCATATTTCTCGGAATTGTCGTAGTGATGTGAAGCCTCAACTTCCCAACACTAACGATAGAGGAAAGATGGTTCTAGCCCTACCCGAGGTCACATGATTCAAGTGTGGACAGCTTGGGCACTTTTCTAATCAATGTCCAAATCCGAGGGCGGTGGAGGGGAATCACCATCAACCTCAGCAGAGGCCAAGGGAGAAAGGTCGTGCTTTCGCTATCACAACAACTGAAGTTGAAGTTCCGAACGATGTGGTAGCAGGTACTCTTGTTGTCCTCTCAAAACTAGCAAGTACTTTATTTGATTCTGGTTCTACGCATTCCTTTATTTCCTCCAAGTTTTCAAGGAATATAGAATCAATCCCCAAACTACTAGAGGTAGAGTTGTCAGTCAAGACTCCAAGTGGGATTATCCTTGCATCAAAAGTATTTAGAGACTCTAGTGTTTACTTTGGTGAGAAAAATATTATCGCAAATCTAGTAGTCATTCCCATGATGGAATTCGACATTATACTAGGGATGGACTGGCTCTCAAAGTATAATGCTAAGATCAAATGCAGAAGTAAGGAAATCTCAATAGTCTTGAATAAACGACCTACAGTTATCTTCCAAGGAGAGATATCCCGAACTGATCCCTATCTAGAAGCACCTCCCATAGCATTCTTTATGGAGTTAATCGGTGATGATGAAGAAGGGAAAGGGAGCATACAAATTGAAGATGTTCCAATTGTTCAGGAGTACATGGATGTATTTCCTGAGGAGTTACCTGGACCTCCCCCAGAAAGATAGGTAGAGTTCTCCATTGAACTCGTACCCGGGTCCCAACCGATATCAAAGACTCTGTATAGAATGGAAAATGTGGAGCTAGAAGAGTTAAAGAAACAAATCCAAGACTTGTTGGAGAAGGGGTTTATCCGACCGAGTGTGTCTCCTTGGGGAGCACCAGTGTTCTTTGTGAAGAAGAAGGATGGATCAATGCGGCTATGCATTGATTATAGAGAACTGAACGGGATCACAGTGAAGAACAGATATCCTCTTCCAAGAATTGATGATTTATTTGACCAACTTCGCGGGGCTCAATTCTTCTCTAAGATTGACCTTCGATCTGGTTATCATCAACTGAGGGTGAAGAAGGAAGATATTCCAAAGACTGCCTTCCGATCAAGATATGGGCATTATGAGTTTACTGTTATGCCTTTCGGCTTGACTAATGCTCCTGCTATTTTCATGGATTTGATGAATAGAGTCTTTAAGGACTACCTTGATAACTTTGTGGAAGTTTTTATTAATGATAATTTGATATATTCAAAAAGTCGTGAGGAGCATGAAGGTCATATGAGGGTTATTTTGAAAACTCTACGGAAGGAGAGGCTCTTTGGGAAGTTCAGCAAGTGTGAGTTTTGGTTACAACAGGTGGCCTTCTTGGGGCACATCGTAACCAATGAAGAAATCTCGGTTGACCCTACAAAGACAATGGTTGTAGAGGAGTGGCCTCAACCCACAACAGTAACTGAGATTCGTAGTTTCCTTGGTTTAGCAGGATATTATAGGAGGTTTGTGAAAAGCTTATCACGGCTTTCTAATCCACTAACCAAGTTGACTCGAAAAGGGGTTAAGTTCATATGGACAAAGGAATGCGAGGAAAGTTTCCAAGAGCTGAAGAAGATATTGGTTACTTCACCTGTGTTAACACTACCCTCTATCGGAGAAAGATTCGTTATTTTTAGAGATGCATCTCTGAAAGGGCTTGGGTGCGTCCTCATGCAAAATGACAAGGTAATTGCTTATGCATCTTGACAGTTGAAGATTCATGAGCAGAATTATCTTACGCATGATCTAGAGCTGGCGGCAGTTGTTTTTGCTCTAAAGATATGGAGGCACTATCTTTATGGGGAGAAATGTGATATATACACTGACCACCAAAGTCTAAAGTATATTTTCACACAGAAAGAATTGAACATGAGACAGAGGAGATGGTTGGAGCTTATTAAAGACTATGATTGTTCAATTCATTATCACCCTGGAAGAGCAAACAAAGTCGCGGATGCGTTAAGCAGGAAATATCATGTTGTTCTGGCAATAATGAGGATCCTAGGGGATCCCTTGATTAAAGATCTAGTAAAACTGGACATGGGAATTATAAGGAAAGGGACATCATCAACCCTATCCCAAATTATTTCTCAACCTTCATTACTAGAGAAGATCAAGAAGGCTCAAAAAGAAGATCCCTTGCTGTAGGAGAAGTTCGAGGCTGTAAAGGATGGTAAGTTCCCTGATTTCAATGTTGATCAAGAAGGTGTATTGAAATTTCGTACAAGACTATGTGTTCCATCTATTCCGGAGATAAAGAAAGAACTGATGGATGAAGCTCATAGCTCTACTTTCTCTATACATCCTGGAAGCACTAAGATGTATAGAGACCTTCGTGATCATTATTGGTGGGATAACATGAAGAGGTAGATTGCTGATTACACTACAAGGTGCCTGGTGTGTCAGCAAGTAAAGGCAGAACGACAACTTCCTAAGGGGGTATTACAACCGCTGCCCATACCAGTATGGAAGTGGGATAATATCACTATGGACTTTGTAACTGGTCTCCCGAAAACATCCAAAGGAAACAATGCGATATGGGTTATTGTGGACCGTCTCACCATGACAGCCCATTTTATCTCTATTCGGGAAGATTTCTCTCTGGATCAGCTTGCCAAGATATACGTGAAGGAAGTGGTAAGGCTGCATGGGGTACCACTATCCATCGTATCTGATCGTGACCCAAGATTCACATCAAAATTCTGGAGAAGTCTTCAACATGCTCTGAATACTGAATTGAATTTTAGTATGGCCTATCATCCTCAAACTGATGGCCAATCTGAAAGGACTATTCAGACACTCGAAGACATGTTGAGATTATGCTCAATGGAATTTAAAGGTGGATGGGATCAACACCTCCCATTAGTGGAGTTCTCCTATAACAACAGCTTCCATGCGAGTATTAAGATGGCACCCTATGAAGCTCTGTATGGAAAGCGATGTAGAACTCCTACTTGTTGGGATGAAACTGGTGAGAGGAAGCTTCTTGGGCCTGATCTCGTGCAAGAGATGACGGAACAGGTTCATGCCATCCAACAACACATAAAAGCTTCTCATAGTCGGCAGAAGAGTTATGCTGACAATCGTCAAAGGGACTTGGAGTTTGGTGTTGGCGACAAAGTCTTCCTTCGAATTTCTCCATGGAAGAGAGTCATGCGGTTTGGGAAGAAAGGGAAGCTCAGCCCTAGGTACATTGGCCCCTATGAAATCCTTGATCGCATAGGAGCAGTGTCCTATCGTCTAGCACTTCCACTGAACCTAGCTCAAGTTCATGATGTCTTCCATGTATCTCTCTTGAGGAAGTACATACCCGACCCTTCGCATGTACTGAACCCAGAGGTGGTACAACTGGAACATGACCTCTCTTATGAGGAGCAGCCAGTGGAGATCTTGGACCGTAGAGACAAGGTCCTACGAAACAAGACTACCCACCTTGTGAAAGTGTTGTGGAGGAATCATAAATATGAAGAAGCAACTTGGGAGCCTGAGGAAACAATGAAGCAAAAGTACCCTCACCTTTTCGACTAGGCCTCAAGTGTAAATTCCGGGGATGAAATTTCTTAAGGGGGGAAGAATGTAACGACCCAATCTTTTTGAGTAGTATATTAACTTACTCTTAATGATTTAATAAGATGTTAATGGTCAATGCAGAAAGAGGAGTGGATGGCTTCATCCAGTAGACTCGACCCTTATGAAGCCCACTTATCAGAGCTTGGGAAGGAGGTAGCATCTGTGGGCTTCTCTTTGGACCAAGCCCAAACTGAACTCCAGCGTGTCAAGCTTGAACGGAAACGCCTATGGGAGAAGTTCAAGTTAGTAGAGATTACTACTAGGGCAATGTTATCTGATCCTCCCTCAGATTCTCTCACCATAGCACACCTTACACTTCCGTCGTATGCCGGTGTTATAAGGGGCTACGTGACGAGACCCTAGCTTCCTTGTGTAATCCTTTCAGGTGAATAAATTGAGATATCTTCCTTTAGTGATGTTTGTGGATTTTCTTTTGTCTGGATAATTTTAGGATATATTTTATTGATGAATTTTTGAAAAAGGGATATTTTAAAACATTTATGTAAACCCAAAATAATTAATCACTACGGGAAAAATGGGTATTTGCGACGGGTTATTTGCGACGGGAATAAATCCCGTCGCAAATAGTCCCGTTAAAAACTTATTTGCGACGGGGGTATTTACCTGTCGCAAATAATTAGGCTTTTGCGACGGGATTGCTTTCCCCGTCGCAAATAGTTTTCCCGCGATGCGCGTCAAATCGCGGGAAAACTATTTGCGACGGGAATATTTTCCCGTCGCAAATAACCGGCGGCGGTAAAAGGTATTTGCGACGGGAATATTCCCCCGTTGCAAATAGTATGTCGGCAGGTGGTTATTTGCGACGGGTCCCGTCGCAAATAACTATTTAACCGTTGACCGTAATAAATGTTGGCTAAGGTATTTGCGACGGGAATCCCGTCGCAAATGGACCCTTCGCAAATAATCTAACCTATAAATACCCCCATCCGTTTTTTTCAAATCATTCTCATTCTCTATCTTCTCCTGCTCTCAAACTTGTGTTTCTAAAGTTGAGGTTTTCTTCAGTTTAATTTTTTTCTTCGGAGCTGATATTAAAGTTTTGAAGAACGATCAGAGCAGATCAATTTTCAAGGTATTTATGTTCATTTTAATTTAATATTTATTTTTAATTTTTTATTAGTTTCAATTATTCTTAATTAGTTGTAATTTAATTATGTTTATATTGTTTTCTTACTTAATAAATTTAAATTATTAGTATTGTTCATAGTTAATGGTAATTAGGAATAATTAGTAATAATTTTTAATAATTAAGAATAAATATTAATAATTAGTAATAAATACCAATAATTAGGAATAACAGCATTATTACATTATTAGTATATTTTATTATTAATATTAAAATAATATAATTTTTTATATATATACAATTCTCTTTTCATCTGTGTGTTTACTGTCTTCACATGTATTATTTGTATGTGGAGATAGAAAACGCACAGATGAAAGGAGAATTGTATATAAATCAGAAAATTATATTATTTTAATATTAATAATAAAATATACTAATAATGTTATTATTTGTAATTATTGGTAATTATTCCTAATTATTGGTAATTATTCATTTAATTACTAATAATTAGGAACAATTATCAATAATTATCAATAATTAAGAATATTTAGTAATAATTAGTAATAATTACCAATAATTAGTAATAATTAGTAATAATTAGCAATAATTAGTAATAATTAGTAATAATTACCAATAAGTAGTAATAATTAGTAATAATTACCAATAAGTAGTAATAATTAGTAATAATTACCAATAAGTAGTAATAATTACCAATAAGTAGTAATAATTATGTATAATTTGGAATAATTACCAATAATTAACAATAATTAGTAATAATTAGTAATAATTATCAATAATTACCAATAATTAGTAATAATTAGTAATAATTACCAATAATTGCCAATAATTACCAATAATTACAAATAATTAGGAATAATTAGGAATAATTAGGAATAATTAGGAATAATTAGGAATAATTAGGAATAATTAGGAATAATTAGGAATAATTAGGAATAATTAGGAATAATTAGGAATAATTAGGAATAATTAGGAATAATTAGGAATAATTAGGAATAATTAGGAATAATTAGGAATAATTATCAATAATTATCAATAATTATCAATAATTATCAATAATTATCAATAATTATCAATAATTATCAATAATTATCAATAATTATCAATAATTAGTAATAATTAGTAATAATTAGTAATAATTAGGAACAATTATCAATAATTATCAATAATTAAGAATAATTAGGAATAATTAGGAATAATTATCAATAATTATCAATAATTAGTAATAATTAGTAATAATTAGTAAGAATTAGGAATAATTAGGAACAGCTATCAATAATTATCAATAATTAAGAATAATTAGTAATAATTAGGAACAATTATCAATAATTATCAATAATTAAGAATAATTTGTAATAATTAGTAATAATTGCCAATAATTGCCAATAATTACCAATAATTACCAATAATTACAAATAATTAGGAATAATTAGGAATAATTAGGAATAATTAGGAATAATTAGGAATAATTAGGAATAATTAGTAATAATTAGGAATAATTAGTAATAATTAGTAATAATTAGGAATAATTAGGAATAATTAGTAATAATTATTTATAATTATTTATAATTATTTATAATTATTTATAATTACCAATAATTACCAATAATTACCAATAAATACCAATAATTACCAATAATTACCAATAATTACCAATAATTACCAATAATTACCAATAATTTGCAATAATTTGCAATAATTAGTAATAATTAGTAATAAATACCTAAAATTAGGAAAAATTAGAAAAAATTAATAAAAATTAGGAAAAATTATGAAAAATTCTCAATAATTAGTAATAATTACCAATAATTAGTATTAATTACCAATAATTAGTAATAATTAGGAATAATTAACAATAATTAGTAATAATTACCAATAATTAACAATATTTAGTAATAATTAACAATAATTGTTAATAATTACCAATAATTACCAATATTTAGTAATAATTAACAATAATTGCCAATAATTACCAATAATTGCCAATAATTACCAATAATTAGTAATAATTATGAATAATTAGTAATAATTACGAATAATTAGTAATAATTACGAATAATTAGTAATAATTACGAATAATTAGTAATAATTACCAATAATTAGTAATAATTACTCATAATTATCAATAATTACTAATAATTATCAATAATTACTAATAATTAGTAATAATTAATAATAATTAGCAATAATTAGTAATAATTAGCAATAATTACTAATAATTAGTAATAATTAGTAATAATTAGTAATAATTAGTAATAATTAGTAATAATTAGGAATAATTAGTAATAATTAGTAATAATTAACAATAATTAGTAATAATTAGTAATAATTAGGAATAATTAGTATTAATTAGGAATAATTAGTAATAATTACCAATAATTAGTAATAATTATTATTAATTACCAATAATTAGTATTAATTACCAATAATTAGTATTAATTACCAATAATTAGTATTAATTACCAATAATTAGTATTAATTACCAATAATTAGTATTAATTACCAATAATTAGTATTAATTACCAATAATTAGTATTAATTACCAATAATTAGTATTAATTACCAATAATTAGTATTAATTACCAATAATTAGTATTAATTACCAATAATCAGTAATAATTATTATTAATTACCAATAATTAGTATTAATTACCAATAATTAGTATTAATTACCAATAATTAGTATTAATTACCAATAATTAGTATTAATTACCAATAATCACCAATAATCACCAATAATCACCAATAATTACCAATAATTACCAATATTTTCCAATTTTTTCCAATAATTACCAATAATTACCAATATTTTCCAATAATTACCAATAATTACCAATATTTTCCTATAATTATCAATATTTACCAATAATTACCAATATTTACCAATAATTAGGAATAATTACCAAAAATTATGAATAACTACCAATAATTTGGAATAATTACCAATAATTTGGAATAATTACCAATAATTTGGAATAATTACCAATAATTTGAAATAATTACCAATAATTAGGAATAATTACTTTATTACATTATTTGTATATTTTATTATTAATATTAAAATAATATAATTTTCTATATTATATACAATTCTCTTTTCTTCTGTGTTTTTTCTGTCTCCACATGTAATATTGGCATTCTTTTTCAAAATTATCAACCTACTCACCAATGGAGTGGTGAAAGTGAATGCCAATATTACATGTGGAGACAGAATGTGAAACACACAGATGAAAGGAGAATTTTATATAATATAGAAAATTATATTATTTTAATATTAATAATAAAATATACTAATAATGTAATGATGTTATTATTATATAATTAATATTTATGAAAAAAATTATATTAGTATTATTAAAAAAAATAAAAAATCAATATAATATTAAAATTATCAATATTTGTAACAGGTTTTTCTTTATTCTCAATATATTCAATCCTTGCTTGTGTTTTTTCTAACAAATTATTCAAAACCAGTAATGCTTTTATATTTTATAGAAAAATATGGAACAACGAGGTCGTCAACAGTCATTATTAGATGACCGCATATGGATAAATCAACGTACAAATCCAAATGGTTCTGGTTTAAATCCAGTATATATAGAGGGTGTGGAGATTTTTTTTATCATTTACGACATCAAATCCAGAATTTGTTTCAGAAGGAAAGATAAAATGCCCTTGTAGAAAATGTGCATTGAGAACGTTTGACACGTTTGACAAAGTGGGGGAACATCTCTTGCGTTTTGGTTTTCAAGCAGATTATGTTTTTTGGTATCAACACGGTGAATCCAGTTCCAGAGCAGGTGATACCAACTTGATTCCGGATCCATCCCAGTTTCAAGATTTAGTTCATGATGTTGCAGGTTCATCTGTTCAACATACAGAAACTCCGGCTGATATAGATTCAAATCCTGAGTTGGGACCGTCTAAATTTTATGAGTTGTTGAAGTCTGCTGAGGATGCATTATATCCTGGCTGCAAGATGAGCAAATTAGAAGCAGTTGAAAAATTTATGGCTATCAAATCAGATAACGGAATGTCAAACACCTGTTTTGACCAGATATTTTCTTTGCTGAAAACACTGTTACCCGAAGGAAATGTTTTACCTACAAATTACTATGAAAGTAAGAGGCTGGTTCGAAATTTGGGACTTACTTGTCAGAAGATTCATGCATGTTCAAATGACTGCATTTTATATTCTGGGGAAAATGAGTCGTTGGATAGTTGTCCCACATGTAGGAAACTGAGATATAAAGAAGGACAACACGGGAAGTCTAGTTTGATTCCTGTAAAACAGTTGAGATATTTTCCGCTTACATCCAGACTTCAGCGTTTATTAATGTCTAAGAATACAGCGACAATGATGTCATGGCATAAAGAGAATAGTTCAACCGATAAAAGCTTGAATCATCCAGCCGATGGTGATTCATGGAAACATTTTGATAGAGTGCATCCATCCTTTTCTTTAGAAGCTAGAAATGTTCGACTGGGCCTTTCCACTGATGGTTTCGGTCCGTTTGGATCTTATGGTAGTCAATATTCATGTTGGCCTGTTTTTTTAACTCCGTACAATTTACCTCCATGGATGTTGATGAAGGAGCCATATATCTTTTTGACTTTACTAATTCCAGGACATCCGAAGAAAAATATTGATGTTTATTTGAAGCCATTGATTGATGAATTAAATTTATTGTGGAGTACTGGTGTCAGTACATATGATGTTGCAACGAAACAGAATTTCATACTAAGAGCAGCATTGATATGGAAAATAAGTGACTTCTCGGCTTATGGTATGTTATCTGGCTGGAGTACACATGGTCAGAAATCATGTCCTTACTGTATGGGAGAGAAAAAAGCATTTATTCTCATTCATGGAAAGAAACCTTGTTATTTTGACTGTCATCGCAGATTTCTTCCAGCTGATCATCCTTTTCGCAGAAACATATCTCATTTCAGAAAAGGAACAGCTGAAAGGGATGGACCTCCAAAAATTCTATCAGGTTCGAAGTTAAAATCGGTTGTATTTTCATTACCTCCCATCACTTTTGGTCCCACAATAAACCAACAGAAAATTTCTGGTTTTGCGAAAGAACACAATTGGATTAAACGTAGCATATTTTGGGATTTGCCATATTGGTCTGATTTTTTGGTCCGACACATGTTAGATGTCATGCATATTGAGAAGAACTGTTTTGATAATTTTTTTCATACAGTTTTGGATACGCCAGGAAAGAGAAAAGACAATTTAAATGCATGTTTAGATCTTGCCCAAATTTGCAGGCGTCCAGAATTGGAACTATTTGAGAATATCAGAACAGAAAGGTTACTGAAACTAAAAGCAGCTTATACACTGTCTAAAGAAAACCGTTTATTATTTTGTTAGTGGATTGCAGATTTGAGACTTCCAGATGGTTGTGCTTCCAATTTGGGTAGATGTGTAAAGAATGGTCATATTATTGGATTAAAAAGTCATGATTGTCATGTTATAATGGAGAGACTTCTACCCATTGGATTAAGAGGTCTCTTGAATTCTGTGATTTGGGATTCCATAACAGACATGTCTCGTTTTTTTCGGGAAATTTGTGCGGCTACGGCAGATTATGATGCTCTAGGAAAACTTGAAAAAGATGTTGTTGTAATTATATGTAAACTGGAAAAAATATTTCCGCCGTCTTTCTTCGACTCAATGGAACATTTGATGTTACATTTTCCATATGAAGCCAAATGTGGAGGTCCGATACAGTTTCGATGGATGTACCCATTTGAAAGATGCATGAAAAAATTAAAAAGAAAAGTACGCAACAAAGCATCTGTTGAAGGATCTATTGCAGAAGCTTATTTGCAAGAGGAAATATCTTTTTTCTGCTCCCATTATTTTGAATCTGAGTATCCTTGAAAACACAACCGAATGGGATGGAATGAGAGGAATATTTATGAAATCGAAAATCAATTATCTGTTTTCAACCAGTCAGAGCTTGGTTTCGGTGGAGTTTCTGAACGCTGGCTTTCAGATGATGAACATCATAGAGCTCATACGTATGTTCTGCTCAACTGTGAAGAGATGACATCAGTTGTACTGTAAGTGTTTATATCACTTATTCTATCATTTATGTTACAGTAAATAACTTTGTTTTTTATAGGTTGTATGATAATCATATCAAGAAACAAATTTTACAAATTACAGCAGCTGCTCTCGAAGAACGTCGACTGAAAAATTTCTCTCAGTGGTTTCAAAAACTGGTAACATAAATTCTTTATCTTTTAGCAACTCATTCAATGTATAGTTTACTATATTGATAATTATTTCACAAATTTTCAGGTGTCTCGACATGCTGATAAAATTGACAAACGGCTGTGTGTATTGAGTAACCCACCTTCCAAACTTGTTAAAACTTATAATGCATATGTGGTGAATGGATTTCGATTCCACACACATGCATATGGGGAATCGAAAAAAACAATGAACAGTGGAGTTAGCTTGAGTGGATCTCATCATCGAGAAAATGAAGTTGACTTTTATTTCATACTTGATGAAATCATTGAACCCTGTTATCTTGGACAACATTACATAACCATGTTCAAATGTCGGTGGTTGGATACAGAGAGAGGTGTGTGTGTTCATCCGACTCATGTAATCATCGATATTAAATGTAAAAGTGTTCTCGCAGTAAATGAACCATTCTTATTGGCTCAACAGGCATATCATGTTTATTATGCAAAGTACTGTGCAACATCAAGAGACTTGACTGATTGGTGGAGTGTAATAAAAATCAAAATTCGAGACAATCAGTTTAGTCAAAGTGAATGTGCTTTCACTGATGTGCAAAGAATTGAAGTTTTTCAAGAGAGTACTCAAAATCAATCTTTTTTACAAAGAGACATGAGTATCGATGACGACACCCCACATTTAAGAGTCGGTGATGACGATGATGTTAATGATGTCACATATGAATTTGAAACGGTAAGAGATGAAGCCACTGTAACTCGAATGGATATCGATGATGTTGAGGAGGAATATGAAGATGACATAGACATATATGAAGATGATGATGAAGATGAACACTGATAGCATTTCATGGTATTTATATACAATCATAATATGTATATATGTATATATAATAGTAATTATGAATTATTTTCTAACATTAACATTTTCTGTTTCAGATGGACGACGCCACATTTCGTGCATTGGCGGATGCTGACCTGACTTTTGATGCGGATGAGTTGCTGACAGATGACCCGCAGCCTGCAGGCGCTCTAGGGAGTACGCGGAGGGGGCGCGGTCTTGCACGATTGATGATTCCTGACCCCGTCCCCGATCGACGTCCACATCTTGGGTTTGATCCACGCACACGGAGGTGTGATAACCTGTGTGATAACATGTGGATTTGACTAAGATTTCATTAATCTATTCACATAATAAATGTTTATTATTTTTTCAGTTTTCCGCATATAGCAGTCGGACAGGGCAGCGCTATTTTGCGCAACTATTTCTCTCAGCCGTGGACCACATGGGAGCAGATTCCCATTGATGTGCAGCAGGCCATGTTCGGCCATTGGTTGGTACGTACGTAAATAAATAATTTTTATTTTGAAAATTATTTCATTTATAACTTGATATTTTGATTTATTTGTAGGTTTTATGGTATCCGATCGAGGATACCATGCGTGACGCCATCCACGAGGCATGGGAGGTGGCCATGCGTGATCGTCTTCGTCAGTTTTTGCACAATTTAAGAAAAGCTGCGATGAAAAAAGTAGGAGTGTCAGATTTTGAGGAGTCATGTAGAGCACACCGACCAGAGTATATTTCATCCCATGTATGGGATAGATTATGTGCGCACTGGTTGAGTGGTGCCTTTCAGAGGAGATCATCGGTGGGGAGGCAGAATCGGGGGAGACAGGAGGTGACTCATCGAGCTGGGAGTCGTTCTTTCAGTACTCATAGACAGCATCTGGTACGTACATTATTTATAAATATTTTATATAACTATAAATATTAACAGTTTATTTTTTATTCTTATAGGCTGTCGAGCACCCCGATATTACAGAGTACAACGTATATCGGAGGATGTAAAGTGATCCTGCTACTGGGGAGCTCAGAGGTGATCGTTAGCATCACATCGTGGTCAGTATTATTTGTTTTCAAGTTTAAAAATTAACTGCATATAATATATTCACAATTTTAATTTTAAATTGCAACTATAGGAGTCATATGAGGCCGCAGCGGCACAGGCCCGACCTGAGAGTTAGGCCGAGTCATCAGATCAGACCACTGCCCGTCAGTTTGATGAGGCGGCATGGATGCAGGCCACCCAGTATGCCTTCGAGAAGGGCCGGGTAGTTGGTATCGGCTTTCGACTGACTCCCGGAGATTATTATGGCAGTGCTGCGATGTCGGCGTCCATCTCGAGAGGAGCTCGTGCATCTTCTTCTACATGGTATGAGGATCAGTTGCGATCTCAGACTGCACAGATAGAGAGTCTCCGACAGGAGCAGGAGCAGATGCGTCAGCGGCATGAGGAGGAGCGTCGACGCCAGCAGCAGCTGTACGAGGAGCAGACGAGTCGGTGGCAGCAGCAGCATCAGGAGCAGATGGAGTACATGCGCCGACTCACTCATGCTTTAGGGATGGAGTTTCCTCCACCACCATCTGCAGATCCCCCACCTCCACCCCCTCCCCCCTCCTTCAGATTAGAGTTTGTATTTCTGTTATAAAATTTGTGAAATCAAAATATTTTTTTTTCTATTCGTAGTTTCTGTCTCATTATAAAATATTAATAATATTATATTTTTAAATAACAATATTAATATGAATAATAATATTATTTATATTTTATAATATTAAATTTTATATATATATTAAAATTTTATATATATATTAAAATTTTATAATATTATAATTTAATTATTTTTTTTAATACTTGAATTATTTTAATATTTGAATGTAAAATAATTCTATTATTTTTATATTAATTAAAATAACTTATTAATATTTCTTTTATTTATGAATTATAATTGTAATATTATTATATTAATTAAATCATTTATTAATATTCTATTATTTTTTATTTTTGAATTATAATTCTACTATTATTATAGTAATTAAAATTATTTATTATTTTCATTTCTAAATTATAATTCTATCATTATATTAATTAAAATAATTTATTAATAATTTATTTTTTTTATTTTTTTTATAGTATTTGCGACGGGATACTATGCCCGTCGCAAATACTAGTATTATTAATAGTTTTTTATTTTTTTAAAAAAATATTATTTGCGACGGGATACTACTCCCGTTGCAAATACAAGTATTACTAATTTTTTTTTATTTTTTTTAAAAATAGTTTTTGCGACGGAACCGTCGCAAAAACTATTTTAAAAGTTTTTTAGAAAAATACGGAATACTATTTGCGACGGGGAGAATGTCCGTCGCAAAAAAAGGCTTTAGCGACGGGCCCGTCGCAAATAAGTGTAGTTGCGACGGCGTTTTCTGCAACGGGCTATTTGCGACGGGATCCCGTCGCAAATAGCCCGTCGCAAATACCTGTTTTTCTAGTAGTGAATGATGTGTAATGATTTTCAAAAAATGGTCTTCTACAAAAGTGTTCAGTAAGGAATTTGGAGTCTAATAAGATCAACTTAATTTTTGATGAATAGTAAATTATGAATAGTGATTTTACGCTTAGGATTAGTAATGTGACCAAATGGATTAGTAATTTCACTCAAAGAAAGTTTTAATATAATTTAGACACCTAGATTAAGTAATGTGATTCAATAAAATGGGTAAATAACGGTTTCATAAATTATTAGTCAAGTATTAGTTTTTTCAGATGAATAGTGTTTTTTAATTAAAAATTTAATTAAAAATAATTAGAAAATTATTTTTATAAAAAGAACTTTATTTTTGAACTCAGAGAATCGATATTATGTTAAGGTAATTTTTGGGGATTTTTCTAAAAAAAATGAATTTTCGATGAATAGTGTTTTTATTTAAAAATTAAATTAAAAATATTTAGAAAATTATTTTTCTAAAATGGATTTCATTTTTGAAATCAGAGCATTTATATTTGGTTAAGGTGAAATTTTGGGATCATTCTGAGAAAGTTGAATTTTCAGTGAATAGTAAAAATACAGTTTTAGGGTTTCGGTATGTTTAATGACATCATAACTGTGTCATGATGATGTAATGAGATATTTCAAGGGTTTTCCGGCCAAGGGTGACGAATTATTGTTTTGGGGGCCCCATGTGGCCAAACTTTATGAAAAATATCATGAGAGAGCACATGGGTTTGAGAAAAGCACTTGTGAGGTGTCCCTTGGCCATTAATGCCTTCTCCCCTCACTTTCCATATAAATACCCACCCTTTCCTCCTTTAGTTATCACTCCCAACTCTCCCCCAATGAATTTCTGGTCTCCTTACCTTCCAAGGATTCCTCCCAAGGTTCCCCCAAGCCCTCAAGGTCCAAACCTTTGAGTTTCAAGAGTCACGTTTTAAGGTAAGGGATCCGACCTCTCTATTTCTTTTCATGTAATCCTTTTTATGTCATTCCTATTTTCCTCCATGTTCTTATGTGAGAGGATGTTCTTTTATATTCCTCTTACTGCCCTTTTCATGTTTATATGATGAGAGATCCCCTCTTACTCTCATCATTTCGTTTTATGAATGTTTAAGTGACGCCGTTAGGCTGCCGAATTTTTAAGGGATTCTTTCACCCTTCTCATTTTTCAAGTTCGATTTTCATTTCAAGTCTTTCAAGTTCCTTTTTATTATGTTGGGTATGATCTCTATATCTATCATACTGATCACTTATGATCATATTATGAGGGACCCTATTTGATCTTGTCAAATCATTTTTTTTATTGAAGTTAAGTGACGTCGTTAGGCTGCCGAATTTTCATAAGAGAAATCTTACTTTTTTCTCACTTCCATGTTTTTCATTTCATATGGTATATCTTTAAAATTTTATTACCATGTTCTTAAATCCCTCATATTCTGTCCCCCTACTGTTTTATGTATCATTTATGAGTGGGTGACCCATTTCCCCTCTCTTTTCAATGTTTTCTAAAACCCCGAAACATAGCCGTTATGCTGCAGAATTTTCGTCTCAAAATGCCTCTCTCTTTTCTCAAAATTATTTTATGTTATAAAGTGAATACTCAAAGATCGTATTTCTACAAGGGTATTCACATATATATCAAAATGTTCTATTTTAAATTCTGGTATTAACATACATGAGACCCACTTTCCCTTTTCGTGGGTTTTAAAGTGACGTAAAGGTCATGTCTTTAAAGCAGTTTTTAAAACGGTATGATTATGAAATGAAACCCATTTATTTTATGCTATGTGGGTTATTTATGAAATGTTTGATGATGATATATGTGGCTCACATGATAATAAAGGCAAATTTAAGGGTGCTCCCTGATAGCGCTCAAATGCATTGGGTAATGATGTAACCACTAGGGATTACAATTTTCACGATACCTTGGTGAATAACCTTGGTAATTTTCAAATGACACCTTGGGGATGGTCCTTGGTGATATGTTCATGATTTTCTATGTTAAATGATGTATCCACATCTTCAAGTTATGGAAAATGTTATTTTTATTATGAAATTCCTCATGATTTCTTTCTCATGACTTAAAGTTCTTTTCATGTCCTTATTGAAGTATCTCAAGTTCACATGTAAAATGTTCCTCTTGTTTCCCTTACTGGGCCTTCTGCTCACCCTTTCTTTTGATGTATGTCCCCAGGTTATGAGATGCAGTAATTAACCTAGAATAAACTTAAGGAGACGCCTTTCAAGTGTTTAAGAAGAATTTTTTATGTTTTTTTCATGTATTATGTTCCTGGTTTCCAAGACACTAGACCTTAAAGATCCTCAGTTTTGTGTAATGTAATGAAAGTTTATGTTATAAAATGGCGGGATGCTATAGTCCCATTTCTGAACGTACTCCTCAATAATGATTAACCCTCTATTGAAACCCCCTACCAGAATGGAGTCCTGTCTGTAAATCCATGTATATTGTTCCTCATTAATAGAAACCTCTAGCGACCTCCCCATCATCTTGGCTACGTCCTCCACCGACGAATTGAGCATCAAGGTCTGTTCTACCACTTCTTCTTTAGAACATAAGATAAGAGACATGTCTTGTCCACCATGTTCTACTGGACCTTGAAAATACAAAGACTCCTTTTCCTTCTTCTTATCGTTCATCTTCTTTGTAGACCGGGTCTCTAAAAGAGGAGGTAAAGAAGATTATTCCTTCCTCCACTTCCTCTTCCCAAAATCATTATTACTCTTTTTATGTGAATCCTCATCTTCTAGATGGATGTGTTCTCTCCCTTTGCCAACCTTTGCTCCAGTCCCGTCTCCCTCAGCTGGAATAATGACCTCAGAATTCACATCCGCCTCTAAGAGACCTTCAAACCTATTGCACAAGGAAACTGAAGTCTGAATCAGGGTCAGGCCCCCTCCCTCCTTCACCGTTTAGAAAGATCTTCCAGCCCTATCACCATTATCACCCAAAGGAGAATTATCTACACTCAAATCAGCCTCCCCATCCAGCAATGACAATCCAAGAGTCTCGGCCTGGTTGGGTTGTGTAAAGACATGCCCCATGTACTGCAGCTTCTTACCAAATTCCACTGAAACTACACCCTGAGAAACACAGGAAGTTTGCACCATAGGACACTCCTCAATAAAAGTAGGTTGTAAATCATCTTCCAGTCAAGACTGATCATGCTTGGCCTCTATATATCCATTAGGCCCTGATCCAGGACTGCTTCCACCATTGAGGTCACCTATAAACCTACTAAAAACATCTTGGACTTCCGGATTAGCAGGACAGAGCAGAAAGTTCTCTTGCCTCCCCTGGTTGGCACCGTAAGAGGAACCCAAGCCAACTGCATTTG
Source organism: Viscum album (assembly GCA_963277665.1). Lineage (NCBI taxonomy): Eukaryota > Viridiplantae > Streptophyta > Magnoliopsida > Santalales > Viscaceae > Viscum > Viscum album. Next base: position 47,590,662 of record OY728156.1, read on the forward strand.
AGTTAGCCCCTATGTTGTCTTTGTCCAGACCCTCACTCTGGGCCACCATAGTAGCACCCGAAGGACCATTGGCCTCCTCTAGTCCACTTCATATGACCCTGGTTATTTCTTCATCCCACACAACCTCTGCCACATAGTCCTTAGGAGTGCCCCAATTACCATTGCACACATCCTCCTGATGTCCACAATTTCTAGCCCCCTGCCTGCAGCCCTCCATTGAATGACCCATCTGTTTGCAAACATAGAAAAAATATAACCATGACTCATAAAGAACTGGATGCTTACACCAAAATTCTTCCCCTACAGTAAGCTAGATGAATTCTAATGGCCCCCTTGATGCTTCCACCTCCACACACACTTGAGGGTTAACCGGATGAGATACCGCCTTGGTCTAGCTGTCAGAGCGCAAGTATCTTCCCAGTAGATTCCCGAGCATTTTAGCAATCAATGGATTTTGGAATGGAAGAGGAAGATTCAGAAAACTTACCCAGACTGCCACTGATGGAGAGTCACACTTCATGTGAAAATCATATGAGCATCGGGACAGGTAGAATCGCGATCCGTTGCAGATGCGGGGGGCCCTCGACCATTCCTTGATCAGATCTTCCTTAGAAGAAAAATAGATCAAGATTTTCCTATTGTCTAGCAGACCAACTGTTTCTCTTTCATTCAAATCCCAGGAACCGAACACAAACCTGCCAAACAGGTCAACTGAAGGTCTTATCTTCAAAAATAGAGCAATTAAAGACAAACTATGGAAGCTCGAAGCTTCGTTAAACTCAGAGATCGAAATCTGAATATTGGGATGGCCTTCGTGCAGATCTTGAACCTTAGGGCTAAGAAAAAAAGGAGGGAATGGAGGCAAGAAATCTGGGTTTGAGAAAGGGAGAAAGGCGGGTTCTTCTCTCGTGAGAGATGGCGGAGGTCCCTCCCCCATAGGGGGAGGAACCTACTCGGAGGCCACTATCGTCGCTGGTCGGGAGTCAAAAACCCCGAGAACCCTTCTCCTTGAGATTTATGGTCATTTATCTTGTAGTATATGAGAATATCATCAATAAAAACTACCAAAAAATTTAGGATATTTTCTAAAGGCTATACTCATCAAATCCATGAATATTGGTGGGGCATTAGTAAGTCAAAAGGGAATCACTAGAAACACATAGTTCCAATACATTGAACATAAGGAAGTATTAATAAAATATTCAATCTTCACCTTTTATTGATGATATCAAGAATGGATATCCACATTTTATATATATTGAGCACCTCATATTTAGTTCAACTAGTCATAAATCCTTTTAAGTGGATACCTGTTCATTATTGTGATCTTGTTGACTTCCTCATAAATGATACATAACCACATTGATCCATCATTTTTCTTTACAAATAGAATGGGTGAACTCCAAGGTGATGCCCTTGGTTATTTGAACCCTTTGTCCAAATGATCTTTCAGCTGCTTCTTTAAATAATCTAGTTTTATCGGGTCCATGCAATAGGTACATTTTAAGATAATTTTATCTCTAGGTATGAGTTATATTGAGAAATCTACCTCTCAATAATGGGGATGTTTGGGTAACTCACTAGAAAATACATCACTATTTACCCCCACAATGGGTGTTTCCTCCATATTGATACCTTCTTCTAACTCAACCATTTGTGTGAGGTATGATTATTCATAGGGAATCAGAACCCACATCATTGAATGAGTTTCCAAAGCAGATTCATGATCTACATTGAATTTTTAGAGGAGCATGGGATGGTTCTGAATTTGAAAATATATTTCTATTTTCTTATAATTGATGTGTTATTCATATAATGAGAGCTATTTCAACCCCTTTATAGCATCGAATTCCACCAATGGATGTACCATGAGATTCTAATGGGAGATTCTTCCCACAAATTACACAAGATAATATTTCAATACTACGGTTACAATGATTTCACCCCTATGTGTTTTTATAGATATCTCTACTTAGAGGTTTTTTGGAATCGATTCAATTGTTCTAAAAACATTAATTAAATAAATAAATTCATAAAACTATAATCAAATAAAAAAATTTCATTCTTTAGTGAATATGAAGTGTACCTTGTACAAATTAATTTTCTCGATCCAATTTAGTAGTAGTGATGGAATAAGCATTCCATTTCTCCTTTAGATTTTGTCACTAATGATGGTGATTTCTTTTGAGGACACGAGGTTTATTGCACTAGCATTCAAAGTTCCCTTTCTCCCTATAGTTGGAGGATTCAATCATGGGTGGTGATCTCATTTACTCCATCACATTGGATGATTATTTTTGTATCTACAACATTCATGATCTTGGTGGCCTTAAATCCCACACATATTTCATTTCCACATCCCTTTGAGGTAGTTCCCATGATTCTTCTTATAACATTTTTGACTTGTGAAATGTTGTTCTTTCTTTCCACCTTTTTTATTATATATCCCATATTTAAACTCTATAATTCGGTTCTTATAACCAAATCCATTGAAACATTCTCTTAACTTTATCTACACTTTTAGAGAACATTAACAAACAACTTCATAACACCCATAGTCTCAGATATCTAGATCCTTTTGAAGGTGTGTTTTTAAATCACTAAAGAATATCTCACTATTTATATCATTTTTTATAACAAAACCCAAAGAGTACCTTGAAATCCTTTTTAAACTTTATTATTAGGCCATGACAGATTCACAATCCCATTTCATCAGCTATATGAGTTTTTTTCCCATATATTTACCATGATTTAGAGGGAAATACTTGTTAATAAAATTTATCTTAATTAATTCCTACTTCATATCTTTAAATTATTCCTTTTGGTTGGTGTTCCTAATCAATTTCCAACATTGATAGACCTTCTTATCTAGATCGTGAATGGATAGAGTCACTTTTTCTTCTCAGAACAGTGGATAATAGAAAGTATCTACTCCATTGTGCTAATCAATAGTTCTATAATGAGTAGATTAGATGATCCACTAAATTTTAGTGGACATTGTATCATAAAAGGCCTAATAGTAAGTTTATACCAATTAAGTGAAGGGTGAAATTTCACATTATTTAGGTTTTTGTTCATATCCTGATATAGTTGGGTAAAAATCACCATGAAAGTTTTAATTACACCCCCAAGGAATTGGGGATTTCATTCAGGAAGTTATTGCACAGTCTCTTGCATTGGTTTTTGGCCAAGTTTCTCAGGGTTCCAACCATTTGCAAAAATAGAAAATGTTTTAACAGAACATTAGTAAAAAGTCATGAATATTTAATTTATTCATTTTTTCAATTAACTATAAAGGCATTTCTTGTATGATCCCTACATTTATCAGTTTTTAAAAACCAAGATTCTAGGGTTCTTACTTATAATTTGTTTTATAGTAAGGGTTTTCACTAATTTAATCTAATCCTAATTACCAAATTAACTAAAATGTGATCTGATACCAAATATAGATACCCTGCTCTTCTTACATGATTATTACATCATTTTATAGATGAAAAACCAAAATGAGTTAGAAAACTATTATCCAAAGGTTTAGTGTCATGAAAAAATTAGGACCACACATAAAATTTTTACAATGAAGATTAAATATTATTTAATTTCTTATTCTTTATCTTCATATCATTCCTTTTGTTCTCCTTAGTATAATTAATCCCCTGAAGACATATATCAAAGAATGGGGCTAGCTAAAATCCTAGTAAGAGTATAGATAAGAATATGGATCAATATAACATGGGGTGAAAATAATAATCATGATAACATCATCATGATAATCATGAGAGGAAATATTAGATAAAGGTATGGAATGTGGCAATGCATAAAAATGAAACATTATGTCACAGTGTCCAACTACCACACATAGTCGTGAACAAAGGCAGCCCCATGTTCATGTATATTTCACTTTATCTAATGAGATAAATCACATTAATCAATTCATTGTAGAACAATATAATTCCTAGCAACCCATAACCTCATAAAATTTACATGTACTATATAATTCAGATAACACCTATTATATCATAACATTTTCATAATTGTGCATTCCATATAGAATATATTTCAATCTTGGACATAAATAACCTAGAGAAAGGAATGGGTTTCCTTTCCAAATAAATAAATCAGGAATTAACATTGTGGATCTGAAAATAAATATTTTAAAAAATACATGGTATAATAATTATCAACCTTGATATTAGAAGAAACAATATCATGATAAGTAAAGGAGGTATTTTTGGAAATAAGAGTTTTTTTGGGAAAATATGTGAATTTTTCATAAAGTCAGATTAAAAATTTGAATATCCTAAAAACGATAAGGGAAGGATTATAAAACTATATATAAGTAATATTAAAGGAACAACCATTCTGGAAATGGAGTTAAAGAGGGAAACCCCATGGAAATGGAATTAGGTTCAAGAATCCACTTACCTTATGTCAGATTCCTTCCTTCACATTAGTATACTAGATAATAAAATTAAATTAATTAGTTAACAAATGTAGAACCTCTTAAACATTTATTTTATTTATTATTGTTTTATTATGTTCATTTACATCCATTTTTATAAGTTATATAGTTCAATTTCATCATATTAGAGTGTTCATTTTCATGATTTTTAGGATGAGTTCGCTTTTTTAAAAGGATGGAAGTTCATGTTCAATGAGAATGATTCTATAAAATTGAAAGTATTTGAACATACATAACTATAATTGATCTTATATATTATATGGTTACATGGTATGAGAATAACAAATTAGATAGAATGTTAATGAAAATTATTTAATATATTTGTGTTGTATTTAAGACAATTATGTGATTATATCATTTTATTAACATCATATTTATATATATTTTTAGAATATTATATAACTTATAATATGATTAATAAAATATTTCTTGACCATTATAATCATTTAATGACAATCTTTGATAGTTCTAGTGGAAATGAAACTGCATTTTCAATGGAGGCGGCAAATCAAAACACCATGAGCAATACTTTTATTTTTAAAATAAATAGAAAAGGAAGAAGATTTGAAGATAAATTATCCCATTAATATAATAAAATAATAGCAAATAAATTTTTCTGGAATTATAATTCAACATTTATATGTAGAGGTGAGGAAAGAAAAATAAAATAAATGAAATTGAAAAGAAAATAATAGAAAATGAAATAGGATCTTACCTCTTGAATTTCATCTCTTTGAGAACCTCTTTTAGGAAATGGGTCTGGTCTTTTGATCATACTAAGAGATGATATACAGGTGAGGGTCTTGTAAATAGTTTTGGGATTAGAATTTAAAAGATTGAAAAATAGGATGGTGTGAGGAGAAGAGGTGTGGGTGGTATTTATATTGGAGGGTATGCGTGTTTTCTAATTATTGTATTCTTCAGTTTATTTTTTTCAATACAAAGAATAGTTTTCATTCCCATTAATTAATATAGTAAATATATAAGGATATTTATATATTATGTTTCTTACATAAAAAATTACTCAAGTAATAGTGTACATATATTATAGTGTACATATACCGTAAATTACCCTATTTTACTATATAAAAAAATTCAAGTATCTTAGAAAAAATCCCAAAAATTCACTGAAACCATTTTTTGAATCGCAGAATTCAAAATGAATTCCATTTTATGAACATAATTTTTTTAATATGATAATTTTTTTAATTAAAATCATCATTTACTCAAAAAAAATACTAATTTTAAAAATATAACTGATATTATGACAGTGTGAAAAATTAATTTAAGGTCTCATAAAATTATCATATAATCATGATACAAAAAAATATTAATATCTGAGTCTATTTTATAAAAATTAATTTTATTTGAATTAATTATATGAATTAAAAAAAATTTAAATAATGATTTATTCTTTAAAAAATTACAATAAAATAATTTATAATTTATAAAACATGTAAATACTTATACTAAGATATAATTATATCATATTTTTATTTTTGAGATACCTAAATTTTATTTATAATTTCATAAGTGAGATTACTATTCTATTGGACTAATTATTATTCCTACTTATCATGTTACTATTTCAAGGGTCATGTTTCTATACCATCGGTATAAGTTTCTTAATTTCTTTAGATATTACTGATTTTATTCCTCATTTATGAAAATATTGTTTTTTTTATTAGGATCTATATTCTATGAATTTTTTTTAAACTATATAACATCATTATAAGAATTTATCTTTCATTCATAAAATTTTGGGTCGTTACAAGGATTCATATATCACAATATATCGATGAAATTAAATTTAGTTAAGGTGAAATATATCATAAAATCTCATGGTGTTAATGGTAAATTTTATTTTATTGTAAAAATTTATATCTCTATCACACATTAGTGCACTCAAAGAATGTGGATGATTTTTAGTGTAAAATTTTAAGTTTCATAATGAAAATCATTTGAAAATTGATTGTATTAGTTAAATTTTGATTGATCTTTTAGAAAATATATTTTAAATTTTTTGAAAAAAACGCATTGATATCAGATATCATTTTATAAAGGATAATGGTTCTAATAGAATCTTAAATTGTTTTATTTTTAAAAATATGATCAAATTGCTTTTGTTTTCACCAAATATTTATTATGGAAAGTATTTTTGGGATTAAGTTTGAAAATGATTATTCATATTACACCTCTCTGTTAACAAAATAAGAAGGTCTACCCAAATAATTATTTTCTTTACTTCTTTCAATTAGGAAAAATTAGTAAAAATTTATACATTATATTTTTTGAATAGGCATATGTTGTTATCATGAAAAGCGAGAGAACAAGTTTCAAATGTAAAACTTATGAAAAATAATTTTCAATTATGTGAACCAGAGGTTAAAACATTAGACATTGTGTGTGGTAAAAGTATAAAAAATATTATGTTGATAATTGAAATGAATTTTATAAAAATCACTTATCCAAAACATTCTTATTACAGAGAGATGACATTTTTATGTAAAATTTTATTTATCTTGAATTGTGGCATTATTACCTTTCTCTTTTAAAAGTAACTAGTTTTATGGATTTTATAATTTATTGATTAATGAAAATACTTATATTGTTTTTAAAATAAATAAAAATTTGTACATTTATGTTCCCTAGGGTTTATATTGATTTTGTATATATTATAATTAGTTTTAAAGAGAATTATAGTTTCTATTGAATGAATATATTTTGTGAGATTTATGTATGTTATGAATCGTATAATATAATCATTTAATTGGAAAATAATAATTATCCATTGGGTTTTATTTTTCATTCAATGATATTCATGATTCAATTTTTATAGAAGTTAGTTTCATTGATGACTCTTATGAAGTTGAGATTGTATTAAAAAACACAATTATTTGAAAAAAAATCATGTGATGTTTTTAAATAAAAAAGAAACTCTTAGGAGTATGAGGATCAAACTATTTAATTGATCGAGACAATAAGATTGTTATTGAATGTGATGTTAATTCAATGGAAAATAGAATGAAATTACTCATCAATAAGTTTATTCTAGGTGAGATAATCTAATATAAGGTCAATTAGAAGATAAAATTTGAATGAGTGATGTTTAAGGCTCTAAAATAAGGTGACATTATGGATAAGAAATTAATAATGTCATCGTAATCTAGAGCAATCGTAGATAATTCATAAGTAAAGGAATCACAAGAATAGGTGGTTTAATAGGGGATTGAATCTAATGTTAAGTAAAAAGATTGATTTTTAACCCTGAGTGATAATAAAATGTGAATTAATAAGAAGATATAGTAGTCAATTGTGCTACGTAATTTGGATGCTAAATATCCAAAGTACCTAAAACTTAATTTATTGATCATGTGTGGAAGAATATTATGAGTATTAGCTAAGGTAAAAGGATTCAATAATGAATGCTATTATGTTTATAAAAATCAATGTCATGGAATATAAGTAGATTAATATGTCACTATATATTACTACATAGATGATAGAAATTAAAGGATGAACTGATAATAAGATATGGAAATGAGGGTATACACGTCATGGTTTAAACAATTTTTTGAACCAACAGAATATTCTCATCAGAAACTATAAAATAAAATAAAATTTTAGTCAACGTACATTAAGATGTAGAGTTTTATTAATTCCTAAGATTAATGTAGAATCAAAAAATTTAATATGATATCTATGGAAGTGAGTTAATAGAAATATTATAATTGAGTTCAAGTTAATATTCTACAGTCAAACCCTTTTTTATGATATGGATATTGATTTTCAAAGTATTAAAATTAATGAATTAAAATTTTCCATTTTAGTATAGTTTTTAGGATACATGATGAAGACTGTTAAACCTGGTATATTTAAGTTTATGAATATAATTATCCAAAGATTGGGAAAAACCAAATAATCAGTTTTTATAAATCATCTACCATTATTTTATCTAAGAATAATTTTTATATAAAATTTGTGAGTTCATTCAAAGCTTTACACTATTATATAAATACATTGGATCTAAGTTTATTTTGAGTGGTGTAACCTAATAGTTCTAAATAATCCACTAAGATGAAGAAAAAAAATAAAATCTAGAGGCTTCCAAGATGAGATAGAAGTACTCATATCCCATTTCTATATAAGATGAAGAATCAAAAAACATCCATTGACTGATGTTATATAGAAAAAATTCTAGAATTTTCATTCATGAGAATATACTAAACTCAACTATTCAAAAGTATTAGTTGGAAAATATTCATTCATTTCTAATATTACCAAATTTTATAAAAATAGTTTGAATTTGGTGGGTGTATCATTATAACTTGTGGGAAATTCTATAATCATGATGGGGAAAACTTTTTGAGGTACAAAACATTCCAATTGGATGATAATAGTCCAAATATAGGGACCAAGTTGAATATAGAAGGTTTTTGGAATATAAAATAAGTTGTTCTAAGTATGTTGTCTTTTGGTATCAAAGGGAAGAAATAAATTCACTTTGTAAAAGGTGAAAATAGGATTGACCATCATATTAAAAAAAATTAAACTCACAAATCATATCAAAATCCATCATATTGAGAATAAGTTTTATAGAAGAAAAGGAATATCAGACTCGCCTTGGGTTTAGAATGAAAGGAATATCATAATGAGAACATATTTCAGAGTCTGTTTGACACCAATGAGAATCTGACTATGCTTTGATATTTTGTATTTTAAAAAATTCATAAGTTTAGTAATATTTTCTGATACAATCCTCATAATAGAATTTGTGATAAAAAGTGTTTCTCATCATATTCAGGGTAAAAAATAAATTTCTGGAAGGAATTAAATGTTATAATAATTGTCCTTAATATTATAAGATGAAGAAGCTAATATTAAATGTTCCCAAAGTCTAGAATGATTTCATAATACAATATGAGTATAGAGAATAAAAATGTTTTTTATTAAAACCCTTTTCAGTATTTGTTCATTGGTTTAATATCACCATAGAGATATTTGTTTGAAGGTTGCAATGTTTTTTTAGAAAAATAACAAGAAGAAGATGCTTGTTGTAAGTCATACCAATAATCCACAATATATAAATCTTAATATAATGATGATAAGTTATTGAATTTCATTATTATATTAATAGTATAACAAAATAAGTTTCTGAAGCTAAATCTGTAGATACTAATCCATCAGAATTAGTGTTCCACTGAGCATCAGATTGAAACTAACACTGATCATCAGATGATGTTAGAAATCGGTGGTAGAATTTTTCTAAAAGAAGTTGATGGGACCCATGAAAAAAAAAAGAATTAAATTTTCTAGGAATGATGATGGTGAAGAAATTCATAGACTAGTAGATAATGTAGTCAAAAAAATTATCATAATTATTTGTTACTCCCATTCATTCACAATTGGTTCAAGAGCCAATGGAGTGAAGATGACTCTGATAAATCTAATTTAAGTAGATAGTAAGATAGATGATGATCTATCAAACACAAGCTAACATCGATTAACATCATTAAATTTCTGGTTATTAGTTTGAGGACTAGAATAAAATAATAAATGTTTAAAGAAGTCTCAAAAGTGTTTATCAAGGGGGAGTCTTAAGTTCGAATAGTTGAGAAAAAGTGTTTTTTTAATACATTGTTTTTATATAAGTTGGTATAAAGATTTTAAATTATAAGACATTTTTTTATAATATGTTTCTTCTTATGAATTGGTGTGGTGAAATGTATTGATGAATCTATTGTCCTCATCAAAATGATTAAATTAGAATGGGTGGATTAGTCTTTAAATTGGCATGGAGCATTATAATAAGAAAACCATACTGAACGGATCATAATGGGGAATCAGAATCAAAATGAATTTTGTTAAGAAAATAGAAATAGATATTCTGGTGTGAAAATGTATGATAAGGTTTAATAAGAGTTATTAAGTTCTTAATAGTTTAACGTCATACCCAAAATTCAATGGAATTTGAAGATTATGGAATTTGGTTGAGCATGAAAGGTTATAAAGATGCTACACAAACAATATTTGGGTAATCTATAAATAGAGTAGGTACTTTATACATTCCCAATTATTGTACTATTCTTAAAATAATAGAGGAAACCTCTATTATTTTTAGGAGAAAAATTTTTAGAATTGGAAATTTTGGAGAAATTTAACAAGACATCGGAAGAAGAATGAAGAAGATAGTATTCGGTTTCTAAGTCTAATAGAAAAATCATACTAGGATTTAAAAACTAAAGAAGAAGTTGTTAAGGATTATTTCAATGGTATTATAAAAAATTTATATTTTCATATTAAGAAATGGTTTGACGAAATCATATTGGGAAATCAGACTAAGTTTCATTATGAAGTCTAGGAATTTATTGCATACTCTCGGGTAATTTAATGAATTATTTTACGATATTATTTGTTAATATTGATCAAGAAAAATCATAACATGTTTTTTACACAAATGTTGTTACATAAATTCATACTACATGAATAACATTAATATTTTTATTGAACACAATGATGCATGAGTGTATATTCATATCCTACTCATTGTATCAACTCAAAAATATTTTTTTCTAGTAGATTTTATGGTATTGGATTGTTTCCAAATCATGACAATGACTAGTTATTGTTGTTGAGTAGATAAACTTACAAATTGTTATGCTATTTTGGAAATGTTATTGTTTTTTTCAGTATGGCAACAAATCTTTAACATGAAGAAAATAATCATATGAAAAAAAAATTAAAAAAAAAATATATCACATATTCACCTTATCCCCCTCTCTGTGATAATTGGATACTAGATAGACTGTTTCAAGTGTTTTTAGAGATATGGTTTCCTTATTTTATTACTTGGTGATGTTTTAAATATATGTTGATAGAAAACCTTAATTTTTTCCATAGTATAGTGATTTATGTCTTTGATGGTAAGAACTATCAAATATGGAATGATATAATTTTATCATATCATATGTATCTTGGGTATGATTTCCATCAAGCTACAACATATATATGTCCCTCTATATATGATAAATTTACTTTTATATAAATTGATAATAAAAATAATGAGAATTATGGAAGAGGTCTGAATGTGGTGCTCTCATCACTTTCTCAATGCGAGTTTTTAAGGGTGAAGGGTTTTTTCATCACTAGAGGATTATTGGATAAGTTGAAATACATATAAGAAGGAAATATAAAAGTGATGAATGAAAAATTAGAAATCTGGAGGATTAAATATGAAGATCTAAAAATGGATGAGTATGAATCTGTTGAGGATTAATATACCAGGGTTAATGACATTATCATCAATATGAGATGTTTTGCTGAAAATATAAAGTATTATACAATAGTAGAAAATATATTAATAAATATTCGAAAAAAATTGATGTTATAGTCTCTTCATTAGAAGATAGAGATCCTTAAACTATATCTCTGGATGATCTTTATAGTACTCTCATTAATTATAAAATGATACGTGTTAAATATATGAAATGAAAATAAAATGTTGACCAATAAATTCAGTTCAAATATTCCACGAATAAATTTTGTAAGAATGTTCTCAAAGAATATTATTTTTATGACTATGATTCCAAAAGTGAGGTATGTAAAATAAATTATGAGTTTTTATACTTCTTTACTAAAATTTTGAAAAGAGGTATAGGTCAATACAAATGGAAAATCTCCTTGAATTTTTTTTAATGAGTTTTCATTTGGAACATTATGGATAATTTTCATCAACGAAAGAAATAAGAGGATAGTGATGAGGAAGAAGGTAGGAAAAGTATGTCATGGAAGAAATATAGTGATAAGGAAAAGTCTTATTCCAAAGGTTTGTATAAAAAATTCTTTAAATCCAGAAAGAGAAGTGTCTTATCTAAAGATAATGATGAATAATATAGTGAAGCTGAATTTGAAAAGTAATATGATAAGGATAGAGAAATAAATTTCATTAATATAATTAAAAATGAAGAGTTAATATGTAATATTTTTTATGAAAATGATGAAACATAATTAGATTTTTCTCTAAAATAAGAATTAAAATAATGTTTGAGGAATATTGGAAGGCTTGAAAAAATTCATGAAATTGAGAATTGAAATTTATTCATCCAACTATCAAGATGGCTTTAGTGATGGTGATTTGAAGCTTTTAGAAGATCTTTATGACTTGAATAAATATCTTGAGAAAGAAACGAATTGTAATTAACATCTAAAAGTTAAGATGAACGAAGGGTAAGAAGAGTTGTAACATTCCCAATAATAAAATTCTAAGGATTAATAGAAAAAAATTCAAAAACTATATCTATGATGTTTAAGAAAGCTCTAAAGTGGGTAAAGTTCAGATGAATCAAAATTTACATTCTAAGGATGAGAAGAAATATGTAATTGTTTTTGGGGTAAAGAAGTTTGTGAATGTTATGAATATTTCTAAGACTAATATATTTGACAAGTTAGAAGTTTTATAAAATTATGAATCTATATTTTTTTATTACTTCTGGTTTGCACAATGATCTAAAGAAAATGAAAATGAAAAGGAAAATCCAATTGATAACATAAGGTTGGTGGTCAACGTAGTTCTATTGAAATAGATGATAATGTTACTGATAAACATGATCAAAACTCCAAATATTTTGGATGATTCATAGGAAATTATTAATTTTATGGATAATTCTAGTATTACGGTTGATTTTTACATATGAAAAATATATGTTTATATAATTCACAATAGTACACCTTTATCAAAAATTCGATAAGGAAACGTTTAGGGGGAGTAAATATCCTCAGTGAAATGAGTATTAGAAGGATGTTTTGAAGGAATTTGTGAAGGTTAGTGAAAATGATGAAAATAGGATCCTTCCCCTAGAAACTATGGGTGAAAGATATGAAAAAACTAGACACCTTTCAAAATGAGATTTTTTTGGTTTCCTACAAAACAAAAAGTTCTTAGCAATTCTCAAATTTTTATTATGGTGAATGATAAAGGGAATAAAAATTATATTTTTTATAAACATCTCTCAATGCTTTGGAAGGAGAACAACCATGGATTTTGGATATTTTATATTCTTCTTATATGATAATAGATTTTAAATTTTTGAATAATGTGAAATATTTCAAAGAATGAACACTAAAATTTCAAAATGATGAATCTATCATAATGAAAGGTGTTGGATCAACCATCATTGGGAATAAAATATTAATGTCTAAGAAAGCATTGTATATTTTTGGGTTGAAACAGAACCTGTTAAGTGTTTCATAACTCTGTGATGAAGTTATTTTTTTCAAAAAAGATTGGTTTTTTTGTGAAAAGATAGGAATATAGAATAATAGTTAGCAGAGGTCAATATGCAAAAAGGAATTTTTTTTAAAGTTGTTGAAACATAAATACTCTTGTTACATAGCCATGGTGTAAGGGAATCGGCTATTTCATAAAAGGTTGGGACCATGTGTTAAAGAAACAAGATCGAGTAATGCAAGTGATACAATGCCTATGGTATTCTGTAAATGCATAGAAGAAGGGATAAGTGATGCACTATTTTTCATAAAGGAATGATTCCAAATTATATTGATATGAAAGTTGAAATTTGTTAATAAATACCCATGGAAGTTATCCTTTCCTATACCCTTTGTTTTAATGAAAAAATAATAAAATCATAGATATAATTACTTCATTACATTCATTAATGAATTTAATCATATTACATGTGTTATTTGTGTATTACATAATTTATATTCTTTGAAAATGATAAAAAAAAATACACTAGGAAAGATTAAAAGTAACCTGAGTATTCAATAAAGAATTTGAGAAAATAAAATAATGAGGAATATAAAAATGAATAGTTTGAAAATAATATTTAGAATCATGGAATTCAAAATGATTTCAGTACACCTAACAGTCCTCAACAAAATGGTGTTACTAAAGAAATGAATAGAAGTGTTGTTAAAATGGGATGGATTATGCTACTTGAGAGAGGAATTTCACATTAAATTTTTATGCATTCCATGACTATAGATTTTAATATTCAATACCAATTTTTATAAAGGAAATGTTTAGATATGAGTCCATATGAAATGTTTTATGGGAAAACTCAAAGTTCGATATGCTAAAGTGTTTTTGTAATTCCATGTATCATAAAGAAAAAAGGTGGAAACCCTCAAAAGTTGAGAAAATAGGTTAAGATGGAATTTTTATTGGTTGTGCTAAATAAGGAAGAGGATACGAATGTTTCAAAAAAGAAATAGGTATATTTTTTTATTATGTTGATGTGAATATTATCAAAATATACAAGGAATAAAAATAGACTCATGTTGATATCAAATTTGAGCTGGATGGATGAATGTTTTTTCATAATTCTGATATGGATACATACAATTGTAATCCTAGTCAAGCAGGTGAATCAGACTTAGATATTAATCGTTATGAGTAATAATCTCAAAAATCTCATCACAGACTAAGGAAGCATGTCATGGATCAAAACATTAGTGGTGATCAACTTATAAAGTTTTAGCCAATATGAAAATAATAGCTACTACACATATTTATTTCTATTCGTATGTTGATCCAAAAGATGTGAATGAAGTTTTTTAGAATTTATAATGGGTTTACCATATGAATAATGAGATTGAAGATATAGAAATGAATGATACTTGGGAACTCATACCTAATACAGAAAAAAAAATATTGGTATACAATGGGTTTTTAAGAAAAGATGAATGAAGAGGTGGAAGTGATAAGAAACAATAAATGATTACAATGAAAATGTTACCTACATATTGAAGGAACATACTTTATGACACTTTATCTTCATTGTAAATGTTAGAAACATCCAGATTTATTTTTATATTATTTTACAATGATGTCAGGAATGAAATTAGATGGATGTCAAATGAACATTTTTGAATGGTGATCCAGATAACAAAGTTTACATTGAACAACCATGTGGTTTTATTATTGGTAAATATGAATGTTATGTGTGAAATATGAAGAAATACTTTTATTAGCTAAAAATATCTAAGGGAATGGTATTATAAATTGTTTACTTTCTCAAAAAAGATGAGTTTTATCAAAGGAAGTGTTGATAATAACCTTTACATAAAATGAAATCATGAGTTTTACCTTATCGAAATAATTTATATTTAAGAAATTGTGTTTTTTGGGAATGATAAATGAACTTGTGAATGATTTTATGAAGAAAGGGAAAAGTGGTTCGAGATTTCCATACTATGGGAAATGAAACACTTTCTTGGATTGTGAATCTTAAAAATTAAAAACATATTTTTATTTCTCAAGAAAATTATACTAAGAAAATTCTTAATAATTTTTTCATAGAAAATTAAAAACCAAATTCGGTACTGATCTTAGTGGGAACCAAGTTTTTTAATGATGGTGAAGTTAAAAAAGATGATCCTGTAGATATTCAATAGCTGATTAGAAGTTTTTTATACATTATTACCTCAAGACCAAACATTTTTCATGTTATTTCCTTATGTCAAATATTTAATAGTGAACCAACATAATGACACGTTATTACTATAAATATATTTCTCAAATATACCAAAGGTATAAAAAATTTATGAATCAATTAGGATATCTTAGAAAGTATTAAATTGTTTTGGTATTTAGATAATTAATGGTTTATAATTGTTGTGGATAGAATATCCATATCTGGTAGAGTTTTATTTCATGAAATAAAGATGTGTTAGTAAGAATATAATGAAATAAAATTCAGTAACCTTAATTTTTGCAAAATCATAGAATGTTTATTCCAATCAATCTATTGCAAAACTTATATGGACAGAGACTCACTTGGATGATCTACTTATTGATGTGAAGTTACCCTTTCTCTTGGGTTGTTATAATCAAAGTTAAAATAGACTTACGAGGAATCTAGTAAAACATTTTTATTCATAACATATTAATATAGAGTTATACATCATAAAATATCATGTGGAAAATAAGTTTTTGAATAAAGAGTATGTCCATACATCAGAACAAGTTGCTAAAATGTTCATAAAACTGTTACTGAAGAAATATTTTTATTAACTGGGTATGAACATGTGAATCCAACCACTTTCTCATCAAGTATGTTGTACGTGTTCTTTTAACCTTTCTCATATTTTAATTAGATATTGTTGTCAAATGGGGATATTTTTTTCATAAATCTATCAATTGAATGTGTGCTAAACCTTATAAAGAATCGTGTATTTTTTGGGGAGTTATGGGTAAGATGTGAAACCATTATGTATGTGAATGAACTATTACAACTTTTTGATGGAATGGTTGAAGGAAAATTTTGTTTTTATGGAATTTTATGAGGTGAATACAAATATATTTGAAGGAAATTTAGAAAGATAATGTTATTTCTTGAGTCAGTAATTTTTGAAAGCATGGTTTTTTGTTCAATGATTCTTGTTTCTTATATGGTGTTATCTTACATAGACGGTGAATTTTTGGTATGTAATCTATATTTTAAGGTTCCAAAGTTCAGTAATTTGATATTAAATTATATGATAGGGGGAATAATTTTATTCTTGAAAAAAATAGATTGCAATTTTTATATTTAAATGTAATGAATGACTCAAATATGAATATAGTTTACCAAGACTACTTCATTATTCAGTCCTTCGGGATGTGATTCCTTCTATATTATTTCAAAGTAATAAAGTTGGAATCATCTCTAGGCTAATAGGGTTGGGGCCATTACATACACTAATATAATTTAAAATATATGTGTATATTATAAATTATAATATATGTAAATAAATGTATAAATGTAAATATTACTTATATTTTATGTAATTACATATTTATTATTTTTATGGATAATTGAGTCCTATTTTACAAGTCCTAAAAAGATCAATGTGAGAATTATATTTTTTTGTTAGGTTCAGAAATGGAAGTAGAGCAGTTAGGAGAATATCAGAAGATTTAACCAATCACTGATCATTGACATGGGTGTGGGTGTAGAGCCCCACATAGTATGGACCATCTCGATCGGGTTATGATTTTACTTTTATATTTTTATATATATCTTTTTTTATCATATCCCTACAGGGAAAATTATAAGATCATATCTCTTAATGGAATTTGTCTCCTCCTTTGTCCATGATATTTCATGATTTTTGGTTTTCACATAAAATTATAGTGTTTTCTGATTGTTTCATTTTTTATGTGTTTTTATTCATCCCATTCCAAATATTTTTTTTATATAAATCTATTTTCAATAGTTTATAAATATAAATATTTTATGGAAATTATATATGATTATTAAAAATTAATATTAAATATTTATATATATGCATTTTATATAAATATAAAAATTTATTATTATATAAATCATATATTGATATATTTAATTATGATGCGTACAAATTATTAATGAAAAAAAGTGATAAATAATTTTATCCATTATTAGTTATAAAAAATATAATTTATAAGGGTCATCCTTTATGAGTACTAAAATATATTTTATAAAGGATTTATTTTTCCAATGTTGTTTAAAAAAATGATTAAAATCACCTTTCTCAACACTACATAAAATAAAAAATAATTCTATTGTTGTTATAAACTTAATATTTATGAGTTCACATGAACAAACACATATCTACATATTTACGTATGTTTTTATATTTTTTTATAAATAAAATAAAAGATATATACAATATTTTATATATATATAAATAATAATCTATGTTTTTTTATATGTTTATATACATCTATTTTTAATATATGGATTTACATAATGAAACATCCCAATTTTGATAAAAACCCCACTATAACTATATAAATTAATTTATATTGTAATACAATAGGTCGTATGATGATATTAAGATATAAATTTAATATGGTGGAAGATAAATGGAAGTTAAAAGAATGGAATTGACAATATATGAGTGTGGTAGGTAAATATTTTAGTTAGCATTTAAATAAATACTATCATTATCAAAATATGAATGAAAACTACTAAGAATGGATACTATATTTTTAAAGAATTTGTTATAGTTTTTTATAATTTATTGGTCTCGCCCAAATTTACCCATGTTTTTTGGGTTAAGTGGTTGATTTTAGTTTAGCTTGGGTTATCGATTCCTCAGAAACCTAAGAAGTAACTTATTAACACGTACATTGTATGGATTTTTTTTTCTATGAAGTCTCCAACATGGGTTGATATTATATGGGTTTAAGTTAACTCTAAGATACTTAAGTGAATTAAATTTAAAAGAATGATTTGATCCTAGGTTATCACTTGGCGTGGATTAGATGCATTCCTTTTTCAAAAATTTAAATTTGTTATATTTGAGATGGGTTCATTTAAGAAGATCAAACAACATCATCACTTATTGGTTTAATACCTACACAATTTAATACTAATAACCTATACACTTGAAGGATAAAAATTTTGAGAACTACAAGGTAAAGGATCATATTAGCACTTGAAGTGTGTGGCCTTAAATTCAACATGAGCGAAGGAGTTTAAAGATCATAAAACAAAATTATCAATTAAAAGAAGTGATTAAAAATTAATAGAGTGATAAGTAAAATCCAATTCGTCCCCTTTCTACTCCCTTATATCAAACCATAAGTGGGTTGGCCCCCCATTTATTCTATGGTATCAATAGAAGCAGAAAGTATACTCTTGAAGGAGGAATTTGATAAGTAAAAAAAGGACAATGAAATAACCATCACTCCAACATTGTGTGATAATTTTTAATGTTTTGGTGTGAATAAATTCAAACCATGAACTAGTGGTATAAAAGTGATATTAAGAAGAACAAAATAAGAGTATAAGAATAAATTTTAGTAATAAACTAAGGTTAATTGAACAACTTACATGAGAAATATAAACTTGAGACAACAAAATCGCAGCGTAACATTACAATAGAACAAAGAACCAAATATGATAAACTCCTCCTCCACCACTACCATGAATAGTCATTTCAAGAGGCTTTGGTCAATCTCCTAATAGTACAAATGATACCACTTTTTTATGGTAGGCCAAGGGTCAGGGAAATTAAGGGAGAGTGGACTTCATTATCCTTGACCTAAAGAGGAAGCCATCTTTCATCCACCAAACAGAGGCACAAAAATGTTCTTCTAGATGGCCAAATTTGAGTGGGTAAGAAAAGAAAAACATTAAATTAAAACTGTCTCCTAGATCTCTAAAAAATATCAGCCTAAATTAATTTTTGGTTGTCAGGATATGATTAAATTGGTGAGTTGTTTTTATGGGCCTCAGAATCTATCCCAAAATTTTATCTCCAACTTGGTCCTCCTGGAAGTCCATTCAAACATCAGAATTAGATTTTTACATTTTTTAATGAAATGTTTCCCATGATATCCTCTATTTTATGTTAAATTTTTAGAGTAATGGGGCTTGAATACAGACTGATATAGTAGTTTTATTGGGTTGTTTTCCAGTTCACTTCACTCAGAATGTTGTTTGTTCAAGGAAAACTTTATAGGTATTCCAATATGAATCTTCAAGAACTCCAAAATTATGAATTGTTACCAATGTAATGAGGAACCTAAAAATTAGATATGAAAATAAAATCAAGATCATTGGGTACTTTAAATGATGTTAAAAAATGTACCATGTAATTGTACATTTTAAGAAATAATTAGAATTATAATATGAAATATTGTTCAAAGTGTAAAAGAACTAAAATGGTTCTTATGAATAATAAATCACTTGAATGTTATATATATTAACAATGAATATTATCCACACTCAGTGGATAATCACACCCCCCCCCCCAACTTGAGTTTTTCTAGTCCCGATAAAAATATATCTCAAAAATTTGTAATTTGAATTCCCTTTTCCAAAAATAAATTTAATAAACAATGATCACAAAAAACACTTATATAAAACAAATATTAGACCCATCAAAATCTGTTAATACAAGATATTTTCATAGTTAGAACCCAATCCAAAGCCCATTCCTTGGTTCAAATTCATCGCCATATTTCATCCAATATTAATTAAGTATGAGGATGTGTTGAGTATCACAATAGACAGAGGGGTTCATATTTATTCAGGGGAGAAATGACAGAAGAGATAGGTGTAATCATATTTCAATATAAATATGAGTATTTAATTTTTTTTCAACATTGAAACGGTAATTGAAATTTCCCTAAAAATATTCAACCCATGCAATGAGACTTTTTTGATGACTCCCAGGCTCAAAGACCATAGGGCACCAAGTGAAGCCCACATACTCAGGCGTAATCTTGAGTTAACTCACTCAAAAACAAAGTAAGATTACCATAAATGGAGATAAAATTACTAACTTTGGGACAGAAAACTATGGAGTCATGATCCCCAAGTGCTGAAAGCCACACATTAAGTCATTTTATGGCTCTACCCACAAATTTATTTATTTATTTATTTATTCAATACTCATATTAAAATTAAAATGATCACCAAACCTATGATTTTTATTTTAGGGACCCCATGAACTCAAACTAATACCCCACTATCCAAAGGACTTCCATTGTGATCTATTTTTTTATTGGGATGAAAATATAAATGATGAAATTTCACATTAGACCGTCACACTTTCCAAAATCTATGCTCATGAAATTATACATGGATTAAAGTTAGAATCAGTGCATTCTAAATTATTTGATATTCAGTTACATAGTCTGAAATGTGTATTATCGTGTTCAAGGTTAGAAACTGTTTCCTTCCACACATTTTTTTACGCACACAAAATTAATTAATTTTTCTTTTTATTTTCACCCACCCCCCCCCCACATAGAATAACATTGTCCCCGGTGTTTAAAGAAAATAAAATTTAAAAGGGAGTAGAGGAATATGAGAGGATTTCTAAAAGGAATTTAAAATATGATGATCATGGAATGAAGTCACCTAGTGGTTGAAGTTGATGTTTTTGCTTCTCCAATTTAGTCGTTGATATCCATGTCACTTGCAGAGTTCCCTAGTAGAAAAAGTAAAAAATAAACAAACAAATCCAGACAATATATATATTTATTTATTCATATAATAAAAAATAAAATATTATATATATAAAAAAATTCTATAATAAGGAATCACTATAAGCCATAGGTCAGTGGTAAGCATGTGCCCCCATCTCCCTTCAATCTCGGGTTTGAGTCCCTAAGACTTCTCCAGTTGTGATAGGGTTTTCCCCACGACCAATGACATGTCCTTTTAATTTTATTATTATTCTTTTTTTATTTTTTTTTAACCTACAAACATATAAAAATAAAATTAACTAATGATACATTGTCCTCTTTTTAAATTTTTGGGTAAGGTATTAGTTAAGGATCACACCACATCACACGGATGAATATGGTTCTCCCCTTTAATACCCATCCATACTCATAATAGAATAACATGTCAACAATCAATTTTTTTATTTTTTCTAAATATTAAAATGATTCAATAATCATATTTTAAAAATAAAGATGATTCACAAATATTGAAACACGAAAGTCATGGGTTGCCTCCCATGCAGTGCTTTTCTTTAATGTTGTTAGCTCAACTAAAACCCCTATAACTTAACCAATACTAACATTAAAAATTTTAAAGACACAATATTTCCCCACTTCTACTTTATTATGATTTATTCTTTGTTTATAATGTTTTCCATGTACAAACCTATGTTCTACCATGAGTGGGAAAATCCAAGGAATTTCAAAAATGGTGGATCCAGTTACTTCTGTATTCTTATGTAAGACCTAAATGGTTATTCCACTTTTATTTATAGAAAATGGAAGAAACAATTAAAACATGATGGTTTTGTATATCCCCAATAAATGAAAACATTATGGGGGATGGAAAGTACATATGCTCAAGTTTAGGTAGGCTAACACTTTCAGACATAGGTTAAAACGTTAAATTGAACTCAATTAAATTTTCAAAATCACTCAATAAAATTGTTTCTTTTTGAAAAAAAGATTCAAGCACAAAACTAGAAATATAAATGTTAATAATGGGTACGGAATTAATGTTTGTGATTTCTCTCAATGGTTCTGTTATTGGTGTTTTTGAAAAAACATCAATGGAGTTATACTTTGGAGACTCAATCCATGATGTCAAATTCTATTTTTTTGAAACCAAAAAATAAATTTCCTCATGATTTAAAGACCCTTAAATAATTCCATTATCTTCTTCACCTATCCTAAATCCAAAGTTTGGTTATTCAATAAATTCATGAGAGGTTTGTGGGAGAAAATAATATTTTATCAATAACAAGGAAGCGATAACATGAGTGGTAATGGGTTCTATAACCGTCTCAAAGTTTTGTAGTTATAATCTCAATGATGAAACATAAAAATTCATTATCTCTATTTGTTAACAAAATTTTTCAAGTAATGGATGTGGATTAGGATGGATAAGGGGTTGAGCTAAATGGTCTATTCTAGGTGGATAATTAAGTTGTTGGAATTGCACATGAGGGTGTTTAGATTGGATTTTTGGGGTTTGAAACTCATTATATATTGGAATGCATTGTGTATAATATGAGTTCAAACATTTTGGTTGATTATATTTTTTATTATCCCACCAATAGAAACAAGGATGTTCATTGTACATCATACTTGGTGTGGGGTATTAAAAGTAGGGAGAGGTTCCCCATGGTTGCATTTGTTCAAAAGGAATTTCTATAACAGAGAAATTGGGGATGATAATAGAGATTTTGAATGAGAAATGATAAATGGGGGAGAATGTAACGGGTTTTGAGATGACTTACTTGGGTCCCCACGAATGGTTCCAACATTTGGTCTTACCCAAATGTACCCATGTTCTTAGGGTTAAGTAGTCACTTGTAGTTTAGCTTGGGTTGTCGAATCCTCGAAGACCTAAGAATTAACCTATAGACACGTATATTCTATGGATTTTTTTATCTATGAAGTGGTAAACTTGGGTTGATATTATGTTGGATTAAGTGAATACCAAGATACTTAAGTGAGTTCAATTTAAAAGAATTAGTTGAACCTTGGTTATCTTTTGGCGTGGATTAGATACATTCCTTTTTCAACTATTTCCATTTCTTATATTTGATATGGGTACATTTAAGAAGATCAAAAAACATTATCACATACTGTTTTAACACCAAAACACATTAAGACTAATCACTAGTACACTTTAAGGATCAATGTTTTGATAAATTCAAGGTAATGGTTCTTATTATCACTTGAAGTGTGGCCTTAAATTCAACAAGGACAAAGGAGTTTAAGGATCCTCAAACAAAATTTTCAATTAAAAGAAGTGATTAGAAATTAATGGATTGAGAATTAAAATCCAATTCAGACCATTTATACTCCCTTGGATCAACCCATAAGTGTTTTATCCCTTTATTGATTCTATGGTTTCAATGGAAGCGGAAAGTAGAGTTATGAGGGAGGAATTGGAGAAGTAAAAAAAAGACAATGAAATAATGATCACTCCACCGTTGTGTGGTAATTTCACATGGTTTGGGGTTAATAAATTCACACCATGAACCTACAGTATCAAAGTGATATAAAGAAGAAAAAAATAACAGTATAAGAAGAAAATTTATAAAGAAACTAAGGTGAATTGAACAACTTAACTTAAGGCAACAAAATCGCAGCATAACATTACAATTGAACAAAGCACCAAATATGAAAAACACTTACACCACCAATACCTTAAATAGGAATTTAAAGAGGCTTGTGTCGAGATCCCAATATCAAAAATGATCCAACATGAGTATTGTAGGCCTAGGGTGGTGGAAAGTAAGGGAGAGTGGATTTCTTTATCCTTGACCTGAAGTGGGAACCTATTTTCATCCACTAAACAGAGACGCCTAAATGTACTTCTAGATGGTAAAATTTGAGTGGTCCATATAATAAAAACATGAATCCCCTAATTTTTTATCTCTCTGTAAAATTTCATCCGAAATTAATTTTTGGTAGTCGAGATATGATTAAATTGGTGGGCTATTTTTCTGGGCCACAGAATATGGCCAAGAATATTATCTCTAACTTGGGCCACCTGGAAATCCATAAAAAAATTAGAATTAGCTTTAGACACTATTTAATGAAATGTTACCCATGATATCCTATAAATTCTGTAAAATTTTCAGAATTATTGGGCATGGATATTGACTTTTATTGTGTTTTTATTGGGCTTTTCTCCAGTTCACTTCACCCAGAATGTTGTTTGTTCAAGGAATACTTTGGTGTTATTTCAATATGAATCTTCATGTACTCCAAAATTATGAATTATTACCGATGAATTGAGAAACATGAAAATTAATTATGAAAATAAAATCAATATTATTGGGTACTTTAAATGATGTTAAAAAATGTACCATGTAACAGTGCATTTTAAGAAAGAATTATAATTATAATATAAAATAATGTTCAAAGTGTAAAATGCACTAAAATTTTGTTTATTAATAATAATTCACATGAATATTGTATATATTAACAATGAATATTAGCCTCATTCAGTGGATAATAATTTATTGTTACAATTTTAGATATATAAAAATAAAATTTCTTTGAGAACATACAGAAATAATAAAAATGGAACAAAACCCATACAAACATGTCCACCATTATTGTAATAATGATTTACTCTAAAATTAGGGAATAATTTCCTATTCCTTAACAACTGAAAACTACAAATAATTCTATTATGCCAAAAAATCATTAATATATTTCAAAATAAATCCTACTAGGATAAAAATATACCATGAAGTATTAATAAAAGCAACCAATGATTGATATTCATCTTTGATAATAATTATTCCCTAGTCTAAATCCATTCAAAACATTAATATTGAAAAAATAGGTAAATCCCCAAGAATCAACAATCTATATTTAGAAATAATTGTTTTAAAAAGTATCTATATAAAAACCAGTGGAAACATTATTATAATTATAGAATTTAGTATTTTAATTAACTTTAATCACATTAAATAATGTATACACTACTTATAGTTATAACCCATGTTCCAAATTGTTTTCCAATATAGCCTAAATATTACTATTCATCTATCCCTCTTATAAATTAAAGAAGATATTAGAAATTTTATAACATACTACTACCTTAATTTTTCTTTTCAAGGTGGAGTGAACTATTAAACCATTTCAAGTTTCAATTTCTCTTTTATATGATATGTTACATCTATATTTTTTTATTCTATATCCTTTTTTTATTTTTTTATAAGTTTCCATGGTTTTTTCTATTAATAAAAAGGGAAAAGGTTATTTAAAAGACTCCCTCACTAACATATGATGATGAATCATTGGTGATAGAAAAGTTTGATTGAGAATAGTATGGATTGTGGAATTATAGATTTGTATGAAAAAATGTTTTTGATCACATGTTAAACTGTTTAGTGCGTTATTCAACTCAATAGTTAGTATGGTATTTGGATACTATCTCTAGAATCATAGATTTAAGAGAATTTCTATTATATTCATTTTCATATAGTGTCTTGAAATATTAAAATTTTGGATTATGTACCTAGATTTTCATGGGGAATCACATGTCCCTAAAAGACTGGGATTCTAATCTGGCTATATAATATATCAATTTTTATGATTTAAATATCAATTAAATCTCATGGTTTTCCATAAACCATATTTTTAAATCTAATTTTGTATAAATATAATGGAAATTCTAATATTTTCTAGTTGATTTTATTTTATAGTAAGGATACTTTGGGTTTGGAAAATTAATTTTGTAGAAGGATTACTTTTGGGTTATGAATCCATCATGTAATTACTTATGGTTAAAGTTTGTAGAAAAGTGGATATGTTTTATTTCATTTATATGTAAAAATTAATTTGATTTATGTTATCATTATTGAAGTCTCAATAATATTTAAAAATCTTGTCCCTCAATGTTTTAATCTCCTCCTAAGACATGATTCCATATTTTAAATTTATCAGGATAGATGATATTGATTAATCTTGGTAGGATATATAGAATGTTACTAGAATATCTTGCGTAAGGGTTTTATGTATCAAAAAATAGAACCCTCTCTTAAAGGGTGATGGGAAATCTATTAGAGTGCTTGGAGAAATAATAATTTTTCGAAGAGAATTAGTTTAAAAAGTCTATAACATGTTTAAATTTTGAATGTAGGAAAATAAAAATTGGGATTCCATCATAATTTAAATAGAGGCGGTGAGAGTATATTCTAAAAATTACTTTGTGTCATTAAGACTATTAATGTATATTTTGATAGCTGTATTTCCTAATTTTTTGTTTTGAAAATATTTTCTTTCTTTTTTTGTATGACTATCTACATGTTATTTAGAGGTGGTAGTAGGATTAATGCATAGTATTTCTTTGGATGAATTTGTGTTTTGGAATAATAATTTATCATATTTATCAAATTTCTAGGAAAAAATATTATCTCCCATAAGAGGTATATCTAAGTGAGTTGTATGACCCTGAATATACTTGTTTGAAAATGATTATGAAAAATAATTACTTTTTGTTTTTTTACAAGTGGAAGAGGTTTTTAATCAACTCCAATAGTAATAATATGGTTAATAAGATAGAATTTTTTCGATCATGGAAATATCTTATTAGATTCTGAATTTATTATTTTAGATAAAAAGTAATATCAAATGGTTCATCTCTCTAATATATTCAAAGATCAAACAATTTTATTTATATCATATCAATCTTAAGGTGGGGTGATTTTTTAGTTTTTTCATTCCCTCTAAATTGATATCTAACGGTTTTCCATTTTTTTGAATCATGTGGTTGATGTTATATAATTGTCTATTTATTAACCATATTTTTGTGTTTTTGGTCATCATGATTCATATATATATTTTTAGATATTAACTGGTTTATATGGGCACCTAAATTCAAGTTTTTTTTCATTAGGTTAGGGTTTTTTAAAGATATTAGTCTATCCAAATCAGATTATTTAGATTTTTAATGGTGATTCTATTAAGGATCTATAAATATGTTGTCTGAATGGATGGATAGTGATGAATATATGCCTATTTTAAATGTCTAGGAATACATTTTGAGGTATCCAAGTATTTAATAAATTAGTATTTCATTATTGATGATAAATATTTAATAACTCTCACAATAACATACTCTCCAAAATTTAATGGTTTCATGTACCCAAATGATATATGCTTAATTAACTTATTTCATGAATGATCTTCAATATATCACATAATGATCTTCTCACCTATTACTACTCTTAGAAATACCCTATTGAAAACCATTCCTTAAAACACAATGAAATAGAAACATATGAAACGGTGAGTTGTGATACTCAGTAAGTGTAAACATAAGTGACATTAATCAATGAGAGTATATTAGAATAAGAAAAACATAATGGTATGATAACAAGATCACAACATGAGAAAACAATACCATATTAGTTGAAATTTATAAATTATAGGTCATGGAATTATGATTTTTTGAAATAAAATAAATAAGTCCTATGAGGGAAAAATATTTAATAATAAATAATTGTTGATGAGAATAAATCATAATCATAAGTAATATGTTTTTACTATTAAAAATTTTATAAAAAGTCATTTAATTTTTAAAGGCTCACTTCTAAGAATATAATTGTTGATAGTGTCCCATTTTGGATTGGGTTCAATAATAATTACAAATTAATATTGGAATAGATGAAAAAACTCATATAAATGAATTACAAGTACTCCTTTAATATAATGATAAATCGCTCCTTTTATTATTGTATCATTAAAATTATAAACATCATAGAGAAATGTAAATATTATAATCTTTGTAAAATTTTAAAGACATGTAACATAGGATTCATGGTAAATTATGTAGATGAAATTGGTAAAATCATTTCATGTTATATATTTTAGATGAGAGTAATAACTTTTCACTTTTGAAAAATTGTTAAAAAATAATTGTTATAAAAACATTTAAATATATAACATTACTGATATTTTATATAATTTAAAAGGTAATTAAAAAGATATTTTTTTAAATAATTTCATGTATATTTAAAAACATCCCCAAAAAAATTTTAATAAAACTATTATATAAAATAATGATTCTAGATCAAAAAGAATAAATAGCGTTGAATTTTCATAAAAAAAATATTCCACGGTCATTCAATATTCCACAGAGTGAAAGATGTATGAAAAACTTCAAATATATATAAATAACTATATTAGAATGAAATATATTAAGATTAAATGATATGGATCATATAATTTCCCATAATTCAAATTTAACATTGAAAAATCCAAAAGTAGATCATATTGTAACATAAACTATTACCTTATGTCTCATATTGCTTTATATGGGTTCAAGTATTAGGTATTATAAATATACATTTATTATATATATTTTCAAGAAAAATATATAAATATACGTATATATGACTATATATAATTTTCACCATAATTTCCAATTATCCTTTTATTAAAATCAATTTTTTAGTGAAAACTGGACAGTTTTTCTTACAGGTATTGATTTGACGGTTCTGATACCTGCACCATGGTCAAGGTTTCATCATCTCTAGAATATCAAAAATTTCATAAATATTATATTTATATATTATATTCACTATTTTAACAATCCATATATGATTGATATGCAAAATTTATTACATAAATTTTTGTAGATAGTAGTATGTACATATACATGAGTAGCTAATCGATTTTTTAATGTTTGGAATAAAAGAAATGTAAATAATAATAAAAATTTATACAATAATTATTATATAATAAATATCATATAAATTCATTAAATATTTCTATATAAACATACATGAGTTATAATTATCAAAAACTAAACACGTCGCTTTATAAAGGTGGTAGTCCACATGTACACAGAAACAATATATTTATTTCCCCTGTGATGGAAAACAAAATTAAAATGAGATGTGAAATAATAATATTTACATTTATTTATATAGGAGAAAATCTTTATATCATACTAGAATATATATTATAGGATTTAATTAGGTATAAAAAGAAATAAACCTGAAATAATTTGGTTAAGATTTATACTTATTCTTTGGAAAACCTCCTTTGGATTACAACAGAAGGTGTCTAAGTTTGAATTTTGGTGAGATTATGGCTATTTTGTCATTGGTATTATGTTTGGGGTTTTTTTGGGTAAATAACGGTCAATATAATTTAATTGTTTTTTTTAGAAATTAAAAGATTTTTTCCCCTTTTATAAGTGAGGAGAGTAACATAATTTTAATTATTCACAAGTTTTAAATATTACAATTGTCTTACTCAAGGTCAAGTTTAACACCGTAAAATTTTAAAAGTGTGCAATCATATTCAATAGTGTGTATGAAAAAATATATAATATTATAATATAATGCAACATATCAATAATTATGTTATATTTGGTTTTAAATTAATTAAATCTTTTTCATATTTTCTGATGCATACAAGACCATTTTTATATACTCTATTAAAATATTTTTTTAAACAAGACCATTATAGACTATATATTAATTTTCATTATTTTAATAGTAATAAATAATTTATGTAAACAAATTTTTTAAAACTTTTTAATTATTAATCTATTGATTATAAAAATAAATAAAAACCATTTCAATGAAAATGAAATGTTTTGTGAAGAAACATTATTTATTGTAAGATGTTTTAGTCATTTTTTACAGAGATAAGTTGATGTAATTTATTACCACATTAAGGAAATTTATTTTTTAAATATTTTCTTTATTTTTCTAAACATAAAATCAAAATTATCTTAGGTTTAGTTTTTTCTGAAAATATTCATTATTCAATGGATATATAAAACTGATTTTTATTAAAAACATTCATCCCATTTAAAAAATTTACAAGCCCCATTTTATTTTAATGTAAATTTAAAAGGTAAATTAGTTTAATTATATATTTATTAACATAAATTATATAATTATAATAAATTTGATATTTATTTCTGATATTAAAACCTCATATAATTATGAAAATTGTCTCTATGTGAACATTCTTTTTCATTGTGTCTATGGGTATAATTTTTAAATATATTCTGTCACTTCTAAGAATAAAATCAGGAAAAATTGACTCCATATTTATAATTACAGTAATTTATTTTATCTAATAAGTAAAAAAATATTTTTTTACAATTTTAAATAATAAAATTCTTAAAAATAAATTATGGTGGTTAAGTTAAAAAATTGATTTACTATGGGCTTAAAAAATGAAGATAAGGGTTAATATATGTTAAAAACATATTAAAAACCCATTTTATGGAACTATATAGATCTTATAACTTATATTAATATATAATTACCCATATTAGAGTCTTTTTTATGATAAAAACTTGGTTTTAATTAATTCATTTCAAAAATTATATTTTTATCCTCTCCCCCACTTTTATAAGGCCACCCCTATCATCCCCTCATCAAAATTTCATAGTCATTTCAATCATCCATTTAATAACTAAAAAAAAAAATAGTCACCTTAAAATAGCCTAAATCTATTATTTATATTATAAATCTATCCATGGAAGATTTTAGTGAAATCCTTAAGATTTTTTCTGAAGAAGATGTAGCATTTGTAAATAAAGGTTTTTATATTGTCTCTACTTCCAACACCTTAAAATATTGTTAAAATAATATTATATAATAACCTCAGAATATTCCATATGTTTAGTTTTTATTATGAAATTTTAATGACATAAATTCATATCTTATTCCATCAAATGTAAAACAAAACCACTATTCATGTGTACGACAAACTACGACCTCACGAAATGATATAATTCCTTTTCCATCACCACATTTCAAGGATTCATAGAATGGTGTATTTAATATATATATATATTATTAATGGTATTATTATAAAAATATTTATAATAATAATTGTATTATTATAATAATGGTATTATTATAATAATGTAATTATAATTCCACATATACCTTTTAAAATTCTATTCCATTTAAAGTATGATAGTTTTTCTTGTGTGTATGAAGGACTACCTCTTTGACAATTAATAAGATTAATTATTAACTTAGAAATTACATGTAACATAATTATGATATATTAAATTAATACATTTGATATATTGGAAATTATATTTATTTATAAAAATTAATATAAAACCTGCATCCTTACCCTTCCATTCTTCAATGGAATGATTTCGTCCCTTCTGCTTATATACAACCAACCCTCTCCATGATTTATTCGATACATTTTCCTTGTCCAACCCACAAGAATGATTATAAAATTTTATCTAATGAATAAATTTGATTTTATAAAATTTATTTAATTCATGAGATTATTTAAATGTATAACATTTGAAAGAACCGAATATTTCATGACTAAAACATGCATGATAAAATTGGGAAATTAACTCTATAAATAATGAAAATAATGAAATATTATTAACAAATTGGAAGTAAAATTTTATAATAAGATAAGATATGATATTGTAAATAATAAAATGGTTCATTAATAAATTTATAGAATGCTTAAAATTATTATAAATGATAATAAATTATCTTCAAAAAAAGGAAGCATGGGGTAAGGGTATCATCTCAATTTTCATTCATTGAGGCATATTCTAAAATTATGAAACTAATTTATTTATTATGGTTTGTATATTTACCCTTTTTGTGTAATATCATCAATGAAACATACATCATTTTACGTAATGATTTAATCTGAATTATTTCATCTACATAGATTTTAATTTAAAATTACCAAGTGTTAATGACTTCCATAACTCAGTTTCTCTTCATTGGGTTATATTACTTCTTCTTTTTTGTAGACATTATAAGATTATATATATAATATTTTTTTAATATATTATAATATATTTCAAACTATTTTATTTATATTTACATTTGATACACATAATCTATAAAATTATTTATATTATCATTAATGTTATGATATTTGTAAGTTTTTATATCATAATCTTATTTTAATTAAGTCTTTTTATAGTTTAATTTATATTGAAATAAATTATTTGACCATTGAATTAAAAATAGATTTTATTTTCTATAACTATGTATATTCGTGATTTTATCAACAAATAGTACCATATTCCAAAATATAGTAAATTAGTAGATTGTGAATTTTTTTTCTAAAAAAATAAATATGGTTTGGCCCTCTTGTTTTAAATCACTTTTCATCCAAAATACTATTTTCAAAAATTGTTTCACGAAATATTATGAAAATAATAAAAAAATCATTAAAAATATTTTTAAGCATGTTTTACTTGTACTAAACTATTTTAAATTATTATTAATATTATTTTTCAAGAAGGCATGTTCGTCTTTTAATGATAGTGTGAATAAAAAAATTGATCTTATATAGAATTTATGGAATTCCTACCATCAAGAACTCTAAATGTTTCGAATCATATTTTAAAAGTTTCAACATTTTTTTCAAATGAAATTATATTCAATCTTTTTTGTGGAATTCCTGTTCTAAAATGTGATTTTCAGAATGAGAATGATATTTCATTCAATAATGTTTTAAAGTATATTAAAATGGTATTTATATTCATTAATGGAAACCCCATTTATTTTAATTATTCTCCACTGGAGATATGTTGTATTTATAACCAAAATATTCATTATGTTGATAGTTTATTGCCATTTTGACCAAGAAATGCATTTAAATTCACTTTATTAATTCAGTTTTTAATCATTATAATTTCTAGGAATTATTGACATTCCTATGACAATTAGAGAGTAAATTTCCCCTAAATATCAATATTATTTATCATGTATATTCAAATTACATAAAATTATATAAAAACTAAATATGTTATTTAAGGTTCAATGTTATATGATTAATTGGGGAAATAATAATTAACCCATATCCCATACTCAATAAAAACATTGTTGTAGAGGAATATTACTCAATAATTATATCAGTTTTATATATATAGGTGATTGTTTGGACATGAAGATATGGGTGAGGCCTAGTTATAGATATTGGTTTGATGCATTTGTTTTCTCCTGAGGGAAATCTGTTGGATATAATTAGTTAAATGGGTTC
The DNA here is from genome assembly GCA_963277665.1 of Viscum album. Taxonomy (NCBI): domain Eukaryota; kingdom Viridiplantae; phylum Streptophyta; class Magnoliopsida; order Santalales; family Viscaceae; genus Viscum; species Viscum album. The sequence continues at coordinate 47,624,069 of OY728156.1, forward strand.
TTGAGTATTCCTAAAAAATATTTTTAAAAATTCGTATGAATCGTATTCGCAGTAGAGTTATCATGATTCATAATATCAATAAATCTAATATTTTTTCAATTTAATCATTTAGAATTAAATTATAATATTTATCCATGATACTCACTAATTGATTTTATCTGTTGATACATTTCATTCTATGTTTATTGGTTAAATGATTTTTTTTCGTTGTTCACATTTCCATATTGACTAAGCATATCTATCCATGATATTCAAGTTAGTTAAATGATATATTTACTCAGTTATTTACCATACCATATTTATTGATCCTTATATATTCATGATAGTAAAATTCTTTAAATAGAATGTGTGTTTAGTTAATAAACATACCTAGTTGATTATGCTTATTGATTCGTGATAGTTTCCATAAAAAATAAACCATATAGAGAATTTGATATATCCTAATTTTTTGTCCATTCATAACAATGCAAGATGTGTTTTTTGAATGAAAATAAAGTATATTCTAAAGGAAATAATGATATTCCTAAAAGCATTATGTCTTTATTTTTTATTCAAATTTAATATGGGAATTATAAATATTACCAAGGGTGATAAACTATATGGTTCTTTGGGATGTGATTCCATATAACATATCATAATATAACAAATCAGACACAGGGTACTAGTTACTAGGGTAGGGGTCCCTATAGTTAGTGTTGTAGAAAGTTTATTGGAAACATTAGGATCATGATTTTAGAAAAATAGATTATGTTTTATAAACCAAAAATAATGTTAGTGGATAATAACATAAGAACATCCTAATTTTTTGTAATGTATATATTATTCTATTTTCCATGAAAATTCATCTTTATTTAGATATTACATATAGATGTGGTTTTTCAATAGTAGTAAATTGGGGGGAAACCCCAAAAAATGAGAGTTTGGATTTACTCAATTATTACATTTTATATTACAATATCCCTTACTACACACTTGAAATAAAACTCTCCGGGTATATTATTTGTAAAATATTAATTTTATTTACTAAGAATTATGAAGGATTTTAATAGTTGATGAAAATGTATAAACTAGGTTAAACATGTAGTGTATTAGATGAAAATAGGGTGTCATTATTTTGATATCCAATAAATTATTCTTTGTGATTATGTAGTTTCCCATTATAATTATTATTTCTCACATTATTATTTTTGGTTTAGTCAATTGTTGGAACCTAAAGGAATCATGATATCACTTAATATAAAGTGAAATGTGGTGAATATAAGAAGCCAAATGGGATGGTGAAATTAGTGAAATATATTGTGATTATTCCTAATTATTTGTACACAAATATAATTAAAACATATATAATAACCATCTCCAAGACTCACTCAATAAGATAAGGATAGAGTTCACTAATATTCTTAGTGGTGGAGACCATGGAGGAATAAAGGCTTTATTTTCATCATGGAAGGAATGTGTAAAGATACGCCATGTAATATGTCTCAAATAAATTTGAAAATTTTTTATATGTGGAAATCAGAGGAATACATTTATGAATTGATGATTAAAAATGAAAAGTATGATATAATAAAATAAATTCCATCATAGATATCCAATTATAATAATTTTGTTTTAAATGTGGGGATCCTGGGCAATATCCAAGATAGTTCCCAATATTAAATTTCAACTCCTTGGCCCAAGATTTATCTATGTTGAAAGAAAATAGTTTATGTATTTATATACTATAATTAAATAATTAAATTATAGAATTATTTTTTATCAATTATATTTTCTTTATATGAGTCTCATAATAGCTAAGGATTGTGTAAAATTTCGTAAGAATATATGTGATCATTTACTTAAGAGTTATGCATAACATCATGGGTAATATGTTTAAGATTGTTCATAAGCTCAAATTCATATTCACCAATTTTTAAAATTTATATGTTATGAATCTGACATGATTAATATAATTTTGGAAACATTTATGGAAAATTTAATCAATTTTTTTAGTATATGTTTCAGTAAAAAAATTATTTAAGGATGAATTCGATTAGTTTTTGTGGATATAATATTGTAGGATTTTTGATCCATTGGGGTTTATCTTATCATTAATTATGAGGTTCATTAGGTCATTATAATTTTGTAATGTTTTAGGAAATATAATAATATAGTCCTATAAAAATTTCAATTTGTTTGCCTCTTCAAAACCAATTGTATCTGACGAAGATCGGCTGTAAGGGCCCAGATCAGCGCGGATCGACCCTTTGCATGTTTTCAAAGACCCAGGTGCTTGGAAAGGTCTTTGTAGAAGTCTGGAAGAGTTTGATCGTTGAAAGATAGATATAGTGGGGGAACACAATGTGACCAAGGGGTCCAAGACCTGTATCATTCAAGTTTTAGGAAAATAAAATAGAGCGTCAAGGTGACACATTTTTTAGCATAAATCATCCTTGAGGCGGTACATGACATTACAAAAAGTTACGCATCATGTGCTTCCCCACAGCTAGGTATTTTAAAGTTAGCCAACTGGTTGGGCGTTTCAAACCCTACGGCTTGATCTCACATCCTCTCAAACATAGACGACCCAGACGCCTCCCTCTTCAATGTTTGGGGATTCCTTCATCCTAGATTGTTTCCCTGTTTCCTCCTTCTATCCTTCTTCAATCTATGGAAAGATCTACCATTTTTCTTTATTTTTCATCAATTTGTATTTCCCCGTTACTATTTTTCCTGCTATGGATTATGATCTCTATGGTTTTAAGGGAGTTTATTTTGGTTGTTGTTGATGTGGCTGTGTCATGACATCCTCAGGTGGATGTAGTTGTTGCAAGGAGGGTGATCGTGATCCATTACTTTTATCCATTCTCAAGAAAATAACTTTAGAAACATTTTGAGGTAGGGGATTCATAGCTTCTCAATTCTTTTATGTACAACTGTATAGTTATCATGTTTTATCCCTTTAGATCTCAATGGAATTGACCTAATTAAATACATGACCTGTATTAAAATAATTGTTTTGATTGTATTTTTTTTCTTTACCCTGTAATAACGGTTTGCCTCTTGATTTTCTAGATAGTGTGATATCTATTATTTTATTGTTTATCATGTCGTTCTTGAAAATAATTGGAAAATAGCATAAATTGGGATTAATTATAATTATTTTTCAATGATAAAAAGTCATGTAAATAAATTATATTATTGTTTTTATAAATTTATTATAATCAAATTGATGCAGTAATCATGATTAATTAATTTGTGAAATTTATGATAGCTTTACGTTTTGGTTTCCCATAGTTGGAACCTACTAATAATGAATTAGCTAATTGAAGATGAATTAAATAGCCAGTTGATCGATAAAAGATAACACCTTATGGGATTCTAAGTTACCCACTTTCTTGTACGGTCGAGTGCCTTCTGCTTTGGAGCCATGAGAGATGATTGTGTGTGAAGACATAATGCCATGTTTAGGTCCAAGATCCCTGTTTATTGGTTACTTCCTACTACGTCTGATGTGTTATGAGCCCGTATGGATGTTGTGAGATGTGGGGTAGAAAGGCCCAGGGGTTATGCCAGAAGTTGATGCCATGAGTGGCGAGATGCATCAGTTTATGCATGTGGTTATCGGGGAGGACACTGGAGATGATGAAATGGGTATCACGTGAATGATTGGATGCTTGCGTAATCTTGTTGGTTGATTATCTGTTTTACTTTCCCCACTGCTCAAGGCAGCTGGTCTTTCTTACCCTCGTCCCAAAAACTGGTGAAGATGTGTGGGGTATGCCATGTGCTTTCTATGTTTAGCTTCCCAATGATGGATGTGTCTTCGCTCTTTATATAGGTGAAAAATAATCTACAGGTAGTTCACCTACTCACCGTGTTGATCCCCTTGTGCTTGATAGCTTATAATATTTTCTATAATGCCAAAGAATATGGGAAAGTGATAATTCTTTTAATAAATGATTTAATATATGATATTAACCCATTGGGTTGGAGATTGTTGGGGTGCATTTTTGAGGTTTCAATTTAAAGGAATAGTAGACATTGGGTGTGATTCTATTGAAATATAATATTTAATTGATAGTGGTTAATTAATGTTTAAATAATTAATTCACATAAAGCGCAATTGATAAAAAGGGATAAAGTAATTTAATATAGCTCTTTAAATGGATGTGTGCTTATAGGATACCAAGTCTTATCAGTGGAAGTCAGGAGTCCAAGAGATGTTATCTTTAGTTGATTCTAACACTAGTTTATTACCATTGGGTGGTTTTGATCTATAATATTTTCTGTACTTTTTGTGTTTCTATATGATACATTATCCTATCATTTAGTGAAACTAACACCTCTAGGATTCTAAGCCCTAAGAAGGGTGTTTTCGGCCCATTCTAGAGGGATGATGGATGGATGACTACCCCCTTTGGCCCTACTATCTTCTCATGGAATTTTTTTTCTACGCAAATTTGTTGGTTTTTTCCCATAAATGTGTGTAGAGGGTTTTAATGGCTTGTTGTTATTCACACACATACATTCTGGATATAGTTTCCTATCGACTATTATAGACATAACATGTATAGTCTATGATGGCATGAGGATCATTACTCGGTTTATGGGTTGTAATGTCTTGAGGTATAATGTCTGACATATGATACATTTTATGCAAACTGTGGTGTCTTTCGAAAACAACCCAGTAACATTGGTTTCATGGACATGGTAGTTGTGCTGCACGAGGTGAAAGTTTTGGTGCTTCTCTTAGGTGTCTATGGGAGATCCTCTTTGGAGAGAGATGCTTAGGACATGTGACATTAGGGAAAATTGGTAAACCATTGGGGAAGTTGTATTGGGGTACCCTTGATATTCATTATTATATTATATACTCTTTTAAGTGATACTTTGTGAGAGTATCCATGGTGAGGCTAGGAACATAGTATACTTGTTGCGATGATGAGTTAGTTTCACTTGTTTTTTCACTATGATTTATCATGATTCATTTACTTTTTCACGAGAGGCTATGAGAATGATCCTACTACGTATACAATTATACTCATCCTACGTATATATAAACATTTTTTTAGATCACTTGGCGTAGGTTGTGGATCGGGCTGGTTACTATTAGCTTGGGGTTACAGGAACTGTTTGGGATTTATGGTCACTATCATTTTTACATTATTTTGGTAATTTCAGTTCTTCATTTTAGTTGTAGTACTTTTTTATGACATTATATATGTGTACTTGGTATATATTTTATATTGTAGTTTGATTTGGAGTTGGTTGGTGTCTATCTTATCTCTCTCTTTCACATGTGTTCTCTTAGATAGTAATTCCTCCCACTTTGTGTTTTTATTATACCCTCGGTGCTAATCACCAACCTGGGGCCTACTAGAGGCGAGACTCAAGGCCATTATCTCCTTTATCACATTTCCAACACAAGAAAGGTAGACCTTGTGTAGAGTGGGTCATGACAAAGTGGTATCAAATGTCTGGTTGAGGGATAGTATGGAGTTTGGTGTCCGTAATAGGTGATGTTGCTTTGGTTAATAGGGAAATGGTTTTATTTAAGTTAGAAAGTGATTTAAACACTAGAGACTGGCTGAGACATAGGTTTTTAGGGTCCTCTGTGATCTGATGCACGAACCTTTAAGTTACAGTGGATACTAAACAAGGTGATACTAGTTGAAGAGTAGAGACCTAGGAAATGATTCTGCATCATTATTCATTTTGAATGAGTTTTAATGGGTCGACATTGGGATAGGTTAACATAAAATGAATAAAATAATAAAATAAACTAATTAATTTTGAGTCTTCCATATTCTAGTTTTAGGATCTCTAACTATTTGTTATTTAAAAGGAATGGCTCCAGGTCAACATCCGCATCAGGTTCACGCAGAATATATCCAGTAGGTTATGCCAAAAGATCATTGTAGGGTAGAAGTTAACGATGATGACACTTGGAGGAGGACACTCTGATATTTTCAGTGCAAAATCCTATATAAGTATGAGGGTCTGTTTTAGATGATCCATGGAAGACGGGTTAGAGGATTTTGAGATATCCTTCAACTCGATCTGTTCTTGAAAGGAGAACTGGGTGTCTTTGGTTGTGGTGATGCTGCATGGGGCAGCAAAGCACTGGTGGTTGTTCTTCCTCTGGGATAATGTGGAGTCACCAATCTTGTGGGAGGAGTTATATGAAAAGTTCATAGTCAAGTTTCTTTCTTCATTCATGAAGGAATCCAGTTTCTAGGATTTTTTTACCCTTAGAACGGGGAGCTCCATTGTGTGAGAGTTTGGAATTCATTTCAGGAACCTTTTACTATATTCTTTGAACCTGTTTCCAGATGAGGAGGCCAAGGTGAGGCATCTCGAGGAGAATATTTATCAAGAGATACAGTGCCAGGTCACCCCTTTTATGCCTAAGACATATCTTGAGGTGCTAGTGAGGGTAAACATCATTGAGAGGATGTTAGATAGAACCAGATCATCATGATAGGAGATCCTTCAAGATTCCCTAGGAAGAATATTTGTGGTCTGAGGTACCTAATTTTCAGGGAAGAAGAGTTTCTGTTTGGTCGGGGGTAGTTCTAGCCCTCAACATCTCATTTCTTCGGGGACAGCAGCTCTTAGGCCTATACTAAGGAAATGTGTTTTTTTATTCAAAATGCCTAGGTCATCAACAGTGAGAGTAACTGAACTTCCAAATCGGTCAGTGTGTACAAGGTGTTCTGCTCTAGGTCTCTTCCTTGAGAAAGTTATAGTCGAGGAAGTATCAGTAGGTTGTACCATCTTTGGATCAGCAGAGAGAAGATGGGTCAGGTAGAGGATATCCATGTGACGCTCCTCATCAATAGAGAGAAGAGCACAGCTATGGTGGTGCTCACCATAGGGTTCAAAGAGGCTATTGAGAAGGTTTTTTTCAGCTTCATTATTTTGTGTATTTAGTTTCAGGCTATCCTGAGATCATTCGAGATACCCTTTTCTTGTTTTGCAATTGGGTGTATGCCTTCTTTGACTCTGGAGCCACACACTCTTTTATATCACCTTCCCTTGTCCATGTTTTGGGACTTAAGTTAGAGAGGCTTCTAATGCCCTTGGCATTGACTATGATAGTTAGAGGTTGAGCTGACTTGTTTTAAGTATATAGAGACCGTGAGCTAGTACTAGGGCATAACTGATCTTGGGGAGATTTTGTATGTTTACAAATACAACCATATGATGTCGTAATTGGAATGGATTGGTTTTATTCGATGCTGGTGGAGATATAGGAATGTCTTTTGGTTATAGAGACCCTCAGATGGGTCAAAGGATTGTTCTATCCTTTTCATCCTTTATGGTTGAGATGATTCTAGGTTCTTCAGAGGTTCATCAGTTGGTATTTTTTGGGGTTGTAAAAGATTACCCTAATTTATTATAATAAGAGATTGTAGCATTACCCCCCTCAAAGAGAGATCGAGTTTGAGATCGAGATACATCCAAGAGTGTCTCCCATCTCTATGTATCCATATAAGATGGCCTCTTATAAGTTATGATAGTTGCGTATACGTCTCGATGGTCTTTTACAGTATGGAATTGTTCGGCTGAGTGTGTGACCATGGGGTGCACCAGTTTTGTTTGTGAAGAAGGATGATGGAAGTTTGCGGTTTTGTATCGATTTTCATCGATTAAAAAGTAATAGTGAAGAACCTCTTTCTTCTTCCACTGATTGATGATTTATTCAATCAACTAAATGGTGAAAGTTAGTTCTTGAAGATAGAATTGAGGTCAAGATATCATCAAATTCCTGTAAAGGATGAGGATATCCGGAAGACAACATTCTGTTGTCATCAGGGGCATTATGAGTTCATTGTAATGTCGTTCAGTGTGATAAATTCTCCAGATATGTTCATGGGGTTGATGAACACTATGCTCTGTGAGTTCCTAAATAAGTTCTTAGTGGTTTTCATCGACGAAATCCTTGTGTACTCCACATCTAAGGAGGATCATGTAGAAAATCTACATGTTGTTTTAGGATATCATTGTCAATAATAGCTATTTTGGAACTTGTAGAAGTGTGAGTTTTGGGCTCAAGAAGTCCATTTCTTGGGGCATTTTGTATCCCAGTAGGGGGTAGCTGTGGATCTGTCGAAGATAGAAGTATTTGTGTCTTGAAAATCCACCAAGACAGTGGTAGTGGTGCAAAGTTTCCTTAGTCTTTCCAGATACTATAAGAGGTTTGTAGATTATATATCTCAGGTTACGACTCCTATGACGTTATTAACCAGGAATGAGCAGGTGTCCTTGTGGACTGAGTACTGTTAGGATGCTTTTGATTATCTAAAGGAGAATTTTTTAAGTGATTTGGTTCTATGTCTGCCAATAGAGGGAGTTCAGATTGATTTTTATTGTTATGCTTCACATATAGTGTTATAATGTGTTCTAATACAGCAGATATCAGTCGTTTCTTATGGGTATCTGTATTTAAAACCCCATGAGCGTAACTATTCCACTGATGATCTGGAGTTTGCGGAAGCCGTGTTTTCTCTAAATTTTGTTAACGCATTACCTCATTCGAAATCACTTCATGGTTTTCAATGATTATAATAGCATGAGGTATGTTTTCTCCTATCATGACTTGAACTTGAAGAAGTTTTGGTGGATGGAGTTATTACAGGAATACGACCTCAAAATATTGTATACACCTGGAAATGGGAATTTTTTTGCAGATGCACTAAGCAGGAAGTCACATAGTGATGCAGTGCATGAATCTGGTGATTCATGCAGAGTTATGTAAGAACATTCCACATTACATCTCGATATGGGAGTAGTTGATGATTGTGTTTGTCTTTTTTAGATGATGGTGTAGTAATATCTAGTGAAATAGGTGGAAGAGTCCCAGTTGGGGGATATAGAGGTGGAGTACTGGAGAGACTGATTTGTTTGTGGTGAGGCCCCTGATGGTTGGTCTACGGATGGAAAAAATTAGGTGTTATATTATGGAAGTATTTTTGTTCCTTTGGTGATGTGTGAGATGGTTCTCATAGAGTAACATATTTCTCCTTTAGTGGTTCATCCTCGCATGAAAAAGATGTATTGATCTTTGAGGAGTCAGTTTTGGTGGCCTAGGCTGCAATGTGTAATTTTAGAATTTGTGTCTCGATGTTTTCTCTACTAGAAGATGAAGGTTGAGAACTGTGTCCCCAGTGGTTTGCTACAGCCATTAGATGTTCCTTAGTGGAAGTGAGAGGAAATCTCAATAGAATTTGTTACTAGTTTACCTCGAGCTCAGGTATTCTATGGAGGTATATGTGTGGTAGTGGATCATTTCAAGAAATCATCCCACTTCATAGAAATCAAGGAATCAAACTCTATGGAATTTTTTTTGAGGTAGTATCTGGAGGAGGTGGTGAGACTCTATGAAGTCCCGGGGGAGATCATTTCTGATCAAGATCCTCGTTTTACCTAAACGGTGTGGAGAGGTCCCCAACATGATTTTGGTTCTTAGGTATGCCTTAGAACTACTTTTCATCCGCAGACGGATGGTCAGATAGAGAAAACCATCCAGACACTTTATGACATGTTGCACTCTTGTGTGATAAATTTTGGAGGTTCAGGGATGACTCACTAACCCTTGGTGGAGTTCTCTTTCATTAATAGTTTTCACTCCACCATTGGTATGACACCATTTAAATCCTTGTATGGATGAACTTTCTGTTCTCTATTATACTAGACTGGGTTTAGAGAGTTAGCAATTTTCAGGCTAGAACTACTACATAACATGACAGAGATGGTTCAAATGATTCATGAGAGGATGAAGGTAGTGCGGGATCTTCATAAATCATATGCCGATCAAAGTAGAAGACCATTTGAGTATGATGTCGGGGATCACATGTTTCTGAATGTGACTCTCCATTGTGGGAAATGAAGGTTTGGTCATGGGAGTAAGTTGTCTTCCCAGTTTTTTCTGTCTTTTCGAGGTGTTGGATTGTTTTGGACTCAAGGCATATCAAGTGTCACTTACCCCATATATGGTATGGTTACATGATATTTTTCACATGTTGCAGCTCTGTCTTTCTCTTCATGATGACTCTCATGTCATCGATTTGGGTGAGATTTAGGTTGATGATGATGAAACCTTTGAGGAGCATCATGTTGTAGGACTTCTAGGAGAAGTTGTTGCGAAGTCATTTTATCCCATTGTTTTAAGTCTTGTGGTGACATAGTTGTATGGAGGAGAGTACATATGAACTTGAGTTGCAGATATGCGCTCAGTATCCCGAGTTTTTTTATGTTTAGCTTTATCCTTGTAACGATTTTTGTTTTGTGGTTGTAGTCATTTCATGTCTATGAGATGGATTTATTTTGTTTCTTGTTGTGGATTTCTATTTTTGAGAGGTATCTCCCCCGAGAGAGTTTTTAGGATCTGGTTGTGGTTTTCGTGAGGTGTTGCATTGTTCTTTTGAGGTGGGTGACCTCCTGAGGTGGTGAGAGCCTTGAGAGGTATCTCATGGGTAGGTTGTTCAAACAACCCCTTTTTTATTTCCTCTTTGGGTTGGTTTTGGATTTTTATGGATGAGAATGTTTTAAGAGGTGTCTAATGTAAGGGACCTGGTCTATGTGGATCGACCCTTTGCGTGTTTTCAAAGACTGAAGTGCTCGAAGAAGTATCATAAGAATTCTGGAGTAGTTTGATCAAAAAAGCTGGAAGCAGCGGGGGTACACAGTGTGACCAAAGGGTTCATGATGTGTATTTTTTGGGTTTTAGAAAAATAAAACAGAGTTCCTAAGGGATTTTTTTTTCCTAAGTCGGCCTCAAGGTGGTACATGACGTGATGGGGTGGTACACGTCGTGTACTACCCCACCGCTGGGTATTTTAAAGACACCCAACTACTCGGGTTTATCAAACCCTATGGAATGAGCACACATTCTCTCCACCCCAGAAGACCTTAACACCTCCTTCTTTAACGTTTGAGGGTTCCTTTATCCTGGATCAGTTCCCACATACTTCTTCAATCTGTCTTCACTCTGAGGTATGTTCTACATCTATTATTTGGTTTTCTTTTATCCATCTTCTCTCGTTTCTCTTTTCCATGCCATGTAGTTTGATCTCTATGCTTTTAAGGGAGTTTCTTTTGGTTATTGTTGATGTGGTTGTGTTGTGACATCCTCACACAACTGGAAATGCTGTTTTTTTCAACGGGTGTTTACCAACGGTTTTCTAAAACCATTGGGCTTGAAGTATTAAGAAATCCTTTCACAACGGTTCATTAAAACTGTTGAGAAAAGACACCCCTTTGCCAACGGTTTCTTCAAACCGTTGGTAAAGGGGTGTATTAATCACCCTTTTTCCAATGGTTCACAGAACCATTGGGAAAGGGTCACCCCTTTGCCAACGGTTTCCTCAAATCGTTGGTAAAGGGGTCCTTTGCATCTCTTTCCCAACGGTTCATAAAAACCGTTGGGAATTATTTCCCCCAAATCCAGTCGTGGGGCTGCTCTCCCACATTCGCACAGAAACCTAATTTCATCCGCTCCACCGCTCTCCTCTCGCGAAATCCCCTATCCGAAGAGGTGAAAACCATCTGAAATCAGGTATCTTTTCATTTATACACATATAATTCCTTATTTTTATTGTTATTGCTTTAGTATTTTAGTTTTAAGTTATCAATCCGCCTCCATCTCTCTGCTACTCTCCAAATCCCCCATCCGAATAGGTGAAAACCCATTTGAATCATCTCAAATCAAGTAATTTTTTCTTTTTACACATATGGTACCTTGTTTTTATTGTTATTGATCTAATATTTTAGATTTAAGTTTGGATTTTGATGTGATTTTACCGTGTAAAATAGGGAAATGAATAAATATTTTGTTAATTAATTAGTTTCCCCTGGAATATCAGTTGTGTTATAATGTCCATGCTAAATAAAGGGGTAATGTAATAAAAGACCTTGAATAAATAAATTGTGGAAGTTGGGGTATGTTTCCTCTATGAGAGGTTTTTTGTTTTGTTTCATTGTATGTTGTAGGCTGTTTTATGGGGATTGAGGTGACCAGTTCGGCTTTGTGATATGTGGGGTTGTAATGTGATGGTTAGTGGGCATGGATGTGTCATGTGAAGTTGTATGATAGTGATGATGTGTGGTGGTGTTGTGTCGTGTGGAGGTGTTGTGTGATGAAGTTGTGGTGTATAATCTGGTGAGGTGGTTTTGGTTGTGCGGTGTTTTGTGATGTGAAATAATTTTATTGTGATATGTGGTTGTTTTGGTGATATGGTTGGTCGATGTAACATGGTGTCGATGGTTATTGTGAGATGGTGAGTTTTTGTGTGGTGATTTTATTAGTTTCCTGGTTATCTATAGAATAAATTATGCTGTTAAAATAACAAAACAAGATATTAAATAAATGAGATGGAATAGAAATGGATGTGTGGTAAATGGATTTAATTAATTTAACATTAAATGAATGGACAATGTAAGTGTGAATGAAGTGGCTTATAAATGAATGTGAGAAATGCTATGCGTCTTGTGTGGTGGTGGTGTGGTTTATGTGTTTTATGGTAGTAGTGAAGTGTGTGATTATGTAGTTAATGTGAACCCATAGGTTGAGTATTTTGTGCTATCTATATATCATGTATTTTTATGTTATTTCTACACATTCCAGGGGGGTGGTATGTCTAGATGGTGGTGGTGGGGTTGCAGGGGAGGGGGGTGTGGGCTGTTTTGGAGGGTTGGCGGGGCTATCCAGGGGGTACGGGGTGTCCAGGGGGGTACGGGGGTGGGCGGGTTGTCCACAAGGGTGGACGGGCTGTCTACGGGGGTGGTCAGGCTGTCAAGGAGGGGTGGGTAGGCTGTCCAGGGGGGTGGGTGGGCTGGCCACGGGGGGTAGGGGTGTCCAGGGGGGTGGGTGGGCTATCCAAGGGGGTGGGGGCTGTCCATAGGGAGAAGGGGTGTCGAGGGGGGTGGGTGGGCTATCCACGGGGGTGGTTGGGCTGTCTAGGGGGTAGGGGGTGTCCACGGGGGTGGGTGGGTTGTCCACGGGGGTGGGAGGGGATGTCCACGGGGGTGGGAAAGGCTGTCCACGGGGGTGGGCGGGGCTGTCCAGGGGGTGTGGGCTGTCCTGGGGGTCGGGGTGGGGTGTCCTGGTGGGGGAGGGGTGTGTGGGGTGTCCAGGCGGTGGTATGTCTAGGTGGTGGTGGTGGGGTTGCAGGGGAGGGGTGTAGGCTGTTTAGGAGGGTGGGTGGAGCTATCCTGGGGGGGTACGGGGTGTCCAGGGGGGTACGGTGGATTGTCTGATGTTTCTCTAATGATCAAGGACAGAATGTTTGGAGGACATCACAAGTCCTGACTGGTTGATCCTAGAAGCAATTTCATGATCATGGATGTAATGCCTATAGGGAATCTATTGATTTTGGTGATCTTCTCCATTTTCACCAAAAGACTTGTTTGACACACTAGGAGGGAAACTCTAGAGTCAGTGTGACATGTCTTGAAGGGTGATTTATGTCCATAGTGACATGATTTGAGGACATCACATGACCTAGTTGGTGTGCCTGGAGGGTGTTAAGGGAGCTATCTAACATTCCTGACATTTAATACGAGACTGATATAATATGTATTGATTCCCCTATATAGAAGGAGATACATATCTATTGGAAGACATGTAGTATGTATGGTGATAATTAAAGGCTTTTCATTACAAGGGTGGCATATTCATGGGTGCCATCTGATTTTATTTAACATGTTAAGGGGACATCAAATGATCAAAATAGGTTTCCAATGGAATGTATTGTGAACATGATGAAATTTCCTAGTGCAATAAAATTTCATAGGTGATGCATGTTATGAACATTAGGGTCCACATATATTTCCTTCACCTTAGTCTCCCATATTTTAGTATTTCATCCATCCTTTTATCCCAAATTCCATAGATTTATAAATTATTTTGTTAAATTATGTCTCAAATTATCTAAAATATGTGTTTGATGTTCTTCACGTGACATATCATAATTCCTTCTCATAATCTATAGTGATCATGGGAAGATCCCATGCACGATTCACGATCACTCAAATTATTCTGCAGATCATACATAATGGAAGCCTTATAGGATGTGAGATGATTATATCTATGAAATCTACTCAGGTACCTGGTGAGGAAGTGCATATTAATTCAAAAAGGTAAATCGCATATGAGGATACCCTAATAATATGGTTATGGGATGAGGCATGCTCTGATGTGATAACACATTAAGTTCTTGTTGGTTTTACATTTTTTCAATAACACATTAGTATTTTTTTCACATGTGTAGTTGATACCATGATTATTTTCTTCCTTTATCGTTTACTTAAATGTATTTTCTATTAAAGTTAAATCCTATTGAATTGTTTATGAAAAAATTACTTATATGAATTCTTTTTATAGAATGGACAGAAGTTGGATGTATGAAACTGATCGTATCTCAAGCGATTTTCAAAACAATTTGGAGAGCTTTATAGATTTTGCATTTCACAATGCTTCAGATAGTGGTCGCATACACTGCCCATGTTCCAATTGTGTTGGTAGACCTTGGTTGAGTCGTGAAGAAGTCAGCTACCACATAACCAAAAATGGTTTTCAAGAAAATGACTTTTTGTGGTATCACAATGGGGAGAAAATGAAATATCAAATTGGTGATGATCGAAATGAAAGGACTGGAATGGAGAATTTGTTAGATGGTCGGTTTCTGTTTATTCGTCATCATGAAAAAGAAAGGATTTAGACTCAAGAAGACATCGATATGAGGACAACTGATCCATGGGTCATATGTGACGTGTACGAATCAACCCCGCCTCAATCCGAGGCGCGGTCTGGTCGGAACAACTCAAAGTGTATATCTTTTGTTTCAAAAGGACATCATTTTAAGTGAAAAACATCAACTAGCATACGGAAAACCGGCCAAACACATTTAGATTGTGTTGATACTATAAGAAAACGATCCATGGGTCATTTGAGACGTGTACGAGTCAACCCCGCCTAAATCCGAGATGCGGTGTGGTCGGGACCACTCTAAGTGACTTTCTTTTGTTTAAAATGGACAGTATTTTAAGTACATACGGAAAACCGACCAAATGCATTCGGTTTCTATTGAAAATTTAGGAGAACGATCCATGGGTCATATGTGATGTGTACAAGTCAATGCCACCTCAATCCGAGGCACTGTGTGGCCGACACCACTCAAAGTATCTCTATTTTGTTTAAAATGGACTTCATTTTTAGTGAAAACAAAAAATGACATACGAAAAACTGACCAAACGCATTTGGTTTCTGTTGAAACTTTAGGAGAACGATCCATGGGTCATATGTGACATGTACGAGTCAACGCCACCTCAATCCGAGGCGCGGTGTGGCTGACACCACTCAAAGTGTCTCTATTTTGTTTAAAATGGACAGTATTTTGGTCGTTTATGACACCAGAACTGTGTTGTCGGTCACCGCGGGCACATGGCACGTCCGATTGCCATGATGTCTATGCGTACACATCACGAATAATAATTATAATGTTTCACTGTGGTTTCAGGTCAATCCGAGGTCGTCTGCTATGAATTTGACCGTTGGACGCCCGTTTTGGCCGTTTATGACACCAGAATTGCGTTGTCGGTCACCGTGGGCACACGGCACGTCCGATTGACATGCCCTCTGCTCGACCACTTCAGAAATCACTGTCCCGTATTTTTCGTCTGATTTCAGGCCATTCCGACTTTGTTCGGCCCGTTTGGACCACCCTCATGCGCGTTTACGAAGCGTGCGCATCACTTAAAACACGAATATTGAGTCGTACCGCGCAAACCGCACGTCCGATTGGCGTGCTGTCTGCGCGTACACATCACAAATAATAATTAGAATGTTTCACGGTGGTTTCAGCTCAATCTGAGGTCGTCCGCTATGAATTTGACCGTTGGACGCCCGTTTTGGCCGTTTGTGACACCAGAACTGCGTTGTCGGTCACCGCGGGCACACGGCACATCCAATTGACATGCCGTCTGCTCGGGCACTTTAGAAATCACTGTCCCGTATTTGTCGTCTGATTTCTGGCCATTCCGACTTTGTTCGGCCCATTTGGACCCCCCTCACGCGCGTTTACGAAGCGCGCGCATCACTTAAAACACGAATATTGAGCCGTACCGCGCAAACCGCACGTCCGGTTGACTTTCTGTCTGCGCATACACATCACGAATAATAATTAGAATGTTGCACGGTGGTTTCAGGTCAATCCGAGGTCGTCCGCTATGAATTTGACCGTTGGACGCCCGTTTTGGCCGTTTATGACACCAGAACTGCGTTTTCGGTCACTACGGGCACACGACACGTCCGATTGATGTGCCGTCTGCTCGACCACTTCAGAAATCCCTCACCCGTATTTTTCGTATGATTTCAGGCCATTCCGAAATCGTTCGGCCTGTTTGGACCCCCCTCACGCGCATTTACGAAGCGCGCGCATCACTTAAAACACGAATATTGAGCCGTACCGCGCAAACCGCACGTCCGATTGACGTTCCGTCTGCGCGTACATGTCACGAATAATAATTAGAATGTTTCACGGTGGTTTTAGGTCAATCCGAGGTCTTCCTCTACGAATTTGACCGTTTGACGCCCGTTTTGGCCGTTTATGACACCAGAACTGCGTTTTCAGTCACCGCGGGCACACGGCACGTCCGATTGACGTTTCTTCTGCTCGACCACTTCATAAATCACTCACCCATATTTTTCGTCTGATTTCAGGCCATTCCGAAATTGTTTGGCCCGTTTGGAACACCCTCACGCGCGTTTACGAAGCGCGCGCATCACTTAAAACACGAATATTGAGCCGTACCGCGCAAACCGCATGTCCGATTGACATGCCGTCTGTGCGTACACGTCACGAATAATAATTAGAATTTTTCACGGTGGTTTCAGGTCAATCCGAGGTCGTCCGCTATGAATTTGACCGTTGGACGCCCGTTTTGGCCGTTTATGACACCAGAACTGCGTTGTCGGTCACCGCGGGCACACGGCACATCCGATTGACGTGTCGTCTACTCGACCACTTCATAAATCACTCTCCCGTATTTTTCGTCTGATTTCAGGCCATTCCGACATCGTTCGGCCCATTTGGACCCCCCTCACCCGCGTTTACGAAGCGCGCGCATCACTTAAAACACGAATATTGAGTCGTACCGTGAAAACCGCACGTCCGATTGACGTTCCGTCTACGCGTACACATCAATAATATTAATTAGAATGTTGAACGGTGGTTTCAGGTCAATCCGAGGTCGTCCACTAGGAATTTGACCGTTGGACGCCCGTTTTGGCCGTTTATAACACCAGAACTGCGTTGTCGGTCACCGCGGGCACACGGCACGTCCGATTGACGTGCCGTCTGCTCGACCACTTCAGAAATCACTGTCCCGTATTTTTCGTCTGATTTCAGGCCATTCCGACTTCGTTCGGCCTGTTTGGACCCCCCTCACGCGCGTTTAGGAAGCGCACGCATAACTTAAAACACGAATATTGAGCCGTACCGCGCAAACCGCACGTCCGATTAGCGTTCCGTCTGCGCGTACATGTCACGAATAATAATTAGAATGTTGGACAGTGGTTTCAGCTCAATCTGAGGTCGTCCACTATGAATTTGACCGTTGGATGCCCGTTTTGGCCGTTTATGACACCAGAACTGCGTTGTCGGTCACCGCGGGCACACGGAACGTCCAATTGATGTGCCGTCTGCTCGACCACTTCAGAAATAACTGTCCCGTATTTTTTGTCTGATTTCAGGCCATTCCGACTTCGTTCGGCCCGTTTGGACCCCCCTCACGCGCGTTTACGAAGCGCGTGCATCACTTAAAACATGAATATTGGGCCATACCGCGCAAACCACACGTGCGATTGGCGTGACGTCTACGCGTACACGTCAAGAATAATAATTAGAATGTTGCACGGTGGTTTCAGGACAATCCGAGGTCGTCCGCTATGAATTTGACCGTTTGACGCCCATTTTGGCTGTTTATGACCCCAGAACTGCGTTGTCGGTCACCGCGAGCACACGGCACGTCCGATTGACGTTCCGTCTGCTCGACCACTTCATAAATCACTGTCCCGTATTTTCCATCTAATTTCAGGCCATTCTGAAATCGTTCGGCCCGTTTGGACCCCCCTCACGAGCGTTTACGAAGCGCGCACATCACTTAAAACACGAATATTGAGCCGTACCGCGCAAACCACACGTCCGATTGACGTGCCGTCTGCACGTACACGTCACGAATAATAATTAGAATGTTTCACGGTGGTTTCAGGTCAATCTGAGGTCGTCCGCTATGAATTTGACTGTTGGACGCCCGTTTTGGCCGTTTATGACACCAGAACTGCGTTGTCGGTCACCGCGGGCACACAGCACGTCCGATTGATGTTCCATCTGCTCGACCACTTCATAAATCACTCTCCCATATTTGTTGTCTTATTTCAGGCCATTCCGACTTCGTTCGTCCCCTTTGGACCCCCCTCACGCGTGTTTACGAAGCGCGCGCATCACTTAAAACACGAATATTGAGCCGTACCGCGCAAACCGCACGTCCGATTGACGTGCTGTCTGCGCGTACATGTCACGAATAATAATTAGAATGTTTCACGGTGGTTTCAGGTCAATCCGAGGTCGTCCTCTATGAATTTGACCGTTGGACGCCCGTTTTGGCCGTTTATGACACCAGAACTGCGTTGTCGGTCACCGCGGGCACACGGCACGTCCGATTGACGTGCGGTCTACTCGACCACTTCATAAATCACTCTCCCATATTTTTAGTCTGATTTCAGGCCATTCCGACTTCGTTCGGCCCGTTTGGACCCCCCTCACGCGCGTTTACGAAGCGCGCGCATCACTTAAAACACGAATATTGAGCCATACCGCGCAAACTGAATGTCTGATTGATGTTCCATCTGCGCGTACATGTCACGAATAATAATTAGAATGTTGCACGGGGGTTTCAGGTCAATCCGAGGTCGTCCTCTATGAATTTGACCTTTGGACGCCCGTTTTGGATGTTTATGACACCAGAACTGCGTTGTCGATCACCGCGGGCACACAGCACTTCCGATTGACGTGCCTTCTGCTCGACCACTTCATAAATCACTCACCCGTATTTTTTCGTCTGATTTCAGGCCATTCCAAAATTGTTTGGCCCGTTTGGACCACCCTCACGCGCGTTTACGAAGCGCGCGCATCACTTAAAACACGAATATTGAGTCGTACCGCGCAAACCGCACATCCTATTGATTTCCCGTCTACGCGTACACATCACGAATAATAATTAGAATCTTTCACGGTGTTTTCAGCTCAATCCGAGGTCGTCCGCTGTGAATTTGACCATTTGACGCCCGTTTTGGCCGTTTATGACACCAGAACTGCGTTGTCGGTCACCGCGGGCACAGGTCACGTCCGATTGATGTGACGTCTGCTCGACCACTTCAGAAATCACTCACCCGTATTTGTAGTCTGATTTCAGGCCATTCCGACTTCGTTCGGCCCATTTGGACCCCCCTCACGCGCATTTACGAAGCGCGCGCATCACTTAAAATACGAATATTGAGCCGTACCGTGCAAATAACACGTCCGATTGACGTTCCGTCTATGCGTACACATCACGAATAATAATTAGAATGTTTCACGGTGGTTTCAGCTCAATTTGAAGTTTTCCTCTATGAATTTGACCATTGGACGCCCGTTTTGGCCGTTTATGACACCAGAACTGCGTTGTCGGTCACCGCGGGCACAGGTCACGTCCGATTGACGTGCCGTCTGCTCGACCACTTCATAAATCACTCTCCCGTATTTTTCGCCTGATTTCAGGCCATTCCGACTTTGTTCGGCCCGTTTGGACCCCCCTCACGCGCGTTTACGAAGCGCGCGCATCACTTAAAACACGAATATTGAGTCGTACCGCACAAACCGCACGTCCTATTGACGTGCCGTCTACGCGTACATGTCACGAATAATAATTAGAATGTTTCACGGTGGTTTCAGCTCAATCCGGAGATGTGGTGTGGCCGGTACCACTCAAAGTGTCCGTCTTTTGTTTCAAAAGGATGTCATTTTAAGTGAAAAGCATCAACTGACATACGGAAAACAGACCAAACGCATTCCGAATCTGTTGATAATTTATCCCAAAAATCCATGGGTTATATGTGACGTGTACGAGCCAACCCGTGATGAATCTGAGTCGCGGTGTGGCCAGGATAAGTCTAAGTGACTCTCTTTTGTTTAAAATGGACACCATTTTAAGTACATACGAAAAAATGACCAAACGGATTCGGTTTCCGTTGAAACTTTAGGAGAACGATCCATGGGTCATATGTGACGTGTACGAATCATCCCCGCCTCAATCCGACATGCGGTGTGGCTGACACCACTCAAAGTGTCCGTCTTTTGTTTCAAAAGGACGTCATTTTAAGTGAAAGGCATCAACTGACATACGGAAGAAAGACCAAACGCATTCGGATTCTATCGATACTTTAGAACAACGGTCCATGAGTCATATGTGACATGTACAAGTCAACCCCATCTTAATCCGAGACGCGGTGTGGCCGACACCGCTCTAACTCTGTCTCTTTTGTTTAAAATGGACATGATTATAAATGAAAAGAACAACTGGCATACGCAAAACCGACCAAACGCATTCGTAATCTTTTGATAATTTATCACAATGATCCATGGGTCATATGTTACATTTACGAGCCAACCCGGGATGAATCTAAGTCGCAGTGTGGTCAGGATTAGTCTAAGTTTCACTCTTATGTTTAAAATGGACAACATTTTAAGTACATACGGAAAACGGACCAAATGCATTCGGTTTCCATTTAAACTTTAGGAGAACGATCCATGGGTCATATGTGACATGTACGAATCAACCCCGCCTCAATTGGAGATGCGGTGTGGTCGGCACCACTCATATTGTCCATCTTTTGTTTCAAAAGGACGTCATTTTAAGTGAAAAACATCAACTGGCATATGTGTTGGTTGGTTGGTTTGCATTATTTGTATGTGTTGGTTTGTTCTCTATATGTATGCATTATATGTGTTACAGGTAAAATAATTGGATTGAAAAATGAATTGAAAACGCGGGCATAATTGGATTGAAAATTGAATTGAAACCGAGGGTGAATGCCCAAAAACGAGACCTGTTGTGCAAATTACAGGCTGCTGTGAAATTTTCACAGCAAAGCCTATGCCAACGGTTTGAAAACCGTTGGCATAGGCTCTATGTAGCTGTTTCTACTAATGGTTCATGAACCGTTGGTAAAAACACCCTATCCCAACGGTTTGAAATCGTTGGGATATCCTGTTGAATGGTTGTTTTTACCAACGGTTCATAGAACCGTTGGGAAAGAAAATTCTCTGTTGATTTCCCAACAGGACAAACCGTTGGGATAGGTTGATTTTTTCTAACCTATCCCAACGGTTCTCTGTAAACCTTTGGGAAAAGCCTTTCCCAACGGCTTACTTCCCCACAGTTTGCAGAACCGTTGGTATAACAAATACCAATGGTTCTGCAGCCTTTCCCAACGGTTCTAAACCGTTGGGAAATGCTGGATTTCCAGTAGTGTCAGGTGGATGCAGTTGTTGCAGGGAGGGAGATCGTGATCTATTTCTTTGATATGTTCTCAAGCGAAGAACTTCTGAAACATTTTGAGGTAGGGGATTTGTTTCTTCTCTATTATTTTATGTGAAAATTTAGTGTTATCATGTTTTATCCCTATGGATCATAATTTAAATGATGAAATTTAATACTTGAACTGGATTAAGAGAATTGGTTTGATCGTATGTTTTTTTTTCACCGTGATAACGGTTTGCCTCTTGATTTGCTAAATAGTGTGATATCTATTATTTACTTATTTATCATGTCATTATTGAAATAAATTGGTAAATAACATAAAATGGGATTAATTTTAATCATTTTTTAATGATAGGAGGCATGTAAATGAATCTAGTTGTTGCTATTGTAAATTTATGATAATTAAATTGATGTAGTAAGTATGTTTAATTAATTTTCAATATCTATGATAGCTTACGGTTTAGGTTTCCCATAGTTGGATCCTACTAATAATGAACTGGCTATTTCAAGGTGGATTAAATAGATAGTTTATCAATAAAATTTAAGACCTTATAGGGTTCTGAGTTCCTTCCTTCTTGTAAGTCTGAGTGCCTTCTACTTTGGATCCTTGAGAGCTCTTTGTGTGTGAAGGCAGAATGCCTTATTTAGGGTCAAGATCCCAGTTTCTTTGTTATTTCCTGTTTCATGTGATGTTTAATGATCTTGGATGGATGTTATGAGATGTAGGGGTAGAGAGGTATAGTGTTTGTGACGGCATTTGATTCCTAGAGTGGAGAGATGCGTCATTTTATGCATTTGGGAGTTAGGGAGGACACTATAGCTAGTGAAGGGGTTGGATATGAATGACTGGATGCTTACTGAATCTTTTGGGTTCTTTAACTTCTTTACTTTACACACTGCTCAAGGTAATGGTCCTTACTTACCCTCCTTCCAAAAATCATCAAAGATGTGTTGGGTATGCCACATGATTTCTATGTTTAGCTTCTTGAGAATGGATGGGTCTTCGCTCTTATAATAGGTGGAAAAGACTCAACAGGTTGTTCACCTACTCATCATGTTGAGCCCATTGTTCTTTGTATCTTAGAGTGTTTTATAAAATACCTAGGAATATGGTAAAATGATAATTCTATTAATAAATGACTGAATAAATGACGTTAACCCATGGGGCGAGAGCTTGCTGGGATGCAATTCTAAGATATAAAATTAAAGGAATAGTGGACTTTGGGTGTCATTCTATGGAAATATAATGTGTAGTTGATAGTGGTTAATTAATGATTGAATAATTAATTAATGTAAATAAAAACTTATAAAAAGGTATAATGTGGTCTTTTGTATCTCTTTAAATGGTTGTGTGCTTATATGATACTTAGTCTTATCTGTGGCAGTTGAGAGTCTGAGAGACATTAGCTGCAGTTGAGTCTAAGACTAGTTTATGCCCATAGTGTGGTTGTGATCTAGAGTATATTCTATAGATTTCGTGATTCTATACACTACTCTACCCCCATCGGTTAGGGAAACCAACACCCCAAGGATTCTGAGAACTGTGGGTGTTTTCCCCAAAATCATGGTGGGATGATGGATGGTTGACTACCCCCTTTCGCCCTGCTCTCTTATCTTGGTTGTTATTTCTTCTAGTAGGAACAACAGTTTGTTTTTTTCTCATAAATTTCTGTAGAGGGTTGTAATGGATTGTTATTATTCACACATATATATTCTGGATATAGTTTCATATAGACTACTATAGGTGTAACATGTATAGGTTGTAATGGATGGAGCTTCCTTACTCGTTGTATGGGTTTTAATGGCTTGAGCTATAATTCCTGATGTTTGATACACGTTATGTAAGCTATGGTGGCTCCTAGAAACTATGTGGTTACTTTTTTTACATGGACGTGGTGGTTTTGTTGCATGAGGATCATGTTGTGGTACTTTTCCATGGTGTCTACGGGCAACCCTTTTTGGAGAGAGATACTTTGGACATGCGGTATTGGGGAAAAGTGGAGAACTTGTAGGGAAGTGGAAGTGAGTTACCCTTGATATTCCTTATTATATTATATCCTATTTTATGTGATAATTGGTGAGATTGTCCATGGTGATGCTAGGAACAATGTATACATGTTTAGGTGATGAGTTAGTTTCACTTGTTGTTCACTGTGACTTAGCATGATGTACTTACTTTTCTATGAGAGGATCTGGGTTTGATCCTACTAGGTATAATTTTATAATCACCATAAATATATATAAATTTTTTTCATGTAACTTGGAGCAGGTTGAAGATTTGGCTGGTTACAAATAGCTTGGAGTTACAGGAGTTGTTTGGGCTTTGTGGTCGCTGATTTTTTTTTCTTTCGGTACTTGAATGTTTCTATTTTATTTGTAGTAGTTTTTCATGAGATTACATATGTGTACTTGAGATTTCATTTATATTTTAGTATAAGTTGGATATGGTTTATTTCTTTATTATCTCTCTCTTTCGCATGTGTTCTATTAGAGGGTAATACCTCCCATTTTTTGTTTTCCCTATACCCTCGGTGCTAGTTTCCAACCCGAGGCCTACTGGAGGCAGGACTTGGGGGGTCATTATCTCCCTTCTCACATTGTCATCCTCATAGGTGTATAACTTATGGGGAGGGGGTCATGACACCATTGGGCTTAAACCCACCACTAATGGAAGATAGGGATTTTGTTCCACCAACTGGCCTACATGAAATTCTATTGAATATGTCATTATTTTTACCTAAATGACTTTTATGATTAAATATTTTTGTTCAAATAGTGGTGATACTATTTTGTTTTATAGGATTTGGTATAATATGTGATGACCGCACTATTTTTGGAAAATAATTTGAAATAGGTGGAAATACATGTCACCCCATCATGGATTTATTGATCAGTTAACTATTAATTATAGCACATTAGTATCAAAAATTAATTTTAGATATTCATCTCATGGTGTATGAGTTAAATTGAAAATTGATCTAAGTGAAACAAATGGATGAAATTTTTATTATAAAATAAAAAGATATAATATATGTACATTTACTTATATTCTTAGAGAGTAAAAGAATCCCTCAACATTAGGAAAATGATATTGATAAAAAAATACAATTATATTTATATCCAATGAGTCAACTGGTATTTTAAAACATCAATGATTTTTGGTTTTCAGATCCTTATCATTATATTGACCACTCTATTTTTAGGGATTAATGATCACTATCACTCTCTATAACTACTTATGATTTTCTTATATGTCAATATCGTCACATCCCACCTTTCTTCTACTATATGGAAGCATAGTTATCTATCATTTCATATGACCATACATATTAACCTTTTAATATTTTTATAGGATTAATTTTTTAACCCTTCTAAATAGAGGGTTTTCAATAATATAATTTTTAAATCTCAAACCGTGTATTTAGAAGTGCATGTTCAAATTATGGGGGTGCAATTTATTGAAGATGGGGAGAATTTCACACCCTAATATTGTAAAAGTGGAAAAAAATGTTCAATAGTTTATTTGAAATTTAACATAATTATTATAATAGAATTTAACACCCTCATACATTAAAATATATTTATTTTTAAATAAATTTAATCTCATAAATATCTAAATATGCACGTATCCTCGTGTTTAAATTAAACACAACACTCCATTGAAATATTATTATATAAAACATGATCATTATAACAAAGAAATTAATTTGGGGAGTAAAAATAAGAATAGTTTATTTATGAAAATATATTATTTACACATGTCCATTTTTTATCTATTTATTATATATAAAAATTATTTGAATGAAATTAAAATAACTTTTATAACATAATTGTTTTCTTTCAAGATGGTTTAATCTTGATCTAAAGAAATAATTTAAAATTAATTTTAACAACATTTAGAAAATTTATATAACAAAGTTAAAAAAAATTATCCTCATATAAATATAAAATTAGCATAAACTTTCTGAATTTTTTTGAAAACTTTAATTTTTTAATGAATTGTAAAAGTAATATTGAATTTTATTAAAAAATACATTCCATTTAAATAATTTAAATCAAAATTTTTTTAATATGGTTTTAAATTTAATATTTGTTTAAATATTTATTTATCAATCAAATTTGTTTTATTGAAATCAATTTCATACTAAATTTTAATATTATAGTCGCACATATTTATGAGAATTTTTCTCTTTGGGAATTCATTTTTTCATCACCTTTTTATCTATACATTTAAATTAGATTCATCCAATTATGTGAATATAATTTGAAAAAATAGATTATATTTTTGTAATCATAATAATTTATATCATCTAATAATTTAAACATACTTTTTAAACCTTACGAATAATAAAAGTAAAAAAAATTAATTACCATGGTTCATGAAGAAAAATGATTTATCAGGGTTTTAAACATAGAAGCTAAGTGTTAAAAATGACATAAAACTTTTAAAATACCTTTTTTATAGATATATTTTAACATTATAACCTATAATACTCAATAATTACTTATTTTTAAGGCCTTTGGCATGATCAAATCTTATGGTTAATTGATTATTTAATAAAAATCATGTATGAACTCAACAATAATTATAAAATGCCACCCACTATCCTATACTCTTCACACATCCAAATCAGTTTTTATATTTCAATCCCTTCCCAAATAACATAATCAATCACCATTAGTCATTATATATCCATTATTTTTATCACAAATCCATCCAAAGATTTTCTTTGCTGCGAAATAAAGGATGTTTTATGAAAAATAGGTAATATTCTTAAATTATAAGTCTTAATATGTATCTTCTTCAACCTTATTCAAATATTATTAAACATTATCTATAATATCCTATGTATATTAAATTTAAATTGATAAAAATATCTTTATGAGAAAATGGATTTATAACATTTTTTAGTGAAATTGATATATGAAGTTGAAAAAAACATATTGAATTAGTTACATGATCATTCAACGGCTTTTAATTCTCTTATGTAATGAATATGGTTTAGAGGATGATTATTCAGGATATTGTAAAACCAAATATTTTTAAAAAAGAAAATTATATTTGATCACATAGTAAACAAAAAAATGAGCATATAAGTGAATTTTAATCCCCAATAAAAGATGATATTTTTATTTTTAAACAAATTATATGTCTTTGACATATTGTTTTGTTCATAACCATGAGTTTATTATGATCGATTGTGTATACCACATGAAACAAAGTGATTAAATAACCCCCAAAATTTATAACCATTATAACCAAGCCCTTAAATTAGAAAGTGTAAATAGTATTAACTAATTTATAGTATATATATATACATATATTCAAATCATAAAAAATTATTGATAAATTTTATTTCAAATAATTAATGAATTTTATTAATGTAATTTCATTCTTCCAAAACATGTTTTCTTCCAAAATAAATTTTCTTTACTTTTTATCAAAAAAATATAATTATAAATTGTTTAAAATTTCAATAAAATGAATTTTATAAAATTAAATATATTTTTTGAAATTATAATATCATAATTTTGTCTACCGTTGTGAGAATTGTTGGAAAATATTTATTTTTTAGTTAATAGTGCAAAAATAGATTTTTGAAACAAAAAAAATTTCTTTTCAGTAAATTAGTTAAATTAAATAGGCCAATTATGATTGGAATATAATTTCAAATTTCATAATAATTATTTAGTTATATTTAATAAAAATAATTACATTTTAATCATATTTATATTTAATTTTAGTATAAGTAAATTTTTGAGTTTAAAAATAGCGTTTTCCAAAAACAATTTCAAAGTGCATAATGTTTTTGAATTTAAATTACATAAAAAATACAAATTGGAATTTTTTCAATGAAATTTTTAGATCAAACATGAATACATATTAAATTATATTCATACAATTATTTATATTAGTCATATAGTTAATATAAACCATATTTTTTTGAAAAACACACTTCTTTAAAACCCTCTTTTTCATCCGATCTTCAAGTATAATTATAGATTAGATTTTTTAACATCTAAGAAATTGATTTGGGTAAATGGATCCTATATTTAAGATCAGTATAATTTATATTATATAATAAGAAAAAAATATTTTTTGACCATAATGAATAGTGAATACCGTAAAAATTAATTAATGTGTTTGAGGTAAAAATGGGTTGGAGGGGGTTAAATTAAAAAGAGAAGGGTATTTTTTCCGATTAGACTAGAAACAATACCATTTTATAGAAATATTTCAATATAATCCATCCAACTATCTCATATTTTATAGTTTTTATTATTTTCTCACTACAATGACTTTTTCATTTTGTATTCTTTTTAGAAATCTTTGTGTAGTTTCCTTATGGGTATCTTCCCCATATAAAAAATAATAAAACTTATCATACCCTATTAAAACATTCAATTCATGTTATATCAACTAATAATACACAAAATATCATTCTAAATTCCCTCCCTATGACCTACATACCTTAGTATGATCATAAATTCATAATATTAAAGATTTTGGTACAATCTTATGGAGGTAGTATAAAAATAGGTTTAATTATTAAAAATTCATTTTATTTCAGCTTCTAGCTATTCAAAATATTTCTCATTTAATGTAATATCCTGACCCAAGTGACATACACCAATTCTCTAGTATAGTTGGTTATCTGACCACAAGCATGTCTCCCTGTGTGCCAGAGGCTGCCGACTAGTAGTGACGGTCTAATATCGATCCTCGGAAGACTATACCATCATTAGCAAAGTAGCACAACAATGTCAATAAATTATAATAACAAAATGATATAAATAATAACCAAACAAAACTAATATCAAAAAATTTCCAAAAATAGAATGTAAAATATCCAAAACTAAACAGTATGTTTTCCATGCTAAGAATGTGTCATGTATCAATATGAAAAACCCCAAAATAAAGAAAGACACTATAAACTCTCAAGTAGGTCTTGAATCTGTTAATTTCTTTCATCGATGATCCAACACATATCAAAAAACAATAACTAGTTGATAATAGGTTATGAAGTTGTGTAAATAATAAAAATAAAGAAATAAATTAAACTGATTACATATATTAAATTATTCTTTATTTAATCACATAAACCCCTGAGTACCTAAGGACACCTGAATGATCAATAAAGGGTGTATCCTGTGTTGGATTCCAAACTAGATCACATATCCAATTCCAAATTAATTATAACTCATGGGATTACATTATACATTTCAACTAAATTA
Source organism: Viscum album (assembly GCA_963277665.1). Classification (NCBI taxonomy): domain Eukaryota; kingdom Viridiplantae; phylum Streptophyta; class Magnoliopsida; order Santalales; family Viscaceae; genus Viscum; species Viscum album. The sequence continues at coordinate 47,652,869 of OY728156.1, forward strand.
ATGTTACATACAATTGGAACCATAGTCTAATGAAATCATTTTTGGACAAGATCAACATGCATATGACCCCATGGTAATTTGATGTATTATGTGTCCCATGACTCATTTATCAATCAAACACAAAAGAGGTATTTTCAAGAAGGATTACCTTTCTCACTCTCAATTATCAAGAAATCAAAAAATTGGTATTTTGAAGTAGTAGTTCATATTCCTCACTTGGTATAACTATTTTCTTTTGAAGAATTAGTCCATGTTCTACAAACGTCTATGAAGAAATCACACAAGTGGGATTTCAAAGAAATGGTCCATGTACCATACTCATTATCAATATGATATTTTTGAAACATTATTCCATGTCCCACACATGATTATCACTATTTTATTTTGATGTAGCATTCCATGTACCATACATGTCACGAACCAACCTGGGTCAACCCTGAACCGGTCACCCGAGCCAGCCCATGACATGGCCCGAGGGGCGTTCCCGATCCCCACGGGCTGGAAACTAGTTTCAAGAATAAAAATTTAACAGGTGGGAATGATTTTTCCCAAAAGAAAATAAACTAAGCAGCAGAAAATAAATAGAACAAAAGTGAATAAACAAAGAACAACCAAAAATGATACTAACCTGACAATGACCCAAACTCCACGTGACCCTGTGGGTCACTCTCTAATACCACAATGAACGTCTCTCAAGGTGGACAACTAATGCTAGAACCTACAACAAGAAAACACTATAGGTGTGAGAATTAAAACTCAGTAAGCTAGCCCGATATCTATTCCCAATACACTACCTTTAAAATAAAAGAAACACCATTTAAAGTTTGAACTAAAATATATAAAAGTATGTTTTTTTTAAATATTTTACTTAAAAACAAAGTATGAACCATTTCCCTTAACCATTTCCAAACTTGGGTTCATTTTATTAGTGTCAATGGCCTTTTTTTGAAAGGGAAAGTGATGTTTACATTTTCAAATTTTCAAAAAAAAAAGATTAAACACTTTCATTTGAAAACCATTTTTATAAGCCTTATCAAAATCAATTTACCACTTTACAAGGAAAAAAATACACCAGAAATGAACAAAGTAAAACACACAGCAAGGGAAATCTAGGTATACATATGAGCATCGTAATCACTACTGCAAGCTAAAAAAGCCAAATAGACATGGGTGAACCTAGGAGATCGAGAGTAAACCAGAAGACACCAATACATGAAAAATAATCCTTGTTGACATGTCACAATGAAATCAAAACACACAATACGCTAGACCATCCTCTCTCGGGCAGGTTGAGGGAAAATCCCATAGTAATAAACCCAATATATCTACCTACTATGGGCCACTGGTCAGTACCATAACCTACCAGTGCAGCAATCATTCTTAGAATATTCTCTCAATATGCCAGATTCCCATGTCTCAAGTGTTTGGAAAGGGGGTGAGCCAACTGATGCCAACCGAGCATCCAATAATATATATATATAGCACAATAGGTATCACCCTGAGCCACTCCATGGAACAAACTCTTGCCTTTAAATTACTCAAGTACCCTAGAGCCTCTAAATGCGGCGTCCCAAACAGTCAATCGCAACCAAGTCCTGAGAGTTGTCCTAGTAGGGTTTTTATCAAAACATTTTCATCACTTTCCATAAATTGCCAAACGGGCATTAAATACCTTTCACAATCACTACTCTAAAAAGAACCAAAACACTAGTTCATGCTTGAGAATAAATCATTTATCGTTAAAACCAGAAATACATTTGAAATTCTCTGAATTATGTTTGAAGGCCAAATAGGAATTAATTCAATACTGGGAGTTCGCTCATCAAGAAAATTTTTCAAGTGTCATGTATAAAATAAACTGATTTTTTTTACACCAAATAATCATTTAAAAATTAATTATCTTATATTATCTCACATTTATTAAAATTAATAAAATATTTATTTTGAACAAATTTTGTGCACAAACAACAAGAAACAATGTAACTTAAATTTAAAAAAGTAATGTAATGGGAACCTACCTTGACTCGCAGCTCAAACGCAACAATGCGACAACGCGACACGCCTCGCACAGGCGCACAAACACGCACAAACTGATGATCACGGTAACGCGGGGTTACCCCGCCAACGTGCTGCAACTGCAAAGATAAATAAAATACATGAACACGAACTTAAAATAATCCAAACGAACAAACATCACAAAAGAACCACCTTGACACATTTTCAAAACACAACACACCTCATCTTTACCATTTAACATACCACATTAAACTTTATAAAACAATTTCCAAATAGTAACCCAGGTCTTACGCACCCAATAACCCCTTCAGACCCCTATTTTATGACTGAATGTACATATATCCACATCAAAACACAACTAACCCCACTTGCGCAAATTAATAAACTAACTACACAATTAAATAAACAATTTTTACAACTAACAAAACCACTAAGAAAATTTGTGAAACAATTTCAAAATGTGTCGGATGACTCAAAATATCAAAAACTCACTCAAAACTTCTTTTAAAACTAAAAGCACAGTGACATCACACCAATACACAACTGCAACCCTTGAACATTTTAATAAACCAATGACATTTTATAAAACACTGCAAAAATAAATCAACATGTTATAATACTTAAGAAAAATAAATTCACCAAAATCACCACACAATCAAATCAGATAATACCTTAAAAAATTTAAACAAACAAACAAACAAATGAATAACCAAATAAATAAATAAATAAAATAATAAATAAATAAATAAATAAGATAATGACTGAATAAATATACTGGAATGAAGGGGTGTTGGCGCATCGAATTCAGGAGTGCTATCGGCCAAAACAAGGAGACCAGAGGCCAGAGGTGGGCTAGTCAGACCGTGGAAGGTCGTGGCACGAACTTGCTGGAGGTGAGGCAGTTGAGAAGCATGGAATAGGTGAGGCGGTGTTTCCAGAGACAGCTATAGGGTCGGAGACTTGGAAGAGGGCCGTAGGCAGGGGCCAGAGGCCGCTGGCTGGTGGAGGGCTCACCGGAAAATGGTGGGAGGTCGTCGGAATAGGGCAGGGGGCACCGGAACGGTGCCAGACATCGGAGGCGGGTCGTGCGGTGGTCTGGGAGTAGAGCGCCGGAGGCCGGGTCACCGAAGGAGGCGGCCGGCGGGCAGGCGGTCGCCGGAGGAGGTGGCTGGCGGGCAGACGGGGTTGCCGGAGGTCGGGAGCCCGGGACGAGGGGACGCCAGAGGCGGCGGGATGGCGCGGTGGGGTCACCAGAGCAGGAGGGGAGCAGTGTAGGCCGGGGGTTGGGAGGAGGTCGGGGGTCACACGGAAGTCGGGAGTGCGGGAGTAGGGCAGAGGAGGCGGTGTGGAAACGGGGGATTCCAGAGGTCGTTCAGGCAGGCAGAGAGTGGCAAAGGCTGGGGAGAGCGCTGTAAAGGCAGCACAACAGGGGCGGCCAACCTTGAGGAGGGGAGGCGGAGTCGCGGACGTGTAGCTCGGTAGGAGGGGGCTCACGTCACCGAATAGAAATGGGGAAGGGGGAGAAAATGGGTAGGGTTATGGTTTCTTAAAAAAAATTCTATTATATTAATAATAATAATACTAGTAATATTTATAAAATTAATATTAATAATAATAATAGAATAATGTTAATAATAATAATACAAATAATACTAATAATAATAACAATGATAATGATAATAGCAACATAATATTATTATCATTAACAAACATTATTATTAAAGCATAAGTTATTTAAATATCAAAATACGAAAACCGGATACCCACATGCTCATCGCATGGATAAAAAATGCACAAACAATTGTGCACCTCTACACAGTCTGCTTGGGCACCCGCACAAGCACATGGGGTGATCGCACGGTCATTGCTAACCTTGTGGTGCCCGTGCACGGGTCTGAAACCAAGTAAAAATATTAAACGATGATGATTTTAATCTATGACCCAACCAAGACCGTGGCGTGAGAACCTGAGGCCCTGAATTAATAAAATAAAATAAAATGAATTAAAAGACCCGGTGTGACAATTCTCCCTACCACAGACACTTTCTGCCCCCAGAAAGTCACCCAGCTAAACGATAGGCAAAACCAGAATCCACGCCTGATTGATACCGAATGAAACCACAATACGAGAGAATAGGATAACACGAGAGTGTTATCACCACCACAAGAGATCATCTAATGTGCAAATTTTAACATCCAAACATACCACCCCGGGAAAGGGGTCGACGCGGGAACTCCCAACGGATCCAGACTAACCTCTACAGCACGAGCAAAACATCACCTCGGCTGAAACTTGGAACTCTCAACTCAAACCAAATAAAGTCTAAACACTAGAGAAAAACCTCCAAGCAGAACTTAACCCAAGTAGTAAACCCAGGTATAAATACAATATTTAACTCCTTCGCAGGCACTTACATATCTAAACGAAAATCGTTAAACCAATATTGACCCATACAAGGGTCAATCACACTGTTAAGAAAAACATAAGATTCAGAAAATATTGACTAGACAAACAAAACCCTTTGGATTATAATAGAAAAAGTCCGTCATAACTCCACAATGAAGTAATAAACTTGAAACGACGTCAAAAATTTAACAGAAGAAAAATAAAGGGCAGAAAGACTTTAAATGTTCCACTGCCAACACGGAACACAAAACCTAAGCAAGGCCTTCACACCCCTGGAAAATCTTGAAAACACGTGAGCTTCACCCCATGACCTATGGTTGGGGTCTGATGGCTGAAGCATCTCCTGCCTCACAGTCAGGCACTAGAAATTTCTCTGATCACAACGTCTTTTCTAGGAGACGCTTCCTACAAAACTTCTCCAAGTGACCCAGATAGCCGCAATGATGTCACATCTTCGGAGGGGTGCTACATGACGAATTCACATGCCCGAACTAGCCACACTGGTGGCACACCACTGAACAGTCCGATGAAATAGAATCCAGAACCACTTCAGATGACTCTTTAGAAACAGGTCCCTCTGGCACACCCTGCTCTCCAAATGGGAACCTTTACAAGCAACCAAATATGATGGATTTCTGACAATATTCACTTTCAAGACCCACTTATCTAAGAACGCTTCATCCACAAGTTCCTTGAAATAATGGCCCTTTAAAGGGAGGACCTACTCCTTGATCTCTGGATGAAGACCCCCGATGAAGAGGGAAGTCTTTATCAATCCCAGCGACGCTACTTCTGGAGAAAATGACACAAGCTCCTTGAAATGGACAACATATGACTTCACCATCCGTTGGACTTGTTGAAAGCACATAAGTTCTTTCCTTTTCTTCATATTTACTTTATCAGGTATAAACCATTGGACGAAGACAGAATTGAAGACATCCCACGTCATCCCAACTTGCATTGACGGTGGGGCGAGAACTCCTACTCATCCAGAGCTGGACCTTTGAACAGACCCAAAACAGCATGCATTCTAACAGTTTCGGGAGTTCCCAATACCTTGAAGATGCGCTCGACCTCTTCAAGCCACTCCACTATCTCTAACAGACTCCAATCACCATGAAGGACAGACAACGTCTAAGAAAGACCAAAAACTAGGCATGAATCATCAAAAATCTGTGGACCTTTCTAGGCATCATTTCTGAACAATATATATAACACCAAGCCGAAACCAATATCAATCGAAGCAACATCAAAGAAAGCATCTTCATCTAAAACAACCCTCTCAAAATAAACAAACAACCGCAAACAAAACCCAAAATTCCCTATCTAAAATTCCCGTTTCATTTTAAATTCCAAAACCACCCCCTTTTTTCCAAATTTATTTCTTTCAAGACCACTTTCCAAATACAAAATCCACTTTTCAAATCAAAATCACTTTCCAAAAACATATTTCTCTTTAAAAGAAAATTTATTAAACATGGTCAAGCCTTTAATTTTAAACACACCCAGGTAATCCCATGAATTGTTGCACATTTATTCATCCACTTTCATTAATACGCACCAGCACGTACTTTCCACGCATCCTCTCACATGTGAAAACGTTCATAAGGAGTACCTGAGGTTTCAACCCAAACCATTCTCGGCCAATTTCCATGCGAACACAAGTTTTCCAAACCAAACGCTTTCAATTTTAAAACCAATTTCATAAATTTAAAGCCATTTAAAAGAAATCAGTCCCATTTTCAAAAACCCTTTTTCATTTCCAAAAATTCACTTACACCAACCTGAACGAAAATGAAACTCAAATTGCATCAAACCACCGGAGTGAGGGACTAGCGGTCACTCTTAACCTGGCGACATGGTAGTGGGACATGCCCCAAGCAAGCGTAAACAACTAGGAGGAATTAAAACTGTGTACCCGAACTCCACATGGGTCACTACTCTATGTGAGATCACGATGTAACATAATTTTACCTCCATTTTCATCCCTCAACCAAAAACAAACCATAACAAAACAAAGACTCAGTTCTCAGACTATCCCTGGAGACTCGAGATGCAGAATGGGCGAGGGTTCATTACATCCTTCTTGTACCTACCTCTCGAGTCCTGACAATCCGAATCTCCATCTACCAGACACCCAAAATAACAAGGGCCTCCTCTGATACCATTTTCTCATGAACCAACCTGGGTCAACCCTGAATTGGTCACACGAGCCAGCCCGCGACAGAGCATGAGGGTCGTTCCCAATCCCCACGGGCTGGCAACTAGTGTCAGGCATCAAAATTTAACAGGTGGGAATGATTTATCCCAAAAGAAAATAAACTAAGCATCATAAAATAAATAGAACAAAAGAAAATAAACAAAGAACAACCAACAATGCTACTAACATGACCACGACCAAAACTCAACGTGACCCAGTGGGTCACTCTCCCATACCACAACCAACGTCGCTCAAGGCAGACAACTGAAGTTAGAACCTACAACAGAACAAAAAACAAGAAAAAACTATAGGTTTGAGTATTAAAACTCAGTAGGCTAGCCTGATATCTATTCACAATGCACTACCTTTAAAATAAAAGAAACATCATTTCATGTATGAACTACAATATATAAAAGTATGTTTTTTCGAAATATTTTACTTAAAAACAAAGTACGAACCATTTCCCTTAAACATTTCCAAACATGGGTTCATTTCATTAGTGTCAATGGATTTTTTTTTGAAATGGAATTTGATGTTTACATTTTCAAATTTTCACAAAAAGGATTAAAAATTTTCATTTGAAACCCGTTTTTAGAAACCTAGTTAAAAGCAATTTACCGATTTCCAAGGAAAACAATACAACAGAAATGCACAAAGTAAAACACATAGGAAGGCCAATGTAGGTATACATATGATAATCATAATCACTACAACAAGAAAAAAAATATAAATAGACATGGGTGAACCTAGGAGATCGAGAATAAACCAGAAGACACCAATACATGTGAAATCATCCTTGTTGACATGTCACGATGAAATCAAAATGCACAATACGCTCGACCATCCTCTCTCGGGTAGGTCGAGGGAAAATCCCATAGTAATAAACACAAAATAACAACCTACTATGGGCCACTGGTCAGTACCATAACCTACTAGTGGAGTAATCATTCTTAGAATATTCTCTAAATATGCCAGATTCCCATGTCTCAAGTGTTTGGAAAGGGGGTGAGCCAACTGATGCCAACCGAGCATCCAATCATATATATATATATATATATATATATCACAATAGGAATCACCCCGAGCCACTCCATGAAAAAACCTCTTGCCTTTAAACTACTCAAGTACCCGGGAGCCTCTAAGTGCGGCGTCCCAAATAATCAATCGCAACCAAGGAATGAGAGTTGTCCAAGGAGGGTTTTTATCAAAACATTTTCATCGCATTCCATAAAGTGACAAACGGGCATTAAATACATATCACAATCACTACTCTAAAAAGAACCAAAACACTTTTTCATGCTTGAGAAGAAATCATTTATTAAAATTAATAAAATATTTAATTTGAACAATTAGTGTGCACAAATAGCAAGAAATAATGTAACTTAAATTTTAAAAAGTAGTGCAATGGGAACCTACCTCGACTCTCAGCTCGAACACGACAATGCGATAGCGCGACACGCCTCGCACAGGCGCACAAGCACGCACAAACCGCTGATCGCGGTAAAGCGGGGTTACCCCGCCAACGCGTTGCAACCGCAAAGATAAATAAAATACATGAACATGAACCTAAAACAATCCATATGAACAAACAGCAAAAAAGAACCACCTCGACACATTTTCAAAACACAACTCGCCTCATCTGTACCATTTAACAAACCACTTTAAACTTTATAAAACAATTTACAAATAGTAAACTAGGTCTTACGCACCCAATAAACCCTTCAGACCCCTCTTTTATGACCAAACGCACAGAACACCACATCAAAACACAACTAACCCCACTAGCACAAATTAATAAACCAACTACACAATTAAATAAACAATTTTCATAACTAACAAAACCACTAAGAAAATTTGTTAAACAATTTTAAAATATGTCGCATGATTCAAAATATCAAGAAATAAATCAAAACTTCTTTTATAACTAAACGCACAGTGACATCACACCAAAACACAACTGAAACCCTTTAACATTTTAATAAACCAACAACAGTTTATAAAACACTGCAAAAATAAAAGAACATGTTATAATACTTAAGCAAAATAAATTCACCAAAATCACCAAACAATCAAATCAGATAATACCTTAATAAATTTAAACAAACAAACAAACAAATGAATAAACAAATAAATAAATAAGTAAAGGAATGAATAAATAAATAAATAAGAGAATGAGTGAATAAATATATCGGAATGACAGGGTGTGGGTGCAATGAATTCGGGAGTACTGTTAGCCAAAACAAGGATACCAGAGGCCGGAGGTGGGCTAGTCGAACCGTAGAAGGCCTGGGCATGAACTTGCTAGAGGTGCGGCAGTCGGGAACCATGACGCAGGTGAGACGGTGGTGTCGGAGATGGATAATGGGCCAGAGATGTGGCAGAGGGCCATAGGCAGTGGTCGGAGGCCAATGGCCGATGGCGGGCTCACCAGAAAATGGTTGGAGGTCGCCGGAACAGGGCAGGGGGCGCCCGAACTGTGCCGAACAGCGGAGGCGGGTCGTCCGAGGGTGTGGGATCAGGGCACTGGGGGCCAGAGGATGGGTCTCTGAAGGAGGCGGCTGGCGGGCAGGCGGTCGATGGAGGAGGCAGATGGCGGGTAGGTGGTCCTCGGAGGAGTCGGCTGGCGGGCATGTGGGGTCATCGGAGGTCGGGAGGTTGGGACGAGGGGACGCCGGAGGCGTCTGGATGGCGCGGAGGGGTCACCAGAGAAAGAGGGGGGCGGTGGAGGTCGGGGGTTGCAAGGAGGTTGGGGGTCGCGTGGAGGCTAGGGTTGCAGGAGCAGGGTCGGGAGGAGGCGGTGCGGAAACGGGGGACGTCGGAGGTCGTTCGGGCAGGCGGGGAGCGGTGAAGGCTGGGGCGAGCGCTGTGCAAGCCGCGTGACAAGGGCGGCCAATCTGGAGGAGGGGGGGCGGAGTTACGGAAGTGAAGCTGGGTAGGAGGGGGCTCGCGGCACCGAATAGAGACGGGGAAGGGGGAGAAAACTGGTAGGGTTAGGGTTTCTTAAAAAAATTCTATTATATTATTAATAATAATATTGGTAATATTAATAACATTAATATTAATAATAATAATTTAATAATGTTAATAATAATAATACAAATAATACTAATAATAATTACAATGATAAGGATAATAACAACATAATATTCTTATCATTAACAAAAATTATTTTTAAAACATAAGTTATTTTATTATTAAATACGAAAACTGGATACCTGCATGCTCGTTGCATGGATAAAAATCGTGCAAACAATTATGGACCTCAACGCAGTCCGCTTGGGCACCCGCACAAGCACATGGGGCGACTGCACGGTCATTGCTAACCCTGTGGTGACCATGAATGGGTCTAAAACCAAGTAAAAATGTTAAATGATGAAGATTTTAATCCGTGACCCAAACCGGACCTAGGCGCGAGAACCCGGGGCCAAGAATTAATTAAATAAAATAAAATAAATTAAAATTCCAGGTGTGACAATACACATATATCACATATATAACAATATCACAAGTATCATGACATTACACATATCAAGAATTCATAAACACTAATGTTAAAAATCATTAAAATTATTTTCTAACATTATCAATAAATTGTTTCACATCAATTGATTAAAGAAATAGGGTGCGGATCATTTATGCACATGGAATGTCATGAAATATCAATATTAAACTATTTATCATTATTTTATCATATAACCCATTAACCCATTTAGGCGGAGCCAAAAAATCTCACAACACCATTTTCAATTAATTCATAATCACATTGATTGAACCATTATAGAATCCTAAATCCCCTTCAATTTCACAATCCCACATTTCATTAATTAATACACTAATTAATTAATCCAATTTACATTTTTCCATAAATTAATAAATCAATTAATTTATTCAAATTGATATTCAATTTCCAAATGATCCAACTGAAATATAACAACGAATACACTTAATTGGAATCACCACTATGAGATTTGTAATTTTCACCTCCTACACCAAGATCATTGAAAAAAAAATTCCAATAGAAATCCCCAATTGAAGAGGAACGGTCAAGAACACAATGAAGAATGGGATCCATATCCAAATCCTAGATCTGAGGTCAAAAAAATAAATATCCAATAAACCTATATTTAAATCCATCACCAAAAAAGGAAAAAAATAGATTGAAAAGATGAATTAAAGATGGGATAGAGGGGGGGAACTCTATGAGATAATAATCTATTACTATGAGGGTGTATATCTTTAATCTGTTCTTTGAATCATTAAGAACAGATTTCAAGATACCTAGGAATTTGTTTGAGAGCCTCCAAATATGAGAGAAATTTTTTAGGTCTTGGTTATGGTCTATTTTGGGTGAATTTTTGGGTTTCATGTATTTAGAATCTATTTTTTGGGGTTTAAAATCCCATAGACATGGTTTCCTATATGGGGCACACGGTTTTCCCTAATTTTGTGCCTCACATCGGGGTTTCATATCGTAAAACCTAAGGGGGTGCACGGTTTGAAAAACTATGTAAAAGTGTTGAGAATCTCTTCTATATTTTTCACATTTTTTTCTAGGCTAGGTACGAGGTTTGGGAAACTATTCACCAACCGTGCATTTCCCCTCTTCCTTCCAAAACTCATTAATTTTTACCCAAACACACAAAAGATAAAACCCAAAAAAAATTACTAACAAAATGGTAAAAAATTACCTTAAAACAATATTGAGACATCTCTATAAAATGATGGTATCATACAATCACCATACCTTACATGATCTCATCATTGAGCTATTCTCCCAAGAATCTCAATTATTATAAAGAAAACCATTTTTCCCACTAAGAATGGATATCCACTTATCTCTCCCAATTTTCATATTAAACACATCCATGATACCACAATACACAATCCATCGACATGTTTTCTTCCCTAAAAACTTTTACAATGGGATCCAACATACTTATCGGATTCTATTCAATGGACTCATCATTCTCAAGATCAAAATCATCCACATCAATAACATGAGAAGGGTTGAGGTGATACTTCAGATGTTGTGACACATGAAAAACAACATTCATTAAAGTATACCTTTATGGAAGATCAAATTGATCCACCACCATATCGATTATCCCCCGTAACCCCAAAATAGTTCAACATACCTTGTTCACAACATTACATATCTTCGTATCCTATGGTAACCCAATATAAGAGAAACCTGAAGAAAAAATTGATCACCCCTATAAAACTCTAGGGGTGGTGGAAGAATATCATCAAAAGGATTATGTGTACTCTAATATGTATTCATATGATTTTAAATCATCTAAACCTACACTCATATCTCCAATAAAAGTCTCAAGCTTAATAATCTCTATGTCACCTACCTATATCAATCTTAGAGGTGATCTGCATGGCCAACTCAAAAGTGTCTCAGATGGATCTATTTTAATACTATCCTGATAACTATTGTTATAAGAAAACTCCACTAAATAAAGGTTATTCCACCAATACCCACCAAATTCTAGGATACAGGTCTGAAGAAAATCCTCAAGCCCATGTATAGTCTACTTCAACTACCCATTTGTTTTTTGGTGAATTCCTTACTCTATAGTAATAGTGTTCCAAGTTCCTTCTATAGTCCCTTCAAAAACCATTAAGTAAAATGTGATCCACAGTCCTAAGCTATATTATGTGGCACCCTGTATAGACATACTATCTCTCAGACATATAAGTCTCCCAAATTCTCCACCAAAACAATATCTCGTATTTGTAAGAAATGATCTACCTTTTTCAGATGGTCCACAATCACCCAAATATCACAAGTATTCTACGGAATCCTCAAGAGACCCACCAAAAATTCCATAGCAACATAATCTCATTTCCTTTATGGAATAGGTAACCACTATAGTAAACTAAAAATTCATTGATTATTATCCTTCACTTATTAGTAGGTGTATCATCATGTCACTATCCTTGTTATATAATTTTTCATGGCCCACAAAAAAACTATTATCTTATGTCACATTTCATTTTGGTCACACCATAATCAAAATCACGCTTTGATTCATTAAATTCATACAACTTCTTCTCCTAAATAATCATTGGAACAACAGCCTATTTTTTGGTCCAGATGATCTCTTCCTCGTATATAGTCTAATCTGAATATAAATCCCCACTATCAAGGCCTTCCCTCAAGGACATACATTCTGGAACATCATACTATCTATCTCTAATATACTTTGAAATTTTATATTCCACTGAAATTGATATGAGATTGATTTTTTCCTGGTTCTCCTAAAATACAACACACGTCTCATCCAGCATGGTCATTATTTTAGGCTCAGTAATAGACGCTTGAACTTCCTGAGTCTATGTTTTCCCACTCAAAGAGTCATTAATAGTCTTTCCCTTTCTACTCATATATTCTATATCAAAATCAGATGACTACATATACACATCCCACCTTTGTTTCCAGAGATTCAAATATCACTATTAATAGTTATATATTAGGATTTTGTAATCATTATACAAAATAAAACTTTCGCCCAGCAGATAATTCTAAAAACACTACAATGCATAATCTACTGCATCCAACTCAAGGTTGTATGTAGGGTAATTCCATTAATTTGGCCACAACTAGTGAGACTGATATTCCATATCTAGATCTACCAAAATCAACATTACTCCAATAATGACCCCAGAAGCTTCACAAAACACCATACACTCTTTACTCAACACATATAGAATTAATATTAGTTCCATATTCAAGTGTTTCATCAACTCTGGATGACATTATCAAATTCTCTAGACCATTCAAACATTATCCATTCTTCGTCAATACATAAAGATATGATTCCAATTAGGAAAACTTCTGGATGAACCTCTAATAATATCATGGTATTCCCATAAAACATTTGATATCAAAACCATTATTTGGATTCTCAAAAGATAAAACTACCTAAACCATCTCTCGGTCCCTGACACACCTTCCTTCGAGATCAAGTTGACCATAAAGTGTACCTGATCAATTTATATTTGACACCTAGATAACATTGTGTATAGAAAATTATTATTTAGTATACCTAGGATGATGTCAAGAAGTTGGGAATGGTCATCATGAGTATTGTCATACACAAAGATTCCATCCAACAAAAAAACAACCAACTTATCCAAGTATGGGTGGAAGATTATATTCTTCAACTCCATAAACAATACTATAGTAGTCATCACCCTAGAATCCATCACAATGAACACATAAAGTTCATACCTACTTATAAAAGAAGTCTGAGGTATATCATATTATCAGAATCACAATTGATGATATCCTAATATCAATTCAATCTTGGTGATAACACAATCTCCCCACAAATGGTAAAATAGATCATTGGTACGTAGAAGAGAATTTTGGTTATTTACAGTCATCTTGTTTAACTTTAGGTTATTAACACTCAATAACAAACTCTCGTCATCATTCTTAGAAAAAAGATACAGAACCACAAGGTGATATACTGAGATATAAAATACACATACCCATAAACTCTTCCAGTTGAGTCTTTAACTCTTGAAGCTTTATTGATTCCAATATGTGTGGTGTAATATAAACAGGATCATCCCTAGTCTTGAGATCAATAAAAAATTAAACATCTCTCCAGTTGAAATCTTATGAAGTATTCTGGAAACACATCTACAAATCATTCCACTATGGGTGGAAATACATCAATCTTCACTCCCCCATTGTTCATAAATAGACTAGTAACCTGGTCAATGAGATCCTTTAGTTGTTGATAAACTTGAACTATATGGCCGTCCTTGATTTCCCACTCTCCATGGTGGCCAAAATTGTCTCCCTCATGAGGTGTAAAGGTAATTCTAATACAATAAAAATATATGTGGGATTAGTATGTTACTAACAAATCCATACTAAAAAATCCTAACATTTCAATAATGTAAACATCCAAAATGAAGAGATACTCTCTAACCTTGAGAAAAAAAACCATTTTACAAATAGATGTATGTTTACCGTACTCCAAAAGGTGTATCTTTTATCATTACCCCTCTCATGAACTCAAATTAAAGAATCAAAACATTCAAAAGATGTTTAGATATAAAATAATGAGTGGCACTAGAATTAATTAAGGCACTAACAAGTGTATAAGATACAATAACAATACCACTAATTATAGATAGTAAAAACAGACTATCCACTAGTGTAGGCTAAAAAACATATAACTATCATACCCCTATTCCCTAGGATGTATTCTAATACCCCTGAGGTACAACACACTCCTGATACAGGAACTCTTACATAAAATCACCTCATCTATGTCCTCTACTAACACAGCCAATAGAACTATAACATCTAAACTGGCATAGTGTAGAAGTCCCCCTTCCTATACTCTAGTTCTATCTAGCTACTGCATAACTATCCATATAGTGTGGGTTCCCACAAAACCTCTATATATTACCAATCATTCCAAAAAATAATCACTTCACTAATATTTAGGGATAATCTATATGAATGTGACCCGACCTACCACACTAGAGACCGATCACTTGAGTAAGGTCTTGTGTAAATGACCCGTCCCCCTATCCAGTCTTATTTCCACTACAATGGTCAACATTCATAAAATTAAACTTCCTACTCTGATAACTCGTACCACTTGGTTCTCTATCATAACCTACCATCCCTCAACTAAAATCCTCCTTCTAGTTCCCCTTTGAAATGAAATCCTGATTCACCACTTCTGAAAACATCTTCATCTTCAAGATATTTACCTGTGACTTAATTTCACATTTATTTAGTTATTTAAACGAATTTACATAGTACCCTCATCTCATTAAAACACTAGAACAATGTGATTCAAATTTTTAAAGAGTCCACTATATTCCATCACGGAAATGATCCCCATAGTCAATCTCATAAAATTGGTTTCTCTCCTTCCTAAGTACCACAGGGTAAAAGTGTTCCAATAAAATCTTTAAAATTTTATTCCAGATTATATTATCTTGTTTTTCATCCTATGTATAGATGTCCCACTAATTATTTTCTTTAAATGTAACATGTAAGAATCTAATTTGACTAACTTCTTAGGAGGAGTCACCATGTGTCCGAGTATAGGTCAGATATAAACAATCCAAAACTTAGTTTCCTTAGGTTCTCTCTCTCTTGTAAACATCATAGGGTTATGAAATTGAATATACTATGTCAGGTGATACACACTTCTCACAACCTTTCTATGGTCTCTTTCCATACACTTCAAAAATAGAGAAATGTTCTCTTGGAACTATAATTTGACTTCCTCACCCGACACTATTGGTGCCTCGGGATCTACTACTGGTGGATAATTAACATCCATAAACCCTGATCATCCTCTTAATAAGTGTCATTGTGGAGTCATATCTATAAAATTCCAATCACATGTCTCTAAACACATAAAACAACATTATTTTGTTTATGAGGTTTCACATAATCCAAAACATGTTATTTCCCTAAATCTAGCCATGTGGTCAAATCTATGGCACAATCACTTGCCTTAAGAATTATACACCTAGCTCATGGTTAGAAAGGGTAAACATAACTCATTGTTCAAGTCTCTCATAATTCTAGAATTTATTCACACATTGTATCATTTTATAATATTCAATACATATTAGGCACCTTTTTCATTTCAATTACACATGAAATGTAAAAAAATTCAATTTCAATAACTTTCCCACAATATATTTCCACTTGTATGCGTAAAATGATGCATGTCACAATACGTCATGAGTTCCTTATATGATTCATGCATACCCAAATATTGTTCCAAACTAAGTCATAAGTCAAATATCAAAAAAATATCAAAATGAATAATAAAATCACACAACAAGTGCGTCACTCGAGGAGAAATAGCATCCAACTAAAACAATACATATCAATAACATAAATACAACATTGTGAACTTGTATTTTATCCTCATACATATATTAGATACTACCATGAATGAGAACTTAACCAATATCTGACTCATTTTGTTTTCTTTTCTACAATTACTGAATAGCAAGACAAAAGAAAATAAATGAGAATCAGTTATGTTACCACTTTGTAACATCACAACCAATGTTTCACAAACCAGTTACCTGAGTAGGTTCATTAAGAGACCCCAGGAACACTAGAATATATGTTAGAGGCAACTGACTGGCACTGATATTCTAATTCAGATCATGGAGTGTCTATACCCTCCTCTTAAATGTAGCACAACATCGAAAAAAATAAGAAAAATGAAATTATATAACCAGTAACCAAACCAAATCAGTATAGCATGATGTCCAAAAATAAAATTACAATATTCAAAACTAAATAGTAGATATTCCATTCTATGTACATGTCAAGTCTCAATATGAAACCCCCAAAATAAAAAAATACACTAGAAACTCCCAAGAGGCTCTTGAATCATGGTTAGTTCCCTCATCCATTCTCCAAGCCATATCTTCAATCTAATATATGTCCATTTACCTCAACCTATAATGTAATAATGAAATCTCTTCAGGTACTAATCATGAATCTTTTGTAGGGTGTGAGTAAAACCTAGTAAGCTGTAACCAATAGTGTCTCAAACAATATAAAATCAATAAAAATGTATTCATTTTTATAAATAATAAGTACAAGGAATAGTGTAAAAAGTGTATATATATTCAATTATTATTTATTTAAACACATAAAACTTCGAGATCCCAAGGACAGCTGAACCATCAATACCAATTTTGACCTATTCTAGTGTCTGAACTATATCACGCATCCCATTAATAATTAACTATATCACATGGTAATTCATTATCCATTTCAATTAAATTCATTTACCAACCAATTTTAACTATATTCCAATGCCCACATTTTGTTCCGAGATCTCCATGATTTTGATCCAATTGTTATTTTAAGAATTATTTAATGTCCCAAAACTCATTTAGCAGTCAAACACACAATGGGATTTTGAAGTAGTATTCTATGTACCAGACTAATTTATCAAGACATCACACAAGTGGCCTTTTGAAGAAGAATTCCATGTCCCACACTCATTATCAGTATAGGCATTTAAACAAGTAGTTCATGTGCCACAATTGTCTATCATGAAATCAAAAAAGTGGTATTTTGACGAAGTATTCCATGTCATACACTCATTATCACTATGGGATTTTGAAGTAGCAGTCCATGTCCAACACGCATTTATCGCTATGTAATTTTGAAGTATAAGTACATTCCTAACACACGTATGTAACATATATCACAATATCACATGTATCACAATATCACACATGTCATAATTTACCATTTCAATTGATTAAGAAAACAAGGTTAAATACTTTAATTCACATGGAATAATATGAAACATAACCATTAAAACATTTATCATTATTTAGTCATATAATCCATTGAACCTTTTAGGATAATCCAAAAATATTAAAATTCAATTTTCAATTAAATTATAATTACATTAATTGAATAATTACACAATCCCAAATCCATTTCAATTCCACAATCATTGATTCCATTAATTAACTCACCAATTAATTAATCCAATTTCCATGTTTCTATAAAGTAATAGATAAATTATTTTATTCAAATAAATATTCAATTTCAAAACCTTCAAATTGATATCTAAAAATGTATACATGCAATTGGAATCATGACAATGAGATTTTTAATTAATACCATGTACCTCATGATCGTTGAAAAATAGTAACCAATAGAGATCCCTAATTGAAGTGAAAGGATCATGAACAAGAGGAATAATGAGATCTATATCCCAAACCTAGATCCATGACCAAAAAAATTAATATCAAATAAAGCTAGATCTAAATCCATCAATAATAAAGGCAAAAACCCCTTCAAAATATTAGGGAAATATGGGAGATATGTAAGAAACCATAAGGTCTAGAAATATCATACCAGGAAGTGTGTAGATTCTCAACCCAAGCTTCAAATAATCTTGAATAAAGGTAAACAATCCTATTAATATGTCTGGGAGTCTCCAAATATGAGAAAAAAAATATTTAGATTTGCGTAAGGGACGATTTAGTGTGAATTTGGGGGTTTAGGTGTTTCTAATCTAATTTTCAGGGGTTAAAAATCCTTCATGCACAGTTCCCTATGTAGTGTGAATAGTTTCTCCTAACCGTGTGTGCTGTCAATTTTCCTCACCTTGGGGTGTCTCACAGTTACTCTTAAGAGGGTGCATGATTTGAAAAAGCATTCACCAGTCATAGGAATTCCCTCTGTTTGGGTTCTGATAGTTTTCTCAGTGGGTCAAAATGTATGGGAAAACCATGAGCCAAACATGAAATTCCTATATTCCTTCTAATACTCTTAAATTTTTACAAACAAACTATGAAGATAAAACCTATTAAAAAAATAATCAAAATATAGTAAAAAATACCTAAAAACAAGCTCGATACATCTCCAGAAAAGTATAGCATCTTACAATTATTATGATATAATAGCAATAGTATATTACATATAATTAGATGTAATTATGTTAATGGGATAAGCTAAATATATCCTCTATTACATTAAATGGGATATTAAATTATCATTTGTATGTATGGAGGACTACCGAATCATGAACAAATGTCATTCATTTTTCATCATTGCCTCCCATGGCTTGTTATAATGATGTATTTTAAGTGTTTGTGTGTGTGTGTATATATATATATGATATTTTTAACATATTTATACTTCTTTAAGTATTATATCATATATACCTTATTACTTTATATTCTGTGAATGACAGGATAATGTCACTTGTGTGTGCGGTAGACTGCTTCCTTACGAAGCGGTGTGATTTGTTATTGACTAATACTTTACATGGAATGTAATAATGATAATTTAACAAACATATGTGAAATATATGAAATAATTTTGATATTACTAAAATATTTATTATTATTAAGAGATAATATATCATTTTCATTCCTACATAGAAATATTTTAATGTCTTCTATGTGTACATGTGGACAACCACCTCCCGGAAGTGATGCGACTCTTTTTCATAACTAAATCTAATGGATGATGTATATAAATAAATTTAATGAAATAATATTTTATTTATGATATTATTATAATTATTATAGAAAAATAATACATACCATCTTTCTATAATGATCCTAGAAAAATAGAAGCGTTACTCATATGTACGGAGAACCTAAATTCTCCATGATCGTAACGTAGTCCATTTTTTAAATCCATAATTCCTAAAAGTTTATAAAAATATAATATATGTATTAATATTCTAAATATTTTATGATACATAACCAGTATATTTTTATGTAATTACATCCTTCATCACACTAAATTTATTTTGAAACAATGAATGGAACATCCTCAAAACATCAGGCTTTGACATAACTAATTAAGTATTTTAATATATCATTAAGAAGAAAGAAAAATAAATAATTCATGTATTATTTGTAAGACATATAAAAGGTTCTTATTAATTGAAATAATTGATTTAATCTTATTATACAAGAGTTAATTTATATGCATGAAATGTCTAGAATCATGGTAAGGATTTTTTTCTCCCATCTCACTTTTACTTCTATAAGACATATTCAATATTGACCAATTATATCTGATGTGTGGTGTAACTCAACAAGGATTTACATTATATTTATTTTCATTAATATTGATGGGATTTAAAAATCCAATGGAGGTTCACTCTTTCATAAAATTGTGTCCTGATATTACCAATGTAGTAAGGGATTTTGTCTCATTTCACATTCATTGAAGAATATTTTATTATTATGTACCAAATTTATTTTTCATGGATTATATAGTGATATTTTAAATATTATATAATTAAAATCCTTACAATCAAAAAAAATTAATTTATCATTTGATAGTATTAATTTATGAGGCTTACTATTGAAGAGTTACCAATGTTTCTAGGGCTTAATGTTACAGTCTCCTTTCATTCAGGAATATTGATGTCGAAGTACCTTTTAGTGAAAATAATATTATATTTTTTTCATAAATCACATATCTTTTATTATTCTCTAGTTATAAATTTTTTTAACATGTTTAATTAATATTTCCTGCCTTGTTATTTGAATAAACCCCCTGAATGTTGTTCTTAAATGATTCAGATCTTGTTTTTTATCATGTTTCTTTCTCTTCCATATCGTTGTCTTCTAAAAAAGTTTTAAAAATTTTCTTTTAAAAAATGATTTAATAAATCCATTTTATATTATATTTTAAGTGATTTTAATTTTTTTTAAAGTAAATTTCATAAAATTTTCAAAATGGTTCACTTTTAACACCCTTTTTAAAATGTGTTGAATGTAATTCTTATATTTAATAGTTGTGACATGAATGGATTTTCTTGACTCCATATAAATTATATTTCTTGATATTTTCATTATATTATTATAATTTTGAATTATAATAATAGTATTTTAACAATATCATATGAATTGTTTTCATTTCTAAATGTTATTTCAGAAATAAAATTGTTATTTTTCTCAAAATTGATTTCAATGAACTTTTAATGGTATTACCATTCAATAATGTCAATAACCCATAGTGTTACTTATTCCCCAATAAGGATATTTTATAATCATACCTTCCCCATTATTTATAAATATTTATTATAATTGTTTCAAAGATATTTATATATATCATGTTTCTTTTCCTCGGGTTGGTCATGTTCCAAAGAGATTGTTATAGAACATGCTTCTTTTCAATGATAATATCATTTTTTAAAGATATTTTCATCAAAACCATATCTTTTACATGATTTAATATTAATATGAATGGAATAAGTGTTTTTGAAATGAATTTTGATTAAATTTATACACTATATACTTTATTTATTGTGTGGTTCTTTAATACTATATATGATGGGTGAACCCAGATAACAAAATGTGAACCTGTTATATCTTATATGATGGGTGGCCCAAAATAGCATCAGGGGATTCCTCTATATATTTTATGATGGTAGCACCAAAATAGTTCTAGGTTATTCCATTATTGATTATTTTATTGATTTACCCAGATAGTGTCAGGCACAACCGTTATAGATTATATGGTTGGGTTCCGAAATAGCACTTGGTGAGCCCATGATAGCTTATATTGTGAGAGCACCAAGATAGTTTTAAGTGATCCATATATATTATATGATGGGTTCACACATATTATTATCTAATTTATTTGGTAATTTTTATCTTCTTTGAAGTATTATATTCAATTTTGTACAAATGGTTATTCTAATAGTAATTGTTCTATAATTTTTTTTGATAATCATGTTCCAAGACCCCAATATGTTTTATTTAATATTTTTATCATTTTTAAACGTTTAATTTGATCAATATTTAATCACAAGGATTAAAATTATTGATTTCAATGATTATTTCCATTTTATAATATTTATTCCATGATTTCATTTTTTTTGATCTATTTATTAATGGGAATTATTTCTCCTTTTTTATGCTCATGCATTTTTTCTGTATCATACTATTAAGATATTTTTATATCGAGTGATAATATTCAATTTATAATTCTTATGTTTATAATTAGTGAGCATTTGATATCACCATTTTGAGGTTTCATTTTTAAATGGTTATAACGAATGTGGTTTAACTAAATATTTATTGAAGATATTTAATATGGAAGATGATAATGAATTAATGTGAAATAAAAAAAATGGTTAATGTGAGATAAATACTCATTTAAAGATTTGTCTATTCATTATCTAAATATTTTTTCCATTTCCCTAATACTCTAAACCAAAAAGTTCCTTGAAAGAGTATGTGATCTAATATATAATTTTAATTTTGTATAGTTTCAATGGAAAAAATCGGTAACAATTATTTATACCAATTCCATAAATGTAAGGATTGAGTTTTTATAACTACATTTAGGAGTGCGGGTTAGGGGTTGTTATAGTCAAAATCATAGGAGGGTTTAACTATCATTATAGAATATGACTTTTTCATGAGAGTATATATTATATTCATGGATAATATCATAGGTTGAGATGAATAAGTATAATCATATGTTTGAAGCATTAGAAACCCATTTGAGGTTTTAGGAAATGAGAGATTAAAGAGATTAATGAAATTTTAGGAGATTTTTTACTAGAATGATGTACAAATAAGTATTTGGTTTCATATTAATAACGAATTTACATTTTTTTGAAATAATTTTTAATTTATTGATCACTATTAGGTTTTATATGATCTTGTATATTGAGGTAATTATGGGAACAAATGTTTTATCATATAGATAACCATGGGATTGAAATGTGATTTTCTAACTAAGTTATTGTTGTTATTTCAAATTGATACCACCAAATTTTTTATATTTAAAGTTCACATGTATGAGATATTATTTGATGATAAAAAATCATAAATTTTTAGAAAATTTATGAATAATTTTGTTTGAACCATGAGTATTGTTATTGAAATTTTTAGAGTAATGTATTATTTCCCCGTACAATTCTTTACTCATTTTGTGAATTTTATAACTATGTTTTTACCATTTTTTTAATTTGTAAAGATAATTTAAAGGTATTTTTATCCATTTTATAGTAATATGAAACTTTAAAAATTAATTTTTAGTACTTGAGTCATGAAGATAAAAATTCATCTTGAATAATCATCATTTATAGAAAAATATGTGATTTTGTGGGAAATTTAAATAATGATGAAATTATAATCATAAATTAGGTATTTTTCATTATGCTCCTAGTCTATATGGAATTGAAATTTCTATACCAATGAAAAGGATATTGAAAAAAATGTATCCTATTAACTTTATGTCTCATGAACTGATGGGATTTACGCTCATCTCATATTTATTTTTTGATGTTCATACCTGTTTAATGACCATTTACATTCATATGATCAATTATATCTATAATTATCTAAAATTATTTACTCTTTTATTCCATTTCCAAATATTTACCTATAACCAATTACTTACTATATAGAATCCAAGTTATGTGATGGCCATCATTTTTACCTTTCTATATCTATGAAAACAATTTATTAACCATTATCATTATGTGGTTTACAAGAAAATTATTTTCAAATATCCAACTGTTTAATTATGAAATTAAGTTCATATTGTGAAGACACATGTTATTAGGAGGGGGATGTAAGATGTAACAATATAATATTTTAAAATAAGGAAATTTTGATTGACATAGTATATGATAAGAAACAATGTGATTAAAGGAGAATGTAACACCCTGAAAAAATATAATGTATTTGTCTCTAAATAAATTTAATATCTTTTATAAATTAGGGAATATGCAACCCTATGTGTTTTTTTATATAGAAATTACGATACATGACACATAGCTTAAATGGACCATGATATTTATAAACATTATAACCTAGAAATTAAACTGGTGGTTATGAATATTATTAACTGATTTATAATATATATTTATATACTTATATAAATTTCATAATAAATAAATATTACTTAATAATTTTTAATAAATAATTGATGAATTTTCAGTAAAGTAATTTTATTTATCAGAAATATTATTTCTTCCAAAATTATGTTTGTTCTCATTCATTAAAACAATATTATAATCATTTTTTTAATTTTAATACATTTAATAAATAAAATTAACATAATTTTTGAAATTTTAATTTCTAAATATAAATTGATGGATATTTTTTATATTTTTTAAGAGAATATTTATTTTTCATTGAACTGTGAAAATATCATATTTTTCTATAAATGACATTTTATTTAAATAAATTAACTAAATATAAATGTAATTTTATTTTTGGAATAATTTCAAATGATATAATTATTATTTATTAATATTTAATAAAATTAACTTATTTTTAATCCACTTTTTATCTTAGTATAATAATATTTTTGAGTTTAAAAAATTGCTTTTTCAAAAGCTGCTTAAATGTTCCTAGTGTTTCTCTATTTAAGTTAATTAAAACAACCTACTATGTAATTTTTAATTTAAATTTATAGGTTATATATATATAATTATTAATTAATATCCAGATAATGATTATTATTTTCAGTGGAGTCAATAAAAAATCAACTTTTTCATGAATAATGTACTTCTTTAATAACTTCAATATCATTGATTTTATGGGAATAATTTTTAATTTAATTTTTAAAATATGGGGAATTGAATTTGTTAAAATGAATTCAATATTCGGAATATATATACATTTTACTATTGAATAAGATAAAATTAATTTTTTACCACAATTAATAGTGAAAACCCTAATAATCAATTTCTATGATTAAGGTAAATAAATTTTTACCATTGGGTTAAACTAAAAAGATAAGGGTAAGATTTACAATTAATTTTTTTAAATCATATTGGCTAGAAATTTTTCAAAAATATCAATTCTAATAACTTATTTATGGTAATATTAAATCTTGTTTCATGTGAATGGTTTTTTGAATTTGGATTCTTTTTAGAAATTTCTATGTAGTTTTCATGTGCGTTCATTTCCCCACTTATAAAATTCCACCACCTCTTCACTACACTTAAAATATTCAACGAAATTTATCTTATAAATTCCTTAAAATGAATTTCCAACATTCATACCCAAGATCAAGAACCCTTAGTTTGATCATAAAATCTATCATATGATGTATTTTGGTGATAACCTATGGTGGTTGTTCGAGGAAGAAGTATCATTCTTAATCACATATTTTTTTTATGCCATGTTAAACCTCCATAATTCCTTATTAAATTATTATGATATAATTAAAAAAGTATATAAAATATTATTATAGGTTATTATATTAAAATCATGAACTAAATTTATCCCCTCATCCATCAAATGGAATTCAAAATCATCATTTGAGTGTATGGAAGACTACTGCCTCATGATCTAATGCATTTCTTTTTTCATAATATCCTCTCAAATATATTTATGATGATGGTTTTAAATTGTATATATATGTGTGTTATATTTATAACATATTTATAATTTGTAGTTATTATATAACACATACCTTCTTACTTTCCAATTCATAACGGATACGATAACATCACTTGTGTGTATATTGGACTAATATCATAAGAATTGATGTCATTCATTATTCACCATCACATTAAATTGAATTTGCACCAATCATTTTTTCTCTCATTTCAGAATCCGGTTAGAGGGGACCGGTACCCCAACCCGGTTTGAGGCAAACCAGAAACCTCACATACATTCCAGAGTCAAACCGGAATCACATAGCTGATTTATATATGTATATTTTAATAATTAATATTATAATATTGATATTATTATAATTATATAAAATTTAAATAATACATTCATTTTTCCCATAATGATCATTGAAAAATTGAAATGTTACTCATTCATACGTACAATCTATCATCTCCAAGACTATAACATAGTTCATTTTTCATAACCATATTTCAGGATTGGTTTTAAAAATATAATTTATTTATAAATATTTTATATTTTTTAAGTTTTTTATTCTATATATTTTTAAATATTATCCTCTTTGACTATAGACAACACAGTAAATCAGTTTTGAAATAATGAATCAAACACCCTCAAAACACATGACATGGATGGAGCTGATTATGAATTTTAATATTTAATTAAAATTAAATAAAATAAATGATTTAATTAAAACATATTAATCTAATAAAATGTTCCAAATTAATAAAAACATTTATATATGATTATTATACATTAGTTAAAGGATAGTCATGGAATGTTTATACACAAGGTAATTATTTTTTTCTCGCATCACTTGTATATTTGTGATACATATGCCATATTTAGAAATTATTTTTGTTATCCATCATATAAAAGTTACATTAATTTTTTTTATTTTTCATTTTTTGAAAATTATTTGGATTTAAACATCATTATGAGGTTCTCTCCGTCATAGAGTTTCAATATTAAGATTTCAAAATAAGAAAAGGATTTTTTATCAATTCATAGTAATTTAGAAATATGTTATTCTTATAAACATAATTTAATTTATATTGTTTATATACTTCCCTTTGAAATATTTTATCAGGAAACTCATTATTTTCATGATATTTTTTGAATCATTGTATGTTATTCTATAATGTGGTTGATGATTGAGGTGTTACAAAATCGAGAAAAACTTTATATTAGAATCATAATTCTTTCAAGATTTTTCATGTTAAAATTTCATTTTGAGGAAATAGTGTGATATTATTTTATTTAAACCATGCATATTTTATTCTTCTATGGATTTCAATTTACTTCTCATGATTAAATTACTTTTCATCCCTTTATTTTTGAATAAATATCGACAAATTCATTTATAAATATTAATTATCAGGTTTTTTTTATTGGGTATATTTTTCTTCCAAATCCATGTTTTATAAAATGTTTTCAGGAATGTTACTTTCTAAAATTAAATCATTTTTTATAGAAATTTTAAATTATCTTTTAATTTCTTAAAATAGTTTTAAGAGTAAAATTATTATCTTTTTTAAAATGGGTCACTACTAAATACCTATTTCAAAATGTTTTGAAAATTTTATTATTTTTTTAAACTTATGACACGAACTAATTTTCCCACCATGAATTGTATTATATTGTGTGTTGTTTCATTTATTTATTTCCATGGATTTTTTTCAAAGACATATTTTTAAAATATTTTCTAAAATTTTAGTTTTTAAAAGTGATTGTCAAAATTTAATGGTTATTTCCTTCAAAAATGTTCTTAATTATCATTTAAACCCATGTTGTTACATATAGTATTGTGGGTATATTATTTAATGATACCATACTTATTCTTTCTTTGGATAGAATATAGCAGTTTCAAGGATATTTTTATGCAACCATTTTATTTCCCATGGGTTAATCATGTTTTAAAGAGGTTTTTATATAAACCACTTCATTTCCAAAGTGTAATAATGTATCGAATAAATTTTCATAGAATCCATTTATTTTCCATAGTATAGTCATGTTATAAAATAATAAAGATTGTTTCTATGAGTTTTTAATGAAATATAAGATATAAGTATTTTATTCATGTTGTGATTCTTAGTCATTGTAAAATATGGGTACACCTAAATAGAGATAGGTGAGCCCATTGTAATTTATATGATTAGTGCACTAATTTAGCTTCATGTGGTACTATAATAGCTTATATGAGGGGTGAAACCAACTTGTGTCAGAAGATCCCATTATATCATATAATATGTGTGTACCCAAATAGTGTCAAGTGTTCCTATTATATCTTAAACTATTTGTGTATCTAGAAACTTTTAGGTGAGGACACTGTATATTATACTATTTTTCTGACCATATAACATTGGGTGACCATTATATAGAATAAACTATTGGTGTTCCCAGATAGCTCTCTAATATATTGGGTAACAATTATGTTCTCCATGGAATTATATTGGATGTTAGTCATAGGGTAATTCTAATTATAAAGGTTATTTATGGAATTTATGATGATGAAGTTTCAAGATACTAGTATGTTTTATTTATTCTTTTTATGGGTTATATATGTTTCCTCTAATAAATATTTATATAAAATGGATCATGATTGTTCATTTTGATGAATATTTCATTTTTAAATTTCTTAACCCATGTTTTCTTATTTAATGATCTGGTTATGGATTGATATGATTTTTTTTGTGTTATACTCATGCACGATGAGTATACCATCTTACCCTTACACTTTTTTTATGATCACTAAAGAAATTAAATTTTTAATTCTTACAATTAACCTTAATAAGAATTTTATTTCATCCTTATTATTCATCCATTTCCCTAGATTATAAAGAATGTGTTTTAATGAATTATTTGTATAACGGATTTCATATTCATGATGATGATGAATAAATTTTTAATAACAAAAATGTGTTAAGTGGGAAAAATAATCCTTCAAAATTTTAAATTTCACATTTTAGTTGTAGATCTAGGATTGTTAGTGTTGGGTTATTACAGATATTTTCCAAATATTTATTAGGTAGATCCTCCATAAATAATATATATGAGGATATTATTTGACCTAGTGAATAATATAAGGTAATTTTGATTTTCTAAAGAAGTGCATGGGGGAAAACTCTGTCCATGAAATCACCCATTTTCAAATAGAAAAGAATTTTTGGTGATCTAAATCATTTGGGATACCATAAAGGAATATGTTTTTCTGGTAGGTGGGGTTTCGGTTCCATGAAGGAGGATTTGGTTGGGGTGATAATTGTTTTATAGAAAATATATTGATGGTTTTATAGAATGTATGTTTAGGAAAAAACTATTAATCATTGATTCATAAAATTGAAATCATGTTTATAATATCCCTGTAATAATAAAACTATGGATAGAGTTCCATGTGTATTTCAATAAATGAAATTAATCAAAAACTACAATATGAGGTATTTTTTTAAATAAGGATTCTTACATGGTTTTTGAAAGATGTTACAATAGTGTTTCGATGGTGGCTCAAATTGTATATTGTGATGTGTTTTTTATTGTATCTATTTTTTCTATATTTAATCTATATATTATATAGGTAATAATTATTTTTTTATAGATATGTTCATAGAAGGACCATAATTATGTGATGGGGTTTATTGAATCACATTTTTAGTGTTATTCGATGATCTATATATGATTTCTTATTCAAATTTATTCGGTCGTCATATGATATACAAGTTTTCCTTTATCATGGAATTAACTAATTATTGTTTTTTCAACATGATGGTCGAGAGAATAGTGTGGTGGTATATATTTCAAAGAAAAAAGATCTTAGGTTGCTGAGGGAATTTTTGTTGATGCTTCGTTTTATACCATGGTTTCCAGAAACGTCATTGGTTGATTTATTTTGATGGTTTCATGTTCTTGACTGACATATGTGTTAGTTATAAACCAAATTAATACATTTATTATAAAATGTTTAGATATAAATTTTTTTGAGAAGATTATTTTTAGAATAACAAAATTTAATATATCCTTCAATGATATTTAAGAAAAACTTATAATTATATAAATTTAATTTGTTATCATCATTTATACTATACAAAATATATTAAAGTTGTTTACATAATTTCAACTTATATGTTAAAGAGGTAATTGTAGGATTTAAATCTAGAAAATTGGGATCTCCATAATTTGAATCCATAAAATAATATTGTTTTATCTTTATTGAAATTGTAATAAGTTGTGTAATATTGAGTTATAATATTTTAATCAACTTTTAGTGAACTCTCTAAAATAATTCCCATTTCATTCTAACAAAACATTAAGAACAATCAAGTTGTTATGATCTTAATCAAACAATACTTATCCCACAATATCTATTCTAAAGCTGATATAAGGGATATATATAAAATAGATTCTAAAAATAATTTTTTGGGATATTTAAAAAATCTAAAATATATTTATTTCAAATTATATATATAATGTAATGTTTTTGGTTCAAAAAATATATGAAAATAATTAAGTATTTAAAACCATATTTTACTCCAATGATATGAATTTATAGATTAATTTGGGAAAATCTATTAAGAATAGATAAGAATGAATTCAATATAAAAATCATATATATAATATTTTATAAAAATAGATTGAGGTAGAAAATTGTGATTGAGATTCCTCATTTGTTGAATGGTTCGTGTGTTTGATAAAGAAATACATAAGAATAAACATTGCATAATTTTTTTCATCATTTTAGGAATAATAAAATAATAATTTTAAAATTTATTTAGAACATATTTTTATTTGTTATATTCATTATTATTAATAATTTAATATATTAATTTATTTTAATATTTCTTAATTCATTTAATGATTTATTTACACATGTTATATATAAGTCTATTCACTTTTTGATAGATTCATTTATAGTAAATATGTTAAGTATTAGTTTTATGTACTTTGAGAGTATCCTAGAGTGTCTCCACTATTGTTTTGAATTTAAGGGAACTTATATTTTACATATAATCCCTCATGATGGATTGTGGGAGGTAGAGTTTTATCTTTAGGATAGATAATTGGTCCAGATGTATTATTTATTTCACATGGTTTAAAGTCCTTTAAATTTAAATTAGAACCAAAATATAATATATTAGATTCAAAACAAAAAAAATTATTGAAATTGAAGAATATAAATTCTTCTAAAAAATAATGATATTATAGAAAACCAATCAATGAATTTTTTCACCATCCTGTTTTCATTTAGTTAGTGTTAATGAGTTCTGAATTCTTACCCATGAACAAGAAAACATTGATAAAAAGTGGTTATTCCCATGCATAAATGCATTACTATAAATATTACCCATCTTGAATTGTAGGATTGAAATAAATCTATTCCGATTGATTTTAATGATAAAAAAAAGTAATGAAGTTGTCTTTGAATCCCAATTAATATGTGAACAAATATAGAATATTATTATCACTTCTTCCTAAAACGGGAGTGGGGAAGACACATTTGGTACCATATTGGAGTGTTTATGTGTATAAAAATTTAGTTTGAATCATTTTATTATTTTTTCAAAACCTAGTTAAACATTTTCATCAATTGAAATGAAGAATGTAAGATATAAATTATGGGACTTGAAGAAGGTTGTTCTACCATTTGGTAAGAGATGAATTAGGCTAGATAACATCATATGCAATACATTAACCACTATCACAGAGTGAATGTTCTGTCTTTAATAGATGTACTTAGCTCACAAAATGAATGAAAGGATATATTAAACTTTTGTGAGAACCTAATACAACTCCACTAAATAGCAATACACGGCAGAAATAGAGTCCCATACGGAATTGTCCATGTTTGAATGCACTTTGAAATTGAATCAATATCAATACCAATGGAGGATTCGAACCAAATTTTATTGGAAGAGGTATAATTTTCATAGACTATAAGGCCCTAGTTATTCTAGTAACAATTCATAATATTTGCATGGAATATCTTATATCCAAGGATAAGTCTATTCTTACCATCATTTTATTATTGAAACATCAAAATATTGATTTATATATTATGGAAACTGACAAGAACTTGTAGCTAGATATTTATTTAGTAATCTAAAAATTCACTACTATATGATTCATTAAATTATAACATTCATAATTCTATTAAATACGAAATTAAAGATTAATAATTCTTTTCATGAGGGAAACCGAGAAAAAAATATCATAGATTTTAATGGTAGAAAAATAGTAAAAATTATTATTTAATCTTGAACAAGATATCCTCCTCTAGACTATAAATAATTAATTAATTGGGTGGCCCTTAGTCTCTATTATTTCACTCATACATACACATTCAAAAATGGATTTTTTTGAAACTTTTAATAAAAATAACTTATTATAGTGTATATTTTTATTTTAATAATTATTTGTAATAACACAAAAATCCATGGTATAAAAAAAGTTATAATAGTTTAATTTACCAAAAAACATATATTATAATCAAATTAAAATAAAAATAAATTAATTAAAACTGGTTAGAATAACAAAAACAATTATAAAAAAAATACGAATGAATTTTGTTTTTTTAATTACATCCCATAAAATAACATACCAATATAAAATATACATAAATAAATAAAAGAGATAATGAATAATTAATTCTTTTTTTGAATAAAAACAAATCATTTTTTGAAAATATCTAATAAAATCATGATTCTACTTCCAATAAAAGTCCACTATTCCAAATGATGATTTCTTAGTGCTCAAAAAAGGATTTATTTGTGCCAAAAAAGGATTTTCATACAATTTTCATAGTATTGATAATGTTGAAAGTAAGAAATTGGGGGTTCTAAAAACTAAATAATTTCAATGAATGGGGATTTTTTCAGTGCTTTTTTCAAATAAAAATGTTTGAAAATAATTTAACTTTCCAAGTAAGTGAAATGAAAAACCGACTCCTTACTATTATAGGTTATAAAAAAAGAAATGTTTTTCTTATGAATATAGAATATAGGCTGAACAGGGTTATATAACTTGAGGATCATCATAATTTTCTACTCACTAATTCTAAATCACCTAACTATTTATTTTTTATTTTAATTATTTAATGAAAATATTGGTTTTGGTTTATTATGAAAAATTAAATGAAATAAATTAATACTATAATACTATGAAATGAATTCGTTATTATAAATAAATGAACTTAGATAATTTTTTATTTATAGTTCCATAATTATTAATATTTGATTGTTTATATTAAATTTGTTAATTCAATTTATGATACTAGAAAAATAAATTAAATTCCTTTTATTAATTATGTGTGTAATTTTCAAATGACCTGGATTCCTATTTGGAACACCAAATTCCACATACTATAATATCCAAATGGTATTATAGATCGACTAAGAGTGTCATTCCTAAAAGATCTGGCTCCATCATATTCTATTTCATCATTTTTGGTATCCTCTACTACAATGTATGAATAGTTTATCCAAGATAAGTGAGGGGAAGAGAATAAATTAATTAAATTTAATTGACCTCAAAATAATTTCATTGTGTATAACTATAAAAACCATGAAAAATCCTAGAATTTTCTAAAAATATGAATAAAAAATATGAAATTTTAGCATGGAATTAAATAACATAATATCCTACCTTGAGTCCAAGACTCGGTTACGTCTCCTGTTATTGAGGTAATGTGTGAAAATTGGTATAAGAAGGAGAATATAATAGAATAAAATTTAAAATAAAAAGAAATAAATATAAAAATAATGAGTGATAGAAAAAAATAAACAAAATGATGGGAGAAGAGAAGTAGAAGAAAAAGAAGGAGAAGAAGAAAAAGAAGATGTGTATCTAACATTGGATAAAAAGGAAATCCATGAATTATATTAATGAAATTAAAATTACATCATAATAGAATAAAAATAAAAATAAAATAAAATAGATACAACAGGGAAGAGTTTCTCTAAAGGTTCACATCTATATTTTGGTTGATCCACCCTCAATGGTGGTAAATTACTCCTCTATTTGTATAGGAGGGAAACCTCTTCTCTACTCCTTTTAAAATCATCAGTATATTATATTTTTCCATGGTGTTTAAATTTTTTATTTTCCATTTAAATAAATATATTCAAATATACCAATTAGATAATGGGGTATCTATTTTTTTACAACATGTAAGAAATCCATGTTGCGCAACCTCTGCACATTAATATAGGGAATGACTAGATGCAATACCACTTTTTAAGGAAAGTGACATAGTTTAAAGATGGTGGTTGTAGGGTAGGTTCCATCATCAATAAATCTTCCCCTCATAGTTGTCAAAGGGAACATCATTTATTTAATGGTGTATATTCATCTTTAAAATGGGAACCATTATTGTTTCCCATGGTGCCAGAGATAACTCAGAGTAACTTGGGATGTCAGAAATGGATATTCTGTTCCATCCTAAGCATTATATGATTTTTTCATGGAATCTTCAACATTTTATATGTTGGGGGATAGGTTTAGAAGTGGCAGGAGGTGTTGATCGATGGTGAGTTCTATCAAAGAGGGAAAATTTAGTGATAAAAAGTCCCAATTCTATAATAGTGGTCAAAAATAAATAATAAAAAAATAGTTTTATTTTATAATATAAAATACACATATACATGACCTAGGACACCAAAATAAACATATTAAAAAATAAATTTGTATAGATGTTCATGTTGGGTATGATAAAAATTACACTTTCTTTATCTAATAAAATAAGTAACATATGTTAAGAATTTTTGGAAATAATTAATTTGGAAATATTTGGAGAAATTTACACATGGTATGTTTTAAATTCTATAGGATTATATCAAGAAGGTATATTAAACATCTAAAAACCATGGGGTATATAATTTTCAAAACAAATTTAGATGAATTTTTATAAAATTATTACTCTAAATTCTCCATTACAAATAACATAATATTTTTTTTATGAAAGATTAATTTATATTGTTTATGTTTTTAAAAAATATATTACATTCTAATTTTTAAAAGATGATAATTATTTAATTGACAAAGAAACAAAAAATTTCAATGTTATATAAAATTTTGACACTTTGTACCATTTCCACCATTCCCTTTGTGAATTTATTCCATCTTATGAATATGTTAAAAATGTCTAGGATTCCCCAGTCCAAAATATTAATTAAAAAATTAAATTTAAATAGTCTATACTTACAATGATTTATTAAAAACTATAGAATGTGAAACACCCAGCATATCTGTATCAACCAGAGAAAAAAAATATGAGATCTGAAAGACCAAAATGATCTTATCTCAACTACCACCATCTCTGACAAAGAATATGAAATATAGGTGGATTCACTGTAGGTATGAGAAACACTCCATATGATTTTCTCTATATCATTGAAAAAATAAATCCAATGGTGAAAAAAGCACCATAGATCATGTCAAGTACATGACCTTAGCACATCAACAGCTGTCTGAGAGTAGGATTCAATCCATAACTGATTCTAATTCTTTTGAACAAGATTCTTAAAAGAATAAATTAAATCCCATAACTCATCCTCATACGCAGTCTCATGTCCAATGTAATGATAAAAACATACTTTCACAAATCCATGGTAGGTTCTAAAAACACCCCTACATCCTAACGGACCCCAATATCCAAAAATAGATCCATAAACACTATCCTTAATCTATGGACTGGTCGGGGGATTCATCTAATAAATCTCAAATCAATATCTCTTCCCATCCTTCTATCAATACCCAAGACTCTTAGAGTACAAAGATTAGATATATATTTATTCATCATTATGGTTTGTACCTTTTAAGATGTAAAAATGTCAATATAAATCACCATCCTCTTATCATAAACCAAGGGTTTAACATTATTAAACATAGTATAATTTCTGGTTGTCATATGAAATAGACGACCGATGATAAAGAAACAAGTTGACGATTTTGTATCTGCTTATTGCGGCTACTACTAGATATGAGGTTTGGAAAGAATCACCTCAAAAGTGCTGCTCATGTCCACTTAAATTAAAAATAGGTTCTGGATATAATCCCATTAGATACATATGAAAGATATTTTAGAAGAAAAAAAATTATTGGACACACTTAGTGACTCCCATACACAGGTGACAGGCAGAATCCATGGAAATTTCCACCCCCTTCAAATGGTCATGGGTGGTCAATCTTTTTTCCAGATTTTTCAAAAAATAATTTCTATAACTAGCTATATGAGAGACATCCCAATTGAGGAAATCTAGGTTAGGACATTAAAACCTATATCATTATTCATATTATAACAATTCCAAATTTTTAACCACTTATATTGTTGATCCAAATAAGAATGTATCTATCCACAAATAAGTATCTCTGAATTTCATAGGAAACCTAGTTAGGAAATGTCATGTCATGATTGTGCCTCTTGGTTAAAAGATCAGCAATGGATAGGTTCCTTCTATTGGTTGGGATAACCATTCTCTCATGACGGTCTTATCATGCCAATGGGTTATCCAATAATTAAAGTTGGACTATTTAGAAACAATACAATTTGAATTGAGAATTAGCATATCGAAAAATTTCCTTATATCAGGACATATGGATGAGACCATATAATGGGATTATCTCCTCATCATATTTTAATTAAACCTGCAAAAAATAAACTCCATGGAGGTTTTATTCAGGGTAAAGAGATTCCAATTGAACTTAGAAAGTAATGCATCATTAAACATCCTGATATCCTTAATGCCAAGACCTCCACTATCCTTGGATTTGATAAAATCCTTCTAGGAAACTATAATGAGTTATCTCTCATAAATTGACCCAATATAAATGAAATTCCTAATCATGATTTGAATATTCTTAATAAGACAATGAGGCAATTTATAAATAAAAAAGTTTTACACAAACTTTTAAGTGGTCACTAAATTGACCATGCATATCCTTTCGACTTGAGACATGTATTTACATTTCCCCTTAGTAAAATAATTTAAAATACCAATAAAATTATCCTCAATATGATATCTTTTAACCTTCCCAAAAAAAAGTGTAACTCTAAGATAAATAACTGGATGGTCTCCCCTTCTAACACCAAGCATTATAGCAATTCTATTCATCTTTGAAACCAAAATCCCATTACCAAACATATTTGATGACTTCCTCTAATGTATAGATTTCCCCACAACCTCCTCATATTGATAAAAAACTAACCTTGATGTAATTTAAAGTTTTCTTGGAAGCATGTACAAGGAGGATAATATCCTCAACATAGAACGGATTAAAAAAGTAAATATGCCTCTTCTAGTACTGATCCGTATAAATAAACCAATATTAGTCATTTCATTCATGAATCTTCTAAGATTGTAATTATATAGAGAAAAGAGATGACCTAATAAGGTCTCAAAATGCCAAACTCTCCTAGATCATTTAAAGAATCCTCTTGGTGACCCATTAATAATAATGGAAATATTCTCATATCATAGGATTTTATTGATCATCCTAATGAAAACTATGGAAAAACCATACTACTTGAAAGCTGAAAAAATAAAATTCCATTTTAAATTATCAATATATTTGGAGATATAAATCTTTAAACAAAAAATTCCATCTTTAGTCTTACTCTTCATGATATTCACACTCTCATAAGTAGTAAGAAGATAGTTATGAATATTCCTACTAGGGACCAAACTGATTCATAGTGATAATATTCTTTTCCACTTTCCCTAACCTGTTGGAAATGATTTTGATAAAGATTTTGGGGATTTGGTTTCCTATAAAAATAGATTAGAAATCCATAATGTCTACATCAATATCTTTTTTGGGTATAAGAGAAGTGATGTTAAAATTTAGACCATAAGGAATATAATCACGACCAAAAAATTATTTGACAGCATTAAACACCTCATTATAAATAATTTACCAATAAAAAATAAAGAATTTATTATAAAATCCATTAGAACCTAGATACTATTAATGGTAATAAAAATTTCATGAACCTCCTCCACATATGGAACTAATTTGAGATCATGGTTTTGCGGGTCTCCGGCAACCTCAGGAATAGAATTTTTAATGTTCTGAGTACTCTTAGAAGCATCATAAAAATAAATATTTTCAAAATACTCAATCATCGCAATACAAATTTAATTCTCATTTATTCAAAGTAAATCATTAATACTAATGGATTTAACCCCTCCCTTGATTCTATTTTCCCTATGCATTCTCTGAAATAGCTTGGTATTCCTAACCCCATTTTGTGACCACCACACATTGAACATATTTCTTCTCATTATTTCTTTTATATTTATCAAATCATATAATTTATATAAAGCATTATTCTTATACCTTGTAGGTGTATACTAATCATGATTAGATTTTAAACATCTTGAAATCCTATTTTTAGTATCTTCGATGTAATCATCATTGCTGGAAAAGTATTTCCTGATCCATCCTTTTAATTTCCTTTTAATAGATTTCAATTTTCATGTCAACACATGCATCGTACAACTATGATAAAAAATATCTCATGCTTCCTAAACCATTTCTCTACACCCAAGAATGACAAGGCAGTCATTATTTCAATTGAAGTGTAGAGGTATAACCATTAAATTTTGTGTACAAACTTTAAAAATCAAGTGGTTATGATCAAAGTGTATTCTAGGAAGAGTAAACCAAGAAACATAGCCTAAATAAGTTACATAATTAATCTGAATGAAGCACATATCAATTTTACTAGCATATCTACCATTGAGAGT
Source organism: Viscum album (assembly GCA_963277665.1). Lineage (NCBI taxonomy): Eukaryota > Viridiplantae > Streptophyta > Magnoliopsida > Santalales > Viscaceae > Viscum > Viscum album. Next base: position 47,691,125 of record OY728156.1, read on the forward strand.
ATACCTATTCCAAGTAAAATTACCCCCTATAATAGAACTTTAGAAATGTTTCATTGACCAATTCACATAGAGAAATCATGAGAGTCCAATATATGGAAGTTGGTTCCAGTATTCTCTTCAGGTTGCAATACAGTGTTAAAATCCCCATTAATAATCCACATCTACCTCATAGTTTCATACATTAAGAAAAAATCCATCCAGGGATCCATTCTTTTGATATAGAAATCTGAGGAATAAACGAATGAAATAGGTAAAATTGTTCATTGAGAATCAAGAGACGCCATGTTGCATCATGGTCCTTTATCACATGAAAAAATCTAGAAATTTTCATTTTTTATACCATCAAATGATCTATGATAATGATGTGATGGTTTTGAGAAACAAAACTATTTTCCAGAGATACCAATATAAAATGGGTCTAATTTTCAAAAAGCATCTCGGGCTCAACAAGACTGATAAGAGGAGGATTGTATATCACAATAAGATGCCTAAGGGTCATGATTATGCATGTGTTCTCCAACCCTTGGCAGTTCCAGTATAAAATACTCATTTATAAAGAGACTTCCCTCTTATTTGAGACCCTTCATTCATTTTCATCTCTTCATTATCCTACCCTCTACCTTTAATCAATTTATTTTCACTCATAGCATCTTCCTCTTGTTTACCCTTTTCATTATTTTTTTATAACTTCTCTAGAGATCTTTATTCTCCTGTACTCAAAAAACTTCCACCATGAGAAAGAAGTTAAACAGTATCCTAAATAATACTAGTGGAGGGTATCTTCAATGATGCATGAGATACCTTAGTATGCTTCTATTCTAGATTAATTTCACCCTTCCATTCATCAATCACTCTCACTATTGAAGATTTGGGAGGCCTTCCATCCTTCCTCTTAGGAGTTGGGTCTCAATACATAACCAGTGGGTAAAAACCACCGTCCCAGATGGTACAATATTCAAGGAGGATATAACCAACATCTGAGAATACTTTTTCTCATTTAAACTAACTTTATCAAAATCCTCCCTAACTGGTGAAATATTTTGAGCTAAAAACACAATATCTCATATGATGTTCTTAGAATCATAAGAAATATATTTCTCATCAATATCTCCTTGCATTTTAAAAACCAATTAATTGATATCCAAAGAGATTTTCAGAGCTAATGAGAGGTCATCTGATGGTGTAATAGGAACCTCAGACCCATTTGGGTTTGAGGATCCAAGAGTTGCAAACCATTCCTCATATTCTATAATATCATCCCAAGTTTTTATCATTTTAGGCACTAGTAGGGGTAGGTAAAGAGTAAGGGGAAAATTTTTTGATTCCCCCCTTTTCTAGAACAATATCTTTTTTCCAAAAAAAATTAGTGCCTTTATCCAATCATTAGCTTTTGGGGCCTCCCTAAATTTCATTTGAATGGACCTATAATTTTATACCACATTCCCTACAATTTTTCATAGGTCATTGAAGGGTGATAAATTCTCAAATTCATCGTTAACATCAATTTAGTTATCATTACTAATTAGAGTGTTTTTATTAGGGACCTCATCTACAAAGTTAACATCAATAAGGATGCAATAAAAATAACCAAGCTCTCCTTAAAGTGTTTTTTTATCCATTGTAAAATGTGTAAAAATGTAGTATTAAAAGTTATTAAGAATTTTTGGATACCCATATACCCAATTCAAACCATGTCGGTGAATCTATACCTGGGAATTTTATTAATTATGAGTTATATGATTGAAATTGTTATCCCAATTCGGGATGTGAAGAATACCATTTTTGAGCTGCATGTTGCCCATATTTCTAGCCATTGTAAGATCCTTGAATCTTCAGAAAACAATATGTAAATACCCACATATGATTTCATTGGGATTATAGTTTTTATTGCTCCGATAGTGATAAATACAATTCTTAAGGCTGTAATTTGACCATGGATTGTGACCTCTTGAGAAAATCACCCGACCCAAAAGAGAGTATTTTCAAATATTGAATCTTTTCTTGAGTGATACCGGATCAATGAAAATATAGAAACCACAATCATCAAGTTTATTGATATTTAAGAGGTGTGGAGGACCCTCTTAAATTGAATCTAGAAACCCTGATAATGAATCTAAGAAGGAGACGCCTGAACACCTCATATGATATCCTATGGAAACATACCCACTAGGGTAAAGATCAGGTTGTGAAACATCCTTCAAATAAAACTACCAGTCTATTTTGAAAGAATCCATAATCAATCAGAGGAAGAAATTTCATCATTATTGAATATATGAGAATCCTCAGGTCTCTCTATTGATACCATCCTACAATGTTCAACAATCTTATGAATATAATTTAACATCAATATCATGATATAACTTGAAATAAATAAATAATATAAATAAATAATGAATAATTTATATGAAAATAAATATATTAAAAAATATATTTCTGTCATAAATAATTTTTTTGGGGAATTAATTGTTTCCTCAAAAATTATAATTTCAAAAATTTCAAAGGATTATAAGCCATAATTATAGTCATTTATATGTTTTTGGTACTAAGAAAACAATAAAAATTATTTAGAATTTGGTATTTGTTGGGTTTGAAGAACCATTGATCTTAATTTAACCATTGTAATGAACATATAAGAAACCATTAGTTGAAACCAAAAAATTAGAATGTTTAGGAATATGTGATGAATCGGAACATAGAATACAATCTAAACCAATTTCACTGCAATGTAACACACAAAAACAATCCCAATAAATATTTATGAAAAGAAATTTAATGGAAAACAATGTTCAATAAAACAACATGATTTGAATTGTTTAGTCATAGTTCATCTCTATTTTGGGAATAATACAACACATTTTCTAAATAAAAAAATATTATTACATTTAAAAATTCAATATTAATAAATAAATCTAGTATAAAAATGTATTAGATCCTAACAGGTGAAACATATTCCACTACCTTATAAACTTCATAGTGATTGTTCCAACGTTGATTCAATCTTTAGAGTAGTCAATTAACTTTGTGAATGGAATCTACCACATTAATCTCTTATTCTGATGAAAATTGTGTACAATGAGAAAAATATCTTGTTTTTTTAAAGATCCCTTACATATTAATAGATAAAATCAAACACAAATACTCTTAATCTCTACACTTCCAACTTTGAAACTCATTACGGTGTCTTCTGATTTCCTACATTTGATTTCATGATTTTTTTCCTTATTTTAATCATTTTGATATTTATTCCATATCTCCTTCTAGTATTTAGTAATTATATTTAAAGAATTAGTACATTCATAGTTTCTAATCAGTCAAAATTAAAATGGTTTTCTTGGTTATAAACCTAACAATCATCCACTTGAGAATACTATTCATGATTAAACCAAAATTATATTTTTATTATCAATAATACCACTTCTACAAATAATTTTAATTTTCATATATATGGTTCCAAACTGTGAATTTTGTCATCCACTCCCAATTTAGGTTCATCCCTACCTCCACATAATGTAGAGTATAACTTTCATCAATATATCATTAGGCTTATAAAACCAATCTACATTCTATATATCTAAAACATTTTTTCTCTAAAAACTATTAGATGAAGTGATACTTCAAGTAAATATTATTTTCCTTGGAATGAATCTTTATATTTTTCGAAAATTGGGTCATATTTTATGAACCAAAGAAAAAATCCTCTCTTCACGCTTTCTTTTGAGTTCATCTAAATGCTTTCTTTTCAAAATCAACTTTTTATGTATATTTGATAATGAAATATTGTCAATTTACATTATTTAATGTACATAATTAATTTCATGTTTTGATAAATTGATCGGTTAAGATGGGAATTCATATCCTATGATTCTATTAATTGTTTCCTCATCTTCTCCAAATGATAAATTTAAAAACTTATAAATCCATTTATCAACTCGTAAATAGAGAAAAAAATATTTCATCTAAATTGAGATACTAGAGGATCCTCATTATTGCATCATAATGTTCTCTTCTACGATTATACATGAACCCTTAAACTTATTCAACTATACACAAAATATTTTAGCATTTACAAATCATGGAATAAATAAAATATTAGATGGAAGATGCAATTTAACATTTTACAAGTTACTGGTATCTATATTCACTCCATATTCCATCTTCTAACTCTATATAAAGTGTATATCCATGTTAGTGGTAAATAATTTCCCCTCACTCATTCTAATGTACTCCACCAACATCTAAATAAGGTCAAACGAGGCCTGGAATAAGGTTTTGAAATTTATATTCCTTACAATAAACATAAACAAGACATGTTTTCATAAATTAATATCCTTAAGATCAAAAATTATAGATAGTTAATAATTTACTACATCAATCATTTTTTACAGTCCCAAAATATTTAGTCTATAAACATAATAAAGAATGATAATAGATCCCTATTCATTATACACATTCAAGTACCAAAAATTATCCACAGTAATATAAAAGAACATTTATTCTTCTAGATATGCACTGAAAATCCAGTTCATTTCCCTTATTTCCAACTTCAAACTATAAAGGATTCAATGAAGCTTGTACACAAGATTTTGGTTCCACTTATCGTCGAAACCTTTTTCATGACCCAAGTAAATATCTTTATATATATCATGAGGACAAAATTTACTCTTAAAATGTAATTTCTCTAGATATAATCTATCTATGAAATCCATTCAAAATACTTTATGAATCATTTTATTTTTGAAAACCTGAAAATTATTTTCAAAAAATTTAAATATTCTATTTGTTTAAATATAGTAATGGAAATCATTGTATTATACCTCTATATACCATACATCTCCTTCTACACCAATAAAAAAATTTATTCTAAACATCTATCTATCTAGAAATTCATTCAGTTTTCTCCCATTTCCCAGAATCATGTATAAAATCAATCTCATCTCTCTAGGATAACAACTACTGACTCTATAATTTTAGACCTATAGCGTCTTTTGTGATTTTCTGATATCCATCATATATGATAATAAAATATTGAATATCGCCGCTATACACTTACACATAGTGTCTAATCCAAGTAGAAATTTTTATTTTACAAATATAACATACCCATTTGGAACCACTAAATTTATAACATCAACTCCCATAGCTCATCGTTGAGAATCTGTAAGATCTTTGATATATCTGGTGTTAAAGTGAACATTAAAATATGACATCCATGATAATTTTTTTATGAAAATTATATTCCTTCCATAACTAACATACCCAATAAAAATTATATAACAACTAGACCATCCATATATCCATTCAGTTGAACATTAGCTTGTGATGATACATTGGTTTAAACTTAAACCTCTTATATCCTCGAATAATTAAACAATATATATTCATTGATTATTTATTTATTAATATTGATAACCTTATGAGAGTTTTCATCCCATATAAAAAATAATAAATATTATTTTCTATTCCCTATAATGAATCAAACCTGGAAAATAACATATAGATTTTCCCTTTTCTTTAAATAAACAATGATTTTTATTATTATAAAAATTAATTTGAGATAAAAAATCAATATTTCCATCAGATTAATAAATATAAAGATATTCAATCCCCATTTAATAATATATGCTTATATTTAACATGTAGGCCAAATATTTCATGGTATCAACACAAAAATCCTTGGGAAACCCTTCATGAATGCTCAACCTTTTTTCTATATCCACCAATGTCTGATTAAAACACTCAATCACTCCATTATGTTTTAATTTACTTAATATGATCTTATAGAAATATATTTCATTATTCATTAAATAACCTCCATAATTTCCAACATAATTTTCTCTAATATTGTTACACTTATAAAAATTTGTTTCTATTGTACACTCATTTTACCCCATAATATTCTATATAAATAAGGATATGAGACTTTCACATGGGAAACAACACCCTCACCTTCCTTGTAATAAAAATGATGAAGGTAAAAAACTATAATATAACTCTAGTGGATTGAACTGGAGATAGACCGCATACATATATATGAACCATCTATAATATCCAATTCTTGGGAATATTAACTTATAATAGGAATGGAACATTTTTTCTTCCAAATTATTCTTTATTAACATGAATTATAAACCATTATTTTGATTATCATCACTCTATTAGTATTAATAATTTTAATCCCCTTATCAATTATGTTATAGGGACATTCATGACAAAATTTTCATGATGTTTGGGTCTGGCATGCATTGCACCTTCTAAAATTCTTATTAGGTCAAATGTTTCATATTTCAATCTTTTTCTATCCTCTAGAGAACCACATGTGAAATTCAATATTCCATCAATAAATTATATTTCTAAATCAAAATTATTTTACTTTTATATAGAAATGAGTTTCTCCCTTAACCTTAGTATGTTCTATACTTCTTGAAATTATAGAAATAATTAGTTACTTTTCTTAATGGAAACATCATGGTTCCAATAATGTGGAGAGTTTTATCAACCATAGGATGTATATTAGAAAACCATAATTATTTATAATTCATCACACTCCCTCTACCATATGTATATTGAAAAAAAATATATCCAAAATATATAGTCGAGAAATCATGAGTATTGGTGGAACTAATTAATATACTACTCGTATCATCTGGAAAATATTATTTGATAAAAATCTATAAACATATATTTGAAATAAAATTTTGAATCAGTATAATATTTCCTATTATTTATTTTCATCCCATGATGTTAATATAAGGGAACACAACCTTCATCTTATCTACCATGGATCCTTATTCTTCTTCCATTCCCTTTCTAATTATTATTCCATGATGTGGAATATTCCCTACATTCTTCAATATATATGTTTATAGTAAATTCATTGATCATTTTCAAGAGAATATAATCATTTGGAATTAGATCCCTTACATCCATAAACACTAATTCTATTTTAATTTTTTATATACAAATATTGTTAAACATCGCATCTAATAATTTTATATTCAATGGGAGTAATAGTAACACCCACTATAAATCCATGATATTCACCTTCACTAAGTCAAACTAACTATTTTTCATGTTTCATTTATTGGAAAGATCAGCCGAATAAATTTCATATGAAATCTCATGATAAATAGCCACCATAATAGAAAACAAATTGTGCAATATAGTTTTCCTCTCATATATATCAATAAGAGACATAATATGTTCCAAAAATTAAACTAAGTGATGTAAGGAAGAAATATTATAGGCTAGTGAAATCTGGATAAAACATATTTCTTTCTTAAATATCCTTTTATATTCATTATTCTTCATCCCATTCATCTTGATATCTGAAAATGGATGATCAATATCCTCCTCTAATAAAAATCCTATATCTCTATCTTAAGAATTCCAAAATCCATATTAACAATATTATCGACCAAGAACATAAACTCGTCCAAAACCACTACTTATGCAATGAATAAACTACCACCACATATAAAACATTTAAAAATTTGATACGAAAATACTTATCAAAAATATCATACAAGGTCAGTTTACAATGATGCTGCTTAACTGAGTTTAAAATCAACTTGGACAAGGTTTGGTATCCTGAAACTCTTTAACTAAATCCATAATACTACTTTTTAGGACCAGGTAACCTCTAACCAAATGTATAACATTGGAACATATACATGGTAATCCATGAAAAATGTCCTTATATTTATAAAACAACCAACATAAATGATGTACTGAAACGTAGAAGAAAAATATTACCCATATAACTACACTAAAACACACATGAACAACCCAGATAAAAAACTATGATGCATAAATGAAAGGGAAAAAATTTAAAAGAATACAAATATAAATTTTTCAAAAATAAACCGTGTACATGGGTGGGGGATTCTCCAATATATTTATAAATGAAATGGAAGATAATTGAGATTATTAACCATCACTACCACAAATACAGTTTTTCCCAGCACCAACCTTTATCAGTGCTAATGAAAAAGCGCTCATAAAGGGGGGTTCCTTTATCAGTTCTAAAAAAAGCACTGATATAGGGACCCCCTTTATCAGCGCTTTTTTTAGCCCTTATATAGGGACCCCCTTTATCATCCCTTTTTTAGTACGTTTATAAAGGGTCGACTTCAAAAAAGAATTATTAAAAATAATATATTAATATATAAATATATAAATATAGTTATAATGATATAAATATAATATATAATTTTTAAATATATTTTGGATTTGTATAAATATATATTTATAATTAATATACTTAATATATAATATATTTAGCGAAAATGGCTTATAAAAAATATAAAAGAAAATTATTAATAATTTTCTAATTATTAGGGAGTAATAGTCATTTAATAACAATTTGAAGATTAAAAAATTAAAAAAAAATAAATGACGATCCAAAATATGTTGAAAACGCAACTCGAACTTCAAACGGCTGTAACTTTTGATCCGGGTGTCCATTTGAGCTCTACCACATATCAAATTGAAGTCTGTGACGAGCTCTAAGTTTCTGTGACATGGGTTTGCTCATTCAAGATTTTTTTGATGCCAAAAAAGGCCCAGAAGGCCTCCAAAACTGAGTTTCTAGTCGGGGTACCCCGATTTTTTAACATTTTGTGGATTTTCAGCCTCGTTTAAGGGGGTATTATTGGCTTTTTTTGGTGGAAACTAAATTTATTCCAAGGTATTATATTCATATTTGTATTATGTCTTTGAAATTTCATCATTTTTTATAATGAACTTCTATTTATAATCAAATATATAACAACATATACATATTTTTTATATATTCACAAATAAAAATTTAATTATAAATATAAATAATAAAATATATTTACATAAAAAATATATTAGCTTTATCTAAATAATAACTAATATAAATTTCATTTAAAATACAAATATTTGAATATTTATATACCTATATATTAATCTAACTATATATATATATATATTAATCTAACTATATATATATTAATATAACTACATATATATATATATATATATTAATATTTCTATAAATATATATATATATATATATCACTATAAATATATATATATTAATATCATGATAAATATATATATTTATATAACTATATATATATATTAATATAACTATATATTACTATCCGAATAAATATAACTATATATATATATTAATATAAATATATATTACTATATGAATAAATATAACTAAATATATATATATATATATATAAATAGAGATATATATTAATATAACTATATATATATATTAATATGACTATATATATATATATATTAATATATATATATTACTATACGAATAAATATAATTAAATATATAAATATATATATAGATAGAGAGATCATGAAATGGAAAACAAATCAAAATAGAGGAGTGGTAAGGGCATAGGCGCGCAGGGGGGAGGTCTCTAGTTCACATCCCAATGGCGGCAGGGGCACGCGCGCATGGGGGAATATGGGAGAAAGCGCTGATAAAGGGTGGAGGGGGTGCATGGGGCACTGTAGGGGGGCGGAATAGCACTGTAAAAGGGGGGCTCAAGCACAATATAAGCCCCCCTGGATTGGCTGTATTTTTTTAATTTTTTTTAATTTTTTTAATTTTTTGATTTTTCTAACTTTTATCAGCGCTAAAACAAAAGTGCTAATAAAGTGGGCTTTTATCAACATTAAAACAAAGTGCTAATAAAGGACCCTTTTATCAGCGCTTTGTTTTAGCACTGATAAAAGACCCCTTTTATCAACGCTCTTTTTTAGGGCTGATAAAAGGGGTCTCTATCAGGGCTTTTTGGAGCACTGATAAAGGGGACCCCCCCTTATCTACGCCGGCTTTAACAGTGCTTTTCTAGCTCTGTTAAAGGTCATTTTTACCGCTAATATAAGGCGTATTTGTAGCAGTGAATCACTATAGAAAAAATTACTCTAATATAAAAATATCATAGTGCCAAGTTAGTGAAACTAGCTCCACTATCATATCAACTTTATAGAGTGTGTTTCCATATGGATATGATCATTGTGGGAATCACATCACATAGAAAAATCAATAAATTACCTTAACATCTTCATCTAGTGAAAAGTGGACACTTTCAAAAAATCCTTCTAATTATTCATTGGAGACCTTAACTGTTTATATGGAAAACCATATGTATGTTTTTTTATCCCCAAATATAATCCATTGCAATGCATCAATGTCAATTTTAATTTTTTTTACTTCTGTTGGAAATCAAATATCCTTACTAAATCCTAACATTCTCACATTAGTAAAAATCACTCCATCATCACCATTTTGGCTTCAGAAATTAAACTTCTAGAATATCTCCCTTGGTAAGATCCAATCACATAACTGAAAATCATTTTCACAAATTTTACCCTAATACTCTCCCATTTTATTTTTATTTACTAGTTCCACCACCTAGTAGTTCATTATACAATGAAGAACCTCTTCCGCTCCCAATACTCCATTGTACTCACATGGTTCTCCAACTATGCATCCAGTCATCCCAACCAGGGTGAGAAAAGACACTACCTCAGTATATCCTTAACAAAAATACTGGTATTTATATATTCTGAATGCTAAAATCCATTAAAATTATATAAATACATCACATTTCTCCACCATTAACATACAAATTGTGTGATCCTCAAATTATTAACCTTTACATGGAATGATACATTAAATTTTTGCGTAGTTTTATCAATTATTTTGAATCAATGAATAATTTTATAATATAAATCATTATTTTGAGATCATAAAAAACCGCGTACATCTAAATAAAATTATTCTATGATTTCATTAATATAACACACTTCTATTTTTTATCAAATATTCTACTACTGATTGAAATTTTGACATAAAATATAAATTCATACCTATTGAATGAACTCAAAAGTTTTTATTCTATTTTTTTATCCATATGTCTATGAATGTATGAATGTACAAACCCATATGGTGATTTTTCTATCCCAAAATAGGGATTAAAAGTTTTAGAATATATTTGATACATGATGATCCACCTTATTAATTCCTTATGTTCTCTTCATGGATTATCCATAAACATTATAATTTTTCCTACTTCATGAGTAATGTTTATTAATTTAAAGACCATGTAATATGTTAAGATTTAAACTTATGATTTGGGAAATTTTTTTGGAATTTATTTTACATAAAATATGTGTCCCCAAGATCTATTCATATAGACTACTGTAACGTCCCGATTCTGGGTTCCGCCTAAAGGTGGATCGTACCCGGTTTGTCGCATGACCTCAAGCACATTTCCATAAATACCAAAGGATTATAACTAGAAGAGAGGGCCATGATCTGATAATGGTGAAAATATTCCCTCATTGGAAGAGTATACACACTGAAATAATAAATATGGAACAATAGCGAGAAATGTAATGCCATACAACAGAAGTAAACAGAAGAATACTATTATAAAATAAGAAACTGGAGCATATATATAAATGATGCATGTGAAATATATCTAATAAAATAGCCTAAAAAGTCACAATGCAATAAATAAAATACTATAACCAATGTATAGAAAAGTAATTAAACTCCAACAGCATCGCAAGCCTCAGCTTGGTCCCATGCTCTCCAGATCCAATAGAAATCAAGTACCTGATGAATAAGGGCGCTTTCCCTTATCTATACATGCAACCATATAATCTGTTTGGGTCCAAAAGCATGACCCAAATAGGGTGTGAGATGAATCCCAATAGGAAACCACCAAAGGATATGTGCCTAACTGTCAGTGAATATATATAGCATGAAATATGCAGAAATGGAGCAATAAACAAAGAAGTACTCAAGGTAAACAATCCTATAGTTTTCAATTACAATAATTTTCATTTATTAATTATTAAAAACAATGAATAATGAATCCCATGATATATCCTAACCTCTATATCCCTCCATGTAATAGTAACAATAGACATATCAAAAGACCATCTAAACAACCAAGTAAGACTGAGTCCAAACTTGTGCTTTGGATTGGTAGAATTGTCACAATCATTCAATCACCCACAACCAACCCTTTGGGAAATCTCTCACTGTCTAACCCCTATGGTCCCACATTGCATAGATTAATGATAACAACCTCTAGGGTATCTCTCACAGTCAATACCCTTGGTCTACATAGCATCAATAATTTATACACGGCCTTCGAGTAGCTCTCAAGGTCAATACCCCCTCGGTCAATATTGTATAAATAAATAATAAAAAATATCATATGTAGCTCTCATGGTCAATATCCCTGGGTCAAATCTTTACCAAGACTCTCACATTCCTATGTAAATAAACCTAAAAACCCTCATAGTTTTTCATGGTCTGAGGATCTCACTGTTCACTGGAAGATCAACAAGCATATCATATCAAATAAGAACATGTAATCTTTAACTACTACATGGATAACATTCACAAGAAGAACACATGAATTTCATATATTCAATAAACTCCATCTTAAATAATTCAAGTCATGGAATCAAGGGATGAATCATAGGCAACCTAGGCCAAACGGCCATAAATAGTCAAACAAGTGAAACACACCCATGGGGTGTCATGTAAACAAGGAATCTAGCCTTACACATTTGTAACAACCCCCTTTCAATCAATTAAACCACAGAAGATAAATAATAAGGTTAAATTCCAAAACAGACAATACCCCAAACATGGGTATTCATCACTTTAAGCATATATAATCCAAGTACAATCAAATAAAAGCACAAACCACCTACCTAGATGTTGTACGATGAACACTCTTGTACTTTGACCCTTGAATCAGCCTATAATGACATAGATCTACAAAAAGGTTAAAAATTAACATCATTGAATAACTCGTGAGAGATGAGTAATCTGGAAGAGAGGCTCTAGGGAAAGAGAGAACTCACCAGTCGGAATCCAACACACCTGATGGAATCCCAATCGGAGGTTGGACGAGAACCGGGAGGAGCTCAAAGTTCTTCGGCATTCCATCACTCTCATGTACAACCCGAGGGGAAAAGAATGTATTACTGGAGACGTGAGGTGACCCCTAACTGATTAATCAAATAAAAAAAGTACATGGAGTGTTCATTTAATGTACAAGATGTGTACTAGCCAAAACTGACCCCTTCTTTAGTCGGTCTGACAGTTCACCTACACGTCCTTGAACTCAGCCATTACATGGACAATACATGGCTACATACAAAAACCAAGTACACAGAATGCACTTAGAAAATTCCTCATTTCATACTTTTCCTCAAAAACAAGAAAAATTAAATATCCATTCCTGAATTGAAGATCCAGGTTCTTAAAAACTTCCCCCCTTAAATAAATTCGTCCCTGAATTTCCATTCCAAGGCTGTTGAAGAAGAAGCTTAGAAATATCTTTCCACTAAACGTCAGCATTCCCCTCCCAAGTTGCATCTTGTACTCACCCATTCCGCCATAGCACTCATACCAGAGGAACAATCCAGCCATGAGGAACCTTTGTGAAACGACCCACAATCCGAATAGGGTGCTCCTTGAATAATGCATCAACCTCCAACTCAACCACCTAGGGTTGAAAAACAGGAGAAGGGTCTTAAAAGTAATGTCGTACCTAAGAAAAATGAAAGACATCGTGCATATCAAGGTACCTCTGAGGTAAATCCAACTGATAGGAATATGAACCAATACTCTCAAAAACCTCAAATGGTCATGTGTATCTTAGTAAAAGCTTCCCCTATCTCTTAATCCTCCATTGTCCCAACCTTGAGGTGACACGTAATAAATCCTAATCTCCGACCTCGAACTCCAAAGGTTGTCTCCATCGGTCATCATATGTTTTTTATCGAGATTATGTTGTAGTCATCCTCTTCCGAATCAACTCCACCTACTCAGTGGTCTCCCAAACAAGACGAGGTCCCAGCATGGATTCCTCTTCTACATCCAGCCAATATAGGGGTGATCATTATGGCCTAACATGCAAATCCTCATAAGGTGTCATCTGAATAGTCTCCTGGAAACCGTTATTGTAAGAAAACTTCAATAGGGTTATCTTCCTCTCCCAAGAACTCCCAAAATCTAGCACTCATGCTAATAGTATTTCCTCCAAAACCTGAATTTTTTTCTCACACTGGCCATATATCTGGGGATGATAAGTTTTACTTAGAATTACCTATGTACCCAAATCCCTCTATAGTCCCTTCTAAACTTGAGAAGTAAACTAGGATTCCCTATCTGAAACAATAGAGTATAGAACCCCATGCAAATGTAAAATCTCTCGGATGTAAAACCTTCCAAGATCAGCAACACTAAGTGTTTCCTTGATCGGAATGAAATGTGAAACCTTCATGAGTTTGTCAACAAGAACCCAAACTACATCATTCCATCAAGGTGAACTTGGTAAACCCATCATAAAATCCATTGCGACATCATTACACCTCCACTCAAGAATGGGTAACATCTGTAATAGCCATGCTGGTGGATGATGCTCTGCCTTCACCAACTTATAGGTGGAACATCTCATAACAAACCCACCAACATCCCTATTCATGTTGAGCCACTAATACTGATGGTGTAGATTTTGATACATCTTGGTGAAACCAGGATGAACTACCCATACTGAGGGATGAAAATCTCACATAAAAACCTCACGTATGTCTGCTAACACCTATACACACCACTGAAAATTCAAGAACACATCATAACATACATTCCACCTAGGAGTAGGGTCCAAACCTAACACACTCTCATATAAGACTAGGCCTTCAGAATCTGATAGCTTCCTCATTTGCTCTCGATCCAGTAGAGTAGTGGTAACAGCTATAGAATAAAGAAACATTTTTCCTAGTCTGTTGTGAAATAACAAATGAATATCAGAGAACAGATCCATGAGATTCCACTCACTTCTGGCCTCATGAACTACCTATATCAGAGTCCTCCTTCTCAATGCATTATCCACTGTGTTACATTTCCCCGGTGTGTAGGCAAGATCAAAGTAAAAAAGACTAAAGGTAATCAACCCACCCTCACTATCTCAAATTCAGATCATGCTGAGTAAAGATATACTTGAGACTTTTGTAGTCAGTGAATACCCCAAAATGCCCTCATAAAACATAATGTCTCCAATAGCGTAAATCATGCACAACTGAATCCAAATTGAGATCATGCATTGGTTAATTCTTGTAATGTGGCCTAAAATTTAGAGACTTGTATGCAACCACTCTTTCCCCTTGCATAAGCACTTCTCACAGCCCGATACCTGATGCATCGCAGTAAATTGAGTAACTCTTTCCCTACTATGGTAAAATTTGTATCGGTGATTAATTTGATCTCCCTTTTAGCTCCTTAATGTTTGGATCCTAAGAATCCATCCACAAGTATATTTCACCCTTCTTAGTCAGGTCCGTCAGTGGAACTAATAAGCATGAAAAGTCTGGTATAAATCACATGTAGTAACTAGAAATCCCTTGAAAACTATGTACCTCAAAGATTATCTTTGGTTTCTCCCAGGAAACTATTTCTCTCACTTTATTTGAGCCCATTGATACTCCTATATCTGAGATAACATGACCCAAGAAGTGAATATAATCCATCCAAAAGTGGCATTTTGAGAGCGTAGCATTTAACTGATGCTCTCTCAGTGTACTAAAAATGATCATAAGATGGATGGCATGGTCGTGTCTATTCTAAGAGTAGACCAAGATATAATCCACAAATACTACCACAAAATAATCCAAGGATGGAACGCTTGGTTCATCAGTGCCATGAAAACTATTGGCTTGTTTGTGAGACCGAACGGCATAACCAAATACTCATATAGACCATACCTACTCTGAAAGGATACAAGAGGTATATCTAATATCCTATCTATAAACTGGTGATAATTGGATCTCAAGTCATTCTTTGATAACACTCTGGCTCCTCGAAGATGATCAAAGAGATCATCAATCCTCGTCAAGGGATATCAGTTCTTGACTGTCATCTGGTTTATCTTTTGATAATATACACAAAGTTTGAGGGTACCATCCTCCTTCTTTTCAAAAAGGATAGAAGAACTCCAAGGATATGTACTGGTTCGGATGACACCATTTTCCTGTAACTTCTCTATATACGTAGCGATCTTCTTTAGCTCTAGTGTAGCCATTTATAAGGAGGAATGGACACCAGTGTCGCTCCATACACATGATCAATGAATAAATATACCTATCACTCAAGAGGTAAACCTAAAAATTCATCTATAAAGACATCTATAAAACGATCCACCACTAGATGAAAGTCTATCTGTGAAGTACCCTAGATGTACAGATATAAACTAGCAATATGTGTTGTAATTCCTCGCAACCCATTACGATCAGGTCCCGCTCTGCTCACCTGGACTTCCCATTTTTTTCTTGTGTATAAAAGACCCTCCCTCCGGTGATGTGAAACTCACCCTGCGGATATAGCATTAAAAAAAGGTCGGGAAAAATACCAACCAATCCATTCCTAGAATGACATAAAATCATGTCATCTCTAAGACATAGAGGTCCTATAAGAAGTTACACCCACCAAACTCAACAGGGAAATCCTTGCACTGATGTACACTAGTCATCCTAATTCCCAACAGAGTGTCTAGAAACATAACATCATCAAAAGTAAGGATACAAATCCCAAGTATCTGCACAATGTAAAAAGATATGAAACTATTGGAAGACCCTATATCAAAAAGAGAATAAGATAAAACTAAGTCTACTAGAATCATACCTCTAACTTTAAAGGGTCGGGGATCCTACACCTGCTGGGTCTACTCCACTGCAAACGTATAACCTATACGGCAGTGTTGTAACCCTACCTGACTACCCTGAGTAGGTCCACCCTGATGTCGCTGAAAACCTACAGCCTGACTACCACATCCATAACCACCTCCCCAGACTAAACAACATGAATAATTCCAGTTCCGTGATTGAGGAGAAACTAATGGTCCTGTTCCTGAACTTATATTCATAAATGATCCCCTTTCACTAGCTGCTGGTGAACAAAACTAGAAAAACACTGAAGATGACCCATATTTATGCAATATCAACACTCAATTGGGTCTCTCGGGCACTGAGGTATCATGTTCCCACTCTTTCCGGTCTGGTAGTACCTCACCTAGCTACCTTTTGGTACATCCCTACTACTGGGGTTACCACACAAAAGTTACTTACGATGATTATTGTTATCAGTCAATGGAGTACTAGCCCTAGATGTTGAACCGCACTGGCTCGCATCTCCCAACTCCCTTATATTACAGTTGGTAATCAACGCCTAGTTTACTATAGCTATCACTAAAGTAAGCCTGAAAAAATTCACCTGCAATCAGATGTCATACCTGAAACCATCCTCAAATCACCTAGACAAAGATAACTTGTCACCTCTAAGAACAACTGTGAAGCACTGAATCTCTAAAAAATTAGAACAGTACTCCATCACTGAAATAGCGCCCTAATTCAAGTGAACGAACTCTCGTGATCGATCAGCCCTCAACATCTCGAGGTAGAAGTAGTCATAGAAGGTCCTCTGAAAATCTCCCCCAACCATATCTCAATGAAGTCCTACCTGTAAGACAACATCCCACCATATCTTGTGGAATCACATAGAATGAATTTTGTAAGATTCACCCTCCTCTCTAGAGCCATCTCTAGATGATCAAAGATAGAAAAAATGGACTCCAACCATGACTCTATAGTCTCTGGTCCTCCATCCCCTAAAAAAGTGGGAGGATGTTTCTACTGGAACACTCGAATAAACTCTTCCATAGTCAGGGAAGTATGTACTGATCTCTATAAATTCTGCGTCATCCTCATAAATCCTTCACAGAATTGTGCATTGGCACCTACATTCGGTATAATAGCTAGTGCAAAAATGGACATGATAGGAGGATCTTATGGTAGTCCTTGATCTACTATTTCTAGTGTCTGATCATTTCCTTGTATATGGCGTACAGCCGGAGGATTTCTTGGTTGCATAACTTTTCAAGGTCAAGTGCACAGATCAGTTTAATATTATCAAAGACTGTAACATAAAAGTGAAAAAATTTAACAAGGGAAGGAAATAATTCATGTTTTTCAAAATATGGTTACACGATGTGTACAAACTCAACACGGTGTGTTCCCTTAAGCTTTTAACATGGTGTGTTCCTCTACCAATACTAGTCAGGTAACACCCCTTACACTCAACATGTTCCTCCTAAGACACAACATGTACTTGAATCTTCCCTCCTGTTCAAGTACTTTTACTCGGGTATAACTACACAGTTTTTTATCGGGTAATACTAAATGATGTGTTCACCCATAACACAGTTTTTACCACTTATGTCATATCCACCCATGCCATTGGTCACACGGCTGGATACAATATTGATAACTAAACAAATTTTACATGATATACACGGTGTGTTCAACCTAATTTTCAACCACCTATGTCGTTAGTTAGATGTCAAGACACACATTTTATAACACAACGTGTACAAGCTTGACACAGCGTGTTCTACCAAAAGTTTCCCAACCACATGTCTCTTCTCACAAACTCAGTCACACAGTCAATAACTACACCACATGTACATACTGTAAACATATTGTACTTAATAAAATTAAGTTCTTCTGAAATAAATAACACATGGTGTGTGTTCATAACACCACATTCTGTGTGGTCTGGGTTTTTGAACCGTAAGCCTCTGAAACATCTTTGAAAACCTTAAAACATTAAAATTTTGTCCAAGAAATGACAATTTATGACCCGTAAAACCCCATACTCCCATGAATAATAGTTTGGACTCCTTATTCATATAATAACTTGACAAAATTTAATTAACGTGAAAACATGATCTACCAAATTCTGATCCAAGAGGGCCCATAACACCTTAGGGACCAAAGTTTGGAATCCATCCAAATGAAACTTTACATATTCCAATACTCTATAAAAATATCATATATTCTATCAGGGAATCTATCACAATAGTTTTCATATCTAGAAAAATATCCATCATAATTGAATGTAATTAGTAATCTAAACTAAATGGCATGACTAGAATGCATGGCATGTGATCTCTATCAAGTGCCTATATGATGAATTTGATGGAATTTCCTCCTCTCATTAGGTTGAAATAGAAATAGAACCTCAATAATATCAATAATAACAGCACAATACATGTGTATCACCCAACGGTGAAATCAAATCAACTGTAAAAATTGAAAAATCAAAAAAATTGGAATACTCGAGATAAATTGGATTTTCCATGTACACAGGGTAGCTACTCCCAGACACGAATTTTTACCAACTACCCATTCCTTAGTATTTATGTTTATAGGCTTTAAATAGCAATAAAATGTAAAAACGAACCTCCTTTGATACAAATTTTTAGCATCCTGATTCTGGGTTCCACTCAAGGTTGCCCCATACCCAGTTGGCCACATGACATTGTGTGCATTTCCCCAAATGCCAGAGGCTTCCGACTAGCAGTGAGAGCCAAGGTCTGATAATTGAGAAACTATGCCTCCATTTCAGAGTATACACAGTGGAATAACAAATAGGAAACAGTTGCGGAAGTAGTAATACCATAAAACAGAAGTAAAAAGAAGAAGACAGATAGAAAATAAGCAACTGAAGCATATATATATATATATGATGCATGACACATGTGTCTATGAAAATATCCAAACAATTCACAATGTGTGAAATACAATACTAAAACCAAATTCAAGAAAATCAATTAAAATCCAGCAGCATCGCAATCATTAGCTTGGTCCCATGCTCTCAAACTCTAACAGAAATCAAGTACTTGATGAATAAGTGTGCTTTACCTTATCTATACCTAAAACCAAATAATCTGTTTGGGTCCATAAGAATGACCCAAATAGGGTGTGAGATGAATCCCAGTAGCAAACCACCAGAATATATGTGCTTAACTCTCAGTGAATATATATAGCAGGAAATATGCAGAAATGAAGTAATAAACAACGAAGTAATCAAATTAAAAAAAACATACAATTTTCAATTACATTAATTTTCATTTATTAAATATTAAAACTAATGAATAATTATTCTCGGGATCTATTCAAATCACTATATCCCTATGGGTAACAATAACAACATTTGTCTCAAAAGACCATCTAAACAACCAAGTAAGACCAAGTCCAAGCTTTTACTTTTCCTTGCCAGACTCGTCACAGTCATTCAATCATCCACAAATGACCCTCTAGGAAATATATCATGGTCAAACCCTTATAATCAATCATAGAATAGAGTAATGATAATTAACTCTTGAGAAGCTATCATGGTCAATGCCCCTGGTCTATATAGAATCAATAATTTATACAAGACCTTTGGGTAGCTGTCACAGTCAATACCCATGGGTGAACATAGTATAAATAAATCATAAATGACCTCCTGGATAGATCTCACAGTCAATACTCCTGGGTAAAATATAAACCAATTCTCTCATGGTCCTATGTAAATAAACATTTAAACCCACACATTTTTCCTAGTCCAAGGATTTCACGGTCCATTAGATGAACAGGGTGCATATCATATCATAGAAAAAATGTAATCTATAACTACTACAAAGATAATATTCACAAGCATAACACATAAAATTCATATAATCAATCAAATACATCCTAAAAAATTCAAGGCATGGAAACAAGTTATGCCTCATAGGTAACCTATGCTAAATGACCATAAACAGTAAAACTAAGGAAATGCACCCATGGGGTGTCCTATAAAAAGGGTCTCTAATCTTATACATATGCAGCATCGCCTTTCAATCAATTAACCCATAGAAGGTAAATAATAGGGTTAAATTTCGAAACACGCAATACCCAAAACATGGGTATTCATAACTTTAAGCATATACAATCCAACTACAATCAATGAAAGGCACAAACCACAATCCTTGATGTTGTATGATGAACACTCTTGAATGTCAGCCCTTCTATCGGCCTAGAACGACATAGATCTACAAAAAGGTTAAAAAACATCCATGAATAACTCACAATAGAATAGTAATAAAAAGAGAGAGGATCTAGTGAAACTAAGAACTCACTAGTGGGAATCCAAGGCACCTAACGATGTCTCAAACATTGGTTAGACAAAGAACCAGGAGGAGCTCAAAGTTCTTCGGCATTCTGTTTCTCTCATGTTTGAACTGAGGGGAGAAGAGGGTATTTATAGAGATAATCCATAACCCTGAACCAATTTACCAACTAAAGAGAAACATACACACCGTGTTCACTTAATGTACATGTCATTGTTTCCTATTGAATTGGGGATGACCTCATTGATTGAAGGTTCAAACATTCCAATCAATTTCTAACGGGTTTTCTCGTAGAACTGGAAACATCAAATGATTCCATATACATTTGGACCTACTTTCCAAAGGTAGGTGCTCATTAGTTGTGGACTGATGAGGCTTAGGAATTTTCATTGGTTGAGAGGATGAAAGGTTGGACTCATCACACCTTTTTGAGGGGAATTATTGTCTACTCTGGGACTCTCTTTATAGATTTAAGTTATGTTAGTGAATCCTTATTACATTACCAGGTATAGAATGTGATTTCATTTAAATCTGAAAATCAATGATTGATATGAAGAAAATTTAGAGAATATTTTATATGTATTCGAGTTTCTTCATCGATAGAGAATCATATATATTTGTTAGAGATTCTCAGTTGATAGTATCCTTAAATACATAAAAGTCTCTTGGTCATTTTGATGACCATACTGGTTTTAAAGCCACTCAGTGGGGCACTTGATGTTTATTTTCATTCAGGAGGACATCGATTATTTCAGATTTGGGATCATACTCGCTGATGGGCTACCTACGTATCCTTTGTTTTGGAAAAGGAATCAGAACCCACGTAGTTCGAGTAAGGGAGTATGATGTTTCTGCATGATTGATGGCTCAAAGAAAGATGTCATGATTACTTTTACACTCTAAGCTCACGTGAGTCATGATCGCTGTGAAAAAAAGAGGTATTGGTGAAACCAGACAATTGTGTCATGCAATGATGTATGGCTTATGTATGTATAACTGCCCAAATAGATGAGGATTAAGATTTAGTTTAGGGAAGAAATCCATGAATAGGGTCCATAAAGGTATATGTGCTTCATGGAGATTTGGATACTATAATATTGGGGCTTACTCTTAATAAATATTCCCAAGTTAGTAGGGGACTTATGATTGGGTTTTACTCTTGAGAAGGAATCCCAGATCAAAAGGAATTTATGGCTGGTTATGAGAAATTAAGATTAGGGCTTATTCCTAAAGAGGAGGCCTAGGTTAATGGGATTTGAACATTAAGGGACTTGGGGCTTACTCCTAAAGAGGATTCCCATATTTGACACTGGGGCTTATTCCTGAAAAGGAGTACCAAGTTAGGGTACTTGGGTTTTACTCCTAAAAAGGAGGCCCAAATTAAAGAGGACTTGGGGCTTACTCCTAAGGGGGATGCCCATATTTGTGACTGGGGCTTATTCTTGAAAAGGAGTCCCAAATTAAAGAGGACTTGGGGCATACACTTGAAAAAGATGCCCAAATTAATGAGTATTTGGACTAGGGTTTACTCTTGAAAAGGAGGCCCAGGTTAAGGATTCTCTCATCTTAAAGGATGAGGTTGAATTAATGAACTCTATAACTTTAGTGACATAAAGATGTGAAAATCACTATGTTTTTAGAGATGTTCCATGGATCTCCTTTCAGATAAAAAATTAAATCAAGAAAACATGTCATAAATGACTTTGAAGAGTGTCTTGAAGACTGAATCTTGAATAGGAGAGGTGGAATGACATAAGAGGGGTTAAATTGGTAGGAAGGGCACCCAAAAAATATAAGGGTGTGCAAGTCCTGGCAGCCACACAGGTACTGTGTTGGCGCGCAAGTATTGGTCGTGCAGGTATACCTGTGCGGCACATGTGTACTTGCGCGATCCTTGACCTATAGAGTAATACATGGGCAATTCTTTACCAAAGACTTTAGAATCATCCTGAGGTAATTCCAGAAGAATGGCGCGCAAGTTTTAATGAATAGGTAAGGAGGCGCGCAAGTGTGTCCATTTCCCTTTAAGGTTAAAAACACTTAAGCGCGCAAGTGTTAGTGAATTTTAACACTTAGACCTTATTCCTCTTGTTTATACCTTCCATTCTAGGTAAATAATTACCTTATAAGTGTTTGGAAGACTTGAAGAAGAGACTTGGGCATTCAGATCTCTATATCTGAATTCTGGAAAAATTCCATCTGAAATGGGGGTCCCACTAGGGGTATTTGTAGGCTTCTGAAGACCCTATGCGGTTTTCAAAAAGGGAGTGCAAGTCACCTACGCGACCATTTGGGCGGCGCGCAAGTATACTTGCGCGACCATGAGGGAACTTGCGCGACCTATGGGAAATGTTCTCCTTGTGCATCCCTTTCTCTTTTTTTGATGCTTCTTCAAAGGATGAATCACATTGAGTTTGGGGTATTTCCCTTTTCATTATTTTAGGCTCTGTGACAGAAAGGAGCGTCAACAAAAGTCCGCCCTCAGAGTTGGATCTAGAGAGAAAAGAGGATTTGACTCTGAGGAAAAAGGAGAAACCATGGGTCTTTGTGGTTATTGGCAGTTTAAAGTCATGCACGTCAGACATAAAAAGGCTAATGTTTAAGGTCAAAAATATATTTGACCGAATGGGTTAAAATTGACTCAATTCCTTGACAAATTATCTAAAAACATATTACCACACTCAACTATGAGGGAAAATCTGTAAACTAAGACTTAAGAAAATTTGAATCTGAGGAATGATATGAAAAAGAGCTAAAATGCATTAGAAGAAGTAGTTTCCAAGAATGAAGTTATCGTTATTTAACAAACCCGTTAGGGGTTGAATTATGCAGGGCCACCTAAGGGCATTGGCTGTATAGTCAAATAAATAGAATCTTTTGGCTTACAGGTCCGTTATGTAGACTATTTATGCAAGGCCGCCTAATGGAACGTACTGCATAGTCAGGAAAAAGAACTCTCATAAATTTACTTTTCTACTACTAAGAAGCCAGTGAAAGTTTATGGGGATTCAACTTTTCAAAAGTATAGAGTTTGCTGTATGGAGATAGGTACTTGAATATGGAGAATATATTTCCAAATATGTTTGTCTAAGAATTGGATACATGTTACTCCTACAAAGGTCTGACCCAAATGTAGGGAAGGAAAATATAAACCATAGGATTGAATACTTTCAGATCATGAAAAAGAGTATGGGACATATATGTTAAGGATATCCCTTTTTTCGGATCCCTACATATTATCATTAAGAAAACCAAAGAAAAAAGAGATTTTCCTCCCATGAATGAAGTTACCACTATTTGACAAACCCATTAGGGGGTTGAATTATGTAGGGCCACCTAAGGGCATTGGCTGCATAGTAAAATAATAGCATATTTTGGCTGACACGTCTATTATGTAGACTGTTTATGCAAGGCCACCTAAGGGAACGTGCTGCATGGTTAGGCAAAAGAACTCTCAGAAATTGGACATTTTGTGACCAGAAGTTAAGAAATGGGTTATGAAGATCTGGAAGTATTCAAGATTAGGATTATGACACATAAATATGGGTATTGTCCAATGTATGTAGAGATACACGGATCAATGATAACCATAATCATGTTGTGGCTGGATCCTGAATTGAAATGTGGGACTTCACTACGTATCCCATAAGGATGGTAATCAAGCCATATGTAGTTCTCAAACTACAGTTTAACGTCATGTGGGATGAAAATATAGGAGATCTTAGTTTAGGGTCATAGAGCTTGGTCCATTTTTAAGAAATACACAGTGTGTTTTGTCATGGGGACTTTTCAGCCAAGGGACTGAAAGTGGAATTTGGGGTTAGGCCCAAAAGACTTGGGGCTGGATTCGAGGGACACTCGAATGTTCCTACATATCCAATAAGGATGGGAATCAAGCCCACGTAGTTCTAGAAATACCCTCTGTAAAATTTGGTTCGTACATGTGAAGGGTGAAAGGGGACTTTAGTGCAATGATGGCTTAACCCAAGATAAAAGGTTCGGTCATTTCCATGTATTCACGTAGTTTTTGGAATGAAACATGATTGAAAAATCAATGTAAAAAATGATTCCATCTCAGGTGAGGGTATCAAATAATATTATAGTTTATTGTCATACAGGACAAAAAATGTTTTACAGTTTAACGTCATATAGCAAGGACGAAAGTGAACCCATGTAAAGATATTGATTCTGGGGATGGTTTCACGAATAAACATCATATGAGATGGAGGTGAACTGATGTGAATAGATTGGTTTTGGTCTTAAACCTTGGGAGGTTGCCTACGTACCCATCCTGGAAGGAAAGGATAAAACTCTGCATAGTTCAATTAAATAATGAATTAATGATCAAGTTATTCTTGGGGACAACGACCTAAAAATGATGTTGGGACTTATGCGTGGTTAGCAACCCAGAGAGGGTGTTATGGTTGAAATTTGATCTAAGATCATGTGAGTCATACTCTGTGTGAGAAACAAGAGGTAACAACAACCTTAACGATGCACAGTTTAATGTCATGTAGGACATATAAAGGGACTATGCAGTTTAAAGTCTTGCAGTTAAGACCATTGGCACTGCATAGTTTAGTGTCATGTAGCAGGGACAAAGTACAATTTAATGTCATGTAGGACATATAAAGGACTTTTTGTACAGTTTAGCGTCATGTAGTTAAGATGATGGGGACAACACAGTTTAATGTCATGTTGGAAAAAAGAGGATTGTGCAGTTTAATGTCATGCAGTAAGGACAAAAGAGAACACATTTTAACGTCATGTTGGACAAATTAAGGACTTTTTCATAGTTTAATGTCATGTTGGACAAAAGTGTAAATAGATTTAGGTCATATCTATGGAACATTGCTGTATAGTTTAACGTCATATAGCAAAGACGATGAAGGGGACACAGTTTAACGTCATGTTGGACGAATTAGGGAACTTTTTCATAGTTTAACGTCATGTGGGACTAAAGAAATGCAAGTAGTTTATAGTAATATGCATGGAATGTGGATGATGTAGTTTAACATCTTGCTAAACGTAATGGACTTTTAGACAGTTTAGTATCATGTAGTTAGGACGTCACTGTTTAACATCGTATGGGACGAAATTAATACAAATTGTTTATGGTCATATGTGTGGACCGTAAAAATGTATTTTTTGTTTATACAAAATACTTTTTCAGAAATCTGGAATTGGTTGGAGTAGTGATGAGTTATCCATCCATTGAGATTAATGAATATGCTCCATTGGAATAGACCTTATATATTGAATAATGTCCTTCCCATTTTGGCCCAAGCTTGGGAGTTTTTTTTCCTGGTATCATTGGAGTTCTGAGAACTAATACCAATTCTCCTTAAACAAATGAACGAAGACGGACATTTTTGTTGAAATCTTGTGCTATTTTATTCTGATAGAGTTCCAAGTGGTGCAGAGTGCACAATCTTTTCTCATCTAACGATTCCAATTCATCCAATCACTTTTGAGATTGTTCATATTTGGATGACTGATCAAAAATGGCTACCCTAAGTGAGGGTAGTTGAATCTCAATTGGAAATACTGCTTCTATTCCATATACCAATGAATATGGAGTTGACCGTGTTCCAGTGCGGGTGGTGGTCCGATAATCCCATAAAGCATGAAAGAGTTTATCAGGCCATGACTTCTTATCTTTATCCACCATCTTTTGCTGTATATTTGATAGAGTCTTGTTGGAAGCTTCTATCTGGCCATTGGTCGCTGCATGATACTGAGATAAACGATTCAATTTGATGTTGTATTCTTGATACAACTTCTTCACCTTGGATGAACAGAAGTTGGTGCCATTGTCCGTCAGTATGGTATGAGGGACGCCAAATCTGGTAATGATGTTAGACTTGATGAAGCTAACAATGCATTTAGAACTGACTTCCTTGATAGGTATTTCCTTATTCCATTTGGAAAAGAAATCAGTAGCAGTAAGAATATACTTAAGTTTCTTGGTCGTAGCTAAAGGGTAAGGGCCCACCACATCCATTCCCCATGTGGAAAATGGCCACGAGTATTTAGCTGTATAAAGAAACTCTGGAGGTTTATGAATGAAGTTTACTTGTACTAGGCATGAATTACACTTCTTTGTGAAATCAACAAAATCTTGTAACATTGAAGGCCAAGAGTATCCAAGCCTACGAATCTGATCAGACAGTCTATGTCCAGACTGGTGGGCACCACAGACTCCTGCATACACTTCTTTCATGACATCCATTGTCTCTTAACCATCAATGCATCTGAAGAGAACTCCATCAAAACCATGCTTGTAGAGAATTTTCTCTAGGTGATCTGGATCATCATAAAGAGTAAAGTTGACCACACATCGCCAGATTTTTTCTTTCCCAACTCTATCAAGTGTAAGTGTTCGATTTTGAAGGTATTCCCTGATAGGGGCCATCCATCCTGTAGTGTGACCGTATGGTTCAGAGATGGGAATAATTTCATTAATTTCCTCTATTATAATTCGAACATAAGGTGAAATTGTACGACGGTGGGCAATAGTGATGGTTGTCTTGTCCTGATTTGGATATTCCTGAGGTATGGATATATTAGCCAGTGCATCATATTGGGAATTTTGTGATTTTGGGACATAAGAAAATGTTAGTTCCGAAGGAAACTCCACCATTAACTCTATGATGTAATAATACAAAGGGATTAATTCTTCTTTTCTGATGGCATAATCCCCATTGACTTGTTTGATTACCAGTTCCGAATCACCTTTCACCTTTAAGTGATTCATTTGTGCTTGAAGCACCAACTCCAATCCTGCAATGAGAGCTTGTTATTCCGCTTCATTATTGGTTCCACCTACCCACAATAAGAACAAATAAGGTAAAACTTCCTTTTCTAGAGAAATGAGTACAATCCCTAATCAAACTTTGTTGAATTTAGGATTTTCTATTTTCCTCCCAGTTGGACTTCTAGAAGCACCATCAAAGTACATTTCCCATGTTTGAAGGATTTCTTGAATAGAGAAGACTTATTCATTAGGGAGTTCAATATCTGAAGATGTATCTTCCACTGAAGGGTGTTCAGCAAGGAAATCAGCCAGAGATTGGCCCTTCATTGCCTTTTGAGACACATACTGAATGTCGAACTACTACAAGATAACTGCCCACCTTTCCAGACGTCCTGTAAGCATTGGATGACTAAGGATGAATTTGAGCGTGTTATTTCGAGATACCAATTGGACCTCGTGATGTTGAAGGTATTGTCTAAACTTTTTAACTACATAGATTATTGCTAGGAATCACTTCTCAATATTTGAGTATCGGGTTTCTACTTCAAGCATAGTCCGACAGAGATAGTATAGGCTATTTTCATTTCCAGCATCATTCTTCTTGAGCAAGAAAGGCACGCAATGATCGCTCTAGAGATGTCACATAGAGGATAAGTGGTCTTCCTTCAACAGGTGGCATAAGTACCGTTGGACTCAAGAGATATTTCCTGAGAATATCAAATGATACTTGACATTCTTCAGTCCACTGGTAAGTGACTCCCTTCTTCATCAATTTGGTGAAGGGTAAGCTTTTGCCTGCCAAATTTGTGATGAAACGCCAAATATAGGATAAGTGTCCTTGAAGTCTTCTCAATTCTCTTAAATTTCAATGAGGTGACATGCCAAGGATTGACTTTTCCTTCTCAGGATCGACCTCGATACCACGATGGTGTACGACGAAGCCAAGAAATTTTCCTGAGGTTACCCCAAAAGCACATTTTAAGGGGTTCATCTTCAAATTATGTTGTCGAAGCTTGCGGAATATGACTTCCAAATCAAACAAGTGATTAGAAAATTGTTTGTATTTGACCACTAAATTGTCCACATAACATTCAACAAACTTTCCCAAAAAAGGTTTGAAGATACGATGCATGGCACGCTGATATGTTGCGCCTACATTCTTTAGGACGAAGGGCATTACACGATAGAAAAACAAACCCTGAGGGGCTCTGAAGGCTGTATATTCCTCATCTTCTGGAGCCATTCGGATTTGATTATATCCAGAATATCCATCCATGAAGGAAAGTGCTTCATAGCCAGCTGTCATATCAATCAAGAGTTCTGTAATCGGAACTGGAAAATCATCCTTAGGACAATGCCGATTAAGATCTCTAAAATCAATGAAAACTCTAATTTTCCCATTCTTCTTTTTCACTGGGACAATATTAGCCAACCACTTGGGATATTGAACTTCTCTGATGAAGTTATCTTTGATGATCTTATCCACTTCAGCCTCAATTTTGGAAGCATAGGTTGGGTGTGTTCTTCTAGCAGCTTGTTTGAATCCTTGATGTTCTTCTGGAAAACCCAAATGATGAGTGGAAACATCAGGATCAAGACCTGGAATCTTTTTATAGTTATAATAAAATATATCTCAATTTTGCTTTAAAAAATAAATATACATCTCTTTTTCTTCAAGAGTCATGGCCGCACTGATTAAAGTGGGGTGTGGATCTTCTTTTCTACCCAGATTGATTTCTCTAAGTTCATCTATAGTAGTAGAGATACCCTCTTCAAATGATGGAGGAGCATCTCTGAGATCTTCATATTCTTCTTTAACATATTTTATTTCCTCTATTTCCACTTGCATATTAGATGATGAAGAAAAATTTTCATGATCAGAAGAGATGTCAAAATTTGCACATCTTGAAGAAGAAGCTTCCATTTCCAACCCGATTGATGATGAAGGGCCTTCTTTGGGTAATACAGAGGAGATGATGGGTGGAGAATCGACATAATCATTTACCTCTAACATTTCTATAACTTTCCTTGGCCTAATTGGAAAAGTATAGAATTGCTGGATTTCAGCAGATGAAATGAAGACATCTCCATTTGACCTTTCATCATTACTTGGTGGATCACCAATTTTTCCCATGTTGTCTGGCTCGATTTCCATAATTGACATTATGGATCTTTCCATAAGAGTATTTTTATTTGGGTCTATCCTGTCAATTTTGCTGATAGGAAACACATAATATGTACTCACATGTGCTAATGGGTTTACTGGAATCTTTCCAAAACCATACGGAGCATTAACTTTAGTAATCTTCTTTGTTCTGGATTCCTCCATTCCCTTCATGTGGTAGAATTCCGCCTCAATGTATTGAGATTCACATTTCTTGAACGGGAAATTATCACCATATAATTTTCCAACTTGACCATCAAAACAAAACTTGAGACATTGATAGTATGACGAAGGGATAGCCACATGCCGATGTAGCCAGGGTCTTCCAAGAAAGATGTTGAAGGTTGAGTCTTGATCAACAACCATGAAATCTGAATTGGAAACAAGATCTCCAAACTAAGTTTTGAGTGTAATCTCACCCAGTAGTTCTTGTTCATTTTTATCATATCCTTGTAACATCATAGTTGAAGGAGATAAATCAGATTCCATGAGGCCCAATCGACAAAGTGTATGAATGAGCATGAGGTTGACTCCTAAACCATTGTCAATGAAAGATATTCGGATGTCTACACCATTGACCTTGCTAGATAAGTACAAAGGTATAATATTTCCATGCACAACATCATCTTCAACTTCATCAGAAAAATATATTACTGCATGGCATTCTGCATGATTATTCTCTACATGGTAGACTTCAACTGCAGCAATTCAGTCTCAAACTCCTAAGGACTTGACAAAGACTCAATGATTGCCTCCTGAAGATCCTTTGATAAATTCAAGGCATCCAGAATTGATAACTTGGCCAGAACTTGGGATAGGTGTTTCAATATATCATACTTTTGATCCAAAGGTCTGCGTTTCCCAATAGAAACATGTGGTTTAGCAGGTGGCTTGGAAGTTGATGCTTTGGATTTTGATGCATCTTGTAGTGGGATAGGAGTTGGTAATACTCCAGGATTTTGAATGTTAAACCGATTAGGTCTATTTACTTACTGAGAGGAAGAAGATGGAACCTTCAACCAATATTCTAGAATAATTGTGCTAGGGTTGAGTCAGCCTTGGGTGGAATAACTTTTTGTTCTTGTTGAGCTCGTTGAAGGGCTCTAACACGAGTTTCTACTGCATACACAGTTCTAGTAAGGGTAGAATTGGAATAGTGGCCTCTAAAAGATCCACGTACTCCCCTGTATCCCAAGCCTCTAAAACTTCCTTTGATCCCTCTATTTGATATATGGAATTCAAGCTCATCAAAATTGAAACTGCAACTGGAATATGGATCTGTTAATTGAATCATATTAACAGAACTGAAAATCAACTCTTCATCCGATTAAGACTCTGCCTGATTAGCCTATTTAAGTTGTTTCGTTTGGTGGGGTGGTGCCCGTGAATTTGTATTAGATGGCATGAATTATTCCAGAGTCAAAGACAACTTAGGCTTTGACACATACTCATCTTCTTCTGATTCTTTTTCTTTCTTTGAATCATGTCGTTTCTTTGAGTAATTTCCCTCTAATGAAGAGGGTTTTGCTGCGGAATTCATGGCAGAAGGCATAATTGGTTTCTTCAATTGTGTTCGTAAAATGGCATGAGTTGAGTTGATCGTTTTTCTGACCATCCAATCATCATATTTTTGCGCATTTTTTATTTTGACTTCTTGCCATTCTCCTTCCTCTTCTGGAACTGTAGTAGTAAAACATGCTACCTGAGCTAAATAACCTTTTAATTTGACTTGTCCTGAGTCGACCACCTTTTTCAAGAGTTATTTGAAGACAAAACACTCCTAGATGGAATGCCCCAACATTTGATGAAAGGGGAAATAGTTCGGTCGGTCTTCATCTCCTTCCTTGTTTGGCCTTTTGGGCCTTGGAAACTAAACCAAATTATTTTCTAGTGCCGAAATGAAGTAACCAGGAACTTGTTCATTTTGGAAAGAGTAAAAATTGTTGTTCAAATCCTCAAATTGTTTCTATCTTTGATATCTTTGATCATATTGATGAAATGGCCTCTGTTGTTGACGCTCAGGAGGTGGAGCCCTTCAAGAAGATGATGGTTTTCAAGTATAAGTAGGTACAGGTGCTTGTTTAAGAATAACTGTCGCAGTCTCTGCTTTACCCATTCTCCTTCCTAGAGTTGATGGAATTACACGAGCTTTATCCTTAGTCTTTATAAGATAATCTTCAATCTGTTGAGCGATTGAAGTATGGTCTCAGAACCCTCCTGTATATTTCATAGGGATCAACAGTGTATGAAACTTATCACATAAATTCACCACATATATTGGCAATAGTTCTTCCTGAGGGAGTGCTAAGCTTGGGTAATATGTTAATCCCTTCCAGCGAGTAATGAAATCTGAGAACCTTTCATTCTCCTTTTGCTTACAATTTGTAAGATCAAAAACTATTGTCTTTGGCAACGTTGAGCTAAACTAAAGAAGTAATTTTTGGCGAAGATCTTCCCACCTGGTAATTGACCTAGATTGCAAGATTGTGTACCAAACAAAATCTGGTCCTTGCAAGGTTCACACGAAGCATCTGAGTTTCACTGCTTCTTGTTGTTCCGTAGTTCCCATCATAGGATCGCAACAAGGCACGTAATGATTCAAATACTGTTTAGGATCACCTGATCCATTGAAAATATGGAATACTGGGTTCCCAAAACTTGATGGGGGGAGTATTGAATCTACCCATTCAGGGTAAGCACTCTTTTATGGTTGAATTTTCACACTCTTCCCTTACATGGTCTCTAACCGAGCTGTTAATGACTAAATGGTAGTTATTAACTTTTGAGAAACATCTAGTTGAACATGGACTTGGGAAAGTGCAATGACTGGAGCTGGTAAAGATGTGGTGGCTGATACTACAGCTGATGGTAGCACCGCTAATTGTTGTTGCACTTGACCTGTAGGATTAGACTTATGAGGGTGTACTGTTAGAGGAGGATATTCTTGATCCATATCAGTAACTACAACAAACTCCCTTGGCTGACTGACTTCAAAACGCTTAGGAGGAAGACTACCTTGAAGTAATTCTGCATTCATCCTCCTCAATTCCTTCATTTCTTCCTCTTTTTGTACAAATCTTTTCTCTAGTGAGAGCGATTGGCCTTCTCTAGAGGAAGGGTATATAACTTGATTCTTTCCTTTCCCCTTTTTATCTCCCTTTCGGAGAGGGGGAAGTGGGTTACTTGAAGGATTACCTATGTTCTGAGTAATCCTTTGATTTTGTGTATGCGCACCTTCTTCATTTGTGTGTTTGCGTACAACTTCTGGAGCAAGAACCTCTTCATCTAAGTCCCCTGAGTAAGCCTCATGTTCTAGAGGATCAGAAACAACGACATTAATGACATTAATTGATGCATAACGCATCATATCCCTTCTATTAGCATTTCTGTGATATTTTCTCCTACCATGTCCCTGATGAGACATTACCTTTTATTGATTCGATCCCTCAAGAACTTCTTAGTGAATCGTAATTTTTGGAGAGAATCTCCTAATAATTTCTCTCTTCGTTCCTCTTGAGTCTTCTTCCCTATTCGATAAAAGATTGAATTTCTCTAAGGGAAGGATTGAGGACTTGAAAACATCCCCAGTTCGGTGGACTGGGGCTGTTCCTGCTGTCTTTTCTCAACTCCTCGAATCCTATTTGTTGATTCTGAGGGTTGGGTTAAAAGAGTCCCTAGTCTAGCAAGCTGGGGTGGCTCTTGACATGCTATGTCTGAGACTTTCTTAAAATCTCTCCTGATCTTGCAGACTATGGTCCAGAAATTAGCTGGATGAATCAATCGATATCCACTTTTATCACCCAGTTCAAAACACTGTTGGATGATTTCTGACACTTCTATCACTTGATGATGTGCTTGCTCCATACGATAGGCATGTTCAATATTCTCATTTTCTTGATACAGGAGTAATTCAACAACTTTTTCTCTGTATTCTTGATTTTGAGAGGAACTAGTTAAATCCTGTTCTTGGGTAAGCTTTTGATTACAAAAAAACCCATTAATTGTGGCCGGCCACAAGCAATAACATTTCATGAGACCATTTTCAGAGGGGTTTGATGACTGGAGAGTACAGTGAAATGTATTTCTCCATGAACACCCCATCCTCTAACATGAATACCAGATAGGGAATTTGAAATTAACTGACGCAATCTTCTTAGTGTGCCAAGGCATGAACGTTGAAGGGATCTCTTCTGCTTTTCATCCTTTGGATATTGAGAGACTGATAGAGATTCCAAATCAATCTGATGTTGTAACCCTTCTATTATCTTAAGATTATTTTCATATTCATCATAAGATAATACTTTCTTTTTCAACTGACAAAGAGTTTTCCATATGTTAAGACGAATATCATGAATTCCATCTTCCTTTAACATCTCGGGAATGTCATACTGAGAGTCATCCATAGGCCAAAACATGACTGGCACTTCACCCTTCGCCAGTTGTTTTATCATGTTCAGTATTTCCTCTTTATCATTCAATGAATTTTATTCTACCTAATTTGACCAGAGTTGGTGTTTCCTTGTTGTTTCATCAGATTCAACAATATTGGTAGAGAAATCACTGATCAAACTAGAATATGCATGACTTAGGTGTGGTTTGGAGAAAGACCTACACCCTGGTCTATCTTCTTATTGAGAAAGTATTTCACCTACTAGAGATGAAGCATCAGACATGACTGGTTTCTCATTTTCAAGTGCCTCAAGAAAAGAGGGCTTTCTCGGCACTACATTGTCCACTAGAGAATTTTACGGGCAACGTGCATCACTAATGTGGAGAGGACTTTCGCAGTGAAATTCATCATCATGGGGAGGACCACCATGGTGGGTTACAACAATAGATGAGATCTCTTGCTCCTTGGTCTTCTGGCCACACAGAGGGTTATTGTAGCTCTCATATGAAGATGAAACTTCAAGAACGACTGAACTGGCATGAAGAAAGCCTTCATGAGGAAGTTTCTATTGAAGACCTTATGAATTAATGTTAACACTATTGGGAAATGAGGGAGTAAAATCATGGATTCCAACAGATAATTGTCTGAGGGATTCAAGAACTCTAGAATCAAGCAAGGCCTTATTACAGATTGCATCTTGAACTCTTGATAGTGCTGGGTAGGTATTCTTTTTAGACGCCTTCTTACTCACCTTGGAAACCACTTGTTGATGAATGTGGATACTCTGAGCAGGAGTATGTTCCTGATCAAGATAGATGGTCAGGTTAGTCTGACGATCTCTACTCAAATTAGGAGTATGTGCCTGACTTGATTGTCTGTATGATATGGGGGAATACACCCCACAACCTTCTTGGACTAAAATAGATGTGTGTGTCTATTTTGGAGTGAAATGTTGATTTGTCACTCCACTGGTAGGGATAGATTTATGTGTCTTTCCCTGAGATGCTGTTGAAGCTGTTATAATATCCTAACAAGCATCCAAAATATGAGCAGGGATTTTCTTCTGCTATTTCACCATTCATAAAATATGCTTGGTGACTTCAGCTGCTGGAACGGGGATATATGTCCATTCCATTATTTGAGTATGTGTGTGTACCTGCTCTTGTCCTCCTTTTCCTGTCAGGGAATCCTGATAGTACTCAAGTGTGGGGGCAAAGAGTTGAGTCTGCCTCCTATTTGTCACTGGAGCTTTCCGATTAACTTCTCTGAGTGCTACCAAGCGATACTGTTGGTAGGCTTGATCAATACTCATAGGTGTATATGCCTGTTGATTGTACATCGCCGAATGTGGTTGATGAGATCCATCATATGTATTCAGACGAGCCTACTGACTAGCTGATGACGTATAAATAGGTGTATGTTACTGCCTATAGTACTCTGCCAGAATTGCCTGGCGGGATTGGCATGATGCTGCCAGACAAGTCTGCTGGATAACAGAATTAAAACGGATGGGTGTACGTGCCTACTCATTGTTTTCCACCAAGTTAGGTTGGTGGAATTATACAGAGATATCAAAGATGAGAACCTGCTCACTGTTGACCGTATTTTGCCTCTGGCGATTTGTCTTGCCTGCTCGGGTTCAAGGAACCTGATCTGAACACCTGGAGTCGATACCATTATCATGTTGAGGGCGCACTACCGCACGATTCTGGTGGTGATTGATGATGGAAGCCCTAAGGGAGGACTCCTGCTTCCTTGAATTAAGTCCCTGAGGGACCTGGTCATTCACCTCCCCAGAATATGGGAGGGAATGGTGATTGCGTTCTGGGGATAATGACCCAAAACAGTTGGAGACGGTATTTAGCACCACCTGCTTCTTTATCACAGGTCGTCGCTGTCCGGATGACCAGGGTGAATTGTTCACTTGGAGGGCTTGTTGAGCAGCCTCCAGAGTTGAAATGGTACCATGTTGAAAGTACTCCTAAACCAGTGCATTTGATACCCAGTGTTGAAGACGCTGAGTAGGTGATGTCATCCTCAGAGCGGACGATGATCCAGTAGGAGTAGCAGAAGTGGAATTTTCAGCAGAAGTTTTCATAGTAGAGGTATTCATAGATGTGAACTTAAGAGAATCCATTCTGGAAATGCAAAAGATATTAGAAAAGAGTGCATGTTTGATATAAAATACATAATCAAGATAAGTCCATCCACTACATCTTTTGGATGAGAAAATATTTCCTTGATTGTTTTGTTGGCCCTCTCATTGAGTTAAAATAGGGGCCTAACAAATAATCAAAGCATCATTTTAACTTTGTTAAGGATTCACGTCGGGTTCACCATTTTTTGTTTCCTCTGGAATTGGGGATGACCTCGTTGATTGAAGGTTCAAACATTCCAATCGGTTTCTAATGGGTTTGTTCGTAGAACCAGAAACATCCAATGATTCCATATACATTTGGACCTACATTCCAAAGGTAGGTGCTCATTAGTTGTGGACTGATGAAGCTTAGGAATTTTCATTAGACGAGAGGATGGGAGGTCAGACTCATCACACCTTTTTGAGGGGAATTATTGTCTACTCCGGGACTCTCTTTATAGATTTAAGTTATTATTGTGAATCCTTATTACATTACCAGGTATAGAATGTTCTTTCCGTTAAATCTAACAATCAATGATTGATATGAAGAAAATTTAGAGAATCTTTTATATGTATTCTAGGTTCTTCATCGATAGAGAATCATTTTTATTTGATAGAGATTCTTAGTTGATTGTATCCTTAAATACATAAAAGTCTCTTGGTCATTATGATGACCATACTAGTTTTAAATCCAATCCGTGGGGCACTTGAAGTTTATTGTCATTCAAGAGGACATGGATTATTTCAGATTTGGGATCATACCTGCTGATGGGATACCTATGTATCCTTTGTTTTGGAAAAGGAATCAGAACCCACGTAGTTCGATTAAGGGAGTATGATGTTTCTGCATGATTTATGGCTCAAATAAAGATTTCATGATTACTTTTACACTCTAAGCTCACGTGAGTCATGCTCAGTGTGAGAAACAAGAGGTATTGGTGAAACCAGCCAATTGTGCCATGAAATGATGTGGGGCTTATGTATGTATAACTACCCAAATAGATGAGGATTAAGATTTACATCAGAGAAGAAATCCATGAACAAGGTCCATAAAGGTATATGTGCTTCATGGAGATTTGGATACTTTAATCTTGGGGCTTACTCCTAATGAAGATGCCCAAGTTAGGAGGGGACTTATGATTGGGTTTTACTCCTGAGAAGGAAGCCCATATCAAAAAGAATTTATGACTGGTTAAGAGAAATTAAGGCTGGGTCTTATTCCTAAGGAGGAGGCCCAGGTTAAAGGGATTTGAAAATTAAGGGACTTGGGGCTTACTCCTAAAGAGGATGCCCATATTTGAGAATGGGGCTTATTCCTAAAAAGGAGGTCCATGTTAGGGGACTTGGGGATTACTCCTAAAAAGGAGGCCCAAATTAAAGAGGACTTGGGGCTTACTTCTAAGGAGGATGCCCATATTTGAGACAGGGGATTAATCCTGAAAAGGAGGCCAAAATTAAAGAGGACAAGGGGGCTCACTCATGAAAAGGATGCCCAAATTAATGAGGATTTGGACTGGTTTTTACTCCTGAAAATGAGGCCCAGGTTAAGGATTCTCTCATCTTAAAGGATGAGGGGTAATGAATGAACTCTCTAACTTTAGTGACATAATGATGTGAAAATCGCTATGTTTTGATAGATTTTACATGGATCTCATTTCAGATAAGGAAGTCAATCAAGAAAACATGCCATAAATGGATTTGAAGAGTTTCTTGAAGACTGAATCTTGAATAGGAGAGGTGGAATGGAATAAGAGGGGTTAAATGGGCAGGAAGGGCATCCAAAAAATATAAGGGCGCGCAAGTCCTGGAAGGCACGCAGGAACTGCGCGGCCACGCAAGTATTAGTCGTGCAGGTATACCTGCGCGACACATGTGTACCTACGCGATCCTTGACCTGTGGAGTAATACATGGGCGATTCCTGACCAAAGCCTTTAGAATCATTCTGAGGTACTTCTAGAAGAGTGGCGCACAAGTTTTAATGAATAGGTAAGGAGGCGCGCAACTGTGTCCATTTTCCTTAAGGGTAAA
This sequence comes from Viscum album, assembly GCA_963277665.1. Taxonomy (NCBI): domain Eukaryota; kingdom Viridiplantae; phylum Streptophyta; class Magnoliopsida; order Santalales; family Viscaceae; genus Viscum; species Viscum album. The sequence continues at coordinate 47,729,622 of OY728156.1, forward strand.
AACACTTAGGTGCGCAGTTGTTAGTGAATTTTAACACTTAGACCTTATTCCTCTTCTTTATACCTTCCATTATAGGTAAAGAATTACCTTATAAGTGTTTGGAAGACTTGAAGAAGAGACTTGGGCATTCAGAGCTCTATATCTGAATTCTAGAAAAATTCCTCCTGAAATGGGGGGCCCACCGGGGGTATTTATAGGCTTTTGAAGACCCTGGTCGGTTTTCAAAAAGGGTGTGCAAGTCACCTATGCGACCATTTGGGCGACGCGCAAGTAAACTTGCGCGACCATAAGGGAACTTGCGTGACCTGTGGGTAATGTTCTCCTTGTGCATCCCTTTCTCTCTTTTTTTTTGCTTCTTCAAAGGATGAATCACTTTGAGTTTGGGGTATTTCCCTTTTCATTCCTTTAGGATCTGTGACAGAAAGGAGCATCAACATTCATGTACTAGCCTCAACCAGCCCCCACTTTATGTGGTCTTCTAGGTCACCTACATGGAAGTGTACTTGGCTGTTACACGGCCAGTACACGGCGTGTACTCAAAAGTACACAGCGTGTACCTAGAAAATTTCTCATTTCATCCTTTTTCTTCAAAAGTAACCCTAAATAAAGATATGAGTTCTTACAACTACATTCCATCATCTAGAAAAAATATCTAAAAATTTACTTACTACTTATCAATTCTTTACATTACTGATATTGTAATTATTATTTCATCCACATAGAAACATATGATGATAAAAATACCATAACCATGCACATTTTAATAATATAAATGATATTCATTCCTATGTAACATCATTTTTTCTAACAAAATTTCAATAAACATCTATTTTCAATACCAAGGTTCCAACTTGAAAAAATAAATACTAATCTTTGGAATTAAAAAATGATCCTGGTAAAATTTTTCCCTGAAACCATTTAGCTTATAAATTTAAATGTATATATATATCCCTAAATAAATTATTTATTTATATTTAAATATAATAAATGAAACATATCCCTAGAAATCATGCTATGTGAATTCTAAATAGTCATATGGTTAACTACCTAAGAAAGGATCACAAAAAATCAACACCATACATTTTACTGAAAACCCTTCACGACAAGCCATTCTGTATATATATTTCTACCATCCACTTCCTTTTTCTACTAATTTCTAAATTATTTTTTATTTAATATCTTCCCATTTCTTCTTCTGTTATCTCTAATATCATGAAAATAAGTATTGAATATAACTCATTCCTTATAACCAACTACCATAGACTCGAGTCTTTCAGATATTCAACCTCTTATATAATTTTATATTCTTAATAATACATTAGAATCAAATTTTGAAAATTGCTTATGTATCATTAAAAATATATTGTATTTCTCAAACACCTCATCAACTGACCTTGATGATCTTCCCATTATAAAACCAGTGAATCTTGAAATTCCCCTTTTGAATATCGTTCTATAAATTTTTTAATATCTAAGTTCTATGGATCATTCAGTTATAAAAACATATAAAAATATGAACTCGATTATAAATTTATTCTAAAAATTCAGGTGCATCTTGAACATAAATACATCTTAAATTTCTCAAAATAACCAAAATACATAGACATCCACTATGTCAAAACATAAATTGTGATGATATTCTGATCTCAACACAAAAAGAAATATTTATCTAATCCTTCCAAAATATATATTAATTTTCGATAATTCTCAATATTCTAAAAACTATCCAAGATTTTTTATCCCAAATAATAATTCCAATGGAATCCATGAAATACCCTACAAAGTAACACACTGGAATCATGTCATCTATCATAACCCATTATTTCTCATCAATTTGGATATGGGTGATTCCAAAAAAATACATTGAGATGATTAATTTCATCCTTTATTCTAGATAAAAATACATAAATATATTTCTTTCCAATAAAAGAAGAGGGATATATTTTCACTAATCAAGTCACACATTTCATGGCCTCTACAAAAATATCCTTGGGAAAACCCATAGGAATTCACAGTATTCCTTATTTTTTCAAAAAAAACTTTATTCAAAATCACTAATATTTATTTATATATAAGATTATATTATATATTCAATAAATATGATATTTATTTCAACCAAAATAACCACTATAAATCTTTTATTCTATTTTCCCCAATGTTGTCCAACCTTAAATATTTTATATTTCATCCAATTTCCATTTTCCTCAGTGGTTCCCCTTTGAATCAAGATTTATAATATATCATAATTTTTCATTATAAAGAACAAAAACATTATTGGGGTCCCATAATTAATTATTTAAGAATATTATTATAAACTGTTTTTAGAAGGAACTATATTTTTTCCCAGTGAATTTTTGGGAACTAAATTTATCTTTTAGTTTATGGGTGTCATATTTTAATTTGGAAGGACAAATTTTTTGTATCCCAAGGATGAATTTTTCAAAATTATCATACTCAATGTTTCAAATCTATATTACTCATATAGTATCTAGGATATTTATCTATTTATCCCAAAAATGATCTAGAATCTCTTGGCATAACATTAATAAAATTATTTCTCCAACATGCATTTAACATTATTCAACTCATTTTTGGAACAATATTTGATTATTGATTCATTTTTCCTCGACTATGGAAATTAGAGTGGATATTAATGATCCATACACAAATAATTTATCTATTCATGTATTTTATAACCTCTATAATAAAATAAGTTTGTTATTTAACACATGAATGTGTCTCACCCCATGAAATTCTAGAACTCTTATCCTATTTCTCAAGATGTAAACATCACACTTTCCCAAAATCTATATAGTTTTATCAACAATAATATGAATAATTAAAATCTACTTGAATGTATAGTTATTCATACTCTATAACTAAAATATATATTGAAAATAATATCAAAATTATATAATCCATGAATAATCTGAATTTTAATTCTTATGTAATAAACCTCTCATATCATTAAAAAATGTATTTTGTATGAACTTTGAGAATAATAACTTCTAGAATTAAATCTTCACTCACTACATTCTCTATTAATGTGAACTTTGTTTCAAAACACTCAACACATGTGAACACCACAAATAGAAAAGCTAATATGGCCCTTTCTTTTTCTTCCATTTCTTTATGGGTGACTCTCTTGGGTTTTGGAATAACCCCTACCTTCTGAAATATAATAATTTAATTATAATTTAATTAATTTAATTTCAGTTAAATTGATCATTAAAAATTATACACTTAATATCTATAAATATCATGTTTATCTTATAGATTTAGTTACACAAAATGACAATCATTTCATTCATAGATTATGAGTTTGTAGAATATAACATCAACACTAAATTCAAGTCCAAAATATTTTCCTTTAGTTTTTAGAAATAAAATCCATATCATTTTTAACCCATATAAATGATAATCCATTGACATTACTTTTTGAATTCTCATAACAAATAGCCTTGAAAATAAGAACACTTTTTTAATTATATTTTTCTTCTCATACATATCATTAACAGAATTTATAAGATCTGAAGATGTTTTCACCTCATGAATAATATAAGTCAGGATTTTGGATAGTGATTCCTATATTATACATAATGGTTCCTTATAAATACATTACAATTTACCTAATTTATCACACTAGAATTAGTACATTTCAATGGAATATTAAGACCCATATATTTTAGGTTATCCTCTAACTATTCCATATAGAATCTGAAATATATCATACTAAACCTCTCCAACAAAACATTACACTTGTTCAATGACATTATACATTAAATATAAGAACTCATACTTAATTTAAAACAAATTAAAATTAATTTGGATGGTTTTATTAAGATTATCTTATAATGAAGAGGGTAGAATGATAATACTAAAGCAATATATGAAACAAATTTTCCAATGTTGAGTCAACCAAAATACGATGACTAAATATATGATATAACATGTTGGTTCGGATGAACCTATGATCGGATGTCAACCACTAAAATATACATTGAATAAATAAAGAACCAAAACCACTAAATTTGAATGAACTCATTAGCATGGGGTACATTAATACAGATTTCCTACAACACCAATTTTATTGAACCATAATGTTTAATAAAAATCAAAAGCTGATATTTCTAAATACATAAATTATGAAAAAAATTCAAAAACTATTATGGTTTATGAGGATTTTACATATTACAAATATAAAGGATGAGAACTATAATAGTTTAATTTAAGAAAATGATTATTATAATAAAATAAATCTCTATTGAAGAAAAAAATAATACATTGTACATACACATTAGGGCCTAACCAATACATCTTGTTCTACTGCCACTCAATATTTATTAATACTATAGCAACATATATTACATCTTTATGTGAATCCCATCACTTAGTGAAATTCGTCCCCTTCATTAGCATCCCCATTATATGAATATTTTGTACTATGAGACAAAATATATGTTTCGTCAGAATAACCCTTACGTATAAATTGGAAAAAAATTAAATATGTCCTTTTCAAATTTTCATTTCCTCTATAAAAAATCATCATGCGAGATTTGAGTTTCATGATTATGAAATCATTCTTATGGTATACATGTAACACCCTGAGTTCTTGGAGACCTTTTTTTTAATTAATTAATTTTCATTAATGTTTTTTAATTCACTAAGTCAAATATTCCTTTCACATGGCACCATTATGGTGTACAATACTAAAACAAATTGACTATTCCCTTTTCATATATTGACCGTATCCTCCGTTATATAAATTTTTTACCATTATTGTATCCACATAAAATAAAAAAATGTGGGTGGTCTTTCCCTTGTCCAAAATATTACAAGAGTGTCACTCCTCCTCCATTATAAAAGGCATCCTATCCTTCAATATCCTCTCACCTATCAAGACAATTATGTTCATCCAAACTCTTTCCAAATATCTTCACAACATCCATCACTTATTCTTGTATTCATCCCTTGGGTATAAATATTTCCAATTAATCCCTTTGGTGCAATGAAAAATGAGTTAACTGATTAAGAGGCAACACCCTCTCTCAAACAACTTTATTTTATTGTCATTATCCACTCCATCAAATATTCTTATTCCATGATTGAATAAAAAAATCAGTATCCTAAATATAATATGATTTTTTTCATTCTAATACTTAAACCTATACATACAGAAACTGCTATCTATTGGGTAACGAATGTATTGTTTATGTGTACGATGAAGTACCACCTCATAAAATGAATATTGTTCAATTTTCCTTCAACACCTATTATAGTGGAAATTATGATGAAAATTCCGTTTATGTGTGTTATATAATTTATTTATTATGTCTTTAAACCAGTATAATTCTTTAACAACACATATATTTTTTACTTTCTATTTCTTGTTAATGCGATTATTTTTTTTGAGGAAATGACGAGAACCGCCCCCTCAAAGTGATGTGATTCATTCATACACTATATGAAATGTATTAAGGATTTTTTTAGTGAATATATATGATATATATGATATAATAAAGATACTATAATGATTATATATATATATATATACATATATGAATGTTAATTTCTTTATTTCAACAAGACAATTAAACAGAAATAGTGTTCATCCGTACGTAAAGCTTGTCGTCTCCATGAACGGTAAATTCTGTTTAATAATTATATAGTATATGGATAGTTATAATACATGTATACTGAATATAAATTGTATTTTGATCATGTTTTACATTATTTAAAAAAAAATATAAGTATAAGGACCAATGATATTACAAATTATGACACATGCGAAGAATGAAGCGAATATTACTCAAAGTGAAACCTTAACATATAATTGTTAACAAGAGGGTACTATAAAGACATTATCAAACAATATATGGTATTATATGAATGAATATGGTTCTTATATATATGTATAATAGATTTATATTTACTATACATGAGGTTTGAATGAGTATTATGAGAGTCAAGACACAAGGTAAGGGAATTTCATCTCACTTCTTATATCTGTGAGATACATTCCATGTTCACCATTCTTTTCTTTTTCATAGTGTATATACTATTCATTAATGTATTATATTGTTTTTTGTAACAAATTATAGGTATTTAAATATTCATTTTATGATTTTTATTTAGTGATGTTTATGTTTCAAAAGGTTTTTATGATTGGAGAGAAAAGGTTTTAAAAATTTTCATAAATCTTACGTTATGTGTTTTCATGTCTATCGATAAATAAAATTGTTTTGAAAAGGTTTTATGTCTTAAAATTAATTTTTTAAATAAAGATGATATTTTCCTCAAGAAATGTTTTTAAAAAATAATTACAAATTATTTCCCATCCAATATAACATTCAATTATATTACTAATGCCTCTCTTGGAAATGATCTAATGTCTCCTTCAAAATATTTCTCTGATTGGTTTATGCATGATGTCATGGTCTTTATGAAAAAAAAATATCTTTAATATGTTATATATTTATGAAATCCATTTTTCTTTCAAGGGTTATGTATTTAATGAAATTATTATGAGACATATATCTTTTCCCAGAGGTTAGGATACGATTACATGTTTTTGATACACATCTCATTTCATGGGTTATGATATGAATGTTTGTAATTTTCTATCACATGTATGTGTGATTTCATTATGATATGGGTGGGACCTATATCTCTATCTAATGAATTGGGTAAACATTTATATCTTAGTAGATAGAAAAACATGGTCCTGGAAGTGAACATTGAATTCTAATATAGTCATGGAAGTGAACTATGGCTTCCAAGATGGTGTGAAGAGTGAAATAGTGATACTATGATGGCTATGGGAGTGATCCATGACTACCAAGATGATATGGTGAGTAAACTCATACTAATAATATGGTCTTTGAATTGATTCCATGGATATTGTTGGAATCATATTATATGCTTATGTCTTTGACACAATTATATGTTTTATTCTCATGTTATGATTTCTTGGATAATGTTATTTATTTCATTATGAGTCATGCCTTATGAACTATAAAAATTTATTCCATGATACAGGTTTATGATCTTTTATATCATGGGTGTGATCTTCAAATTTTTTTATAACTTTCTCATATCTCAATGATATTGGTTATGGTTACATGTCTCCCTTATTTTCCCTTATAGAGCATCTGATATCACCCATTTTTATGTTTCTTTTCCCCCAAGTTATGAAGATACATATTATATTTGATGTGTATAATAAGGGATCTAGTCATTAATAACCTAGTGGGAGAAAATTTAGCTCTCTTGTATACCAATTTTTATGCTTCCATGTTTCCAAAGGCACTATAATAGTATGGTATTTAGGAATATATTTTTTAAATTTTTTAAGTATTCTAAATAAGTTATTTATTGTTAATTTATGTCAAGAATGTGTTGTTATAGTTGTTGTCAGAAAAATATTTAGTTAACCTTTATACACTAGGATGATAAACCTTTGTGAGAAGCTTAATAAAATGTTGAAGTATAAGTCTATGGATAATGAAAAGAATAAGAAAATTTTTTGGAATTTTGGTAAAGGATAGAGTGAGTGGTTTCCTAGAAATAAATCTTTTTATAGATACTACAAGTGGATGTGGATCTAGAACACATGTACCAAGGCATAGTAACTCTGACAATATGCTCCAGGCCTAACTTGGGGTAATTTTTTGCACAACATTTATCCTTGTGGCACACTTGGTTTGAGACTATCGGGGGATATGCTTTTGGAATTAAGAAAATCTTCACAAACCATTATAATAGATTTAAATAGAAGTAGGTTATGAATAAATTAAAATAAACCTAAGGTGTCTTAGATTAACAAAGTTGTCATAATTTCTACATCTTATACGTAACATTTCATTATTTTGTGGTTCCTCAATATGATAATTATTCCTTATTATATACTTTTAGTTTTTTAAATGGTTGGAACCAAAAGGAACCGTGTTAATAGTGATATCTATAGAAAATAAAATAATTGTACCCCTAAGAAACCAATTGATATAATATAAGGAATAAAAAATCTTGTTATTATATTCACACTACTTTCTCAAGATATAAATCGTATTGGAATTCCAAATGATAAAAGGATGGAATAAAGTATTTAGAGTCTTTCATGAGAAAACGTCCACTGTCTTTTAGAGACTCTTATGTTCTACTTGTTGCTGAAAAATGGATTAGTACTACTACAAAGATATTTTCTATGATCCATTATTTGGAGAATGAGAAATTTATTTTGTATTTTTATCAAATTAAAAGGTTAAGCGGAACCATGGTAGATAATAATCAAGAATATGAACCAATAAGATGACATTGAATCTTTAGAATTGGAAGATTTCAATAACTTATCTTTCAATAAGAACATTCCTCTAATTTGTCGTAAAAAATATGTTAAAAGAGTTCCTTGAGTTTAAGAAAATTGATAATGAATATATTAGTACCTTTGAGTCTTATTTCACAATGATTGTGTGGTATGCTTCAAGAATTATCATCCAACCCGAAAGTAAAGATGATAGGTTATTTAGTGTTTTAATGACAATTATCATAAGGGAATTGTCCATATGATATAGTATATATGAATAGATTTGTTTGGAAATAAAGGTTAAAATAGATGATAGAGTCATGTATCAATCCAATGTATTTTACAATAAAAGGAATATGGGATTTAATGGAAAATAAAAATCTATGATGTTAAGAAGATGATATTTCTTTTATTCTATATGTGTGAGAAGAAGCATAGTGGAAATTTCTTTAAGGGGTCTAATAAATGTTTTTTATGTATAAGCGAATCCCTATGTGCATTTAATTACTAAAGATGTCATAATAAGGTGGTTAATGGTGTGGAAGGAGTAAAAGTGGCAAAAATTAACCTCCCAATCAATTATGCTACAAGTGTAAGGATAATGGGAATTATGGAAACTAGGGCCCAAATTGAAGGTACAGTGATGAGGATTAAAGTGATAAACCTCTTAAGTCAAGGGAAAAGGGGAAATATCATGAAATCACTATTTTTTGGTGAGGTTTTTGATAATTACATGGTAAAAGTTTCGCTTACCATACACTCTAGAATTGCTATTGTCATATTTGATCATGGATATACCCACTATTTCATATCTAATGAATTTTATAATGGTGTTAAGATTCCACAAAAATTATTAGACATTGAATTAGATGTTAAAAATCCTAATGGTATAATGATTAGATCCCCATATTATGATTCCTCTCTGGTTTATGTTTGTGAGAATGTGTTTCCTGAAAATCCTGTCATTATTCCTTTGGTTGAATTTGACATTGTATTAGGCATGGATAAGGTTTCTTTTCATACAAATCACATCAATTATAAAGTAAGTGAAGTTAGTTTTGATATTTCATACCCTCATATAATCTTCGGTCAATATTATAATAAGTATGAACATAATTAAGATATTAAATTCATTATATGGGTCTTAATTTACATTAATTAGAGTTGTTTTCTCAAATGGTTGTAGAGAAAACCAGCATCAAATATATTCCCATTTTTCAAGAATTTTTGGATGTCATTTTGGATGAGTTTCCTAGACTTCCAAGAAAATAGGAAGTTGAGTTCTAAATAGAACTCATACTTGGTTTCACACCAATATCAAAGAATCTTTATAGAATATCCCCGATTGAGTTAGAGGAATTGAAAAAAAAACTCCAAGAAAACCTTGAAAGGGGATTCATCTAGCCAAGTGTGTCACCTTATGGTGCACCTGTTATTTTTTTGAAAAATATAGATGGATAAATATGACTCTGCATTGCAAATCATTTTTTTTTTATATTTTCCAAAGTCGGTTTAAGGAAAACCGGTAACCAGGCTTACAACCACAAACCACCAACCGGAAATTCAAATTTCAAATTCAAACCAGAAAACCATCATGAGTCTCGATTACCAGGCCGTCTCGAGCAGGTCACCACCTCGATCCATGCACCATCAGCACATCAGACAGCATCGCCGGCGAACAAACCCGACGCGCCGCCGCAGACTTTAACACCGGAGGACAGACACTCCTCGCCGGTGAGCATCACCAGTGACAGACCACCACCGCCCATGCTACGCCATTCATCACGCCCACCAGAAAACAGCAGGGGAATCAAAATATCCAGTACGAAGATGAGTTGCACCAACGTCCGCAACCCCATAACCCTTGGTCTAGAGCAGACCACCGCGGAAGACGCCGACGCATACCAGGAAGGATCTAGAGCGCTCCGTAGAGTATGCCGTAGACGAATCGGTCTTACACCCGAAGATCCAGCCAGAAGCGCCGTCGATCTCACCGTAGCCGTAAGACATCAACCATTAAGAAGAAAAACCATCCCAGGCCAGAGAATACAGGGTACGAATCCAAAAAACCAAATCACACAAACAGCGAACAAACCACAAACCAAAAAACCCTAATCACAGGGAAACAAGAAACAATTTCCCCCCACCAGCAAAACCAACACAACCTTAAAGCCGCATCCCAGCCGGCATCAAGAAACCCTACTCAAAGACTAAAGAAGAAACAACAACGGAAAAGGAACCTCATTCGCTCAAAGAAAACAGATCCCAACGCCGCCATCTGAGAACTCCAAAGAAACAACGCCCAGCCTTCAAAAACCCAGCTCTGGACGGATGGACAGTCTCGAATAACCTGCCAGGAACTCAGGCGCAGATTCAACACTGCTTCAAAGGAAAGACACCAGCGCGCGCATAAACGAGTTAAACAAGGCCGTAGCAACAGAGAACCACCCCGACCGTCCGAACCAGGAAGGAGAGGGAGCGCCGATCCGGGGAGGGGAACAAGATCACAATCAAGATCAAGTATCATCTTCCCAGTATTTGTGAAATGTTTGATCAACTGCACAGAGGTTAGTAGTTTTCCAAGATTGACCATTTTTCTGGATATCATTAATTGAGGTTTAAGAGGGAGTATATAAAAAATAAGACATTTATAATAAGGTATAAGCACTATAAATATATAATAATTCTTATTGGTTGATATAATCGTGGATTTAATGAATAGATTATTTTGATATTACTTTGATTAGTTTGGTATTTCTTTATAGATGATAATATTATATATTCAATGAGAAAAAAGAGCATGAATATCACTATACAGTTCCACTAAAGACCCTAAGGAAGGAGAAAATACATGAAAAAATTAAATAGTGTGAATTTTTTATGCAAAAGGTTTCATTTTTTGGTCACATAATCTCAAATAAATGTATAGTAGTATATCCATCAAAGATGGGAGACATTAATTGCTAGATTAGAACAACCATAGTGACTTAGAACTTTATTATTCTTGTTTTAGTTAGATATTATTTACCATTTGTGGTGAATAACTTATAACAATCTAATCCTCTAACCAAGTTAACTTGTAAGGGTGTTTTTTTCCTCTAAACAGATGATTATGAGGAAAATTTTAAGGAAATGAATAAAAGGCTGGTCAGCGCACCTGTGCTTGCATTACCCTATAGTGGATAGGGGTTTCTAATCTATTTTTATGTATCTAGTAAATGATTGGGATGTTTTATTTTGTATAATAACATTGTTAAAAACTATGCCTTAAAAAACTTGATGATTTGTGATAAAAATTACCCAACTCGTGCTTTTGATTTAGTAGTGGTAGTCTTTTCTTCAAAGATATGGATGAATTATCTTTATATATAGAAATGTGATATATATACTGATCATGAAAGTATGAAATATATGGTCACACATAAGGAATAAATAATGTATCAGAGAATATGGTTGGATATAATAAAGGATTATGACTACTCAATACATTACCACACTGGGAAAGCAAACATGTTAGACGAATCTTTTTGTCAAAGGGATCATGTTGTCTTATCCATGATGAGGATCTCAAAAGATCCAATATTTAAGGATTATAAAAGGATGGATATAGAAATAAAATAGGAAGAGTAAAATCTTATCTTTCTCAAATGAATGGTAATCCCACTATCTAGGTAAAGATTATGGAGGCACAGAAGGGGGGTGTACAGCTAAAAAAGAAACTCAGAAATGTTCCTATGTTTACCCTTTATTGGGATAGAATGATAAGGTAAAGGGAACATGTATGCATTCCTTCCATACTAGATTTGAAGAAAGATATATTATAGGAGTCTCATAGTTATTCATTCTTAATTAATCATGGAAGTATGGAGATATATATGGATACGAAATAATATTTATGGTGGGATGGAAGAAGAAAGATATTGCAGAGTTTTTATCTTGGTGCTTAGTATGCCAAAAATTTAATGCTAAAAGAAAAAAGTATAAAGGAATTTTGTATCCATTACCCATACCATAATGGAAATGGGAGAACATCACTGTGGATTTTTTCATTGGAATACCAAAAAACTCTAAATGTTTTAATATTATATGGGTGGTAGTTGATCCCCTTACTAATTCAACACACTTCACCGCTACCAAAATAGACATCTCTCCGAATAAGATTTCTAGGATATAAATTATGGAAATTGTAAGGTTTCATGGAGTGCCACATTCCATTATATCATATCGAGATATGAGGTTTACCTCAAAATTTTGGAATAGTATTTAGTAATAACAGGATATATAATTTATTTTCAACGCTAGTTATCATCCTTAGATTGATGGTAATAGTGAATGAACAATTCAAACCCTAGAGAATATATTGAGATCTTGTTCTATAGATTTCAAAGGAGGTTGGTATCAACACCTTCCCCTAGTTTAATTTTCTAAAAAAATTATTTCACTCTATCATTCATATGATCCTTATGATTCCCTATATGTGAAGAAATATTGAGCTCCAATGTGTTGGGATAAAGTTGAAAATAAAATCTATTGAAACTTTTGATCACTAAAAAAATTATAGAGAAGGTAAGATTCATTCAATATCATATCAAGGATGGTCAAATTTAGTAGAAATGTTATGTTGATAACCATTAACATGATCTATAATTTTAAGTTGGTCAAACGGTATTTCAATGAATCTATCCATTAAAAAAGGTAATGAGACTTTTGAATAAATGGGAACTAATCCCCAGGTATATCAACACCTTTGATATTCTTGATCGTATCATGGGAGTACCATATCTATTTTAACTTTCTCTAAATCTCTCTCATTTCCATGATGTTTTTCATGTAACTCTAAAGAGTAAGTGCATACATGAGGCTTCACATGTACTAAATTTAGAGCTCAGACTGCTGGAGCGGGATCTTTCATACACAGAGAAACTAGTTGAAATTTTGGATCATACAAAGAATGTTCTACAAAACAAGACCACTCACCTAGTAATTTTTTATGGATAAATCACAAGTTAAATGAAGCTATGGAGGTAACTTGAGGACATGATGAATTATAAGTATCCTTATTTGTTTGAATAAGAATGAATGAATTTCAATGGATAAGTTCATTTTAAGGGGGGTAGAATGTGACACCTTGAGTTTTTATGGACCTTTTTTTGAATGAATTAATTTTTATTGGTTTTTTCCAATGTACTAATTAAAACAACCCTTTCACATGGTTCTGGATTGGCGTGCATTACACGCAACACTGAATTTTACCAAAAAAAATATATTATTAAAATATTATATTAATACATACCATATCCCTTATCTAATTTGTTATGAATATTACAATATAACGTATGAAAGACTATAGTGTACAAAAATATAAAATGAATTCATCAGTTAAAATAAACTAATTTAAAATGAAGATAGATTTTTATAAAAAATATTTTTATGCTTCAAAATATTTTATATCCTAATAAATTCAATTAATTATAATAAGTTAATGATATTAATTTAATATATTTGTTATATATTCAATAAAAAAATTTATATTCGTCTAATTGATTTTATAGACATAATATATGAAAAACTCCAATTTTATGCTTACAACCCAATTTTTTTATTATGGTGATTTTACCTCCTTTTAATGAAAAACCTATTTAAAATATAAATATTGGAACTTTTATAAATCATATATGTTAATATAAATTTAATATTTAAAATCTAGTAATAAAAAATATGTTTGGTAGAATTTTTTGTATTTTTTTATGAAGATTTATTTTTTTATGTTTAGTGAAAAATAATGCATTTTCGTTCAAAAATTCTTTTTCATATAATTTATTTGTAAGGTTAAATTAAATTATAAATTGGTTTAAAATTTTATTTAGATAATATTTTTATCAATTAATATAATTTAGGTTATCAAAAATAATCTCAAATTGAATGCAGATATAAAAACTTAGAAAACATTGGATCATTTTTACTATAAAATAGTTCATTATTGACCAGACTATATGACTAAATTTAAATTATTATTTTCCACTATGTGGTTGAAATTTGTAAAAATTGTTTCTATATTTTTAATAAGAATAATTTATAATTTATAATAAGTTCAACTTAGTTTTTTACCAAAAATATTAGTGAAACTAATTAAAATTAATTACAATGATTAAGGTTAGATAAATCTAGATAAGGGGATAAACCATAACCTTAAGGCCCAAAAAGACAATAATATTAGTCTGAAATCTACTGTATGGACATATGAATACCATATACTTCCTTATATCAAATTTTTAGCACTATTGGATCAACTTTCAATGAAAAATTGCTGGTGGGGTTTCCCTTTTACAAAATATTACAAGAGTGCCACTCCTCCTCAATTATAAAAGGCCTCATATTATACCACCTCATCACACCTCTCAAACCACTTATGTTTAGTAAAACATTTCCCAAATAGTTCTCCAAAATACCTAACATTCTCCTTTAATATTTACACTATCATAAATCCATACATGGAGTCCCTTTGATGAAAACCGAAAAGAGTTACCCGATTAAGAGGTAACACCATCCCTCAAACTCTTTTATTTTATTTTCTTTCTATACTCCCTAAAATATAATTATTACATTATTGTATAAAAAACATTATACTCAATATACTAGTTTTTTTTTATTCTATGGTTTAATCTAACAATTACACACACTTCCATCTAATGTGTAATGAGCATATTGTTTATGTGTATGGTGAACTACCACCTCTCTAAATAGTGATTGTTCAATTTTTTTACTGCCTCCCATGGTAGAAATTATGATGGAAAAATAAATTTATGTATTTTATATACTATATTTATAATTTATTTATTCTTATTTAATTATTTTACAACACATATATTTAAACATTACATTTTGGGTTAACGCAATAATTTAATTTGAGGATGTGCAGACTACCACCCCCTCAAAGTGATGTTATTCGTACATACACTACATGAAATGTTTTAAGGATGTTATTAGTTAATATATATGATATATATATTATATAATCACAAAACTGTAATAATTATATATATACATATATATATATATATATATATTACTTTTACTTTCTTTTTTTCAACATGAAAACCAAATTGAAATAGCGTTCATGCGTACGTATGGCTTACCATCTCCACGAACAATGTATTATGTTTCATAATTATATATTAAATGGAATATTATAATTAAAATATATTTAATATACATTATAATTAATTCATGGTTTACATTATGTAAATCATGATATATGTACAAGGACCAAAGATATAGAAAATTAAGACACATGCGAAGAACAAAGAAGATATTACTCGATGTGAAACCTTAACAAAAAACTGTTAACAAGTGGGTAATATACAGTCATAATAAAACCATACTTTGTATTAGAAGTAATAATATAGTTATTTGATATAATTATGAAAAAATTATATCTATTTTACAGGAGTTTGGAACAGGTATTTCAAGAGTCAAGAAACAAGGTAATGGAATTTCAACACACTTTTTATATCAGTTTGATACATGCCATATTCACCACTATTTTCTTTTGTTTGGTGTATATACTACTAATGAATGTATTATATGATACTTATTATTAAATTTATGGATATTTACATATCCCTTCTATTATATTTCACTAATGGGGTTTATGTTCCAAAAGTTTTTTAGGAGTCTTTTATATGTTTTCTAGGAAAATTGTTTTCAAATGGTTTACAAGATTCATTATAAGTTTCAAGTAAAAAAGTTTTGAATTTTTTTTAAATATTACTTTATATATTTTCAAGTCTATTTATAAACAAAATAGTTTTTAAATGATTTTTTCTTTTAAAATTCATTTTCAATGAATAAGTATATTTTCCTCAAGAAATGTTCTTAAAATATTATTCAAAATTACTTCCTATCTAAGATAACATATGTTGATGTTACTCACGCCTTTATTGGAAATTATCTAAATTATCCATTAATATTTTTTCCTCTAAATGGTTTATGTTTTATGTCATGGTATTTATGAAACTTATTTCACCTTCATGGTGTATATGTTTATGAAAACCATTTTTCTTCCATGGGTTACGTTTTTTATGAAACTGTTATGAAACTTGTATCTTTTTTAATAGGATATGATATGATTAAATGTTTTTATACCCATTTAATTTCATGGGTTATGAAATGATTGTTTATGATTTTGTAGATCATTTATGTTTGAATTCATTATGATATGGGTGGTACCTATATCTTCCTCCAATGAATTGGGTAAAGATTTATATCTCATGAGATATACAAATATGGTATTGGAAGTGAACCTTGACTACTAAGATGGCCATGGGAGTGAACCATGCCTACCAAGATGGTATGAGGAGTTAAATATTACTACTAAGATTAACATGGAAGTGAACCATGAATACCAATATTGTATAAAGAGTAAACCTGTACTACTTAGTTAGAAAATGTTTATTTTAGAGTTGAACCTAATGGTATGGTATATTAATAACAACAGAAATTTTATTATATATAATATAATGTTCTTCTATTTATAAAAATATATTTTCATTTTATATTTTTGGTTTCCTCTTATTTTTTTGGGTGATAAACTATCACTACATTACAAAATAAAATAAGAATACAAATTCAAATTAAAAAATAAAAAATTAAATGATTAGAAATAAATAACATACCATAATATCAAATATATTAAATGATTTGACTTTTGGTGCTTTATTAATAGAGTAATATGGAAAATTATAAATATATATATAAATAATCTCGAAAATTTTATGACAAAAACAACTAATGGTTTGTGAATAATTATTAGAAAATAATTATTATTTGATATCAAAATATTTTATCATTAAAAATAATTAAAATAAAAATTATTAACCATTAATATTTGAAAATAAAACTGATTTTTTTATCTATTAATTTTTTATTAATTAAACAAATAATATAATGTGATATATTTATAATTTCATTAAATGAAATTCTATTTTTTATTATAGAAGTAAGATGATGGTTTATATTTGAAAAATTAATTGTCATACCTATCAATAAGAGATTATTGTTATCCAGATATTGATAAAAATGAATAAAATTTTATTTTACAACAAATAATATCAATTGGTAAACATAGGAATTATGGAAACATTATTTGTATATAGGTTGATGAAAATGAAACCTAAAAATACACTTTTATGTATTTATTCAATATCTTCAATGTGAAAAATGTCATGATCCAGTTATTTTTCAATATCTACTACAAATTTAACATCACATTCATTACCATATTTAAAAAATGTACTAGTAATATTTTTTAACATTAAATAGTGTCCTAGATTTGTTAGTATAAAAAATTGGGGAAATTCATTAAAATAAGTTGTGTATCAATTAATTAATTGTATTTTATTAATTTAAATTTTTTTAATTTTTTATTCATATATAGTTGTTGGAAATTAATTTCTCTATTATAAAAGATATTAAAATATTAGAATGTGTAAATGAAATATAGGTTTTTTATCAAATAACATTATAATACTCAATGAAAATGTTATAATTATTATAATAGAACCTTACAAGAAATTAATGTAACAAACATAAATATGAACAAATAGATCTATTCTCAGATCATGAGAAACCCAATTTCTAACTCCAATATTCCCAAATCTATTGTTATTTTCTGGTAGGTATCATCACTGATATTTTAAAAAAATCTATATATGGTATTTTTATTTATTTTTAACATATATAAACTACAGTTAATTTCACCTTTAAATATTTTAATGATTCTAATAGTAATTAAATTTATGATTCATATTTAATCAAAAATATTGGAATCAAATATTATTACATTATGTGGGAAATCAAAGTGTAGTGAAACACTATCAATCATAATAGGGGTATATGGATATTTTTGTTTCTGTAGGTGGTTGATTTAATATTTTTTGTTATTAATTTCTTTAATATATAAATTTTTTTAAATCATTTTGTCTTGACCTCTTTTAAGATTTCAAATTTTTATAAAATCTTAATTTGGATAAACTTAGCCTTTAATTATCTTATTTCAATATATTTATACATCCTCACTAAGTTTTTTACACAGTTTCAATTTAATATACTCTATATGTATTATCCATTACCATGGAAAATTTATATGGATGTTTTACTATCACTATTAAACCATTATATTTACCCCAAAAAACTGTCTCATTCTGTGTTTATGAAAAAAAATTAAAAATTAAATTAATCCTCACAATGTTTAACCTTATTAAATAAATAAATATTTTTTCTTTTTATTTTCAATTATATAGGAGTTTTCTAATTTTTTCAACGCTAAAATAAAGTACTTTTCACAATTCAACTTATTTTTTTTACCAAAATAGTTAGTGAAAATATTAAAAATTAATTACAATGATTATGTTTAAATTAATATTAATAAGGGACTAAACAAAAATGTTAAGTCCAAAAACGACATATAAACTTGTAAAAACCATTTAGTTGTCATATTTTGACCATATCATCCCTTTTATAAACTTTTTACCATTATTGGATCTACGTGAAATAAAAAAAACATGGGTGGCCTTTCCCTTTTCCAAAATATTACAAGAGTGTCACTCCTTCTACATTATAAAAGGCCACATCTCCTTCAATAACCTCACACCTATAAGACCACTTATGTTCATCCAAAATCTTCCCAAATATCTCCCTGACATACCTCACTTATTCTTTCATTCATCACTTGGGTATAAATATTTCCAAGTAATCCCTTTGGTGCAAAGCAAAATGAGTTACCCAGTTAAGAGGTAACACCCTCCCTCAAAATAGTTTATTTTATTTTCTTTATCCTCTCCCTAAAATATTATTATAAAAATATTAACTTATATAACCATTATCCTCAATATATTATGATTTTTTCATTCTAATTCTTTAACTTACACTTAAAAACACTACTATGTATTAGGTAATGATTGAATTGTTTACATGTACGGTGAACTACCACCTCACTAAAAAAATATTGTCCAATTTACCTTTAACTCAACTCAAGGTGGAAATTATGATGGAAACTTTATTTATGTATGTTATATATTTTATTTATAATTTACTTAATCTTGTATAATTCTTTGACAACTCTATTATTTTTTAATTTCCATTTCTTGTTAACACGATAATTCTGTTTGAGGAAATGAGGACTATCACCCCCTCAAAGAGATGTGATTCATTAATACACTAGATGAAATGTATTAAGGATGTTTTTAGTGAATATATATGATATATATTATATAATAAAGATACTATAATTATTATTTATATATATATATATATATATATATAAATTTTACTTTCTTTCTTTCAACAAGAAAACTAAACAGAAATAGTGTTCATGCGTACATACGACTTACCATCTCCATGAATAGTGTATTATGTTTCATAATTATATATTATATAGATAATTATAATACATATATAATGAATATAAATTAAATTTAGATCATTTTTTACATTATTAAAATAATTATATAATTATAAGGAGCAATTATATAACAAATTAAGACACATATGAAGAATAAAGTGGATATTACTCAATGTGAAACCTTAACATAGAATTGTTAAAAATTGGGTAATATAAAGCCATTATAAAACCATATATGGTATTATATATATGAATATGGTTATTTTATGTATGTATAATAGATTTCTATTTACTATACATGAACTTCTAATGATTACTATGAGAGTCAAGACACAAGGTAATGGAATTTCATCTCACTTGTTATATCTGTAAGATACATTCCTTGTTCCCCACTATTTTCTTTTTTATGGTGTATATAATATTTAGGAATGTATTATATTATTTCTTTTAATAAATTTTTTGTATTTACATATTCATTTTATAATTTTTCTTTAGTTTTGTTTATGTTTCAAAAGGTTTTTTATAGTATTTTATATGTTCTCATGGAAAAAATTGAAATTTTTTACAATATTTATCATAAGTTTAGAGGAAAACGTTTTGAAAATTTTTTAAATATTAATTTATATGTTTTCAGGTATATTTATAATGAAAATAGTTTTTAATATGTTTTATGATTTAAAAATAATTTTTCAAATAAGTCTGATATTTTCCTCAAGAAATGTTTTTAAAAATTAATTCAAAATTATTTCTCATATAAGATAACATCTATTTATATTACTAATACCTTTCTTGTAAATTATCTAAAGTATCCTTCAAATTATCTCTCTGATAAAATTATTTATGATATCATGGTATTTATGAAAACTATTTCTCTTTTCATAAGTTATGTGTTTATAAAATCCATTTTCCCTTCAAGGTTTATGTTTTTGATAAAATAATTATGAAAATTATATCTTTTCCAACAGGTTTTGATATGATTACCTGTTTTTTATACCCATTTAATTTCATGGGTTATGATATGACTGTTTATAATTTTCTACCACATGTATGTATGATTTCATTATGAGATGGTTGGGACCTCTATCTCCCTCTAATGCATTGGTTAATCATTTATATCTCCAGATATAGAAAAAAATGGTCTTGGAATTGAACATTGAATACCAATATGGCCATTAGAGTGAAACATGTCTACCAAGATGGTATGAGGAGTGAACTCATGCTACTATTATGGCCATGAGGGTGAACCATAACTACCAATATGGTATAGTGTGTGAACTCGTACTACTAATATGGTCTTGGAAGATATGCCTTGGATATTTTAGAAATCATATTATATGCTTATGAGGTTTCCCCAATTATATATTTTATTCCTATGTTATGATTTCTTGGATAATGTTATTTATTTCATTATGAGTCATGCCTTATGACCTGTAAAAAATTATTCTATGATACAGGTTTATGATATTTTATAACTAGGGTATGATCTTCAATGATTTGATAACTTTCCTATACCCTAATAATATTGTTTATGATTACAAATATCATGTATTTTCCCTTACTGAGCATCTGATATCACCCATTTTTAAGTTTCTCTTCCCCCAGGTTATGAAGATACATATTATATTTTTTATTCTTAATAAGGGATCTAGTCATTAAGAATCTAGTGGGATATAATTTATCTCTCTTATATACCAGTGTTTATGTTTCCCTATTTCCAAAGGAACTATAATAGTTCGGTATTTGGGAATTATTTTTTGTAATTTTTTTAAGTATTATGAAAAAGTAATTTATTTAAATGCATGTCAAGAATGGTTTGTTATAGTTTTTATTAAAGAAAATATTTAGTTGACCTTTGGACACTAAGATGATAAAATCTTAGTGATAACCCTAAGAAATTGTCAAAGTATATGTCTAAGGATAAATAAATGAATAAGAAACTTTCCTGGAATTTTTGGTATAGGATAGAGTGATTGGTTTTCTATAAATACATCCATTTCTAAATACTAAAATTGGATGTGTCTGTGTCACAGATTTACCTAGGTGGAAAAACTCTGACAGTATGTTATGGGCGTAACTCAGGGTAATTTGGTATACAACATATATCCTTGTTGCACACCTGGTCTGAGACTATCAGGGGATATTATTTTGGAATGCACAAACTCTACACAAACCATTATTATGGATTTAAATAGAAGTTTGTTATGAATAACATAGGATAAAACTAAGGTATCTTATATTAATGAAGATGTCATAATTTAGAAATCCTATAAGTCACATTTCATTATTTTGTGGTTCATCAATATGATATTTGTTTCTTAGTCTACGCTTTTGGTTTTATTAAACGGTTAGAACCAGAAGGAACCATGTTAATGGTGATTTAATATAAAATGAAACAATTGTAACCCTATAAACCCACATGCTATGGGAGAAGGAATGATAAATCTTATTTTAGTTCTCACACTACTTTCTCAAGATACAAATCATGGTGGACTTTTAAATGAGAAAAATGATAGAAAAAATATTTAGAGTCTATCATTAGGAAATTTCCACTTTCTTTTATAGACTCTTATGATCCACTTGTTATAAAACAATGGATCAGTACTACTACAAATATATTCTCTAGGATACATTGTTTGTAGAATGATAATTTTATTCTATTTCTTTATCATTTAAAAGGTGAATCGGAAAAATGGTAGACTCTAATAAAGAATACGAAGCAAGAGGATAAGATTGAATCCATATAATGGGGTGATTTCATGAACTTATTGTAAAATAAAAACATTCCTATGATTCTTCAGACAAATATGGTGAAATAGTTCTTTGAGTTTAAGAAAAGGGATAATGAATATTTCGTTACCTATGAGACTAATTTTAAAATGATTGTGTGGTATGCTTCAGGAATTATCATCCAACCTGAAAGTAAATTTGAGAGGTTATTTAGTGTCTTACTGCTGAGTCTCACAAGGGCCTTGGCCCTAAGATACTTTAGTATATATGAATAGATTTATTGTTTAAATCAAGGTTGAAATAAAGGATAAAGTCATGTATCAATCCAATGGATTTGATAGGAAAAGTAATATGGGATTTAATAGAAAATAAAAAATCCATGAAGAGAAGAATATGATATTTCCTTTATTTTCTAAGTGTGGGAAGAATCACGGTAGAAATTTCCTTAAGGGGACTAATAAATATTTTATGTGTATAAGGGAATTCAAATGTGCATTTGATTAAAAAATTGATGGGAACAAGTTGGTTAATGGTGTGGAAGGAGTAAAAGAGGCATAAAATTAACCTCTCATGCTTCAATGCTACAAGTGTAAGGATAATGAGAATTATGAAAATCAAGGCACAAATTGAAGGGATGGTGATGATTATTGAAGTGAGAAACCTCTTAAGTCGAGGGACAAGGAGAAATATCATCAAATTGATATTTTTTATAAGGGTTTTGATAATGACATGGTAAAAGGTAAACTTACCATCCACTCTAGAACTGCTAATGTCTTATTTGATTATGGATTTCCCATTCTTTCATACCTAAAGAAAATTTTAAGGGTGTTAAGATTCCACCAAAATAATTATACCTTTAATTATATGTTCAAACCCCTAATGGTTTGATGATTACATCCCCGACCAATGATTCCTCTCCAGTTGATGTTTTTTATAATTTGTTTTCTACAAATCTTGTCATTATTCCTTTGGTTGAATTTGATGTCATATTAGGCATGGATTAGTTTTCTTTTCATAAAAATCACATAAAATTTCATGAAAGTGAAGTTCTGATTGATATTTCAGACCCTCCTATAGTCTTCCATTAATGTGATAATAAGTATGAACATACTTTAGATATTTCATTCAATGTATGGGTCTTAATTTCCATTAAGAAGGTTTGTTTTTCTCAAATGGTTGTGGAGAAAATTGACATCGATGATATTCCCATTTTTCAAGAATTGGATGTATTTATGGATGAGTTTCATATCCTTCCACCAAAACATGAAGTTGAGTTCTCAATAGAACACATACCTAGTTCCACACTAATATCAAATAATCCTTATATAATGTCCTCGATTGAGTTCTGGGAATTCAAGAAGAAACTCTATGAAAACATCGACAAGGGATTCATCTGGGCAAGTGTGTCACCTTAGGGTGAACCAGTTATTTTTGTGAAAAATATAGATGTATGATTTTGAATATGCATTGAATATTGGTAGTTGAACAAGATCACAATCATGATCAAGTGTCATTATCCCTGTATTGATGAAATGTTTGATCAACTTCACGGAGATCAATACTTTTACAAGGTTGAGTATTGTTCTGGATATCATCAATTCAGGGTCAATAGGTTGTATATACACAAGATGACATTTCAAACAAGGTATAGGCACTATGAATATATAGTAATTCCATTTTTTTGATATAATCAGGGATTTAATGAAAATATTCTTTTGATATTACATAAATTAGTTTGGGTTGTCTTTATAAATGATATTCTTATATATTTAATGAGGAAGGAAGAGTATAAAGACCACTAGATAATTGCACTAAATACCTGAAAAAGGAGAAACTATATGAAAAATTCACATAATGTAAAAATTTTTTGTTAAGGGTTTCATTTTTGGGTCACAAAATCTCAAATAATGTTATAGTAGTAGATCCATCAAATATGGGGAAAATTAATTGTTGAACTAGGCCAATGATAGTGACTGAGAACTATATCTTTCTTGTTTTAGCTAGATATTATCGACTATTTGTGGATAATTTTTCATGACTATCTAATACTATGACAAATTTAACTCTAAAAGGTTTCTTGTTCTTCTAGACGGATGAATATGAGAAAAATTTTAGGGAACTAAAGAAAATGTTGGTCAGCACACCTGTTCTTATATTACCCTATAGTGGAGATAGGTTTCTAATCTTTTTTATGTATCTAATAAAGGATTAATATGTTTTAATATGTATAATAACATGGTTATAGACTATACCTCACTAAAAGTGAATATTCATGATAAAAAATATCCAAATCATGATATTGAGTTAGCAGTGGTAGTTGTTTATTTAAAGATATGGAGGAATTATCCTTATGGAGGGAAATGTGACATATATATTGATTATAAAATTATGAAATATATATTCCTAGAGAAGAAGTATAAAATGAATAAAAGAAGATGGTTAGAGCTGAAAAAGGATAATGACTACTCAATACATTACTGCCCTAGGAAAGCGAACAAGTTCCCAGATTATTTTTGTAAAAGGGATCATGTTTTCTTATCCATGATGATGATTTTGAAAGATCTAATAATTATAGATTACAAAAGGATGTATCTAGAAATCTAGAAAAAGGGGAAAATCTTATTTTTATCAAATTAATGTTCAACCCACTATCCAGGTAAATATTATAGAGGTGAAAAAGGAGGATTTAGAGATGAAAAAGAAAGTCATAAATGTTCCCAAGTTTAACCTTGATCAGTATAGAATGATAAGGTTTCGGGACCACGTTTTCATTCCTTCCATACTATATTTGAAGAGGGAGCTATTATAGTAATCTCATAGTTCTTCATTCTCAATTCATCATTTAAGTATAGAGATATATAGGGGTTTGAAAGAATATTTCTGGTGGGATGTAAGAATAAAGATATTGCAGAGTTAGTATCTCAGTGCTTAGTATGCCAATAATTTAATGCTAAAAAGAAAAAATTCTAAAGGGATGTTTCATCCATTACCCATACCAGAATGGAAATGGGAGAACATCACTATGGATTTTTTCATTGGAAGACCCAAAAACTCTAAAGTGTTTAATTATACATGGGTGGTAGTTGATCCCCTTATAAATTCAACATAATTCATTGCTACTAGATAATACTTATCTCTAGATAAGATTTCGAAGATATACATTAACGAATTGGAAGGTTTCACGGAGTGCCACATTCCATTATATCATATCATGATCTGAGGTTTAGCTCAATATCCTGGCATATTATTAAGTAAGAACAAGAAACAAAATTGTGTTTCAACGCTACTTATCATCCTTAGATAGATGGTTAGAATGAATGAATAATTCAAACCCTAGAGAATATATTGAGATCTTTTCCTCTGGACCTCAAAGGAGGTTGAGATCAACTCTATCCTCTAGATTAGTTTTCTTAAAAAATATATTTCTATAAATCATTAATATGGGACTTTATGAATCCCTATATGTGAATAAATGTAGAGCTCCAATGTTCTGGGTTGAATTTGGAGAAAAAAATCTATTGAAACTTGAGATCACTAAAAATGATAAAGATGGTTACAGTCATTCAGTAGCATATCAGGTCTGCTCAAATTCAGTAGAAAAGTTATGTTGATAACCGTTAGCATGATCTATATTTTACAGATTTTGAAAAGGAGTCTCTATGAATCTATTTGTGGAAAAAGGTAATGAGATTTTGGAATAAAAGGAAAATAATCCCTAGGTATATAGACCCCTTTTATATTCTTTATCGTATTGGGACGGTATCCTATCTCTTGTTACTTTCTCCAAATCTTTCTCAAGTCCATGATGTCTTCCATGTATCTCTCATGAAAAAGTACATACATGATGCTTCACATGTTCTGAATTTATAGGTCAAATCATTCGATCATGATCTTTCGTACAAGGATAAACTACATGAAATTATAGATCATATAGAGAATTTTCTACAAAACAATACCACTCACCTATTAATTGTTTTGTGGAGAAATCCCCAATTAATGAAAGCTACATGAGAACATGAGGATATAATGAATTAGAAGTATCCTCATTTTTTGGACAAGAATGAATGAATTTAAAGGGATAAATTCATTTTACAGGGGATGGAATGTGACAGCTTAAGTTTTTATGGACCATTTTTCAATTGAATTAATTTTTATTGGTTTTTTTCAATGTACTAATTCAATATTTCTTTCACATGGAACCATCTTGGTGTAAATTACATGCAATACTAAATTTTACCAAAAACATTATATTATTAAAATATTATATTAATATATACCATATCCCTTATGTTATTTTTTATGAATATTATTATATAACTTGCAAAAACCTATTGTTCATAGAAATATAAAATGAATTCATCAGTTACAATTAACCAGTTAAATATATAGGTAGTTTTTTTATAGAAAAAATATTTTTATGCTCACAAATCTTTTTTATCATAATAAATTAAATTAATTAAAATTAGTGAATGATAATAATGTAATATATATTTTATATTTTCAATCAAATGTTTTTTATATTCATCCAATAGATTTTTCTGACATAATATATGATCAAACCCAATTTTATGCTTAAAACCTATATTTTTATTAAGGTAATTTTATTACCTTTTAATGGAGAACCTATATAAAATATAAATATTGGAACTTTTATAAATCATATATGTCAAAATAAAATTCATATTTGAAATCGAATAATAAAAATTATGTTAGGGTAAATTTTTTGTATTTTTCTATGAAGTTTTATTTTTTATGATTAGTGAAAAATAATGTATTTTAGTTCAAAACTTCTTTTTCATATAATTTATTTATAACGTTAAATTAAATTTTAAATTCTTTTCAAATATTATTTGAATAATATTTTTATAAATTGATCTAATTTAGTTTATTTGAACCAATTTCACATTGAACGTGGATATAAAATCTTAAAAAAAATTGAACATTTTTACTTTACAATAGTGTATTATCGACCAGACTGTAGGATTAAATTTAAATTAATTTATCCCACTTATGTGATTTAAATTTTTAAATAAATAATTATTTATTTTTAATAATAATAATTTATAATTTATAATAATTTTAACTTAGTTTTTTACCAAAAATATTAGTGAAATTAATTATAATTAATTACAACTATTATGGTTAAATAAATCATAAGAAGGGACTAAACCATAACCTTAAGGCCCAAAAATACCATTAAACTTGTCTAAAATCAATTAAATGGAAATATTTAGATTCTATAATTCCTTATATCATCCTATTACCATTATTTAATCAACATTCAATATAAATTGTTGGTAGGGTTTCCCATTTCCAAAATATTACAAGAGTTCCACTCATCCTTTATTATAAAAGGCCTCCTCTTATACCACCTCATCACACATCTGAAGCCACATAAGTTCAGTAAAAAAGTTCCCAAAAAGTTCCACAAAATCCCTAACATCCACCTTGAATCTTCACTTTTTCATAAATCCTTCTAAGGAATCCCTTTGGTGAAAACCAAAATGAGTTACTCGATTATGAGGTAACATCCTCCCTTAAACTATTTTATTTTATTTTATTTCTCTACTCACTAAAATATTATTATTTAATGATTTTATAACAAAAAAATATAATAAATATACTATAATTAATTTTATTCTTTTTTTTCAACCTACAATTTCATACACTTCCATCTAATGTGTATTGAACGTACTGTTTACATGTACGGAGAACTACCACCTCTATAAACAGTGATTGTCCAATTTTCCAATACCGCCTCTCATGGTGGAAATTAGGATGTAAAATATATTTATTTATTTTATATATTATACTTACAATTTATTTTTGCTTATTTAATTATTTTAGAACAAATATCTTTATACCTTCCATTTTTGTTAACACAATAATTTCGTTTTAGGAAGTTCTGAATACCACCCCCTTAAAGTGATACTATTCATTCATACACTACATTAAATGTTTTAAGGATGCGATTATTTAATATATATCATATATATTTTATATAATCAAGGAACTATAATAAATATATATATATACACATATATTACTTTTACTTTCTTTTTTCAACATAAAAAACAAACGGAAATAGCATTCATGCATACATACGGCTTATCATCTACATGAACGGTGTATTACATTTCATAATTATATATTCTATGGATTATTATAATTCACATATACTGAATATAAATTATAATTAAATCATGGTTTACAATATTTAAATCATGATATAAGTATAAGGACCCAAGGCACAAGGTAATGGAATCTCAACTCACTTTTTATACATTCTGTTTTGTTTTAACACAATAATTTCGTTTGAGGAAGTGCGGGCTACCACCCCCTAAAAGTGATTTTATTCATTCATACACTAAATTAAATGTTTTAAGGATGTGATTAGTTAATATATATGATATATATATATATTATATCATCAAGAAACTATATTAATTATATATATACATATATTACTTTTAATTTATTTTTTCAACATGAAAATCAAATAGAAATAGCGTTCATTCATACATACGGATTACCATCTCCATGAATGGTGTATTTCATTTCAGAATTATATATTCTATGGATTATTATAATTCACATATACTGGATATAAATTATAATTAAATCATGGTTTACATTATTTAAATCATGATATAAATATGAGGACCCAAGGCACAAGGTAATGGAACATCAACTCACTTTTTGTAACTAAGTGATACACTATGTTAACATAATAATTTCTTTTGAGGAAGTACGGACTACCACCCCCTCAAAGTGATGTTATTCATTCACACACTACATTAAATTTTTTAAGGATGGGATTAGTTAATATATATGATATATATATATTATAATCAAGAAACTATAATAATTATATATATACATATATTACTTTTACTTTCTTTTTTCCAAAATAAAAATCAAACGGAAATAGCATTCATGCGTATGTACGGCTTACCGTATCTTTGAACGGTGTATTCCATTTTGTAATGATATATTATATGGATTATTATAATTCAAATATACTGAATATATATTATAATTAAATCATGGTTCACATTATTTAAATCATGATATAAGTATAAGGTCCCAAGGCACAAGTTTATGGAACCTTAACTCACTTTTTATATATGTGTGATACATTCCATATTCACCACTATTTTCTTTTTTTGGTGTATATAATACTCATGAATTTATTCTATGATGTTTATTATTAAATTTATGTGTATTTACATATCCCTTATATGATATTTCTTTAATTGGGTTTATGTTTCAAAATGTTTTTAGGAGTCTTTTAAATTTTTTCTGGGAAAATAGTTTTTAAATAGTTTACAAGATTCATTATAAGTTTCAAATAAAAAGGTTTTAAATTTTTTTTAAAGATTACTTTATATATTTTAAATACTATTTATAATTAAAATAGTTTTCAAAATATGTTTTCTTTTAAAATTTATTTTCAAATAATATGTATATTCTCTTTAATAAATGTTTTTAAAAGATCATTCAATATTACATCCTATCTAAGATAAAATATGTTTATGTTACTCATGACTTTATTCTAAATTATCTAAATTATCCATTCATATTCTTTTTCTCTTAATGGATTGTGTTTGATGTCGTGGTATTTACAAAACTTGTTTCTTCTTCATGGTTTATATGATTATGAAATCTTTTTTTCTGCCAAGGGTTATGCTTTTGATGAAATGATTTTGAAAATTGTATCCATTTTCATATGATATGATATTATTACATGTTTTTTACACCCATTTAATTTCATGGGTTATTATATGATTGTTTAAAAAAAATTCTAGAATTTATATATGATTTCATTATGATATGGGTGGGACCTATATTTCCCTCCAATGCATTGGGTAAAGATTTATATCTAATGAGATATACAAATATGGTCTTGGATGTGACCCTTGACTACTAAGATGTCCATGGGAGTGGACCATGCCTACCAAGATAGTGTGAGGAGTGAAATCATGTAACTAAGATGGACATTGAAGTGAACCATGACTACCAAGATGGTATGGAGAGTTAATATGTACTACTAATATTGTATTGGAAATGATTCCTTTGCTACTATGAAAATCATATTATATGTTTATCTATTTGACACAATTCCATTATTTATTCTTTTGTTATGTTTTCATTAATTAAGTTATTTATTTCCTTATGGGTCATGCCTTATGAACCATCGTGATTTATTCCATGATACATGTTTATAATCTTTGATATTAAGGCTATGATCTTAAATTTTTTTGATCATGTTCTCATACCCCTATGTCTGTGTTTATGATTACACGTATCCCTTATTTTCCTTTACTGAGAATCTATACTCACCCTGTTTTATGCTTAATTTCCCTAAGGTTATGAAGATATATATTATGTTTGATGTGCCTAAGAATGGATCTTGTCATGAAAAACCTAGTTGGAGATAATGTAGCTCATTTATGTACTAGTGATTATGTTTCCTTACTTCCAAAGGCATTAAAATAGTATAGTATTTGGGCGTCTATTTTTGTAATGTTTTATGTATTTTGAAAATTTCATGTATTGTTAATGTATGTCAATAATGGGTTGTTATAATAAGTTCATTGGGAAGTATATCTATTGGGAACTACAAATCCACCAACTCCATTTGATCTATACAAATAAGTTTTCCAAAATTTCTCCTAATATATGTTATAATCACTTAGTTAGAAACTTTTTATCACAGGGTTGAGCCTAATGGTATGGTAAATTAAAAAAAACTCAAATTTTATTATATATAACATAATATTATTCTAATTATAGAAATATATTTTTCTTTTATATTTATGGTTTCCTCATATTTTTTTGGTGATAAATTATCACAACATTACAAAATAAAATAAGCATACAAATTCATATTAAAAAATAAAAACATAAATGATTATAAATAAATAATTTACCATAATCTCAAATAGATTAAATAATTTCACTATCAGTGCTTTATTAATATAATAATAATTAACATGATAAAAATATATATAATGAATGTGGAAAATTTTATAATAAAAAAATGGTTAGTGAATAATTATTAAAAAAAATTATTATTCGATCTCAAAATATTTTATCATTAAAAATAATTAAAATAAAAATTATTAAACATTAATATTTGAAAATAAAACTAATTTTTTATCTATTAATTTATCTTTAATGACATCAACAATAAAATGTGATATATTTATAATTTTGTTAAATAAAATTCTATTTTCTATTATAAAAGTATGATGATGGTTTATAATTGTAAAATTAATTTCCATACCTATCAATAATAGATTATTGTTATCCAAATATTGATAAAAATAAATAAAATTATATTTTACAAAAAATAATATCAATAGGTACACATAGGAATTATGGAATCATTATATGTATATAGGTTGCTGAAAATGAAACATAAAAACACACATTTAATTATTTCTTCAATATCCTCAATGTAACAATTTTTATGAGCCACTTAGTTGTCAATATATACTAAAAATTTAACATCACATTCAATACCATATTGAAAAAATGTACTTGTAATATTTTGTAACATCAAATAGGGTCATAGATTTGTTGGTGTAACAAAACAGGGGACATTCATTAACATAAGTGGTGTATCTATTGATACATTATATTTTATTAATATAAATTTTTTCATTATTTATTTATATATAGTTTTTGGAAATTAATTTCAATATTATACAAGATATTAAAATATTATAATATGGAAAAATAATATAGATTTTTTATAAAATGACATTATAATATAGAATAATAATGTTATAATTATTTTAATAGAACCAAACAATACATGAATGTAACAAAAATAATTATGAAAGAATAGTTTTTTCTCATATCATGAGAAACCTAATTACTAACTCTAACAGTCCCAAATGTAATGTTATTTTTTGGTAGGTATCATCAATGATATTTTAAAAAAAACATCTAGAAATGATATTTATATTTATTTTTAACATATATAAATTAAAACTAATTTCACCTTTAAATATTTCAATGATTCAAATAGTAATTAAATTTATGATTCATAGTTACCGAAGAATATTGGAAACAAATATTATTACATTATGTAGGCGATGAAGTTATAGTGAAACACTATCAATCATAATAGGGGTATATGGATATTTTTGTTTCTGTTAGTGGTTGATTGAATTTATTTTTTATTAATTTATTTAAGATATAAATTTTGGAAAATCTTTTTGTCTTGACCTCTTTTTAGATTTAAAATTTTTATAAATTCTTAATTTGGATAAACTATGCCTTTAATTATCTTATTTCAGTATTTTTATACATCCTAGCTGAGTTTTTTATGTAGTTTTAGTTGAATATACTCTAAATGTGTTGTCCATCAACATGGTGAATTTTTATGGATGTTTTATTATCACTATTAACCCACTATCATTACCCCAAAAAAACCATCTCATTCTTATTTCATGTAAAGAATTAAAAATTAAATTAATCCTCACAACGTTTAACCTTATTAAAAAAATATATATTTTGAATTTTTATTTTCCATTATATAGTCTTTTTCTATTTTTGTTAACAAAAACATCAATCCACAACATAAATAATAAATTTAATTAATATTATATTAAAATTAATCAATATTTGTATGAACAAGAAAACATAAATATTTTTTCATCATAATAGTTTTTTATTATAAATTAATGGATACAACGGTTTTTATTCTCGTGCGAAAATTACTATCCTTAAATTTTGATAAGGGTATGGTCCTTGTGATAATAAATTCTGATTCTATAATTACATTTACTATTTAATAACTTAATATTTTAGGATATGAATAGTTTAGAGATTTCAGGTAAATTAACTAAAATCAATTTAAATTTACATAAGTGAACACATTATTATATAAAATAATGAAAATATCATATTTTTTAGAGATATTATGCTATCATGTATTTATAGTGGGTGTGATTTGACCTTCCATTCATGATCTCTAATATAATTTATAGTAAGAGTATTTGATAATGTACAATGAAGTTTTATATATGATAATTAATGTTAAAGTAATTCAAACAAATGAAAAAATAGAATACTAAATATTTTACCTAAATATCATCGCAATTGACTTCATTCCTCACAAACATACCATTGTGAAACATATTGATTTATATTTGATTGTTTATTCATTTAGAAATATTAATTTAACTAATGTATATAAATT
Source organism: Viscum album (assembly GCA_963277665.1). NCBI lineage: Eukaryota > Viridiplantae > Streptophyta > Magnoliopsida > Santalales > Viscaceae > Viscum > Viscum album. The sequence goes on from OY728156.1 coordinate 47,763,267, forward strand.
TATTTTTATTAATTTTTCAGAGAATTGGATGTTAATTGTACTATTTTGGATAATTTATGGAATATTTTTTAGACCAGTAACTTAGGAAACGTGTGATTTAGAGGCCTGTTGTTCTCAGAATAATTTTTTATAATCTGTTAAATATAGTAAATGTGTGTGGAGGTAGTTTTCCTTAAAAGGGGGAATAAAATAAAAATAGACCCCAAATCAGAAATCAAAGTGCACCAATGAGCTCAGAATATATTTTTTACCTTAGGTGCAACATAACCATTGTCGGAACAAGTTATTTGGGTAAATTTCTTCATAGGCATAGATAAAAAATAAATTAAAAAATTATTTATTTAATCTGTAATGATGTAGTGAACTAATTCAATTAAATAAGTATATTCTTTTGGAAAATCCAAAGGGTTATCCACATAACCATGCAAATTGATGAGATCCATTAGAGAGTGTTGGAAGAATTACATTGGGGTATGAAAATGAGATAGAGGATCCATAATCAATGTGCTATAGAATCAGAGGATCTCACAAACAACCATGATGCATCGACATTCTCTATCAGGGATCAATCCAAATAGATGTATGAGGATGTTTTTATTGTATTTATTCCATTTTATTATATAATATGAAAAACAATAATTAATTAACCAACCCATTAATTATCATATTACTCATATTGAAGGATGGGTTTATCTGTGGGGTCCTTTGGTAGATTTATTTATTTATTATAGTCATTCATTCATCATTATAATATCAATAGATTTAAAAAAACCAAACAAAGTGAAGGACCATTCTTTTTTTCAGTTTTTCATGGTTTTATCCAACTTTTTTACATGCATTCATCACGGAGGTTTCATTATCTGGGTGGTTCGACCCAAATATAGAGTAATTGAATGCAGCAGAAGTGTTTCTTGCCACAACAATTCGATATTTCATATCTAGACATGATATGTCATGGGGATTATACAATGACAAGAAAATCCAACCAGATTGGAGATCTATGGGTTCAAGTGGTTCATGCAGAGATGATGAGAATGAAGGATGGATGATTCCCATGAGAATCGGGTGATCAGAATGCAGAAATAAGCAACAAAGTGTCACATCTTGAATATATCTGCACTTTCTGATGCATTTCATGGTGGATACAAGTTCTAGAGGAGTGGAAAGTGATGTAAATATGTAACTCATGGGATATGTGAAATCCTAAAGTACACGATGTGTGTTCCTAAGTATCATGTTGTGTGGGACCCTGATAACAGTGTCAAGGGTATCTATATGAAGTTAAGAATCACACATCTTTTAACCATGTCAAAAAAAATGTGTCCCATTTCCAATTGAATCAATGGGTACCAAGTAGGGTACATGGATATGAAAAGGAGTACATGGTCACTGACACGTTGTTTAATCCCACACTAACACAGCCAGACAATATGTACATGGGTAGAGGTGTGTACATGGAAATGGGAAGAAGTGTATGGTTATGGGAATGCCATGTTATTTTACATGGACACATTCATGGTAAGTTTACCTGTGAAGGACCCAATACTGAAGGTAAACACAATGTACTACTAGTACACACTACTTACTGCTTCAAAAAAGTATTGAAAATATATTCCACTTCAGCTTGAACAATTTTTGTTAGGGTGTTTTCCCTATATCAATTCCATGATGGTCAGTATGCAATTATTTCCTAATAATAATATAGTGAACCCTTTAGTAGGAATTCTAGGATATATTTTTTTGAATCATCTCATAAGGCCTTGAGTGAGATCCTCTATCTTCTTTGTTTCTTAAGTAGAGTAGTTTTTCTCTTCATGAACAATACTGCATGGTTGTTAATCCTATACTTAACAGGTTATTCCAAAATGAGTTGTTATTATACCCCATAGACTTAGGTGTGATCATCATATGTGTATCACTCTCTTCCTATATTAAACCAATACTTCCTATAAATATAACCAATGACAATGACCTCTAATATGGATGACATCATTGTTATCTAAATCATGGAGTGTATTATCCATGACGATTTTTATGTTGAACCATTGAGCTAGAATCATATACCAACATTATGGTTGGGACTTTACCTTGAGATATATGTTCTTTGTTTATTATATTTCAATATTCTTATCAGATGTGTTATATATGTATAACTTTGTTGATCTTATTGTTATTCCTGTTGTCATATGCATTATGGGTTTTGAGGTATCCAACTAGGAATTGTTTTACTCACCTCTAAAAAATATTTTAATTCAAGTATCATGTCTTTTGAAGATGATCAGCCTTTTAATGGAGTCTTATAAGGACTGGGACTAGGTGGTTCTTAGTGAGCCGGATAAATGAGGTGTGTTCATATAGTCATCTTGACAGCCATCCTGATCTTTAATTTTAGGATGGAATTATTTCCAGACTCTTTGTGGTCGTCTTGTATTTGGACCTGTTTTCTTTCCATTAAGACATTTCATAATCTCATTTTAGATTTTACATTAATTCATACATGGTTTATTTTTTTTCTAACATTTAAGCATTGTATGGGCTTGGACATGTGTGTTTCTAGTCATTGATCATGGTACATCATTTATTTTTCAAGAATTCTATGTGACATATCACATCTAGGATTCCGTATTAGGATTACAAGGATGATCCCCTTCGTGATGAGGCATCCATACATGGTAATGTTCCATAGGTGTTACCTCCAAGTGTTGTTCCAATTATACCACCACCTGAAGATCGGAAGATGGCACCAGCAATACCATAAGATTAGGTACATAGTATGAGCACACTTCATGATTTTCAATAATAGAAACCCCTAAATTTCTAAGTTGTGTCATACCCACAGGTGGCTGAGGAATGGCTTGAGGTGGTGAAATGAGTTTTCAGTCTTGTCAGGACACTAACCGATCAGATGGTGGATCTAGCAACAAGCCTTCTCTTTGGCTCAGAAGGATGTTGGAGGGGTTCAGTGGCCCAATATTTTGACAAGAAGACTCTAGAATCTTCTTATTTTAGTTTATTTTTAGATAAGATTTATATAAATAAATGTTGAATGATATACGCATCCAATATCTTATTTAAATCTATTAGGTTGTTGAAACAGTTGTTGAGTATTCATCTAGGTTCACCAACCTCTCCATGTACTCGATGGATATGGATTGAGATTATTTATTCTGGGATTGGACCTTCAGTAGGTGACTGCAAATAGAATTTTTGAGCCAATGTTGTACCTCTATGAAATCCTACATATGTTGGGGTGATATATATAGATTTGGTTGTTGAGAGTTTCTTAGCTAAGCATATGTAGACACCGGTTACTGGAAATGGGAACATAGGGGTAGAGACTTCATCAGCTGGGAGATGGAATCAGTCTGAGAGAACTGTATGTGATATAATTTTTAGGATATGGTCCTTGGACCGAGGGTCTACGATTCAATGATCATATGATGGTTTCATTCAGCACTATGAAAGTAATTTGTACTATTATAATGAAAGGGGATATCATGGACAAGATTATCTCACCTTCCATATGGCTAATAGAGAGATAATGGATAGTCTGTTGAGGTAGAGGTAGTGTTAGGAGTAGAAAATTCTGTATATTGGTGGACATGGATAATGAGCTTGAATAGATGTTAGAGGAGGTAGTCACTTAGACTTTTTAGAACAACCACCCACAAGTGGTCCACACCACGCTTAGGGAGATGAAGAGCACGGTAGGGGGTGGTTGTGGGCGGTCAAGTCATATGAAATGGAGTCTTCAAGAATTATAAAGGGTAGTATATATGTCTTTTCAAGCTTATATATTGTAATTATAGAAACAATTTCTTATCATTCCATTATTACCACTTATTTGGTTCGATATATAGAGATTATGATTAAACCCTTGGCTCTAGCCCTATTTTTTTAGACTCCTACAAGAGTTGAATCAATGATTTCACACTTTTTTTGACAGTGGGACCAGAATCCTGGAGGTGAGAGTTTCTATAGGTATCTCTTTGTAGGAGAGATGAGGCTTTATGATTTATTATTATATATGAACTTATTATCTATAATTCATGCACAGATAGATTGTTTCTGGAAGAGTATGTGATGTTTCTACTGCAATGAGACTATATATTATTTTGTTGGGGAAAATGAAACCCAAGAATTGTAAGTTTGAAACATTCATAAAGGGTGTACCTGATTACTCGTCAATTATCTTGAATGACCCTTGGTTCAGTGGATTTTATGAGTTTTCATTTACAATTAGTGATTTTTGAGTATAATTAAATTTTTACTAAGAATGTTATAGGATTGCTCCACCCCTATGGAAGATAGAATTATGAATTTATCTATATGTTAGGACGACCCTAATATCTATTCTAGTATATAATATGGTTACTATAGTGATTTGTTTACTAAGGGTGAAGTTGAAGGACATGGAGAGGAAGAGAATTTTGGACCTAGTGTTTCACCATGGGAATCCCATGTTTTTTTCTCTAAGAATAAATTCAAGTGGATGAGTTTATGCATGAACTACTTGCATTTAAACCAGGTGACATTGAAGTGAAAGTGTCCATTACCGAGGATCTATGAACACCTTGATCAATTGAGAAGGGTATAATGGTTCTCTAAATTTGACCTCAGATCAGGCTATCACCAGTTGGAGTATGGGAAGAGGATATACAATAGATGGAATTTAGATGTTTCTATAGTCACTATAGGTACTTTTCAATTCCCTTTGGCATGATGAACTCCCTAGTAGTGTTCATGGGACTCAAGAACTAGTTATTTTAACCGCTATTTTCCACGTTCATGGTAGTAATCCTCAATGATATCCTAATTTAATCAGAGTCTGAGGAGGAGAATTCCAAACACTTAATGGTTGTTATAGATATACTCCAAGAGCATTAATTTTATGTCACGCTCTCTAGGTGGGAGTTCTTATTAAAGAGGTCCACTTTCTGGGAAATATTATATCATCAGATGGTGTTCAAGTGGCATGATGAAAGCTGAGGTAGAGTTATCTAGTAAGTCACCCAATATTGTGATAAAGTTGCAGAGAATCCTTACATTGGTAGGATATTACCAGTGATTCATACCTAATTTCTCCAAGATATTAGCTACCATGAGATCTCTGACCCAAACATACCAGATTGTTATGTGGGTGGAGAGGTTCCAGTAATATTTTCAGGATTTGATACATATACTAATGTGATCATGGGGTTTCCATATGAGGGTTTCGATTACATAGTGTTACGTGATTCACCTAGAACTTAGCTTGGTTCGGTTTTGATGTAGATTCTGGCTGTGATTTCTTATGGTTCACATCAATTGATACTGCATAAAAAGAACTACGTGACCCAAAATCTCGAGTAAGTAGTTATATTGTTCTCAATAAATATATGGTGACACTAACTAATGGGAGAGGGCTTATCTTCTATTCTGAACAGAGGATTCATAAGTATATCATCAATTTGAATAATTTTATATTTATACTAATGCAATGGTTATAGTTCCTCTAGGATTTTTAATTAAATATTGACTATAATCCTTAGAAGGGGAATGTGGTATCAGATTATCTCAACATCATCTCCTATTCGAATTTTCTAAGTGAGTCCTCAGAGTAGTCGGCCTCATTATAGTTATCCTTTATGGATGGATATGGAGTAGGTTAACTAGAGTCATTGGTTTCTACCCTTCAGCTATTGTAGTGAGTTAGGTAGGCACAACATGTGGATGCGGGATATGAGACCCTATATACACATATATCAATCGTACATAATCCTAATGAATATTATAAAGGTGGGTACTATTTCATTCTTTTCAAAGTCTGTATGATGTTACCGTTGAGATTATTATATTATGTTCTAAGATAGTTTCATATATATCATTTAGGGTAACATCCAATCATTTAAAAGGTGTATCACGACCATCAACATATATTTTGGTATCCAGGGATGAAGAATGGAGTTGCATTGTTTGTGTCTTGAAGCCTTAATTGTCAACAAGTGAAGGTTGAGCACCATGTTCTGATGGGTTTATCTCAACACCATGAGTTGCCAGAGTGGATGTGGGATGGTATATTTATGGATGTTGTGAAGTGGTTTCTATATATTTCTTACGAACATGATTTTATATGGGTGATCATAGACCAACTCATCATTTCATCCCACTTGATAGATATCCATGTACTGAGTTTAGTAGATATTTTAATGAGTCTATATGTGGAATAGATATTTTGACTTTGTGAAGTTCCCTCGATGAGTGTTTCTAACCATGGTTTCTGCTTTACATCTCGATTATGGAATAAATTGAAGGAGGGTACTGGGACAAAGTTACATTTGGAAACTGCTTTACAACCCCTAACATATGTCCATAATGATCAAACCATTTAGGTTATAAAGGATATATTGTGATCATACATGTTATACTTTTCACATAGTTGGTAGGATCACCTACCTTTGGTGGAGTTTTCATACAACATCAGCTACCAATCCTCTATCAATATGGCATAATTAGCAGCCCTGTATGGGTAACCCTAGAGTTCACCACTTTTTTGGACTGACCTTGGTGAGCCAGCACTTATGGACCTAGAGTTGGTGTGACACACTATAGAGAAGGTGAAGATTGTTAAGGAGTTGATGAGGACTACATATAGGCATCATAAGTCTTCTTAAAGTAGAAAACATAGGCCTTTGGATCTTGTGGAGGGACACCGCAAGTTCTATAGGTTTCCCCTCAATTTGGATTGTAGATATTCTCAATCATGGGAAGTTATCACTAATATTCAAAGGCCATTTCTAGATAATGCATAGTTGTTAAGAGGTGGAAAAGTGCTTAGCTTGACCTCTACAGTCATATTGGGTACATGATTCCTTCCTCATGTCATGTTTGAGGAATTACTTGCATGATCCATTGTATGTTATTAACTAGTGTGAGATAGACATCAAGGATGGGTCTACCTTTATTGGTTACCAAGTGGATATCAAGGATTAGTAGGAGGTGATCTTTTGTGGGTGAGTGATTCCTTTATTTTGTGTCTAGTGGAAGTAGGATAATCTTTAGGATAACACATGGGATCGGGTGACCTAATGTGATATTAGTACCCAAAAAAATTTATAGCCACTTGTTTTTGGATTTTTGGGTTCTAAATCCCCAATGTGGGGAGAATTTAGTGAATTTGATTTTAATATTTTTATTTTTTGATATTTTGTTGCTTATTTTCAAGACATGTCGCTGAAACGATTTCTTATTTTGAGGCTCTATGTTCAAAGAATAAATTTTTCAAATATATTAAATATATTAAGTTCACACGCCAATAATTTCCCTAAAAAATTGAAATAACATAAAAATAGAGGCCAACTTTAGAAATTAGAGGGTACCATTGTGTTAAGAATGCAGTTTATACTTAGGCATGACATAACCTCTGTCAGTGTAAGATATCTATTAAAAATTCATCACAGACATGGATAAAAATTAAGTTTTTTAATCTATATAGATTCAATGACCTAATAATCTTCATTAAATACATGAATATGAAAAATATATGGTGTTATATGTTTAACCCTAAAAATTGATGGGATCCACTAGAGAGAATTAGAGGATGTATGTTTCCAGTTGACAACCAAATCGATCTTCCACAATTAGTGTGAAATAGAATTAGAATATCTCACTAATAAAAATGATGAAGCTTCATTATTTTTCATTTATTGATCAAAATCTAGGTAAGGTGATTTTTTTTATTATATTTTCTCCCCTTTATTAATTCATATGAGGAATATGAATCAATCGACCAATGTATTGGTTCATAGATCGTTCGTATTGTAGGAAGGTCTTATCAATGGGGATCCATTGGGAGTTTTATTTATTTAATATGGTTCATTTATCATGGTTTAAATGGAAATATATTGAGACCAACCAAACATTTCAAAGTTTAGTTCATTTTTTTCATTTCTCATGGTTTTCTCCAATTTTTCTATATACAATCATTAGATAGATTTCCTTTTTTCAATGTTTCAACCCTATTACTGAGGAATCAAACATGTAGAAACCTTTTCATCATTAAATGATTCAATATCATATATTCGAACACTGTATTTCATTGGGATTGTGCGATGATAGTTGAGACAATTGAATTGGACCGTATTAGATCTCTCTAGGTTCGATCAGTTGATGTAGTGGCAATGATAATTCTGGATGTCTAATTCTTGTGTGAATTGTGTGAATAGAATCATGCAAGTGGTAATGGAAAGGCTAATAAGTAGTATATTTCCAATCCCATGTGATATTCAAGGAAGATATGAGGACTAGAGTAGTAGATAATGATGTGGATGAGTAAACTATGGGATCTAGGAAATCTAATTATACAATGTGTGTGTTCTATAGGAACATGATATATGGGACCCTCATAGTATTGTCTATGGTCTTTGGATGACGTTAAGAATCACACTATGTGTTACCTTGTCACATAGTTTGTGGCACATTTCCGACCGACACAGTGTATGCATCGAAGTGTACACATACAAGGTCAAGAGTACAAGATCATGGACATTCCCTATACTCCCACATAGACATGGTCAGGCCAGGTGTACTTGGGGAAATCCATATACATTGACACAAGAAGAAGTACACAGGAATGACAACACCATGTTGTATTATATGGACATGGGTGCCATCCCCTATCCAAAAGGTCACATGTTGTGATGCTCCAAGCAAGCCCTCAATAGGCTAGGGGATAGTGACTAGCACCGAGTACTCATATCAACAACATAGGAGTCCATAGCCTAAGTGCTTGTACACATGCACACATCTCCATTCCCATAAAATGATGAAATGTACAAAAAACTAAAAAACCATGAATGAATACATCTAAATCCCACAACTTTAGTACGACATGATGTAGAGGAAAGTAAATAGGTCCCAATATAATACCACCACAAAGACTCTAAAAACAAGTCCATCCTAGAATCAAACTAGGGACTATTATCATGATACTATATTAACACACCTAGTTATGTCTAATCTAACTAAGAATCATCTGGTACTTGTCTATTAAAGACTATGTCAAAACAACGATCGATTGCACAAGGCATGACAGGTGTGTCCAAAGCCTGTATAGGGGTGACTATAACAATAACCAGTAGGACACCCTGAAAAACAAAAAAGCATACAACAATGGAATAATAGTCTGCTCTACACATGTATATTTCAATAGCACATATAAACAGAATATACATATATACTCAATGAATACACATATTTTTAAGGTATTTCACAACTGTAATTGATGCCTAGGATTCCATCTCAATGATTCTACATAGCACTCTTCAGGGAGAATAGAATCATGAGTTTGAAACCACTAATGACATCCATAAAAGAGGTAATTCTCTTTAGGTATCACCATTCGAATTACATGACCAATGAATGAAGAAATATGATATGAAGATGAGGATCACTCCCAATGCCATGGGGTATACCAAAAAATAAATCTGGATTAACCCTCTATGTATGGATTGGAACCCACATTTTTTTCATCATGATGATACCTATAACTCCACCAAGGGAATGAAGATGAATTGATGATCTAAATCTATGGATCGTGGAAGGATTCTCATAAATCTATAAAACAAGTTTTGTTGAAGGGATCATTTTCCAATGTGTAAGATGAGATACCATACTGACCCTCATGGAATTGATATGGGGAACACACCATAAAGAAACATTCCCAAGATACATAGGACAAGGTCTCCAAGAAAACTTTTTAGAAGTACACGGAGTCTAGTAGGGTTATAAGTCATGTCCCTTCTACCACAGTTCATTATAATATAAATAACCCATGTTTATGTCTGTTTCTGTGTAACAGTACACGATGTGAATCTGCTCGTGTAATCTACCTATGTACCAGTGCATGGTAATTCTCATCTATAATGCACCCATTTATTTTTGTGTGGGAGTATATAGCGTGCATGTGCCCATTTATTCCAACCCATGTTTGTGTACCCTATGAGGTAAATGTTGATCCATCAGGGAGAGGCTACACACCATGGGATGGGGTAACATTTCATGGGCCCTTATATTTCTCCCAAGACCCTATCTACCACTTGGAGGGACCCACATTTCATGTAATCCCATATTACATACTGTGTGGATCATGTTTTTTCAAAGACTCTAATTATTCCTTATGCGCCCATCTATACCACTGGTTCCCTAATATCTAGATTCTTTCTTTCCATAAATCATGGATATATTCTGGATAAACCATACCGTTATTGTAATCCATATTCCATCCCTTCAATTCATTCTAAAAAACATCCTTGTCTATAGTTCTTTATTTCATGACGATGAACAAAAAATCAGGTATCCAAAACCATCTGATTCACCACTACTTCCATCGTTACACTAATGCCATGTCATTTTGATCATAGATCTATAATATAAAATCATTGCACCTTGAAATGGGAAGAAACTATTGATTCATTATGGTATGTCAAATCAAATTCCAAATGAAGAATGCTCATGAAGAATGAAGAATCATGGGGAGAAATTCAAAAGGACGATCAAGAGGAATGGACCCCAGCCAAGGACAATATCAACCACAATTAATTTCACTTAGATTGGTGAATGGAGTTATAAAATTATAATCATAAATTAATTTGACTAATAAATCCCCAAAAAACCCCATACCATAGAATAATTGATATGTGAATTAATCTGTTGGTTTTTTTATTCTCATTCCTCATTTAGACCATAAATGTGGAATAATAATAACAAAAAAATGATTTACCTTGATTTGTATCAATTGCCGATGAATAATGAATATGTTCTATGATCATTTGTGAGATAATTTAATTTCACCTTGGACTGGTTTCTTATCCTCAGTCTGGTCATTCGTCAATTGAATCTCATTCCATGGTCTCCAATGCTTATCCCAAAATATTCATAGTAATGCCGAAAATCTTTTAAATTTTCCCAAATATTGTATTTAAATAAAATAATAGGTAAATGTGTAAATGGAAAAATAAAATTAATAAAATTTATTAATTTATTTATTTTTTAATCGTGGTGACTTTTCCAGAAACACCCTGCGCTGGAAAAGTTTATGTCACATCTAGGGTAAACCCCATATTTTAAAATCAATGGTTCCCTTATATTTTTTATTTGGGTTCCCTTTTAGAAGTTATTAAAAAATTTAGGAAAATTTCTCATGAGTATTATTTAATAAATTTAATATATTTGAAATATTTATTCACTGTACACCAGGTGTTGAAATCACACACTATCTCAGTGCTTGGTTTTGAAAATAATACATACAATATTAAAAAATAATACATGGAAAATCTGAGTCATTAAATTATCCTTACATTAGGGATTTACATTCTGAAAATCAAAACAAGGGCTACATAATAAGATGTGGGTACTAAGCATTAATATAGGCCTCCCACTCCCATGTGATCTCCTAAATATTTTCATGCTTCCATAGAACATGTACTAAAGGAATCAGTCACCCATAAATGATCATATCCTTCCAATAATAAATCTTTATTGGGTACTAATTAAAGGTAGCTCAATATTTTTTTTCTAACTTTCCTTAATAGATAATGTGTGATGGGTCATGCACGCACATCCTCAACTATGCCACATAGAAGAAGTCAGGTAAACAATCTAACTACGGAGGGAGATCTAAGTGTTACACCACCATTAAAAATCAACACAGTATTGAGAAAGGGACAATTAATATCATAGATAACTTTCAAACCTAGAAAAATATATATAATCCACATCAAGATGAAACAAGTTGGGACACATTGTCTCTATGATCAAACTCCAAAGGCCTCTATGATCTATTATAATATAACTTATTGTATCTTTTCGTAGTCCTCATTTGATCCTATATGATTTGAACCCTCTATGTAGTTTCCCACACCAACTATATGCTCGTAATTGATCACTCCCTTGGTTCATTTCAGCATAGTGGTTTCCTACACGATTTCCCATACAAAGCCTCGAATGGTTTCATAACAATGATGTAATGGTTTATTTTCTTATATGCAAACTCCACCAGTTTTAGGTGATCCTCCAATCTATGACCAAAGTCCAATATGAAACCTTATATCATGTCCTTAAAGACGTGAAAGAGATGATTTTTCTAGCCATATTTTTGGGGGTGAAATGCTATGATAATTCTTAATTGAGCCCTGAATGCCCCCTGAAATCCCTTTCATAACTGATATTTGGCGTGAACATCACAGCCAAAAATGATTATTGATGTAACTCCATGGAGTGGGTCTATCTCTTATACTAAGAAGTGTCCCATGATATCTTCTGAACTTTTCTTTCAAAAAGTTGGAATTGGGATTAATTGGTGAGGTGGCCTACATTCACCTATATTGCATCATGTCCCTTGGACGTGTGTGCTATTCCCATCACCAAGTCCCTGGATATCACATCTCACTTCCACTATTGAACTTCAATGAGTTGAGATAATCCTTTTATAACTTGGTGCTTAACCTTTATTATATGAAAAGTAAGGCATCGATATGAAAACTAACTCCTTTATTTATCACTGGCCACCAAAACATAAGTTAGAGGACCTGATAAATCTTTTCTGCACTTGTATGTACCACCAACAGTAATATATGAAACTCTCATAGAACCTCCTCACCCAATGTCACTCGTACTATCTTGTGTCCAATAAAAATAAATTCATGCTTCCCACCTTCCGGAAAACTATCAAGAGCATCTATAGTGGGTATCATAGTATGTAGGGTCTAACAGTTGGTTTCCCCAAGTTGTTCCTCCCTAACTCTTTATAAAATAATATGGGTAAAAACCATTGACTCGAGGTATTAAACTTCATCTCCCATACAAAAAATGATAACAATGATGATCCCAACTACTCTTACGCTCGTTAAACAACTGCATACAATATCCCCTATTGGGAAAATCTTCTACCATGTTCAACTTCACAAGATTATAGAAAATTTCAATGTTATATTCAGGAAGGAACTCTAGCCATCAACCATGTATAAATGTATAGTTCTCCTGAGAGAAGATATACTTAAGACTATTCTGATCAGAATATAAAATTAATTGCTCACCCATTAGGTAGTTTCTCCACATTTTTAGTCCAAATAATAATGTTGTTAACTAAATAACATGGGTTACGTGGTTCTTATCTTGTGTTCTCATATGATTTGTACCATAGAATATCATAACTTTACTCTGCATCAAAACATTACCAAGACCTATTCTAGATGGATCGCAGAACAATACGTACTTGATACCATTCTATTGAAATCTCAATCTGGGATCCCTTGTCAATTTTGACTTACATTCTAAAAATACTATTGGTATCACTATTTCCACACAAAAGGATACCCCTTTCAGGTCAAATATATCATGAGTGTAGATATCCTAGCGAAATTGGGTATGAATATCTAATAATCTCAATCCAATCCCTGGAATCTCATACCCTCCATCATGCTCTTTGGTGGCTCCTAAGATAACACTGCATCAACCTTTGATAGTTCCACTATCACACCATTTTATGAGATAATATGTCCTATACAGTGGAACTCCTTTATCTTGAATTGAAACTTGAATATATTTACATAAAGCTGGTTCTCATTGAGTACATTCAGAAACATCCTCTCATGTCTATCATTCTCTTCCTTGGATGTCGAGTACAAAAGGATATCATCAATGAATACTACCATGAGATGGTCTAAGAAATCCTATATGATATTGTTCATTATTACCAAGAACACTTATGGGGATTTTATCAGGAAAAAGGGAATCATCAATTACACATAGTGACCATAGAAACATCTAAATTTAGTTTTTGGTATATCTGCATCCCATACTCACAAATAGTGATATCCAAACACGAGGTCAATATTTGAGAACCATCATTCCTCTCTAAACTGATGAAAGAAATCATAAATCCTTGAAACTGGATACATGTTCTTTAGGGTCACCTAATTAGAGTTTAATTAGTCCACACATAACTCAGAGCTCCCATTTACCTTATTATAGAACAATGATGGGGATGTCCAGGGTGAAACTCTGGGTTAAACAAATTCCTTTCTTTGTAAGTCCTCCATATCCACCCTTAGCTCATGAAGCTCAGTGGGATCCATCCTATATGATGGTGTATATATTAGAGTAATATATTGGTGTCAATCAATGCAGACATCTATATCTTGGATGGGAGGTAAACTAGTAGCATCATCAAGGAATACATCCTCATACTATACCACTACTACAGGATACTGAAAACTGATAACATCCAACACACCAAGGGTCATCATTTCCAACTAATGAGTGCAAGGATTTATCTTCTTATGAATGATTCCATCCATCTCTACCTGAGTTTCCATTTCACAAAAAAAGGAAAGCATAGTTCCATCATTGTGGACACATAACATCCTTCACATGAAATAGATAATTTGTTTATTCACTATATATTACCAGTACATAACTAAGATAACATTATATTGCATCATCACAACTAAAAATATATTCCAATATAAAATCTATCCTCAAAGAGTTATGTCACACTATCGGCCCAAGTTTCTGATCACTAATTCATCCCTAGAAGGAGTCTCCAAGCATAAGGGGCAATCCAAGAGCTCAATCAGAATCTCTATGTCTCAAACAAGACATTTGGAATGAATGGAATGACTAGAACATGTGTAAATCAGTATTGTAACTAAGGTAGTAAATAGATAAATTATACCTTATGTCATTATCAGAGCCATTGGTTTGTAATATTCATCCATTTGAATCTTTCTCAGCCCCTGTCAACCACCACCCTAATCCAGGTGTGAACCACCTGGGGGTCGTGATATGCCTTTAATGCATCTAAAACCTCTAGTTTCTCTCCCATATCATCTTCCATGTATTCCTCATATTAAACTTGTTTTCTTCTGCTAATGTCTCTACCTCAGTGGGCCATCTATGGTCTTTTTATTAGTTTTATGGGGGTCAGACAATTGTGGGAAAGATATCCCATGATATCACAAGATTAGGATCACCTCCATCAAGGATGACTGGATCCACGCATTGAGTCTTCAATTATAGACCATATATCTTGTGACATCCTCCTAAATCATCTCACACATACTGGTCCTGGAGACTGATGATGGATCCCAACTACCAAGGTATACGGTCATTTCCCACTACCGGAAACCACTAGTGGTGTATAATCATGCAAGAATATCATAACCACTGAAACTTGCTCTACCACCAATGAATAGCTAGTAATGAATTGAAGGATTAAATAGGATCATAAATATCCAAAAATTACTCTCTCAATGTTATGATCCCTAAAGAACTTTTCACTAACCATATCAATCAAGTACCTTGAGATGATGGTAAACATCATTGAATACACAGTTACTATCATGACACTCTACTAAAGATAAAGAATCTAAAAAATATGTTCACCCATCAACGTATATTTAAAGATCTCTTCATTGAAAAGGATCTCAAATCTAAGTAGGCTAGAGTCACCTCGTCATAAGACTAGGTCAATAAACCCCACTATTATCCTATTAAACCCTTGATAAATCTCACTGCTAGGGACACTATATGATATAATGGTGTCATGATGAGACAAAAATCTTTGGTAAATACTTCAAGATAGTCCACAACCACCTATGGGTTAGGATCACCTCAAACCCTAATGAGTTTATGTCACTGAAACACATGAGTTGTGTTAAGCCTATGTACCTCTAATTCTGGTACCACGGGTACCATTAGGTACTAAATAGGTAGTGGTATACCCGGTGCACCACCTTGAGGTAACATATCTAGAGTTGTTCCCTATATCGACGCCTCATTGCTGAGGGTATCATCCTCATGATCCTGATACTAAATCTTATATGGAATACATCACAGAGGTTTCATGAAATAAATGAGATATACCACAGTCAATGAGTATATCTGTGTAGATAACATAAGAAAGACATGGAAACCACAACCCATTCCTATATGATGAATATTTGATTTTTTACTAAAACTAGTGGTCTCATGTACTAAGTAAAAAAAAGAAGTTGATGAGCATATTGGTGTGTAGAGACATCAGTATACTCACCAACACTGGAGTCCCTAGCCTAAAGGCCGAACTTGAAACACTTAACGTTGTTACGCCAAACCAATCTCACATACTCTAGTCCAAAGGTAGAACTGACCACTATAATACCACACATTAATGACCCATCCTAAATGTTCCAAAGCTATGACTCCCCAAGACAAACTCCAGTTGTCCAAGGGATGAAAACTAGTTCATATTAGGCATACAAAAACATCGGAAGCGTTAGCTTAAGTACTTGTACGCACACACCTCTCCAAGCCCAAAAAATGATAATACGTAAAAACAAGACGACATCCATGAATTCATTCATCAAAATCCAAAAATTGGGGTACAATAGAAAGTAAAGTAATGTAAACAAGTATAAATACAGGCCCACAAAAAAGATTTAGAAAACAAGTCCAACCTAAAATCAAACTGGGGATTATTTTCAAGATACCACTAGAACACACCTCGGCCTTTCCATTCTCACTGATCACTATCTGGTCGCGGTTCTTCAAGGGATCTTTAAAAAGTTTGATTGTCTATAAAATTCATGAAATGTATGAGAAAATACCATGTTGGGCGATTATTAAAAACCTAGTAGTAAACCCATAAAATTAAAAATTCATAAAACAATGTAAAAGTAGTTATCTCCTCACAAGTTTATGTATACGACACATAAAATATGAATATCTAGATATAATCATTCAAGACAAATGGTCTAAAGGTAAGTAATAACTATAATACCATCCTCGGATTCGAACTTGAAGGTTCAATGTAGAACACATTCAGGAGAACATGCTCCTTAGTTTAAAAGCGCTAATGATGTTCTTCTGAGCGGTAATGCTCATACGGTATCTCCATTAGAAGTACATGCCAAATGTTAGAAGAGATATGATACACATATGAGGATATCTTCTAATTACATGGGGTATACCAACCAATCATTCTAAATTAACCCTCTAAGTATAGGATCATCACCTGTATAGTGTTGGTCAGGATAATACCAAGAACTCCACCTAGGATAAGAATATGAATAGAGGATCACACTTGAGGCCTCCCGGAAGGATTCAAACAACTATATCAAAGAAGTATTACTAAAGGGATCAAGTTCCTATATATATGAGGGGATTCCAAAATAACCCTTAGTTAAAGGATATGGAAAATATAACCTAATGAAACGTTCCCATGATACAGGGTACAAGGTCTCCAAGACAACATTTTAGTATTACATGGAATGTAATAGGGTTACATGTCTTGTCCTTAAGACCTCAGGTATGGTCCTTATAAACAACCTGTGTTTGTTTCCATGTATGTGTAACGATACATGGAATGAACCTTACCGTGTACTCTTCCAATGTTCTAGTACATGAGTATTCCCATTTACACCTAGACAACCCATGTCTATGTGGAATTTCATGGCATGCATCTACCTGTATACTCAAGATCATGTCCACTTACCCTCTGCCATATATGTTGATCCATTGAGGAGATGGAATATACCATGTGATGGATTCACAAATCATGTGACACAAAACATTATCCCAAACCCCTAGTCACTACAATGAGATATCCACATGCCATGTAATATTGGATTACACACCATTTGGCCTGGATTTTTCTAGAAACCCTAGTACTTCCTTTGACACACATCTGCGCCACCGCCACCTATAAATCCAGCTTCATTATTACCAAAAATCTCGAATTCATTCCTACTGAAGAATTATATAGAAATTCACTAGATTTCAACCCTTTGATTCTAATATAAATGAACTTGTTTGATGTTATTAATGTCATGCTATAGAAAAAATGTGTATCAAAAACCATCGGATCCACTGCTGCCTCCATCGCCACACCACCATCATGTCATTATAATCCTAGATCTATGATATAAAATCTTTTCTCCAAGATATGGGTGTGAAATGATCTATTCATCAATTTATGTCAAACCATAGGCTCAACAAATAATTCCCACAATTAACATTGAATCTGTGGAGAAAATCATTAGAACAATCAAGAGGAATGGACCTCGGTTTATTTTCTTTTCGACCATAATTCATAGCTTTTAGAATGATGAACAGATAGCTAACAAATTAATATTAAATAAATTCTCCCAATAAATAACCTCAAATAAACACATCTCACAAAATGACTAATCCTCAAAATCAATCTGTTGGTTGATTGATTCACGTTTATCATAAAAACCGTAAAATGAGAATAATCCAACAACAACAAACATCCGATCGCAATTTGGATTTATTGTGGATAAATAATAGAGTTACACCATGATAATTGGAATGATATTTTGATTATGTCTCTCACTATTCGTCAATCCTCAATCTGATCATCATCCGTCAACAGAATTTTGTTCCACAGTCTCAAACGGATATCCAAATATTTTCATGGTTCTATGGTTAAACCAAAAAAAAATTCCATAATTTTTTATTTAATAAAAACATTTTTTCTCTATGTAAACAGTTAAATAAAATAAATTTATTTAATTATATAATATATTTTATTCCCATGATGAATTTTCCACAAAACCCATGTGCCAACTAAGGTTATGAAATTCCAATGATTTACCCATAATTCCCAACTAACCAGTTCGCTCAGATTTCGAATTTGTTCCCCCATTTAGTGTTTATTTTACTTATTTATCGAAACTGTGCATATGTGTTATTTAATATATTTAAAACATTTATTTTCGTCATATTGGTCCCTATAATCTCACTCTGTCTTAGTTCTTTGTCATAAAAAGTATCCATACAATATCCAAAAATAATACATAGAAAATCAAAGTCATTATAATTGTGATAGGATGTTTACATGTGTAGTACCTAGTGCCGAATGGAAACGCCATGTACTAAGAATACATGCTATGTACTATTTCAAATAAGGATTATCTCCCTTTTCTTATTCATCTTAGAAAAGTTTTGTTGGGGTGAGTTCCCTGTATCCACTCTCATAGGGTTAGTATGTAATTCCAACCCTCCCATAGGATTTTGATCCCTTCAATAGAACTTTTTGGATATAGTTATTGGAATCCTTCCATGATGCCCAAATTGAGATCCTTTATCATCTTCATTCCCTAAGTAGAGTTCTTGGTTTCATCATGAACAACACTACCCAGAAAGAAATATTCTACATAGCGAGGTATTCTAGATTGAGTTCTTGGTAAATCTAATGGCCTTGGGTGTGATAAAAAACTGTGTATTTTTATCTTTATACTTCCATTGTATACTTCCTATGAATAGAATTAACATGCATTGCCTCTCAGATAGACTCCATCAGTGTCATATGACTCGGGGTGTGTGTTATCCTAGATGAGTGCAATGTGGAAACTTTTAGTAGGTATCAAAGTTTTTAATTATAGTGGTGAATTTACCTTGAGATTGAGTTTATTTGTTGATTATATCTATATATTATTGTTATATGTGTTTTATACGTATACCTATGTAGAAAAAACTATTACTCATGTTGTTATAGGCTTTTTAGTTTTAGTTTATCCTACTGGGTATTTTTATACTCTACCCTATATAGAAATTTTCTGCATCTTCTGATTCTTATTTATATGATTTACATTTTGAAGGAGTCCTAGATGGGCAAGGACAGGGTTGTACCAAGTGATATGGGATGATAGAGGTGTGTTACTATGGTTATCGTAATAGTGGTCCATATATTTAATTTCAGTTTGGACGTGTTTCCATACACTTTTTTGGTGGGATTTTATGTGGCTTTTTTATATTATATAACTTATTATAGTACTCTACTTATGGTATTTAGATATATGCATTCATGGTTTATCAATTGGCTTAAATTTCAGCATTGTATAGGCTTGTAGATGTATGTGTGTGTACTTTAATTAGGTTAAATCCTCATGTGTTAGTGATATGAATACTTAGAGCTAGTCTTCATTGCCTATTGGAGGTAAGATTATCGAGGTGTAGAATGGACCCCTTTGGGGCATGTCATGATTTATTTTCACATTTATTTTTTACAAAATCATATTTATTTAATCTATGGTTTACTTTAATGTCTTTCTCTAACATTGACGTGTGACAATTCTCTTTTTATATGTTTGTATGGACACTTTTATCATGTTTTCCACATCAAATTCACTATTTCACTACTACTTAACATAGTATCATTGTTAGGGTGAAAATATATTATCATCACAAGAATTTATATAAATAAATTAAATACATAGAATATATATGAATTTTATTTTAATAATGATAAAATACATTACATATACAAAACAATTAGGGTCTTTCAACCTACCCATTCATTAATTTAATGGTTAAAACTTTTCCCCCAATTATCAATGGAATAAATTCATATTCTATAATCATATATCATATATAGGAAAAATTACACATTCAGTCTATAAGACACTCTTATTTAAAATTGTTGAATTGAAATTTTTCCAGTGAAAATTGTGGAAAATTAAATTTTTTCAAGATTTTAGGGTTTTAAAAAATCATATACACCATTACAATACTATATATAGTAATAAAGGATGTAATTTTAGTATTTTGTGGGAAATTCATTGATTGATATATGGTCATGAGACTATGATGGCTAACCATGTATTATTTATAAATTTTGTATATATTTATTTTTTAACTATATAAACATTGAGAATATTATTATTATTTTTATTAAATATTTTTTAGATTTAAAATATTGTTATAAATTAATTTTATTTAAATATAATGATTTTATTTTAAATAAATTGAATTTTTTTATTTTAAAATATATTTTATTATTAGTAATATTTTTTATTTTTGTTTTTGGAATATAGTGGGATTATTTTTTAAATAACACTAATATTGGTACTATGTTTTATTAGTTTTATTTTTATATGAATGGATTTTTTAATTTGAGTTAGTGATTTAAATTTTGTAAAATAGTGATTCAATCTTTTTTATCCTCATCTAATGGAGAGGGAGAAAGATGATATCCTAATCCTATCATCTACCTCTTCATCATCTCATTATGCTTCAATCTAATAGAAGATGAGTCTGAAATGTGTATGTTTCTTATTCTCCTTTATTTATTTTCACTTCTTTTTATATTCCTCGGTCTTTCCAATAAGTGAAAATAGAAATTAAAATCAATTCTAGAATGAGGGTTTCTTCCATAGAGAAAGGAAACCCATCATTTTTTCAGAAGGGTTTTTTTATAAAATAATTTTAGATCCAAGGTTTATTCACATGCACTTTTTTTGAAGAGATACATCCTTATTTCACTATCTATAAAGTATGTTAGATCCAAATCATTTTAAGAATATATTTATCTATGTAATTGTTATTTTTTATTATTTATGTTTTATTAATTATTAATGTTTAATTTTATATTTTTCTTTATTGGTTTTTATTCATATAAATTGAAACTAATTTGTTGGTTGTTTTTAACATCTTCCATTTTATGCTAAAATATTTTATGCTTTCATTTTATTATATAATATTAACATCGAATATATGTTTAAGATTATTAATATAAATAATTATGTTATCAACTGATATATTCAATGTTTAGATACATTGAACATACAAGTGGTTTATAATAATTATAATATATTTTTTAAAAGTAATAAAAAAATTATCTAGGAATAACTCCTGGTTTGATGAGTTTTCAAATTTGAGGAAGTGGTTTTAAGTCTGTTTTGAAATAATAATGTCATTTACGAAACCTATAATTATATAAATGATTATTTAATTATTTTTAATATTTTTAGGTGGTTTTTTCAAAATCTTTTTGATACTGTTATGTCAGATTTTATATTAAAATTTTGTTTAATTGGGATTCTTTACTCTTATGGATCACTAATGATGAATTATTATAAATGTTAAATTTATATATCTTTATATGTCAATAAAATGTAACTTTCTAAAATATCATTGGTTCGTTATTTGAGATGGAGTTTATGTGATGTCACATGAGTGTTTTAGATTCTATAATATATGTATTTTTTTATAAAACATAAACGAGATCTTTTTGTACCTAACTGGGAGTTAGGGTGAGTATTCATAAAACAGTTATGAACATTATCCAACTATTAGCCTTAATTATGATTTCACTCCAAAATGTGGAATTCCCCTTTATAAGGATAGGTTAAGTGATGTGCGGGGTGTGATGATAATATCACATCATAATTATAATTGGATAATTTGTTAGAGATCGGTCCATGATTGTTCATTCAGATCTATATGGGATTATCTCAAGATATTGATATCGATTGAATGGTTTTATTTTATTTATATTGGGGATTCATTTTATAAAATTAATTACTTATATAATTCATATCTTCTGTTATAAATATATTTTAAATGAATGCAGAGAAATATTTTTTTATGAATTTATTGTTTGAATGGGATAAATTTTTTATGTATCGTATTTTTCAAATAAGTATACGTGTTGTATATTTTATATTTAATTTTCATAAAACCCAATGTGGATATCCTATCAGGTGTGTATATATATTATTCACTAGTATATACAACTAATTGAATATGATTATGTGATTTCCTTTTTTTAGTTAAGATGAGGTGATGTATACTTTAAATGAATTAGTCTATGGAGGGATTGTATTTCTATATGGAGTTCTGAAATCAGTAAATGGTAATCTATTGAGGATTTTGACCACATATATTTTGGTTCTTATTTTATTTAATTTTTATATTGTTTTGATTTTCACTAGATGTTTTTATTATGTTTTATGTAATTTTAAATTATAATTTATAAAACATTTAATATTGTTTTATTGTAATTGTGAAATAAAATATGAATTCAAAATTTGTGGTACCTTATGGAAATCCTTACAACATGTTGTATTATTATCATGTTTCCTAATTTAGAAGCCTTCATTTATCTGGGGTAATATATTGGAGAACACTCTTAGGTTTGAGCTAATTTAGGAAATTTCATTAAAAATGGAATGAGAGTGTGTTTTTATGTATATGAGTCAACTTGTTAATGGTTTAGAGTATCATTACATGTAACAAACAACAATTATATAGGTCATTGGATTCAGATAAATGGAATGATCTAATAATAATGGAACATAATCCATTTTTAATTTTATAAATAAAAATGACAATTATATCTTATGAATAATATTTAAATGAATAAAATGAAGAATTTGAAGTTAATTTTTATACATAAATATTTTTGGGGAAAAATATTCTTCTGGGAGAATTTAGTGGTTGAGGTGTGTAGTTATTGAGAGAAAAATTAACCCTATGGGTATATCACCAATTATTCTTTAAAACCCCACCATAAATATATTGGGGAAACTGGACATCTATTTATGTAGGGGTTTAAATTTCCATATGTGGGGTTTCCCATGAAAACTCCTTTCAGGCTTCTACTTTCTTATGTGGCTAATTTATGTCGAGAATCCATCCTTTGTTCCTTTCTCCTCATCCCCCACCCAAACATAATTCATACCTCTTTGATATTTATCTTTAATTGGTTATAGTTAATTTATATTTCTCAAAAAATATTTTCCACTTATTGTTTTATCTAATTTTTTGGTGATAAAATAAATTCTTTCATCTAGATTCCATAGGATCATGGTGTTATGATTTATATATAATAGTGATTTTGTGTGAAAACTATAGAGGAGGCTTGATGATGATAAATTAAAATGTCATACTATATTTTTAAGAGTGTGAAACAACTTCATTTGTTATGATAGGATTTATTCAAATTGGAAAAGAAATTAGATTGTAAATATTATAGTTTTTTCTCATCATAGGTTTAGATTCATGGAGTGGGTGATTTAAAAATTATATTATGATGTTTTTGTAATGGGGATCTTCCCAATGAGTTTTACCTCATTAAAATTACCTTGAATAGTTTTGGACTACTGCTGTTAATTTATTATAAGTTATTTTTTATTAATTATGGATCCTATTTGAGGGAGATAGGGATATTTTGGGATCATGTACATACATTCCATATTTGAATAAAAAGTAAAAATTAAATCACATATCATCTTTTAAAGGGTATAACTCTATATTTATTATATGTGGTCCCTAATATTCCCACAAATATATGAAATCAATATGGATTATATGATTTTTATGTGTGTGTGTAGCTATTATTGACCAAAGATAGATCAGAGGAAAGCTTTTTTTAATAGGAAAGGATAGTGAGTTTTGTTATACACATAAAATGTCCTTGGAGTATTATACCGAGGTGTATAGCCTTAAAGTTTTATATTTACCTATAGTCTTGTTATATGGAATAGATTTATAACCAAATTTGGTATCTAATAATTGGTGATGGATTTATTGAGCTATGGAGGACTTATTATATATTTTTATATCTGTATGATCATATTCATTGGTTATTAAGTTAGTTTTATGATATATGGGTATATGTTGGAATGTGTGAATAACCTGGAATGGACCTAATTATGATTTCCTTCCTTTTTAAGTGATGGGGATGGACTGTTTTTTCCTTGATAGGCCTTGTAAACTTTATACTACGAACACAAGGCTAGTGATGACCATGATACCTTAGTAAAGTAGAAATATACATAGGGAATGGAATCTATGAAGGTTAGACTTTCTTATTAGATAATTTATTGATCCTTATAGATATAATTAATAAATCCTCAAAGATTATAATCATACATGTGGTTATGTATAGTGGAAAATTTTCATAGTAGTATAATTTTGGGATAAATTGTATAAATTATGGAATTAATACTATGAAATGGAAAATTGTATTGGACCTTATATCATTCTTAGGTATGGAAGGATTAACCTATTTTCTTGGTGTATAATATTATAAATAAGGGTATCCTGGTGATCAAATTATGTTTGGTTGAACAAATAAATAGGGTGAAGAACCTTTCATCAAAATTGTTTTTATATTATGATGATGATTTTTTTATGATGATAACCTATTAACTAACATATTTTTAGGTTTTTATGATTAGTGATACACTATTCACCCGTTCATATGATTATTATGATGTATGATACCTTATATTATATTAAATTATGTCACACTATGAGGAAAATGTATTTTGACTACATTTTTTGAGTTATCATTGTTTTTAAATGTATCCAATGAATTTACCTATGTTTAATAAAAAAATATGGAAATGTGGTGTCATAAATTAATTATGTTTATAAACAAAGTTAATTTAAAATTACCTACAGCTATTGAAACAAAATTAATTCAATTTTATTTACATATATTTTATCAAACATTGGTGAATGTTGTTTTATTGATTTCTTGGGAAATCAAATTTCATTTTGTCAATCCACTTTTTTTAGAACATGGGAAATTACTTCTATACATATGTTTTCTTAAATGTAATTTGTTTTTAGTTATTGGTAGTTATCAATTTGATATTTAATATAGGATTTATTTTCAAAAATTAATTTTGTGATATGATTTCTTAGATTAGATGTTTTTTCCTATAGTATTATGGTGATACAAATGAAAAATAGGGATTTTATTACCATATATATTATTATGAAATGATTTTAATGATAGTAGGATTTTCCCTACTAAATTATTGAGATATTCAATACTATTTAATATGGTTTTAAGAGCACCAAAAAATCCTTTTTTAGTGCTATAAAACCACTGATAATTGAAGCACTATTAATAGGGGTTCGATTTTATCAACGGTAAAAAAAGAACTAATAAAGTTTCTTTTATTGGTGAAAAAAATAGTCATTGATAAAAGGGGGTTTTATCATTTCTATGAAAATAAATGATAATGATCAAAAAATATATTTTTATAAATAAATTTTATTTTTCTACAAATAGGAGGGTGACCACCTCCCCCTTTTATTAGTTCTTAACCTCCACTTATAAAAGCACTTGTCCAGCCTTTCCCACCCCACCCACCCCATTTATGGTGTTTGTCTCCCTTTCCCCTTTAACAATTCTATGCACCTTCTCATCCGCCCATGTTCCCCTACCTTATGTGGTTTTCAAACCTGATACATCCCTATCATACACTCGCGCCTCTTCCACTCGCCTATATTGTCTTTCTTCATGTTATGAAATATCTATATATATATTTCATTACATTTTATATATATATATATTTATATGTATATTTATATTTGTTTAAATACATATATAAAATATGTTTTGTGTTTATGTGTGTTTTTAAAAAAATACATGCATACATACATATATATATTTATATATGTATGTGTATCTATAAATATAATTACACATATTTATATTTATTTACATATATTATATATTAATATTTATAAACATATATTATAATATATAGATAAATTTAAATCAGTTAGTCAAAATACACAAAAATATACTTATATATATAATCATTATATATACATTAATTATATATGTTATAAATATTCATATATTTTTATTTTAAATAAAATGGATATTATTTATTTTTTATGTTGGGTTTATATGTTTAAAATGATACTTTTCATGTAAATACTTTAACATATATATTTATAAAATTAAACATTAATATGTGAATATATAAAAAATATGTATATAATTTTATATATTTGATTATAAGTGAAACTTAATTATTAAAAACTATAAAATTTCTAAACTATAATATCAATATGAATGTAATTACATGGATTAGATTAATTCCCCAATGAAAATTGGGATTCCTTGACTAGAAACTCAGTTTTGGAACCCTTATGTTGCTTTTTTGGACTCTAATAATACTGAACAAGGCCCCTTGGTCAAGATACTATATTGCTCGTTATAGGATTTGATTTGATATATGGTAGACCCAAAATTGACACCCAGATCAATAGTTATGGTTTTTTGATGTTTGGTTCACATTTTCAACTTATTTTAGATCATTTATTTATTTTTATTTTTTTCAATCTTAAATTTTTTATTAAATGAATATTACTAAATAGTAATTAGAAAATTATTATTTAATATTACTTTTTAATTATATTATAAACCATTTCCACAAAATTTCATATATATTAAGTGTAAATGTGTATTTAGCTTTATGTAAATCATATTTTATTAAATATATTATATTTATATTAATATATTTATATTTATATATATATGATTTTTTATGATATTTGTAAATGAAATATGTAGTTTATTAGTGCTAAGAAAAGTGATGATAAATGTACATCTTATCAGTGCTAAAAAAGAACTGATAAAGGGGTACCTTTATCAGTGCTAAATAAAGAATTGATAAAGGGGTACTTTTATCAACTCTTTTTTAGAAATTATAAAAGAACCATTTAACAACACTTTTTTATAACTATTAAAGGTTACCCATTTATCAGTGCTTTTTTATCACTATTAAAAGGTTGTGATGTGTAAATCTGATTCCATGGTTGTTATTATTCCAAGATGGGATGTTCTTATCACCTATATTTGTTATGATAACCCATTCACAGTAATGATATTATTGGGGATAATAAGTTTACCTTATATTATATTGTTATGGTGATAACATTTTCACCAGTGTATTTTTATTATTATGATAACTCGTTCAGCATATGTGATAACCCATTCACTTTGATTTTCGGTAATAAGTGAAAATCAGTTCACCTTCTGTATTATTTATATTATGTTAACTTATTCAATATATTAGATAAACCATTCACCATGATCATTATGAGTGGTAATAGTCTATTAAGTTATACTCATTTTTTGGAGGATATTACCCCTTCACCAATCTATAATTATGTATTAGTGAAAACTCATTCACCTTTGTTGATTATAATTATAATAAATAAATTGTTCTTATATGTCTTTTTTATTGGTCATAACCTATTCAAAATAGTAGATAACCCATTAACCTAGATTATTATAGGAAAATTATAATCGATTATTATCTATGTGACAACACATCAACTATATGTGATATCGCATTCACCAAGATCATTATGAGATTCGATGACCCACTAACCCATACTCATTTTTTTGGGATGATTTTACATTCACCAATTTGTAATTATGTAGTGGGGATTACCTATTCTTCCATATTATTTATAATTATTGTTTATTACACATTCACGCATGTCTTGTTATATAAGTGACAACCTGTTTGTCTCATGAATACTTAGTATGATGATGAATAGTTCACCTATGTAACTCCATGACCCCAATTTCCTAGTGATGGTGCATTATTTCATTACATTGGCATGATTATTAGTATTCAAATCCTAAATTATCAGGTAGTTTAGTATTTTTGGAAAACAATATACATACATAAGTTAAACATTAAAAGTTGAAATGAAATAAAATACATAAATTCCACTGAAAACATCCACAAATCCTAGATTTTCCCTGCAATTCATTTATAATAAACTTCCTCAAATACTGGGGAAAATAGAACATAATAAAGGGGTGATATTAGATGCTCAGTAAGGGTGATCAATATAGCAGAACATATTGTAAACCTAAACATTAGGCATGGTGAATAACAAAAAAACACATGAATTTAAAAAAAAAATTGAGTATAACATTAAAGGAATAAGAGATGAATAAATAATCCTTAATAAATCATAAACAAGAGTATTTTAATAATCTAATACCACATGGACTATAAATTAATAGTTTCATAATGACAGAATGCAAAATGTGGGACATCATAACCATATTGTCAAGGCTAGGTAAAAACCCAAACCAGTTTGTCTAATGAGACCTATCGATGAATCGAGGGGCTATAGTTGGCCCCCAAATGACACTTAAAAATTCCATTGTATTTCACATATGAAAGGGTTGAACATAATAAACATATACATTCATATTGAAACTAACATATGAAATGTAAATAACTTTCATCAATCATTGAACATAAACACTAACCATTTAATGTAATAAGACAAATGGTATCAAGATAGCACATATATAGTCAAACTAATAGAAAACCCTTAAAAAATTTATTTAATATGATATAATAATAAATAAACCTCAATGAATTATAATATTCAACCAATTATTCTAACATAGATGAGGATACTTTTAAATTAGACCATTGAAAAATTCTTGAGGAAATAATCCTTTAAACACTCTAAAGTGTCTCATACCACCATGAAATATTTAAATATTAATCCCCTATAATATCATGTTAATAAATATACTCTTGATATGATATACCAAAGGGAAGTAAATAAACCTCATTCCATGAATAAGTGGTGAACAAGTCATATATCTCATAAAAGTTAAAGTGAGATGAGAAAAATCATTTTTACTTTGGAAAGAAGAGATATTTTGGTAAATAATTTATATTTGTCAAGAAATCAGATTGTAAACATGTATATCCTAGAAAATAAAAGGTAAATAAATTTAAATTTTATTTTTGGCATAATTTTTTTCCCACTGAAGTGAAATCGTGTTAAATGTTTTTTCAACGAAGCATTAGAAGTAAAACATTTTTTGGTTTAAAGAAAATTTTAAAGAGATTTTAAAGTGGAAGGGAATGTTTGTTTTCATAAAAATAGAAATGAAAAAAGATATTATTTCATAATAAAATTTTTTACTTTAAAAAAATTATTATGGGTTAAAATAGAATACATAGTTCACTTGAAAATGGGTAAGAATTTGAGAAGTTATTGTGAATCGGGCTTGTTTATTGGGAACAATTAAGAAGGGAACTATTCTAAAACATATAATCACCATAAATTAAAGATTAACGGATTTGAATATATGATTTTGGAATATAAAAACATAATATAGAAGATTTACACAAAAATAAACTATCATTACATTTAGGTAAGGATAGTGAATGAATCACCTGAAGAAAAAAATAATGGTTTTGGTGGAATCCCTTACCACTTTGTAATCAATCGAATAATATTCCCCAAAATTAATAATCATTAAATGATACATTTAATACCATTAAAATAAATATATTCATGATATGATAAATTAATGGGAAGTATACATACATAACACATAAGAATTATTGGCGAGTAAAGCATATCTCAAGGAAATGAAAGTGAGTTGAGAAAACTCTTACTACTTTGTAATAAATTGAATCATGTTTCCATTAATTAACAAGAATATAGTGAATCATTTAATACCATGTATATAATGAGATTCATGATATTATATATCAAATTTTAGAATAAATACACCACATAAAATGAATATTTGTCTAATAATGGAAATCTCACGGAAATGAAAGTGAGATGAGAAACCCCTTACCTTATATCTGAATGTATTCTTCCCTTGAACTTAATGTCCTAGATAAAAAAATTAGAACAATTAATTAATTAATTAATAACATTATATACATATATTTTATTCATTATAGTTTTGTTAAGTTCATTTATGTCCTTATTGATAAGTTATAAGATTGAATTATATTGTTCCAGAGTGTTTGTTGTCTTGGCTTTCATAATTGGTTCTCTTGTTTGTAAGTAATGAAGTTCAAGTGGAAAAGATGTAATTATATAGAATTGATTTTATATGAAACTAATGAAAAATCAGGAGATTAAATTTTCATATTATTTATTTTTTATATGGTATGAGGATGATTTATTAGATGAAACATTAATAAAGATCATTTTTCCAATATTTTGATTATTACGAACTAGTTTTTCATATAAATTAATATTATATATAATTTTTCCACAATATTAAATAAGTTATAATACATATATTATAGTTTTTCTCAACCATAAAAATTCTTTCATGACTATACTATAAGGATAATTTAAAGAACTAAGGTTCGTTATCCATAAAGGTTGAAAATCGACACCTGCAGGGTGATGATTTCGTTTTTTAAAATAAAAGAGAGGGAGGGAGGGAGGGAGAGAGAGTAGATTGGTGATGGATATTCCATTAAATTTATATAATTCTAGTATATAGATGATATTTTAGTTATCATGGTCATTTTTACTGATTAGGTGAGGAGATAATAATAAACAAATGAACTTAAAAGAAATTAAAATGAAACATGAAGTAGATATTACCTCTTCAATACTCCTCTGTGAGAACCTCCTTAAGCGAAGGAGAATTGTTCTTTTTTCAAGAACAAGAGATCCTGGAAGTGGTCTGGGACTAGGGAACTGTATTTGTCTAGAAATTGTATAATCTTCTTGTCTTATAGGAATTAGTAGAATAGTATGTGAGGGGTGGTTTTTATAGTGGATGAGATAAGGGGTTTCCATTATTTTAATCACTATTTTATTATTTTTTTCTCAAGAATCTGAATAGTATTAATTACTGTGACTAAAAATAGTAATAATTGAATTTTAGTTCGAAATAATGGCCATTTACATCATCCATGACTCAACAATGCTGTAGAAATTCAATTATTTAGCTTTTTTCATAAATTATCAAATTTCACTATTCACCAAAAGTTCATGTATTTCAGAAAAATCCAAAAAATTCACCCTAACCATTTTTTGATATGTTGAATTCAAAGATGAACTCCATTTTATCAAAATAATTTTTTAATTAAGATAAATTTATTTTTTTTAAAATTATTTACTTAAAAAATACATATTTTGAATTTAAAACAAATTTTATAATACATTAAAAAATTAAATAAGGTCTCATAAAATTATTCTAAAATCAAAGGAAAAAAATATGTATTCATTAATACATTTTATAAAATAAAAAATTATTAATTTATAAATTTAAAATTATAATTAAATATTTATTACTAACAAAAATAGAAACACTTGATTATTGATTTTTAAAATATTCACTCTCATTTATATGGTGCCTAAATTTTATATATACATACATGGGTGATGTTACTATTCATAAGGGTACATAACTATTCACCAAACAATGTAAGTTTATCCTATCATACTCTAAATATCTTACTGATCTCATCATGTATATTATTATTTTTAAATTACAATTGAAAAAGTGGAAAATTTATGCTCATTGGCAAGGTTATAACAAATCTTTGTTTCATGAATTCAATATATAATTCATTTTTTTAATTCATAAGGTGCTACATTATTCCCCTTTATAAAAATTTCATCTTTGAAATTACCACAATGTTACCTTCTAAAAATATTTGGGTATTTATTCATCATAAGTTCCTCAGGCTCCCATGTTGCCTCTTCAATTTTATGATTTTTTCAAAGTACCTTTACTAGTTGAGAGACCCAATTCCTCAACACCTGTTATTTAGTGTCCAAAATCCAAATAATCTCCTTACAATAAGATAATTCATGTTCCAAATATATACCTTTAGAAGTGAGGACATGTGTTGGGTCTGGCATGTACTTTCTCAACAATGAGACACGGAACACATTGTGTACCTTTGGCAGGCTAGGTGGCATTTCTAAATGTTAAGCCATATCTGCAATTATCTCTAGAATTTCAAAAGGGTTATGTATCTGGTGCTCAGTTTCCCTTTCTTTTGAAATATTATAACACCCTTCCATCGATATACTTTCAAAAAAATGTGATCTCCCTCTTCAAATTCCATATACATCCTTAGATTATCAGCATAGATCTTTCTCCTTCTTTGAGCTTCTTTGATATTTATTTGAATAGTATTTACATTTGATATTGTTTTCTCCGTAAGCTCTTGACTTAGAAGCTTCCTTTCACCAACATCATCCCAATATATTGGTTTCAAACATATCATTCCATACAATGCTTCATATGGTGCCATCTGAATACTAAAATAGAAACTACTATTGTAAGAAAACTCCACCAAAGTTAAATAATTATCCCACATACCCTAAAAGTCAAGTGAGCATGATCTCAACATGTATTCTAGATTTTGGAACATCATTTCTGAATGCCTTCCAGTTTGAGACTGATAAGCAGAACTCAATAGAAGCTCAGTATCTAATGATTTTTGAAAACTTTACCATAATTAAAATGTAACTCATGGATCATGATCAAACACAATTTAGAGATATTACCCCATGAAGTCTTATATCTTAATTAATATAGATCTGATAAAGGTGATCTAGTGGAAAATTAGCCCTTATAGTAAGGAAATGATTATATTCAGTAATTCGGTCAACAATCACCCATATTTCATCATTCATCCTTGGAGTTTTGGGTAATATAGTGAAAAAATATATAGTGATTTTATCCCATTTCCATATAGGAATTGGTAGAGTTTTCATTACTCCACTAGGATGTTGTCTTTCAACCTTTATCTATTGACAGACTAAAAAACTTGATATATTTTTAGTAATTTCCCGTTTCATGTTGTCCCACCAGAAATATTCCTTCAAATTTATATACATGTTAGTGATACCAGGGTGTATAGAGAAATTTGAACTATGGGAATCATCCAATAACTCCCAATAATGAAATAATAGATCAATTGTCAACAAGTCATTAATTAGTTCCAAGATAGTCATCACTTATCAAAATAAATCATTTCTTTATCATTATCTCAACATCACGAATATATTGAGGGTTTTATTTCCCTCAATTTTGAGTTCTCAAAAAAATTAACTTTCCACTAAATATCTATTCATTGTACCATAAATCTTATAGTCTCAAATCCTTAATAAAAAACTACGGTAGTTCAATCCTCACATATTCTATAATTATTATAACCAGTATATTTTTGTTGAAATATTCAAATGAAATGATTCTTGAATAGGAATATTAGTCATTTCACTTTATCTTTGGAAATATCATAACATGATCATTATCCATTAACATCATTAGGGGTATATTCTTTTGGAACCTAGGGAATTAATTCAAATAGTGTCTCATCCCTATGCAGTTAAAGCATTGCACATTGGAAAACTTTTTCTTACTCTTAAAATCACAAACTTGGTGTCCTTTTTCTCCACACTTAAAAAAACTCCCATTACCTTAAATCATTTACCAGGGATATTCTATCCACAGTTATCACCTATGGGAAACCCTTCTTTCCATTATTCCCATTATCCATCTTTTTCTATTCCATCCTTTTCTTCTCTTGGTTCCCATAAAATTTGTAGTACTCAAATAATTCTGTACACATCTTGTTAACACATGATACTATTTCCTTATATAATGTGGATACTTAGGAGACTATCATCCTTATAAAATTATGAACATTCTATAACTCTAAACATGGTATTTCACATCACATAAATTTATGAATCATAAATCCTAGAACCATATACTTTGGTTACATTGGAGGCATGGATAGTTATTAATAGTGAGTAAATTAAATGTTAATTTTCTTAAGAATATCCATCGAGAGTGTCAAACTAGGTGTTAAGTAAGGCCTGTGTCCATGTACCAGGTTACCCAGAGCCAAGCCCAGAATACCTTGTTGGAGTTGTCCCTCTTAGGTACATCTGTTCCAGAACTATGTCCACATGTAGTATTTATAAAGGGAAGTATTTTATAGGAATATCCATATAATATATTCTTTAAAAAATTCTAGAATGTTTTTGTAATATTAACCACAAAGTCTATCTTAGGGTTTATTTACTAATCTATATTTTCTAAATCTAGTTTCCAAGTATTCTACTAAACATTCTATGATACCGGCTATAATTCCCCCACACTAATTGCTCGGATCTGGTACATTATTTCATTACATTGTCATGATTACAAGTAATAAAATCTAAAATGATAGGGTAATTTAGTAGTTTTGGAAAACCAGATACATACATAAGTTCAACATTACAACTTGAAATGATATAAATTATATTAATTCCATTGGAAACATCCACAACTCCTAGATTATCCCAGAAATTCATTCATAATATGCATCCTCGCATCCAGGTAAAAATGAAGCATAAGAAATGACTAATCTTAGATGCTCACTAAGGGTAATAAATACAGTGGAATATATCATAAACATAAATATTAGGCATTGTGAAAGATAAAAAACCACATGACTTTAAAAAAATTGATTATAATATGGAAGGAATAAGATATGAATAAATAATTCCATAATAAAACATACACAAGAGTATTCTACAAATAAAATAACCACATGGTCTATAAATTACTAGTTTCATAAAGATGTAATGCATAATGTGGGACATCAGAACCATACTTTCAAGGCCTCATGCAAAGACCATACATAAACAGGTAAAAACCCAAACTAGTTTGTCTCATGAGCCATACTGATGCATCGAGGGGATATAGTTCACCCCAACCGACACTTACTAAGTCAAATAAATTACTCATATAAAATGGGTGAACATAATCAACATATACATTCATATTTAAACTAACATATGATATGTAAATAACTTTCCCCAATCATTAAACATAAACACAAAATATTTATAGTAATATGGAAAATGGTATCAAGATAACACATTCATAGTCAAACTAATCATAAACCCTTCAATAACATATTTGAGATTATATCATAAGAGTTAAATCTCAGTGAGGTATAAGATTCAATAAGTGATGTTGACATAGATGAAGATACTTTTAAATGATACCGTTGAAAAGTTTTGAGGGAATAATCCTTTAAACCTTACAAAGTGTCCCATACCACCTTGAAACATTAAAACCATAATCACTTATAACATCATATGAATAAAAATAATATTGATATGATAAACCAAAGGGTATTAAATACAACATATTCCTATAAAAATTGTTTAATAATGCATATATATCATAATAGTTAAAGTAAGATGAGAAAAATCCTTTTCTATATTGGAAAGAAGAGTTATTTTAGAAAATCATTTTAATTTTTCATGAAATAATATTGTAAACATCTATATCCTAGAAAATAAAATTGAATGAAACTTAAATAATATTTTAGGAATAACTTTTTTCCCACCAAAATGAAATCATGTAAAAATATTTTTCAAATAATCTTTAGAAATAAAACATTTTTGTTGTTTAAGGAAAATTGTAAAGAGATTGTAAAGATAAAGGGAATGTTTTTTTCATAAAACCATAAATTAACCAAGATATTTTTTCTTGATAGTATGTGTGATTTTAAAAAAATAATCATATCTTAAAATAAAATATATATTTCACTAGAAAATGGGTAAGAATTTGAGAAGTTCCCTTGAATCAGGCTTATTTATGGGGAAGAATTAAGAAGGGAAGTATTTTAAAACATATAATCACCATTAAAAAAGATGAAATGATATGAATATATGATTTTGGAAAAAATAAAATATATAAGATATATATATAAAAAAGAATTAAATTTGGGTAAGGATAGTGAAGGAATAACCTGAAAGAAAATAAAGGTTCGGGTGGAATCCCTTACGAGTTGGTAATCAATCAAATCATATGCCCCAAAATTAATAATCGTCAAATGATATATTTAATTCCATGAAAATACATAGATTCATGATATGATACATCAATAGAAATTATACATACACCACACACAAGAATTAGTGGCTAATAAGGAATATCTCAGAAAAATAAATGTGACTTGAGAAAACCCTTACTACTTTGCAATCAATTAAATCATATGTCCCAAAATTAGAAAACCTCCAATGAAACATTTAATACCATTTAGATAAATAGATTCATGATATTATATATAAAGTGTTATTACAAATACACCACATAAAAGAAATAAGTAGCGAATAATAAAAATCTCACCAAAATAAAAGTGAGATAAGAAACCCCTTACCATATGTCTGAATGTATTATGTTATTGACCTTAAAGTACTGGATAATAAAATTAAATCCATTAATTAATTAATTAATAAACTTATTTGTATATATATTTTATTCATTATAGTTTGGTTAGGTTCAATTATTTCCTTATTTATATGTTATAATATTGAATTTTTTTCATTCTGAAGTGTTTTTTCCTTTGTTTTCATAATCGGTTTTCTTGTTTATAATTAATGGGGTTCATGTGCAATAGTTACAATTCTCATGAATTAATTTCATATGACACTAATGCACATTAGAAGATCATAAAAAGTTAATTTCTTATAAATTTATTTTCAGTTTCAAATAGCTCAAAAGTTTTTTATTTCATAGATAATATAAGGATGGGTAGAAATCCCTTCAAAAAAAAATTTTAGACATGTTTAGGTCATAATATCAACCATATCTTTTTTGTTTAACCCTTAGTTAAACATTTTTACTCTTACCGTGTCTTCTTGAATTTTTACACTATAAGGTAATATAGTTACAATAAAATTCTAAACGAATCCTAATTTGATCATTTATGACATCTTTGACATTATCCAAGTTAGTTGGTTAAACCTTGGATTTTTAAGACTTTTATATCATTTAATAAAATAGTATTTATTTTAAAACATCATTTATTTCAATTTTAATACTATTCAATATTTTAATTTTAAACAATATCAAACCAACATGATAATTTCGAAAAAATAATTCCAATATGTCACTAACATGTATAAGTTATCTATAAAATTTGTGTATGTCATTAAATATGTAAAATTATATTTATTTTAATATTTTTAATATTATTTATTTGATATTTCTATAAATAAAATAATTTCTACTTCACTATTGTGTCATCATTAATGGTAATTATTTAATCTTTATAATTTATAAATAAGTTTCCATGATATATTTAATTCTTTCATATTTATAAAGACTATTTATAATTGATGTTATCTCATAGATATATCTATATTAAAATTATTGTACTTATAAGAAATAAGTGTGTGACATTTTGCTACATTCATTAATTATAATAATATTCATGTAATATTCATGGAAAAGGGTCCATTAAATGACTCCATTTAGAAAATATATGGTAGGGGTATAATTCATTCATATAATAAAATTTTGACTGGTGTTAAGATAATTTGAAAATATTATTTTTAAATTTAATTACTTAATTACCCTTAACCGCGGTAATAAAAATTTACTAAAGTTACTGTTAATAATTCCCAAAAATAAAATGACCCTATTAACATAATTTGGACCCACTTATTAAAAATATGTAATCCATTTTTCAAAGTTAAAAACATATAATCTGTAGTAATTAAATTAAAATAAATCTCATTGTTAGAATGAAAAACGGGTTTTTAAAAGTTAAAACACTTCAAAAGATTGAAATTTTTTACAACAAAATTCAAGGTAAAATTGATAAATATTACCATTATTATATTAAATAATAAAATTTCAATCTATTTATACTTTAAAACAAATAAAATGTATAATCTAACACTATAAATTATTTTGATAAAAAAGTTGTTTTCAATTAAAATTAGTATTTTTTTTACAATTCACCAAAACATGAAACTAATTAGAAAAATAAAAATAATTCAACCAAAGTAAATTTTGATATTAATATTTCAAATAAAAATTTTATTTTGTAAAATATAATATATAAAAGTTTCAAATATTGGATTTAAAATGGCATCTTCATTAAAATGTGGAAAAATAGAATTTTTTTAAAAATATTTCTTTTATCTAAAAAATGAATTTTTTTTCAAATATCTTTTCTATAAAATAAATAATAATGTTAAAATTATATATAATATATAAATTTATAATTTTGGTTAATATTATTCATAACTGCAAACTTAATGGCTAGGTAATATATTATAATAATATTTTAATAATATATTGTTGTTTGGTAAAACTAGGTCTTAGGTGTAACGCAAGCCAACTCATTATTGTGTGTATCATAATATTACCATGGTGTTTCATAAAAATAAATCAATCATAAAAATTAAATTTATTTAGAAATTAAAATATTATAAAGTCTATGGGTGTTACATTCTCCCATCCTTTAGTAAATTGCATCCTCTCAATTTAAACTTGGGATTGAAAACAAGGGGTTTTACATTTCAAAATATATTTGTTGAAATCCCATATAGGAAAATCGATTAATGAAACCTCTATTTTAAATTAAATAAAGAAAGTACGAAGGTCACTAGAGATAACACATAATAGGGTTCTACATAAGAAAACATGGACCTGAAAGAAAAATCTAACCATCATATTCTGATGGAGAGCGATAGAGAACATGATGGGGAAAAGATTAACAATCACAAAGATCTAAATATAAAATGATCTAAATCATCATTTGATTCATATGAAAAATTACTATGATAACATTTTTGGTTTCAATATCATTTACCTAGAGTTTAAGAGTTATTTCACTATTTTGATAAGCACTTACTTGATTTCTTTCCTCATCATAAGAATAACCTCATCCTTTGGTTGTGTTTTGATCTATTTTCACTTCATCCTTCACAACTAGAAATGAAATTTAAAAATTAATTTTTCATGCCTGAAGAACTTTTGATAAATCATAAGGCTCGGACGTATTTTTGTAATCCTCAAAATTTTTACTAAAACAAGAAAGGTTAGACCAATATCTCTAATAAATAATTCTTTAACCTCAAAGAATAATATCCACTATTCAACATAATTCATTCCAACCTTAAGACTTGACCAAAATACTTACATTAAAATTCACTATCCAAAATGCTCTCTAAATTTCCAAAATCAATCTTAACATCAGATTCCCAAAACAATGTAATGTCGCTCTTATTGGAACCTACCAAATATTTGATCAACTTTTAATTCGTAATGAGAACTTTTATGCCTCCAAATACTTAAAGAATAATTATTTTAGTATCATACATATATATCTCATGAATCTTGTCACCATAGAACCATTGATGTAATAATTCTTGAATCAAAATACAAAATTACTTTAATCATTCCACTCCACTCTTAAACCATTAACTACACTTCATCATCTTCTTCTTTAATACCTCTTTCATCTCATTTAACTTATTTAGTCTATTCATTATCAATAGTATAACCATTAATTGTATAAACTTACTAATTATAACTATAAACCAAAACTCAGAGAACAAAGTGTAAAATTCCAATCCTAGTGATATAGTCATAAAGAATAATTTATAGGATCCATAAATGATTCCATCTTCTTACCAATCCATATGTCTATAGGATTATCCAAGGTTATCCATTACTAAATCCAAAGGATGATATCCTATAATTAGACTTATATTCCAAGTTCTTCATAGTATTATGTTTTCTAGTATTTTATTTTTTAAATCTAATTTCCAAGGTTATTACTAAACTTCCTCGGATATCAACTATAATGCCACAACCCTAAATTCCTAGATCCATCGCATTATTTTAATACATTTTCATGATCATAAAAAATAATATCCTAAAGGACCGATCAGTTTAACAGTCTTGGAAAATAGATTAAAAATGTGAACTTTACATTATAATTTTGAACATAAAATACAACATATATATTCCTTTGATAACGGCATTATTATCCTAGATTAACCCTATATATCAGTCATAATACACTTCATGGAATCCTAGGAAAATAAAACATAAGTAAGGAGTGAGATCAGTTTCTCATTAATGGTAAGTATAAAAAAAATATTATGAATAAATAATCATAAACCTTAAGTAAATATGTATAACTGAAACACAAGCCCTTTAAACATAATCTTGAACATAGTATGGAAAGAATAAATAATACCATATAAAATAATCATAATAATAGATATTATACTAGTCGAGTAATCACATGCAATATCATTAAATAATATCATAATAAATTAATGCATAATTCAATACATATGCACTATCAAGATATATCCTCTAGATAGATACTTTCAAGATCTATCCTCATGAGGGTTTAAGCCTATGGGTAGAAACACAACTGATTTGTGTCGAGATCTTTCAACTTAATAATGTTAATATAAGGCCCTAGCCTTAAAACTTTCTTAATCTTGAGTTATTAAAAGATTACACATTGAGGATCATTTCAGGTTTAGATTTTTAGAGAATTAGATCATAAAACATGCATTACATTCCACATTTAAACAAAGTGGTTACATAAAATATAGTATTCATTTTTCCCATCAACGGAGACATATTCAAAATAAAACATGGATTCTTTCTTAACACTTCCTTGACACTATCATTATATCATGTACCATTCCCTTGACCTGTGAAAAACATTTCAAAAACTTGGGATGAGCATAAAAAGATCTGTAAGGGATATAAAAATATGGAAAGAAAACATGAGTACATATATACATAAGAATGAAATCATAATTTCCCCATAAAACATAATCACTTTAACATACCTCATTAAATCATGAGTAAATCATAGAAATCATAAGTCATAAAGGTAACTTGAGGAATTCATAACATTCTTACGTAGGGAGTAACCCTCTTGGTTACGTTTGGATTACCCATCACCGTATATTCCCTAAATCTCTTTGGAGAAACCTTAACGTTTAACTCCTTCGCATTACCCAATGCATTTGAGAGCTATATAGGGCTCACCTGCCCTTAGTTTATCACGGAACCACCCATCTTCATAACACTGCCCAAGAACCATAACATAATCGTATCACATAAAACATGCATAAAGGAAACATAACATTTCCACTTTTCAATCACAAGATATTAATACAACACATTGGTATAAAAACATTATGAAAACCAATTTAAATACCAAAATAAAATAAAAGTAAAACATGGTATTTAGTTTTCATTTAAAAAAATGTATGGCTTGTAGAGGAAGCCGAAACTCAAATAATGGTCACGACGGCGGAGAAGTCGTTGTCGCCGCATACGTACGACAAAAACATTCCCTTTATTCATTTAGTAAAACACTTTGTATAAAAAAGATTACTTTTGGATAAACATAAAAGTCAAAGGGGTTTATACACCATATAAAATAAGGTTGTGTATAAAATAAAATATGCCTCAATGAAAGGAGATTGAGACGAAGTCCCATACCTCGTATCCGACTTCACTCGACCGTTCATTAATCTCTTGAATAATAAACTTGAGTTAATTTATACTTGCTTAAGAACCATTTTCAAGTTCATTATTCCTTTTATATCACTTATTACCATGTTATGAACATTATGTAATCATTTATGTTAATAACAGTCACTTTGTCGATATTTGGTACTTGAGTTAAAAAGTGAACTTCTTATATTTACAAGTTGTTCACATAGTCAAATATCCATTATCTCAAGAATGATATTCGTGATGTAGATGCCATATATATCCAGTATATACATGCATTTATAATATTACATAATCATTTAGAGTTAAGAAATGAAATGCACCGTTCATGGAGACGGTAAGCCGTACGTACGCATGAACGCTACTTTTATTTCTATGTCATATTAATGGACTTAAAACTAAATGAGAGATATGTATATTTTAATTACAGAATTATATTCATCATTTAGATGTAAAATAAATCATATATATCCATTATATATATGTACTTATAATAGTACATTACATTTGGGGATAAGAAATGAAATGAACCATTCATGAAGACGGTAAGTCGTACGTACGCATTAACGCTACTTTCATTTCTATTTCGTATTTAATGGAGTAAAATCATAATGATATAAGGGTATATTATAATTCCAGTATAACATCATATAAAATAACTTTAACTCCATCCTTTATACGTCCCACATATGTCATTAACAAATCAAATCACTTTGAGGGGGCAGTAGTCCACACTTCCTAAAATGAAATTATCGTGTTTACCCATAAAGGAAACCATAAAGGTATACCACAAATGAAAAATACAGAAGCATAAGGAAAACATAAACATAATAAATATCATATATAAATATATTTACATCTTAATGTCCACCATTAAATATGTTAAAAGCAGATTGAACAATCATCATTTCGGGAAGCAGAAATTCACCAACCATAGAAACAGTATGTTCTTTAACCATTAGACGGAGGTGTGTGTAGGTGTATCTCGAATACTTCTCATAACAAAATCCTAGTATATTGAAGATACTGTTTTTGTTACAAAATAAAGGAATAAAAAGTGTTTAGAGGTTTGGAGAAGCAAAATAAAAGAAAAGAACACAAGTGAAGACATTACCTTAAAATCGGGTAACTCTCTTTTATTTGAGCTCAAAGGCTTCCTCGGGAAGACTTATGCCAAAAGTGAGGCTTCTAGGAGTAAGATAGGGATATGGAGAGACAAAATGAGTAGGGTTTGTCTAAGACAAAGTCTTTAGAGGTGTGGGTAAGGTGGTAGAGGAGGGGGCCTTTTATAAGAGGAGAGGAGGGGCACTCTTGGAATGTTATAAAAGGTAACTTTATTACAAATTGCTTTTCGGATTTCAAAGGACCCAAAATTATATATTTCAAGGATAAGGTGATAAGGGTTCTAAATATACTCATCCAATAGGTTTTTGACATGTTTATGTCTTGTATTTTGTATTATCTTTTTATTTTCTTTAAATCGTTAAATAATGAGGTAATCGCTGCATCATCATGATGTCAAAAATAATTTAATTTATTTAATGTCTAAAAATTATAAAAAAAATACTATGATGTAGGAAATATTTTTATATTTCTAATGACTATTTATAGTCCAATAGATCATTTATGTAGAAAAATTAAAAAAAAATTACTTAGGTTATACATTCTTTGTTATATTTAACTTTCCTTAAAAATAAAAATATAAAATGTCATTACCACACTAAAGTGATTCCATGGGGTCCCCAAGTTTGGTTCAAGGCATCCCATGGTAGGAAATGAAACAAAAAGTAGCATTAGGACACATGTTGGTGTCATTTTTTATTATTATGGTATTATTTTATTATCCTTAACTACCCGATTACTAATTAATCAAGATAATTAAAGATAATTACCGTTGTTACTATTCATAATATCCAAAAACAAAAGAGTATTAATTAGATAATTTGGATCTTCTTATTCCAAATATGGAATCCATTTTACCAAATTCCAAACATAGAAATTCCAATAATTAATTTAAATATAATTCCCGTTGCAAAACAAATAGCGGGTTTTTTTTGAAACAATATCTATGAAAAGTTTGGCACTTATTTATGACCAATTCCAAAGTGAAATTAATCCCAATTACCACCATTGGATTACATGGTAAAAATATATTCTATTTACACCTTAAAATCAATTAAAAATATAATATAACCATATAATTAAATTAGATGAAAATGCAGTTTTGATGTAAAATGCAATATTTTTCACTATTCAAAAAAATGAACATTGTCAGAAAAATACCAAAAAATTATCCAATGTAAATTTCAATGTCCCAATCATAAAGAATTTTTTTAATTTGAAAAATAGAGCTTATAAAATTGTCAAATGTTTGATTTAAAAATGGTTTTCCATCAAAAGGCAGTAAAACAATCTTTTAAAAATATTAGTGTATTCCATGCTTAAGATTGGATTTATTCTCATTTTAAGCCTCTAAACCACAATCTAATAAATAGACATAGATAAAAATATCTATTATTAATTACTTAATTTGGATGTTACATCCTTCCCCCCATTATAAAATTACATCCCTGCAATTTATTTACTTATCAAATAAGTGGGGGTATTTATCTCTCATAGCATTTTCATATTCCCGCGTTGTCTCTTAAATCATATGGTTTTTTCACAAAACCTTTACCTGGTGAATTACCTTATTCCATAACACTTTCTCCCTATGGTCAAGAATCTAAACCGGTTATT
Source organism: Viscum album (assembly GCA_963277665.1). Classification (NCBI taxonomy): domain Eukaryota; kingdom Viridiplantae; phylum Streptophyta; class Magnoliopsida; order Santalales; family Viscaceae; genus Viscum; species Viscum album. The sequence continues at coordinate 47,807,698 of OY728156.1, forward strand.
CCTCATAAGATATATTCTCTTCCAACTGAACTACCTCTGGACTCAAAACATGAGATGGATCTGGCATGTACTTCCTTAACATCGAAATATTAAAAACATTGTGTACCTGAGATAAACTCGGAGGTAAAGCCACTTGGTATGCAACTGATCCAACTCTCTCCAGAATTTCATATGGTCCGATGAACCTTGGACTCCACTTTCCTTTCTTACAAAATTGCATCACACTTTTCCATGGTGAGACTTTGAGAAAAACATGATCACCTACCTCAAAAGATAGATCCTTTCTCCGGTTATCTGCATAACTTTTCTGTCTGCTCTGAGCTGTTCTCATGTGTTTTTGAATCAACTGAACTTTTTCTACCATCTCTTTTACCAATTCTGGTCCCATAAACTTCCATTCACCCACTTCATCCCAAAGAGCTGGAGTTCAACACTGCTTCCCATATAATGCCTCAAATGGTGTCATATGTATACTAGAATGAAAACTGTTATTATAAGAAAACTCAACCAAAGAAAGATGTTGGTCCCAACTTCCCTGATAATCCATCAAAAAAGCACGTATCATATCTTCCAAAGTATGGATTATTTGTTCTGACTGCCCATCTGATTGAGGATGAAATGATGTACTAAAATTTAATTCAGTACCCAACGACTTCTGAAGGCCTTTCCAAAAGTTAGAAGTAAACCGGGGATCAAGATCTGGTACAATGGATAGGGGAACTCCATGCAACCTGAATATCTCTTTAAGATACAATCATGAAAGTTGATCTAGGGAAAAATTATCTCGTATAGAAAGGAAATGAGAAGATTTAGTCAAGCGATCAATAATAACCCAGATTGCATTATTACCTCGAGGTGTCTTCGGAAATCCCACAACAAAGTCCATGGATATACTTTCCCATTTCTACTCTGGCACTGGAAAAGGATGAAGCTTCCCTTTCAGTAACTACCGCTCTTCTTTTACCTATTGACAAGTCAAACACTTCACTGTAAAATCAGAAATATCTATTTTCATTCCATCCCACCAGTAATACTCCCGCAGATCTCTGTACATCTTAGTACTGCCCGGATGAACTGAAAACGGAGAACTATGACCTTCACATAACAACTCTCTCTTCAACTGTGAATCACAAGGAACACAAAATCTCTTCCCAAATATGAAAACACAATCATTATCAATGTTGAATTTAGGCAACTTAACCTTCTGAACCAGCTCTACCTTTTTCTGCAACTCACTGTCTTTCTTCTGTGTTGGCTTGATTCTGTCTGATTGAGAAGATTTCACTGATACCTGAAACCAAACAGAAGGACATCCTGCACCAACAACTTCTATGCCAAAGTTCATCAAATCCTTAACCAAGGGATCACGTTCCAAATGAAACATTGTTAATGAAGCATTACTCTTTATACTCAAAGCATCATCCACTTTATTTGCTTTTCCTGGATGGTAATGAATCGTACAATTATAATCCTTGGTTAATTCTAGCCATCTCCTCTGTATCATGTTCAATTCATTGTGAGTGAGTATATACTTTAAACTTTTGTGATCAATATATATTTCACACTTTACTCCATACAAATGATGCCTCCAAATTTTTGAATCAAAAACAACAGCAGCTAATTCCATATCATGTGTGGGGTAATTTACCTCATGAGTTTTCAACTGACGTGAAGCATAAGCAATTACTTCATAATTCTTCATTAGAACACAACCAAGTCCTTTCAATGAAGCATCACTATAGATAACAAACTCCCAATTCCTGGATGGTAGTTCAAAACTGGAGCATTCACCAATCTTCTTTTCAATTCCTGAAAACAATCATCACATTATTTTGTCCAGATAAACTTAACACCCTTCCGAGTTAGCTTATTCATTGGACTAGATAACCGTGAAAAATTTCTAACAAAACTTCAGTAATATCCTTCCAAACCAAGGAAGCTATGAATCTCAGTTAAATTTTTGGGTCTTGTCCATTCTTCAACAACCTTTATTTTTTCAAGATCAACAGTTATCCCATCTTTTAAAACAATGTGACCAAGGAAAGAAATTTTTTGCAACCAAAACTCACACTTGCTGAATTTCCCATACAATTTCTTTTCTTTTACGGTTTGAAAAATAACCCTTAAATGGCATTCATGCTCCTCTTTACTTTTAGAAAACATCAAAATATCATCAATATCATCATTATCCCTGATATTTTTCACCATTGACCACCACTGATATGCTTCACCTTCCAAACTGTAAATAGAAAGACTAACCTTTTGATTGTATGAACACCCCATGACATCAAAAATATTCTCCAGTGCTTTAATCCACCCTTCAGCTAGCACAGGTTCAGATTATCCTCTGAATGATGGGGGATGTTGCCTCATGAAATGTTCCACCACTGACATGTTCCTCTGTGGTTGATCTGGCTGATCTCGTGCATGGATACCACCACCATTTATCTATTGAGTCAACTGCATCATTACTACAACAAACAGTTCAGTTCCAATTCTGACCATCTCAAGATGCTGATTCGGAAGGTCATTTCCTTCTGTATGCATTCCTAGAACTGCTTCCCTACTTCCTCTATGGAAAACCATTCTGAACAAACATGTCTTAGATGAAGCAACATGGAAATCTTCAAATGCTATATCATTTCAATTTGACCATAAAAAATATTTTTGGATAATCATTTAATAGAATTCTAACTCCTAAAGTTATCTAAACCAACCAATTATACCAACTATAAGGCCCCAGCCTTAAAGCTTACTTAATCTTGAGTTATTACAAGATTACACATTGACGATCTTTTCAGGTTTTGAGTTTTAGAGAATTAGATCATAAAACATGCATTACATTCCACATTTAAAAAAAGTGGTTACATAAAAGATCGTATTCATTTTTTCCATCAACGGAAACATATTCAAAATAAAACATGGATTCTTTCTTGACACTTTCTTGACACTATCATCATATCATGTACCATTCCCTTGACCTGTGAAAAACTTTTCAAAAACTTGGGATGAGCATAAAAAGCTCAGTAAGGGATATAAAAATATGGAAAGAAAACATGAGTATATATATACATAAGAATGAAATCATACTTTACCCATAAAACATAATCACTTTAACATACCTCATCAAATCCTGAATAAATCATAGAAATCATAAGTCATAAAGGTAACTTGAGGCATTCATAACATTCTTACGTAGGGAGTAACCCTCTTGGTTACGTTTGGAATACCCATCCCAGTATATTCTCTAAATCTCTTCGGAGAAACCTTAATGTTTAACTCCTTCGCGTTACCCAATGCATTGGAGAGCTATATTAGGCTCACCTGCCCTTAGTTTATCACGGAACCACCCATCTTCAAAACAATTCCCAAGAACCATAACATAATCTTATCACATAAATCATGCATAAAGAAAATATAACATTTCCACTTTTCAATCACAAGATATCAATACAAAAAATTGATATAAAAACATTATGAAAACCATTTTCAATACTAAAATAAAAGAAAAGTAAAAAATGGAATTTTTTTTTCATTTAAAAAAATGTATGGCTTGTAGAGGAAGTTGAAACTCAAATAATGGTCACGACGGCGGAGAAGTTGTTGTCTCCGCATACGTATGACAAAAACATTCCCTTTTGTCGTTTAGTAAAACGCTTCATATAAAAAAGATTCCTTTTGGATAAACGTAAAATTCAAAGGGGTTTATACACTATATAAAAGAAGGTTGTGTATAAAACAAAATATGTCACAATGAAAGGAGATTGAGATGAAGTCCCATACCTCGTATCCGACTTGACTCGATCGTTCTTTAATCTCCTGAATAATAAACTTGAGTTAATTTATACTTTCTTAAGAACCTTTTTCAAGTTCATTACTCCTTTTATATCACTTATTACCATGTTATGAACATTATGTAATCATTTAAGTTAATAACGGTCATTTTTTCGATATTTGGTACTTGAGTTAAAAAGTGAACTTCTTATATTTACAAGTTGTTGACATAGTCAAATATCCATTATCTAAAGAATGATATCCATGATGTAGATTCCATATATATCATATATATCCATTGTATACATGCATTTATAATATTACATAATCATTTAGAGGTAAGAAATTAAATGCACCGTTCATGGAGACGGTAAACCATACGTACGCGTGAACGCTACTTTCATTTCAATGTCATATTAATTGAATTAAAACTAAATGAGAGATATGTATATTTTAATTCCAGAATTATATTCATAATTTATATGTAATATAAATCATATATATCCATTATATATATGTACTTGTAATAGTACATTACATTTTGGGATAATAAATAAAATGCACCGTTCATGGAGACGGTAAGCCGTACGTACGCATGAACGCTACTTTCATTTCTATTTTGTATTTAATGGATTGAAATAATAATGATATAAGGGTATATTATAATTAAATTATAAAATCATATATAATAACATTAAATCCACTCTTTATACTTTCCACATATTGCATTAACGAATCAAATCACTTTGATGGGGCGGTAGTCCGCACTTCCTAAAATGAAATTATCGTTTTTACCCACAATGGAAACCATAAAGGTATACCACAAATGAAAAATAAAGAAGCATAAGGAAAACATAAACATAATATATATCATATATAAATATAGTTTCATATTAATGGCCACCATTAAATGTGTTAAAAGAATATTGAACAATCATCATTTCGTGAGGGAGAAATTCACCAACCATAGAAACAGTATGTTCTTTAACCATTAGACGGAGGTGTGTGTAGGTGTAGCTCGAATCCTTCTCATAAAAACATCATAGTATATTTAAGATACGTTTTTTTTTACAAAATAAAGTAATTAAAAGAGTTTAGAGGGTTGGAGAAGCAAAATAAAACAAAAGAACACAAGTAAAGACATTACCTTAAAATCGGGTAACTCTCTTTGATTTGAAATCAAAGGCTTCCTTGGGAAGACTTCTTCCCAAAGTGAGGCTTATACGAGTAATAGAGGGATGTGGAGAGACAAAATGATCAGGGTTTGGCCGATCCTAAGTCTTGAGAGGTTTGGGTAAGGTGGTAGAGGAGGGGGCCTTTTATAAGAGGAGAGGAGGGGCACTCTTGGAAAGTTATAAAAGGTAACTTTATTACAAATTGCTTTTGGAATTTTAAAGGTCCCAAAATTATATATTTCAAGGATACGGTGATAAGGGTTTTAAATATACTAATACAATAGGTTTTTTACATGTGTATGTCTTATATTTCATATTATCTTTTCATTTTATTTAAATCGTTAAATAATGAGGTAATCACTGCATCATCATGATGTCATAAATAATTTAATTTATTTAATGTATAGAAATGATAAAAAAATACTATGATGTAGGAAATATTTTTAGATTTCTAATGACTATTTATAGTCCAATAGATAATTTATTTAGACAAAATTAAAAAAAAGTTACTTACTTTATACAATATTTGTTATATTTAACTTTCTTTAAAAATAAAAAGATAAAATGTCATTATCACACTAAAGTGATTCCATGGGGTTCCCAAGGTTGTCACAAGGCATCCCATGGTCGTCCATGAAATAACTAGTAGCATTATGACACATTTTGGTGTCATTTTTTATTATTATGATATTATTTTATTATCCTTAACTACCCGATTACTAATTAATCAAGATAATTAAAAATAATTACCATCATTACTATTCATAATGTCCAAAAACAAAAGAGTATTAATTAGATAATTTGGAACTTCTGATTCCAAATATAGAATCCATTTTACCAAATTACAAACATAGAAATTGCAATAATTAATTTAAATATAATTCCCGTTGTCAAAACAAATAGCGGGTTTTTTTGAAACAATATCTATGAAAAGTTTGGCACTTTTTTATTCCCAATTACAAAGTGAAATTAATCTCAATTACCACCATTGGATTACATGGTAAAAATATATTCTATTTACACTTTAATACCAATTAAAAATATAATCTAACCATATAATTAAATTATATGAAAATGCAGTTTTGATGTAAAATGCAGTATTTTTCACTATTCAAAAAAATGAACATTGTCAGAAAAGTACCAAAAAATTATCCAATGTAAATTTCAATGTCCTAATCATAAATAATATTTTTATTTTTACAAATAGATCTTATAAAACTATCAAAAGTTTGATTTAAAAATTGTTTTCCATCAAAAGGCAGTAAAACAATCTTTTAAAAATATTAGTGTATTCCATGCTTAAGATTGGATTTATTCTCATTTTAAGCCTCTAAAACACTATCTAATAAATATACATAGATAGAAATATCTATTATTCATTACTTAATTGGGATGTTACAGTTAAACTACATAGAAAACAAATGTGAAGGGTTTTAAACCAACTAATTTCATATCATGAGACCTACCGATGCATCGAGGGGATATATCTGGTCTCACCCATCACTTACTAAGATCAAGACATTCCTCATATAAAAATGGTGAAACATAAACAACATAATCTTTCGTTTTCAAAACTGTTATACGAATTATGAATACTTTATCCATAAACCATTAGTGGTATATAAAGTAGAAAATCCATATTCCAACATATCATAAACCATTCAATGTAATTTATCATAACAAATCAATCTCATTTAAGCATAAAATCCATCAAATTAATTCTACATAGATGAAAATAATCTAAGAAAATCATTAAAATTATTTGAGATAAATATCCCTTAAAAAACTTTTAAAAGTCATAAAATTTATAAAAGAATACATTTAAAATATATTTTTGAATAATTTTTCCATAACACATTAAAACATTTGAAAACAATTTACATTTTAAAAAATTCATGTCCATATAAATAAATCTTTAAAACTATTTTCAAAACTAGGACATAGATGAAAAATGTGTCACATTAGATACTTGTGTATAAATAATCTCAAATAATAATGATATTGTGAAATAAATCCTTAAAAAATCCCTTTTTGAAAACATTTTAATAAACTTAAAAATATGCCAAAAATTTCCTTTATAATCCTTTTATATCCATATAAATTTTTCAGTAAGATAAAATCAAGAATACTAAAATGTAAAAAGGATTAATTCTTTAAACATTCAAAGCATACCATACTGCTTTGAAACATTAAATAACAAGCTAAATATCTTCAAATTAATCTTTAAATACCATAAAGATAAATTTATTCATTATATAAAATATAATAGGGGAAGTACATACAACACACATAATAAATAGGTGGTGAACAAGGCTTATATCGCACAAAAATTAAAAGTGAGAAGGAATTCTCTTACCTTAGGTATAATACTCTCTGTATGTGTCTAAAACTACTTTATAATGGTTTTAAACATACTATTAAATTCTAACAGAATCATAATAATATTTATGATATCATATATGATTCATTTAAAACTTTATATTACTTGTTTATTAATAATTTTGAAGTTAAATGAAACATTCTGGGTAATAATCTTTTTCTTTATCATACGTGTTGTGACTTGTTATTCTTGATCATATTAATTAGATCATGATTTTATTACATAAATAATTTATAACATGATTTATATATCATATATAATCTGAATATAAATATATATAATATATGGATATATGAAATGAAATACACTGTTCGTAGAGAAGGTAGGTTGTACGTATGCAGGAATCTTGTTTCTGTTTTCTTAACGTATTGAAAAGAAGTAAGTGAAGGAAAAATATGAACATGTGTGTGTGTGTGTGTGTGTGTGTATGTTATTACTATATCATTACTATGTAATATATTTCATAATTATTAATAATATAAATTTTTATAATCTTCCTTGAATGTTGAACGTGGAAGATTAATATCATCACGACATGGAGACAGTAATTCGTACGCATGCATGAGCAATGATATCATTTCCTTAATGGTTAAATGGAATGGAATCAGATGGAATATGAATTTTTATAGAGAAAATATAAAATTATTATTATTATTTAAATCCTTTATATTTATCATTATACCCACTGAAATAATGTGTAATAAAACACAGTTTACACCGTGGTGTGGAGATGGTAAGTCATATGTACGCAGGCATGGTGATATTATTTTTCATAGGATGGGTAAAATGAGTAATATGGTTATCCCATAAAAATAAAAAAATATCATAATATATAATATGATTTATTTATCACTTTAGTATAAAAAAACATAGTAAGAGGAAGTAGAAGAAGAAAATAAATTGAATTGAATTGGAAAAACAATTACCTCTTCTTCGAGTGTGTCCTTTGGATTTGCACAAAATGACTATTTAATTTGGTTTTATTCCCAACATATGGCCTATATGATGAATTTAGGTAGGTTTTGAGAGTAAATGTGTAGGTTTTGGCTAAGAAGAATGGTTTTGGAGGTGTGAATTAAATATAATGAGAAGTTCTATTTTATAATAGAGGTGAGGGGCACTTTTGGAAGATCTTAAAATATTAATTTATTATAATTTTATATTCTGCTACAAATTTCTCTAAAGTTATTTATTTCGTATATAAGATGATTATGGGCCAAAATCCTCCCAACCAATGAATTTTAGACAAGTTAAGTCATAATATTAAACTTATCTTTTGGATTTAACACTTTAGTTAAACAATTCAACTCTTACCATGTCTTCTTGTATTTTTACACTATAAGGTTAATATAGTTACAATAAAATGCCAAAATAACCCAAATTGGGTCATTTAAAAAATATTTTACATTATCCAAGTTATTTGGCCGAACCTTATATTTTTATGACTTTTATATCATTTAATAAAATAGTATTTATTTTAAAATGTCATTTATGTCAATTTTAATACTATTCAATATTTTCATTTTTAAAAATACCAAAAAAACATGAAAACTTTGAAATAATACTTCCAATATTTCAATAATATGTATATTTTGTCTATAAAATTATTATATGTCATTAATTAAGTAAAATTATATTTATTTTAATATTTTTAATAACATTTTTCTGATATTTCTATTAATAAAATAATTTATACTTCACTATTGTGTCATAATTAATGATAATTATTTATCATTAAAATTATAAATGAATGTCAACGATGTTGTTAATTTTTTTATATTTCCATAATATATTTGTAATCTATATTATCTTCCAGAGATATCTATATTTAAATTATTATAATTTTAAGAAATAATAGTGTGACATTTTGTCACATTCATTAATTACAATAATATTGATGTCATATTCATGGAAAAGGGTCCATTAAATGAGTTAATTTATAAAAATAGGTGATAAGGGTCTAATTTAGTCATCCAATAGGATTTTGAGAGGTGTTAGGGTAATTTTATAATATTATTTTTACCTTTAATCTTCTGATTTTCCCTTAATAGTGGTAATAAAAAAAATTACTAATATTACTATTTATAATGCCCAAAAATAAAAGGACCTTATTTACATATTTTGATCCAACTGATTAAAATATTAAATTCATTTTTCAAAGTTCGAAATATATAATTTTCAGTAATTAATTTAAAATAAACCCCATTATATGAATGAAAAATTAGTTTTTAGAAGTTAAAACATTTCAAAAGATTAAAATGTTTTTACATCAAAATTCCTGGTAAAATTAGTATCAATGAACAAAATTATATTAACTGATAAAAATATAATCTATTTATACTTTAAAACCAACAAAATTTATAATTTAACACTATAAATTATTTTTAGGAAAAACATTGTTTTCAATTAAAATTAATATTTTTTTACTATTCATCAAAACCTAAAACTTATTAGAAAAATACCAAAAATTGAACCAAAGTAAATTTTGATATTATGATTTCAATTTATAAGTTTATTTTTGCAAATAAAATATATAAAATTTTCAAATATTGTATTTAAAATGGGTTCTCTATTAAAATATGGAAAAAATACATTTTTTGAAAAATACTTCTTTTATCCAAAAAATAGAATTTTTTCAAATATAATGTTTATAAAATAAATAATATGAATGTAAAAATTATATATAATATATAAATTCAAAATTTGGTTAATATTATTCGTAACCATTAATTTAACGGCTAGGAAATATATTATAATAATATTTTAATAATATATTGTTGTACAGTAAAACTGGGTCTTACGTGTAATGAAATCCAACCAGTTATTGTGTGTAGTGTAATCTTAACATGTTATTTCATAAAAATAAGTCAATAAATAAAATTAAATTTATTTAGGAATAAAAATATTATAAAGTCTCAGGGTGTTACAAATGTGTTGGTACTGCTGAAATAAATGTTCAAAATATAAAGTCAAAAGATGTAATTTTTATTGATAGTATGAAGAATAATATATTGAGTTTTAGTGAAATATGTGATGATCTACATTAATTTTTTTCATGAAATAATCATTTATTATTATTAGAAAAAATAATTGGTAGGATAAATAATCAAGTAAAAAAGAACATGTTGTAGTCTTTTTTAAAAAGGAGATCCAACTAATTCTTTTTTTTTAGTTCCAAAGATGAAAATAATTTATAGAATCGAATAATTATTAATATTATAAAAATAATTTTCTGTAAAATATTAAAGTACGATATTGTGTGAAACCTTCCCTAACATAATACATATAAATAATGTTTGTGAAAGTTTTTCAAATGGAGAAATGGTCCAAGGCCCCCAAAATGAGTAAATATTTTGTACAGTAGATCACATGAGCATTTTAATGTTAAATTATGTAAACATGAGAGATAATATTATATTAGTGGTGATATATATTCAATTAATTTAAATTATTATTACACTCATATGATCAATGTTATATTTATTAAGCATAAGTCATAAGTTTTAGAGATGTTCAGAATCTATTAAAGACTGGTTAAAAATGTTATAGGATTCTAAATCAAAAAGATAAGATAATATAAGGGTAAATAGTATAAAAGTTATGCTTTTGAAATATATGTTTCAAATCATGGAATTAAGAATCAATATATTATACTATACACTCCAAAGAAAAAATTTGTATCAAAAAGGAAGAACATGAGTATACTTCAGATGGTAAGAATGATGTTTTATGAATAAAAAATCTTAAAATTCTTCTATAGGGAAGTAGTGTATATAGTTTTGAATATAAATAAAAAGTGTTTATTGACACATGAGACATGTATAACACCATATTAAATGTTTTACAAGATAAATCCAATCAAAAATTACATAAAATTATTTGTTAGTACTTGTCAAATTAAGAATGAGAACACCAATCTGGGAAACATTGACGAGAAATTAGAAGAAGGGATTTTCAAGGGAAACTCACCAAATAGAAGAGGAAATAGATGTTGTAATAATAAATTCCATAAACTTGTTGATTACTTTTATGTGATAATTACTGATAATTGGTTAAAATAAAATGCGACAAATGAAGTAGTTTTGAAATCTATAAAGTTGATAGTATGAAGATATTTGGGAAATAAGAATGAATAAGAAGTTGAGAAAGCACCGATTTCTATGGATTTTTTATTCTAAATAAATTACTGATGAATATTAACAATATGTAAATAAGAGTTCAAAATTGAAAATATTGAAGAAGCATATTAAAGTTGAAAACATAACTAGAAGTCCAAAGGCTCCAATGCATAAAATAAAAATAGTGAAAATTAAAAAATAAACTACTCTAATTTCAAATATTGAGACACCAAAAAATTGATAGAAGATGTTGAGAATGAAAAAGTGATTAATTCATTGAATAAGGAATTATGCCATGTTAAAAAAATCCCACTTGGGAACTTATACCAGGACCATAAGGAAAAAAATGTGATTGGTAGTGAGTGTGAGTTTAGAAATAAGATAAATGAAAAAATGTGTGTTGTTAATAAATTAAGAAAGACTAGTATAAAAAGGTTGTTCACATATGTAAGGAATATATTTTAAGAAGGATTTTTAATAAATGGGAATAATAGTTACTATCAATGTTTTTTAGTAGAAACTCATAGACAATATAAGGTATATTAGATGGATATGGATTCATAATTTTATAATATAGACCTGTAAGAAAAATTTTCCATAGATAACCATAGATAATCAATTCTGGATAGATATGGAAGAACAGAATGTAGGATGATGAAGGATTTCTATGGTTTAAAACATGCTTTAAGAGCCTTCTTCTCTAAATCCTATGGTAACCTGAAACAAATTAAATTCATTAAAGTAAAGGGTGACAACAACATTTATGTGAAATAGATATACATAGGTACATTAATAATAATAGTTTATGTTCGTTTCATAATATTTATTAGTGACCAAGAATATGCCTATGACAAATTTTCAAATTAGACAAAAATTCACATTGATATATCAATGTTAGGTGAGATGAACTGTTTTATAGGTTATAGATTTCACAAAAATACAATTACATGTTATTATCCTTAGAAAACTATACTAGATAATTGCTTAAGAATTTTTTCATAAATTATTCTAAAGAATTTTTAGCACCCATGTCAACTAGAGCTAAATTTTGAAAAATTAATCTTTAATAATTGTCGCTTAGAAATACATTAGTAGAATCATTGGAATTCTATTTTATCTAACATCACCAAGACGAGACATAGATTTTATAGAGACTCTTTATGTTAGATATCAAAGTGGTCATAAATAAAATCACATATTAGTAGGAAAAATAATTCGGATATATGTCAAAGGAACACTTAATTATGGTTTTTTGTATAAGAGTAGTACAGAACTGAATCTATTAGGTTTCATGGATACAGACATAGATTAAGATTGTAATGGAAAAAAACCTAACTCTAGTGGGACATTATTTATTTGTTAAATCTATGTATGGTTTCATTATAAGGATTATAATTCAGTGACATTGAATACATTAGAGTGGAATATATATCCTCAACTCATTCTTATACAAAAAATTTGTACGAAAAAATAAAGCAAAAAAACTAAAGGTATAATTTGAGAAGTGAGTAAGGATTTTATGAAATTCATAGTGATATTGATCTACATAAGAAATTAGTATAGTAATCACGATCAAAATATATAGACATTATTTTTTATTTCATTAAAGAAATATTGGAAAATAGGGTTGTGAAATTAGAACATAATTCTAAAAAGGATCAAATTATGGATACCTTTATTAATTAAATTTCAAGAAAGAGTTTTGTTGAGTTATGTATGGAACATTATGTTAAGTATTTCTCTCTAAATTGAGGAAATATGTAAATTACCCACACTATGATTTGGATTATAATTTCAAATAGGGGAATTACTCAATTCTTATGGGATAAGGGATATAATTATCAATATGTTTCTAGTATGAAGTATTGGTCAATAAAAATAGGTTTTAGATAAACTAAATAAGTGAATAATTGAGCGGTAGAGGATTAGAATCACTTGGATAAAGAACTTATTGTCATATAGATATATAATTATCTAAAAAAATCATATCAGGTATTTTGGTTCCAATATACTTCTCATTCGATAAAGGATATGATTTGATGATTCTAGATAGAATTTTAAGGTTTTTAAAATGATTTAATGAAGTTAAAACAAATCCAAATAGTGACATTGAATAACTAAATATAATTTTTAAATAAGTTTATATTTGTTATCAACACTGAATTAAAATAATTGAAAGACATTTAGGCTATATTAAAGTGTTAATAATATTTTTGGATGTGTTATGAAGTGATTTAAAATTATATAAATTTATTGAATTAATTTTTAAGCTCATTTAAAGGATTCGTAAACTATTGAGTTAAAATAGAAAAATGTCTAATAATTGAAGACCCTATATTTTCATAATGGTCAGTTCCCATAAGGGTCATTACTATAGTTTATTTTGAGTATTTTGAAAAGGTAGGTAAATTTTATAATATATATTTTTCTGAACATAAGAGACATTGGTACTTTTAAATTCATTAAAGGCATAGTTAGATCAGACTTATCTTATAGTGTGTAACATATTGGATATCAATATTAGATATATTGATATTATGATCGAAAAAATGTATTCTATATGGATCTATTACAAGACGGGGTGAATTTTATTTTAAAAATCTTTAGTTTAAAATATTTAAACTAAACAAATTAACAAACCTCTTTTGTAAAAAGATCGGATTCAGACATGGCCCTCAGTACGATTTCCAAATTATCAAAATTAGAAAAATTCAAATAAAATTAGAGAATAGAAATCGTAATCAAATAATATTTTATTAAATTAGATTTAAACATATCATAATCATAAAGTGTGATTAATAAATTAAAATTTATGATGTTTAGTCATTATGATAAAACTAATTCATATAATCACGGTGGAATAAAAGACTTGTAAGAAACAATTAAAATAATAGAAAAAATGTAAGAATTACTTATAGCTATTAAAAAATTCTATTTTAACCTTAATAGTAAGGTATCCATAAACCTTGGCTAAAGATATCGCTTGTTTTATAATTACAAGAAATATTGTCTTTCCACAGTAAGGAAACCCTTTATACGAATAGTGTATTTGTTTTGTCTGCATATACCTAGCAACCCTCGATCTGATTGATCAACTCTATATTTCTATCACTACAAGACCTTGATCATATAATCAGATTACCTATATTTCTATCCCTATAATCCCTCGATCATAATCACATATCGAAATCATGATTACAACAAAAAATAATTATTAAGCGATAAAGATGACAAGATTTTCTTAAGAAGACTAAAATCTAAAACAATTAAAAAAGACTAAAAATAATCCATTCACATTTGGTAACCTTCAAAAATCTCTCACAATGAGAAATTGAAAATGAAATGGATCAACTATAAACTCTTAGAAATTTTGGGTGTATATTGGCAATCTTCCCAACGGTCATATTTTCTCTCAACTATCATATTTCTCTGAGTTTGTTGCAAAAACTTAGAAACCTAGCACTTAAATGGATCTTTTATAAATTAACATCTTATGTCATATTGTTTTAAACCATTACAATGTAAAAAAATCCTTATATTAGGAATCGGTTTTCTTTATTCATAATTTAAACTTTAGTCAGTCTAGTACACTTCCTTAAAAATGTCATTATGATAATCTTTGTGAGTGTGAATCTATTGTTTATTGCTTTCTTCATCTATCTAATTGTTAATAATTTTTCAGTATGAAAGAAAAGATAGATATTCTTATATATGATCGAATACAGGAGAATATATTTTTTATTATATTCATACACATTATGATATTCGTAAAGAAGTATATTAGTTTATATTCATGAAAAATTGGTAACTAATTCTAAGTATGGTAAAAGATTGTGTTTTCTATAAATAAATTCTAAAAAAAGTGGATATTAAAATTTAGTAATCGAGTGTATAAGAAGGTATTTGTGACTTCCAAAAATTAAAGGAATAGAAAATTCATATGTTTAACTTCGGACTCAGTAATCTCCCCGTTTTTGTAAAACAAAAACCCAAAACATAAAAGAAAAAATAAATTTCAAAAACATATAGTCGATTTACTTTTAGGAAATTCATATTCAGAATTAAATATTAGTATTTATTTCCCACTGGTATGTATAACTCATACGAATATGATATTGAATATGATTAAATGTCCTTAAGTATCATATTCTCCCTCTTAATGAAAACCTCTCCTCATTTTAATAAAATACTCCCCCTTTATAATTTTTAAAAAATAATCAGGATAATATAGAGTATACTGAAAAGGGTTAGAATATAATGTAGAAAAAAATATAATGAACTGACTAATCATCCACAAAAAATATGAAATAATATTAAAGCAATCAGAATTTGGAAAACAATAAAACAATAATACTTGGATGAAATGGATATTTTATTAAAATCCTTCAATGATTTTTATTACAATAAGAGTTCAAAAAAATCAATCTTTCTTCATGATAGTTTTGAAAAAAGATTTGATCTTCTTAAAATCATGTTTGTCTTACTCTAGCTTATCAATATTTTCTTCATGAATATGAATCTTCTCTTCTTCAGATAGAAGATTTTAATCTTGAATGCAAATATTTTCATCTTGAACTAGAAAACTTTTAGACAAATAATCATTCTAATTTTTCAAACTGATGATTTTGTATTTATAAATTTTTAATCATGATAACTAAAACTGAAAATATTTCATCTTTATTTCTAACGCTTTCACTTCCTAAGTCTAGTTATCAGTAGTTTTTCTGAACTTTTCAAAACAAATCACCATTTCTATCATATCATTAGATAACTAGATGAAAGATTCTGAAATTTAATTAAAATGTATTTTATTTCTTCAAAACATTCATTATCCATATTAACATCATCAAAAATTTTATGACACCATTTTACAAACATATCACATGCCTTTTTTGATCCTAAAAAGATTCTTATAACACTTTAAGATCAACCTATTATTGAATCAGCATGTCTGTTAAAACTTTTATTGACTCTGATTTTTCATTATGATTATCATGAATCAATTCCACCATGGATTCAAGTATTGGAAAGTATGGAATGTTAACATCAAGTCTTTTCAAATATTGAATAATAAAATCAACACCTTGAACTATAATCATATTTACTGAATCTGATTCCTTAATTTCAAAAATTTTAGGATCACTAGTTTCAGTTTCAACTTCTTTTTCTTTACCTTTATCATATTTTATTGATACTAGTTTTTCAACTATATCTTTGAAATTATTTCCCTGAGATAATTCAATAAGATACCTATCATTTGAGTAAGATCTATCACTTTATTTATTATAATTTTGATCTTTTTTATCTTTCTTAGAAGATTCATCTTCTTCCTTTGATGGTTATATTTTCTTCTCAGAACATTCAACTTCACTAACATTATTAGGATTGGAGGTTGTAGTCAATGAGGATGACCCTATTGATGAAATATTACTAGATTGAATTTTTTTTCTTTATCATAATTTTTATCTTCTTCATTTTCCTCACATTCTTCATATTCATCCTCTTTATTTTCATCTTCTTCCTCTATGTTTTATTCATATTTCAGGTATTCACTTTTTCAACTCCTGCTTCTTTGGTTAAAACATCAATTCCTACATTGTCTTCTTCCATTTATTTAAAAAAATATTTCTTGACCTAACATTCAGTTCTTAAATCGTCTTTTTTAGGTAGATTTGATTTTGATTCTATTTTATGAAGAGATGGTGATATCGATTCCACATGAACAACTATATATTTTCCCTTGTCTTTTATATAGGTAACTTCAGTATCCACTATAGTGGTATCTTTTTAAGTTAATCTGATATACAAATTTACTTGATCAGGTTGATATCGAGATAGAATAGCATTTTTGGAAGTTTCTTAAACACCTTTCATCAAGGATTCCATAATCCTTACTCCTTGAAGTTTCTTATTTTTCTTCTTGTTATTTTATTCTTATTCTAAGGTATATACATCATGAATTTTAAAAGGTATGGCCTCTACTTGATCAATTAAAATAACTGGATGCCCTTATTTTCTCTCAGTCTTGTTTATTATCCATTCAAATATTTTCTCACTATGGACTTTATTTTGAGTCTTTTATTACTTATGTTAAGAAGTATATTCTTTCCTTTTATTTTCTTGATTTCCCAAATCAATTTTCTTTTCTTTTTACTAATCACCTTTCTTAACATTATTTGAATATTCGACTTTCCAGACAATCAAATTTGATTCATCATGAAAACTAAGTCTCATCCTTTTTGTTGTATCATCATTAATGAAAATAATTTTCATCTTATTAATCTTTTACTCATTTAAAATATTTAAAAAAACATCATGCACTCAAGAATTTACTTTGTTATCATAGCCCAAAACATAATACTATACAGTTTTTATTTTCTAGATAGTAAAAAAATTATTCAATAAGATCTAATGTTATCATAATCACAAAAAAACCAAAACACAAATATCAGTGACCTTTAAAGTATCAGAATCACCTTTCCTCAGAATTACGAAACCTTACATCTATAACGCAATCATCATATTATCCAGTTTTAGGTGAGAAACGTTTCTAATGTTTTTATAATGATCAAACAGGGAATCCTATACATTTTTCTTATCAAAGTAACCAAGATCATTCAATAATTTTTTAGAAGGAAAATATGCTTCTCCTTATAAAGGAACACTAATAAAACTTTTGGCTACCCTATAAGACATTTGATACCCTTTTCTATAAATTGTAAAAGAAATGTTTTATTTTACTTCTTATTCAAAAAAATTAGTTGAAATACAAAATTCATGAACAATATCCAGATATAGAAAATCATGACCCTCCTCATACTTTTCTACACACAAAGATTCCCTACCATGGAATTTTATAATTTTCTTTAGATTGGAATCAAACATTACATAAAAAGATTTATCGACTAACCTTTATCGAAATATGAACAAATAGTTGAAATATTTAGTATATGTCATCATATTTTGGGAATAAACTGGTGAATCTAACATAAGAAAATATTTTGGACAGGTATCTTTAGAAGGTAGAATTACCTCAATGTAGAAATATTTGAACAAATGATGTGGGATATTAGAGGTTCCCCCTTTATATAGGTTAAAAGAGATATGGCTCAACTTCTTAATTAAATCTAGTGGGTTAGATTCAACTCAATATGTTCGGATGGTTGGAAACTATCCCAAAAAAATATTTAAGGAATTTTGAACTCTCTAGGTTTTAATAAATTTTGTTGTATTGATAGTGAATAAGATTTTAAAAACAAAACAAAGTAGAGTTTTTATAAAAACTAAAAGAGTAATAACAACAACATAGATAAACAATCATAATAAGATAGTACAAAAATTTAAAATATAATAAGAATACCTTTTGGATTTGGAATGTTTTATCAGTATGGTAATGATTCTCTTCTTTATTTTTCCAAACTAATAGATTGTGATAGTTTTTAAAAGATTAAGATAAAAAATTAATATGATATTCATTAAAAAATAATGTTCTTATGATAAAATAAGTTATAAAAACTAAATAGGAAAAACTTTTTATAGCTATTTTAGAATCTCAAAGTCAGTTTAGGAAAACTAACCCTAAAATATTTTATGAAAGGGCCAAGTACAGAAAATTTAAATATAAAATTCGTTTTATAGAACTAAAAATTTTGGAAAACAAAAATATTTGTAAAATAACAAGCATATGTACTCCCCCTATGAAGAGGAGTATCTTAGTATATGGATATGGGTAAATAAGAAGTATATGTGAATGATTAAATTTCATTGATCATTCCAAACTTCTATATATTGTATTCAAATCTATCATAAGGTAATAGTTTTGTAAAAATATCAGTAAATTGTTCTTGCATTTTGATGAACTGTAATATTATATCTTCATTAAGAGTGTAGTCCCTAAGAAATTGATGCCTAATATCTATGTGTTTTGAATGGGGTTGATGTGTAGGGTTATTACTTATAGAAATGGAACTATTACTTTCACATAGTATTTTAGTTTTAGTAAAACTCTCTCTGTAGTCAGTGATTGTGTGTTGTATCCACGACACTTGAGCATGACAACATCTAGCTGCTACATATTAGGTTTTAGCTGTGGAAACTTCTACCAAGTGTTATTTCTTATATGACTAAGAAACTAAAAAATATCCTAAAAATGAAAATTGCTGAATGTGATTTTCTTATTTTTTCTACAACCACCAAAGTTAGCATTTAAAAAACTTTTAATTCAAAAACTTTTCCAGAGGAATAAAAAATTCCTAAATCCAAAGTTCTATTAAGATTAAAAAAACTTCATTTTACTACTTTTAAATGGGATTCATTTGGATTTTCTTGAAATATTTCACATAATCATACATAAAACATTATTTTTGGGTGACTATCAATTAAGTATAGTAAACTTCCTATCATACCTAAAAAAATATTTTCATCAACTAGTTGCCCAACCACATCAAGATAAAGTGTATTTGGCTTACCGATGGGAGTAATAATACTTTTAGTATTATCATATCCAAACTTTTTAAGAATATATTTGATATAATTAATTTGATATATATATGTGTGTGTGTTTTTGTGTGTGTTTCTTTTGGTTTTTTAGAAATATGAAAACTAATAAAATATGATTACTTTCTTATCATACTCATATCAAATTCAGATTTCATAAGATCTAAAAATAAATCTATTAAATATTTTTTTAGTTGATTTGAATATAATTTCATCAAAATAGATTTAAACAATAATAATATTTTTAAAAAATTATATTATAAAAAAAATTGGATCCTCATCCCACTTAAAAAAATTGTAACAAAAATCATGGTATTCTATCATACCATGCTTTAGGGGATTTTTTAAGTTTTTATAAAGATTTAGTAAGTTTATAAATATATTTAGGATGTTTTTTATTTTCAAAACTAGGGAGTTATTCAATATAATATTCCTCATTAATATATCTATTAATAAAATCACAGTTCACATCCATTTTAAAAAGTTTGAATTTAAATAATGTGGAAAATGCTAATAGAATTCAAATAGACTCTAGTCTAGCTACCGGTACATGGGTATATTCATAGTCTATGTCTTCTTGTTGATTATAACCCTTAGAAATAGTTCTTTATTTATTTCTAATAATAAATCTTTTTTCATCACAATTGTTTCTAGAAACCCATTTTACCCCAATTAAAGATGTTTCTTTAGGTCATTCAACAAGAGTCCAGACTTTGTTCCTATCAAATTCATTTATATCATCTTGCATAGCCTTTATCTAATCCTCTTCACCTAAATCGACATTAGGATTATTAGTTAAAAATTATAAAGGAAACCAAGTTGTTATATTTCATTCCTTAAGGAACTTCTAGTTTTAACAGGTTGATCAACATCCCCAATGATAGTATCACAAGGATGATTACTAAGAAACAACTAATTTCATGGGTTTTGAAAAGTTTGTTCTCCAACATAAGGTATAAAATATTCATGAGGAATAAATTCATAAACATATTCTTGATTTACTTCCCTGTAAGAATAATTTTCTAATATAGGTTGAAAATTATTTTTAGAAATAACATACGAGGAGGATGTGGGTTGGGGTTGTTTGAAAAAAAATGATCAGTTTCATCATATTTATCAAGTAATACTTCCTAAAAAGAACAATATTTTTTATTAAAAACTCTACATGCCTTCAAAGTAGTAAAATAACCTAAAAATATTCTTTCATCATATTTTGGAATAAATTTATGTAAGTTATATTTCATATTCAAGACCAATACATTACATCCAAAAACACTGAAGTATGAAACTTTTGGTTTTGGACTAGTCCACAACTCATAAGGGGTTTTATTAAGAAAATGTCAAATAAAGACTCAATTTATAGTATAAAAGGAATTACTAACCACTTCATCCCCAAAAAAATTAGCTATTAAGTATTCACTCAAAATGGTTCTTGTTATTTCTTGAAGAATAAGATTTTTTATTTCAATGACCCCATTTTTCATAAGATTTATAGGAGCTGAAAAGTTATATTCAATACCATTCTTACTATAAAAATTTTCAAAATAATAAATTTAAAATTATCCGCCATGTCCTCCATGAATATTTATCAAGTTAATTTTTTTTATCATTTTTAATTTTATCTACAAAATTTTTTAAATAAAAAAAATCTTCAAATTTATTTGTGAGAAAATAAACCCGTGTGTATATAGTGAATCATCAACCAAGATATACACAAAGTATTTTTACCCAATAATCCATGTTTATGTAGGTCCAAATAAATACATGTGTACTAAAAATAAATCATCAGTAGTTGAGACTTCACTAATAGATTTAAATCTTGAATTATGTTGCTTACCATATTGACAAGGGTCACAGACTTTTTAAGAATCAAATCTAAGTTTTTTTGATCCATAACATGTCTTTTATTAGTTAACTTGCATAAGTTTATAAGGAAAGGTATGTATTGGTTCTTAAGGTATTCTAAGCTATGTTTGTAAACATTATCATGCCGATTGGAAGAAAGATTGTATTCATCCTTGAATCGTGTACTACAAATTTATCATTTATAAAATTGACAAGGTAACATTCATCACATAGTTGACTTATTCTTATAAGGTTGTGTTTAAGGCCTTTAAAAAACAAAAAATTTGAAATTAAAGCTTTACTAAGAAAAACTATGTTACCTATACTGATAATATCTCATTAAGAATTATCTCTAAATGTAAACTTTCCACTTTTCATCTTGATAATCATTTAAAAAAATATTTTTTTCTAGTTATATTCATGGAACATCTAGTATCCATGAACCAATTATTCTTATTTATGGTACTTTATTACTTTTACTAAAATTAAAAACATTAGAATTTGGGAACCCAAACCTTCTTGGGTTCAGTAATGTGAGAAAAAAATTTAGGAAACCAAATTTGTTTTGAAAAATAGGCTTTATAAAATTATAAGGATTAAACTTTATTAAAAGAACAAAGATTTTTTCAATAAACACCTCTTTTGAATTTAATACAAAATAGTGCACTCTTTGTAAAAAAATAATTGTGAATAAAAAAAATTATGAATAAAATCCATTTCAGAACTAGTACCATGAGGAAATATTTTTTTATACATATTTTCAATGTTTTATTTACCAGTAGTAAAGTCTGATCGGAGTATCTTCGAAGAATATATTTTGCATTTTTTTAATAACAAATTTATTATCCTCACAATTATTAGTTTCTAAAGTTAGGTTAGTTTCTAAAACATTTTTCTAATAAATTACTATTTAAAAATATTTACAATGGTTATCCATATCAATAATAATTTTTTTAAAATATCTATAAATAGATATTTTTTCAAAAAAAATTATTATCAAGATATTTAGAGAGATGTGGTACTTATTTCGTTAAAACACATGTCCTTGAATTTGAATTATCAAATTTTTTATTAAATTTTCAATTATTATTTTTAAGATATTTAAAAAAACAAGATACTTTATTATAAGAAGGGATATCATTATATTCTACTAATGAAGATTCCTCATTTGAAGAGATAAAATTCTTCTCATCGGGATAATTGTGAATTAAAGATAAGTTTATAAGGTTATTATTACTGTGTATCTTAGCCATAAGAGAAATATTTTATTTCAGTACCCTAGTAATAAGAACAATGTTCATCTATCTGGAACTATTATTATTAGAACAATCATATGAGGAATATCCTCCACATTCACTCCAAGAATCATTATCTTTAAAGAATTTCTTTCCTTTTAACTTATAAAACCTTTTCTGATTCACATAAAAATTTAAATCTTTCTTATCTTTCCTTTTTAGCTTTAGAAAATATGGTTGGATGTGTCCATCTTTCTTGCATTCAAAATAATAACTTCATCTTTCTTATCATCATTTTATTTGATAACATTATTTTATTAATATTGGAAATATTCCTTTCCAACTATTTTTTCATACACCTGGCCATATTTTCAAACTCATTTTCAGAATGTTTAGACAAACCTGAGTCCAATTATATGACACATTTTTTCTTTCTGGATTATTTCACTACTTTCTCATTACACTGAACTTTAAGGGGTAAGGTAAATATTTCATTAAAGGAAATTACAACATTTTTATTTTTTTTCTTTTTCATCATCTCTTTTCAATATTACCCTTACTGTATAGGGGTTCCAATAAAATCATATAGAGTAATATTTTTCAACTTACTCATATCATCAATAGCTATCCTCTTAGACTCTCATTCCTTAGGCATGATATCTATTATCTTATCCATAAGTATTTCATCATATAGTCATTTTTCTTCAAGACATTGTAAAATATTTATAATAGTCATAAACCTTTGGTTCATATTGGAAACAAACTCTCAGGGTAAAAATTAAAAATCATGATAATTAGCTCTCAATATAGATCTCATAGTTTCAATAACATTTGAAGTAACAAAACTTTTAACTTCAAATTTTTTCTAAATATTGTAAGCATATTCTCAAGAAGATATCTAAGTATGTATTCTTCTCATCATATAACATAAAAAATACTTACTTTTTATTTCAACTGATATTCCTTATTTTCTTGATTAATAAAGGATATAACTTTTTTATCAGGTTTTTTTAATCACTAGTCAGCATGAAAAATTTATTAACCATATTGTTGATAGTGAAGTTCATTATTTTTTCTCTCCAAAATTCATAGTCTACACCATAAAAATTTGGTTTTGTATTGGTATTGATATTATCAATGGATCTGACATTAATTAATACCATATTAATAAAAAGAACTTTCCTTTCCACAAATATGCTAATGTATAAAATATTTATAAACATAGAGTTTATAATAAAATTAAAAAAACTTGCAATAGTAAATAATAGTAAAAACTCATAAAGAATTTTAGTAATATAATATTGCTCTAATACCAATTTTTGGAGAAAAATATTAGATATATAGATATTATGATTGGAAGATCATATTCTAGATGGATCTATTACAAGAGGGGTGAATTCTAGTTTAAAACATTTAGATTAAAATAATTAAACTAAATAAATTCACAAACCTCTTTATTAAAAAGATCGGATTTGGACTTTTCCCTCTATAAAATTATGTATCATAATCAGAAAGATTTTGATGATATCAGAGAATAGAAATAATAACCAAATAAGACTTTATTAAATCAAATTTAAAAAAATCATAATCAGAAATTATGATTAACAAATTAAAGTTTTTTATATTTATTTTTTATGACAAAACTAATTCAAATAATCATGAAGGAATAAAATACTTTTAAGAAACAATTAAAAAAATTGCAACAATATAATAATGACTTATAGCTATTTAAAAAATATCTTTTAACCTTAAGTGTAAGGTATCCAAAAACCTTGTATAAAGGTATCCCTTGTTTTATACTTACAAGCAATTATGTCTTTCCTCATTAAAGAAACCCCTCAATATAAATATTGGATTTGTTCTATATTAGTAACCCTGGTAGCCCTCGATCTGATATATCATCTATGTCTTTCTATTCCTATAATCCTTTAATCAGAAGATCAGATTCTCTATCTTTCGATCCCCACAATCCCTCGATCGTAATCCCAAATAAGACGCATGATTATAATGGAAAATAATTCTTAAAGGGACAACCTGACAAGGTTTTCTTAATAATAAAAAACCCAAAAACAATTACAAAACACTAAGAACATGTCATTCACACTTTGTAATATTAAATGTTCTTGCACAATGATAAATTAAAAATGAAATCGATCATCTCCAAAATCATTTAATGACTGGTTATTTATAGGGAATTTTTCCAGTGGTCGTATTTTCACTCAATGTTCATATTTATCTAAGTTTTTTCCAACAACTTAGACACTCGTTACCTCAACGGATCTTTTATAAATGAATATCTGAAATCATTTTATTTTACACCATTATAGTGTAAAATTTTTTCCTTACATTAGAAGTCATTTTTCTATATTTATAATTTAAAATTTAGTTATTCTGATAAACTTCCTTACAAATATCATCACAATAATCATTGTGAGTGCAAATTTGATGTTTATCAATTCCATCATTAGTGAAATTATAAAGAATTTGATAGTATAAAATAAAAGAAATAATAACTTATATTTGATCTAATAAATTTGAATATGATTTTTATCATATTCATACTCATTATGATAATAATAATGAAGTATGTTAGCTTATATTCATGAACACTTTATAAAAAAATTCAAATTATGGTAAAATATTTTGTTTTTTACAAAAACATTCTAAATAAATTTGGACATAAAAAGTTTGTAATCAAGTGTATAAGAAAGTGTTAGTGATTTCCAAAAATAAAAGGAATGGACAATCCATAAGTAAAACTTCTGACTCAACATAAGAGAAATTTTAATTTTTTTAAGAGTCATTATGAGGTTCTTAAGAGTCATTTTACTCTTATGAAATATAATTTTAATTTGAAATTAGAAACAAAATAAACAAAACATTTACTGTTTAAGGGTTATTTTCTATGTTCATAATAGTTAAATGATATTCTGTAAAATTCCTTTACTCTTATGTGAGACTTCATTATATTTGTTTGTCTTCCTCATAAGGTTCAACTGCTTTGTAAAATCTCAAGGTGTATATGACATCATATAAGACACTTATAGATGTACAAAAATACAATGCATGATCTATTCATTAAGAATATAAATATCACAACTATTATAAATATTTTTTATTCAATATGAGAATAAAAAGTCAATTCAAAGTGGATTATATGAAATGTGTTGTAGACACACCATGGGAATTTGTCTAGATTGTGAAAATATTAATTCATGTAATTATCTATGCCTTCTTGTCCTATTATAATTCCAGTTTGGTTATTGGAGGTGTTTGAAGGAGTCTTTGGGAGGGTCTGGTGGGAGATGGAGCTGCAGCAGAACTGTGGAAGGTAGTTCAAGATTTGAATTGGATTCATGATGCGAGTTGGTGTTTTATGACATGTGAAGCCGAAGACATACGAATTATGCTCTAGGGAGGAATACTGTGTGAAATAAATCCATGACATGAATGTAGAATTCCAAATTAAAGTTTATTTAGCTTGGTGTGATGAGAATTTTTTAGGAAAATGAAACATTAAAGAACTCTCACTTCAAAAATAGTTCACACATTGTATTTTATGGACCCAGCGGAATTCATGATGTGTATATATAATTCATGCTATAAATGAGCTGACTTAAATTGTAGTTATAAATCTGAAGTTCATCCAAATTCCATCATATGACCCACATTTCCCTTGATGGGTGGGTAAACCCTATGAGCCTTTGGCGGATTGTTCATCCCTTCTTCTCTTACATTGATCCATGTGTTATAAATGTTTTTTTGGTAATATAAGGTGGTTTCTTCTCTTTATCATATCATTTTTCTTCTATATTATTTTGGGGATTCATAGTGGTGATGTTATTTTTGGTTCAGGGTGCATTTTGGAATATGTTTTTTATGATCCCATAATGCATCGTAGATTGATATAGGGTTTTCGAGTGTGGTTATTGTTTTTGGTTTGTTTATTTATTACACTATAGTGAATAGTGAATCAAAAAGCTTCTTTGAGGTAGGGGATCCTTCTTCTCTCCCTATTTATGTTCATGTGTTGGGATTTCATGGTTTTTCCTACCATTGGGTGGATATAAAGGGTTGATATAATATATATATATAATGAATTGGTATAAAATAAAATTGATGAGGTTGGGGATAAATCACATTTTTTTCACCTTAATGATGGTGTTAATGAGTTTATGCACATTGTCTCACTACTTAAGATCATGAATATTGGGGGAATTGTTTGTGTTATAGAAGATATGCTATGTGACCCTTACTATGTTTTTATTTTATGTCACCATGAATAAAAGGATAAGGGATGTATATGGGGATAATTAATTGGTTGCCCATGGAAACTTGGTTTGTGGGATAATACCCCTACTAAATAATAAAGTAAAGTGATGTAATCCCTTGAATACAATATTCAAGTCTAGATGTGTTGATGTTGTGGGTATTTTTTATTGTTGTGATTAATTGTCTGATGGGGTCTATTGTATGGTGGTGGTAGTTACTAGCTGAGTTGTGGAATATGTGGGGTTGTGATGTGATGGTTGGTCAGCATGGATGTAATGTGGGTGGTTGTGAGATAGTTATGGTATGTAGTGGTTGTGGTTATGCAGTGGTTATGGTGTGTGGTAGTGGTGATGTGTGGTGGATGAGACCTGTGGTTATTATGGTGAGGTGGCTTAAAGGATGTTGTGTGGTAGATATGGTTGATGAATGTTGGGTGAACTATTATATGGTGTGGTTGTGTTAATTTCCCTGTTAGTATAACAACCCAAACTGTTATAAATAAAATTCCCCTTTTTGTTTTAATTAAATGTCATATTATGTAATATGGTTATTAAAAAATGTACTTTTTTTATTATATTCAATTGGATTTAGAATACCATTAATTATCATTATCATTGATAATATATCCATTCAACAGGGTTCACATTATTAGTATAAATATAGAATTTTAACAAATCCAATTTACAGAGACAAAGGAAGTGGTGGCCTCAAATAGTAGGAGCATACCCTATGAAGCCCATTTATCAGATCTTCCGAGGGAGATAGCATCACTGTTCCTTTTCTTGGACGAATCCTAATCTTAGATCCAAAAACTTAAGCATGAGAGAACCCATTTATGGGAGAATTTTAAGCTCATCAAAATCACGGACCAAACAATGTTCGCTGAACTACCCCATAAAAGTCCCACCATTGCACACCTTACTCTTAGGGTGTTTTCTTTTTATAAAATAGATATGTATCAAGAACCTAGAAATATGATTATGTGAATTATTTTTTATATAATAATGTATATATTTTTATCCTATTATTATTACATCCTAAATGATTTTTATTTTAATACAATAAATAAAAAATGGATTTTTTTATTAATATTAAAATTAAATAAATGAATTTATAAATTAATGTATTTTTTATATTAATAATATTTTAATAAAATATTTTTATTAAATAATATTTATAAATTATCATTTAATTTTTTTGAATTCAAGTGTAATTTTTTATAAGGGTTTGAAAACTATTATTATCAAAAAAACCCAACATTTCTTAATAAATGTCGATTTTATTTTAAAAATGAAAATTCACTTATTTAGAAAATTATTTAGATAAAATTAATAATGTTTTTAGAATCATAATTTCAAAATTATTTAATAGTGAATTTTTCATAAGTTTTTTGAGACAGTCGAATTTTTTGGTAATAATTAAATATTATATAAATATACTTTTGTATTATGACATCATAATGACCCAAAAGTGATGTAATAAATACAATAAAGGGTATCCGCAATGAAAAATATGTCTTCCCATTAAAATAATTTTATTTTATGTTTATTTGGTTAATTTTATAAGGAATTTATAAATCCTCCAAAAACCATTAATATATTTTTAAGGTTTTAAAATCATTTTTTAAGAGTATGAATCACCTCTACATAATCAAGGTCATTATTTTATTAAGTTATACCATTTTAATAATAAAATAAAAAAAACTGCCATTTTTCTGAAAAAATGGGAAAAAATCATGGGATGGTTTGTGGTTTTGGTTAATTTATTATGTAGAGTCCAAAACCTAAATAATAAATAAATCCACCTCTTTTCCTATATAAACCCACCCAAGCTCCCATTTCATTTCACTCAAAATCCTTGGAGTACATATATACTCTTACCACCACTCTCTATATTCCTCCTAAGGGGCCGCCAAGATCTCAAGAATCCCCTCTCAAGCTTTTAGATTCACATACTCAAGTAATGGTTCTTCACTCTCCTCTTTTTATCACCAACATCTTTTTATAACATCTCTAAATTTCCTTCTTGATTATGTTGGGATATTTTCTCCTATATCCCCCTTACATTAAATTCTATGTATAAATAATTAGATCTTCCTTTAACTCTCATTAATCCTTCCCTTATCCTTTATGTACACCTCTTACCATGCCAAAATTTAGTAATGGATTTATCTCTTCGCATTTCCATTCAATAACTTATTTTATGTTATGTATCTTAAATTCCATTTTATTATATTGGGATATATTCTTACATATTCTCCGTGATTTAAATTTAAGGTATATATTATTATATCCCCCTTTCACTCTTATTAATCCTCTCATAATCCTTTATATACACCTATTACCATACCGAAATATAGATAGTATTATTTTCTTTATTCATGTTTCTTAATTACCTTATATCTTTTATTTCCAATTTCTAAAGTAGATATTTGTTTTTCCATGTCCCTATTTATTCCCATTTGATTTATATGTGATTAGATACCACTTTCTCTCTCATAAATATATTCTAATGAATCTTTAAGTGATGTTGTTACGCTACTTAAATATCACTATGATTTTCCATGCCAAACCAATTGTATATTGAATGTCATACTCATTTTCTATCAAGGGTTTTCAACTTTATGTACATATAATTTTTTATTTTAGAATTACATGTATGTATTCTACACTCCTTGGTCATGGAATAAATTATTTCGATGAGTAAATCCATTTTTTATGATATATGTGGCATAATTAATCATGAGAATGTAATGAATGTGACAGGTGCACCCAGAATTATATAGCGCTTCAATGAATTGGGTATTGTTTAGTATCATGATACATCATGTTGGGAAAGGGAGTGAACCTGATTTTTTTATATTACTTTTTCCATCATGAATTCTTTATGGTTTATCATTGACCTATGTTTATGATTCATTATTTTAATTTGTTTCCACATTTCCCATGTAATGATTATAATGTTATATCATGTCTCATTATTCATGTGTATGATTCCAAATCCCTCTATACCCTATTTATATGTCTATTGTCATGTATCACCTTATTCCATGTTTATTATCTTACTGGGATATATAAATCACCCTTTTATTACGTTTTCCCCATGTTATCCCATTCAATTTTAAAATTCAGTGGAAGTTTAGAAGCATGTCGACGATGTTTTCAATAATGTTGTTATATCACATGCTCAAGATGTTATGATATATAACTAATTCTCAAATACACTATACATATAAATCTTTTCAGTTTTATGAAGTGTAATTTTATATAATAAATCATGTATTAATTTTTAATAAATATTAGGGTTGTTATAATTAGTATCAGAGAAAAATTTTAGTTATTTTTTGGATTAGAATTATAAAACTATAGTGAAATCATTAGAGATAAAACTAAGTATAAGAAAATATCCCTAAATTTTGGTTAGTATTGAGTAATTGGTTTATCAAGAAAATAAATAATTTTCTTAATACTATAAGGGGATATGGTTCTAGCATAGATGTACCTAGGATTAACAAATCCAACAAGGTGTGTCAGGCCTGACTCGATGTAACCAGGTACACAACAACGGGTCTTACTGTGCACCAAGTTTGACACTCCCAGGGGAAATTTTTTGGTAAATTAATAATCTCAATATGTACCATTATTAAGGTAATGTAACACCCCAAGCTTCCATGGTATGTTTCCCTTTGAATAATGCAGTAGCTTATGTTGTACGCAACTTGGAGTTTTAACACACCAGGACCAATCAAACTAGCCATTACAAATAGTAATAACCAATTTTTGAAATTTTATAAATTTTATTTTTCAAAATAGACTTCATTTTTTATTTCAGAATATAGAATTTATCTTAGGGAGAATTTTTGGTACTTTTTTGAAAACTTTCAATTTTTGAGGAATAGTGAAAAATACTAAATTTTAATTAGAAACAATTTTTTAATCAAAATAATTTATAGTGATAAATAATACATTTGAGTGATTTTAAAGTATCATTAGATTATATTTTTATCATTTAATATAATTTAGGTCACTATATGTAATTTCACATTTAAATTGGACATAAACAAGTGTCAATCTTTTGAAAGTTATTATTTCTTAAAAACACATTTTTTGTTTTGACAACGGGAATTAATTTTAAATTAATTTCTACCAATTTTGTGTTTTCAAAATAAAAAAATGGATTCCTTTTTTAGAATCAGGAGGTCAAAAATTGTGTAAATAGTTAACTTTTATTTTTAGACATTATGAATAATTACTTCGGTAAATATTTTATTTACCATGGTTAAAGGGTAAATCTGGTAAATAAAGGTAAAAAATAATATTATAATAATACTAAATTACCCTAACATGTGTCTTAATCCTATTGGTTGATAAATTTCCGACCATGGACATCCTTGGATCTATTTTGGGACCCCATAGATCCACTTTAGAGTGATAATGACACTTTATATTAAATAATTTAATGTAAAGACAAAAATGACATAAACATATATCTTTTAGTAAAATAATTTTTAAATGTAGTTATATAAGTTATCTTTTCAACTATAAATAATAATTATAAATATAAAAATATTTCCTACATAATTTTATTTTATTTATAATTTTTTTACATTAAATAATTAAATTTATTTATGAAACAATGGTGACGCACTAATTACCTTATTAAAGAAAAAATAAAATAAATGGTATTATAAATATTAAAATAAATATAATTTAAATGTTTTTATGCAATACACGAATTTTATAGGTTAATATGACATGTTAGGGTTGATTAAATTTTTTTTTTTGAAGTAATCAAGTTTTGATGACTTTCACAAAAACCAAATACTAAATAGTTTCAAAATTGACATAAATGAGTTTTTAAAACAAATAGTATATTATTAAATTGTATAATAGTCCAAAAAATCTAATGTTTTTCCAAAGAACTTCTATAATGATATATATATCATTAATTAACCACTTGAGGTTCTCTTGTCATTTTATAGTATGTTTATTAACCAATTATTATAATAATACAAGAATAGAAAGTAAAAGTTAAACTACTTAACTAAGAGTTAAATCTAAAAGATAAGGTTAATATGGTGACCCAAACCTATCTAAAACCTATTGGATGAGATATTTTCAACCCATTCCCAACTTATCCTCAAAATAAATTATTTTGGATCTATTAGAAACAGAAAATTATTTTATTATAAAATAATATTTCAATCTTTTCCTAAGGTGCCCCTCGCCTCTCTAATAAAAGGGCACTTCCGCTTCTCTCAAAATCACACCTCCAAATCCATATGGATGGGCCAAACACTACCCAAATATCCACCCAATTTCCCTCACTTAAACCTATAGTCCTTATTTTGATCAGAAATAAATCCTAAGGTTCCCTTTTGATCAACTCAAAAGGAAACACCTGAAGAAGAGGTAATAATTTCACCACCCTCTTTCAAGTTCTTTTCTTCTCCCACTTCCTCTTTATTTGTATTTTCCATTATAAAATAATAAATCTAGTATCTTATATATACTTTTATGTTATTATAAAAATGGTACTACCATATTCATTATTTTATCCATCATATGAATGAAAAATTCACCGTACGTGCGTACGTACGGCTTATGGTCTCCCCATCATGGTGTAATTTGTTATTCAAACACTTCATTATTTGGATGGGTATAATAATGAGTATAACTAATGTAAATAATAAATATAACATGTCAATTAGTTTTTATATATGATATATCATCCAATTATATACAATTTCACCATCAATATAATGATATTGTCGCTCGTGCGTACGTACGGATTACCGTCTCCACGAACGCAATGAGATTCATTCCCCATAATAATAATTAAAGAATAATTTTAATTTTATGATTAAAAATAATTTTTATGAGCATTATATCATTTTGTATATGAATCAAATACATTCTATATATAACAAACATGTCTTACATTGTCACGATCTGTCCTCGGGGCTCGTGTCGTGACTACCCCAAGCCCGCCTTCTATACGCCAGGGGCTGGCGACTATCACCAAAGGCATAATACCGATAAAAGTGAAGGCATTTCTTTTTAACCTGTAACACACACACATAGTTTGAACACAAGTAGTAGAGGCAATAACTGGAAATAAACACTAAGTAATACTGAATACAAGTGAAAGTGCTGAAAGGAAAGGGGCCGGAAATACAATCCCAATAGTAAATTACAACTGTAGAAATGTAAACAGAAACTACTGAGTCATCCTATGGAAATCCGACCTGAAGGGTGGGTACTGATGGCCTCCTCGGCACCTCAACTTCTTCCTTCCGCTCCGTGTATGTCTCGCCAAGTGGTCCACCTCCGGGTACAATCTAGCTCCACAAGTCTCTACCTCGATCAGTGTTTCCTGTCATCTGCAACCAACACAACTAAGTGCAGGAATAGCTCGTGTAGGGGTGAGTATAACGATACTCAGTGGGGACCCCATGACCCTCGAAGGTCTCATAGAATCCCCAAAAGATAAACCACATAATAAATATACAACCACTAAGTATCAATCAACCCTACTTAGGTATATTCCCATAAATATACCTAAGCTACCAATCATAGCCCGTCTCCAACTCTTGAGCCCAAACACAACCCAATCCACACAAGAAGTAAAGTCAATCACATCGATGATAATGATTGAAAGTCAAGAATCATCTCACACAGGTATATATCTTTTGTATAGCGATAGAGATGATCAGATGTAGTCACTGATTTATCTAAGCTGTCGAACCCATGGAGGATCCCAGTACAGTAGTCGTTATTGCCGAACCCACGAAGGATCCCAGTACAGTAGTCGTCACTGCCGAACCCATAGAGGATCCCAATACAGTAGTCATCTTTGCCGAACCCACCGAGGATCCCAGTATAGTAGTCATCATTGTCGAACCAACGTAGGATCCCAGTACAGTAGTTTTCACTGTCAAACCCATGTAGGATCCTAGTATAGTAGTCGTTGTAGCCGCACCAGCTCTAGGGTTCCCACACACAGCACGCTCGATTCCGGGAGGGTTTGATCCTCAAGCAAAGGGGATGACACATCAACTATAACGATTTCCAGAGATTATGTATCCCGAAGTTCTGTCTCATCAAAAAGAACCCAACGCGAAAGACAGCGCATCAATCGAACGCCCGGTCTAAGAGTTATTGGCTTTTCCGTTCCAGGAGCCCGGTTGAAATTATGCTCATTACAAACCCATCCATTTTCCAAATTTATCCAAAACTCACTTAGAGTAACGCAAAATGACCACCTCATCACAAGTATCCCAATGCCACATATGGCGTGTTAATCGGACGTGCGGTCTAGAAGATATTCGCGTTTAACCGAAACAGGCCCGGCTTGTCAAGCCCAGTGGGCTAGCAGGTCGACCCGACCTGGTTTGGTGGGTCTGACCCAGCTGGGGTTCAGCCCGGCCCAGTGGAGCACGGGACACCCAGGGACCCGGCTCG
This sequence comes from Viscum album, assembly GCA_963277665.1. Lineage (NCBI taxonomy): Eukaryota > Viridiplantae > Streptophyta > Magnoliopsida > Santalales > Viscaceae > Viscum > Viscum album. Next base: position 47,842,456 of record OY728156.1, read on the forward strand.
GTGGGTCCGACTCAGTTAGGGGGTCGGCCAGGCCTGGTGGGGCGCGGCCCGCCCGCCGACACGGCCCACAGTTGTGGGCCAGTTCAGTTCACCCGACGGCACCGAGCGGCGCCACCCATCCTTGCCGCTCGGCCGGTCTAAGACAGCTGGTTTTGTCTAGAAAAAGAAACCCACATAGCGGGCCATGGTTCCTTCACAGCATGACACCATGAGGTGCCGCGGTCTTCCCAGCCCGGCTGGCAGGCGACTGGGCGGCTCGCCCGCCGAAGCAGCCCACCCAGCGCAGCGCCAAGTAGCACTACGGTCTACTGCCCGGCCAGCCGCATCCGGTCGGTTCATCCAGCAAGCGGCCTGCGGATATGGGCCACACCTCTTCCAAGCGGCACCTACGGGTGTCGCGGGTCACCAGCCTTGCCGGCAATAGCCGGCCGCTTCTTCAGCCTGAGCGGTCCACAGTTGCGGGTTGTAGTTTTCCCCCACGCAGTCGGCGTACGTCCGCTACTTCTTCTTGCCGCCGCCTCTGTTCACCGCTACCTCTAGTCACCGTTTCCAAAATAATCATGAACCAACGAAGGGTTGTTGAGCCGTGTTCGTTCGGCCCGCACCCTCTCTGTTAGGCGATATCAAATGTCCGAAGAAAATCCTAAGCATTCATCAAGAATGAGATATAATTTTATTCACTTAAAATTATACAAACCCCTGACCACGATTCAAGAGTATTGCACGTTGACGAGTCATGGAAAATAGGCATTGTGGAAATCGGGCATCGCAGAAGACGGATGTCATTCCATCAATGTTGCGGGCCGGTTAGGTTCACCCGGCAGCCCCGAGCGGTACTGCCCCTACTTGCTGCCCAGCCGGCAGAAGCTGGCTGGTTTTGTCCGGCACAGGCGGCCCGCACAGCGGGCCGTGGTTCCTTCGCAGTGTGACACCATGAGGCGTCGTGATCTTCCCAGCCCGGCCAGCAGGTGGCCAGCCGGTTCGCCCGCTGAAGCGGCCTACCCAATGCAGGTCGCGGTCTCCTACCCGGCCAGTCATATCCGGCCGGTTTGTCCAGCAAGTGGCCCACGGATGTGGGCCGCACCTCCTCCACGCAGCACCTGCTGGTGTCGCGGTTCACCAACCCGGTCGGCAATAGTCGACCAGTTCTTCAGGCCGAGCGGCCCACGGTTGTGGGCCATGGTTTTCCCCCATGCGGCTGGTGCGCGGCCGCCACTTCTAGTCTCCACCGCCTCTAGTCTCCATTTCCAAAATAATCACAAACCCACGGAGGGTTGTCGGCCCGTGTTCATTCGGCATGCGCTCTCCGCGTTAGGTGATATCAAATGGCTGAAGACAATCTAAATCATTCATCAAGAACAAGATATAATATTATTTACTTAAAATTATACAAACCCTCTACCTCGATTCAAGAATGTTGCACGTCGATGAGTCACGGAAAACGGGCATCATGGAAATCGGGTGTTTTGGAAGATGGACATCATTCTGTCGACGTTGGAGATGTTGTTTACGGGCGGCATCTTCACCCTTGGCACAGATGAAGAAGAAAGAAGATGGGTGTTCTTCATGGCCTTCTTCGTTCTTCTTCGAGAGAGGAAATTGTTCTTCGTTGGAAGAAGGCACTCCTTATTCTCTAAAGCTCTCCCAACACAATATGTGCCAACCCAAAAATAATAGCTTGGCTATTATTTTTATTCTTGATAAGAATTTTAAATTAATTCAAAATTTTGAGGAGCTAATTAATTAGTTGCTCATTAATTTAGAGTGTGTTGTCACATTCATGAGAGGAGGGTTGAATGTGGAGAGTTTAAAATTTAAAAGAAAGGAGTTGGATTCATTGAATTCAAAGTGGAGTTAAAAAAAAAGTTGAGGGGAGGTGAAAGGTTTGAGTTCATGTGGGCCCCACCGCACATTATCCTCTCATGAGAGGTTATGTGGGGTTGGGCCCCACCACTATCCTCCCTTTGGAGATAATAACTACCAACTAAATAAAAGATGTGTTACTAAACATTTTTATTTAATTTCTAACATTAATGTAGAAACCCCAAAATATAACTCCCTTCCTGCATAAAATAAAATAGTGGTAAAGGTCCTCTTAAGCAAATACTAGCACTGCGAGTTCATTGGTGTCCTTGGATATCAATTGTAAGCACTGGCTCAAGAGATAGAAAAACTCGCACGTACGTTTACTGAATGTACCTGAACAAAACTTCAGAAATTGATTTCGGGCATACAGGGCCTTAGAATCAGGCGCCGTAAGAAACTGTGGAATCGTAAAATTCCAAAGAATTTAAGAAAAAAAATCTCCTTGAAATTTCTAGGTCTTTAAATACATAACCAAGAATATAAAGAAAAATTTATTTCTTAACACCTTAAATGATGATACTATTAAAATATTAATAACAAAGAAATATTATAAGATCATATAGATGACATATTTATGTATATGATTCCTGTATAATTTAATAACAAGGTTTTAGCAATTATACAGGAGGTTAACATACCATTGACTAAGTAAAAGTACAAGGTAAGGGTTAATTTCATAATCTCTTTATTAACCGAGGTTATTTTTAGATATGTATATACTAGGACCTCTTTATCATCCACATCCATGTTCTTAAAAATAAATTTCAAAACATTTTTACTATTTACTATATTATGGGTTGAAATCATTTATACCCTTGTTTTAATTTTTAAGAAAATGGTTTGAAAATAATCTTTTCGTCATTTTCCAAACAAGGTACTTTATGACCTTTTCGAAAAAACAATTAAGGTAAGAATGTCTTTTTATAACATATACGGTGGGTGTGGCTATTTTCCATCATTATATCATCGTCGAAGCTTCCCATACAAGCTTATAAGAATATTTAGAAAATAAATGTTTTCTTTTATAATTATGTAACTTTTAAATGATTTCAAAATAGAAATAGGTATTTATTTCAAATATTTTTCATTTCATCTATGTCAACATCCTTTGATGGATTTTAAACATGTTTGAAGTTGATTTATTATGATACAAATATTCCATATTGTATTGAAAGTTTTGTTATATGTTTGACTGTGGATGTATTATTTTTACACCATTCATAATTTATGGATAAATTATTGACATTTCATATGCTAGTTTTAATATGAATGTTTATGTTATGTTTAAACCTTTTCATATAAGGAATAAATTGGAATTAGTAAGTGATGGGTGGAGCTCTTTATAGCTCCTTTATGAATCGGTAGGTATCATGAGACAAACTAGTGTCGTGGCATAAGGCCTTCACAAAATCTTATTTGTAGTCTTGGCACAAGGCCTTGACTATGTGATTATAAAGTCTGGAATTATGCATTCTGTCATTATGAAAGTGGCTATTGATATTTCATGTGATTATTTGACTAGAATAATATCCATGTGATTAATAAAATGGAATTATTTGATTTTATCTTTTCTATATTATGATGAAGTTTAAGTTTAAAAGGATTTTTTCAGTCTTATACATTGCCTTAAATGTTTATCCTTATTTATGAAAGATTCCACTATATTGTTATCCTTACTGAGTATCTTAGCTCACCCCTTTCAATGTTTTATTTTCCCCTGGATGTGAAGAATTATTTTATGGTTGACCTACAAGGATAGGATAAGGATATAAGTGTGTTAAAAAGGGGTAAAAATGTTGCTGATGTTTTTATTTCATGATGTAATGTAAAACTTATGAATGTATCTATTACTTCCAAGGCTACTAAACTGATCGGTCTTTTGGGACATGATTCCTTGTATCATTCCAATGTTATGTAATAATGCACTGAATCTGGGTAATTGTGGTCGAGGAGTTGCTTTTGGTATCAGAGGATGTAGAGTACAAACCTTGGAAACTATATTTAGAAAAACTTTGATTAGAGAACATTACCATAAGATAGACTTTGAGGATTAGTATAAAAGAACTTACTATAATTTTGGTAATGTAGAGATTTTGTGAGATTTCCAAGAAATACATCCCTGTCTGGATACGAGCAGGTATAGGAATCTCTAGCACATATGTACCTAGGGGTAAAACCTGAAAACACCGCTTTGATATAGACTCGAACGGAAACTGGTTCATGACAATGGGCCTTGTTGCACTCTTGGTTACGACAATCCCGGGGTATATACATAGGATAATTATCATTTTCATTATAAACCATTATGAAATGGCTATGAGTATATACTTCCTCAATGAAATTTTTTTATGATTATAGACTATATTCATAAACTGTTCAAATTATGTTAACTGTTTTACAAGTTTGTAATTATGTATTGCGATTCATAAACTAATATAGTGTATGACATTGTTTAGAAATGGCGCCTAGTGTAAGGAATGGAAACTTTAACAACCCACATAATCCATGTAGGTATTGACCTCCTACTCAGGATAATTATCGTGGATCTGGTGATGCAACTGATGTTGATCAGCTTATCACCATACTAGGACAACTCACCCAAGTTATGAATAATAACCTTACCCATATGGAGAACCCTCATCCACAATGTGGAGGCTCAATGTTAGACTGATTCATGAGGCAAAAACCACCAACATTTAATTGGAGTAAAAATCCATTATTATATGAGCAATGGATAAGTTCCTTAGAGAAAATATTTCATGCTTTGGGGAGTAGCAAAAGGGAAAAACTTGTCATGCCAGTTTATCACCTCACGGGAGATGCAGATCAATGGTGGTCATTAATCCAAAACACAAAGGAATATGAAGAAGTATCAAACATGCAATAGAGGGAGTTTAAAAAAAATTCGTAGAAAAATACTTTCCTCGTGACCATTGAGAGGATATGGAAACACAATTTCTGAGTCTAAGGCAAAAGGAGGATGAGAATTTCGCAAAGTATGAGGATAACTTTACAAGGTTAGCAAGGCATGCAGCAAATTATATATGTAACATAAGGAGTAATATTGATCAATTATTTGATGGGTTAAATCAATTTCTCCATAGAGCATCAGTCTCATAATCCTTCTCATCATACGAATATATTTTCTCATGCGCTATCAAGACAGAAAATGAATTCTCTAAGTATTGCGACTTCAAAGAAAAGCTAGAGAAGAAGAGATCTACTGAACACTCTGGAAATTGAAATAAGAGGAAGAATGGAAAAGTTGAATATCCAACATGTGGTAAATGTGGGAAGAAACACCTAAGTACTTGCCTGAAGAGAATGGGAGTCTATTACCAGTGTGGTAAAAAAGGCCACCAAGCTCATGATTGAAAGGGGAAAAAAGAGTTTGACAATGTGGAATGATATAATTATAGAGAAAAGGGGTATTATGAAAATAAATTTCCTAAGCGCCAAGGTCACTTACCTCAGAAAAGGACAAGGGAACAAGGCCAAGATTATGTGATCAATACTGCTAAGGTTGAAGCTTTGAAAGACGTAGTGGCAAGTAATTTAATGGTTTCCTCTAGTTTACCCAATGATTTATTTGATTCTGGATCATCGCATTATTTCATATCTTCCCAGTTTTCTAATAAAATTATATATTTTAAATTTGACTTAATAAGGGAGTTATTAGTCAAAATGCCTAAGGGAAGTATCATTGCAACAATGTTTTGTGAATCAGTTTCCATTAGGGTATATAAATATTCTATATCTGCTGATCTCATCGTCATACCCATGATTTAATTTGATATAATCCTCAGTATGAATTGGCTTTTAAACCATGATGAGAAAATTTATTATAATAAGAAGAAAGTTAAAATTTTCGATGTTGATAAGGAGTACCTTATCTTTAGAGAAGAAACGTCACCACCTGATTCTTATCTCGATCCACCCCAAGTAGATCTACTAAATTAAATTATTGGGGAGTAAGATAATGAAATAACTATGGGCGAGGAAAATAATATTCAAATAGAGGATGTACCTATTGTGCAATAATATGTTGATGTGTTTCTAGAGGATTTACCTAGACATCCTCTAGAGTGAGAAATTAAGTTTTCCATTGATTCAATTCCTGGTTCAAGTCCCATATCAAAGACCCCTTATAGAATGACCACTATGGAATTTTTGGAACTAAATAAATAACTAGAAGAATTGATTAATAATAGATTTATTCACCCTAGTGTTTATCCAGGGGGATCCCCTATTCTTTTTGTTAAGGAGAAATATGGATCTATGAGGTTGTGCATTGACTATAGGTAGATCAATGCTATAACAATAAAGAACAAGTATCCTCTACCTCGCACTGATGATTTATTTGACCAACTTCATGGAGATAAATATTTTTCAAATATTGAACTTCGATCTAGATATCATCAGTTGTGTGTGAAGAAGGAAGACATTCCAAAAACATCATTTCAAACCAGGTACGGGCATTATGATTTTACAGTAATGCCTTTTGGATTGACTAATGCACCCTCTCTCTTCATGGATCTAATGAATAGATTTATCAAAGAATATCTTGATGACTTTGTAGTCGAATTTATTGATGATATTTTTTTATACATAAAAAGTTAAGAAGATCATGAAAATCACTTGTGCATTACCCTAAGGACTCTTAGAAGAAATGAATTATATGGTAAATTTAGAAAGTGTGAATTCTGGATTTAGGAGATTTCATTTCTTGGCCATATTATGTCTAAGGATGGAATCTTTGTTTATCCTTCCAAGACTAAGTCAATCCAAGAATGACCCGCAACGACTAGTATAACTGAGGTACATAGTTTTATTGGTTTATCAAGTTATTATTGGCATTTTTTCTATAATTTTTCCCAATTGGATAACCCATTAACCAAGCTCACTCGTAAAGGGTTTAAATTTTTTTGAACAAAAGAGTGTGTAGAATGTTTTGAAGAACTGAATAGAAGGTTAGTTAATAACTCTATCATGACTCTACCATTAGGGAATTATGGGTTTGTTATTTATAGTGATGCTTCAAAGAAAGTATTTGGTTGTTTCCTTATGTATAATGATAGATTTATTGCATATGCATCACGGCAGCTGAAAATTTAGGAGAAAAACTATCCTACTCATGATCTTGAGTTAGAAGCTATAATATTTTCTCTGAATACATGGAGACACTATATTTATGGTGAAAAATTTGAGATATATACTAATCACAAGTTCTTGAAATATATTTTTTCATAGAAATAACTCAACATGAGGCAAATACGATGGCTTGATCTACTCAAAGATTATGATTTCACTATACACTACAACCTGGGGAAGGCAAATAAGGTGGAAGATGCTTTGAGTAGAAAGGATCATGGAGTTTTGAACAAGATGAGAGTTTAAAGGGATCCTATTTTCATGGATCTAGTAAATATGAATATGGGAATAACCGTGGAAGGTGAAACATCAATACTTTTTCAAATGGTTGCCATACCATCTTTACTAGAAAGGATAAAGAGTTCTCAGACTGATGATGAGGAGTTTCAAATGAAGATTAAAGATATGAATGATGGGAGATTGAGTGACTTCACATATGAAGATGGAATTTTGAAATTTGGGAAGATACTTTGTCTTCCAAACATACTTGATCTAAAAATGGAGTTTTTGGATGATGCCCATAGCTCCAATTTCTCTATACACCCTAGGATCACCAATATGTATAGATATTTGAAAGAAAATTTTTGGTGGGACAACATAAAGAGGGAGATTGTTGATTTTGTGTCAAGATGTATGGTTTGTAAATAAGTGAATGCTGGAAGCAAACAACCTAGAGGAGTCATGCAACCTATTCCCATACCTGAGTGGAAATGGGATAATATTATGATGGACTTTTTCATGGGGCTACCAAAGACTCCTAAAAGGAATTATGAAATATAGTTAATTTTTGATCGTCTTACCAAGTCATCACATTTTCTTGCTATAAGAGAAGTTTTACCACTTGAACGTATGGAAAGACTATATATTAATGAATTTTTGAGACTTCATGGAGTACCCCTATCGATTGTTTCTGATCGTGATCCCCATTTTACATCAAGATTCAGGAAAAGTCTTCAGAAATACCTAGATACTAAACTTCATTTGAGCACTTCCTACCACTCTCAAACTGATGGACAATCAGAACATACTATTCAAACCTTATAAAACATCTTCAGATCTTTTTCAATTGACTTTCAAGGTATGTGGGATCAATATTTACTTATGGTATAATATTCCCATAACAATAGCTTCAATTCAAGTATTAAGATGGCACCATATGAAGCATTATACAAAAAGAGATATCACACACCAACTTGTTGGGAAGATTTTGGTGAAAGAAAACACATAGTCCCAGAACTTATTGAGTAAACAGTGTAAATAGTGAAGAGTATCCAAACTCACATCAAATTAGCTCAAAGTAGGAAAAATAGATATATCGATAAATGAAGGAAGGATTTCGAATTTCAAGTAGGAGATCATGTTTTCTTAAAGGTATCTCTATAGAAGGGTGTTATAAGTTTTGGTAAGAAGGGTAAATTGAGTCTCAGGTACATCGTACCTTTCAAAATTCTAGAATGAATTGGAGTTGTAGATTATCATTTGGTAATGCCTTCAAGTATCTCCAAAGTTCATGATGTGTTCCAGATATCCTATTGAGAAAATAGATGTCTGACCCAACACATGTACTCACATATGAAGAAATTAAACTATAACCCAATCTATCTTATTGTGAATATCCTTTTAATGTTCTTGATACCAGAGAACAAGCATTGAGAAACCAAACGACTCATCTAGTAAAATTTCTATGGAGAAACCATAATATGGAAGAGGCAACGTGGGAACCCGAGAAACTTATGATGAATAACCACCCGAATCTTTTTATGCAGTAATATTATAGAAATTTCGAGGATGAAATTATGTTAATGAGGGGAGAATGTAACACCCCAATCTTCCATGGTACGTTTCCCTTTAAATAAGGCAGTATCTTGTGTTGAACCCAACTTAGAGTTTTAACACACCACGACCAATCAAACTAGCCGTTATAAATAGTAACAACCACTTTTTAAAATTTTATAAATTTTTATTTTTTAAAATGGACTTCATTTTTGAATTTAGAAAATCCAAATTATCTTATGGTGAATTTTTGGTACATTTCTGAAAACTTTAAATTTTTGATAAATAGTGAAAAATACTAAATTTTAATTAAAAAAAACTTCGTTAATCAAAATAATTTATAGTGATAAATTATAAATTTTATTGGTTTTAAACTATAATTAGATTAATTTTTTACAATTTAATTTAATTTAGGTCATTGTATGTAATTTCACAATTAATCTGGACAAAAACAAGTGTCAAACTTTTGATAGTTATTATTTCTTAAAAACACGCTTTTTGTTTTGACAATGGAGATTAATTTTAGATTAATTTATTCCACTTATGTGTTTTGATTTTCGAAAAATGGATTCCATATTTGGAATAATGAGGTCCATATAGTGTAAATAGGTAACTTTTATTTGTATACATTATGAACAATTACTTCGGTAAATATTTTATTTACCATGGTTAAAGGGTAAATCCGGTAAATATGGGTAAAAATTAAAATTATAATAATAGTAAATTACCCTAAAATTTGTTATATTACTATTGGTTAATACATGACCAACCATGGGCATCCTTAGGTCTATTTTGGGATCCCATGGAGCCACTTGATATTGATAATGTCACTTTATATTAATTAATTTAAAGTAAAGACCAAAATGACAAAAACATATATCTTTTAGTAAAAAAATTATTAAATGGGGTTATATAAGTTATATATTGAACTATAAAAACTAATTATAAATATAAAAATATTTCTTACATAATTTTATTTTATTTATAATTTTTATACATTAAATAAGTAAATTTATTTATGACACAATGGTGATGTAGTAATTACCTTATTAATGAAAGAATCAAATAAATGGTATTATAAATATTAAAATAAATATAACTTGAAAGTTTTTATGAAATACACTAATTTTATTGGTGAATATTACATGTTATGGTTGATTCATTTTTTTTTTGAAGTAATCAAGTTCTGATGACTTTTGTAAAAACTAAATACTAAATAGTGTCAAAATTGACAAAAATGAGTTTTTAAAACAAATATTATATTATTAAATTATATAATAGTACTAAAAATATAAGGTTCTTAAAAAGTACTTATATAATGATGGTTATATCATTAATTAACCACTTGAGGTTCTTTGGAATTTTATAGTAAGTGTATTAACCAATTATTATAATAATACTAGAATACATGGTAAAAGATAAACTATTTAACTAAGAGTTAAATCTAAAAGATAAGGTTAATTTGGTGACCCAAACCTATCTAAAACATATTTTTTGAGAGTTTTTAGACACATAACCACCTTATCCAAAAAATAAATCATTTTTGAGTCATTAAAAACGAAAAATTATGTTATTATAAAATAATATTTCAATCTTTTCTTAAGGTTCCCCTCACCTCTCTTATAAAAGGGAACTTCCCCTTCTCTCAAAATCACACCTCCAAAGCCATTTTTCTCAGCCAACCCCACCGAAAATATCCTCCCAATTTCGCTCAATTCTACCTAGAGGCCTTAGTTTGACCATAAAGTCAACCTAAAAAGCCCTTTTGATCAACTCAAATGAAAACACCCAAAGAAGAGGTAGTAATTTCACCACCCTCTTTCAAGTTCTTTTCTTCTTCCAATTCATCTTTCTTTATTTTTTCCATTATAAAATAATAAATACAGTATATTCTATATAATGTGATGTTATTATGAAAATTTTACAACCATATTCATTATTCTATCCATCATATGAATGAAAAGGTCACCATACGTGCGTACGTACGGCTTACCATCTCCACGTCGTGGTGTAGTTTGTTATTCGAACACATCATTATTTGTATGAATATAATAATGATTATAACTAATTTAAATAATAAATATAACATGTTAATGATTCTTTATATATGATATAACATCCAATTACATATTATTTCACCATCAATATAATGACATTATCGCTCGTACGTACGTACGGATTACCATCTCCACGAACGCGTTGAGATTCATTCCCCATCGTAATAATTCAAGAATAATTTTCATTTTATGATTAAAAATAAAATTTATAAAAATAATATCATTCTGTATATGAATAAAATACATCCTATCCAAAACAAACATGTTTTACATAACCAAGCATATAAATGAAAATGAATCAGTTAAAACCTGAAACAATGATACTATTAAAATATTATTAATAAAGCAGTATTATCAGATAATATATGATATCATATTTATGTATATGGTTCTTGTATAATTTAATAACAATTTTTTAACTATTATAATGGAGGTTAACATACCATTGACTAAGTAAAAGTACAAGGTAAGGGTTAATTTCACAATCTCTTTATTATCCGAGGTTTTTTTTACATAAGTATCTACTGGGACCTATTTATCATCCAAATCCATGTTCTTACAAATATATTTCAAAATATTTTTACTATTTACTAGACTATGGGTTAAAATCATTTATACCCTTGTTTGACTTTTGAATAAAATGTTTTGAAAAGAATATTTCCTTCTTTTTCTAAACAAGGTACTTTATGACCTTTTGACAATATTGAGGTAAGAATGTATTTTATAACTTATATAGAGGGTGTGGATATTTCCCGCCATTATATCATCATTGAAGATTCATATACAGTCTTATAACAATATTTTCAAAATAAATGTTTTTTTATAATTATGTGAATTTTAAATGATTTCAAAATAGAAATAGGTATTTATTTCAAATAATTTTCATTTTATCTATGTCAAAATCCTTTGATTGATTTTAAACTTGTTTGATATTGATTTTTTATTATACAAATCTTCCATATTGTATTGATGTTTTTGTTATATGTTTGACTGTGGATATGTTATTTTTACACCATTCATGTTTATGGATAAATTATTGACATTTTGTATGCTAGTTTTAATATGAATGTTTATGTTATGTTTAAACCTTTTCATATGAGGAATGATTTAGACTTAGAAAGTGGTGGGTGGAGCCCACTATAGCTTCTCGATGCATCGGTAGGTATCATGAGACAAACTAGTGTCTTGGAAAAAGGTCTTGAAAAAATCTTATTTGTCATTTTGGAACGAGGCCTTGACTATGTGGTTATGAAGTCTGGCATTATGCATTTTATCCTTATAAAAGTGGATATTGATATTGCATGTGATTATTCGACTAGTAGAATATCTATGTGATTAAGTAAATGGAATTATTTGATTTTATCTTTTTCATATTATGCTTAAGTTTTAGTTTAAAAGGATTTTTTTAGTCTTATACATATCCTTAAATTTTTATACGTATTTATGAAAGTTTATGATATATTGTTATCTTTACTGAGCATCTGAGATCACCCCTTTCTATAATTTATTTTTTCTAGGATTTGAAGAAGTATTTTATGGTTGACCTGTAAGGATAGGATAAGGATATAAGTGTGTTCAAAAGGGGAAAAAATTTTGATGTTTTTATTTCATGATGTAATGTAAAACTTATGAATGTATCTAGTACTTTCAAAGCTACTAAACTGGTCGGTCTTTCAGGACATGATTCCTTACATCATTTCAATGTTATGTAATAATGCACCGACTCTAGGTAACTAGGGTCAAGGTGTTACAGGTAACAATGAAATGACCATAATAATATATGTTAATTAATAGATCATGGATAACATAGATTAAACCCTAGAAATTTATAATTTAAAGAAATAAAAGTAATTTATATGTTATCAAATTAATGATATTGGATTCCCATTAATGACTTTAATAGTTTAAAATATTCATCCCTATTTTTACTTCTACTCTAGACAATGGCCATAAAGAGGATTAATCAGGTAAATAATAAATGTGACGAGCAATGTGATGACTCCCCCAATGAGATTCCCAACCTGAGGGAGCAAGAATCACAAACTCTGTCATGATACTCTCTTAGCTGATTCAGTTTCTAAATAGAAACTAGGATCCGGAGGAGCCTCTAAATCCCCTTAAGAGAGAACAAATTTCAATTTATATCTTTATTTGAAAAAGGCATCTGACTTTAAATGGATCACCTAATCCCTTAATCACAGAATAATTAATAAAATCCAATGAGAAGATCTTTCCATGATTCAATTTTTTGATAAGGAGAAGGCTATACTTCCTTTTTATTATATGGAGGTAGACACTAATTATAGGTGTACATTGATCAAGAATACAAAGAGTAATGATCATATAAAAGTAATGGAGTGTAAGGAATTCCAAAAAATGTTTTTTGATGCATATTTTCCTCTCACTCTCCGACTTAAAATGGAAATGGATTTCCTGGACCTCAAGCAGAAAGATGATGAATCTATCAAGATGTATGAGGAAAAATTCACAAGATTTTCATGATACACCTCCAAATTTGTTGTTATCCCTAAATGCAAGTTTAACTTATTATTTGGTGGGATAAAACTAGTTCTATAAAAAACCCGGTGATCTGTGACTTTGATAGCTATGAGAAAATTGTCTGATGTGCCCTCAAAGTTGAAATAGAGATCAGACAATCTCAAGGGTATAATGGGGGTAATAATAATAAATAGGGGTTTAATTCTATAATAATTATGGATAAATATAATGGTGCCAACAAATTTCAACATCCCACTTGTCAAAGGTGTGGGAAGAAGCAACCCAAAAATTGACTAAGGGGATTGAATAAATATTTGAGGTGCGAGAAGGAAGGAAACCTAGCTAGAAATTTATGATAGTAGAAACCCACTAATGTGATATAGAAAATGAATGATCCTATCAACCCTTATAACATTTTACATTGCTTCAACTACAAAAAACTGGGGCACTTTTCAAACCAATTCTCTAAGCCTAGGGTTTTCAAATATAACCAAGAACCTTCAAGGCCACAAGGGAGATCTTTTTCCATCACTACTGATGATGTGGATCCTGATAATAAAGTAGTGATAGGTACGATATTTATTCATTCAATAATATATAATTTACTTTTTTATTCGGGTTCTATACATTCCTTCATATAGTGAAATTTTACTAGAACTATCTAAACACCACCACAAATAATGGTAGTAGAGTTGTTAGTGAGAATGGAAAATGGGGAAATTATTTCATCCAAAGTATATAAATCCTCCCCTGTAAAATCTTATGGGATCAAATTCCTAAAAAAAAATCATACTCCCTTTAGTATAATTTTAGTGAATTCTGGGCATGGATTATCTTTCCCTATATAGAGACAACATAAATTTCCATGAGAAGGAAATCACTCTCCATATTACGATTCGAGCCCCTATTTTGTACAAGTACAAGGATAATGATGAATCTTATTTAGCACCATCATCTCAAGAATGAATATTATTCCCCTAGTATCAAGCATATCTAACTCAAATGGTTGATTCTAAGGAAAGATCCATCTTCGAAGACATTTCTATTGTGAGTGAATAAACTGATGTGTTTCCCAAAGAATTTCATAGTCTTCCTCCTAGCCTAGAGATTGAATTTATAATTGATTTTACACCTGAATCATTTCCATTTTCCAAGACTCTATATAGAATGGTTTTTGTGGAACTTGAGGATCTGAAGAAAAAACTACAAGAGAATCTAGATAAATTGTTAATATTCTGAAGTGCTTCACTATGGGGTGAACTAGTCTTATTTATCAAGAAGAAGGATAGATCAATGTGAATTTTCGTTGGTTATAGTGATCTTATCAAGAACATGATAAATAACAAGATTCCTATACCTCAGACTGATGACTTGTTTGATCAGCTACATGGAGAAAAATAATTCTCTACAGTGGATATTTGGTCAGGATATTATCAACTAATGGTTAAGACGGAAAATATCCCCAAGACCTCTTTTCATACAAGGTATGGCCACTATGAGATACTATTGATTCCATTTGGACTCACTAATGCTCCATCAATTTTCATGTACTTTTTTAATTGAGTCATTACATATTACCTTGAAAAAATTGTGGTAGTATTTATAGATGATATTATAATATACTCCAAAAGAAAGGAGGAGCTTGAGAACCATTTTATCATTGTGTTAAGTGCCCTATGAATGGATAATCTTTATTCTAAGTACCGAAAATGTGAGTTCTAGTTTAAGTAAGTCACTTTCTTGTGGAATGTCATCACAAGTAATGGGATATCTATGGAACCTTCAAATACTAAAGAAAATGAAGGATAGTCATGGAAAATATCTATTACATATATCCATATTTTCCTTCGGTTAGGTGGGTATTATTGCTGATTTTTGAGAAAATTCCCTCAATTTTCAAAACCGATTAACAACCTAACTCGTAAGGGGGTGAATTTTGCTGGGATGTAAGAATGTGAGGAAATATTTAAGAAGCTCAAAAGGAGGCTTATCACTACACCAGTGGTCACACTACTGATAAGTGGGGAACACTTTGTGTTATACAATGATGCTTTATATAATGGATTTGGTTTTTTACTGATGAAAATTGATAAAGTGATAGCTTATGCCTTAAGGTAGTTGAAAATTCATGAGAAAAACTATCACACACATGATCTGGGATTGGTAGCTATGATTTTTACGTTGAAAATATTGTTCCATCACCTCTATGGGAAGAATTTTGAGATATATATTGATCAAAAGTGCCTCAAAAATATATTCAAACAAAAATAGATTAATATGAATTAGAAAAATTCTTATATCTCATCTAGTGTTATGACTGTTCAATCCAATACTATCTAATTAAAGAAAATAAGTTGGAAGATACTCTAAGAAGAAAACATCATACATCTTTATCAATGATGATAATTGATAAGGTTATAATCATCTTATACCTGAAAAGGATATACATTGGAATTATAAAGGAAGGAACATCATAAATCCTTTCTCAAATGATTTATCAACCATCTCTCATGGATAAAATAATGGATGTTTAAATAAATGTTGTGGAAATTTAGAAGAAGGTCTAATCCATGAGAAATGGGAAATCTTCAAAGTTTAAAATTGATGAAGAATGAATTTTGAGATTTGGGTAATATTATGTGTTTCATCAGATCCTGAACTAAATAAGGAAGTGTTGGATGATGTACATAGTTCAACATTCTCCCTTCACCTAGTAAGTAAAAATATGCATCAAGATCATGGTGAGAATTATTTGTGGTAAAATATGAATAACAAGATCATTGAATATACATTAAAGTTCCTACTAAGATAGAAATTGAAAGATAAAAGGAATAAGTCTAATGAAATGATAAAACCATTACCCATACCAACATGGAAATGGGAGAACATCACCATGGACATTGTCATTGGACTTCTGAAGATGTCTATGGGAAACAATTATATATGGGTTTTTTTTTATCATCTTATAAATACATATCACTTTTTCATAATTATATAGGACTTTTAAATAAATCAACTTGCATGGATATACATTAGATAAGTGGTTAGGCTACATGGAGCACCACTATCACTTGTATTCAATTGAGATCTGATATTCATCTCCAAGTTCTGGAAAAGTCTCTAACATGATCTAAACACTGAGCTAAACATCAGTACGGCCTATCATCCTCAAATAAATGGTCAATCTGAGTGTACTATTCATAAATTGGAAGACATGTTGTAATCATGTTCTATGGACTATAAAGGAGGATGGGAAAAACATATTTATTTGGTCAAGTTCTCTTACAACAATAGTTTCCACTTGAGAATCCCAATGGCTCCCAATGAATCCCTTTTTGGGAATAGGTGTAGAACACCTTCATGTTGGGATGATATTAGGGAACAAAAACATATAGGTCATGAAATGGTCAAGGAAATGGTTTTGAAGGTTAATATCATTCAAAATCACATCAAGGATGCTCATAATTGATAAAAGAGATATGTTGAAAATCATAAACGAGACTTATAGTTTGATATTGGAGACATTTTATTCCTCCACATATCTCCATGGAAGAAGTTGATGAGATTTAGGAATTAGGGAAACCTTAGTCCAAGATACATCAGCCCTTTTGAGTTCCATGATCACCTCAGAGCAGTGTTCTATTGAATATCACTCACACTGAACCTATATCAAGTACATGATATATTCAGAGTGGTGTTCTATTGAATATCACTCACATTGAACAGTGATCACATGGTTAGTATAAATATAGGGTTTTAACAAATCCAATTGACACGGACAAAGGAATTGATGGCCTCAACCTGTATGATTATACCCTATGAAGCCAATTTATCATAGATTTTGAGGTATATATATTCAATAGACTTTTCCCTTGACCAAACCCAAGCTGAGATCTAGAAAATTAAATAGGATTGAAATAGTTTTCGAGAGAATTTCAAGTTCATCAACATCACAGACCAAAACATGTTCGCTGAACCACCCCATAAAAGTCCCACCATCATGCACCTTACTCTTATAATGTTTGATGGTTTATTAAAGGGATATGTATCAATACCCTATAAATTTGAGTGTGTACATTTTGTTTATAGAATAATGAATATATTTTCATCCTATTATTATTACTTTTTAAATGATTTTTATTTTGATATAATAAAGCAAAAATTGTATTTTTTGTTAATATTCAATTTCAATTAATGAACTAATGGATTAATGGACCTTTTAGAAAAATATTTTAATTAAGTATTATTATTATATAATTTTTATCAAATATGAATTGTCGTATAATTTTTATGAAGTAGAATGTAATTTTTTATAAGAGTTGAAAAACATTTATTATGAAAAAAACTAGCATTTCTTAAAAAATGTATATTTTTTTAAAAGTGAAAACTCAAAAAAAAATATTTAGTTAAGATGAATATTATTTTTTGAATCAGAATTTCTAAATTATCCATTGGTTAATTCTTCATAATTTTCTGTGACAGTTGAATTTTCAAGTAAAATTTAAATATCCAATAAATATAATTTATGTATTATGTAATTATAATGACACAAAAGTGATGTAATAAATAAAATAAAGGGTATAAAAGAAAAAATATATGTTTTTTCTTTAAAAAATGTGATTTTATTTTTATTTGGTTAAATACATAATGCCTTTATTAATCCTCCAAAACCATTAATATATTTTACGGTTTTAAAATAATTCCTTTAAGAGTATAACTCACCTCCACATAATAAAGACTATTATTTTATTAAGATTTGATCTTTTACTTATAAAATAATGAGAACCAATACCATTTTTCATAAAACATGGGGCAAAAATGGGATGGTTTTTGGTCTCGGTTATTTTATTATATTGAGTCCAAAACCTAAATAATAAATAAATCTCTATAATTTCATATATAAACCCACCCAATCTCCCTATTTTCACTAAAACTCTTTTTAGAATGTTCATACTCTGAAATCTACTCTATAGAGACCTCCCAAGTCTCCCACAATCTCTCAAGAATCCCTGACCAATCATTTAGAGCCATACACTCAAGTAAGGGATCTTACACTCTCCCCTTTTTATCAAGAACTTCTTTTTGTAATTTCTATAAATTTTATTTTTTATTATATTGTAAAATGTTATTAAATATCCACCTTACTATAAGTTTATGTATAAATAATTATATATTCCTTTCACTATCATTAATCCTTCCATGAACATTTATGGGCACCTGTTACCATGTCGAAATTTAGTAATAGATTTCTCTCTTCTCATTTCCATTTAAGCACTACTTTTATTATATGTATCTTAAATTATATTTTCTTATGTTTGGATATGTTCTTAAATATTCCCCTTACATTAAATATAATTTATAAATGATTATATCCCCCCTTTAACTCTCATTATGCCACTTATGGTTTTTTATGTACACAGTTAGCAAGCAGAAATATAGATAGAATTGTTTTCTTTATTCATGTTTCTTCATTACCTTATGCCTTTTATTTTCAATTTTTAATGTTGGGGTATTTTTTCCATGTCCATATTACTTATAATTTTATGTATATGTTATGAGATACCCATTTCTATCTCATTAACCCATTTTTATGAATCTTTAAGTAATATTGTTATATAACCAAAATATCACCGCAAGTTTCCATGCCAAACCACTTGTGTAGTGATTACCGTACATATTTTCTATCAAGGGTTTTAACCTTTATGTACATATAATTTTTTATTGGGGACTTAAATGTATGTATTCTTAACTCCTTGATCATGTAATAAATTATTATGATGAATGAATCTATATTGTATGATCTATATAAAACACTTAAGCATGGGAATAAAATGAATGTGACGGGTGTGCCCAGAATCATATATCACTCTTATGAATTCGGTAGTGTTTAGTATCATGATACATCATGTTGGGATAGGGAGTTAACCCAATTCCTTTATAGGAATTTTTACACTATATATTCTGCGTGATTTATCCTTGAACTATGTTTATGATGTGGTGGTTTATATTTTTTACAAATTTTCCATGTTAGGATTATCATGTTATATCATGTCTCATTAATCATGTCTATGATTACTACTCTTTAAATGCCACACTAATATATATACTATCTGTAATTTATCACCTTATTCTATGTTTATTTTCTCACTGGGATTTATAGGTCACCCATTTCATATGTTTTACCCCAGGTTATGCCATTCATTTTTAAAAATACATGGAATTTTTTTTGCATGTTAAGGAAGTTTTAAATAATTTTGTTATATCCCATGTTCAAGATGTTATTCTATGTACCCAATCCTCAAATAAGGTATACATATCAATATTTTGATCTGTATTAAGTGCAATTTTATATAATAAATAAATTATTAATGTGTAATAAAGAGTAGGGTTATTATAGTTAACCTTAGAATAAATTGAAATGCTGAAATGAAATATCATGGGTTGATAAATGTATAAGATTATGATGAAATTGATGTGTGTTACATAGTTTAAGTTAATTGAAAAAATTAATGGTCAATGTAAATGTGAAATGAAATGTCTTAAAAATAGAAGTTAGTGGAATTTTTTAAAACCTATACAATGGTGAAAACTATAATTAAAAGTGGTAATGTGAATAATTCTGTGATGGTTTGATATTGTGATTCATATAGTGGTGCTAGCGGTTGTGATGGATGATGTGTGGTGCAGTGGTGGTAATATAGTGTATGATAGTACATTTGTTATGGACCCGTGGTTTATTTATTATGTTATATATATATATATATATATATTTATCATGTAATTTATGTTATTTCTATACATTCCCTACCCAAGTCGGATAACCTTACCAACTCCCAAAGGTTTTGGGTTCTAAGAATTTTCCCCAACATTGAGGATGGTGTTAACATAGATTGATAGATACCCCCTCTTCCCTGTTCTTCATCCATAAGAAATGATTATATGGGTTGATGTTAGAGATTACCTAGTGGTTATGTGACATGATTTTATGAGGATGTGATATGTTTTGGGGGTCATTCATGGTAAAAAGAGGGGAAAAGGTTTATTTACTTCACATTAAAGATACTCTACTACTATGGTTATGTGGAACTATATGTTGTGATTGCCCAAGTCTCTTCAAGAGAAATGTGATGTTGTAATGACTGATGCTAAAAATGGATACTAGACCTTGTGATGGTGGGGTAAGTATGGATGTGTCCCAACCCATATCATAGATGGATGGATATGTTATGTGATATGTATTTAAGGTATGGGATCCTAAGATGTATGATATTGGGGCATGAGAGAAGAAAATCAGTGGGGAAGCAGTTTTAGGTCACCTTGTTCTATTATGTTCCCAATACTATGTTACTCTATTGTATTTGTGACTTGCTTAGGGATCCATGGTGGGGTTAGGATTGATTATTTTACTAGTTTAGGTGTTTTTCGGTTCTTCTATGTGTTCACTAGTGCATTATTGTTCTCTTTTCTCACATTCACTTGAGACATTGGGTATGATCCTACTGAGTATAATTGTATTCTCAACCTACATATATAAACTACTTTGTAGGTTTCAAAGAGGAATTTGGGGACTGTGCAGGACATTTCAAGCTTGGGGTTTCGATTTTCTGTTGATTCACTATCATAGGACTTAACATTTGGTATTCCCTTATAGAATTTTATTGTATTTTTTTAAATTATTCATTCATTATGGGATGGTCTTAGGTCTAATTTTACTTATTTTGGAGTTTTTTTTGTTTATCCTATATCTATATACTATATTATTATATAATTGTAATTCCTTTAATGATTTTTATATAGTTGATGCTTGTCTCCAACCTCTGTCCTACTGGAGGAGGGACTAAGAGGTCATTATCACACATCCTTCATTGTTATACCAAGTGGGAAACCTTTGGAGGTGGTCATGAAATAGTGGTATCAGAGGGGTTTTTTGAGTGACAGTATGGACTCTGGAGTTAGGCACTATGAGGATTTCTTGGGTTTGTATGGAAATGGTTCCAATTAATCTTGGTGTATTACATAGACCAGGGAGACCAACCAAGACATGTTATTTTAAGGTTCCCCATGATCGGATGCAAGTAATATGAGCTTATTGAATGGATAGGTGAGTTGGACCTATTTTTAGGGTAGAGACCTAGGAGAGGTAAATGAGTCATGATTTATTATTTCCATTTTTGAATTGGTTGGTTGTGGGAAATTAAAATTAATAATTAAATAAGATTTGATAAATTCCATGCTATCGGGTTTATGACTTCTTCTTAATTTTTAAGAATGGATCATGGTCTTTATCCATGTTTAGCTGAGACAGTTGATGTTTAGTGGGATGATCTTATTAATCATCAAAGGATAAACCTGATAAAGGGTGATGATTCATGTTATAGGTATTTATAAAAAAATTAGTGGAAGATTTTGGAGAAGTATGAGGGGAGCATCTCTGTTATGGGGACGAAGCAATGGATGGAGGAGAACGAGATCAATTTTAGCCTGATTCAAGAACAATTCAAGTTTTATGAGTTTTTTCTAGTTATTTAGTTGTGGAAATCAATTAATCCTTAGTAGATGATGTTTCTTAGTGGTTTTAGGAAATTAGATGTGTTTTGGTAAAACTTTTAGAAGGACTTTCATTTATAATTTATGTCATCGATAATGAGGGTGGAAAAAATGCCAAATTTTATCTCCCATTAGTAAGGGAGACAAAGTGTGTGCGATCTTGGGATTTTGTACAATGACCTACTATAATTTTTCCAATATGTTTTTTAATATGAGGAGTCTATATCATGGAATCTATAATAGGATTTTTACACGGAGATTATGTATTTTTCACTCCATTTATGTTTCCCACATATCTAGAGGTGTAAAAGAAGGTATAGGTTATAAAAAAGTTTCTTTATATTGTATTTGAGCCTTGAGAGAGTGTCCAGTAGGGTACCTCAAGGAGTATAAATTTAGGAAGTGGTTCACAGGTGTTCATATAGTTAGGGTTTCGACCAGTGGGGAACTAACTATAGCAAAACTTTTCCCATCCTTATAGTGAAGGTGTATTCTAAGAACCTATCAGTGGATTTCAATTTTTATACTATTTCAATGAGGTATGTGGTCATATCTTGTATCATTGTATGACTGATTGGGGAGTTTAGTTTAAAATGGGTGGTTAGACCCTTTTTGGAAACATAAGTAGTTGTCTTTGATTCATTTTTAGCAACAAGGACCACCAACGTTTGTTTAGTAGCTGAGAGAATGTGTAGTTGGCAGAGGTAAGCCTCGTGATTTTCCCTATCCAAAGGGACATAGTCCAAAGTATTTTTATGGATGTCAACATAAAATAGCCATATGAGCTAGTAATGGTCATATTCACATGTTTGAGGTGGTTGTGCTAGTAGGGCCAAAAAAATAGAAGTAAAAATAGTTTATCATCTACTCTTTTGTTTCCTATATGATTTATGATCCTTACACTCCTTTGTTTCCCCTAATTTGGCCCATTCCTAAATACTATATTTGGAGATAATTCTATTCTCCTGGGTGTCATCTATGCTATTTTGAGGTTAGATTACTTTTTTTATATGTGTTAGGGATATCGACTAGTTATAGGGACTCACCACTCAGTGGGAAATTTATTCCTGCTACTGATAAATCTATATAATGTTATCCTTAGCATGAAATGTCTGCATTTTATATATGTAGTCATCAATATTTACATATAAATTATTTTTCTATGTGAAGTTCCAATGATTGGTGTTTGTTGGAGAGTGGGGTTATCTGATGGGTGGTAGGAAAGTGGACCCCCTTTTGTCTCAGTTAATAGGGATTTCAGTAGAATCTTAGGTAGAGGATGTTCACAAGGTTGTGTAGGATTTCTTGGATGTTTTTTTAGATGGGGTT
This sequence comes from Viscum album, assembly GCA_963277665.1. Lineage (NCBI taxonomy): Eukaryota > Viridiplantae > Streptophyta > Magnoliopsida > Santalales > Viscaceae > Viscum > Viscum album. The sequence goes on from OY728156.1 coordinate 47,865,678, forward strand.
ATGATACTAACCTCCTAATGTGATGCTAATTTTTTATAGAGCTTCAAAAGGGTGTGTCCTTGATTTTGATGTCTCCCTATTGAATGGAACCTAAAGAGTTTCACAAGTTGAGGTTACAGGTGGATGATATGATATAGAGAGATTTCATCTAACCCAGTTTATCTTCTTAGGGTTCTCCTATGTTTTTTCACAAAGTATTCAGAGATTAGTATAAGGTTGTTTATAGAATATCGAAGGATAAATCAAGTAACAATAAAGAACTTTTACCCTCTTTTGGGGATCAAAAATATATTCGACCAGATGAAGGGATCCAGTTTGTTTTTGAAGGTCTACTTTCATTCTGGATATCCTTAGATGGGGGTAAAATATGAGGATATCCTAAATACTACTTTATGGTGAAGGTGTGAAAACATTGAGTTCGTGTTCATGTCTTTTGGTGTCACAAACACACTAGTTATGTTCATGGGGCTCATTAAATACATATTGCATGATTTCCAATAATGGATTGTCTTTCCAATCATCTATTATATCTTGATCCATTTAGAGTCATAGGAGGATCGTTTTGAGCATATCGAATTTTTCTGTTGTTCATTCGACACCACCAAATATATGGATAAATTTCCAAGTGTGATTTATGTAAATAAGGTGCATTTAATTGGGTATTTAGTATCACAATGGGGTGTTTCTATAGATTCATCGAAGATCAAGGAAGTTTTTTCTTGGGAAGCACCCTATAACGTGGTAGAGGTTTCCATTTTTCTTGGTATTGAAATTTATTATAAGAGTTTTATGTCTTATTTCTTTTACGTTTCATCCCCACTTATAGTTTTGTCTAATAAAGACAAGGATTATGTGTTAAATGATTAAATTCTAATGGAATTTTATTATATGAAAGAAAATTTGATCATTGCTCCAATAATTTAGATTCTAGATGAGGGTGTGATGTTAGATGTTTTATTTGAAGCATACCTTTTGGGATTGGGTGGCATATTGATGTATCAGAGAGTAGTGATCTCTTATATGTCAATAAAGTTATGTCCCCATGATAATAATTATTCCACTAATGATCAGTAGTTGGTTTAAGTTGTGTTTACACAGAAAATTTGGCAGAATTACATCATTAGAAATCTTTTGTGGCTTTTATAGACCAAAATATCCTGAAATATGTTTTCTTTCAGTGGAATTTGAACCAATTCCATTAAAAGTTGATGGATTTCCTTCAAGATTATTATTTTTTGATCTCATGTACCAGGGAAAATGGGAATGTTTCTACAAATTTATTGAGGTGAAATTCATGTGGAGACATATTTTAGGAGTCTATAGATGCTTGGAAAGGGATGGAGAAGCTTGAAATGATGCATCCTGACATTGGAGATGGAATTGGATGAATTTTATTTCACCAAATGATTTTGGTGTTATCCTTGATGTAGTAGGTGGAGGAGTCTCACTGGGGAGACTCAGATGAATAGGTGATGTGTGACTGTGTTGGACTTGGTGATGCTCTTGAGGGATGGTTGGAGAATGGTAATAATCAAATTTTGTAGTATGGGAGGTTGTTTTTTCATTGAAAATTCATATGGGAGTTCTCTATGAGTTTCACATATCACCTTTTATCGGTACATCCAATTGTGACCAAGATGTGTTGTGTTTTGTGGATATAGCTTTAGTGGAAGGATATGAAATGGTTGGTGGAATCTTTTGTGGCTAAGTGACTCATTGTTTCAATAGGTGAAAGTGGATCACCATGATCCTGAGTTTTTTTGCAGTCCTTAGATATTCCAAAGTGGAAATGTGATAATATTTCAATGGATTTCATCACCAATTTACCTATGATCATGGAGGATGTGATACAATTTAGGTGATTGTGGACTGGATAATGAGGTCAACTCATTTTTTGGTGATTTGAGAATTTATTACCATAGATTTCTTAGTGAGTCATTATATAGAATATGTGGTTAGGATTCATAGGGGATTGAGGACCATCATCTCTGATCGGGATCCTAATTTTACCTCATGATGATATAGTGGATTATAGAATGATTTTGGCTCAGAGTTATGCCTTAAAACTGGTTTCCGCCCTTATATAAATGGGAAGACACATCAGACCATCTAGAAAATAGATGATATGTTGTGATATTGTGCATTAAAATTTTGGAATATCATGGATAATGCACCTACACCTAGTTGATTTTGCATAAAATAATAGTTATCACTCATCTATTGACAAGTCTCTATTAGAGTAGTTGTTTTGGTGGCTATGTCATTCTTCATTATGATAAATAGAGATCAGTGAGTTAGTGTTCATTGGTCATAATGTGGTGTTGAGAAGGACTGAGATGAACAAATTAGTCCAATATCATATAAGGATGGTGCAGGAGCATTATAAGGCCTATGTTGATCATAGTTTGAGGCCTCTAGATTTTGAGGTTGGAGACCACGTGTTCTTGAGAGTCTCCCCTTGATGAAGATTTCATCATTTTGGAAGGGGAGTGATATTTCTCCCTTTTTTATTGGGTATTTATAGGTTTTGGAATGTGTTAGTGTGGTGGAATATCATTTGGTGCTTCCACCATGGAAAGATAAGATCTATGATATCTTCTATGTGTCCAAGATTCATCAGTATATTCATGATGACTCACACATCACTAAATAGGGAGATTTGGATACTAATAAAAACACAAAATTCATGGAGAAACCATTAGAGATATAGGATCTTTGAGAAAGGTTGTTGTGTCATCAAACTATTCCCTTGGTTTATGTGTTGTGGAAGTATAGTGTCTTGGAGGAGAGTGCTTGGTAGTGTGAGATGAATCTGTGTGCCCAATTCCTAGAGTTGTTTTGAGCTTTCATTTGTTAAATTTTTATTGATTATGTGAGGTTTTGATATTCTTGTTTTATGATATGTGTTGTTTTATTAAGTTTATGGCGTGTTCATTAAATTTTTCAGTATAAGAAGAGATGAAAACATGAAACCTAATCAAGAAATGTTATACTATGACATGTTTAAAACCATAAAGGTGAGTCCATCCCACCCAAAATGGATAATATATTTAAATGAATTATGGAATTCCATGATTTTTTTCTCTAGGTAGTGCTATTTTTTGGTTATAGAAGATGTTAGTTTGGGATGTGTAGAGGTTGAAACATTATTTTGAATGGTTAAGTGGAGAAGTGGTGTCTTGTGGCTGGTTCTGAATGGTGTTGTCTTGTTCCTTTTTTGAGATATTGATGTGGTTTTGTGGGGTGTTTTGTAGATTCTTTTATTTGGTTTATTTTAGTTGGTGGTGATGTTGAGATGTAATGAATACCCTAATAGGTATCTCATGGGATTATGAGATTGTAACTAAATTCTTATGGATGTTTGGTACAATAACTACATTGGTTGGTGTTATAGTATTACCCAATGTTATTTTTATAAGTTTCTTTCTAATGCCTTTTAACAAAAAATTTAATGAATTTATCATACATTTTTTTCCAACACTTCATATCGATGCATAAGATGAGAATATCCACAAGTTGGGATAGACATATTGAGTGACTATATGGTCAAACTAAAACTCCTTTGAATTCAAAATGATATTATAATTGGAAACCATTTTAAAAAAAATAAATTTTCAAATTTAATGGAACTTTTATCATATACACTACATTGGATTGATATTTAATATTCCACTTTAGATTAATATATTCTTTTCCATGAAACATAGATTTTTATAATTGTATAATTTTTCATTAAAATTCATTGAATTTAGTTATACTATCATTAAAAATTAATTCACTTCTAAATATTCATTCCTCTATTAATAATATAATATATAGAAATCACAAGGTTGTAGATTGTATTTCCTCACAAAAATAAAAAATTTATTTTCTATCCATAATTTTACCATTAGATGTTTGAGTAATGTTTAATTTATCTTATTTTTAGGATAATTATTTACATCTATCTATGAGGTAATTTTCTAATTAAATATGAAAAAAAAGGACAACATAAAGACATACATTGAATATGAATATGTTTATTAATGGAATTCATTTCATAAACTTGACTCCTTAAGTTTTTTTAATAAATAGTTTTAAAATAAAAAATTGATGATGAATACATATAGTATAACTTTATGTGTCACATATTTTTGTTTCAAATTTACCCAAACATTATTAACTTTTATATAAAAACATACATTACAAAAACTTATATATATAATTGATAATATAATTACAATAAAGGAACTCTGAATGGTTCTAATCAATGATAGCATCAACCCTCTCTTTACGAGTTTAGTTACCTTTAATGAGAATTTATGCATTTTCAATAGTTTATTTCACCAAATTTAATGTCATGATCTAGAATAAAATTTTTTTATCATTTTTGAAATCACAAATATTAAATAATTCCCCACCCCTCCTAGATCTTTCACTAATTATATTAATGTGATTTGAATGATTAGATTTGATGTCAATATTTATTTCACAGAAACAGAAATCAAACTCATTGAAATTTAATGTAAAACATAAATTTACTTTAAAATATTTGGAGACAATTCCTTTTATAGAATAAAATAAAAAGTTATTAATGATTAAGTCACACAAAAATTGAATTAGAATCTCTTCTTACCATATATGAAAAATATATTAGAGGAAGTAATTCCGTTGATATATATTTGAAATATTGTATTGTTCTTACACATATGCAATAAAATTGAAGAATAAATAACCAATATGTATAGAAAAAATAATAAAATTGATTCAAATATGCTTAATTGTATAATATATATAATTAATTTGTAATGAATCACGGTCGAAGACCACTAATAAGCATCCTAACCATGGTGTTACTACGAACTCATGTACACATTTTTGTATTCTTATGGTCAATGATTGTAAATGGGGGTCTGAAGTGCAACCATGGGGTGAATATACCATCATATTAGGGTCAAGAAATAGAGTAAATAAAAAAATTAATATCATAAAAAAATAATCTGAGTGTGTATAATATATAAATCTCCATATTATATCAAATGTAATTTGGAAGCATAAATGCACACATCCCAACTGATCATCCACTAGGATGAACACATATATAGAAAAACCAAAAGAAATAAAGAAACAAGGTGACTCTACTACCATCCCCAAGACTCATCACATCCCAATATTCAAGATCCATCTAAACTAACTTACTCAATCATGAAAAATTGGGCCTACACCATACCTAAACCTGAGAACTATGAGGTTTTCTTGGGTACCAAAGTTCCATAGCCACCCAAGTAGGGTATGAGTACATAATAGTAGTCCACCACTAAAAGTTTCCCAAACATTTCTAGTAAATACATTTTATCCACATATAATATGTTCATAAAATAAATGAACTAAAGAACAAATAAAATTTAATTTCTGGTCCTTGGGTTCTAAGGTGACACTTGGGATCAACCATAACTAGTAAATATAGTGTATTCATATCTAATATACTCACTTGGATGTTATTCCCTCAATCCTGATACCTTATATGATTTAATTAATCAACACTTTTCTAGTTAGTATGAAGGCATATCTCAAGTAAATATCAACCACACAAGTACATCTTGCTTAACCAATCTGCATCCTCTTCATGCCTATATGGGAATCCCATAGGGTCCCTCATACCTATCTCAGTTTTTGGTAATCAGTATAAAGTTATATAAAACACTTATAGTGTACGATAAATATATAGTCTCTAAACAACTCATGCCTCAAGTGGTAGTTAAAACAGTTATTATACCCTTTAGGAATTATCTTGCCCATGGAATTCATAAAGAGTCTAATCAATCCTCAAGAAGGGTGTCTCTGTCATGCATGATACACATGAATGTATACCTATATACACTATTCTTAATCCCTAAATACATACATGAATATATATAGAACATATTTTAGGATATACACATCTCATCTCACCTCTGAAACATACCTCAGACCTCTTATCACCCAATCATCATCCTCTCCCCTTGGAAACGAAGTCATTAGGTGATTCCATTTTCCATAACATCACTAGAGAATATTCTCCAAACACATAAGAACCATAGGACTATTATTTCTAGTTAAATAGAGTCTCATTAATTTAATTTAATTTTTATACCCCCCCCCACACCTATGGTCCCATGTATCATTTAGAACTTATTTATAATCAATTACTTAGTCATTATAGGTCAAATAATCAAGCTAGTGTTCAAGGGTACATATTATCCATTGATTATTTTTAATTTAAATTGATTCATAATTAAATAATTAATTTTGAAATAATTTCAATTTCTCATAATTGTAAAGAAAACAAATAGCATGCACATATCAAGTATATAAACTTAGAGAGATATTTAGGGAGAACCTACCTCGTACATGGGGTTATCGTCCTCATGAATCTTTTTCATCCTCAGTGAAGATACTTAAAGACACCACTAATAACTCAACATCTCCCACAAAATAGGTGGAATTAACATTTTATAACCTCATGAATGGGAACCCAATTGTCCTATGGAATTCATGTGGTACACGTACAAAAATAATCCCCTTGATTCGGGACCCAAACGGGTACCAATTTTGATACAAATGTTGAAAACCCCAATAAAAATTCACTATGTGATGTACCTTAAATGAAATGGAAATAAATGACATGTATTAATCCTATTAAAAAATAATATATTCATAAAATTTGAATTAACCATCAATGACCCATAATTCAACCATGCTCTGATGGAATCAGTGCTAAAATATAACCCAGGATCAGCACATTTCAAAGGTTAGTGAAGGAAGTGGAAACCAAGGAAGAAGAAGAAATAACTCACCATAATACATTGTGGAATCATCACAAAAAACACCTCAAGTAAAGGGGAAATTGATATATGGATAATGAGAGAGGGGTCGGACAAATATTTCACCCCACACAAGTTACACCCTGAGATATAAAATTATTTTTTTCCTTTAAAACCTAATGTGTTTAATAGCTTGTTTCATGCGCAATGTCATGGAAAAATGAAGCATGGAAAATTATATAAATATTAAAATTTATCCATAAAATATTTGAGTAAAACAAGATGTAACCTAAGTATTAAATAAATTTATAAACAAAAATATATGACATTATTATAACGACCCAGGATTAACTCACATGTATATTACATAATTTTAGATGAATATTCATCACATTACAAAAATACATGCCAGAGGACCATAATAGTTTAGTTTGTTTGGAAAATTTGAAAAAAATATTATAACTCGGTGAAATATATTCAATGTTTCCCTCAAAGATCATTCCCTTTAGTATTTCTACTTAAAAAATTTATTCATAACATGGGGAAAGGAAACATAAGAAATGGGTGAGATTATATACTCAGTAAGGGAAAACAAATGAGACACATAAGAATAACATGATCACAAGGATATGAGAACATGATAATAACATTTAAATATCATACCCTACATATAAAAATTCGTATACATGAGTCATGGAAAAAATATTGGTAGTTAATAAGACATGAATCATATAGGAATCAAGAGCATAATCCATGCGATCATAACAAAGGGATAAGACATGGAATTTGTGGAATACACATAATAATATAAAATGATTTCCATAGTAGTCAATGTATCACTTCCAAATCCATATTAATTGCATGGGTTCAGTCCCAATACCATCTTGGTAGACATGTATCACTCCCATAACCATATTAGTTGTAAAGGTTCACTCTAAAGACCATATTATCAGACAAAGTCATTTACTAAACCAAGTTCACTCCCTATTCAATCCATTTCTATCTCATGAGATATAAATCTTTACCTAATGAATTGGAGGGAGATATTGGTCCCACCCATATCATAATGAAATCATAAATACATGTTTCACTATATCATAAACAATCATATCATAACCCATTAAATGAAATTGGTATCATAAGTATGTAATCATATCATAATCTATGAAAAATATATTGGTTTCATAACCATTTCATCAAAGAATAAACCATGAAAATAAATTGGTTTCATAAGAATATAACCCATGAAATATAAATGGTTTTTATAAATATCTGACTTGTGAAATATAAACTAGTATCATAAACATAAAACCAGTAAAATAGAAACTGGTTTCATAAACATATAACCACTGAAAGTCAAATGGGTTTCATAAACATCATTCCATCAAAACATAAACCATTTAGATAAATAATATGAATTATACATTTGGATCAATTCCCCATAAATTCATCAGTAACACCAATATATATCATCTTATATGGAAAATATATTTGAAATATCTTTTAAAAAAAATTTTGAAGAAAATAACCTTTCTTATTTGAAAAATACTTTTTAAAACATAAAAACTTTTTGAAACCATTTTATGTTAAAATAAAATTGAAAACTTATAAAGTGGTATTAAACACATTTTTAAAACATTTTAACTTGAAACCTTATAAAAAAATATTATAAAAAATTAAAAACCATTTTTCTTTTAAAAATTATAAAATAAGCTTGAAAACATTTTTGAAACCTTTTTCTTGAAAACTGATAATAGAATCTTGATAACATTTTGAAATCATATTTCATTGAAAATTTATAAAATAATATTGAAAATACTTTGAAAACTTTTTTTATTGAAAACTTATAAAATAATCTTGAAAATATTTTTGAAAACATTTTTCATTGAAAATTTATGAGAGATGCTTAAAAAACATTTTGAAAAACTTTTTCCTTGAAAATTTATAAAAGAAGCTTGAAAACATTTTTGAAATATTTTTTACATGAAATACTATAAGAGAATATTGAAATAATTTTGAAATAATTTTTCCTTGAAAACTTATAAAATAATCTTCAAAAAAAAATTAAAACCATTTTCCCTAAAAACCAATAAATTAATCTTAAAAAACTTTTGAGAAACGTTTTCCTTGAGAACTTATAAAATAATATTGGAAACATTTTGGAATCCTTTTTATTTGAAAATAATTTAAAAACATATAAATAATAATTGAAATCAATTTTAAAAACTTTTTCATGAAAAATAAATTCAAAAATGTAAATAATTATCGAAAAAAATTATAAAACACAGTTTTCAAAGAACACATATTTCTAACAAAATATATAGGTACAGTATGAATTTATTAAACACAGACCCTTAATCATTTTATTTTAAAAATAATGTAAAACTAGTGCCAATAAATTAATATATCATGAATATTATGAGAAGAAGAAAATTAATAAATGTTCTTGATAGATGTATCATATTATTTCATCAATGGAAGAATAATCATAAATAGTCTCAATAAATGATGTGATTGTTTCAATAAACTCTTACCAATTGTTAATTATGAATTATTATTGGTATTTAAGAAAATGAAATTAAATGAAGCATAAAATATCGTTAAAAGAATTATTTTCATGATATAACATGTGATATTTCAGAATATACACCTCGTAAAAGAATATAGGTGCATAACAAGACATGTGTCTCAAAGAATGTAATTTGAGACAAAAATACTTTGCTAATTTGGTAACTTTTAAACCATAAACACATTGAAATAAATATTTTAAAAAGGATATGTAAATTCCATTAATTTAATTATAATAATCATATAATACATCCATGTTCATTATACACACCACATATAAGAAATTGGTGGTGAACATGGCATGTGTCTCACGGAAAATAAAAGTGAGATGAAAAAACCCTTACCATAACTCTTGAATTTCTACATACACATTCATACATCCAATATAAAAAAATATAAGTTTATTATAAATATAAAAAATTACCATATTATTATAAATAATACCATATATGAGTTTATTATGTCTTTATATTATACATTTATTAACAATTCCATGTTAATGTTACAATTCGGGTAATATCTCTATTGTTTTTCATATATGTTTTGACTTGTTATTCTCAATAATATTACATAGATAATGATTTACTTATTTAAATAATGTAAAAATATTATAAATATAATATATATTATATATATAAATTTTAATAATAATCTATATAGTATGGAATTATGAAATGTAAAACATCGTTCATTGAGACGGTACGTCGTACGTACGCAAGAACGTTGTTTCTGTTTTGTTAATATATTGGAAGAAATAAATTAAATTAAATATATATATGTATATAAAATCATTATAGTATCATTATTATTTCATAAATATAATATAATTTCACAAAACCCATCCTTAATACATTCCATGTAAAGTGTGAACGAATCTCATCTCTTTGAGGAGGTGGTAGTCCACAAGTCCACAAACGAAGTTAACATATTTTAAAAAAATGTAAATCATGAAGTTATGTTTTATATAATAATTCCAAAATCATAAATACATCATAAATATCATATCTATCATATAAAAAAAATTCCATCATAATTACCACCCATGAGAGGTTGTAAAAGAAAAATGAACAACATCATTTCGTGAGGCGGTAGTTCTCCATACACAAGAATGGTAAGTTCGTTGCCCATTGGATGGAAGTGTGTGTAATTTTTTGTATAAACCTTAGAATACAAACATATCAGTATATTTATGATATTTAGGTGATTACATAATCATTGAATAAGAATATTTGATGGGGTGTAGAATGAAAATAAAACTAATCATCTTGAAAAATTATGTTACCTCTTCTTTAGGTAACTCCTCTTGGATTTCACCAAAGGGCATACATGGTTGTATTTATTCCAAAATTTAGGATGTTAGTTGAGGTTATGGGTCTTGGTAGACTATTTTTCCAAATTTTGGAAAATCCAATATGGCTTGAGATGTGTGAGTAACGGAAATATTGAATGCCTTTTTGTATTCAAGGGGTAGTGGCGTTCTTGAAAATTCCAAAAGGTATACACTATTGGGAGATCTCCCTAACATCATGTTTACCCAAAATGGAAAAAAATATATTAAAGGGGAATTATGGATGGTAAAAACATCCACCACCTAAAAATAATTTCATTTCAATATTTTTGTTCCCTAACATCTAAGTTTCCCCAGTTTTATTATATGGGTTTTTATTATAGTAACTAGTTTTATAACCCATGTAATTTAACCATTAATAATAAATTAAAGTGATATTTATTTTAAAATATATACCCACCTAATTATAAATATGAAAAATAATTTAAAATATATAACTCTCATGTGTGTTGAAAATAAATTTTAAAACATGAGCATGAAACATGCAAAAAAATGATTTAATCCGAAGTGTGCTAACAATGTTTTTACTATATATTAGTCAAAATGTTAATTATAAAAGATCAATCGTTACATTAATAGAACATATTTAATTTTTATTAACACTTAAAATTCACTTGGTTGATGATATCAATTTAATTAATTTTCATTCTAAAATAACATTATTGACAATTTTGACATTATTTATTTAATTTAAATTTAAAAATATCAAAAAATAATTGAAATTAAAATATATTAATTTAAAATCTATTTAACATGATATATTTACCAAAATAAATAATTTAACAAAATAATTCCTTAAATTTACTTTACTTTTAATGTTTTTGCATCATTTATCTTATTTAATAGTTAACTAAATAATTCATCAGTTAGCATTTATTAAGAGTTTAATGTAATTATATAATCTATAAAATTCAAATTAAAATTACTAATATAACATAAAATAATTTAAATTTCAAAATAATGTTAATAACTGAAACTATGTAGCTTGTTCCATACTCTAAAGCTTTATAAATGTTAAAAGTAAAGAAAGTTCCTTTTTTCCTTTTTCCTTACTTACCTTATTATATGGGTAACTTTCATGAACATGTGTCCCAATAAATCCTAAAATTAGAACTAATAGGGTATATGGTATAACTATTTGATTAAAATGTATTTTTAAAAATATTCTAGGTTATTTTTACCATTAAATTTAAGGATTAGTCACTTATTAAGCTTAATTTTACCATAATCATTGTAATTAATTTTAATTTATTTCGCTATTTTTTTCATAAAAAACTAATTTGACCTTATTATACATTATAAATTATTATTATTCCAAATATATAATCAATTTTTCCAAATTATAATCACATAAGTGGTAGAAATTAAATTAAAATTAATCTTGCAGACCTATTGTGGCGGAGGGTTTTTTAAGCAAAAATGACCAAAAGTTTGAAATATTTTTATATCCAATTTCAATGTGAAATTGGTTATAATTAAATAAATTAGCTTAAGTGATATAAAATTTCTATAATTGAACTTTAAAACTTATTCCAATTATAATTTAATGTTATAAATTATTTTGATGGAAAATCAGTTTTGAATTATAATTTAGTATTTTCTACAATTCATCCAAAAATAATGGTTTTCAAAAAAATATAAAAAAAACCTAAGATAATTTGGAAATTATGATTTCAAAAATGAATTTAATTTTATCAAATTAAATTTCTAAAAGTTTCTAAAATCAATTTTATTATTGTTCACAGAAGGACATAAAAATTTGTTCATTTGAGAAAATTATATTTTCAAACATATAAAGACTTTACTAGAAATTATATATTTTATTATAGATATGTTTTATTTATTTATAACCATGATAAATAATATTAAAAATCATTTATTATTATTCATGTAACTATTTTTAACAGTTATTTTATGACTATATCTTTTAAATAATTATAATAATAAACTTTTGTTTCATAGAAACTCAGTGTTGTGTGTAACGCAATCCAAGTTGGTGTTTCATGTGGTGAAATCCTATATTGGTTTATAATAAAATAAAACCCTAAATTGGTGTAGCATATAATTAAATAATAAATTGGTTCTTTTATATAATACAATTTATATAAAGTGTTTCATGAAATAAAAATTTTCAAAAAGTTTAAATTAATTTTAAAAAAATCACAAAATATAGGGTTTTTACATTCTACCCCCTTTAAATGAGTTTCACCCATGAAATTAATCAGGGTTATCAAAGGTTTAATACATGAAAGTTCCTTCTATAGAAACCCTCATCATAAAAATGAATATTAAAACTTCATTTAAAAAGGAGGAGTTGGAAACATAACATTTTACTAAATTAACTCAAAACTAGGTTTCCATATTAGATAACATAGGTGGAAAGTGAAAACATGGACATGGAAGAGAAATATAACTATTATGTTATGATGGAGAGTTATACAGAACATGGTTAGGAGAAATTTAAGAATAAAAATTACATAACACAAAGAGGCTGGAAAATTTTCATTGATATCATCAAAAATGATAATAACAGAACAATATTTTATTTCAAGACCCCTTTTCCAAAAGTTGAATAATTTTCATTAAGAGACATACTTGCATTGTTTTATAACAACCTTACCCTTTGTTTCTCCTTGATAAACTAACAATTCATCTCTTATTCCAAGAAATGATGGTGAATTTTAACTTCCTAAAGTATTAGAAGATCATGAGATTTGTAAATAAAATGATAGGTGATTCTATATGTATTTAGTTATCAAAACAAAAAGGTTATCACATTTTCTCCAATATGAATAAATATTCATATAGTAAGATAATACTATAATCACTAAAACCTCATCTAAAGTTTAACATAAAAAATTACATAAATGGATATCCTTATAAACCTTTTTAAATATATAAGTCCAAAGATTTATAAATAAGGTCACTAAATTTTTCAAAAACAACTTAGCATTGATCCCCAATAATATTAAAGTAGCTCTTTTTTTAAAATACTGAACATGTGAATACATTAATCAAGTTTTCTCTTGAAATATGGTAATAACAAAAATTACCATAAATGATTATAAAAAACATGCATTTTTCCTTATTCCAAATTATATTGTACATATTCCTTAAATCCAATTTTTTTTTAAAATTCATCATTGATAGCATAAACCAATTGTCAAAAAATCCTTAATTCGTTCCAAGGTAATCACTATCATCCAATTTAATTATTCATATCCAAACTACCTTTATACAAACACCATTATTTTAACATAAGGAACATATTAATAGTTATCTTTATAAGGACCCGGCCTTAAAACATTACATAATCATGAATTAAATGAATAATTCACATTTAAGATATTTTCAGGTTTAGATTTTTAGAGAATTAGGACATAACTATTACATCTCAAAAAATTACAAAGTAGACATTTCTAATCAGTTTCTTTTTTTCATAAAATAAAAACTCTTAAAAAAGAAACATGACTAGTTCCATATTTTAGACAGCATGTATTTCCTTGATCCCATCTTTGACCCTATTCATCTTTAAGTCCTGTGGAAAACAATTCAAAAACTTGGGATGAGCATAAAAAGCTCAGTAAGGGATATAAAAATACAGAAAGAAAACATTAGTCCATGTATACATACTAATAAATGAAAACATACTTTACTCCTAAAACATAAGCACTTAATATACCTCATGAAATCATCAGATTTATGAATAACTCATAGAAATCATAAGACATAAAGTTAACTTGAGGCGTTCATAACATTCTTACGTAGGGAGTAACACTCATGGTTATATTTGGAATACCCATCACATTATATTCCCTAAATCTCTTCGAGAAACCTTAGAATTTAAATCCTTCACATTACCCAATGCATTAGAGAGATATCTCAGGCTCACCTTCCCTTAGTTTATCACGAAACCACCCAATTTCATAAAAAATTCCCAAGAAACATAACATAATCGTATCACATAAAACATGCATAAAGGAAACATAAAATTTCCACATTTCAATCACAAGATATCAATACAACACATTGATATAATAAAAACATTATCAAAACCATTATCAATACCAAAATAAAATAAGAGTAAAACATGGTATTTATTTTTCATTAAAAAAAGTTATGGCTTGTAGAGGAAGCTGAAACTCAAATAATGGTCACGGGCGGCGAAGAAGTCATTGTCGTCGCATACGTAAGACAAAAACATTACTTTTATCATTTAGTAAAATGATTCATGTAAAAATATTCATTTTGAATGAAATTAAAATTTAAGAGGGTTTTATACACTATATAAAGTCATGTAGAAATCAAAAGATTCCTCAATGAAAGCAGATTGAGATGAAGTCCCGTACCAAGACAGTATACTTAAATTAAGGATAAATCAATTATATAATTATATGTGAAAAATATAAATACAACCAATATAAGTATATATTAAGTTTAAAACAATAAGAGTTCATCTACATATATTCATAGCACGACATAATCAATAAGTAGAGGTTTAACCCAAAGAATTGAAATTGGGTTAAGAAGTTCCCTTACAGAAATTCAACAGCATAACGGCGTCACTTTAAAATTAAAAAAATGAGTTGATGAGAGATAAAAAGGGTATCTCATAACATGGGCATAAAATTTAAAGCAATAAGGATATATAAGAACATATCCCAACATAATAATATGTAAATTAAAATACTTAACAAAAAGAAGTCTTTTAAAAATAGGAGGGTGAAAGGTTCCCTTACCGATTTGGGTAACTTTCGAAACGTACACCCCATGAAAGAAGGTTCATATAATGAAGATGTAAATACACATAAATTAAATTATATTACACAAATAATACAACCATGGGAAGTACATACACCACACAAAAGGAAATAGTGTCAAATGTATCATGAATCTCACTGGAAAAAAAGTGAGATAAAAAAACCCCTTACCTCATTGTAATCAATTGAGTCGTATAACCAAAAGATAATAAACACCAAATGAATCAAACAATACCATTAATATAAATAGAATCATGATAATATATATGAAATTTCAGTACATAATACACCACACCCAATAAATAAGTGGTGAGCAATGGAAATCTCACAGAACTAAAAGTGAGATAAGAAATCCCCTTACCTCGAGACCAACTTGTCTTGTCCGTTTATTTATATTCATGAATCATAAACCTTGGTCAATTTATAATTTATTAAGGACTTCATTTAAAGTTTATTATTCAATTAATATCACATATTATCATGTTATAATAATTAGTTAATTATGTGAGTTCATATCATACGTTTTGTCGATGTTCGGTACATGAGTCAAAAATGAACTTGTTTGAAGAGAATTGTCCATGTAGTTATAATTAAATAATCTCCGGAATGGTTTTCATGAATTAAATATAATATTTATCCATTATATATTTATTTAATAATATTAAATAATTTTTGGAGATAATAAATTAAATGTATTGTTCATGGAGACGGTAGGTCATACGTATACATGAACACTACTTTCATTTTTTGTCATATTAATGGACTTTAAAACTAAATGAGACATAGATATATTATAATTATAGTATAATATAAATTTTATATAGGTAAAATAAGTTCATTAATTTCATTCTTTATAAATTACATGTTTGGAATGAACGAGTCACATCACTTGAGGGGGCGGTTGTCCACACTTCTTCATAAGAAATTATCGCATTTTCACAACATGCAAAGCATAAAGGTATGTTTTAAATAAAAATAAATAAGTATATAGAGGAAATAAATATAATATATATCATATATTAATATAGTTCCATAATAATGGCCACCATTAAAGGTGTTAAAAGAAGATTGAACAATCATCGTTTCGTGAGGCAGTAATTCGCCACCCACAGAAATAGTATGTTCTTTAACCATTAGACGGAGGTGTGTGTAATTGTAAATAAAATAAATCTCATAAAAACATACTAGTATATTTAGGATACTTTTTTGTTATGTAATAAAAGAATAAGAAGATAGTGGTGAGTGAAGAAGGAAAATAAAATGAAGAAACTTGAGAGAAGACATCACCTCTAAATTGGGTAACTCTTTTTTATTTGAGCCAAAGGCTTCCTTGGAAAGACTTCTGAAAAAATTGAGTCTTCTAGGAGTAATAAAAGGATGTAGAGAGATAATATGAGTAGAGTTTGGATGAGACAAGGGCTTGAGAGGTGTGTGTAAGGGGGTATAGGTGGGGGATTTTTATAAGAGGGAGAAGGGTCACTTTTGGAAAGTCTTGAAATGTTACTTTATTATAAAATTATTTTCTGATTTTAAAGGTCACGCAATGATATATTTTGAGGATAAGTTTATAAGGGTTCTAAATCCACCCATAAAATAGGTTTTAGACAAGTGTAAGTCTTAGACGTTACCTTATCTTTTCATTTTATTTAAATTGTTCATTAATGAGGTACTCACTACATCATCATTGTTTCATAAATAAATTTATTTATTTAATAGATAAAAATTATAAAAAATATAACATGATGTAGTAAATATTTTTAGCTTTCAAATGACAATTTATAGTCTAAGATATCATCTATGTAAACAAAATTTAAATTGTTTTACTTAAGATATACAAAGCTTGGTTATATTTGTTTTCTTCTTTTTTAAAATGTCATAAATGTCACTATCAAACCCATGTGACTCCATGGGCCCTCAAGTTTGGTAAAATTATTTTCATGGTAGGCCATGACTCAAACAAGAGTATTTGGACACAAGTTGGGGTCATTTTATATTATTATGATATTATTTTATTACCCTTAACTACCCGATTACTAATTAATCACGATAATTAAAGGTAATTGTCGTCATTACTATTCATAATGTCAAAAAACAAAATATTATTAATTAAATAATTTGGACATTATGATTAAAAATATGGAATCCATTTTACCAAATTCCAAACACATAAATTGCAGTAATTAATTTAAAAATAATTCATGTTGTCAAAACCAAAGACGGGTTTTTAAGATGTAAAATCTATCAAAAGATTGATTTGTTTTTACATCTAATTTAAAAGTGAAATTACATAAAATGACCAAAATTGTATTAAATGATAAAAAAATATTTCAATTAAACTTTAAAACCAATTAAAAGTACAATATAACTATATAATTAAATTATATGACAAATCATTTTTGAAGTAAAATGGAGTATTTTTCGCTATTCATTAAAAATGAACATTTTTCAAAAAAATACCGGAAATTTATCCAAAGTAAATTTGATATTAAAAATTAAAAAATTATTTCCATTTTACCAAATTAAAAACATAGAAGTTTCATTAATTAATTTTGTAATTAATTCCCGTTGTCAAAACAAATAGCGTGTTTTTAAGAAACAATATCTATCAAAATATTGACACTTGTTATGTCCAATTTCAAAGTGAAATTAATTCCAATGACCACCATTAGATTAAATGGTAAAAATATATTTTAACTACACTTTAAACCCAATTAAAAAGATAATATAACCATATAAATAAATTAGATTAAAAGTATGTTTTGAATTAAAATACAGCATTTTTCACTACTCATTAAAAAATGAACTTTATCGGAAAAATACCAAAAATTTACACAAAGTAAATTTTGATGTCTTGATTCTAAAGAAAGATTTTATTTTTTCAAATATAACATATAAAAGTGACAAAAAGTAGTTTTAAAAAGGGTTCTCCATCAAAAGGCATTTAATCGACCTTTTAAAGAATATTAGAATATTTATTCTTAAAATTGGATTCATTTACATTTTAAGCCTCTATCATTTATTGGTAATTGTTAAAATATTTAAAAAACATATATAATCATTTTTTAGTTTTTTCTATTCATTCCCTCCATTACAACGGTTAGGTGTTTACTACCATTTAAAATAATATTATTATATTATTAGTGTGCAACGTAAGATTTCAAAGAAACTCGTTGTTGCGTATTGGGTACGCCATCGAACATAGCATCCCCTTTGAAGTAATATTAATATTTTATTAACATATATTAATAAATATGAAAATATAATATTCTTTATTTACCTGGGATGTTACATCCTTCCCCACCTTTTGGGAATTGCGTCCTTGCAATTTAAAAATTGGGCTAGGAAACTTCATTGAAAGTCCCACATCAGAAAAAGAGTCAGTAAAATTGTCACTTTAAAAGAAAGAAAGAGAAGTATAAAGGTCACCCAAGTTAACCCATACTAGGATTACATATAGGAAAACATGGATATGGAAGAGAAAACAAAGGGTCAAGTTCTGATGGAGAGTGATAGAAAATATGTCTAGGAGAAAGTTAACCACCAGAAAATCACAAAGTTGTGATGGGTTAAATGGTATTTGATTCCCCAGTAGGAAAAGTTAACAGACAACATTTTTGTTTTAAGTTACTTTTCATTGAGGAATTTGTTTATGAGATTAATTAAAACATAATTAAACATACTTTCTTGTCATGTAGACTTTCATCACTTACTAGATTTCTTACACAAACTCATATTTTCTCCAAAAGATGAGTATTTAGGATAACTTGTTCACATTAAGAGCACTATAATCAACTTCTTGAGAATCACCTAACTCACAAAAGATAAGCTATATATTTCCCATGTCTTTAGACCTTAACCAACACCAAAATTGTTAGTACAAGATCAGATAATCCCCAAAATTATAATCCTTTTTAAAAAGAAATACTACTCTTAATCTCCAAAATTCTGAAAAAAAAACCCATGGTTCAAGAAAGACCATTAAATAAACAGTTATCCATAAAATTCTTCAAAGTAATCTAAACTAATATTGAAACCCAAATCTCTGAAGGATTTAATCACATAGTCTTCTAAGATAAATCTTACAATTTATCTCCAAATAACACTCATTGCTCTTAAAGTCTAATATTGAAAACTAATTAACCTAATCACATATCCTCCATGATAGGTCAATTATTTCCCTAGATAACCCAAAATCAAATTATTATTGATTTGTAAAATCATCTAACTAAAAAAAAATTCATACTAACCAGGGACTTCACGTAGTCTAGTGGTAGGTGACAAATACAAGTTGCACTTTGGTTATGGGTTAAATTCCCACAGCTTTGTCCGACGCGATGGGTTGTCACATGGTCTGCGTGTTTTCCTTTTTCAAAAACTATATAATTTTATAACATTCCCAAAAGGAGATAAATTCATCAATAATAACCATAACATATTTTAACCACAAATGTTTTCTAATAACTTTCATTTTTCATCCCAAAAATTATTAACCGGTAATTGCCTCAAATTGAAGGATCATATAAACCCAAATGGTTCTTTATAACTATATCCACCAAAGAAAAGATAATTATTCCTTGAATAAAATTTTCATATATCAAACATCAGGTTTAAACATACTATAAAAAGTCGTCTAATGTAATCACATCATCAAAAGAGCCTTAATACTTTTAAGAGTTTCACCATCCAAAAATCTACCACAACTCTTGAATCCCTTATAGGTTGACTTCTTACTCATTCAACATTATTCATGATCCATTAACCATTCCATTCCAACTTATTCTGAAATACTTCTTTCCTACAAACAAAATCATGAATCATATCCTAAGATTAAATAATAGGAAAACATATGTTAAGAAATAATCTATACCTTTCATTGGTCATTGTCAGTTTCTTCATCCTCAATCAGAATGGAATTAGGTATTGGTAAATGAATATTTGTAAGATCCTGGTGATCCCATTCCCAAAACATCTTCGTAGGACATGTGTTTGCATAATGACCATGCACACCACATTTAAAAACATTCAATTGATTCTTTAGAAAGAACTTATTTCCCTTTCCTAGAGTCAACTAGATGCTTCCTTTTTCCATGGAGGGTTCTTGCTTTATGACCTTCATTTCCACATCTACAGCATCTTTCTGTCCCTATGAAACATTTTCCTATGGGTTTATTTCCACATCTTTGACACATATGTTTTTTAACATACTTACCTTAATGATTATTACCTAAACTTCCTTAGGATTTTTTTTCTCACATATATGATGTCTTATAAAAATAACTAAGGTTCTGGTGGTCAATCATGACTCCAGGTAGTTAGTTTATAATAACTATAAGAGTTCTCATTGCATCTCCCATATCATTCAGTTGCTCATTCAGAAAACCATCATAGTTTTCGTCACATCCACTGTTACGTTGTTGCCTACTAGATCTAGCCATTTACTAAAACCAAAAATTTCAATGTGAGTATATCATTAAAAACATCATATAATACTAAGATAAAATTATTCATGTTATCTTAAACTCATTCACTTTATCTAAAAAAATTATGACTCTTTCTGAAATCCTAACCATTATGGTAATGTCACTTAAGCTTAAAGAATACCCTAACCTCTAAAGTTATCTAAACCTGGCTCTGATACCAACTATAAGGACCCGACCTTAAAACATTACATAATCATGAATTAAATGAATAATTCACATTGTGGATCCTTTCAGGCTTAGAGTTTTATAGAATTAGGACATAACTATTACATCTCAAAAAATTACAAAGTAGACACTTCTACTCAGTTTCTTTATTTTCATAAAAAAACCTCTTAAAAAAGAAACATGACTAGTTCCATGTTTTAGACAGCATGTCTTTCCTTGATCCCATCCTTGACCCTATTCATCTTTAAGTCCAGTGGAAAACATTTCAAAAACTTGGGATGAGCATAAAAATCTCAGTAAGGGATATAAAAATACGGAAAGAAAACATTATTCCATGTATACATAAGAATCAATGAAAACATACTTTGCTCATAGAACATAAGCACTTAACATACCTCATTAAATCATAAGATTTATTAATAACTTAAAGAAATCATAAGACATAAAGGTAACTTGAGGCATTCATAACATTCTTACATAGGGAGCAACCCTCATGGTTACATTTGGAATACCCATCACAGTATATTCCCTAAATCTCTTTGGAGAAACCTTCGAGTTTAACTCCTTCATGTTACCCAATGCATTGGAGAGATATCTCAGGCTCACCTTCCCTTAGTTTATCACGGAACCACCCGACTTCATAAACAATTCCCAAGAACCATAACATAATCGTATCACATAAAACATGCATAAAGGAAACATAACCTTTCCACATTTCAATCAAAAGATATCAATACAACACATTGATATAATCAAAACATTATCAGAACCATTTTCAATACCAAAATAAAAGAAAAGTAAAACATGGTATTTATTTTTCATTTAAAGAAGTTATGGCTTGTAGAGGAAGCTGAAACTCAAATAATGGTCACAGTGGTGGAGAAGTTGTTGTCGCCGCATACATAAGACAAAAACATTCCTTTTGTCGTTTAGTAAAATGATTCTTGTAAAAAGATTCCTTTTTAATTAAATTAAAAGTCAAAAGGGTTTTATAAACCGTATAAAATAAAGTCGTGTAGAAATCAAAAGATTCCTCAATGAAAGGATATTGAGACGAAGTCCCATACCAAGACGGTATCCTAAGATTAAGGATAAATCAATTACATAATTATGTGTGAAAAATATAAATACACCCAATATAAGTGGATATTAAGTGTAAAACAATCATAGTTCATCCACACATATTCATTTCAAGACATAATCAAGAAGTAGAGGTTAAACCCAAAAACTTGAAATTGGGTTAAGAAGTTTCCTTACAGAAATTCGACAGCCTAACGGCGTCACTTTAAAATTCAGAAAATGATTTGATGAGAGATAAAAATAGATCTCATCACTTGGACATAAAATTTATAGAGATAAGGATATATAATAACATATCCCAACATAATAAGATGTAAATTAAAAGACCTAACAAAGAGAAGTCTTTTAAAAAGAAGAGGTTGAAACGTTCCCTTACCGATTTGGGTAACTTTCGAAACATACACCCCATGAAAGAAGGGTAATACAATAAAGATTTAAATACCCATAAATTAAATTATATTACACAAATAATATAATCATGGGCAGTAAATACACCACACAAAAGTAAATAGTGGCAAATGTATCATGAATCTCACAGGAATAAAAAGTGAGATAAAAAACCTCTTACCTCATTGTAATCAATCGAGTCGTATGACCAAAAGATAATAAACACAAAATGAATCACATAATTTAATGAATATAAATAGAATAATGATAATATAAATGAAATGGCAGTATAAAATACACCACATGTGACAAATAAGTGGCGAACAATGGAAATCTCACGAAATTAAAAGTGAGATAAGAAATCCCCTTACATCAAGTATGACTTGTCTTGTTCGTTTCTTTATATTCCTGAATAATAAACCTTGGTCAATTTATAATTTCTTAAGGACTTACTTTAAAGTTTATTATTAAATTCATATCACATATTATCATGTTATAATAATTAGTAAATTATGTGAGTTCATATCATATGTTTTGTCGATGTTCGGTACATGAGTCAAAAATGAACTTATTTGAAGAGAATTATCCATGAAGTTATAAGTAAATCATCTCCAGAAATGTGTTCATTATTTAAATATCATATATATCCATTATATATTTATTTAATAATATTCCATAATTATTAGAGATAAGAAATGAAATGTATCGTTCATGGAGACGGTAGGTCGTACGTACACATGAACGCTACTTTCATTTTTTTTTGTCATATTAATGGACTTTAAAACTAAATGAGACATAGATATAATATAATTAAAGTATAATATATATTTTATATAGGTAAAATAATTTCATTAATTACATTCTTTATAAATTCCATGTTTGGCATGAATGACTCACATCACTTGAGGGGGCGGTTGTTCACACTTCCTCATATGAAATTATCGCATTTGCACAACATGAAAAGCATAAAGTTATGTTTTAAATATAAATAAAGAAAAATAGAGAGTACATAAATATAATATATATCATATATAAATATATTTCTATAATAATGGACACCATGAAAGGTGTTAAAATAAGATTGAACAATCATCATTTCGTGAGGCAGTAATTCGCCACCCACAGAAACAGTATGTTCTTTAACCATTAGATGGAGGTTTGTGTAAGTTTAAATCAAATAAATTTAATAAAAACATCCTAATATATTTATGATACTTTTTTTGTTATGTAATCAAATAATAAGAAGATAGTGGTGAGTGAAGAAGTAAAATAAAAGGAATAAACTCGAGAGAAGACATTACCTCTAAATCGGGTAACTCTTTTTGATTTGAGCCAAAGGCTTAGTTTTAAATACTTCTTCCCAAATTGAGGCTTATAAGAGTAATAGAGGGATGTGTAGAGATAATATGAGCAGATTTTGGACGATCCAAGGGCTTGATAGGTGTGGGTAAGGGGGTATAGGTGGGGGTTTTTTATAAGAGGTGGGAGAGTCACTTTTGGAAAATATTGAAATGTTACTTTATTATAAAATTATTTTCGGATTTTAAAGGTCACACAATGATATATTTTGAGCATAATGTGACAAGGGTTCGAAATCCACCCATATAATAGGTTTTCTACAAGTGTAAGTATTATATTTTACCTTATCTTTTCATTTTATTTAAATTGTTCATTAATGAGGTACTCACTGCATCATCATGGTGTCATAAATAAATTTATTTATTTAATGTCTAAAAATTATAAAAAAAATAAAATGATGTAGGGAATATTTTTATCTTTCTAATGAATATTTATAGTCTAAGATATCATTTATGTAAAAAAAATTAAAATTGTTTTACTTAGGATATACAAACCTTTGTTATATTTCTCTTCTTTTTTTAAAAAAATGTCATAAATGTCACTATCAAACCCATGTGACTCCATGGGCCCTAAAGTTTGGTAAAAAGATTCTCATGGTAGGATATGACTCAAAAAAGAGGATTTGGACACATTTTGGGGTCATTTTATATTATTATGATATTATTTTATTACCCTTAACTACCTGATTACTAATTAATCACAATAATTAAAGGTAATTGTCGTCGTTACTATTCATAATGTCCAAAAACAAAATATTATTAATTACATAATTTGGAAATTATGATTCCAAATATGGAATCCATTTTATAAAATTCCGAACACAGAAATCTCAGTAATTAATTTAAAAATAATTCATGTTGTCAAAACCAAAGATGGGTTTTTAAGATGTAAAATCTATCAAAAGATTGATTTGTTTTTACATCCAATTTAAAAGTGAAATTACATAAAATGAAAAAAATTGTATGAAATGATATGAAAATAATTAAATTACACTTTAAAACCAATTAAATGTACAATCTAAGTATATAATTATATTATATGAAAAAGCAGTTTTGAAGTAAAATGCAGTATTTTCACTATTCATTAAAAATGAACATTTGTCAGAAAAATACCAAAAATTTATCCAAAGTAAATTTGATATTCCAAATTAAAAAATTATTTCCATTTTACCAAATTCAAAACATTTAAGTTTCATTAATTAATTTTATAATTATTTCCCCTTGTCAAAAAAAATAGCGTGTTTTTAAGAATCAATATCTATCAAAAGATTGATACTTGTTTAAGTCCAATTTCAAAGTGAAATTAATTCCAATGACCGCCATTGGATTATAAGGTAAAAATATATTTTAACTAAACTTTAAACCCAATTAAAAATATAATATAACCATATAAATAAATTATATTAAAATGAGGTTTTTAATTAAAATACAGCATTTTTCACTATTTATTAAAAAATGAACTTTATCAGAAAAATACCAAAAATTTACACAAAGTAAATTTTTATTTCTTGATTCTAAAGAAGGATTTTATTTTGTCAAATATAACACATAAAAGTGAAAAAAAAATTAGTTTTAAAAAAATGTTTTCCATCAAAAGGTGGTTAATCGACCTTTTAAAGAATATTAGAATATTTATTCTTAAAATTGGATTCATTCGCATTTTAAGCCTCTATAATTTATTGGGTAATTGTAAAAATATTTAACAAACATATATAATCATTTTTTAGTTAGTTCTATTCATTCCTTCCATTACAATATCTAGGCGTTTATTATCATTTAAAATGATATTATTATATTATTAGTGTGCAACGTAAGATTTCAAAGAAACCCATTGTTGCTTATTGCGTACCCCATCGAACATAGAATCCCCTTTAAAGTAATATTAATATTTTATTCACAAATAATAATAAATATGAAAATTTCATATTCTTTATTTACCTGTGATGTTACAATCTTTCCCATAATCATGTTTTTACATGAACATCACCTTTTCCTTAAATCACTTTTCTAGTCCATTGGAACCATTCAACATATTCTTATAAATCGATAGTGAAAAAAAACATAAAATGAACAATCCTCATATATTTCACCATTCATATAACATAATTCATGAATCCAAATACATTAAAAATTTTCTAATTCCACTTATTCCTTAATTCATTAATAATTTTACCTCTTAATATTACTTAATACCTCTTTCCTTTTATATTTCACTTGTAGTCTTGTCATCATAAAAAATATAACCATTACTCGTACCACCTTTTTTATTCTCTTCTTAAGATTTACACTTAGGAAATCAATTTTCAAAAGGACCATTAATTACCCACTTAAATTATTTAACCTTTGATTATGTCTTAGGGAGGCCAATATTCATATATTTTGAATTAATTAAACTCTCATTTTTACTTTATTGTTACTTTCTTTGTGTCCTTCTGTTCAAAATCAAAACATCTTTTTATTCCTCTAATACATTCACTTAGTTGATTATTTCCACATTATTGATGAAAAATAAACTAAATATTCTTTTCACTATGGTCTCCATTACCCAAACTCTCAGTGAACTCATTCCTCCTCTTTCTTACTAATTTTGAGATTTTTTTAAGGTACATGTTGTTAATCATGTTCAATGAAAACTAATTATGAATGGTCAAAAAATCCTTCACTCCAGTGATCTTCCCATTTTACTGCTCATAAGAAAATTTTCTATCACATTCAGTATTAACCCAGTTCCTTCTAGTTCCCTCTATTGACCAAAACCAAAAAACATAGTGTGATTATCACTTATTATAGAGTAAAACTACATACAAAATCACTTATATGATGTCTGAATTATGAAATCTTCTTATGAAACCATACTATTATCTTTTGATAAATCCCTCAACATATCCCTATAAATATCCCTAGGGATATCACTAAGGTTTTCTCATCCTAATTTCCGATGTTTGACTGAACATTTCCTTTGAAACCAACTATAGCGACCATGGCTTAACATACATGGATATAACATCATTTTACATTAATATTTAGCACATTACAAAAAAACATGCCTAGGGACCATAATAGTTTAGTTTATTTAAAAATTTGTAAGAAAATCTTATAACTCAGTACAATATCTTCAATGTTTCTCAAAAATATCTTCCCATTTAGTACTTCTACTTAAAACCTTTCTTCATAACCTAGGGAAAGGAAAATAAGAAGGGGGTGAGCTCAGATGCTCAGTAAGGGTAAAAAAAGAATATAAATAAGAATTACATGATCATAAGTGTATGAGAACATGATAATAACATTTCAAGATAATATTTTTCATATCAAAGATCATATACATGAGTCATAAAATAAATATTAGAACTTCATAATTCATGAATCATAAGAGAATCAATATCATAATCCTTGATATAATAATATAGTAATTAGACATGGAATTTGTGTTAGAAACATAAGTATATAAAAGTATTTTCATAGTAGTCAAATAATCACATCCAATTCCATATTAGTAGTATGGGATCACTCCCAAAACCATCTTGGTGGTCATGGTTCACTCTTCTGACCATCTTAGTTGTCAAGGTTCACTCCCAAGACCATCTTAGCAAACGAAGTCCTTTACTAAAACGAGTTCACTCCCTGTTCAATCCATTTCTATATTATGAGATATAAATCATTACCCAACAGATTAGAGGGAGATATAAGTCACACCAATATCATAACGAAATCATACATACATATTCCACAAGATTATAAACAATCATATCATAACCCATTAAATGAAATAGATATTATAAATATTCACTACTACAAAACTGGGTTTATCCATCACTAGGGATCTAACAGTGCTAGCTAAAAGTGTTTTTAAATACCCCCTTTATTAGAACTAGAAATGTGGTTTTAAAGGGTGTCTTTAATATGACTTTTTTAACGCTCTTAAAGAGGGATCTTTATTAGTGATTTTTTACAAACATTGATAAAGACCCCATTTATCAATGATTTTTACTATCACTGATAAAATTTATATTTAAAAGTATATATATTTTATTAAAAATAATATATTTATATATTTATATATTTATATTGATATAAATATAATATAAATATTTTAAATATTTTTTAGATAATGTAAATAGGAATTTAAACTTAATATATAGAGTATTTAGTGAAAATGGATTATGAAATAATTAAAAAAATATATTTAATTAATAATTTTCTAATTATTATCAAGTAATAGTAATTTAATATCAATTAGAAGATAAAAAAGTAAAAAATTAATAAAAGATCTAAAATAAATATAAAACATAACTCAAACTTCAAACGACAATAACTATTGATCTGGGTGTCTGTTTGGGATATACCACATGTCAAATAGAATTATAAAACTATATTTATTCCCTAATCACATAGGGTAACCCTTTTCATAGTTTTAAAGGCCAAAAAAGTCCTGGAATTCTCTTAAAGCTAAGTTTTTAGTCAGGGTACCCCAATTTTTTAACATTCGAAGGAATTTAAGCATCATTTAAGAGGATATTTTGGATCATTTTTAGTGGGTACGGATTTTAATCTAAGGTTGTACATTCATTTTGATATTATGGTTTTTATATTTTATCATTTTTATAATGTAGTTTTATTTATAATTAAATATAAGCATATTTTCTTATATTTACATAATGAATCACTTGTATAAATTTATATATCAACATATTTATATAGAAATGTATTTTTAAATATATAAAATAAATATTTATTATTCATTTTATTTAAATTAAAAAAATTATCCATTTTACATACCTTATTAAAATTCATTCATATATATATATATATAACTTTCATATATACATATTTATGTGTATTAATAAATACAAACATTTATTTATTTATTTATTTATTTATATTAAAATATATATAAATGAATATTATTATATAATATATTTAAATAAATGTAATTGTGTATATATATATATGTATCACACATTTAAAAATATACAAAAATAAATAGAATATTTGTTAAATATATAACAAAACAACCATGGAATAGTGGTAAAGATAATTTGGTTTCATAAGGGAGGTCATGGGATCGAATATAGGTGCACTCAATTATTCGTTGTAGCCTTCTAGAACTGAGAAATGGGGAGAGTTTCATGATGGAGTATAGTTAGTATAAATCCTTGAGAAATGGGGATGTAAACATTGAGAAGGGTGGTGTCAGGGGGACCTTGAAAAATTAATTTTTTTCCATATTTTTTAACAGTGATTTTTAAACGCTCTTAAAAGAAAAATTTTAACAACACAAAAAATTTATTTTTAAAGAAAACCTTTAACATTGCTAAAAAGTTCTTATAAAGGGTTCCTTTAGCAATTATTTTTTTAGTGTTGTTAAGGACCTCCACTTTTAACATCGATCATGGTATTAGCACTTTTTAAGTGTTGATAAAACCCTTTACCAGCATTGTTAATTCCCTAATTTGAAGTGGAGATGTAATCATATCATAACCTAAAAAAGGGATATATTTTATAACCACTTAATTCAAGTGTAACCCATGAAAAAAATAGTCTCCATAAGAAAATAACCCATGAAATAAAAATGGGTTTCATAAACATAAAACCTATGAAATTTAAATGGGTTTTATAAACATATAATCTATGAAAGGGAAATGGGTTTCATAACCATATAACCCATGAAAGTGAAATGTGTTTCATAAACATCATTACATCAAAACATAAAACATTCAAATAAAGAACATAAATGGAACATTTGGATCATTTCTCTATAAATTCATAAGTAACACCAATGGATTTTATCTTAGATGGAAAATAATTTTGAAATATCTTTTGAAAACATTTCTTAAAGATAATATCCTTTCTTCCTTGAGAAATACTTTTTAAAACATAAAACCTTTTAAAGACCATTTTATTTTAAAATTAAATTCAAAACTAATAAAGGAGTATTGAAAACCTTTTGGAAACCCTTTTTTCTTTAAAATTTATTAAATAATCTTGAAGACCTTTTTCCTTGTAAACTGATAAAATAATATTGAAAACATTTTTCCTTGAAAACATACAAGAGAAGTCTGAAAACATTCTAAATTCCCTTTTTATTGAAAATTTATAAAAGAAGCATGGAAAAAATTTCAAAACCTTTTTCCATGAAAACTTATAAAATAATATTAGAAAATTTTTGAAAGCCTTTTTCTTTTAAAACTTATAGGATAAGCTTGAAAACATTTTAAAGCCTTTTTCTTTCAAAACTTATAAAAGAATCTTGAGGAAATTTTTGAAAAACTTTTCCCTAGAAAACTTATAAGAGAATATTAAAAACAATTTTAAATAATTTTTCCTTAAAAACATATAAAATAATATTTAAAAAAAATTAAAATCATTTTCCATGAAATCATAAAAAAGAATCTTGAAAACATTTTGAAAAATTTTTTCCCTAGAGAACTTATAAAACAAGCTTGAAAATATTTTAAAAATTTTTTTATTTAAAAATAATTTGAAAAATTATAAATAAATATTGAAATATTTTTTAAAATGTTTATTTTTATAATAAATTGTAAAACTATTATTAATTCTTGAAAAAAAATTAGAAAACATGGTTTTAAAAGAAAACAGATTTCTGACCGAAGAGTGTGATAAATTCAGACATTCGAAAACACACATCCTAAATCATATTATGTACCAAAGAATGGAAAATGGTAAAAATACTTGAATATATCATTAATAAATATAAGATTATAAAATTAATGAGGGTTCTTGAGATATTAATCACAATATTTCATCAATGAAAGCATAATCATATACAATCTCAATAAATGATGAGATTGTTTTAATAAACTCTTACCACTTGGTAACTATGAATTATACTCCACATGTAAGAAAATGAAATTAAATAAAGATTAAAATATCCTTAAAATAGTTAGTTTCATGATATATCATTTGAAATGGCATTATATATACCTCGTAAAAAAATATAGGTGCATAACATGGAATGTGTCTCAAAAAAGAAAAATTGAGAAAAAATTAGTTTACCGATTTGGTAACTTTTGAAACATAAACCCCAATAAAGAAATATCATAAAAAATATATTTAAATACAAATAAATTTAATTATAATAATTATATAATACATTCATGGTCATTGTACACTCCACATATAAGAAATAGGTAGTGAACATGGCTTCTGTCTCATGAAAAAAAAATTGAGACAAGAGAACCCTTATCTAAAGTCTTGACTTTCTTCATACACATTCAAAACTCCTATATAAAAAATATATGATAATAATACATTTAAAAAATAACCATATTCTTATATCTGATACCATATATGATTTTATTATGACTTTATATTATCTATTTATTAACAATTCCTTGTTAATGTTTTGTTTTGAGTAATATATGCATTCTTTTTCATATATGTTTTGACTTGTTATTATTGATACAAATACATAGATCATGATTTATTTATATAAAGAATGTAAAAAGGATATAAATATCATATATATTCATCATATAAATATTTATAATAATCTATAAATAGTATAATTATGAAATGGAATACCCCATTCATGGTGACGGTAGGCCATACATATGTATGAACGCTATATTCATTTTATTGTCATATTGAAAGAAAGAAATTAAATGAAATGTGTATATATATATATAATAATTAAATTGTAATTATTATGTCGTATATTTCATATATGTTTACTAAAATCATCCTTAATACATTCCACGTAAATTGTGAATGAATCACATCACTTTCAAGAGACGGTAGTCCATACATCCAAAAATGAAGTTATCATATTTAAACAAAATGGAAAGTATTGAGGTATGTTTTCTATTATAATTAATTAATAATAAATACATAATATATATCATATATATCAAATAGAAATATATTTTCTATAATAATTTCCACCCATGATAGGTGGTAAAGGAAAAAAAATAGCATTGTTTCATGAGGCGGTAGTTCGTCGTACACAAGAACAGTAGGCATGTTAGCCATTAGATGGAAGTTTGGGTTAGTGTAGGTTGAAACCTTAGAGTAAAAATATCTTATTATATTTATTATAATTATATTATTATATAATATTTTAGGGGTGAAGAATGAAAATAAAACAAAGTAGCTTGAGGAAGGATGTTACCTCTACTTTGTGTAACTCCACTTGGTTTGCATAAAAGGGAATCTTTTATT
This sequence comes from Viscum album, assembly GCA_963277665.1. NCBI lineage: Eukaryota > Viridiplantae > Streptophyta > Magnoliopsida > Santalales > Viscaceae > Viscum > Viscum album. The sequence continues at coordinate 47,897,784 of OY728156.1, forward strand.
GGACTATTGAAAAAAGTGAGGATTATATCTTGAGTGAAAGGGTTTTGGGAGACTATTTAGGTAGATTTTGGATGATCAAAAGGTGATTTAGAGGTGTGAGGAAGAGAAAGAGTCAGTGCCTTTTTATAATAATATGGGAGTGGCATTCTTGTAAATATCAAAAGGTATACACTATTGGGAGGTCACCCTGAGCTCATGTGCCTCCAAAATGGATAAATAATGTATTAAATGCGAAATATTATTGATAAAAACCTCTAAAAGACAAAAATAAATGCATTTGTATTCTTTTTTTCATTAACTTCTCAGTTTCCCCTATTTTATCATTTTGGTTTATGTTAAAGTAACTAGTTTTATAACCTGTGTAATTTAACCATTAAGACTAAATTAAAGTGATATTTATTTTAAAATATAAACCCAATTAATTCTAAATATTATAAATAATTTAAAATTTTTAATTCCTATATGTTTTCGAAACTAATTTGAAATCAAACTCTTATAACACTAAAAAAAATAATGGTTAGTGGTGGTTTATTTATCATGGTTCTAGTAACTACTATGAAATAAATATAGTTAAAATATTAATAATATATTGTTAATTTCATAAAAAATCTGAAATATTTTTTATATTTTTAATTAGTGATGGTTTCAATTAAACATATGCTAAATGTTTTTAAAAAACCTTAATAACTCCCCCTCCCTTACTCCCTTAGTGCGACCTCAACCCCTCCCCACCCCCACTCCCACCCCCCCCCAACATCCTCCAATCATCTAACTAGTGGAAAACCTGATCCCATGACTCCCTTTACCCCACCCCTATTCCTCTCTCCTCCCTAACGACGATCTCAATCCTCCAAACCTAAGCCTGTGACCCCTGACCCCCATAACCCCTTCTCTGAACCCAACCCCCATAACCCCACCCCCCACCCAACCTCCCTCACCCCTAATTTATTTCCCTCTTCGATGGGGATGCAACCCCCCCCCCCAATCCCCTCTATCTGGGTTAGATCCCCTCCTCAGCCGCAATGCAGACCCCCCTTAATGGTTTCATCTTCATCACCCTAAATTTATTATTGAGTATAATTAGATGGATAATCACGGGTGATAAAATTAGTATAGAATTTGTTTTTTATACACTATATGGTAATTAAATATGCAATTTTGGTTCATAATGTGTCATTTGGATTTTTTTTAGTTAGTTGTTTGAGTTATAGTAGTCATTAATTTTTGTTATTTTGTATTAAATTAAAATACGTTTTGGATATATGTTGGTTATGGAATCTAGATTATTCATAATTTCATGGTTTTTATTTGATATTATTGAATTCCACTTTGTTCTATATATATTAATGCCCCCAATTTTTGATAGATACATAATTTAGTCTACTTTCCAACTCAATACTAATTGGTCGTTGGTTTTGGGGTCACACAAGATTTCATCACCAACCCCAGCAAGGTCTATAAGGATAAAGGCCTTGAAAAATGAGATATTAGACCCTTTTTAAATCTATCAGAATACTTTGGGTTTTATTAATATGTGAGGAATCATTTATTTTCATAAAATCTATTGAATAATGATAGATAAGTTAGGTTTAAGTCTTACATGACTGGTAATAAATTATTGATTATGGTAACTAGAACAACCAACATAGTTTTATTGATTTTATTTTAACTAACATGATTTTTAATAGAACTAATTATAGTGTGTAGTTTTTTTTGGTTGATTCAAATGACTTTTTTTATCATTTTATTTTAAAATAATAATATACATTATTCAAATTTATGTTGACATCATGTTTCTTATGTTTAGATCTAATTGAAGGAACATCCAATTTGATGTTAAGTGAAAAGATTTGATTTACATAATTCATGGAACAACATGAAGTCACACTAAACTAGTTTCATAGAATATAGACATATATATTTGAATATTTTTTGTATGCATGACATATCATGATATACAAATAAATTATAATTTGCATTCATATTTTTAAATTTGTGCACTTGGTCTTAGTTATATCATGGGAAATAGTTCATACATTGATCAATGTAGCTAATTTCTTAATGGAATGAAACCTCCTTAGTTACAACACAAGGGTAAAATTCACCATTATCTATTATTTCATTCATCTTTTTAATCTATTTTTTTTAGAAATAATAATTTATTTTATCATGTTTTTATATTATAAATTTAGTAATAAAAAGTTCATTATTTGATTCATCCCATTTTCCTTTATAGTTGTTATGAAATAGTTAATGGAAAAGTTGGATGATATTTAATCTTTATTATACTTGTATGATTAAACATTTATATCTTTATATATGAATTTATATAGGGAATAAAATCCAATACCAATGGATAAAATTAGGATTAATTTACCTTGAAACACACCTAGATATGCTAAGGGTTTGGATGAATTTTTAGATTATACAATTGAAAAACGATCTGTGGATGGTAGAATTAGATATTCATGTCTTTAATGTAAAGTTAAGTGATAGTTAAAAAGAAACTAAGTATATGAGAATTTAATATTGAAATAGATTCCAGATCGATATGTATATTGGATATGGCATGGAAAATCAAATGTTATGGAAAGTTAAAACAATTTAAATACTATCAATGAAATACAAAGTGACCCAACAGAGGAGAATTTAGTTTCAAATTTTTCAAATGATACATTTGTTTTTTTAGAATACAATGTAAAAGATTTAAATAGATCAATAAATCCTTCAGTTGATCCTGATAAAGTTAATCTTGATCAGAACTTTAGTGATCAAAAATATGATTTTTGTGAATTAGTTGAAGATGGAATGCAAAAACTGTATAAAGGGTGTGCCAAGTATTCAAAGCCATATTTTCTACTTAATTTGTAACATATCATGTGTATCTGTGGAATTAATGATAGATAAATGTACATAATTTTAGATTTTCTTTATGATTCATTTAGTGAAGCTAAGATCCCTACACCATTCAATGATATGAAGAAAGTCATGAAAATTTTGGACATGATTATAAAAAGATACATGTGTTCCCTAATGATTGCATGGTTTTCTAGTTAAAAGAGAAGAATAAAGAATAATACTCTATATTTCATACAAAAATATGGAATTCAACTAATAATAGTGACAGTATAAATCTATGCAACTCAAGGAAGAAACAAAAGAAGAAAACTCTTGTAAAGGTATTGCGTTAATTTCCTTTGAAACCACTATTGCAAAGATTATTCATGTATTCTAATACTATAGATGATATAAAGAGTAATGCTCTGGATAGTAAAGATGGATTAAGGATACATCCAAAATATTCAACATCATGGAAGATTTTTTATTTTCTATACAGTGATTTTTCTTTAGATCCTAGGAATATTCTTTTTGGATTCTGATGTTTTTAACAATTTTTGGTAGTTTAAGTAGTAATTATAGAATTTGGATAGTTTTTTTTATCCCATTGAATCTACATACAAGGATATTTATAAAGAATACTTATTTCATTATTATGATGATTATTCCAAGAAAGAAAATTTCTGGAAATGACGTTGATGTATAACATTAACCTCTATTCAAAGAATTTTGAGAATTCTGGGATAAGGGCATAGAAACATATGTTTCTTTAACGAGAAAACTATTCAAAATTTATTCCTACTTCAATTTGTAAAATTAGTGAATTTCCTAGACTAGGAAATTAATATAGTTGGAAGACTCATACTATTTTTTCTTATCTAGTTTGTAAATTTGATTTTTAACCTCAACGATTAACTCATAGTATAAAATTGTGTTTTATGTGTCATTGTTGATTTCTTGATTCTTCTTATAAATTCAGGTTTAATAAGACACAATTCAATGGAGATATTGAAATGACAAAGTCACTAACGGTGTTAGCTGGTTCATAAATATTTGTAAAATTAATGAATGTTGCTGAAGAATTTAGAAAACATCATGAGTTTAAAGAAGGGGGGTTATGAGGTACAACATCTGAAGAAGATGTAACACAACAATTGAAGAAAAGAGTACATTTTTTAAACTTCCTTATTGGGAGTTTTATTTCATAAGTCGTAATCTTGATGTAATTCTTATCGAGAAGAATGTATATGATAATGTAATTTTTACAGTGCTTAGTGAGTAGGGTAAATCGAAGGATCACCTTAATGCTTGTATGAATTTGGATTAAATGGATATAAATAATGTTTTGTGGGAAAATGAGAATGAAAATTACCCTTCACCTATTATTACAATGAAAAAACATGAGAAATACATATTCCTTATATCATTAAAAAATGTAAAAGTTCCAGATGGATATTCAAGTAACATATCAAGGTGAATAGAATTAAAACATTGAAATTTATTTGGATTGAAAATTCATGACTCATATATTTTACTCGATCGGATTTTTTCATTGGCTTTGCATAATAATTTACCTCAAAATGTAATTGTGGTTCTAGTTGAGTTTTGAACCTTTTTAAATGATATTTGTGGAAAACAAATCTATATCTAATCAAGCATGATAAACTTCAAGAAATAATTGTTTTGACATTATGTCATTTAGAGATGTTATTTCCCCCTCAATTATTTACATTCATGATTCATTTAACTGTTTAATTGGTTGAAGAAGCTAAAATTGGTGGAACAGTACATTATCAATGGATACATCTAATTGATATATATGTTGACATTTTGTTGTTCTCATTGGTGAATTTGATTTTATTAAATCATTGCATAAATTTTTTTAATATGTTTCTTATTTATTTTCATTTGGTACCCAGGTCATTTGAAATCATAAGTGAGGAATAAATCTCAAAATAAAAGTGTTATCATTGAAGGTTACATAGATGAAGAGTGTTTGACCTTCTGATCTAAGTATTTCATAGGGATTGAGACAATATTCAGTTTTATTTGACGTGATAAGTCCATCTTCATAAATTCTAGTTCTAAAAATCAATCATCAGTATTTACAACTATTAGATGACTAAATGGAAAGGGGTCAAATTTTACACCGACTGAATTGCAGTTTCTATAAGTCTATAGATATGTTCTACTCAATAGTGTTATTTTAGATACATTTGTTGAATAATTGTGACTACAGATAAAGAGTTAACTATGGGTTTGAGATCTAAATGAGATGGAATTAACAAAAACTATTAATAAAGATCTTGTTGAATAGTTCAATCTTCATTTAAGTATATACTCATATTCATATTATTGGCCTGTAGTTATATTTTATATTTTAAGTTTAATATCTTATATTTTTTCTAGATAATTAATGCTGAAAATTGAGCTTAAATATTGAATGATTTGAAGTTTTTCTCTCACAGCCCTCTAAGGAAGGCTAATAGATTTGATGCCTATAATATTCATGGTCATAGACTTTATACAATTTATCATGAAGAAGACATGAAAACTAAAAATAGTGGTGTATTTTCATTTTTATAAGTGGGATACTATAAGAATCTGATTGATATAGTTGAATTAAACTATCACGAGCAGTTTTTAGTTGTCTTTTTCAAATGGAAGTGGGTAAAAATTGATAGGGGTATAATAAAAGTTTAGTTACATTTTACTTTCTCTAACTTCTATCACTTTATGGATACTGGTGAGCATGAAGATCATGATCTATTTATCTTGGATTTAAAAATAGAATATGTTTTATTATATATATAATGAAATACATGAATATTAGAGTGTTTTTTACACTTAAATTGGACAGCCTTATATAAAATGGGTAATGAAGTTCAATTAGTGTTTTGTGATAGTGAACCTCATCAACCAAAAAATATCAAACTGTTTTTTCCAGAAAATATCAAAATGATAGAACTTGTAAGATAGGGTAAAAATGAAGGACTCGTCACAATGTAGGTTAATAACAATGAATATAATGAAGAAGAAGATAATTGAATGTATAAATTGGTAATAAAATAATATTACAATTTCTCAATGATAAGTGTTTCTTACATATATACATTATTATTATTTTTCTTTTATTATTTTGTAAAAAAGAATTATTTTTAAATTTTTTATATATTTAATATACCTTAACCATTTGAAATGTAGGATTTATGATAATAAAAACATCAGTATTCTAGCCGATCAACATCTTAGAGCATGCCACCAATACCATCATCTTCAGCGGATCCTAGTGATTCTGTTGTACTCGAGACTACAAGAGATCTAGAAATATCGCCAGATGTCATTGGTAGACCACCATCTATTTTACCTCTGGTGATAGAGTGTTTTTTCACCCCTCTATATAGAGGATATTGGGGAGTTACCATTACTGGTATGTATTTCATTTTTCAAAAAAGATATATATTTTATTAATTGTTTTATAAATTTTTTAAATAGATAAGGACAATTATATAATGAATATAAATATGAACAGAGTATATGTTTGGGACCTAAAGGAATTTAATATTATCACTCAATTTGAAGAGTTTGGGGTGCCTATTGGTGACGTTGTTGAAATATATGGGAATATTCCTGGGGATATTGCTTGTAAGACAATGAGATTTCCCATTAACTATAAATTTTGGAAGCATATTCCTATATCTTAGAAAAATTATTTCTTTGACACTCAAGTAAAAGTAATATTAATTTAATAAAACATGATAAATAATTAAAAAAAACATGAGTAAAATTTTGTAATATACTTATAAAGGGTTATGTGTTTTCTTTCTAGATTTTTTTTTCATTTTGATGTCCCATACTTCGTTTTACACCCATGGAATTTTCAAAGAACACATACAACATCCATAAAAATTAAAATGAAAGTTTTATATAGAAAACATGAATTTCAAGTTATACTGACCACATATCATGCTAGATTGATGCTTGGTTGATTCTTACACATCAAAAATGAATTATATATCATTATCCATAAATTTGAGAACAATCTAATCTTTTTTCTCAATTTTGACTTGGTAAACACTTATGAAAGGTATAAAAGCCTTTAAAAAAGTGTTGGGGGTAAAAACCTTGAGAATATATATTTTATTTCCCTAAAATCAGGGTTCAATTATTATATATTTAATTTTGAAATATAGGAATCAATAGTATATCATTCTGAATTATGGTTTTCCTGTTACGGTTGAAAATAGGTTTTTAGTATTTTAAAACACTAAAACATTCATAGAATGGTCAACACTATAAAGAAGATTCATTATTGTCCTAAAATTAGGGAAAATTACCTTAGATTTAATTTTCAAATGTTAAAAGCTACAGCACATTATTTAGAATGACGATTTTCTAGTTATGGCTATAAAAGTGTTTTTAGTGTTTTAAAACACTAAAACATGCGTGGAATGGTAAAAACTTAGAAAAATACATCGGATTGTCATGAAATCAGGGGAAAATTATATATTTAATTTTAAAATATTGTAACTGATGGAACTTCATTTGGAAGGAGGATGTTTTTGTGGTTGTAAACTTGTTTTTAGTGTTTTAAAACACTAAAACATGTGTGGAATTGTCAAAACAAGATAAATAACATTGGATTTTCCTAAAATCATATTAAAATCACAATATATTTAATTTTCAAATTTATGAACCTACTACATTTCATTCTGAAGTATGGTTTTCTTGTTTTGTTAGTAAACGTGTTTTTAATGTTTTAAAACACTAAAACGTCTATGAAACGGTCAAAACCGGGAACACGACATATTATTGTCCAAAAATAAAGTTAAATCTACCATATATATAGTTTTTAAATATAGAAACCGATGAAATATTTTTCTAAATTATGGTTTTTCCGTTATGGTTGTAAACGCATTTTTAGTGTTTTAAAACACTAAAACATGCATAGAACCGTCAAGACCGGAAAAAAGATATTGGATTTCCTTGAAATCAGGGGAAATGACCATAGATTTAATTTTTAAATGTAGAAACTAATGGAATTTCATTAAAAATGACAGTCTTCCTGTTAAGGTTGTGAATCTATTTTTATTGTTTTAAAACACTAAAATGTGTGTGGAATGGTAAAAACCCAGAAAATGGTGTCGGATTGTTCTAAAATCATAGAACAATTACCATAGATTTAATTTTGAAATGAAGTAACTAAAGGTAGATAGTTTTGAATTATGGTTTTCCTCTTATTGATGAAAAAAAAATTTATTGTTTTAAAATTCTAAAACATGCATCGAGTGGTCAAAACTAGGAAAAAGATGTCATATTGTCCTAAAATAAGGATAAAACTGCTATATATTTAATTTTGATGGGTAAAACATGATGGCACATCATTCCAAATTATGGTTTTACTATTATGGTCCTAAACATGTTTTTAGTGTTTTAAAACACTACAACGTGTGTGGAAGAGTCAAAACTAGAAAAAAGAAAGATGTCAGATTGTCCTGAAATCAGGTGAAAGCCACCACAAATTCAATAGTGAAATTTATGAACCTATAACACATCATTCTGAATAACGGTTTTCCATTTATGGCTGCAAATGCATTTTTAGTGTTTTAAAACACCAAAATGTGTGTGTAATAGAAAAAACATGGACAAAATGTTATATTATCATGAAATTAGGGGGAAATTACAATATATTTAATTGTGAAATGTAATAATTGACGGCACATCATTCCAAATAATTGTTTTTTATCATGTTTATAAACATATTATTAGTGTTTCAAAAACAATAAAACATGCATGGAACTGTCAAAACCATAGAAAATGACATCGTATTGTCATGAAATTAGAGGAAAACCACCTCTTAGTTATTTTTAAAATATATGACATTCTATAATATCAAAATCTTAAAAACATTATTAAATAAGTTTCAAGCACACCTCACATCACTCTAAAAATAAATTATAATATTTACTTATCCCTTTTAAGTTTTTTGTGTTCAATATTTTATTAAAGATGTATTTTTATGTTTTCAAAGTGTTTTGAATTATATATTATTTTTCATGATAAAATTCTCTCTATTTTATTAACAAAATAAAAAAATATGTGTATCATTTTGAATATATTATATGTATTTTCTCTTTTCCAATTCTCTTACTAAATGTTATGGTTTTCATTGTAGGTGGAAGATGTCGATAGTAGGTGGGAGGTTAACCATTTTTACCCATTACATTTTTAGAAGTTAGTCATAATGGTCCTTAGTTTCCATGCTATATTAAAATTTTATCAATTATTCTGTTGTAATTCTGATTTATTATGTTTAGTTTTAATTTTGATTTCATTTTTTTACAGCTAATGTGATGACGTTGTCATTTTCAGTTGATGAGATTATGTAGAGGTAGAAATAAGTAGTTTATGTCATGATAGGAATATATATTGTACATGGGTTGTTTTTTGACATATTTTATTTATATATATTGATGACGGAGGTATTGGTTGATGAATGGGATGACTGAGACTTAGGTTATGGTGATCATGGTTATTTTTATATGACTATAGATGTGTGATGTATAAATAATGGGTTTATCATAGATTTAGGTTTTAGTTTATATCATGTTAGATTTTTATATTTATAGTTTTTTATAAAATTGTTTTAAAATAAAATAAAATAGATTTAGCATAGATTTGTTGTAACCTCTGCCAAACATGTTATATTGAATGTATTTACCAACAGTTCAAGTTAACCGCTGCTAAAAATAACCATCAATAAATGTTTTGTGGTGGTTTATTTTATTTTATTTATATTTCTAGTGGATATTGTTTTTTGATGAACTTCCTCTAATTAAACAACAAACCGCCACTAAATTATCCAAAAACAACACTTATAAAACCACCCCGAATTAAAACAAACCACCTCCAATTAACTATAATCCATGAAATACATGGTAGTTTTAAGAACCACCACTAAAATATTATGTGTTAGTTTAAACTACTTCTATACTACTAAATAATCAACGCTAATAACCCTTTTTTGTAGTGTAACGTGTAAAAACACTACTTTAACCCAGACTGTGCTAACAATGTTTTTACTATGTATGGTTAAAAATTTTAATTATAAAAGATCAATTGGTCAATGAGTGGATCATATTTAATTTTTATTAACACATAAAATTCACTTTTCAGAAGATGGTATTGTTTTGTTATAAATCATTTAATAAAAAATCATTTATTGTAAAATGACATTAATGTCAATTTTGACATTATTTATTTAATTTTAATATAAAAATATCAAAGTGTTTTTGGAATTAAAATTTATCAAGTTAACATACATTTAACATGATATATTTATGTAAAAATTATAATTTAACATAACAATTCATTCAATTTACATTACTTTTATCGTTTTTAACGTCATTAATCTTATTTATTTATTAACTAAAGAATCTATGTGTTATCATTTATTAATCATTTAATGTAATTATATCATCTCTAAAAATTAAAGTCAAATTAATATAATAAAAAATCATTTAGCTTTTTTAAATAATGTTTATAATATAAACTATATATTCCAGACTCTAAAACATTATAAATGTTAAAGGTAAAGAAAGTTCCTTTTTGTCTTTTTCTATACTTAACTTTTTATATGGGTCACATTCATGAACAAGTGCCCCAATAACTCATAAAAATAAAAACAAGAGGGGATATGGTTGAAATATTGTTATCTAATGTATTTTCAACAATTTTATAGGTCATTTTCTCTCTTAATATTAAGGTCTAGTCCCTTGTTAAGCTTAATTTTACCTTAATCGCTATAATTAATTTTAATTAATTTCACTAATATTTTTGGTCAAAAACTAAGTTGGACTTATTTGAAATTTTTAATTATGATGATTCAAAATATTTAATCCATTTTTACAAATTCTAATCACATTAGTGGTATAAATTATATTAATATTAATCCTTTATACGTGTCGTGGTTGCGGATTTTTTAACCAAAAAGGTCTAAAAGTTTGAAATGTTCTAATATCCGATTTAAATTTAAAATTTGTTCCAATTTCATACATTGAATTAAATGATGTAAACTTTTTATAATTAAAATTTAAAACTAATACCAAATATAATTTAACCCTATAATTTATTTATGTGACAAATAATTTTTGAATTAAAATTCAATATTTTCCATTATTCATCCATAATTGACGTTTTTCAGAAAAATCACAAAAATTCACTCTGAGAAAATTTTGAAACTCTCATTTCAAAAATTACATTCATTTTCTAAAATTAAATTTCCAAAAGTGTCTAAAATTAATCTAATTATTTTTCACAAAATGACATAAAAAAGCAGTTCATTTGAGAAAATTGTATTTTCAAAAATATAAAGACTTTACCAAAAATTATAGGTTTTATTGTCAATATGTTTTATTTATATAAAACGTTATAAATAATATTAATAAGTAGTTATTACTATTCATGTTACTAATTTTAATAGTTATGTTATAACTATATCTTTTAAATAATTTTAATAATAAAATGTTGTTTCACAGAAACTCAATGTTTCATGTAATGCAAGCCAAGTCGATGTTTCTCGTGGCGAAAGCTTATCTTGGTTTAGCATATAATGAAATATTAACTTGGTGTATTGTAAAATCCATGATTAACTTGGTTCTTTATATAACAGAATATATATTCAATGTTGTGTGAATTGAAAAATATCAAACAGTTTAAATTAATTTGAAAAGAAATCATAAAATTTCAGGGTGTTACAGTTATCCATGCTAAGGCATTGATAAATTAAATTTGTGAATCTAAAAGACTAATAAGACTGATTTATGATTTAAAATTTAAACTTTATAAAAATTTAATTTTTATTGGTTTCCTTTAAGAAAGTAAATATTATACATGTAAAATATACTATTGATATGAAGAATATATTAACACAAATTTTATTAATAATTGATAGTAAATAAGAGTAGGAATAGTTAATATATTTGAAAATTTTATCTTCTAATGAAAAAAAATCATTATATTGTTATTTAAATGTTTTGTTCTAAACTCTTATAATTTTAGTTTAAATAAATAAAATTCATTTTTATATTCATCATGTCAATATTATATTAAGATTAATTTTTTAGATTTTTTTAAAATAGTTTATCTTTATGTAAATAGTGAAAAAAATAGTTTTTATCAATATTATTAAATTATAATTATATAAGAAAGACCTGGAAGTTTATAAAACCTTTTAATTAATAAAATATATATATAAGGATTAAGACTATACATTTTTTAATACCATTCATAATTTTATCATTTTAAGAACTTAAGTAACACTTTCAAATAAATACTATTTTTGATCATTCCTTTTAATTATGTAATACTTTGGTAAAATTTTGGTTTGGATTTATTTTAAAGCCAAATAACTTTATTTCTTTATAATAAAATAATTTTTATCATTAATATTAAAATCATTTATAATTTTATCCTACACATAAATTTTAAGCATAAAAATACACTTTTTCTAAAAACAAGTTTTTTCACATTAAATGTGATAATGTTAAAACTTGATTTTCTTACAAATATAAATTTTATAATATAAAATGTACTTAATATTTTCAATAAATAGGTCTACATTTTCTAATAAGTTATATGTTATATTTTGTAATTAAAAGTAAATTAATAAGGTAAAAACTAGTTACCATAGTCAAACCAAAAATGGTAAAAGTGAAAATTCAAAGTGTAATGGACTTAAAAACATGTCTTAAACATGTGTGAAAATTAATGGTTGAGGTATTATTAAACTTATATAATAAAAAACATTATTATTTTTCACTTTTAAGTCTTTATGACATGTGAAACATGTTCTCTCTTTAAATTAAGCTCAAATATTTACAATAACTCCATTCTAACCACTTATCGAAGCGGCCTCTTGCCACCCCTTCAATACCACTCACAAAATTATAATTTATCTTTAAACTCTTACCTTTATCATTTCCCTAGAATAATATTCCTTTTCTATGAGCCTCTTGTCACGTTGTATTGGCATAATACCTCTATTTCCAAAGAGTCTTTTAAGGGAAAGCCAAAGTCCTCAGCGTAAGTTCTTTTTTTTAAAAAAAAATTCTTTTCATTATTATTTTATAAAAAATAATTTAATAATTCATATATAATAAAATATTTATTTTTTTATAATTAATTTTATCATTACAATGGAATAACTATTAACCACCCTTCCCCTTTTATATTAAGAAAAACAAAATTATCATTCTTGGATTGTGCGGACTACCACCTCCATAAAGTGGCACCTTCTATTTTTCACCATCTCCTATTATAGATAATTATAATTATTAAATTGAATCATAAATGTAAAATATATAATATAATTATTATTATTAATATAAAAATTATAATCCACCTTCTTTCACTCAAATTATTGAAGAAATGAAAATGTTGATCGTGCATTGTGTGGACTACCACCTCCACAAAGTAAAAAATATCATTTTTCAGTGAGTTTATTTATTATTTATTAAAACATATCAAAATACGATTCAAAACCAAAAAATTATATAAATAAAATCATCAATATTCTCTAATAAAGATATGATTCTGAAAATAAACCACTTTCATAATCAAAATCATCCTTTTATTGTGGTATGTTCATGTTTAGGTTGTTCTAAAAAAATTACTTGAAAAATGTTATAAAATAATGTTATAGATGAATATGGGAAGGTAATTAATGATAATATAAGATACAAATATGAAAATAAAAAATTTACTTTTTATATAATTTTAAAATTAATCTAAAACTCATTAATAAATATACCAATTCATTTTCATGAAACAATCATTTAAACATGCTCATTACATATTTTTATATTTAAATATCATTACCAAATTTAATAAATAATGAAATTATTATATTATTAATATATATAAATCATAAATTTAAAAACCATGTATAATATGGTAATGATCAAATTTAGGAGAAAAATTAAAAAATATCACTATTATGAAACTAGTTTAAAACGATTAAGATTATACTCACACCCAATATTGAAAATAGATAATAAATAAATAATATAAATGTGTAGAATAATTATATATGTTCTTTATAAAAGTTTATAGATATGAAAATTTCCTAAAATATGTGGTAAAGATATTTATTTTTTGTTATACAAGATATTCAAGCAATTTAGTGGAATTATGGAATTGATGTGTGGATTTTTTATCTCAAGTTTTCAAACCTTAAGAAATATTTCCTATTATACACTATTTTTTATTTTTTATGGTTTATCTACAACCCACATAATATTTTATATCATGATACTCTCATTTTTAATGGTATTTAATTTTTCATTTGAAATATTATTTGATTTTTTTTACTCAAAAGTGTCTAAAGTTGTAAGGGGTTATTTGTCTAAAATTTAATTTCATTAGACATATTTGATATTGCACACCATTATTTATTTTATATAGTGTATACACTAAAATTTTTCTTTTATGTATAAAATATATTCCATTTTATGATATTTTAGTGTCCATCTCATGATCTTCCTCTCAATCACCTCTTATTATTATGTCACTAATACTGTGAGGGTTTTTTTACAAAACTCATTATCAAATAGAGATTTCATTCGAAAGATAATCCATATGAAAACATTTTAATATTTTATCTCTAAAACACCAATAATTTTATTCTCCTTTATTAATTCTTACAGTTTTACTTGTTTTATCCCTATTTTATTTTCCTCTTTGACTCATTATTTTACCATTATATGGATACTGATCCTACCTTTTTTTAGGTCGGGAACCTCCCTTTTTCCAAAACCATATCCATTGGATGATTTTATGAATGTCTTTATCTCTGCCTAAATAATTTATTGTGTTCATTTTCTACTTCTTTAAACTATTCAAATTTTTAAATGAGATTTGAAACATTTTTTGTATGGGTTATTTTTCATCAAAGTGTGAAAAGAATATCTTTTTAAAAAAAATTATATGAATAAATGTTTTGTAAACTTTTTCATTTTATATGAAAGATTATCTCTAAATTTTCATGGTTTACAAAAGAAATTATTTTTATACTGGTTTTATAAAATATTATAATTAAAATTCCTTCTAAATATCAAGAATATTTCTTATTTAGAAAGTGATTTTTCTTAAACTCTGAAAAAAAAATTCATCTAAGTCGTTATCCTTGGATATATCTTATGATTGATCAAGTATATTCTTAAAATTATGACATCCACCTTATTTCTCTATATGGATTATGTAATTTTATTTTTTACCAAATAAATTATCCATTGTTTCCCTTGTATTTCCAAATCATCCTCTATTATAGGCATGATTTTCCTTCCCTCTCCTTTCCTCTATAAACACATTATATTTTCTTCCTATGATTTAGGTGTGTTCACATAGATTATATAAATAAATTTATTAGATGAGTTTTTGAATTAACCATATACACATATCTCAATACGGTGTATGTTTAGGTATCATTACATTGAAATGTATTCTGTTTATTGATTGTGAAAATATTGGAAATCGGTATATTTTTTATTCTAATATGGATATTTATTAACTTCTCAGGAAATTTGATTATTTATTTTTGAACCATCCACCTTATTTATCTATAAGGTTTATGATCATGTTATACCTTTTATTTACATGTTTAAAAGTATTGGTGTTCTATATGTTTGTGTACCAATACATATATTTATGAAGGAAAGTTAATTATGAATGGTATTGGTATTCATGTCTTTCATATGGTGAATGCATTTGACTTAAAGAAGTGATGGGTGGGGACTAGTATTATATATCCCCTTGAGAGAATGATGTATTTTATTCAACCATGAAGTAAATAATAATGTTTTGGTTGAGGCCTTTATGTTAAAATATATCTTTCATTATTCTTTCCAACACCATGAATTTATATATATTTTTTTATGTGTTGATTTATATTTTTAACCATGGATTTTTTTCAATCTCATGTGATCATTTATATAGCATTATTTAATTATCAGTTGTTTCCTTCCATATTATTCATGCCAATTCCATGCCTTAATATATTTTGATATATTTTTTCCCTTATAAAGCAATTGATCTTACTCATATTGTGTTTCTATTTCCCTGGGTTACGAATAGAAGTACTACATATGATATTTTTTAAAGAGTAGCATGTGTGGTGAATTTCTTGGGAGATATTAAATACTTATTAGGGATTGAGTACTTTATTATATAGTAGAAAATTTTTATTTAATTAGAAATACATGGAATTTATTAGTAAAATTATTTTCCTAACTATATAAAACTCTAAACCTAAAAGGTCCTTCAAGTGTATTTGAATTAATATTTATTGGTGATATTTTAATTATTAATGGTTAAAATTGGGTCACTTTACTTCATTTCAAAGTCGGTATTTAAATAATGCTTTTATGAGCATTGGATCAGGGATTGTGGGTCTGGGGTTTTCATAGTTGGTACCAATGGAGGTTTTAGATAACTTTAGAGGTTTGGATTCTTGTGGAGGATATTTTAAAGGTTGATAAGTTATGGTTGATCATAATATAAATGGTATACATAACACTTTAGGTTATTTGAGGTTAAATTTAATATTTTAGGGATTAAGAAAATAGAACTTTAGTAAAACCCCTTGAATAATATGAAAATATAAGCCTACGTATGGGAGAACATCCTAAAATTTTGGTAAAGAATAGATTGTATATTTATACTGGAAATTAATTCCTTGTTAGGATACTATAAAGAGATGTAGGATCTGATGCATATGTACCTAAAGATAATAACTCTGAAAATGGTGGATTAGTTATTAAATTAATCATCACCTAGAGCATAACAAAGATACCTAACTATACACCTATTTTGACACCCCCAAGGGACATTTTGTGGTTAATTTTATTCTATTTATGAATCATTATTAAGGATTTGATTATGATATTAACTCATTAGGTTAGATAACCTAATAGAGAATTGATCATAAATAACCAAGGGTTTAAAAAAGTGATTATTATGATGAACTAAAAGTATCATATGTTAAAAAAAAGGTATTATAGGGGAAGTAATATTTGGATTTATGTTTTCATATTCATATTTTGGATATTATCATAACCATTTGGGTTTTAGTATTCTTTTTTGAAATTGGATCATGAAGATGAATCTGAGAAATCTATGTATCTAGAAACCATTATGTCTTATAACTGAATAAGATATCATACTTTAATGGTTGAGAATAATATTATATGCATGTTATGATGGAAAGGTGAGTTTCTTAGTCTTACCTAAGGTTGTGAGGTTGATATCATAATATAAACTAAATATTTATACTATTAGATATTTTTATTAGTGAGTGATATTTATTGATAATATTATGGTATATTCTAAATGTTATGTGGATTATGTGAAATATCTATGGATTGTTATTAAGTATTTTTTCTTTAAAGGTTTGGAGACATATATTAAATTGTATCAATAACAATGAAAAGTTATTTTATGACAATATTATATTTTTTGAGTGATGATTATTGAAGAAAAAAATATTAAGAGACGGATAACTCTTTATGTTTACATATTCTTGATGTTAATATAATTAGGGGATAAATGATTTTGAAAAATATAGTTATTAATTATTGGTAAAATTGGGATTAATAATTGATTCTTGATATTTTTAGTGAAGTTAATCATATTTTTTGTGATTGTAGTATATATTGTCTAGCCATTGAGCTTATGACCTATAAATTAATACCACTTTATAGTTAAAGAGATTATTAATTTCTAGAAGAGTTTATGGTTTCACTGTAGATTAATTTATAAGATATTCAAATAGTTTTAAGAAAGGTATATTATGTATAATATATGATTAGGGTGTAGACATAACATAGTATATGATTGTATGAAATATTAATATTGTCTGACAAAAGATAAGTAAGTTAATATGGCCTAAGAGAGTATGGTAGATGTAATATTTTAAGATATACCCTAAATGATTAATATGTTATGAATACCCTCACCTAAATTTATGAATGATTAATAACTAAAATTGTGAGGATTAAATTTATTTAAGGGGACTTAATGTAGAACCATGTGATCTAAAATTATATTTTCCTTTGAAACCTAATGTGTTCGATAGCTTGTTTCAGATGCAATAGAAAACCACCACAAACCATGGAACATTATATAACTGTTAAAATGTTGTTATATAATTGGTTCCTAAAAATATATGTAATTAAATTATGAAATATATATATGTAAAAAAAAGTTCAATATCCATGTTATGGCATTAATAAATTAAATTTGTGTGGCTATTAACTAATAAGACTAATTTGTGCTTCAAAATTTAACCTTTATAAAAATTGAATTTTTATGTATGTTTTTTAAGAAAATAAATGTATTATGGATAAAATATATTTTTTATATTAATAATATAGTATCACTAATTTTATTAGCAATTGATAGGAAATTAGAATAAGAATAATTAATATTTTAAAAACAATATTTTCTTATGAAAATATTTTTCAACATATTTTTATTGAAAAATTAAATTCTAAACATTTAGAATTGGATTTTAAAAAATAAATATCATTTTTAGATTCATCATGTCAAGATTTCTTAAGATGATTTTTTTAAGTGAATAGTAAAAAATATAGTTTTTACCAAAACTGTAAATTTTATGAAAATATCATTGTATAGAAAAGACACAAATGTTTATAAAATCAATAAATTATTCAAAGATATATCTAACTATTAAAACTATAAATTTTTAATTACCATTATTAATTTCAACATTTTTTATACTTAAATAATAATTTCCAATAAAAATGTTTTTGGTATTTTATTTTAATTAAATTTTATTTTGGAAAAAATTATCATTGGATTGAATTGAAAACCTAAATTTTTTTTCTTTTTTTATAATAAAATAATTTATATCATGAAATTAGAAAATAATGATAATTTTATCCTGCAAATAAATTTTATGTTTAAAAATACACCTTTTCTAAAATGGGTTTTTACACGTTACATGCAGTAATGTTAAAAATTTATTTTATTACATATATAACTTTTATATGATAAAATAGATTTAATATTTGGAATCATTGTCTATAAATTATCTAATTTTTTTCATTTTATTTTGTTAAATTCAAAATAAATGACTTAGGTAAAAATTAGTTACCCTGGTAAAAATAAAAATGGTAAAAGTAAAAATTATTAATGTAAATGACATGGGAAAATGTTAAAAAAATTATGAAAATGAATTTTTAAGGTATTATAGAAAATATATCATACCCCACTCCATTATTATCCATTTTAGGTTATTTTTTAAAAGTGAAACATGTGCTATCTTTATATTAATTTGAAATATTTTTAAAAATGTCACTCTCACCACTTATAAAATGGGCCTCTCACAACCACTTAAAAAACCTCTCCAAAAATTATAATTCCTCTTGAAAATATACTAGTTTTCATTCCTTTATAAACCTATAACATTTCCTTAATATTTTATCAAAATATATCATCATAAGACCTCCATTTCTAATGAGTCTTCCAAGGGAATACCAGAGTCCTCAATGTGTGTATTCTTTCCTAAATTATTTTTTTCATTCTTAATTTCCAAAATATAAATTTCTTATTACTATATAATTACATCTATATATTTTTTATAATTTATTTTTTTATGATAAGGTAAAAACTATTAACCACCCTTTCCCTTTTCTATTAAGAAATGTGAAATTGTCATTTGTGACTTGTAAAGACTACTTCCTTCATAAAGTGATAACATTTATTTTCCACCACATCCTATATTGGAAATTTATAAAACTAAAATGGAAAAATAAATGTCACATATATAATATAATTATGATAATTAAGATACAAATTATAATCCAATTTTTCGCTCTAATTCTTTGAGAAATGAAAATGTTAACTGTATGTTGTGCAAACTATCGCCTCTATGTAGTAACACATATCCTTTTTCATTTAGTTAATTTATTATTTATTAACCCTCTCCAAATATGATTAAAATTTTAAAATTATCTAAATAATATCATTATTCATATATAATGAATATATTATTCCAAAAATAAACAAATTTCATAAGAATAATCATCCCTTAATTATGGTATGCTCGTGTTTGGGTCAGTCTAACTAGCTACTTGAAAAATAACATAAAATAATACCTTATATAAATATGACAACTTAATTTATAATAACATATGATATAAATAATAAAATAAATATTTTTATTTCGGTTTTATAATGGTAACTTTAATTTTAAACTCATTTATAAAGTTACTAATATTTGTTCGTGCAAAATCACAGAAACGTGTCCATCGGCAATTTCATTTTTAATGATTATTATCAAAAATACCATATAATTAAATTATAAAATTATTTGTAATTATAAAACATAAATCCATGTACCTTGTTTTATACAAGAATGATCAAATTTTAGATAATAATGAATGAAAACGTTTCCATTACAAAACAAGTTCAAAATGATCGAGAGTACTCACTCCTAGTATTGAAAATAGATTATAAATAACTAATATATGTGTAGATAATAATTTTAAATGAATTTATAAAAGTTTTATATAAGAATAATTTTTTGAAATGGGTTATAAATATAGTTATTTGTGTTATACAAGATATTCAAGCACTCCAATGGAAGTCAAGAATTAAGGTAAGGTTTACTGGTCTAAAATTTTCACCCCTTGAGACATATTTCTTATTATAAACCATTTTTTATTTGTAATTATGTATATACTACCAATTTAATATTTTTATCTTAATAATATCATTGTTTATGGTATTTATTATTTCCTTTAAAATCAAATCCTCAAAGAGTTTTGACTCAAAAGTTTTTAAGGTTATAAGGGATTCTTTGTCTCAAATTTAATTTCATGATACATGTATGATATTGAACCTTACTATTTATTTTATATGATTTATTCACTACCCTATTACATTAATGTATTAAATATATCCCATTTCATGATATTTCAATTTCTATTTCTTGATCTTTCTCTCAAGATCCTTTTATTTTTATATTAACAATACCATGAGGGTTTAGCAACCAATCTCATTTTCAAATAGAGATTTCTTTTCAAAGATAATAAATCTTGGAATTTTTTATAATTTTATATCTAAAAACACAATAATTTTATTCTCTTATTGTCATTATTTTTTTTTTTACTTGTCTTTTCCCTATTACATTTTCCCCCTTCGCTCATTCTTTAGTTGTTATAAGAAAACCAACCAAACCATTTTCTTTCAATCAGGATCCTCTTGTTTTTCATGTCCATGTTCATTGGATTATTTTAGAAATGACATTATATATGCATAAATAATTTTTTAAGATCATTTTCTACTAATTTTACTTCATTAAAAATTCAATTGGAATATTAACATTTTAATGTGTAATTTTCATCAAAGTGTGAAATGCGTCTCATTTTATCATCTTTTATGAGAGAAAATATTTCTAATAACTTTCTCATTTTATATGAAACTTTATCTATACACTTTCATGGTTTGAAAAAGAAATTATCTCTATCATATATTTATAAAATATTTATTTTAAATTAATTTCAAAAGTTCAAGGATATTTTATATTTCACTACCTGTTTTTATAAAACACTTAAAATTTGTTTTTAATATAATTTATTGTCATTTTATAAATCTTATACTTGATTAAGGATATTCTTTAAATAATATTTTCAACATATTTCTCTATATGGATTATATAAGGTTGTTTTATTACAAATAAATTATTCATTACTACCTTTTTCTTTCCAATCATCCTATGTTATAGACATTATTTACCTTACAATGCATTATCTATTTAAACATTCTATATTTCCTTACTTTGATTAAAGGGTGCTCCCCAATATTCCATAATTCAATTTTTTATGAAAATTATTAACTTAACGTTATACACCTTTCTCTATACTATGTTAGTTTTGGGAATGATTACATAAAAATCTATTCTATTAATTGATTTAGAAAAAATTAAAAACCCATATATATTTTTATTATAATGTAGATGTTTATTGAATACTTAGGAAAATTGGTTATATATTGTTTAACCATCCACATTATTTCCCTAGATGGTTTATAATCCTATTATCCCTTTTATTAACTTAGGGAAATGTATTTATGTTCAGTATATTTTTATCCCAATACAGATTTTTATTAAGTAAAGTTGATTATGCATGGTATTTTTGTTCATATCTTTAATATGATGAATAAATTTGAATTAAATAAGTGATGGGTGAGGAGAGATACTAGATATCTCCTTTATGCATCGGTTGGTATCATGATAGAAAAGGAATTTGTATTTGTTGTATGCCTACCTAATGCAAGCATGATATCTTGGTTGTAACCTTGATGGAAATAATGATGTATTGGATTCATTATTATTGGTAAAAGATGTCCAACATTATGAATTCCATCCCCATGAATTCATTTATTATTATCCATGTGTTTATTTATATTTTTAACCATATATTTTTTTCAATCTAATGTGATCAATTATATGGAATTATTTTATTTTCACTTGTTTCCAACCATATTGGTCATGCCAATTTTATGAATTGATATCTTATAATATAATTTCTCCCTTACTGATCATTTAATCTCAAGCATATTATGTTTCCATTTCCATTGGTTATGAAGAAAATTATTAGACATGATATGTCTATAAAATATAATTTTTTGGTGATTTTTTTAGTAGATGTTAAATACTTGTTATGGATTAAGTAATTTCTTATATAGTGGAAAAAAAATCAATTTGATTAAAAAGAAATGGTTTTTTAGATAAAAATGTTTCATAATTCTCTAAAACTCTAAATCCAAAAATTCATTCGAGTATATGTAACTCAATATTTTTTTGGTGATATTATAATTACTGATGAATAAAATTGGGTCACTTCAATCTATTTCAATGTTGATATGTAAAGAAGGTTTTTATAATCACTAGATTTGAGAGTTTGGATCCATGATTATTACAGTGGGTATCAAATGAGGGTTTAGATTACTTTAAATGATAGGATTTCAGTTGAGGATAATTTAAGGGTTAGTAAGTTAAGGTTGTTAGGTCTCAGTAAAATGAAAACATGGACTATATGGGGTTGAAAAAAAAATTAAAAAAAAATAAAAAAATTATAACTATTAGAGTAATAGATAATGAAAATAGTGTGATGGAATATAAAACAAAAAAAATTGATATTTTTATAGTAGGTCAGATCACTAATATCCTACTCTACTCTTCAATATAGCCTACTCGTGAGAAAAATGATATTCACTAAGATACTAACTTTTTATAGGGTGTGATAACCCAATTATAATCATTAATATTTCTCACCATGTTGTATATCCCAATTACAAACATACCTTTTTCTTACCTATTATTATGACCATAACTGGATTTTATAGGAGTCACAACCCATATGAATTTTTACAGGATTCAAAACCCACCCATCCTTCTGAATTGGATGAATAACCGAGAAAGGTAGATTTTGGATTGGAAAATATAATACCAGCTCTAGAGGTACAAATGAAAGATATAAATATACTAAAATAAAAACCTAAATAACTTATGAACAGTAGTGACATAGATGATGATGAATGATGATGCATCTCGATAACTTCAATAACTTTAGTAGTAGATGATCAAATGATGAATTTATTCATGATCACACCAATGAAATAGTAGTCTTAGTAAATATTCATCGCTTATAAATTCTCGAATAAATGTCATATTCTTCTGTATATCTTTCTTTATATCTATCATACTAGAATATACTATGTCAATTTTATTTAATCATATTCCCCCTTGACCGTATTTCAATATATAATCCCAAATCATTGACTCTAGGATATTCTTGAGTAAAAAAGAGAATATAAATGAAAAATCATAGTGTGCCATGGGTCAGAGAATAATAAAACTTAGAATAATGTCATTTAACTATAATTTTAATTATCATGTTCATTATCATATAATTCTCACACTCTTTTATTCCTGCATGAAATGACTTAAAAATACATTCAATTTAATCATTAACACAAATATGTATTTTAAAATCAATAAAAAAATAAGTAATATATCAAATAAAATTTAATAAACTTGGAGTTTATTAAAAATATAAAATCATTTCTATAATATAGAACTATTACAAAAATATCACAAGTGTGGTTGTATGCTGAATTCATTCTCGAAAATATTTAAACAAACATCTAGTTATATTTTAGAAATATATAATCAATTGATAAATTTAAATAAAAAATTAAAATAACTTCTATAGGATGCATCAATAATAATAATACCAGTTGAGGTTGAAATTATGTAATGGTTTCACATTTTATATCTAATAGAAAAAAGATATGTTTTCTTAACTGATGTTAGCAGATGATTACTACCAATAGTGTTAAAATAAAGTGGTTTCTACACTAGTTATGTGGTTCGACCACTAGTTATGAGGTGTGACCACTAGAATTAGTGAAACATTCCTATCATGGGGTGTGAAAAAACAATTTGTTTATTACCTAAGTAAAGTCTTATGGTTAGCCCTTAGATTGTCTCCAAAGAAGAAGTACACACAAAATAAGATTTTCACTTTCTCAGTTGTTTTATAAAAATTGAATTTAAATTGGTTTTTAAAATTAAGGATTAAAAGGGAATATTAAATGATTTATTTTAAATAGATGATGAGAAGTATTGATTAGGTCTGGTTTGGATAGACTTAATGCATTGTTATCTTAGTCTCCAAGTTTTACCAATTTTTCTTCTACTAACTGGTAGAATATAGATTTATCTACCAATTCATCTCTCTCCCCTAGACAAATGATTATGGTGATAATATCCTTATCTAAAACCTAAAGTTGTCCTAGAATCCTTACTAGCAACATGATAATTTTAGTGGTTCTATAGATTAAATAGGCAAATCCTTGGCCTTGTATTGTTGTTCCCTAATAAACCAACTATTCTAACTTCTAATTCCCCAAAAGTATTGAATATTTTTGAGCACTCACCACCCATCCTTTATCTATTCCACCATATATAGGGAAGGTAGAGGGATATATAGATCATTGAAAAAATAAATTTAAAATAATTAGAATAAAAAATTTAACACAACCTCATTACAAATTTTAAACTGTTAATAAGAATTGAAACCATAAAGGGGGATAGAGATTTTGTTTATTAATTTAGGTGAATAACTCAAAAAAATAAATTTCCCCAGTCTTTCCTTTCCCAATCACTCAAAATAAATACCCTTCCA
Source organism: Viscum album (assembly GCA_963277665.1). Taxonomy (NCBI): domain Eukaryota; kingdom Viridiplantae; phylum Streptophyta; class Magnoliopsida; order Santalales; family Viscaceae; genus Viscum; species Viscum album. The sequence continues at coordinate 47,922,893 of OY728156.1, forward strand.
TTGATAGGGTATTTCAGTTTATATGGGAGGAAAAATTAATTGAAAGAGTGAAAAAATAAAACTAGGAATAATGGAAAAATAAAATAAAATAGAAGAAACTCCTTCTCCTCCAATGTGAGCCTCCCACCTCTGTCGATATCTTTTTTTTATGGATAAGCCTCTCTATTTATTAAGGAGGATTTATTTTTTATTCCTTTGATTGAATATTCGTTATGATCAGTTCAGGGTTTCCATCTTTCAATTTTGGATTTCTGTTTGAATGTGGATATTTTAAATACATGATTTTTAAATATATGTGGATATCAGTTATTCCAATTTGTAGTAAAAACCAAAATGAAATGATAATTTTTACATGAATGGTTTTCGTGGGTTCATTGGTGACCACACATGTCTTGGTGGGTGTGGCAGTGGTTAAACGGTGCTTACTCAATCATTTCATCCCTCATAGTGGTCGAAGGGAGATTCATTTAATGCATGGTGAATATTCTTCTCTGAAATGAGAATCATGGACGCTTTCCATGGTCCCAAATGTGATCTTGGGTGGTTAGTAGATGTGTAAGTTGTTAGAATCATAGGTTCAAAATCCTCTAGGAATCGATCGTAGAATTTCTTGTTTTTATAGATGGAAACGGTCCGATGTTGAGCAGCGGCAGCAGTGGTGGTCAGCAGCGTATGGGCTTCTGAGTGTGAGGCATGCAAGTGGGATGGGAATAGTGTCATTTAGGTAAGTGGGAATAGTACTCATACCTCTCCCGATCCACATCAGAATTGAATATAGATTTCACACTTGTATAAATTAAAATGACCTATATACCCTTCTCAAAATCCAACTGTAGGAATACACTCTCAATATCCACACACACGCACATATAGGCTCGTTGACCCCATGTGGCCCATATAGGCTTTAGCCCATGCAAACAGGGGATACTCCAATAGGATCACTACCATACTAGCTTCAAGAAATTACTCCCTATGGTTGGAATGGTCGGTCGTCCTCTTGTGGGTTGGCTAAGTGGTTGGCTAGCCACTGGTTGAGGGTTTTCCAAGCCTGTCCATAATTTTTACTTGAAAAAAAATTAAAAATTTTAATAAAATTATCATAAAATATTATTAATTAAAATAAAACATTCAAAATACCATTTTAACCCATTTTAATTTCTCAATTTAAATTTCCCATATTTTCAATAAATAATCTATTTTAAGGGAATATTTATTTGAATCCATCAAAAATCATTATAATTTATTAAAAATTTCATGGAATTATGAGTTCATCAAATACCCCCATACTATAACTAGTTTTTCTTCAAACATAAAATATCATCATTGAATTTAATATAGAACCAATGTTACCATTATTAAAATCTAAAATCAATAAAATAAAATGAATATCAATGTAAAACCATATCTTCATGTTCTATAAAAAAATATCAACTAAATTTAAAACTTTTCAAAGAAATAACCAATCTAATTATTTCACTTTCTCCCTTTTAAAAACAGTGGAACTTATCCATTAATTAATTCAATATTCCCAATTTATTATTATTAAACATTCCAAATCATGATTTACTTAACTTTTGAATCTTTTCACTCATCACTAATGATACAAATTCAAGTAGAGTTATTATCATATCATGAGAGCATTATCCTTATCTATAATCTTGTAAAGAAACTAATTTCTCAACTTTGTAAATAAAAAAGACACATGAAATCATGAGAAATGTTTAATCAAGGTTCAAATGACTCTGATCCTTAAGGTTGGTAGGAATTAATGTTAAAATTTAAGGATCAAAAGTGGAGTTTTATATCTTAAATAATATTTCATGACATGAAAAGTAAAATCTCAATGGAATTATCCCCTCCAAAATGAAAACTACCACTTACCAATATCAAAGTAAAGGTTATGATCAATAAAATCATAATGAATCAATTTTTCTCCCTCTTTAATTTTTTTAACTTTTTTTTGAAACTATTTTTTCAGATTTTTTTTTGAAATCCATGCTTGGAATAAACATCATAGACACCACCTAACCACATGTGATAAAAATCATCAGTCTATTAATAGTGATTTTTTATTCTTCCAAGTCACAACCCATTTATATTTTTTTTATTTTTTTAAGAACGAAAACAATAAAGTATAATTAATTAATCATAAAAAACATTATCAATACCCAATATACCACCCCAAAACTTTTTCCTTATAATACAGTGTATTCTTTATACCATGATTTCCATTATCACTACGCTTAAAATTGAAAATATTTTGAAAAATAATATGAGTATGGTAGGAATGGATAAAACTGGTTTGAAATATGGTTCATCCCTAGTAATTTCATTCATGGTATCTATGGGTTAAAAACAGATTAATTTATAAGGCATTATTTAAGGATAAGGGATTATCAAATATGACTCAATCATTTTAAATGTGTTTTTGAAGAGATGTTATCTTTGAAAAGTTTCAATGTAAGTTTTAATAGGTGGAATGTCCTAAAATCACTCAACAAATATTCTCAAGATAAAATTGGAAGTTCTTAGTCTATATATATTTTTGATAATAGGCTATATGATTTAGGATAATGAATCATGGGGTGAATAAAAATAACTAATCAATTCACATAAATTTCAAAAATGTAAAGTGTGAATAATGGTTTGGAAATTTCATTTACATGAATCAAAAAATTCCCTAAAATCCAGAGTTGTCATTTCAATATACATGCTTCACTTTAATAATTCAATTCTCCACATTACTAATTCAATCTAATTATCATTTAAATCTAAAACATGGCATCATAGGGTTCCTAATAAATTAATGTCTTCTGCATAAGTCAAGTAAGGCATAAATTTAACTCATGGGAATGAAAATTCTAGTTTAAATCTTAAAATAAGTTTTTAGGAAAAAAATGTAGGGAATTTAAAAGATAAACATTAAAAGTGAAATTAATTTTCCCGTGAATATTTAGTCATATTCCTCCACTATTTAAGGATTCCTTATGCTATCATATATCTGAAAATAAGAATAGAAACAAATTATAATGAAGGTATGTTAAATTAGACTTAAATGGTAATCAGGGGAAGAGTAGACTAAGGAAACAAATGCAGCTTTCCACCTATAATCTCTTTATTTAACATCACTGACTCAATTCAAAAATGATTTTTTTGTGTTTTTATTGAAAAACATCCTAGAATACAAGATTCCCTCCCCAACACTTAATTAATTCAATGTCTACAACGCATGAAAATTTATTTTTTCATGTAACTATAGTTATAAAAGAATTTATCTATTTAATAAAGTGTGATGGAAGGGTATGGAATGGTGGGTCTTCATTGGTAATTAGGGAGAATTATTGTAATATCCTCTACTTGTTCTTGAGGTAAGGTCCCATGGTACTTATTTAGCCTCTTTCCATTTGTATAAAATGGGTTTTCTGATCCTTCCATTTAAATTTGTATAGGAATAAATGGGAATACATGAATAATAGTAAAAGGACATTACCATCTAGAATGAAGTTTATCTGTAGGCGCTCCCTCCTTCCTTCATACTTCTGGTTTCATTATCTTCTATTCTCTCCTCATGGATGGATCTTGATCCCCATTTTTAGTGTTTCTCTTCTTGCTCCCCATTTTTGGATCTTCTCTTCTTGGTGGTTTTTTTAGGGTTGTTTCAATGGAACTGTCATGATTTTATGTTGTCGGAGCCCCTGTCCATTCAGACCTGCTCTGGACATGAGTTCTTTCGCTCCTCTACAGGTCGGATATGGAGTAGGGGATCAAATGTGGTTTTGGGATTTGTGGTTCTTCGGTTGGTGGTCTCTCCAAGCACTCTGGTGATGGGTTATTCTTGTTCGTCTTTGTGATTCAGTTTCTTCATCATCTAGAACCCTTGGCTGTCTAAATCCCTTCTCCGGTTTCAATCTCCTCTTCTCCTTTCCTAGGCGTACCTCGAGTGGCGGTAATCTTAAGACTTTGGGATGTGGGACTTGGCGACTGGTGTCAATTTCTCTTCCTCTACGACGTTGGTGATTTTGGAATCGGTATCGGTATTCAATATGTTTATGTTTTTCAGGTTTTGTTTAGTGTTCCCTCCTCAAATTAGTGGTTAAGGTTGTTTGTTCTTTCGATGGGTGTTCGTTCTCTTTTCATGGGATATGAGCAATTATTACATGATGTTTGCTGGGTAGTTATTCTTCAGAGCCATTTTTTGAGGAAGGTTTGTTGTGCTTGTCTACGTTAATTCATTCTGGTTGCGGTGATTATCGTTCCTTGTTGGTTCTCCCTCCGGTCTTCAGCTCCAGTGGTCCGCCAGTGTCAATGTCAATGATGGCGGTGGTGTAACTTAGTGATGATGGTGGATGGATGTGACGTTACAGCAGTTGATGTGGCGACTCTCATATCGAGGCCTCCTCGAGGTTGGTGTTGGTTTTTGAATTTCAAATTTGGTTTAAGCTTGTAGTAACTTTGGATTTTTTTCATATTGTATGTGGTTACCACTCTTCCTTAAAGCAGTATCTAGAAAATAAAAATAGAATTCTCAGGCCTGGAATTAGTTTAATTTTGGATTTGTATAACAAAACATGATATCCACGGTTGAAGGTTCTCTATTTAATTATCTTATCATGGTATATCCTTGTTCTATCTTTCTAGATCTTTGAATTTCTCAAATACTCCCCCTTGATTTACTCTTTCTCCTACAACTGCAATCCCCTCTCCTGTATAGCTTTTTCAAGGACTAGATCCATCTCTCTTACAACTCATTAGGCTTTCTATACCAATTCCATCAGGAGTTGGTAGATCTTTCAATAAATAAATCTATATGGGACCATATATATGGGTGTATTTTATGTTATCCTATAATTACATAAGGTATCATCAATCCTTTGGCCCTATCCCTTTTTATTGGGTTTGACTTTATTTTTCAGAATTCCTTTGATTTCTCTGTTAGAGACTTTGGTTTGGCCATTTGTCTTTGGATGTTATAGTGTTGATGTTTTATGATGTACCCCATAATTTTTCATTAATTACTCAGAATTACTATTTTATAAATGATTTCTTTGGTCATTGATGATTTCTTATGGTATTACCAACCAACAGAATATGTTATACTAAACAAAATCACTAAAAACTTTAGTATCATCAGTCCAAGTGGGTTTTTCTTCCACCAATTTTGGAACATAATCCATAGATTGCATAATATATGAATTACCAAATGAAATTGGGAATTATCCCATTAATAATATACCAAATACTTCAAAAATTTCACAAAATGTAATTTTTTTTCATGGCATTTTTCTATTTTTGAGATGTTACCTGAAAATTGGCATATTTTACAATTTTTTAAAAAATTATACTAATATTTGAATAAAGTGGGGAAATAAATTCCTAAATCTAAAAATTTTTTGTCCATACTATAGGTTTCAAAATTTCCTCCATAATATAATGTATGAAATAATTTAAAAACTAATTCAATTTTAATTTCAGGAAAATATATTCTAATTACTTGATTAGTGCACATTTTCTAAAGGAATGGGTTTTCTTAGATTTAAAATCTAGAGATAGATTTAAGTTTAAACTTTTGATAAGAGTTTAAATGATTTTATACCTAATAAGTCACCAAATAACTTACAATGTTAGCATACCATGGTACTTCACATTCCATTATGTAAATTTCTTCACCAGCCATCTCATCATTAAGTGGGTTCTGATTTGTAATTTTAAATTTAGTGGTGTTGGGTAGTCGATTGAGATGGTCATCCACCTAATTTTCAATTCACTTTTTTTCCTCAATCTCTAGGTGGAACTCTTTTATGAGTAGTATTCATTGTATAAATCATGGATTAACATCATCATTTTTTATTAGATACCTAAGAGCTGCATTATTAGAAAAAAAAACTTTATCCCCAATAGATAAGATCTGAATTTATCTAGAGAAAATACAACTTCATAGAACTCATTTTTAGTAGCCATGAAATTGATCTATGTGGTATCCAATGTCCATAATTTTTAGTATATGACTTGATATTTTTTTTGATTCTTTATTAGAGGGAAGCTCCTACAACTTAATTTAATATGTCGTAGATAAATTCAAAAGGATATTCCAAGTTGGGTGGTTACATTATTGGTGGTGTGATCAATCATTTCTTTAATTCATCAAAAAAATTTCCAACACCCATAATCAACATCAAATTCAGCATCCTTTAATAGTAATCTTGAGATAGTGAGAGAAATTTTACTAAAATATTTGATGAAACTTCTGTAAAATCATCCATTTCCTAAAAAATATCTAACGTATTTTTAGAAAGGTGGGTGTGGGAAGGAATTTTTTACACAAACTTTTGATTTATTCACCTAATTAGTTTCTATGAAATTATGTGTTCAAAAATTATTCCTTTTTTAAACATGAAAATACATTTTTAAAATTTTAAGGCAAGATTTTTCTCAATTCATTTTTCATAAATTTTTCCATATTCCATAAATAATGATCATAAGAATTACTAAAAAATAGTGAAATTATTGAGAAATACCTTCATAAATTCTTCAATATGATCTGATAAAATACTCACCATACACAGTTGAAATGTACATGGGGAATTGAATATCCCATAAGTAATCCTATTATAAATGAAGGTTCTTAAGGGGTAGGTTAATATTTTCTTCTCAAGGTCTAATAGTGCAATTAGTACCTAAAAGTATCCAGAAAACCCATCTAAAAAGTAGTAATGGGTTTCCCCTACTAATCTTTCTAGCATTTGATCGATGAATATGATGAGAATGTGATCTTTTTTAGTGACTTGATTCAACTACCTATAATATATACACACCTGTGAAGACCCGTAAAATTCAAGGAAAATTTTTTCTTAATTTTCTTTAGAATTTTACAAGAGCGCGGTTTCAGACGGCACCTGATTCCGAGGCCCGGAGTGCCCGGAATTAATTTCCGAAGTTTGGCTCGGGTACGTTCAGTGAACGAACGAGCGGGAATTCCTAACTTTTGATCCGGTGCTCGGAATTGAAATCTGAGGGCACCGATGAACTCGCAGCGCCGATATTCGCTTAAAGAGACCTTTTCGGGAGTTGCGTTTGTTGCGGGTTGAAAGTTAGTTTTTTGGTTTTTAGTTTAAGTTAAATAAAATTTGTAAAGAACAAATTTTATTATAACTTCTTAAAACCTATCAAAGGAGGTTGGAAGTGGGACCCACACCCACTTAACCTCCCTTGGGAGGATTAAGTGTGGTGGGGCCCACACGAACCCCACCTTTTCAACTCCCCTCTCTCCCTCTTAATGGCTTGACAAGTTAACTTCTATTTAATTATACAATTCATGTATATTAAATAAGTGAGTTAATTTTGGAGTTATCCATTTTGAATTTCAAACCTTTGAAATTCTTGTGGTTAAGTTATGAAATAATATAAGTTAAAGCTTATATTATTCTAGGAGTTTCTTTTACCCTTGGGAGGATTTCTTGAGAGCTTTGGAAGCTTTTCTTCTTCTTCTTCAACTTGACGAAGAACACGAAGAACGCCGTTCTTCAACGAAGAACTTCTTCGCCGAAGAACACGGTCTTCCCGCGACGCCATATCCGCGACGTGACGTACTTCTTCCGCATCATCTCTTCCGCGACGGTTTTCCGCGACGAACGCCTTCGATAACGACTCTTCCTCCGACGTCAAAGGAATCGACACCGATATTCCACGACACCGTCAACGTGCGACTATCAAGGTATGGGTTCTTGAGTTCGTTGTTTACTTTATTATTTGACTTTCCTCAAGACTTGACGAGGAACGCTCTTTTCCCGACGAAGAACGCCGCACCTCCTTTCTTCGTTCACAGTGACAACGAAGGGGACGCCACCTCTTCTTCGGACAACCTTCGTCGGCGTACAAGGATTCGCCAACGACGTGCCTCTTCGGACGCGCCTCTTCGTCGTTGAATTTGACGAACGACGACCGCGTCGCCCGACCTCCGCGACGTCGTCTTCCGCGGAACGTAGAGCGATCTTCGATTTTATACCCGAGGTAGGGGTTGTCGATTTCTTTTGGTTTCCTTATTTTATTCTTGATCGTGATTTTATCAAGACTATCGTGTGACTTGATTTTATTTTGAGTTGCGTTATTATTTTAACGTGAGGGGGGCCGGACCGTACGAACACGGCCGAACCCCCCTCCATTGTTGTTGTTTAATTCTTGCGGTGGAAGCACGTGGCGTGGTGTCGTCGCACCACGCGGATGATCGTGCTTATAATTTACGCAACGCCGTCACGCCATGCCGAGGAAAAATCTTCAAGAACGCGACGCCGTCGCGCCGCGTTGAAAAGAATCAAAGTACGGCGAAGGGGCGCGGTGCCGACGCACCGCGCCGGATGACGAACGCCGCGGCCGGTTCCGGGCCGCGGCGGGACGAGAAGACCGCGGCCGGTTCCGGGCCGCGGCGGGACGAGGAGACCGCGGCCGGTTCCGGGCCGCGGTGGAAGGGAAGACCGGCGGCCGGGCCGCCGGCGTCGGAAGCCGAAGAGGGGACCGGAAATTTCCGGTCCCGTTGGAGAAAACCGGTCGGCCAGCTGGCCGGCCGGAAGTCATTAAAACCGGGGAAATAAATTCCCCGGCCGTATTAATAAAACCCCCTCTTTAAGAGAGGGGGGGTTCTTTGAAGGAGGGGGCAACCGGCCCCCTCGGATCCGCTCAAGCAGGCCCCCTCATGTGAGGGGGCGGTTTACAAAAAAAAAACGGCGCGGCTAAGCCGCGCCGCAAGAAGAAACGCGGGGCTTAGCCCCGCGTGCGTGCGGCCTCCCCGCTGGCGACAGCCGCCAGCGGCCCCTCGCGGCACCCCGAGCCGCCGCGGCCCGCCGCCGCCACCGCGGCCCGCCGCCGCCGCCGCCCAGGGGGGGGTCGGGCCGGGTCGGCCCGGACCCGGACCCCCCCGTTTCGAACCAGATTTAGTTTTTGGCTCATAACTTGAGCCTCGGACCTCCGAATGATGAACCGTCTGCGGCAACGCGATCCTTGGATCGAGACGGTCGTTTCGGTATATCGCACTCAAGGTTTCGGATTACTTTGAGTTCGGCCGGGTTGGTTCGTTCACGGAACCAACCGGGCCTTCGGAGCGGAAACGCTCATATCTTGAGCCACGAACGTCCGATTGACGCGCCGTCAGTCGCGTTGCGTTCCTCTTAATGAGACGGATCTTTCGGCATACTCCGCCCGAGGTTTGGACGCAGGTGGAGTACGGTCGGGTTGGTTTTGCCTTAAAAACCAACCGGGCCCCGGAGACGAAAAAGCCAATAACTCACAGACCGGGCGTCCGATTGACGCGCCGTCTGTTTCGTTGACTTCCTCTTGATGAGACGGAACTTTTGACATACTCCGCCCGAGTTTTGGATACAGTCGGAGTATGGCCGGGTTGGATTGTACCCGAAATCCAACCGGGCCCCTGGAACGGAAAAGCTGATATCTTACAGACAGGACGACCGCTTGACGAGCCGTCAGCGGCGTTGGTGGTTACGTTGAGTAACGGTCCCTTTGAGTTTACCCTATGGGAGTTCGGGGTACAGTTGAGATACGGCCGGGATTGGTTCGCACTCGAAACCAACCGGGCCCCTGGGACGAAAAGGCTAATAACTCACAGACCGGGCGTCCGATCGACGCGCCGTCTGTTGCGTTGAGACCCCTGTGACGAGACGGACTTTTGAGACACTTCTTCGTGAGACTTTGTGATACTTGGAGTATCGACCTGTAGCTCGTGGATCGGACCCTCCCAGTGACGAGCGTGCGATGTACGGAGACCGTGTAGCTGGCTGAGACCTGACGACTGCTTGACCGACTCGACTTGGAGTGAGTCGACTAGCCCAGTGGACGGAGCACTAATTCTGAGGTGCAGACCCATGGCGGACGGAGCACTACCTGTGTGACAGTGCAGACCCGCGGTGCTCGTCCGGAGAGTACCTCAGCAGGCTACTAGGGGGTGTGTACTACGGAGTTTGGGTGACATACCTCGGCGGGAAGCACTACTGTGTTTGGGTGGCTGGCCCGCAGTACTCGACAGGAGGAGTACTTCAGCAGTCTTAGGTTAGTGAGCAGTACCTCGGAGTCGTGACAGGACCACTGCACACTCCAGAGACGGAGCTCTTCAGCAGTTACGGTTTCGATAATGAAAATCCTGGTTTGAGCTGAGACTTTTGACCTTGTGTTTACTTCATGTTTGAGATGGGTCACTTACTAACTTTGGTATATGTATGGGCATATACCCGGGTAGTGGTTATCCGTCGATTTCACAATCCTTGTGTTTCCTCATGATTGAGATGGGTTACTTGATAACTTAGGTATATGTATGGGCATATACCTAAGTAGGGATTATCTGTTGAGATCTTATTGTGTTATCCTTGTTGGTTTTTGTGAGACCTTGAGGGTCTCGGGGTCCCTACTGAGTATCGTTATACTCACCCCTGCACGGGCTATGCCCGCACCTCGTTGTGTTGGTTGCAGACGACGGACAGTGCTGGCAGAGGCTGAGTGTTCGAGGACTGGACGGTACCTGGAGGTGGACTATACGACGAGGCGGTTCCCAGAGGCAGACCACTGGGCGGGACATACTCGGAGCGGATGGCGGGACCCGAGGAGCAGAGGAGCTATCTGTACCCACCCTTCAGGTGGGATTTCCAGTGGACATCTCAGCGTAGCAGCTTTACTTTTCAGTCGTTGTTTTCCCTTTCGAGTTGTACTTTACAGTTGGGCTTGTATTTCCGGCCCCTTTTTACTTTTCAGCTCTTCTTTTTGTACTTAGTGTTTTACTTCCGCTTGTACTCTGTGGTGCTTGTTTTCTTTATAAAGGCAATGCCTTCCCAGTTATCGAGACTTTACGCCTTTGGTGCTAATCGCCAGCCCCTGGCCTATGGAAGGCGGGCTTGGGGTAGTCACGGCACGGGCCCCGAGGACGGGTCGTGACAAATTGGTATCAGAGGTGGTCGGTTCTACCGCAGAACTTATAACTCTGATGTTTCTTTCTGTGAAGCAATAGTGTTGAGAGTACCGAGTGTGGTTTTCAGTTCAGGGAGTCCAGAGTTGGTGCGGGCGGCCGACGTATCCATACACCAGGACCCTGACAACTGATTTCCGACTTTGTGCACGAAAACACTGATTGCGTGTGTGTTTTCAAAGGTTTTTTCCCCTTAAAACAGCTCAAACCAGGTCAGCTCACCAGGTATAATCGTTTGATCGTGTTACGTTGTTTCTTTCAGGATGGCCCCACGACGGCAGCCAGTTAGGGTTCCGAGAATCGAACGTGACGACAGCCCACCGAGCGACGAGGCCTCGGTGCAGGGCCCTTTGTCAGCAGTGGCACCGGCGGTAGCTCTACCTGCCGAGCCCCCGATGCTTCCAGCAGCAGCCGCTGACGATGCACGTCGCCTCAGCGCACTGCATGAGTTTCAGCGCCAGCGACCGCCCAGGTTTCGCGGGGAGACGGATCCCCAGGCTGCAGAGGACTGGCTGGAGGCAGTGGTACGAGTGTTTAGGCTAGTGAGGACACCAGCAGACCTCATGGTGATCCTCGCTGCGAGCCTACTACACGCAGCAGCAGGACGATGGTGGAGCTTGATGCTCCAGGTGCACGATGAGGCATCTCTACTTTGGACGGACTTTGAGAGCCTCTTCCGCTCGGAGTTCGTCACAGCCACCCTTCGTGCGGTACGTATCCAGGAGCTTCTGTAGCTGCGGCAGGGCAGCATGACGGTCGCTCAGTACTCGGCGAGATTTACCGATCTCTCGCGCTACTCGACCGACATGGTACGGGACCCATTCTTCCGGGACCGGACCTTCGAGCAGGGTTTGAGACACGAGATCAGGGCATCGCTGATCTCCCTCAGCTTACCGACTCAGACAGGAGTACTGGAGCGGGCCCTTCTGATTGAGAGCTTCCTAGCGGAGTCTTCGGTAGCAGGTAGCCGACAGATGACTCAGGGGTCCAGACAGACCAGACCTTCAGGCAGACGACCTCAGGGCACTGGCTCAGCAGTGCAGGGCACACAGCGCGGAGTCAGTCTTTTGAGTGGAAGACAGTGCTTTGCATGCGGCGGGCAAGGCCACATGGCTCGCGACTGCCCGACCCGCCATGCGGAGGAGCAGCAAACGGTTGAGGAACCACCTAGGCAGAGGCAGAGGTTCGACCGTGGCGGTCCGCAGGGAGGAGGCGGATGAGGCAGAGGAGCTGGCCGAGCAGCAGGTGGTGGACGACGCTTTGAGGCTCTGCCACCACCACCACCAGGAGGTCCACCCCGACCACAGGGAGTAGGTGAACATGCGAGAGCACAGCTTCAGGCAGTTGAAGCTTACGAACATGGAGCTCTGGGAGCAGGTGGACAGGGGAGGAACTAGTGGTTACGTCTCTTGTACTTCTAGTTCCATGTTGATGTTGCTTTTTTGTAGCGTCTTGTATTATGAGCTGCAATAATAAAAGACGCATCCTTTGTGATGTTATTATTCCTGTCCTCTTTTGTGATGTTACTAAGAGGTTCCAGTTGACTGTTGACTTGACCCTCACTTGTGAGACATCTACTGGAGGAGACCAGTTACCACACACTGATGCCGACAGTGTGACTCAACCCTTGGAGGCGAGAGTAACGGTTGGATCTCTTAGTAGTAGCGTCGAGGCCTTACGACGTCATCCTTGGTATGGATTAGTATCATCCATGTTAGGATTGACTGTTTTAGGCAAAGAATGTGGTTCATCCAGGGGATGAGACCAGGTTTCTCTTTTCGGCAAAGAAGAAATCTTGCAGCTCTTGTGGGACCAGAGATGGTCCGGGCCACGTCGGAGGAGGTCCATATCATCCAGGAGCGGATGAGGACAACACAGAGCCGGCAGAAGTCATACGCTGACAGGAGGCGGAGGCCACTAGAGTTCGAGGATGGTGACCACATCTTCTTGCGGGTCTCACCTCGACGTGGTATTCAGAGATTTGGCCGAGGAGGCAAGTTGTCTCCACGCTTCATCGGGCCTTTCCATGTCCTCAGTAGGATAGGAGAGGTGGCTTATCGCCTGGCTCTACCACCTCAGTTGCACCGGGTGCACGACGTCTTCCACGTGTCTCAGCTGAGGAGATACGTGCACGACCCGACGCACATCCTTGACGATGGGGCGACTTTTACGGAGGTCCCGGTGGAGATAGAGGATCGACAGGAGCGGGTCCTACATGGGCGATCGATTCCTCTTGTGCGCAACAGATGGCGGCACGGGAATCTCCAGGAGAGCACATGGGAGCGGGAGGCTCAGATGCGTGCTCAGTAACCTCTTTTGTTTCTCTAGTTTTTGATGTAGCTTTACGGGGACGTAAATCCCTGAGGTGGGAGTGATGTGAAGACCCGTAAAATTCAAGGAAAATTTTTTCTTAATTTTCTTTAGAATTTTACAAGAGCGCGGTTTCAGACGGCACCTGATTCCGAGGCCCGGAGTGCCTGGAATTAATTTCCGAAGTTTGGCTCGGGTACGTTCAGTGAACGAACGAGCGGGAATTCCTAACTTTTGATCCGGTGCTCGGAATTGAAATCCGAGGGCACCGATGAACTCGCAGCGCCGATATTCGCTTAAAGAGACCTTTTCGGGAGTTGCGTTTGTTGCGGGTTGAAAGTTAGTTTTTGGGTTTTTAGTTTAAGTTAAATAAAATTTGTAAAGAACAAATTTTATTATAACTTCTTAAAACCTATCAAAGGAGGTTGGAAGTGGGACCCACACCCACTTAACCTCCCTTGGGAGGATTAAGTGTGGTGGGGCCCACACGAACCCCCACCTTTTCAACTCCCCTCTCTCCCTCTTAATGGCTTGACAAGTTAACTTCTATTTAATTATACAATTCTTGTATATTAAATAAGTGTGTTAATTTTGGAGTTATCCATTTTGAATTTCAAACCTTTGAAATTCTTGTGGTTAAGTTATGAAATAATATAAGTTAAAGCTTATATTATTCTAGGAGTTTCTTTTACCCTTGGGAGGATTTCTTGAGAGCTTTGGAAGCTTTTCTTCTTCTTCTTCAACTTGACGAAGAACACGAAGAACGCCGTTCTTCAACGAAGAACTTCTTCGCTGAAGAACACGGTCTTCCCGCGACGCCATATCCGCGACGTGACGTACTTATTCCGCATCATCTCTTCCGCGACGGTTTTCCGCGACGAATGCCTTCGATAACGACTCTTCCTCCGACGTCAAAGGAATCGACACCGATATTCCACGACACCATCAACGTGCGACTATCAAGGTATGGGTTCTTGAGTTCGTTGTTTACTTTATTATTTGACTTTCCTCAAGACTTGACGAGGAACGCTCTTTTTCCGACGAAGAACGCCGCACCTCCTTTCTTCGTTCACCGTGACAACGAAGGGGACGCCACCTCTTCTTCGGACAACCTTCGTCGGCGTACAAGGATTCGCCAACGACGTGCCTCTTCGGACGCGCCTCTTCGTCGTTGAATTTGACGAACGACGACCGCGTCGCCCGACCTCCGCGACGTCGTCTTCCGCGGAACGTAGAGCGATCTTCGATTTTATACCCGAGGTAGGGGTTGTCGATTTCTTTTGGTTTCCTTATTTTATTCTTGATCGTGATTTTATCAAGACTATCGTGTGACTTGATTTTATTTTGAGTTGCGTTATTATTTTAACGTGAGGGGGGCCGGACCGCACGAACACGGCCGAACCCCCCTCCATTGTTGTTGTTTAATTCTTGCGGTGGAAGCAAGTGGCGTGGTGCCGTCGCACCACGCGGATGATCGTGCTTATAATTTACGCAACGCCGTCACGCCACGCCGAGGAAAAATCTTCAAGAACGCGACGCCGTCGCGCCGCGTTGAAAAGAATCAAAGTACGGTGAAGGGGCGCGGTGCCGACGCACCGCGCCGGATGACGAAGGCCGCGGCCGGTTCCGGGCCGCGGCGGGACGAGAAGACCGCGGCCGGTTCCGGGCCGCGGCGGGACGAGAAGACCGCGGCCGGTTCCGGGCCGCGGCGGGACGAGGAGACCGCGGCCGGTTCCGGGCCGCGGCGGAAGGGAAGACCGGCGGCCGGGCCGCCGGCGTCGGAAGCCGAAGAGGGGACCGGAAATTTCCGGTCCCGTTGGAGAAAACCGGCCGGCCAGCTGGCCGGCCGGAAGTCATTAAAACCGGGGAAATAAATTCCCCGGCCGTATTAATAAAACCCCCTCTTTAAGAGAGGGGGGGTTCTTTGAAGGAGGGGGCAACCGGCCCCCTCGGATCCGCTCAAGCAGGCCCCCTCATGTGAGGGGGCGGTTTACAAAAAAAAAACGGCGCGGCTAGGCCGCGCCGCCAGAAGAAACGCGGGGCTTAGCCCCGCGTGCGTGCGGCCTCCCCGCTGGCGACAGCCGCCAGCGGCCCCTCGCGGCACCCCGAGCCGCCGCGGCCCGCCGCCGCCACCGCGGCCCGCCGCCGCCACCGCGGCCCGCCGCCGCCGCCCCCGCGGCCCGCCGCCGCCGCCGCGCCGCCCGCCGCCGCCGCCCGCCGCCGCCGCCCGCCGCCGCCGCCCGCCGCCCAGGGGGGGGTCGGGCCGGGTCGGCCCGGACCCGGACCCCCCCGTTTCGAACCAGATTTAGTTTTTGGCTCATAACTTGAGCCTCGGACCTCCGAATGACTAACCGTCTGCGGCAACGCGATCCTTGGATCGAGACGGTCGTTTCGGTATATCGCACTCAAGGTTTCGGATTACTTTGAGTTCGGCCGGGTTGGTTCGTTCACGGAACCAACCGGGCCTTCGGAGCGGAAACGCTCATATCTTGAGCCACGAACGTCCGATTGACGCGCCGTCAGTCGCGTTGCGTTCCTCTTAATGAGATGGATCTTTCGGCATACTCCGCCCGAGGTTTGGACGCAGGTGGAGTACGGTCGGGTTGGTTTTGCCTTAAAAACCAACCGGGCCCCGGAGACGAAAAAGCCAATAACTCACAGACCGGGCGTCCGATTGACGCGCCGTCTGTTTCGTTGACTTCCTCTTGATGAGACGGAACTTTTGACATACTCCGCCCGAGTTTTGGATACAGTCGGAGTATGGCCGGGTTGGATTATACCCGAAATCCAACCGGGCCCCTGGAACGGAAAAGCTGATATCTTACAGACAGGACGACCGCTTGACGAGCCGTCAGCGGCGTTGGTGGTTACGTTGAGTAACGGTCCCTTTGAGTTTACCCTATGGGAGTTCGGGGTACAGTTGAGATACGGCCGGGATTGGTTCGCACTCGAAACCAACCGGGCCCCTGTGACGAAAAGGCTAATAACTCACAGACCGGGCGTCCGATCGACGCGCCGTCTGTTGCGTTGAGACCCCTGTGACGAGACGGACTTTTGAGACACTTCTTCGTGAGACTTTGTGATACTTGGAGTATCGACCTGTAGCTCGTGGAGCGGACCCTCCCAGTGACGAGCGTGCGATGTACGGAGACCGTGTAGCTGGCTGAGACCTGACGACTGCTTGACCGACTCGACTTGGAGTGAGTCGACTAGCCCAGTGGACGGAGCACTACTTCTGAGGTGCAGACCCATGGCGGACGGAGCACTACCTGTGTGACAGTGCAGACCCGCGGTGCTCGTCCGGAGAGTACCTCAGCAGGCTACTAGGGGGTGTGTACTACGGAGTTTGGGTGACATACCTCGGCGGGAAGCACTACTGTGTTTGGGTGGCTGGCCCGCAGTACTCGACAGGAGGAGTACTTCAGCAGTCTTAGGTTAGTGAGCAGTACCTCGGAGTCGTGACAGGACCACTGCACACTCCAGAGACGGAGCTCTTCAGCAGTTACGGTTTCGATAATGAAAATCCTGGTTTGAGCTGAGACTTTTGACCTTGTGTTTACTTCATGTTTGAGATGGGTCACTTACTAACTTTGGTATATGTATGGGCATATACCCGGGTAGTGGTTATCCGTCGATTTCACAATCCTTGTGTTTCCTCATGATTGAGATGGGTTACTTGATAACTTAGGTATATGTATGGGCATATACCTAAGTAGGGATTATCTGTTGAGATCTTATTGTGTTATCCTTGTTGGTTTTTGTGAGACCTTGAGGGTCTCGGGGTCCCTACTGAGTATCGTTATACTCACCCCTGCACGGGCTATGCCCGCACCTCGTTGTGTTGGTTGCAGACGACGGACAGTGCTGGCAGAGGCTGAGTGTTCGAGGACTGGACGGTACCTGGAGGTGGACTATACGACGAGGCGGTTCCCAGAGGCAGACCACTGGGCGGGACATACTCGGAGCGGATGGCGGGACCCGAGGAGCAGAGGAGCTATCTGTACCCACCCTTCAGGTGGGATTTCCAGTGGACATCTCAGCGTAGCAGCTTTACTTTTCAGTCGTTGTTTTCCCTTTCGAGTTGTACTTTACAATTGGGCTTGTATTTCCGGCCCCTTTTTACTTTTCAGCTCTTCTTTTTGTACTTAGTGTTTTACTTCCGCTTGTACTCTGTGGTGCTTGTTTTCTTTATAAAGGCAATGCCTTCCCAGTTATCGGGACTTTACGCCTTTGGTGCTAGTCGCCAGCCCCTGGCCTATGGAAGGCGGGCTTGGGGTAGTCACGGCACGGGCCTCGAGGACGGGTCGTGAAAACACCCTCTTATTATTTTGAACTCTCATGAGGATTAGTTAATTTTTTTCATTTTTAACAATCATCAGACTAGTATTATTTGGGGAAACATGGATGGGACTGACCCACTGAGAATTATAGATTGGATAAATGATGTTAGTTGCAAGTAATGTTTTATCTCTTTCTTAAAAACCTCCATTATAGTGTTATTAATATTTCTATATGGTTGTCTCACTAGGTAGGAATCACCTTCTAAAAAGAATCTATGAGATTATAATTTGGGGTTGATCCCTAGAAAATATCTTAAATTCCATCCTATAGCCTAGACCTTTCTTTTGGGAAGTTCAGTTTGAGTTTTTCCTTGAGTCTTAGATAAATTATTGGTGATGGTAACTAGTAATATCTCCCCTTCCATAAGGTAGAAGTATTTTAAATCACTTGGAAATGGATTTAATTCAAGACTTGGGGGTTTTTTAAGGGATGATATTGAATTTAGGTTTCCTACTTCTAAAGCTTGTATCTCTTGTTTCATTTCAGATCTCTTAATAAATCATTAAAAAAATTAGAAGTTACCTCCTCTTCTAACATGAAATTAAGATTTTTGGGTTCTTTATTATTTTTATCTTTAAATGAAAATTTCTATCCTAATGTTAAATATTAAAGAATCATACCTAAATATTCAATTGTTTATATACCTTCATCATGTGAGATTTAATAAAATGAGTGAATTATTTACAGATTATTTATTGCATCAAGAATTTTGAAATGTATGGTGATATCTCCAAGGTATATTGTGAGTGTTTCTTCAAGGACATTAATGATTGCCTTTTCCATATTTAATAAATTTATTCCAAGAATTATGGGAGAGTGGCCGAGTTTTCAATCTTCTTCCATGGTAAGGACATAGAAGTTAGCTACAAATATCATTCCTCTTACTTCTATGAGTACATATTCTATAACTTATGATGGAAAAAATATGGAAATATTTTCTAATTTCACTACTCTGGTTGGATTCAATTATCTAATCTATAAATAGGAAAACACTGAGTGGGTCATGATATTTATTGAAGCACCCAGATCACATAACACATCCATAAAATTTTAAGATCCAATAGTGCAAGGAATATATAATTTTCAAGGATCTTGAAATTTTTATAGTAACAGTGGTGTGATCAGTGATGAATTGATTCTCCCTTTGTTTATTATATCATTTCCATCAAGACTTCTTCTCTTCATGCATAAATCCATGAGAAATTTTTCATATTTAGGGATTTTTTCAATTGCTTCCAACAGTGTTATATTGATCTCGAATTTTTGGAAGGTCTCTTGAATTTATCTTTTAAGCCTTTATTCTTAACCTTTATTCGAATTAGCAAATACAAAATGGAATGGTGCTTGTATTTCCTTTTTATCCCTTTGTTTTTCCTATAAATGTGTTTCTATCCTTACTTTTCCAAACCTAATCTTTACATTTTTCTACTTATTGTCCTCTTACTTTGTCTGTATGGAAGGATTTTTAGAATTATTCATAGAATCATCATACTTTATTTTTTAGGTGATGTGAGATCTTTTCCACTTTATGTTGTATTCATGCTTATGTTCTACTTGGTATTAAAAACTTTTTATTCTAGAATCTTGTATGGATTCTTGGTCAAAAAGTCTAATAGAGTTATGACTTGGATTGACAAATATTTTATCGTTTTATTTAACCCCTCAACCTTGGACTATAGTTTCCCATTTTATGGAATAATAATTGAATGTTTCTCATATGTATTTTGTTAGAAAGGTGGTGGTTGAAAGGTTTGTTATTGGTATAGTTGTTTATAGGAATTTGGAATTCTTTCTACTAAAAACAGAGTTGTGGTGGGTATTAATTTTGAAAAGGGGGTTAATCCATATTTTTTTTGGAATTTTCTTGGTTGAAAGGAAACTACACAAATTTCTATACCCTGTACTTTAGGAAACTAGTTAGTGTAATGATAAGTAGAAGAAAATAAAGCGAGTACCTGAGTTGGTCTTTGTTATTCTTTCACTTTTTTCAGATCCATTTTCCTTATTAACCTATTGATTTCATTCATTTGGTTTCCTAATAAGGTTGATGAATCATATGTACTTACCTCATAGATTCCTCTTGGACCTATACCTATAGTTCCAAATTTTTACAAGTTGTGTACAATATTTTAAATTAGACCTATGGCTTATGTTGGTGATTTTTCAATCAAGTATCCTCAAGTGATGCATCTAGTAGTTTCTTGTCATTGGAGAGAATTAATTGGTATAATAACACAAGGAATTAGTGATCCTTAATTTCTTGATGTGGGAATATTGTACAGAGTTTCTTGAAAAGTTCCTAGTACTCATAGAGCGTCTCACTAGTTGATTAAAGTATGACATAAATCTTCTTTCTGTTTTCCATGCTCTCTGAAATGGGAGAGAATTTATAAATGAAGCATCATTTGAGGTCTTCTTAGTCACTATCCTATCCTAGTTTTATCCTATACAACCATTTCTTAGCTTATCCTTTGAGTGAAAATGGGAATAACCTCTGCCTAAATTGATATTCAAGTGGTCCTATAAGCCTAAAACTTAAATAGGATAAGTCAAATTCATAAATATGAGGATTTGGATCTTCTCATGTATGGCAGTGAAATTTTCAGATCACGAGAATCATATTAACTCATAGTTCAAAATCATCTTCTAAATAATTAATATAAAGTTAGTTATGTTGGTTTGAAAATTGAGGTGTGAACATATTTTACAGGGTTTGGTTGGAATTTCTGAACATATTTACAGGTTCAAAGTGAACACTGAAAGTGTCACCTGAATTTATGAGGTGTAATTACTCAAACTATAATTGTAATTTTTTCTTAATTAAGTTAGTATTTTCTCAATTTCTGGATCAAAATTATTTAATTTATTATTTATTACTTGATTCAATAAAATTTAATTTTTTTTTAAAGAAATTTTTTTTTGTTTTGAGGAACTACCTCACTAGAAACAGTTCCAATTTTGATGCATGTATGTTATGAGGTGTGGAAAAACAATTTATTATTACCTAATTAAAGTCTAGTGGTTATCCCTTAGAATATTTATTAGTTTTTTTTAGAAAATATGATATATTACTAATAAATCAACTCAGACCTACAAATCCAATTAGGAAACGAGTCCATCCAACAATGATCACCCCGTGATTTCCTAAAACAAGCCAAACAATGAGAATCAAGATTATTATCCCTTTTGATAAAAGAAAATCAGAATTCAATAAAGCCTTCAGTCAATGACCAAATATTTTGCAAGATAAGGCTAAAATTCTGAGAGTCCTCTTCCTTCTTTGATAGAGCATTAACCACTTCAAGGAAATCAAATTCCACCAAAATGTTGGGCTAATTTTTTGAATGGGAAAGAAGGATCCCATGGAGGATGGCAGAGGCCTCCGCCACCACAGGACTCCAAGAGTGTTTCACTACCCTATAATTATCTTCTATAATCTCTCTAGAACTGTTATGGTCAATGAATCCAATACCAACCCTGGAATAAGTAGATATCACAGCATCTGTATTAATTTTTTAAAAACCATACGGGGGGGACTAACAAGGAGCCTCCTGCTGCATGCTACTCGAAGAAGACACTGCATCATTTTCTTTCCAACAGTTCATCCACTCAAAGGCCCTCATGACCCATATATGATCTTCGGTCACCTTCATTTGTAAAATGAATTCATTTCTTCTAGTCCAAACCAACCAAGCAATTTTTCAGATCAGCCACACCACTCTTGGATCCAATGAAGCCACCCATTTTATATGGTTTTGGACCAACCCAACTGAAGGATCAAAGAACATTCCAACATTTGGCTTCCATGCCTTCCACACCCCTTCCACCCCATGATAGAAAATAATTGCAAGAAAAGGGGATTCCACCACTTAGAGGAAAAAAGGACAAAAATCTTTCTCCACAAAATGACGTTTCACCAAAAATTCACGGGTTAGAAGAACACCAAAGCAGACCTGCCACTAAAAAAATTCACCTTAGGTGGATCATTGAGCTACCAGATACTCTTCCAGGGAACATCAAGAACAATATGTGCCAATCCTTGAACTCACATTTTATAACCTGAGGGAATAGAGTATCTCCCATTAGCTTCCACCATCCAGCTAATCTAGTCATTACCCAAACCTGGTGTGGGATGAATAATCTGGATGAGATGATGGTCAAACTCATTAAAACAACTACAAATCTTCTCCCGATCCCATTCCTCAAGCATGTCATTTATGAGATATCACACCCTTTCATTTTTTAGAACCTGGTGCAACATTCGAGTAAACCTTATGGTTGATGCCATTTTCCATCCACAGATTCTTCCACACACTAACATCATTCCCATCAGCAATTATTCAAATTTAACCAATGTTAAGAAGAGATTTTGTGACCCAAATGCTACGCCACAAAAAAACTCTATGGTGGACCCAAATGGGCATGCAAGAAGTCAGAATGAGGAAAATATTTTTCTTGCACAACCTTTGAGAACATAAAAATTGAATTTGGGAGAAGGCTCCATCCATGATTTTCCAACAGAGCCTCATTAAACCATTTGAGATTCCTAAATCTGAGACCTCTACATAATTTCGAAACACACAGTTTCTCCCAAGACAACCAATGGGAGTTATGTTTTCCCTCATGAGATCTCCACCAAAAAATTTCTAAACAGGAATGTATTTGATCAACAAGATTTTCTGGAATTTTAATAATGAAATATCATAAGATGGAATTACTTGGGAAACTGACTTAATGAGAAATTCTTTTCCCACCTTGGATATCTTCTTACTAGACCAAAGGTAGATCAAATTATCCATCATATCCTTAATCAAAGTGAACATTTTTTTCTTTGAAATACTGGCAAGATTCAGGAGGCCAAGGTATTTAGGATTTTTATCAACCATCAAAAAACTGCTCATCCACTGAAAATCCTCCCTCTTAGCCAGTAAGATGCCTTTATTAAAATATAACTCTGATTTCGAGGGATTAATACATTGTCGAGAATCCCTTTTATATAGCTTAATGATATTAAAAAATGAACTACAATATTGTGGGGTAGCATGAGCAAAAAGGATACCATCAGCTGCAAATAAAATATAGGAGACAGGATGGGGATTTCTACATACCTTCATACCATGGAAATCTCATTGATCCACCACTTTCAAAAGGATATGGGAAAAGTCATCGGCCCCCAGAATTAAAAGATATAAAGAAATAGAATACACTTGTTACAAACCTCTTGATGTTTTAAATCTCTCCAAAGGGTTCCCATTAATATTAATTCTGAAGGAGACAGACGTAACACAGTTCATGATATTAGAGGACTATTTTGTCCCAAAGCCCAACCTGGAGAGAACAATTTCAAGAAAAGGCCATTCCACTCTATCATAGTCTTTCATCATATCTAATTTCATTTCCATTATGCCTTTTTTGGATGAGGAACGGGTTTTCCTAGAGTGTAATAATTCAAACGCAATGGAAGCATTATCAATAATTGATCTCTTTAGCACAAAAGCACTTTGGTTTTTAGCCATGAGCAGCGGGAGATAATCCTTAAGCCTGGACACCAAGATCTTGTAAAATATTTTTTACACAACATTGTTCAAACTGATTGGTTGAAACTCTGTGATTTTTTTAGGTCATTGGGTTTTCGGGATAAAAGTGATAAGAGTTTAATTCAGGGATTTCAGGGGGGTCTTCCTACCCAGAGCTCCTTCATCAGGACAACCACATCAGGGAAAAATTTATGCCATAAACATTTAAAAAACAAAGCATGAAACCCATCAGGCCCTAGGGACTTAATAGAATGAATAATATGCAGATCTGCAAGCACCTCATCATTAGAGATATCTCTTTCCAAATTAAACTTCATATATTATGTGACAAATTTCGAGATGCATATAGTCAGACATTCAAGGGTGATGATACTTTCTAATTAATAGATATTGATAAAGATATTCAGAATAATAGATTTAATATCATTGAATTAATAAACCACTCTCCCATCTTGATCCTTGAGATGAGAATTATGATTTTTCCTCCTCATTTAAGATGATCTTTAATGAAAAAATTAGGTATTTTGATCACCATCACAAATGTGGGACTCTCTTGCCTGAAGGAACCAAAAACTCTCATTCTCCCTCAATGTTGCATTAAGATTCATTTCTTCCACAAAGATATCCCTAAGAACTGAGTCACAACAGGGAGAAGAGTAGAGTCTCAAAAGGTGATTCTCTACTTTATTAATGTGTCTGTCAAAGTCCCAAAACCTATCTGAGCTACACTTTTGTAAAAAAATCACGGTATTATGGATATTGGACATGACGCACTGATTTGGCCCCTCCCAAGATAATTGGAACACCTTTTCACTGTTACTATCTTGGAGCCACAAACTTTCAAATCGAAAGGTCCACACGGTCCTCCTTAGTTAACCTTGATAGATCATCGAAAAAATGATTGGGAAGTGGTCAAAAGATATTGGGAGAATGTGAACAATAGAGAAGGCATGAAAATATATGTTCACTCATCAACTCCAATAAATATATCAAACCTTTCAGCCAGACGATCCTCCATTGATCTACCTCGATGCCATGTGAATGGAGAACCAGAAAATCTAAGGTCATGAAGATAGTTAACACATGGGAATTACTAAACTCTTCCATAGTAGACCAACTCCTCAATCATACTCCTTCTTTTTTATGGTGAATAAGGACCTCATTAAAATCCCCCCTATCAGTAAAGGGATAGGGATAGAGTTATACTACCAATTCAACGAGTTCCAAGATTTTTGTTTATCTTGACCACCAGGCCACCTATAGAATCCAACAAAAGACCAAGTTGGAGATCCTAGGGTAGCAACTGTCACAGCAATATGATTACTTGAATAATTAAAAATTTGAACACCAAGGTCCTCCTTCCACAAGAGGAAAATGCCACCAAAGTGTCCTTGTCTTCCAATGGGAAAGACATTCTTAAACCCAATCTTCAAACCCAAGAGGCATGCGTCCTTGTGGTCTAACATAGTTTTAGATACAAAAACTATATCGGGGTGATATTTTGAACTCCAGTGATGGAGAACATGAACTTTTTGTGGATTTACAATCCCTCGATAGTTCTAACATATTATTTTCATTTCCCTAGGCAGGGTTGGGGCACACCCACATCTTCCTATGAAAATTCGATAAACGGTCCATCATCCACCACTTTCCACCTCTTTGGCATACTTTCAGTCCTCTGACATGCCTCCAATATCTGTTTATACTCATTGGGTTGTGCATTTATAGGATCCACACCTCTATCCCCAGAGGTTATCCTTTTCCACTTCTGATGTTTTAGAGTACTTTCCAACATTATCCCAATCATATCATTCTTCTCCTGAGAGAGAATTACTGGAGAAACATAATATAACCTAGGAACTAGATTTGGTGGATCATTACAGAGTTTCTTAATCTATGAGCCTGGGTCTGGTGGTTCCTTCCATCTTTACTGCGGTCCAACAGGTGGTAAAGGAAATTTCATCAAAGCAGACGTATCTCGACTTGGGATGCTAGCCAGATCCATCCCCCGACTCATTTTCTCCTCCCCAGAATTAACCAAGGCCATTATGCTACATAAAGGTCCTATTTACAGTCATTGATCCACTTTAGTTCCATAAGAAAAATTTTGTGGTCCATGCATGATGATATTAGTGTGAGTTAGTTCATCCTTCTTACTAAAATCCTTTGCAAGTTTTCTCGGTCCTTTTGTTTTTCAAATTGGGAGATGAATGTCATTATAGTAGTTTTTTGCATGGATCCAGGGACTGTAATGAAAAATAATATTTCCTTTTCCATCCTCCTTATTCAAACCATGGTCCTTCCCTAAATGTCCAAGACACCCACAAAAGAAACAAAAGATAGGGATATTTTCAAACTCAAAGGATATCCAAGTATTAAAATTCTCATTTGACAAAAACAATCCCTTTATAAGTGGATGTGCAACGTCCACCAAATCTCTGATCTGCACATAGGGTCCCCAGTGAATTATATCAGACTGGTCCCATTCCATGAATTTAACAATGCATCCTCCAATATCACACATAACTTGTTCATTTCAACCATGAAACAAGATACCTCTGATTCAAATTCAGAAAGGGGGAAAAGAAAAATTAATTTCTTGAATATCTTATTCTCTATTAAGGTCCTCCATGAGGATGATATGGTTATAAAAGGACCATGACCTACCTTTAAGGACCTTTTCTTTTCTATTTCATTATAAAATTAAAAGATAAGAAAGCCCTCTCCCACTTCTCTTATAGCAATGCCTTCTTCCAATCGCCAAATGTTTTGCAGAGTATTTTTCAATGCTCCATAATTGAAGGGCCTTTTTTCATAAATTTCCCAACTATCAAATGAAAAATTCTCTATGAAAGAAGCATGTCATCATTCTTCTGGGTGGAAATTGTCGACTTCTCTTTATCATTTAGTGAAAAGGTCTTCCAATGATTTATTAAATCCGACTCCATCATATTTGTAAAGGGGGAATCACTCGTCACCATCAAGTACCTTCACACAAAAAGGGTTGCGTGACCACACCCCTCCATGAGACAAACCTCCTTGATCAAAACCCTTTTCACACGCACCCCACTGTGAACAAACTCAGCACAAGCTGTAGTCTTTGCGAACCAAACCCTTCATGAGTTTGTAATACATTTACCATCATGTATAATCTTTGAGTAGTCAAAACTTTAGAAGATTTAAATCATGTAACTTTAAAAATATCTTATGAAATTCCTTTATGAACAAATTTCTTCACAAACCAAGGTCATTGTGAACCCAACCCTGCACCAGAAGTTCATGCAGAGTTGAAACCTTTGCATTCAAGCCCTTCACAATAACACCCTATCGTGGTCTGTCACCTGTGCAAGCTACCTCCTATGCAAGCCAACCCTATGTGAACCACCTTAGAAACCCCCCCCCCCATGTTGGTGCCTCCTTCATGATTCAAGCCATTCATGAACAACCTTTAAGAGCAAACCCTTCAAGGGTAACTATATGAAATCAATCCTCCGCCATCCGCGGAGAAACCTTCGCGAGGAACCACCTTAGCCCGCTGTAGATAGCCAGAAACCGGGAACATAGGAATGAGGGGGAAAGGAATCTGAAGAAGACCAAAGACTGGTTGAGGTAGAACTTATGTCTTTGACTACCAAAAAAGAATAGAACCTATGTAAAAAAAACCAGATCGGGGGACACACCAACCTCAAAGAAAGTTGAGGTCAAGAAGCATCAATGGTGGAAAAGAGGAACAGAGGAGGTATCTCGCATGGAAGACCACGCCTTCACAGAAGGGAGTGCGAATGGGGAATGAATCTGATGGGAATATGGGGAAGAGAGGGTGGGGTAAATAGGGGTATCAAAGCGAGAGTGAATGGGGGAATTCTAGAGAGAAATTTGGAGAATGACCGGAGGTCGAATGGTAAATATCTATGGGGTGCTGCTACATTGAGGGGAAGAAAACCCAAAACTGGGGAAAAAACCTAGGACAACCACTCTCATAGCGGGAGAGAGAAGATTTATTAGTTGTTTTATAAAAATAATTTTAATTTGGGTTGTGAAATTAAGGATTCAAAAATAAAATTAATTGATTGATTTTAAATAATTGATGAGAACCAATGATCAGGATGGGTTTGGCTAGAACTATTGTAATGTTATCCTAGTTTCAAATTTTTACCAATTTTTCTCCTACCTATAGGTAGAAGATAGATTAATATAATGATTCCACTCCCTCCCCAATACAAATAGTTATAGTGAGAATTTCCTAATCCAAAACCTTAAGTTTTC
Source organism: Viscum album (assembly GCA_963277665.1). Lineage (NCBI taxonomy): Eukaryota > Viridiplantae > Streptophyta > Magnoliopsida > Santalales > Viscaceae > Viscum > Viscum album. Next base: position 47,950,307 of record OY728156.1, read on the forward strand.
CTACCATCCTTCCTATGTGATTGGGAGTTACATTGGTTCTATTGATTAATTAAGGAAATCCCTGACCAAGTATTTTTTGTTCCCTAATAAACTAAAATCTCTAACTTATAATTCTTGACATGTGTTGATGACATTTGATCACTCACCACCCAACCTTTATCTTTTCCACTGTATACAACAAAGAATTAGGTGGAGAAAGATATATATCATTGACGAAGTAAATTTAAAATAAATAGAATAAAAAAATTAATACAAGTTCATTAGTAATTTTAAATTGGGAATAATAATTGAAACCAGAAAGAAGAAGAGAGAATAGATTTATCCATTTAGGTTAAAAACTCAAAAAAAATCATTCTATTCTTACCTTTCCCGATCATTCATAATAACTTCTCCTCCATGGATGGGGTAGTCGATTTTACGTGGGCGGGGAAGGCATCACAATAGGAAAAAAATAAAACCAAGAATAATGGGAAAAATAAAATAGTATCAGCTCCTCCTCCAGCATGAGCCCCCCCCCCCCTCTGTTGAGCTCTCTTGGGAAGTGGTCAAGCCCCACTATTTATAAAGGGGTGGTTCATTGGTCATACATTGATCTAATCTTCATTAATTTCAGGTCAAGGTTTCCATCTTCCAATTTTAGATTTTGATTTGAATACAGATATTTTAAAATTTCTAGTTTTAAATCTCCATGGAAATCATCATTTCGGATTTTTAGTGAAGACCATTGGGTAAAATCCTTCATACATGCATGGTTTTCATGGGTTAAGTGGAGACTCCATATTGCTCAGTGGATACAGCGGTAGTTAAATGATGCTTCCTCTATCCCTCTAACCTTCATAGTGTCCATAGGGATCTCTTGTTATTGTGAATGGTGTTGGATCCTTCAAAAGTGGGTGTATTTGAGTTCATCTGAGGTCCTTGAGGTGATATTTGGTGGCCTTGATCTTAGTTAGTGGAAGATAGCTCAAGATCATGCTTCCCATTTGTGGAAATGATCCTCATCAAGCCCTCTGACCTTAAAATTGAATTATGGGAGATTTATTTAATGCATGGGGAATATTATTATTCAAAATGGGAATCATGGAGGTGGTTCAAGGTCCCAAAAGTGATCTTGGGTGGTTTGGAGCTACAGTAATGGTCGGCAGCATGGATTCGAGCACCACTGGGCACCATCCATGGAAGTTCTTATGTTTGTAGACAACAGCATGCTAGCATTGAGTGGTCGCAATGGTGGAGGTCGATGGAATAGGGGTATCTGAGCATGAGCAATGTGAGAGGGACAGGAATGGTATCATTTAGGTAAGTAGGAATATTACTTGTACCTTGCTCATCCCACATCGAAAGTGAAGATGGAGGACACACTTGTATAAATTGAAACATGCCCCGTCCTTAGCTCAGAATCTTACTCTGGTGATAGGCTCTCAGTACACACTCACACACATATATATGGGTCTCCCTAACCTCATGTGGCCTATATGGGCTTTGTCCCATGCACACAGACTACTCCCTAGGGCTCACTCCCCTATCGGCTTTGAGCAGACTCTCAGGAGGAATAGATTAGCATCTAGCCACCTGTGCGCTAGATAAGTTACTAGATGGTCACTATTTTATGGCTTTCTAATCCTAGATATAATTTTTAACTGAAAAAATGTTTAAATAATTTAATAAAATTATCAAAAAATATTTTTAATTAAAATAAAACATTCAAAATCACATTTTAAATCATTTTAGTTTCTCAATTATAATTTCCCAAATTTTTAATAAAAAATCTATTATAAGGGAATATTCATTTAAATCCATAAAAAATGTTTATAATTTATTAAAAAAATAATTAAATTATGATTGAATCAATAGGGTGTTGCTACCATTACTATTGAAGATTGGTTGTTGCCAGTAGATAAAGTAGTTACTATAGAATGTGTAAGGTGCTGCTACTTTTAGTGGAGAGTGCTAATATAGAAGGTTAAAGGTGCTTCCACTAGAAGGATATGATACTACTAGAATAAAATAAGGGAAATATATATCTTGCGGAAGGCCAAAATGTATTTTTCATGGGATGAATAAGGGTAGAAGGTGTATTCCTTGTGTTTCATAAAGTTATTTGAAATATATGTATAAGGGTAACTTATAAGTCTTACAATCTTCTTAAGGATACAGCATGCGCTGCATAAGGGTGGTGTTCACTGCATAAAAGTAAATATTAGTTTTCATAAAGGTAATAATGAGTTCGATAAATGTGAAACATGCACTACGTGAACATATAAAATACATTTTATAAACGTGCTTTCAAATCTGTGTAAACTTAAACTAAATATATATGTGCTATGTAAGGGTAAGATATATTTCATAATTATTGTATAAGGGTATTTCAATATATGTGTAAGGGTAACACGATAGATCTCAGGCTTATGTAAAGGTAATTAAAATATCATGTAAAAGTAATTCAAAGTTTCTAAGGCTTGTGTAAGGGTACAACAAACCTATGTAAAGGTAAGAGAAATATTAAAAAACTTAAAAAAAGGTAAAAACCAAAGCTACTTAAGGGTACTTAAAAGTTTAAAAAAATCATATAAGGGTAAATAAAAGATAAATATAGTTACATAAGGGTAAAAGATAGTAATTTAAGGGTATATAAAATAATTACAAATAATAATAAAAATTGAAATCCAAAATAAAATAATAAAAATAATTGATGAATAAAATAAATAAAATTTCATTTCATTTCATATTATCAATTAGGTGTTTCTTAATAAAATATTTCTAAATTGAAGGATTTTAAATTTAAAAATAATAATAAAATATAATACCAAAACAAAGAATCTCAACACTTACAATATCCCCCTTTTGTTAAATTGAAAAACCAAGGTTTTTATTTTAAAAATGTCAAAATTTTATCTCCCTTTTTGGAATTTATAAAAAATAAAAACTATGAATCCCTATTAAATATTAAATAACTTGTCAATAAATCGTTAACATTGCATGATTATACTATTAAAAGCATATTTAAAAAATTAACAAATAATCGATAACCTCTCATAAATTCATATTTTTTGAAAATAGATATAAACACATTAAAAACATAATTCGAATGTTCACATAGGATAAATCTCTATCAACCCTAGTTTAAAATTAAATTTCTCAAACCTCATAGAATTTAATGGTTTAGTAAAGATATCTACAGGAACACAATAGAAAAGTTTTTGGATTCTGTTGCATGGCCTTAACTGGTTTTCCTAGCATCCTAAGATCCTGAATGAGATAGCCTCATGTGTAGGTACCCCTCATAAGATTTATCAATGCACCCCAGAATTAGGATTGTTTTCTAGGGTCATGGTGTAAATCAACCTAGACTCTAAACTTCCGACTGTGGTTAATTTTAATGAAAATGATTACAAAATAGAAGTCCAAATTGAATATGAATGAAAATTGAACTTCTTTGAATATTGAAAAATATTTGGTCATTAAATTATTAATTGTAGAGTTTTGAAATACAAGATGTCAATCCAAAGGAAAATGAATGGACTAAGGTTAGAAATAGAAGAGGCAAGGCTATTATTATTGAACAACTTGACCCCCTTAATAAGAGAAAGGAAATCTGGGTAAAGAAATTAGAACACTCAAACCATATAGGTGACAACTCAGGTCATTCATGTGCCTAGATAATTGAAATTGAAGAGAATGATAGAGTTGAGAAGGATATTTTAAATGAAATTAAAAACTAGTTTTTGAGGTTTTTTTCAATCTAAACAATCAAATGGGGAGCAGTAATTTTCTGGTGTTATGAAAACTGAACAAGTTCTTCTTCCTATTTCGGTGAATGTTTCTCACTTGATCAGATCACATTAGATAAAAAATAGTGACTTTAATATAGGTTCTTTATACTTCTCTTATGAATGAAATAAAGGTAAGAAGGTTTACATCCTTGATCAAACTTCTTGCCCTGCCTCTGGTTTGAATTTTTTTTCTCTCAACAGTTAACTTCTATTGAACCTTGCACTCTCAACAATGTCACCAATCACTACATTGAGTCTTCTAAAGATGGGAGCATACTCAATGATTATTTGAACTTGAATAGGGAGGTTTTTCTTCCACAGCCTTTAATTTCTGCTGATATTACAGAAAAAATGGTGGGAAATTCTAGACAGACCTACTCCCCCTCAGTTAGCACAGGTATGGATACCAATGTAGTTAACACTTCCCTTTATCCCAACTTGAAAATTGAATATGTCATGACTATCAAGGGTGTGGGACTAGACTGTTCACAGTAGGTACAACCTGAAAAAAAATACTGGTACACATAGTTTTCTTAATGATAAATTTCATGCTGAAAAAGTTAATTGTTCTCATTATGCCAATGCTTCATCATTGAATACTGATAATGTTAATGATTCCTCCAATAAGGATATTAGTGATAGTATGCTTAATAATACTATAACCATATTTGAAAATCATGATATGAAAAATACTTTTATCCCTTCTCCTTTATCTAAAGGAAACATGAACAAAAACTTTATACCAAATATGTCTAAGAAGCCTCGTAAATCAACTCGACAAAAGGGCTCTGATGGTAAGAAAAAGGGGACTGATAACTCCAAGCACCTGTTTAAATAAAGATATTATTCTATAATTTTCAGGGTACTGCTGACCCTGACACCTTTAATGTTTTAAAAATAATTCTTAGTATTCAACATCCTTTTATTTTTTCCATTACTTTACCAAAGATCAAATTTTCAACAAAACTACTACAATTCCATCATTTTGGTTACTCATTCATATGTAAAAACCATAATAAATCCAATACTTAAACCCTCTGGATCTTTACTCTTTATTCTTTGCACAATATAAACATCCTCTACATCTTTGATCAAATTTTCCCATGTGATTTCTCAATTGACAATACGCATATCTTTTGTTCTTTGTTTATTCTAAAAATAGGTATCAATATAAGAGACCTCTTTGGAATGATCTATTTAATCTATGTTCTAACATACATCACCCCTAGTTTTTCATTGGATAATTTAATGATATCTTGGATACTTCTGAGAAACTAGGTCCATCACACTCAAATGTATCTATGAGATAATTTAAGTCTTCTATTGAAAAGAGTAACCTTATCTAAATCACTCTCACTAGTCCTAAATATACTTGGTATAGAAGACAATATCGTAGAGTTTTTGTGAGTAAATTGGATAGATCTATTGTTAATGATCAAGATTTACAAAAATGGGACACCATTTCCAGCACTACTCTCCCCAAAATTCAATCTTACCACAATCTTATTATGGTCAATATCTCTCTCAAAACTATGAAACTCATTCTCCCCTTCAGATTCAACAAAACCTAGTCCTTGGAATTGGAATGTTGTAATCTTATTAAAATCTTTTAGTCCTCTATGACACAATATAATGATGCTTTCTCTTGTAATTTCAAACTCAAACTTCTCAACAAAAATCTTAAAAGTTTACGTAGTGTAAAATCTAAAAAAATTGAAGATGACATATTGATTCTTGAGAATGACCTCCACCAACTCCAAAATAACAACACCAACTCACACTTTTCTTATAATCAGAACCATGAGATTAACATCTCGGTGAAACTCAACTCTCTCTTTTCCATTAAGTACAACATGCATAAACACACCTTCAAAATCAAATGGCTATCTGATGGTGATAGAAATACTAAATTTTATAATTCCCCTCAAAATTTAATAAAATCATGTAGACCTTTAACCTCTCTCAAATATGGAGACAATCTTCTAGATAAGGATGAGGATATTGCTAAGAATTTTTTTTCTTATTTTGAATCTGTATTTAATAAACCTTACATCAGTAAAGATCTCTTTCATGACATTATTCTCACAGTAGTCGCTAAGGAATATAATACTTTTCTTTTAACCATTCCTCTTGATAATGAAAATAAAGACACTATCTTTTCTATAAATAATAATAGTTCCACGGGGCTTGATGGTTTCAATAATGTCTTCTTCCAAGAATATTGTGATGTCATTCAACATGATGTCTACAAACTAGTGAGATATTTTTTATGGTGGTTTTCTACCACATGGGTTAAATGTGAAATTCCTCACTTTGATTCCCAAAATAAAAAATGCCTCTTAGATTCACCTTTTCTGGCCAATATCCCTTATCAACACCCTTTATAAAATCATTACTAAACTTTTTTCCAAAAAACTTTCCAAGATCACTAACAAAATTATCTCTTGAAATCAATTTGGTTTTGTCAAGAGAAGATCCATCCAGGACTGTATTTTTCTTTCTTCTAAATCCACTAACACCTTAAAAAACAAAAATAAAGGTGGTAATATAGAAATTAAACTTGAAATCAAGAAATCTTTCGATACCATGGGAAATAAATTTATCTTTAAAGTGCTTCATGGTTTTTTCTTCAATAACTCTTTCATAACTAAAATAATAACTTTGTTTAACTCAACCTCTATTTCTATCTTAATAAATGGCTCTCCCATAGGCTATTTCAAATGCACTGAAGGTGTCATACAAGGTGATCCCCTCTCTTCCATTATTTTTTCTATTACTGAGGATTACTTAACTTGTATGCTCACGCTCCTAGTAGAACAAAATAAACTTACACCCACACATGCTTCACAGAACGTCAACGTCCCTACATATCTTTTATATGTGGATGAAATTATTATTTTCTTATAAGGGGAAAAAAGAAACATCAAAACTATCAAAAATTATCTTTCTCACTATGAAGAGGTCTCGGGTCAGGTCATAAATTGGAAAAATCATCTATTTTCTTTGGAAAAAAACTTTCCAAAAAATAGAAAAACCAATATTATCAATGATTTTAGTATTAAGGAATGATCTTTTCCATTCACTTATCATGTAATCCCTATATTTTGGGTCATTCCCAAATCAATCTATTTCAATAATATTATTGATCAAATTGTTAATCAGCTCTCCTCTTGGAAGGGGAAGACTCTCTCTATGGCAGGGAGAATCTACCTTGTGAAGTCGGTTATTGTATCCAAAATGGTTTACTCCATGATGGTTTATAAATGGCAAGTTGGTCTTTTAAAAAAAATAATATTCAAAAAAAAATTAGTCTAGTAATACTTTGGACAGGAAGCTTGTGACTATTCCTTGGTCTACTTGTTGAAAACCTCTTGACAAGGGAAGGCTAGGAATTAATAAATTAAACCTATTTAATTAAGCACTTAAAGCTAGAATTACTTGGAATCTGATTCACAATGATGCTTCTGGTTTTGTCTTCATCAAAAATAGGTTCCTTGATAAACTGAAAAAAGGAAATATCAATTTTCTCAACTCCTCCAATTGTCCTTCCATTAAAAAAACATATGCCAACTTTATGACCAAATCTAGATGGATGGTCTCCAGGGACTCATATGAGATTCTGGTTAGACAGCTGGACCGGTTCCCCTCTCTTTACTCTGATCCCATATCAAACCCCTGAAAATATCAATATGACCATCTGAGATATCATTAATTCACAATTTTATAACCTCCCTATGAATGTCAGTCATGTGGTTAACAACTATATTTTTTCAAACATGGATGATTTTCTTATATTAGAGCCTAATCATAATGGAATCCTAGACTCAAAGAATTTTTACACTCATTACTTCCATGAAGATGGAAATGACCTTATTTGGATCAATATTTTTGATAAGCCTTGGATAAAACCGTCACGGATTACTCTTATTTGGCATGTCTCCTATAACAAGATCCCAACTAATGTGTGTTTAAAATCTTTTGGGATTTACACATGTTCTAAATGTCTTCATTGTAATCAACATAGAGAGGATACCTATCACTTACTTATTTCATGTGTTACCACCTCTGCCCTTTGGAATTATATTTTTGACATATTTGATTGCATATGGATGATTCTTGACTCTGTTAATGGTCATGTAAATCATTGTGTGGATATGGATAGCTCTCAAAAAACAAAAATATTTTCCATACTTCTGTTACTGATCTCTTTCATGTGATCTAGTATGATAGAAATTCAATTTTTCACAATAATTTCTCACTCAATATCAACGAAGGTCAAACTTGGATTCTCATTTCTATTATTGAAGCTACCTTGATTCAAAAGGGGAATTGCAACAACACAGTGAAGGATTTCATGATTCTGAGAATACTGTAGGTTGATGTCATTTTTCACCAACTGTAGTGCACATTTGAAGTTTTTTATAATCCCCCACCTTCTGGATGGATCAAAGTTAATGTTGATGGTGCTTCCAAAGAAAATCCAGGACCTGCCGGATGTGGGGTCATCTTTAGGAATCATATTGGTTGAACCCTCGGGTGTATTCTTAGAGGATGTGGTATCACCTCTTCTCTAGAAGCTGAAATGATGAGTATCATTCATGTTATCTCATATTACAAAAACCAAGGTTAAAACAATATATGGATTGAGAGTGACTCAACTACCATTGTCCAAGTACTTTGGAATGGGTTGGTTTATCTGGCCTAGTTGATCACTACTCAATGGATGGAGTGCCTCTGTTCACTAGAATATATCAACCACATAACCACTCATACCTAACATGAATTGAATGTTGTTGTGTATAGGCTTGCAAATAAATTTTTAAGTCAGGGCATTACTTGGATGGAGGATCTCCCCGATGAATTACTCCCTCTTCATGTGAATGATTTTAATCTAATATCATCCTTTCATCTCATTTATTCTTGAATTTTAATTTTAATAATTCATTGTCTATTTAACCTAAGAAACACCTTCTTCAAAAAAATCTTTTGGATTTGACTGATATCTTACACACATGAAGACTGGAAACATAATATAATACCCTGATATAGTCAAATAAAGTTGGCTTCATATCATTCCTATATATATTTTATCATTTAAAAATATTCCATATTCATCAACATCCAGTTAATAATTAGTTATTATTGGGTTTTTCATAGTTTTACATGAATCAAGATTAAAAAATTTTCACCGAATATTTATAATATTTTCTTTGATTTAGAATTATGTCATATTTTCTTTGTAAAATATGAAGACCAAAAGAATTAATTTAACCATTAAGATCATATAAAATTAATTCATCATTAATTTAAAAAATCAATTACTAATAATATCATTTATAGATCCAAATTGCAATATCATCGACTTATATCAATACTTTTAAAATATTATTAGAAATTTTCTTTCTAAAAAATGTTGGATCAACTGTTCCTTTGTTAAAATAATTTTTGAAATTAAAATATAGTTATTTTATCATACCATGATCTTATATATTTATTTATACCATAAAAACATTAGATAGTTTAAAATCAAGATTTTTAAATTCATTAGTTTTGAAACTAACTGGTTTATTAACATATACCACTTTGAAATTACGCCTTTAAAAATGAACTTTTTACATCAAATTGAAAAAAATTAAAAAAATTGTAACAAGAAAAAGATAATATAATTTGATTGAATTTTATCCTAGTAACCAATGAAAATGAATCTTTAAAATCAACACATTATTCTTATAAATATCCTTAGGAAACTAGTCTATACTTATTTATTACTATATTACCATACTCATCCATTTTATTTCCAAAAATACATTTGGTTCCAATGGGTTTTTTATCTTTTGAAAACTCAAACAAATTGTATAATTTAATTGTTTCAAAGTTATTATGTTTATGATGCATATAATTTATCAGATTTTAATCATTAAATGTTTATTTAACATTAATAGTCATAAAACCAACAACAAAAGAATAATTATCACAAAAATTCAAAATTGGATTTCTAATTCTTATTCCAGAATAAAAATTTCCTATATTTTATAAAGAATAATATCAATGAGTTTTATAATTCATAGAAACATATTGAGAATATATGTTCATTTCCTTATATGATTCATTATCATTTTTAATTTTATCTTCAAAAAAAATAACATGTTAAATTCTTTATTAGGATTATCAAGATTTTCATTATGATTTTCATTATTTTTAATGAACTTTACATGAAAATATTCACCCATTAATAGGGTTCTCTTATTATATACTCAATAATATATAATATTATTTAAATATCCTTGAAAAATTCCTTCATCAATTTTATAATATAAAATTTCAAAATTATATTTATTACTTAAAATATAAACTCTACAACCAAAAGAATTAAAGAAACCAATCATGGGTTTCTTTATTTAAACAGTTTATAAGAATTTTTCTTTAAAATGGATATAATATATACTATGTTTAAGATATAGCTATCTATATTAACTGATTCATCCCAAAAATATTTTGGTTAATTGAATTTTATAGCATTATTTTTTTCATTTCTTGAATATCTATATTTTTTTCTCTACAAAATCATTTTGGTTTGGTGTTCTAGGGGAAGAAAAATTATGGATGTATCCATTATATTCAAAAAAATCTCAAAATATAACTTGAAATTTTATTATCTATTATCACTTATAATTGATTTTATTAAATGAACTTTCTGATTTTGAATCTATTTACAAAAGGTAATAAAAAAATTTTGGGTTTCAATTTTATAAGATAGGAAAATAGTCCAACTGAAACTAATAAAATCATCTACAATTAAAAACACATATTTCTTAATAACTAAACAATTTGTTCTCAAAGGTCAAATAAATCAAGATTAAGTAGTTCTAACAATATTTTTTTATTAAAATTATTAACATATTTAATGGTCTCTTTGTGCTACTTACCCTTTAGACAAGATTCTCACAAAAAATACTAACTTTCTTTGAATTTTGTAACATCCAAAACAGGTCCATGTTATTCCAAGTTGTACAATTGTCAAAGTTGAACATGTCCCAACTTTATGTTCCAAATAATATGATCTATTTCTATAAGATTAAAATATGTTACATTTTTTTGGGTTAGTCTAGAAAAATCTATAGAGTATATATTTTCTTTTCTCTTAGCATATAATAAAATTACATTATCTCTATAAATAATAAATTTATTACCTTAAAACATTAGACTCATTCTGTTATCATAGAGTTATGAGATACTAATGAAATTATTCTTCAATCCCTCTATATATAGTACTTTAGATATTATAACATATTTAAACATTCCTACTCATCCAAAACCTATGATCTTGACTTTAGAGTTATCATAGAAGGTGATAGTGCCTTCATCGCAAGAATTAAAATATAAAAAGTTAAAAATATCCCCAATCAAGTTCCTAGAACACCTGATATCAATATTCCATGTATATTTATAATTATATAGGCATATTTCCTATAATCCAGATTAAGTGGGTAATTTTTTTGGTAATAAATCTATTTTATGTACAACTAGATTAGTGATAAAACCTTTAGAAACCCATACTGATTTAATACAATTATTTTCTTGTAATATGGAAGATATATTCTTAGAAAAAAAAGAATTAGTATGGCCTAATAATTGAGTAAATCTTAATGAGCATTTGTTTGCATAATTCCCATCCAAATTACATATAAATCATGTAACACTTGAAAATTTCCCTTTACTTATTTTTAAAAAGGTGGTTCTATACATCTTAGGAATCTAACAATTAGAACCAAAGATTTTTTATCATTATTAGGTTTTTTCATCACTATCATCTTATCAAATTATTCTTTTCCTTGAACAAAAACAAATAACGTTTCTTTAATTTGATAATTTACCTTTTAAAATTTTTATTCTCTTTATGAATAACTTCTATGTCATCATAGATTTTCACATTTGAACAAGATATTGTATTTATTAATTTATTATTTTATTGTTTAAAATTAATACATTTCTTTTCAATTTTATATAATTCATCAAAATTTAAATTAAATCACCTATCTTGATCTTTATTAGTATTTTACAAGAAATATTTAATTATTTCATTATCATCATTAAGATTTATTAGTTCAGAATATGCAACCATTTTATCTTCTACATCACTTAAAACAGAAACTTTATATTTTTCACTTTATTTTTTTAATTTTATTATCTTTTCTTTATAATTATCTATATATCTCAACCATTATTAAAATATCATTTTGGAATTTTTTTCATTTTGTTTATTTAACTCTTTAACTTTAGTTTTAATATTAGACTTATATCCTGAACTAGAATCATAATTAGTTCGCACCTCATTCCTAGTTGTTTCCATCAATAATTGATTGGATGCTTCTTTTACACTCTATGAATCATCACTACTCAAGTATGAATCCTTTTTTCAACTCTATCCAATATGATATACACATTTTAACATCTTATTTTATTTCTTGTCTTTCCTTTCTTATTTAAATTTTGGACTATCAGATTTGATATGTCCCTTTTTATTACACTCATATCATATTAATTCTGAAACATTGTATTTACTACTATTGCCTTCTTTTCTTCCCTTTATATCAACCTTTTTATTATCTCTTCTGGGGTTCTTCTTTGAGCCTTTCTTTCTTTTCATGTACTTATAGACTCCTTTAGTAAAATTTATTATTTCATCATTATCGCTATACTATAACTTAGAATCTGATTAATTAGTAGAAAAAAATTATATTATATTTGAATTCAATACCTTTTCTTTTTTCATGTTCTTAACCATTATCATTCTTCAAAACTATATTGAATTTAAGAAGTGATCATATCAGTTCATCCATTATATACTCGATGAAATCCTTACTTTATTTAATTGAAACTTTATTTGAATGAAACCTTATAAGTAAGGATGAAATAATTATTTTGATAAGAAATCCATTCTTTATGGTTTCCTTGAATACATACAGGTTATTCAAAATTTTATTTTATCTATTATACATATCAGCAATTCTCTCTTCATCATTCATTTTGAATTGTTGAAACTCATCCCTCTAAATGACTAAATTAGTTCTCTATAACTTACCAGTTCCTTAATGAGTGACTTTTAAAGTCCTCTAGACTTCATATGCAATTTTAAAAGATGATATGTGGATATACATATTTCTAATTAAATAAAAAATAAAGGTAATTCATAACTTTTTAGTTTAGAATGAATTTTGTAGCATAATTTATTGTTATATTTTTTTAATCTACCTCAGGAAAATTATAAGGTTTTGACAGGAATGCTCAAAATTCCAGACCTGTATTTTTTAAAAATACATATATCCAATCCTTACATTATAAATCATCACTTATATTTATATTACGCGGACTGGTGAGATTCAATAACCCAAATTTTAAACTTTCTACAAAAAAGTGGTAGATCTTTACTTAGATTATTATGTTTAGGATAATGGTTAGTACAAAAAAGATAATGAAATAGTAATCACCAACCAATTTTTTAAAAGGTACCAAGCTATTATACCAATTTTTAGGTCCCATTAAGATGGAGAGATGGACTAGAGGGGGGTGAATATACCTTTTTAAAAATTTAAACAAATTATAATTATCTTAGTAATAAATAGTGTAAATAGTGAAGTGGAAAATAAAACAAAGAACATGTGATGATTTTGAATTAGTTTGGATCACCAGGATCCTAATAAACTCTTTAATATTCTCTACTCAGTGATAATTTTGATATTCACTAAGAGACTCTCTTTTTGTAGGGAGTGATAACCAAGTTACAAACAAAACTTTTTCTCACCAAGTAATATAACCCAATTATATATGTACATAATTCTCACCTACTAGTATAACTGTAACTGAATTTTGATAGATTCAAAACCCACATAACTTTTTATAGGATTCACAACCCATTGTTCCTTACGAATAATAGGAATAACATAAGAGGACAATATTTAGATGATAAAATATTAAATCAAATCTTGAGGCACAATTAGAATATATAAATATACAAAAATAAAAACCCAAAGAACTTATGAATAGTAGAGGACCGGATTGTGATGAATTTTGATGCAACTAAAGAACTTCAATCACTTCAGTATTATATTATCAAATGATTAATTCCTTCATGTTCACACTAATGAAATAGTAGTCATGGTATAGATTCATCACTTCTCAATTCTCATATGAATTTCATATTATTCTATATATATTTCTATATGTATATCATGCATGAACAAATTTTGTAAATCTTATTTAATCGCATTACTCCTTGATTTCATTCAAATGGATAATATTGAATAATTAAGTCTAATATCTTATTGAGTGTGAATGAGAGACTAAATAACAAACCATTGTATGCCACAAGTTGTAGAATAATAATACTTATTATAATATTATTACCTATAATTTGAATTATCATCCTCATTATCATAGAATTATCATGTTCTTTTATTCCTTAATGTCATGGATTTAAAACTCTTCTAATATAATAATTAACACAAATATATATTATTATTAACAAAACAATTTGGAATATATCAATTAAAATTGATTAAACTTGTAGTTTATTAAAAACATTAAAAATTTACTAAAACATAGCATCGTTAAACAAATATCGTATATATGATTGTATAATGAATTTATACTCAAAAATATTTTAACAAATATCTAATTATATTTTTAGTAAAATATAATTATTTAATAAATTGAAATAAAATAATTAAAATACTTTTATATAATGAAATAATAATAATAATAATGTCGGTTGATGTTTTTAATATATAATGGTCTCACATTTTATAAATGATGGATGTAGATATATTTTCTTAATTTATGGTAGAATATTCTTGATATAATTAGTCTTAGAACATAGTAGTTTCTACCACTAGTTATGTAGTGATGCTGCTAGTTATATGGTGTTACTACTGGAATGGGGTATTGCTACCAATACTGTTGAATATTGGTTGCTACAATTAGATAAAGTTGTTGTTACCTTCAGTTTAAGGTGTTGTTATCACTAGTGTATAGTGAAACTATTGGAGGAGAAAGGTGTGAGTGCTAAAAAAAGATAATACTACTAGAAAAATATGGGAAATCTATCTCATGTGTTAGGGTAAAATTTATTTTTCATGGGATGCATAAGAGTAGGAGGTGTATGCCTTATGTTGGGAAAAGGTAGATTGAATATATGCATAAGGGTAACTTATAGGTTATATAGTCTTCATAAGGGTATAGTATTCGTTGTCAATGGTAGTGTCTACTTCATCATGGTAAAGATTATTTTATATAGTTTTGATAAAGGTAACAATGTGTTGTGTAACGGTGAAGTATGCATTGTGTAAGGGTATAAAATACATTGTGTAAAGGTACTTTTAAATCTTAATAAACATAAGATAAAGATATATATGCTACGTAAGGGTAATCTATATTTTATAATTTCTGCATAAGGTTATTCCAATACTTGCGTAAGGTTAACTTTATAGATCTCAAAAATTATGTAATGTTAAGTAAAATCTCATGTAAAGGTAAGACAAAGTTTATAAGGATTGTGTAAGGGTAAAAATATCATATGTAAAGGTAATGTAAAGGTTTCAAAACTCACATGAGGGTAAAAAACAAAGCTGTATAAGGGTACTTAAAAGTCTAAAAACCTCACTTAAGGGTAAAGAAAATCTAAATATAATTACATAAGGGTAAATACAATACATAAAAATAATAAATAAACATTAAATAAAAAATAAAAAATAAAGAAAAATGATGAATAAAATTAATTAAATATTATCAATTAAATTATTTTCAATAATAATTTTTAAATGAAGATATTTGAGATTTAAAAAATTATTAAAACAAATCATATACAATAAAAAAAGAAAACTATCAACACTTAAAAAGGTTGATCATAATTTCAAATGTATATATAACCTTAAAGGTTATCTGAGGTAATATTGAATATTTTAGGGATTAATATAAGATAAATTTAGAGAAAACACTGGGATAAGACTAAGGGATAAGTTTAAGTATAGGATAACACCCCAAAGTTTTCTTAAAGTATAGATTGTGTAGTCCTCCTAGTAATTACATCCCAGTCTGAATACTAAAAGTGGATGTAGGCTCTAGAATATATTTTAGTAGGGGAAATAACTCTTAAAAGGGTGGATGGTTTTTTTAATCAATCATTACCTGGTTCACTACAAAGATGCCTAATTCTACACCATATTTGACACTTTTGGGTGATATGCTTTAGTTAATCACATTCTCTTTACAAAACATTTTGAATGTTTTGAGTATGATGATAAGTAATTAGTTTATAGAACCTCAAAGAAAAATGACTATGGATAATAATATATTGAACAATTATAATCATAGGTTGAACAAAAATTATCATATGATAAAAATGAAGGCTTCATAGGGAAATAAATATTTGTATTGATGTTTTCATACTCATAATTTGGATATGTTCATAACACTTTTTTGATTTAGTATTTTGTTAAAAGTGGATCATAAAGATAATGTTGAGAAATGTATGTATCTATAAACCACAATAACTTATTACTAAATAAAGGATCATAGTTAAGTGGTTGATAATATGAGTATATTACTATTATGATGGAAAATAGAGTTCCCTAGTCTTACCTAAGGTAGTTATGTTGATATCTTAATTGAAATTAAATCCTTAAACACTTAGTTATTTTCATCAGTGAGTGATATGTATCGATGATATTATGGTATGTTCTAATTTTTTGTAAGGATTGTGTGAAACATCTAAGTATTTTTCATTAAAAATTTTTCTTTAATGGTTTTTAGACATATATTAAATGGTATTAATAACCTTGAAAAGTAATTTTGTGAAAATTTTATATTTTTTGGAAGGATAAAAATTAATGAACACATGATTAATGGATATATAAATCTTAAGATTAACATATACTTGATGTTGAGATAATAAATGGTTGATTGATTTTAAAAAATTTAGTTATACAGTATTAGTAACCTTGGGATTAATATATTATTCAAGAGATTTTTGGTGAAGTTTATTACATTTGTGGTATTGTGGAATATATTAGATAGTGTGTGATCTTATGACCTAGTGATTAATACCATTTAAGAGTTATAGATGATGAAAATTTCTAGAAGAATATATAGTTTCACTATAGATTAATTTAGTATAGACTCAGATGGTTTAAGAAATTTTATATTTTGGAGAATGTATGATTAGGGTATATACATACCAAAGCATAAGATTAACATTTTTTGAGGAATAATAAGTAACTTAAACTAGAAAAAGAGAGTAATGTAGTTTTCTTATTAGAAGTTATTTATTGAAGAATAAATATATTAAGAATACCCTCACCTACTTTCATGATTGAGTAATAATTAAAATTGTGAGGATTAAATTTACTTAAGGGGATAGAATGTCTCACCCCAAGATCTAAAATTATATTTTCCTTTAAAATTTAATGTGTTTGATTGATTTCTTCAAAAGTAATACTAAACCACAACGAATTGTGGAACATTATATAACTGTTAAAATATAACCATAGAATTTTAAGCTAAAAATTGATGTAATTGAATTATGAAGTATTTTTAGAAATAAAAAATTAAGGTCTATTCTTTTTTGAGTTATTAATAAATTAAATTAGTGAAGTAAAATTACTAATAAGACCGATTTATAGTTCAAAATGTAACATTTATAAAAATTTAATTTTTATGTATTTTTTAAGAAACTAAAATTATTATGGATAAAATATATTATTGATATGAATAATATAATAATGAAAAATTTATTCATAATTTATAGGAAATAAGAATAAGAATAGTTAATATTTTTTAAAAAGTAATTTTCCTATGAAAATAGTTTTCATTATATTTTAATTTGAAATTTTATATCTAAACTTTTGTAATTTTAGTTTGAAAAAATTAATTTCATTTTTTGATTTTTCATTTCAATATTAAATTAATATGAATTTTTTGGATTTCTCTAAAATGGTAAATTTTTAGGAGAATAGTGAAAAACACAAATTTTACCAAAACTGTATATTTTAAAACATTATAACTATATAATAAAGGCCTAGAAGTTTATAAAAAAATTCAATTGATCAATTATTTATTTTATTAAAACTATAAATTTTTAAATACCATTATTATTTTTTATATTTTAGAAACATATGTAATATTTTCTAATAGAAATTATTATTGGTCATTTCTTTTAATTAAATATTGTTTTTTTTAATTCGGTTTTATCTTGATTTTAAAGCCAAATAACTTTTATTTGTTTTAAGATAAACTAATTTATAACATTAAAATTAAAAATATAAATAATTTTATCCTGCCCATAAATTTTAAGCTTAAAAATACACTTTTTTCTAAAAAATGTGTTTTTACGCGTTATATGATCTAATGTTAAAAAATATTTTTATTACACATGGAAATTTTATCTGTTAAAATTAATTTAATATTTTGAATCATTAGTTCTAGATTATCTAATAATTTACATTTTATTTTTAGGCATTAAAATTAAATTACTTAGATAAAACCTAGTTACCAAGTTAAAACCAAAAGTGGTCAAAGTTAAAATTCTAAGAGTAATAGACTTAGAAACATATTTAAAACATGTGATAAAATAAATTTTTGAGGAATGATAGACCTTATATAATACCCCACTTCATTATTTTTCATTTTTAAGTCTTCTTGATATGTTAAACATGTTCTCTCTATATATTAAGTAGAAATATTTAAAAAATATCATTCTCACCACTTAAAAAAGGGTCCTCTCGCCACACCTTCAACACCACTCCAAAATTTTGGTTTCCTCTTCTAATGCTTAACTTATTCAATAATCTATAATCTTATTCCTTTTAATTTATCCTTTAGTAGCATGATATTGATTTAAGACCTATATTTCCAAGGATTCTTCCAATGGAAAGCCAAAATCCTCAACGTGAGTACTTTTTCCCTATCTTCTTTTCTTTTTATTATTACTTTCCCAAATGTAATTTTTTAATTAATATATAATTAAATTATTATTATTTTTACACTTAATTTTATTTCTCTATGGTAATAACTATTAAGCACACTTTCCTTTTTATATTAATAAAAATAAAAGTATTATTCATTCATTGTGTGGACTACCGCCTCCACAAAGTGACAACTTCCATTTTTCACCATCACCTCTATTATATAGTTATATGGATGGAATTAAAGAATAAAGGTGACATATATAATAATAATATTATTATTATAATAAAATTTATAATCCACCTACTTTACCCTCATTCCTTATGAAATGAAAATGTTAATTATGTGTTGTGCGAACTAGTACCTCTTGAAAGAAACATATGTCATCTTTAATTTAGTCAATTTATTATTTATTAAACCATATTCAAATATGATTCAAAAATTTAAAAGTATCTAAATATTATAATTATTCTTATTTAATAAAGATATTATCCCAAAAATAAATCACGTTTATAATCATAATCGTCCATTAATTATGGTATGTTCATGTTTGGGTTGATCTAACCACATACTTGAACATTACTATAAAATATTTTCATAGATGACTATGAGAACTTAATTATTGATAATAAATTATATAAATAATAATATAAATGTTTTTTTCTTTTTTAACTAATTTTAAACCCATTAATTAAGATATCAACATCTATTCATGCAAAAATACGAAAACATGCTCGTCGATAATTTCATCTTTAAGGATCATAACCAAAAATAGCATATAATGAAGTAATAAAATGATAAATAATTATAAAACTTCAATTAAAGTATCTTTTATGATCTATTAATGATGATCATTGGTAGAATAATAATGAACAACACCGCTATTATGAAACTAGTTCAAAGCAATCAAGATTAATCACGCCCAATATTGAAAATAGATAATAACTAACTAATATACATGTAGATAATAATTATAAATAAAGTTTATAAAATTTTAAATATATGAATAAGTTTCTTAAATAGGTAATAATGATATTTATTTTTTTTATATAGGAGATTCAATCCCTTTAATGGAGAGGAAGAATTAAGGTAAGAGATTATTATCTCAAATTTTCACCCTTTAAGACATATTTTTTATTATACACTATGTTTTTTAATGGGGTATCTACTACCACTTTAATATTTTTAATCATTATCCTCTCATTATTCATGGTATTTAATGTTTCATTTGAAATCATATCCTTCAATGTATTTTAACTAAAAATTTTATAGGGTTGTAATGGGTTCATTGTCTAAAATTTAATTTCATGAAAAATATTTGATATTACACACCATTATTTATTTTAGATGGTGTATTCACTACCTTAGTGATTTCATGTATAAAACATATTCCATTTAATTATATGTTAATTTTCATTTCATGGTATTACTCTCAAACTCCTTTAATTCTTACATTACCAATATCATGAGGGTTTCATCACCAATATCATTTTGAAATGAAGATTTCTTTTGAAAGATAATTCATCTAGGGAATTGGTATATTTTTTCACTAAAACCCCTATTATTTTATTCTCCTTAGTTAATTATTAGGTTTTTACTTGTCTTCTCCCTATTTTACTTTTCCCCTAAAATCATTATTTACCTATTGTATATAAATAGACCCTACCTTTTATTTTTGGTTGGGAAACCCCCTTTTTTAGCACCTTTATTCAAAGGCTTCTTTTGTGAATGTCCTTATATATGCTTAAATAATTTATTAATTCCATTATATTCTACATTATATTATCTAAAAGTTTTAAATAAATCATTAACATTTTCTTTATTGGTCATTTTCATTTAATTTTGAACAACATATCTTTTTAACGTTTTCCATGTGAAGAAATATTCCCATCGCCTTCTTCATTTTATATGAAAATTTATCTCTCTATTTTTATAGATTCTAAAATAAATTTTCCTTCTCATAGTATTAAAAATTATTTAGTTTAAAATAATTAAAAAATATTACAGGTATTTTATATTTCCAATGTGATTTTTCTAGAACTCGTAATATGTGTTTTTTATATAAGTTATTGTTCTTTGATATATATTAATCTTGATCAAGTATAATTTTAAAAGTATACCATCAATACTATTTCTCCAAATGAATTACATAATATTCTTTTATACTAAATAAATGATCTACTGCTACATTTTTCTTTCAAAATAATCCTTTGTTATAGACATGATTTTCCTTCTAATACATTTTCTATTTGAATACTCTTTATTGACTTCCTTTTATTAAAGGGTTTTCACATAGATTATATACATTGATTTATTTTTTAAATGATTGATATAACTATATACCCATTTATTTATATGATATTAGTTTGATGGATGATTACATAGAATGCTATTCCTTTTATTTATTGGAGAAATATTGAAAATATCTATATATTTTATTCCAAAATAGATGTTTATTAAATACTTAGGAAAGTTTTTTATGTATTATTTAACCATACACTTTCTTTATCTTTATGGTTTGTAATCATTTTATCACTTTTATTTACATGGGTAAAATTATTAATGTTATGTATGTTATTATTCCAATAATAATGTTTATATAATAAAAGTTGATTATTCATGGTATTTATTATTCATAATTTTATATAGTGAATTAATTGTACTTAAATAAGTTGTGGGTGGGGCCAAGTATTATATATCCCATTAATGCATCAGTTGGTCTCCTGAGAAAAAAAATTTGGGTATTTGGTATACTCCTACCCAATGCAAGAAAGATGTTTTGGTTGTGACCATGATGGTAAGAATGATGTATTGTATTTGAACTTGATATAAATAATGATTTATTATATGAGTCCTTAATGATTAAATATTTCTATAATTATGAATTTTATCACAATGAATTTAGTTATTATTATCTATGGTTTTAATTATATTTTTAACCATGTATTTGTTTCAAGATCATGCAACCATTTATGTGGAATTATTTAATTATCATTTATTTCCTTACATATTATTCATGCCATGTTCATTCCATGATTACTCTAGTATGCCTTTTCCATTATAGAGAACTTGATCTCAACATTCTTATGTTTCCATTTACTCAAGAGATGAATCAAAGTATTACACATAATATGTCTAGAATATTTGGATGTGTGTATAATTTTTTTAGAGTTTTTGAAAACTTGTTATGGATTAAGTTATTTATTATATAGTGGAAAACAATTATATTTGATGAGAAATATATGTTCTTTTTAAATTAATTTTTTTTTAATATCAAAAACTATAAACCAAAAATTTCATTTTAATATATGTCACTCAATATTTATTAGTGATGTTTCAATTATTAATGATTAAATTTGGGACGCTTTAGTTAATTTCAAAGATGGTATGTAAAAAAGGCTTTTATGGGAACTAGAAACGAGAGTGTGGGTCTGAGGTTTTCACATAACACCCCTCACTCAACCAAAAAAAGAAGGGGTTCAACCTATAAAAAGATAGGTATTCCCCTTCTTGCAAAGGGACTCACCATGATGTAGACCCTAGAAACCACAGCATGGCACCCTTCGTAGTACACACTCCATAGTATGTCTAATATGGTCATTTTGTGATGAAAATCCCTTCAAGAGTTCCTAAAAACCTATTTCCATATCCTCCACAATGCAACCTCCTCACCCCATGATGAAATTCCATGCCTATTGTATCCCCTCCACATATAGACTCTACAATTTGGTGGAATCACCTAATATATTTTCCAAGCAACAAAGCCCCTAAAATAGGGGTTTTACCCTCCCTATTTCTTATATTGAAAATACCTAGGCACTGTTCCAACCATGATGATACACCACCTTCCATGAGTGTGGTTCCCTATTAATTTTCAACCGTATTGTAGCCTCTGAAACTAGCATTTCACCCAACTATTTTTTCATAGGAACATCACATAGGGTATTAGAAACGGATCCCTATACCATGGTCACAGACCACACACACGGTATCCCCACCATGGTGGTATCCACAATGTGATCTTCCCCATGGTTTCTAGTCATCCCACCTCCACACTATAGTGTCTCTCTCTATAGTGTGGTGCCCAAATTGCAATAAAAGTCAACAAAGGTGTCACCTCAAACCCTCTCTGACATTCATGTGAGCACATAAAACACATATCAATACTTCAACCACATCCAAAAACACCACCTTGAGATGTTCCAAACCTCATAATTTCAATCCAAGTCCTGATTCTAAAAACATTCTTTTCTCCCATACCAAAAATTTAAACTTCCCTTAAACTCCAATACCTGTAACATTGTGGGTCTTTAAAATATACCCACCATAGAACTTATCATACCTGCTAAGTATCGATGATCTTTCAACCATCAATCCGAACATATATCATTTCTCAATTCTCTACTAACTCATTATGTTCTACCCTTGGAATGTCAAATAAGCATCTACTGTGGAATTTCACACAAGAGTGAGCTATTTACCCAAAAAAATGAGAAACCTACTCATCATCACTGTTAATACTAGGATGGATCTCAACCACACTCTTCTATCCTAAGACACCCAGGTTAGATCAACCAATTAAACTATGGGATTATGATTCTCCCCACCATAAGGATCTATTTATAAAGGCTCAACCTAAACCATGGTTTTTCCAATATTGGAATCACCTTTTGAAAATTCTCTTCCTGTGGTACATTTACACACCTGATGTGGTTTCCACCTCACCACACCCATTTCTATGAAATAACATTGGTTGGTCCTCTACTGACTGAAGTTCCTCAAAATGGTTAGTCTCACCCACCGATGTGTTATCACATAACGTAATTATAATTTATTAACCTTTAGATTCATAATATTATCATCCAAACACACAAACTAAATTTGTAACCCAAATCTTAATGCAATTCCATAGTTATAACCACTTCTAATAAAATCCACTATAGTTATCTAGTTTAAACATTGATGCATATTCGATTTGACTCACTCTTATATCACATAAACTCCATCTTGATCCTGATTCCAACACATGGACTCAATTCAATACCACATTTGAATCACAAATATGGAATTTACAAAGTAACTAGAAAAAATTAGACCCACCTACAAACTAGTATCCTAATTTTATACTTATCATCCACGAACCAATCTATTTCCCAAAATACACACTCGATCATTCTACCAAACCATCATTCTAATACTAATGGATCTTAGTTACTAAATTCATTAACCTATAACGGTTTCTATAAACAAATACCCAAATATAGGTATTTTCCATTTATCACACATAACCCGGTTTCTTGAATCTAACTTTATTTATTAAATATAAATACACTTATTGATTTATTCCAATATCACATCATTCCAGATGTATACTATAAACCACTCAAAATAATATCAATGTTTCTAGATCACCTACGGTGTGCTCCGCACCATAGATATTTCCTTAAATCAATCCTTGAGCTAAATGTTGAACAATCCCAATATTTCATAAGTGTTGCTCCACCAATGATACAATCAATCATCTTATCAAACCCTTTCATGATGCTGGGTCAGATCAGATATACCATGGTACTTCAAACCAACTTTTATGTTCCCATCACAATAAGGTAAAAATATCTCATTCTTATAAAAAGATCAGAAAATCATGTTTTCACTAAAATACACACAAACACTAAATCCATGATCCATTCCATGTGAAATGGATTATAAAACCATTATCTCACACCTCATGTCACCACACAAGTTTTCCTTTATAAAGGTTCTCAATAGTCCTAGTTTATAAAATAAATCATCCCTGAGAAGGCATAAACTATAGTGCTACCCATCCATATCATCTAACTTCAACCATCTCAATTCCCCTATCAACATGGTTAGAATTATATCTAATCCTTTTCTATAAAACAAAACCTTAATACCAAATCACCTCAGGTGATTTACATTGCAAAATCCCAAGGAATTTCCATGTCGTTATGTCACCCTCACTAGGGTATCCACACCCATGGTTCATAGGGAATCCCCATTCATATACCACATATCAGACTTCACTTCTCATTCATCAATATTAACTAAAAATAATATACCCATTCCTATCATGTATAATTCATTAATATACCTAGGATTACATATCTCTATTTACCCTCATATATCACATCTCATCTCAAAAATACAAATAAAATTCCCTACTACTCAATCATAGAATTTTTCCCAAAAATATCCTGAGTTATATCTCAAAGTCCATGGACTATCCTACCAAGAACATCATTATTATCTCTCATAGGTAATATATTACTAGGAAAATCCCAACTCCCATATTAAATATCACAAGGAAAATCACTTGAAAAAATACACATTCTAGTGTTCTCATATGTGTGTGCGTGTGTGTGTGTCAGGCATCACATGCCAAGTCATTAGCCCACTCTATGGTACTAATCATCATCAAGAATATATATACCATACTAATCCCTCGAGGACCATAATATCATCCATATACACATAGTGGAATCATCCAATAATGATTCATGTCGAGTAATGAATAGTCATATGGATCAGTTATGTATAATTCCACGAATAATATATATGGGAAATCTCCATATATGATTTTTGTTGAAAATTTATGTAACTAAACATATATCGAGATCGCCAACAAGGTGTTCATGATGAAGGCATCCAATTCCTATACCAACCCATAAAGGTTCCTTTACATCTATAGAATGGAGGGACTGTATAGTTATCATCAAGTAATATTCTATATGTAATACACATAAAATGTCATTAAAAAAGAAAAAATTTGGTTTATCTGAGTCAAATTCCACCAATAAGTTATATTTTAAAATTACATATAAGTTATTATTGATACTTTAAACAGTTTAACCCTTTATCTTAAGTGATATCAATCACATGAAAGAACCTTAATTTCTTGAGTCCTACATGGAATAAATATGCATATATAGGGGCCTCTTTCAAAAAATAAAAGATCCAAGACTATAATAAAAATCTTAGATCGACACATCATACTTAAATAAATATCTTATTCATAATATTGAAAACTAAGAATAGAAATCTTATATCTGTAGTAACCTGTAATTCCCACTGTGAAAGGTGTTTACGAAACACTAGTCTCTGATGCATCACAGGATTTGACACATCCATGTTCTACATCTACCATACCTCGAAATAGTAATAAATAAAGAAGATTCTTTGACACGACTTTGGCATGACCCCCATCTTGATACCACTAACTAGTGTCCTAGTTGAGGTTCTATAGGGACCTCAAGTGTGTCTCCCCATATGCTAGAGGCTACCAATTAGTAGGGAGGGTTTAATAAGTTACATTAGGGAGACTATGCCCTCATATTAGAGTTAAGAAATAATATAAATAAAAAAACATCATCCATAACAAAATAATGATAATTAATATAATAAATAAACATCTATTCTATATCAAATATAATATAAAAGAGTATAAGAACACATCCTAACCGATCGCCAGCTAGGTCTACCACATATATAGAGTAACCAAAATAAATAAATAAATAATGAGACTATATTACCATCCTTGATCCACATTACATCTCAGTCTCTAAGATTCATCATATATATCTTACTTGATCATGAAAAAATGGGCCTCTGCCCTACCCAAACCTATGAATAATGAGTTCTATTCAGGTACCAAGTTTCATGGATTCCTGAGAAAGGTGTGAGTATAAATACGTATAACACAAATAATGGTGTCCATAATATAAATATTAGATTCATTTTATGCACATGTGACATTCTCCTTAAATAAATAAATGAAAGAATAAAAAAATACTATTGTCGATCCTCAAGTTCTAAGGTGACAATCAGGATTGACCATACCTAATTTAATAGGTGTCATATGTCTCTGATCATGAAGCCTAACCAATTCAAGGGTTGGGTAAACATCCACCCATAATATCATCATAAGCATATACAATCACTCAGGGGGTATATAAACCCTCTCAGATTATCTCATATATATCTCAAGTATATACAATCACTTGGGGTAGTATATCCCACCCAGATCATCACATATATACATCTCATTGGGGGTAGTGCATCCCTCATTTATATATCATATATCACATCAATGTTAGTGTGTCTATATTATCCATATAATTCCATACATTCTTTTATTATCAGTGGAATTGCATCCTTCTAATCTATTTCATTTATTATATTCATTAATTGCCACGGGTAGTGCTTCCCAATTGTATATCTCATCAAGGGTAATAGTTAATTCCTCATAATATCTCATATATCAATCTGAGAGCTGTTATACACTTAGTAATTTCTCATATATAATCATATACATCCAAGAATATTCCATCTTGGGACCGTCACATAACATATATGAGAAAATGTCACATAATCTCACTTAAGAGCTAACATCTTTTCATTGAGATGATAGTCCCTCAGACATAGTACCTTATCTCAAGGAATGCCTCAAAATCTATATATCTACTATGGATACATATCTCAAAAATACCTTGGATTCACAAGTACATTATATTGAACCTATCATCATCCTCATATTACCCGTATGGGTATCCCCTAGGGTCCTTCATACCCATCTTAGTATTTTCTCTCCAGCATCATGTTGTATACAAAACTCATGGTGTTCTATCATCCTGTAGGTTATAACCGAATCATGTCTCAATAAGTATGTCCAAAAAAACATCAATCATCGAAGGAATTATCCTAATCATGGCACTCACAAAGAGTCTAATCCACCCTCAAAAATGTGTCCCTATCATATATGAGATGCATGAACATCTCACCATCATAATTAGGCATAATCCCTTCATATATGATTGACTAGATCTAGAACCTCATCTAGTACATATTCATATCATCAAGAATCTGATACATACCTTGGTTCTCTCATAACCTAATCGAATTATTCATCACATAGTGACCTAGTCATCGTGAAATTTTAGTTTCCATAACATAACTGGAGCACCTTCTCTAAACTCAGGAGACCCTCATCCATCCATCTTCTAGGTCTACTAAGTATAATTCATTTTATTAAATTTTTATACTTTTTTATGGTCCGATGTAACATTTATCAGTAATTTTTAATCAATTCCTTGTTCATCGATGACTAAGGCATAAATCAAGTTTTATATGTCCATCATGGCCCTTGTTTGTTGTTCATTTAATGGAATTAATAATTAAATTTACAAGTTAAATTAATTTCAATATACCATAAGTGGAGATACCATATATCACACAAACTTATAAAATGAATAAACTTATAGATAATTTTAACAACACTTTTTTCATACATGGAGTTATCTTCCTCACGATGCTATGCACATCCTCGACCAAGCTCGTCCAAGTCTCATACAAGCTCGAAAAAAATTGCAAGAACCCAGTGAAATTAAATATTTAAAACTTCATGAAACTACATGATAGTATCTTATTGCATGAACCCAGTACACTAATGAACAAAATCCTCATCATTTGGGACCCAATCATGTTCTAATTTCACACCAAATAGAATGATATCCTACTAAAATTCACTAAGTGATGTACCTTTAATGAAATGGAAAGAAACAATGTATGGTAATCCTATCATGACATACTATATTAATATCGCATGAAAATCCTATAAATATCACATTAATACACCATTTTATGGTATAATTCGCAAAAAACCCAAATAAAAATCATTATAATTAAAAGGTTGTGAAAGAGAGAAAAAGAAAAACTGGAAAAAATAAATCACTATAATCTTCCATGGATTCATCACCAAGAGCATCCCACATAAAGGGGAAATTGGGATAGGGAGAACTAGGTAGAGTTAAGATATAAATATCTCCCCACACACCCCTCACTCAACCTAAAACAAAGAGGATCAAGCTATAAAAAGATGGGTCTACCCCTGTTAAAACTCAGAAAGGCCTCACAATAGCTTAAACCCTATGCACCATAGAATGGTTACGTTTTTAGACACCCTTTAATGTCTATAACCTTTAGGAATTACATTTTGAAACTCTATTTAGGAGTTTCTAAAAACCTAAGGCACTATCCTCTATGGGGTAAACTCCTCGAACCATGATGTAACACCACACCAACAGTATCCCCTCCACGGTGATGATTCATGGTGTGTTGTAATTATCTTCATAATTTTCCAAGAACTGAGAATCCAACACATTCATATTTTTATCCTTTTATCTAAAAGTTAAAATCCCTAGTCACCATGAAAACCAAGGTTCTACACCCCTACCATGAGCATGGTTCCCTCATCATTTTCAACTCCACCATGGACTCTGAAATGGGAATTTTTTCCAACCTATTTCCTATAGGGAAAACCCCAGATACCACCCTCACCCCAAGCATGGTGCACTCTACCAAAGTTGTGGAACACACCAGTGGTATCCCAACTATAGTGATATCCATGGAGTTATTTAACTATGGTGTCCAATCATCCCATCGCAACATCATGGTGTCCCACTCCATAGTGTGGTTTCCAACATGATATAAAATTCTACAGAAGGGTTCACCCCAACCCCACTCCTGCATTAAATCAATAATAAGAAATGCATACCATTCCTCAAATGGAATCTAAAAATATCTCCTTAAAAGGTTCCAAACCTCAAAATCTCAATCTGAGTCCCAATTCTCAAAACATCTCCTACCCTAAGAAAAAAATTCAATTTTCCCCTGAACTCCACAACCCATAAAGATGTGGGTCATTATATAAGTAACAAAAAAATAAATCTTAACACTAAGTGCATAGGTTTTAAAGAAAAAAAATTCTGATAAAAAGAGAAAAATGTAATAAATTTGAGTCAAAAAAATTTGTATATTACTTTTAAGATGAATATTCCCCCTTAATGAACTATCTAATCATACATTGATATTTGAAATCTATGAGTATTTTTCGAATGGATAATTTTTAGAAAAAAAAACTCTATAAATATTAAAGATAATATATGCATTGAGTATGAATACCTAGTTGGGGAGAGGATAGAATAGTCATGAGGGGGATGAATTGACCAGTTTACAAAATTTTTAAAGATTACATCATAGTAAAAAATATTTAAGTAGTGAGAAAAATAATATATAAACATAAATATTTTTATAGTAGTTCAGGACAATATGATACTAAGTCTACTCTTCACCTCTCTCTGACCTCAAGACAAATAGAACCCACTAAAATACTACCTTTCACAGGGAAGTTGCATCCTAATTACAACCTTTATTTTCTATTAAATTCACATCTAACATATGAAATTGAATTTTAAAATGGATTCACGTCCTAATACAACCTGAATTTTTCAACCTAGATTCACAAGCTAAATATCCTTCCTTTTTAAATCTATTTACACTACCCAAACAAACCTTTTAGTGTAGATATGACTAATTAGGGAATTTTTTTAATAAAAAAATAATAAACTAACATTTCATGCATATAAAAATCGGATAAGGAAGTTATAGTACCACAAAACCAGAATTAGATAGTGAAATTATAAATATTGGGGTCTAAGAACATTTTAATCACTTTAGAATTATAGTTATTCATGATGAATTCCAACCAAAATTATCACAATAGTGTTTGTATAAGTTTCCTAATGTATCACAACACTTCATCCATGCATAAATGTTCTGGTTCTATCAATATTTTTTTATAGATATTTCTCATGCAAACCATTATCTAAAATAACAAATATTGAAATTCTTATAGCCTGAAGTAACCATTAATGAATGTAAAGATAATTAAAATCTTTATATCTATTAAAAATCTTTATAGTGATAGTTCATTGATTTCCTAGATAATTATTTCATTAGTTTTCTCCATTTAATTCATGGGTAATGCTTTTTTAATATTTTGGAAATATAATTCCTATATAGATATAAAATAAATACACAATTCAAGATACACGGTAAATATATATCCATAATAATAATATAAAAAATATAATTACTAAAATTTTAATTTCACTTAAGATTTATTTTAAAACAATCACCTAATTAATTCATGTATGAGTGATTCAAAATCTATATATGATTTAATTGACAAAAGATACAAAATATGTCATATATGAGTCGATTCTCATATGATTTTATTAATATAATAGTCAATTAAAACCAAATTGTATATAAGACAAATTTAACCTCTATAAGATCATTAATAACATAGAATTTCAATTTTGGGTAATTACCCCCATTTTATATGAACTTTCTTACATGTTTACAAGTAAAATAATCATGAAAACCAAGGAAACCAATGCTCCTAAATCATGAAACTGAACCTCTAAACCCATCAAAATGGACATAAATGAAGTTAATAAAGTTATAATAAATAAAATACATATATAACGAGTTTTTAATTATTAATTAATGAATCTAATTTTTTTATCTAGGATATTAAAATCAAGTAAAGAACACCTTAGGACTTAAGGTAAGGGATTCTATCCGAACATTCATTATTTATTTGGGTTACTCTTTATCTATTTTTACCCAAATTAAATTATCTTTTATTTTTATGTAAATCTTATAAATTTTTTTTATATGTTCCAAACTCTTTTATCAAGATTAATTCATCCTTATTTTTTGGGTATATATATGTTTTTAAAAGTTTCCCCACTCAGTTGTTCCCGATAAGCAAACCTGATTTAAGGGAAGTTCCCAAATTCTTACCCAATTTCAAAGTGCACTCTATAATATGTTCTAAGATGCCATTATTTTTCTAAAATAACTCATTTTATTATAAAAACTATTTGGTTCACTTCTGGTTTTATATAAAAGAATATTTCATTTTCTGCTTTAAAATGATCTTTAATATTTTCCTTAAACCGTACTAAAATGTTTTAATTCTAAAGTTTCTTAAATACTCTTTTTACATGTTATAACTTTAGTTTGACAAAATTTATCATGATTTATTCCTATTTTACCTTATGAATCAGCATTTATGTTTAAAATCTATTCTTTCATGGACACATTTATATGCTCATTTTTCATGCCCTGTGGCGCATGATTATGATACCCATTCGTTTCCATGGGTAACCTTTTTGTATATATTTTATTCCTTGTGTATAATTCTTTATATGGAACACATATTCATGAAAATGTAATGATGGGTGTTCCCAGATAGTGCTCCAATTCATTGGGTGATGTTTAGTCTCATTAGAAGTTGTGTGCAATGGTCTTGGTGGTTATCCTTGACTTGTGCTTCATGTGCAACGGTCTTCATGGTTAGCCTTGAATCATGCTCCATGTGAAATGGTCTTGGTGGTAAACCTTGACTCATTATCCTATATATGAAATGATCCTTCAATCGTGCTAAAATAGTGTTTTATGTTGCTTCCATGTTACTATGATTCCATGGTTATATGGTCTTGTATTCTATATGTTATGATTTTTTTATGTTTAATCATGTTCCATGAATTTTTATATCGTTATGTTATTCCTTATAACCCATTTTCTAATATTTATTTTAATTTTTATTACCTTAATGGGATTTTTAGATCATACCTTTCTTCATGTTATCCCAAGGTTACCCTATGCATATTAAAGGTCTCAAAGTAAGTTAGGAGCTCATAATCAGGGATAAATGAAGAAATGTTTTATTTAATCCCATGTTTTTGGTTTTATGTACCTAGTATTCCAATACTCTAGACTTTATGATCCTTGGATTGTATTTTTATGTTTAATTATGCTTAAAATCAAGTAATGATATGTGTAAATGGATAAGTTCTATTTAGTTAGTATAATAGTAAAGTCTATTTATTTTTGGATACTAGGGATAAATAGCATTGGTAAGAACCTTAGGGACAAGACTAAGTCTAAGAAAACATTCCTAAATTTTGGTAAGGATAGATTAAGTGGTTTATTAAGAAAATAAATCCTTCTCTGGATACTACAAGTGGACGTGGTTTTAGCATGGATCTAACTGGGAGTAACAACTCTGAAAAGGTGTTCCAAGCTTGACTCGGGGTAACCTGGTACATGTAAACTGGCCTTACTATGCACCTATTTTGACACTCCTAGGGGATATTTATAGGTAAATTCATAATCTCATTATAAACTATTATTAAGAGAACAAAAAAATCCCATAAGAAAATATGTTAGGAAACAGATCATGGATAACATAGATTGAAACCTAGGTAATCAAAAGTTAGGATATACTTTTCATTTTAGAGTATATCCTTTTATGTTTAAAGTTTCCTTTTTATGATTATTAGATAAGTATTTAAGCCCCCATAATTGCACTTTGTTTTTATTAGTTAATGGAAGAAAATATAAAAACATGTTTCAATAATAAATATGATAGGAAATGTGATGATTTCCAAAATGATATGTCGAATATGATGGGAACGGGTGCTCAAAAATTTATGAAAGTACTTGTTCATCTGGCTCAAGTTATGAATAATAAATTGAATTATGTGTAAATGCCTTCTTATCCAAGGAATGATCAAGTTGTAATTTAATCCTTCATGTGGAAAAGGCCTCCCATGTTTAGAGGATCTTATGATCCCCTCCTCGCAGAACAGTGCTCAGAATAAGAGAAAGTTTTGTTTGTGGTCTATAATTTTGAAAAGATATTATCTATCCACTAGTGCTCAGAAGAAGAGAAAGTTATACTGGTGGTATATTGTTTTGATGGGGAAGCTTATCAGTGGTAGACACTGATCAAAAATATGAAGTCCAAGGAGGAAATTGATTCCATGGATTGGGAGTAATTCAAGAAACAAATTCAATAAATATTTTCCCTGAACCCTCTCTCTCAAGATAGAAATAGAGTTACTTGGACTCAAGTAGAAGGATGATGAGTCTATTGTGGCATATGAATCAAACTTTACAAGTATTTACAGATATGCCTCTAGCTTTTTCATGAACACTGAAATCAAGTTGGAATGATTCTTTAGTAGACTAAAGTTGAGTCTTAAAAAATCATTAACAATTAGAGATGTTGACAATTTTGAGGACATTTTTTTTGTTCCCTCAAGGATGAAATGGAGATCGGAGGCTCTCAATGATCTCGTGGGACTGGAGAAAAAATGTAAAATGGAGTATAATATGGGTGGATCATCAAATAAATTCTATGATATAAATAATACTAAATATCTCATGTGTCAAAATTGTGGGAAGAATCATCTTGGGAACTATGTAAAGGAAACTAGGAAATGCTTCAAATGTGTAAGAATGGGGCATATAGATAAGAACTATTAATGGGATATGAATAATTCCATTAATTTGGAAGAATAAAAGAAGGTTTAGATCAATACTCAACCTATAGTGAAGTGTTTCAACTATAAGGAACATGGGTATTTTTCAAACCAATGCCCTAAATCTGGGGTTTTCAGAGGAAATCAACAACAACCTCCAAGGCAGGAAGGAAGGTAATATGATATCACTACTACTGAGGTAGAGTCAGGAAAATATATAGTGAAAGGTATGTTATTTATTCATTCAATAATAAATAATGTATTATTTTATTCTGGTTCTATGAATTTTTTCATATCTTGTAAGTTTAGTAGAACTATTCAAATAGCACCTCAAAATTTGGAGGTTGAGTTTTCTGTGAGAACAGATAATGTAGAAATTATTGCATCCAATGTATATAACACCTCCCTGGTTAATGTTTTTGGAATGAACCTCCCATAAAATCTTTTCATACTCCCTTTGGTGGAGTTTGATTCTATATTTGGCATGGATTTGATATCTTTATACAAATCCAACATCAAATGTCGAGAAATAGATATCACTCTTCACATTCTGAAGCATCCTACAATTCTTTACAAGTGTAATGAGGAAGTGGAATCTCCTTTAGAATCATCATCTCAATCTTGGATAATGTTGCCTTATGAGAAATCATATCTATCTCAAATGATTGACACAAAGTAGATAATCATGCTCGAAGGCATTCCCATCGTGAGGGATTACACAGATGTATTTCATGAAGATTTTCATGGTCTTTATCCTAATCGAGAGGTTGATTTCTCAATTAATATTATTCCTAGATATCTTACTATATCAAATACACCTTATAGAATGGATATTGTAGATTTTGAAGATCTAAATAAGTGTTACAGGAGAATATGGACATTGGTTTTTTATGCCGGAGTGCTTCACTATGGGGTATTCTAGTCTTATTCACCAAGAAGAAGGATGGATCAATGTGTCTCTTCATCTATTATCGTGATTTCAATAAAATCATGATAAATAAAAATTATCCCCTGTCGTGGATAGATTAATTGTTCAATCAGCTATGTGGGTCCAATTATTTCTCAATGTTGGACCTTTATTCAAGATATCACCAGCTAAAGGTAAGGAAGGAAGATATTCCCAAGACTACCTTTAGAACAAGGAATGGACACTATGAGTTCATAGTCATTCCTTTTAGAATCACTAATCCTCCAATAATAATCATGGGATTGATGAATAGAGTATTTAGGGATTACCTTGATAAATCTATATTGCAGACTTTATGAAGGGATAAATTGTATGAAAATTACAGTAAATATGAGTTCTAGATAGAGGAAGTATCATTATTTTGGTATGTTATCACTAAAAAAGGAATATTTTTTGACCCTTACAACACAAAGTAAATTGAAGTGTGGCCCCGACCAACTTTTCTAATATAGAACTGTAGTTTCCTTGGCCTAGCAGGGTATTACCAATAATTTGTGAAGAACTTATGATTATTGTAAAACCCAATAACCAAGAAGACACAGAAGGGAGTGAGGTTTTTCTAGACTCAATAATACGATTAAATCTTTAAGGAGCTCAAAAAGAGTCCTATCATTGTGCCATTACTCACACTCCTGACAAGTGGATAACTCTTTGTGGTGTATAGTGATGCTTAAAAATGGATTAGGATATGTACTGATAAAAAATTATAAATTGATATCCTCAGCCTCGAGGGATTTGAAAATCCATGAGAAAAACTATCCCACACATGATCTGGAGTTGGAAGATATGATCTTTGCATTAAAAATCTTGCAGAATTATCTCTATGGGTAGAAGTGTGAGATATATATTGATCACAAGAGTCTAAAATATATATTCACACTGAAGGAGATTAATATTAACCAAAAAATATGGTTATATCTCATCAAGGATTAGGACTGCTAAATCTACTACCACCCTGGTAAGGAAAATAAGGGGGCAGATGATCTAAGTAGAAAGGATCCTAGATCTTTATCAATGATGAAGATTGAGAAGGATCTAATATTATTAGACTTACAAAATATATACATGGGAATAATTAAGGTAGGAACATCATAAATCCTTTCTCAAATTATTTCTCAACCATCCCTTATAGAGAAAATAAAGGATACTCAAAGAAATGATATAGAAATTCAGAAAAAGGTGAAATATTTCAAGAATGGGAAATCCTATGATTTCAAGATTAGTGAGGATGGAGTTGTAAAATTTGGGTCATGAGTATATGTACCATCCAATCCAAAGATAAATAAAGATCTTATTAATGACGCACAAAGCTCAACCTTCCCTATTCACCCAGGGAGCACAAAGATATATCAAGATCTCCAGGTAAAATTTTGGGGGGACAATATGAAAAATAAGATTATTGAATATACATCAAAGTGCTTGGTATGTCATCAAGTGAAGGAAAAAAGAAAAAATTATAAAGTTTTGATGAAACTGTTACCCATACCAACATGGAAATGGAAAAACATCACCATGGAATTTGTCATTGGACTTCCAAATAAATCAATAGGAAAAAATGCAATATGAGTTATTATGGATCATCTTACAAATACATCTCAATTTATCACAATTATAGAGGATTTTTTACTTGATCAAATTGAATGGATATATATCAAAGAAGTTGTAAGGGTGCATGTAGTACCACTATCGACTTTATCTGATCTAGATTTGAGATTAACCTAGAAGTTCTAGAAAAGTCTCCAACATGCTCCAAGCACGGAGTACAACTTTAGTACGGCCTATCATCCTCAAACTGATGTCCAATATGAGAAAACTATTTAAACACTAAAAGAAATGTTGAGAGTGTGTTCTATGGTCTTTAAAGGAGGTTGGGACCAACATATGCCTCTAGTTGAGTTCTCTTACAACAATAGTTTCCACTCGAGAATCTAAATGGCTCCATAAGAATCCATTTATGGTAAAATGTGCATAACACCAAAATTATGGGATGAATTCAGTGAAAATAAACTGATAGGACCAAAAATGGTCAAAGAAATAGTAGAGAAGGTGAAAACCATTCGACATCACATCAAGTCAGACCAAATTCAGAAAAATAACTATATTGAAAATCATCAACGGGGACTGTCGTTTAATATTGGATACATGGTATTCCTCTACATATCTCCATAGAAGAGGATCATGAGATTTGGGAAGAAAGGTTATTTAAGTCCTAGGTACGTCATCCCATTCAAGATCTTTGATCATGTTAGAGTTGTGGCCTATCGACTGGTACTTCCACCAACCATGTCTCAATTACAAAATTTATTCCATGTATCCCTCTTAAGAAAGTACATACCATATCCTTCACATGTACTAAATTTGGAGATGGTATAGTTGTAGAATTTTCTCTTCTGCGAGGAGTAGCTATTGAAGATCTTGGATCATAGAGAAAAAGTTATACGCAACAAGACTACTCACCTGATCAAATTTCTTTGGTAGAATCATAAGTATGAAGAGGAAACTTAAGAACTAGTGAAAGAGATTAAAGATAAGTACCCACAACTGTTTTCAAATTAGAATGTAAAAAAGAAATTTCGAGGGAGAAATTTCAAAAGGGGGGATGAATGTAACAACCCAAAGTTTTTTTAATAGAAATTCTATTCTTATAATTATATCATATGGTATAAAAACATATAAAATAGAATGCCATCTTTATAAATGATGAATGAATGAAATAAGAAATATTTCTATAATTTAAGGAATCGATATCGATTAAATAGTAACTTGACATTTAAAATAGTAATGTGGCCCTTATGAATAGTAAATCAGCTAATTGAATAGTAACCTCACCAATTATAGTATAAATAAAATTTATACATATTATAAGTGAAAATATGATACAATTATATCATAGTATAAGTAAATAAATATTTTACAAATTATTAATTCACTGTTGGTAATTTTGTAGGTCATAAATATTTAATTACAATTTTTTTTATTAATTTTATAACTTAAAAGAAAAATTTATTTTCATAAAATATGTTCATAAATTAATATTTTTATTTCTTATCATTATGATATAATTTTATGAGGCCTTAATTAATTTTTCAAAGTATTATAAAAGCAATTGTAATTTTAAAATTTGTATTTTCCATGTAAATGATGATTTTAATTAAAAATTAAGTTTATTTAATTTAGAAAAATATTTTCATAAAATGGATTTCATTTTTAAATTATACATGTCTAAATATGGTTAGGGTGAATTTTTTATATTTTTCTAAAATACTTAAATTTTTTTAATAGAGAAATATGGTAATTTACGGTATTTATACATTATAAGTTAAATAAACTATTCCTTGAGTCATGGATAATGTAATCACCATTAGCTCGAAATAAAATGATATAATTACTATATTTAGTCTCAATAATAAAAATTATTTATTGTATTGAGTATAATAATAAACTAATAAATTAAATAATGAGAAAACACCCCCCCCCCCTCCTCCACTATAAATGACACCCCTAACCACCTCTTCTCCTCACACCTCTCAATCCTTGATATTTGTCCAAATTCTATTCAAATATCCTCCCAAGACACTCCCCCGTGTCTATGATATTTTTTTCTTAATAAAGGACAAAAACCAATTCCATAATGATTTTCTCAAGAAGAAGTAATCAAGTGGTAGAACCCTGTTCCGTTTTCTTTCAATTTCTTTTCAAGTTATTTTATTTTATTATCTTCTCCCCACTTCCCCTATACAAGTGGCATGAAAACTATGGTATCTTAAATATACTAAAATTTTATCATGTTTATGGAATAATTCTTCATCAAATATCTTCTCCTCTCTCTTTTAATTTAAGAATGAAAACATTGTCTATGGGGTCCTGATTAACCACCTTTGTGGAAAATGTGCTTCCATCTTTCAATTCCACCATAAATGATGGCCATGAAGACATTTTTATGGTTGAAACATATTATAATATATTTATTATATATTATTTAATGTTCTAGAATCATTTTTTACACATAATATTAATTTATAAAACAAAATGAGTACGTTGTGATCAAAAACCACCAAAATAAACCCAAACAATTATCATTAACTATTTATCTAATTTTTCATCCTCATGACATAAAAAAATTATATATAAGACCAATTTAACCTATGTAATATCATTAATAAGAAATATTTTCAATTCTATATAATTACCCCCACCTTATATGGCCTTTCGTACATGTTTACAAGTAAGTTGACCATAAAAACCAAGGAACCAATGCTCCTAAACGATGAAATTGAAACTATCAACCCATCAAAATGGCCATAAATGAACTTCATAAATGTATAATAAATAAAATAAATATATAAAGGTTTATATAATTATTAATTAATGAATCTAATTTGATTATCCAAGACATTAATATCAAGTGAAGAACACCTTTGTACTTAAGGTAAGGGATTCCACTCGAACCTTCATTATTCCTTCGGGTTACTCTTTCTCTCTTTTTACCCAAATGAAATTCACTTTTATTTTTATGTACACATTCAAAATGTTTTTTATATTTTACAAACCATATATCAATATCCATTCATCCTTATGTTTTGGATATATACATGTTCTTAAAAGGTTCCCTATACAATTCTTCCTGATAAGCAAGCCCGATTTAAGGGAACTTCCTGAATTCTTACCCTATTTTAAAGTGCACTATATAATCTGTTTTTATTAAAAATTGTTTTCCTAAAATCACTAATTTTATTATAAAAACTCTTTTTTCACTTATTTTTTTATATAAAATAATATTCCCTTTTCAACTTTAAAAATACTCTTTAATATTTTCCTTAAATCTCACTAAAATGTTTTAATTATAATGTTTCTTAAATATAATTTTTAAATGTTATCAATTAAGTTTTAAATACTTTATCATGATCTATGAATATTTTACCTTATTAATTTCCATTTGTGTTTTGAATTCATTATTTTATGGACACATTTATATGATCATTTTTTATATCGTATGACATGATTATGATACGCATTCCTTTCCATGGGTAGCCCTTATTTTTTTGGATGATTCTTCATGTAAGATTATTTATGTGGAACACATATTCATGAACATGATATTATGGGTGCACCCAGATAGTTCTCCAATTCATTGGGTAATGTTTAGTCTCGTGAGAAGACATGTGTAACAATCTTGGTAGATAGCCTTAACTCATGCTCCATATGAAATGGTCTTGGTGGCTAGCCTTGAATAGTGCTCCTCTATGTGTAATGAGGCTTGAATCATGCTAAAGTAATGTTTTAAGTTACTTCCATATTACTATGATTTCATGATTATATGGTCCCATGTTCTATATGTGATGATTCCTTATGTTTAATCATGTTCCATTCCATTTTATATGATTATGTTTTGATTTCTAACCCATGTGCAAAGATTTACTTTAATTTTTATTTCCTTACTAGGATTTTTAGCTCATACTTTTGTTCATGTTATACCTAGGTTCCTCTATAAATATGTAAGGTATCAATGGATTTTATCATCTCATAGTTGATGATAAATAAATAAATGTTTTATTTATTCCCACGTTTTCGATTTTATGTACCTATTCTTAAAAGACACTAGACTTTATAATCCTTGGCTTATAATTTTATGTTAAATTATGCTTAAAATAATGTAATGATATGTCTAAAAGGATGGGGTTTCTATATAGATACTCCAATATCTCTAAAAATATGCCCTTTTGAAAATTAAAAAAAAAACAAAGTATGCTTAATAGTTATCCCCCTTTTATGAATAATCAAAAGAGTTTAAAAATGTACCCTTTTTTTAACTCTTTTTTCAAAAACTAAAAAATTCCCCCTAAAATGTAAAATAATAATTGATTCACTCTGAAAAAATACTTTTTTAAAATAAGATTTATAACTAAAATTTCATTATCTAAAATTATATTTTAAAACATATTTAAAGTGGGTTTTTAAAAATGTAATATAATTATAACAGACCCTAAATTAATGAATATATATATATATATGTATTAATAAATAGTTCAAGAAATAAATAATGATAAAAACAATGATAACTTCCCCATTATTTAGGCTTATAGAAGTGAGTATAATATGTTGAACAACTTTTATTACAAACATATTCTTCAAAGGAGCCATGAAATTAGTTAGAATATAAAAAAAGAATAATAAATAGAATCTCTCTCTAAATATAACAAATTTAGATAACACCTATAGCATACTAAGTTTATATTTAATCTTTTCAAACTTAACTAAATCTAAATTTATAGTAAAAATATCATCTAATGTATCATCTTTATAAATATATTAAAATGGATTTATTCTTTTTTTATATAATATCTTATAATATGATATCTTACTTCAATATTCTTAATTGTAGAATATTGTGATGGTTTCCTAGAAATAGACATAGAAGAGTAATTATCACATAGAATATACATGTTTTAAAAATAAATATCAAAATTAGATAATATTATTTTAATCCACAAACATTTATCACAACAATTATCTGTAGAAGTATATTCTACTTCAAATGTAGATAAAGCAATAGATAATTATTTCCTTGAACTCCAAGACACTAAAAAATTTCTTATAAAATAATACATGCCACTTATACTATTCTATCAATTTTTCATCCTCTAAAATCATAATTAGAACAACTTTTTAATTCAAAATAAGGTCTACAAGGATAAAATAATACAGGGTTTATAGATCAGTTATCATATAAAATAATATTTTTAATATATTTTAAGTGAATTTCTTTATCATTATCTGGAAATATAGTACGCATACATATAGAAAACATTAAATATTTTTTTAAATAAGTTAAATATATAAAACTACCAATCATTCCTCAAAAAACATTAATATCAAAAAAAAATCCAACAACATCAACATTTAATTTACCACCAGTTCTCAAAGGGGTATTTTAACTTTTATTAGAATCAAGACTAAATATTTTAACCAATTATTTATCATGCCTACATTGATTTATGAAAATTCCATAATTTCTTATAAATATTTTTTGTCCTAAAAATATTTCCAATTCTCCCATACATCACATGTCAAATTTATAAGTCATTAAATATCAAAATTATTTTTAAAGAAGTTCCCTTAAAGATTAAAATATGATATAATCAATATAAATTTGAAAAATCAATATATATTTAGTGTTTTTATTAAAATATAAAGAAGGATTGACCCTACCTTTTAAAATCGCATTTTTCAAAAAAAAAATGAGACACCATTTTATAGAATATTCAAGGAGAATGGTTAATTACATAAAGAGGCTTTAAAATATTTAAAATTTGATCATAATTATTTTCATTTTCAAACCTTGGGGGTGTTTTAAATACACATATAATAAAATTAAACCATTAAAAACACTTTTAACATCCATTTGATAATGTTTAAATCCATGAAGAGCAGCCTAAGATAATAAATTTTGAATATATTATAATTTAGATACAGGTAGAAATGTCTCATCATAATAAATACCTTATTTAAGACAATAACATTGAGAAACTAATATGTTTTCATTTCTAATAATCTTCCTAGATTCATCAAGTTTATTTATAAAAATCCATTTAGTATCAATAATTTGTTTATCTTTAGGTGGTTCAACTAAACTCCAAACATTATTTCAAGAAAACAAAATTAGTTCATCATGAATAGCTAAAATCCAGTTTGGATATTTTAAATCTTTAAAAATATCATTAGGGACAAAATTAGAAATAAAATCATTATGAGCATAAAAAATCTTTAAGGAATTTCTAGTTTGAACTATAGACTCATCATATCCAATAATTTTATCAATTGGATGATATTTATGAGTTTTTCAAGATCATTCATGAGGGTTAATCTCACCCTCATTAGGTGAATTAAATTCTAGATTTTCATATTCTCCAATATCAAAATCATTAAAATATTATTCAATATTATTTTCATAAATTTATTTATCTTTTAAATCATTTTCATAAAACTTTACAAGAATAGATTCTTCAATAACCATAGCTCTTTTTTATAAACTATATAAGCATTAATAACATTAAAATATTCTAATAATATTCCACTATCATATTTATAATTAAATTTATATAAATAATTTTTAGTATTGAGGTTAAAAAATTAAAAAATAAAATCTATAAAATAACAAAGTTTCGGTTTCTATCCCTTATATAGTTTCTAAAGAGTTTTCTTTAAAATTAGTCTTAAAAGAATTATATTGAAACCATAAAAAACTATATTCATAATTTATACTCAGAAATATTTACATATATTATATTAAATTAATATATTTCTAGTCATTTATTGTACAAACCAATTTTTCCTTTCAATTACACCATCTTGTTGGGGTATTCTAGGGGATGAAAATTTATAAAAATAATCATTTTCATCACAAAAATTATAAATTTAAAAATTGTCCTCCTATATATCTTATAATAGATAAAAATAAATTTTCTTTATAATTTTAACTATTTTTCAATAAGTTATAAACTTTGATAAAGTTTTACTTTTATATGTAAGTAAATAAGGTCATTAAAATATACTAAAATCATAAATAATAAAAAATACATATTTTTTACCCCCAATAATTTCTGTTTGAACTTGTAAAAATAAATATAAATTTATTAGTTTAAGGGGAATTATAGATTTAAATTCCTTTAAAAATCTTAAAATACCTTCTTATTGTTTACCTTTTATGTATGAATCCAAAATGTGACTGTTTTTTCAATTTTAAATAGAGTAACTGAATAACTTTCCAATTCATAGATAGGGTATGTAGAAGTTTTAGAATGATCATGAATCCTATATCCTAAAATTTTATTTGATTTTACACCATTCAAACACTTAAAATTTTAATCATTAATTAGTCAAAATTAATGGAATAACTTTTTTCTTTCAACTAGCATAAAAAACATATTCATCTTAAAAAATCATTTTTCATTTTGAAACTAAACGAAAATACAATCATCACATAACTATGTAATGATAATCATAATATATTTTGAACCTTAAATATATAAAAATTTAGAAATAATAACAAATTTATAAATACCAAGTTCTCCATAACCTTTAACCATGGATTTTGAGTTGTCTTTAAAAGTCTCAGTGCCTCTATCACATTTATTGACTGATATAAAATTTGATGGATATCCCGTCATGTTTCTAGAGCAGTCACTATCCATATACCTCATGTATTTCTTGATACTTCTAAGGAATATTTCCAACCAAATCAATTTAAAGACATTTTTATACCAATGCTACTTTAAATCCAATGGAATTTGTTTATGATTTTTTGAAAAAATTAAGATATATTTCATAATTTTATTAACAAGTAATATTTAAGATAAATATTTATAAATAAAGTTTTTTTATGTCCCAAATATTGTGGAAATATGATAAAACCTCACCAGAATAATAACCTTTTATCATGTATCTAGAACACTTAATAGTATATACATTTCCTTTAGAATTTTTAGTGAATAAAATATTGTACATTTTGGGTAATTTTTTATCATTTCCATGTCCATTACCATTTATTTTAATTTGATTCATACTCATCATTTTATAATAACTTTATCTTTCATAAAAAAAATATGACTAAATTATACTTTAAATTTCTAATTTCTTCTCTAACCTTTCATTTTATTTTTGAGAAATTTCTAAGTCGTCACATAAGACTTTTAAATTTATTTCTTTCACTGCTTTATTCTTATAGAAATAAATCATTTTACTTATCATTTTATTCTTTAAGTTTCTTGTTTTCTTGAGAAAGAATATTTTTTTCTTCAACATTATTCTTATTAATTTATTTAAGTTCCTTT
The DNA here is from genome assembly GCA_963277665.1 of Viscum album. Taxonomy (NCBI): domain Eukaryota; kingdom Viridiplantae; phylum Streptophyta; class Magnoliopsida; order Santalales; family Viscaceae; genus Viscum; species Viscum album. The sequence continues at coordinate 47,995,029 of OY728156.1, forward strand.
TATAGATGATAAATATTAATTATATAATTTTCTATTCTTTAAATATAATCATATAACTCATCAATAATAGGTTTTTCAAAATTATATTAATTGGAATCATAATCAGAATCACTAACCTAATATAATGAATCTAGAAGACATATGTTTTATGATTATTTAATGGTTTCTGATTCATCACTAGAATCTAAATCCTCAGTGAAACTCCAACCACCTTCTAAAGCTCTCTTCTATTTTATATTTATCCATTTATTCTTTATTTTATTATTTATACTCTGGAAATTAGGCTTGATATTTACTTTTATTTTCCATTCATAAAAAATATTTTTTAGGTTTCATTAAAAATATTATTACCTTTTATTTATCATTTCTTATCAACTATAGGATAGTAATTTATAATTATTATAGAGTATCCTTTATTTATTTTGTATATTAATTTTAATACTTGAGTAACTTCCTCTCTTTCACTTCCCTAAAACACAGAATCATAGGACTAAAAAGTAACATTTATAATTTATTTAAAATCATTTCATTTTATCTTGGTAATTACCTACTCAATAATATGTTTAAGTTCTAATTAATGTTTTAATAATGAAATAATGAGATAATCAAGAGTATATTCTTTAAATTTATTTATTTTATCTAATAAAAATTTCATATCATGTCATTTCTTTGGTAAGGATCTCAAAACTCTTTCAACAATTAAAGTATTATCCATGGATTCTTCTAAATAAATCATTACATTTACAATATTAGTGAATTTTTATAATATTTTATTAGAGATTTATTATTCACCCATTATAAAATCTTGATATTCATCACTCAGACTTCTTGGTTTAGTGATTTTTAGTCTGTTAGTTCCACAATGTGTGATTTGAAAAATTCTCCAAATATCATGTGCAGTTTTACATGTGGATATATGAGTAAATACATTTCTTTTAATGGTATAATATAAAATAATTTTTCCTTTATAATTTAATACATACTTTACTACATTATTTCCAATCAAGTATCCAAGATCAACTTAGGGTAATTTGTATGGGTTTAGCATAATAGGATAGTGATGAATGATATGTTGTTTGAGGGAGGATTACATTCGATATTTGTAATATCCATAGTCAGTACCATAAATGAATGGTGGCCTTTGAGGATTCCATCAAAAATTATAACATAAACCTTCCATCTCAAATGGAATTTTTCCTTGGAAGGTTAAGTTTGGGATGTGGTTAGCAGTAAGATATGTATATATATACACACACCAGAGAAGATGGAAATTTAAAGTAAAGTAAGTAATCCTTCAATGGAAAAGATCTGATATCAAATGTACCATCTTTATAATGTATTACAACTCAAACATTAAAAAGTAATATCCCTTATACAAAATGTTTTCCTAGTTAGAGAGATGTTTGGATGGTTAAGAGGGGGTGAATTAACCATTTATAAAAAATTAAAGATTATATTAGAGATAAAAAAATTATGGAGTAGAACAAATAAAATATGAACATAATAATATTTATAGTATTTTGGAACAAAGTGATCATACAAATACTTTTCATTTCTCTGTATCGCTAAGAGAAATTATACCCACCAAAATACTAAATTATTTAGGGGAGTCACAGCTCAATTAAAACTTGTTTTTTTATAGTGAACGAACAACCAAAACAAGAAACTAAATTTTAAAGGGGAGTCACAACTCTCTACTACCGAACATTTTCATCCTAGAATCTCAACCCAAACTATCATCCTCTTTCACCCTAGAGGCACAACCAAAAATGTACCTTTTAATGGTGGTATGACCAAATAGAGCCTATTTTTTAATTAAAATGAATAAAACAATAGTTAACACATAATTATGAATAGGATAAGGATGTTATTACACCATAAAACTAGAATTGGATATTGAAATTATAAAAGGTGAGGATGAGGTAGCTATTAATCAATTTATCTATGTTGTTATTCATGGTGAAGTCCTACCAAAATTATCATAATAGTGTTCATAAAACATTCATAATGTATCACAACTCATTATTCTTACATACATGTCATAGTTTTGTTTATCTCTATTTATACTAATTTATCATGCATAAAATCTTCAAAAATAATATCAATTGAATTAATTCATTCTCGACGCATCCGATCGTGAAATAAAAGATAAAAAACTGCTTCAGAGTTGTATAAAATATTTATTGTGATTGATCGCTAATTTATTAGATCATGTTTTTATGTATTTTTGTTCTTTTAAGGCATGTGTAATCCTCATTTAACATTCCAAAAAAACATTCCTATATTATTTTAAAATAAATACACAATTTGAATACAAATAAAATATATATTCATAATAAAAAAATAAAACAGATAAAATTATTAAAATTTAAATTTAATAGAATAATTAGTTTTAAAAAAAATCACCTAATTTATTCATGTATGAGTGATTCTAAAGACACATACAAGTGAATTAATGTAAGACTAAATATACTTCGCAAATGATTCAATCCATCATTACTAGAGAATTACAATTTTGTGCATGTTGAAGAGGGAGACCACTAAAGGTTGTCACTATTGGTAAGTATCACTGACCACCAATGGAGATCACTACACCAAAAAAATTGAAACTAATATCCCCCCAATTCTCTCCCTCAATGTGCCTTCCCCCTCACCTCACCCTTACTAGTCTTGCTTAAGATTCTCCACTGCTCCCCCTCACCTCATGCACCCACTCCCCCTTCATCTCCCTCTCCCTCACCCTCACCACACCCAGTGTTGGAGCCTCTATCACTACTGCATATCCACACATGTTCTCCCTTACCTGATCGAAGCACCCCCTACCTGAGACATTGTTGTCCCTCTTTATCATCACCCCCAATCCAGCCATTTCCTTTGATCATCATCACCCCTTCATGGTGAGGTTGTCCCAGTCAACTCCTCCTCTACATGCCAAATATGTCACTTGGTTCCGAATTTTTCATGTTATCAGGTAATCCCTAATTTATATTTTATGGTTTTGATTTTTGGAACTTCCATCACTCGTATTTCATAATGAACTGACTTTCACAATAAGATATATACCCCTTTTGTATGTCTAAAGTAGAAATAAGAAAATATTTGGAGTGGGGTTAATACGTTTTTTATTTTTCTCTTCTGCATCTTTCTCCTCTATAATACATGTTATTTCTATTCTACATCAATATCGATCATGTTTATTAACCATATACATTACTATTTAATTTATTTAATGAATTTATTTATATATTCCAATATAAGTATCTAAATTACAAACTAAAAATGTTGAAAATGTTATATTCATTGAAAAAAAATTAGTTATTTCCATTTTTATGAATTTGTTAATTATGAAATCTTGACTTTTGAAAAAAAAATCATGATTGGTGAATTTGAAATAATTGAAGGTTGTTTTTAATCTTATTTCTTTTTTATTATATCAATTACATAGTTCTTTTAAATTGGAACCTCACCATTCCATGTTTCCAAAATTGAAATTCCTTTGAATTTCGCAATTGTCTCTCTTTAGTTTTTTTTTACTTTTTTGTTATCCATTTCTCTTATCATGTGAAAGGATTAAATTATATATGGTGTGATTCATGCAGTGTCCCTAAGTATATTAGTGTTTCATTTAGAAGTTCTGAGTAATTATATTTATTTATCATTTTTATTCACACTATTTATGAATTGATTTCCGATTCAAGGTAAGTGTGGTTACCTTGAACCTGAACCAATTTAAGTAGGTTTTCACTTGGAAAGGTATTAAAAAAATTACACATATAATAAAATATAAATTTCTCTAAATTGTATCTGAAATAATTGTAGGTTATTACACTAGTCAATATCACTGATGTGGAATTTCTTTCCCACTTCAAGTATAAATAATTCATGCATTGAAACTCTATAGAATTTAATTTCATAAGTTTTCAAGAAATTTTATTTCATTATATACATCTAAAACATGATTTAGGACAAATAAAAGGAGACTATCCTTAGTTATCCTAATCCTTTTTGAAATATAACATGTAATATTTTCAGATAATATTGACTGACAAATATGTTAAATAATTTTTTTATAACATCCTGCCTAATTTTTTTTGTAACCATATATGATATATTTCCAAATAAAATTCATGAATTAATCCTTATTAGAAATAATAGTGTATATTTATTTGAAAATTTAGAGGATAACTATAGTGTATTTGAAAATATTTTTTATCGTGCGCCTTATTAAATGTGATATGAACATAAATGTTATTTTCATGTATTTTTTAATGTCAATTTGAAGATATTTATTATTGTATACATTATTAAAATTGATACATGTTAAGTGATGTGTTAATATCATTTTTTTATTTTTGTTTTTATTCTATTTAAAATCTCATCACAATGAGAGGTTCATTCCAAAGTTAAGTGTTCTATATTGAACTAAAGTGCATTTAGTTAAGAAAATTGGGGTTGTTTTAATAGGTAAAACCATGGAATCATGAAGTATATGATGTTTAAGTTAAATGTTTCTTTAATTTTCTTTTCCATTATTGATAACTCTTCCCACTCTATTAGTCCTATTTTTAGAATATATTTTAAGAAAATTTCATCAATAATTTGTATAATAACTTGTAGGTCATTCCATTTCTTAATTTTTCTCATTTATTTTCACATAATTTTGGCATAAACATTAATTTTTAGGGGAAATAAAAAATGGTAGTATATTACTAGAGATCAAGAAGATGGTGTCTTATAAAACTTCATTCCACTGAAAATTATAAGCCTAAAAAGGATCTAGAAGATCAGATACCATTGATAACTAGGGAAAATTATAGTATTATCATATTATATTTATTCCAACATAATTATGTAGATGCTTCATACAACATTATACTAAAAACTTATAATTATATTATACTATTAAATTATATGTTCTTAAAAATAATATACATAATTCTATTTCAGGTTATTGTTAAATTAATCTATGAGTTTTCTTTAGATTAAATCAACAAAGTAGATTATGATTATAAACACTGGTGTAGATATCTCCATATCAGTAAGAAAAAAATGTTATATTAAATCTAAAGTGTATTTGCATTCCATGAATCAAATGTCCATTTTTTGTAAACTTATAGAAATGGAGTTTAAGTTATTTTTAAAAATCATGAAGGATGCATCCCTATTGTTCTATTTCAAAAAAAATATATGAATTTAATATCAAAAATTGCATTTGGTCTTTGAGAAAAATGCATTCAATTAATTATTCAACTATTATTATAGTTTATATATTTCGATATGACTTATAGGATTAAATTGAATAACCATTCTTACTTGAAAAACAATGGTCTATTCTATTTACCTATAGAATTAAATATTTATGAAATCCAAACAATGTCTGACATTACTCGTTGGTCAATGGTTCAATTCCCATCCTTCAGTAGTGTTGTTCTATAAGGGTAGAAACAAGAGTATCATAAGTGATAAGTGTTGTAAATAGTTATCAATAATTATCAAACAGTGCCATATTGTTTGCATCAAATATATGTTCCTAAATTTCTATTTTTTGTATAATTATAGTTATTTGGAAGAGGATAAAATAATCTTTCTTTAAAGATCTAGGAAAGGCACCATCAGAATTAACTAGTGTGGTGGTCACTACCACATATCGTGCCTTATACAGCGTTGGCCTTTAACAGTGCTAGACAAAAAATGCTAATAAATGGGGGTATTTTATTAGTGTTGATAAAGTTACCTTTCATCAGTGCTAAAAAAGTGTTCATAAAATGGTACCCTTTGTCAACTCTTTTCTTTAGCACTAAAAGAGGTCCCCTATTTATCAGTGTTTTTTTAGCGCTGAAAAATTGTCACCTCTGTCATCACTTTTTCTATCACTAATAAAGGTCGTAGAGAGTAATTTGTTTTATAGATAAATATTTATATATTTTTAAATAATATTTATATTATAATAAGTATATATATATATAGGTAAATATGATATATAAATATGATTTATATAAACTTTAATAAAAAATGAATCTTATATTCATAATTTTATATATAAAAATTATCAAATTTATATTAGTCAAAATTTTTAATAGTTATTTATATACATTAATTAAAAAATGTGTATATAATTAAAATAAATATAATATATTAATATTTTATTTAAATATTTATATAATATATAAATGAATATGTTTATTTAAATAAATATGTATATTGATATTAAATAATTTAAAATATATATACACGTATAATTGTGTGTGAGTGTGTGTGAGTGTGTGGATGTGTATGTGTACATATATGTATATATCTCATGTATACATGTATCTGTAAAATGTTACAAATTCACTTTTTAATATTTTTGTAATTTATTAAATTTTATTTATTTATTTATTATTATATATTCACTAATAATGTTAAAAATATATTTAATCATTTTTTAATATTTATTTATACATACATTTACTTACTATATATAAAATTATCATATTTATATTTAAAAATTAATGTTTATTTATATACATTAATTGAAAAATGCATGTATATAATTAATATTAATATAATATATTGATATATATATATATTAATAATTCAAACAATTATATAAATTTAAATGACGTATTGTTAATATGTGATATTTGAACTTATATATTTATATCAACATCAATTTGTATGCATTATGTTGTGTGTGTGCATGTATGTGTTTTGTCTGTGTGTGTGTAGATATTGTATGTGTACAGATGTATGTATGTGTGTGTGTGTATATATACACATGTATGTGGGATGTACATATATATATAACATGTGTACATGTGTATCTATGGCGCGTACTTAAATAGTTAATTATAAAATTATAAATATATATAATGTTTAAAAAATTATTTATAAAATTATAAATAAGTAAATATATATTTGAATAATTATAAAATTATAATAAATACATTTAATTAATAAATATATTTATTATATTTATATATTAATATATTTTTTTATTTTTTATTTAAAATTATAGTAAATATATGTAAATAAATAAATATATTTATTATATTTATAATTATATTTATTTATATATTAAAATATATATATATAATTATATAAATATATGCAATTATATAAATATATATAATTATATAATTATATATAATTATATACAAATATTTATAATTATATATAGATATATATAAATATATTTAATTATAACGATAATTATAAATAAATTAAAATAATTAAAATAATTATAAAATTATATTAAATATATTTAAAAAACTAATATATTTATTATGAATATGACTATATAAATATATATAATTATATAAATATATTCATAATTATATAAAAATATTTATAAAAATATTTATTTATAATTATAGTTATAAATATAAATAGATATATTTATATAAATAATTATAAAATTATAATAAATATATTTATTAGATTAATAATTATATATATTTATATATTGATGAATATAATAAAATTATATTATTATGTATATTTATATTTATTTATTTATTTATTTATTTATTTATTTATTTATTTATAATTGTATATAAATATTTATAAATATATTTATTTATAATTATAATTACAAATATATATATATATAATAATAATAAAAAAATTATAATAAATATTTTTATTATACTTATAATTATATCTATTTATATACTAATATATATAATAATAATATAATTATATATAACTATATATAACTATATAAATATATTTATAATTATATGAAAATATTTATAAATATATTTATTTATAATTAAAAATAAATAAATATTTATTTATTTATTTAAGTAATTATAAAATTATAATAAATATATTTAAATAATAAATATATTTATTATATTTATAATTATATATATTTATACTCAAAACGGGGCGAACCATCTGTTTTGCCCCATGATCCCAAAGTTTATTTGAAATAAAACAAGCAAAACGAACAAAGGGAGGTGGCATATGGAGAACAGTGACGGCCTACTGCCACAAATCAAATCATAAATCTGCTCAAAAAGAAAGATAAGAGAGTTCATCGTGTTTCCTAATATCGCCCATCACCCCTGACTCTTGGATGACGACCTCTCTTCTAGGTTTTGGGATTTTTCCAAGTCTTGTCTTCATCTTGATGGTCAAAGTTTTCATCCTTTGCATTGAAAGTTTCTGTACATGGGGACTATCCTTCGACTCGGTGAGAATTGTTGAATTCCTCAAGGAACAACCCCTTTCTATTGGACCTGTTCAAAATGTCAAGTAGGCTAAGTGAATGCTTCCTTACCTGAGTGTCATCATGAAAATCATCCATGCTACTTTTTTCTTCATTCTTTTCTTGCTCTTCAAATGAACTAGGTGCTTCAGAAGTGTTAGGTGAAATATTTTGGGTTTTTATTGCATGTGCCTTTGAATATTTTACCAATTGAGATAGGATGGTCTACTTCTGTTGGTTGACACTGGTCGGTACAACACCTAATAAATTGGAAGTCCTCCATTGATCAGAGGTTGTCAATGAATCACTTTTGCACAAAATCAATTAAAAGGAATTAGGGGACTCACCTGAAGAGGATTTCTTAGATCTGTTCAAGGATCCCACACTATTGGCAGTTCCTTTTGTGCATTTAGTTATAATACAAGAATAAATATCAAATTTTTTCTTACCCTTGGGATCAAAAGAGGTATCCAGGATTTTCTCCTGCCTTAGATACACATCAATATCAGTCTGCACATCAAGCTCTATTTTGGACTCTTCATGGTCAAATCCAATTCCATCATAGTAGAACAAGTCTTCCCATAAACTTTTAGGTCTATCAGATGTAGACTTTTATCCCTAAGGAAATTTGGCCTTAACTGGATTGTTTTGAACTAATTTTCTAACTTAGTTTCAATAGCCTCAAAACATGAGTCATTCACACCATTCACTTACTTTCACTTGATAGGTATGTATTTTTCTACCTTGACAGTCACATCCTTCATTTCCTCTGGGACCATTAGTTCCTAGATCCCCAAGTTCCCCCCTTTATAGCCTTTCGTGAAGAAATTGAAGGTTCTGGCACCAAGGCCTAGGCCCTTACTGCCTTATTTTTCTTGGGGGGCCTTCTTTCTTCACCTAAAAATTTTGAACAAGCTTGAAATCCAAGACCAGATTCCTAATCATCTTGCAGAAATCACATAAAGTGGGGATTGATTCAAACTCAAAATTAACCTCAAACCTATCACCATTGAAAATAAAGATAAAATTATTCATAAGGGGTTTTATAAAATCAGTGTCCACCATCACCCTCACATAATAACCCAAATTACATTCCATAGTATCCTCATCTAATTTAATTGGACCACCAATATAGTAGGTGGTATCATTGAGGATCAAAGGATGATAAAATACCCAGCTAATACCGCACATCATAAACCAGATCTGGGCATTGGTGTGGTTTTGATTATGGGGGATGAAATTGAGCTCCCAAGCAAAAATATGGAAGACAACGGGATTGAGATTATAAAAACTAAAATCCAAATCGAATGAATGTTATTGCTCATATTGAAAAACAAGATAAGAATATCCCTTACTGATTAGAATTATTTTCTATTTTTCGAATTCCAAAATTCTAGATAACTTCATTTTGAGGTTGTCTTCATTCAAGGGTTTATTGCCTTTTCTAAGAGCAGACGGCCAATTAGGGAGAACCTACACAAATCCAACCTCTTCTTCAATGCATCATGATCCTCCTAGATAATGAATCTCCCATCTTCAGATATGGGGATTCGTAGATCATTTAAGACACTTTTCGGTGAAGTATCCCCCTTTAATAGGACCTCTACGAAGATAACTCCCTTCTTGGGAGGATATTTATATTTGGAAGAATGATCATGGAGATCTAAAGTAGTCTCCATGATCAATCATTGGAGCCCACAAATAGTCAAAGATTGATAAATTGGAAGAGAATTGTCATCATGTTATCATAGGAAAGCACTCTAAATGATCTGAGAAACCCTGTCTTCCCCCTATTTACCATTATATGTATTTATATATTAATATATATATATATAATTATATAAATATTTATATTTATATTTATTTATATATAATTATATACAAATACTTTTAAATATATTTATTTATAATTATAATTATAAATATATATATTTAAATAATTATAAAATTATAATATATATATATATATTTATATATTATTAAATATATAATTATAATTATATATATATAGAGTTATATATAAATAATAATATATGTTTATATATATATATATATTATAGATATTAGGGGTACAATTATAGCAGAACACACACGCAAACCTCACACTCATAGGCCAGAAGGGTGAGTCATATCCCCCCAGGGATAACCCACCAATCAAGCCCCTTTTTATTTATTATAAACTCCCAAACCCCTTATTATATGGCCCATAGACCCAATCTAGGTCACCCTGAAGGTCCTGATTATATAAGGATCCCTATAGGCCCACTTCCACTATTGGCATGATGGACTGAATAAATCCTTGGGAGCCTCGGTCTTATATCCCCATTTGTTAGAACTAATATACCATCATCCCACCCCCAATTAGAATCTATGATGAGCAACTTCATTTCCCACAATTGTCATTATCCCCCACCGTGAAGGCACGACCACTTATCATCATCTTTGAGTGGTTCCCTCTGTTATAAATTGTGACGATTCAATCATCCAGTCCTCATTCACATAAAATATGTACTTATAATTATATATATTAATAAATTTATATAATTATATAATTATATATAATCAAATAAATATATATAATTATATAAAGATGGGTGTGGTGATAGAGATCACGTAGGGCAGTAGGGATCTCGATGATGGAGATCGTGGTGATGTTGTGAGGCCTCCAATCTTATAAGATCCCAGTTTGGAAGGGTACAACTAATTTGGGTGGGTCTGATCACATATTTTTTCACCCCTATGTGGTGTTCTGGATCTTTTAGAGGTGGATATTGTGGCGGTGGAGATCATGGCGCTTTTTTTGTGAGGCCTCTGATCTCAAAAGATCCTAGTTTGTCAAGGGATGATATGGATCATGCAGTTCTAATTTCATCCATCAATGCCCATGCGCAACGATCTGAGATCTCTCCTGGTGATTGTGATGTTTTTTATGCAAGGGTTTTAAATATATATGTTTCATATCTGGTGTGGGATATTGTGGATGCAGTGGATGCGCGGCCAATATCGTCTCTTGTCATTGAAGCTAAACCATGTTCCCATCCCTCCTATTCTCAGGTTGCTAGAGGTCTGTAGCATAGCTGACCGAGGATCCTAATTGAAAGTGGAAGTAATTTTGATGAGTTCCACACATCGAACCCTAATATTAGTAAGTAAGGAGAACCCACCTTCATCGAAGCTAATCACGTCTTTTTCTTAATAATATTTCAAGAGTGAGAGAACTCTATTATTTTCTATCTTTCTCTAAATAGGGAGAATAATTTGGGAATCCTGGATATCAAAAATAACCATTTGTATTTTTTGGGATTTTATAGTTGAAGTATAACCTCTATTATGAAAGGAATTTACCACATTATCTTTCCATCTTCAGATCTTAAATCCAAAGATTAGGGTTGGGTCTTTGTCAATCTTAAGCCTGAAGTACAATGTATCCAAGATTGGGATCTGAATATTAACCATGTAACTATTAAAAACATGATCACCCAAGTCTAGATACAGATCATAGAATTAAGTTTGTTCTTATGTATACCACAAATCCTCTAGTTAATTGAAGTTGGTGGCATAATCAATATGGACAAGGAAACTGAAAGAACAAGGTATGGTCACTTTTCCAAGGCTCTCATTGAAGTTGATATTAATTATCCCCTTATTCACTCAATTATATTACCTATGGATGGCCACAAATTCGATTTGGTTCTTTAATATGAGAAGGTACCTGATTACTATTCCAATTGTTTTAATATCTTTTATAATATTGATAATTGTCGAAGAAGAATGATTTTTCAAAATCGTGGTCTTGTTGGGCATACTGGTGATGCTAGTAGAATAAAGGGGAAAATTCCCTTGGGATCAATCTAGAAGGACTTTTCTAAGGGGAATCTCATTGATAAGGAGGCTGGGTCGAAACCTTATGTGGTGGGCTCCCAAGCACCTCAACTGGAGGACACAGTCATGCTAGATATTCCTTTGAGTTAGATAACAGGTGAATACACAGCTCACCCTCTATCTGAAAATACCATTGCTCGCATTTCCCTCGATGAGAGTGTGCCTCCTCCTGGTAATTCCACTGAGGAGTTTCCCTTTGGCAGAGATGAAAATGATGTCTTTGAGGTAGCTTCAAGCAAGATCACCATAAGCAACCCCAATAAGGACACCCTACATGTTGCCTCTAGTTCTGGTTTGTTAGTACGGGACTCAAATGGTTATTCTAATTCTGATTCACATAAAATTAAATTTAAAAAGTAGATACATAAATTATATATCTTCTTGGAAATCTAAGATAAGTGGGAGAATGTATCTGATGATGAAAAAAGAATGGACAACACCACTCTGACACCTATGTAATATGACGTGCATCTCATAGAGGATGAACAAATTCATAATTTTATTGTTAATTCTATTTTAGTACCACATGAGTTTCAAGCCCCTATTGCTTCAATATTAGATCCTCCTGTTAATGAAACACAAGTTGTATAGCCATCGACAGACACTTGGAATGCAGTATAAGTGGATAAGGACAAGTCTAGTATGAAGGTAAAAGACTACAGTGTGTACGTGCCAAATAAGGATGACCCAAAAGGGGCTTGGCAGCAACCAAATTCATTGAGACAAGGAAATCATCAAAGAAATTGTGTAAGAGTCTATGGTCATGTTTAATGGGATGAGGAAGATAAAAAATAGAGGTTATGGATCATGTATATTATAGCAGAGGTCGTGGAGTTCGTGGGAGAGGACATGGTCGTGAGCTCACTTTAGACCCGCAAACGCTTAAGGAGAAGTACTCGGTTCTCTTTAAGAAAAAGAAATCATAGTCAAAATGGGAAACCATAGATATTGATGATGACTTTAATCATGTGTTTATGAATCATCTTGTTCTTGATAATTGGGGATGAGGGCATGATTTTTGTGATCCCTTTCAACATTTTCTTATCTTTCTCAGTTTTATTTTTCTAATAATTTTTTTAGGATTAGTCATGCCTGCCTCCTGAACCTTTTGAGTATATAATAATATAAATATATATAATTATATAGATATATTTATAATTATATAAAAATATTTTAAAATATATATATTTTTAATTATAATTATATATATATTTAAATAATTATAAAATTATAATTTATTTATTTATTTATTTATTTAAATAATAAATATATTTATTTATAATTATATTTATAAATACATATTTATAATTATTTAAAGATTTATTTATAATTAAACAAATTTAAATTTTTTAATTATATTTATTATATGATTAAAACTGGGTCTTTATCAGTGCTAAAATTCTAGCACTCATAAAGATAAGTTTTATCAGTGATTACTATTTTAATGTTGATAAAACGTATTTTTATCGTCACTTTTTCAAAAGCGCTGAAAAAATCATTACTTGGTATTTTAAATAAAACCCTAATAGATCTCTCCTCCCTCCCACCTTCAAGATTTTGTGAAACCGAACCCTCACTGTCGCTCTTCATCAAGCTTCTCAATGAATCGATCCTCTCAAGATCTAAGGTATGTGATTATTTATTCTTCTATTTAATCATAATCTTCTTCCATCTAGGTCTTTACCCCCTCTAAACTATACATAAACTTTATGTATATATATATCTCTCTCTCTATCAACCCCTGCCTCTGGGCGGGGCCTTCATTCTCACTCTGGTTTCAGCGGTCCACCGGCCAACCATACCCATCCGTCTCCACCAAGAACCACCGTAGATGCTCGCCTAAACCACAGAAAACATAGCCTACTTCCTGAATTGAACCCTCTTAAATCCACACTAAAAGAGGCTCCTTCCCTTCATCAGTCACTGCCCTACCTCTACCTTGTTTTATATCTTTACTAAGAATGGTGTGAATCGTCCTTCTTTTAGATCTTTAATTTCATGATGATGGGGCTTCATTCATGATTATTTATTTCCCTTACTATCAGAATCGCTTGTTTTATCCCTTCTCGACTGATTTCACAGTGGTTTGGGTCATACTAGAGGTGGAATTCTATTATCCTTGGGTTTTTTTATATGGTTATGACTCCCTCTTGAATCCATCATTTAGTTCTCTCATCCTTCATTCTAGATCTCATCTTGGTCATTTTTTTGATTCACCAACAATTGAGGTTCCTGTGAAGCTAGTGTTTGGTCTCTTCTTCTTTGTTCTTGTTCGATATATGAAAATTATTTCTTAAGTTGAACCATTTTTTAGAGATGGAGAGGTTATGATTGCATCTATTTAGTGGAGTTAAAACTGTATGACCCTTCTCATATTTTTATTTTGGGGAGATTCAGATGTTCTTCCTGTAGATTATGTGTATATATATAATTATAAATAGTTTATAAATAATTTTTATTATACATAATTTTTATTATACATAATTTTGATTATATTTAATTAATAATTTATATAAATTATTTATAAATTATTATGAATTAATAATAATTTTGAATTAATATTTTTTGGATTAATATTTGTTTTGAAAGAATGGAAATTCGGTATTACATTAATAAATTATAATTATATTTTTTTCTAAATATATACATCATTTTTACAATTTACCATATTTTATAGTATTTATTATTCATTGAAATATTTAACTATTCTCTCATGTAATATATTTTTTAACAGTAAATGATGTTTACTCTATTAATCAATTTTTATATCTTGATTAAAAATATGGAATTTATTTTTTAAAATCAAACTCTAAATTTATATAAATAAATTATTAATTTAAAACATATAATGTATTTAAGATTTATGTTTTTTTGCAAGAAATAATTATATGTTATAAAATATTTTATTTTAAATTCTCAAAAATTCTTTATTATTTATGGATTTCTAATTATTTTATTTTATATATATAAAAATATGCAATCTATTTTTTAGAATTTACCATTTAATTATAATAAATTTTATTTTTAATTAAAAATATTAATTTAATAAAAATAATGACCTCCTATAAAATAAATTTTATAATTATTAAAATACAATTATATTAAATAAATATTTATAGAGAAGAACTTTGGATTCAAAGGAAGATAATTCAACCACCACTTTAAGATAAGAACCAACTTAGAACTAACATAAAATTAGGGATTGGTTTGTTTTTTATATGAGGAATGAAACTAGAAAAGGGAAACAATGTATTACCTTGGTATCATCCAAGAGAATCATCCACTCCAACCAAACCTAAGGAACATTTAAGGATATAAAAATATTCAATGGACTAATACAAGATTGGACTGTGTATGGATAATGTAAAAATGAAAAGGTTGAAGAATAATATTATAGGAGATCATATAGGCATACCATTTTGAGGAATATCCCTTATTAAAGATTCAGGGGAAGTAGTAATTTATCACTGAGAAGGGGAAATAAATAAGTGATACACTTTTTATTTTATAATTACTCTTTATAAATTAACATATGCTATTGATTAAAGTCTCTATACACTCACTTACTAATTTCCTTTTCCTTTTTGAACACTCCTTAAAATATGTGTCAAAAATTTGAATGGTATTTATATTTATAAATTCAATTGAATAAGTGGTTTATATATTTATAAATACATACATGTGTAAGGAAAAAAGTGTTGTATCTATATTTATATGATCGTCTTAATTTTTAGAGGCCTCCTAGATACACAGAATCTCACCTCCTATGTAATATATATTGATAATAACACTATGGAAAGGGAATTTCACTAACTTCATCCAACCCATAGGATATCCATCATAACCCCATTCCTGCAACCTTGACCTCATAAGAAGCTAAGAAATACTGAAATTTAGTCCTCAAACTAACATCCTTTTCATGTATTAGTTGAAGGCTTTATTTGAATATTGAAACTACAATAGCTATCTAAACATGAGTGTGTGTAAGACCATCCAACTGCACCTTATCACAGTCACACCAATCGAGGATCCCCTTGTAGGGATTATACAACTACTACTAATTTTTTCAACATTAGATATAAAAGTAATAAATGTTTTCCAGTGCTTCACCAACTCCCTAGCTTGGGAGCATTTAGATTTATGGAGATAAATGGCATCCTTATCGACTTCATCTCCCAAATCGTTATTATTGCACTTTGTTTCATAAGCCTCATTCCCCATCTCTTATGGACATGAACCTATGTTTCTTGAACTAGTTTGAGCAGTAGTCATCCCATACTAGTTACTGGGGATCACTGTGGATGAATTCAGAGGATAACACCTACCACCAATGGAGTAATTATTTTCTTAACTTAAATTACCCACTTCCTTTAAATTATGTTGAAATTATTTGAAACATTTAAATGTTAGGATCCCCTTATTTTAAATTCCCCTTTATGTATTTATTTATTTTGTTAAATATTAATATTACCAAATCAAATAGGATGAATATGAATAAAAAAATGGATGGATTCCAATCATATTATAAAAGAGTATGAATATGGGGTGAAAGAGTTCATCAAGTTTACAAAATATAGTTAATATGACCCTTATCAAATCATTTGTATATATTTAAATTTTTTTATTCAAGAATAATTAGTCTAGAGGGGTTAAAAGAACACTTGATTTGTTACAGAATAGATCAAGGTTATAAATGTTGTACTAAATATGGGGAAAAGTAAATGTATCTAGTGATTAGGATAACATGGTGTTTTATGGATCATATAATATGATTACATGTTTATAAAATGAATAAGAATTTATCAAGGATGTGATTAAAGGTATGAATGATTATGAAGAACATATTGATGAAATGAAAATGATCGTTAAAGGTGAAATTCTTGATTATCCCAAATTGTTTGATAAGTTAAAGAGTTGTGAAAAAATGTCATTCTATACTGGTTGTACAAAATATACATCATTTTCAACTATACTAAAGATACATAATTTAAAAGTTGGAAGTATATGGAATGATTCTATTTTTGTTGAACTACTTTCTCTCCTGAATGATATGATCGTAGAAGATAATGATCTTCCTAGATAAATATATGACACTAAATTAATGCTACACTCAATGGGTATAATCTATAAAAGAATACATGCATGTAAAAATGATTGTATACTATTTCTCAAGGACCAAAAATCACTTTAATAATGCCCAAAGTGTGTTGATTCTTGATACAAGAGAGATGAATTGGGTCCTATAAAAGTTTTGTGGTACTTTCCAATCATTTAAAGGTTTAGGTGACAATATTGAAGTGAGGAGACTCCAATAAAATTGATGTGGCATGTAGATACAAGAAAAAAATATGGGAAATATCACCACCCATCAGACTCTCCTCAGTAGAAGAGAATAGATCATGAGTATCCTGAATTTTGAAATGAGCTGACAAACCTTCATCTTTCACTATCTACATATGAAGTGAATCCTTTTGGTTTTAAAAGAAGCACTAACAGCACATGGTTGGTTATGTTGGAAAATTATAAGTTTTTATGCATGAAATTAATATACATTATGTTATTTATACTTATATCATGACCAAAACAACCGAGTAATGATATCAATGTTTATTTGACTCCATTGATAGAAGATTTTAAATTAGTGTGTGATTCGAGTGTTTTGTTGTATGATTCTTACATAAATGAAGATTTAATATTGAGATCCATGTTGTATGGGATGATAAACGACTTTTATTCTTATGGAAATTTTTCAATATATAGCATTAAATGAACTCGAGGGTTTCCCATTTGTGAATAAGGTACATAGTCAATTATGTTGAAATATTCATCAAAGACTATGTTTTTAGGATATAATATTTTTTTACCCTAGTGACATAAGTTATGATCTTAGAAAATATCATTTTATGGGAGTTCATGAGAATGTACAACACCATATCCACTAACATTTGATCAACTATTTTACAAATTAAAATATATGGACACTGCTTTTGGTAAACCTTTTTTGAAAAACCTTATGAAAACTTGTTGGAAAAAGTGATTGGGGTTTTTTAATTATCATACTAGAATTTTTTGTATATCAAGAATTTTATTAATGTTATGCATGTTGAAAAAAATGTATGTGATAGTTTCATTGTAACATTACTAAATTCACCTAGAAAAATAGATTATGCAATTAAGACTAGTTTGGACATGATTGACATGGGAATATAGTAAGATTTGACTCCAATGAAGGATGAAAATGGAATTTTCTTCCACCAATTGCTTACACTCTTTCTAGAAAGAAGAGATATTAGTTTTGAAACTTCTTGAATGATGTAAAGGTTCTAAAGGGGTATTCATCGAATATCAAGAATATCATATCAATGATTGATTTAAAGTTAAAAGATTTTATATCACATGACTATCATATTTTGATGCAAGCTATAATTTTTGTATATTTATGTTGTATTTTTTCCAAGAATTTCGATCATACATTAACCAAGATCTATTTATTTTTCAAATATATATGAATAAAATTCATAGACCTGGTCAAATTACCAACTATAGAAAATGAAATTATAATCATATTATATGAATTGTAAAAATTATTCACATCAGTATTATTTGATATGATAGTTTACTTGTTAAGAGAGATTTGACTATATGGTCATATAAATTATAGATGGATATACCCCAATTGAATGGTATATGGATGTTTTTAAAGGGTATGTCAAAAATCTAAGTCATCTAGAATGTTGTATTATGGAGCGATATATTGTTGGGGAAGCCATTGAATTATATATTGAATACAGGTATGGTGTGGAAAGCATTGGTTTATTGAAATCTCATCACATTATGTGGCATGTTGATGAAGGAATTTCTAGAATAGATGTTGTCACAGTCACTATTAAAGATTGGGAGTATGACCACCTTTATTTTTTGCATCATAGTTTGGAGGTTTTCCTATATGTTGAAACCCACAAAGAAATTATTAGGAATTTGAATTTTTTTGAACTGAATTTAGAATAGGGATAGAATTTTGATGATAAAGAGAAACATATTTATTTAGAAGAAAAGGATAATATTCTGTGACCCAGGAGGTAGGTGAGCACAAGATTCAGGGGACGCGCGCAAAAGTCCCTCTAGCGTGTAAAATCTTGTGCGCCCAATGCGACACTACGGGCAGGATTCTACAGCAACCCCTCTAAAACCACTAAAGGAAATGGCACTCAAGGATGTGGGGTTATGACCAACACTCCTCCGAGCGTGAAGAAGCTTACATGCCCAATGCGACATCAAAGGGGCCCTTGCACGCCGACGTGCTCGAGAATCAGTTAAGGCCCGAGTGCGAAGGCACTCAGCGGCACGTAAAATCTTCTGTGACCAATGAGACTTTAAAGGGGCCCTTGTGCACCCCATGTGCCATCAAAGGAAGGATTCCATGGTGCCCCCTAGAAATCTCTAAAGGGGCTAGCACACAAAAGTCCGGAAGGCGCACCCACTTTCCTCCGGCGTGCAAACACCTGCGCACCCAATGTGAATTCATGCAGGCGTTTGTGTGTAGTTCCCCTTGCATGTATCCTTTGAGGACTTCAGCTATAAAACTAAGAATAACCCCCACCTTTTAGGTATGGTGACAAAAGATGAAGCGATGCTCTGCTGCACGAAATACACCTCTTCCACAACTGTGCGAAAAACACAATGGCCTCAAGGTATTGGATCTTGCGCGAAAAATCCCTCAATGGTCCTCCTTTGGGTGGGACCTCTTGGGCATGATCCTCATCCATTTCCTTTTACCCCATGTCATTTTTGCGCAAAATATCCTTCTTTCACGCTTGTTTTTCCCTGCATCAGACCACTTTTGTGCGTAGCCGTTCCATCCTGCACACAGCCTCCCATTTTGCGTGCACCCTTATAGCTTGTGCACACACCTTCCATCTTGTACACACCCTTCTGTCTTACACACACACCTCCCATCTTGCACGAAGACTCTAATATTGTGTGTCACCCTCCTTGTGCACTTCATGTGTCATCCTTACCTTAAGGCTCCATGTCTGAGACCCTATTATGTGCAACACACCAGTGTCCAACGCCCTTTTCACGTGTGACCCTCTAGGTTGGGTGGTTCTCCCCGTTGCATTACTTCACCTCATGCTTCTTCTCATAGGTACGCTAATGGATATTTCTTCTTTGCATAGACATGCTAATGTGGAACCCTCATTGGATCACTCCACGACACCCCCTCACTATGACGTTGTCGATGCCTTCCCTTCTCTAAGGGTAGGTGGGTATCAGTTATGTAATTCCTAGGGGTGCGGAGTGAACCCACCTCGTCCGAGACGTAGGAAGTTAAACTGTCAAGCACCATCGTCCTCAGCACATGATGTTAAACTGTAACCCTTCCTCATGCATCATACGTGGGGTGCCTCATCTCAGACATTCTCTATGCCCACTCGTCTCCACAAGATTGAGATATTCCTCACATGGAATGAGATCCTATTTTTTGGAATGGTGTCTATCTGTGGGTAAGGAAACCCATCTTGGTGTAAGCCCCAAAGACCTTATCGTGGGAGGTAGTGCTCCTACTCCTCCTTTCTTCTTCCATGCCAAAGAACAGAGGTGAGAGGGTCACAAGTACCTTCATTATCCCATCCCTCTTTCATTGGGCTTTGTCACCACTCGGGCCTCCATCTTGGAGTAAGTCCCAATCTCTATCTCCCTGGGTTGTTAACCACACGTAAGCCCTTGTTTCCTTTTTGGGCTGCTAACCATGTGTAAGCCCCATTCTACTTCCCAGGGACGCACCTTTCATGATGTGATAGTCAGGTATTTATTGTCTCTTGTTTATCCCACCGAGCATGACTCATGTGGGATTAGAGTAAGCATCAACCATGAAATCCTCTCTGGGCAGCCTAGAGTATAAGCCCCACACACCATCCTGAACTATGTGGACATTGATCCTTTCCAAGGTAAGGTACGTAGGAAGCCTCTTTGAGGTTCAATTCCAACAACCATTAGACTCAAATCCCTTCACGTCGGTTCACCAACACCATCTCTAACTATGTGGAATTTGATCCTTGTCAAGGCAAGGTACACAGAAAGCCTCCCTGAGGTTCAAATCCAACACCCATCGTTCCTGACTACTTCACGTCAGTCCACCCCCATCCTGCATGACATTAAACAGTATGCCCCTTTTTGTCCCGCATGATGCTAAATTGTTCCCCAATCAGCGATAAGCCATTGGAACCCCAATTAGCGGTAAGACGTTGTGAACCCAAATCGAAGGTAATCTGTTGTGTTCCCTGACTAGCAGTAAGCCACTATGTTCCCTAACCAGCGTTAAGTTGTTGTGTTCCCTAACCAGTGATAAGTTGTTGTGATCCCCAATCGATGGTAATTTGTTGTTTTCCTTGACCAGTGCTATTTTGTTGTGTTCCCTCACCAGCGGTAATCCATTGTGTTCCCTAACCAGCGGTAAGCCGTTGTGATCCCCAATCAACGGTAAGTCATTGTACCCCAATAGATGGTAAACTGTTGTGATACCCATCCAGAGGTAAGCCTTTGTTGTCCCTTCCATTGGGACCCATATCTCTGGTCTATACTAGTGGCGTCAGACCAACCTTAGGCTACTAACCACACGTAATCCCTAGTAAATCATCGGGTCATTGTCCTCCATGCACACCCCAATCCTATAACCCTTCATGAACTATGTGGACTTTGATTCCCTACCATGGGGATACATAAGAAGTCTCTTAGAGGCTCAATCCCAACACTACCGTCACCTTCATGATGCATCTATCTCATTCCCCATCCGCTCTCAATAATCCATATCCATCTTGATTCTTACCCGGACCACCACATCCCAATGAGATCATGCCAATTCACCTCTTCACTACTCTTAGCATCACCCAGGTAACTAACCGTGCATTATCCCCAACATCAGTGTTCCCTCCAGGGATTTCACCCATCTAATCCACTCTAGTCTTTGTTCTAATCAGTCTGATCCATCTCTGCTAGACATTAAACCTGCGACATACCCTGTGTTAAACATGGGAAGTTGAGGTAAACCTCAAAGACATTCCCATATAATATAATTCCCCACATTCGATGTGGGATGCCTCGGCCCATGGGGTGTTAGCCAAGTGGTACCCACTGGTTTTACCCCTCGATCTCCATGGGAACTGGTTCAAGCTCGATTCCTTCCAGACTCAGACACTGTTCATATTATGCATAGGGAAATTCAAAGCCATTTCTTATATGGGGAGCATGGAGAACACCTGGGATTGGTTAGGTCCCCCCACTGAGATTCGGTGTTAGAAACCCATGATTTTTCCATGGGGTGTTAGAAGAGTGGTACCCGTAGGTTATACCCCTCACTCTCCATTGGAACTGGTGTAGGTTCGAGTCCTGCCAGACTTAGACACTGTGCATATTGTGCACAGGGCAATTCAAAGTCATTGCTTAGTTGGGGAGCATGGAGTGCACCTGGGCTTGGTCGGGGCCCCCGCTGGGACTTGGTGTTAGCAACCCACATTTTTTCAACGAGCTCATACCCAAGTGGTAAGGGATTCTGCATGGCATCCAAGAGATCCAAGTTCAAAACCGAGTGGAGGAGAATTTTTGGTACTGTAGTAGTACTGTAGCAGGTATTGTAGTAGTACTATAGCAGGTACTATAGCAGCCATAATTATTCACCTGATTTAGGCCTTCAGGCCACAAATACCATGGTGTAGGCTAGTTCACATAGAGAAGGACCCATAAGAGGATCAGAGCAACAAGAGTAGCAGTCACCAGAAGTAGAGATAACCGAATTGGAAGAATAAGAGGGTATGGAAACCGCCATCGAGACTAGGCACCGCGCAACTTTGTATGGGGAAATTCTAGTTGATCAGCAATGCAAGGTGGGGATCTAGGAGATCAATGATGTAGAAGATGGAGAGGGACAATTATAGTGGGTTGGGCCTACAGGTCATGTATTGGGCATGGTATGCCACTGGACCTTTGGGTCATGTATTGCAGGTCATGTTGGGCCTTGTGCCTTAGGCCTACAGGTTATGTTCGGATTCCCCTTCAACCCTTAAAATGGGGATTATCCATAATAAAATAAAAAATAAGGCCTTTGGGCCATTCGGAGATGTGGGATGCCTCGGGATTTCGTGCCCTCAATAAAACCTATCATAAGGGGAAGAAACCCAGATGTGCCAGTGTTCCAGCATCCAGACGTGCCAGTGATGTCCAACATGACTACTCCCCCGACTGAAAGTTGCTGCCCTGATTGGACCCCTCGGAATTTCCCAATAGAAGTAGTGTAATTAACCAGCGTCCATTAAGATATAGAACTGGGAAGAGTTTCAGGAATGTATTAATTTATAAGGGAGACCCAGACTAGGTGATGAGTTTTAAGGAGGATTCCACGGAAGGAATAACTGACATCCCATCATCCTATTTTGATCAAGGAGAAAACATCCCTAAATAAGAGATGGATGCTGCCCACCTTTGGAAAGTGGGAATGCGGGGAAACATCTACACGTCCCCATACTCTGAAACAGAAGGATGTGCGTGCCCTAGTGAAAGCGTTAGAAATATAAATGGTGAACCCGATGTAAATTTCTTCCCCTCAATGTGCATATTAGTAACATTCGAGACATTAGTGGATTAACATGTCACCAGATCCAGTTATTCAGCACTGGGTCCCACCAAGAAAATAGTGGGCCTAGTGTGAAACTCACATAAAGTCGGGGTAGTTAAAACATTGGGTATGTCGATCTACGACGTTGTCAGCGTGGATCCTTCTTACCAGCCATAGAAGACGGAATGACGCTGGGGCACTGGACGTTGATTTCCTTTTTGAAGCATTAATGGTTTAATCTCCCTATCTTCTAAGACACAAACTGCCACAATAGGAAACTGATCACCGCCCTTCCACCAATGCAGGGGCAGGGGTAGCGCTAACGCAGCAATCCCACATGGCTCCACTACTTCTACAACAGCTTTCACACCCATAGTTGTTGGGTGCCCATGCCACATCTCCCCCCCTAAATTCATTCAATGATGGTTGATAAATGACCTTGTCTGCCAATATGAGGAGGAGGGGATTATCCTAACTCGGGATATGGCCCATCAGGATTTAGAGGAATCTACACCTCATCGTCACCACCGTCCCCAAGGTCCGCGCAGGGATCTACTACACCCCACTCCGACGTACAACAGTTTTGGGAACCTCTCCCTAGAAAATTTTGATGACTCCCACCCCTATGCCGAATAGGTTGGGGATGTTCAAGTCAGCTCGGCCAAGATCTAGTTCCAGGGGTTCCCGAAGAGGTTCCCCCCAGGTCACACCAGCGCCGCCACCCGGCCCCACTAGTCGAGGAGCAGGTAAGCTATGTGACTGCACCACCGGCACCAATCCTACTGACCCGACGGCAGCGTCGAGCACTGTCCGAGGAGGACACCCACCAAGGGGCATAAAAGTCGGCAACTACCATGGCTCGGGCCACCACTGACGTATATCATCATCCTCCTGTGTATTCTGAGAAGGGGTACTTATATCCTTAGCTCGGATTGAGGGCCAAACCTCCCCACGGGTAGGTTGGCTCGACTCTCTTGGTCGCTGGCATAGGTAGTGCCAACCGCGGACCGACCTGCGGCAACGACACCTAGTACAGAGTTCCTCCCCTTACTGCCACCATTGATAACGCTGGTCCTCCCCACTTCCAAGCTTGGCATCGAGGTCTACCCCATGCTACCTTCAATCCGAATGAGGGTCATTCCCATGGTAGTGACACTTAGTATGGAAGCCTCTTCCGCCCTCATGGCATCGGGTATAGGGTCATTCTTCCTTCCACAAGCCCCCGACATGGAGATGCTACACATCTGGTCAATCTCTAAAGTGGAGACCTCCCCCATGTCCTTATAGTGTCCAGTGAAGGTCCTCCTCACCTCAGCAATCATAGGTGTGAGGGTCAGCCTTACTTTATTGGAACCCAGTACAAGGACCCTCCTCAAATTGAAGTTGTCAGGGAAAACAAGCATGGAGGTCCTACCCATGCTTCTATCAGTTCCAGTGAAGGTCCTACCCACTCCATCACATTCTGCGGAGATTCCCTCTGTACATCAGTCAGTAGACACGAAGGTCCTCCCCGTGTTCCCTTTGATATCTATCCAGGTTCTCCTTGCACCCCATACCATTCAGGAAGAAGTCCCCTCCACCCCAGTACCAGTACAGCCGAAGGTCCTCCTCACGCTGGAAATATACCATGTTCCGAAGAACCATCCTAGGGAAAGAGGGATGGTTGTCATTTCCATAAAAATAATACCAAGAAGATTCAGACTGGGATTAAACCAGTCTTCTTCTCATATTCTGAGGTGGAATAAGACTCAGTGATGGAACCCTCACCTAGATCCTCTGTGTCAAGGTTCGGGGAAGGAACAAGGCGCATCATCCTCATACTTCTAGAATGTGAGGTTCATCAGATTCTCACCTCCCTCCATAGGTACATCCAAGAGGAAAAGTAGTAGCGTGGTAAATCACCAGTATTCGTAGTCCCTATGCCAGAAATTGTAGTCATCTGCCTGTCTTACCGCGAAGTGGTGTCCAAGTCACTGCACACTTTAGAGGATAGCACAAGATGCAGCGGTTTGTCATCTCGCTTGTCGTATTCTCTCCTAGCCAGCCTTCCATATCATCGGTCTTCTTTAGAACAACTACTGGTTACCCAACCGCCTCTGATTAACGAGTGGGGAAATGAAGGGCCTGACCACGAATCTGGAATAAGGAACTTGTGGGATATTCTAACAGTGGACCATTTTCTAAAGATGTTTTGGCCAGTTGTAGTGCCAAGTTTCAGGGCACTAGAAGCACTCACCTAGGAATAGGTTGGACGCTTTTGTCAGACCCTCTGGGCAACTCATTTCTATCTTATTCATCTAAGAGTGTCATACCCCAAGATTCATGCGCACTTCAAAAACATCGGACAACAATACTGTTTGGTTGATTTGGCCGCACTCCCTGTGGCCCAGCACCCTGAGTCACCAGGCCACCATAGGACCTTCCAACAACGATGTGTCCAGAGCTTCAAAGTGCTCCGTAGGGTAATCAAGGAGGCTTCCTCCCCACGTACAAATTTGTGTATGGGGGAAGTACACGGCCCTCCATTTCAGTTCTATCCAGTTCCATCCATATTTTTCAGGCAGCATAGAGGATATGCCTCCAGGCAGGGTAACAGTTAACAGGGTCGACCTTCCGGGGGTGAAAACGAGCTAGAGATTCTTGGAGAGGACCTACCCCCCAAGGGAGTTTCACACATCTTGTATACGTTGGTAAGGAACACTCGCCATAAAAATAATTTTTTGGGTATTTATGTACCTATAGAGTCATTAACCCTCAGTCGAAATATAAATAAGGGTAAAGAGAACCCCGGAGCCTCCAAGTCCTCCAACCTATCTAACTCAGTGCAGAAGACGGAAGAAGATCCTGAAAAATCCATGTTGCATCAGAAACTTTCCGAACACAAGAATATGGTCAACAAAAATCTTGCTGAAGGCACTATGAAGTGACTCCCAGACTACGGTGATCCTCGGTCGGGGCAACAAGGGAAGGCACAACTTCCCCTCAGCGAATTGCCTCCAGGTGACCCTGATCATCCCGCCCACGCGGATAGGGTTGAGGCTAGAACTTATGGAAAGAGGGCATGGCATGTGTCACCAAATCCACTGGAGCGATGAGACAACCTCTGAGATCTAGCTCAGATTCCCCCAGCTCCTTCACAGGTCATCCTGCTAGCCGCTCCATGAGCTGTCGGGCCTGCTTATCGTGTTGAAGAACCTGCCAATGCATTGGTGGTCAGGGATCCCCGTCAAGATAGTAACCCCCATCCAAATGATCCAATACCGGTACTCATTTCCTGCCTCGAAGCTTTAGAGATTCAGCAAGAGGAAATCTCACCTGATGGAAAGCCATATCTGGGGTGGGTGGATGATATGTCAGCACCCCCGGGTTTCATAAATCCCACCTTTTCTCCCTTCAACAGGATAGGGGACCCACTAGAGCACCTGACCCACTTTATCTCAATGTGTGGGCCCATGTTGGGAACTCCAGCATAGCAGGAGGCCGCCAAACTCTGATGCTTCAAAGAGACATTGGAAGGGTTGGTGTTCGTCTGGTACAGCCATCCACTACTGGAAATATGATCTATACCAACGGTTTGCGGTATAGTTCACTAATTTGGACCTATACCAACGGTTTGGACAAAACCGTTGGTATAGGTCACTTATATGGACCTATACCAACGGTTTTGGACAAACCATTGGAATAGGGGGGACCTATACCAACGGTTTGGCCAAACTATTGGTATAGGTTCACTAATTTGGACCTATACCAACGGTTTGGACAAAACCGTTGGTATAGGTCTATTATAGAGACCTTATACCAATGATTTTTTCCAAACCGTTGGTATAGGTCCCCCCCTATACCAACGGTTTGTCCAAAACCATTAGTATAGGTCCCAAAATCAAAGAACCTATACCAATAGTTCTCAAAACCGTTGGTATAGGTACATGTATTTTTAATGGAATCTTCTTATAGAAGACATTAAATAAATCAAAATTTAAAATACTTATGATAATACATATATATATTTATGAAATTATGTTCACAAAAGTAAGTTAGGTTAGTGTTTAGGTCATTCAATCACAAACAGGAGGTGTTGGGATCGAAACCAACCGGATGATTATTTTTTGAATTACATATACCAATGGTTTATGGAACCGTTGGTATAGATTTTCATATTACTTATACCAATGGTTTTCAAAACCATTGGTATAGGTATATACCAACAGTTTTCCCAAAACCGTTGGTATAGACCTATCCTCATGTCTTACTTGGAAACAGTTCTCCAAACCGTTGGTATAGCCTATACCAATGGTTTGGAGGCCTATACCAATGGTTCTAAACCGTTGGTATAGGGTATTTTTCTAGTAGTGAGCTCCCCATCGGATCAGTAGCTGGCTAGGAAGACCTTCTTAGGAAATTTCTCTACCATTTCAGTTCCACCACTCAGAATACGAGTATCGTGGACCTCTTCAAGTGAAAGTATAGGCTAGATGAGCACGTTGCAGACTTTTTCACCTAGTGGAAAGGGATCACATATTCCCTTGACATGATATAGACTCAAGAGAAACTGCTGATGATGTTCTTAGAAAATTTCAAGATAGAACTGGTTCCCTCCCTTATTACTCAAATTACCTAGGGGATTCCAAAACTTCTCTGATAAGGCCCAGCACCTAGAGGAATCCTTACAACAGGCTAAGCAGGCACATCCGTTGCCACCTACAATCCCCACGAGAAGGACCTCCAGGGATGATCACACTGTGATGGATCAAATAGAGGCCCCCAGGAAAATAGAGTTGTTACCAGTGGAGCCGCCTCCATATCCTAACAGAGTCCCTCCACCTCAGGCACATCCCCCGGCCTAGCAGTGCCCACCTCAGAATCGGCAGGTCCCCCTGCGTAATGCACCACCACCACCAAGGCAAGATAACCAGAATCCACCTCTTTAACAGGATCCTCCAGCCCCTTGTTAGGGTCAGTCTCCTAGGGCCCCCTTCCTATATAGGAGGAACCGAACCTACTCATTCAACAAGGATCAATTACCCGGTTATTTTTTAAGTTCCTTAGAATATGGGATTGTACATTTTCCTAAATGCAAGAGGCCAAAAGAGGCGAACCTCACTGATCACCCTAATTACTGCCCCTACCACCAGATCTTGGGAACCCCCTCAAACTGTGTTATGTGTTTAAAGACTGGCTTCAAGACCAGGTGGATAACAACATAGTCTGGTTAGGCCCACCTACGGAACTGGTGGAATATGTCTTTGTGAAGCTAGACAGCAGCAGTGACAGCGAAGGCGATTGGCATCAGGTTTCTCACTGAAGGTCCCAAAAGTATGACTATTGGATGGCTCATAAGACAGTCGCTCGTGCTCATGGTATTATCTGTGCATTCCATAATCGATCCAAACCTTCAGAAGACGTTGCACCATCCACCACCAATACTTATGTGTCAACAGCTATATCAACCTCTTCCTAGAAGAGAAAGCACCAGCGGTGTAAGGGAAAACAAAGTCTCACACCAATCTCGTAGTCATCCTGTACTCTAAGTAATTTCATGCCCCCAGAGATGGCGATTCCTCCCAGAATACATCCAGTAGTAGATGACTCTTTGAGTGGCATTCAAGGGTACGCCTCATTTAATACTGTAGAACTGGTAAACCCCTACATGATTCTTGACGATGAGGAGTGCCAGGAAGATCCTCCCAACATCCCCAGTCATCGCTAGTGTCGGCAAGGCCATGGCTATTTGGGCTGTTGGAGTGCCTCGGTCAGTACTTCTAGTCAGGCTGTTCATGCTACATAAACTAGGCATCAGGCCCAACGTAGAGATCAACACGTGTAGCCTTCTCATCTGGTGTAATTAGGTCTGCCTTCATTGTCATTCGTGTTTTTGGATCAGGAAGAGCCACCTCGACCGTGTCGTGACCAATCCCACTTTGTTACGGACCGGTCTCAATTATCTGGCCCTCATTCGGTAGTCACTCCATAGGCTTCAACTAGTGAATAGTGGGATATTCCTAGCACCATTCAGCCGCTGGTCTAGCTGGCAGAGCCCACCATACCTCATGTCATAGAGCGACCTCATGTAAGCAGAAACTCATGCCTGGTATAGAAGTATGATGTCATCAAGAATCTTTCCAGAATTCCATCAAGGATATCCATCCTTGAGTCTCTTCACTTATCTTTAAATATGTGTGAATCCCTCGATGAGGCTTTAATAATACCCCTTTGAGACAGAGGTAACAGATGTAGAATACCTCCATGATGAGGCGGTCTAGCATGCCAAATGTCAATCCATCGTCTCATTCTATGGGTAAGATTAAGGCTCCCCCCATACAGGGGCACATTCTCCCATTTTACATCACCGACCAGTTTAATGGTGTAGAGGTTCACCACTATCTTGTTGATACAGGATCTAGGATCATCCTAATCCCGACTCGGACACTATAAAAACTAGGGTTTTCTGAGGATGATATGAGCCCCTCTATCCTAAGAATCCAAGGTTATGAAAGGATGGAACAGAAACCGATTGGAAAGATCCACTTGAAGACCTAGTTCGGTGGCCTAGTTGCTAGCACCGAGTTTATGGTTGTCTCCCAGGACACTTCCTATAATTCGTTGATGGGTAGGCCATGACTCCACTTGCATGAGGCGGTTCCTTCATCATATCACAAGTGCCTCAAGTACTCCCTTAATGGTAGAATGGGTGTGCTTCATGGTGACGTGTCTCCCTTTGCCTCTTGTGAAGCCCACTATCTGGATGCCAACTATTACAAGAGAAAATACAAGCAGATCCAGGCTAATGAGGTTGAGCATGCCATAGCTGCAACCGACCCGTGGATAGGTCTAGATGATGCCTACATCTTTCCAATACACCAATTGGAGGCTACAACCCCATATATGGGAAAATGCTTTGTTGTTTCTGGAACGAGGGGGGAACACATTCCCAAGTCTAATTGATGCCATAAAATAACCTCATACTTCTACAAAAATTAGGATCGGGTGATCCTGGAGACTCCTACTCCCATAAGGTATCGAGATGTCCACCCCATGGTAATGGAAATACGTCATACTTGCTTGTTTCGCCGGGCTAGAATTAATAGGCTCAAGCCGACGTGCCATTATTGCTTTGATATCATCAAGTGTGGCCCCTTGGGCCAAAGACTAGATGGGATTGGATCAATAGTCTTCATCACTATGGTTGCGGCAGCACAAGATTCCCTTGATGTAGTGTCTATTGCCACTCAGGCTGGTACCAGACTCCCATCGGGATCTGTCGACTCAAAGGAAACTCCTCCCGTTGAGGATCCCTCCTCTATAAGTGAATAAGAGTATTTAGAGGATCCCCCCCCCCCCCCCCCGCGCGCCTTTGAAGAGGGAGTCTCCACCACGTTCAATGAATTGGTACAGGTGAACCTCGGTAGTGAGGCATACCTGAACTCACACTGATTAGTGCCACTATGCCCCTCGAGGAGAAACAATAGTATATGGATTTCCTGAAACATCACCATGATGTATTTTTTTAGAGTTACGAAGAGATTCCAGGACTAGATCCTCAGGTATCCATCCACCACCTCGGTCTCCCGGCAAATCATCATGGGTTTAAGAAGCCTCCTAGGAAGATGCACCCTTCTCATAGTGCCATGGTCAAGGCAGTAGTTTATAAGCTCATCAGATCCAATTTCATTAAGGAGGTCTAGTACGCCAAATGGCTGGACAACATTATGCCAATAAAGAAAAAGAATAGATATATCAGAGTCTGCATAGACTTTCAGGATCTCAACCGTCACTGTCTGAAAGATGAATTTCCCCTTCCTGTGATGGAATTGTTGATTGACACTACAGCTGGGTTCCATGCCCTCTCTTTCATGGATGGGTATTCTGGTTATAACCATATCTGAATGGATCCTAAGTATGAGGAGTCTATGGACTTTAGGGCACCACAAGGTACTTTTGTTACCAAGTCATTCCCTTCAGTTTAAAGAATGCAGGTTCCACCTACTAGTGGGCTATGCATCGCATATTTAAGCTGATCTTCAGTACATTGGTGGAATGATACTAGGATGATCTGGTGGTCAAATCTAACCAGTGTCAGGACCATCTCAAAGACCTTGAGAAAGTGTTTGGATTCCTCTATTCTTGCCACCTGAAGACGAATTCATTGAATTGCGCCTTCAGGGTCACCTCTGGAAAGTTCCTCAATTTCGTTTTCAGATACAGGGGCATCGAGATCAACCAATAAAAGATCAAGGCCATTAGCCAGATGTCTTTCCCAAGCAACCTCTGAGAGCTTCAATGTTTCCAAGGCCACTTAGCCTACATACGCTGATTCATTGTGAATCTAGCCAGTAAGTGTAATCCCTTTTCATAGCTCATGAAGAAAGGCATTGTCTATGAGTGGGATGAATAATGTCATACTACCTTTGAGGAAATCACACAATACCTACTTCAACCTCCATTCTTAATGCCACCTAACTCAGTAAATCCACTATTACTTTATGTGACTGCCCTAGAATGGTCTATCGGCATCCTTCTAGCCCAAAAGAACAATGAGGGGATAGAGAAAAGTCTTTACTATCTCATCACATACTCCTTGATATGGAGACTAGATACTCCCCTATTGATAAGATTTTCCTCGTGCTGGTATTCAAATTACAAAAATTACGACATTACTTATAGCACCATAAGGTATAACTGGTGTCCCGGGTGGATCCACTGAAGTACATCCTGAACCACCCCATGTTGACAGGCCATCTAGCTCCGTGGGTAGTGATTATTCAGCAGTTCAATATCAGGTTCTCTCCTCAGAAGGACATTAAGGGGAAAGTGTTGGCATACTTCCTTGCCACTCATCCAGCTCTCATGGACTAGTACCTTAACCTTGATTTTCCTGAGTAGGCAATCCTCTCAGTAGACCAGCCATTCTGTGATGGAAAATTAACTTTGATAGTGCCTCCTAGAGCCCCACTGGTAGAAGGCTCAATGACCCTAGGCTCAACAGAGTAGGCTTGGGTATTGTCTTCATTACCCCAGCACAAGCCATTTTTCCGTATTCATTCTTGTAGTCAGATGGTTTAACCAACAATGAGTCGGAGTATCAGACTCTCATTGTTGGCCTTGATCTGGCCCTCAAGAATTATTTTCCCCACTTGCATGTGAAAGGGGACTCTGAACTAGTCATCAAGTAGATCAATGGTGACTATGTCATCAGAAATCCAGAGCTCGTGCCATTGTTGGAACACACTCTCCAGTAACGGCCCAATTCTCAACTCAACCAGAAGTTACTCATGTCCCTCAATCCCAGAACGGTCAAGCTGATGCCTTATCCATCCTTGCTGCATCACTTGTAGAGCCCAAACAAGATGATCTGATTATCCAAGTGGCACACTAGAGATTCATTTCTCCCATCACTCCAGATGACGATGATAGCCTATAGGTAAGCCACCTTACCATCGAAGCCTCCATGTTAGGACCTCCAGGTCCCCTGGATGTAGTGATTGAGGTGACTCCTGATTAGAGAACCTCCTTTTTGAGTATCTCCACAATGATAATCTCCTGACGGATCGGGCCAAGCATGATTGAATCTGACACCGTGCGTTATAGTTTACCCTCCAAGATGGTCCTAGTCATGAGAAGATCCACTATAAGCATGGGTTTTATGGGGTTATCCTCCGTTTCATTCAAGGAGTTGAGATTTCCCAAGTCATGTAGGAGGTTCATATCAGTTCCTGTGGGGCTCATCAGACCAGGACGAAACTATCTCACCAGATCTAGAGATTGGGATATTTTTGGCCCTCCATGATCCATGACTGCATCGATTTCACCAAAAGGATCCATGCATGCCAAATTCATGCCAACTTTATGCATTGGCTGCCAGAGCCTCTATGCACTACCAAGTACTCTTTTCCATTTTCAGTATGGGGAATTGATGTTGTGGGACTATATCCACCGGCGACAGCTCACCAGTCAAAGTTTATCCTGACCACTATGGATTTCTTCTTCAAGTGGGTAGAGGTATTCCCACTCAAGGAGGTCAAGGCCTGTTCCATCGCTGACTTTGTGAGATCCAACATCATTTACCGATTTAGAGTCCCTCACGTCGTCCTCAGCGATAATGGCACGAACTTCCAAGAATCCGATCTGAAGAAATTGTACGCTAAGTACAACATCCGTTCTAACCATACCTCTCATTATCATGCACAAGAAAATAGACAGATTTAGGCGTTCAACAATACCCTATCTAAAATTCTACAGAAAATGGTTGGTCAAAACAAGAAAAGTTGGTCAGACAAGTTCCCCAACGTCCTCTGGGCTTATTAGACGATGACTCGTAATTCCACCCAGGTAACCCCATATTCCCTGGTGTATGGAACAGAGGTTATCCTGCCCATCGATATTCAGTTACCCACATTGCACATAGCTGTCTATGATCAGTAAACACCAGATAAAGTAGTTGAAATCCATCTATCTAAGTTGGAATCACTTGACAAGAAAAGGCTTCATGCCCTGTACAATCTTGAAAGGTATCAGAATAAGATAACTAGAGCTTTCAACAATAAATTTTTCCTCTACTTCTTCTTGAAAGGCAAGTTGGTGTTGGCCCTGAGAACACCAATGATACCTGGTAGGAAACCACCCAAGTTGGAGCCCAAATGGGAAGGACCTTACATTATTCACAAGGTTTACTCCAATGGAGCATACTCCCTGGTTACCATGGATGGTGAGCATATAACCCCTCCCACCAATTCCAAGTTCCTCAAGCAATCCTACATAACCTTAAACTATTCGGTCTTACATGACATTAAATTGTAAATTGTACCACATGACATTAAACTGTTTGTCATCCCACATGACATTAAACTATATATTGTCCCGCATGACATTAAATTGTTTGTCGTCCTGCATGACGTTAAACTATATATTTTCTAGCATGACATTAAATTGTATATCGTCCCACATGACGTTAAATTGTATATTGTCTCGCATAACGTTAAACTGTATATCATCACGCATGACATTAAACTGTATGTCATCCCACATGACGTTAAATTGTATATTTTCCCACATGACATTAAACTATATATCATCTCACATGATGTTAAATTGTATGTCATCCTATAAGATGTTAAACTGTGTGTTGTCCTGCAAGATGATAAACTGCAAGAACTACATATGGCTTGATTCCCATCCTCATGAGATACGTAGGAAAGCTCAGATGCTTAATCTTGAGTCCATCCCCTTGTCTCCTCTTTGACTATACCTCTTTTGTAACACCCCATGATTTTATAGTATGTTATCTTTTCAAAGTATTTCAATAACTTGCGCTACACACAACACCGAGTTCGAGCGCACCACGACTTACCAAACTAGCCGTTCAAAAAAGAGGTTATGAATAGTATTAACCACATTTTAAATTTTATATATACTATATAATTTTAACATTAATCTATTTTTTCTTATAAATAATATAATAAAAATTCAATTTTTAAGATAAAATAGGTATTTTTCAAAAAAATGTAGTTTTTCCACCTTTTAAGGGTGAAACCTTTTTAAATACAATATTTTACACTTTTATATATTCAATTTAGTGAAATTAAATTCTTCTTTAAAATAGGGACATAAAAATTTAGTTTTTATAAATTTTTGTTACTTTTCTGATAACTTTCATATTTTGATAAATGGTGAAAAAATACTAAATTTTAATTAAAAACAACTTTTTTAATCAAAATAATTTATAGTGTTAAATTATACATTTGAGTGGTTTTAAAGTATAATTAGAATATATTTTTATTATTTAATATAATTTGGGTCATTGGATGTAATTTTACATTTAAAATTGACATAAACAAGTGTCGATCTTTTGATAGTTATTATTTCTTAAAAACATGCTTTTTGTTTTAACAACGGGAATTAATTTTAAATTAATTTATGCCACTTTTGTGTTATGAATTTGGAAAAATGGATTCCATATTTTTAATCATGAGGTCCAAATTTTTTAAATAGTTAAATTTTATATTTAGACATTATGAATATTTACTTCGGTAAATATTTTATTTACCATGGTTAAAGGGTAAATCATGTAAATTAGGGTAAAAAATAATATTATAATAATATTAAATTTCCCTAATATGTGTCCTATTACTATTGGTTGGTACATTTATTACCATGGGAATCCTTGGGTCGATTTTGGGACCCCATGGAATCACTTGAGAGTGATAATGACACTTTATATTAATTAATTTAAAGTAAAGACAAAAATGACCTAAACATATATCTTTTAGTAAAACAATTTTTACATGTGGTTATATAAGTTATTCTTTAAATGATAAATAATCATTATAAATATAAAATTATTCCTACATAATGATATTTTTTTATAATTTTTAAACATTAAATAATTAAATTTATTTATGACACAATGATGATGTAGTAATTAAATTATTAATGAAAGAATTAAATAAATGGTATTGTAAATAATAAAATAAATATAATTTAAACATTTTGATACCATAAACTAATTTTCTAGGTGAATATGAAATGTTAGTATTGATTTAATGTATTTTTTCTAAGTAATAAAGTTTTTTTGACTTTCACAAAAAAAAACAAATACCAAATAGTGTCAAAATTTACATAAATTAATTTTTTAAAAAAATACTATATTATTGGTTGATATAATATTCCTAAAAATATATTGTTCAGTAAAAGTGATTAAATAATATTATATATGTCATTAATGAACCACTTTAGGTTCTCTTGGAAGTTTAGAGTAAGTTTATTAACCATATAGTGTAAGAATACAAGAAGACGCAGTAAAAGTTAAACTATTTACCTAAGAGTTAAATCTAAAAGATAAGGTTAAAATGGTAATATAAACTTGTATAAAACCTATTTGTTGAGATTATTTTAACCCATAAACACCTAAGTCTCTAAATAAATTCATTTGGAGCTATTATAAATCGAAAATTATTGTATAATAAATTAATATTTTAATTTTTTCCTAAAGTGACCCTCACCCCTCTTATAAAAGGGAACTTCCCATTCTCTCAAAATCACACCTCCAAATCCATTTGGCATGGAAAAATCCTACCCAAATATCCTCCCAAATTCCCTCACATAAACCTATAGTACTAAATTTGATCATAAATCCAACCTAAGGATCCATTTTGATCAACTCAAAAGGAAACACCCGAAGAAGAGGTAATAATTTCACCACCCTCTTTCAAGTTCTTTTCTTCTTCCATTTCTTATTTCTTTGTTGTTTCCATACCAAAATAATAACTTCAGTACCTCCTACATAATTTTATGTTACTATAAATATGTTACAACCATATTTGTTATTCTATCCATCCTATAAATGATAAATTCATCATACGTGCTTACGTACGGATTACCGTCTCCACGTCATGGTGTAGTTTGTTATTCAAACACTTCATTATTTGGATGAGTATAATAATGAGTATAACTGATGTAAATAATAAATATAACATGTTAATGATTATGTATACATGATATAACATCCAATTACATACAATTTCACCATAAATATAATGATATTGTCACTCGTTCGTACATACGGATCACTGTCTCCACGACGTGATGAGATTCATTCCCACGTTCACCATTCAACGATGGTTATAAAAATATATATTATTAATAAGTATGTAATATATAAAATAATAATTATACTTGAGATATATATGTATATATTTATGTAATTACATATATCTTATTCACTTACTTTTGTTCAATACGATATGAAAATGGAAACAGCGTTTATGCGTACATACGGCCTACCGTCTCCATAAACAGTGCCTTCCATTTCATATATATATCTATTATAAATATTTATATTCTAAATATATATGATATATAAATCAAGTTTTATATCCTGGAAGTATTTAAATCATGATCTAAATTATACGATCAAGAATAACAAGTTAAAACACATACGATAAAGAAAGCGATTATTACCCAAAATGTTAATTTAACATGGAAATCATTATTAAATGGGTAGTATAAAGTCATAAATGAATCATGTATGATATAATAAATATGAATATGGTTCTGGTATAATTTAATAACATACTATGGTCATTATACAGAAGCTTAAAAGTACCCTTGACCAAAGGAAAGTGCAAGGTAAGGGTTATTTCCTCAATCTCATTATTATCCGAGATTATTTATGTGTAATTATTTACTCGGACATATTTATCATCTATACCCATATTTCATAAAAAAATCAAAAGGAATATTTTAAGGTTTTATGGGAGGTTATATTTAACTATATCATCATTTTAAATGTTTTAAATATTTATCTTTCTAAATCCTTTTAATTAATGTCCATGTTTTCAAAATGATTTTAAGGATTTATTTATATGGACATGAATGTTTTGAAATGATAATTCTTTTCAAAAGTTTCAAAGTGGTATGGAACACTTTTATTCAAAAATCAATTTTAAATTACTTCCTATATAAATGTTTGAATTTTAAATGATTTCACAAATAGGGATATTTCTCTCAAGAAGTTTTACTAATCATTTTCATCTATGTCAGCATCCTTTACTGGATATTATTCTTGATTGAGGTTGATTTATTATAATACAATCTTCCATATTGTATTGAATGATTTATGATATGTTTGATTTTGAATTTTCTATTTTTATACCATTCGTTGTTTATGGTTAATGTATTGATATTTCTTATGCTAATTTTAATACGATGTTTATGTTATGTTTCAACTTTTTCATATGAAGAATGAAGTGGACTTAGTAAGTGATGGGTGGAGCTCGCTATAGCTCCTCGATGCATCAGTAGGTCTCATGAGACAAACTAGTGTCTTGGCACAAGTCCTTGCCAAAAATTTTATTTGTAATCTTGGCACAAGGCCTTGACTATGTTGTAATGATGCCCGGCATTAGGCTTTCCCGCATTATGAAATTAGTTATTACATGTGATTATTCATCTAGTAGAATATCCATGTGCATATTTATATGGTGATGTTTGATTTATTTTTTCCACAATATGTTCAAGATTATGTTTAAAAAGGCTGTTGTTTTTATTACACATCTTGCCTTAAAAGTTTATAGCTTCCACTAAATTATTTACCCTTACTGAGCATATGATCTCACCCCTTTCTTATGTTTTATTTTCCTAGGATTCCAAGAAGTGTATTATGATTGATATACAGGGTCAAGCTAAATGGAATAATGACATTATCAAAGAACTATATATTTTGTGTTTTATGTTTGAAATTGTAATGTAAAGTTAATATATGTAATCTATTTTCCAAGACTGTTAAACTGATCGGTCTTTCGGGACTTGATTCCTTATAATCATGCCAATGTATTAAAATAATGCACCGACTCTGGGCTTCTAGGGTCGGGGTGTTACATCTTGGGTATAGTTCTCTTGGAGGATCCTACATGGTGTCATGTAGGCTTCTTTGGCCCCACTCAAGTCAGCGTTACGATGATTGCACCATGTACCCTCCCTCATTCTTATCTCCTCCCACGTCCTCACCGCACGATGCTAAACTACATGACCTTCAGAACTACATATGTATTGATTCCCATCCTTATGGGATACATATGAACACCCAGACATTTCATCCATAGGCCCAGCCTCAAACTTCGGGACCTCCCATTGGGTCGAAACACATGTTGTGGTGCAGGATTTTTCTTTCATTTACATAGAGTTCATCATGACTGTATCATGTATCCTTCCCCCCTAAAGATCTCCACCTCTTCTACTATCCATCTTGACTTTAAATTGCATGGGCACATTTATGCTTCACACACTCCATGTACTTGGGACTCCATTATCCTTCCCATCTGAAAGGACTCCGAAATGGCATGTATTATCGGCCCAAGGGCTCTCCTACCATTACAGGCCAACATCATTGAGGGATTCGAACAAAAAAATTAATACAAGCCCCACGTTGTGAATATGGTTAGCAGTTGATGCTCATTTTTTGTCCCCATTTCAGGTCACACGATATGGATGCTATATTTAGAATATGGTCAACAGTTATCCTTTTTCGTTTTCACCACCCCCATATGTCCGAAATATTGAGTGTAGTGGTTCATTCTTCCCCATTGTCTCTTCAAGCTTCTGTCTACCTCAGGCAGGAGTATGATCCCAGCTGTCGGACCCTTATATGATGGTGAGAGCCTAGTCCTACTCCTTGTTTCCCACATCGATCATTGCTCATGTGGGGTTAACAGCTATGATAAGGCAATTTCCTCATGAGAGGTCATATGGCTACAGTTGGATGGGACGCCCAGCCTCAGGTCCCTCGACCCTTTCAGCCCCTTGGCCCAAGTTCTCATTTAGTATTGTGTGGTGTGGTATGGACTCGCATCCTCATTCATTCTGGGCTATTTTATCGCACCACACATATCCCCTTGGGACATCCCTCCTTCATTCATCATCCTTTCCATGAGCACAGGCCTCGCCATGCTTCGTGAGCCCTATCATTTGGGTTTCCATCATCTTCTATATCCAAAATGACCCATGAATGGCATATATGTTTGGCCAAAGGGCTCTCCTACCATTACGGGCCAACATCCTCGAGGGTTTCGAACAACAAATTGATACAAGTCTCGTGTTAAAAATGTGGACAACGGTTGATGCTCAATTGTCTACCCAAA
This sequence comes from Viscum album, assembly GCA_963277665.1. Lineage (NCBI taxonomy): Eukaryota > Viridiplantae > Streptophyta > Magnoliopsida > Santalales > Viscaceae > Viscum > Viscum album. The sequence goes on from OY728156.1 coordinate 48,035,344, forward strand.
TCTTGGTCACACAAATATGGATACTGTGTTGAGAACATGGTCAACGGTTATCCTCTATCATTGTTTTTGTTTTGTGGTCTTCCATAGGCATGATGATTCTCCCTCTCCACTCAGTTTTCCCATGCATATGAAATTAAACTAGGCATCTACGGTCTAATCCCTACAACCTTAAACTAAGAGAACCATCATCCTTGCTGCATGATGATAAACTGCACAACATCCTTCTCTAGAACTACGTGTGGCTTGATTACCATCTTTATGGGATACATAGGACTACTCAAACATTTAGGAATTTGGTTCCAGCCCCATCCCTTAGAAACCTCCTTATCATTATGGCCCCTTGGACTGAGTCCTTCCAAGTTAAGAATATGCAGTGTGGTATGGTCTTGTGTCCGCATTCAAGTTGGGTTTGTTACAACCACGCCACATACCTCTCCCTCCTGATCAACCTTTACTCCCTTGCCCTACACTCATATTTTCAATTCAGTTGCTCTTAATTTGGGTCCCTCGAACCTCTTTGGTTATTCACCAATGTGCCCAAAAGTACTCTGGTTCAGAACCTGGAGTGTCGGGTTCTACCTGGACATGCTTTCACCCATTTTTTAGGCTTCGTGTTCCCCTTCATTTGGGATTTCATTATCTTTCACATTTTAAGGGACCACCAAATGGCATGGATGCTCAGCCCAAGGTCTCTCTTACCATTATGGGCCAACGACCTCGAGGGTTTCGAATAATAAATTGATACAAGTCCCGCATTGCGAATATGGTCAGCAGTTGACGCTCATTTTTTATTCCCATTTCAGGTCACACAATACGGATGCTGTGTTTCGAACACGGTCAATAGTTATCCTCCATTGTCATGCCAACCCCATCAAGCCTTAAATTTCAGTTACATGATTCACATAATTCTCCACCCCATCATGTCCATGTGGAATTTCGACACTCTTGGTACTATCCCTCAGTGCGCATTTGCATGTTAGGAGGAAGAAGTTGTGGTAAGGCGTCATTCGGGGATCTACACTGACTTCCCCTTTATGTATATCCCATGTGTTGCAAAGACCTCTTTTTCCCTTGTTTCCTATACTGAGTTCGACTCACATGGGGTTAGGAATCAGATCGAGGTCTACGCTCGCTTAGAAGAGTGTCACCTCTTCATGATCTGATCTCTAAGACTTTAAACTAAGATCTCATTATATTTCCCCTCCATAGAACTACATATAGAATTATTCCTATCCTCATGGGATACGTAGGAACACCTAGACATCTCATCTTTGGTTCCAGCTCAAATTTCACTAATTATCACTTATGTTCAGCCTTTTAGGCCTCGAACCATATAGGATTTCATGGTGTGGTGTGTGTGGACTTATGTATTCATTCACGTAAGGTTTACGAGAGTTTCACCACGTACTACCCTTCTGAGATCTAGTCTCTCCAGCCCCATATTCCCTAACTTTTTCTGGCCCCTTAGCCCGAGGTTTCTTTCCTGGAATCACGCGCGGTGTGATGTGGACCTCTTCCTCATTCACATCAGGTATGCTTTATCATGTTGTGAAAATCCCCTCTTGAACCTCATCTCTCCAATGTCTGATCCATATGACTTTAAACTATGCTGCTTAGTCCCACATGACTTTAAATTACTGTGTTTGTACTATATGATGTTAAAATGCATGGTTGTTCCTACCACATGACCTTAAACTATGACCTTATCATCCTGGCCGCACGATGAAAAAATTACACTGCATCGTGGTGTCCTCATTTGAGAGAACATCACGTTTGGTATTGGTCACACACCATACCATTTTCAACACCTTTATATGGATTGATTCTTGTGGAGACGCCTGGACTTTCCATCCTAGCTCCATCGCTTCACAAAAAAACACACATTCATCCTAAAGGACAAAAAATATCTATCAAATGTTGCTTCTTTTGGTGCGAGGGCCAGACCTACATGACCTTATTATCCCTGGCACTGGTATCTTACCATTCCATTTTTAGAACTATGTATGGATTTATTCCCATACTCATGGGGTATGTAGGAATTCCCGGACACTTTTCCTCGGGCCCAACCTAACTTTCACTTTTGGTCCCCTGACCTAGAAGTTTCTCAAGGAGCACATTGTGGTGCTATGGACCCTACTGTACTCATTCACATCGGGTTTAGCAATTACTTCACCACATGTCTCCCTCCTTCAGTTCCACCTATGGTTCAAGCTCTATGACCATAAACTAATACCACTCCACGTCCTTTCCACAAGACGTTAAACTACACGACATATCCCAGAACTACATACGGCTTGATTCTCATTCTCATGGGATACGTAGGAATGCCTGGGTATCTTGTCTCTGGGTCCATCCCTAGGAATCTAAAATCTTTCCCCCTCTCTTTATCCCCTTGGCCTAAAATATTTTGGGAACATGTGGTGTGGTGAGTACCTCTTCGGTTCTGATTCACGTTGGGTTTTTCAATAGATGCACCATGTTCCTCCCTTGTCTTTTCCCAACCTAATCTGGGTTCTATGACCCTAAACTAAGATCCCCTATGGGAACTACGTGTCGGGTTTGGATGCTTCGCCACCCTATGCACAGTCCATTAAATCAATCCCCCCTCCTAAATGGACAGTCCTATAACCATTAAGTTGGAAGTTTGCAACCCCAGGACCCTTGTCCTTGGAGGGGGACTCGACTCCCTCTTTCTGATACATCTTATTTTCGTACTCATATGCATTGTGACAAAGAGCCTAAAGTGTGGAATTTTCACGGGGACATTCCCCTCATTCCATGTCCAAGCTTTGTGAGCCTGTTATTTGGCTCCTCATACTCTTCCACATCTAAATGGACCCCCCTTTATGGCCTGGTCTCATTCCACATTAGCTTACCTGCCGTCTTGGGCCAACATCCCTAAGGACCTCAGACAACATTTGCAACAGGTACTGTGTTTGGAACATGGTCAGCAGTCGACCCTCATTTTTCTGTCCCCATTCCAGGCTAATGCAATATGGATACTTTGTTTCGAACATGGTCAACAGTTATCCACTATCATCATGCCACCATAATTATGATCCAGATCTCGAGCATCATGATTCACATTTTTTCACTTCCTTATGCTTAAGTGTAATTCCAACATACTCATCTTTACACCTTCGCACATCTAGGTGGGTTAAGTAGGCGGGTCAAAATTATTGGGATGTCATTTACCTAGCATCCCATTTCCCCTAACATGTGTCTTGCTGTGATAGGAAAGTCCCATCACTACTCCTTGTTTCCCACATCGAGCATGACTCACGTAGGCTTAGTAGTTTTGATAGAACGTATATTGGTGCAGCCATGCCACACATTCCTTTCATCGTCTCGCATGATGTTAAATTGTGCTCTCGGAACTATGTGTTTCTTGATTCCCAACCTAAGGGGGTATGTAGGAATGTCCAGGAACCTTGTATTGGTCCCATCCTAACTTTCCCTTTTGGTCCCTTGACCTAAAAAAAACTTCCTCCAGGGATACGTGGTGTATTATGGACTTCTTATGTCCTCATTCACGTCAAGTTTATGGCTACTACATCACGTGATCCCTTCCTGGGATCTTCCCTTTCACTCCCTGTCCTATCGTATGACATTAAACTGCATGAGCCCACATGTCCTCAACGCATGACACTAAACTGTGGTTCTACCCTGAACAAGTTTAGGATGCCCAATTTTAGTCATAGGATGCACCATATACCTTTCCAGAGAGGATTTCCCCTACCAGTGTTGCCCTCCATCCACGCCGTGCTTAAGAACTACATTTGTCTTGATTATCTTTCATATGGGATACATATAAATTCCTAGATATTTCGCCTTGGGCCCAGCCCCAGGGTCATTAACCCTTCTGGCCCCTCGGCCCCAATCTTGGTCCAAGCAATAAGACCTTTAAATGATGTTCACATTACTCACCGTATGACGTTTAGACTATGTGTTGATCATCATTATTGGTATGATGTAAAACTACAAGCCATTCTATTCCCTTACTAGAGAGGTCCTATTCAGAAGTATGTTTGATCCCTGATGAGACAGATATGCCCACCTAATGTGTTTCCACCACGGTGGCATGATTTCAAGAGTTTTAGACTCCATTAGAATAACCCATCACTCCACACTCCACGCTTTTCATGCCCTTTATTTGGACCCTCATCCTCTTTCACATCTAAAATAACCCCCTAACAGTATGGATGCTTGGCCTATGGCTTGCCTACTATCCTAGGCCAACATTCTAGAAGACTGATGGATGAAATTTTGAGTCATACCCCATGTTTTGACCATGTTCAGTGGTCGGACTTCATTTTTTATCCCCATTTCAGGCTAACGTGATATAGATGCTTATGTTTCGAACGCGGTCAACATTTATCCTTTATTGTCACACCATCCCTATAATGTTCTGAATCTTAGGTATCGTGATTCACACTTTTCAATCCCCTATGTTTGGATTAAGTCCAACACCCCTGGAGTTACCCCGCTCATGCACTAGAGTACATTGGGAAGGTGATAATTCAACTGTTCTAAGAGATTCATTCTCCGATGTTCTAAGAGATTCATTCTCTGATCATCCCCCCCCCCCTCTTCTCAGGGATCCTGGAGGGATCGTTTATACTACAAATTCCTGAAAATTGGTTGGTGTTCCCATATTCAAACGAAGTGATGATGCGACAGTCCCTTGTTTCTCACATTAGGCACAACCCACATGAGCTTAGGGATGGATTTCTAATTACTTCACAATTGTGGTTGGAATTCATTAAACTGAAAAACCAAGTGAATAATCTGTTCATGCATGCAGTTCAGAACAAGAGATGGTAAAGAAAAATAAGTTTATGAGTACAACTAAGATATGTCCCTTAACGATAAGCATTTTGGATGAATTTCTCCAGTATTTCCACCCTCTGATTTGTGGCCTCAAGCATCGCTTCCTACCCCCTGAGATCCTTCTCTTTAACAGTAACGGTAGGGAATAACTCATTAGCCCTAGCCTATTCCTGTGATTGATCTATTTGGAGCTTAATCATTTGGCGATTCGCCTGCACTGCCTACTCCTGAACATCTGCCAGCTGGGCCCTCAATTGCTCAATGAGCTCAGAGTGGTTTGTAATGAATGCCTCCCTTTATTTCACTTGTTCTTCAAGGCGTTGGACATCCTTCTCTACCTCCAATAATTCCTAAGTATTCTCTGAATATTTCCGGTACCGGGCAATGTCGAATCATTGGTTTTTCTCCCATATCTTCTCTTCCATGTAATCATAGATCATTACGTGAAGATGGAGATCCTCTACCCCACCAGTGCAGAGAAAGCGTTTCCAGGTGTGGAGAGACACCATTCGGCTTAGCCATTATGCCTATGGATGGTTGAGAAAGAGTTTGATTCACTTCCACACCTTGTTCCATGTCATATGGCTCTCCTCAGTAGCGTATGATTTTGAATAGTCTATTTCCTTAGGGTCTGTGGGCCTATATTCAGGGAAAGTAGTGAGGAGTTCAATGGTAGGGTCTTCTTCGGTAGCTCCTTATTCATCAACGACTTCACCCTCTTTGGGCTGGAACTCCACCCCGGCAGCATTACTGCCCATTATTGCAACCTCCAACTCGTCAAGTATCGGGGCGGGGCCACCTCAAATAGTTGCTTCTGCAAGAGTTGATGTGGTCACTGGCGGGGCTCTTGTAGATGTTCCAGACCCGATGGTCTATTGAGCCTCTAGCCTTGCAATCACTGCATTAGGGATCGGTGTCTTGATTAACCAAATTTCCCAACAAATAACAGATCCAGTGAAGATAAAGGCTTACGGGAGCCAAGAACGGTAGTGTCCAACACCTGTGTCATAGCAGGAACTACCACCACAGGGGATCCTCCGGAACTTCTTAACTCAATCATTGGTATCATCTCCTCCCGGACTGTGGGGACAGTAAGAAGCTCAGAGGCTACCATTTCATCTATTCCTTCAGGCTCATCTCCACCTATCCCACCCATAACTGGTTCCCCACCTTTTTCAGTTCTGAGGACAGGTTCCTGAGAATATTCCCTTACATCTGTAGGTGCGTCTTCATCCCCCACATGGAAGGATTCATGGGCATCCACTCCCATTTTTTCCTAAAATTGATAGAGTTTGGTTGACAAATTGGGGATTGTGAGGAGACAAAAGCCAATAGAGATAATAGTAAGACTCACCTCAAGCTGCTCAACTAGTTCTATGTCAGATCCTACAATTTCACCACTTTCTCGAGAGATTTTTTGGTGTGCAGGATCTTCTGAGGGTCCCTCAGCACCAAGACCTTCAACTTGGTCCTCCTCCTCTTCTTCCTCATCTTTATATTCTTACCCTTATTCTTATTCTTCCTCTCCCCCCTATTCTTCTTCTTCTTCCTCTATACTTTCATCCTCTGATAGCAGCTTTTCAAGGTCATGGTTTTGGCCAAGCGTTACTTTCACCAGGATATGCGGTTCTTCATACCACCCCTGTTAGCATGAATAAATATCCATAACTATCAGGTATGCATGTCTTCAGTGAAAGTTTACCCTATCCATCATCTAGATGCACCCTATGTCTGGAAAATCGATCCCAGTGCATACCAACCTCAGCCATAATTCTTCAATAGACATAGACTACCACAATGTTCTCTAGGTAGACCACAGAGAGGGGAAGATGGCATCGATAGTTATCTTTACGAGATACCTGAGTTGCTTTCCTAGAAGTATCCTAGCTGGCCCACGAGACCGCACGTGGGACCACCCTTCCCCGAAAGGTAGAGGCACGTTCTCATCTCATGATGTTCCAACCGATGAAGTACCAGCATGTACCATGCTGGCCACCCAGCCCATTCTCTACCTCACCTATCTTGTGGCACCTCATTTACCTCCCTGTTCTTCGGGCTCTACACTAGCTGCCTTGATTTTCCGGATGCGTTTCTAAAGAATCACCTCATGGTATGTTTTTTTCCAGGGTTTGGCATACTCTGTTGACATTCCTGCCCAAAAATCGATGGGGGGAAGAGTGGTGATTTCTCCAAATACTACTATCATGAACATAAGCCACAGTTGGCAGATAATACAAGGATTATTTTCTTCATGAACTTCTATATATAATTTCTTCATCATCCGTTGCATGCACCTAAGTTGGCCGGCAAACCTGGTCAGCACGTACGATTCGCAAAAGATTTTACCATCAATTTGGGATACTTGTACACTACCCCAGATGCTTTGTAGGTACTATCTCTACTCTAATGGCCCCCTCCCATCATATACCATCTGACCGACCAGGGTTTGGAATGGGTGGAAGTCGAAGTGGGTGTGGCTACCGATCTTGAGCTTGATCCCCTCTTCTCTGAGCATCTATGGGCGAATTCCGACAATGTTCAAGAGGGATTGCATAATGTTACCAGGGTAAGAATGGCATTCAAGAAGTCATACCCATCACAGTGGGCTATGGCCCAGCCATGAAGAATCTAGAATGGTCTGTATATCCTCATGGGCGTACTTCCCCTCAAGATATGCCTCAAAATGTTGTACAGCCTGGCCAACACTGGAACCCCCAGGTTAACCTTGTTATTTTTCCATAATTCCAGCCATTACTAGAATCCTTGGGTATACCCCCATCCTTATGTCCCTCACTGGAAACAACCATCCACTCAAAAATTTGGCAAGAAACCCGGCATATCATACATTTGGTTCCTGACTTTCATTTATGCCAAATCCCCATGATCGGTACTCTCCTACCTCTAGGACCCTCCAGTATGATCCTACTTTTCCCCTATGAGATGTGTTTGGGAATTACTTCCCTTGGCCGATAATTTTTACAGCTATTTTTTGCATTAGGAAAAGACTAAACCACCCAGAATAGGATATGTCCTTCAGGATATATTTTATTTTTAGCTCCTCTTTAGCCAGCTCCAGCAGGTTCCATGATAGGATTGGGGTGTGTGTTCTATCCCCCTTGAAATTCCACATCAGGAGGAACTCATCATACCGGTACCCCTCTATGGGGATTCCTCAATGCAGTGTAAATACCACAGATTGATGCCCACCTCCCCATGGTGGAGGTGGAGGGTATTGATATCAGGGGACCAGTGACTGAATAGCTCTACTACCAGATCCTGTTGTCAGTAGAAGTGGAAGTGGGATATCCAAACGGATTCAAAAATCCCAATAGACTACATCTCCATCCCAAATTTCTTGCATTTCTGGCGTACCCAGTACGCCCATGTCCATTCATTGGTGAAGTTCCCCTCGGATCTGAAATCTCATTCCTACCAACCCTTCATCTCATCAGTAATATTGCTTCTGAAATTACTTGCATAAAGAGAGGTAGATTCCTCAGGAACTAGATTTCTTCTCACAACCATTCTGGCCTTTTTATTTAAGACATAGATGGTTGTATTCTGTGTTTCCCTAGTAGGGTGTTCATTGTTTGTAATATGGAATTACAGAAGACTATCCTCACGTGTCCCCCAAGACTGCGGAGTATCCATCTCGAAACCGGGCATCAGCACTTCCTCCAGAAGGCCAAATTTTCATAACGACTGGCTATCACTCAGGACATAATATTTTTGAGCTTGTGTAAGCATGCCAAAAAGCATCTATTTCAGAAACAACCCTCCTCGCATGAAGAATTTGAGGGTTCATGATCATCTGAGTCCTCCTTGCAGCCGCAGCGGGCTCCCTCTCGGCATCAATCTATTAGGCGGCCATATTTTAAATCCTAAGGGATGGGCATGAAATAATGAAGATTCATTGTGAAAAATATACAGTGGCATGCAAGTGTCGATCTATGCAAAAAATGCCTGTCAGTGCGCAAAACACAGAGTCGGCCGCGGAAACTTATGCGCAGATTGGGACCGTTTTCACGCATGATATTAAAGTGCATGTCATGCAGAAAAAGTCAAAGTAGGGGCCTATGTGAGGGCCCTAAACCTATTTATAGGTGCAAATTCATCTTCTATGCATACGAAAGAGGTTTTCAATCCCAAATCGCATTCTTTCACACACCGAATGGGCACCTCCCCGCTTTTCGGCATGACCCTCAGAATCTGACCTTCAGGTCCCCCTTCAGCTTCGATTCTGAGGGGGGCATTTGTTGATGTCAAATTTTAGATAGGTATAGAATAGGGATGATAAAGATTAAAAATGTATCTGGAAGATAAAAATAAGATTCTACAACCCAGGAGGCAGATGCGTGTAAGATTAAAGGGACGCGCGTAAAAGTCCCTTTGGCGCGAAAAATCTTGTGCGCCCAATGTGACATCATGGTTAGGCTTCTGCAGATTCCCCTCTAAAATCTCCAAAGGCAATAGAGTGCAAGGACACGAGGTTGTGTGTAACACTCCTCCCGTCACGCAAAAGCTTGTGCGCCCAATGCGACGTCAAAGGGGCCCTTGCGCGTCGGTGCACTTGAGAATCAGTTAAGGCCTGAGCGCGAAGGCACCCGATGGCGCGCAAAATCTTGCATGCCCAATGTGATGTAAAAGGGGCCCTTGCACACCCCATGTGCCATCAAAGGAAGGATTCTACAGTGACCCCCCAGAAACTACCAAAGGGGTTGGTGTTAAACCTATATCATACCCTGGTATCTAACCGCGCATTAACCCCAACATTGGAGTTCCCTCTAGGGGTTGCACCCATCTGATCCACTCTAATCAGTGTTCCAATCAGTCTGATCTATCTCCGCTAGACATTAAACTTGCATCATACCCTGTGTTAAATATGGGAAGCTAAGAAAAACCTTAGAGACATGCCCATGGCATATAATTCCTCACATTCTATATGGGATTCCTCAAGCTTTCGCGCCTTCGAGAAGCCCTATAATAAGGGGAAGAAACCTAGACACACCAGTGTTCTAGAATCTAGACACGCTAGTGATGTCCAATGTGACTACTCCCCCAATCGAAGGTTGTTTCCATGACTGGACCCCATGGAATGTCCCGATAGAAGCAGTTTAATTAATTGGAGTAAATGAAGATATGGTACTGGGAAGAGTTTCACGAACAACGTCTTAATATATAAGGGAGAATTAGACTAGGTGACAAGTTCTGAGGAGAAATCCACGGAAGGAAGAACCGATATCCCATCATCCTTTTTTGATCAAGGAGTAAACGTCCCTGAATAAGTGACATATTTCACCCTCCTTTGGAAAGATAGAATGTGGGGAAATAGTTGTATGTCCTCGTCCTCTAAAACAGACTGATGTGCATACCCTAGTGAAAGCGTCGGAAATAGAATTCATCAAGGATTGAATGTTGGATATAAAATACACATAATCAATAGTTTATTGGATGTTTTTTAGAACATATTTTTAATGATTCAGCTAAAAATATAGATTCAATTTTAGAATGGCTTCGATGGCTAGCTAGAGGCCCTAGTGTGCATGTATTATCTTATAATGGTTATGTAATTAATGTTAATACGTTCTATACAAATGAACATGATGAAAGTAGTACCATGGAAAATAGTGTAGTTACACTTATGTCTGAACCAATTCATGTATTTAGTACTAAGGGAAGAAATCCAATTTATATGAATATTTCATACTTTTGAATCATCAAAAAAATATGTGAGTTATATTATACAACATTCTAAATGTCGATTTTTCAATGTAAGTGATTTGATAATAGGAGTGTTCTTAAAATAGATGAATCGGGATTCGGGAAAGTGGATTTTAGTAAGGAAGGGTGTAAATAAAAATTGTTTATAATGGAATCATATATATAGTACAAGTATTTTATGCTTCAGATCTTTCAAACCAAAAGTGTTAAATTGTTCTCTCTCTCTAATGGCCCGAAGGACTTCATTTTTTATTGATTTTGATAATACACCTTTCAAGGGGTGAGGTGGAACCCTTATAAGGCCCATAGGAATAAGTATTACATGTCCTGTATTCCTTAGAGGAATTCATTGCCCATAGGTTTCAAACATTACATACAACCCTGACTAACTACTTGGAACTACTCCTCCCCAGCATCTTTATCGTGAAATCAGCTCTCCACATTTGCATGGTTGTTCAGCTAGGATTTCCTGTGCATGCACAGGCTTGTCCCAATGTTAGGTGTCATACCCTCTCATTATTGCAATCCGTTTAGCTTCTTCACTGGTAAAATCTCCTTGCTAATCCTCTTTCTGAAGCTTGTTCCATATAGGTTTTCTGGTTTGCATCTGCATTTAGGTGGTCTGAAGGCCTTACTGACCCGAAGGCCTGGGTGGCTCGAAGGCCTTAAAGGACTTGGGGACAAAATCGACGGCCTGAAGGCCCAAATGGAAAAATATTCTCGGCTTCTATAGTGCCAAACAGTTCCCACTACAGTACTTTCTACAGTACTGCATAGTTCCTGCTACAGTACTTTTACAGTTCCTGCTATAGTACTGCTATAGTAACTAGAAATTAACCTCTGCCTGGATTTGATCCCGGGTCATCTGGATGCACTTAAGGAGTCCTCACCAACTAGGTTGAGGCTCATGTGCTTCAATTGTTCTGTTATCAACCAAACCCACTAAAGGTTCATATGAAAATTCAACTGAGGATGACCCCTTCATTGGGATGTCGCAATCATTTCACATTGGTCCCAATGTATACTAGGTCTTGTATTTCAGGGGAGACCAAAATGAAGGGATTTTAGATACTTGATAAAGTGGTCAAATCCCTTCAACCTTTACAAAAAAAATCAATAATCAGGTTATATTTTTTATTAATATACATTTTGTTACCTCATATTATTATCTATGCACTACTACATTAATGTAATCTAAATTAAATGTTCATCCACTTCTGCAAATAATGAATTCTTCACGTGATGATATGTTAATCCTGAGTAACAACGAGTTTCTCAATCTTCCAGTGCTCTTAATATAGAGGAATAACAACCTTTTTCAAATGTCGATATTACTAATCCAAAGTAATAACATATTGAAGATGTTGAACTTGAGGAAATGGTAAGTGGTGAACAATCAATGTCCCAGAAAAAATAGGATCATAATTTCATTATAGTGTTTGAAAAAATTATTAAGGTGAGAATCAAAGGCATAAAATTCAAGGTTGGATGGAATACACGTATCCCGGATTTTAACCCAAAAAAGTCAATGTTCAGTAGTTACATTGGACTCGCCACTCGGTAGTGTGTACTGATTGATATAGATTTGTTTCATAATGTTTTTATCATGCTTAAGATTCTTATTTTGGAATATATTAAGGTATAATTACAATATAATTTCTTTTCTTTTCTAAACAAATAATGAAACATTGACTTACTCTTCATTTTCCGTAATATAGTGCATTTATATTAAATTACTTCTAAATGAAATCTATATTAATTATTATTGTAAAGGATCCTTGAGGATTTTTCAAAATTATTATGATGTTTCATCTCAAAGAAATTGAAGGGAAAATCAAATCACACCCACCATAGATGTATTCACACCTGATAATCCAAGAAACATGGTTTGTGTTTATTGGTCGTTGTGAGGAGACATCTTTTCAAGTACATTGTGACTAGTAATACATTGCTTGACAATACATGTATTAATCACTTTGATTAATAATTTTTAATTTATAAAATAGAAAATGAGTTATAAAAATAATCAACAGGTAGAAAAACTAATGTACCCTTACCGTAAAATAGGGATGGTTTATGCTGCAATTGAAAAAAAATTATACGTATTTAAAATTTACTATAATACCTTTATGTGACACGAAACAACAAAATAATTATGTTCCTATATTTAAATATATATTGATGAATAAAAATTGAAATCTATTTCCATATTATATAATGTGCTATAGAAAGAGGAAAGTGTAAATAAATAATGGATACTAATAGACGAAAACACGTAAAAAATTGGAATCATGTGTAAGTATGACATAATAAAAAATTATTTAAAGTGGTATTACATAATAACGATTACTTATTTTCCTATATTTTTTATCTGACTTAGACACAAGAATAATTATTAGTTTCACTCAATGAGTAGCTTCTATCAGTATCCTTAAAGTGGCAAAAATAGTATGGCCCAATCATAGGTAGGGGTTTTGGGGTGTCACACCAAACACATTTTGAGAAGAGAAATGAACAGGGGGTAAAGATAAGAAAATGTAAGATTTCAAAGAATGATTATATACACTTGAATAAAAACTTAATTGGCAGTCTGAGTTGTTAGAAAATGTTGTGGGAAGAAATCAAAGAGAAGAAACAACTGTGTGAAGATCCCCCCACCCCCACCAGTTTTGAAGTGAGTTATTCCCCTCAAAGAGCTGTCTTAGAATAGGTAATCAATATTGTCAAAATTGCTTATGTGAAATGTGAATTAGGAGGACAAAAATACCTTTCCTGTACTGATATTCTATAGGTTGAAAATTATTTTGATTTATATCTATCAAAACCCACCAACTACATGAAGATCCCTCCAAGAACAACCACTACGTGAAGATCCCCCCACCCCCACCAGTTTTGAAGTGAGTCATTCCTCTCAAGGATCTACCTTAGAAGAGGTAATCAATATTTTCATAATTTTTTATGTGAAATGTGAATCAGGAAGACACTGATACCTTTACAGTACTAATATTATATATGGAAAAAATTATTTTGATTTATATTTATCAATTCTCACCCATCGCCTTGTTGAGAAGAATAACATGTTCAATATTCAAGAAGATATTCTACAAAACAGATAACATCTGATAGTTCATGTGATAGTGGGGATTAACATAGCTCATGAGATGAGTGTAGATATATATGTTTCACTTGATGATGTAGATTTTCATATTATTGATCAAGTTATTGGAACATTTGTATCATGACTATTAGATATTGTAAAAAAAATGTTGACTAGAAGGTATTCATTTCTAATTTATTTTTCATGAAAAACATTTAACAATTAATGAAAAAAGTTTTGAACTGGTGATTTTTATTATAAGTGGACAAAGGGAATGGGGTAAAAAGGAAGGTATAATCAAAATGATCTAAAGGATCAATAAACTAATCAAAAATATCTTCCCAAAGCACCATTACCCCATTTTTTCAACTTCCATATTTACTAACATTAAATGTTTATACGGATATAAAATTAGAAAATGGTGTTATGAATGCAATTGATTGTGAATAACGGATGTATGGAGTGGCCATTACAGACTATATTAGTCTTGAAAATGTAAATTAAGTCCTCATGAATGAACGGTTAGGAGTATCAGTTTTTAATGTATACATGAGGTGTGTTTTCATGATTTCTTTATTAAATAGATGATATACTATATTAATTATGATTAAAAACTATTAATATTTTTTGCAACTATATATATGAATACTATTTAAAGGGAAACACCTGTGAATAGAAATTTAGACTCATTATTCCTCACATAAATTCTACAAAATAATTCAAATGATAAAAAAATAAAATTGAATTAATAGAGTACATAATGAAAAAAAAATTGAAAACAAACTTACATACGAAAAACTCTTCTTAATACCCATGATGTAGGGGTAAAACAATACAATTTAATCATATAAAATATATTTTAATTCATTTCATTACTAATTCATTCTTTTAGGCATCATTGGTAAATTATTTTAGTCAATTTTGATACTCCAAAGATCTATTTTCTAGATTCAATGCATGGATATCCAAATAACCGACCACACATGATGACATTTATCAATTGGTAATACGCTGCATGAAACATTTTATAACTAAACTTTAGGTTATGAATTTTATATTATATTTTAATGAAAATTCATTTATGATAGGGAAGTGTTTAAATATCATCAAAATGATGGAATGAGGAAAGACCATGAGTACAAGGAGCCTATCGACTTCTACAAGTGGATAAGTATTAGGTTATATATAATAAGATTTCACTATCAAAACATATATCAAGACAAATTACTTATTTTCCAAATTTTTATATAGTTTATAAAAGAAACCAATGGAAAATATTTTGGTTATTATGTTTATAAGTTTATGAAATATATTGTATTTCATCAACAAACTAGCATCCCCGAATAGGTATTTTTGAAAATAATTAAAATTTAATTTAAAATATTTATTAATCCTTTATTTATATTTTTATAGTACTACTAGAAATTTAAATATTCTGCATATTTAAAGTATGAAATAAATTTATTTAAAAATGAATTGGTATCATACCTGGTGTCAGAATGTATACAGACATCATGAAAAGGTGACTGTCTACTACTTATTTAGTTGATTTTCTCATCATTTTAACTAATTTATTTAGTTAATTTATTTATAATTTTTATCTGATACTTTATAAAAATGATACATAATTCATTTTTGACATTTAGTAATCAACCACACCGTAATCTGATACACTATGTGTCCAGAATGACTCAAATTGTTTATTTTTAGTTTAAAATGACATTTTAGTTCAAAATGTGTGGCACTCACTAAAAACTAATAAAACATGCTTGGATTGTCTTGATAATTTAGAAAAATTATTCATAATACATTTGATATGTGTAGTAATAATTCTCATATCAAACTAACATAATATGTGATTGATATTACTCAAAGTGTGTTTTTTTAGTTTAAATTGACATTTTAGTAAAAAACGTACACGTTACATACTCAAAACCAAGAAAACATAATCAATTGTATTGATGATTTGGGAAAATAATTAATAATTCATTTTTAATTTTTAAGAATAATTATCATGTCAAAATTACACATGATGTGACCATTATGACTCAAAGTTCATGTTTTTAGTTTAAAATAACATTTTAGTAAAAAACACAAATGATATACTCAAAACTAAGAAAAAAATAAGATCATTTTGATACTTTAGGAAAATGATCCATAAGTCATTTGTGAAATTTAGGAATCTAATTCACCTCAATTTGATACATGGTGTTCCCAATATAACTCAAAGTTTCTATTATCGATTTAAAATTGACATTTTTATTCAAAATGTGTGTGTCTCTCTGAAAAATGAGATAATTCACTATGATTGTATTTATAATTTAGTACAATAATTTATAATTAATTTTTGACATGTAAGCATCAGTATCATGTAAAACTAACACACGATGTGATTGGTGTTACTCAAAGTGAGTGCTTTTTGTTTAAAATAACATTTTAGTAAAAAAGAAAAGTGATGTACTCAAAACTGATCAAACACATTTGGATTTTTTTGATACTTTAGGAAAATGATCCATAAGCCATTTTTTATGTGTAGGAATCAAACATAACTTAATCCAATACACAATTCACCCATTGTGACTCAAATTTTGTGGTTTTAGTTTAAAATTGATATTTTATTAATGTATTGTTTTATATTTATATTTAATTTATTTATTTATAGTATTACTAACATAAGAATTTTTTTCTTATATAGGTGGATTAATTTTCTCGATTTGGGTTGATTTTTTTATATCAGCTCATGCTCATGAGAGATTGGACTTCAAGGCTACAACTGTGATAATAGAAATAAGGAATTAGGTCAAGAATGTATACATATGTCATAGAAAAGTGAATTCCTAATACTTATTTAGTTAATTTTTTCATCATGTTATCTACTTTTTTTAGGTTAATTTCCTTATAATTTTTATCTAATACTTATTTAGTTTTTCTCATCGGTCATTTGAGAAGTCACTAGTGCAGAAATAATTTTTTACGACACCATTTTTTACGTCGGTTATATATAACCGACATAACAATGAGGCGAGTAGATTTTTTACGTCGGTTATTTTAATAAACGACGTTACAAATCGCGCCTGTTGGGTTTTTACGTCGGTTATCAAATAACCGACGTAAAAAACCAATGCGCGGGGGGTTTTCTACGTCAGTTATTTGATAACCGACGTAAAAAACGCGTCAATATCGGGTTTTCTACGTCGGTTATTTTATAACCGACGTAAAAAACGCGTAGATATCGGGTTTTTTACGTCGGTTTCCAAATAACCGACGTAAAAAAGCTAAAAAATAGTTTATAACGTTGGTTATTATATAACCGACGTTATAAAGCATTTAAAAAAATTAAAGCCCGTGTTCTGTCATTTACGATTTTTTCGATTGACAGTCGTCGGCTCGTCTCTCTCTCGCGCGGTAAACCGTAATCGGCTCGTCGATCGCCTGCATTACACTCATTTTGGCTGCATTGTTTATCTTTTTCACTGCTCTCGGATCTATCATCTCAACTCACGACATTCAAGTAAGCCTTCCACGAATTTATTTCGTTCGTTTTTGTTTCGATTCTTGATGTGCTTTTCGTTCGTTTTTGAATCTCGTGGAATTTTTTTTATTGCAAATGGTTATTATGTTTGTGCCACACTCTTATGTTATTCCACATACCAATGTTGTGATCTTGTAAATAAGGTTTTTTAAATCGTGTTCCCACTATCATATAAATCATGTCTTATGTTATGCTAAAATTGTTATACTTGGACTCAGGTTTTATGATCTATGATTATATAGAACTTTTTCACTTATCTTTTTGATCATGTGCTTTGTGTATACATGCTCTTATACCCCCATGGATATCTTTTTATGAGATTAGATATTATATTTATATATATCTTGTTTACCCATAATGAGTATCATAAATCAAAACTTTTATTATTTTCATTCCCTAAGTTATAAAAATAAGTATTATGTAGGATGATTCAAAAATTTAATCTGTGAGATGAGTTGATTTATGTGTGAAACCCAGGCCAAACACATATGTATTTTTTTATTGTTATTACATATATATAGTTCGACATATACTTTTTTTTACATTACCATGATATTAACATTACTTTTTCTAAAGAAATATTAATATCCTTAGATTATATATCGGATCAAAAGGATATAGTAATTCTAATATATAATCAGAATGATCAGATAATATGACAATATTATTAAACATAAAACAAATGGTCTATATTCATATTTTTAACATGACACTTACGATGTATAGCTATTTGGTGTTGGGTACTTATGAAAACTACTACTACTTTCAATATTTGTTTTATATTTTAAATTGTTTTACATTCAAATTATGATTTTTTTCATATAAACATGTTTTGTCTTATCTTAAAAATATATATTTTTTGTTGATATTTGTTATAGGTAATAATGAGTCGAAGTTGGATTACGGCACATCGAATGAGCAATGAATTTGAGGAAGGTGTTGATGCCTTTTTGGAATTTTCAAAACAAAATGTTCCAAGTAGTGACATTTTTTTCTGTCCATGCCTGAAATGTTTGAATATGAAGAAGTTGAAAAGTAGAGAGATAAAAGATAATCTGATATGTCATGGTTTTAATCCAAGTTACATCCCTTGGATTTGGCATGGTGAAACTGGACGGAATGTCACTGATGATGATGATTCGCAAGATGGTAACTCCGATGGAATTGAAGAAATGATTCGCGATATTGTAGCAGAACAAATTGAGATAGAACCGACAGTTGCACGTCTATATGGTGATGCTAAAAAACCATTATATCCCGGTTGTACAGATTTTACGGTTCTGTCGGCGGTGTTAAGATTGATTAACCTAAAGGCGAAGCATGGATGGAGTGACATAAGTTTTACAGATCTGCTACAATTGATGAAAGACATTCTTCCAAAAGATAACGATCTTCCAGATTCACATTACAAAGCCAAGAAAATATTATGCCCGATGGGATTGGGATACAAGAAAATACATGCCTGTCTGAATGACTGCATTATATATAGGAAGGAATATGAATTTCTGTCAAAGTGTCCAAAATGTGGGACATCACGGTATAAGGTGAAAGAAAAATCACAGGGTGATGTAGAGATTACAAAGCTCCCTTAAAAGGTATTTTGGTATCTTCCTATAATTAATCGTTTCAAACGTTTATTTGCTAATTCACATGATGAAAAAAGGTTAAGATGGCATGCTGAAGAGCGGGTATGTGATGGAAGAATACGTCATCCAGCTGATTGTCCACAATGGAAGAAAATTGATGCGCAGTATTCTACATTTGGAAATGAAATAAGAAATCTCAGACTAGGGTTGTGAACAGATGGAATGAATCCATACCGAACACTCAGTAGCACACATAGTTCATGGCCTGTTTTATTGGTAATTTACAAAATCTCTCCTGAAGTTTGTATGAAGCGCAAATATTTCATGTTGAGCACAATGATCTCTGGTCCGAAGCAACCCGGTAATGATATTGATGTTTACTTGTCACCGTTGATTGATGATTTGAAACTGTTATGGGCTGATGGTATTAGGGTGTATGATTCTTATAAAATGGAATATTTTCAACTGCATGCAGTGCTTCTGTTCACTATAAATGACTTCCCAGCGTATGGAAATTTGTCTGGATACAGTGTTAAAGGGCATAAGGCATGTCCAATTTGCGAACAACAGACGTCCTATTGTCAATTGCATCATGGGAGGAAAACAGTGTACATGGGTCATCGAAAGTTTTTGCCTATGGAACACCCTTATAGAAGACTAAAAAAGGCATTTAATGGCTCACAAGAATTTGATACTGCTCCAAAACCTTTATCCCATGATCTGTATTTTGAGAGGGTGAAAAACCTTGACGTGACATTGGGAAAGACACAGAAATCTGGTAATGATAGACATATTTGGAAGAAAAGGTCAATATTTTTTGAGCTACCATATTGGAGGTATCATGAAGTTAAACATAATATTGATGTCATGCACGTGGAGAAGAATATCTGTGATTCTTTGATTGGAACATTGTTAGACATTAAAGGAAAGACTAAAGATGGGTTGAATGCAAGATTAGACTTAATATCAATGGGAATACGTTTGGAGTTAGCTCCCACTCCTAAAGGAAGACGAACATTTCTTCCCCCGTCTTGTCATACATTATCGAAGAGGGAGAAAATTAGCTTCTGTCAGTGTCTTCATGACACCAAAGTGCCTCAAGGTTATTCTTCTAATGTAAAAAATTTTGTCTCAATGAAGGACTTGAAGTTGATAGGTATGAAATCACATGATTGTCACGTCATGATGCAACAAATTCTACCAGTTTCATTGCGTGGAATATTTCCCATTCGTGTCAGAAAGACTATAATGAAGTTGTGTTATTTTTTCAATTCAATTTGTAACAAGGCGATTGATGTGAATGATTTGAACATTTTGGAAAAGGATGCAATTTTAATACTTTGTCAATTGGAAATGTATTTTCCTCCAACTTTTTTTGATATAATGGTGCATTTAATGATTCATCTGGTTCGAGAAATAAAGATTTGTGGACCTGTATATCTTCGTTGGATGTATCCTTTTGAAAGGTATATGAAAATATTAAAGGGGTATGTTAAAAATCTATATCGACCTGAAGCCTCCATTATTGAAAAGTATATTTCTGAGGAGGTAGCAGAGTTTTGTACGAACTACTTGGATGCGGTGCAACACATAGGTTTGCCTCCATCTCGCCATGAACGAGTTAATAATGAGGGAAAGGGGATTCGCGGCGTGAAAGTCAAATCATTGTCAGCTGAACAGATGAAGAAATTAGAATCATAAATCTTGAAGAACATAGCTGATGCTCAACCATATATCACATTGCACATTAATGAGTTGAAACAATGTCATCCAAAGAAGAAAGAAATGTGGATTTTGAATGAGCACAACAAAACTTTTTTGTCATGGATTAAAAAGACTTTTCTTGGTAGATCATATGTATCAGAGACATTAAAATGGATAGTGGGTGGTCCATGTTTAAATGTGATAACATGGTTTGGTTATGACATTAATGGTTATACATTTCATACAAAAGCTCAGGACAACAGAAGTGCAGTTCAGAATAGTGGTGTATTGGTGTTTGCAGAAGCAATGCATTTTTCGAGTGCTAAGGACAAAAACCCAATTTCTGCATCAAATGCATATTATGGAGTGATTGAAGACATATGGGAGGTTGATTACTTTAAAATTAAAGTTCTTGTTTTTAATTGTAAATGGTTTAACGGTAACAACAGTGTCAGACACGATGAATTTGGAATGACACTTGTTAATCTAAATAGATTGGAAGACACAGCTGATTCTTTTATAATGGCAACACATGAAAAACAAATTTTTTATGTAGTAGATCAATCAGATATGCAGTGGGTTGTTGTTTTACAAGGGAAAAAACAATATGTTGGTGAGGATGAACTTGATGAATATGCTGATTTATGTGAGATACCTACTTTAATGGAAATATTAACAGAACATAATGACGATCATGTTGAAGACATAGTTTGTGCCATAAGGAACGATCACGACGAAGGAATTTGGGAAAACAATCCATCTGTACATTCCTAAAATTACAGGTAACATATGTTTATTTCTTGTTTAAATTTATTTTTTCCATAAATGTTAGATATTTTAAGTTTTTTATTTATTAAAACATGTTTTAAAAAAAATAAGTATATTTCTGAGTCTACCGGCCAACCGGTGGATTCCCACCGGCCAGCCGGTATGGGCACCGGCCAACCGGTTCTTGCCCACCGGCCAGCCGGAGGCCCCAGGCAGTAGGCTTGCCCACTGCCTGGTGACACCGGCCAACCGGTGGTCTCTGGCAGAAGCATTGCTTTCTGCCAGAGCCACCGGCCCGCCGGTATGGGCACCGGCCAACCGGTTCTTGCCCACCGGCCAGCCGGATGACCCTGGTTTACCATTTTTTCCATTTTTTACCATATTGACCATCTTGACCATCTTGACCATCTTTGCCATCTTTACCATTGTTTAACATGCTTGCCATATTACCAATGTTTACTATTATGTAACCTAGTACACTTTTCTATTTTCTGATTACAGTAGTATTAAAATATTTGAATTTGTATATTTGTGAACTGACGTTTGTTTTTTTGATTTGAAGGATAATGACAGATCATTCAGATGATCAACCACATGATTCTGGGGAGGAGCATTTTGCTGGTCATACCTCTGGGGATGAACATTCACATGCTCCTATTACGACAAAGAGTTCAAAGGTTGGTAAACGTGGTTGCACACGTTTACCAAAATTATCACTTGCCCGTACGTAGGATCAGAGGATAGTAGTTGAGTTTGATGATGATGATATTCCTAGAGGTCCAAATGCCAAAGATTTTAAGAGTTTTGTTGCAACTCAGGCTAAGACCAAAGTAAGCATTCTGTATGATGATTGGAGAGGTGTGGATAAAGCGATTATCTCTCAGTTGTGGGAGACGATTTTGGTAAGATCTTTTGTCATTGTTTGAGCATTCTTTTAATGTTTCTGGTATATATAATATGTTTAACCTCTTTATCAGATGACATTTGATATTCCTGACACTGGAGGAGTCAGGAAGAAATGCTTATCGTTGGCTGCCAGGAGATGGAGGGATTTCAAATCAACCCTCACATCTGATTTCATTTATGGTCATAGGAGTCATGACAATCCATGTCGTATATATCCTTTTATATATGAAGACACATGGAGATAGTTTTTTGAAATTAGAAAAAAAGAGTCATTTCTGGTAAGGGCAATGTAAACTTTTATATACTTTCTTATATAAATGATTTTATTAATGTTTTGTTAATGGTTTCTTATTCTTAAATTACAGCAAACAAGGAAAGCTCATCAGGAGATCCAATCTAAAAATGTATACCCTCATAGTTTATCTCGGGGAGGGTATACATTATTGGAAGAAAAAATGATAGCGGAAAAATTTCAACAACTAAGAGCTGAGTCTTCAAGCTCTGGAGAGGTGGCCCCTCCACCCCCTCCATCTAGACATGAAAAATGGAAGAGAGATCGGAAGGGAAAAAAAGGGCAATATCTTTCGGAAGAATCGAGAATCGTAGCTGAGAGGATTGTAAGATATCTATTTAATTTATTTAAGTTAACTTTTTTCTTCATATAAGTTTCAATCATTACAGAAATGTTCAATTAATTAATACAGGACTCTCTTGAGGAGCAAAGTTCAGAGGGGACATTTACAGCTACTGGGAGGGAAGATATTTTATTTGCAGCATTGGGAAGGCCAGAACATCCTGGTCGTGTAAGAGGATATCCGACAGGTGTATCGGTAAGAAAAGTGTTTCCACATTCTTAAACTTCTAACAATTAGGGGGTTTATAAAAAAAAATAGAATCCTTGGAGGCTGAAGTTCAAAATATTAATGCGACAATGGAAGACAAGATTAGAGATTCGGTGCAGTCTATGTTTGCAGAAATGCAAAGACAATTTCATACTGCAGCTCCCACTCCTCCACCTCCCCCTGCAGACCCCATTATTTATCCTCCACCTCCGCCAGTAGCTCCCACTCCCCCACCTCAGCCTGCGGACCCCATTCTTTATCCTACGCCTCCACCGCAGCTTCCTACATATTGCGAGTTGTATGTTGATGATTCTCAACATCATATAGTAGCATACGGGTTGGTATATTGTATAGGAGATACAGTTCATCATCAACAATTAGAGGTAGAGAATCAGAGGGTCACTGTACAGGACATTATAGATAGATTAGCTAGGGTACCAATACCTACAGATGAGGTGGAGACAGTTGGACAGAGTATCGGCCATTTTTTAGTTTTTCCATCCAGACTTCTTCGACTCATTACCATAGAGGTATGAATCTTATATCTTTTATTTTATTTTTTTATTAAAGTTGTTTTATCATTTGAAAACTACTATAATTCTCAATTTTTTTTCACAGGAATACTTCAAAGGTAAGGAAATACTGTATAGACAACAACAAAGACAACAGGCTATGACATCAGATACAGATTCCAGTGGTCTTGGTAGATTGTCAAGATATTCACATTTGTTGTTGGGTTTTTATGAGTTTCCAATGGAATCTCATGTTTGTGGACGTGAAATAAGTGTGGGGATTACAAAATCTGATATCATGGAGCTTGTTACTGGAGATAAGTTGGGCATCAATGTGGTGCAATTTTTTTCCATGTAAGTCTTAACACCTTTTCCCTGCGTTATATTTATTAAAAATGTATACTTATATATGTTTTGTATTAGGTATCTTTATCAAATTTGTGAGAGGAATGAACTGACAGAAGTATATGGATTCATGGACCCGCAATTGATTTCCCCTGAAGCATGTGCATTGACTGAGGAACAAAGAATGGTTTATATTGCTGAAAGATTTGAAAAGAATATAATCCAACAATGTTGGATGATGCCTTTTTGTGAGAGGTATGAAACACATTTCTCTCAAAGAGTTAATTATATTTTAACATAAAAAACCACTAACATTAAATTTCCTTTTATCAGTAATCATTGGATGTTAGGGATTTTTTGCCCAAGGGAGAAAGCTCTTTATTGGATATGCTCTGTTCATGGTGATGTGCGGGCAAGTTTTAAGAATATATTGGAAAAGTAAGTTTCAATTTCTCAATAGTTTTCTATATTATAATGAATTTTAAATTTACCTCATTCGTATTATTTTCTAACAGTGCATGGGTCTACTTTCGAAAAAACACAAAGAAAAGAAATGCAAAGATAAAATATGTAAATACAAAGGTAAATTTCCATTTATAATTTGTACTTTTTGATTTATTACATAAAAATAATATATTGAATTTACACTCATTCAAAACAGAATTTTCATGAACAACAAGGCCTAATCGAATGCGGATATTATATGTTATGATTTATGTATGAAATAATAACAACTGGGACAGTTGTGAATTTTGACCTGGTACGATTTCCTCTTAAACTTTGCCATCATATTTCAATTTGATTTATTCATTATACATGTTAACTATCTTCTTTTTCATTTGTAGCTTTTTGATGACCCTCAACCCTATACTGCTGAAGACATCAAACACGTACAAGTGGAGTGGTCAAATTATTTTACAGGTTTGATTGAATTTTAGTTGTTTGTAATGTAAAATGTAATTTTGAATATTGTCGTTTTAATTGTGTATTTGGTAGTTTTTTAGGTTTGATTTAGTTTTTTTTGAAGTTGACAGTGTAAGTTTTGAATGTTATATAAGTGAATGTTTAATTTTGCTCTACTTCTTGTTTTGGTCTACTTTTGATGGTTCTTCTGGTATGGATTTGGGTCTGTGGGAGAGGGGTTCCAAGGGTGTGGGGGTGTGTTCAGTGGGGTTGGGGGTGTCCAGCGGTCTGGGAGGGCTGTCCGGTTGGGTGGGGGACAGTCCTGGGGGGCTGCAGGGATGTCCAGGGGTGTGGGAAGCCAGTCCAGGGCTGTGGGAGTGCTGTCCAGGGGTGGGGGGGTTGTCCATGGGTGTGGTGGGGGCTGTCAAGTGGGGTGAGGGGATGAGGAGGTGTTGTTCAGGCGGGTGGGGGGTTGTCGAGGGGTGTTTGGGGGTGTCCGGGGGTCGAGGGGCAGTCCAGGAGTGTGGTGGGGGCTCCAATGGGGTGGGGGAGGGTTGTCCAAGGGGTATACATGAGGGTTGGATCTCCAATGGGGTGGGGGAGGGCTGTCCAGGGGGTATACATGAGGGTGAGGGCTCCAACGGGGTGGGGGAGGGCTGTCCATGGGGTATAAATGAGGGTGGATGCTGTCTAGTGGGTAAGTTTTATATGTTATCTATGTACATGCTTAATTTCGATGTACTTCTGTTTTTGTGGTACGATTTCTTGATTTGTTTTTTGGTTGATTCTGGTGGAGAGAAGATCACTGCATTCTGTTTAAAAAAAATTGGGTTTATCACGTCGGTTATTTAATAACCGACGTGATAAAATGCCTGGAAAATAGTTTATCACGTCGGTTATTTAATAATCGACGTGATAAATGTCTGCATAATGGTTTATCACGTCGATTATTTAATAACCGATGTGATAAAAGGCCTGGAGAATGGCTTATCGCATCGGTTATTTAATAACTGACGTGATAAAGTGCCTGGAGAATGGTTTAGCACGTCGGTTATTGAATAACCGACGTGCTAAATAGCCTGGACAATGGTTTATCACGTCGGTTATTCAATAACCGACGTGATAAACCCCCCTCCCCCGGTTTTTCACGTCGGTTTTATATGAACCGATGTGATAAACCACGCTCAGCCCGGTTTATCACGTCGGTTCTTATAGAACGGACGTGATAAACCACCCTCACCCCACTTTATCACGTCGGTTCTATATGAACCGACGTGATATAACCCCTATCCCCTGTTTATCACGTCTGTTGTTTAAGAACAGACGTGATAAACCATTGTCCAGGCCGTTTATCACGTCGGTTCTTTAATAACCGACGTGATAAACCATTCTCCAGGCCCTTTATCACGTCGGTTCTAAAATAACCGACGTGATAAACATCGCGATTTTATGTTTTTGACGTCAGTTTTTAAATAACCGACGTCAAAAACCTTATTTATAACGTCGCACGTATTAACGTCGGCTAGAAACCGACGTAAAAAATGAAAAATAACCGACGTAAAAAACGTTTTCTGCACTAGTGAGTCAAACTTTGATTTCAACTATCTATAAAAAGCTAGAAAATAGATAAAATACACTATAAAAATGATGCTATTAGAGGGGGGTTTCAGTTTATAGGGGGTTATAACCACCACTAAACAAATTAGTGGAAGTTATGGGGAACTACCACTAATGTGCATGCCCTATCATTTTAGAGGTGGTTTTAAAAAAGTGTTGGTAAAATGCAGATAAATTTTTCGTTAGTTATTTTAGATGGTGTTTAAACCCCATCTAATTTTTCCTTGAAATCTCAGAAAATATATGATTTAGAGGCTATTATAACTGCCTCTAAATTGAAGAGAAGTATGGGGGTAGTTATAATAGCCTCTAACATGAAGACAAAGGACAAGTTTAGAGGAGTTTTTTCTCAACCTCCACTAAACCTTCACATTTTTTGTATTTTTTTTAACACCCTCATGACACCCCAACTTGTCTGTGGACACACTCCCTGAGTTCCACAACTTTTCCCCCATGACATCCCCTCACTTTTCTACAGACACACCTTCTTAGGCCCCCAGGATCTACCCCTTTTCCTCAAAAAAACATCCTAGGAACCTCAACACCCCCTTGTCCCCCGACACACCACCAGGCCCCCCGACGCCCGCCATTTTCCATGGACAACCATAGGAGGAACATAGTGACCCCCCCCCCCCCCATCCTCCAACACCACTAGGCACCCCAACTCCCACCATTGTCTGCAGAAAAATACACCCACGCAACTGAAACCGATACCAACAACCCACCCCCATGCATGAAATGCCTTCCCCACCACAGTCTTTAGTCCGGTGTAAACATTCTTCTAGAGGGATCCAATCCTAGGTCAAATGGGTTCAATTTCGCACGTTGGTACCACTCCTCGAGCTTCATTGTGTTTAATATATACAACTCTATTAATTTATTTAGATAAATAAATAGATGATAATATATATATATATATATATATATATATTTGTGTATAGAAATATTAATAATATAACATATTTGTGCATATATGTAAATGTATATTTATACATATATTTATAAATACATTTATATTTATTTGTGTGTGTGTGTATTTATGTATTTATATAATATTTATCAATATAATATTATTATAATATATATATATATGTGTGTAATTATATTTATATACTTATATATAAGTGTGTGTAGTAATAATATTATTAATTATTATTATTATTACACCAATTTTTTAAACTATACAAATTATATGTTGGTTTTATAAATACTATACATTAATTTTATGTTTTATATTGTATAATATTATGTAGCACCCTGACCCTAGAAACTTGGAGTCAGATTCTACTACCATTACATTGGCATGATTATAAGAAATAAAATCATGAAGGACCAAATAGTTTAGTAGTCTTAATAAATTAGATACATACATGAGTCATGTATTACCAATTAATATACTAATTACAGTATAATTTTTTTCTTTCTTGGATAATAACTTTATTCCATATAGCATATCCTTACATATCTTTCTTCTTAGAAAGGGAATCCCAGTGTGTGTCCTTTTCTAACCCTCCACACAGGGGAACCCCCTCCCCACAAAGAGGTCACTCCAGATAGAGCCCCAATTGGGAAGGAGTCATTGTCAGCCAAAATGGAATATCATCTCGGAGGGTGACATCCCGATCAGTGATGGTTCGACACAGAAATCTGTCATCATGGGTGGATTGCGCCTCATTTTTTCCACCTAGTCAAGGACCAGGTGACCTAGTAAGATGAGATGATCTAAGAGAAGGATAAATCCTCCCTTGAGCAGGCTCCCATGAATTCAATCATGCACCTCCCAATGGTAGCATAGGTTGTACCACCTCTTTCACCATTTTTCCACCACCAAAGTGGCAGAAATTAGTTATTGGGTAATGAGTTATAGGTGGGTGCCACACCACGTCGGTCTTGGGCCCAACACACAACCTACATGCCACTCACTCCCAGTAATGAATCAATGAGAATAATAATTATATAAAGGTAAATAATTAAACACACATGTCATGTGATCAATAAACTGATAAGTAAGTGCATAAATAATATAGAAAGGTAATAACTTGAAACACATACCATTAAAATAACTGGGTAAGGTATAATCAATATATAAAAGAAAATAATTGATACACATTCCATTTAATCAATTAAATGAGAATGAAATGCATCCATAGATAATTTCAAACCAAAAATCTCATGGATAAAAATAACAGAATCAAAATAAAGGCAATGCTTAATTATTGGATGCCATGTTTCCAAGGTACATCATACCTTTACCATAAAGAACTTTCACAAGGCGGTTTATAACATACTAGGTGAAAAAACCATTAGCTGAGGCTATCCAACTAATTCATCCCAGGATACTACCGATGCATCGAGGGGATATCTATAACTATTCCCCACTCATATTGCACATGTCCAAATCATTCCTCATATATTGAATAATCTATTTAGTTCATAAACAATGTACCTTATCAAATATATCGATTGATTAAAGGATACATATTTACCAATATTTCCCTATATATCAAATAACATTCAAAGTGAACATCATTTGTAAAAATATTATATGGATTGGGAAATAATCATATCCATGATAAACGATATGGATATTTAGGGTAAATTCAATGTTCAATGATCATAGGAAACTGAATATTTCAAGGGTAATAACAAATAAATAATGGTAGTGAATGTCAATACTATCCTTGGTCAAAGGTTTTATAAGCCATCCAGAGTAATAATAAGGATGGTATCAATACAACATATCCCAAGTAGATTAAAATAAAGGTTTTTCATCATTGATAAATGTAAATACTATAAAAATATCTTTTAAAAACATTCTAGGAGAAAATTTCCTTTTCATTTTGAAAAACATTTTGAAAATAAACTTCTTTGAAAATTACTTTTAAAAAATGTTTTAAAATTATCCTTTTAAACTTGAAAAGGAAGCTTCGAAGAAATTATGGTGGGTAAATTCTTACATGTCATACAAGGTAAAAAATAATATTCCTTTTACAAGGTAAAATGGTTAGAAATGTGCCTTGTTTGTAAAGATAAAACAGGATTCCTTTGAAAACATTTTTAAAATAAAAAATGGTTAAACATTTCTTTAATAAATCATTTTGAAAATTTTAAAAAAAAATTGAAAACATTTTAATAAAACATGGTTTTTGGATGAAAACATGTTCTCTAACTAAAGAAGGAAATGAAGTCAGGTTTTCTTAAAAACATTTTCTAAAACATTTTATTACCAAAGAGTAATAAAATGTTATTATTACATGAAAGTGGTCATGAATAACTAGAGGATAATAAAATGAAAGTGTTTTTTGAACAATAATCAAATAATTTCCTTTAATTTAAATTCAATTGTTAACAATCTTGAATAATATAAGGTTTCAAATAAAATGCTTAAAAATATCATAACATTGAAGTGAGAATAAATAAATTAATCAATTATGCATGTCAAATTTAAATCCACATAAAATTTTTAAATAAAAAAATATATAGTAAAAATTTCTTAAATTCATAATATTATAATATTAATGACAATGAGAAAGTAATGTAACTCAATGAAAAGGAATCAAGTTATGAAATTATTTACTACTTGGTAACATTTAATTCAAATCCCCTTAGAATAAATAATTAAAATTTAAACTCAAAATACCATGAATATAAAATAATTCATGATATATTATATCAAAATAGGTAGTAGATACACCACACAAAAGAATTAAGTGGTGAATATGGCATTTATTTCACAAATATAAAAAGTGAGATGAAAATCTCTTACCTTGCATTTCATTTTGGGTGAAAGTTTTTTAAACATATATATAATGGTTTTAAACATGTTAATAACTTATTCTAGAACCATATTAATATTTATTATATCATATATTTTCTTATTATAATTTTATATTACTCATTTGTTATAAATTTTTCATTATTTTCACTATTTTGGGTATTAATTGCCCAGTTTCTCAAGTATGTTTAAAATTTTTACTTGTTGTTACTATCATGGTTTCATCATATACAGAATTTAAAACATGATTTAAATATAATATATATTCATTATATATTTATTTATAATAATCCATAAAATTTTGATATAAGAAATGAAATGCATTGTTCCTGAAGACGGTAGGTCATACGTATGTATGAACACTACTTTCATTTATTTTTCATATTTAAAATAATGTAAAGTAAATGATATATAAGTATATATATTATAATTAAATTATAATATTTATGTCATATGTGTCACATATTTTTAATAAAACCATACTTTATATGTTCCATGTATAGTGTGAACGAATCGCATCGCTTTGAACTGGTGGTAGTCCGCACGTCCACAAACGATGTTATCATATTTCACAAAATATAAAGCATGAATTTATGTGTTACATAATAAATAAAGAATAATAAATACATAATAAATATCATATATATCATATATAAACATTTTTCTCATCATAACTCCCACCACTATAGATGGTAAAGTAAGAATGAACAATCATTGTTTTGTGAGGCGGTAGTTCATTGTACACACGAATGGTAAGTTCGTTACCTATTTGATGGAATTGTGTGTAATTTTAGATTTAAAAATTAATATAAAAAATATAAGTATATTTAGGATAAATATTTTATCATTTAATCATGTAATAATAATATTTGAGGGTGTAAATAATGCAAATAAAATAAAAGATCTTGAGGAAGGATGTTACCTCTTCTTTGGGTAACTCCTTTTGGTTTGCACCAAATAGATTACTTGAATGAATTTATTCCCAAAGGGGGATAATAAGATTATGGGAGGGGTTTTGGGATATTATTTGAGTATATTTTGTGTGATAAAATGTTCTTTAGAGGTGTGAATAAGTGGGAGGGGTGAGTGACTTTTATAGTGGAGGAGGAATGGCATTCTTGTAAATTTTTAAAAAGGGAAATCCACCCACATTTTTTCCATGTAAAGTGGATCCAATAATGATAAATATTAAATAAAAGTTACTATATGGTATAAATATGTTTCTAAAATTGATTTTGGATAAGTTTCTAGGTCATTTGTACCCTTAAGATTAAGGTATGGTCCTTTGTTTAGCTAATTTTTCTCTTAATCGTTATAATTAATTTTAATTACTTTCACTAATATTTTTGGTCAAAAACTAAGTTGAACCTATTAGGAATTATAAATTATTATTATTATTACAAATATGGAATCCATTTTTACAAATTTCAATCACATAAGTTGTAGAAATTAATTTAAATTTAATCCCATAGACGAGACGACAAAGCGGGTTTTAAAGTAAAAATGTCTGAAAGCTTGAAATGTTTTTATATAAAGTTTAAATATTAAATTTATTACAATGAATAAAATTGTATTAATTGATGTATAATTTATCTAAATAAAATTTAAAACTAATAAAAATATAATTTAACCTTATAAATAAATTAGATGAAAAAGGAGTTTTGAATTAAAATCCAATATATTTCACTATTCATCAAAAAATAAAATATTTTGAGAAAAATACTAAAATATTAACCTAATATAATTTTAATGTTCCAATTTATAAAATTAATTTCATTTTTATATATAATATTTATTAAAGTTCTAAAATTTTGATTTAAACTAGGTTCACTATTAAAAGGAAGTAAAAGTGCGTTTAGAAAATTATTGATTTTTATGCGAAATATTGGGTTTGTTATTGTCTTATGCTTATAAAATATATTGGATGAATATCAAAGATATTTTATTTAATATTTAATATATATATATATATTATTAATATAATTCACTAATAGTAATTAATTTAATTTATTAAGGTAAAATACCTTTGGGAGCATAAAAATATTTTCTTTATATTAAATCTTTTTATATTTTCATTTCTAATTAATTTGTAACAAATGAATTAATATTATATTTTTATAGACCATATATTTTAATAATCTAGTTAATAATATTAATAACCTATAATTTAACAACTAGGTTATAGCTTATTATATTAAATAATAATATTTTTAATAATGTATTTTTTTTCGGTTAAACTTGGTCTTGCATGTAACGCAAGCTATCAAACAAGGTCATTCTTGCATGTAAGGGAAGATATATTAGTGCTTTAAAGAATTGAAATATATAGAATAAATTTTAAATATTAAATATATTATAAATTATCATGATATTATATTTCCTTAATACGTTTGGTGTTTCATATCATACACGCTATCAAATAAAAGTTTACTCTTTTAAAATTTTTGGGGTGTTACATTCTCCACACATTAATTAAATTGTGTCCTCACAGTTTAGAATCTATCTCAGAAATATAGGGTTTTATATTTTAAATTTACCTTGCTAAGAAATCTACATCGTAAAAGAGTTTATAAAATATCCTCTTAATAAAAGAGAATGAGAAGTACAAATGTTACATGGAATAACATATAACTAGGTCTCTAAATATGAGACCATTAGTGGGAAGTGGAGATACATAAATGAAGGAAAAGAATAAATAGTTATAGGGAGTGATTAAGGTCATCAATCACAAAAAAGTGAATGATAATTGAAATTTGTATGGCTTTAAATCCATAAATCTATAATGATTTAAAAGACAATCGGTTCAACAAAAATTAAGGTATTAAGATAACATTTTTTTCAAGATATTTTTTCTAATGTTGAGGAATTATTTTATTAACCAAGAATATAAGTAGAAATATTTACTTGATACATTTCAATTTCATAGAAATAATTTAATATTTTGGTTATTCTTTGATAAAATTCTAATTCATTCCTTACTCTATGAAATGGATATCCTAAAATTAACTTTGATTCTTAAAGCACTAAAATACAATTTTAACGGATTTTAAGGGTCATAAAACAAGTATTTAAGTTTGTATCTAAATATATTCCAAAAATAATATGGTTAATAAATTAATCTATAAAAATATAAAGTGATACCACTAGTTCATCATTAATATTTATTCATATAATTATTTAACTAAAAATAATGACATATTAACTAGGACATTATGTAGGTCAGTGGTTGGAATTAAACCCTTATTGCCCTTTGGTTGTGGGTTCAAGTCTCATGGCCTTGCAAGATTTTATGGGTTGTAACCCAAAATACAAGTTTTTATTTTTTAAAACCATATTAATATAATTTACAAACTAAATATAATAGACATACTTAAAATATGGTTAATCAAAAAATATATCTTTTTAACTAAGGTTTTCAATATAACCCCAATAGATATTTACTTTATTTATTTATTTCCACATTGGTCTTTCCTTGGATAGGATTTTAACCTATAGAAGAGGGAATTGACTTGGGTAATGACCAGGTTCCCCACATCTAAGGCAATGAACTACAAATAGATCCTTAGGATGAGTTTTATTTTCTTTCATCGTACTCTTCATTTTTCCTCAGTGATTATTTTATTCATATACTTATTTACCACACATAAATCATTTATCTATTCTATTGAGACACTTTCTTGGGTGCCTCCTTCCACATTTCTTACATGATGTAAATTGAGTCTTCTTTCTCTGTGGTCTCCACCACTTGAGATCTTAGCAACCTTTTTCCTTCTTTTATTTGGGGAATTTGGGAGTTAGTTAAGGTATATGTTGTTAATAATATTTAATGAAAACTGATTTGGCATAAATATGATATCTTTCACTCCTATCAACACCTCATTTGGTTTCTCATTGTCATCATCTTGTCCTTCATGTTCAATGTTAACTTTACTCCTTAGGGTATCAATTATTGACTAATACTAGAAATCATAGTGTGAGTAACAATAGTCATAGTGATAAACTTTTCTAATAATTTATAATATATCTAAATCATGAAACCTTATTTTCAATCTAAAACACCTTAGTTTTATCCCAGGTTATTCATTTTCATCACATAGTCAAATCCTTCATAGTGGTTTGTAGAGAAAATGTGAATTATCCTAAGCATATCCCCTGAGAGTGTCAAACTAGGTGTGCATGAAGGCATGTTTTCATGTACCATGGTTACGCTTGAGTTAGGCCTGATGTACATTATCAGAGTTTTTACCCCTAGGTACATCTATACCAGAACCATATCCACTTATAGTATCCATACAGGGATGTATTTCTAGAAAACCCCATATAATATCTACCTTATCAAAAATTTTGGATGTTCTTCTATACTTATCCTTAAATTATACCTTAGGGATATGTTCTCTGACCTATGTTCCCTTAAATATAGTTCTCCAGGTTACTACTAAACTTCATTTAATAAAAATTGTAGCACCCCAACCCCAAAATCCTGGAGCTGGTGTTTACTACCATAACACATGAAATATTACACAGAATCAAATCTTGAAGGACTGAAGAGTTTAGAAGTCTTGGTAAACCAGACACATACATGAGTCTTGTATTACCAATATTTTTTTTTATTTCTTGGATAATAAATTTATTCCATCTAGAGTATCCTTGCATATCTTTCTTAGTACACTTCTTGGATTCATGGAGAAAGGAAACAAAATAAGGGTGATCTCAAATTCTCAGTAAGGATTAAGCATAGTAGAAGATATAATGAATCAATGAGAATAATCATTATGGAAAGGTAAATAACTAAACACACATTCCATGTAATTAATAAACTGATAAGGAAGTTCATAAAAAATATGGAAAGTTAATCACTAGAAACACATTCCATTCAAATAATTGGATAAGGTATAATCAATATGGAAAGGAAAATAACTGATACACATACAATTTAATCAATGAACTAAAAATGAAATGTATCCATAGATAATGTCAAAGAAGAAATCTCATGGATAATAATAACTAAATCAAAATGAATGTAATTATTAGTTATTGGATTCCATGTTTCGTAGTTACATGGTACCTTTACCTTCAAGAACTTTCATAAGAAGGTTTATAACATATTGGATGGAAAACCAATTAAATTAGGCTATCCAACTGATTCATCCCATGAGACTATTGATGCATCAAGGGGCTATCTATAAATGGGACCCACCCATGTCATACATATCCAAATCATTCATCATATATTAAATAATTTATTTAATTCATGAACAATCTGCCTTATCAAATATTTGTATTGAGTAAAGGATATGGATTTATCAACATTTCCCCAGATATTAAATAACTTTTAAAGTGAGAACTGTATGTAAAAATGGTATATGGTTTAGGCAATAATCATATCCATGATAAATGATATGGATATTTAGGGTAAATTCAATGTTCAATGATCATAGGTATTTAAATATTTAAAAGGGACTAACAAAGAAATCAAGGTAGTAAATGTCAATAATATCCTTGGTCAAAGGAGTCATAAACCATATAGAGGAAGAATAAGGATAGTATCAATAAAAAATACCAAAAGTGCAGTAAAATAAAGGGTTATTGTCATTGATGAATGTAAATACTACAAAAAAAGATCTTTTAAAAAAATTCTTGAGGAAAATATATTTTTCATTTTGAAAAACATTTTGAAAATACATTTCTTTGTAAATAACTTTTTAAAAAAAATAATTAAAAAATAAACATTTAAACTTACAAAGGAATATTTGATGAAATTATGGTAGATAAATCCATACATGTCATACAAGGTAAAAATAACATTCCTTTTATAAGGTAAAAATATTGGAAAAGCGCCTTGTTTGGAAAGAAACAAGAAGATTCCTTTGAAAACATTTGTAAAATAAAAAAGGGGAAAATTTATTTAATAAATAATTTTGAAAGGTTAAAAAAAATTTTGAAAACATTTTAATAAAACATGGTTTTTAGAAGAAAATAGGTTCTTCGACTAAAGAGGGAAATGAATTCGGGTTTTCTTAAAAATGTTTTCTAAAATATTTTTAGTACCAAAGAGTGGGAAAATTGTAATATTACATGAAAAAAAATTATGAATTACCATAGGATAATAAAATTAAAGTTTTTTTTAACAATAATAAAAAAATTCTTCAATATATATTCAATTTTAAATAGTCCTGAATAAGATGAGATTGTAAAGAAAACACTTGAAAAGATCATAACGTTGAAATGAGAATAAATCAATGAATATATTATGTGTGTCAAATGTAAATACACATAAAACAAGTGTAAATAAAAAATATATATTAAAAAGTGATTACACACATAATATTATAATTTTAATGGAAAGGAGGAAGTAACATTTAAATCAAATCCCCTTAGAAGAAATAATTAAAATTAAAACTCAAAATACTATGAATGTAAAATAATTCATGATATAATATATCAATATTGTTATTATATACACCACATAAAATAATTAAGTGGTGAATATGATATTTATCTCACATATGTAAAAAAAAGTGAGATGAAAATATCCTACCTTGTGTTTCCTTTCTGGTGAACATACTTTAAACTCATTTATAATGGGTTTAAACGTGTTAATAACAAATTATAGAATAATATTAATATTTATAAAATCATATATGATATTTTATAATATCATGTTACTCATTTTTCAATAATCTTTCATTATTTTCACTATTTCAAGTGTTAATTGCCTAGTTTCTCAAGTATGTTTAGACTTGTTACTTGTTTTTCCTATCATGGTCTCATCATATCCATAATGTAAAATGATTTATATATTATATATATTCATTATATATGTATTTATAATAATCCATAAAATTTGGATATATGAAATTAAATGCACCATTCATGGAGACGGTATGTTGTACGTATGCATGAACGCTACTTTTATTTCTTTTTTGTATTTAAAAGAATTAAAAGTAAATGATATATGTTTTTATGTATATTATAATTTTATTACCATATCTATTTCATATATGTAACATATTTTTAATAAAACCAACTTTTATACGTTCAATGTATAGTGTGAACTAATCACATCATTTTGAGGAGGCGGTAGTCCACACATCCAAAAACGATATTATCGTATTTACACAAAAAAGAAATCATGAAGGTATGTGTCATAAAAAAATTACAAAATCATAAATACATAATATATATAATATATAATCAGATTTTTTCATCATAATTCCCACCATGATAGGTGGTAAAGGAAGCACGAACAATCATCATTTCACAAGGCGGTAGTTCACTGTACACAAGAATGGTATGTTTGTTACCCATTTGATGAAACTTTGTGTAAACATAGATCAAAACCATAATATAACAACATATAAGTATATTTATGATACTTTTTTTATTATTTATTCATGGAATAATAATATTTTTTATGGTGTATAATTAAAATAAAACAAAAGATATTGAGGAAGAATGTTACCTCTTCTTTGGATAACTCCTTTTGGTTTGCACCAAAGTGCTTCCTTGGATAGATTTATGCCCAAATATAAGATTATAGGATGAGGGTAGGGGTTTTTTGAGATTATTTTTTTAGATTTTGGGTGAGATAAATGTAATTATAGGTGTGTATAAGTGGGAGGGTGAGTGTCTTTTTATAGTTCGGGAGGAGTGACATTCCTGTAAATTTTTGAAAACAGAGATCCACCCATGTTTTTTCCATGGTAATTGGCTCCAATAATGAACAAAATTAGATAAAAGTTAGTGTATGGTAGAAATATGTCCATAAAATGTATTTTTGACAAGTTTATAGGTCATTTGGGGCCTTAATTTTAAGGTTTGGTCCTTTGTTAAGCTAATTTTTCTCTTAATTGCTTTAATTAATTTTAATCGCTTTCACTAATATTTTTGGTAAAAAATAACGTGAAATTATTTGATATTATAAATTATTTTAATTCTAAATATTTAATATATTTTGACAAATTTTAATCATATAATAGGTAGAGATTAATTTAAATTTAATTCCACAGACGGGACGACAAAGCGAGTTTTTAAAGTAAAAATGTTCAAAAGCTTGAAACATTTTTGTATAAAATTTAAATGTGAAATTTATTCCAATTACTCAAATTGGATTAATTTATTTATAATTGATCTAAATAACTTTAAAACCACTAAAAATTATAATTTAACCTTATAAATAAATTATATGAAAAATCATTTTTGAATTAAAATTCAGTATTTTCACTTTTCATCAAAAAAAGAAATATTTTAGAAAAATACCAAAAAAATTAACCTAAGGTAATTTTAATGTTCCGATTTAAAAAATTAATTTTATTTTTACATATAATCTTTATAAAATTTCCAAAAAATTATTTAAAATAGGTTCTCTATTAAAAGACGGTAAAAGAGCCTTTAGAAAAATATTGATTTTTATGTGAAATAATGATTTTGCTCTTATCTTATGCTTATCAAATATATTGGATAAATATAAAATATATTTGATTGAATATAATATATATATATATATATATATTTCATTAATAGTATTTGATAATAGTAATAAATTTAATTTATTGTGATAAAATACCTTTAGGATCATAAAAAATTATTTTATAGTCAATCGGTTTATATTTTTATTTCTAATTAATTGGTAACTAATGAATTAATCTTATATTTTTATTGGAAATATATTTTTATAAGTGAGTTAATTAAATTCATAACCTCTAATTTAATGTCTAGTTTAAATCTTATTATATTTAATAATTATATTTTTAATAATGTATTATTGTTCAGTAAAACTTAGTCTTGCGTGTAATGCAAGCTATGGAACAAGGTAGTTCTTATGTGTAAGAAAATATAGATTAGTGTTTTCATGCATTGAAATATATATAATATATTGGAAATATTAAATATACTATAAAGTCTCAGGATATTGTATTCCCTTACTACGTTTGGTGTTGCATGTCATACACACTATCGAATAAAAGATTACTCTTTTAGAATTTTGGGGGTATTAAAAATTATGTTAAATGCGTTTATATTATATATTTATGTATTTAATTATATAAATTTAAATTATATCATATACACACACATATATATACACACAAAATTAAATATATTCATATAATTGGATATTTATAATATAATTAAATAATATATATATTTACTAAACGAATATAGTATAATATATTATATATAATATAATTATATAATATATATAAATTTATATATAATAAAATATTTATAACATAATATATATAATATAATTATATAATATATATTTTTTATCTTCTTCTATATTATATATATTTGTATATATAATATAATATAAATGTATTTATGCATAAATATGCAATAAAACTATATTTAATATAATATATGTATAATTTAAATCATAATATAAATGTATTTAATAAATATATAATATTTATAAAACCACATATAAATTTTATATATTTGAACCTATGTATTTGTAATTGCATTTATATTATGTATGTCAATATTTATATATGTATATATTTTTGTTTATATGTATAAGTATTTATATAATGTATTTAAATACATTTATATAATGTGTTTAAATACATTTATCTAATTATTTTATGAAATATATATATATACCCACACACATTCATGCACACACATATATATCATAAAATTTGAATTTATATGGGATTTATCTTTAAAAAATAAAATACAAATAATAGAGGGGGTTAAAACCCCCTCTAATCTAAGGGATTAGCGGTGGTTCATGAACCACCTCTAATTTATTATATTATAGGGGTTAAAAAAACCCTCTAAGTTCCTAAATTAGAGTGGGTTCAACCCCCCCCCCCCCTAATCTAAGGGATTTGTGGTGAATCAAGAACCCACTCTGATTTCTTACATTATAGGGGGTTCAAAACCCCTCTAATGTCATAAATTATAGGGGGTTAAAAGCCCCATATAATATAAGGGATCAATGGTGGTTCATTAACCCCTCTAATTTCTTATATTATAGGGGATTCAAAACCCCTTATAATCTAATGGATTATACAGAGGTTGTAAACCCCCGCTATTTCATTAAAAAACAAATTTCATTATACATATGGCCTCTAAAATCAAAAATAATATTATATATATATATATATATCCCTTATAAAATCCAAATTAATATTATATATATATCGTATCTAAAATCTAATTAAATATATAGTGCCAATAATTATTAAATTAGTGGCAGTATTGACATAACCGCCTCTAAAATCCAACCACATTTTAATAAAATAATGATAAAAATTTTAGAGGGTTTTATAAACCCATTATAAATTTAATTATTAGTGGGGGTTACGAATAAAACCCTCTAGTTTACATAGAAAATGAATTTAGAGGGTTTTTTTATAACCCCCTCTAAAAAACTACCTATAATTTTTTTTTAGTGATGTTTCTTTTGGATAGAAGAGGAAACCTCATGTTGGATGAAATGTGAACTATTTTGGGAAGCATGGGGTTTACTCTTCCATACAAATGTAATATGATCTCACTTTTCTAGATTTTTTTAGATAGTTTAAAGTAAGACACACATCACTTAATCAATCAGTCACACCTCAATCTGATACACAGTGTGATCAGTATGACTCAAACTATATGTTTTTAGTTTATAATTTATAGTTTAGTTCAAAACACAAATTACATACTCAAAATAAGAAAACATGTTCATATTGTTTTTATACTTTATTAAAAGTATCCATAAGTCATTTTTGATGTGTGGGAATCATCTTCACCTCAATCTGACACACAGTGTGACTAGTTTAACTCCTAGTGTGTCTTCTTATTTAAAATTGACATTAATTTTAGTAAAAAGGAAAAGTGACATACTAAAAACCAAGAAAGTTCATTCGAATTGTTTTGATACTTTAATAAAATGATCCATAAGTCATTTTTGACATATAGGAATCATACACACCTCAATCCGATACATGGTGTTCCCAATAAGACTTAAAGTGGTCATTATCAGTTTAAAATTAAAATTTTTGTTCAAAACATGTGTCACTTACTGAAAATAAATAAAAAATGTTCACATTGTATTTATAATTTAGGAAAACTACTCATAAGTCATTTTTGATTTGTATGAATCATTCACACATCAAACTGACAATTGATGTGACTGGTGTGACTTAAAGTGTCTGTTATCAGTTTAAAATTTACATTTTAGTTCAAAACATGTATCTTTCAATAAAAAATAAGAAAACATGCTCTTATTGTGTTTATAATTTAGTAAAATGATTCATAAGTCATTTTGGACATGTATGAATCAGTCTCACATCAAACTGAAACACGATGTGACCGGTATAACTCAAAGTATGTTTTTCCAGTTTAAAATGACATTTTAATAAAAAACAAAAGTGACATACTCAAAAATGATAAAATGCATTAGGATTGTTTTTATACTTAATAAAAATTATCCATAAGTCATTTTTGATGTGTGGGGATCATTATCACCTCAATATAATACATGGTGTAAGCTGAATGACTCTATGTGTGTCATTATATTTAAATATGACATTAATTTTAGTAAAAAGGAGAAGTGAAATACTCAAATATGATAAAATGAATTAGGATTGTTTTTATACGTTAGTAAAATGATCCATAATTCATTTTTTATGTGTATAAATCATCTGCACCTCAAACCAATACACAGGGTTCACGGTATGACTCAAATGGGCTGTTATCGGTTTATAATTGACATTTTAGTTCAAAATGTGTTTCACTCACTGAAAACCAAGAAAACATGCTTAGATTATCTTGATAATTTAGTATAACTATTCAAAAGTATTTTCTGTTTTTATTAATCATTATCACATAAAACCAATATACTATGTGACCGGTATGACTCAAATTTTGTGTTTCTAGTTTAAAATAACGGTTTAGTAAAAAAGACAAGTGATAAACTCAAAACCTAGAAAACATATTCGAATTGTTTTGATACTTTAGGAAAGTTATCCATAAGTCATTTTTGATTTTTTAGAATCATCAACACCTCAATATGATGCATGGTTTTATTAGTATGACTCCAAGTGTGTTTTTTATTTAAAATTGACATTTTATTAAAAAACACAAGTGACATACTCAAAACCAAGAAAACACATTTGTATTGTTTTGTTACTTTTGGAAAATGATCCATAAGTCATTTTTTACATTTATTAATCATCCGCACATCAATATGATATACGGTTCGTAACACCCCAATATTTTACATTATGTATTGTTTAAAATAAATTTAATCTCTTTGATAACTTTGCATAAATCACTAAGTTTATAAAAATGATTAAATATTATTATTTAATTGTGACATGGATATTGGAATTTAGGGAATGAATGATATTAACTAAATTATAAAAATATAGTATAAACATTTTTATAAAATTAATTCATTGTTTACAAATTGATAAAAATGAAAATAAAAACCAATTGAACATTAATGAAGTGTTTTTATAAAAAAACTATTTTTATGCTCACAATGGAATTTTATCTTAATAAATTAAAATAATTACTATTATTGTAAAATATTAATAAAATTTATATGTTATATATTCAATAAAATGTTTTTAAATTCATTCAATATGTTTGACAGACTCAAGATAATAATAAATCTAATTTGAAGCATAAAAAAGTTATATTTTTCTAAAAGGTAATTTTGTAACCTTTTAATGGAGTGCCTATTTTAAAACTAAATTTAGACAATTTAATAAATTTTATTTAAAAAAATAAACTTAATTTTTAAAATATTTATATAAAAAATATCTTAGGGTGAATTTTGGGTATTTTATGATAAGTTTCATTTTTTATGAAAAATGAAAAATACTGCACTTTAATTGAAAATTGAATTTTCGTATCAAATATTTTTAATGATAAATTATATTTTAAATTTGTTTTTGTATAATTATATCAATTATACATCAATAAATCCAATTTATGTCATTTTAATCAATTTTATATTGAAATTGGATATAAAAACATTTCAAACTTTTTCACTTTTTCACTTTAAAAACTTGTTTTCCTATTATGTTTGTAGGATTAATTTTAAATCTAATTTTTAAAATATTGTGAATTTAATTTGGTAAAATTGATTTAATACTCTGAATAATAAGGTTCATATTTTTTTCTAAGTTCATTTACTTTTTTATACATAAAAAATTTAACGCGGTAAAAAAATATTTACTGTAGTATAGGTAAAATAATGAAAAGGATTAAAGTTAAAAGATAAAGGCTTAAAAAACCTAAAAACTAAAAAATAAAATGATCTTTTGTGGTATTTATAAACCCTAAAAATAATTTAAAACATTAATTATATACCAAATTCTTGTAAATTAATGTCACCTCACTGTGGTTAGATTTAAACATAAAATAATCATATTTAATCACTTAAACCCACCCCTCCTCAAGTATAAATGCCACTCCTCCCCACCCAATTTTGACTCAAAAACCTTGAAGATACTAAAATATATTCCAAACACTCTCATTTTCTCTCTCCCTATTTTCAAGTGCTTCTGGTATGTCATGAACCAGGCCAAGATGGGACTCGAGCTGCAACTACCCCAAGCCTGTCTCCATAGTCTAGGGGGTGGCGACAAGTGTCGAAGGCATAACTAAAATCAGGGAGGACTTCCCCTAAGTAAATTTATTGGAACACATATCCATCCCAATGAAAAATTGTAGATGTAATGAATAAAAGATTCAACACTTCTATAAACTAAACTAACCATGCATGAACCTCTATAATTTAAAAAGGTAGAGTAATGTAAACTAAAAAGTAAAGGTGGAAAATACACGCCCAACTAGAAATATGTCCCAACCTAACAAAACTGGAAAGGTAAG
The DNA here is from genome assembly GCA_963277665.1 of Viscum album. Lineage (NCBI taxonomy): Eukaryota > Viridiplantae > Streptophyta > Magnoliopsida > Santalales > Viscaceae > Viscum > Viscum album. The sequence continues at coordinate 48,079,321 of OY728156.1, forward strand.
CTGATGATAGATCCTAAATCCTAAATCCCAATCTATTATCACTATATGCAGTCTATGGCACCCAGTATCCCTAAGCTCCTCTGAAGTCATGGTTGACATGTTTGTCATCTTAATAAGACAAGACACATGTGGGAAAATCCCATGTAGGGGTGAGTATATACATACCCAGTAGGACACCCCTAAAGATGAATGTTAAGAATTAATAGATACAATAGGAATATAAATATACTATATAACACAAGGTATAGTGAAAGAGAATATCTCAACCCAAAAGAGAGTGAACGTAAGCTCATCCAAACACAAGGGGATAAACATGGTGAGTAGCTGAACTACCTATTGAGTATTCTTCATCTAGAGAAAGAGATTAGACTCATCCAACCATGAGAAGCTAAACATGGAAATAACATTGGATGACTAGTGCATCTTCACCTCTCCTAGAATAAGAGTAACCAAATCCAAGTTGTTGTTACATAGGAATAATATATATTTACTCGGTCAAAGAAACCCAAATAAGAGAGTAAGGAGATCTCCATATCACAGCTCAACCCAAGAATAAGAGTATCCAATAGTTCCAAAAGTCCATCAATGATGCCCAGTATCTCACACATATTCTCATAAGTAATTGTAAAAGTCTAACCACACATTGTCGTTATGTCACACATCCAAGTGGAAACAAACACGAAGTAGAGGACCCATACCCTCGTATGTTAGGGGGTCCACTCTATAAGTCATTGAGGACACCACTACCCAGATATGTTTTAGGGTCAAATATATATCTATAAAGGATTACACTTCCCAGCAATACTGAATATTCAAATTGGTATCTGTTGAGGATGCCACTACCCAGCTGTGCTGGAGGGTCAACTCGATATTCATTGAGGACACCACTATCTGGCTATGATGGAGGGTCAACTTGGTATCCTTTGAGGATGCCACTGCCCAACTATATTGGAGGGTCGACTCAATATCCATTGAGGATTCCACTACCCAACTATATTGGAGGGTCCGCTCCGTATCCGTTAAGGATGCCACTTCCCAACTATGCTGGAGGGTTAACTTAGTATCCGTCAAGGATGCCACTGCCTAGCTATGCTAGAGGGTCAACTCATTATCTATCATGGACATCCCTACCTAGTTATGCTAGAGGGTCAAATCAGTATCCGTTGAGGACACCACTACCCAGCTATACTGGAGGGTCAACTTGGTATCTATCGAAGACGCCACTACCCAGCTATATTGGAGGGTCAACTCGGTATCCGTTGAGGATGCCACTGGCCAACTATACTGAAGGGTCAAATTATAATTTTTCAAGAATTCCATTTCCTAGCTATATTGGAGGTCAACTTAGTATCCATCGAGAATTCCACTTCTCAACTATGTTATAGGGTCAACTCGATATCTATTGAGGATTCCACTACCCAGCTATGCTGGAGGGTAAACTAGATATGTTCATTGAGGTACTTCACTTCCCAACCCTACTGAAGGGTACCACTCAGAAAGGTTTTGGTGATTTTGCATGATCACTATCGTCATCGGGTGTTTCCTTATCAGGTGTTATACTCTGAAAATTTCACATCATATCTCTAAATCCACAATCAAGGTCTCCATCACGTTCTATATAGAAAAACATTTAGGATAGACTAATCACAAGCCAAAATCCTAGTTCAAACAAAGCAGATACAAAGAGTCAAAGTTCCAAAAAAGGAACTGAGGGATACAGGGCATGTGAGGGAACCCACGTGATGTGTGGTCCCACTCCACATCTTTTCTATGTCTCTATCCAGAACATGGATCCTTGTTTATATAGAAGTACATATCATGTAGGTGGACTACATGGTGTGTCTAGACTAACTGGGTCCAGGGCCGTGTCCCACTGTCTATTTCTGTGTATCGGAACCCATTTCCATGAACTTTTTACATGGCGTGTTGCCACACACAAGGTATTTCCCGTTTAAACTTATCATTTTTGTGTACTCAAGTACATAGTCGTGTACCTGGCTATGTACTTACACAAGGTTTCTCTCCCATGTGATCCATCATACAGGTTCCCATCTGGGTAATGGGTACACAAAATGTAGGAGTACTACACATTGTGTCATCCTTACATTTTCTAAAACCCTAGCCTTATCTATTAAGGGGGCTACATGTTGTGTGTTCATCCTTGAACATGGTGTGTAGTTGGGTTTTTTACCAAAATTCCATATCTGAACTTGTGAATTGAATCGGTCTACACTGCCTTGGATTTTATCCCATCTTCAGCTGAAAATGGAAGATCTAGTGGTGCTTCATGGATCCTAGCCATTTATCACTATAAAATGACCTTTATTAACTTTAGAGGGTTTCACCACTCAAACTATATACACCAACGCTTCCACAGTTGATTTCTTGTTCTCAATACATAGAAAATATTTTCCTTGTCTCACAAAAATTCTATATATGTTCTAATATTGTTGATCCAAGCCTCGCACACATTTCTATTGCAACTTAGGGGGTTCGATCGGGCTCAGTACTACCTGAAAAGGTCGAACCAGGATAGAGGGGTCCAATCAATGAAGAAAACAAAGAAAAATGGGATAAAATATCAAAAAAAATGTTTAAACATTGTTGGAGAATAATTCTTGTCCAATTATTAAGAATGTTCAACTAGGGTTAGGAAAAAATTGAAAATAAACAAGTTTGTGTACCTGGGAACATGCAATCGGCTAGCAATTGGTGAAGATCCAATAACAATGACAGATATACTCAATCAATTCAATCAAAGGCGTAAAACACAAAGTAATGAGTCCTACAAGGTTTATGGATTTATCATTGATGAAGAACATGTCTTCCAACAATTCAAAGGAATTCATTGTGTTCTCTATATCCTTATTTGATCTGATCCATCATTTCATCATCATCTAATGAGATTTTCCAATTAAAAAAGGAAGAGTGCATTATTGATAATTCTAGGATTATGAGGCTAAACCTAGAAATTTCTCCATGAAAATATATTTATAATGCATCTTCTAGGTCAAAAGAATGAAACAATTAATTATTTATTTATTTATTTATTTCACTGAACGTACTACCAACGAGAAAGGAGTCCGAACACCCCATTCCAACCCATTTTATGTTGCGGCTAGGGTAAAAACTGTGTTCCGGACTCAACCATAGTCACAAATTTATGATCTGAGCTACCATTTACAATTTATCTCATTTCCTTTGAGGATCCACGTACTCTCAATATAAAATATATTTAATATTTTTATAAAATTAATTTTGGGAATATCAGGCCTAAGAATAACATTTCATCTCTGTGGATAGATCTAGAAATATATATATAAATATTTCAAATTTTTAAAAGGAAAAAATCGAGTCTCTACATCATTTCATACTTCAATATTTTCATCCCTGAAAAGAAAAAACTAGTAAAAAAACTCGGGATATTGAGCCCACACATGGATCTCCCCATATTAGGAATTCTTCTATACATTCTCTTACTGCCACAACATGTGGACCAAGGGGATGTTACATCCATGCAGATTCTTCTCCTACCAATCCTTGATCACCACAGGGTACTCTGAAAAGGTGGATCCATCCCCGATATCTATCTCTCCCCAGTCGATTAAGTGTATGGAGTTTATGTATGTATCTTCTTAGTTGCAACACATAGAATACATCATGAACCCGTTCTAACTGTGAGGGTAGGGAGTGGTGGTAAGAAACCTCACCAACCCTCTACGCAGTCTTGAACGGACCAATGAACCTCAAGGATAACTTTCCTTCATGTTCAAACCTCCAAAATCTACATTGTGGGGAGACTCTTGGGAAAATGTTTTATCCCTATTAAAACTCCAAAGGCCTATGATGGCAATCTATATAATATTTTTTCTGCTATGGGACGTTCTCATATGATCATGGATGACCTAGACATTCTCCATCATCACATGCACCATCTTTGGGCCCATAATAGATAACTCACCAAACTCTGTCCAGCACAAGGTTGACCTTCAAGTTATCTTGTATAGGGCCTCAAAAGGTGTCATTATGATGGAAGAGTGGTAGTTTTTATTGTAAGTAAACTCTACCATGGGTAGGTGATCCTCCCAACTTCGTCCAAAGTCAAACATGTAATTCCTTAGTATATCTTCAAACACCTGGATAGCGCACTCTATCTTCCCATTAGTGAGGGGGTGAAAATTTATACTCATCCTCATGTGAATCCTTAATTCCTCCTATATTCCTCTTCACAATCATGATTTAAACCATGAATCACGATAATGGATACTTTTTAAGGGAACCCTATGAAGTATAAGGATCTATTGTACATACTGCTACCCCAAAATCTCCACCGAACTCTACTCCCTGATGGAAAGGAAGTGTACCAACTTCTTGAGTCAGTGTACTATCACCCATATGGTGTCATGGACCTTCTTTTTTCATGGAATACCTGTGAAAAATTCCATATATATTATATCCCAATTCCACTCTAGAATCTCAAGGGGCTACAACAAACCTACCGGAACTTGGTGCTCAACCTTTACTTGATGATAGGTGAGGCACAAAGAGAGAAAATAAATTACACTTCATATCATGTCATACCACCAAAACTTCTATTAGAGGTATCTATACATCTTACATGCATTAATATTTACAGCTAGGGGAGAAGTATGGAACTCATGCATTACCTCCTCCCGTATCGTGATTGGAACCACTATTCTCCCCTGGAACAAGATGACATGATTACCTCCTTTAAAATATTCATATAGTGAGTATCCTATGGGTATATGATCATGTAAGACCTCACAGTTACTGTCTCCTAGCTAGGACTCTCTCACACACTCAAGAAGTGAATGAGTCAACACCATCAACTATAGAAAATTTTTACCCTCATACACCACCAAGGTCAGCTACAGGTAAGCTAAATGATCTGAAGCTTCCTGCACTAAGTGATCTTGGGACTTCCTACTAAGGTAATATGCTACAATGTTTCCCTTATCTAAAGTATAGAATATCTTGAAGTCATAGTCCTATAGGAACTCCAACTAGCATTGTTGTCTCAAGTTCAAGTCTCTTTGTGTGAATATGTACCTGAGACTCTGGTGGTCTGAGTAAACCATAAAGCGCTCCCTCATAAGGTAGTGCCTACACATTCTTAGGATTAAGACTACCACTTTCATCTCTAGGCCATGAGTCGCAAAGTTATTCCCATGGGTTCTCAACTGCCTCGACCCGTATGCGATGACTACTTATTTTTTCATTAACACATAGTCAATCCCAACTCATGATCCACCGAAATACACTATGAACTCCACACCTTCCTCTAGTAGTCTCAAAAATGGAGCAATCATCATCCTCATCCTCAAATCATCAATGTCCCTATTGCACTACTCATTCCATGTTAATGGTTTCCCTTTCCACGTCAAGGTGGTCAAAGGGGTTGTGATTCTGGAGAAGTCTACCAAAAACCTCTTGTAGTACCCCGCCAAGCCAAGAAAGTTTCGCACCTTCGACATGCTCTTGGGTGGATCCCAATAAATAACTTCATCTATCTTTGTTGGGTCCATGGATAAAACATGCTTAGAAGTGACATTCCCCAGAAAGTGAAACTCATGAATCCATAACTGATACTTTGAGAGATTTCCATAAATCTGGTTCTCTTAAAGAGAATCTAGAACCATTATCAAGTTCTATGCATGCTCCTCCTCTTATGCAGAGTAGATGAGTATGTCATCGATGAAGTTAACAAAAAACTAGTCCAAGTATGGCTGGAATACCTGGTTCATCAAATCCATAAATATGGTGGGGGAATTTGTCACACTAAAAGGAATCACTAGAAACTCATAGTGTCTATAGTAACATAGGAATGCCAACTTTGTAATATAAACTCAAAAACTCTCAACTGGTGGTATCTAGACCTGAGATCAATCTTTGAGAATCATCTCGCACCTCACAACTGGTCAAAGAGTTTGTCAATCCTCAACAAGGGGTACTTTTTCTTTATCATGTCCTAGTTTAGGTGATGATAATCTATGAAATGTCATAAGCTCCCATCTGCCTTTTTCATGAAAAAGATGGGATCTTACCAGGGAGGAAACACTGGGTCTGATGAAACCTTTATCTCAAAGGTTTTAAAATTCCAACCATAGCTCTTGGAGCTCAGTAGGGTCCATCTAATACACTTCAAAAGATATCAAAGTGGTGTCAGGATGAAAGTCAATGAAAACCCCCATCTACCGCCTCGAAGGTAGTACTAGAACATCTTCATGGAATAAATACATATAATCCTCTACAAATAAGGGAACCTAGATGCCTGAAGATCCTACTTCACTAAGGTCTATACTAACCAACTAATGGGTGATAGGCTGCAGCCTCCAGCTCGTAGAACCCACTTGTCTTTCCATGAGATCCCTCTCGCCGGAAAAGGAGAAACTTTTCCCATCAATGCATAGTCATTTGACTTTTTTCTGTGATAGTCAATCTGGGATCAAACCATGGACAGAAAATCCATACCCAAGAAGATGTCATAGTGTTCCATAATGACAACCAAAAGGTCCAACAATAATGTCTCTTCACTAATTGATTTATCACACTGCTGAAAGATGAAATATATAGAAAAATAATTCCCTATAGAAACCTCAAGATTGAGTTGTTGGGCTAGCGCCTCAACTAGGAGCTCCATCTCTCGCATAAGTAGTATATAGATAAATAAATAGATAAAACCTATGTCTATTAATACTAAATAAATAGTATAAACACACAGATTGTACCTCTAATCATCTCATGCACTATAGAATCATAAACCTCTAAAGCCTACAGCTATCTGAAGCCCCAACCGCCAATTCCCTGAGCCTAATATGGGCCACCTAGTGGTGGTGGTGGAAGGATCTAATAGTGAATTCCACCACCCATAGCTCCTCCTGATCCTTTTCCAGCTCCACCTCCTTGGGGACCATACTATACCAGATTGAGAGATACCTGATCTTGGTGTTGCCTCTACCATGATGGTCCATCAGCTATCTGCTTGTGTTGCTTAGCACATCGGGTTGGGAATTCTTGCACTATGTGACCTTGCCCATCACAAGAAAATAATTTCTCATATATGGGATTCCTTAGTTCTATACATTGTCCCTACATCACACAACCTTATGCATGAGCTTGATCGTGAAAGGGCTTCCTACACCGAGATCCTAGAACCTAGCGTCTGCTAGCTGTCGCAGACAATTTAGATCTGTTACACCCATTGCTATATCTAGATTCCTTTAATCCCTCTAAAATAAATCTATCTATCACAAGTTCCCTCTCCATCGCCCCGGAATAGGTGGGGATGCACAAGTGCACTACACTAGCATAGATCTCCTTGTTGAGTCCCTGCTCAAACTTCCATGACCAGAAGTATCCATCACAGATCATGTTAAGAGAGTATTGTGTAAGGTCTTTAAACCTTGTTATATAATCATCCACCATCACCACTCCCTTTTGAAACTACAGAAGATCCTAGATCAAGACTAAGTGAAAGCATGAGGGGTAGTACTTCTCATGGAACAGCTGCTAGAAGTCATCCCATGAGAGTGTCAACTCATCATGCATCTGCATAACATGGATCCACCAATTCCCAACTACTCTATGGAAGAGGCTAGCTATCAGTGCAACCAAACTGATCCATCAGAGTCTAAAAATGCCTGCATATATGGACCACCGAATCCATCCAATTCTCTACTTCCTGAGGATCTGGCTCATCACAGAACCTCAATGACTTATTCTGCTAGAACGCACAAAGTATGATAAGCCTACGCACATCCTTAACCTACTCTGCTTGGATGATCTACTGCTCGATGGGTGGAGGTGATTCTACCTAGCCACATATAGGAAGGAGATCCTAGGATGGTCCTTGAACTGAGGCATCATCACTCATTGGGTCATCATCCCAAACTGGAGCTAGTATCCTTGATAGCTATGTTCATGGAGGCATCTTAATATTTATCAAGATGTACCATGGTCAGATGAGAATATATATATATAAATAATAATGGGTATCTGAATCAAGAATTATAGACAATGACTCGATCCTATATGATGCATGTACTATATTATCCCTACAACCAATGTATCGGCACTCTGAGTCAACAAGCAGGTAGTCAAGGTCCTGGTGAATAGATACGTCGATCAATGCACCATCATTAGATTCTCAAACCTAAGAGATGAGCTTGAGACACTTTGACATTGTTTCCCTAAACCCAACCAAATTCTCTTAAGGGGGATAGTCCAAACAATGTCTCAATGAATGAGCTTGCTCTGATATCAATCTATAACAACCCAACCTAAGATGGGACTCGATCCTCCACTACTGCATGCCCACCTCCATAGGACAATGGGTAGCGACAAGTACCAAATGCATAACTAAACTTAGGGAGGCCTTTTCCTATGTACATACACACACACACACACATAGTCATCTCAATGAAAAAGTGCATAGGGAAATAATAAAAGATGAAACACTTTTATAAAGTAAACCAAGAATGCATGAACCACTATAAAGTACAAAATTATGAAAATGTAAACTAAAAAGTAAAGGGGAAAAATACACACCCAACCATAAATATATTCTAAACTGAAAAAACTAGAAAATTAAACTGCTGAGAGAGCCCAGCTCTAAAATCCCAAGCTACGATCACCGTACATGGTCCGCAGCACCAAGTATCCCCAAGCTCCTATGAAGTCATGGTCGACATGTCCTTCATCTGCATAAGACATGGAACATGTGGGAAAATACCATGGAGGGGTAAGTATATACATACCCAGTAGGATGCCCCAAAATATGAAGGCATATAATTAAGAGATACAAGAGGAATTAAAAGATAGTAGATAACACAAGGTACAGTGAAAGAGAACAGATTAAACCAAAAGAGATTGAAAGTAATCTTATCCAAACACAAGGGCCTAAACATGGTGAGTAGATAAACTACCCATTGAGTAATCACTGCCTATAGCAGGATATTAGATTTATCCAACCATGAGAAGCTAAACATGGAAAGAACATGGCATAACTCGTGCATATTCACCTCTCTTGGAAGGAGAGTAACCAAATCCCAGGTGTAGATATAGAGTATATATATATATATACTTAGAAAATGAAACCAAAATGAGAGAGTAATAGGATCTCCATCTCACAACTCAACCCAATAAGAAGAGTATCCAATAGTTCCAAAAGTCTATCAATGATGCCCAGCATCTCATGTGTCTGCTCAAAATTAACCATACAAGTCTAAACACACCTCATCATTGTGTCGCACAACCGAGTGGGCAAAAACTCGAAGTAGAGGGCCCATGCTCTAGTACGTCAGTGGGTTCCACTCTATAAGTCGTCAATGACATCACTGCCCAGCTATGCTGGAGGGTCAACTCGGTGTCTATCAAGGACTCCACTGCCCAGATATGCTAGAGGGTCAAATCAGTATTCGTTAAGGATTCCACTACCCAACTATGCTAGAGGGTTGACTCGGTATCTATCAAGGACACCACTTCCCAACTATGCTCGAGGGTTCACTCGGTATCCATCGAGGATGCCTCTGCCCAGCTATGCCGGAGGTTCGACTCGGTATCCATCGATCATGCCACTACCTAGCTATGTTGGAGGGTTAACTTGGTATCTGTTAAGGATTCCACTAACCAACTATGATGGAGGGTCCACTCGGTATCCATCAAGGATTCTAATGGCCAACTATACTGGAGGGTCGACTCGGTATCTGTTAAGGATTCCACTGCCCATCTATGCTGGAGGGTCAACTCGGTATCTGTTAAGGATGCCACTACCCAGCTATGCTGGAAGGTAAACTCAGCATCTATCGAGGAATCCACTACCTAGCTATGTTGGAGGGTAAACTCGGTATTCATCGAGGACACCACTACCCAGCTATACTGGAGGGTTAACTCAGTATCTATCGAGGACACCACTTCCCAGCTATACTGGAGGGTCAACACGGTATTTTTTAGGGACAACACTACCTAGATATACTAAAGGTTCCACTTGATATCTGTTGAGTACGCCACTTTCTAGTTATGCTGGAGGGTCAAATCGGTATCTATTGAGGATTCCACTGCCTAGATATGTTAGAGGCTAAACTTTGTATGGTCATTGAGGAACTCCAATGCCCAGCCCTGCTGGAGGGTACCACTGAGAATGGTTTTAGTGATCCTGCGTGATCACTATCATCATCGAGTGCTACCTTATCAGGTGTTGTTCTTGGAACATTTCACATCATATATCCAAAGTTGCAACTAAGGTCACCATCATGTTCTATGTGGAAGAACACTTAGGATAGGCTACTCACGGGATAATATCAGAGTTCAAACAAAGGAGATACGAAGATTCTAAGTTCATAAAAAGAAACTATGGGATACATAGTGTGTGAGAGGACCCACATAGAATTTTTTTCCCACTCCACAACCTAGTCGTGTCTCTGGCCAGTACACAGCTCCCTTTCTGTGTAGTTTTATATGTCATGTAGGTGTACTAAACAGCGTGTCCAAACTAACCAGTTTAGGGTTCATGCCTCATGGTTCATGTCTGTTTACCAAACCTCATGTCCATGTACTATGTACCCAACATGTTTCCTCACACATGGCACCACCCATGTGACCTAGTTGTGTTCATGTACTTGGGTACACGGCCGTGTACCTAACCGTGCACTTCCACATGGTTTCCCACCCGTGTGATCCATCACATGGGTTCCCATCTCAGGAAGGGGTACACAGCATGTATGAATACTACATTTCGTGTCATCTTTAAGTTTTTTTAAACCTTATCCGCCACTATTGAGGGGGTTACATGTCGAGTATTCATCCTTGAACATGGCATGTAGTCGGGGTTTTCGCCAGAATTCCAGATCTGAACTTGCATCTTGAATCCATCCACATTGCCTTTGATTTCAGTCTATCTCTAGCCAAAAATGGAAGATATAGCCATGGTCCATGGATCCTGCTCATTTCTCACTAAAAAACGTCCTATGTTCATCCATGGGGGTTTCACTGCTTGAACTATATGTCACCAAGGCTTTCACAATTGATTTCTTGGTCACAAACCATCAAAAATACCATTCTCACCATGAAAAAATTTCAAATATATGCTAAGATCTTTGATCCATTCCTTTCATATATTTTCATCGATGTTCTTGAGGTCTGATCAGGCTTAGTACCGCCTGACAAGGTCGAATCGGGACCGAGGGGTCCAATCAGTGAATAACACAATGAAACGTGGGAGAAAATCTCAAAAAAAAGGTTTAAATATCATTAGCCAAGAATTATTGGAAAATGGTTAATAACAAGAAACCATGTTTAGAAAACATTTGAAAATAAGCAAGTTTTTTGTACCTGAGTGCATGCAATCAGCTAAAAATTGGCACAGATCCAAGAACAATAATGGATCTACTTGATCAATTTAATCAAACGTGCAAATAACTAATTAATGAGTACTAACTATTTTATGTATCAATCACTAATTAAGAACCCATCTACCAATGATTTGGAGGAATTCGTTGTGTTTTCTACATTCTGATCTAATTTGATCTAGCATTTCGTCGTCGTCTAATTAGATTTTCCAATGGAACGAGGAAGAGAGTGTCATTGGTGATTCCAGAATTATGAGGCTAACCCTAGAAATTTATCTATGATGATATATTTATAATATATCATCTTGGTCAAAATAAGGAAACAATTAATTAATTAATTTTTTAAATGTACCGTCAATGAGCGAGGAGTCCGAACGCCCCATGCTGACCCATTTTATGTTGTGACTAGGGTAAAAATTGTGTTTTTGACTTATCTGTGGTCTCGGATTTCATATATGAGATACAATTTATAATTTATCCCATTTCCTTTTAGGAACCATGTACGCACAATATAAAATATTTTTAATATTTTTATAAAATTAATTATGGGTGCACTAGGTCTTAAAATCACATGTCGTCTCAGCGCCTATCTCTAGAAATATGTATAAACATATTTCAAAGTCTTACAATAAAAAAAATATGTCTCTACATGGTATCACCAAAATATCAATCTTATATCCTTTAAGAAGATATCTAAAGGAAGTCTACTAAAGAAGGGGAAACGTTCTTCAATGAGCACTTTTGTTTTATTTCTTTCTCCACTACTTAAATTATTCTTATATATTTCTTATATAATAACCACAGTATCTTCAATATACTAAGATGATGTTATGTCAAGGGTATGACCTACAACTTTACACACTTCCATAAAATGGGATATGCAATCATCGTTCGTGTGTACGATGGACTACCACCTCATGAACCGATGTCATTAGTTCTTCCATTACCACCTTTCATGGTTGAGAATAATGATGGATTCACAGTTTTTATATGATAAATATGATTTTTATAATGTCTTTATTATTTTGTAATTATTATATAACACATACCTTCATGTATTTAATTTTGTGGGAATATGATAACATTGTTTGTGAACATGTAGACTATTCTCTACTACAAAACTGGGTTTATCAAGTGCTAGGTCTTTAACAACACTAGCTAAAAACACTATTTAAGACCCCTTTTGTTAGCGCTAAAAAATAATTCTTAAAGGGGGTCTTTAATAGTGCTTTTTTTAGTGATATTAAAGGGGGTCTTTAAAAATGATAAAAAAGTATCGTTAAAGAGGTACCTTTATCAGTGATTTATTATAAGCACTAATAAATGGGTTCTTTTATCAGTGATTATAAAAAAATCACTGATAAAGGGGGGGTTGACAGTGCTTTTTTAAAAGTGCTGATAAAGTCCCCCCTTTATCAGTTCTTTTTTATAAGCACTAATAAAAGTATACTTCAAAAAAACTATATTTCATTAAAAATAATATATTAATATCTAAATATATTTATATTGATATAAATATAATATATAATTTTTAAAATATGTTTTAGATAAGGTAAATAGGCATTTACACTTAATATATAAGATATTTAGTGAAAATGGCTTATAAAATAACTAAAAATATATTTTTAATTAATAATTTGCTTATTATTACCAAGTAATAGTCATTTAATATCAATTTGAAGATTAAATAAACAAAAAATTAATAAAAGGTCTAAAATAAGTTGAAAACATAACTCCAACTTCAAACAGACATAATATTTTATCTGGGTGTCCATTTGGGCACTACCACATATCAAATTGAATCCTGTGATGATCTATACACCCTCGTTGAAACATGTAAACCTATGACACATTTTTTGGGCCAAAAAAGTCCTAGAAGACCTCTAAATTTTATTTTTTAGTTGGGGTACCCCAATTTTTTATCATTTGATTGATTTTTAGCCTCATTTAAGGGGTTATTTTTTCCTTTTTTAGTGGGGACTGAATTTATTCCCAAGTCTTACATTCATATTGATATTGTTTTTTTGAAATTTATTCATTTTTCACGATGTAATTTTATTTATAATTAAATATATGCATTTTTTATTATATTTATTTATAATAAATCACTCATATAAATACATATATCAATATATTTATATAAAAATGTATATTAAAATATATATAAATAAATAAATATTCTAAAAATGTATTTAAAATAATTTTTAACCATTTTTTACATTATAAAAATATATTTATAATGTTTATATATACATATGTGTGTGCATTAATAAACAGATATATATTTATATTATATTCTAGTATATGTAAATGAGTATAATATATAATATATTTAAATAAATATAAACACACACATATATTTTATTAATGTATTTAAAAATAATTATATAAATATATTTAAATATATATATATATATATATATAGAAATATTATTAAATAAATACAAAAATAACATGGTGTAGTGGTAAAGGCGTTCCATCTTCGAAGAAGAGGTGCAGGCTTCGAATCCTGGTGAGCGTGCATAATTCTGGAAATTTAAAAAGTTCTAATAAAATAGTAAGTGGAGTGAAAATATATGATAAAGGGGGAGGTGTGGATCATTGTTAAAGGGGTTGTGGGAGTTCTTATAAAGGGGTCGGTCTCATTGGTGTCTGAAAAAAATATAATTTTACCCCTTTAACAGTGCTACCTTTATCTGTGCTAAAAAATCACTATTAAAGGCCCCCTTTAACAATGCTTTTTTAGAGCTGATAAAATTTTTGGGATTCAAATAGTTCTTTGATAATTAGTGATTTTTTATAATTGGTAAAGGCTTATTCTAGTGTTGTTAAAGGCCTTTTTTCTAATAGTGGCTGCCTCCTGAAAGCGATGTGATTCATCCATGATTTACATGGAATGTATTAAGGATGGGTTTAATAAACATATGTTTCATATATGGAATAAAAATGATACTATAATTATAATATACATACATATAATTTACTTTTCTTCCTTTCAATATGACAAGAAAATGGAAACAACATTCATGCGTATGTACGGCATACTGTCTCCCCGAATGGTGTATTCTATTTCTTATCACTAAATATTATGGATTATTATAAATATGTATATAATAAATATATATGATATTTATATCATGTTTTACATTATTTATATTATTAAATCATGATCTAATTAATAAGAACAACAAATAACAAGTCAAAACATACTCAAAAAACAAAGCAGTTATTACCCATAACAATGAAAATATTGGGATATTATTAAAGAATGGGTAATAATATGTCATAAAAGGATCTTATATGATGTCATAAATATTAATATGGATCTTTAATGAGTTAATAACATTATTAAAACAATTATACTATAGGTTAAATAATGTTCGACCGAAATGAAGTGTAAGGTAAGGGTTTCTCGTCTCACCTTTTTCTTATGTGAGATATATGCCTTATTCACCACTTATTTATTTTATGTGAAGTATGTACTAAAATTTAATATATAATATCATGAATATAAATATATTAATCTTATTAAATTTATCATTTGATAATTATTACTTTTATGGGCTATACGATTTGACTGATTACAATGTGGTAAGGGAATTCTTAACCCAATTTCCATTATTTGGGTTAACCTTCTAATTCATTGATTATGTAGTGTTATGATTATGTGTGGAATGAATTTTTATTATCTTATGTTGTATTTTTATTTTTTTATGTGGATACACATAGTTTATTAATTTTATTAATGCTCACTTCAATGATATGATATTTGTAAGGGAATTTCTTTTTAAATTATTTTTTTAAAATTTGTTTTAAAACTCACCTTTTTTCCATATCCATGTTCCCTAAAATTAGTTCCAACTTTTTATTACTATTATATTATGATTTCTTAAATTAATTTCTAATAATTTTTTAACTTTAAAAAACTAATTGAAAGGATTCTTTTTTCGTTTTCTAAATAGGGACCTTTATGATTTTTTGATAAAAATATGGAAGGAATGTTTTTTAACTTATATAGTATGAGAGAGATTTCCCTATGTCATGATGTATTAATTCCATGAAGATTAATTTACAAGATTACAATTTTATTTTCAAAGAAAATGTTTTCTTTTATAATTACCTGACATTTACAAATAAATGTTTTCAAAGAAGAAAGGATATTTCCCTCAAGAATTGTTTCAAGGGACCTATCAAAGTTATTTTCCATATAAGATAACGTTATTTGATTTTACTTATTATTTACCAAGGATATTATTCATGGATATTATCCTTATTCCTTTTATGTTTGGTTTACATTTATGATGGATTGATATTTATGAAATGTATTTATTTTAATGGGTTCTGTTATGATGAAGGATTTATGTTCTTATGGAACATGTATGTATGCTTTTAATTATGTGATGGGTAAGACCTATATCTCACTAAAATTAATTTATTAATGATATTATATATCATGAGATAAACAGGACTATAATGGTTATTGAACTCGGTTCAGACAAGAGTGAAACCGATTCAGTAAATAACTTTGTCTACCATGATAGTGTATGGACCTAGCCTTAAATATTACATATTCTTGTTTTTTTTAACTAAAAATCACATTATTTTCTCAAAGATATTTTAGGTTTGGAGTTTTAGAGACCTAATACAAACTATTATATAACAAACCCATACATTACAATTGGAAACAGATATTCATTATCCATTTTTTCATAAAACAAAAATATTTAAAATAAAATATGATTTCTTATGCTGATATATCTTCGAAATTTTCCCTTGATCTCATCCTTGAACTAAATCTTAAAAAAATTGATGAGAATAAAAGTCTAGTTAGAGAAATAAAATAAAATAAACCATTAGTCTGATGAAAACCCATAAAACATTTCCTTAAAAACATACCTTTTTACCCTAAAAACGTGATCATAATTTCAAAAATATAATTATCTTAACTTTTGAAAATAAAATTATTTTCATGAAAACTCATAAGGAAGCATATAAAAGATAAGTAGGTAACTTGGGAGATAATTAAACTAAAATTTAAAAAACATGTGTTCGAATTCCATACATTTCAATCTTACAAATGGAATTACCATATGGTCAACTTCCATACATTTCACTCTTACAAATAGAATAACCATATGGAAAACTTCCATACCCAATGAATTGGATGTTATAATGTAACCACCCATCCTTGGTTTATCATGAAACCAACCATCCTTGGTTTATCACGTAACTACCCATAAAATTTCCAAGTACTATTATATAATCACAACACATAAAATCTAGCAATTTTCAAAATATCACTCTTAAAATTTTATTTAAACTCATAAAAAAACATTTCATGTTATAGAAACAATCAATCAATTTTCAAAACCCATTTTCAATAACTAAATACACAAAAAAGTAAAATAGGGGTTTCTTTTTCCTTTAAAAATACAAAGGATTTTAGAGAAATCCAAATATCAAATATTGGTCATGGCGGTGGAGAAGTTTTTGTCACCATATACGTTAAAAATAACATTATTTTTGTCTTTTTTTAAAACGTTTTGAATAAAACATGTAAAAATATTCCTTTTGAAAACCATTGTATTAAATTAAAAATAGATATAAAATTTACTTTATAATCATTTTATATCCATATAAATATGTAAAAAAGTATCAAAAATATTGACATGGATAAAAACAAATCATAATTAAGTATTTAAACATTCAAGGTGCCCCATACCACTTTAAAAATTTAAATCTTAATCCCCATAAAAGAGTAAAATTTAACAAAACATTAAATAACATGATAATAAATAAATTATTGAAATGATAATTCAAATGGAATATATATTCATCTAAATAAATAAGGTGGGTGAATGACATCAAAATATGCCTTAATGAAAGGAGATTGAGATGAAGTCTCTTACCATGAGTCTGACTTGTCACGTACAATCTTTATCATCCTAAATAATAAAAATAGGTTATTTACTTACTATATATCCTTTTTTAAATTTTATTATTCCTTTTATATCACTTATTATCATGTTATAACAATTACTTAATTATTTAAGTTCATGTTGGATGTTTTGTCGATATTCGGTACTTGAGTCGAAAATAAAATTGGAATGATGTCAATAGTAAAAGTGGTCATAAGTCCATAATTTCTAGAATAATATTCATGAAATAATAATAAATTTTATACATAAATTATACTTTTAAATCCATCCATAAAATATGTATAAGATAAATGAACTATGTTGTAATCATAGAGAGAGTAAGCCATACGTACGCATGAGTAATGTTTCCATTTTTCAATGATCGTTAAGGAAAAAAGTTAAGTATTATATTATATTTATAGAATTATAATAATATAAATAATATCATATTAATAATTTAAATATACTTATATATATAATTCATGTGATGTGGTGATGAAAAATTAATCACATCACTTCATGGAGGTGATAGTTCACACGTACGCACGAACGACATTATCATTTTTATCTTCATAGAAAGATAAGAAAATGAATAATATATTATTATTTAATAATGATAAATATTTCATTAATATCATATATAAATATCAATTCCATAATTATAACAAATATTTAGATACAATGATGGAAAATGAATTATATCGGTTCGCAAGGTGGTATTCCATTGTACACACGAACGAATAATTCTTTTCCCATTTGATAGAAGTGGAGATGGATTTAGATGATGATATTAAAAAAATAAAATATAAGTATATTTAATATACTATATTTATTATTTAATCATGGTTTAAAAAGATTTTAATTACGCTAAAGAAGAAATAAAATAGAAACACTTAATTAAAAACAATACCTCTTCTTCGGGTGATCTCCTTTGATTAACACCTTAATACCTCTAAAGAGGATATTCTGCCTAAAATAAGGCCTATATAATGTGGGGAGGGATTAAAGGAAGATATTTTGGTAGATATTTTTCAAACCAAATAGGTTTTTAAGTTTTAATAATATAGATGAAGATGTTCCCTTTTATAAGAGAGGAGAGGGGCCTCTTGGAATTTTTCAAAATATTAAATTAATATAAATTGATTTTTGATTAAAAATCGATAAAAACTAATTTATTTTAAATATATGATTATTTTTTGTCAAATAATATTCATAAAATAAAAATTATATAAGTTTCTACTATTTTTTAGTCCTTATCTTTTGTAATTAACCCTTATTTAACCTCTTTAACTCTTACCATGGCAATTTGTATTTTCACTCTTTAAGGGTTAATATAGTTACTATAAAATGAAAAACGCAAAAAAAATGAGTCATTTATGAAATTTTAATAATTATTCGAATAATTTTTCATAATTTTAGATTTTTAGGAATTTTATATCATTTAATAAAATATGATTTATCTTAAAATATCATTAATGTCAATTTTGACACTATTCATTACTTTGCTTTATAAAAATATCATATCTACATGATATCTTAGAAAAAAACTATTTTAAATAATAAATGGAATGTCAAATTCATCCATAAATTTAGTGGATGATATTAATTATATCAAATTATATTTATTTTAATATTTTTAATATGATTTACTTGAATATTCTATTAATTAAACAATTATTACATCATCTTTGTATCACTATTTAAGGTAATTATTTTATCACTAAAAATTATAAATAAATTACCATGATGTGAATAAAAATTTTATATTTAAAAATAATATTTATATTCAAACATATCCCTTATCTAACCCGATATTAAAAATATTTCTCATGTTAAAAACAAAAGTATGAAAAAATTGAATTTCCTTTAAATATAATGTTATAAAGGTTATATTCTCATATAAAAAGCCATAAATGGTATCATAAATGATAATTTAATTATTATAGACAAAAAATACTCATCCAATAAAATTAGTACAAGTGTTAGTGTGATTTTTTAATATTTATAATATTATTTGTACCTTTAATTACCTGATTTACCCTTAACCGTGGTAATAAAAAAATTACTAAAGTTATTATTCATATTATCCAAATATAAAATAAAAATATTTAATAAATTTTAACCACATGATAAAAATATTTAATCCATTTTTTAAAATTAAAAACACCAAAATTACAGAAATTAATTAAAAATTAATCCGTTGACGGAATGAGAAAATGGGTTTTTAAAGTAAAAACATTCAAAAGATTGAAATGTTTTTGTATCCAAATTCAATATAAAATTGATTCCAATGACCGAAATTATATTAACATATAAAATCTAGATCTAATTTTAAATTAAAACCATTCAGATATATAATTTAATACTATAATTAAATTTGATGAAAGAACATTTTTCAATTAAAATGCAGTATTTTTCACTATTCATCAAAAAAATAAAATTATTAGAAAAATACCAAAAATTCAACAAAAATAAATTTTATATTATAATTTAAAATAAGAAATTTATTTTGAAAAATATAATTTATAAAATTTTCAAAAACTAGATTTAAAACAAGTGTGCCATCAAAAGATGGCAAAACTGCCTTTTTAGAAAAATACTTCTTTTATGCATAAAATTATATTTGTTCTTATATCATGTCTAGAAAACACATAAGATAAATTTTAAAAATTATATTGAATATTTTATATATTTATTTTATTAATATAATTCAAAAATATTGATTTTTTTATTTATTGGTATTAAACGCACTTGTTCACATTTAAATAGTTTTTCAGGAAAAAAAATCATTTTATTTTAAAAAGGGTTTTATTTTCATTTATAATTAATTGGTCACAAAAAAAAATTATATATACATGTGTAAACCATATTTTTATATTTAATTTAATATTTTTCATTCAAACCATTCTAACAGTTAGGTTATAACTATAACATTTAAATAAAAATATTTAGTTGTTTGTTTAAGCTTGATGTGGCGTATCATAAATGCTATCGAACATAGAGTTTTGTTTTAAAAACTCAGGATGTTAAATTCTCCCCCTTTAATAAATTTCATCATCTCAATTTTAAATTTGGGTTTGGTAACTAAGTTTTTCTTTTCAAAATACGTTTATTTAAATCCCACATTGGAAAAAAATGAAACATCCACTATGGAATAAAGAAAGGGAAGTACAAAGGTCACATGAGACAACACATAAAAGGATTAAATTTAGGAAAAATTGGACATGGAAGTGAAAAATAACTATTAGGTTCTGATGGAGAGTGACATAGAACATTATATTGAGAAATTTAACAATCTGAAAACCATAAATATGTGATGAGTTAAAAGGACACTGATTTATTCGTAAGAAAATTAAGTGGATAACATTTTTTTGAGATCCTTTTCATATATATGAGAAATTATTTTACTACCTGGACTCAGAACATAAGGAAATATATTTACTTTAAAAGTATAGTTTCATCCATTAATCAAATTCCACCAAAAAATCATCTTTTTCTCCAAATGATGAGTATTTAAGATGAATTTTTCATGCTTGAAGCACCAAAATAAACTTATAAAGAATCACATATTCTCCAAGATAGGATAATCATTTCCATAAATAACCTAAAGAACCATAAAATTATATTTACCACTAAAATATAATTCAACCTTTATTTCTTCAATAAAATCGTACAATATTCTATTTACTTGAATCATATAGAAATTGTCTTCTTAAAATAACATCGATCTCTTAATCTAAATCATTTTTCAATACCATGGATATCTATTAGATAAATGATATATTCCCAAAATAAATTTATTCTTCAAACATCAAATAATTTAACCAAAAAAATCATACTAATTGGGACTTCATGTATGCCAGTAGTTAGCGATACACCATTGTCACCCTTCAGTTATGGGTTCAAAACTCACAGCCTTTTCAAATGTGATAAGTAATAACCCTTCCCATAGTATGTTATTTTTATAAAACTATATTAATATAATATTTATAAAAATCTAGAAATTTCAGAAACCTCCTCAAAAAATTACAATAACATGTTTTAACCTCAAAGGCCATCTTATACAATTCATTTTTCTTCTAAAAAAGTAATAAAACATAATTACCTTAAAATTTCATAAATTAAACCTAAAAAAGGGTTTCTAAGACACTGAACTTATGATCAGCCTGAAAATTATAAAACCATGATGATATCCATAACTCTTAAGAAAAAATACTCATATCCAAAGTTGTCTAAACCCGACTCTGATACCAACTATAAGGACCTGAACTTAAACATTACATATTCTAGTTATTTTAAAACTAGAAATCACATTATTTTCCTAAAGATCATTTAGGTTTATAGTTTTATAGAACTATGAAAAAAATTTACATAGTAAACCCATACATTACAAGTGAACACATATACTCAATATCCATTTTTTTATAAAACAAAAAACTTTCAAATAAAATATTATTTCTTATGTTGATATATCTTCGCAATTTTTTCTTGATGTCATAATTGTACCAACTCTTCCTTAAACCATGTAAAAAAAAAATTTAAAAAATGGGATGAGAAAAAAACCCAATAAGATACTTAAAAGAAAAGAATCTATTAGTCTATTGAAAATTCGTAAAACATTACCTTAAAAACATACCTTTTTACCCTAAAAAGTGATCATCATTTCAAAAATATCATTATCTTATCTTTTAAAAATAAAAAAAAATCATGAAAAATCATAAGAAGGAATATAAAAGATAAGTAGTTAAATTGGGAAATAATTAAACTAAAATATAATAACCATATGTTATAATTCTATACATGTCAATCTTATAAATAGAATAATCATATGGTCGACTTCCATGCATGTCACTCTTATAAATAGAATAGTCATACAGTCAACTTCCATACTCAATACATTGGAGGTTATAACGTAACCACCCATCCTTTGTTTATCATAGAACCACCTATCCTTGGTTTATCACATAAAAACCCATCGAATTCCCAAGTACTATTATATAATAATAACACATAAAAGCTTGTAATTTTCAACATATCACACTTAAAATTTTATTTTCACTCATAAGAAAACATTTCATGTTATAGAAATAGTCAGTCCATTTTCAAAACCCATTTTCAATAACTAAATAAGTATAAAAAAATATGGGTTTATTTTTATTTTAAAAATATAATGGCTTTTAGAGGAATCCAAATATAAAATATTGTTTATGACGGTAGAGAAGTTGTTATTTCCGTATACATTAAAAATAACATTATTTATTTCTCTTTTCAAAATATTATATATAAAACATGTAAAAATATTCCATTTGAAAACTTTTGTATGAAATTAAAAATAGAAATAAAATTTCCTTTATAATCCTTTCATATCCATATAAATATGTAAAATAATATCAATAATATTTACATGTAGAAAAATATGTCATAATTAAGTCTTTAAATATTCAAGGTGTCTCATACCACTTTGGACATTTAAATATTAATCCCCATAAAAGAGTAAAATTTAAAAAAGATTAAATAACATTATAACAAATAAATTAATGACATTATAAGTCAAATATGATGTATATACACCTAAATAAATAGTGTGGGTGTATAACATCAAACTATGCCTCAATGAAAGGATATTGAGATGAAGACTATTACCTTGAATCTGACTTGTCACATATAATATTTATCATCCTGAATAATAAAATTAGGTTATTTAATTGATTTATAACCTTTTAAAAATTTTATTATTCCTTTTATATCACTTATTATCATGTTATAACAATTACCTAATTATTTAAGTTCATGTCAGATGTTTTGTCGATATTCGGTACTTGAGTCGAAAATGAACTTGGTATGATGTCAATAGTCAAAGTGGTCATAAGTATATCATTTATAGAATAATATTAATGAAATAATAATCCCTTTTATACATAAATTATACTTTTAAATCCATCCATTAAATATGTATAAGAAAAATGAACTACCTTACAATCATGGAGACGGTAAGTCGTACGTATGCATGAGTAACATTTCCATTTTTCAATGATCACTATGGAAATAAGGTAAGTATTATATTATCTTCACATAATTATAGTAATATCAATAATATCATATTAATAATTTAAATATACTTATATATATCATTCATGTGATGTGGTGATGAAAAATGAATCACAACACATCATGGAGGTGATAGTTTACACATATGCACGAACGACTTTATCAATTTTATGTGTATGGAAAGGTAAGAAATTAAATGATATATTATTATTTAATAATTATAAATATGTAATTAATATAATATATAAACATTAATTCCATCATTATAACCAATTTTTAGAGATGGTGATGGAAAACGAATTATATCGGTTTGTGAGGTAGTATTCCTCCATACACATGAATGATTAAGTCTTTTCCTATTTTATGAAAGTGGAGATGGATTTAGGTGATTATATTAACATAATAACATCTCAATATATTGAATATAATATATTTATTATTTAATCATGGTTTAATAATATTTGAAGTAATTTTAATAAGAAATAAAATAGAAACACTTAATTAAAAATGATACCTCTTCTTTGGCCGATCTCCTCTGATTAACACCTTAATGCATCTAAGGAGGGTGTTATGACTAAACTAAGGCCTATATAACATGGGTAGGTATTATAGTATGGTATTTAGGTAGATATTTTTCTAACTAAATAGGTTTTTAATTGTGAATAATATATAAGAATAGGTGACCTTTTATAAGAGAGGGGAGGGGCACTCTTAGAATTCTTCCAAATATTAAATTAATATAAATTTATTTTCTATTCCAAATGGATCCAAACAGATTTAATTAAAATATATGATGATTTTGGGTAGAATATAATTCATTCAATAAAAAATTTTATAAGTTTTGACTATTTTTTAATCCTTATCATTTGACATTAACCTCTTTAACTCTTATCGTGATAATTTGTATTTTCACACTTTAAGGGTTGATATAGTTACTATAAAATGAGAAATGAACCATAAATGAGTGTTTTATGATATTTTAATAATTATAATTATTATTTATCTAAATTTTATAATTTTATGAATTTTATATTATTTATTTTAAAATATCATTAATGTCAATTTTGACACTATTCATTACTTGACTTTTTAAAAATACCATAACTATATGATATCTTAGAAAAAAATATTTTAAATCATCAATAACATGTAAAAGTCATCCAAAAAATCATTTATTACATTAATTATATCTAATTATATTTATTTTAATATTTTTGATATCATTTACTTGAATCTTCCATTAATTAAACAATTACTACATCGTCTTTGTGATGCCATTTAAGGTAATTATTTTATCACTAAAAATTATAAATAAATTACCATAATTTCGATAAAAAATTTGTATTTCAAAATAATATTTATAGTCAAACATATACCTTATATAACCCCATATTAAAAATATTTCTCTTGTTAAAAAAAAGTATGACAAAATTGACTTTCCTTTTAATATAATATTATAAAGATTATATTCTCATCTAAAAGGACATAAATTGTCTCATAAATGATCCATTAATTATAAGGGATTAAAAATACTAATCCAGTAAAATTAGGACAAGTTTTAGGGTAATTTTTTAATATTTATAATATTATTCTTACCATTAATTACCTAATATACCCTTAATTGTGGTAATAAAAAATTACTAAAGTTACTATTCATATTGTCCAAAATTAAAAGGGAAATATTTAATAAATTTGGAAATTATAGTTCCAAATATTGAATCCATTTTTAAAAATTCAAAACACAAAGATAATATAAATTAATTAAAAATTAATCTTGTTGACGAAATAAGAAAATAAGTTTTTAAAGTAAAAACCTTCAAGAGATTGAAATGTTTTTATATCCAGATTCAATGTGAAATTAATTCCAATGACATAAATTGGATTAACTGATAAAAAATATATCTAATTATACTTTAAAACCATTCAAATATATAATTTAGCATTATAAATAAATTTTATGAAAAAATAGTTTTCAATTAAAATGCAGTATTTTTTCAGTATTCATCAAAATATGAAACTTACTAGAAAAATTAAAAAAAATAAACCAAAGTAGATTTTTATATTACAATTTTAAATAATAATTTTATTTTGACAAATATGATTTATAAAAGTTTCAAAAACTAGATTTAAAATAAGTTCACCATCAAAAGGGGGTAAAACTCTATTTTAAGAAAAATACTTCTTTTATGCATAAAATTGGATTTGTACTTATATCATATATAGAAAACACGTAAGATGAATTTTAAAGATTATATTGAATATTTTATATATATTTATTTAATATAATGA
Source organism: Viscum album (assembly GCA_963277665.1). Classification (NCBI taxonomy): domain Eukaryota; kingdom Viridiplantae; phylum Streptophyta; class Magnoliopsida; order Santalales; family Viscaceae; genus Viscum; species Viscum album. Next base: position 48,104,942 of record OY728156.1, read on the forward strand.
AATAAGAGTTATTTTTTTATTTATTGTTATTAAACACACTTGTCTACATTTAAATATTTTTTCAGAAAATCATTTCCTTTTATTTTAAAAAGGGTTTTATTTCCATTTATAATTAATTGGTCACCAAAAAATTATATATACATGTGTAAAACATATTTTCATAATTCAGTTAATTTTTTTCATTCACTCTATTCTGATGGCTAGGTTATAACTAAAACATTTAAATAATAATATTTAGTTATTCATTTAATCTCGATGTGGTAGATTATGTATACTATCAAACATAGAGTTTCCTTTTAAAAACTTGTGATGTTACAAATATTCTTGGTAGTGAACCTATACTACCATGATGGTTTGTGGATTTAACCCATTCCACTATAATAGTATTGGAAAATATCCTTGACTACTAATGAAATTATTTTCTATGCTTATGTGTTTTCCACAATTCCATGTTTTATGCAAAAGTTATTCTTTTTTGATTCAGGTCTTATAAATTTTTATGATTTATTTTATAACTCAATATTATGATATTTTATATGAAGAGTGTGGTTTTTCAAATGTTATGTTAATATTCTTATACCCTTATGTTTATAATATGATTCATATCTCCCTTGTTTACCCTTAATGAGCATCTGAGATCACCATTTTCTTATGTTTCTTTTCCCCAGGATACGAAGAAATGTTTTAGGTTATATATGTCAAAAAGGGTTCTAGTTATAAAGGAATAAGATCGATAAAATATATAAATTTTATTAACTAGTTCTTTTTTTTTCAAGTTTCCAAAGACACTAAACTCATATGATTTTGGCATGGTTTTGTTGTAATATGAATATTTATCTTTTTAGATGTAATATATATTCATGAAAAGAGTGGGTTGTTATATTTCGTATCCGAGAAAAGGATTAGATAACCTTTGGAATCTTGGATGAGAAAATGTTAGTAAGAACCCTAATTATAAGTCTAAGTTATAGTCCTAGATTTTTGGTAACGATTATGAAAAACCTAAGGTGTCATAGATTGAATTTTTATAAGAAATTTTCCTTGATTATGTGTTTTTATGACCATGATTAATGTTACTCACATTAAAATTTATGGTTTTAGACAATTTATGGAACCCAAGGGAATCATGTTAATGAGGAATGTAATAAAAAATTCAATGATGTCCCCCCTGAGAAACCGAATGTTATGGAAGATGGAATGAAAAACCTCATTGTTATGACCAAAAAACTTTATCGATTCATGAATCATACTAAGCTTCCAAATGAATAAATGAGGGATCAAAATTTTATTGAATCCTTTTTAAGGAAAAATCTATCTTATTTTAGTGTAATGACTGATCCAATAGTTCTTGAGAAATAGATTTGTACCACTGAAAATATATTTTTTATTCTATGTTGTTCATAACATGAAAAAGTTAAGTTGGGAACTTATCACTTGGAAGGAGAAGTGAATTAGTGGTAAAGATTTATCAAAAATATGAGTTAATAAGATAAAATTGACTCCTTGGATTGGGATTAGTTTGATAACTTATTTTTTAGTAACTAACTTCATCATATTCTTATAACAAAAAGGGATATTAAAGTTGCCTATCAATCTCATGGTTATGATAAGAAAAGAAGGATATAATTTAAAGGAAACTCTAAAAACCATAAAGAGAATAATATTATATTTACTTTATGCTTAAAGTGTTTAAGGAAATATGGAGTAAATTGTCTTAAGGGGACTGTTAAATGTTTTAAGTGTGAAAAAGAAGGTCATCAAGCATTTGAATTCTGAAGTAATGGGAATAAATAGATATCTATAAAGAGTGCACCTCCTGAAATTTTTTGTTTCAATTGAAAGGAGTTTGGGAATTACGCTAACAAGTTCCCTAATCCAATGACTAATGTGAATGGTAAGACACACAAACCTCTAAGGATAAAAGAAAAAGGTAAAGAATGTGCTATCATAATGGATGAATTGAACCATGATAATTAGGGAATATTTATCTTCCTATCCTTTGTTGGGAATGTCATGATTAATTTTGAATGAATAAACCTTATGAAAATCTTATTATTCACCCATTAGGATAATTTCATGTGATTATATACTTTTGTTATTGAATAATAAAATCACATATTCAATCGGTACAAAGATAAACCCAAACTTCCACTGAAAATGTTTTCGTTTAATAAAAGTGATTATATAAGGAATGAAGAAGCATGTGTATATTTAATATGATTTTTCAGGTTATTACCATGTTTCAAGAGAATACATGATGGTGGTATTCACATGTTTGGTATGTGATAATTAATATCTACATAAAGTTTTTTTGGGGATTAATGATAAGTTGATTTTGAAAATTTAGTAACCTTTTTTCAAAAGTTTGGAATTTTAATATTTTAGATGGTTTATAAGGCTAAACATTTATGCAAAAAAATTTCATTGAAATTTGGATGAGGTTTTACAGATTGATGTATTAATTAACCACATAATGATTTATCTATTTTTAATAATCTATGATAACCATTTTTTTATGGTGATAACTAGAGATAGAAGGAATGACTTGTCATCCCATTATGGTTCATAGGATCCACAGGTTCTGTAGGCGCTACAAATTCAACTTCATTCCTTGGAAGCATAAATTTTTTGAGACACAAAAAAAATAATGATATTGTACTTATGAGATGAAATCAAGAAAGTATATCTTCTCTAATTATTTTTATTGAAATAAAATGTTGTCCTATTATCATCATTTTTTATGATATCAATGACCTTTTTCAGACCTATTTTATCTATCATTTTTTTGTCATTAACATTATAATTACTATGTTATCTATAATTCTTCATAAAAACTTAATAGTTATAATTATCTTCTATTACCATGTTTTCACTTTTTGCTAATGTTCTCCTAATATGAATCCTAGTTATGTGGTGATCTTCACCTTTTACTTTCCCTCTTTTTAAGAGAAAGTTTTATTGACCCCTTTTCTGATGTGGGTTTCCCACAAATGAAATTTTCAAACATCCATATTTTATTTTAAATTTAAATTTAAAATTTGTGAGGATGCAATTTTTTTGAAATTTTTTATTGTATCAGGATGGTAGCTTATCGATTGGATCTTCCACTGAATTTCCCACAATTTCAGGATGTGTTCTATGTATCTATCCTTATGAAGTACATACCTAATCCTTAGCATGTACTAGACTAATAGGTAGACCACTAGAACAATATTTTTCTTATAAGAAACAATTTGTAGAGATTCTGGATCGTAAAGATGAAGTTCTACGAAACAAGATCACTCACCTGGTAAAATTTTTGTAGTGAAACCACCAATTTGAGGATGCTATGTGGGAACCTGAGGATGTGATGAGGTAGAGGTATCATCATATAGTTATATCTAAATAAAAAAATTGAGGGAGAAATTAATTTTAAGGGAGGTAGAATGCAACACCCAAAGATTTTATGCTATGACTTTTTTTAAATAAATTTAAACTCTTCGATGGCTTACTTTTCACAAATCACTGAGATTAAATAAATGATTAGATATTATTATTTAATTGTGACCTACCCATTGAAATGGAGGGAATGAATGAGATTAACTAAATTATGGAAATATGGTTTACACATTATTATAAAATTAATTCATTTGTTACTAATTAATTAGAAATGAAAATAAAAACCAATTGAATATAAATGAGGTATTTTTATAAAAAAAAACTATTTTTATGCTCAAAATGGAATTTTATATTAATAAATTAAATTAATAACTATTATTAAAATATATTAATAAAATTTATATTTTATATATTCAATAAATTGTTTTAAATTCATCCAATATTTTTGATATGATCAAGATTAGAACAAATCCAATTTTAAGCATAAAAAAGCTATATTTTTCTAAATGGTAATTTTGCCTCCTTTTAATAGCGCACCTATTTTAAAATTAAATTTTGAAACTTTTATAAATTTTATTTGAAAAAAATATATTTCATTTTTAAAATTGGGATATCAAAATTATATTAGGGTGAATCTTTGGTATTTTTTCAATAAGTTTCATTTTTTGATGAAAAGTGAAAATTGTGCATTTTAATTGAAAACTAACTTTTTATATAAATAATTTATAATGTTAAATTATATTTTAAATTGGTTTTAAAGTATAATAATTTAAATTATATATCAATAAATCTAATTTATTTCATTTTAATCGATTTCATATTAATTTTGGATATAAAATCATTTCAAAGTTTTGAACTTTTTCACTTTAAAAAATCGTTTTCCTGTTGCGTCTGCATGATTAATTTTAAATCTGATTTTTCCAATTAAATGAATTTAATATGGTAAAATTAATTCCATATTTTGAATCATAATTTCTATATTAGGTTTTAAGTTCATTTTCATTTTTATACATAAAAAATTACTATGGTAAAAAAATTATTTACTACAGTATGGGTAAAATAATGAAAAGGGTTAAAGTTAAAAGGTAAAGGCTTAAAATACCTAAAAACTACAATATTAAATGAGTTTTTGTGGTATTTATAGACCCTAATAAGACTTTAAAACATTAATTATCATCCAAATTCTTGGAAATTAATTCCACCTTGATGTGGTTGGCTTTAAACATAAAATAATCATTATTTAATCACTTAAACCCACACCTCCTCAAGTATAAATACCACCCCATTTAGACTCAAGAGCCTTAGAACTCCTAAAATACCTAAAAAACCTATACTTGTCACTATTCCATGTCCAAGTTCAACTGGTATAACTAAAATTCCAATCCTATATCCTTTAAGAATATATTTAAAGGAAGCCCACCGGTGAAGAGGTAATGTTCTTCAACGAGCACTTTTGTTTTATTTCTTTCTCCACCACTTAAATTATTATTATATATTTCTTATATAATAACCTAAATATATTAAATATACTGAGATATTTTTATGTCAATGTTACAACCTACAACTTCACACACATCCATCAAATGGGATACACAATCATCGTTCGTGTGTACGGCAGATTACCGTCTCACGAATTAATGTCATTTGTTATTCCATTACAACCTTTCATGGTTGAGAGTAATGATGGATTTATAGTTTCTATATGATATATACAATATTTATAATACCTTTATGATTCTTTAATTATTATATAACACATACTTTCATGTTTTCCATTTTGTGGGAATATGATAACATCGTTTGTGGACGTGTGGACTACCATCATTTCAAAGCTATGTGATTTGTTGATGCTTTACATGGAATATATTAAGAATGAGTTTAATAAACATATTATTCATATGTGAAATAAAAACATTTCTATAATTATAATATACATATATATCATTTACTTTTCTTTCTTTCAATATGACATGAAAATGGAAATAGTGATCATGTGTACGTACGGTCTACCGTCTCCATGAACGGTGTATTCCATTTTCTATCACTAAATATTATGGATTATTATAAATACATATTTAATTAATATATATTATATTTATATCATGTTTTAAATTTTTGATATTATTAAATCATGATTCAATTAATTGGAATAACAAATAAAAAGTCAAAACATACTCAAAAAAGAAAACAGTTATTACCCAAAACAATGAAAATATTGGGAGATTATTAATGAATATGTAATAATATGTTATAAAAGGATCATATATGATATAATAAATATTAATATTGTTATTTAATGATTTAATAACATTATTAAAACAATTATACAGGATGTTAAAGAACGTTTGACTAAATGGAAGTGTAAGGTAAGGGTTTCTCATCTCACATTTTTCTTTTGTGAGATATTTTTCTTATTCACCACTTATTTCTTGTGTGTAGTGAGTATAATTCACTTTGATATATAATATAATGAATCTTATTATCTTAATGTTATTAAATGTCTCATTTTATAATTATTACTTTTATGGGGCATACGATTCGACTCATTACAAAGTGGTAAGAGAATTCTTAACCTAATTTCTATTTTTTAGGTTAACCTTATACTTCATTGGTTATGTAGTTATATGATTATGTTTAGAATGAATTTTTGTTATATTATTTTTTATTTTTACTTTTTTTATGTTTATTTTTAGTAAATACACATGATTAATTAGTTTTATTTATGCTCACTTCAATGATATGATATTTATAAGGGATTTAATTTTTAAATTATTTTTAAAAAAATTCCTTTAAAACTCACTTTTTTTTCCATGTCTGTGTTTACTAAAATTGCTTCCAAAAATTTTTTTACTATTATATTATGATTTTTTAATTTAATTTTTACTCATGTTTTACTTTCACAAAATGAATTGAAAAGATTTTTTTTTGTTTTCTAAACATGTTCCCTTATAACTTTTTCGACAAAAATATAGAAGGAATTTTTTTTACTTATAAGGCATGAGTGGCCTTTCTAGTCATCATGAAACCTCAATGCCTTGAATATTCCTTTATAATATTACAAGGTTATTTTAAAATAAAAAATTTTCTTTTATAATTATGAGCCATTTAAAATAAATATTTTCAAAGAAGAAAGAATATTTTCCTCAAAAATTATTTCAAGTTATCTCTAAATATTATTTTTCATATAAGAAAACATTATTTGATGTTGATTATGCTTTATTGGGTATATTATTCAAGGAAATTATCTTTATTACTTTTATAGTTGTTTTATGTTTATGATGGATTTATATTTATTAAATCTATTTCTTTTCATGGGTTCTGATATGAAAAATGATTTATGTTCTTATGGCACACATGTGTATGGTTTTCACTATGTGATGGGTGGATCCTATATCTCCCTCTAATTCATTGGGTAATGATATTATATCTCATGAGATATATAGTACAAGAATGAGGATTGAACTTGGTTAAGATAGGACTAGAATGGGAAGTGAAACGGTTTAGTAAAGGACTTTGGATGCCATGATAGTCTTGGGAGTGAACCTACACTACCACGATGGTTTAGGGAGTGAACTCATTCCACTATGATAGTCTTTTAAATGATCCTTGACAAAAAATGAAATTATTTTCTATTATTATGTGTTTTCCACAATTCCATGTTTTATGCCAAAGTTTTTCTTTTATAATTCAGGTCTTATGAATTTTTATGATTTATTCTATGACTCAAGATTATGATCTTTGATATGAAGTGTATGGTTTTTAAAATATTATGTTCATATTATTATACCCTTATGTTATGAAATAATTCATATCTCCCTTGTTTATGCTTATGACTCATCTTATCTCACCATTTTTGTATGTTTATTTTCCTCGTGATATGAAGAAAGGTATTAGGTTTGATATGTCAAAAAAGGGTTCTAGTTACAAACGAATAAGCGAGAAACAATGTAAGAGTTTTATGAACTAGTTGTTTTTGTTTACAAGTTTCCAAAGACACTAAAATAATACCATTTTGGCATTTTTTTTAATATGAATATTCATCTATTTAGATGTAATATCTATGTATGATAAAGTGGCTCATTATACGGTGTTCCCAATATGGATTAAAGTATCTGTTGTCAGTTTAAAATTGATTTTTTAGTTCAAAACATGTATCACTCAATGAAAATCAAGAAAACGCCCTACGATTGTCTTAATAATTTATTAAAATGATTCATAATAAATTTTTGATTTGTAGGAATTAGTCTCATATCAAACCGACACTCGATGTGACCGATATGACTCAAAGTGTGTGTTTTCAATTTAAATGAAATTTTAGTGAAAAAGAAAAGTGGCATACTCAAAATTAGTAAAACACATTCCAATTATTGTGATACTTTAGTAAAATGTTCCATAAGTCATTTATGACATGTAGGAATTGGTCACACCTCAATCCGACATACGGTGTGATCGATATAACTCCAAGTGTGTATTTTTATTTAAAATTTACATTTTAGTAAAAAAGACAAGTGACATACTCAAAACTAATAAAACTTGTTAGGATTGTTTTGATACTTTAGGATAAAAATATATAAGTCTTTTGTGAAATATATGAATTAGTATCACCTTAATCTGATGCACGGTGTGACTGGTATGACTCCAAGTGTGTATTTTTATATAAAATTGACATTTTAGTAAAAAAGAAAAGTGACATACTCAAAACCAAGAAAATACATTTGAATTATTTTGATGCTTTGGTAAAATGATCCATAGGTCATTTATGACATATAAGAATCAGTCACACCTCCATCTGAAACACGCTATGCCCGATATGACTCAAAGTGTCTATTATTAGTCTAAAATTGACATTTTAGTTCAAAACATGTGTCACTCACTGAAAATTGAGAAAATGCACTCAGATTGTCTTTATACTTTAAAGAAATGATTCATAAGTCATTTATGACATGTAAGAATCACTCTCAAATCAAAATGACACATGATGTGAACAGTATGACTCAAAGTGTGTTTTCAGTTTAAAATGACATTTTAGTAAAAAATACAAGTGACATACTAAAAACCGAGAAAACATATTCAGATTGTTTTGATACTTGGTGTGACCACTGTAACTCTATGTGTGTCCTTTTATTTAAAATTAACACTTTATTCATGTATTGTTTCATATTTTGTTTAGTTTATTTATTTATAGTATTACTAACATAAGAATTTTTTTTTATACAGGTGGATTCCTTGGCTTGAGTTGGGGAGGTTTTTTCAGAAACTCATACCATGATCGTGCTCTTTTGGGAGGGGATTGGGTGCCAAAGACAATGAAACATTGATGTTTTAGAATTTTTATAACAGTACTTACTAATGAAATTGTACAAAACATTGTTTAAAATGTCTATAATATAGTGTTTTTTTATGTATTTTTTATATAATATTTATTTAAATTAAATAACGAATCTATCATATATGGATTTCTACTGTAGTGTGTTATAATTCAAATAATACAGTGCGACAGTAGGGCATTTATCAATGCCATTTCTAGTGCTGATAAAGACCCCCCCCCCTTTATCATCACTTTTTTTATCGCTGATAAAATAGTCCCCATTTAACGACGCTTAGGATAATAGCACTTTTTTAGCGCTGTTAAAGCCCATTTTTCACGTTGTTAAAAGGTCAGTTTGTGGTAGTGGGTTGAGGCTTTTTCTTATCCCTAGGTTTTATCTATATTGTTTATTCAGTATCAAATTCTATATATCCATTCCATGAGATAAATGGCGGGAACTACCACAAAATGGGGCAAGGGAAGTGCCTCATTTTATCAGCGCTAAACATAAAGCACTGATAAGGGGGGGTTTATCAGCGCTAGCTAAAAGCACTGATAAATGCATCCTTTATCTGTGCTGAAAAAAGCATTGATAAAGGGTACACATTTATCAGTGCTTTTATTAGCGCTGATCGAGGATACCTTTATCAACTCTATTTTTAGTGCTGATAAAAGTTTTTAATAATAATTTATATACAATTATTATATTTATATTAAAAAATAATGTTTATTTGTATACATTAAATAAAAAATGCATGTTTATAATTAATATATATTTTTAATAATTCAAATATATATATATATATATATTGTTTTTAAAAAAGTATTTCTAAGATTTTAATTAAATATATATGTTTTTCCCCTGAATTTGGTCAATAAATATATTGATCATGTGTGTTTATATGTTATGTATCATCATGAATGTTCATTTATACATTACACTCTTCTTATTATTCATGTTGTCCATTGATGGATCATTTTTTATTATGTATATTTTACTAGGTGTATATGATTAATTCATGCATGTTACCCAAATATATACTATATTATGTTCTTAATACTTATAAAATTACATTAAATATATTTAAAGAATAAATATATTTATTATATTTATAATTATTAAATTTTAATTATATATAAATACTTTTTAAATATATTTATTTCTAATTATAATTATAACTATATATATATATATATTAAATAATTATAAAATTATAATAAATATATACATATATTATAATTTTATAAATATATATTTATATATTTATTTATTTATTTATTTATTTATTTATTTATTTACAATTATATAAAAATATTTATAAATATATATATTTATAGTTATAATTATAACTATAAATATATATATATATGTAAATAATTATAAAATTATAATAAATATATTTATTATACTACTTATAAAGTTATAAATATATAATTAAATAAATAAATACAAATATTTATAATTATAATTCCTAATAAACATAGTTATATTTAAATAATTAAAAATTATAATAAATATATTAATTATATATATTGATATACAAATATCTATAAATAAATACAAATAGTTATAATATAATTCTAAATAAATGCAGATATATTTAAATAATTAAAAAATGATAATAAATATATTAATTATATATATTTATAAAATTATAAATATATTTGTTATAATTTTATAATTATATATATATATAATTACAATTATAAATAATTTATTTATTATAATTTTTAATTAAAAATAAATATTTATTTATTTATTAGTTATAAATAAAATAAATATATATTTATTTAAATAATTATTAATTCATAAAAAAATATATTTATTATTTTCACATATAATTTTATATATAATTAAATAAATATATTTACAAATATATAAAAACATTGAGAAATAAAAATATCTATACTTATAGTTATAAATAAATAGAGATATATTTAAATAATTATAAAATTATAATAAGTATATTAAATATATATATTAATAAAATTATAAATATTAGAAATATTAATTTGTTATGATTTTATAATTATTTAAATATATATATATATTCATTTATAATTATAATTATAAATAAATATATATTTATATAAATAATTATAAAATTAGAATAAATATAGTTATATACATCTCTAACCTTATAAATATATATAATTAATATATTTATTATTTATATTTATGAGATTATAAATATAATAAGTATATTTCTTATAATTTTATAAATATTTAAATTATAATTATATAAATATAAATATATATTTATCATATATATAATTTTATAAATATATATAAGAATATAATAAATTATTAACATTATATCTTTATCAGCACTTTTTTAGCACTGATAAATGCCTATCTTTATCAGCACTAAAAAAGCAATGATAAAGCCATGTTTTATCTGCACTTTCCATTTTAGCAATGATAAAACATACCTTTATCATCTCTTTTTATCTATCGCTGATAAAAGGTTCACTGGGTTTTATAGAAAAACCATAACTTTCTCCTCCTTCCTCACACCCCTCAAGCTCTCGCAGAAGCCTATCGCCACCGTCGTTGTCGCCTCCTCCTCTCCCATCGACTCCTCCATCGCGAACCCACCCTCCCCACGTGCCTCTCCTTCATTGTACGCCTCTCCTCCATCACACGACTCTCATCTGTCATGCGACTCTCCTCTACCACACGCCTCTCCTCCATCAGAGGACTCCTCCACCGCCGACTCCTCCACCTCCATGATTCCCTCCACCTTGAACCCAACTTCCCCACATGACTCTCCTCCGTCGTTCACCTCTCATTCGCTGGAGGAATCCTCTATCGCACGCCTCTCCTCCACCAGAGGACTCCTCCACCGCGTGCCTCTCCTTATCTGTAAAGACCCGTAAATTTCAAAGAAATTTTTTTCTTAATTTTCTTTGGAATTTTACAAGAACGCAGTTTCTGACGGCACGTGATTTCGAGGCCCGGTGTGCCCGAAATCATTTTATGAAGTTTGCCTTGGGTACATTCAGTGAACGAACGGGCGGGTTTTTCTAACTTTTGAACCGGTGCTCGGAATAGAATTCTGAGGGAACCGATGGAATCGCAGTACTGGTTTTTTCTTAGAAACGCCTCTTCTGGAGTTGCGCTCAGGTGTGGTTTTTAATTTTTGGGGTTAAGTAAAGAAAATAAAATAAAGTGGTGCGACAACTTTATTTTATTTCACTTAAAGCCACTTAAAGCTACTTAAGCTGAGTTTAAGCGGATAGGGTGGAACCCAAAAATATCCTACCCTCTTGGTAGGATATTTGTGAGGTGGGGCCCACATGAGCCCCACCGTTTCTTTTCCTCTATGTAACGCACCCGCGAAAACTCCTCTTTAATTAAAGTCAACTGGTGCGTTTTCTAAAACTCTTAACGCCCCTATTAATTGGACAGTTAAGACGTTACCATTAATTCACCGAATTAATGGTTCGTTCCTTAACTTGTTTTCAAACTGTTGGCATAATAATAAAATAAGACCAACACACGTTTTTCTTGGGGGCGGATTGTTGAGAGGATTTGGAGAAACTCTATATTCATCCTCCTTCGTGAAGAACGCGAAGAATTCATCGTTGCCGATGAAGAACGCCAGCCTTCGACGAAAGGCGATGAAGAACGCTGACAATTCTCCTCCCGCGACGTTCTTCTGTGGCGTTCCTTCCCCGCGAAAAATCTTCGATCAACTGCTTGAGATCATCGACGCGACGCCGTGTACCGCGACGACGTGACGCCCCTTCCGCGACGCGACGATCCTCTTCTTCTGCGACGGTCAATCCCACGAAGGACTCACGTCCGACAACAACTACGAGGTAGGGGTTTTATTTGAGAATAATATTTATTCCCATGGTTGTTTCCTTCTAAAACAAAGAACCCGGATCAACTCATCATCAAGTTGATCCGCGTTTGTTTTTATATGCGGGACGGGAATTTTTATTTAGGGGAGTTTTTTTTCAGGAACTAGGTTCAATTTTAATTTATTAAAATTGTGCCTTGTTATGTTTTCATGTGTTGATTATTATTCCCAATTGTTATCACCTAACGCGGAGGGTACGGGCCAAACAAACACGGCCCGAAAAGCCTCCATAGTTTTTCGTTGATTCGTGGATTAACGGAAATTACTAAATGGGATCGGAATGGCGATTGGAGACCTTCGCAGCAAAGTTCGGATCCCAGGAGAGCCGTAGGCGCAAACCGCAGGCAAAACGGACCACCAGAGCGCGTTCGGTGGTCCGCGGAAGTTCCCACCGAAGCCCGGCGCGCCGCCGATAAGACCCGCCGCGGCTGAAGCCGCGCGGGACCACGGGGAAGGGACGCAGCCTTGCGTCGTGTCCGGTGACACGGAGCAGCCCCCGCGCGGGGGCCGCGGCTCCTTTGGCGCAGCCGCTCGGCCAGCGCCGAGCCGCCCAGGCCGGGCTGGACCACCCAGACTGGGCCGGGCTGGGTCGCGCCCAGCTGGGTCGGACCCGGGTCGGGTCGGACCCAGGGGGGTTGGGCCGGGTCGGTCCGGGCCCAGACCCCCCGTTTTCGGACCCTTTTCTGTCTTTTGCCCATATCATGGTCTATGAGCCTCCGATTTACGCGCCGTCAGCGGCGATCCGATCCTTGGATCGAGACGGTCGTTTCGGTATATCGCACTCAAGATTTAGTAGTACTTGGGGTTTGGCTGATTCGGTTCGTACACGAAACCAACTAGGCCCTCGGAGCGGAAACGCTTATATCTTGAGCTCTGGACGTCCGATTGACGTGTCGTTGATTTTGTTGGATTCTTCTAAGTGAGACGGATCTTTTGGCTTACTCCTCCCGAGGTTTGGATGCAGGTGGAGTACGGTCGGGTTGGTTTTGCCTTAAAAACCAACCGGGCCCCTGGGACGAAAAAGCCAATAACTCTCGGATCGGGCGTCCGATTGACGCGCCGTCTGCGACGTTGAGTTCCTGTTGACGATACTGAACTTTTGGATACATCAACTCTGAACTATGTGTCATTTTATGTATCAGCCTCTCGGCTCGTGGAGCGGACCCTCCCGAACGAGTTTGCTGTGTGCGGGAACCCTAGAGCTGGCTGCGACTACGACGACGACGACTGTGCAGAGATCCTCAGTGGATTCGACGGTGACGACTACAGCACTCAACGATCCTTTGTGGATCAGTGCTACTGATCCTATGTGGGTCCGATCCTGTGTGGGTCAGGGCTCAGCGGTCCTGTGTGGGCCAGCGCCTACAGATCCTGTGTGGGTCTGATCCTGTGTGGGTCTTTGTGGGGGTTAGTTACCTATCGATCCTATGTGGGTCAGATCCTTTTTGGGTCATTGCGGGGGTTAGTTACCTATCGATCCTTTGTGGGTCAGATCCTTTATGGGTCATTGCAGGGGTTAGTACCTATCGATCTTTTGTGGGTCCGACGGCTTAGACGAATCAGTGGCTATATATGATCATCTCTATCGTCATACAAAGAAGTATACCTGTGTGAGCTGAATCATGTTTTGCTTTCCTTTGTAGATTTTGTTGTGCTATCCTGTGTGGATTTACGTTTTGCTTTCCTGTGTGGACTGGGTTGTACTTGGGCTCGGAAGTTGGAGCGTACAAGAATTGATGACTTAGGTATATGTATGGGCATATACCTAAGCAGTGTTAGATGTTACTTCGTGATTGTATCTTTCCTTTGTGGATTATCCTTTGTGGATTCTGGGAGACCTTCGGGGGTCTCGGGGTCCCTAATGAGTAGCTTATACTCACCCCTGCATGGGCTATGCCTACACTACATTGTGTTGGTTGTAGACGACAGACAGCACTGATCGTGGTTGAGGCTTGCGGAGCAGGACGGTACCTGGAGGTGGACCACTGGGCGGGACGTACTCGGAGTGGTCGGCTGGACCCGAGGAGCAGTGGAGGCTATCTGTACCCACCCTTCAGGTGGAATTTCCAGTGGACAGCTCGGCATTGCGGCTTTACTTTTCAGTTGCTTTTTTCCCTTCTAGTTGTACTTTACTTTCAGTTTGGGCTTGTATACTGGCTCACTTACTTTCCGCACTTATTGTTGTACTCAGTTTTACTTAGTGTTTACTTCTACTGCTTGCTTGATCTATGGTGTTTGTGGTTTACTTTCAAAGGAAATGCCTTCCCTTTACTGGGATTTATGCCTTGGTGCTAGTCGCCAGCCCCTGGCCTATGGAAGGCGGGCTTGGGGTAGTCACGGCACGGGCCCTGAGGACGGGTCGTGACATTCTCCATGAACGCACCTCTGCCGCGTGATGAACCACAGATCGACGGTGAGTTTTATTCTCTTTTTTATCTGTTTCTCATGTTATTATAGTTTGATATTAATGGTGATGTTATAAATTGTATGGGATAAACACCCCACTGAAAATCATGGTTGTTGGTGGTCCTTGTTTGAGCACTAAATGAATTGGATGTTGGTTGTCCTTGTTTCACTGTTACTACACTCTAATTCAATGATCTTTTGCGATGTCATTACCATTTTTTGTGAATTATATATATATTACAATTGGGAGTGTTATATTTATTAATCATAATAGAACCTATGTGATGGCTTAGTTTTTCTTCATAGAAGATTTTCAAAATAAAATTCTTCAGAATTTCTTGATGAAACTTATTAATTTGGTTTGAAGCTTGGTGTTTTAATAAAATCCATGGAATGGGTCACCCAAATATACAGTGGTTTTATAGAAATTGAAATAAATTAGTTGCACTGAAATTATAAAGTTCTAGATTTGTTTCATCCATACATAAAAAGTTGTTGTTCTTTATCTTTTGTAATGGATTGTAAAAATGTGGAATTTTATACACTTTTAGATATGAAATTGGTTTTGGAAAGTGGGATTTTCATATAATTTGGAAGCTTATGTGGAGGCCTTAGGCATACTAGTGAATTATTGATTTTAAAATATGAAACATTTGATATATATAGTATTGGAATTTATTCAAAGGTATTTAGATTGTGATTACTATGTTGTTGTTTGTGACCTTATCTTCTTGAGAGAGTGATGAGAGTTAATAAAGTTTGGTTCACATGTGTAGTGAACCATTTTGGATATCAAAAGGTTTACTAATTTTTATTCATGTTCAACGTGTCTATAAAAAGGGATTCAATGTTAATATTGCATTTTTGTTTTTGGTGTTATTGATGGGATAATAGTATGGTTGGGAATTCTTAAGGATTTTAGAAAAGAGTCATATTCATAAGATTATTTTAAATTTTTTGGTAGTAGATTAGAAAATAGTTGGATTATATGTGGTGGTTCTATGATCAATGGACTTTAGTTAATTTTTATGTTTTCAGTATGAATACTCGGTATGATGTGAATAGTGGACATTGGGTCCCTGGGATTCATTTGAGGCATGTACTAGGTTTTTTTTGTTCTTTTGGTAAAGGGGGATTGTTTTGGATTTGAAAAATGGTTGGATGGTCAACTGGATGGTTGTTTGATCACTTTTGATAAGTGTATAACTTATGTCATAGGGAATTTAGGTGTTAATTGCAAGACCCGAGACTCTACTATAATATATAATCACTCCATTACTATAATTATTTCACAATGTACATTCTATGTGGTATTAAATAGGGACATTCATATTCCATTGTTCATTTTGAGGTATTTTTTATATAATTTTTTTTTGATTAAACCCTCAGAAGTCTATGTCATTTTTTATATAAATTTCTAACTTGGGGAGACCATTTTTGAGTTATTTTACACACTTTTATATTATAAATATGTCACACAATCTCATTTTTTATTAATCATTGGATGAAATTGAAACAATAATTTGTCCAATTGTGTCAAACCACGTTGATGAATACTTGCAATATAGAAAATTTATCTTATATTAAACATTATATGTTTTTTATATTATATATAATGTAAATCTTCTTAAGTCATATTATTGTTATATAAAGGAAATCATCGCATTCCACTTAAATCTGAATGAATTATATGTCAAAAAAACCAATTTAACCTTTAATTAAGAGAATGATTTGGTGGTGATGTAATGGATGGGTTGACTAAGTGGGAATGAGTAAGATGAAATTAAAATCATGATTGTTACAAAATAACTTAAGGAATAAATTATATTAATAAAATTGGTTTTCCTAAAGAGTCAATGGTGTAAATAATATTTATATAAAACACATTGTGTTTAAATGGTTCATTTTAAGATGCTTACTTAGGTGGATTTTAATATTCATTAAAATCAATTATTTAAACATAAATATGATTCTAAAAACACTACTCTCTCTTTAGAATTATTATTTCATAAATATAAAATCATAAATTTTTAATGAATTTGAATGTGTGGGGATTATTTTCAATTAATTGGGCCTATATGGGTCTTCTATCACCAAGAGATAATTATATAAAAATACACCTTTGTGGGTAGGCATGTAGATGCATTGGACTTGAGAAGTGGAGTGTTGGGAGTGCTCTTGATCTAGTAGTTGTGTTCATGCTTATAGATTTTATTAGGTGTATTTATAAAGGAAAGAACCAATAGTACTTCATGTGAGAGACATATACATTGTTCTTGGGGTGTACAACCAATTTATTTGATGTGATCCGATGATAATTGGGATAATTCAGTGTTTTTAGTAAACTAGAACATGAGTGTTTCATGGTTGTGAGTGTGGTCACTGACTATGGAACATATCTGTTGGGACTCTGGTGTTGTGCAGAAGGATAATTAATATAACTGTACAATGGAAGCATTGATAAGGGATATCCAATAGTGGTGGGAACAATATCAAATTCTTATAGAAATTGTTATTATTAAACCAACCTTTGGAATAATGTGATGGAATCATACAACACTGATTGGTTTGCTATGAATCGAGGTGTTTTCTATGTATCTTGTATAAAGTGCCTCTCTTGGAATCTATGTCTTTGTGAAAATGTCTAAGTGGATCTTTTAAAATTATTAAAGTGTTTTGAAATTCTTATTAGAGGTTTTTCACTCATTTTAAATGATTAAGATTGTTGGGTCATTAATTTTCCTTGAATGTTTAAAAAAAGGAATTGTGGTTTTGTGAAAGAGTGTTTGGAACTGATTTATCTATTTTAAAAATGGTGTGTTATTTTAAAGAGGAATTTGTGTAAATGGTTGGTTTTTTAATGGGATTTCAAGTGTGATTTTTTAAATAGTTTTCAAAGGAAATTTGAACTGTAGTTTTTATATAATATTTTAAGTTTATATTTATCTAGAATTAGGAAAAACATTACATTATATCAATATTTTGTGTATTTATTTTGTTAAATATTAATATCACTGAATCAAATAGGATGGATATGAGTAAAGATTGTATAGATGCCAATCATTTGACAAAATATTATGGAGATGGAGTGAAAGAGTTTATCAAGTTTACAAAAGATCATGCATATGACCCTTCCCAAATCCTTCTTCCATGTTTATGTTATTGTTATTCAAGACAAGTTAGTCTAGAGGAGTTGGAAGAACAATTGATCTGTCATGGAATAGATCGAAGTTATAAATGTTGGAATAAACATGGGTAAAAGGAGAATGTAGCTAGTGGCTAGGATAACAGTGTATTTTATGGATCATCTGATATGATTACAAGTTTGGATAATGAAGAAGACTGTATTGAGGAAATGATTACAAATATGAATTATGTTGAAGATCATATTGAGAAAATGACCAGGACAATTGAAGATGAACTTTGTGGTTTCCCAAAATTGATTGAGTAGTTAAAGAGTTGTGCAAAGACGTATTTATATGGTGGTTTCACTAAATATACAACATTTTCAATCATACTGAAGCTGTATAATTTTAAAGTAGTCAAGGGATGGAGTGACTCCATTTTTACAGAATTACTTGATCTCTTGAATGATATGCACCCAAAAGATAATGATCTCTCGATCCAAACATAAGATGCCAAACAAATACTACACTCTATGGGTATGATCTCTAAAAGAATACACACCTGCCTAAATGATTTTTTACTATTTCTCAATGACCACAAATCACTTGTAGAATTCACAAAGTGTGGTTCTTCTCGATACCAGAAAGATGAATTCGATCCTATGAAAATTGTATGGTACTTTCCAATAATTCCAAGGTTTAGGCACCTATATGGAAGTGATGAGAATACAGGGAAATTAAGATGGAATGCAGACAGAAGAAATAAATATGGGAAACTATGTCACCCAACAGACTCTCCTCAATGGAAGAGAATCTATCATGAGTATATTGATTTTGTAAATGAGCTGAGAAACCTTCGTCTTGCGTTATCTATATATGGAGTGAATCCTTTTGGTTTTCAAAGAAGTACTCATAGTACATGGATTGTTATGTTGGTAGATTATAACTTGACACCATGGTTATGCATGAAATGAAAAAACATCATGGTATTTATTCTTATATCCAGATCAAAATAACTGGGTAATGATATTGATGTTTATTTGGCTCCATTGATCGAGGATTTGAAATTATTGTGGGATTCAGGTGTTACATTTTATGATGCTTATAGAAATGAAGATTTCACATTGAGAGCCATGTTTTACGGGATGATAAATGAATTTCCTACTTGTGTAAAATTTTTAGGATATATAATTGAAGGAACTCATGGGTGTCCTATAATCGAACAAGGTACACAGTCAATTAGGATGAAACATTCCTAAAAAACTATGTTTCAAAGACATCACAGATTTCTACCCCAATGACATAAGTATCGATCTTGGAAGAAATCATTCGATGGAAGTTTAGAAGAATGTACAACACTATCTCAACTAATAGGTGATCAACTGTTTGAGAAAGTAAAAGATATAGACACTGAATTTGGTAAACTATTTTCAAAAAATCTTATGAAAACTAGTTAGAAGAAGAGATCTATTTTTTGTTTAATTACCATACTGGAATTGTCTGTATTCTAGACTCTTTCTTGATGTTATACATGTTGAAAAAAATGTATGTGATGGTGTCATCGGTATGTTTCTAAATGCACCCGGAAAAACAAAGGATGGAATTAAGGCTATGTTGGACATGGTTGACATGGGAATACAAGAAGAGTTGGCACCAGTAAAGGGTGAAAATGAAATTTTCTTCCTCCAGTTGCTTATACTCTTTCTAGGTAGGAGAGATATCAGTTTTTCAACTTCTTAAATGATGTAAAGGTTCTAGAGGGGTATCCATCGAATATCAAGAACATTGTGTCAATGACTTATTTAAAGTTAAAGGGTTTTAAATCACATGACTGCCACATTTTTATCCAAGATATAATTATTATAGATTTATGTTTTATTTTTCCCAAGAATGTACATCATACATTAACAAAGCTCTATTTCTTCTTCAAATTTGTATACAGCAAAGTTATAGACCCGACAAAATTCCCGAGTATGGAAAGAGAAATTGCAGTTATATTATGTGAATTGGAAATTTCCTTCTTGCCAACATTATTTGATATAATGGTTTGTTTTATGGTTCACTTGGTGAGATAGATTCAACTATGTGGTCCTATACACTATAGATGGATGTACCCCATTGAACGGTATATAAATATTTTAAAAGGGTATGTTAAAAATCGAAGTTGAATGGAGGGTTGTATTATGAAGCGATATATTGTTGAGGAAGTCATTGAATTCTATACCAAATACCTATTTAGTGTGTAAAGCATTGGTCTACCAAAATCTCATCACACTAGGTGGATTTCAAGTGAAGGAATTTATGTAAGAGAGGTTGTCATGATCAATATTACAGATTGGGAGCAGTCCAACCTTTATGTTTTTCATAACAATTTGGAGGTTGACCCATATGTTGAAACCCACAAAGAAATTATTAGACATTTGAATCCATAAAAGGCTGAAAATGGATATCAAATACCCATAATCAACAATTTGTAGGATGTTTTCGGGACCATATATTTAATAAGTCAAATGAAAATCTGGACTCAATTTCAAAACTACTTTGATGGCTAGCCAGAGGACCAAGTGTGTATGTATTATCTTATAATTCTTATGTAATTAACAGTTATACATTCTATACTAATGAACATGATAAAGACAGTACCATATAGAATAGTGGAGTTACACTTATGGCTGAAGCGATGCATGTTTCCAGTGCTAAGGATAGAGATCCAATTTATGCGAATATTTCATACTTTGGCATCATCAAACAAATATGGGAGTTGGATTATACGAAATTCCAAGTGCCGATTTTTCAATGAAAATGGGTTGATAACAGGAGAGCTGTTAAAATAGATGAGTTGGGATTCATGAAAGTTGATTTTATTAAGGAAGGGTACAAAGACGCACCATTTATAATGGCATCATAGTTAGTACAATTATTTTATATTCCAAATCCCGCAAACCAAAACTGGTCAATTTTTTTGTTATCGAACAAAACCACCGAAGGGTCAGATGAAAATTAAACGAAGGATAACCCTTTAATTGGGACGTCACAATCATTTCAAAACGGTCCCAATGTAGACTTAATTTTTTATGTCAGAGGAGACCACAATGAAGGGATTTGGATAGTCGATAGAGGGGTCAAATCCCTTCAGCCTTTAAAAAAAATAGTTCAATAATTAGATTATATTTTTTGTAATATACATCGTGTTACCTTATGTTATTATCTTTTCACTGCTACTTTTTTGTAATCTAAATTAAATATTAAACCACTTCTTTAGATAATGACTTTTTCACGTGATGATGCTCCCAATCCCAAGGCAAAAAAAGTCTCTCAACCTACTGCTGATTGCAGTGTAGAGGCACAACAAGTCTCTCAACCTACTACTGCTCACAGTGTAGAGGATAAATAGGTATCTCAACCTGTTGTTACTCATAGTGCATAGGACTAATAGGTTTTTCAATCTACTGATGTTACTCTCAGTGCAGAGGTACAACCACCATCTGCACATGCCGATGCTAGTACTCCAGAGGAACATATTGATGAGGTTAAAACTGATTAAATGGTAGGCAATGAAACACTAATGGCGTAGAAAAAAACAAGAGTTCCATATTTTGACAGTGTAAGTTAAAATTATTAAGGCAAAAGAAAAAGGAATCAAATATGAGGTCATATAGAATAAGTAGGGCTAGCATGTTAATCCCAATAAGGCCATGTTTAGTAGTTACACTGGAATCGTCACTCGGTAAGGTATACTGATTGATGTATTTTCATGGCACCATGTTTTCATCAGGCTTAAGACACTGATGTGGGGAGATATTATGGTAACATTATGATATAATTTCTTTAATTTACTAAAAAATAAAATAATTAAACATTAAATTACTCTTCATCATACCTTATAGAGTGCATTTATAGTAGATGACTCACAAAAGGACTGTGTATTAAGGGTTTTTGGAAGGATTTATAGAGTATTTCACACAATTTTAATAAGATATTTTCTTAAATATGTTAAAGGGAAAATAAACTTTCACCCACCTCCACTTTATGTACACCTAATAACCCAAGGATCATGGGATGAGTTTACTATACATCGTGTGGAGTAGTATTTACAGGTACATTGTATTTCGTAATATGTTGTTTGAAGATACGTGTATTCATCACTTTGATTGATAGTTTTTTATTTTTGAAAAAGCAACCGAGTGCTAAAAATAAGGAATGAGTAGAAAAACCAGTGTACCCCTACTGTAAAGTAAGGATGGGGTACGCTTCACTTGAAAAGAAATTGGTATGTATTTTAAATCTACCGTAATAATTTTATGTGATATAAAAAAACCATAACTATGTTCCTCTATTTATATACAGATTGATGAATCCAAATCCAAAGTCACTTCCATCCCACACCATGTGCTATGGAAGGAGTTGAGTGTAAATAAATATGGGATATTAATATATGAAAACACACAAAAGTGTGGGAAACATGTGTAGGTATGACATAATAAATATTTGTTTTTCTTTAAATCAATATTACATAACAATGATTACTTATTTTTCTATATTTTATATCTAATATAGTCACAAGATTCAGCAACATCCGAACCAGATGCAGACATACTTTTGGTGGCCTTGAAGCAGCTAAAAAAGTATGAACGCGTTAGAGGTTCGGGTTTTGGGGTGACACCCCGAACATTTTTTGAGAAAAAAACAAGAGGATCAAAGTGAAGAAATGAAAATTATGAGAGAAAGAGTAGTTATCCATGAAAAAAAATTCAATGGTAGAGATAGATCATAACAAATTTTATGGTGGGGGGGAAGAGAAAAATCAACTCAAGAACAACCAGTGCGTGAAGATCCTGCCCCACCCCTACTACCTTTTTGGCGAGTCATTCCCCTCAAAAACCTACCTTAGCTGAAGTAATAAATGTTATGATATTTTTTTTGCAAATTTTGAATCATATATACACTAATACCTTTCCTGTACTGATATTCTACTGGGTGAAAATGATTTTGATTTATATCTATCAACACCCACCCATCTCCTTGTAGCGATGACTACATTGTTCAATATCTAGAATGTCATGCTACACAAAAAACCACTTCTGATAGTTCATGTCAAAGTGTTGATTAACGTAGACCATGAGTCGAGCATCGAGCTATATGTTCCAATTTATGGTGGAGATATTTATAAGGTTGAACAAGATCTTGGAACATTCATCACATGGTCGTCACAGCTTGTAAAAAAATATATCGACAAGGAGGTATTCATTTCTAAATTATTTTTCAAGATAAACCTTTAGCATTTAATGAAAAATGGTCTGAATTGATGAATGTTATTATAGAGGGACACCTGGAAGGGGTGAAAAGAAAGAACAGCTCCAAACCATTTCAAGGATCAACCAACTGATCGAAATGATCTACCGAAAGCACCTTAAGCCCGCCTGTTTTATATCCTCATTTATTATCATTACAAGCTCATGTGAATAAAAAGTTGAAAAATGGTGGTACTCACACAATTGTTTTTTATGAAAATATGTATAGTGGGGTGGTTGTAGTAGGATTTTCCTGGTTATAATTTATTGGATCTGTTTGTTTTATGTTGTGGGATAGTGATTCTGATCAATGGTCTTTGGGATGGAGGCCCTGTTATTTGGCAATGACGAGGAACACCAGTTTTTCGGGTTCCTGTGTTTCAGGAAGGTTCGTGATGATGGTGGCCAGACCAGATTATCTTGATGCTCCGACGATGGCTTCACCGTCGTCCTGCTATGAATGGTGGCGCGTGGTGTTATGTCTTGTCTCACCAGCGGTTTGATGGATTCCATGTTGACTCGCTTATCGAGGTGGTTGCACATCTTGAGGTGGACACGTGGTTTGTGATGTTTTTAATTTTGAATTTCTGAGTTATTTTCTTTTGGATGATTTTCTATTTGGTTGTGAGGTTACCGGTTATCCTAAACCGGCTTTATGAAAATCAAAAAAAAATGATTTTCAGTCAGTTAACAATGTAAGTGAAATCTTGGATTATGATTAGTTAGGAAGCTCAGTTGTAAATGTATACATGAGTTATGTTTTTATGATTTGATTTTCCAAAAGTTGATATACTATGATAATTATGACTAAATACATTTCATATTTTTCACAGGAGTATATATAAAAAACAATTGAAGTAATTTCCCCATGAACACAAACTTGGACTCATTAGTCCTCACATCACCTTTACAGAATATAAAATAGAATCCAATAAAGAGGGTGAAATAGTGGCAGGCCTGCTCAAAATCGTTTAATAGAAAAATTATCGATGACAGACTCTTCTAAATACCAACGATGCAGGGGTAAAACTCTACAATTTAATCATATCAAATATATTTTAATTTCTTTCATTACTTATTCTTTTTTGTGTTCTTAGGTAGCATTGGATGCTCATTGCGGTCAATTTGGATACTCTAAATATTTTTTCCCTGGATTAAATGCATGGATATCCAATAAATCGACCACACATAATGGTGTTTTTCAATTTTTAATACAATACATCCAACATTTCAGAACTAAACATCTAGTTATATAATTTATATTATCTTTTAATGAGGATTCTGTTATGATAGGGAGGTGCGTGAATATCATCTATATCATGGAATTAGGCCAGGGGAAAAGAATAAGAAACATCACAATTATTACGACTGGATAAAAATAAGGGTATATTTAATAATATTTCACTATCCAAATGCATATCAAAAAAATTACCTATTTTTCTCAATGTTTCTACAGTGTATGAAACAAACAAACAAAAAAGATTGTGGTTATTATTTTTGTAAATGTATGAAAGAGATCGTATTCCATGAACAAACCAGCATCCCTAAAGAGGTATTTTCAAAAATAATTACTATTTAATTTAAAATATTTATTAATCCTTTGTGTATTTATATTTTTTCAGTACTACCATGATTTTCAAAAATACACATATTCACAATATGATATATATTTATTTAGAAGTGAATGGGTAGCATACCTAATGGAAGAATGTACAAAAATAGCATGAAGATGTGACCAGTATGAATCAAAGTGTCTATTTTTATTTAAAATTGACAATATTTTTAGTAAAAAAACATGTTTCATATTGAAAACTGAGCAAACACATTAGGATTTATTTGATACTTTATGGAAACAATCCATAAGTCATTTTTTGATGTGTAAGAATCAACTATACCTAAATCTGACGCACAGTGTGAACATTATGACTTTAAGTGTCTATTTTCATATTAAATTAATAGTAAATTTAGCAAAAAGAATAAGTGACATATTGAAAACTAATAAAACGCATTCGTATTGTTTTGATATTTTAGGACAATGATCCATCAGTCATTTGTGATCTAACAACCCAATGTTTTCCAATGGAAATTTCCATCTTATAATTATGTCATATAATCACATGAAATCACAACTTAATGAACTACTAAGTGCTATGTGACTTTTAAACATAATTTTTCCACTTCTTTTATTTGAATTTTGAAAATCTTACATACACGGTTGTGACCAGTAAGTTATTTGGAGTCTAATATGACCAACATAATTTTTGGTGAATGGTAACATACCCTTATGAATGGTAATGTTATCCTTATGAATAGTGATATACCCTAATGAATAGTAATGTTATTTATGAAATTATATAAATAAGATTCAATTGGGATTACGACATACCTATATCTTGGAATAAGAAAATAAATGTTTTAAAATTGTTATTTTTCAATTAAATTGTGATTTTTATTAAATATTAAATTAATAATATTTAGAAAATTATTTTTTGGAAAATGGATTTTATTTTTGGATTCTTCATGTCAAAAAATGGTTAACGTGAATTTTTTAGATTTTTCTGAAATACTTGAATTTGTTATGAATAGTAAAATACTGTAATTTACCGTATATATACATTATAAGCTAAGTATACTATTCCTAGAATCATGGATGATTTCACCACCCTTGGTTCTAATTCACATGACCCATTTACTATTTTTGGTCATAGAATCATCACTATTTCTATTCTTGAGTGGAATTAATAAACTAATGATTAAAAAATTATGAAAACCCTCCTCTCCTCTACTAACCCCCCCCCCCCACTCCCTCTTCTCTTCACTCCTATCAAACCTTCTGAATTTCCAATATTATACCCAAATATTTTCCCAAGCTCCTTCCAACTACCAACAACCCTTAGTCTCTTCAAAATACCAAAGTCTCTCCCTTTAAGAGGCTCTCAAAGGAGTTAAACTCAAGAGGTAAATTCCTCTTTCCAATTTTTTTATTTCTTTTAAGTTCTTTTATTTTCTTGTTTCTTTCCTCACCTCACTTCACCCAAATAGTATGATAACTTCAGTAACATAAATGTACTCAAATTTTATTATGCTAATAGTATAATTCATTATCCTATCTTTTTTCCCAATATTTTATTTGAAATAAATGGAAATGTCATTTGAGATATGTTAATTTATCACAATCAAGGATGATGGGTTATCAATTTCCATTAACATATTCAATTCTAGTCATGAAACAATTTTCATGGTTGAACCAGAATATAATATATATATTATTCCTCATCTATAGTTCTGTAATCCTTTTGTAAACATATTTTTGGTTTATAAAACAAAATGTGTTCTTTGTGGTCAAAAACCGCCAATTAAACCAAAAGGATGTCACTAAAGTTTTATATAATGATTAAACTTCACTTTAAGTAAAAAAATTAATTTTTCAACCATATAAAATTATGGATGTTTAATAATAAAATATAACTTCAATTCTGGACAACCACCTTCATCATACATGTTTATCCTAACATGAACCGATCATTAAAACCAAGGAAGCAAACAGACCCGAACAATAAAATTGAACCTTATAACCAATCAAAAAGTTATTGAATGAAATTAAAAATGTTGTACTAAATATTTTACATATAGAATAGGTTCTGGACTTATTAATTAATAAACCTAATTTTTATATTCAGGTCATTAATAATAAGTGGAGAACAC
The DNA here is from genome assembly GCA_963277665.1 of Viscum album. NCBI lineage: Eukaryota > Viridiplantae > Streptophyta > Magnoliopsida > Santalales > Viscaceae > Viscum > Viscum album. The sequence goes on from OY728156.1 coordinate 48,132,024, forward strand.
CAATGGACTTAAGGTAAGGGATCCTCTCCATTTCAATTTTATTCAAGATTGTACTCTATGTTATTCCTTTTTATGTGTAATTACTAATGATGGGGTATGATTATGCACCTCCCCCATACTATCCTCATGATTTATAAAATATGATAAATCTATTTCTCTCTCATTAATCCCTCTTAAGTACACCCGATATCATGTTGATAATCCGTAAGGAATTCTACCCAAACTGCCTTTATTCCTTCGGATTCCTCTATCTTTCTTTTTACCCAAATAAAGTTTTATTTTCTTTTTATGTACAACTTCTAAATGAATTTTATATGCTCCAAAATTATGTTTCAATATTCACCCCTCATTATCTTATGGGTATATACATGCTTTTAAGTGATTCCCTCCTCGATACTTTCTAGTAAGCAAACTCATTTTAAGGGAACTTCCCAGATTTTTACCCAATTTCAAGTACACTCTATCCTCTGTTTAAAGACACCATTGTCTTTATAAAATCAGTATTTTTATTATGAAAACCTTCTTGGTTCACTTATAGTTTTATATAAAATATTTTTTCCTTTTCTATTTTAAAATCTTTTTAGTGTTTTTCTTAAAACCGCACTAAAATGTTTTAATGCTAAGAATTTCCTATATAATCTTCTTACATGTTTTCACTTATATTTTAAATAACTTACCATGATATATGACTATTTTTCCTTATTAATGTCCATGTATGTTTTAATTCCTTTCTCTCATGGACACTTTTATGATACGCCCATTCATTATGCTTTATGTCATGAATGTGATACCCATTTCTCTCAATGGGTTCCCTTACATTTATGTATGATTTATTATGTATGATTATTTATGTGGAAAGAATATTAATGAACATGTTAATATGGGTGCACCTAGATAGATCTCTAATTCTTTGGGTAAAGTTAAGTCTCATGATATTTTATGTGTGACGGTCTTGGCGATTAGCCTTGGCTTGTGCTAATATGGGAAACGATCTTGGTGGTTAGCCTTGACTCGTACTAAATTCATGTTTTAAGTTGATGTCACATTTCTATGATTCCATGTATATATGAATCCATGTTTATATGTTATGATCTCTTATGTTACATTCCTTGTTATTTCTTTATGTCATGTTCCTAACCCATGTGCTATGGATTTATTATTATTCTTATTCTTTTATTGGGATTTTAGCTCATCCCTTTATTCATGTTATCCCCATGTTATCCCCAAGTTATATTATGAATATATATGTGCACAATGGAAGTTAGGGTATCTTTATGAATACAAAATAAAGAAATGTTTTATTTAGTTCTATGTTTTTAGTTTTATGTACCTAGTCTTCCAAGACATTAAACTTCACAATTCTTGTCTTGTACTTTGATGCATAATTATGCTTAAAATCATTTAATGTTATATGTAAAATGATAGCGTTGATATAGTTGGTATCAGATAATGGTCTAGTTATTTTTGGATATTAGGAATAGAGAACCTTACTGAGAACCTTAAGGATGATACAAAGTATAAGAAAACACACCTAAGTTTTGGTAAGTATAGAGTAAGTGGTTTATCAAGACAATATGTCCCTGTCTGGATACAAATAGATAGAGGCAGCTCTGGAACAGATGTACCTAGGAGTGAAAACTATGACAAGGACTTTTAGTCTTGACCTATGGTATCCTAGTACATGACAACAGGCCTTTCTACACTCTTGATATTGACACTCTTGGGGGATATTCTTTGGTAAATTCATGAGATTATTACAAACCATTATTAAGGGAATAAAAAAATCCCATAAGTATATAAGATAAGAAATAGATCAAGGATAACCTAGATTTAAACCTAAGGAATCACAAGTTAGGATATACTTCTCCTTTACAAGTTTATCCTTTTATGTTCAAAAGTTTTATTTTTTATGTTCAATAACTAAGTATTCAAGCCCTCTAATTGTACATTATTTCTCTTAGTTAATGGAGGGAAATATAAGAACAAATTCCAATAACCAATGTGATAGGAAATGTGAAGATTTCCCTAATGAAATCCCTGATATAATGGTAATGAGTGCTCAAAACTTCATGATAGTACTTGATTAGCTGGCTCAAGTTATGAATAATAACTTGAATCATGTGGAACGCCCTCATCCTCCAAGGAAAGAGAAAGTTGTTATAGAATCCTTCATGCGGCAAAGGCCTCCCATATTTAGTGGATCTTCTGATCCCCTCCTTGTAGAACAGTGGATTAACTCCATTTAAAAGATATTTTCCATCTCCAGTGCTCGAAAGAAGAGAAATTTGTACTAGTGGTCTATCGTTTTGAGGGGGAAGCTGATCAGTGGTGAACACTGATCAAGAATACAAATCCCCAAGAGGAAATTGATTCCATGGATTGGGAGGAATTCAAGTGGATATTTTTCAAAAAATATTTTCCTCAAACCCTCCATCTCAATATGGAAAGAGAGTTCCTTGGTCTCAAGAATAAGGAAGATGAGTCCATCGGGGTGTATGAAGCAAAATTTATAAGGCTTTCAAGGTACGCCTATGGATTTTTCATGAACATAGAAATCAAGGAGGATCTCTTCTTTAGAAGGCTCAAGATGAGTCTATGGAAGGTTTTGGAAATCTGAGACTTCGAAAGTTATAAAGAGATTGTCTTTTATGCTCTCAAGGTGTAAATGAAGATTGGAGACTCTCAGTGGTTTCGTGGTCTCAGTGAAAAGAAGTAAAAAATAGAGAACAACATGAGTGGTTCAACAAACAAATACCATGATGGAAATAATCCTGAATATCCTACTTGTAAAAGTTGTGGGAATAAGTATCTAGGGAATTATCCAAAGGGAACTAAGAATTTCTTCAAATGTGGAAAGTTGGGAAATCTATCCAAGAACTGTCGAAGGGATTTGAAAAATCCCACTAATGTGGAAGAATAAAGGAAGGTTCATATTAATGATCAGCCGGTGGTGTAGTGTTACAACTTTAAGGAGCATGAGAATTATGCGAACAATTTCCCTAAGCCAAGGGTTGTCAGAGGAAATAAAAAACGACCTTCAAGGCAACAAGGAAGGTATTATTCTATCACTACTGCTAAGGTGGATCTGGACAACAATGTGGTAACAGGTACGCTAGTTATTCATTCAAGAATAAAAAATTTACTATTTGATTCTGTTTCTATGCATTCTTTCATATCTTTCAAGTTTAGTAGAACTATTCAAACACCACCTCAAAATTTGGAGGACAGGTTATCTATGAGAACAGCGAATGGTGAAATTATTAAATCCATAGTTTATAACTCCTCCCCGGTTAATGTTTTTGGACTGAACCTCCAAGAAAATCTCATCATACTTTCTTTAGTGGATTTTGATGCTATCTTGAGCATGGATTTTCAATATTTATAAAAATTAAACATCAAATATCGGGAAAGGGAGATAAATCTTCACATCCCAAAGTATCCTTCGATTCTTTACAAGTATAATGAGGAAGATGAATCTACTTTAGAATCATTGTCTCAAGTGTGGATATTATTGCCTTATGAGCAAGAATATCTTGCTAAAATGATTGAGAAAATGATATAATCATGCTTGAAGACATGTCTATCATGAGGGATTACACTAATGTATTCCCTGAAGAATTTTCTGGTCTTCCTCCTAACCAAGAGGTTGAGTTCTAAATTGAACTTATTCCTAGATCTCTGACTATATCAAATACACCTTACAGAATGGCCACCGTAGAGCTGGAAGAGCTGAAGAAGCCATTAAGGAGAATTTGGAGAAGGGTTTTATACGCCCGAGTGCTTCACCATGGGGCACACTAATCATCTTATTCAAGAAGAGGGATGGATCAATGTTCCTCTGCATTGATTATCATAAGCTCAATAAAATCATGATAAAGAACAATTATCCCATTCCATAGATAGATGACTTGTTTAATCAGCTTCATGGGCCCTGTTATTTCTCTAAGGTGGACCTTCAGTCGGGATATCACAAATTAAAGGTGAGGAAGAAAGATATTCCCAAGACTGCCTTTAAAATGAGGTATGGACACTATGAGTTCATAGTGATTCCCTTATAACTCACTAATTCTCCATAAATTTTCATGGATTTAATGAATAGAGTCTTTAGAGATTACGTCGAGAAATTTGGGGTAGTCTTTATTGATGATATTTTGATATACTCTAAGAGTAAGGAGGAACATGAGGAATATTTGAATACTATGTTAAAGACTTTGCAAATCAAGAAGTTGTATGAAAAGTATAGTAAATGTGAGTTATGGATAGAGGAAGTATCATTATTGGGGAATGTTATCACCATCAAAGGGATATCTTTAGACCCTTCCAATACAAAGGCAATTAAAGAGTGGCTCGGGCCAACATTTGTAACGGAGATCCACAACTTTTTGGGTCTAGCTGGGTATTATCGAAGATTTGTGAAAAACTTTTCACAATTATCAAACCCAATAACCAAGCTGACATGGAAGGGAGTAAAGTTTTTTTGGACTCAGGAATATGAAGACTATTTTAAGGAGTTGAAAAAAAAAGGCTAATCACTACACCAGTACTCACACTCCCAACAAGTGGAGAACTCTTTGTGGTGTATAGTGATGCTTCAAAGAAGGGATTATGCTGTGTGATGATGAAAAATGATAAAGTGATAGCCTACACCTCAAAGTAGATAAAAATACATGGGAAAAACTATCCTACGCATGATCTGGAGTTGGCGGCGGTGATCTTTGCATTAAAAATCTGGTGGTATTATATCTATGGGGAGAAGTGTGAGATATATACTGACCACAAGAGTCTCAAATATATATTCACATAAAAAGATCTTAATATACACCAGCAAATATGGATAGATCTCATCAAGGATTATGACTACTCAATCCACTACCATCCCGGTAAGGGAAATAAGGTGGCTGATGCTCTAAGTAGAAAGAATCAGGAATCTTTATCAATGATGAGAATTGAAAAGGATTTGATCTTCTTAGATTTGCAGAGGATGGACATGAGAATCATTAAGGGAGTAACATCATCAATCATTTCTCAAATGATTGCTCAAACATCCCTCATGGATAAAATAAAATATGCTCAAAGAAAAGATGTGTAAATTCTGAAAAGAGTGGAAACTATCAGAAATAGGAAATCCTCATAGTTCAAGATTGATGAGGAAGAAGTTATAAGATTTGGATCATGATTCTGTGTATCATCCAATTAGAGATAAAGAAGGATCTTTTTAATGACACACATAGCTCAACCTTCTCTATCCACCTAGGGAGCACAAAGATATATCAAGATCTCCAAGAAAACTTTTGGTGGGACAATATGAAAAGGGAGATTATTGAATATACATCAAAAGTGTCTGGTATGTCAGCAAGTGAATGCTGAGAGGAAAAATTATAAGGGGATGATGCAACCACTACCCATACCAGTATGGAAGTGGGAGAACATTACCATGGACTTTTTCACTGGACTTCTAAGGACATCCAGATGAAACAATGCTATATGGGTCATTGTGGATTGTCTTACGAAGACATCTCACTTAATCACAATTTTAGAGGACTTCTTGTTGGATCAACTTGCATGGATTTACATAAAAGAAGTGGTAAGCCTATATAGAGTACCACTATCTATTGTATCTGATCATGATCTGATATTCACCTTGAAGTTCTGTAAAAGTATCCAACATGCTCTAAGCACTGAACTAAACTTCATTACAGCTTATCATCCTCAAACTGATGGACAATCTGAGCGAACAATTTAGACACTAGAAGATATGTTGAGAGCATGTTCTATGAAATTCAAAAGAGGATGGGACCAACATCTTCCACTGGTTGAATTCTCCTACAATAATAGTTTCCACTCAAGCATCTAAATAGCACCATATGAAGCCCTTTATGGGAAAAGGTGAAAAACACTGGTGTGTTGGGATGAAGTCAGTGAGCATAAGCTGCTAGGACCTAAAATGGTCGATGAAATGGTGGAGAAGGTAAAAACTATTCTGCAGTATATCAAGGAATCACAAAGTCAACAGAAGAGTTATGTAGAAAATAATTGACAAGACCTTGAGTTTAAAGTTGGAGACATGGTATTTCTATGCATATCTCTATAGAATAAGGTCATGAGGTTTGGGAATAAAGGGAAGCTAAGTCCCAGGTACATCGGCCCCTTCGAGATCCTTGATTGAGTCAGATCTATGGCCTATCGACTAACACTTCCACCTACCATGTCCAAATTACATGATATCTTTCATGTATCCCTCTTAAGGAAGTACATATCAGATCCTTCACATGTACTCTCTTCAGAGGTGGTTCAGTTAGAGGATGATCTTTCTTATGAGGAGAAGCTAATGAAGATCTTGGATTGTAGAGATAAATTTCTATGTAACAAGACTACTCACCTAGTCAAGGTACTATGGTGGAACTATAAGTATGAAGAGGAAAAATGGAAACTTGAGGAGGCAATGATGGAAAAGTACTCACACGTGTTTATGGCCTAGAATGTAAAACAAAATTTTGAGGGAAAAATTTCATAAGGGGGGGAAATGTAATGGCCTAATGTTTTTCAATGGAAATTTTCTTCTTATAAATATGTAATATAATCACATGAAGTCACAACATAATGAAATAATAAGTGCTATGTGGCCTTTAAATATAAGTTTTTCACTTCTGTGATTTGAATTTTGAAAATATGACATACACGGTTGTGATTAGTAAGTTGTTTGGAGTCTAATATGACCAACTTAAATTTTGGTGAATAGTAACATACCCTTATGAATAGTAATGTTACCCTTATGAATAGTGAAATACCCTAATGAATAGTAACCTTACCTATGGTAGTATATAAATAAGATTCAAGTGGGAGTACGATATACCTATATATTAGAACAAGAAAATAAATGTTTTAAAATTGTTATTTTTTGAGTAAATTGTGATTTTAATTAAATATTAAATTAATAATATTTAGAAAATTATTTTTGAAAAATGGGTTTCATTTTTGGATTCTACATGTTGAAAAATGGTTAGGGTGAAGTTTTAATATTTTTTTGAAATACTTGAATTTTTTATGAATAGTAAAACATGGTAATTTACCGTATATATACATTATAAGCTAAATAGACTATTCCTAGCATCATGGATGATGTCACCACCCTTGGTTAGAATTAACATAGCCCATTTACTATTTTTTGTCAAGGAATCATCACTATTTCTGGTCTTGAGTAAAATTAATAAACTAATGATTAAAAAATTATGAAAACCCTCCTCTATGCCACTATAACCCCCCCCCCCCCACACCCTCTTCTCTTCACTCCTCTTAAGCCTTGTTCCTTTCCAATATTTTTCCCAAATCTCCACCCAATATCCTTCCCCATGTCCAAAATCTCATAGTCTCTTCAAAATACCAAATCCTCTCCTCTTAAGAGGCTCTCAAAGGAGTTAAACTCAAGTGATAAATTTCTATTTCCAATTCTTTTATTTCTTTTATGTTCTTTTCTTTTCTTGTTTCTTTACTCACCTCCCTTAACCCAAATGGTATGATAACTCCAATAACATAAATGTACTAGAATTGTATTGTGCTAATGGGATAATTCATTATCCTCTCTCCTTTCCCCATCTTTTATTTGAAAGAAATGGAAACACCATTTGAGATGTGTTAATTTAGCACAGTCAAGGACGACGGGTTATCAATTCCATTACCATCTTCAATTCTGGTCATGAAACCATTTTCATGGTTGAACTAAACCAAAATATATGTATTATGCATCATCTATGGTTCTATAATTCTTTTTCAAACATGGTTTTGGTTTATAAAACAAAATGTGTTCTTTCTAGTCAAAAACCGCCAATTAACCCAAAAGGATGTCACTAAAGTTTTATATAATGATTGAACTTCACATCAAGTAACCAAATTAATTTTACTACCATATAAACTTATAGATTTTCAATAATAAAATATAACTTCAATTCTGGACAACCACCTTCATCATACTTGTTTATCCAAACATGAACCGATCATTAAAACCAAGGAAGCAAACGGACCCGAACAATGAAATTAAACCTTATAACCAATCAAAAAGGTCTTGAATGAACTTAAAAAGGTTCTACTAAATATTTTACATATAGAATAGGTTTTTTAATTATTAATTAATAAACCTAATTTTTTTATTCAGGTCATTAATAACAAGTGGAGAACACCAATGAACTTAAGGTAAGGGACCCTCTCTGTTTCACTTTTATTCAAGATTGTCCTCTATGTTATGCCCTTTTATGTGTAATTACTGGTGATGGGGTATGATTACGCACCTCCAACATACTATCCTCATGATGTATAAAATATGATAAATGCCTTTCCCTCTCATTAATCCCTCTTAAGTGCACCTAATATCATGCCGATAATTCGTAAAGAATTCTACTTGAACCGCATTTTCTCCTTCGTGTTCCTCTATCTTTATTTTTACCCAAATGAAGTTGTCTTTTATTTTTATGTACAAATTATATATGATTTTTAAATTATCAAACTCATGTTTCAAGATTCATCTCTCATTCTCATATGGGGATATACATACTTTTAAGTGATTCCCTCCTCGATACTTCCCAGTAAGAAAACTCATTTTAAGGGAACTTCCCAAATTTTTACCCAATTTTGAGTGAACTCTATCCTATATTTTAAGCCACCATTGTATTTATAAAATCCATTTTTTATTATTAAAACCTTCTTGATTAAATTCTGGTTTTATATAAAAGATTGTTCCCTTTTCTATTTTAAAAGCTCTTTAGTGTTTTCCTTAAAACCGCACTAAAAGGTTTTAATGCTAAGAATTTCCTAAATACTCTTCTTACATGTTGTCACTTCTGTTTTACATCACTTACCATTATATATGACTATTTTACCTTATTAATTTCCATGTATGTTTTAATTCCTTTCTCTCATGGACACTTTTATGATACGCTAATTCATTATGCTTTATGTTATGAATGTGATGCTCATTTCTCCCCATGGGTTCCCTTGCATTTATGTATGATTGATTGTGTATGATTATTGTAACATAAATGAAATATTTTAAAGTTATTTTTAATTTAATTTCCATTATTTCTTTTTTTTTGTGGGTTTCCCATGCATTTATGGAGGAATTGGTGAGTTTTAATGAATTGGGCCAAACCGTGAGCCCAATTCCAGATTTAAAAATAAATTTTGTTTCTTTTATAAATACTTCATTTTTCAAAAAAAATCATCCATTATAATTCCTACATGTCATACCCTGACCTATTAACATCACCATGTCATTTTGGAGCCTTTATAAATCCATAACCAAGGTGTATTTTGGTTTTTATTTAAGGGATTGGGCCTGCCCGAAAGCCCATTTCCAGTTTTAAAAAAGAAATTTTTTTATTTAATAACTTATTAAATTTTAATTATTTTTTAGTGATTAGAAGTATCACATAAGACCATTGAACCCATACACATTCCCAGTATCCTCCCACCTCCTTTGGAGCTCGTATTCATCATGATTTAGTGCAGAACATCATAGGGTTTCTCAAATCGACCAGATTTGAAGAGGTAACTTCTTTCCTTCTTAACTCTCCCAATTCTTACTCGTTTTCCTCCATTCCAGTTCCTAATTCAAATATTACTCCTCCTATTAGAACCTAAAATTTATTTTATCCCTCCCATCCTCTCAAAACCTCTTTGTAACCCCATTTGAGGGGGATTTGTTGGATAAACTTCAAAGAATCTCAAGTGTCTCTCCTCCTTAGTTCCTCCCCTTTCCATGAAGTTTCTTTCAATTTAATTGAATTTAAAAATTAACATGGGGTAGGGTTTATAACCTAGGGTTTAAACTTGGGTTTTCTTGGTCAATTCTTGTGGTTTTAGGTTCTATCTAAGTCCCTCTTGGTGCGGTGGTGGTGCGACTTGATTTTCGCACAGTGATTCAAGGGTTTCCTTTTATTTGGTAGGTGATTCTTTTTAGTATGAAATATTTGTGACCTAGATGATATTTTTATGGTATTTTCATGTCTATTTAATTTTCATGTTTATATATAAATTTATTTTAGTGACAATTATAAATAAAATTAATTTTAAGTACCAATTTTTGGTGAAATTGGGGGTTTTTCATATAAATCTTTTATTGGTTCATTAAAGGTTTCCCTATAATTATTTAGTTGACTTTATTGAACTTTATTAGGGATTAGAATAATTTTTTTAATGTTTATCCCCTTTGGTTGTTGCTGTGAAAATGGGCTTTAATGGTGTTTGTAAAGAAAGTGAAGTTTTGGTGCCACTTTTGTGTGAAAATGGAGGTTTTACAAAGTTATCATTTATTTTTTAACATGGGGCTACCCTAAAATTGATTTGTTTTTTTCATTGAAATTTATTGGTCTGAAGTTAATATTTAGGTAACTTAAAAGTGTGCACATGTCATACAAGTGGGGTTATTAATGGGTTTTGTGTGCAAAACAATACGGGATTTTGAGAAATTGTTTCATTAAAAATCAAAGTGTTTGTTGTTTGTTTTAAGTGGTATAAAATGTGATAGACACTGTACTGGGTGTATGTGACCAGTAGTGGTGTTTTATATAAAAATAAATATGTGTTTCATGCTAAAATTGTTTGAGCACAAAGGGGGAAGCCTGGGTACCTGGGTGGGGTGGATGTGTACTAGTACGGCTAGTGGATCAGATAGGTTTTGTCTCTGTTCCACCTATCATTTGGATAACGACAACTCTAAATAAATTATGGGGATGATTATTGGGGACCACTAGGTTATGGGTATGTTCTATACTAGTGGATCATGCACAAGAATGGATTTTACTATGGTTACTTTACACCGAGGTACGAGGTGCATGGGTCCTAAGACTATCTAGTGCCTATGGGTGTTCCCAATTTTGTTGTTCATTGTATTTGTGGTATTTGACCATGTATAGAAGTGTTATTGATTTTATTGCTCATTATATTTGTGGTATTTTCCCTTTTATTGGGGTGTTTTTTGGAAGTACTTTAAAGTAGATAACATGTCTATTTAAATGTGTGAACATTCTGAAAATTTTAGCTTGAAAACTGTTTTCAATTGAAAGTTGCATTTCTTGGAATTTATCACTGCTTTTCTTTGCGTATTAAAACTACTTGCTTTTTAAAATTGTATTGCATGCTCTTCAGAATCATTGGGTGGTATACTATTGGTCTTAGGCTCACACCCTACTTACACCCAAGGGGTGTAAGTAGACTTTATTATGCTTGACTCGGGTAAAGGGAAGGCTATGGGTGATGGTGGTTCAGGGTGTTAGTTCCCATACCTAGTGCAGAGTTGTAAAGACGGCTTGTGGGTGATGACCCCAGGTCATGTGGAGTCCTTAGGTATGTTTTTTTGTTGTTTCTTTGTGTATTTGGACCTTTTGTAGTGAATTTGAACCAATGTATTTAGTTCTGGTTTTCTCTTTAGACTTGTTTGGCTCTAAAATCTCAAATTTATATTATAGATTATTTTTAATGTTTTATGCTTTCATACTCAGGTAAATTGTTCCCAAACCTAAATTAATGATACCCTGGAACTTGTGCCAGCCCGTGGGGATAGGTAACGCTCTTCGGGCCTTGCCATAGGCCGGGTTTGGTGCCGGTAATAGTGGCGACCAGGGATCACAGTGAAGGTGTGTTCTTGGCGAGTGTCTAGTTGAATCCTTCCCTGTTGGAGTTGATTCAGTAGTAAGAACCTAGTGATGATCTTTGTCAATGATCAAGGCAGTTTATTCATGGTGGGGAGACATCCTCTGATTGGTCGTTTTCTCCTGAGGGAATCTTGTGCTTCAAGGGTCATTCAGTAGTGTCGTTATCTCTGCGGAAGGTGGTGATGGAGGACAGCCACCAGTGTTAGTGAGATATCCATCCGGGTGACACCAAGCTGTATTATAATTTCCTTTGGCAATTTTAGTGGCTTGGTATGAGATGAGACATAGCGGGCTTTGTGTTGAGATGCTACACATGTCAGCAGGTGAAAGCAGAGCATCAAAGGCCCTCTGGTTTTCTCTAGCCTTTACCCATTCCTACCTGGAAGTCGGACGATGTCACCATGGACTTAATTTTTGTCTTACCTCATACATCTTGGGTTAAGAATGCTATTTGGGTGGTGATTGATCGTCTAACCAAATCAGACCACTTCATTCCGATCAGAGATACAGCTAAAGTGGATGAGTTGGGCCGTTTGTATCTTCAGGAGGTGGTGAGACTCTATGATGTTCCATTAGAATTTGTCTCATATATAGACCCCTGTTTCACTTATTGGTTCTGGGAAGGCCTTCATAAGGCCTTGGGGTCTCAGATTAATATGATCATGGCATATCATCCTCAAATGGATGGTCAAACAGAGCGGGCGAATCAGATTTTGGAGGACATGCTCTATACATGTGTCCTGAACTTTGGAGGTTCCTAGAATATCCATTTGGGTTTGGTTGAGTTTTCTTAAAATAATAGTTACCAATCCTTGATTCTAATGGCTCCTATTGAGGTACTCTATGGAGGAATTGGTTAGTTTTTATGAATTGGTCCAAAGTGTGATCCCAATTCCAGATTTAAAAATAAATTTTGTTTCTTTTATAAATCCTTAATTTTTTAACATTTTTCATCCATTACAATTACTACTTGGTATACCCTAACCTATTAACACCACCATGTCATTTTGGATCCTTTAGAAATCCATAACCAATGTCTATTTGGGTTTTTATTTAAGGGATTGGGCCTACCTGGAAGCCCATTTCTAGTTTTAAAAATGAATTTTGTTTATTTAATAACATATTAAATTTTAAGTATTTTTCGGTGATTATAAGTCTTTACCAAGACCATTGAACCCATCCATGTTCCCAGTGTCCTCCCACCCCCTTTGGAGCTCGTATTAATTGCGATTTAGTGTAGAACATCATAGGGTTTCTCAAATCGACCAAATTTGAAGAGGTAACTTCTTTCTTTCTTAATTCTCTCAATTATTACTATTTTTCCTCTATTCTAGTTCCTAATTCAACCCTTCCTCCTCCTATTAGAACCTAAAATCCATGGAAGCCCTCCCAATCGCTCAAAACTTCTTTGTAACACCCATTTAAAGGGGGATTTGGTGGAGGAACTTCAAAGAATCTCAAGTAAGTTTCTCTCCTCCTTAGTTCCTCCCCTTTCCATGAAGTTTCTTTCAATTTCATTGAAGTTACAAATAACCAAGGGGTATGGTTTTGAACCTAGGGTTTAAACTTGGGTTTTATTGGTCAATTATTGTGGTTTTAGGTTCTATCTAAGTTCCTCTTGGTGCGGCGGTGGTGCGACTTGATTTTCGCACGGTGATTCAAGGGTTTCCTTTGATTTGGTAGGTGATTCCTTTTGGTATGCAATATTTGTGACCTAGATACTGTTTTTATGGTATTTTCATGTCTATTTCATTTTAATGTTTCTGCAGAAATTGGTTTTAGTGACAATTATAAAGCAAATGAATTTTAAGTGCCAATTTTTGGTGAAATTAGGGGTTTTTCATATAAATATTTTATTGGTTCATTAAGGGATGCCCTATTATTATTTATTTTATTTTATTAAACTTTATTAGGGCTAAAAATAATGTTTTTAATGTTTATACCCTTTGTTTGTTGCTGCGAAAATGGGTTTTAATGGTGTTTGTAAAGAAAGTGAAGTTTTGGTGCCACTTTTGTGTGAAAATGGAGGTTTTACAAAGTTATCACTTATTGTTTAACATAAGGCTACCCTAAAATTGATTTGTTATTTTAATTGAAATTTATTAGGCTACCTTTACTGTTTTGGTAACTTAAAAGTGTGCACATGGTGTACAAGTGGGGTTCTTAAGGGGTTTTGTGTGCAAAACAATACGGGGTTTTGAGAAATTTTTTCATTAAAAATCAAAGTGTTTGTTGTGTGTTTTAAGTGGTATAAAATGTGATAGCTACTATATTGATTGTATGTGACCATTAGTGGTGTTTTACATAAAAATAGATATGTGTTTCATGCTGAAATTGTTTGAGCACAAAGGGGGAAGCCCGGGTACCTAGGTGGGGCGGATGTGTACTAGTACGGCTAGTGGACCGAATGGGTTTTTTCCCTATTCCACCTAGAATTTGGATAACAACAACTCTAACTAAAATATGTAGATGATTATTAGGGACCCCTAGTATTTGTGTTATTTGACCATATATAGGGGTGTTCTTGATTTTTCCTCACTATATTTGTGGTATTTGACATTATCTTGGGGTTTTTTTGGAAGTACTTTAAAGTACCTAACATGTCTATTTAAATGTGTGAACATTCTCAAAATTTTAGCTTGAAAACTGTTTTCAATTGAAAGTTGCATTTCTTGGAATTTATCACTACTTTTATTTGAGTATTAAAATTGCTTGCTTTTTAAAATTGTATTGCATGCTCTTCAGAATCATTGGGTGGTATACTATTGGGCTTAGGCTCGCGCCCTACTTACACCCCTTGTGTGTAAGTAGAATTTATTATGCTTGACTCGGGTAAAGGGAAGGCTATGGGTAATGGTGGTTTAGGGTGTTAGTTCACATCCCTGGTGTGGAGTTGTAGAGAAAGATTGTGGGTGATGACCCTAGGTCATGTGGAGTCCTTAGGTATGTTATTCTGTTGTTTATTTGTGTCTTTGGACCTTTTGTAGTGCATTTGAACCAATGTATTCAATTCTGGTCTTTTCTTAAGACTTGTTTGGCTTGAAAATTTCAGATTTATATTCTGGATTGTTCTTAATGTTTTATACTTTCATACTCAAGTAAATCATTCCCAAACCTAAATTAATGATACTCGGGCACTTGTTTCATCCCGTGGGGATAGGGAATGCCTTTTGGGCATTGCCACAGGCTGGGTTTGGTGCTGGTAATAGTGGCGACCAGATTCAGTTCGTGACAATTATTTATGTGGAAAGTGATAAAACACAATTTTATTGAATATTTTATTGATTATAAATAAAATAATTTCCTCACATTGTTCTAAAAATGTTAATTTATAGAATAATTGGGATTAGATCATTCATTTGAAAATTTGATGGAAATTCTAGTTTTACTATAATTGAAAATTCACTGTAGTATTTCAGGCATAAATATTTTTCTGTAAATTATTTTGAATTAAAATTTTTTAACTATGTTCTTGGCTCAATGAGATACAAATTCTATTTAGCACATGGTAGATAGACCGTGCATTTGAGTAGAGTAAATTGGATATGAAGACAAAGTTGGACTGAACTATCTAGATTGGACAACACTTCACCATTTGGGTCGTATCTTCTTCATCTGAACTTGGATTGGGCCCAAATTTTGATGGAAGATTTGGAAGATGATTTTGAACAAATGATCCTTCTATAAGTCCAACCAATTCACACGTTTTGAGGTAAACTTTTTAGTGAAACTTGGAGTAAAATATTTTTCCAAATTCCCCTTTCACATTTTAAAAAGATTTGTAACCCTAACCCTCCCAAACTCTATTTAAAGGATATTTTCACTCTTTGGGAGGGCTGTTCGAGGAATTGGGAAGGTGTGGCTAAAAGCGAGGATCTTTGGAAATCTTCACAACTATTGGAAGAAGTAATTCCTTGTGAAAACATCTCTTCCAAAAAAGGATCTCCTCTCCCACCTCCACTTTGTTTTCCTTTGTTTTTATGCTTGTAACATGAGTTTTATTCAATAAATATTCTGTGTTATTCTCTTTTCATCTTCTTATTTTTCTTCTTGGGCTGGAATCTAAGATTATAGATGAGATTGTGTGTTCCCCTTTCAATCCATTTCTTATGCAAAACATCTCCATAATGAAAACTCCACCCATTGAAGAGTGATTTATTTTGTAGTTTATCTAATATATACTCCCTTAATTTATTTATTTTGAATCCATAATAATGATATAATTCAAAAAAATTGATCAATTAATTGAGTTTTAATTTCTAATTTACTCGATCGACTTGCACTTGACCGCGTAGTCGGGCATGTGTAAATCGTGTGAGTGAAACCGCAATCGCAAAATCTAATCAACTTGGGATAGAATTGTAGGGTTAAATTATCATCCCCAACTCAATTAATTCTCAAATATAGGGAGGATATACTGCCCTAATTGAACATTGATCATAAGTTGGCTTTTGGATCACAATCAAGGCAAGGTGCTGCAATTGGAAGTCCTGAAGTTGACCGAAGGCTCATTTTTTCAATATTTTTGGTTGTGTTAATTTCTGTAGGGTTAGGGAGTTGACAAGGTTAGGGGATTACAATTGAATGAATTATAATAATATGGGACAAGAATAAATTAATTATAAAGGGGGTATATTAGATCAACTACGTCTTCTCATATAAGTGATTTTAAAGAAATTGTCTCTTGATTGTTACTTCTCATTTTCTTGTTTAGTTTACTATTCGAAAATACATAAAAAAAACCCCACTCATATTTATTTTCATTTGTTTTGAACTATTTTATTACTTACTTCAAGCCTATTAATAGTTGTTTAATTCACTTCCTACTTGAGAGAACGACCTAGGTCATCCATTGTGCTGCACTTAGTAAAATCAAAAATAAATATTTTTGAGAGCGTGTGCGACAACGTTCATCAAATTGGCATTGTTTCTAGGGAGGAAAGTAATTATTTTAACCATTTATAGGTATTTATTTTATTTTACATTTTATTCTCTTCTTTTATTCTTTCTTCCTTCTTTATCCAATCTTAATTTTTCTTCCTCTTTGGTTTTCTCCTTCTTCTTATTTTTGGACCATCAACTCAAACTTCTCATTTTTATTTTTATTATGGAACAATTTCCTTATTTTTATTTTTTATGATTTATGACATGAACTAATCCCAAATATCTCTTATATCTTGATCCTGAGATTGAACAGAGCCTTCGGGCTCGAATCAGTCATTCTCAATCTACGAGAAGTTTCAACATTCAACCAGTTGGAGAATTATTCCACTCTCAGAACATTGAACTTGGAAGCAATTAAAATTCAAACATAAAACAAGAACTAATGGTTGAAAATAATAGAAATGAACTTAATATAACCTTTTGAGAATTGGTTGCACCTGATATTAACTATCAACCAAATTGTATTGCATACCCAAATCTCGAATCGGACTTTGCACTAAAATCTGGGTTAATTCGTCTTCTTACAATGTTTCATGGATTATCTAGTGAGGATCCAAATAAACATTTAAAATAATTTAATGTGGTTTTCTCAACCTTAAAACCAAGAAATGTTTCTGATTATTAAATCAAACTAAGAGTATTCCCATTATCACTTTAAGATATTTTTCCAGCATCAAGGACCACATCTATTCGAAAAGAGATCTCAGAGATCAAGAAATCCCAAGGGGAGTCAATATATGAGTACTGGGAGTAATTCAAGACGTTGTGTGCAAGATGTCTGCATCACCAAATCAGTGACCAACTCCTCATACAGTACTTATATGAAGGACTCACACCTATGGAGAGTATTATGGTGTATGTTGTAGCTGGAGGATCATTGGTTGACAAAACACCATTAGCTACACGTGCGTTGATCGACAAGATGGCATAAAACTCTCAATAATTTGGTGATCAAGGTGCACCACATGTAATGAGAGTACATCAGGTAAGTCCATCTTCTATTAAAAATCATTTAATTGATACTATGTTGGAAGAATTGATCACTATGGTGAGGCAGATTGCTTTAGCACAGAAGAAATCTCAACCCCCTATTTCGAGGCCTTGTGGCATTTGCACTGAGACAAGCCACTCAACTAAATGTTGCCTCTAACTACAATAAATAGAAGATTGTGCAGCAGTGTTTCTTGGGAGACCATATCAGCATAAGCAACAATTGTATCCCCAAAAGAAGTTTGATTCCTTTTCTACAACATACAACCAATGGTGGAAGGACCAATCATACATAAGGTATGCCTCTAGACAACAACAAAGGACCCCCTTTCAAAAAAACTTCCAGAAGCCTCCACCTTACCATTAGGGTTTCCAACAACCCCAAATGAGATTTGAATCTCAAGCATCAACAAGTCAACAACAAGGAAATACCCCACCCCAGGTAGATTCTAATACTGATGACCTTTTGAATCAAATTGTTCTTAATCAACAAAATGATCTGAAGAGTCAAGGTTCGGAGCTGAGGGAGTTGAAGACTCAAATGATCCAGATTGCCACTGCCCTCCATGAACTGGTAAGTAAGAATTCTAGAAATCTACCTTCCCAACCTACTCCAAATCCCAAGGGGAATGTCAGTGCCATCACATTGAGAAGTAGGAAGAAAATGAATGATACATTTGTACCTACCATTCCACCGGAATTCACCTCAAATCTGGAGAATCCCCATTCAAGACCAGCTGAAGAGCAACCAAAGGAGAAAGATAAAGGTAAGAAAAGGATTGATGATATTCCTCCTAAACCCCTTCCATTTCCAAATAGAGTTGTACAAAACAAAAATATGGCTGAAGAGGCAATGCAAAAAAGAGGTTTTGGACACATTCAAACATGTGGATATCAACATCCCTCTACTTGAAGACATTAAAAAATCCCAAGGTATGCAAAATTCTTAAAATAACTTTGCACCAATCGAAGAGGGATTAAGGGAAATGAGAGGATCAATATTGGAAGGAATATGGCAGCACTCATTACACTAACTCTATCAATGCCGAAAAAGTGAAAGGATCCATGGACATTCATCATCCCATGAACCATAAGGGAGTTTCACTTTTCTGATGTACTTTGTGATTTAAGAGCTTCCATAAATGTAATTCCTCACTCTGTACTTTCTTTTTTACAGGTTGGTGAGTTGAATCCAACGAGAGTAGTGGTGCAGTTGGCAAATAGAGCCACAGTATATCCAGTGGGAGTCCTTGAGGATGTACTTGTCTGTGTAAGAGAAATGATCTTTCCAGTAGATTTCTACGTGCTTAACATAGAGGACAATCAGGTAATTTTTCATGTTCCCATTATCTTAGGAAGGCCCTTCCTCAAAACTGAAAAAACTATCATAAATGTCAATGAGGGTGCACTTTCCATGGAGTTTGGGGATGAAGTTGTGATATTTAATGTTTTGGACTCCATGAAGTAACCCTCAGAGGACCATTCTACATTTTTTATCTCCCATTTTGAACCACTAAATAAAAATCCCATGGAATTTTATTTTCCTGTAATTAGGGAAATTATAAGCATTGGTTCTAGTTTGATGTCTAAGAGTACTTCTACACTTGTTTATAATGCAAAAAACTCTCTTAGATTTTATTTTGAAATGGATTCATATTTTGATTTTGATCGTGTTTAATCTGATTATGACATGTTTGTGGAGTATGCTGATGGATTTGATGCTTTATTATCTGATTTTGATAATGTATATTCTAATACTGATGTTCATTGTTCACATATTTTAGTTCCTTTAATTTATCTATCCATACATCACCCCCATACATTGGAACTCAAGACATTTCCACCTAATCTCAAATACTCATACTTGTTAAGTGGTGAGAAATTTATTTTTATCATTGCTAACAATCTCCCTTTTGAACATGAAGAAAAACTTTTGAATCTTTTGAGGGATAACATTAAGGCAATCAGGTGGACCTTGGCTGGCATATCAGGTATTATCCCCTCCATTTTCATGCATAGGATTCTTTTGGAGGATGGGGATAAACCGATTAGGTAGCCACAAAGGAGACTCAATCTAACACTTTTAGAGGTTGTTAAAAAAGAGGTTGAAAAATTGCTCGAGGTAGGTATAATCTATCCCATTTTAGATTCCTAGTGGGTGAGTCCTATTCAGGTTGTGCCTAAGAAAAGTTGTGTTACTTTTGTTAAAAATTAGAAAGATGAGTTAGTTC
This sequence comes from Viscum album, assembly GCA_963277665.1. Taxonomy (NCBI): domain Eukaryota; kingdom Viridiplantae; phylum Streptophyta; class Magnoliopsida; order Santalales; family Viscaceae; genus Viscum; species Viscum album. The sequence goes on from OY728156.1 coordinate 48,151,831, forward strand.
CAATGAGGGTTCAAAATAGTTGGTGTGTGTGTATTGATTATAGGAAACTAAATCAGTCCACTCGCAAGGACCATTTATCCCTCCCATTTATTGATCAAATGCTTGAGAGACTAGTTGGGAAGACACATTATTGTTTCTTGGATGGATTTTCTATATATTTTCAGGTTCCTATAGATTTGGAGGATCAGGATAAGACTATATTCACCTATCCCTTTGGCACATTTTCCTACCGGAGGATTCCATTTGGACTTTGCAATGCCCCAAGTACCTTCCAGATATGCATGGTGAGTATTTTTTCTAATTTTATTGAGACCTGCATGGAGGTATTTATGGATGATTTTATAGTGTATGGATCCTCATTTGATGAATGTCTAAATAGTTTGGGAAAGGTTTTGAATCATTGTATTGAGAATAATCTGGTCTTGAACTTTGAAAAGTGTCATTTGATGGTAGATCATGGCATTGTCTTAGGGAATGTGGTGTCAAAACATGGGATAGAGGTTGATAGATCTAAGGTAGATATCATTTCATAATTACCCTATCCTTCATGTGTGCATGATATTAGATCTTTCCTAGGGAATGCAGGCTTTTATTGACACTTCATCAAATATTTTAGTAAGATTGCTCTTCCTTTGTCGCGATTACTTCAAAAGGATTATAGTTTTGTGTTTGATTTTTCATGAAGGGTATCATTTGATAAGATGAATAAGTGTATTACCACTCCACTGATCATACAACCCCCATAATGGGAAATTCCTTTTGATATTATGTGTGACGCCTACAACTTCATGGTTGGAGCTGTCTTATCTCAGAGGGTGGAGGGATGTTCACATGTGATTGCCTGTGCATTGAGGACACTGGATTCAGCCCAATAAAACTACAAAACCATGGAAAAGGAGTTTCTTGTTGTAATATTTTCTTTAGATAAATTCTGTTCATATTTATTGGGCTCTAAAGTAGTTGTTTTTTTCTGACCATGCAGCTCTGAGGTACCTATTAAAGAAGCCAGATGTAAAGCCTAGACTTATCTGATGGATGCTCCTTCTTTAGGAATTTGATATTGAGATAAAGGATAATAAGGGGTCAGAAAACTTGGTGGCAGACCACATGAGCAGGCTTACTCACACACTAGAGGATGATATCTTGGACCAGGTACCACTTTGGGACACTTTCCCTGATGAGCATCTTTATTCCATCTCAGGTACACATCCTTGGTGTGTTGATTTAGTTAACTACCTTATTGCCTCTAAAATCCCTGAAAATTTAAAGAAACATCAAGTCCAAAAGTTAAATAGTGAGTCAAGATTGTATGTTTGGGATGATTTATACCTTTGGTGCATGTGTAGTGACCAAGTTATTAGGAGGTGTGTTGTTGATCATGAGTTGGAGTCTATTTTATATTTTTGTTATACACTTGCTTATGGTGGACACTTTAGACCCCAACGGACAACTGTGAAAGTTTTGGACTCTATATTATATTGTCCTAGATTATTCCATGATGCCCATGTGTTTTGTAAGTCATGCTCTTTTTGACAACACACTGCGAACATTTCTAGGAGACATGAGATTCTCCAACAACCCATACTATTCTGTGAGATTTTTGATGTATGGAGCATTGATTTTATGGGTCTTTTTCCTAGTTCCATTGGATTTTTTGTATATTTTGGTTTCTATTGATTATGTGAGTAAATGGGTGGAGGCTAAGGCCACCAGTACTGATGATTCTTGTATTGTTGTGGAATTTTTCAAAGCACAAATTTTTTACAGGTTTGGAGTACCGAAGGCTATCATCAGTGACCAAGGGACACACTTCTGCAATAGGAATATTTCTTCCCTTCTTCAGAAGTATGGGGTGACACACAAAACATCAACACCATACCACCCTCAAACAAATGGTCAGGCTAAGGTTTCAAATCATGAGTTGAAAAAAAAATTGGAGAAAACTGTACAGCCGAATATGAAAGATTGGAGCAAGCACTTGGATGATGCTCTTTGGGATTATAGGACAGCATATAAGACACCCATTGGTATGTCCCCATTCCGAATTGTTTTTGGGAAAGTCTGTCATCTCCCTGTGGAAGTCAAGCATTGGGCTTATTGGGCTATAAATAAATGAAACATGGATTTGGCCCAAGCTAGAATTCAAAGGAAGCTGTAAATTCAAGAGCTTGAGGAGATTTGATTGTCCTTATATGAGAACTCAAGGCTCTACAAGGAAAGATCAAAGGTATCTCATGACAAATTTATCCAACAAAGGGAGTTTCATATTGGAGAGAAAGTCCTTCTATACAGTTCACAGCTGAAGCCGGTGCCTGGTAAGTTGCATTCCAGATGGTTGGGTTCTTATATTGTATCTAATGTTTTTCCTTATGGTGCAGTGGAGATCACGCAAGAGGACACTGGAAGGAGCTTCACAATCAATGGGCAACTCTTGAAGAAATACATTGAGGGACTTTTTACTAATGCAATGGATTTCATCACACTACATGACTCCATTATCACTTGATCATATCAGGCTATTCCTAACCCTTTCACTTTAATATTATTTATCCTATTTAAAATTCTGATTTTCATGTGCACATATCATCTCATAGGTTCACATTGAGGACAATGAAATATTTTAAGTGTGGGGGAAGAGACAACATTTTGGGGTAGATATTTAGGATTTTCATTTGTGTGTTTTGTGTGTATTTTCTATTATGTTTTTGGTTAAAATTTTCAAAAAAAACCAAAAAAACAAAATAAAAATATCAAATATATATATATATATATATATATATATTATGTAACATTACCGTGTAGAACATATGGAAAATGCATGTTTTCAAAATTCATTGGTAGAATAATAGGTATGAGTAAGATTTCATCATCAAGGGTTTATTTTTATAAAAAAAATGAAGTTGTCGATGATATGAATGGTTGTGTCATTATAAAACCTTTTAGATTTTGACATCATTATTTGTGATATTTGTCCATGGTAAATTGTGTCATTGATTTCTCCACACAATTTTTCACTCAACCATGACTTATGAAATTTTTCCTACTCAATTGAAGGTATAGTCAAGTTAGGTAAAAAAATAATTGGTTTATCCATACATTTGTTTCTCTTCCAATCGATTTCATTACTATACCGAATTTACCTATGCGTGTGTACCTGTTATATGACTGTTGTACACCCTCAAAAAAAATGGGTTGTGTCTTAGACAGGTCAAAAACCACTTTTCCTCGACCTTTGATTTTGTTATAACTATTACAATTAGTGTCATGAGGAGATCAAACATGGGTTGAGAGTTGAGTGTGAGATTTGTTCCAAGTGCAACTTAAAAAAAACAAAAAAATAATAATAAATGAGGGGGGTGATGAAATGTGCAACATATGGGGATATCTTGGTCTGGAGCTTATGGTTTGACTTTCGGGAATGCTTAAGTGAGTGGGTCTTGAAATTAGATTGCAAAGGAATATAAAACAGGTTTGGGGAATTAAACCAAGTAAGAAGAATTGTTTTACATGACCTGAATATACTGAATAAAGGGTGGATTTATGAGTTTGGATTGGTTGGCACACACACACGTGGAGAATTAGTGACATGGTAGACCCATGACTTGTTTCACTATGATTAGTGTAATGAATCTCACTAGATTTTGTTCTGACACAATTTATGAGACAATGACATTAAGATTTATTGAAATTGACTCTTTATTGGATTCTTACTTTGCCTAAATTTCCATTGTGGATTGAGAAATATGAACATGCATATCTTGTGATAATTTTCTCGAATACATGATATGAGGTTTTTCCCAGGAGTGCAAAAGGGTAAGTGTGGGGGAGTTGATAAAACACAATTTTATTGAATATTTTATTGATAATAAATGAAATATTTCCCTCAAATTTTGCTAAAATGTTAATTTATAGAATAATTGGGATTAGATCATTCATTTGAAAATTTGATGGAAATTCCAGTTTTACCCTTTGAAAATTTACTGTAGTATTTCAGGCATAAATATTTTTCTGTAAATTATTTTGACTTAAAATTTTGTAACTATATTCCTGACTCAATGAGATAGAAATTCTATTTAGTACATGGGAGATGGATCGTGCATTTAAGTAGAGTAAATTGGTCATGAAGACAAAGTTGGATTGAACTATCCAGATTGGACATCACTTCACCATTTGGATCGTATCTTCTTCATCCTGACTTGTATTGGGACCAAATTTTGAGGTAAGATCAAAATGATTCTGAAAAAATTATCCTTCTAGAAGTCCAACCAATTCACACGTTTTGGAGGTAAACATTGCGGTGCAACTTGGAGTAAAATATTTGAACGAATTTCCCTTTCACATTTTAAAAAGATTTGTAACCCTAGCCCTCCCAAACACTATTTAAAGGATATTTTCACTCTTTGGGAGGGCTGGTCGAGGCTTTAGGAAGATGTGTCCGAAGGGGTGGATCTTAGTAATCCCTCACACCTATTGGAAGAAGTAATGTCTTGTGCAAACATCTCTTCCAAAAAAAGGCTCTCCTCTCCCACCTCCACTTTGTTTCTCTTTGTTTTTATGCTTGTAACGTGAGTTTTCTTCAATAAATATTTTTTGTTCTTCTATTTTCATCTTCTTATTTTTCTTCTTGGGCTGGAATCTAAGAGTAGAGATGATATTGGGTGTTCCCCTTTCAATCCATTGCTTATGCAAAACGTCTCCACGTCGAAAACTCCGCCCATGGAAGAGTGATTTCTTTTGTAGTTGATCTGATCCCTACTCTCCCTTAATTTATTTATTTTGAATCCATAATCATACTATAATTAAAAAATTTTGATCAATTAATTGAGTTTTAATTTCTAATTTACTCGATTGACTTGCACTTGACCGCGTGGTTGGGCTTGTGTAAACCGTGTGAGTGAAACCACAATCGCAAAATCTAATAAACTTGGGATAGAATTATAGGGTTCAAGTATCATACCCAACTCGATTAATTCTCAAATATAGGGAGGATATACTGCCCTAATTGACCATTGACCATAATTTGGCTTTTGGATCACAATCAAGGCAGGGTGTTGGGATTGAAAGTCCCGAAGTTGACTGAAGGCTCATTTTTTCAATATTTTTGGTTGTGTTAATTTCTGTAAAGTTCGGGGGTTGAAAAGGTTAGGATATTATAATTTAATGAATTATAATCATATGGGATAAGAATAAATTAATGATGAAGGGGGAAGATTAGATCAACTATGTCTTCTCATATAAGTGTTTTTAAAGAAATTGTCTCTTGATTGTTACTTCTCATTTTTTTTGATTAGTTTACTATTCGAAAATCCACAAAACAAACCCCCCCTCATCTTTATTTTCATTTATTTTGAACTATTTTCTTACTTACTTCAAACCTATTAATAGTTGTTTAATTCACTTCCTCCTTGAGAGAATGACCTAGGTCATCCACTGTGCTGCACATAGTAAAATCACAAATAAATATTTTTGAGAGTGTGTGTGACAACGTTCATCAGCAAGAATATTCATGAACATGTTAAGATGGGTGCGTCCAGATAACACTCCAATACATTGGGTAAATTTAAGTCTTATGAGATGTTATGTGCGGCAGTCTTGGCGGTTAGCCTTGGCTTGTGCTACTATGGAAACGATCTTGGCGGTTAGCCTTGACTCGTACTAAAGTCATTTTTTAAGTTACTGCCACATTTCTATGATTTCATGTTTATATGAATTCATGTTTATATGTTATGATCCCTTATGTTACATGTCTTTTTATTTCTTTATATCATGTTCTTAACCCATGTGCTATGGATTTATTCTTATTCTTATTCCCTTACTTGGCTTTTAGCTCATCCATTTATTCATGTTATCCCCAGGTTATCCTATGAAGTTGTATGAGCACAATGGAAGTTAAGGGATCTTTATAAAGACTAAATAAAGAAATGTTTTATTTAGTTCCATATTTTCAGTTTTATGTGTCTAGTCTTTCAAGACAGTAGACTTCACGATCCTTGGCTAGTACTATGATGTATAATTATGCTTAAAATCGTGTAATGTTATATGTAAAAGGCTAGGGTCGCTATATGTGACATGTAGAAATCAACCACACCTCAATCCGACAAACGATGTGACCGATATGACTAAAAGTATCTGTTATCAGTTTAAAATTGAAATTTTAGTTCAAAACACGCCACTCACTGAAAACCAAGAAAACTCACTCTGATTGTCTGCATAATTTAGGATAATGATTCATAAGTTCTTTGTGAGGTGTATGAAGCAAACTCATGTCAAACCGACGCACGATGTGATTGGTATGACTCAAAATGCGTGTTTTCAGTTTGAAATGGTATTTTAGTAAAAAAACACAACTGACATACTAAAAACTGAGCAAACACATTCAGGTTGTTTTGATACTTTAGGACAATGATATATAAGTCATTTTTTATGTGTGGAAATCAACCGCACCTCAATCCAATGCATGGTGCGACCGGTATGACTCAAAGTGTCTCTTTTATTTAAAATTGACATTATTTTTTGTAAAAAAACACAACTGACATACTGATACCTGAGAAAACGCATTCAGATTGTTTTGATAATTTAGGAAAATGATCCATGAGTCATTTGTGACGTGTAGGAATCAACCCCACCTTAATACAACACATGATGTGACCGATATAAATCCAAATATGTCTTTTTATTTAAAATTGACATTAATTTAAGTAAAAAGAACAAGTGACATACTGAAAACCAAGAAAACGCATTCGCATTGTGTTGATACTTTAATACAATGATCCATGAGTTACTTGTGATATATAGGAATCAATCACACCTCAATCCGACGCACGGTGTGACTAGTATGACTAAAAGTGTTTGTTATCAGTTTAAAATTGACATTTTAGTTCAAAATGTTTCACTCACTAAAACCAACCAAACGCCCTCCGATTGTCTTCATAATTTAGGAGAGCGATTCATAAGTCTTGTGTGACGTGTATGAAATAGTCTCACCTTAAACTGACGCATGATGTGACCATTATAACTCAAAATGTGTGTTTCTAGTTTGAAATGATATTTTAGTAAGAAAACACAAATGACATATTGAAAACCGAGCAAATGCATTCGGATTATTTTGATACTTTAGAACAATGATCCATGAGTCATTTGTAACGTGTAGGAATCAACCACACCTCAATCCAACAAATGATGTGACTTGTATAAATCCAAATGTGTCATTTAAATTTGATATTAATTTTAGTAAAAAAACGAGGGACATACTCAAAACCAAGCAAACTCATTCAGATTGTTTTGATATTTTAGAACAACAATCCATAACTCATTTATGACATGTAGGAATCAACCCCACTTTAATACGACGCACGGTATGACTTTTATAACACCAAATGTGTCTTTTTTATCAAAAATTGACATTTTATTAATGTATTCTTTCATATTAATGTTTAATTTATTTCTTTATAGTATTACTAACATAATATTTATTTTCTTATATAGGTGGAACATTTTGATTGAGTTGGGATGATTTGTTTGGCAACTAATACCATGGGCGGACATTTTTGAGAGGGGATCACGGATGTCAAAGAATGAAACATTAATGTTTTTAACTGTTTGTTAGATAATGGTAAATGTAATTATATAAAACATTGTTTGAAATATATATAGTATTGTTTTCCAAACTCTTATGTGCGTCGCTTTGTTCTTGTGTGCACTGTTGTGTAGGTGCTATTTTGTACAGCTGATGTGTGCGCATTGTGAAGGTGTCGGTGGTTGTGCTGTTATATAAACATCACATCACAGGTAGCTAGGCCTTTATCTGCGCTATTTCAAGCGTTGATAAAGGAGGGGCTTTTATCAGCGTTTTTTTAGCGCAGATAAAGGACCCCCCTTTATCTTCGCTGAGATTAACTGTGTTTTTCTAGCAGTGTTAAAAGCAGTTTCTAACTCTTTTAAAAGCACTATCTGTAGTAGTGGGGCTATGTTTGTCATTATAGAATATAGGAAACATGTTTATGCTTTTATTTTTCTATTAGAAAAGCACTTCTAGTGACATTGTATTGTGTTTGCTGATTGTTTCATTGTTTTTATGTCATCCAAAGCCTGTGCTTCAGCTGTTCGAACTGATGGAAGACATTAGGCAATAATCTTATGCTAAAAAATTCAAAGTTTATGGATTGGGATATGATGTAGGTTAAGATTTTTTTCTCTTTATAGTTTTAGGTTGTATCATATAACGTAGAAACATGGTGATCTTCCTTGCATTGATTGGAGCAGTGATATAGGAAGAGGTATTTAATAATCATATTGTTAATTATGTTGTGTATTTTGTTTCTATGATCTGACCTTTAAGAGGGTGGATTCGGTGTTGTAGGGGGTGGCCTCAAAGAGGGCAGCTACTTGTCACGGGACTTGGCCTTCTCCCAAGCTCTCGTGCGGCACCCGGCTAGCTTTCCTTTCACAAATCCTAGACGAGTTCAGTCTTTCGACACTCACAACAGAAGTAAGGATCGTAAGGGAAGTGCTCGACAAGCTCACAAGACACAAGTGAAAAGAAGCTCTCAAATGCTCTCAACTTCTGTGTGTCTTTACAAATGAGGATCCACTCCCTTTATATAGGGCTTGGTGGAAAAGTCTACAACATTCTAGAATATGTACACATCCACATGATTCTAGAGTATTCTAGCCTACTCTACTAGAATATACATGGAGCATTCTAGAACCCGTTGAGATCCACAACCTTCCATGGAGGCCTAGAATGTTCCGGACCCTTCAAGGCCCAAGGGGTGTTCCGCAACACTCCGGAGAAGTCTGGAATATTCCGGAACTTGGTGGAGATGTAGAGAACTCTAGAAGATTCTAGAGAACCTCACCACCGGGTCTCCTCTCCAGTTGGCGGGGCGTGACATCCTCCCCCACCTATTCTGGCGACGTCCTCGGCGCGTCCATGATACTCCTCGATAGCCTTCGTGAACTGCCACAAGTTGTCTGCAAGTTCCCAGGTTGCCTCGCACTCTGGTAAGCCCTTCCACTTGATCAAGTACTCCTTGCTTCGTGGCACTCCACGTCGCCGAACTATCCGATCGTCAAGTATGAGATCCACCTGCTTGTCATATGACTCGACAACCGCGGTAGGTGCCCTTGTAGACACCCCTCTGCTCGGGTCCTCTACGTCTTCATGATATGGCTTGAGCATACTCACATGGAAGACTGGATGGATCTTCAGCTTGGGAGGCAACTCCAAGCGGTATGATACCTCCCCAACTCGGTGCACGACCTCATATGGTCCCTCATATCGCCGAATCAGGCCCTTGTGAACCCTCCTGAATGATTTGTGCTGCTGAGGCAAGAGTTTCACCATCACCTTGTCCCCAGGCTAGAATCTCACATCCCTTCTCCCTTTGTCGGCCCACTTCTTCATCCTCTTGGCAGCTTTGTGCAAGTGGGTTCTTGTCATGTCGGCCTGCTCATGCCACTCCTTGGCCATTGTGTAGGCGGTTGGGCTGCTTCCTTGGTACTTCTCCCCAAGTACCGCTGTGTGAGGAGTAAGGGGTTGTTGTCCGGTCACCACCTCAAATGGACTCTTCCCCGTTGACTCACTCCTTTGCAAATTGTAGGAGAATTGAGCCACATCAAGCAACTTGGCCCAATCTCACTGGTTGGCACTCACAAAGTGACTCAAGTAGAGATCCAATAAGGCATTCACCCTCTCCGTCTGCCCATCCGTCTGGGGGTGAAAGCTCGTAGAGTAGTGGAGCTTCGATCCCAACAATCCGAAGAGCTCAGTCCACAACTTACCCGTGAAGCGTGGATCCCGATCGCTGATGATGTGTCGTGGTATCCCCCAATACTTCACCACATGCTTGAAGAGTAGCCTTGCGGTGAGCTCTGCCGTCACATCTGCTGGAGCGGGGATAAAAGTGGCATACTTCGAGAACTTGTCCACCACCACGATGATGCTCCCATACCCTTCGGACTTCGGCAATGCAATGATGAAGTCCATGGTGACTGTCTCCCATGGCATCTCTGCAATGGGCAATGGCTGCAACAATCCTCCAGGCAACTGATTGTCAACCTTGTCTTGTTGGCACACAAGACAAGTCTTCACATAGGACTCCACATCATCCTCCATCCTCGGCCAATAATATGCTCCCTCTAGCAAGGCCTTGGTGCGGTGTTTCCCTGGATGTCCTGCCCATCTCGAGTCATGACACTCCTTGATGAGATCCCTCCGCAGGTTCCCCCACTTTGGGACATATATCCTCCTCCCTGTGGTAAGAAGAGTGTCGTCCTCCTCCCAAAATCTCCTTGTCTTGCCCTCCTTCGCGAGAGCCAAGACGTTCTTGGCTATAGGATCATGCGCCATGCCTTCCTTGATCCTACCCAAGATCCCGTCATCCACACATGATAAGTGGCTGAGCACCATCTTCCTGCTAAGTGCATCGGCCACCACATTCGCTGTCCCTGGCTTGTACTCCAAAGAATAGTCAAACTCGGCCAAGAATTCCTGCCATCTTGTCTGCTTCAGAGTCAGCTTCTTCTGGGTTTGGAAGTAGCTTGTGGCAACGTTTTCGGTCTTTACCACAAACTTGGACCCCAAGAGATAATGTCTCCATGCCCGAAGACAATGTACCACGGCTGTCATCTCTTTCTCTTGCACCGTGTACCTCCTCTCAGTGTCATTCAGCTTCCGGCTTTCAAAAGCTATGGGATGTCTTTCCTGCATGAGCACACCCCCAATAGCAAAGTCTGAGGCATCGGTGTGTACCTCATAAGGCTTGGTCGGATCCGCCAAGCTCAAGACCGGTTCCTCCATGACCGTTTTCTTCAAGCCCTCAAATGCCTCCTCGCATTTGACATCCCACTCCCACGACGTGTTCTTCTTGAGCAAGTCGGTGAGTGGAGCCGCCTTCTTTGAATAGTCACAGATGAATCTCCGATAATAGTTCACCAACCCAAGGAAAGATCTCAACTCGGGAACCTTGGTTGGCCTCTCCCATTCATCGATAGCCCGGATCTTCTCATGATCCATCATGAGCTTGCCTCCTTTGATCTTGTGCCCCAAGAAGATAACTTCATCCCTCGCAAAGGAACACTTCTCCTTCTTCACATATAACTCGTTCTCCCTCAATACCTTGAACACGGTTTGTAAGTGTTCCACATGGTCCGTCATTGTCTCACTATAGATGACAATGTCGTCCAAGTAGACTACCACAAACTTATCCAAGTATTGGTGGAAGACTTTGTTCATCAAGGTGCAGAATGTCGCTGGGGCATTAGTCAAACCAAATGGCATAACAAGGAACTCATAGGATTCGTACCTTGTCACGCATGCGGTCTTCAGCACATCCTCCATGGCTATGCGAACTTGATAATATCCCGATCTCAAGTCCAGCTTGGTGAACACTCGTGCCTTGCCCAACTGATCAAAGAGATCCGCTATCAATGGGATAGGGTACTTGTTCTTCACCGTGACTTTGTTCAACGCCCGATAGTCCACGCACATCCTCAAGGAGACATCATGCTTCTTTTGGAATAGAACGGGCGATCCATATGGCGACTTGGATGGTTGGATTTGTCCCGCATCCAACATCTCTTCCAACTGCCTCTTTAACTCCTCCAACTCGGGTGGAGCCATACGATAGGGTGCCATGGATGGTGGCTTTGATCCTGGCACCAACTCAATTTCATGATCCACCTCTCTCTTGGGTGGTAGCTTCTTGGGCAACTTCAGTGGCATGACGTCGCTAAACTCCCTTAGCACGCCCTTCACCTCCTTTTGCAACTCATGGTTGTCGTCCACCGGCCCATCATCTTTTAAGGAAACCAAGTAGGTCTCCTCTCCCTTCATGAAACCCTTCTTCACTTGCATGGCAGAAAGTAAAGACAAGTCATGATTGCCACATACCTTCGTCGTCACCATGCACGGGCTTCGCTCCTCCATGATCACCATTTGCTCCAAGTGAGGTGTTGGTATGGCCTTGGCTTTCTTGAAGAACTCCATCCCCAACACTAGCTTGAAGTCATCCATGGGAACCACCGTGAGATCAATAGCACCCCTCCATTCGCCAATGCAAAGGGTCACTCCACGGACAATGCCACTCGCCGGTTGAGGTGTGACATTCACGGCTTTCATGCGACTAGTCGTCTTGGCCACAACTAGCCCATGTCTCCTTGCCTCATCTTCGGCCACAAAGTTGTGTGTGGCTCCCGTGTCGAGCATCGCATAGGTGGACTTCCCATTCAACTCCACCTTTGCATACATCAACCCATCCTTAGGTGGCGCCTTAGGTGGGTTCTTCACCTCCAACGCGTTGAAGAGCCTTAGAGTCCCCATTTTCCGCTCCTTGGGAACTTCCTCCCTCTCCTCAAACATGGAGTTGAGTGCCTTCCGCTTGGGACACTCCTTCCATGTGTGAGGCCCATCACAAAAGTAGCATCCCCGGGGCTTGAATTCTCTTGAGAAGTCCTTGGTGTGCTCCTTGGACTTCCCCTTGTCATGGGCATCTCGGTTCCACCTCCTCTCTTGGTCTCCCCCACCTTTACCCTTGAACTCCTTCTTGGGCTTAGGGGGTTCAACCTTTTTCTTGTATTCCACCAAGGACTCGGCAATGGACACGGCTTCGGTGAAGGTCTTAGGTCATCGACCTCGCACCTCTTGTTGTGCCCATGGATGAAGACCTTTGATGAAATCATACATATGATCATAATCAGGCTTGCCACGTACCTGGAGATTTAGTGAGACATACTCCCGAACATATTCATGGATTGTCCCCGTATGCTTCAAAGTTCGCAGCTTGTCCCTTGCTTCCCAATCAGCTTCCTCGGGGTAGAACTGAGTATAGACCCATTGCTTGAACTCTTCCCATGATGGAAGTGTCTTCCCACCATCCTTGAGCTCTTGGTGCTTCATCCTCCACCATAGAGATGCATCGTCACCAAAGTAAAGAACGGCGGTCTTCACACGGCTTATGTCTTCCATCAAGCCTATCGCCTCGAAGTACTGCTCCACTTGCCAAAAGAAGTTGTCTACCTCTTTGGCATCTCTCTTGCCATTGAAGTGCTTTGGACGAGGCACATCAATCTTTGGTGTGTCCCGCACAAGCACCCCACTAGCCAACTCGCCACGATAATTTGACCACTCCCTCTTAAGTTGATCAAGAGTTTGGTCGTACCTGGCCATCGCATCCCCATGCCGTGCTAAGATCCCCTTTGTCCAGTCCATGAAGGCATCTTTCTCGGCAGCATTCTCCTTGGCGTACCTCTCAACTGATGCCACTCGGTCTTGGAGAGTGAAGAGCGCATCACGTAGGCCCACGACGCCTAGTGCCCCTTCTTCATCGTCTCTCTGGACATACTCGAGTCTTTCTTTCACATCAGCAAGGCACTCCTCCGCCCTTAGGAGACGCTCCTCAAGAGTTGCCACGGTCTCACGAGACTTCCCGGCCTTCTTCTTAGGAACGGTCGGCATGGTCTCCTTCTCGGACATAACAGGATCCTCCACATTCGAGCCTGCCATCGCGAACACTTGCCTTGAACACCTCTGATACCAATTGTCACGGGACTTGGCCTTCTCCCAAGCTCTCGTGCGGCACCCGGCTAGCTTTCCTTTCACAAAGCCTAGACGAGTTCAGCCTTTCGACACTCACAACGGAAGTAAGGATCGTAAGGGAAGTGTTCGACAAGCTCACAAGACACAAGTGCAAAGAAGCTCTCAAATGCTCTCAACTTCTGTGTGTCTTTACAAATGAGGAGTCACTCCCTTTATAAAGGGCTTGGTGGCAAAGTCTACAACATTCTAGAATATGTACACATCCACATGATTCTAGAGTATTCTAGCCTACTCTACTAGAATATACATGGAGCATTCTAGAACCCGTTGAGATCCACAACCTTCCATGGAGGCCTAGAATGTTCCGGACCCTTCAAGGCCCAAGGGGTGTTCCGCAACACTCCGGAGAAGTCTGGAATATTCCGGAACTTGGTGGAGATGTAGAGAACTCTAGAAGATTCTAGAGAACCTCACCACCGGGTCTCCTCTCCAGTTGGCGGGGCGTGACATACTGCTTACCGTTGTGGAGATTCAATGGACCTACATTGAATAGACGAGATTAGTCTATTTTTAAGTCTCTTTCCTTTGTGTTAACTTCATCATTGTGATATGATATTGAAGAAGGTGGTTGTTGAAATTTCATGTTGAATGAAGTAATTTTTTATTGGAGATGAGACTGACCAAGCCCGAGCAACCTTCCATTATCAATAAATTATTTTTGCAATTCTTTTATTACATGCAGTGATTAAAGTAATGTTTTGAATTTGAAAGAATATTTTTGTTCTTTTGTGGTTGATTTTTTTTTTGTTTTCATTGTTTGGTAGTTGTAAAACTGTAATTTCTTTTCTTTTTTTAAAAATTCTACAAGCTAGCAACCACCTTAGGTGGGTGCTAATGCTTTTATTTTTTGACACCTTTAGTGCCCGCCTACTGCAGTTTCTATATGATTAGGCGTTGCGACTGCCTATGGGGATAGCTAATACTCTTCCCAATGATTGTTATTGCGGTCATGCGGGAGACCCCTATAACGGCCACTAATGATGGTTTCTAAAGCCCTTTAATGATTTCTTTTGGTGATTGCTAAAGGTGAATTTTGTAGTAGTGCATGTATGGGTGTATTCGCGTAAGAGTCAAGTAAAAATCCACATAAGAACCAAAATCAAGCAAGAGTTGATTGACGTAAGAGTTAAATACTTTGTTAGAATCTGAGAACGTGGGAACTCAAAAATCCACATAAGAATCCTTAATAGTCTTCACGTAAGAATACTTCACATAGGAGTACATCACGTATGAATTAAAAACTAGTCTTCTTAAGAGCCCTATACTTGGAAAAAATAGTTATTCATGTAGGAATTTCCCATGAAAGAGTCTATTATGTATGAATAAAATACTTAAATTTTGTTGGGGCAACTAGACCATGTAGGAGTCAATTTAATACCACGTATGTATAAAACTTTTAGAAAAATTTAGAGACTCCCGTACTAGGTAAAATTAAAACAGTTTGTCAAAAAATCAAAAACTTGATAAAACAGATTCTTGTTATGAAATATTATTAGTGGATGTCATAATTATGTCAATTATGACGACTCATGAATTCTCAATTAATTCCCCACTTAATGGCCAACCTTTCATATTCTCACCTTTGTATCATATTTCATGTACTTTATAAATATGGTGATATGTTAATGAAATGATATGGACTTTTGGCTCTACATTGTGTTCTCTACTTCTTGTTTTTCTTTTGTATTTGTATTTTCATTTGTTATTATCATCATCATATGCAAATACGACATCTGTTAATGATATGGACTTTTGGCTCTACATTGTGTTCTCTACTTCTTGTTTTTCTTTTGTATTTGTATTTTCATTTGTATTTGTATTTTCATTTGTTATTATCATCATCATATGCAAATACGGCATCTGTTTTCTTAACGATGCGCTTCGCCTACGATCGATCTTATATTTCCGGTTTCCAAATGCTTCGCAGTTTCAATTGGCATTTGATCAATTTCACAACAATTCTAACCATAATAAACATAATAATAAGGATAAGAAAAAATAAATGGAAAACAACAAAGACTAACAAATTTTACCTTCTTTTCTTCAATAAGTAGTGCAAAGTTCAATCAATGAAATCTTTTAGACTTTTCAAAATAAAATGGAGATTTTAATGCACATGGGAAGGTCCCTCTTCTTCACGGGTTAAGGAGCGAAAATATTTCTACTAATAAAAATATATAATTTATTTAAAAATAAATGGAGAAGTTGGGCAGTGAAGGCACCTCAGAACCCCGCGACACCAGCCTCAACCAGTTTTTTTTTTTTAAGAAATTCATTCAATTTTTAGAATGATTTTAATTATTGGAAAATAATTTTAATTTTATTTGACGCACGTCCTATTCAATATTAATATATATATTTTAAAACGACCCCTCCTTCCGCCGTGTTTTGTCATGTAGTTTATTTGCATTCTATATATTCCGAGCCCGTTATTCAACCCAACGCACCCTCCTCTGTCACTCACTCTCAATTTCCATGGATAAATCTGCGCCGCCGTTCGAAGACACGTACAGAGCTCTCCTCCACGCCCCTCCCCACGAAAACCCAAACCACACACCTTCCGACGGCGGCGACTGCGAGCTCCCCATCATCGATCTCAGCCGCCTCACCGCCGGCGAGGCCGCCAGAGCCGACTGCATTCGCGCCCTGACGGAGGCGTTCAAGGAGTGGGGCTTCTTTCAGGCGGTGAACCACGGCGTCCCCCGTCGGGCTCTCCAGACTCTCCTCGACGAGCTCCGCCCCGTATTCCGCCGCCCTTTCCCCGACAAGGCCGCCGGCAACGTCCTCCGCCTGCAGGGCACCGACGGCCTTTACCGGTGGGGGAACCCGGCGGCGACCTCGCGCCGGCAGGTATCCTGGTCGGAGGCGTTTCACGTACCAGTTAAGGACATTTCGTCGGTGATGGCTGGGTATGGGAATCTGAGGTACGTGGGTTGTGGACAAGCTACCTTACCGTGGTTCGTTTAAAGTGTGTGAGGCTCCCCTCACAGTGTCTGGGTTCCAGGTGGTCCGCCCAAGTGTTCGCCGAGAAAGCGGGGGGCATGGCTCGGATGCTGGCGGAGGTTTTAGCGGTGGGCGTGGGGGCGGCGGCGGCGGCGCCTTTCTTCCGGGAGAGCTTCTCGGACGGGAGCTGCTACCTGAGGGTCATCCGATACCCGGCGTCGGGGTTTGATGTGTTGGGGGTGGTGCCCCACACGGACACGGATTTGATGACGGTGGTGGCGCAGGAGCAGGGCGGGCTTGAGGTGGAGAAGCAGGGCAGATGGTTGGGCGTGAGGCCCAATCCGGGAGCCCTGGTGGTGAACATTGGGGACCTGTTTCAGGTGATCCGGGTGCATTGGGGAGGGGTTTGATTGAAATGCGTGACCAAAAATGAGAACGCGTGCAGGCATGGAGCAACGGCGTGTACAGGAGCGTGAGGCACCGGGTGTTGACCAACCCGGCGGCGGAGAGATTCTCGGCGGCCTACTTTTACTGCCCCGCCGACCACGCCAGGATCCAGGGCGACGGCGCACCCACGGCGCCGCCGCTGTACAGGGCCTTCACTTACGGAGAATACAAGGAGCAGGTCCGGAGAGACGTGCAGGAAACCGGTGACAAAGTCGGCCTCCCAAGGTTCCTCCTCTGATATGGTATGCATTGCCCACAGTGGGCCTCCTCTCATATGTGTGTGTCTATATATATATATATATATATAGTGGTGTTTTAATATTTCCAAATTTGGTTTTGTGAAGGAGGGGAAGCAGCCAGCCGTTTAATGGCAAGGCAGATATGTAAAAAATATTAATAAATAAAATTTCAGGAATCAATCAACCGTCAAAATTGTTCACTAATAATACCATTAACACTATTATAGAATCGGGATTACGCATCATTACTGTCACCACTAAAAAAATTTGATATTGTACCATATAAACCGGTTTTCGCGACTCCACTTTTTATCATCGTTTTTTTAACATCGTTAAAAGAACAATCTTTATCAGCGTTTTTTTAAAAGTGATGATAGACTCAACGTCGTTTTTTTAATATCGGTGATAAATGATATATTTTAAACAAAATATTTCATTAAAAATCTTTTTAAACATTTATTTTTTTGGCCTTTATCAGTGTTTTTTTTAGCGCTAATAAAAGAGTTTTTTATTAGCGTTTTTTTAGTAATGATAAAAGAGACCCCCTTTTAATAGCATCCCAATTATCATCATTTTTTTAGGAAACTTTTTTTAGCGTCAATAAAACCCTGTTTTGTAGCAGTGAGGGGTGTTTCTATCGGCGCTAATTTAAAACATTGATAAAGTCCCCCCCCCCTTTTTTGCAATAAAAAAAGCATCGATCATTTTTTCTTAACACTGATAAAGAATTGATTTTTCTTACCACTGATAAAAATGAACTTTATTATCAGCACTTTTCTTAACGATGATAACATGCTACCTTCCATAAAAAAAATTATTATTAAATATATATATATATATATATATATAATATTTGGATAAATATGATTTATATAATGCTAAATATGTATCTACAGTTAATATATAATATATTTAGTGAAAATAGTTTAAAACAAGACTTAGACTTCAAACAATCATAACTTTTGATCTTAGTGTTTATCTATACTCCACAAGATATCAAATCAAAGCTCGTGAAATGATCTACACCATTTATATTAAGGCGAACCTATGTCTCTACACCATTTATCTTTTGACCTCTATAAGCACTTTTTTAGCGCTGATAAAAAAGGTTTTTATCAGCGTTTTTTAGTGCTAATAAAAGGGACCCCCTTTTAATAGCATCTCGATTATCAACATTTTTTTAGTGTTGATAAAAACTTTTTTTAGCGTTGATAAAACCATATTTTGTAGTAGTGAGGGGTGTTTCTATCGGCGCTAATTTAAAAAGTTGATAAAGTCCCCCTTTTTTGCAATAAAAAAAGCACCGATCATTTTTTCTTAACGCTGATAAAGAATTGATTTCTATTAGCACTAATAAAAATGGACTTTATCTTAACACTGATAAAATGATACATTTCATAAAAAAATATTATTAAAAAATATGTTTTAATATATATATATATATATAATATTTGGATAAATGTGATTTATATAATACTAAATATGTATCTACAGTTAATATATAATATATTTAGTGAAAAATAGTTTAAAACATGACTTAGGCTTCAAACAATCGTAACTTTTGATCTGAGTGTTCATATATACTCCACAAGATATCAAATCAAAGCTCGTGAAAAAGATGTACACCATTTATATTAAGGGGAGCCTATGTCCCTATTTTTTAAATATAAAAAAAGGTTCGGAAAACCCCTAAAAAAGAGTTTTTAGATAGAAGAACATAATTTTTGAATATTTGTTGGAATTCCAGCTTTGTTTAAGAGCTTCAACCTATCTTTTTTCGGTGGAAACTACATTTTTTCATAGGACTTGCTTTCATATAGATATTATAATGTCCAAAATTTATCATTTTTCATATTGCAGTGTTATTTATAATTAAATATATACATGTATATACATATTGGTATATATTTACATATAAAAGTTTAATTGTATAAATAAATATCTAAACATATTTACATGTAAAATATATTTTTAAATATATAAACCATATTTAAATAAAAAATAAATATCCATTTTATTGAAACTAAAAATGTATGAATGTATATATGATTATACATATGTATATATAATGTTTATATATAAATGTGTGTCTGTGTTTGTATTAACAAACAAATATATATTTATATGTATATTCTAATATATGTAAATAAATATTAATATATAATATATGCAAATAAATATAAATATAAATATTTATATATATTGACACATGTATAAATAAATATGCGCGCACACACACACAAATACACACACACACGAACATATTTTATAAATGCATTTAAAGATACTTATATAAATATATGAATACATATACAATACTACAGATCGACCCTTTAACAACATGCAAAAAGGGCTTTAACAACGCTGAAAAAGTGATGTTAAAAGGGGATCTTTTTTATTAGCGGTAAAAAAAAACACTCATAAAGACTTATTTTTATCATCGCTAAAAAAATGCTGATAAAGACCTCTTTTATCAGTGCTAAAAAAACGTTGATAAAATGGGTCTTTCATGAGCGCTAAAAAAAGCATTGATAAAGGTCAAAAAAATAAATTTTTATAAAGATTTTTTTTTCTAAAAATAGGAGGGTGAAGAACCACACCCCCTTTATCAGTGCTCGACCCTATTATAACAGTGCTCGTCTAGCCCCCCCGCCCCTTTAACAATGCTAGGCACCTGCTCACCCGCCCGTGCGCCACTGCCTTTGCTGGGTTTCAAACCTGAGACCCCCCCCCTCACACATCCGCGCCTCTTCCACTCTCTTATATTGATTTGTTTTTTATTTTATGATATATCTATATATTTATATATATTTCGTTTACTTTTTTTATCCATATATATATATATATATATATATTTCAATACATATATAAAATATGTTTTGTGTATGTGTGTGTTTATAAATACATACATACATACATACATTTATATATGTGTGTGCATCTATAAATTTAATTATACATATTTATATTTATTTACATATATTATATATTAAAATTTATATACATATATTAGAATATATAGATAAATATATATCTGTTTGTCAATACACACACAAATATATTTATATATATATAAACATTATATTTACTTTAATTATATATGTATATAAATATTCATAAATTTTTATTTTAAATAAAATGGATATTATTTTTTTATTTAGATAAGATTTATATATTTAGAAAGACACTTTACATGTAAATATGTTTACATATATATTTATAAAATTAATTTTTTTATGTGTGAATATATACAAAATATGTATAGATTTTTATATATTTGATTATAAATAAAACTAAATTATGAAATCGATAAAACTTGAAAACTATAATATCAATATGAATGTAAGCTCTGAGAATAAATTCAGTACCCACCGAAAAAAAGGAAAATAAGACCCCCTTAAACAAACCTGAAATTCCATGAAATGTTAAAAAATGGGGGTACCCCAATTAAAAACTCAGTTTTGGAGGTCTTTTGGACCTTTTTTGGCCCCGAAAAATGTGACCGAGGTTCCCTCATGTCATTAGGACATAGAGCTCGTCGCAAGTTTTGATTTGATATGTGGTAGAGCCTAAATAGAATATCCTGGAAGTTCATTAATAACATATAATTTCATTTCTGGAAAACCGTTCTCATTTCACATGATCTTTCATACATGTATACAAGTGAGCCAATCATGAAAACCAAAGAAACAAACACTCCCGAACGAAAAAATTGAATCTCATAACTCATCAGAAAGGCTATAAATGAACTTAATAAAATTATACTAAAACAAATATATGTTTAACAGGTTCTGAATTAAATTATTAATGAATCTAATTGCATTATCCAGGATATTAAGCGCAAGTACTGAACACTTTCAGACATAAGGTAAGAGTTTTCTCATCTCACTTTTGTTTTTGTGAGATATGCCTTATTCACCACTATTTCTTGTGTGTAGTGTATGTATACTACCCTTTGTTGTATCATATCATGAATCTCTTTATCTTCATGGTATTCAATGTTTTATTTTATTATTATTAATTTTATGGGACATACGATTCAATTGATTACAAAGTGGTAAGAGATTCTCCCCGAATCTCCATTTTTCATTCGGGTTACGCTTTCTCTCTATCAACCCCAATGTAATTCTTCTTTCTTCTTACATACTTCTTCTATATTCTGTGTATATGTTCCAAAATTATTTATCTAGATCTATTCATCCTTCTTTGATGGGGAAATACATATTTTATAAGGTTACCTTTTTAATTCCTCTCGATAAGCAAATCCAATTAAAGGGAACTTTCCAATTTCTTACCCATTTTCATGTACCATCCATAATCTATTTTAAGACACCATTATTTTTCCAAAATCAATATTTTTTGTCATGAAAAAACATCTTTGTTCATTTTTGGTTTTATACAAACAATTATGACTTGTCCATTTTAAAGACTCTTATATTTTCTCTTAAACCGCACCAAAGTGGCCCAATTCTAAAGTTTCTTATTTTTTTACATGTTGGACATTTTTTACGCCTCAAGCATTATTTTATTGTCCATACCTTTTCTTTTCTAGGATATAAATGTTTACAATATAATTTTATGACAAATACATTTTTCTCGTCTCACTTTTACTTCTGTGAGATATATGCCTTGTTCACCACTTATTCCTTATATGTGGTGTATGTAATGCCCTTGATATATCATATCATGAGTCTTCTTATTCTCATGATATTCTAAGTTTCATTTAATGTTACTCCTTCATAGGGATTATGATTTAAATGTTTCAATGTGTGTGAGGCACTTTGGAATGTTTAAAGATTATTTCTCTCAAGAAATTTTCAATGGTCTCATTTAAAAGTATCTTCATCTATGTCAGCATCCTTTGTTGAATCTTATACTTCATTGAGGTTTATCTCTTATGATACTATCTACTATATTTTTTTGAAGAGTTTATGATTAGTTTGACTGTAGATGTCCTATTTTGATACCATTCATGGTTTATGGTTAAAGTATTCACATTTCGTATGCTAGTTTTTCAATACGAATGTTTTTGTTTCACCCTTTTCGTATGAGAAAGGTATTAGATTTAGTAAGTGATAGGTGAGACCTTCTACAGACCCCGATGCATCGGTATATCTCATGAGACAAACTAGATCGGGTTTTTACCCATATATGTATGGTGTCTTGGCCGAATCCTTGATGGTATGTTTATGATGTCCGATATTATGCATTCTCTCATTATGATACTGGTAATTAATTGTCCATGTGATTATTTGACTAGTAAAATATCCATGGTTAAGTTTCTTTCTCATGTGATTATTTATAGAATTATTTAATCAACTTTTATTCTTTCCATATTATGCTCAAGTTTATATTTCAATGACACGTGTTTTTAGTTATTCACCATGCCTTATTGTTTATGATATCTTCTACTGTATTACTTACCCTTACTGAGAATATGAGATCACCCCTTTATTATGCTTTAATTTCCCTAGGATGTGAAGATGTATATTATGAATGACTTGCAGGGATAATCTATAAGTTTATGGGTGTTTCCAATGGAGTTTCTATATTGTTTTTTCTTTTCAAAATTGCAATGTAACAATTATGATTGTATCTGGTTTTCTAAATCTACTAAACTATTCGGTCCTTTGGGATGAAAATGCTTGTTCATAGTACCAATGTAATAAATTAAGGCACTGAATCTGGGATACTGGGGTCAGGGTCTTTACAGTTGGTATCTAAGTAAGTTCAATAGAAACCTTGGAAACTAGAATTAGAAAACAAAGATTTGGGAACATAACCCTAAGATAGACTTTGAGGATGCTCATATTAGAACATCCTATAATTTTAGTAAGGTAGAGATTATGTGGGTATTCTTAAAAATACATCTCTGTCAGGATACTACAAGTTGACGTGGTTCTAACACATATGTACTTAGGGGTAAAAACTCCAACAAGGTGCGTCAGGCCTAACTCAATGTAACCTGATACACAACAATGTGCCTTACTACACACCAGGTTTGACACTCCTAGGGGATATGCTTAGGATAATTAACATTTACTTTACAAACCATTATGAAGGATTTGAATATATAATGAAAGTAAATAATCTAGGTTAAATCTAAGGTGTTTTAGGTTGAAAATAAGGCATCATGATATTTTATAAATTATTATACATTTTTCTCACCATGACTATAGTTACTCACACTATATTTTATAGTTTAGTCAATGGATGGAACCCAAATAAGTCATGTTAAATTTGAACGTGATGGAAAAGGAGGTGGAAATGAGAAACCAAATGGGATGAAATATATCGTGTTCATGCCTAATCAGTTTTTCAGAAATATTATTAAGAACATATACCTTAACCAAATCTCAAACTCACTAAAGAAGAGAAGGATGGAGTTTTCTAAGAGCTCAAATAGTGGAGACCATGGAGAAAAGAAGGATCAATTTTCACAATGTAAGAAATGTGGAAGGAGACACCCAAGAACATGTCTCAAAAAAATGGATAAATGCATTATGTGTGGGAAATAAGGACATAATCAAAGAATTTCAGAGGAAAAATAAAGATTATAATGAAAGAAAATAAAACAAACCCTAAGAATCCATTTGTAGTTCATTGCTTTAAATGTGGGGAATCTGGGCATTACCCGAGTCAATGCCCTCTTCTATAGGATAAAATCTAGACCAAGGAAGTACCTATGTGGAAATAAATGGAAAAAGTATTTATGTTTTGGGGTTGTATTGATAACATTAGTGATTAACCTTATTTCAAGAATGTCCATCATATCTAATTTAGAAGTTATATTAATATAGTTTTAGAAAAAAGGACAACCCGCAGGCTGGGTGACAACCTATCACGACCGTAGGTTTTGAACCCATAAACGAAGGGAGACAAGGGTGCAATGCCTACCACTAGCCTATATGAAGTCCTGACTAGCATGAACTTTTTTATATCTTATGGATAAAGTTTATTTTGATTCTAGGGATAATTTTTTATCAAATAGATAACCTTGGGATTGGAAAATGATTTGGTGATTAAGTGATTAATGTTATTTTGGAAGATGATCAGTGTTTCAATGAATAAAAGATGAATTATATTTTGGAGTCAAATATGATTTTATTGTAGCCTTATGGTGATTCAGGTTATTTATAGAAATGGTTAAAATATCATGGAAATTTAGAGACCTTTTTAGAGTATGAATTTGGACATATGTATTTTGGATGAGTCTTAAGTTTGGAAGGGATTAAGTTGAACATTGGATAGTATTTTTTGAGGTTAAAGTACAATTTATTAGATACTTTGCGCTAACAATTTTGGTTTCAGTAAATATTTAAAGGCTGAAGGAATGATTGGTGGATCTTATGGTTCATAAAAGTTCTTTAGGTATGAAAAATTCATTTTGAATGTTCATTTATGAGTGTGAGGGATGAAGTGAAAATAGATCAAAGCACAACCAAAGGAAGAGATTATGCTTATGACATAGAAATTAATCAAGTAAGTTTATTTTCTCATGTACTTCTCTGAATATTAAAATAATCCCTTCACTCTAGGAAAAATATTTTGGAACAAAAATGTTATTCATTTACTTTTCTTTCTAAGAAATCAATGGTCTTTTAACCAATCACATGATTTACAGTTTCATGATGGTTAACTTTATAATGACCATATTCTCTATCACTCTTCATCAAAACTTGATAGTTTAATTCTCTTCCAAGTCCATGTTATTAATTTCCACTAATGTTTTCCTACCTAAAATATTAGTTTTTTGGTGACCTTCACATTTCCATTTCCCCTCTTATTAAGAGGATATTTTATTAACCCTATTTTCGATGTGGGTTTCCCACAAAAGTAATTTTAAAGTATCAACCTTTGTTTTTCAAAGTACAATTTCAAATTATGAGGATGAAATTTATTGAAGTAGGGGAGAATGCAACACCCCAATATTTTATGATATGTATTTTTTAAAATTTAATTTCTTCAACAACAAAGGTTTCATACAACACCAAACTTAAACAAACAATGATATACAATTAAATATCATTATTTTTAAATGACCATTATAACCTAGCCATTAAATTGGCGGGAATGAATAATATTAACTAAATTATAGAATTTATATATTATATATTTAATCAATGTATTCACATTCACCAAAAATATTTATAGTTATAAGATAAGAATGAATCCAATTTTACACATCAAAAAAGATATATTTTTCTAAAGGTAGTTTTATCACCTTTTAATGGTGCATTTGTTTTAAAACTAAATTTTTACACTTTAATAAATTATATTGAAAAAAATAAACTTCATTTTTAAAATCAAAATGTCAAAATTATCTTAAGGTGAAGTGTTGATATTTTGCTGAAAATATTTATCTTCCAGTGAATAGTGAAAAATCTTGATTTTTATAAAACCTTCATTTTTGTTATATTAATAGTCTATTTATGATTTGAATAGTAACATCACCTATGATAGTATAAATAAAATTTAGGTATCTTATGAATGATTATATAATATATTTATATAATGGAATAAGTAAATATTTTTTTTAAAATGATAAATTATGTGTTGATATTTTTGTGAAACATAAATGTTTATTTATAATTTTATAATTAATATAATTATTTAAATAAAAATTTATTTTTATAAAATATATTCATGAATTACTATTTTTTTTCTCAATATTATAATATAATTTTATGAGTCCTTATTTAATTTTCAAAGTGTTATAAAATCATTTATAATTTTAAAAGTTGGATTTTTCAAATAAATGATGATTTTAATTAAAAATTAAATTTATCATATTTAGAAAAATATTTTCAGAAAATGGAGTCAATTTTTTAATTCTGCATGTCAGAAAATGATTAGGTTGTTTTTTGGGATTTTTCTAAAATAGTTGAATTTTTGGTGAATAGTGAAATACAATAATTTACGGTATTTTACATTTTAAGCCCAATACATGAATTAAAACATAATGCATGATGTAAGAAACCATTAATTAGAAC
This sequence comes from Viscum album, assembly GCA_963277665.1. Lineage (NCBI taxonomy): Eukaryota > Viridiplantae > Streptophyta > Magnoliopsida > Santalales > Viscaceae > Viscum > Viscum album. The sequence continues at coordinate 48,178,050 of OY728156.1, forward strand.
TCACACGAACTATTTAACATTTTTAGTCACAAGAACTAACACTATTCAAGGTCTTGAGCCAAAATAATAAACAAATGGATTAAATAATAAAAAAGCACCCCTCTCCTCCACTATAAATACCACCCTCACCACCCCTTCTCCTCACACCTCGAAATCCTCTAATCTTGATTATATTTTTCCCATTTACTCTCCCAAACCTCTCCCCCATGTTCTGGTCTTACTGGTCTCACCAAAAAAGCATTTCAAAGTACTTTAAGGAGGTTCTGAAGGAGAAGAATTCAAGAGGTAAATCCCCCTTCATTATTTTATTTTTCTTTTCTTTTCTTTTCTTTTATTATCATTTACTTACCTCATCTTTCAAAAAATTAATAATAAATCCAATATATTATATATAATATAATTTTATTATGATAATGGGATATCCACCATCAATTATTTTCTCTTCTCCATTTTGTTCTAAAAATGAAAACATCCTCTGTGTGGTGTCGATTCACCACCTCTGTGGATGATGATTATTTCATTTTCTAATACCTCCTTCAAGGATATGGTTTAAACAGATTATAATATTTATATTAAAAATTATTTATTGTTCTGTAACTAGTATATATACATGATATTAATTAATAAAACAAAACTAGTGCATGATGATCGAAAAACACCAAAATAACCCAAACGACTATCATTAACATTTTATCTAATGAATCATCCTCATATCTGGAAACAAAATGATTTATAATATCATCAAATATCCTGTAATTTCATTAATAACATATAATTTTAATTTTATATAACTATCCCCATTTCACATGATCTTTTGTACATGTATAAAAGTGAACCAATCATGAAAACCAAGGAAACGAACAATCCTACGAAATTGAATCTCATAACTCATCAAAAATACAATAAACAAACTTAATAAAATTTTACTAAAACAAATAAATGTTTAATATGTTATTAATTAAATTATTAATGAATATAATTTCATTATCTAGGACATTAAGTGCAAGTTTAGAATACTTTCAGCCATAAGGTAAGGGTTTTCTCATCTTAGTTTTGTTTTTGTGAGATATGTCTTATTCACCACTATTTCTTGTGTGCGGTGTATGTATATTGAAATTTGGTGTATCATATAATGAATCCATTTATCTTTATGTTATTCAATGTTTCATTTTATGATTATTAATTTTATGGGGCCTATGATTCGATTGATTACAAAGTGGTAAGGGATTCTCCCCAAATCTCTATTTTTCAGCCGGGTTACGATTTCTCTCTCTTTACCCCAATTTAATTCTTCTTTATTATTATAAACTTCTTATATATTCTATTTATATGTTCCAAAATTATTTATTTAGATCCATTAATCCTTCTTTGATGGGTAAATACGCGTTTTATAAGGTTCTATTTTTAATTCCTATCGATAAGAAAACCCGATTAAAGGGAATTTCCCAATTTCTTACCCATTTTCAAGTACCACCCATAATATGTTTTAAGACACCATTATTTTTACAAAATCACTATTTATGTTATGAAAACTATCTTTTTTTTTTCATTTCTGGTTTTATACAAACAATTATTACTTTTACATTTTAAATACTTCTTTATATGTTCTCTTAAACCGAACTAAAGTGACCCAATTCTAAAGTTTCTTAGAAACTCTTTTTACATGTTGGAAATATATTATGCCTCCAACATAATTTCATTTTCCATAACTTTTATTTTTTGGGATATACATGTTTATAATATGATTTTATGAAAAATAGGTTTTTCTCATCTCACTTTTACTTTTGTGAGATATATGTCTTGTTCACCACTTATTACTTGTGTGTGGTGTATGTATTGACCTTGATATATCATATCACGAGTCTTACTACCCTCATGATATTCTAATTTTAATTTAATGTTACTGTAACGCCCCGACCCCAGCTACCCAGAGTCGGTGCATTATTGCGTAACATTGGCATGATCACAAAAGATCAAGTCTCGAAAGACCGATTAGTTTAGTAGCCTTGGAAACACTAGATACATTCATAAATGTTACATTACATCATAAAGTGAAAAACTACAATAACAAAGTCTCCATAGTCCACACTCATATTCTCTTCTGACTATCCCTGCAGGTCAATCATAAAATACTTCTTCACATCCTGGAAAATATTAAAACATTGAAAGGGGTGAGCTCAGATGCTCAGTAAGGATAATAATATTGCGGAAGCTTTCATAAATAAACATTAACATTTAAGGCAATGTATAACTAAAACAAAATCCTTTTTAAACTTGAACTTCAGCATGATATGGAAAAAATAAAATTAAATAATTCCATTTACTTACTCACATGGATATTCTACTAGTTGAATAATCCCATGCAATATCAATAACCACTTTCATAATGATGGAATGCATAATGCCAGACTATCATAACCACGTAGTCAAGGCCTCGTGCCAAGACCACAAATAAGATTTTGTCAAGTCCTCGTGCCAAGACACTAGTTTGTCTCATGAGACCTACCGATGCATCGAGGAGCTGTAGCAGGCTCCACCCGTCACTTATTAAGTCCAATGCATTCCTCACATGAATAGGTTTAAACATATCATAAACCATAACATAATCGTATCACATAAAACATGCATAAAGGAAACATAACATTTCCACATTTCAATCACAAGATATCAGTACAAGACATTGATATAATAAAAACACTTTCAAAACCATTTTCAATACCAAAATAAAAGAAAGTTAAAACTTTGTATTTATTTTTCATTAAAAAAATGTTATGGCTTGTAGAGGAAGCCGAAACCCAAATAATGGCCATGGTGGTGGAGAAGTCGTTGTCGCCGCATACGTACGACAAGAAAAACATTCTTTTTTGTCGTTTAGTAAAACACTTCGTATAAAAATATTCCTTTTGAATAAACGTAAAAGTCAAAGGGGTTTATACACCATATAAAGGAAATTTGTGTATAAAACAAAATATGCCTCAATGAATGGAGATTGCGACGAAGTCCCTTAAAAGATAATTTTTTTAAATAAAATAGATCTATTATGTGTATTTACTATAAGTACACATAAAAAAATTACAAATACAAGATATGACATAATAATATCCTGACATAATTTGAAAGTAGGAGATTAACCCAAAGAATAGAAATTGGGTTAAGAAGTTCCCTTACCTCGTGTCCGAATTCACTCGACCGTTCTTTGATCTCCTGAATAATAAACTAGATTTAATATCTACCTTCTTAAGAACCTTTTTCAAGTTCATTATTCCTTTTATATCACTTATTAACATGTCATGAACATTATGTAATTATTTATGTTTATAACGGTCGTTTTGTCGATCTTAGGTACTTGAGTCAAAAATAAACTTCTTATAATTACACTTTGTTCATGTGGTAAAATATCCATTATATCCATAATTATATTCATGATGTATATATCATATACATCATATATATCTAGTATATACATTCATTTATAATATTACATAACATTTAGAGGTAAGAAATGAAATGCACCGTTCATGGAGATGGTAAGCCGTACGTACGCATGAGCGCTACTTTCATTTCTATTTCGTATTTAATGAAATCATAATGATATAAAGGTATATTATAATTCAAGTATAATATCATATATAATATCATTTACTCCATCCTTTATACATCCCACATATGGGATTAACGATTCAAATCACTTTGAGGGGGCGGTAGTCTGCACTTCCTAAAATGAAAATACCGCGTTTACCCATAAGGGAAACAATAAAGGTATGACATAAATGAAAAATACAGAACCTTATGTAAAATATAAACATATTATATATCATATATATAAATATAGTGACATCTTAATGTCCACCTTTAAATGTGTTATATGAGTGTTGAACAATCATCGTTTTGTGAGGCAGAAATTCGCCATCCACAGAAACAGTATGTTCTTTAACCATTATATGTAGGTGTGTGTAAGTGTAGCTCGAATACTTCATATAAAAACATCCTAGTATATTGAGTATACTGGTGTTGTTACAAATGAAATTAATAAAAAGAGTTTAGGGGGTTGGAGAAGAAAAATAAAACTAAATAACATAAGAGAAGACATTACCTTAAAATCGGGTAACTCTTTTGATTTGAGCCAAAGGCTTCCTTGGGAAGAATTATACCCAAAGTGAGGCTTCTAGGAGTAAGGGAGGGAAGTTGGGAGAGTATTTGGGTAGAGGTTGGCCGAGCCAAAAGGCTTTTAAAGTGTGATTAAGGTGGTAGTGGTGGGGGCCTTTTATAAGTGGAGAGGAGGGGCACTCTTGGAAAGTAATGAAATGTTACTTTATTATATAATGAGTTTCGAATTTTAAAGGTCCCACACTTATATAATTCGAGGATAAGGTGATAAGGGTTCGAAATCTACTCATCCAATAGGTTTTTGACAAGTGTAAGCCTTGTATTTTACATTATCTTTTCATTTTATTTAAATCGTTAATTAATGAGGTAATCGCTGCATCATCATGGTGTCATAAATAATTTAATTTATTTAATGTCTAAAAATTATAAAACAAATATCATGATGTAGGAAATAGTTTTAGCTTTCTAATGAATATTTATAGTAAAAAATATGACTTGTATAACCCCATTTAAAAATTCTTTTAGTAAAACAACTTATGTTTGTGACATTTTTATTTTAACTTTAAATAAAAGTTATTTATGTCATTTTCCTACCAATGTGGATCCATGGGGTCCCCAAGTTGACCCATGAATTTTCTTGGTCGTCCATGACACATCCAATAGAGGTAAGACAAGTGTATAGGTATTTTCATATTTTTATAATATCATTTTTACCTTAAATTTCACTAATTACCTTTAATCGCGATTAATTAAACTTAAAAGTTACTATTCACCAAAAAATTATTTTAATCCCATTGAACCACATTTTACTTCCTAATGACAACCATGAATGTCAGATTTTTGAAAATCAAATCACAGAAGTGGTAATGTTTAATTTAAACGAAAAATCAGTTTTTTAACTACCACTTAGTGGTTTCACTATTCATCAAAAATTGAAGTTTTTCAGAACAATGCCAAAATTTCACCCTAAGCTATAATTGATATTCCGAATTAAAAAATGATGTCTATTTTAAAAAATTAAAAACATATAAGTTGAATTAATTAATTTTATAATTAATTCCCGCTGTCACAACAAATAGCGTGTTTTTAAGAAACAATATATATCAAAATATTGACAATTGTTTATGTCTAATTTCAAAGTGAAATTAATTATAATGAACACCATTGGATAAAATGGTAAAAATATATTCTAATTATACTTTAAAACCACTCAATAGTATAATTTATCACTATAAATTATTTTGATTAAAAAATTTGTTTTTAAGTATTTTTCACTATTCATAAAAAATTGGAAGTTCACAGAAAATTACAAAAAATTCAACTTAGGATAATTTCGATATTATGAATACAAAAATGAAGTCCATTTTTGAAATATAAAATTTCTATAATTTTAAAAAGTGGGTATTTCTATTCATAACGGCTACTTTGATTAGTCGCGGTGTGTTAGAACTCGAAGTTGCGTACAATGAAAGCTATTGCATTATTGAATGAGAAGCGTATCGTGGAAGCTCGGGGTGTTACATTCTACCCTCCTTCAATAAATTGCATCCTCACAATTTGAAATTTTTCTTTGAAACTAAAAGGTTGAAAATAGAAAATACCTTTGTGGAAAACCCACATCGGAAATAAGGTTAATAAAAATATAACATTAAAAGAAAGAAAGAGAAGTACAAAGGTCACCCGAGATAGCCCATACTAGGATTCTATGAAAATATGGATATGGAAGAAAAAAAACCATCAAGGTCTGATGGAGAGTCGTTGAAAACTGGATTAGGAGAAAGTTAACCATAAGAAAATCACAAACTTGTGATTGGTTAAATAGTCATTGAATCCCCAGTTGGAAAAGTTAACTGGCAACGTTTTTGTTTTAAGTTACCTTTTATAAAGTTGAGGAATTTATTTAGGAGATTTACTAAGAAATGTAAGGGAATATACATACTTGTTATATAGACTTTCATTCTTTAATAAATTTTTACCACAAACCCATCTTTCACTCTAAAAGGTAATAGAACTCAAAAATATTCTATTTATCCTAATTGTATAAGGTTTCAAATATTAACACATACCATTTAGATTAGTAAAAATATTTTGTAATAATCAGGGACTTCCTGTAGGCTAGTGGTAGGTAGTAAAGGCTTGTCGCACTATGGTTGTGGGTTCGATTCCTGCAGCTTTGTCCGACGCGATGGGTTATGCCCCACCCTGCAGGTTGTCCTTTTCCTAAAACTATAGTATTATAATATTCCAAAAATAATCTTCATAAATGTTTTAACCTTAAACAATACTATCCAAAGTTCAACTTAATCCATTCCAACCTTTATAGTTATCCAAAATACCTCTGTCCAGACTTTCTCTAAAAGGTCTCTAAATTCCAAAATCAATTGTAACATCAGATTCCCCAAACAAAGTAATGTTTCTCTTATTGTCAAATACTAAAAATATGATTTCCTTCATCATATTAAAACCTTAATGATAACAACAAGTACTGCAGTACAATCCTTATATATATCACATTATTTTTATAACCAGAATATAATCCTTGAGTCCAAAAGCACCAATACATTAATTATTCCTCTTCAACTGTAGTAACAACATAAGATTGTCCTTGATCCCTTGGCCTTTTCTGAGGTAAGTTTCCCTGACGCTTAGGACATTCATTTTCATAATGCCCAATTTCCCTACAATTGTAGCATTCAACATTGATAGCCTCTTTCTTTCCCTTGCAATCACGAGCCTGGTGACCCTTTTCTCCACATTTATAACAAAATCCCATTCCTTTTAGGCAAGTACCGGGGTGATTCTTCCCACAATTATCGCATAATGGAAAATACTTCTTTTCCTTTTCCCCTTTATCTGTCTCTTGTTCCACCATTCTCTTCTTCTCTTGCTTTACTTTATTGTCACAAGATTTAGAGAATTCCTTTTCTGTCTTGATAGCACACGAGACAATATCTTCGTACGATGAGAAGGATTGTGATACTAAATCTTGACAGAGAAATGGTTTTAACCCATCAAAGAAACTATCAATCTTACCTCTTGGGTTACGTATATAATCTGTAGCATGCCTCGCTAACCTTGTAAAGTTAGCCTCATACTTTGCTACATTCTCATCCTCCTTCTACCTCAGACTCAGAAATTGCCTTTCCATATCTGCTCAATGGTCATGAGGAAAGTATTTTTCTAAGAAAAGCTCTTTGAACTCTCTCCATTCCATATTCGATACGTCATCATCTTCCTTTGTGTTTTGAATCAATGACCACCATTGATCAGCATCTCCAGTGAGGCGGTAAACTGCCATGATAACCTTTTCCCTTTCATTACTCCCCAAGGCGTGGAATATTTTCTCTAAGGAGTTTATCCATTGCTCAGCTACTAATGGATTTGTACCCCCATTAAATGTTGGTGTTTGTTGCCTCATGAAACGATATAACATTGATCCTCCACATTGCAGATCAGGGTGCTCCATACGAGTAAGGTTATTATTCATAACCTGAGTGAGTTGTCCCAGTATAGTGATAAGGTGATCAGCACCAGTTGTATCTCCAGCCCCACAATAATTGTCTTGAGCAGGAGGGCAATCCCTACACGGAGTGCGTGCATTGATATGGTTTCCATTCCTTCCACTAGGCGCCATTTCTAAACAATGGCATAAACTAGATTAGTTTATGAATCAAGATACATAATTCCATACTTGTAAAACACTTAACACTAATTGAACTATTTATGGATATAATCCATAATCATAAATAAAGTTTTCTTTGAGGAAGTATATACTCATAACCCTTCATATTGGTTTGTAAAGAAAATGAGAATTATCCTAAGCATATCCCCCGGGAGTGTCGTAACCAAGAGTGCAGCAAAGCCTGTTGTCGTGCACCAGTTCCCGTTCGAGTCTAGCTCAAAGCGGTGTTTTCAGGTTTTACCCCTAGGTACATCTGTGCCAGAGCCACCTCTACCTGCTTGTATCCAGACATGGATGTATTGCTTGGAAAACTCACAAAATCTCTACAACAACAAAATTTTAGGAAGTTCTTCTACACTAATCCTCAAAGTCTACCTTTGGGCTATGTGCTCTAATCAGAGTTTATCTAAATCTAGCTTCCAAGGTTAGTACTAAACTGCCTCTGATACCAACTGTAACGCCCTGACCCCAGCTACCCAGAGTCGGTGCATTATTGCGTAACATTGGCATGATCACAAAAGATCAAGTCTCGAAAGACCGATTAGTTTAGTAGCCTTGAAAACACTAGATACATTCATAAATGTTACATTACATCATAAAGTGAAAAACTACAATAACAAAGTCTCCATAGTCCACACTCATATCCTCTTCTGACTATCCCTGCAGGTCATTCATAAAATACTTCTTCACATCCTGGAAAATATTAAAACATTGAAAGGGGTGAGCTCAAGTGCTCAGTAAGGATAACAATATTGCGGAAGCTTTCATAAATAAATATTAACATTTAAGGCAATGTATAACTAAAACAAAATCCTTTTTAAACTTTAACTTCAGCATGATATGGAAAAAATAAAATTAAATAATGCCATTTATTTACTCACATGGATATTCTACTAGTAGAATAATCCCATGCAATATCAATAACCAATTTCATAATGATGGAATGCATAATGCCAGACTATCATAACCACGTAGTCAAGGCCTCGTTCCAAGACCACAAATAAGATTTTGTCAAGGCCTCTTGCCAAGACACTAGTTTGTCTCATGAGACCTACCGATGCATCGAGGAGCTGTAGCGGGCTCCACCCGTCACTTATTAAGTCCAATTAATTCCTCATATGAATAGGTTTAAACATATCATAAACCATAACATAATCGTATCACATAAAACATGCATAAAGGAAACATAACATTTCCACATTTCAATCACAAGATATCAGTACAAGACATTGATATAATAAAAACACTTTCAAAACCATTTTCAATACCAAAATAAAATAAAGTTAAAACTTTGTATTTATTTTTCATTAAAAAAATGTTATGGCTTGTAGAGGAAGCCGAAACCCAAATAATGGCCATGGCGGCGGAGAAGTCGTTGTCGCCGCATACGTACGAAAAGAAAAATATTCCTTTTTATCATTTAGTAAAACACTTCATATAAAAAGATTCCTTTTGAATAAACGTAAAAGTCAAAGGGGTTTATACACCGTGTAAAGGAAATTTGTGTATAAAACAAAATATGCCTCAATGAATGGAGATTGCGACGAAGTCCCTTAAAAGATCATTTTTTTAAATAAAATAGATCTATTATGTGTATTTACTATAAGTACACATAAAAAAAGTACAAATACAAGATAGGACATAATAATATCATGACATAATTTGAAAGTAGGAGATTAACCCAAAGAATAGAAATTGGGTTAAGAAGTTCCCTTACCTCGTGTCTGAATTCACTCGATCGTTCTTTGATCTCCTGAATAATAAACTAGAGTAAATATCTACCTTCTTAAGAACCTTTTTCAAGTTCATTATTCCTTTTATATCACTTATTACCATGTCATGAACATTATGTAATTATTTATGTTTATAACGGTCGTTTTGTCGATCTTAGGTACTTGAGTCAAAAATAAACTTCTTATAATTACACTTTGTTCATGTGGTAAAATATCCATTATATCCATAATTATATTCATGATTTATATATCATATAAATCATATATATCTAGTATATACATTCATTTATAATATTACATAACATTTAGAGGTAAGAAATGAAATGCACCATTCATGGAGACGGTAAGCCGTACGTACGCATGAACGCTACTTTCATTTCTATTTCGTATTTAATGAAATCATAATGATATAAAGGTATATTATAATTCCAATATAATATCATATATAATATCATTTACTCCATCCTTTATACATCCCACATATGGGATTAACGATTCAAATCAGTTTGAGGGGGCGGTAGTCCGCACTTCCTAAAATGAAAATATCGCGTTTACCCATAATGGAAACAATAAAGGTATGAAATAAATGAAAAATACAGAACCTTATGTAAAACATAAAAATATTATATATCATATATATAAATATAGTGACATCTTAATGGCCACCTTTGAAGGTGTTATATGAGTGTTGAACAATCATCGTTTCGTGAGGCAGAAATTCGCCATCCACAGAAACAGTATGTTCTTTAACCATTAGATATAGGTGTGTGTAAGTGTAGCTCGAATACTTCATATAACAACATCCTAGTATATTGACAATACTAGTGTTGTTACAAATTAAATTAATAAAAATAGTTTAGGGGGTTGGAGAAGAAAAATAAAACTAAATAACATAAGAGAAGACATTACCTTAAAATCGGGTAACTATTTTGATTTGAGCCAAATGATTCCTTGGGAAGAATTATGCCCAAAGTGAGGCTTCTAGGAGTAATTAAGGGAAGTTGGTAGAGTATTTGGGCAGAGTTTGGCTGAGCCAAAAGGCTTTTAAAGTGTGAGTAAGGTGGTAGTGGTGGGGGCCTTTTATAAGTGGAGAGGAGGGGCACTCTTGGAAAGTAATGAAATGTTACTTTATTATATAATGAGTTTCGGATTTTAAAGGTCCCACACTTATATAATTCTAGTATAAGGTGATAAGGGTTCGAAATATACTCATCCAATAGGGTTTTTACAAGTGTAAGCCTTGTATTTTACATTATCTTTTCATTTTATTTAAATCGTTAATTAATGAGGTAATCGGTGCATCATCATGGTGTCATAAATAATTTAATTTATTTAATGTCTAAAAATTATAAAACAAATATCATGATGTAGGAAATCTTTTTAGATTTCTAATTAATATTTATAGTCAAAAATATGACTTGTATACCCTCACTTAAAAATTGTTTTAGTAAAACAACTTATGTTTGTGACATTTTTATTTTAACTTTAAATAAAAGTTATTTATGTCATTTTCCTACCAATGTGGCTCCATGGGGTCCCCAAGTTGACACATGGATTTTATTGGTCATCCATGAAACATCCAATAGGGGTAAGACAAGTGTAAAGGTATTTTCATATTTTTATAATATCATTTTTACCTTAAATTTCACTAATTACCTTTAATCGTGATTAATTAAACTTAAAAGTTACTATTCACCAAAAAATTATTTTAATCCCATTGAACAACATTTTACTTCCTAATGAAAACCATGAATGTCGGATTTTTGAAAATCAAATCACAGAAGTGGTAATGTTTAATTTAAACGAAAAATCAGTTTTTTAACTACCACTTAGTGGTTTCACTTCATTAAAAATTGAAGTTTTTCAGAACAATGCCAAAATTTCACCCTAAGCTATAATTGATATTCTGAATTCAAAAATGATGTCTATTTTAAAAAATTAAAATAATATAAGTTGCATTAATTAATTTTATAATTAATTCCCGCTGTCACAACAAATAGCGTGTTTTTAAGAAACAATATATATCAAAAGATTGACAATTCTTTATGTCTAATTTCAAAGTGAAATTAATTATAATGAACACCATTGGATAAAATGGTAAAAATATATTCTAATTATACTTTAAAACCACTCAATAGTATAATTTATCACTATAAATTATTTTGATTAAAAAAGTTGTTTTTAAGTATTTTTCACTATTCATAAAAAATTGGAAGTTCTCAGAAAATTACAAAAACTTCAACTTAGGATAATTTCGATATTATGAATACAAAAATGAAGTCCATTTTTGAAATATAAAATTTCTATAATTTTAAAAAGTGGTTATTACTATTCATAACGGCTACTTTGATTAGTCGCGGTGTGTTAGAACTCGAAGTTGCATACAATGCAAGCTATTGCATTATTGAATGAGAAGCGTATCGTGGAAGCTCGAGGTGTTATAGTTACTCTTTCATAGTTATTATGATTTAATTGTTTCAATGTTGTATGAGACACATTGAAACGTTTACAGATTATTTTCCTCAATATTTTTTCAATGTCCTCAATTAAAAGTATCTTCATCTATGTCAACATATTTTATCTAATGATGTAATTCATTGATATTTATCTCTTATGATACCATATGCCATATGTTTTTGAAGGGTTTATGATCAGTTTGACTATGGATGTGATATTTTAATACCATTCACGGTTAAAGTATTCACATTTCGTATGTTAGTTTTTCAATATGAATGTTTATGTTTTTTATGTTTCACCCTTTTCACATGAGGAATGTATTGGATTTATTAAGTGATGTGTGGGGCCTGCTATTTCCCCTAGATTCATCAGTAGGACTCATGAGACAAACTAGACCATGTTTTTACCCATATATGTATGATGTCTTGGTTGAAGCCTTGACGGTATGTTTATGATGTTAAACATTATGCATTACCTCATTATGATACTGGTAATTGATAGTCCATGTGGTTATTCAACTAGTAGAATATCCATGGTTAATTTTATTTCTCATGTTATTATTTATGGAATTATTTAATCATCTTTTATTCTTACCATATTATGCTCAAGTTTATGTTTTAATGGAATGTGTTTTTAGTTATTCACCACGCCTTATTGTTTATGTTATATTCTGCTATATTACTTACCCTTATTGAGCATATGAACTCACCCATTTCTTATGTTTTAATTTCCCCCGGATGTGAAGATGTATATTATGAATGATTTATAGGTATAATCTAGGAGTTTATGGGTGTTTCCATTGGATTTGATATGTTGTTTTTCATTTCAAAATTGTAATGTAACAATTATTATTGTATACGGTTTTCAAAATCTACTAAACTATTTGATTCTTTAGGATGAAGAAAATTATTCATAGTACCAACGTAATAAATTAAGGCACTGGATTTGGGATACCAGGGTTGGGGTCTTTACATTTACATATAACCATGACCCTCTAATACCCTCAGGAAGAAACATGAGTGACCACCTATTCCCTTGCTATAGGTTCGTGGTATATTGATCCTGATGAATCGGGAGGTAGTGTGTTAGATATTGATGGGAGGGAGATAGAGGGTGTGAAAGACGCTGATAGGAGGGAGATAGAGGGAATCCGAGATTTTATAGAGTGGTAGCCTGAGGGATCATTAAGAAACATTAATGACGTCTTTATGGTTGGGGTAACATCAACAGGCAACCCACTACAATCAGTGAATCCCTTATTCCTTGGAATTCTTATCATTTAAAAAAGAAAAAATAGCTTCAAAACACATATTTTTAAATATTCATAAAGAAAAAGAAATTTAGAAATTATAATAGATTCACAATACCAAAAAACATAATATACATAGGTATGTTAAAGAATGTCCGCACACACAAACAAATATAATGTTTACCTTTTCAAAATTAAACAAATCATGCATAAAAATAAATTTAAATATGAAAAAAGATCCATAATACTGGAAATGAATAACATATAATATAGGTAGTTGATAAATTAATGGATTAATACACATACAATCATTTTTCCTTCAATCATGTCATTATCCTTCTCTATTATTACTTCTTCTACTTCATCCACCCTTGAAAGACTAATATTTTCAATATCATGATGGATAAATAAGTTAAATTATTACTACTGATGGAATTAAATGTCATAGGTCTAATATTCCACTTCATCATACATATCATTAAAATATATTTGTTTTATGTGAACAACTACACCCCCTTCATCTATGGAATATTCCACACAATATACCATTTTTGATTGTGTTGTGAAGATATATGGGTAATTTAATTCATGGTCACTAACATCCATAAACTGAGAGAAGTTCACATAAGTAAATTACAAGGAATATATTTTAATACCCATAGTAGTATTGTCCAACTTACATTTGAATGAAACAAATGAAAAATGATTTTGGTAGTTTAATTCAATGATATCAATCAACTTTCCACAGTATCCCACTACATCAACTATAAATATACCATTATTCTGTGTTTTTAAACTCTCTTTTTGATTAACTGTATGAAATTTGAATCCATTCACATTATTATCATTTAATTTTATAATATTATTCAAAGGAACTCAATATAGAAACTTCAAATCTTCTGTAAATTCATCCCAAGTATCAGTATTCATGATCTAAAAAAATTAATGTGCATTATTATATTTATAGAAGATATATGTCAACCTAATATCTATGTTGATTATAGAATTTATGAAATTAATCAATCTGAAAACCATTCTACAAGCTCTTTATTAACATATTTTTTTATATATTTCTCATTCCGTGTTCAAATTCTCAGGAGTCTCTTTATTTATATCCCAAGATCTTCCATAAATAAATCTATAAATTCACTATTCAGTTTCACATGTCTATTTTTTATAACAATTCTATTTTTTTGGTGTAATATTTGAGATCCTCCAAACTGGTCAATCAATAGTAGGAAATATTTTTGATTTCCCATGTAGTTTAGATCTAGTCGATATATCATCAACATGTTCAACTCGATTGATTCTTGTCTCAATATCATCCAAATATTTAGAAAAATGGTAAGATACTCCTCTTTCTAAGAAAACTTCATAAATAGAGCCTTCATGTTGAAATTTATTTTTCATTTATGATTTTAAATTCCCAAGGTATTTGTTAGATAAAATGAATAAAACATAGTTATGTATTAAATAAAGTTTCAAGAATGGTTTATTTATGATAAAAAACATACAAATAAAGTACCTCACAATTGGATACATCAATCGATAATATATGAGACCTCTTAATTTAGATTCCTCAACTAAATGAACAATTAAATACATCATGATATTAAAAAATGATAGAGTAAATTTCATCTCCATTTCAAAAATTATTAGTAAAAATCTATCTCAAAGCCTGTCAAGCTCAGTTGGTTGTATAGTTTTCCCACATAGTTGTCTGAAGAATATAAAAAATTAAAGTACGACTACATTAACCTTTTCAGGTAACAATATACACAATGTCAATGGTAGTAACTACTAAAAAAATATGTGAATCACAACTTTTCAATCCATGTAAAATATGATTATTTAAGTAAACACACACTGAGATGTTACTTGAATACCCATAAAATACTTTCACATGTTTTAAAATTTTATGAAATATATCTTTCTCCCTAATTTTCATTGATAAAGTTTTTGGTTCATACTTTCTATTCTCATCTATTAATAGACCACACTTAATATTCATTGTTCGAAAGTCCTTATGACCATTGGGATGGTCCTTCAATTTTCCATTCTCATTAAGTAATGTAAAGATAAAACTATCACATACATTTTTCTCAATATGCATAACATCAATATTATGATTCAACAAATTAAATTCCCAATATTAAAGTTTTTAGAATATACTTTTTTCACCCATTATTATATTTTGATTTCAACTAATTATTCACTTCAAAATCATTTCCCAATATCATTCAAATGACAAACCTTCCCAAATTATCCTTCAACATTAACTACTTATGCCAATATTTCAGAACCTACCAACAACTTTAGAGGCAGTCTATGATTAATGGACCCATTGAATTTTGACTTGTTCAATTGAAATCTATGAGATGTATAAAAAAATATTTAATGACATAATAAGAACAATTTTTTACTATAATTTAGTCATTTAGTATCAAAATTAAAGTTATATATAGGATAATACAAACCCATGTAAGTGTTTTAACTAGATAAGTTCCCAAGTTTAGGGAAGTCAGCAATAGTCTACATTAGAGCAACGTGCATTCTAAACATTTTTCTATAAGATGCATCATATTTCTCAACACTATTTCTCCATAACTTATACAATTATTCAATTAGAGGCTGTAAGTATGCATAAATATAATTTTCATTCATTTTTATTCTATGAATAATCATCGAAACGATAAAGGAAGTTTGTTGTATACACATCCATGAAGGTAGATTGTAAGGGATCAAAATAGCTATCCAAATTCTATATTTGGTACTCAAAGTACTGAAAGGGTTAAATCCATTATAAAACAATACCAATCATGCATTCTTAGGATTAAATGAGATATATGGATGTAATGAATCCAATATATTACATGATTTTGGATCAATTTGACGTTTCATTAACCCATCATTGATATTATCTATTTCATTCCACTTCATGTGTTTAACAGTTTTTAATGACATGAATAATCTTTGAAATCAAGGATTTAAAGGGAAGTAATTCAAAACCTTTAAAAGTGTGTTATTTTTCTACTTATTCATAGTAGTATGTAGATTCATAATTCTAACATTACCCATTGACTTGCATCTATAATTTGGAAATTTTTTTACTCATTATGTAAAGACTCGTAAATTTCAAGGAAATTTTTTTCTTAATTTTCTTTGGAATTTTACAAGAACGCAGTTTCTGACGGCACCTGATTCCGAGGCCCGGTGTGCCCGGAATCATTTTCCGAAGTTTTGGCTCGGGTACGTTCAGTGAACGGACGAGCGGGTTTTTCTAACTTTTGAACCGGTGCCCGGAATCGAATTCTGAGGGCACCGATGAAATCGCAGCGCCGGTATTCGCTTAGAAACGCCTCTTCCGGAGTTGCGTTTGCTCGGGTGTGGTTTTTAATTTTCGGGCTTAAAGTTAAGAAATAAAATAATTTTGCGACAACTTTATTTTATTTCGCTTAAGCCACTTGGAAGCCACTTGAAGCCACTTAAAGGCGGCTTGAACTGAGTTGAACTGGATAGGATGCTATCCAGAAATATCCTACCCCTTGGTAGGATATTTGTGAGGTGGGGCCTGCACGAGCCCCGCCGTTTCTTTCCGCTAAGAAACGCACCCGTGAAAACCCGTCTTAATGAAAGTCAACTGACGCGTTTCTTAAAATCTTAACAGACCATTTAATTGGGCTGTTTCTTTCGTAAATTAAATGAGCTGTTTCTTTCGTTGAATTAATTTTACGAATTAATGGTTCGTTTCTTATCTTTTGAAATTCAAATGTTTAGTTGTGTAAATAAAATAAGGCTTAAGCTTATTTTATTTTGGGTTGAAACTTGTGGCGTGGAGAGGATTTGGAGGAAAGCGTTCTTCTTCGGCGAAGAACGCGAAGAACGCGAAGAACGCGAAGAACGCCAAACCTGCGGAGATCGACGACGCGAAGCCTTGTACCGCGACGCCAACAGATCTCCCTTCGTGATGCTTCTTCCGCGACGATCCAACCCCGCGACAGCCTTCGATCGACAACAACCAAGGTAGGGGGTTGCGCTTCTTTTTATTTTCTTTTTGGATTTCAACAACAACAGGGATTTAATTATTATTAATTAAATCCGTATGTTCTTGGTCCTCGGAGATCGTCGACGCGACGCCCTTCCGCGGTGTGAAGATCACCTCCTTCCGCGACGACCTCGCATCCGACAGCGACGGCGAGGTAGGGATTTATTTTTGGGAATTACCCCCCTTTTCTTTTTATATTCCCGTAATTGTTTCTTTAAAAAGTTAAAGAACTAGATTTGTGAACAATTTTTTTTAAAATTATTAAAATTGTTGTTTCCGTTCAAATAAGGAACCCGTTTTTATGAAACAATTTTATTTCATTAAAAAAATTGTTTCGGATATGCGTTCATGTGTTGAACTTTAATTCCTCCCGTTTGTTTATCTCTAACGCGGAGGGTGCGGGACAAACGACCACGGCCCGACAACCCTCCGCCGTTCTTCATTTTTTGTGCGGAATTGACGGGCGACGACGGAACGTGCCACAACGGATGTTTGATGATTCCGCAGTGAAGGACGAGTCCCAGGAGAAGCAGCGGCGCAGGCGGGAACAAAATCGGAACACCGGAGCGACCCCGGTGGCCCGCGGAACTCGCCGGCGGCGCGGGTCGCCGACGCGGCGGCGCCGGTAACTGGGAGCGGCGGCGCCCCGGCGCACCGCCGCAACTCAGCGCGGCGGCGGCGGCACCCGCGGACCCGCGGCCGCGCGGGTCCGGTGCCCTCGGACGCGGCTGAAGCCGCGTCCCGACTCAGCGCGGCCCCACGCGAGGGGCCGCGGCACCACCAGGCCGCGGGGGCAGCGCCCCGCGTGCCACAGCCGTTCGCCCGTTCGGCCGAACCGGTCGGGCCGGGTCGGGTCGACCCAGTTCGGGTCGACCCGGTTCGGCCGACTCCCGGGGGGGGGGGGGGGGGGGTCGGGCCGGGTCGGCCCGGGCCCGGACCCCCGCATTCGGACGGTTTTCGTTCAAACGCCCGAAACTTGAGCTACGGGCCTCCGAACGACGCGCCGTCAACGGCAACGCGATCCTTGGATCGAGACGGTCGTTTCAGTATACTATACTCAAGGTGCACCTTCCTTTTCGGGAGCCTACGTAGTTAAAACTCCGTAGTTAAGCGTGCTTGGCCTAGAGCAGTGATCAGGATGGGTGACCTCCTGGGAAGTTTCCCAGGGTGGGTGTGAGACGGAAAGGCCAATAACTCTCAGACCGGGCGTCCGATTGACGCGCCGTCTGCGACGTTGAGTTCCTGTTGTCGATACGGAACTTTTGGCATCCTCCGCCTGAGAATTGGATGCAGATGGATAGTGGCCGGGTTGGATCGCACCGAAATCCAACCGGGCCCCTGGAACGGAAAAGCTGATATCTTTAAACCAGACGTCCGTTTGACGAACCGTCAGCGGCGTTGGTGATTACGTTGAGTAACGGTCCATATGAGTATACCCTATGAGAGTTCGGGGTACAGTTGAGATACGGTCGGGATTGGTTTGCTCACGAAACCAACCGGGCCCCTGGGACGAAAAGGCTAATAACTCACAGACCGGGCGTCCGATTGACGCGCCGTCTGTTGCGTTGAGACCCCTATGATGAGGCGGTCCTTTGAGACACTTCTTCGTGGGACCTTGAGATACTTGGAGTATCGGCCAGTAGCTCGTGGAGCGGACCCTCCCGGAGACGAGCGTGCGGAGTACGGAGATCGTGTAGCCTGCTGAGACCTGACGACTGCTTGACCGACTCGACTTGGAGTAGGTCGACTAGCCCAGTGGACGAAGCGCCCGGTATTTGGCGACAGACCCACGGCGGACGGAGCGCCCGGTAGTTGGCCGCAAACCCGCGGTACTCGACAGGAGGAGTACCTCTGTAGGCTATTGGGGGGAGCGCCCGGTATTTGGCGACAGACCCACAGCGGACGGAGCGCCCGGTAGTTGGCCGCAGACCCGCGGTACTCGACAGGAGGAGTACCTCAGCAGTCTTAGGTTAGTGAGCAGTACCTCGGAGTCGTGACAGGACCACTGTACACTCTAGAGACGGAGCTCTTCAGTAGTTACGGTTTCGATAATGAAAATCCTGGTTTGAGCTGAGACTTTTGACCTTTGTGTTTCCTCATGATTGAGATGAGTTACTTGATAACTTAGGTATATGTATGGGCATATACCTGGGTAGTGGTTATCCGTTGATCTCATGATCCTTGTGTTTCCTCATGATTGAGATGGGTTACTTGATAACTTAGGTATATGTATGGGCATATACCTAAGTAGAGTTTATCTGTTGAGATCTTCTCGTGGTTATCCTTGTTGGTTTTAGTGAGACCTTGAGGGTCTCGGGGTCCCTACTGAGTATCGTTATACTCACCCCTGCACGGGCTATGCCCGCACCTCGTTGTGTTGGTTGCAGACGACAGGCAGTGCTGACGGAGGCCGAGTGTTCGAGGACTGGACGGTACCCGGAGGTGGACTACACTACAAGTCAGTGTCCGGAGGTGGACTTCACGGCGAGACGACACTCGGAGGAGGTTGACGGACGAGAGCACTGTGAAGGCTATCTGTACCTACCCTTCAGGTAGGATTCGTGGTGGACGATCGAGGAGCTGCGCCATCTGTACCTACCCTTCAGGTAGGATCCGAGGAGGACGACCCAGGAGCCGCTTCCGTCCCTCCAGCTGTTGTCTTTTTCTGTTGTACTTTGTTCAGTTGTAGTTGTACTTTCTTTTGGATTTGTATTCTGGCCCATTTACTTTTCAGCACTTCTTTTTGTACTTAGTGTTTTACTTCCGCTTGTACTCTGTGGTGCTTGTTTTCTTTTATAAAGGCAATGCCTTCCCAGTTATCGGGATTTTACGCCTTTGGTGCTAGTCGCCAGCCCCTGGCCTATGGAAGGCGGGCTTGGGGTAGTCACGGCACGGGCCCCGAGGACGGGTCGTGACAAATTGGTATCAGAGGTGGTCGGTTCTACCGCAGACTCTGATCTTTCTTTCTGTGAAGCAATAGTGTTAAGGGTACCGAGTGTGGTTTTCAGTTCAGGGAGTCCAGTGTTGGTGCGGGCGGCCGACGTATCCATACACCAGGACCCTGGCAACTGATTTCCGACTTTGTGCACGAAAACACTGATTGCGTGTGTGTTTTCAAGGGTTTCCCCCCTTAAAACAGCTCAAACTAGGTCAGCTCACCAGGTATAATCGTTTGACTGTGTTACGTTGTTTCTTTCAGGATGCCTTTTCTCGGACGACCAGTTAGAGCCCAGAGGGATGTGCGTGCTGATAGCCTGTCGAGTGACGAGGCTTCGGTACAGGGCCCTCTTGCAGTTGAGGCACCAGCGGAGGCGCCAGCGGTACTACCATACGTTGGGCCACCGATTCCACCAGCCCCAGCAGTAGGCGATGCCCGCTACTTGCGTGCACTGCATGAGTTCCAGCGCCAGAGGCCACCCAGGTTCGGGGGAGAGACGGACCCGCAGGCGGCTGAGGATTGGCTGGAGGCTGTGGTGGGAGTCTTCAGGCCAGTGGGGACGCCATTAGACTTCATGGTGACCTTTGTTGCCAGCCTTCTTCAGGCAGCAGTAGGCAGGTGGTGGAGCCACTTGTTCCAGTTTTGCGATGGGATGGCTTTCACATGGGAAGACTTCGAGACCTTCTTCAGGGTGGAGTTTGTGCCAGTAGCTCTACACCCCGAGCGTGTTCAGGAGCTGCTGCCTTTGCCGCGTGTTTTTCGATCAGAAGCCGAGTCATATGTGGGCAGTAGATAGATGATGCAGAGGTCTAGGAGGACCAGACCAGCAGTTGGGCGATCTCGGGTTTTAGGACCGGTGGTGCGGGGCACCCGGGGTGGGGTCAGAGCCAGGCGTGCCAGAAGCAGACTGTGTTACTCGTGCGGTGGAAAGGGGCACCTGGCACGTGACTGTCCAACTCCTTGTACAGTTGATCCATAGGCTTTTGAGGAGCCACCGAGGCAGAGGCAGCGACGAATGCTTGAGCAACAGTAGAGCAGTGGACAAGGCAGTAGAGATCCTGGAGCAGGTGGACAGGAGCGGAACTAGTGGATACGTCTCTTGTACTTCTAGTTCCATGTTGATGTTGTTTTTGTGTCTTTGTACCATGAGCTGCAATAAAATAAAGACACTTATCTTGTGATGTTTGCCTTCCTGTCCTCTTTTGTGATGTTACTGAGTGGTCCTGGTTAAACTGTTGACTTGACCCTCACTTTCGATATTTCAACTAGAGGAGACCTAGTGACCTCACACTGATGCCGACAGTGTGACTCGACCCTTGGAGGTGAGAGTGACAGTTGGATCTCTTAGTAGTTACGTCGAGGCCTTACGACGTCATCCATGGCATGAATGCATCCTTCATGCCAGGATTGACTGTATTAGGCAATGGGCGTGGTTCATCTAGAGAGGGGATGAGACCAGGTTTCTCTTTTCGGCAAAGGAGAAATTTTAGCAGCTCTTCCAGATCATATGCAAAGGAGGTGCAGTTCATCCAGGAGCGGATGAAGACTGCACAGTGCAGTAAGAAACAGGAAACCAATGCCAGTCTTAGAGACTCGGGCGTGTTAAATGTTTCAAGAAGAGGAATCTTAAAGGAGAGATGAGTCTACAAAGCAGCAGACGTGGAGGAACTGCTAGGTGAGCAGCATGAGGTGGTGTACATCCTAACATGCTACAACCACCCGCCTTAGTTATTCCCGCCAGGCTTAGGGAGATGGAGGGCGGAGGAAGAGTGCGGCTGCATGCGGTCAAGGAGTGTGACCCAATGGCTCTAGAAATGATTCAAGGGACAGTCTATGTCCACTACTAGCTGCTGTAGTAACAGACGTCGATATGAATCATTCCTCGCTTCCACAAATCTTGTTCCAGACCTAGAGTTTCCGGTAAGCCGTGTACTTGACCCTCACGTCTGGAGATACCTTGGGAGGAGAATCGATAATCACACTTACGCCGACGGTGTGGTCAGACCCTCGAGGCGAGAGTTCTGGTTGGAATCTCTTGGTGGCAGCGTCGAGGCCTTACGACGTTAGTTTGAGTATGGAATGGGCAATAACTGTTCATACTCAAATTGACGGTTTTAGGCAAACGTTGGGATGGGTTTCCCTTGGTCGGCGGAAAAGGAAACCCCAGGCAGTGCAGGGTAACTCTTGCACAGGAGGGTGCGACCGATCACTCTTGAGTCGGTCAACCTTACCCTCATAGCAGCAGTCGTTTTGAGTTTCAGTTCTAACAGAAATGGAGACCTATGGAGTTCGAGGATGACGACCACGTCTTCTTACGGGTCTCACCTCGACGAGGTTTACGGAGATGTGGCCTGGGAGGCAAGTTATCTCCGAGGTTCAACGGACCTTTCTAGGTCCTCAGCTGGGTAGGCGAGGTGGTTTACCGCTTGGCCCATCCACTTCAGTTGCACTAGGTGCACGACGTTTTCCACGTATCCCAACTGAGGAGATACGTGCTCGACCCCCTTCGCATATCATCGACCATGAGGAGCTAGACGGTGGCGATGAGTGTCTTATACGGAGGTTCCTGTGGGGATCGAGGATCGACAGGAGCGGATCCTAGGAGGATGGTCGATTCCTCTTGTGCACTTTCTTTGGCAGCGCGGGAACCTCCAGGTGAGCACATGGGAGCGGAAGGCTCAGATGCGTGCTCCGTACCGCTTTGTTTCCCTAAGTTTGTGGTGAAGCTTTACGGGGACGTAAAGCCCTGTGGTGGGAGTAATGTAAAGACCCGTAAATTTCAAGGAAATTTTTTTCTTAATTTTCTTTGGAATTTTACAAGAACGCAGTTTCTGACGGCACCTGATTCCGAGGCCCGGTGTGCCCGGAATCATTTTCCGAAGTTTTGGCTCGGGTACGTTCAGTGAACAGACGAGCGGGTTTTTCTAACTTTTGAACCGGTGCCCGGAATCGAATTCTGAGGGCACCGATGAAATCGCAGCGCCGGTATTCGCTTAGAAACGCCTCTTCCGGAGTTGCGTTTGCTCGGGTGTGGTTTTTAATTTTCGGGCTTAAAGTTAAGAAATAAAATAATTTTGCGACAACTTTATTTTATTTCGCTTAAGCCACTTGGAAGCCACTTGAAGCCACTTAAAGGCGGCTTGAACTGAGTTGAACTGGATAGGATGCTATCCAGAAATATCCTACCCCTTGGTAGGATATTTGTGAGGTGGGGCCTGCACGAGCCCCGCCGTTTCTTTCCGCTAAGAAACGCACCCGTGAAAACCCGTCTTAATGAAAGTCAACTGACGCGTTTCTTAAAATCTTAACAGACCATTTAATTGGGCTGTTTCTTTCGTAAATTAAATGAGCTGTTTCTTTCGTTGAATTAATTCTACGAATTAATGGTTCGTTTCTTATCTTTTGAAATTCAAATGTTTAGTTGTGTAAATAAAATAAGGCTTAAGCTTATTTTATTTTGGGTTGAAACTTGTGGCGTGGAGAGGATTTGGAGGAAAGCGTTCTTCTTCGGCGAAGAACGCGAAGAACGCGAAGAACGCGAAGAACGCCAAACCTGCGGAGATCGACGACGCGAAGCCTTGTACCGCGACGCCAACAGATCTCCCTTCGCGATGCTTCTTCCGCGACGATCCAACCCCGCGACAGCCTTCGATCGACAACAACCAAGGTAGGGGGTTGCGCTTCTTTTTATTTTCTTTTTGGATTTCAACAACAACAGGGATTTAATTATTATTAATTAAATCCGTATGTTCTTGGTCCTCGGAGATCGTCGACGCGACGCCCTTCCGCGGTGTGACGATCACCTCCTTCCGCGACGACCTCGCATCCGACAGCGACGGCGAGGTAGGGATTTATTTTTGGGAATTACCCCCCTTTTCTTTTTATATTCCCGTAATTGTTTCTTTAAAAAGTTAAAGAGCTAGATTTGTGAACAATTTTTTTTTTAAAATTATTAAAATTGTTGTTTCCGTTCAAATAAGGAACCCATTTTTATGAAACAATTTTATTTCATTAAAAAAATTGTTTCGGATATGCGTTCATGTGTTGAACTTTAATTCCTCCCGTTTGTTTATCTCTAACGCGGAGGGTGCGGGACAAACGACCACGACCCGACAACCCTCCGCCGTTCTTCATTTTTTGTGCGGAATTGACGGGCGACGACAGAACGTGCCGCAACGGATGTTTGATGATTCCGCAGTGAAGGACGAGTCCCGGGAGAAGCAGAGGCGCAAGCGGGAACAAAATCGGAACACCGGAGCGATCCCGGTGGCCCGCGGAACTCGCCGGCGGCGCGGGTCGCCGACGCGGCGGCGCCGGTAACTGGGAGCGGCGGCGCCCCGGCGCACCGACGCGACTCAGCGCGGCGGCGGCAGCACCCGCGGACCCGCGGCCGCGCGGGTCCGGTGCCCTCGGACGCGGCTGAAGCCGCGTCCCGACTCAGCGCGGCCCCATGCGAGGGGCCGCGGCACCACCAGGCCGCGGGGGCAGCGCCCCGCGTGCCACAGCCGTT
This sequence comes from Viscum album, assembly GCA_963277665.1. Taxonomy (NCBI): domain Eukaryota; kingdom Viridiplantae; phylum Streptophyta; class Magnoliopsida; order Santalales; family Viscaceae; genus Viscum; species Viscum album. Next base: position 48,202,771 of record OY728156.1, read on the forward strand.
CGCCCGTTCGGCCGACTCCCGGGGGGGGGTCGGGCCGGGTCGGCCCGGGCCCGGACCCCCGCCTTCGGACGGTTTTCGTTCAAACGCCCGAAACTTGAGCTACGGGCCTCCGAACGACGCGCCGTCAACGGCAACGCGATCCTTGGATCGAGACGGTCGTTTCGGTATACTATACTCAAGGTGCACCTTCCTTTTCGGGAGCCTACGTAGTTAAAACTCCGTAGTTAAGCGTGCTTGGCCTAGAGCAGTGATCAGGATGGGTGACCTCCTGGGAAGTTTCCCAGGGTGGGTGTGAGACGGAAAGGCCAATAACTCTCAGACCGGGCGTCCGATTGACGCGCCGTCTGCGACGTTGAGTTCCTGTTGTCGATACGGAACTTTTGGCATCCTCCGCCTGAGAATTGGATGCAGATGGATAGTGGCCGGGTTGGATCGCACCGAAATCCAACCGGGCCCCTGGAACGGAAAAGCTGATATCTTTAAACCAGACGTCCGTTTGACGAACCGTCAGCGGCGTTGGTGATTACGTTGAGTAAAGGTCCCTATGAGTATACCCTATGGGAGTTCGGGGTACAGTTGAGATACGGTCGGGATTGGTTTGCTCACGAAACCAACCGGGCCCCTGGGACGAAAAGGCTAATAACTCACAGACCGGGCGTCCGATTGACGCGCCGTCTGTTGCGTTGAGACCCCTATGATGAGGCGGTCCTTTGAGACACTTCTTCGTGGGACCTTGAGATACTTGGAGTATCGGCCAGTAGCTCGTGGAGCGGACCCTCCCGGAGACGAGCGTGCGGAGTACGGAGATCGTGTTGCCTGCTGAGACCTGACGACTGCTTGACCGACTCGACTTGGAGTAGGTCGACTAGCCCAGTGGACGGAGCGCCCGGTATTTGGCGACAGACCCACGACGGACGGAGCGCCCGGTAGTTGGCCGCAAACCCGCGGTACTCGACAGGAGGAGTACCTCTGTAGGCTATTGGGGGGAGCGCCCGGTATTTGGCGACAGACCCACAGCGGACGGAGCGCCCGGTAGTTGGCCGCAGACCCGCGGTACTCGACAGGAGGAGTACCTCAGCAGTCTTAGGTTAGTGAGCAGTACCTCGGAGTCGTGACAGGACCACTGTACACTCTAGAGATGGAGCTCTTCAGTAGTTACGGTTTCGATAATGAAAATCCTGGTTTGAGCTGAGACTTTTGACCTTTGTGTTTCCTCATGATTGAGATGGGTTACTTGATAACTTAGGTATATGTATGGGCATATACCTGGGTAGTGGTTATCCGTTGATCTCATGATCCTTGTGTTTCCTCATGATTGAGATGGGTTACTTGATAACTTAGGTATATGTATGGGCATATACCTAAGTAGAGTTTATCTGTTGAGATCTTCTCGTGGTTATCCTTGTTGGTTTTAGTGAGACCTTGAGGGTCTCGGGGTCCCTACTGAGTATCGTTATACTCACCCCTGCACGGGCTATGCCCGCACCTCGTTGTGTTGGTTGCAGACGACAGGCAGTGCTGACGGAGGCCGAGTGTTCGAGGACTGGACGGTACCCGGAGGTGGACTACACGACAAGTCAGTGTCCGGAGGTGGACTTCACGGCGAGACGACACTCGGAGGAGGTTGACGGACGAGAGCACTGTGGAGGCTATCTGTACCTATCCTTCAGGTAGGATTCGTGGTGGAAGATCGAGGAGCTGCGCCATCTGTACCTACCCTTCAGGTAGGATCCGAGGAGGACGACCCAGGAGCCGCTTCTGTCCCTCCAACTGTTGTCTTTTTCTGTTGTACTTTGTTCAGTTGTAGTTGTACTTTCTTTTGGATTTGTATTCTGGCCCATTTACTTTTCAGCACTTCTTTTTGTACTTAGTGTTTTACTTCCGCTTGTACTCTGTGGTGCTTGTTTTCTTTTATAAAGGCAATGCCTTCCCAGTTATCGGGATTTTACGCCTTTGGTGCTAGTCGCCAGCCCCTGGCCTATGGAAGGCGGGCTTGGGGTAGTCACGGCACGGGCCCCGAGGACGGGTCGTGACACATTACTACTTGAATCTTATCCCCAATAAAGTATATAATCATTGGGACAGTCATGTATTTTTTTTATAATTCATGCCAAGTTTGTTAACAATTTTTTTATATCATAAAAAGACTCAGGGATCTTAGCTTCAGGAAATGTGGAATGTAAGAATTCCAATATGATGGACATTTTATTATTTGTAATTATACATAGATATTTGATAATTTAGAACTTTAGTATAAAATAAATTTTTAAATATTTCAGAAATCCTACATACAACTCTTGATTTACATTTTCAACTAAATCAGGAAACACATTGGTCTTCTCAATGTAGTTATATCTTACATTAATCTTAGTAGAATCCGGAGGAGGATCCACTGATATGTTATAATCATGATATAGTTTTCATGTTGTCCCAAAAACATCATTTTTAAAGTTAATATTTTTATCACCCTCAAATGGTTTTGCTGATATGTTTTGATGCTGATGATGTTTCCCCATAATTCCAAAACCATTTTTTACAGTTCTAAATTTCCTTATCCATTGTCAAATAAGTTTGGAGCTCATTCTATTGACTGACATCTGTGCTCAAAGTTTCTATAACGTTTGATTATCCAATCCAAATCCAACACATATATTGATTAGGGAATTTCTTCAACATTAAGTGTTCATAAACTTCATGTCTCTTCAAATATATTCTAAATTTACATTTAGATCATAGAAATCTAGTTGTCCCTTCAACAAATCGATTGAAAATTATAAAATCTAAAAAAACCTATAAAACCTTATCATACTAAGGTATTTTACTCAATTATGTGATCTATATTTTATCCATATATGACAAAGTTCATACAATTAATTATATAAATAAATAAAAAAAGAAACATTATTCCATTTAAAAATAAATTACTAATTTATTAAAAATAAATAATGTAAAAAATTATTGCTAGTTTAGTGTTGAAGATGAAAATAAATTCAAATGCATATGACTTATCCACCTTGTTCATAGGCATAAACATGATCATAACATAAAAATTTGTTATGTAATTTTATAAATGCATGAGAGAAACATAAATAAGTATAGAATTATAGGGGATCCTCATCATGAGAACACCATTAAAAAAACCTTCATCATAACCCCAAATTCTATGGAATTGTATTGGTGATGAAATATATGTTTATCTTATATATATCATCATACATATATCATTATAATTCATAATCGTAATCATCATGGTGAGTGTTTGATACACTATTATACATACACATGGGATCTATGAATTTTCATAACTATGGAATAACAAATCAATGCTCATTTGATATTTTACTATACATACATATATATATATATATACACACACACGAGTTTTATGAATGTAAGGAAGTTTTTGTGTGTTTGGTATTATTTTCATATGAGTTTCAACAACAAATTTTGTTAATATACATGACATCACAAATTTCTTTCGATGATATAGAACCTGGAGCATTGGATGCTTATACTATATGAGAACCACCTTTATGTTTTTCCACCAAGGAATCAATGATCATGAGGCCCATGGGTCTCCTATAACTCCCTTATAATTTAAATAATTCCATTCATGTTGTAACTCCTACTATTATATGACTCTCTAGGAAATAATTTTTTAGTGGGAAAAGAATTTTGATCGATTAATTTTCCCAATATCATGATACTAGAATCATGAAATATTTATGGGAAGTTTTATCTAACATTTTCTCTAAATTAATATTTTCTAAAACATAAATTATCTTCATTTAGAATTAAATAAAATTATATTACATCTCATTTCTTTAATGATCATTCTATATCATCTTATGAACACTTCTAAACATTAATGAAGATACCTATATTGTAAAATGTGTTAAATATCATCTAGGTTTTCTTTGAAAAAATGATAAAAAAACTATTCAAAACATTTAACAGGAACTATGTTTAATCTATTGTTGTTCATGCATGTTTGGAAAGCTTTCTCCATTTTTCTGGATCTTTCATTTTCCCTAAACATGAATCCTAATTTTTTAATAAATTGAAATTATAATTTTTAATGTATATACAACTGAGATATAAAATTTTATATGGCTATTCTATTTTATTTTAAATTATTTTTTAAATCATTTATTTCTATTTTATAAATTTGAAGTGATTATTGTGTGTGTGATATTTTTGAAATTAAATCCTTTATAAGGATTAATTTGATTACTTTTTTAAATATCATCATTTTTTATATATTTTTAATTCGAATGTATATAATCGATCACAAAATTATAGCTTGTCTATAAGAATGTTTAATAATTTTAAAATTACAAATGGATGTAATGGTGTGACATTAAAAAAGTTCAAAAAATTAATCCATACTAAAGTGTTTTTGGGGACATTTTTTGAATGTTCCAAGCCACTATTTTTTTGTAGTTTGTGTAATACCTAGTGAGACCAATACAGGTTCATTTTATTTTGAATGTTCTAATACTCTATTTCTTGAATGTCCTAAGACTATAATTTTTATTATAAAAGAAAACAATTTTCATATAAAATTTTAATAATGTTCAAAAAAAGTAAAATTATAAAATCAAGAAACTTTTGGATAAAACCCACTATCAATTTTTATAATTATTCCATAATATCAACAATGGATGGAATATCCAATCATGATAGTTTTTCAAGAAGGAATTGAAATTACATAATAAAGACAAAAAAGAACATTGAAAGTAAAAAATATTAAACTCAAATGGAGAGACTTTGAAAATCACCCACGACCGGCTTGACGAAAGGGGGAAAGGGGGAAGATGGAGTAGAGAAATGGAAGAGGATGAGATATTTGAAGGGGGAAAAGGGAGAGAGGGAGACTGTGAGGTTAAGTGAGAGAGAGATTATAGTGGTGATGAGGGCTCAACAGTGAGGGTTCTACGGTAAAGGCTCGAGAGCGGAGAGGGATTGGGAGATATTTGAAGGGGGAAAAGGGAGAGAGGGAGACTGTGAGGTTAAGTGTGAGAGAGAGTATAGTGGTGATGAGGGCTCAACAGTGAGGGTTCTACGGTAAAGGCTCGAGAGCGGAGAGGGATTGGGAGATATATTGGGGGTGGGGGAAAGGAAGTGGGGTTTGATTAGAGGAAAAGAATTTAGAGGGAGGGGAGAAGATCATTTTTTTTAATTTTATCAAATATTTAGTGAAGATTAAAAAAACACTTCTAAAATATTAATGTTTTATTTAGCAGTGGTTTCTTAAACCACCATTAAACTATGATTTTGGTGTAATTTTATGATGTACGATATTGTGAATTCCTCTATTATAAAACTAGTTATTATTATCCATGAGATTATTTATATTCCTATGTAATTCATGGATATATTCCCCTTTTATAATATTACTTATCTAACATATTTTGTTATCCCTTAACCATAACATATTATTCATGCTTTATTTATTCTATAATAGCTTATGTTGTACATTTTCCCTTATTAAGCATTAGTTCTCAACATTAATTATGTTTTCATTTCCCTAGGATACTAAAAAAGAATTAATGGATGATTTAAAGGATATACTATAAGAAATAATAAATTTCTAATGATAATTTTAATATTATATTTCATTTTTTCAAAAATAATTTGTGAATCATATATGTATCTAGTCTCCCAAAACTGTAAAACTATTTTTTCCTTCGGGATGATATATCTTGTCTCTTGATATAATGTAGTAAAATAACCATTATCTCTAGGTTACTAGAGTTGAGGTGTTATAGTTGGTATCAAAGGAAGTTTAGTAAGACCCATGATAACTAGATTTATGAAGTCATAGATTAAAGAACATAAACCTATGATAGATTCTAGGAATAAGTATAATTATAGCGTAATATCATGAATCTTTTTAAAAGTATATATTTTTTGGTTTTCCTATAAAATACATCCATATTTAAATATTGGATAGTGAATGCAGTTGTTTCATAGATGAAACTATGTGTAACAACTCTAAAATGGGCGTATTGGGTATTAAATCGATTGTCGCAGTTGCACAATGAGTCAACCTAAGACTGAAAAACTATTTAGGCACTCCTGTTGGATATAATTGGGCTAATTCACATTTTTTTATGAACCATTATCATGAATGAGAGGATGTAACCTTTCAAAACCTATGATATGTCATAGTGATATGGGATAATTCTAAAGTGTCATGGGTTGATAAGTCTAAGGTTTATCATTAGTTTAAAGGAATAAATACCCCTTTTATGATCTATATGATGGGATTTTAAGATGATTAATAATATTTTGGGAGAAATTTATGGGAATAAAACCCTTGGGTTTAATATATATTTTAGTGAAAAGGTTATTTGAGGAATAATTATTTTATATTTTGTGAATATATGTTTAAAGGTATTGATAACCTTAAGAGTTAATATGATCATTTATGTTGAGGTAGTTATGGGTTATACTAATTTTTTAATATATGTTTTATCATATAGATAACCATGTAATTTAAAAGTGACTTAGTGACCAAGTGATTAATATTATTTTGGAAGAAGAACACTATATTTTTAAGTAGCATTATAGGATTATGGTAAACAAAATATTATTTTATAGGATGAGATTTCATCTGAGGGATAGATATTTATTTAACTTGTGGAATCATATATGTTTTTATAGTGTTTTTATGGTGATTCATGTTATTTTGGGAAATATTAGTATATTATAGAGAATAAATTATTAGGGTATATACATTTTAGTTTGGGAATTTATGAGTGATTAATGTTGTTTGGAGATAAATATTAAGTTAATAATGGAATAATATGTAATAAATTCATTCTAATATTTGGTTTTCTTGCTCCGAAATATTTTTAATATTTTTAAGGTTAGTTGAACATTGGTTGTTGTTGTAGAAACATTGTGGATTAATTTATTATTTCTCCATATATAGGTTTGGATATTATCTTAGCTTGTTATAACCATTTTGGCTTTGGTTAATGTAGAGAAACATGAGGAATAAATTTTCATCCTTTTATGGATCTTATGATTTATAAAAATTTAATTTTATTTCCTTAGACATGAAAAGTTCATATAGAATATTAATTTCTTGGAGTAAGAGATGAGATAGAAGTGGAAATTGACTGAAGCAAAACCAAAGGATGAAATTGTTCTTTTGAAATAGAAAGAAATAAAGTATATTTTCTCATGGTCTATATATTGATATTAAAATAAACCCTCAATTCTAGGAAAAGGATCTTTAATTAAAAATGTTATCCTTTTCCCATCATTTATAATTAATTGATGATATTATTTATCCTTGATGATTTATGGTTTATTGGTAATTAACTTTGTCATGATCAAGTTATATATCACTATCTATTATTCCTAGAATGTTCTTTTTGTTGCATTTGGTGGCCTAGAACCAACTACTTTGTACTTTATTCATTAATAAATACCTTATCACATCTTGATTGTTCTTCTGTGTGACAATGCATGCGATAATGTCCTAAGGATAACTGTTTCATTAAAGGGTCATAACGGATCCCTACTATGATGAGAATCCGGAAGTGCCATAACACTGTTCTTGAATATATGTTATGTGACCGGATGATGTTATTTGAGGGACACAAATAATACAGGCCATTAAGGGTGAGGACTCACAAAACTTTGAGGCAACTTCTCATGGTGTGCACCCTTGGTAATATCCAGGAGGATATTATGAGAACAAGACCCACCAATAGGAAATCCACATTTCATAGTGTCATTGGATGTTCCTATCTACGGACGTGTGTATTGATCCTTAGACTTTAAGATTATTATTAATGGCTATTAAAACTCGCACACTTAGATGTATTGATGAAAACTGTGACGACACACTGTTCGCAGCGAGGTAGGATATATTGGGTGTGTCACAAGTAATACTGCATTAATAGCTAATGAAAGAAAGGATTTGTCCCTTCTGTTCCATAACAGAATTAGATATCTCAAGCCATTTGATGAAATTGATATAGCCTAAATAAATCCATTTCCATGGTAAGGAATGGGCGAGTTTAATTCTATATAGTTAAAGAAAGAATAATCGAGTACATGGGTTGATGACACTAGCATGCAACCCGCTGGATTTGAGATATCGAGACAAAGGTATTATATTACACAATAAGTATTCGTAGGAGGTGACACGTCATTGCGGCGTTAAATTATTTCTATATGGGTGCCTTGTCATGTTTCTAGATGCTAACCTTAGACTTTAGGCAGGCTCCGCCTAATGCCATTGAGAAAGAGTTCTAGAGGGTCACACATTAAGTGTGTCCAAGTATCTCAGTTAAATATTAATTTAAAAAGTTGAATAAAGATTATTCCCGATTGTGGTTTAATAATTATTTAAGGATGCCTGATCACATTTATTTCGACATTATTTATTCGAGAGAATATATTGTGGGTAAAATAATATATTTATTAGTGAGTAATGCAATGATATTTATTTTATAAATAAATATCCATTATTCAAGGTCTAATAAATGTGGTGGAGGAAATAAAGAGAATGAAAAAACAAAAGTACACTCCGTGTATATTAATATAAACGACGTGTATTTTTTTTGGGAATTTATGAGAAATAATATTATTTATTTAATTAAATAATATTAGGTGTAATTCGCTGGGCACATGTAAAGTAATAATAATAGTCAACTGTTATTATTAGACATGGGTTATTGCTAAGAATTAAATGAAATGAATAAATGCTTTCGGGTAATTAATTCATTTTATTATTCTAAGTAATTAAAATCCCAATAATATAATTAGCATTAACCTAGTCATTTTCATGGGTTGTGCATAATGGATCTAAAGAAAGCCTCTCAAGCCAAGAGAGAATTATTTTCTTCTAAGAACGCTCTCAAGCTACGAGAGAGAGATCCTTCTCCATCGGATCAAGGCGATCGAAGGTGGACATCGCAAGCAAATGTTCTTCCATGCTAACACACGAATATACCTTTGGCGATGTCCAAAGATATGTGGAACATGTGTGGATCACCGCTAGAGGAATCCTACATTTGGATTCTATGATGCAATGACAGATCACATTGGATCGTGACCGGAAACATCAATGGAGAGAGAATTCCATCAAGGTAATTCTTTTTTTTCATAATTAAATTAATTATAACCAACATATGATGATCCTATCTATGGTTCTGATACTCCCTTCTTTTGTTTCATTCTTTTTTATATTTCGAAGATCTGGTGTTTTATTATCATGATGGATCTCGGATTAAACATCATTAATGGAAGAAATTAATGTTGGGTACACCCACTAACGCACTTCTGCTGTGCCCAGAACCTACACTTTTTACCCTCCATCTCTATATTTTAACTTCTTATTAATTTTCTCCTTATTTAGGAATCCAATTATGTTTTATTTCAGGTTCACTCACACTTTTCATAGGAATTTTTATTATCCCTTTGTATGATGTGGGCTTTCAATTTTTTTTAATATTAAATATTTGATTACCGAGATAAAATTTTTAAGGACATAATTAATTTAAGGGGGATAATATATCACCCTAAAAATTTAGCTTAAAATAATACTCTGCTCGATATCTTGTTTAACACGCAACACCTAACTTTAAGCGAACTCCAATATAATATAAAAATATTATTTTTTAAATGAGATTGCTATAATCTAACCATTAAATTGGAAGGTATGAATAGTAATAAATAAATTATAAAAATATGTTGAAGTGTTTTAAATAATTAAAAATTATTGATTAATTTATAATAAATAAGCACTCAATTTTCAGAAAAATAATTTTATGCTTTAAAAATATGTTTTCTTCAAAAATGGATTTTATTATATTTTGTGCACGAATATTATAATTATTTTTTATAAATTTTATAAATAATATTTGAAAATTTTAATTCATTTTTGAAATTATAATTTAAATATTATCTTAGGGTGATTTTTTTGGTTTTTTTTCTAAAAGTATTTATTTTTCAATAAATAGTGAAAATACAGTTTTTTGTAAAACTATCATTTCTTTTCATTAAATCAAGTAATTTAAAAGCCTCATTATTATTTGGATTTGGTTTTAAAATAACATAATTTATATTTTATTAAACATAATCTAAATAATTACATTGGGATCAACATTATATTTTATTTTGGTATAAGTTCATTTAATGCTTAAATGCAATTTTCTGAAAACTCCTTTTAATTGTGTTTTATCACTTTATAAAATATAGATTTTTTCAAATTGTAGAAATTTAATATTGAAAAATTGAATATATATTTGGAATTAGGAGGTTATAATTTGTTAAATAATTCCCTTTTATTTTGGGTCATTATGAATAGTAATAATGTTAAAATTTTATCAGCATGGTAATGGGTAAAACATGTTAATTAAGATTAAAAATATGATATAAGATCTCAATATAAACCCAAAATGTGTCTCCATTTCATTAGATGATATTAACTAAACCATATCAATACTAACTTCAAATATATGGAATGTTTGATTCATTTTCTTTTGACAATGAAATTTATATTATTTTAAGAATATGAAAAATAATAAATATCACTCTCTTAACTTTAATTTATCTAATAGGTTTTCATAGAGATAAAAATAATTTTTGGATAAATGTAAAAGTTTATTTTGAAAAAAATAAATTATTTTTATAATGGTGATTTATTTATAATTTTTATTGACGATGTAATTACCTTAAACACTTACGTAACACTGATACATTGTTTGTGCAAGCAGTAGGAAAATCAAAGTAGATGATTTTAGAAACAATAAAATTAATATGTCTTAGATGAATTGTGGTGTTCCATGAATTTAATAGGTATTTTAAATTATTAATTATGGTAAGTGTGTTTATATTTTAATTTCATTTCTATCTTAATGTCTTTGAAGTCAAATTAAATGAATAGTTCAAAAAATGAATTTAATGAAATTTTAAATGATTTAAAAATTAAAAAATATTGAAATATTAAAACTAGGATTGTAAATGGTCTAAAATTTCATCCATGGACCAATTTTGAGTCACTTTTCATCTTATAAGTAAATTTATGACCCTTAAAGGCTAAAAAATGGGTTACCATGGTTAAGGTTAAAAATGGTTAATGAGGGGTTATAGCAAAATGATAAGGTTTAAAATTTAACTTAAACAACTCTAAATTTTATTGGTTTAAGGTAATTAAACCTTATCATATCATATACTCTAAATTATTTCCATTTGGTCTCACATTACATGATTATGATATATATTATATTTCAATCTTTTAAGTAATTCCAATGTGTCTTTTCACTCACTTATAAAAGGAAACCTTTTATTCTTCATTATTCACAATTTGTGAGAACTATAGCTAAAAAAAAACCCTAAAATAATACCTTATTATATTTTTTATACACTTTCTAGATCTACTAGTCTTATATTAAGACCATCCTAAGAAGGATTAAGGTTTAAACCAAAGGAGGTCTCTCAAAGAAGAGGTAATCATCTTACCCAACTATTTCAAAGTTTATTTCATCTTATACTTCCTATAAATTTATTTTATCCATACTAACATAATTAATATTGTATAATAAATATATTGGGAGTTTATTATGATTATTGTAAACAATTTTCCATCTCATTTCCTTTAAATGGAAAATGAAAGTATCACTCATGCGTACGTGTGGACTACCACCTCCACTGAACGATATGATTCATTTTCCATCACCACATTTCATGTTTGAATATTATTAGGGATTAAATGAATATAAATTATATTCATTAAATAATTATAATTTTATAAATATAATATATTACTTACCTTTTTACCCTTTCACTCGTTAAAAAAATGATAACATCACTCATGTGTATGTGTGGACTACCGCCTCCACAAGGAAATGTGATTTGTTTTTATGTCCTCCTTTAATGGGTGATTATAAAATTGTATTCAATGAATAAAATGATAATTATTTCATAATTAATATTCTATATATGATTAAACTATGACCAGTCAGACTATGGTCAACCTACCGAATTCATTTTGTGATTATGAACCGAATATCCTCAAAACATCTGATATGAACATAAATTATTTAATAACTATACATGGCATGATAATAAATGAAATAAAAGGGATAATAATAAATAACTTCACATTAAAAAGGTTCTTATGAAATTATAAAATTATTATATGTTTATTATACAAGATATAAAGTATATACGTGGTGAGTCGGGCTTGAGGTAAGGGGTTTCTTAACTCAATTTCTTTTCTTTGGGTTATATTACTTCTTCACTGTCTATGTTATAACAATATTATTTTTGTAATGACATTTGATTATCACATATTGTATTTCCAATTTTTATGTTCATTTACATTTGTTACCTATAATCACTTCACTGATTAATTCTCACTTCAATGTTATTATCTTTTTAAGGGTTTCTCATCTCACTTTTGTTTCAATGAGACACATGTCATATTCACCACTTGTTTATTTTGTGTAGTGTTTATAATACCCATTTGATAATTTATATCAAGGATATATTTATATTCATGGTATTTAAAGTTTCATTTGAATTTAATTATTTCAAGGGGTTATGATTCAAAATTCACTACTATAAAAGACGCCTTTAATAGTGCTGACATTTATCAGCGCTAGCAAAAGGTGATGATAAAGGGTATCCTTTATGAACACTTGTTTTTAGCACTGATAAATGGTATCTTTCATCAATGATTTATTTTTAGCGTTGAAAAAGTTTATCCTTTATCAACACTTTATTTTAGTACTGATAAATGATACATTTTATCAGCACTTTAAGTTTAGCATTGATAAAGGGTATCCTTTATCAGTTCTCTTTTAGCACTGATAAAGGTCCAGAATTAAATTAAATGATTAAACAAATTTAAAAAATATTAACAATTTTATAAATTAAATAATTATTGTTAAAAATTAATAAATTTAATATATATATATATTATAAAAATTTAAAAATAGTATACATTAAATATATAGATATGTAAAATGAATAAAATGAAATAATTAAACGAATAAAAATTAAAAATGATTAAATTAAGAAAAATATTAAACATTTTATGAATTAAATAATTATTTATAAAAATGAATAAATTTAATATACATATATATATTATAAATATTAATAAATAGTATATATTAAATATAGATATATAAAATGAGTAAATTGTAATAATTAAACAAAAAAATTAAAAATGAATAAATTTAAAAATTATTTAAAAATTTATCAATGAGACAATTATAAATAAAAACAAATAAGTATATAATATATATATATATAAATTATAAATAGTAACAAATTATATATATATTAAATATAAATATATAAAAAATGAATAAAATGTAAACATATTATTGTCTTATTCATTTTTAATATTGTTTGATTTTTCAATTTAACATATATCAAACGTCGTGTGTTACATTGATTTCACATACATATATGTAATTAATTCATTTTTATATACAATGCACACACACAAATATCTTCACAATTAATAAAATATTATATAAAAACACATACACCTAATATTTATGAAATTTATTCAAATTTTAGTATATTTTAGAATTTCATTATAACATGATACATTTAATATATTTTTTTAATCGGTCAATTTTATTTATTTATTTTTAATATTATTATAGTTAGGTATTATTTATTCATTTTTAATATTTTCTATTTTTGAATTTGGTCATTTTCTATTATATATTTATATATATATTTATTTAATATGTTTTAGTATTTTCAATATATATTTATATTTACTTCGATATATATATATATCCATATTTTTTTTAATAATTATATTTAATTAATAAAACTTATCCATTTTTTCAATATATTTTTAAAGTGTACTCATTTTGAATTATTCAATTTCACTCATTTTTAAAATACATGTATTTAAGATTATCCATTAATAATGTTAAAAATATATTTTTAAATAAATATTTATAAATAAATATATAATTGTATACTTAATATATTTATAAATTTATAAATTTTTATATTTATAATTATTATAAACAACTAAATATAATTTTATAAAAGGTATTTATATAATTATAAATAAATAATTATATATATTTAAATAAATATAAAATTATAATAAATTTATTTAAATAATTTACTCAGCGAGACTTGAATTCAAGACCTCACTGAGACCCATAGGGGCAGCTACCAATGAGCTGCACCCTAGGGGCTATATATATAATTATATAAATATATACATATATAAATATATAAATGTTATTTTTTAAAGTATTATTCATATATTTATAAATAAATAATTATATATTTAAATAATTATAAAATTATAATAATTATATTTAAACAATAAATATTTTTATATTTTTATATATTTATTATATATATGTAATTATATATATATAATGATATAAATATATTTATAATTATAAATAAATAATTATAAATCTATTTATAAAGGTATATTTACTATATTTATAAAATAATATATTTATAATTATAAATAAAATAATCAATATATATATTTAAAAGTATTAATGTAATTATAAATAAATAATTATATATTTAAATAATTATAAAATTATAATACACAAATATATAATTATATAATTTTTTTAATTTTTTTTTAATTTTTATTTATAATTATAAATCCTTTATCAGTGCTAAAGTTTTAGCACTGACTAGGATAATTTTATCAGCACTTTTTTAGCATTGATAAAGATCGATCTTTATCAATGTTAGAAAAGTGATGATAAAAGACATCTTTATCAGTGCTAAAATATTATTGCTGATAACTATGTCTTTTATCAGCCCTTTTTTATCACTAATAAAGATCAATATTTATCAGCACTAAAAAAGCACCGATAAAGATCCCTTTTATCAGTGCTTATCAATTTAGTGCTGATAAAAGGTCTTTTTATCAACGCTTTTTTGAAAGCACTGGTAAAAGTATTCCCAATATATTTAAAAGAACCATAACTGAGACTCATTAAGTCGTGATTCTTAAGCTCTTGTAGAACCCCCTACTATCATCACTACTCCTCTACCTTATCTCAAACGAATCAAGGCTAGAATCCAATGTATGTTATTTTCTCCTTTTACTCTCTCATTATTTGATTTTTTGGGCTCCACATTTTGTGGTTTTTCCCATTATTAACCATGATGAACCCTACATCTCATCTCTCTCTCTCTCTCACTTACCTATACCTACAAAATGCCACCCATACTCTGTAATCTCATTCTAGCTTCATATGAGACCACTCCAAACTGCATTTCCATTCACTGTTGCAACTGATGATGATTTTTTTGATATTTCTATTATATTATTTCTCATTACCTTTTATATAGTGTGGTTTTTCATTATTTTAATCTTGTTTCAACAATAGGACATGTACATGAAGATGATTTTTTTTAACATTATATTAGACTAATTCTAGAGGGAATGCTATTTGATATGAATAATATAAAGTGAGTTCATATACATATTGTTTTACTGTGAATGGGTTAATCTAATTCAGGGAACTAAAGTTTAAATTTTATATTGGTTAAAATTATCAATATGTTATATAGATATAATTTAATAAGGTACAAACTATTTAAATTTTCATTGAAATCAAAATAAGTATACTTTTTCAGTTTTTTATTTTATCCAAAAAAGTTGTGATGTATTATCAAGAAGTGGCGTGTTATAATTTCTTGATAGGTTCTGATTATTAATGTATTTACTAAAAAATATATTCACTAAAACATTATAATTATGAGAGAAGATGATATTCAATGGGTTAGAGAGATCATTAAAGGAGATACCATTTATTACCCTTATCCATGAATGGTTTCTAATAATTTCCCATGTCCTTTAAATTTATAATTAGTTAAAATAAAGTTTGAATTTTTATAAACTAATAATAAATATAATTTATGAGTTTACTTTATTTTACATTCATAAATGAAAACATTTCATATAAACAAAAATCCAAATTAGATTCCAGTATAAGAGTTTCTATATACGGTGTCATCTATAGAAGATGTTACATATGAGTTTACTTTTCTATCAAATTATTTTATAAATAAATTACTCTCCAATAATGAAGTGATTTTTGATGAAGTGACCTGATTTAAGAAAATTTATTTTCTTTATTTTTGTGTTTATTTTTAATATTATCAATAAATTTCTCTTTTATAAAACATGTACATCACAATATAGTCCAACTATACATAACCTGACCTAAGTTGAATCAAAATTTTACCCAACCCTTAGAACCATCAATCAACTTCCAAAGTATTTATAATAAACATGTAGCGTTCAAAATGATCCATGATAAATGGTTTAAAAAATCAACTCATATGACAAGTGTATCTATTTCAAATAGTACACAATAGAATCCCATGAATATAAATTCCTACAGGCATGAAAAAAATAACAATTTGATAAATCCTAGGTAAAAATAAAACCCTATATGAATAACTGACCTACCATTGATGACAAAAAATCCACAAGTCTCCACTAGCTATCATTTGATAATCTATACCTTCTAATAAATAATAAATCCTTGAAACATTCAACCCATGGAAACATCAGCTACATGTGCGCCATGATTCATATAAAGTGGTTAAGTAAAGTAACTAGGTAGGTTTTATCTGATGATTTTCCATGACCCTAATCCACTTGAAAACAATGTATCTCATTTTTATTTTATGAAAATATTCCTAACATATGATAATTTAAAGAATCATACAACACGTAATATTCATAAGAAACATAAATAAATTTTCATAAAAAATGACCATGGGCTTCACAAATATGGTTGTGTAAATAAGTATTCATTTCAGTAATATAGATATACAATACAATAAAATTCTTTCATAAAAGTACACATCTGCATGTATATTGAATGAAAATTATTACTATCTTGAAAAGAGATATAATACTTCAATACTCCAGTACAACTAAGCTTCAATACCTTTATTTAATCTATCCTTAGTCGTTTGATTGCCTTAAATATCTTGATGATGGATTGAACTCCCTCTTTTAAACTATCCTTCCTCCCATCATTGTGGTTCCAAAGTTCCTTGATGGCATACCTCCTGCTTGAATTGTATTAATTAATCTTCATCAAAGACGCTACCACAGATTTGAATACCGCATCTCCCAACTCATTATTCAATGCTTTCAGCCTTTAATCCTCCTCATTTATAACTTCCTAATAAAAAAAAATTCAAATAAAAATTAATCAAAACATAATGAATGAATTTGTTTGATTTCTTGATATGAATTTTCTTATATGACTCACTCAGTTATTTTTGACAAAAAATCATCAAAAATTAATTTTAATTTGGGTGTAGTCACATTAGATCCTATTAGAACTCTACAGTTAAGAATACTTGGATGAGAATACCACTACGATGGGTGACCTCATGAAAATAACCATGTTGCACATTTTTTGTGGAAAAAAACATGACAAATGTACCTTTTATTCTATTACCCTTGAACCTTGATAAATTTTAAAGGGTGTCAATTTGACTCTCAAAGGTATTCCTCCCATAATGATAAGAGCTCTCTGGCACTGCTTTCAGCTACATCTTTAGGATACTTTCTCTTGTTAGCTTAGAGAAATGGATGGTTTTCAAGATCTCCCATTCAACTCACACCAATACCACCACAAGTTTGTATCTCCTCTAATCCATGCCAAAAAAAGAAACATTTCAAAGTAAGTGGAAAACAATAAATGTTTGTGAGTGGAAGTAAATGACCATGAGTGGAAGTCATGTGGATTTTAATGTTCATTCCTTTATTTTTGAAATGTAATATGTCGGAATCCATAATTAAAATTTTATTTAGGTTAGTTTTTAACCCCAGTGGATATAGAGCTCTTATATTTGAGATATAGGTGAGGTAAAAGGACTATTAACACAGGTTAGAGTCATTTCAGCTCAGTGGGGATGAGTTGATGTTCTCATGGTAGTGCAAGGGACCTTTCATATTCAAAACAATTATTATTACATTTTTTTTCTTGATACTCATCCCCCATATCTTCTATGTTGTTTTAACTACTTTGAGCAGTAATAATCCAAAATGATCACTAGTATTTGGTATGTGATGACTTTTGGTTAGAGTAGTTCAAGAAACATAGGTGTATATCCAAAAAATATGGATTATGGATATCAAGCAACAAAATTAAATAATATCTATTCGAGAGGTATTTCATCAAGGAACTTTGGAACCACAATGATGGGAGGAAGGATTGTTTGAAAGAGGGAGTCCAATCCATCATCAAGAGATGAAAGAAAATCAAGCATCTGAGGATGTATTAAATAAAGGTATATGAGTTTAGTTGTATTTTATTATTTAAGTATTATATCTATGTTCAAGACAATAACAATTTTCATGAAAGATGCATGCAAATGTGGTCTTTTATGCATGGATTGTATTGTATTGTTGTTATTCAATACAAATTAAATGTTTGGATACTCATGATGACAAAGTATTATTCACATGATGAAGTTACAAATATTAAATAAGAACAAGCTATTGATGATGAAACTACATAATTATTAGGGGATCAAAAACATGTTGATGATAAAAAAACAACAACGATGCAACATCACAGTTGTAACACCCCAAGATTTTGTGAAATATTTTTTATTGAATTAATTTAATATTTTTATATTTTTCATTTCATGAAACACTAAAAATAGTTTTTTTAATATTAAATCACTAACTCAAAAATTCCTTTTACATGGAACTGAATTGGTTTGGTCTACACGCAACACTGACTTGGCATACGTTACATGAAACATTGAGTTTCTATGAAGCATCATTTTATTGTTATAATTATTTAAATGAGATAATTGTAACATATCAATTAAACTTAGTAATATAAATAGTAATAACTACATTTAAAATATTATTTATAATGGTTTTATAGAAATAAAAAATATTGATAATGAAAGATATAATTTTTTGTAAAGTCCTTATATGTTTTAAAATACTGTTTTCTCAAACAAACTACTTTTCATGTCCTTTCATGAAAAATAATAAAATTAATTTTAGACACCACAATAAATTTAATTTGATAAAATAAAATTATTTTTTTAATTTATAATGAATAAATTATCTTAGGGTGAATTTTTTGGTTTTTTATGAGAAACTTCATTTTTGGATGAATAGTGAAAAATACTGGATTTTAATTCAAAATTTCCTTTTCGTCTAATTTATTTATGAGGTAAAATTATATTTTAATTTGGTTTAAAAGTTTAATTATATCATATTTTAATCAATTAATACAATTTAGGTCATTTTAATCAATTTCACTTTGAAATTGGGTATAAAAACTTAGTAAAATTCTAGACATTTTTATATTAAAAACTTGTAGTGTCATCTCGTCAGCGGGATTAATTTTAATTAATTTCTACCAATTATGTGATTAGAATTTATAAAAATGGATTCCATATTTGTAATAATCATAATTTATAATTTATAATAAGGTCAACTTATTTTTTTACCAAAAATATTAGTGAAAGTGATTAAAATTAATTACAATAATTTAGAGAAAAATTAGGTTAATAAAGTACTAAAACTTAAATTTAAGATCCAAAATGACATATAAACTTGTAAAAACCAAATTTTATGGACATTATTATTCCATTGACCTTAAATTATTTAATTTTGTTGGTTTTTATGACTTTTTTAGGTAAAAATGTGGGTACACTAAACTTGTTTTAAAAATTCCATGTGTGTACTTTCCCTTCCCTATAAAAGGCCACCAACTCTCCCTCTTATTCAAACCTCTAAAACCAATTAGGTTCAGCCAATATATGAAAAATAAAATTACTAACATCCATACCTTACTCCTTGAAGCCTCCCTTTGGGTAGAAATCAATCCAAGGAATCCTTTTGGCACAAACCAAAAGGAGTTACCCGATTAAGAGGTAACATCTTCTCTCAAGCTCCTTTATTTTATTTTATTTCTCCACCCCTCCAATATATTTATTCCATTATTGTATAAAAAAGTATCCTAAATATACTAGGATTTTTTATTCTAAGTTTTAAACCTAAAATTACACACACCTCCATCTAATGGGTAATGAACATGCTGTTTACGTGTACAGTGAGCCACCACCTCACAAAATGTTGATCGTTCATTTTTACTTTACCACATCTCATGGTGAAAATTATGATGGAAAATATATTAATATATTTAATATATCATATTTATTATTTATTTAATATTATTTAATTCTTTTAAAACAAATATCTTTATACTTTCCACTTGGTGTAAATACAATAATTTCGTTTGAGGAAGTGCGGACTACCGCCCCCTCAAAGAGATTTGATTCGTTCACACACTAAATGGAATTTATTAAGGATTAATTTAGTGAAATTATATGATATATATGAAATAATAATTCAAATAAAATTATAATATATATATATATATATATATAGATATGTCATTTTCTATCTTTCTTTTAATATGACAATAAAAACAGAAACGATGTTCATGCGTACAAACGACTTACTGTCTCCATGAATAATGTATTCCATTTCATACTTATATATTATATATATTATTATAATAAACATATAATAAATATACATGATATTTATATCATGTTTTAAATTCTGGAAATCATGATATATGTATAAATATCATAAATATAACAAATTAATACACATGTGAAGAATAAAGAAAATATTACCTGAAGTGAAACCTTAACATAGGATTGTTAACAAGTGAGTAATATAAGGTCATAATAAAACCATATATGGTATTATATATAATAACATGGTTCTTTAAAATATTTATAATAAATTTATATTTATTATACAGGTGTTTTGTATGAGTACGAAGAGAGTCAAGACGCAAGGTAAGGGGATTTCATCTCTCTTTCTATTTTCGTGAGATACATTCCATGTTCACCACTCTTTACTTTTTCATGGTGTATATACTACCCATGAATTTATTATATGATTATTATTCTTAAATTTATGTTTAATTACATATCCATTCTATTATCTTCCTTTCATGGGGTTTATGTTTCAAAAGTTACCAAATCAGTAAGATAGTTTTGTCTCAATTTACCTTCATTGAGACACATGCCATGTTATGCACCTATATTTTTATATGATGTGTACATAATGCCTTTGAAATGTTATATAATTAATATCATTCTTTTAATGACATTTTAATCTTCATGTAATTTCATTTTATTATATGGGTAGTATGGTTCAAAGTTACAATGCGGTAAGAGTTTATCAAAACAATCTCATCGCTTATCAAGATTGTTTATGTTTATGCTTCCTTTGATGAAATATTATGATCCATTTCTCAAGAACATTCATGAATTTTATTATCCTATTTATATTCATAATTTATTAATGTATTGGTACCTTTATTCCACTCTTTGGTACATAATATAGTTAATAATATGTTTTTAAGAAATCCTGACTATACCCTCTCTTCGATCAGAAATCCATGTTCCTTTAAAACCATGTTTTATAAAAGGTTTAAAAAAATATTATAATATTCTACTATGATATTTAAAACAAATTTTTACCAATGTTTTACTTTTTTAAACAAGAGGGTTCTTAAAAAATAATCTTCTTTTCATTTTCTGGTCGAAGCACCATTCTAAAATTTTTACGGTGCAAAAGGAATGTTCGGCATGTATGAATTTACCCACTGTCATGACTATCATTCAATTGAAGCTTCCTTTAAAATATTAAAAATTTAATTTTTAATGAATTTTTTCCTAATATTCTATAATTTAATTATTTTAAATTTTATTTCAATGAAAATGGTTTTCAAAACATTTTTAAGTTTCATTATATTTTTCAAAGTTATTTTCAAAGAAATGGGTTTCAAAACTTTTTCAAGGTTTTTTTATAAGTTTTCAAAGAATTTTTAATAAAATGGTTTTAAAAATGTTTTCAATATTTCTTTATAAGTTTTCAATGTGTTTTCATGAAAAAGTTTTTTAACATGTTTTCAAGATTATTTTATAAATTTTCAGGGAAAAAAGATTTAAAAAAGATTTCAAGTATTGTTTATAAGTTTTCAAGGTATTTTATAAGAAAATAATTTTCAAATGGTTTTATGAATTAAAAATAATTTTTAAAATAAGAAAGGATATTTTAATCAAGAAATATTTTTTTTAAAGACATTTCAAAATTATTTTCCATCTAAGATAAAATTCATTGATGTTACTTATGTCTTTCTAAGAAATTATCTAAAGGTTCCATTCATATTATTTCTCTGAATGAGTTATGCTTAATCTCATGGTCTTCATGAAACCTATTTCTCTTTCATGGGTTATATTTTTATGAAATATATATCTCTTTCATAGTTTATATGTTTATGAAATCAATTTATCTTTCATGGGTTATTCTTTTTATGAAATGATTATGAAACAATTTTATTTTTTCACCTGTTATGATATGATTAAATGTTTAGAATACCCATTTCATTTCATGGGTTATGATATGATTGTTTATGATTTTGTGGAACATATATGTATGATTTCATTATGAGATTTTTTGAACCTATATCTCCCTCTAATTCATTGGGTAAAGATTTATATATCATGAGTTAGACTAATATGGTCTTAGGAGTGAACCATGACTACTAATATGGCCATGAGAGTGAACCATGACTACCAAGATGGTATGAGGAGTGAACTCATGCTACTAAGATGGTCATGGGAGCAAACCATTACTACCAATATGTTATGGGTAGTGAAACCATATTATGAATGTGTCCATGGCAGCAATGCCTTGAATACTATGGAAATCATATTATATGATTATGTGTTTCCACAATTCCATGTTTTATTCCCATGTTATGCTTTCATGGATTATGTTATTTATTTACTTATGATTAATGTCTTATTAAATAACATTATTTATGACATGATTCATGTTTATGAACTTTGATATTAAGGGTATGATATTCTAATATTTTGGTCACGTTCTCATACCCCTATGATCATGTTTATGCTTATATGTCTCCATTTTTTACCCTTACTTAGTGTCTAAGCTCATCCCTTTTTATGTTTCCTTACCCAGGCTATGAAGATATGTATTAAGTATTATTTGTCTAATAAGGGCGATAGTAATGAATAACCTAGTGGGAGATAATTTAGCTTGCTTATATATAAGCGTTTATGTTTCCATGTTTCCAAAGTCACTAAAATAATACTATCTTTGGGCGTCTGTTTGTATAATGTTTTAAGTATTCTGCAAAATTTATGTAACATTAATGTATGAAAAGTGAGGGCCTATATAGTTGGTTTCAGAGAAAAGTTTTAGTCAACATTTAGAAACTAGGATGAGAAAAATTTAGTGATATCCCTAGGTATATTTCTTAGGATATGACTTGGGATGTCTCGAATGATAAGTATAAGGACGAGTCAACGTTTAGGAAAATGTCCTGGAATTTTGGTAAAGGATAGAGTGAGTGGTTTCCTATAAATACATCCCTGTATGTATACTAAAAGTATATGTGTATTTGTAACATATGTTCCTAGGGGTAACAACTATGACAAGATGTCCCGAGCCTGACTTGAGGTAATCTGGTACATGATAATGGGTCTTACTGCACACCTGGTTTGACACTCTCAAGGGATATGCTTTGGGAATTAAAAAACTATTTAAAAAACATAATTAAGGATTTAAATAGAGTATGATTATGAATAATATAGGATAAACATAATGTGTCTTATATTAAAGAAGTAGGAGCCATTATTTTAGAAACTTGTAAGTAATTTTCATGATTATTTGGTATCCCAATATGATAATTGTTACTTACACTATGCTTTATGGTTTTAGTCAATGAAGATAACTAGAAGAAACATGGTTGACATTTAATGTTTCATATTTGGAAAGTATAGAAATTATTCTAATCTATTTACAAATTGGAAATATCATAAATATAATTAGGAAGGTGGTATGAGTATTTGTTATACTTTTAAAGATAAAAGGACTAAAAATGACATTTGAAAATTATGTGATGTTCTTCTAGTATTTTTTACATTAAACATAATAATCACGATTAGATTGAGGTTGAGGAACCTTAATACATGATTCATATTTCATATTATAGGAAATATGTGTTAAGTAATAAGTTTATGAATCTTTAGTAATGGTTTAATAATATTGTTGGATTAATGAAGTAATTATGTTTTGGAATTCAAAGATTATGTTATATGAATCATGGAATATATAAGTATTTTCAATATAATTTTTCATTAAGTATTGAAAATGACATCTTGAATGGTGATGAAGAAATAGAAAATTGATTTCATGGAAATGTGATATTTTTATTAAGGGAAGGAAACCCTTAATTAATTATTTATGTTGAGATAATGATGTTTGGATAAAGATATGCTGGATATGAATAAGTAAATTGGCCAATATGGATTACCATAGAACTGATTATTGAAAAAGTGGTCTATTTCATCAAGGATGAAGTTTACAACATTTTTGTATTTAAGGAATATATCCAATATACTTTTGGAATAAGGAAACATGCATATTTTTAATAAGGAATTGTGGTAATTCAGGTTATTACTATGTTCCAAGAGAATTTACCATGAGGGTATTCACATGTTTGGAATGTGAAAAACAAGAGATACTTTGTGATATATGGGTGATTAATATTAAGATGATTTTGTGACTTTATTTCTAATGTTTTGTATTTTCATATTTCAGAGATGTTATAAGGTTAACCATTCATGAAGTGTTTAAGTTAAAATTTTGAGGAAGTATTTATGTATTGAGATTATATTGAAAACCTTAGTTAAAAGGGTATTTAGTAATAAACCTTATTTCAAGTATGTCCATCATATTTTGGAAATTATATTAGTGTGTCTTTAGAAAAGGAAATCATGTATGTAGGGTTACAACCAATCAAGTCCTACAAGGCCATGGGTCTTGAACCCATGACCGAAGAACGATAAGGGTTTCACACCTACCACTCTCTTACATGATATCTTGGTTAATGTATAATTATTTTTGATGAATAATTATTTATGATGAAACAATAGTGTTACTTTTTATGTTTAGAGATTAATGTATTAACCATATTTATTTTTAAGAATATTTATAGGTAAATAGTTATACTTTTCATTCTTTTATGGGCCTTAATATCCGCTAAAAGTGTATTTTAGTGCTTCGAGCATCAAAGTTAATTTCTAGAAATCCATTTCTTGAAGTAATGGATGAATTATAAATAATTAAAAGTATAACTAAATAATGAAATTTAGTTTACAGAAATATATCAAGTAAGTATATTTCTTTATATCTTGGTCAATAAAATAATTACTCAAAGATAGGATAATGATAAAAAATGTTATCCTAATACCTTAATTTTTTTTCGAACCGATGGCCTTATAAATCGTCACAGATTTATGAATTTGAGGCCCTCAACTTTTATTTTATCATTTTATTGTTTGTTATTTATGAACTCAATCAATTCCTATAAATATTTATGCTTTTCATCCATGTCTAATATTCACACCAACCTATGTTCTTCTATGTGGAAACCTAGTTATATGTTACTTTGGGTAACTGGTATGGTTGCAGCTTTCTATTTTTAAAGAAAATTTTAGCATTAATTTTACAATGTGAGTTTATATGAAATAAACTTTCAAGTATTAAACCTTTTATAACCCAAATTAATTTTTATGGTGACATTCATTTTAAGGGGGGTAGAATATAACACCCCGAGATTTTGTGAAATATTTTTTTCGAATGAATTTAATATTTTGATATTTTTTATATCACATGACATTAAAAATAGGTTTTTTTATATTAAATAAATAATTAAAACATTCAATTCACATGGAGCTTACTTGTCTTATGCTACACACAACCCCGACTTGGCGTATATTACACACAACACCAAGTTTCTATGAAGCATCATTTTATTGTTACAATTATTTAAATGAGATAATTGTAACCTAGCCATTAAAATTAGTAATATAAATAGTAATAAATACATTTAAAACATTTTTTATAATGTTTTTATAGAAATAAAACATATTTATAACAAAATATATAATTTTTGGTAATATTTTTAAAAATACTATTTTCTCAAACGAACTATTTTTCATGTCCTTCTGTGAAAAATAAAAAAAATAATTTTAGAAAAATTTAGAAATATAATTTTATAAAATTAATTTAATTTTTTAATTTAAAATGTTGAAATTATATTAGGGTGATTTTTTGGAATTTTTCTGAGAAACTTCATTTTTTGAATGAATAGTGAATAATACTGGATTTTAATTCAAAAACCGTCTTTTCATCTAATTTATTTATATGGTGAAATTAAATTTTAATTTGGTTTAAAAGTTTAATTAGATCATATTTTTATCAATTAATCCAATTTAGGTCATTGGAATCAATTTCACTTTGAAATTGGATATAAAAACTTAGTAAACTTTTGGACATTTTTACTTTAAAAACCCGCAATGTCATTCTGTTAATGGGATTAATTTTAAATTAATTTATTCTATTTATGTTATTAAAATTTAGAAAAATGGATTATATATTTAGAATAATAATAATTTATAATTTATAATAATGTCAAATTAGTTTTTGACAAAAAATATTAGTGAAAGGGATTAAAATTAATTACAACAGTTAAGAGAAAAATTCAGTTAATAAAGTACTAAACCTTAAATTTAAGACCCAAAATGACCTAGAAACTTGTAAAAAACACATTTTATGGAAATTATTTGGCCATCAACCTTCCATTATTGAGTTTGGTTGGTTTGGTATGACTTTGTTTAGGTAAAAACATGGGTACACCTAACTTGTTTTCAAAAATGCCAAGTGTGCCCTTTCCCCTCCCTATAAAAGGAAACCACCTCTCCCTCTTCTTAAAAACTATACAAACATTTAGGTTAGGAAAATATATACCAAATAAAATTAAAAAAATCCCTCCCTTTCTCCTTTAAGCATCCATTTGTGAAACAAGAAATCCAAGGAAACCTTTTGGCATAAACCAAAAAGAGTTACCTGATTAAGAGGCAACGCCTTCTCTCAAGATCCTTTATTTAATTTTATTTCTCCATCCCCTAAAATATATTTTTTATATTAGTTTATAAAAAAAATTATACTCAATATAATATGTTTTTTTATTCTAATTATTCAACCTAAAATTACACACACCTCAATCTAATAGGTAACTAACATACTATTTATGTGTACGGTGAACTATCATCTCATGAAATGTTGATAGTTCATTTTTCCTTTACTGCCTCTCATGGTAGAAATTATGATGGTAAATATATTTATATATGTTTTATATTATATTTATTACATATTTAATCTTTTTTAATCCTTTTACAACAAATATATCTATACTTTTCACTTGGTGTAAATATGATAATTTCATTTGAGAAAGTGAGGACTACCACCCCCTCAAAGCGTTGTGATTCGTTCACACACTACATGGAATGTATTAATGATGAGTTTAGTGAAATTATATGACATATATTAAATAATAATGCTAATTTAATTATAATACACACACACACACACATATGTCATTTTATTTATTTCTTTTAACACGAAAATAAAAATGGAAACAACATTCATGCGTACGTACGACTTACCGTCTCCATGAACTGTGTATTCCATTTCATACTTCTATATTATATATATTATTATAATAAAAATATAATAAAAATATATTATATTTATATCATTCTTTGTATTTTTGAAATAATTATATAAGTATAAGGACCAAAGATATAACAAATTAAGCCACATGCGAAGAACGAAGTGAATATTACCCGAAGTGAAACCTTAACATTGGATTGTTAAAAAGTGGGTAATATAAGGTCATAATAAAACTATATATGGTATTAGATATAATAATATGGTTCTGTAAAAGTTTTATAATAAATTTATATTTATCATATAGGTGGTTTTATGAGTATGAATATATTCAAGACACAAGGTAAGAAGATTTCATCTCACTTTTTATTTCCATGAGATACATTCCATGTTCACCACTCTTTCATTTTTTGTGGTGTATATAATTACCATGAATGTATTATATAATTATTATTCTTAAATTTATCTTAATTAAATATCCATTATATTATCTTCCTTTTATGGGGTTTATGTTTCAGAAGTTACGAAATCGGTAAGATAGTTTTGTCTCAATTTACATTCCTTGAGACACATGCCATGTTATGCACCTATATTTTTATATGAGGTTTAAATTCTGAATTTGACATGTTATATCACTAATATTATTATTTTCATGATTTAATATTCATGTAATTTCATTTCATTACACGGGTAGTATGGTTCAAAGTTACCAAGTGGCAAGAGTTTATTGAAACAATCTCATCGCTTATCGAGATTGTTTATGTTTATGCTTCCTTTGATGAAATATTATGATCCATCTCTCAAGAAAATTAATTAATTTTATTATACTCTAGATATTAATGATATATTCATGTATTGGTACCATTATTACCCTCTTTTTTACATAATATATTTAAGAACGTGTTTTTAAGAAATCTCGACTTTACCCTCTCTTTGGTCAGAAATTTACATTCCTTCAAAACCATGTTTTATAAAAGGTTTAAAAAAATATTATACTATTATAATATTATATTTAAAAGAAATTTTCACCCATGTTCTAAATTTTTAAACAAAAGGGTTCTTAAAAATGAATCTTCTTGTCATTTTTCGATTGAGGCGCTACTCTAAACTTTTTATAGTGAAAAGGGAAAGTTTGAAACTTATAGATTTACCCGCCATCATGATCATAATTACATTTAAGCTTCATTTACAATATTAGAAAGTCAATTTGTTTAGTGAAAATTTTTTCCTAATATTTTGGAAATTCATTGTTTTAAATTGGTTTTCAATGAAAATGATTTTTAAAAGTTTTTCAAGCTTTCATTATATGTTTCAAAGTTATTTTCAAAGAAATGGTTTTAAAAAATTATTCAAGGTTTATTTATAAATTTTCAGAGTATTTTTAGTAAAATGGTTTTCAAATTTTTTTCAATATTTCTTTATAAGTTTTCAATGTGTTTTCAAACAATTTTTTTTAAAATGTTCTCATGATTATATTATAAGTTTTCAAGGAAAAAGATTTTAAAAATTATTTCAAGTCTTATTTATAAGTTTTAAAGGTATTTTATAAGAACATGATTTTAAAATGGTTTTATGAATTAAAAATACTTTATCAAAGAAGAAAGGATATTTTCTTCAAGAAATGTTTTTTGAAATATATTTCAAAAATTATTTTCCATCTAAGATGACATCTGTTGATGTTACTCATGCCTTTCTAGGAAATGATCTAAAGGTTCCATTCATTTTATTTCTCTAAATATGTTATTCTCAATGTTATGGTATTTATGAAAACTATTTCTCTTTCATGGGATATATGTTTATGAAATCCGTTTCTCTTTCACAGGTTATATGATTATGAAATCCATTGCTCTTTCATGGGTTTTTCTTTTGATGAAATGATTATGAAACCTGTATCTTTTTCCAGAGGTTATGATATGATTACATTTTTATGATACCCATTTCATTTCATGGGTTATGATATGGTTGTTTATGATTTTGTGGCACATGTATATATGATTTCATTATGATATGTGTGGGACCTATATCTCCCTCTAATGCATTAAGTAAATATTTATATACCATGAGATAGACCAAGACGGTCTTGAGAGTGAACCTTGACTACTAAGATGGCCATGGGAGTGAACCATGACTACCAAGATTATATGAGGACTGAACTCATGCTACTAAGATGACCATGGGAGTGAACCATGACTACCAAGATGTTATGGGGAGTGAACCCATACTACCAATATTTCCTTGGAAATAATTCCTTGACTACTATGGAAATCATATTATATGCTTATGTG
This sequence comes from Viscum album, assembly GCA_963277665.1. Classification (NCBI taxonomy): domain Eukaryota; kingdom Viridiplantae; phylum Streptophyta; class Magnoliopsida; order Santalales; family Viscaceae; genus Viscum; species Viscum album. Next base: position 48,232,666 of record OY728156.1, read on the forward strand.
TTTTCCACAATTCCATGTTTTATTCATATGTTATGATTTCATGGATTATGTTCTTTATTTACTTATGATTCATGTCTTATAAACTACCAATATTTATTCCATGATTCATGTTTATGACCTTTGATATATAGGGTATGATATTATAATATTTTGGGCCCATTATCATACCCATATGCTCATGTTTATGCTTACATGTCTCCCTTTTTTACAATTATTGAGAATCTAATATCACCCATTTTTATGTTTCCTTCCCCAAGTTATGAAGATATGTATTATGTATGATGTGTCTAAGAAGGTTTATAGTCATCAAGAACCTAGTGGGAGATAATGTATCTCTCTTATATATCAGTGTTTATGTTTCCATGTTTCCAAAGGCACTAAACTAATACGGTCTTTAGGCATATGTTTTTATAATGTTTTAAGTATTATGAAAAAGTTATGTAATGTTAATGTACATCAATATTGGTTTGTTATAAAAATGTTGAATAAAATTATCAAGGTAAGAATTTAGGGTAATTTTTTTTAGGTTGATCGAAATCAACACAACCAACCTATTCACCACAATAAGTTAACATTCATTAGTTATCTTGGGGTCACAATGAGGATGAATGTGTTGATTGATATTGATTCATGGTGCCATGTCCAACCTGTTACTAAAAAAATAATTTAGAAAGATACAATGGTAATGTTATGATATATTTTATCTATTTTACTGAAAAATTATGTAATTAAATACTTATTTAATTTTCATTATTCTTTATAGAGTTCATTTGTTTTAGAATATTTGAATAATAAATTTGTCTTAGTGGACACTAGAAAATCCCATAGAGGCTTCCAAACTCTTCTTATGAAGTTACATCTTAGATATTTTGAGGGGAAAGTAAAGCCACACACACCAGTTCATTATGAACACATTATAAATCAGTAAACATGGACTAATTTCATCAATCGTATCAATGAGAAATCATTTAAGTAAAATTACAGTCAATATTATATTAATTTAATTTATTTATTTTATCCAACTTAATTCAAAATTGTTAATTTATGAAACAAAAAATGAGTGATGAAAATAAATAATATGCATCAAGAAGATAAAACCACATGAAGATATATATAATATGGAAAGACGATTGCAAACACAAATAGGCCCACTATAAGATATTATTGTTCAGTCTGGTTTGACAGACCAATGTATGAGAAAGGATTAAAGCGAATTGGTGTTGGAGAAAATATCCACACATGAACCAAATGATACCTCTATCTTTGAGTCTAGTCATTCCACCAACCACATATCTTACATGTGGTACTCAATTTTTTCATTACTATTTATCCTAATTTTGAATCAAACAACTTTCGATAAATTTATATTACTAAAATTCTGTAGGGTATAGTTGTATGTGATTAGTATCTGTCAACACCCACATACTATTGTGTTGTGATGGGTATAATGTATAATATCCTGAGAGATAAGATACACCATCAAGACCTCCTGGAATATCACATGAGAGTGGGGATTGAGGAATCTCATGATCTGAATATTGAGTTTCTTGTTTCACTTGATGGTCCAAATATTACAACGATTAAAGATGCTATTGGAGATTTCATAATATGGCTATCTAATCTTATAAATATACATGAGGTATGTCTTTAAAAACAATTTATATGAAAAACCTGTAACGATTGATAATAAAAGGTATAAAGTGAGGTATGATATTATAGATCGATAAAGCAGTGGGGAAATAGAAGGTCAAATAAAAAAAATCTAGTGAATCGGCTAAGAAAACAAAATGAACTTATGAGAGTAGCTTATCCACACCAGTTCCAAAGAAACATTTATTATAATTACATATTCATGCAAAGACCACATTTAAATATAGATCTATATCTTACATTGAATATGAAAAAGAAATATATGAAAGTTAGTTCATAGATAGAATTGGTCTCAAGACTCTAAATGAGATTCTTGAGCATGAATGGTTGGAGATCTTAGTTTTGAATACACACATAAGGTACATTTTCATAATATATATGTCAAAATAGGGAGCTAATATTTTTATTAAATTTAATAACTATTCATATTTTCTATATGAGTTTATATTATAACTATATAAAGGGAAATTCATGCGAAGTATGATTTGGATTCATTAACCCCTGTATCATTACTATAATAGAACATACTTTGGATGATGAACAAATTAATAAGAAAAAAATGAGTGACTCTAAGAGTTTAATAAAAAATTAGTAGAAGAAAGACTATTTTTGATTCCTAAAATGAATACGTAAAACTATACAATCTATTTAAATAAATTTATTTTTAATTTTTTCATTAATTAATTATTTTTGTTTTTTAGGGAGCACAATATGCTAAATGTATTCAATATATACACCTTAAATATTTATTTTTTGGATTCAATGCATGGATATCCAACAAAATGATCACCCATGATGTGTGTTGTGAATTTTTAATACACTAAAATCAACATTTTATAGATAAATTTTAATTATTTTTTTATATTGTGTTTTAACAATAATTTTGTTATGATAGGAAAATCACAAAATATAGGATAGATCATGGAATGAAGTTGGTGTCTGAAGGTATAAAGCTTGTAAATTACTAAAAATGGAAAAAAATTAAGGTATATATAGAAATATTTAATTATCAAAACGTTTCACAATAATATAATTATTTTGGTTAATATTTTTATAGTGTTAGAAATAAGATAATGGCATCTATTATGGATATTATGTTTGCAAATTGATGAGAGAGTTCATATTGTATGAAAAGGCCAGAGTCCCCCAATAGGTAATTTACAAAGGTAAATATAATTTCCTTAAATATATTTCATAACCATTTTTTGTCTATATTTTCTAACTACTATCAAGATTTTAAAAAACCTAGATAATCAAAATAAGAGATAATTTTTTTAGAGATGAGTGAGAAACATACTTTTTTTCAGAATGTATTTTGATAAAAAATTTAGGTGATTACCTGCTATGTTTGTGATCTAGTATGATATATGAACTTAGAAATATATTTGGGGTGGGAAGGATTAGTGTCATAATTCTTATATATTATTTTTGATCTCTTTATCAAGGATAAGTATAATGGAGGAAATGAATTTGTTTAGAGGTTATAACCTATAAACAATAAAAATGTTGGTAAATATTAGGGGCAGAGGCATAGTCATAGGTGGAGGTGGAGGCAGAGGTGGAGGTGAAGGTGGAGTTAGAGACTAATGTGGAGGAGGAGGAAGAAGTGGAGACTAAGGCAGAGACCATGGAATATGAGGAGATGAAGAGATAGATTGAAAATAATAAAATTGTTGATAAATGAAGTAGAATTAGGATCATACCAAGATTGTGTTTGAGAAAAATTGTTGAAAAGTGTAAAAAAACTTTTCACTTAAGATAAGATCTATTTTAAAGTGTTTTAGGTGGCTTATTGAAATAATGTTTTCACCACTTTTTTAAGTGATTTTACACAGGGTAGTAATCCGACTATAAGATCATTATGTGTTGGAAGCTTCAATTTCTCCACTAGTGTTATTAAAGAAACATCTATACAAACCCCAATAATCAAATAGGTATATAATATAACTTAAATTTTTGACTAAATATGTGTGTAACCAACCACCAAATTCAGTAGGAATTTGAGAAAACTATTGGAGGAAAACCAACATTGACATATTATAGTCATTAAGGAGGGATGATGTCAAATTTTCCAATATCAGTTTAAAATTGAAATTAAAAAAAAATCATTACTCACTAAAAACTAAGTAAACACACTAATATTATCTTGATAATTTAGGAAAAATATTCATAATTCATTTGTGATGTGTAGGAATCAGTCTCATGTCAAACCCATACACGATGAAACCTGTATGACTAAAAGTACATGTTATCAATTTAAAATGACATTTTATTAAAAAAAAGTGGCATAATAAAAACCGATGAAATTATTTTTGATTGTTTTGATAATTTAATAAAATGATCCATACGTCATTATATATGTGTCAGAATCAGCCTCACCTCAATCTGATGCATGGTGTGACTGATATGACTCCAAGTGCGTCTTTTCATTCAAAATTGATATTAATTTTTATAAAATAAAAAACTGACATAATCAAAAACAATAAAACACATTTTTTTTACTTTAGTAAAATAATCCACAATTCATTTTTTATGTGTTTGAATCATCCTCAATTAAATCCGACTCACTGTGTGACCAATATGGCTTAAAATATCTGTTATCAGTTTAAAATAGACATTTTAATACAAAAAAGTGTCACTCATTAAAAACTAATAAAACATACTCATATTATATTGATAATTTAGGAAAACTATTCATAATTTATTTTTGACATGTAGTAATAATTCTCTTGTAAAACCCACACTCGATGCAACCAGTATGACTAGAAGTGCATGTTTCTAGTTTTAAATGAAATTTTAGTAAAAAAAAGTGGCATACTAAAAATTTAAGAAACACATTCAGATTATTTTGATACATTAGGAAAATGATTCATGAGTCACTTGAGATGTGTCAGAATCATTTGTGCCTCAGTACGACACATGGTGTGACCGATATGACTCCGAGTGCGCGTTTTTATTCAAAACTGAAATTAATTATATTGGAAAAAATAATTGACATAATCAAAACCAAGAAAACTCATTATGATTATTTTGTTACTTTAGGAAAATTATTTATAAGTCATCTGTGATGTGTAGGAATTACCCGCACCTCAATCCGACTCATGGTATGATCGGTAAGATTGAAAGTGTCCGATATCAGTTTAAAATTGACATTTTAATACAAAAAGTGTCACTCACTGAAAACCAATCAAACACACTTGTATTTTCTTGATAATTTATTAAAATGATTCATAATTCATTTTTGATGTTTAAGAATCAATCTATTTTCAAATCCACACATTATGCAACCCATATGATTAAAAGTGCATGTTTTCAGTTTAAAATGACATTTTAGTAAAAAACAAAATTAGCATACTCAAAACCAAGGAAATTAATTAATATTGTTTTTATACTTTAGGAAAATGATCCATAAGTCATTTGATATGTTTCAGAACCAACCTCACCTCAATTTGACACCTGGTGTGACCAGTATGACTCCAAGCGCGTCTTTTTATTCAAAATTGACATTAATTTTAGTGGAAAAAAACAATTGGTATACTCAAAACCAAGAAAATTAATTCATATTGTTTTGGTACTCTAAAAAAACAATCCATAAGTCATTTTTGATGTTTAGGAATCATCCGAACCTCAATTTGAATCATGGTGTGATCGGTATGACTCAAAGTGTCCGTTATTAGTTTAAAATTGACATTTTAATACAAAAAAGTTTCACTCAATAAAAACCAAGGAAACATGCTTGGATTGTCTTAATAATTTATTATAATGATTTATAATTTATTTTTGACATGTTGGAATCAATATCTTGTCAAACCCAAATATGATGCAACCAGTATGACTAAAAGTGCATGCTTCCAGTTTAAAATGACATTTTAGTAAAAAACAAAAGTGGTGTACTCAAAACTAGGAAATTCATTCATATTATTTTTATACTTTATTAAAATTAACCATACATTATTTTATACATTTCTAAATCATCTGTAACTAAATTCAACACATGGGGTGACTTGTATGACTCAAAGTACATCTTTTTATTCAACATTGACATTAATTTTAGTGGAAAACAACAACTGACATAATTCAAAACCGAGAAAACTAATTCAGATTTATTTGGTACTTTAGAAAAATGATCCATAATTCATTCATGGAAAATAGGAATCAACCTCACCTCAATCCGACTCACAGTGTGGTTGGTATGACTCAAAGTGTCCGTTATGAGTTTAAAATTTACATTTTAATATAAAAAAGTGTAATTCATTGAAAACTAAGCAAATGTGGTCAGATTGTATTGATAATTTAGGACAACAATTTATAATTCATTTTTAATGTGTAGAAATCATTATCTTTTAAAACCCATACACGATGCAACCTATATGACTAAAAGTGCATGTTTCCAATTTAAAATGACATTTTAGTAAAAAACAAAAGTGGCATACTCAAAACCAAGGAAACACTTTCAGATTTTTTTGATACTTTACAAAAACAATCCATAAGTCATTTTAGATAGTTAGAAATTAGCTTCACCTCAACTTGACACATGGTGTGACTAGTATGACTCAAAGTGCATCTTTTTATTCAAAATTGACATTAATTTTAGCAGAAAAAAACAACTAACATATTCAAAACTAATCAAATGCATTTATATTTATTTGATACTTTAAAAAAAAGATCTATAATTCATTTTTAACATGTAGGAATCATCCTAACCTCAATCTGACTCATGGTATGATCGGTATGACTCAAAGTGTATGTTATCAGTTTAAAATTGATATTTAGTACAAAAAAGTGTCACTCAATGAAAAATGATAAAACATGCTCATATTGTCTTGATAATTTAGGAAAATGATTCACAATTAATTTGTGATGTGTAGGAATTAGTCTCTTATCAAATCCACACACGATGAAACTTGTTTGACTAAAAGCACATGTTTCCAGTTTAAAATGAAAGTTTAGTAAAAAAAGTAGCATACTCAAAACCAAGGAAACACATTTAGATTATTTTAATATTTTAGGAAAACAATCCATAAGTCATTTTAAATGTGTTGAAATCATAATCAACTCAATATAACATACGGTGTGACTAGTATGACTCCAAGTTCATCTTTTTATTCAAAATTGACATTAATTTTAGTGGAAAAAACAAATGACATATTCAAAACTATGAAAATTAATTCGGGTTACTTTGGTAATTTAGGAAAATTATCCATAAGTCAATTTTGATGTGTAGTAATTAGATTATACTCAATATGACTCATGGTGTAACCGATATGACTCAAAGTGTCCATTATTAGTTCAAAATTGATATTTTAATACAAAAAGTGTCACTCACTAAAAACTGAGAAAATGTGATCAAATTGTATTTATAATTTAGAAAAATGATTCATAATTAATTTATGACATGTAGGAATTAGTCTCTTGTAAAACCCACACATGATGAAACTTGTATGACTAAAAGTGCATGTTTCCAGTTTAAAATTACATTTTAGTAAAAAACAAAAGTAGCATACTCAAAACCAAGGAAACACATTCAGATTATTTTGATACTTTAGAAAAATGATCCATAAGTCATTTGAGATGTGTCAAAATAATACTCACCTCAATAAAATTCATGGTGTGTCCATTATGACCACAAGTACGTCTTTTTATTCAAAAATGATATTAATTTTAATTGAAAAAATAACTGACAAACTCAAAACTGAGAAAATGAATTCATACTACTTTGGTATTTCATAAAAATTATCCATAATTCATTTTTGATGTGTATGAATCAATATCACCTCAATAAAACTCACGATGTGATCGGTATGATTCAAATTATCTATTATTAGTTTAAAATTGACATTTTAATACAAAAAAGTTTCACTCCCTGAAAACTAAGAAAATGTGCTCATAATGTCTTAATAATTTATGAAAATTATTTACAATTCATTTTTGATGTATAGTAATCACTCTCTTGTTAAACCCACACACTATGAAGCTTGTATGACTAAAAGTGTATGTTTCCAGTTTAAAATGACATTTTTGTAAAAAAAGTGGCATACTAAAAACCAAGGAAACACATTCTTATTATTTTGATAATTTTATAGAATGATCCATAAGTCATTTGAGATGTTTTGGAATTATCCTCACCTCAATCCGATGCACGGTGTGATTGGTATGACTCCAAAGTGGGTCTTTTTATTCAAAATTGACATTAATTTTAGTAAAAAACAATCAGCATACTCAAAAATAAGAAAACACATTCATATTGCTTTGTTACTTTAGTAAAATGATCCATAAGTCATTTGTGACATGTAATAATTAGCCTCACCTCAATCCGACTCATAATGACTCCAAGTGTGCCTTTTTATTCAAAATTGTTATTAATTTTAGTAATTTTTTTGACATACTCTATAATAGTGTTTTATTCTTTTATTTGTGTTGGAAATTTTATATCATTTAAATTCTATATTTTTATATGATTTTGGTAAATTTTTATGCTATTTTTGTTGCTGTTTTTGGTGATTTAGTGTGTTGTTACAACACACTACATGCCCCATTTCTGGTGCTGTAGTGTGTTGTAACTTCACACTGTAGTATTAACCTTTATCAGTTATACTAAATGTGTGAATAAAGGATTCATTTATTAGAGATTGTAAATTCATTGATGAAGGATACCTTTATCAACACTTTTAGTAGCGTAGATAAATGAGCCCTTTATCATCTGTTTTAAAAGCACTTATAAAGGGTCTCTTTATTAGAGCTTTTGAAAGCGCTGATAAAGGATTCCTTTATCATTGCTTGTAAAGGCCCTGATAAAGACTCCCTTTTTCAATGCTAATGAAATGCTCTGATAAATGGTGTCTTTTATCAACACTTTGAAAAACGCTGGTAAAAGTGTGATTTATTATCACTTTTTTCACTGATAAATAACTCTTTATCAATAATTTTCTAGCACTAATAAAATCCTTAGCCTTTTAATCGCATTATAGAAGTTAGTGCTTTGTTAGCACTATATATTCTGGTACTGTTAAAGGCCTCTTTTATAGTAGTGAGTTTACAAAATAGTAAGGGCTTATTCTATAATATCTTTTATATTTAGGATTATTTATGTTTACATTTCAATTAAATAAAATTATAAGTTGATTATCTTTTAAAATCCTTGTATATTATTTTTTATTGTTTGTTTGTGAATTTTACATGTTTTACTCTCATTTTCATCACTTTGTTACTTAATATGATCTAGAAAATGTTTTTAAATAAAATTTGACCTTATTTCCTCTTTGATCAATTAACTTCTTCTTCTAAGTAAACATTCTTAAAAAATGTTTTATGGAAGTTTTTATCTATACTTGAAATGTTTTAAAATGGTCTATTTCATTACCTTTTACTTTAGTTTCAAATGCTTTAAATGATTCTTTTAAAAGAATTGTTTTTAAACAAGTCTTTTTTTTACTTTTTAAAGTATGAAAAGAATGTTCTATTTTAATATATATGGTATGAATGGATTTTATTATTTCCATGTACTTTATTTGATTTGAATCCCACTTTATATGTTTTCATGGTTCTTTTTAAAGGAAATGTTTTTCCTAATATTCTGAAAATTTTGAGTTTTTAAATAAGTGATTAAAAAAAGGTTATTTTACCTAAGAAATGTTCCTGTGATATCTTATAATTCATCTATTTCAACATCCATTGATGAATATTATACCTTACTAGGGATAAAATCTATTGACACTATCCACCATATTACTCTGAATGGATTATGATCATGTTGTTCTATTTATTGACTAGGGAAAATATTAATATTTCATATTCTATTTTTTCAATATGAATTTTTATATTGATTATGTATTTAATTTTTATTCATTTATTTCATATGATGAATGAATTGGACATATTATTAATGGTCAGGGCCTATTATAGACCCTTGATGCATCAATAGGTCTCAGGAGACAAATTAGCCTGTGTATTTGGTGTATGCATACCCAATTATTTATGATGTATTGGAATAAGGCCTTGATGGTATGATTATGATGTCTGACATTGTGAATTCCATAATTATGAAAATATTTATTTTTATCCATATGATTATATATTTTCATATATTATCCATGGACATATTCCCCTTTTATGATATTAGATATGGGGCATATTTTATTATTTCTTATCTCTTCCATGTTATTCATACTTTATTTATTCTGTGATAGCTTCTTTTGTATGATTTCCCTTATTGTGCATTTTATATCACACTTTATTATGTTTTCCTTTCCCTAGGATACCAATAAGGGGTTTATGAATGATTTTAAGAATATAAAATAAGAATTAATAATGCTTTCACTATAATTATAAAGTTATATTTCATATTTTTAAATGTAATATAAGAATCATGTATGCATATAGTCTTCCAAGACCATTAAACTATTCAATCATTTTGGATGATATATCTTATATCTTAAGACAATGTAGTAAAATTACCACTGTCTCTAGGTTAATAGAGTCAAGGTCTCACATTAGTGTATCGGTGGAATATCACATCATCAACACTATAAAGACTGATATGGAACTATTCAACCTGAACAGTATCACCATGTACTCAAAATGAACATAATTTTTCCTAAATCTATCTTGGAACATCATATTAATTCACCTTTAAATACTGGTACCTCTACCAGATATCAATTTTTGAAAACCACATCTCTCCTTTTTAACTAACTAGAGAGGTCATCAAGACATAAAAAATGGTACATGTTCTTAATAATCACCCAATTTCAGTTTCTAAGTATCAAAACATCAATTGAGTGACCCATCTGATTTCTGTGTGTAGAAAACCAAATAATTCCATAGATACATGAGAGAGTGGATAAATCCCTTATCTTTTAAATCATACAGTTAAATCATCAACTTTTTTATCTCGATGGGTATTATCTAATAAGATGGTAGGGAATGTTTGTTGAGTTTTAGTCACTAGATCGATTGTGAACATAAATTCCCACTCAGGAGGTAAACCTAAGAATTTATCTAGAAACAGATCTTGAAATTCCCTACATTATCCTTGACTGAAAGAAACACTATTTGATAAGCTAGACTTCTCACTTTAGGAAGAGGCGATCATGCCTAGTTTTATCATGGGCCCCATTCTTACTCCACTTCTGAGATAAAAAAGGGAGGATATCTAAATCCCTTCTCTTCTTCATCCTAAGGGGTTTCAAAATCTGCATCATGATTAGAATGATATTAGGAAAATTTTTCAATAATTCTACAACATAGGTAGAAATAAATGAGTGAGAATAACCATTATCAAATAAATCAATGACCATAGATAGTTCAATAAGCATCGTGCCTCTCACTATCATCAACCTAGTCTCAAATTCCATAGGATATTGATCCATGACATGTAACAGTTTGGTCTTGGTATAAGTATGAGTTTTTACACTAGACTATAGTTCTTAACTTAAATAATTTCTCACATAAGATGAACTTATTCTAACTCAACATTCTTGATATAGAGTTTTTTCTTCCTTAGAGGCATCTGAATGGAATGCAGATCCCTTTGGTGTTGAGGATCCTACACTACTTTGGGTATAGGTACTAGTCTCAAAAAACCAATGCAAATAGCCTAGAATTCTGAAAGAATGGAAATCCTTAAGGGTGTATTAACACAATGACCTCATATTCCTAGACCTTCCACACTGATAACAGATAATAGGACCATCACATGAGGCTATAGATATCAAAGACTGAGAAGGGTCCCTAGAGCGACATCCACTCACCCTTCTTGTCTCATCACACTTCTCTTTCTTCTCAGAGAGGCCTATACTACTCCCATAATACATGGGAGGCACCCTAGTTATCCTTGGCACCCATTGATGATCAATATATACTTTAAAGGATTGATCCAAAGTCTCAACATATATAGGGAGTTGTAAGAGAAAAAACTGAGATCATATATTAGGTTAAAGAACCATTTCAAACTTATGATACTTCAATTTATCATTTAATACCAGCTCTAATAAAAAATGAACAAGTTCAATGAATTTTTTTCCATACTCTATAACCATTCTACTACTTTAATATAGATGAACAAATTCTCAGGACTTGTCCAATGCCATCATGTTTGGATAAAACTGAAGGGACAAATCCCCTTAAAATACTTTTATTCTAGGTTTTCATTCTTATTCAATTGAATGATATAGTCCCATCATTTATAGCTAGGGAATTCAATCATAAAGATATCAAATTTAACCTTGATGGGAGTTGGGACTTCAAGGAACTCAAAATCCTCTCAGTATTTTCTAACTAGTCCTCAGATTCCTAAGGGTCATTGCTTTCTTTCAAGGATGGTGTCTTGAGACAATGGAATTCCTAAGTCCAGTCCTTCTCAAGTATAGACCACATTTCTTTAACTTGAGTGGGGGTAAAATCCACTCCTTGGTCTATATCCCAGACCATTTGAACTACATTCTCAATAATATTCTAGTTAGTTGGGGGATTCTACTATATAAAATTATCCATCTCTCCCACCAGAGGCTTTTCAAGTTATCTTAATGGGGAATAATACTACAAAAAATCAAATAAAAAGAAACTTTTTAGTCCAATATTTGATCATAAATAAAAATCATAAATCTTTATGAAATAACCAATCAAAAAATCAATACAAAATCATATCAAACCTCACCCTTACATAAATCATAGTCCATTTTCTTGGTATGAAGTTCATACACCCAACACAATATGAACAGAGAACCGTATCTAAAATAAAATATGACATTTCTAAAAACCCTTGTGAACAAGGTTGGATATTGAAAGTGTTGGTCAAATTTTTTTTACACCCCATGACTGATCCCTGATGATCATATATTTTATCTTACAAGACATCCTAAATAGAATAAACCAAAAATCAGGCTCTAAAACCATTTTATCATGAACCAACCTAGGCCATGCATGAACTGGTAACCTGATTTGGCTGATAATAATTCCTAAAGGTAATTCCTTATATGCAAGTGTTAAAATAATTTCCTGAGCATTATAGAACTCCTTTGGGAATGGTTTTCCCAATTTAATCATCAAATATATCTCTACCATGATTCTAAACTGGAATTTACATTACATGTAAAGTCATGATCTAGAATAAAATTTTTCATAGAAAATATAAATTAAATAAAAAAACATAAATAAAACTCCAAACCACATTCCAACCATATATATATACACAAAACAACCCAAAAGATAATAAAAATATATATTAAAAAAATATATAAGAGTGGAAAGTAGTATGAAATGTATTTTGAGTAAGTGATGTAATCTATAAAAATGAGTATAATAATAGATAAAAAATAGACACCCAATTATGTATGATACAAGGGCCTAGTTTTCATTATTTCACTATCACTAACTACATCTATGCTAATAAGAATACTTTTCACCTTCATATGAAGAATTTCTCATACTGAAACCTTTCAATAAAATGTATACATACACCCATTGGGTGTATGTATGGTGTGATAAATGTTATCTCAGTAGGATAACAATAAAATTTTAATGGGAAACCCTTGATAGATAAACACAAGTATGCTAGTTTGAAATAAATTATAATAAAGAAGGATTTAATTTTTTAAGGAAAGTAATCAAATAACATGATCTAACAATTTGGAAATAAAAATATATTTTATACAAATAAACATTCCATAACTATAAAACATTTGAGATCACTAGTTCATATAAAGTTTTCAAGAACCCTATACCCTTGTATAAACTGGTGATATAATGGTCACTCCAAGCATGTGCCCAAAATTCTAAGGATATCATGCCTTTTCCTCACATCGTGGTCTCGCCTGAACATGACACCACATCCAATCAACCGCTAAGGAGTATATGTCTTGTTCAAGTAGTGTATTGATGCCTGAACATGGAACCATAACCTTCATCCAAGTATAATATATTTATTTAGTGTTTTTTTTTTCAAAATAGATGTTTAATATAGTCTTCCCACCTCGATACATGATTTCCCATGTGATCTATTTATTCTAAACTTGTCTCATTTTTTTTAATGAGGGTCTTTCATAAACTGTCAGAAACCAAATCCATTTATATTTTATAAAATTCTTTCAAACCCATATATATTCTCAAAATAAAAATAAAAAACATAAATCCTTCACGCCAAAAATAATCAACCTTAAAATATTTTATATCATAGCTTTAACCAATAGAAATAATTTTTATAATACATAGAAAGAATATTTTTCCATAAAACAAGAGTGACACATGAAACCACCAACCATTATTCAATCCAAAACCTTATCTTACATTGAAAATCAACCTAGGATATCAAGAGAGATCCTAAATAAGTGATAACAAACTATAGACATCAAAATTTATTTCATTAATTTGAGAAAAAGAAAGTTAAAGGCTGTCATTGATTTAGGAAAGAGTTAAACATAATAAAAAATAGAAAATGGAGTAAGTGGAAAGGTTAATACCACTTACTTTACATATTCCTTAAAGAAACATATAAGAATAAGATTGGATTCAATCCCTAGAGGGAGGGATGATAAGTTATGTGAGGGAAGGAGTATCTAGATATTAAATAGAGAGAAATTATATGTTTTGAAGAGATAAAATTAAAAGGGTTATTTTGGTCATTTTAAATTTTTTAAATAGCTAGGCAGACCATATAGTTTGGATGCATTGTTTTCCAAACCATGCACCAGCTATGTGGATATCACTGGATCTCACCTAGGATTTCCATGGTTTGGAAACATGGTTCGATAAACTATGTGATAAACCTTTGAAATAAATTTATTAAAATCTACAATCTTTTTCATGATTTATCTCATGATTTTTCCTAATCATGCGCCAACCGTTATAAGGAAATTATTCCTAATTTTCTTAAAATTATAATGAATAAAATCAAGTAATGAGGAAGGATAATGAAATTAAATAAATAAATAAAATACTTGAAAATGAAATCATGGGTGTGACATGTGATATGTGGAAACACTAGCCAAACAATGATTTAAAAAACTAATAACAAATGGTTTCAGTTATTTCTTTATGTGAAAGATTCCCTGATAGGAACATGAATGGTCCATAAATAAATAAATAGATAAGACATTTGGTTTCAAAAAGTTTCATGTTCTAAACTAATGGGATATAAATAATTTAGAGGAAACCCAAAGGGTGCCCAAAATGAAATGAAGCTTCTTAAAAAGATTAATAAGAAGTATACTTAGGAAGTTGACTTGTTGTTTGATGTAGTAATTGTGAAAAATTATATATATAGAAACACTGAATAATAAAAGTGAAAATTCACAAATTTGAAAAATTTAAATGATTTTTAAATCTAGAATAAGGAAAAATATGGTTCTTGGGTGGGATGAATTTCCCTTATAATGTTGTTTATATGATTATAGGGAAATATTAATTTCCCTTAGGTGTTCTTTATATGTCTTCTAGGAAGGTTTATTTTCCCAATGAGTATTCTTTATAAAAATCTAGGGAAGGATGAATTTACACATGGGTGGTTCTTATATTGTTTTGAGGTAGGATGAGTTTCCACTTAGGTGAATATGTATCTAGTTTATAGATATTCAGCAATAGAAAAATTAGATATGTTCAACCTAGAATGTCACCTTAGAACCCATGGATCTAAAGAGAGATGTTTATTATGCTTTTAGTTATTTTATTAGTGTCGTATTAGCACTCAATTTATTTTAAGATTGGATATATTTAATAATTCATTTGGTGGTGGTGTACAAAGTTATAATCACACCCTTATCAAGGATCTATGGGTACGATAATAGGATTCATGGATGTGTGAAAAGATAATATAAAATACCCCATTATTGATAGTTGATATTGTATGGCTAGGATGGAGCATGGGAGGTGGAACCATACTCAAGCTCAGGACCAGTTTTGGGGAACTTATCCTATCATGTTATTTTTTATTCTTTTAGGATCTTGATGTATATGGTCTACCCATGGAGGATATGATTTTATGTATAATATCTATAATATATATAGTTCAAATTCTAATATATCATGGGTTGTGTATGATGTTCATTATTTATTTATATTATATATGTTATCTTTCATTTATCAAGATGAATGTTATTATTACTATTTCCCTTATTATTAATCACTCTAATATGAGGGTAGAGCCTCACCAAGGATTCATAATAGACCCTCTATACTAGTCAATTTCCTTTATCATAAAAGGAGGTTCTTATAAGGTCTTGTAACTCTCTGACCAGGCCACTGGTGAGTGGTCTCAGGATGCGGAATTATAAAAACACATTCTAGGCTTAGATCAATGATTTAATTCTTCCTCAAGTATTTTCTATTTCTTTCCAACATTCAATGATATTATATTTTTAGATACTTTAAGGGTAAAATGAAGTTTAGAAATTGGTTTGATTCCACTACCCATGTAAATGCATGAAACATGAAATTCATTCTACTATTGTGATACTTCTAAAGGTTTCATGAAAAATTATTTCCTTACCCATGCTTAGCTTCCACTATTTATATATATTTCACAAAAAATAATGTATAATGAGATTTGGTTTGTATTTTATCTCATAACAAGGCCATTCATGGTCACTAAGAATTCAAAAGTGTTTAGTTTTAAATATGGGATGAAATAGATTTGAAAATGTTATTAGGAAAAACAATTCCTTAATAATTTTAATACCTCCTTAACTCTAAGAGTTTTTTAAAATAAACCATATAAATTTATAGATTTTAAAACATGTTCCAAGATCCCTCAAGAATAAAAGAGACATAATGAATATTTAAAAATGTTATATAAAAATATTGGTTGTGTGATTTAGCTTTGGATAATTTTTATAAACATGGTCTTCATATTTAATAAAACATAAATTTATACTAAATCAATGGTCAAAGAATGGAATCATATTATAAATCATATAAATGTTCCAATTAGAATCATATGAATATCCATCCAATGATTCAAGGTTCAACCTGAAATTCGTGCTCAAATAATCTCAATTATATCCTATAAAGGTGGAAATGAAAAAAACCCATTATAACACATAGGCTATATCTACCCATACTTATCTAATTCAATATCTTTAATTTAGTTTAAATCATTTTGTTTATTTCAAGAATTTTATGATGGTTAGTTTATAAGGAAAATCATATAAAGATACAACCTTGATTATTGGGAAGGGAAACTTCTTAAAATTTTATTTAATGTATCTTTTGGTACTAACTTCCATGGAATCATATAGGAAAAGAAACTAAGGGAAAATAAAATGAAAAATAAATAAAATGAAAAATTAAGGGAAAATGGGATTGGGAATACCCTAATAGATTATTTATTTTTAATACCTATAGTTAGGAAATTGCAATAGGTTATCCTTAATACTAAGGGGTGGGGTTTATATTATAAGGATCACCACATTTTATTTATTAAAGTTCTCATAAATATTCATTATATGTGGATAAATCCCTAGACATAGTGCTTCTTTCCCCCTACTTGGAATTGTATCTCTTATAGTCTTGTGGATGTGGGTACAAGTTGAATGGGTTCTTCCCTTATTCTTAATGTAGAGGTGTGGTCGACACTATTCATGAATTCTTCATGAAAGTATGTGGCTTCTCTTATAGTTTAGGTTTAAATGTGGAATCTATAGTGAAGGTTATGAGTTCCTTCACTATCACATGCTAATTAATCTCATCTTCACTCAATGTTCATACTCTACAATATACATGAAAATATGTCAAGGCACTTTTGATGTGTGAATACTCAGATCACCCAAGATTCCTTAATTATAATATTTACCCAACTCATTCAGGTGAATAAAATAAAATACTCATTAATAGAGAGAGGATATCACATAATTACTATAATTAAATCACTCACTATTCTCTTCTAAATCCACTAGTTCCATCATATACCAGCAGATTAATTGAAGGAAGTGAAATTTATTATATAATAATGGAAGAAAAATATGAAATAAGTGTAAGAATAACAATAACCATCCTCTCATATATACAAATTACCAAATCCATAGAGATATAATTTTATAATAAAAATAAATGTATAAGGGATTAAGATACTCGCAACACCTATCTCATAGTAACCCTAAATTTTTCTATCCATGGTCATGTTGGTAGAGTTAACCATTACTAAAATTAGAAACAAATATGAAGAAGAAACACAAATTCAATTAGAAATATAATAAAATAATAGAAATACTATAAACTAATTACCATATAACAATCACATCAACAAGGAATTAAATACTAATCCCCTATGAGATAACTAGATAATTTATTTCACAGTGGAATCCCCCTACCTTTTTTACAAATATTCCCCACCTTTATTCATTACTAAGCATTATGTAGAATAGAATCCACTGCCTAATATCATATTCTCCATCTCTCATGGATTGAGCTTTATGTGGGGATTTTGTTTCTTAGTAACCTAATTTTGTTAGACAATGGGCATAAGGAATCTCAATGGTACCCCCAGGTCATGCATGTCAACCACATGGAGTGTTTTATTCATTAATGTTTATGGATTAGTTATCCTTCATTTATCTTGATAATGAATCATTAAATATATTAGAGGGAGAATCGGTGTAATAATGTTATCTTCACAATGTAGTATGCATTGGAATGTGTGGATATGTTGAGTAAAGAACATATTCTCAATCTCAATATTGATATTTCACTATAGTATGAATGGATAATGTGTTGGAATGTGGGGTAATATTGGGTGGAAACAATAACTAATTTGGAGGCTTGATATTATTTCATAGGATGATGAATGATTTTTTATGTGTGCCAAGTTTTCTTCCACACAATAGAGTGTTACAAAATTGGGTATCCTAGGTCCAATTCATAACCTAGAATTTCTCTTGAGATTACATTATAACATAGATATAATGTGTATTGGGGAGAGAGGATTTATTGGCCTTCTGAAATAACATGGGGTGTTTCTATAGGGTTTAATTATGTAGTGTATTTCACCTCAAGGAATTTTTAAAAATATAATGGGATGAAACCTTTTCTCGACTATTCCATGCAACATGTGTTAGATGCTGACTTACTCTAAAGTGAAATTGTGAGGTAGCATTGGCGAGATGACACCTTGTCAAGGGACACCATTGGAGTACATTATATTATTAGAATAGATTTAGGAACTTAGGTAATCTGTCATTGGATTTCTAATATAATGTGGTTATTTTACATAGTATAAGTCTTTATGTGGATGAATTTTGTTCTAATCAAACAAGTTCTTTACACACCATATGACCTTCATTCCCTCAAGGACTCTTTCATCCTTCCTCACCAATATATCATCATAACACAAAATTTAAGTTATTAAAATGTAAATAAAATATAGAATATTAATTTAACCATTAAAATAATGGATTTAAACTATTTTATATTAATATTCAAAATGATTTAATATAACAAAAATGTGATATTTACCCATATTTTTTCAAAATAATGAGGATATTGAATCATAACATAAAAATGTTTCACTTTTTCATTGAATTGGTAAGAAATTAATATTCTATATTGCTGACTATGTCAAAAAAACCTGATATGATATAAGGCTATCACTAACTGTAATACACACCACTTAATATGATTAAAATATATCAATAACCATGATAAAAGAAATGATTTAGTGAAAGGGATTCATATTCTATGATATCCTCAAGTCGATGCCTATGATTAAGATCAAACACTTTGATATCAGGATATCATGACCCAACCATAGTGCTCTATCTTGGGTGTTAATGAATATTATATAATAACACTATAATATTTTACGATGTGGCCATATGGACACTAGTGATGCAGTGAAATAAGGCATGTTTGAGGTTATGAATCTCTATCAGAAATATAATACAATATCTATATTAAGTAATTTAAAGGGGAAACACCAATCATAGATGATGATAGGTGATATTAGAAGAAACAGTATACCATGTCAATGAATCATAACCTAAGACTAAGTTGAATCATAGAAGGTGATTGGATGGATTGAACTGTAGACATCATATCACCAAGTACAATACCCTGTATCATAAAAATCATTACCCCATTATTAAACTCATCCAGTAGGATGACCATTATGCTAACTGGTGAACCAAGACACCCTATAAACATGTGAATATCATTCTGTAAGACTAATTTAGAACCAATACAAAAGTCTAAAGTATGCTTATTATTGAGGAATGAAATATAAGTGGTCACCATACACACCTCCTCAAAAACAAAAAAATATATTTATTCTCTTTTATTGTCTAAATTAGGAAATTTTAAACAATTTCCTTCACATGTATATCATTTATGAGAAATTAAGGATAGATAATAACGGTATAATTAAATAATTTCAAATAATAATCCAAGTTCTTGGAAGGAATTTTTCAAAATAAAGTTGTGTGGAAGTGACACTAAACTTACACCATACACATGGAATAAATCCATCTAAGGAGAACATGATCAAAGATATTTGGTAGTAGTTTAAAAGGGGAACCTATAATCAGATGAATGGGTTCCAAACCTATGGAATTTGGTTTAGTTTTATTTTATAATATCATAAATTCATTTAGAAATAAAATTTATTTTAATCTATATTCTTATGCTTCCCTCACTTGTGGTATATTTTTTCCAAGATTCATAGACTATAAACCTCAGGGTTGATCCATAGGGGAGGTAATATAGTGTTTTTGAGGCCCCATTATCCTATTTTCTATGTTTTATTTTCATTTAATGGTATGAGATTTAGGGTGTGAGGGGATGGTTATTTACCCTACTCTCCAAATTATCAACCTATTAAATCACTTATCCCTATATTCATTTGTCTCACCAAATATATGTTGCAATTGTAATAGTTATGACGAATGACATGTGGTGGATCTGGGTGTGGAGTGTTGAATTTACTCAACCATTACATGTTATCTATATTTACACTATGGATAACATAGGGCTCAATGTACAGAATAAGTTTCCATGGTGCATTAAGTTCTATGACTTAAGTAGAAGAAGGTAAAAAATTAATGTTATTGAGTTAGTTAATTAATGGATTTAAAATAACAAAAGAGAAAAGTATAGGACTGATGTATCCAACAATAGGGTATGAATTTGTTTTATACTAAATGTATGTTTTCATGACTTATTTTATTTTCAACTTCAAAATCACACTTTTTCATGTTTCTATACTTTAAAATATAAAATGCCGAAAAATAACAGTAAGTGATAATTGAAAAACAAGTCATTGAGATGCATATCCAAGAGAGAAAACCAAGGGTTATCCCCTTGTATACACCCATTATTAATTAAAATATCATTACATAGGCCTTGAAATAAATAATACCAAATTCATCACCATTTTATGGGAGTGTTTATCTTATTGATTTTTCCTAACACTATTTAAATACTTTATTTTCTATTATATAAAAGAAAACAAAAAAAGGGTTTACTTGATAATGACACATCTTATACTATAAATGAAGGAATTAAATTATTATCTAGACATGTATGGAGGGTCTGTAATTCTCACTATTAGTAAGGGATATTTAGAGAGCTTATCAAGGACCTTAAAGAATAACTTGATGGTCCATACCAAATATTTCTTGTTAAGTAAATTGAAAATTCATTGAGTACCTTCCAAAATTTAATAAAAATTATGCATAAGAATAATTAGTTCCACAATAAGAATACATTTTCCTTCCCACTTTTAAAGAATATATTATAGAGTTTAAGTGAGAACTTAAAGCTTATCCACTACCAAACTATTCTAACTACTATCTAAAGGCATTGTACAAAGAGAATTAGCTAAATTTTGAAAACATTAATGGGGTATTTCTACTATGAATTCATTTTATTTTGATTTTATATGAATATATATATATATACCAATTCCATTTTTTTCAAATTATAGATTCAACACCATGGATACTTTCCCTAGAGTATTCTGAAGAAGAGACCATAAGATAGGTGACATGTTTTAAAGAGTGAACATATAAGGTCATTTTTTTCTCACTATTGTTGAAGACAGAGATGGTAAAAAGATGTACCTCCATGGATAATCTACTCCACACTACTAAAACTAATATCCACTTCCTAGTTTGAACACGAGTAAGCCAATTGACACTATTTCTCCTCAAGAAGAAGAAGAATATTCCCCTTACAAAATCCTTACACTACCTCCTTTCCATTTATTTAACACCCATTAGTGGATTAATCAAAGTTCCTTTTTCACTAACTTTTTTATATTATTTGTTTTGTTTTAAATAAATTGTTTATATACAGATTTTTTTCTTATAGTCTTGTAGAAGAAAAGGTAGATAGGGTCTTAACTCATGATACCATTGGAATATAGCCACAATATATTTATCCAAGAAATTTATTTAGTAATTTCCCTTATCTTGTGTACAAGATTCCTAGAATTTAATGGTGGTAATATTATATAGGTATGGGAGATATTAGCCTATTTTTATGATTTTCATGTTTTGTTTTTTATTTTTGGTGCATTATTATTAAGTTTTTGTGTTAAAATAAATACCTGGATCAATTTAAATCATCATGAAATTTTTCCTAAAATTATTTTATTTGATAATACAAAGATTTAAATTACTATTGATATGAGTTTTTATACCTAACTATCAATTTGAGTATATAATAAAATTTTATCAATTGTGAAACCCATGTGCACAAGTATAGTTCAATGCCAAATTACCAACCTGAGAGGTTTCTATACATTTTTGATATATTCTTGAATTTATCATGAGATTCTTTGTAATGTCCCATAAATTTGGTATATATATTTTTTATTATATTGAATTATTTCGAGACCGCGAAATCTAACGGTGCGTAATTCCGAGGCCCGGATTTCCTGGAATGATCTGTCGAAAAGTGTTAAGATTAAAATAGCACATGTGAGTTATTTTCCTGAAAAAATATAATAACTCTTAAACAGGTGCCTGAATCAGAAATACAAGGGCACCATTGTGTTCAAGATGGCAGGTTTACCCTAGGCGCGACTTAAATTTAGTCGGTGTAGGCCTCCAGTGAGAAAACCCAAAAATGGCATAACTGTAAATAAAATAATTAAATAAAATTATTTTATTTTTAAAATGATTATAAATCAATAACGGTGACTTGGATTAAAAATTCGAGACCACTGCTGAAATTGTGAAGGTATGATTTCATTAGGCAGATCCTAACTTTGGCCGACGCGGGCCAATAGTGGAAGTTAGTTTTTGGCCACAAATAAAATAATTAAGTAACAATTATTTTATTATTAAATTCTATAACTCCTAAACGGTAACTTGTATTGGAAATCCGAGAGTACCATTGAGCTTGTGAGGGAATTTTCCCCTAGTTAGAGCCTAACCTCGACCGACGCGGGTAGAGGGTGACTATTAATAATTTTTGATTTTTTTAAGGTACGTTCAGTAAACACGTGGGCGGCGTTTTATATCTTTTGAAATGGTGCTTGGATTAAAAATATGAGGGCACCATTGAATCTGCAGTTCCAAGATTCGCTTAAGGGAGGCTTAACTTCAACCATAGTTGGTTGGGTGAAACAGTTAGTTTTTACAACTTGTAAGGAAATAGTAAAATAACATGGGAATTGTTATTTTATTTCTTTTTATTTTTCCTACCACCTATTGAGTGGTGGTGGTGGGGACCATGTAGGTGGTCATTCCTTTAATTATGGGGGTGTTAATTGCATAGTTAAACTTTGGTTGTTTAACCACCCCTCGCGTTATTAATGAGAAACATTAATTACGTTAATTAATGAGGCACATTAATTACATCAATTAATGAACCTTATTATTTTTTCAAGGCGTTGCTCGCCTTTCCCCCTCATATTTAAATGGAGCTCAGGGTGGGGTTTTGTCATGAATTCTTCAAGCGATGAAACTCTGGTGGAGTCCTGTGGCAATATCCACCGACAGAGGACAAAATCTCAGGCGACAATGATCTGGGACCGATGAACGTCGACGAATCCATCCAAAATAGACGCTCCTCCCGCCGAAACTACGACACCTCCAATGGACTTGAGGTTGGGGGTTTACGTGATTTTATGTTCCCTCTCTTCCCGTTCTTAAAAAATATAACAAACGCGGACCAACTAACCAACGGGTTGATCCACGTCTCGTCAAAGCATGTGGGTGGTTGTTGCGGGATCTTAAATTCTGGTATTATTCTTCCTTTTTTATTTATTATTAATCTTCATTATGTTTAAAATGATAAAGTGGAGGGCGCGGGCCGAAACCAACAAGGCCTGGACCCTCCGCTAAACTTTTCCTTGGTGGGTTCTTCGTGGAGGAATAACGAATGTGGTGACAAGGTGTTTTTGAGGACCACAAAATGACGACGGAATCCCAAGAGGACCATGGGTGTGTCCAGAAGGAAGAACGGACCATCGCGACTCACCCGGTGGCCTGTGGAAGAAACGCCAGCAACCGGAACCAGCAGATGAGGGCGACGACTAACAATTGCCGGCCGTGGAGGAAGAGCCGCGCTGCTTGGTGCCGCGATGGTCGGATGGGCGGCCGACTGTGAAGATGGAGGCGGATGCGGTGCGCCGTAGCGCGTCGCGTTGAAGGGTCGTGACTTTGAAGCAGCGGTGGTGGAGAATTATGAGACCCACCTCCTGCGGGTCCTATGGGTGATGAGGAGGCACTGCCAATTAAAGGAGCTGAATGACTGCTTTGAGCCGTTCGGGTATAGCAGGCCGCGCGACCCTAGCGCGGGTCACGTCAGTGAGTGGGCCAGACCACCTGGTGGACCGGGATGGTCCATGGCCCAGCAGGTTGAGTTCTCCATGGTCTAGCTCAATCGGGTAGCTCCAGGTCGGTTTGGGCTGGGCCGGGTCGGACCCGAACCGGGTCGGGTCAGACCTGAAGCCCTCTCGGGCCCAGAAACACTTAAAGGGACATAACTTGCGAATCATATATCCATTTGATGAACCGTCTATGACACCAAGATCCGTTGAGTCAGACAGTCCTTTTGAGATACTGCATGAGGGTTTTGGAGAAATTTTTAGTACGGGCAGGTTGGATCGAATCTGAATCCAACCGAGCCCTCGGTACTAGAATATCAATAACTAACAGACCGGGCATCCAATCGATGCGCCGTCTATGGAATAATGACCCTTGTGACAAGGAGGTCCTTTTGAGATACTATAAGTGAGTTTTTACTAAGTTTGATATGTGACTTGGGTTATATCAGACTTGAATCCAATCGTCCCCTTTTTACAAAAGTGACCATATCTCACAGACCGAGCATCCAATCAATGCACCATCTGTCATGTTGGGACCCCTATGGTGGGGAGGTACCTTAGGTATGTTTTTTTTGAAATAATTCATACCAGTTGAAATATGAATGATGGCTTTAGGAGTAGAGTCTTTAAGAGATCATGCGTGCTTCATGTGGGAATCCAGTGGCTGGCTGTGACATGAAGAAGAAGAGCGAAAAATAAGGGTCAAAATCAGAAACTCCAGAGTGGGATGATCTAGTTGTACAACTAATAATCCCTACCTCTTTACCAATGACTAATACAGGTCATCACCAGCACCCAATATGGGTCAGCACCAATGACCAATACGGGTCAGCACCAGCGACCAATACGGGTCAGCGCCAACGACCAATACGGGTCAACATCTAGTGACCAATATGGGTCAGCATACAATGACCTATACGGGTCAGCAGTAGATTTACTAAGGATAGGATGATTTGAATTTATGACTAGACATACCTATCCCAGTAACCTTGAAGTTATAGCGTTAGAGTGATCTGTATCTTTTGTTTTGTGTTTCATGATTTAGATCATGCTTGTGATATTTCCTTTGTGGTATTTCTTGTGATGTTTTTTTTGTGGATTACTAAGAGACCTTCTGGGGTCTCAGGGTGCCTAATGGGTATTGTTATAATCACCCCTACACGAGATCCACCTGCACATGTGTGTTTGGTGTAGACTACTGACGCTTCGAGGCAAACTTTGGAGGTTCGGGACTTGGTGGAGCTTGGTGTGATGGGAGCATCGATATCCTCTTCTTCGACTTCAGACTTAAAACTTCTACCCTCTAGGTAGTGTTCCTGGGCAGATGCAGAAGCTGTTTACTTTCTTTTCAGTTTCCAGGGCTTGTATTCTAGCCCACTGTTTTCAGTTTCTAGTTGTACTTGTAGTTGTACTTTACTCTCTTGGTTATACCATACTTTTGTTGGTTGTTTACTTCAGTTTTCCCTTTTGAGTGTGTACAGATATCCAAGGAAATTACTTCCCTATTCAGGAAAAGCCTTCAAATTCTATTCACCAACCCCTGGCCTATGGAAGTTGGGATTGGGGTAGTCACGTCCAGGCCCCGTGGGACAGGTCGTGACAAAGTGGTATCAAAGGGAGGTCAGTTCTACCAAAGAACTAGAACTTTGATCTTTTTAATAGAGAAATAGTGTTAAGTGTTTTGAGTGTGGTTTTCAGTTTGGGGAGTCCAGTGTTGGTGTGGCAGCCGACGTATCTATACCCCATGACCATGAATTCCAATTTCCGACTCGATGCACGAAAACACTGATTGCGTGTGTTTTGAAAATGATGTTTTTTTGATCTCTTCAAGTCAGATCACTAGGTATAACTTATTGAATTTGGGTCATCTTTATTCTCTTTCAATATTCCTCCACGCATGTAGCCAGTCAGGATCCCTGAGAGAGTACACGATGATGGCCCACTGAGTGATGAGGCTTCGGTGTAGAGCCCTCTTTCTGTGGTAGCACATTTGGGTGGTGCACCAGAAGAACCACCACCCATTGGGAAGCAGATACCACTATCCCCACCAGTAGAACATGCGTGATGACTGAGCATGTTTCACTAGTTCCAGAGACAGTGGACTCTGAGGTTTTTAGGTGAGACAAATACCCCTCAGGTTTCGAGGCGATCCCGACTCACAAATGGCTAAGGACTGGCCTGAGGTGGAGATAAAGTTTCTATATAGCCAAGGAACCATTAGATTAGATTGAGGTCCTAGAAGTGATCATTCTTATGGCTCAGCAGGGTGTAGATTACCCCTAACTTATGATGAGGTAACTTTTCTATGGTCAGAGCTTGAGAACCTTTCTAATAGAAATGGTCTCTTTCCATAAAAAGACAAGCTATATGTGCTCCCAAGAGATTATAAAACTTTGGAAGGAAGAAATGTCGGTAGATAAGTATTCGTTGAGGCATACCAAACATTACAGGTACTTGATGAATACAATATGAACAATGCTTCAGGGCTCGGACTTCTGAGTGAGATGAGTTTAGGGACATCAGAGCTGACACTATTTTCTCTGTGCATTCCTACTTATTTTAGGATTATAGGGAGAACCTTTCTTGTTGAATTTTCATTGGTGGAGCAGATGCAGCCAGTGAATGTGAGCAGTAGTAAATTAAGAAACTGATTCCAGTCTCAGAGACTTGTGTGTTTAAAATGTTTCGGGAAGAGGAAGTGATAGGGACAGATGAATCTGCAAGGCAGTAGATGTGTAAGAGGATCTAAGAGAATAGAATGAGGTGGTATACATTTCAACATGCTACAACTACCACCCCAATGTATTCCCCACAAGGCTTAAGGGAGATGGAGGATAAGTGAAGGGAGTAGCTGCATGTGATCAAGTAATGTGACCAAAGGGATCCATGAATGATTCAAGGCATAGTTTGTGTCTAATACTAGTTTCCATATTAATAGACATAGGTATTAATCATTCTTTCTTGTCACAAATGTTGTTCAAGACCAAGAGTTTCTGATTAAACCATTGAATTGACCCTTAAATCTAGAGATACCTATGGGAGGAGACTCAATAATCACACTTATTCCGATGGTGTGATATGACCCTTGAGGCGAGAGTTTTGGTTGGAACTTCTTGGTGGAAGCATCGAGGCCCTATGACATTAGTTTGGGTATGGATTGGTCATCCACAGTTCATGCTCAGATTGACTGTTTTAGGCAAAAAGGTTATGGTATTTATATAGCATTGGAATGAGGGTTTCCTGGTTGGAAAAAAAAGGAAACCCAGGCAGCACAGGTTAAACTCATGCATATGAGGGTGAAGCCGACCACTCTTGAGTCAACCAACCTTACCCTCATGGAAGTAGGTGTTTTGAGTTTTTAGTTCCCAACAGTAGTGGCAGAGTGTGGGAATATCCTTTGAAAAGATGTTTCCAAGATTACATCCCCACAGCAAGAGGGACTTCTACATTGACTTATACCCAAGGAAAACACCAATATCTACAAATTCATATCAGATGGATTCCATGGAGCTCTGTGAGTTTAGAGTATAATGAGGAGAACAATTTACTATTTTCTCAGATCATAAGAGTCTCAGATATATCTTCACATAGAAATATCTGAATCTGAGACAATGACATTGGCTGGAGTTCCTCGAGGACTATGACTTTGAGATAGTCTATACTCCTGGGAAATGGAATGTAGTGGCAGATTCACTTAGCAGGAGGAATGGGATACAATTGTTGAGTAAGGCGATAGAGCATCTAGTTGCGTTGTAGATATACTTTGTGGATAGAGATGGATTATCTTACCTCTAGTCTATGACTATCACTCCCCCACATCTTTAGTGAGTTCGAGAGGCTTAGCTTGGGGACGTAGATTGTGAGGCCTAACTTACTCAAATATCCCTAGAACAGGCTCCTGACGGATTTTCTGAAGGCGGGGAGCATGTAGTCCTCTTTAGAGGGAACACCATGGTACCAGTGATGCTACGAGAGGAGGTGTTGAGGGAGTTCCATACATCCCCTTTAGTGGTACATCCTGGAGTGGAAAAGATATATCGGGACCTCCGATGTCAGTTTTGGTGGCCAGGGATGAAGAAATCAGTGGTGGAGTTTGAATCTCGATGCCTCACTTTTAAGTAAGTGAAGGTCAAGCATCAGGTACCAACAGGCTTAGCTCAACCACTTGAGGTACTGGAGTGGAAGTGTGATGGTGTCTCCATGGACTTCGTGATATGGATACCACATGTGTCCAAGGGCCACAACTCCATCTGGGTGATCATTGACCGACTCAACAAATCGGCCCACATCCTACCCATTAAAGAGAAGGGATCAGTATAGGGCTTGAGACGTCTCTACATACACAAGATTGTACGACTTTGCAGGGTTTCATCGACGATAGTATTGGATCACGATGCTTGTTCTACATCTCGGTTGTGGAAGGGATTGCAGGAGGCATTTGGGACTCAGCTACGCTTGAGCATTGCCTTTCACCCTTAGATAGATGGTCAGATGGAGTGGACCATACAGATAGTCGAGGACATGCTTTGTCCTTGTGTCCTTGATTTTTTTTATAGTTGGGAGGACCACCTTCCCCTGGTGGAGTTCTCATACAACAATAGTTATCACTAAACCATTGGCATGGCCCCATTTGAGGCTTTGTACGAGTGACCATGCAGATCACCCCTTTGCTGAACAGACCCAGGGGAGTCATCACTCATGGGTACAGAGTTGGTACAGGCTACCAAAGAGAAGGTGAAGATCATCTAGGAGTAGATGAAGACTGCACAGAGTTGGCAGATATCTTATGCCGACAGGAGACCGAGACCCTCAGAGTTTGAGGAGGGAGACCATGTCTTTTTTGGATCAGATTATACTAAATATACACAAGAGGGGGTGAATTGTTTCTTTTAAAAAATCTTCATGAGATCATGTTTTTCCCTTTAACTTTAATCAGATGAATTAATGCAGCAAAAATTTAAAGAGCAGAGACACAAGATATATAGTGGTCCGGGGAACAGAAGGCCCATAGTCCAATCCACTAATGCTCTACTCTACGAGCTTGGTGATTTTCACTATCTGGTCCTCGTTTCCACAGACTGTTTCACAACTGAGTATAGGCAGTTGACACCTTTACAATCTAAGGCAAAACAAAGCCTTCTAGTTCACTCACAGAACCTATACAACTTAGTACGAGAAGCCAGTCACTCAAGAATAGAAAAGAAAGGTATCTGTACTTTTGAAAATACTTTCCAGTTGTTCTTCACAATTGCAACAGAATGCAATTGATAGTAGATGGATTGTCACCTTCAAAAATAATGGTCTTAAAATAAGAGTCATTCTGAGTCAATCCTGTTGCAGTAGATATAGAAATATAATTCACAACTTCAGTAATAGAAGATTCACAAATGATCTTCGATGTATAACGAGTGAATCTTCTATCATGATTCTTCTTCTTTAATAAACAGAGCTTTGTCGTTCTTTTGAATCAACAGATCTGTGTTTTTGATAGTCTCTGTTTTTCTTCCTTTTTATGAATATGATCGATTGATGCAGTTTGAAAATACCCAAACATATCTTTTTTTTAATAAATATCACATCTATATAATAACGTCTATAAATTACCCTGTAAATTTAGATCCACAAAAGTCACCTTATGACTCATGATATTCAAACATTTGAATTTACAGATTAGTCTTAACTTCCCTTGAAATTTGCTAAGAAAAGATTCTTTTAATTCGATCCTTAAATGACTCTGAACTCATCAAAGACACATTTTAAAATCAGCTTTTAATCTGGCTTAAAATAAGCCTAATAAACAGCTTGCTGACCATTTTATAATAATATCGACTTTAAACTCTCCGA
Source organism: Viscum album (assembly GCA_963277665.1). NCBI lineage: Eukaryota > Viridiplantae > Streptophyta > Magnoliopsida > Santalales > Viscaceae > Viscum > Viscum album. The sequence continues at coordinate 48,262,916 of OY728156.1, forward strand.
CGCCAAACACAAGGTTGAGTTGTACATTATGCATCCTCTGAACATAACATAGATAATAAATGTAAGATTGATGATGTAGCCTTCAAACGTAAGGTTTTCAACGTATGGTTGATCACAAACGCAGGGCTGTCAACATATGGTTGATCACAAATGTAGGGTTGGCAACATATGGTTGATCACAAATGTAGGGTTGGCCATCCATACTTTTTCTCTTCAACTTTCAAATGTATGATAAAATATCCATACTTTTATAAGATTTCAAATGAAAGGTACTTGATCCATACTTTTCTAAGAACGTATTTTTGTTCACAAAAGTAAGGTTGAGGAACCATACTTTTGAGAAACAAACGTAATGTTTAAAACTTATGTACGGTTATTTTTCCACAATTTTTTAATAATCCAAATGTAGGGTTCCTTCCTAACATAGGGTTCCTCTTCCATACTTTTCTGATAACTCATAAATTATACAATACATTTCATCCTTACGCTACGTTTCTCCATGTAGGGTATAAATAGTGTTTCCAAAACACGCTTAAGAAGATCCTGAATATGTATAGCATGAACAATGTTTCCAGAACATGCTAATGATAATAATTTAGTAATTAATCCTCGTTGTTCAGGAACTTAAATATTTCATCCAGAAATAAAAATATAATTAATAATAAATTCCTGCAATATACTTAACAAATAAAATCATTAGAAAATAATTATGGGTATTTATGAGCATCAAAATTATCATAAATAGATAGAGTATTGTTCTTAACAAACTCCCCCTTTAAAGAAAAACATTATTTATTGTTGAAAACAACACTTTCTCAACAATATCCCCCTTTTTTATGATAAAAAAACCCATAAAATAACCAATGAAATTAACTTGAAAAATTAATGACATATAGTTTTTAATTTTGAAAAGATAAATACAATATTAGATTTAACTTAATTTCTCCCTATAATTTCTCCCACAATAAAGAGAAAAAAAAACATTTAAAGTGTATAATATGAAAAAATAAAATAAAAATAAAGTGTTGTGTTTATCCAAAATTTTCCCCCTTTTTGTGATATCAAAAAGAATCATAGAATATGGAATAGAAAAAATTTAATATAGCAATGAACTTAAGTAAACTCTATATTATTAACCGGTTGTCAATAAATAAATCTGGATTACTGGAATATCGAAACAAGGATAGTAAAACAAATAATAATAAAAAAAATTAATCCAAATTTTCATTGAGAACATGAAATAGGTACAATCATAATGAACACATGAATCAAGGTTTGGTAAGGGTATGAGATAGGTTCTATCTCCTCTGAACTACAGACTTGATTTCTGAAAACTTCTCCCTCATCCTTTTCATCATTCCATCACCAAGCCTAACTGTAAGACCCCTAGTCTCTTGAGTCATATGAATGTATTATATGAGGTTTACTCTGAAAAACTCATGAAGTATTTATTCCTTTTCCATAAAAAAGGACAGCTTTTCTGTGAACTGAGTCAGCACATGTCTAATATTTGGTTCACTTGAGGTCAACTGATCAACCAAAAATTTATAATTATCTAACAAGACTGATAAAGGAGAATTGTTATATTGAAGATCATGCAATATGTCATTCATATTGCTCATAACAGCTGTGATAGCCTGAAACCTTCTAATTAAATCAGGTGAAGTACTTGATCCACTAGCATCACTAGTCCCGAAAGATGCAAATTGTGTCTCCAGAAAATCTTTAAACTCTAACAGATCTTACTTCTTTACCATTTCTGATTTCCGCTTGTATACCTCTGTCAACATTTCTTGCTTAAAATTTTCAACTTCTTGTTGTGAAATTGTACTTCCCTTAAGTCTCTGAAATTTCAACTGTTCTGTTTCTAAGGCTATCCTCAGAGTAACATTTTCATATTACAAATTAGACAACTTTCTGTACAACTCTTCTACTTCCTTATTCAATGAATCAAAGGCACCCTATACTTGATTCTCATTCTCAGTTTCAATGTGATGTAGCAGTACTAAAGGCAACAAATCTGCACTAGAATTTTCTTTTTTCCTTCTCCTGAGCTGGTTGATCCACAGATTTATCCTCAAAGTCTTTTATAGACTCTTCCATAGAAAAATCCTCATGAATTACTTCAGTTTGAACTTTATAAACATTCTCATCACGAACATCAGCAAGCTATTCTTCCATTATATTTTCTAAAATAATATCTTCTGGAATTTCCTGAGGACTGACCACTTCTTCACCAGGCTCTGCCTCTTTTTCCTGTTGAAGCGTAACTTCAGCATCAAATATAACTTGAGGTTCAATTTTAGTGTGGACTTGTGGAGTCACTGTAATTTGAGTAGTATCTTCTTCCTATGGATTCTCAACAACTTTTTCTCTGACAAAACTATAAGAGAGTAAATCTCTTGTTATCATTATAGGGGAAACAAGTTCCTCATTAACAGTTCTTTTTCTTTGAGTCTGAAGTCCCTCCTGACTTCTTTCTTCTTGAGTGTCTTCAATTTCAAATCTGGTTCTTCTTGTAGCAGTGCTTACTCTCGATTCATCCTGTCCCTCTTGGGACTTAGAAGATTGAGCTTGAGCACTCTATTCTTCTTCAAATCCTACTGGAAAATGTTTCCCTAATAATGTGCTCCATAAATAGCCAATTTTTCTTAGGGTCCTAGCACCAAAGGTGTTACTATTATGACATCTAACTCTGGCTTCCACTAGCCTCACCATATCCTTTTTGAAAAGAATTTTTGAGATGAATCTACCAAATGGATAAAAATTCATCATAGAATCACTTTGATAGTAGTAATGAAGATACCTTATCATGTACCTGAGAAAGTTAAGCCTTATATCACTCATTAACAGAAAAATTATATACATATCTGGATACAATATTTTCTCCAACTCAGAAATCCTCAGTGCAATCCCAGTTTGCACAAATTTTACTAGAATTTTCTGATCTGGCTCCAGGTCCTTTATGAATATCTTCTTTATATGAGTAGAACCAAAAAGAAAATACATGATATCTTCAGACTTATGCATGAAATATCTTATATTTTTCAAATCAAAATGAAAAACTCCCTCATGAGGGAATTTCAGAATCTGACCAATCTCCATAGAGGATATCAAGACATCTCGATCTTCTATCTTAGCTACCATAGTATCCTAATCATATCCCAGACTAAATTGTACAGAATTAAAGAAATATTGTAGTTCTACTTCATACAAAAACTCACACTTCTCACCATTGAAGGTCTGCTCTAGATTTTGAAAAGAAATATCTTTTTTTAACAGAATATTTGTATGATATAGCCATTCCAGGTCTATGAACTTTCCTTGAAAAATTTTTCTTCCTTCGAAGCGCTATTTCTTGATGGTGTTGGTCTCAACCTCATCGGTTATCTTGGTTTTGGCCATTTCTGTGAGAAATATCTATAGGTTCGAAATAGGATTAGAGTTTCAAAGGTTTTTAGGTTCGAATGGATAATGAGCGGTAAAGCGTCGCGAGTGCGAAAGGGTTTTTGGTAGAAATGAAATGATTCAGAATTCGAAAGATTTCTGACAGCCTTGATTCTCGTGTATCAATAATTATTACTTAGGTTTTTAAAATGAATGAAATTGATTGTGCAGGAGATAAAAAAATTTATTCTGTTTGAAGAACAAATAACTAATTTATTTTAAAATAGTATTAAGATAAAGAAACAAAATATGAAAATAAAACTTTATTTAAAATTAAATAAACCTAGATCCCCCTTAATAAAATCAAACCTTACGGTGGGAAGTGGTTTAGTAAAAATATTAGCTAATTGAATTTCAGTACATATAAATTCCAAAGATATATTCTTTTTAAGAACATGATCTCTTAGAAAATGATGTCTGATATCAATATGCTTAGTCCTAGAATGATTAATAGGATTTTTTGAAATTTTAACTGCATGAGTATTATCACATAAAATCGGAGTATTATTAAAATTTAGTCCAAATTCCCTAAGAGTGTTTTTCAACCACAACACTTGCGCACAGTAACTACCAGTAGAAACATATTATGCCTCAGCTGTTGACAGGGCAACTGAATGTTGTTTCTTACTTGACCATGACACTAAGGATTTCCCTAAAAATTGAAAAGTTCCTAAAGTGATTTTTCTATATAATCTACAACTTCCAAAGTCAGAATCTGAATATGAAATTAAATTAAATCAGATGTTTTGGGATAAAGAATAGATTGAAAAATAGTTCCTTTTAAATATCTAAAAATTCTTTTAACATCAGTTAAATGGGATTCTTTAGGATTTTATTGAAATATTGCAGAAAGTCATACTGAATACATTATATCTGGCCTTCTAGCAGTAAGATATAATAAACTACCAATCATACATCTATATAACTTCTTGTCAACTAATTTTCTAGTTTCATCCAAATCAAGTATTATATTAGTACATATAGGAGTTGTATATGTCTTGCTGTTTTCAAGTCCAAATTTTTTCAGTAAATCAGTAATGTATTTGATTTGATTTAAAACATTTCCAAAATATTTTTGATAAATTTGAATTCCTAAAAAGAAATTTAATTCTCCCATCATACTCATTTCAAATTCTTTTTGCATTATATTTGAAAACTCATGACAAAGGGATTTATTAGATGATCCAAAAATTACATCATCAACATAAATTTGAACCAATAAAATACTCGAATTTATAGTTTTCTTAAAAAGTGTTGGATTTTAAATTACAATAACTAAATCATTTTTAATAGAAAAGAGATTTATCTTTCATACCAAGATCTAGGTGCTTGTTTAAGGCCATAAAGAGATTTAGTAAGTTTAAAAACAAAATCTGGTTTTTGTGAATTTTCAAAACCAGGAGGTTGCTCAAAATAAACTTCCTACACTAAATAACCATTTAAAAAGGCATACTTAATATCCATCTAAAATAATTTAAAGTTCATATGAGATGAAGAAGCTAAAATAATTCTAATGGCTTATAATATATCTTCAGGTGCAAAGGTCTCATCATAATCTATACCTTCTTCCTGATTATATCCTTTAGCTATAAGTCTTGCTTTATTTCTAGTTATTATTCCTTGATCATCTTGTTTGTTTCTAAAGACCCATTTGGTTCCTATCACTGGATAATTCTGTGGTCTTTCAACTAATTCCCAAAATTCATTTCTTTTGAACTGGTTTAATTCTTCTTGCATTGCTATGATCCATCTTTCATCATCTAAAGCTTCTTCTATAGACTTGGGTTTTAATTGGGATAGAAAGGCAGAGAATTCTACAAGATTTCCTACATTTCTTCTAGTTTTTATTCCTGTGTCTAAGTGACCTATTATATTTTCTAAAGGGTGATTATTTAGGGTTCTATTCTGTCTAGGTAGTACACTTATAAGTTCTTCAGTATCATGTTCTTCTGAACTAAACTGAATTTCATTTATATCTTTTTCAAAATCATTTTTCAAGTTATCAAGTCTCATGTTATCATTAGAGTCAGATTCATCCATTTGATCTGTCCTTTTCTCAAAGGGATCAGATTCATAAAATTTCATATGAACTGATTCTTCAACAATCCTTGAGTTCTTATTATAGACTCTATATGCTTTGGAAGTAGAAGAATATACTAAGAAAATTACTTCATCATATTTTGGATCAAACTTACAAAGATTTTATTTGCTGTTTAAGGTGTAAACCTTGAATTCAAATACTTTAAAGTAATTTAGTTTAGGTTTTCTGTTATTTCAGAGTTCATAGGGTGTCTTTTTTAGAATTGGTCTAATTAAAACTATATTGATTATATAGAAGGTTGTGCTTACAGCTTATGCCCAAAAATAAGTAGGAAGACTGTATTCATTTAGCATAGTCCTAGCCATTTCATGAATAGTCCTATTTCTTCTTTCAACAATTCCATTTTTTGAGTCGTTCTTGGTGAAGAGAAGGTGTATTTAATACCCATATTTGAGCAAAAAGAATTAAATTCTAGATTCTCAAATTCTCCACCATGATCACTTCTTAATGAAATTATTCTAAAACCTTTTTCATTTTGAACAGCTTTAAAAAACATTCAAATAAAGTAAAAACTTCATTTTTAAATTTTAAAAAGAAAATCCATGTAAATCTAGAATAGTCATCAACTAAAACATATATATATATAATTTACTAGCCAAGATTACTACTCTTGAAGGTCCAAAAAAATCCATATGGATAAGTTCTAGAGGGTTAGATGTAGCAGTTTTGTTAACATATTTGAAGGATGATTTGTGTTGCTTGCCAAGTTGACATGCATCACAGAATCTGTCACTTTCAAATCTGAGACTAGGCAAATCAGAAACTAATTGTTTCTTAGATAATTTATGTAAAACATATAAATTACAATGTCCAAGTATTCTATTCTAGATCCATGATTCATTTATTTTAGCAGTTAGGCAGTTTAATTTTTGTTTACACAAGAAATTTAAATATAGGGTATACACATTGTCAGTTCTAAGTTCTCTAAATTTAAGCAGTTTATTTTTGAAAATAGAACAAAACTTTTTAAAAAAATCAACACCATAACCATCATCACATAGTTGAGATATACTTATCATATTGTGTTTCAATCCTTTTACATAAAGTACTTTATTGATTGAGACAACTTCTGAATATCCAACTATTCCAATACCAATAATTTTATCTTTGGCATTGTCACCAAAAGTGACAAGTCCACCATCTTTTTGAGTGAGTGTAGATAATTTTGATGAGTTTCTACTCATATGACTTGAGCAGCCACTGTCCATATACCATATGTCCTTTTTTCTTTTGTGACCTGCTCCCGGCAAAGGAATTTATACAATTTTCTTTGGTACCCATATTCTGTTGGGTCCAGGGGTGTTAGCCAGGAAAGATCTGGGAATCCAGACTTGCTTTGATTTTCTAATTACAGAAGATTAAAATAAATTATTTGTTATAAAATCTTTCTTAATACCACTTATTTATGGATATCTTAAGAAAAAGTTTTTTGAAATATGTCCCCTTATTCTATAGTAATTACAATTTAATCTTTTTGTACTTGGAATAAAATAATTCTTGTATAGATTAGGTTTTTCACCTTTACTGCCAATTCCAAATCTTTCCTTTTTAATGACATTTTCTCAAGAATTTCATTTAAAGTATTTTATCCTTTAGTAAAAACAACGGTTGTATTTTTATAAGTTTCCACTTTAGTTTGCAGTGTTTTTATCTTTGATTCACAATCTATATTGTTAGTGTTAATTGAGTTAAAATTTTCAGTTAACTCTTTATGTTGCTTCAGCATTGTATCTCTTTCATCAGAAACAACCTTATGACTGTTCTTTAAAGACTTATGCTTCTTAAATAGAGAATCATATTTTCTTCAAGCATATTGCAGTAGGCTGCAAGTTTTTCATTAGAGTAACTAGATTTAGAACTAGAGTCAGAAGAGTAGTAAGATTGTACCTCATCTGTTTCTACCATAAAACACATATTGGATTTCAGATTTGCTTCTTCCTTCTATGAGTCTAATTCAGAAGTGCTACTAGAGTCTTCAGATACACTCTATATAGCTTTAATTTATTTCTTGTCCTTATTCTCATAATCATTTCTTTTGAAGACTTTCTTTTTCTTGTCTTCTTTTAGCTGAGGGCAGTCAGGTCTGATGTGCCCCATTTTCTTGAATTCATAACATCTGACTTCCTTGTCATCCTTTTTGAAGGATTTTATGAATCACTTCTTCTTTCTATAGAATTTAGTGAATTTTCTGGATAGCTGAGCCAGTTCCATATCATAATTTGATAAATCAGAACTTTATGATTTCACTTTTACACTTTTCTTCATCTTTATATTTTTTATCTATGATGACACTTTCAAGGCAGTTGCATATCTCTTGATAAACACTTTATGATCATTTGATTCATCTTTCATCTCAGCTTCATACATCATTAGTGTTCCAATTATTTCTCTCATGGTTAAGTCTTTGACAGGTGTCGACTGTCTGATTGCAGCAGAGATTCCATTCCATCTTGTAGGCAGTACTCTCAATACTTTTAAAGCTTGATCAGCTTGTTTAATGGGATCTCCCAAGGCGGTTATGTTATTGAAAATCTATATCAATATTACATTAATTTGATTAATACTTTCACCTTCAACCATTATGAATGTATCAAATTTAATCTTAGCAGTAGCATATCTCATTTCCCTGATATTGTCATTTCCTTCATAAGAAACAACAATAGTTTGCCAAATCTCATATGTTGTCAGGCATTGAGATACTCTGTTAAATTCATCAGGTCCTAGACCACATATAATTGCATTAATTTCCTTCAAGTTTATATCATATTCTGCTTCAGTAGCTGCACTCTATGTTTCATGTTTTTCTGATATTTCATATGGAGTCAGAATCTTAGAATATACTTTGTATCCAAGGTTTCTCAGATAGATAATAATTCGCGACTTCCAGCATCCATAGTTTTCTCCATTGAAGTATGTTTCTAATACCATAGAAATTCCCTCTCTTGTATCAGTCATCTTTCTCTGTGTATAATCAATTTTATCTTGTTAATCATTTATCAGAAAGCTCAACCTTTGATACCAATTGTTGGATCGGATTATACTAAATATACACAAGAGGAGGGGGGGGGGGGGTGAATTGTGTATTTTAAAAAATCTTTGTGAGATCGTGTTCTTCCCTTTAACTTTAATCAGATGAATTAATGCAGTGGAAATTTAAATAGAAGAGACACAAGATATATAGTGGTTTGGGGAATAGAAGGCCCCTAGTCCACTCCACCAACGCTATACTCCACGAGCTTGATGATTTTCACTATCTGGTCCTCGTTTCCATAGACCGTTTCACAAATGAGTACAGGTAGTTGACACCTTTACAATCTAAGGCAAATAAATCCTTCTGGTTCACTCATAGAACCTACATAGATTAGTACAAGAAGTCAGTCACTCAAGAATAGAAAATAAAGGTATCTGTACTTTTGAAAATACTTTCGAGTTGTTCTTCACAATTGCAACAGTATGCAATTGATAGTAGATGGATCATCTCCTTTAGAAATAATGATCTTCAAATAAGGGTCGCTCTGAGTCAATCCTGTTGCAGTAGATATAGAAATATAATTCACAACTTCAGCAGTAGCAGATTCACAAATGACCTTCGATGTATAACTAGTGAATCTTCTATCGTGATTCTTCTTCTACAATAAATAGAGCTGTGTCATTCTTTTGAATCATCAAATTTGTGTTTTTTATAGTCTCTATTTTTCTTCCTTTTTATGAATATGATTGATTGATGCAGTTTGAAAATACCCACACATATCTTTTAAAAAATATATCACATCTATATAATAACGTCGAGCACTTCTTTTGTAAATTTAGATCCAAAAAAGTCACCTTCTGACTCGTGATATTCAAACATTTGAATTTACAGAGTAGTCGTAACTTCCCTTAAAATTCTCCAAGAAAAGATCATTTTAATTCAATCCTTAAACGGCTCTGAACTTTTCAAAGACATGTTTTAAAATCAGCTTTTAATCCAGCTTGAAATCAGCCAAATAAATAGCTTGCTGACCGTTCTATAATAATATCGACTTTAAAATCTCCAACGCCAAATATAAGGTTGAGTTTTATAGTATGCATCCTATGAACGTAATGTAGATAATAAATGTAAGATTAATGAAGTAGCCTTGAAATGTATGGTTGTCAAGGTATGGTTGATCACAAATGTAGGGTTGTCAACGTATGGTTGATCACAAACGTAGGGTTGGCAACGTATGGTTGATCACAAATGTAGGGTTGTCCATCCATACTTTTTCTCTTCAACTTTCAAACGTATGATAAAAGATCCATACTTTTATAAGATTTCAAAATAAAGGTACTTTCTCCATAATTTTCTAAGAACGTATGGTTGTTCACAAAAGTAAGGTTGATGAATCATACTTTTGAGAAACAAATCTAACGTTTAAAACTTACATATGGTTCTTCTTCTACACTTTTTCAATAACCCAAACATAGGGTTCCTTCCTAACATAGGGTTCCTCTTCCATAATTTTCTGATAACTCATAAATTATACACTGCATTTCATCCTTACGCTACATTTCTACACGTAGGGTATAAACAGTGTTTCCAAAACATGCTTAAGAAGATCCTGAATATATAGAGCATGAACAGTTTTTCCAGAACACGCTAATGAGAATACTTTAGTAATTAATCCACATTGTTCAAGAACTTAAATATTTCATCCAAAAATAAAAATATAATGAATAATAAATTCTTTCAATATACTTAACAAATAAAATCATTAGAAAATAATTAAGTGTATATGTGAGCATCAAAATTATCATAAAGAGATAGAGTATTGTTCTCAACAAACTCCCCCTTTAAATAAAAACATTATGTACTGTTGAAAACAACACTTGCTCAACAGTCTTCCTAGGGGTGTCAACCCAACGAGGATTACAGAGGTTTGGGTGAGGCGGCAAGCTATCTCTGAGGTTCATCAAACCTTTCCATATACTTAGTAGAGTAGGTGAGGTGGAGTACCATCTAGATCTTCCCCCACAGATGCACTAGGTGTATAATGTATTCCACATGTCGCAGCTAAAAAGGTACGTATGTGGTCCATTGCATGTTATTGACTGGGGAGAGATGAACATCAATGGTGGGGAAACATTTGTGGAGTTCCCTATGGAGATAGAGGATCGAAAAGAGTAGGTCCTTTATGGGCAGTCAATACCTCTAGTGCAAGTTCATTGGTAGCATGAGAATCTCCAGGAGAGCACATGGGAGCGGAATGCTTAGATTCATTCTTAGTATCCTTATTTGTTTGATTTGTCTTTATTTTGGATTTTAGGGATGTAAATACCTAAGGTGAGGAGAATTTAATGTTCTGAAAATTCCATATAATTTTTTTATTATATGGAATTATTTTGAGACTGAAAAATATGACGACATGTAATTTCGAGGCCCGTAATGCCTGGAATGATCCGTGAAAAAGTGTTAAGATTAAAAGAGCACATGTGAGTAGTTTTCCAAAAAAAGTAGAATAACTCTTAAATGGGTGACTGAATCAGAAATATAAGGGCACTATTGCATTCAAGATGACAGGTTTACCCTAGACGCGACTTAAATTTAGTAGGTGCAGACTTCTAGTGAGAAAACCTGAAAATGGCATAACCATAAATAAAATTATTAAATAAAATTATTTTATTTTTCAAATTCTTATAAATCACAAACGGTGATTCATATTAAAAATCTGAGACCACCGCCAAACTCGTGAGGGTATGATTTCCTTAGGTAGATCCAAATTTTGGCAGGCACATGCCAACAGTGGAAGTTAGTTTTTGGCCACAAATAAAATAATTAAGTAACAATTATTTTATTATTAAATTCTATAACTCTTAAATGGTAACTTAGATTGGAAATCTGAGAGTATTTTTTGATCTTGTGAGGGCGTGTTTCCCTTAGGAAGAGCCTAATATTGACTGGCATGGGTCGAGGGTGACTATTAATAATTTTTGAATTTTTTTAAGGTACGTTTAGTAAAAGCGCGAGCGGTGTTTTCTATCTTTTAAACCAGTGATCAGATTGAAAATCTGAGGTCACCATTGAATCTGTAGCACCGGGATTCACCTAAGAGAGGCTTAACTTCGACCACAGTTGGTCAGGTGAAAAGTTACTTTTTACAACTTTTAAGGAAATAATAAAATAACATGGGAATTGATATTTTATTTCCTTTTATTTTTCCTACCACCTGTTGAGCGACAGTGGTGGGGACTATGAAGGTGGTTAGTCCTTTAATTATGGGGTGTTAATTGCATGGTTACACTTTGGTTGCATAACCACCCCTCAAGTAATTAATGAGACACATTAATTATGCCAATTAAAGTGGAAGATTAATTATGTCAATTAATGAACCTTATTAATTCCTCAAGGTGTTTCTCGCCTTTACCCCTCCCATTTAAATAGATATTTGGGTGGGGTTTTGGCATGAATTATTCAAACAAGGAAACTCTAGCAGAGTTCTGCGGCAATATCCACCAACGGAGGACAAAAGCTCGGGCGACAATGAACCAAGATCGAAGAATGATGAAGACTCCATCCAACATGGATGCTCCTCCCGACACATCGGCGACACCTCCAATGGATCTCAAGTTAGGGGGTTTACGTGCTTTGATGTTCCCTCTATTCCCGTTCTTGAAAAATATAATGAACACAGACCAACTGACTAACATGTTGATTCATGTCTCGTCAAAGCATGCAGGTGGTTGTTGCGAGATCTTAAATTCAGGGATTATTCTTCCTTTTGTTTATTATTAATTTTCCTCATGTTTAAAATGCTAACACTTAGGTCACATGCTGAAACCAACAAGGCTTAGATCCTCTGCTAAAGTTGTCCTTGGTGCGTTCTTCATGGCAGAATAATGAACATGGTGGCAAGGAATTTTTGAGGACCGCGAAATGATGACGACATACCGAGAGAACCGTAGGCACATCCGGAAGGAAGAACGGACCACCATGGCTCACCCTGTGGTCCGAGGAAGAAACGCCGGTGGAAGAGGGTGGCGGCCGACAACTTCCGTCCGCGGTGGAAGAGTGGCGCCGCGGTGGTCGGACAGGCGGCCGACCGTAGAGACGGAGGCGGAGGCGGTGCGCCATCGCACGCCGTGTTGAAGGGTCATGGCTTTGAAGCCGCAACGGTGGTGAAGGATGAGACCCGCCTCTTATGGGTCTCGCGGGTGATGAGACGATGCCATGTGGTGACTCTAATTAAAGGAGATGAACGACTCCTTTGAGCGGTTCGAATGCAGCAGGCCGTGCGACCCCGGTTTGGGTCACGCCAGCGAGCGGGACGGATGGCCCGATAGACTGGGCCAATCCGCGGCCCAGCCCAACTGGGCAGGCCTAGGCCGGGTCGGTCCGACCGGGTCAGACTGGACCCAGACCCCTCTTGGGCCCAGAAATGCTTAAAGGGCCATAAATTGCGAACCAGACATCCGTTTGAAAAACCGTATGTGGTGTCAATATCTGTGTAGCGAGATGGTCCTTTTAAGATAATCCATGAGAGTTTTGGAGAAAGTTAGTGTATGACTGAGTTGGATCAACTCCGAATCCAACCGGACCCTTGGCACTAGAATGCCAATAACTAACAGACCGGGCGTCCGATCGACGCGCCGTCTGTGGCATAATGACCCTTGTGACAAGGAGGTCATTTGGAGATATTCTAAGTGAGTTTTTGAAAAAGTTTTACATGTGACCTAGGTTAGATCAGACTTGAATCCAATCGGGAACTTTCTACAAAAGTGCCCATATCTCACAGACTGGGCGTCCAATCGACGCGCCGTCTTTCACGTTGGGACCCCTATGATAGGGTGGTATCTTGGGTATGATTTTTGCAGGACTTAGTATTGGTTGAAATATGAATGATGGATTGAGGAGAAGAGTCTTTTGGAGAATAGGCATGCTTCGTGCGGGAATTCGGTGGTTGGCTATGACATGAAGAAGAAGAGCGACCAATACGAGTCAGCATCAGAAACTCCAGAGTGGGATGATCTAACTGCATGAATAATAATCCCTACCTCTGTACCAGTGACCAATATGGGTCAGCACTAATGACCAATATGGGTTAGCACCAGCAAACAATACGGTTCAACATCTAGCGACCAATACAGGTCGGCATAAAGTGACATATATGGGTCCATAGTAGAGTTACTGCGGATAAGATGACCTGGCTTTATGACTAGACATCCCTATCCCAGTAACCTTGAAGTTATACTGTTAGAGTGAGCTGTCTGTTTTGATTTTTGTTTCATGATTTAGATCATGCTTGTGATATTACCTTTGTGGTATTTATTGTGATGTTTTCCTTTGTGGATTACTGAGAGACCTTTGGGGGTCTCAGGGTCCCTACTGGGTACTGTTATACTCACCCCTGCACAGGCTCTGTCCGTACATGTGTGCTTGGTATCGAATACTGACACTCCGAGGTAGAATTTGGAGGTTTGAGACATTGTGGAGCTTGGTGCGATGGGATCAGTCAAGATCCTCTTCTTCAACTTCAGACTTACAGCTACTACCCTCATGGTAGAGCTTCAGGGTAGATGCAACAACTTTTTACTTTATTTTCAGTTTCTAGGGATTGTATTCCAGCCCACTATTTTCAGTTTCGAGTTGTACTTATGGTTTTACTTTACACTCGTGGTTATACCATAATTTTGTTGGTTGTTTACTTCAGTTTCCCCTTTTGAGTGTGTACAGATTTATAAGGCAATGCCTTCCCTGCTCAGGAAAATCTTTCATGTGCTAGTCACCAACCCCTGGTTTAATCCCTATTTATCATTTGTTAAGACCTGTTCATTTAACCTTCTTTTGAGAACATATAATCCATGAACTATCTTATTCGTTATGAAACATTACAATCCATGAATTTCTATATTTATCTTACTTTTAGGTATTTTGAATTAATATGATTCAATTTAAATATAGAGGAGGGTTTTTTATTTAATATTTTTGGATGAAGTATGTTATCGAGGAAAAGTGTAAATAATGAATTAATTTGGTTCTAGGAAAATAAGTTTCACACATTAAAAAAATAATTATAATATACTTGTTTCACTATTAATATCTAATAAAAAAATAAATATAAAAAATTTATATAAAAATAAAGAAAAATATATATGTAGATAAGGGGATAATCATTAAATAATTCCATCGTATTGAACTTTGAATGAAAATATCAAATAAGGGATAAGATAGATGAGGGATACCATTAAATGGAGAAAATAAGAAGTTTCAACATTAACCCTTGAATTATATATCATGTATTTTATTGTAAAGATAAACCTCTTATTTAAGCCTCATGTTTTTAAAATAATTACCTACCTTCCCTGATCTATAGAAAAATCCATCTAAATTCCTCATGATTGATACATAATTTTGATTCATTTATTTGTATACTTAGGATGAAAGAAAGCCTATGGAAATCATGCATCCACTTAAGAATAGAAAAATATTATAGAAATTACCCTAATAGATAAGAGATATAATTACAGGAAGTTAGGTATAGAATTTTCTTGGGTGATATAGTAGATTAAAAGAAACTTTTATGATCATGAACAATATAGGTAAATATGATTCAAATATAAATCATGATAAGACTATGGATGCGAGATTTAATATATGCTACTATAAATTAGATGAGAAGTTTTATTTAACCTTGGTATATGTATTTTCCTATGAAATCAATGTTTAAGTCTGGGAGAGTAAAGAAACACCAATATTTGTAACTATTATTTTGTAATTAATTTATTATACCACCCATTAGTTTCATTATATAAGGGAATTTTCTATTTATTTTTGTGATTAGGTATATTTTTGAGTTTATTAGGAAAAAGTAAAAAACTATTGATTTAAATGATTTAAATGATATTTTATATAAATTTTCATGCTGAAACCATAATTTTTTATTTTCACCTAATGAAAGAGTAAAGATAATCCTAATCAAACAATGGAATTGAAGGAAATCATGGGGATTTTCTAAATAATTATAATGTTGTATCTGATGACATGTGGTAACCTATGTTTCAAGACAGATTTATTGAAAAAACAAGTATAATAAGGGAAAATAAAATTAATTGTTTTTACTACATCAGAATCATATGCTGAAATATGATTTTTATTTTCATCTAGGATACACATCACCCCCTAAGATTGAAAAATATTAGTGGTTATGATAAATGAAATGAACTGGGGAAAGGAATTAATATTCTAAAATATTCCCAAGTTAATGCCTATGATTCTCTTCAAACCCGATGATATCAGGATATAATAACCTGACTGTGATGATATGTTTTTGGTGGTGATGAACAATACACATGTATACCATATTATTTTATTCCATGGCCATATCGACATTAATAATGAAGTGTAATGACGTTTTCATAGGTTAAGAATTATATCAATAATATGATATGAAATATACATGGAGGAATTTAAATGATAATTAAATATCATAGCTGATAATAGGTAATATCATAATAGTGGTATACCAAGACAAATAATCATAGATTACGAATAATATGAATCCTAAAAATGAAACCAACTAGATTGAAATAAAAAATTCATATAAGAAAAATATAATACCCAATATTGTAAAATTTAAAAGGCCACAATTTAAATAATTTGTAAAATCAACCATAATTCCATCCAATAATCCATGGTACCCTAAATACATTTGATTATCATCATGGTGGAATTATTAAAAATAAATGTAATAGAAAAATTTATGTTTTTGATGTGGAATAAAATATATGTGACCCTTGTGAACACCTCTACTAATAAAAAATAAAATATTCATTCCATTTGATTGTTTAAATCTGGTAATTATATAAAATTCTCTCCATAGGTATCCCCTTAAATACTTATTTTATTTATTTTAAAACCACTTATATGGTTATGTGGGAACCATACAAACTAAATTTAGAAAATTTCACCAAACGTAGACCAAAATCAAGTAAAATGACAATGAGAAAAAAATGAAAACCAATCATGGTATTATTGAAGAATGACTATGAATGATTCAAATACGAGGAAGAATATTCCTGTAGAAAACATCATGTAATCATCATTGAAATTAAAATATACATGTAGAACACATATGTACAAGGAGAACATGTTCAGAGACCTTTAACCAATAATTTAAATAGGGAATCTATAATTAGTTGATTGAGTTCCCAGTATATGGGATATACTTTAGGTTTATTTTATACACACATAACATCATTTAGTAATACTATTATTTTCATCATCTTTTATTTATCTTCCCTCACCTATGATATCTTTTAGTCTGGATTGATAGACTATTAAACAAGGTTTTTGATCTCTAAGTGAGGTAATATAGTGTTCCTAAGTCCCTATTTTCTTATTTACTATTTTTTATTTTCATTTCATGGTATGGAAATAAGGGTCTGAGGGGATAGTTTTGTGGTTTTCAACATAATCTTCATATTATTATCCATCATAATCCATTTAAAAAATAACTTCTCCCACCCAATATCTGATGGAATTGTGTGAGCTATGTGATGAAAGACATATGGTAGATCCAAATGTGGAGTGGTGACATGCCTCGACCATGAAATGTTAAATGTATTCATACTATGGAGGAAATGTGACTCAGAGTAAGAATGGGTTCTACATTGAATTAAAAAACATAAGGAGAGGAAGGTAATAAAAAATATTATTTATTTATTTAATTAATTGATTTAAGAAAAAAAATATGACATTGAAGAAACCATGTATCCAATGTTAAGGAATCAACACCTTTCATAGTATTTTTTTTGTTTTCATCCTTTGTTTTCCTTTCATCATCAAACTACCAATTTTTCATGTTCTATTATTTTAATATATAAAAACCTAAAAACTAATAAATTATAATTTAAGATTAATTCATTGAGACATGTCTCCTTGAGAGGAAACCTAATGTCGACCAATAGGATACACCCTTTAAGATTCAAAATATCATTTGACATGTTTTAATAATAGTCATTTATCAATGAAATTTTAACACTCATATTATAATTCATTTATAAATAATGAAATCCAAAAATATAAATCTAAATTTCAATGTTTTAACTTATATTATAATTAAGTTTCATTGAAAGATTTTGAAACAATTTAATCATTTATAAAAAAATACTATACCATGTCATGTTTAATTAATTGGACCCAATATTTCAAATATATATGAGGTTGATTTTAATTATCCCAAATAAAGTTCTTAGTGGATCATGTAGTCACAATGAGTGGGGTGGGGTGGGGGGTCAGTGTGAAACAATTTTAATGAATTATTCAAACCTAAACTTTTTACCCCCTTTTATTACTCAAACCAGTATCATAATTAAGATGCATTGATCAATTTAATCATTATTTAGACACAATCACACCACATGCAATGAAAAAAAGTAGAGTAACACATGGTATTTACAAGGTTTTCTCCCAATGTGGGTACCTAATGTTTACTAATTTTTATTATCATTCTAATATATAGATATTAAATATATAATGATATTGATTACAATAGATTTTCTTTTAAAAATCCAATTTTGTTTCCTCACAGGTCTTATAATCTCATAACTAGTTCTCTATACTATATCATACTGGTATATAATGGTTACAACAAAACAAAATCTTAGAAAATATCTTTATTTTACTAAAGGATGTATCTAAATAAAATATAGATATTTTTCCTAATTGAAAGTCTTTTACTACTTCAGAATAACTTACACCAATTGCATATATGTCATTCACGTGCTCTATCTTCTAGAAACATAACTTATAGATCTTTCTCTTCCCATTTACTATATCCTAGATACCTACTTTTTATGCTTCCTAACCTATAGTTCTGGATCCTCAAAACATCAACCCAGTTGATCTTTCAAAATTTAGTGGCTAGTTAATCTTTATCTTATAGAGTCTATGATCTCTCTATTTCATCAGTTTCTCTTTAAGATTAAGTTAGGGGTAAAAGGACTTCATTGGTTCCTCAAATATCCTCTTAAATTAGGGATTTAAACTCATGATATTTATATCCTCGACTTATAACTCAGTATCTCCACCTCAACTTTTATTTTACATAAATAATATGTAAAATATCTCATTATTTTCCAGTTCTTTAAATTTTTATAATTATGAAAATAACATATATTTATTTCCATAATCTAGTTATTCCTTAGACTTCATAGCCTTTGATTCTTATAAATTTATCTGATAAAGCTCCTGAGTTTTTGGATTTACATTTTGTGGCTCTAGAACACTATTCAAAATCTAACTTGTGACATCACAACTTCTCATCTACTAAGTAAACCATCTTTTGATCATATTTTATCATCTAAATGAATTAATATTCATAACATCTAATTTAATATAGTTTCAAATTTTCCTTGATTTCAACATACCTAGAGTTTACAAACTTCTAAATTACTTTATCCTTTATATCTATTAATATAATTTCCAATATTTAAACACTTTAAATTTCATCCATCAAAAGTAATCAGTATCACTAACTAGATCATCTTCCGGTATCCTAAAAAAAGTTAATTTCTCATCTTGAAACACCTTCTAGGTTCATCTCATGATATATCTTACATAATGTCGAAGTATTAGAGTTATTTTTTCACTAGTGAATCCATAGTTTTTACTTCATATCTTGAAATTCATAAACATTAGCTGATATAACTTTTAATCCTCATCCTCATGCATGTATAACCTCTGATGCGTCATATATTTACTATGTCTTCTAGACACCTACAAGATCTGTCTTCTAAATATTTAACATTTTCTAATTCTTCTGGAATTAAATCTTCTGAAAACTTTATTAATACACTTTACACTCCCCCTTTAGTTTTTTTAATTTTTCACAACTAGATTCATAGTTGATCTTATTAATTACTATAATGTTTGATTCATTGAAAGATAAACATGACATCATTAAACATAACTTCAAAACCATTCAAATATTTCAAAATTCATAGTTTCAATAGATTCTATTTTTTTATTATATTAAAACTCACTAAATTCATCTCATCTTTTAGTATAAAAACTTTCAGATTATTTAACTCCTCAAAATTAGCTAATTGATAAAATCTCACATTTCAAGTGTTACCTTTTTCATAAAATTTAATTCCCTTTATAAAAAATAATAAGTCTCAAGGATTATCTAATATTCTAATCAGTAATAATTTATCATAATATTAAAATACTCTTATGGTTTATATATGACTCTTACGTACCTAATTGATGATTCATACATAACAGGTATTTACTCTACACAACATTCAAATAGCATCTCAAATAATTTCTGGACACCTAAAAATCAATCTCTTAGTCTCTAATGCTTTTGATAATATAACCCTCTAGAAATTTATCCTATAATTTAAATTAGTGTGTCTTAAAACTACCGTGTTCACTGGTAATGTATCTTCCAAGAGTGAATTCTCTAAAAAATGTCTTTTATTAGGAAATATCTTCTGAACAATCATCACTAAACATGATTGCATCAATAGTTCTTCTTTCATAAGTAATTTTCTAATAGTGTAAATAATTAATGTGTATTCCTCTAGAAAAACTTATTCAACATCATATAAGTTTTATTCAATTATTTACATTATTTTTCCATACTTTTAAACAAAAGGATAGATTCTCAAGGACTCCAGCTAGAAGATTTGGTTGACATTAATTTCATCAAGATTCATCACCTTTCTTATATTAACACTTAAGTAAATATCAATTATCATCTGATGTATATAATCCAATTTATTAATTCTATACACCACTTTTTATATTATTTAGATAAATCATCAGGAAACCTTCAGCTTATATCGTTTATAAGTATGTCTAAACTCTACCTACCATTTGATGTGTTAACTTATAGACTGATATATTTTAAAGCTCATATAGGCATATTTATATTCCCCTTCAATATAATTTTATTTACCATTGTATTTACTAACAATTGAAACTTTTCATCATCTATTAGGCTCTTCAACTATTGAAAAACTATTGAAAATTTATTGACAACAAATACAATAGTAATCATTATCCATTGGGTTCTCTAATCTATCCCTTTGGATATGTTTTCAATAATCAATACTTTATAATACAACTAAACTCAATGATTCATAAATATTTTCCCATGTTTCATTCCCCCACTTATTAATAATAAATTTAAAGTCTCAATAGTTATAAAGAAACAACACTAATCTCATACTTCATCACTGTTTATCTTCTATTCTTATATTCCTTTTTTGTAAAAATAAAACATGATTTTTTAGAAAAAAATGGAACAAATTTTCTTAAAATAATAATCTATACATTAGTCAACTATAAGTCTATATGAGACATTCCATGTATATAAAAAAATATTACTAACTTAGAAAAATAATTTTTCTATAAATGATTCATCACGTTATACCACTTAAGAGATCTTCTTCCAGGGGTTGTTAAAAATATTTTCATTCAACTTATTTCGAGAATCCATCCTAGCAAATGAGTTAGAAACATTCAAACCCAAAATAAATTTTATCCCCCTTCAAAATAATTTGTATCTTTGTCATAAAACAATAAATTTATCCCCATTAGATTTATAATTTAATCCTATCATGAAACTAAGAGAGTATAATCAATGTATCTTATCAATGATATAATATTTAATTTATAGACTTCTAAAATCCAGAATTATATCATCATTCAAAACCTTAGAATGTAAAATTAAAAATATATAGAACTAAGATGTTTATTTTATTTAATTTAGTGGTTGTAAAAAAATTATTTTCTTTCATTCCACTTTAATAAATCTTCAGAACCACAAGCTCCAAACTTACTAGAACTCCAATTTTTTCATGATATGTAGATTTTTGGTAACACTTAAATTTCAATTCCCCTAGATGGGTAGACTCTATTCAACTTAATCATCATATATTTTACCAACAATAATGTTATTGTTGATACCAATTGAAGTGTGATAAGGAGAAACCAATATTACAATTTAAATAAATACCTCCATGACGGATATCTTCTAATAGTTATAGAGTGTTTAAATACATTTAATTTATCCTTTAGCTATCACCCTAGATTGAATCAACTTTAATTCCATTCACAATAAAAATTAAAAAAACATATGTGGTAAAAATTCGAAGTCACTTTTTCTCTATAGTTATAGAAACAAGATTGAGAGATACTTCTCAACCTGTAAACATATTTTAATTCAACTTCTTCTCCATGATAACTCTTCATGCACACATCCCTTTTGATTTTCCGTATTCGAACTTATGTGGGACACATAGACTTATTTCTCTTACTTTTAACTATAAATTTGTGTGGAATTTTATTTTTCAGTTCTTCTAGGAAGGAACATGAATTATTTTGATTTTAATCCACATTCCTTTCTTTTTAAAACAATTTAAGGAAAATATCCACGAAAACATTAGGAACATGTCACACTTTCTCCTCTAGTGAATATTTATTCTCAACACATGGTTGTAGAACACCACACCACTAACCAGATAATCCCAAGGTACTAGTCACTTGATACTTATCCACTAATCACAACATGTCTCAACTCACCCATCAAGGAATCCACTGGGTACTCCAGAACAGTATCGATCTTGGAACATCGATAGAAACTTATACCCATGACCCTCAATGAAACCAAAGTCTATTGGATCATCTCGAACTAGACCTAATGTTCAGGTACACATCCTCATCAAGCCCATCAACACTCCCAGTCCCACTACCCATGAACCATCCCAAGTCAAATCACTATAATCCCCTTGAAATCTTGAACCCAAGTCCTGAACATTCCTTGAACCCACGCATGGTTTCTCTCTCAAATTTACTAAGGGAGATCGCTCATCCCATCTCTTGAGGGAAAAACCCTTTTCACACCTCATCTAGTCTCATTTGAATATTATTTCTACCAATTCTCAATAAGATATCGCTCCAACCTCAAAAGGGTGTTCATGACCAACACAAGATAGTCATCCATCTCGTTCATCAGAATTGGTCCCAATACCTTTCTCACCTACTCTCTATCCCTAGGAGAATCCACCTAGCCTACCTACATCACATATCACATCCTAATACTACCCAAGGAATCCTTTCAACCCAAACATCACTCTCTTCCCTTGGCATCACCAATGTTTGGTGATCCAGAATACTCAAAGTTTATAGAATCACTTATCCCAAGCATAGGGGTCTAAAATGCACTCTAAAACTTCTTCCCAAAGCACCCTCGATCCCTTGCAACTCTACCCTATCCCATGCACATGCATGGAAACAAGAAATCAAGAATAAATGCACATAAGGATTATAATAAAAGGTATCACCTACCTTAATTAAGGATTTATCGCACAAGATAAGCTTTCTGAAACTTCGTCTAAGCTCGTCTAAGCCCCACCCAAGCCCATGCTTCCACCCAAACTCCTATCTCATATCATATGACATAAACAATTAGTTATAAATTATAACTAATTATTTAATTTAAACCAAAGCATTATTATTACTGTATAACTCACCGATCACTATCACTTCATTCAAACCACGAAAACCACACTATGAGGGTCCAAAACACACCCTTGGTACCATCCCTAGAAAAATACCATACTATCTACCCTTATTCATTTTCTAAAAAAAATTATTTTAAACTAAAAAGAAAAAAGACCCCCATGCTGACATACCGCAACCAATATGATGATGGATAGTGGAATACAATATATCAGGACATCCTATAGTTAGGATGTATGAAATCCCCATGAATCTTGGCCAATTACACCATGCTTTAGTGGTACCAGAACCAAACCTAGACTAAATTCGTTCAAAATTAGTGGGTCGGAAAGGGGGGATGAAAAATTAAAGGAAAAGAATTCTCTTACCTCAGAACATCATCAGAAAAGAACTAAAATCATCCCCATCATGGGGGTTATAGAAAGGAAAGGGGATGTATATTCATCTAGAAAATTGACTCTCCCAATCCCATACCCTACCTAAAACACAAATTCCCCAAACCCCCAAATATACCATTTCCACCACTTAAAAAAATCAACCCCGGATCCAACGTTTAGCCGCTGGTCCTCACTAGTGAGCTAGTGGATCCACTATCCATCCTGTGGGCCCAAAAAGGGTCTGGTGCCCCTAGCTATCCCACCATCTAGTCAGTGGTGTTTTACTAGCTATCTGATAACCTAAATTCTAAAATTCATCACCCCATCCACCCTAGGCCTTCCTCCAAAAATTCCTTAAACTATCAGGTCACCTACCAAGCCTTAAAACCCATACAAAATCATTTTTTAAGATATTTAAAATATTATAATCTCATTTAAACTCTCTGTTCTCAAATTTAACTACCCACCAAATGAAAATTTAAAATTTAGTATAAAAAAAAATGAGAAAAAATATGTGATTCATTAAAAACTCCTCATTATAATGCTTCTTATCCTCGAGAAGTCATGTTAATCCTCAAACCATTTCTCCTAAACAAACTCGATAACCAATCCACCCAGAACTCATCATGTTTCATATCCAAATTCCAAATTAACTTCCACCATGTGACTCCAAACACCAAATATATTATTCACCATAAGCCAAGCTACCCACTCTGCCAACACAAACACTGATATGGTGCTCACTGCACCTGTCTCTCCCAATACACCTCATTCACTTAAAATGGTTCAAACCGATTTTCATGGTGCTTCCCACCATAAGGATTCACTAAAAAAGGATGATTATGAGCGATAGTTCTCCCCAAAATAGGAATTTAATACTGAAAATGCACCTCTAGTGGTCCACAGACACTCTTCCCGCATCCCTAATAATTCTCTCGATGTGGTTTCCACCTTATTGTACTTGATTCCATATTAAAACACTAGTAAGACCTTCTATGTCCTAATTCACCCGAAACCCTTAGTTTCACCCTTTGAAACACCACCAAAACACCTAATCATGATTCCATAACACCCAAAGGTATCATGTGATCATCCAAAAGCCTACAATGAAGTCTGAACCTGACTTCTCATGTAATTTCATAAATAGACAACCAACCACCTAATCCATCTGCCACGATCTTACCCCAATCACTGATGAACCACTAATTTTACTCACACTTAGATATCATCAAAATAACCCCAATACTAATACAAATTCATTAACTCAACCCAAAAATTCATTCAAACTCAAATATGGTATTACCCATGAAACCAAATATCAACATATCTTATCCTACACAAGCAACCAATTTCCACCTTGACCATACACCAAATGGTCTCAATGCATCCACAACCCTTCCAACACAAAGTTATTTTACCCATGACTGATATGATACTCTCTTCTATAAGAGTATAATTATCATAACAAACTGAACTAAAACACCAGTCACCAGTCACCATGATCTATCCATTACTAAATGCAATGGCTGTATGTAGCTATCTATATCATACCGAAATATCAACCCAAAACACCAACTAATAATCATTCTCAATTCACTAGGAATGTCTCACACAAAGCCTCTAATGGTTCTCTCCCTAGAATATGGATCCATTATACTACTCCCTATGTATTTATCCCAGTATGTACCAACACGGTATGCATTTATCTCTTCCCAATCCATGCCCACCTCCATTACATCAACCCCTAACACCATGCCTCATTGAAAATTCTTATTGAGGCCACAAATCAGGTCAAATTTAACATGGTAACCTGATCTATTATAAATTTTACCTCCCTTTTTTTAGGGGAATCTCCAATATCACATAACTCTAGGTCACTATGCTCGTGAGCATCTCACCAGATAATATAGGTCACCTCACTCTGAGAATGACCCAAAACTAAAACCACCATGGAAATAACACTATGGTTTATCTAGGGTTTATCTACCTACCAAAAAATTCCCAACAAACCCAAACATGTCCCATTAAAAAATTCACAACACAATTAGGCATCACGCATACCCAACACACACCTGTTCTTGCACACCAAAACTTTTCCTTGAAAAACCACACCAATTCTCACTCTACTCTTCAAGGAATAATGATTCCCTAAGAATCCTCTCACAATATCTCACTCATGATTTTACTCAATCTTAAACAAACCCTATGACTGTACACTCTCATGAAACTTGATTGTATAACCAAACTCGTACTACCATGAGTCACATATTATGTCACCTAGTCTCACATGTCAAACTCATTGACCATGCCCCACTACATGTCAGGATCTACCAATAGATCAAGATATATAATTAATGGTAAGAATAACAACATGACCTTCTTCTGCATAGGTTTTTTTCCAAACCATGAGCATCTACCCACACTTCCACCACACTAGATGAAAAAGTATATATATGACCATCAGACCAGGAATCTAAATGATCCTGCCCTGAAATCTCAACCTTGATACTAGAAATGACCTAATAATTTTACATCCCAAAGACCAAGTCATATTATTAATTAATTTCCTATAATCACTCAAGGTTTATACATCCATAGGTCAACTTTTTCCCATCATCCAATCATTCCTTAGGTATAGATTTCCTATACCATACCCATTAAGGCTCCATCACTGAGGAGTCCAATGTCTATGCCAACCCACCAAGGGTCCCCATGCATCCCCTGATGAAGGGAATACATTTCCTTCATCACCGTATAATGTCCTACACAAGGATCCACATGAACTACCATTAAAAGAAACCATCTATGGTTCAATTGAGTTGAATTATTCCAATAATTTATATAGGGAAAAACTATATAAGTTGTTTTTGACACTTTAAATAATCAAAACCTATAATCCTAAAATCCAATCACATACAAGAAATCATATGTCCTATGAGTCCTATGTTCCTAATCATGATTAATATACATAGGCATATTATTATTGGACCAAGAGTCAAAAAATATAAATATCATCTCTATAAAAAACATCATATTCTCTAAAAATATCATCTATAACAACACAATGAAATAATAATAATAATCCCATACTCCTAGTAACAAAAAATTTCTATTGGAAAAGTGTTTATGAATCACCAGTCTATGGTCTATCACAAGATATTCCACATTCTTAAAACACATTTCTATAATCTCCCCAAATTATAATAAAAAATAATGCTCCGATACCATTTGTAACACCCTGGACCCATGCCACTTAGTAGTATCAGGACAGGAATTCTATGTGACCTCAAGCACACCTACCCATATTTCAAAGGCTACTGAATAATAACGATAGACCATGCCTTAGCATCAGAGTCATATAATATAGTGAAAATAACTAAACATTCATCATATAAAAATAAGAGTATGAAATCTAAAATAAACACAATGCCATATCAAATAGTGTTGTGCGAAAGTTATACAAGCATACATCCCTAACCACCTATTGGTTAGATACTAGAAAAAAATATACCAAAAATTAATGCACACACACTAGACCTACTACCATCATCAAATCTCACACACACTATCTATAAAAACACTCGAGCTACTCTAGCACGATCCAATATATGTCCTATACTGAACCTAAAAGTATACAACAAGGTATGTACACACATTGAAGTTCCCATGAATAATGTGTTAAATAAATCTAAGTCAAATATCACCATTTTCTCTTGGTATAAACCATCATATAAATGTATGTATAAAGTAAAATAAACATGTTACACAAGATCCTTGAATGTTGTGTTCTAACCAAGCCATCACACTCCCTATGTATCAAGTCACTGTGTGATAACCATGCCACTTTGGAACCTAATAAAACATGTTTTAGTGACATGTATGAATCCACCTTATCATCCCATAATTCCATTTCACCAATCCCCATACCATACCTGAATAATTTTGTTATGGATACATCCAATACCTCGACCCATTACCTATAATCACTAGGCATGGTTATATGTCCATAAGCCTTGACCCATCCCTTGTCACTCAAAGGTGGTCCATCAATCTCATCATGTCACCCCATGAAAAAACTCTCAGGGTGTTACCCAACCCAAAACTACTCAATAAAAGGTCCTATTTATACATACTAACCCAATACATGTATGTAGAGGACTACAACCTATTACCCAAATAAAAAGTGCACAACCATACCACCAACCCAAGCTACTTCTGGAAAGGTACTCGACCTGATACCCTTATCAAGGAATAATCATCACATCAACCCATCCCCACAGACTCTAGTGATATCAAAATTACACTGGACCACCCTCATAGACTCTGTGAAGGCCATAAATCATGCCATATCATCCCCATAGACTTTGGGGAGTCCATTAAGCACACTGGATAATTCCCACAGAATTTGGGGAGGCCATTAAGAACATAAAAATAACAAAGGGATGCAAACCACCACACAAATCATCATCTAATCCCATCATGATAGTCACTCAAAACCTAACCACTCATTGTAACACATCTTGTTATCTACTCATCGATAACATCTCATACCTATAACCCCTTAGTGACACCACATACTGCATTCTCATTTTGAACCTAACCTAATGATCTAGTCCACATCCCCATCATGTACCTCAAAATCATAGTCTCAATACCTAAGGAACATCATAATTCAATGTGATATAATCCCCTTTCTATCCCTAATACAAGTCCCAAATGTTCCTCTAACCCTCAAGAGGGTGTTAGTACCCTATAAGAGGCATTCAACTGTCTCAGTCATCATTACAGAGCCCAATACCTCTCTATCATGATCACTAGCCCTAGGAGTATCCACATAAAATAACCATATCACATTTCACATCCTGATATCACCCAAGGTCTCTCATTAGTCGAAATTTCACTCTCTCTCCTCAACGACACAATTATTAGGTGATCCAGAACACCAAAAGTTCTTAAAACACTTGTCCTGAGCATGGTAGATTGAATTCCTCCCTACCTATTCTTCCAAAATCACCCTTGGTCCCTATACATTCTACCTAGTCCTATAAACATGATTGTAGGTACGAAATCAGTCATAAACACACATATGGATTTATATTAAGGGAACACCTACCTCAATTAAGGAGTTACTGTTGAATCCAAGCTCTATGACACCTTGGATAATCTTTTCAAAGCCTCACCCAAGCCCATGCCCCCAAGCTCCTGTTACACATCATACAACATAAAAAATTAACTATAGAAATTTATAATTAATTATTTAATTTAAAAAAAAGTGTCATATTCACCATATAACTCACTGAGAATTTCCACATCATTGGAATCCCGACCAACCGGACCTAGAGGTCCAAAAACCCCCAGTAACATCTCCAAAAAAATCCCTAAACATTTCCCCCTGATCATTAGATAAAATAATTTAATTTAAGATGAAAATATGAGAAAAAACACCATGGTGTCATACCTCAACCAAAAAGAAAACAGAGAGTGAAAGAGAGAATCTTGGGATGTCCTTTAGCTAGGCCACATAAAATCCCCATGAATATAAGTCAATTATAACATGATATTATGGAATTGACAATAAAATCTATCCCAAATTCATCCAAAATTATAGGGATAGAAAGGGGGAACCAAAAATGAAAGGAACCCGATTATATTACTTTCTATCAACTCTAGATCAGAACAAAAACCACCCCCTAAAATGGGGATCAACAGAGGAAGATTTGGACAAAAAATGACCTCTCCTAATCCCCTACCCTTTCTAAAACCCAAAGGTCCTCGACCCCCAAAAATACTATTTTTACCCTATTTAAAAAAACAACCCTAGACACATTGAATTTACATAGGGCCTTACCGGTGATCCAATGTCTCCACTGGTCATTTAGTGAGCCTAGGATAGGCCTGGTTCCCTTGGCTAACCTACCAGATAGCCATTGTCCATTGTGCTAAAATTTAGTATAAGGTCCACCTTGGGACTTCCTATGGTGCTTCCTAAAACCCCAAATTAACCTCTTGAACATAAAAAACCATATGAAATAATTTTTTAATATGTTGAAACTCTCAAAATCTCATTCTGACTCCAATTTATCAAATTGAACTATCCACCAAATGAAAATACAAATTTCATCTCCAAACATAAGGACTAGAAATCTGTGGGTCATTATAGAAAATATGAATTACCAAATCTATAAATTTTAGAAAACACCCACCTCTAGAAAATAATTAATATTAATTGACCTACTAAGGGATTTGGAGTGACCTCAATCAAATACATGTTTCTCCATACTTGTTTCCACTTGTTGTTTCATATACAAGAATGAATTTTTATATGATCCCCTTGTTCAAGATATCAAATAACCACGGGACACGAAGTATTTCAATCTTGTATAACTACTCATATGTTCATAATTCTCAAATTATAGACTGCCAGGTCAATGAATACATCCCATGACATTGAACCTTATAGATGAGCACATCACATACCACTCATCCAAAAGATAATCACATCACATGTCTTATCTAGTTATGGTCATACACTCTTTCATTCAATATTAATTAAGGACCCAAAGTTTATACTCAACATATGAGAGGTAAAAATCCTATATTTGTTAAGCATCAAATGATGATATGATTATCAACATACCCATACATTCTTTGGTTAGAAAATCCTCAAGGATTTCATAATAAAGGTATCAATGTATAAATATTTCCATGATATGTATCTCACCCACCCTTGGTACACGAAAATCATAATGTAAAATATACACCCATAGTATACTATTTAAATAGTATATGAAATTCCATGTGGTATACATAGTAGGTAATACAAGTCATAAAACTCATTTTATGCCTCATGGACATATTTCATATCTATATATGAAATCATACTTATGATAGCATTAATTTTTCATTATAACCTATAATACCCCATGATGAACATCTGTTAAGGATAACTCAAAGTCATACTTTAAGTCTTCAATTATCATTTCAATTCATGAGTATGATGCTAAAATGAAATAATGATAAGTTGGAGATTTCATTTTTTATAACATGATATATTTTATATTCTTAAACTCCTTTAATAATATTAACAAAACCATAAATAAGTTCCCATAAAATCATATCCCATGTGATAGACCACCATATTGTCTTTATGTTTGATACACTTTTATGGTTTAGTTAAACTCATTACATCTCTATGTAATTACTAACATATATCTATGTGACCATTTGATAACCCTCTATCACTAAAAATCTTTTAGTGATTAATATCTTTGAAGTAATCTAGTTTGAATAATGGTGAATCATAATAATAATATTCCTAATGTTCAAATCTTTCAAAAAATTATTAAATCTTATTTAATTTACAACATATAATTTTATAATATTAATAAATCCTATATTCTATATAAAACTACTTTTAATCTCATTATCATCATCTTCTTTGAAATATTCAATAAATTTTTTACCTTTAGATAATTTTGGTAAAAATATGTCACTGATTACATTTTTATAAACACATCCTAAAACTATTTTAGGATATAATGTGATATTTAATTTTTTACAGTTAATAAATGTAATTGTTTACATTTTTCTTTAACAACATAACCTAAAAATTTTAAGATATTAAGTGATATTCACTTTTAAATTTTAATAGCATAATATTTTAATTATTTTACTTGAATGTATCTAAGTCCTAACATACTCCAACTAGACTCTTAAAAACTATATTTTATACATAATATCATGTTAACATACAAAAACTCATTTTTTGGGTAAATAACACTTATTTGCTTTTAGTGTAAATTTTTAATATATAAACTATTGTATACATATCATATATGGTATTCTATGTGTTTAAAGTATTATTGAAAAGATAAAATTATTCTATAAAATATGTCACTGATGGTTGGTGGGATCATATAACTCATATTTTAATAACCCTTTTAATAAACTTTTTATATTGTATAAATTATTTTTATCCTTATCATTTTTTTCTAAAAGTTATAGAATTTAATTAATCATAAACCATGTGAATTAAAACCATCATATCTTATTTTTCATAAAAAAAATTTGTTAACAAAAAACTTCTCTTATTATATAAAGGAAATAAAATGAAAATACACACCATTTATTTATATCTATATGAGATTAATGTATTACGTTTCATTTAGAACAATGATTCAAAAAACCCTTTTACTTCATCATATGAATGCAGAATATAATATTTTTCAATTATTACATTTTTTTAACTTTTTTACATGTAAAACATTTTTAAAGAGTATATTTAATATCATATATCATTTAAAATAAAATAATTAATTTTAATAACACTAATACCTGACACAGACCTTGCATATAGTTTCTTAAACCCATTCATGCATCCTAGAAAATTCTATGATATGGAAAAAGATCCTTCACTCCTAAAACTTCCTTTAGGTTTTAATGTATTTTATTGGACATTTCAAGAAACTTTGTTAGAATTTCTAAATATTTTTTCTTCTTTCAACTTTAACTTCTATCCAATTACATGATTAATAAACAAAAATAGTCTTGACATCCAATATTATTCTCATTTATCATCAAGACTTTGAATAAAACATGTAAACATTTATTGAACTCATTAATATTTTTGGAACATTTCTAATGATGATCATAGAATGAATTAAGTAGTTATACCCATCCTTAGAGTTAATCTTCTATCTCACCAAGTCATTATAATATCCAATCATATTGGATATATATATGGACACTAAAATACATTTTTACATAAATTATTTGACTCCCTTGAAATATCATGTGAATCTATTTATGCTTCTTTTAAGTATCTTCAAAATTATGTTCGTTGATGATGATTATAATTTAATTGCAACATAAGATATTATCATATCTTTATGATGTTTTATATACATTTAATTTTAGGAGATATACTAAAAATACAAATTACATATGATATAATATGGCTATATCATATCCTATAATATTGGGATATAATAACACATCATTAGTTTCCAATAACGTCTTCCATCACAAGGTATAATTAGATAGATATCGTAAGGCACTACCCATGAAATCCATAAGGTACAACATACCATGTGGTAGCACATGGTTTACATGCCACAATATTCAATATTCATGGTGACTAAATGTTAGGTGAATCTCCTACACATTAAACTATCATTAATGATCTATTTCATAAGATGTAATTCATGAGAGTAGTTTCATTTATATGATGAATACCTAAATTGACCGAATGGAATTTACTCCTGAATTATAATGTATGAGTAAATTTGGGATCACCTAAAAAGTGTACTTGAGGGATTTATAATTCATACTATTATGTGATGTTATGATTATGATTACTCATTTATAATTAGTCAAAATTCCCTTGAACCTAGATCTCTCTTTTTCTTCCATCATTCAACTATGAGGTGTTAATATACTATGATGAGAAGAGGAGTCCCACTCAAAAGTTGGTTGATTTGGAAACCCTTAAATATGTTATATAATGGGGATTTTTTTGGATACCCTTTCTGATATTTATCAAACATGGATAAAGATTGACATTGTGGGTATAATCAGTGTAAGGTACACATCATAGTTCCTTCATTTCTAGTTTACACAACATTTCATGTATTCTAGCACGGTTAGATATTGGTTTGGATTATTTAATCACTTACATCATGTATAATAAGTGTTGTTAGATATCTTAAAACCTACTAATGGTTTTTGATCCTTGTCATGTGTTTAGATTCATGAAATACTACTGTGAAATAAATATTTCTTAATCATATTACCCTATCGTATTCCAATCACAAAACACAATTCATAAATTTGTTCTGGCCAGTTCATCCATGGCTTATGATATGGGATATCATAATTAGTGATTTAGTGTAAAACACTTGATTTTGTATTTTTTATAGAATATGACTCCCAGTTATCATATTTTATGATATTATTGCACCAATTTTTCAAAACAGTGTATCGTATTTCCTTTATGATATCTATATAAATCATAAAATATGATATGTGATATCATAGGTGATGACAGGATTATCAATCATAAAAGACAGCTGATATTGCTTGACACTTTTCTATCAATCATAGCTTATGATTTCCCTTATATAATTAAATCAAATTATTGATCTTAATACACGACATGGGTTGGATCATAAAATATTATTAGTGAAGAAACAATTATTTTTCTTTAAATCCAATTATAAATTAAATTTTATTATTTTTAAATTATTTATAAGTAATGATAAAAGTTATTTTGGGGATATTAATTAATTTATACAGTGTTTACAAATTAATTAATTATTAAGGGGGTAAAAACTAATTAATTAAATGTTTATCAAACATTTATTAATAAATATTCTAAAATATTAAGAATTAATATTTTAAAAATACCTTTTAAATTATTTATAATTCCTTATGACTTATAAATACAATGTTTATTTAAAAAACATAAAGGTAGTTTATGAAGTGTTTATAAATTAAAAAATACTTTTAAATCATAAATGTGTTTATATTTAATTATGAATTGTTCACAATTGATTAATTTGAATAGTTTAAATTAAAAGGCCTATTTGGAATATTATTTCGACCATATCAAATGAATTTTGATGATTGATTTTTCAAGGTTTAAGTAATGTTAATTATGTGATATTTAGACTATATATATAGTTTATAAAATATAAATATAAATATAAATTCCTTAAATTTCATATAATATAACATATTTAAAATGGAAATGTCGTATTATGAATAATATGTAGGAGTTCATATTATGAGATGAATATAAAGTGTTTATATTCAAGGATATGAGATAGCCATAATGTATAACTAAATTAAAAAGTTATTATAATTATATTTTATTTATGACTTGTTCATAAATGTTTATTTCATGTTTAAATTTATGAATTTTACCTTTATTTAAAATTTTTTCCATGTTTATTATTCATGAATATAAATTGTTTATGTTGTGAATATATATGTTCTTTAGTTTAAATTGTTAAAATACTTCTTATAAAATTTTCTTACTAACATAGTCCAAGAATTCCTGCTATTTTATTAATATAAAATCCATTTTATTCCCCCGTATTTATTTATTCATTAATTTCTAAGGATTTTTGGAATTAAAGTGGAAATTAATTAAATTCTATGAATATTGATTATATTTCAAGAATTATGGAGATAATTGATTTATTTGATTTTGGGGAACAAAATTAATGGTTTGATACAAATTCTTATTTGTATTTATATTATGAAGGAAAAATATATTAGAGGTACCTTGGGGGTAAAGAAACCACAGAGGAATGGTATAACCATAATAATGAATTCCCCTAAGCATGGACTATGTGTAAACATGAATTCTATCTATAAGGTTGATTCTTGTATAGATAAAGTTTCCATAATAATAGATTCTTGTGTAAGAATGATTCTTGTAAGGATCCTCCAAAAATTGTAATCATGATCTAACATAATCATGTTCCATATGTAAACATGGATGGATGTATAGATAAATCACAATAATCATTATTATAACACTCTATAAGGATCAATTATATCCCCTATTCATGAAGGGCCTCTGTAAGCATTATTATTTTGTATTTTTTTGGAAAATGAAGTTTTGTATAGATCATCTAGATTTCATGTTGAAAAATTTTAGTGCCCCATCAATATTCATGCATCCAACCATATTTGGCCATACAGATTATAATACTAATGATATTGTGATCAATAATAAGAGGGAATTTTGAAGATTTTAGGGAAGACCATATCACAACTAAGATAAATTTTTTAGGAAATAGGAAATATTACAAAAATGAAATGGAGAAGGGATATCATAGGTTTAACCTTGGGTTAGAGAAGGATGGAATCAAGGATTTACAAGAAAGAAATGAGTTCACATGATGGGAGTCAGACTCTTATCGATGCAGTTATTGATTTTTTTAAGTGACTTAAATTTTAATTTCTATTATGAATTCCTTATTCCTCTTTCATCATTATTAACCCTTTCATGGAGGGTTACAAATATTGAGTGATCAAGAAAGGTAAGTAAGTCCATCTGTAATTCACGAGCCTCTAAATTTTATTGAACAAAACTCTTTATTTTTATTAATTAGTTACAGTTTTCCATGGTAGTCCATAATATTGAATGTGATTGTGATTATTTTATTTATAATTTTTATTTATTTCCTTTATTTGGGATCATTAATCTCAATCCATTCATCACAATTTATATATGATAGAATGGATAAGGTTGAGTGGTAAAGATCATGGAAATTTTTGGCTAGTGTGAAGGGTAACTTGACACTCTCAAGTGACATAGAAAACACAAAACCAAATTGAGACTTGCTTAAAGTACACTAATAGTCATTTTTTGTATCACTCCACATACAAGGAAAGAGAGTATATAGAGAAATTATTATTATTATTTTTATTTGTTGGGACCACTTTGTGTATGAAGATTGTATTTGTTGTCAACAATTGTCAATACTCATCAAAATGAAGAAGGATATGAATAAGGACTACAAATTTAGTGGAGATTGGCTAAAGTGAGGTTGCTTGGACCAGAAAATACAAAGGGGGAGATTGTTGGGACCACTTTGTGCATGAAGATTGTATTTTTTGTCAACAGTTGTCAATACTCATCAAAATGAAGAAGGAGATGAAGAAGGACTAAAAAGTTAGTGGATATTAGTTGAAGTGAGGTTGCTTGGAGAATTATTATGGAATCATAACATTGGATGTCATACTTGAGAAAATCTCTAAGAATATTAATTCAGACAATTGTTGAACTGATACTAAGTTCAAAGAACTTGTGTCAAAGGTGACACATTGTTTACAACAATGAAGAATGGTGAAGTATCATCCATCCAAGGATGATTGAAGAAGAATGAGGATTTAAAGAAGACTATGCAATGCTTCACGATTTCATGAGAACCATGTAAGAGCTTACTTGAAGAAAAGAATCATATGATTTGAATGAAGTAGAGAATGATGGCTGAAGAATAAGAGAGAGTGTGGAAGGGCTTGTAATTCTAAGAAGGTCATGAATTACACATTTCCTTGAAATCAGATGATTGTTGCACTGTTCTTATAGTTCCAAATACATGTATCAAAGGTGATACATTGTCTGCAACATTGAAGGTATTTGAATAACCTTCAAGCCTCCACTTTTGGATGAAGATAGATGATTGGAGTTCTTTGGAATTAACACTCCAAAAGGAATTGAGTATTTGAAGTGAGGATGAATAAGTACTTTGGAATTAATATTCCAAAAATAATAGACTAAACTATAACGATGCTTTGCTGATTTGTATTTCACAAATATCATAAGTTTGTAGAACTTGTGATGCAAGCCTTATGAAGAGTAGAGATTGTAAAGAAGTGATTTTGGAAAAGGAAAGAAAGTGGCACACACGTCAAGAGTGGCGCACAAGTATTGGCGTGAAAGTATTGGAGCACAATTATATGTGGTACGCAAGTCATATTTCAAGATCATCAAATCAAAATTTTACAAAGAAAATAAAATGGCGCGCAAGTTAAAAGATTGGCGCGCAAGTCAAAAAGTGACGTGCAAGTATAAGTGGCGCGCAAGTGTGGCGCACAAGTATACGTGGCGCGCAAGTGTGACGCACAAGTATAAGTGGAACGCAAGTGTGGCGTGCAAGTATAAGTGGCACACAAGTGTGGTGTGCAAGTATAAGTGGCGCCCAAAGTGTATGTTGCGTACAAGTCATATTCCAACATCATCATATTAAAATATGAAAAAGGAAAGAAAGTGTTGTGCAAGTGATGGAGCGGCGCGCAAGTGATGGAGTGGCGCGCAAGTAGGAAAAATGCACAAGTGTATGTGGCATGCAAGTCACCAAAATTCCTATAAATAGATGACTAGACTCCTAATTTTTCTATTCTCAACACTTAAGGGAAAATTAGAGCTTTGATCGCGCAAGTAAGAGAAGGTGATCTGATCACGCAAGTAGCAGAGGGTGGCACGCAAGCTGAGGGTTATTTATAAGGCACGCAAGTACGGAGTCACGTAAGTTTTTCCATGCAAGTTTTGTCACGCAAGTTGACAGAGGCACGCAAGCAGGGTGGTGGTTTCAAAAATTGGGCTGTGTATAAGCCAAAGGTGGCGCACTAGTTTTGAGTTGTGCACAATAGTGGCGCACAAGTTGTGGCACACAAGTTTTGGTGCACAAAGAGGTGACATTCAAGCTGTGTGGTGCGCAATAAGGGAGGTGTGCAAGAAGGGTGGCGTGCAAGTAAGGATTGGCACGCAAGATGTGAGTTTTTCTAGAAGTTCTTACTAGCTTCTGTTCAAATGAGATGATGCTAAGTTGATCTGGACTTCATTGTTTTTACAATCAGAAAGAGAACTTGTGGTTATAGAAAGAATAAGAAGAACAAGGGCTCAATGAAAATGGTTTTGCACTGAAAGAGAAGAAGAAGAAGAGTGTGCAACTGAGAGGTTTGCTACATAGAGAGAAGAGAAGAAGAAGAAGAACAAAGTATTCCCAATTGAAGCCTACTATTATTTAGGGCATCTTAATTCAGATGATGCTGAGTGAACCGATCTTCACTTCCTGAATAATCACATTTGTATATGTGATTCTATCCAAGAAGAGAGAAGAAGTTTTAGTGCAGTTGGTTGTTGCACTAATAAGAAGAAAGAAGAAACCTAGTGCATTTGGTGTTGCACTAGAAAATAAGAGAAGGAAAGAAGGAATAATTTCTTGCCTACTACTTTGCAAGTAATCAAGTAAAGAGTATTAAAGAAGACCAAGAGCAGAACCTACCTTTTGAATAAGGAAGAATACTGTCTCCATAGGTAGTATAAAGAACCTGCTAGAGGCTGCAAGTTGGACTAGGCTATCACCAGTCCAGGGAAGAGAATCGTTTCCCACCCCCTCCAAAGTGTAGGGACTCACACTGGCTAGAGGATTATTTTCCTAGCCACTCCATTATAAAAGAATATCACATTATAATGGAGAATCCATGCAGTGGTCATACCCATGCATGGAAAGGATATAACTACTCTTATTGAGTGGTGAACCTTGTAAGAATATCGTGTGTATATTTTTACTGCTTTCTATTATTGCATGTGATAAGGAAAATAGAATAAGAGAATAAAGATCCTAATAGGTAAAGAGGTACAAGGATAAAAGTTGGAATTTGTTTAAAAATTCCCCAACACTGATTCACCCCCCTCTCAGTGTTAGGTATATCCCAAACTGGTCCTCTAAATTGGTATCAGAGGGATAGTTTAACCTCTGTTGGATTATCTACAGTGAAGTTATTCTCTTTTGAATATTTGAGTTTATTTCCTGAATTATCAATGAAGTGCACTTTCCATGAATATTCAGTTATCTCATAATAGAAGGATATATCTATCAAGATCATGATTAATAGGAAAAAGAGGGATAATAGAAAATTGGAGAAGAAGTCCCTCCTATCTAAAGAAGAGGATGTATCTAGTTCTCCATATCTGGCAGACATTGAAGACACACCAGACTTGGAAAGTTATGTGAAGGTGTCTCAAGTTTCCAAAAAGAATATGGACAACCTTCCTACCTCAACTGATCAAGAGGTATGTGTTAGTACATTTAGAAATTATCCTCATGATGAAAATGATAGCACAAGTGGTGATGATCAATCTACAACATATCAAGAAATATCAGTTGATAGATTAAGAATGATTCTGCATGGTATTCCTGAAGAAAGTGCATCCCTGGTTTGTGGAGTATTTCAATGTATGCAGGAAAATATCACTCAGCTAGAAGAAGAAATTGATGTTTTGGAGAAAGGCTTACAGGCAAAAATTATTTAATGTTTAATGCTCTCCTGACAGGTTGGAGCCTCTGAAGAAACCCATAGGGGATTTGAAGTAATCTATTCAAAGTGACTAAAAGATGTTGAAGAAAAAGAGGGATTCAATAAGACTCTAGAAGAAAAGATCCATGCACTTGAAGATGAGCTAAAAAAATGCAATGATGTCAAGGAGTTATATTTGGAAAAAGATTCCAATAAGATCAAATAACTTGACTCTTTGTTACAAAACAAAGTGAAGATGAATGAAGATGAAATTTAATGATTAAATAAGGATTGTGAAGAAAATATGACTATGATTGAAGACTAGGAAGTCATCCTCAATATGAGATGTCTTTAATTGGAAGCTAAGTTGACCAATCTTGAGAAAACACATATTGAGTATTCACAAAATAAGGAAACAGTTGCTGCTAGTACTCAATGATCAATGTAGGATTCTACTATCAAAATACCTCCAACATGTGATAAGAATATCATGTCTTCACTCATTGATCTATCAAAAGTAGTTGAGAAAGTAATGGTACCATCCATACGAACTTGTACTAATGTTTTTGTTTCTACAAAAAGTACGGGTTGGAAGAAAACTTCTAAACAAGTATGGATGAAGAAAAGTGAGATGAAACCTACCACCATGGCTATGGTGGATAGGGGAAAGAGTGTGGAAGATATATCCACACATAAAGAACAACATACCAAGAAGAAGATTCAGCAACCGTATAAAGAAGATGAGAAGAAGTCAAGGTTTTTTGGTCAATGTTGGTTTTGTAATAGATTTGGGAATTGTGCACTAGATTGTTGGTACAACCCCTTAAATGTAAAAGCACATAGAAAGCTCATCTCAAGGGGGAGAAATCCAGAGAAGAAGAAGAAAAATCCATAGATCTAAAAGCATCTGTATACTTCAAATAGATTTGGAATGTTAGATAACATCTGTGATGTATGCAATAGGAGTGGTCATATGAATAGTGCATGTTCATATAAGAAAATAAGACCACAGAAGCTGAGTAAGAATGAAGAAGCATCCTTGGGATGAAATCAAATAAATAATATGAAAACAAATTCACCCAGGAAGATTTCAATAAGGAAAGATGAGAAGTCCTTGGATTCTAAATCCAAGAAGGTGAAGGGTGGTGCATCCAAAATAACTACTAAGAAGGAAGCCACTCAGAAGAAGCCATGTAGAAGATCCAATCATGACGCCTCAGTCCCTAATGATATTTTAGTGGTTTGGCCAGAATATTTAGAAAGAACGAGAAAGATAGAAGATGCACAGGCTAATACTTGTGCTAAAAACACAAAGAAGACTCTATATGAAGAAAATGAAGTTCTGTGTGTGAGGTGCAACAAGGCTGGACATACTATCAAAAAGTGCTTTGATTTTATTCCAGCCCAACAAGAATTCATGAAGAGGATGAAAGTTGCACCAGGAGATTCTAGTGATTGGAAAGATCTTGAAGAAATAAGATTCACTCACAAAGAGATAGAATAAGTATTGAGATACACATATCCACATTCAAAATTAAAGATCAAAAGTGAAAGTGTAAAGAATGGAGCAAATGGATCATCTTGGTTAAGAAAATAATCTCAGCCTTCCTACTCATATTGAAAAATCATGGAGGATCCACCTTATTCCCTTAAATATTTTTGTATTGTATTTGTTCTGATAATACAGGGAATTGAAGGAGAAGCAAGATCTCAGGGGGAGAACATGATATTTAGTGAGGAGAAGTGTTCCCTTGAGGGGGAGACACATGAAGAAGCTGCCAGAGTCATTATCTCAATCAGTATCAACATCAGTTGGTATAAAATTCAATTACTCTGAATATTTTCTGAAGATCATGTTGTTGGAAAAGGAATTTCAGGATTGATTATTTCCTATCATATTCAATATATTTGTCCTGTAATGAAAGTGGAAAACCCTTGAAGGCAAGTGTAGGAGATATCATCTCATGAGGTATCACGATCATTGGATAATGTATAGATTTGTTGTTTAAATCAAATCCTATTGTTTTCTACCCCGAGTATTGCTCAAGTATACTTAAAGTGAAATGATTCATGGGACATTTCTTAAGTATGGAATGATACCCTCACTACCATGAACTTTGTATTTCTTGTCAATAATGGGGAGAGAAATGAAATGAATGTATAGGGGAGAGAAATAAGTAAAGGGGAGAGAGAAGATTATTATTTTGACATTGACACATTCATTTGAGGAGACTTTGTGGTATTGAAAACAAAATACAAAGGGGGAGATTGTTGGGACCACTTTCTGTATGAAGATTGTATTTGTTCTCAACAATTGTCAATACTCATAAAAATGAAGAAGGAGATGAATAAGGACTAAAAAGTTAGTGGAGATTGGCTAAAGTGAGGCTGTTTGGACCACAAAATACAAAGGGAGAGATTTCTGGGACTACTTTGTGTATGAAGATTGTATTTGTTATCAACAATTGTCAATATTCATCAAAATGAAGAAGGAGATGAAGAAGGACTACAAAGTTAGTGGATATTGGCTAAAGTGAGGTTGCTTAGAGAATTGTTGTGCAATCATAA
This sequence comes from Viscum album, assembly GCA_963277665.1. Lineage (NCBI taxonomy): Eukaryota > Viridiplantae > Streptophyta > Magnoliopsida > Santalales > Viscaceae > Viscum > Viscum album. The sequence goes on from OY728156.1 coordinate 48,304,713, forward strand.
CATTGGATGTCATACTTGAGAAAATCTCTAAGAAGATTAATTCAGACAATTGTTGAACTGATACTAAGTTCAAAGAACTTGTGTCAAAGGCGAAAAATTGTTTACAACAATGAATAATGGTGAAGTATCATCCATCCAATGATGATTGAAGAAGAATGAGGATTTAAAGAAGACTATTCAATGCTTCACGATTTCATGAGAACCATGAAAGAGCTTACTTAAAGAAAATAATCATATGATTTGAATGAAGTAGAGAATGATGGATAAAGAAGAAGAGAGAGTGTGGAAGGGCTTGACATTCTAAGAAGGTCATGAATTACACATTTCCTTGAAATTAGGTGATTGTTGCACTATTATTATAGTTCCAAATACATGTATCAAAGGTGATACATTGTCTGCAACATTGAAGGTATTTTAAGAAGCTTCAAGCCTCCACTTTTGGATGAAGATAGATGATTAGAGTTCTTTGGAATTAACACTCCAAAAGGAATTGAGGATTTTAAGTGAGGATGAAGAAGTACTTTGGAATTCATATTCCAAAAAGAATGGACTAAACTATGATGATGATTTGATGATTTGTATTTCACAAATATCATAAGTTTGGAGAACTTGTGATGCAATCCTTATGAAGAGTAGAGAGTGTAAAGAAGTGATTTTGGGAAAGAAAAGAAAGTGGTGCGCAAGTCAAGAGTGGCGCGCAAGTATTGGAACACAATTATTGGCACACAAGTATATATGGCGCACAAGTCATATTTCAAGATCATCACATCAAAATTTGACAAAGGAAATAAAATGGAGCGCAAGTTAAAAGATTGGCGTGCAAGTCAAAAAGTGACGTGCAAGTATAAGTGGCGCGCAAGTGTGGCATGCAAGTATAAGTAGCGCGCAAGTGTGGCCGGAAAGTATAAGTGGCGCGCAAGTGTGGTGTGCAAGTATAAGTGTCATGCAAAGTGTATGTTGCATAAAAGTCATATTCCAATATAATCATATCAAAATATGAAAAAGGAAAGAAATTGTCACACTAGTGATGGAAGGGCACGCAAGTGATAGAGCGACGCGCAAGTGATGGAGCGTCATGCAAGTAGGAATGACGCGCAAGTGTATGTGGCGCTCAAGTCACCAAAATGCCTATAAATAGACGACTAGCCTCTTAATTTTTCTATGCTCAAAACTTAAGAGAAAATTAGAGCTATGATCACACAAGTAGGAGAAGGTGCTCTGATCATGCAAGTAGCAGAGGGCAGTGCGCAAGCTGAAGTGGCACGCAAGATGAGGGTTATTTACAAGGCATGCAAGTACGGAGTCGCAAAAGTTTTTCCGTGCAAGTTTTTTCGTTCAATTTGACAGTGGAACGCAAGTAGGGAGGTGGTTTCAAAAATTGGGCTGTATATAAGCCAAAGGTGGTGCACAAGTTGTGAGTTGTGCACAATAGTGGCACACAAGTTGTGGCACACAAGTTGTGGTGCGCAAGGAGGTGACACACAAGCTGAGTGGCGCGCAAGCCGAGAGGCGCGCAAGCAGGGTGGCACGCAAGTAAGGATTGACACGCAAGCTATGAGTTGTTCTAGAAGTTCTTACCAGCTTATGTTCAAATGATATGATGCTAAGTTGATCTAGACTTAATTGTTTTTACAATCATAAAGAGAACTTGTGATTATATCAAGAAGAAGAAGAAGAAGGGATCAGTGCTGATGATTTTTCACTGAAAGAGAAGAAGAAGAAGAGTGTGCAACTTATAGGTTTGCTGCATAGGAAGAAGAGAAGAAGAAGAAGAAGAATAGAGTATTCCCAATTGAAGCCCACAATTATTTAGGGAAGCTTAATTCAGATGATACCGAGTGAACCGATCTTCACTGCCTGAATAATCACATTGGTATATGTGATTCTATCCAAGAAGAGAGAAGAAGTTTTAGTGCAGTTGGTTGTTGCACTAATAAGAAGAAATAAGAAGCCTAGTGCGGTTGGTGTTTCACTAGAAAAGAAGATAAGGAAAGAAGGAAGAATTGCTTGCCTACTACTTTGAACTTAATCAAGTGAAGAGCATTAAAGAAGACCAAGAGAAGAACCTTACTTTTGAAGAAGGAAGAAGACTATCTCCACAGACAGTATAAAAAAATAGCTAGAGGCTTCACGTTGTACTAGGCTATCACCAGTCCAGGGAAGAGGATCATTTCCCACCCCCCTCCAAAGTATAGGGACTCACACTGGCTAGAGGATTGTTTTCCTAGCCACTCCATTGTAAAAGAATATCACATTATAATGGAGAATACATGTAGTGGTAATACCCATGCATGGAAAGGACGTAGCTACTCTTATTGAGTGGTGAACCTTGTAGGAATATCATGTACATATTTTTACTGCTTTCTATTATTGCATGCGACGGGGAAAAGAGAATAAGAGAATCAAGATCCTAACAAGTCAAGAGGTACATGGATAAAAGTTGGAATTGGTTTAAAAATTCCCCAACACTGATTCACCCCCCTCTCAGTGTTAGGTATATACCAAACTGATCCTCTCATTATTCTCACCAAATTCAATCAACTAAGGGTAAGGTAAAACAATTATGGAGCCTTCCATTATCTATAAAATTTAAATAAGAGTAAAATAATTAAAGTTTTTGATAGTATTTTAAGTGTATGACCAAACCAATCCCAATAACTTTTCATAATATTGTTTTTAATATCTTTATTTTATTTATATATCTTTGATTTTAAGAATAATAAATCAAAACAACACCTTTTCTAACTAAAAGTGTCATCTAATTTTGATCACTCTTCCTTGGAGACAACCATAGGTTTCCAATATACTATATTTAACCTAGTAATATAATAGATCATCACACCCCTGGACATGGTGTATGTCAAAATTCGGTGCCATTACTAGTGAGGAAGTTCCAAAATTCTAAAAATATTCTAACCTTTTAATTTCATGACCAGATCTACAACTGACCAACTATTCTATCTTGACCATGAGAAATATATAAACTTGCTAAAGAGGCATAAAAATTTAATCATACAATATGAGATTGAGAATATTGACCTAACATTTTCAAGTAATAATTCTAGTATTCACCTTAATACTTCCACCATGACAGTAGTCCCTATCAAACTTTGACATATATTTGTATCACTGAACATGTAAATCAAAATAATCACATTTCCATTCCTACATTTAAAAATGATCTTGAATTAAAAAATTTACTAATTAATTTTTTTACCAAGTTTTAGGGTCTTACAGGATAAGATCCCAATAAGTACATTAATGAGTTTTCTTTAGTCTTCTAATCATTGAAGCCCATATGAGTGGTACAAGATTGAGTGAAGTGGAAAGAATTACCATTTCTAATCGAAGGAGAAGCTAATGAGTAGTTGAAAAATCATAAAATGTGACAATTAAATGATCGGGATAAACTAAAAGGAAACTATTAGAACCCAATAATTCAAAATATATTTCTTTTAGAAGAAATTTAATTTCATTGATAGCTTACGGTATATACAACATCGAGTTTAAATAAAACACAATACTCTATTATAATATTATTATTTAAACCTAACTATTATAACCTAGACATTAAGTTAGTAGATATGAATAGGATAACTCAATCATTAAAAAATAAATGGTTTACACATATTCATTGGGTATTTATTGATCTAGAATGAAAATAAAAATCATTTGAAAGAAAGAGAAATATTTTCTAAAAAACAATATCATAGCGTCTTATGCACTTATGTTAAAATTAATTTTTAAATATTTCAAAAAATTTATTTTATAAAATGATCTTAATTTTTAAATCATCATATAAAAATTATCTTAGGGTGAAGTTTTATGATTTTTCTGAAAAAAATCATTTTTTGATAAATAGTGAAAATACTACTTTTTATTAAAAAATGAATTTTTGTTTAATGCTTTTAAAAGTTTCATTTGGTTTAAAAATTATTTTAAAAGAAAAATTAGTTTAATTATATTATAATAAATCCAATTTATTTAATTTTAATCAATTATATGTTCAATTTTGATAAAATTGTTTTATACTTTTGAAGAATTTTCCTTTGTAAAAACGTTTTTTTCATCACGTCTATAGGTTTAATTTTAAATTTAATTCTATCACTTCTATGAGTTGAATTTTTAAAAATTAATTATATATTTTGAATTGAAATATTTAATATTATCTAATCAGTTAAATATAATTTTTTATCCTAATGAATAGTAAAAATAATAAAAATTAATTACTATTGTTAAAGTGAAAACGAGTTTACTAAGGGTTAAACTAATAAGATAAGGATTAAAAGTGACCTAAAACATGTAAAATTATTATTTTATATACATATTAGGACTTATATCATCCAAAATTTGAGAATTTTCTTTTTTGGTTCCTTTTGTCTTGTGAAAAATGTGGGTGTAATTCATTCATTTCAAAAATCCCAAGTGTATCCACTCCCCCACTTATAAAAGGTAACCCCCTATCCTCCTCTATTAACACATCCAAATACACTTGGTTTATCCAATACCTACCCAAATAACTTTCAAACTTTCCTTCCAACATCCTAGAGGCATTTTTTTATCATAAATACAACCTAGGAAGGCTTTTGGTACAAACCTAAAGAGGCCATCCAAAGAATAGGTAATGTTATTAAACAAGAATTTTTATTGTTATTATGTTAATTTAATAACCTATATATATATCTCAAATTACATAAAATGGGAAATAAAATCATCAATCGTGTGTATGGTGGACTATGACCTCACAAGTTGATGTAACTCATTTTCCATAAACACTTATCACGGTTGGATATAATGATGGATTTAATGTATATATATAATATTTATGATATAATTATACTTATAGAATTATAATATCACATATAACTTCATAATTTTCATTTATTTTAAAATAAGATGATGTATCTTGTGTATACAGAGGACTACTTCCTCATAAAGTGATGTGATTCATTTTTCACTTACACTTTACATAGAAGGCAATAAGGATAAATTTAATGAATATATGTGATATATATGAAATTATAATGATTATAGAAAATTAATATATCACCCACTTCTATAACCTTTCACCCATTAAGAAATGATATCCTCACTCATGCGTACGTACAACTTATCATCTCCATGAATTGATGTGATTCATTATCTATGTACAATTTTCAAGAATGGTAATAAATATGTATCTAATAAAAAAAATAATATTTATAAAATTAATTTCATTCTGGAGATGATTTAAATATATCATATGTTCAATATCCAGAACTTTCACAAGAAGACATGCATGAGAAAATAGGGAAATTAACACCCGAAACAATAGTGATAATGAAATATTGTTAACAAAATAGTGATAAGATTTTATAAAAGGACCATATATGATATAATAAATATTAATATGATTATATTAAAAGTTGTTAAAAAAGTTTTAAACCACTATAAAATAGGTTAATGGGCACTCAACTAAAGAGAAGACTGAGGTAAGGGATTTCGTCTCAATTTCCATTTCAATGATACATATTTGTTAATATGCACCTATTCAATTTCATGTAGTGTATATAATACCCATTTGATGTATTTAACATGAATACCTATTTAATAATGATGGTAAATGTTTCAATACAAGTTTATTATTTCAAGGGGTTTCAATTTGGAAGTTACCAAAGAGGTAAGAATCTATTTTACAATCTCTCTTTCTTTTGGGATTTATTTTACTCTTCTTAAAGGAATATTATAATCTACCTTTCATAAGATCTAATAATTTTATTATCATGTGGATATTTAAGGATTTTATATATTTTATTTCAATTTTTACCTCTTTGATACTTGGATCAATCAAGTAAATGTTAAAAAAACCAATTTTATTTTCCTTTAAATCAGACATATTTTTCTTCCATATCCATATTTTAAAAAATTATTTTACGAAAGTCCTTTTATTTAACAAAATGATTTATTAAGGAAATTTTATGTTATAATTGAATTTTAAAAAGGGTTTTAAATTAATTTTCTACTATTTTTCAAAATGTAATTAAAAAAAAAATCAATAGGAATGTTTTTTAATGCAAATGGCGATAACGGACTTCCCCGTCACAATAACCAATTTTAAAAATATAGCAGCTTCTATATGTTTTCAATGGTTTAAAAATAAAACTCTTTTATGAAATATTAATTTAATATATCACTTCCATTACCTTTATTCTTTAACATGATTTTATTTTAAAAACCTATATTCTTGATGAACTGATGGTCACCTCTCATTTCTTGATTAATTTTGTGATTGTTAACTTTATACTGAGATAATAAATTTATTGTGATAATTTTTCATTAAAAATTAAATTTCTATAAAATATCCATATTATCAGTATTGTGGATATTATTATTTCCTAAATTCAATGCCATTTTTACATATGGTATTTACTTTGAAAGTTATTTGATTAATTGGGGAAATATTGATAAATCATTATTTTTTACCCAATATGAATATTTGATGATAAATAATATTATTAATTAATTAAATTTATTATTAGATATATGAGGAATGATTTGGACATCTAGTGATGGGTGGTATCCATAATTATATATACTCTCGATGCATCGATAGGTCTCATGAGATAAATCAGTTGGCCAAATTAAATGGGTTTTTACACATAATTTTAAACTATCTCATGAAACGTATTGACAGTAGAGGTGTTATAATGTCAGACATCATGCCATCCAATAATTAATAATTTCCTTCATTGATTATTCAATTATTATTATCTATGAGATTTTCACATTGATATTATCTCTGGACGCATTTCATTCTAAGTTTATTGACTAAATTGAACATGTCTTCGCCTATTTACCTTGTCATATTGATTATGTCTTATCTAATCACGATAGTTAAGTTATTGATTAAATGAAATGTGTATTCAATTATTTACCTGACCATATTTATTTTTCATTATTGATTCATGATATCTTCTACTGTAAGTAACCCTTACTGAGAATTTGAGGTCATAATTATTTTGTTTACTTTCCCCAGGATATGAAGAAGAATTATTTAAATGAGTTCAAGGGTGATGAATGTTTTCCATTACTATGTTTTATTTTATATTACCAATGTAAAATGGGTATCATGTATGTATCTGATTCTCTAGAACTACTAAACTGATCAATCCTTTGGTGTTTTAATCCTTATATCTATGCTAATGTAATAATGTAGACATCTGCTCCATGTTACTGGAGTCGGGGTCATTACAGTTGGTATCAGAGAAAATTTAGTAGAAACCTTGGGAACTTTATTAAGGAAAACATATATTAGAGAACCCAAAACTATGGTATAATTTTATAATAATTATATAATAATATCCTAATGTTTTTTTAAGGAAGAGATTATGTGGTTTTTCCTAGAAATACAACCCTCTATGGATACTACAAGTGGACATGGTTCTGGTATAATTGTACATAAGGGTAAAATATCTGAAATGGGAGAATTGAAATTTGACTCGATCATCACCTTGTGTATGATAAATGTCCTTAATGTGAAATTATTTTTACATTCCTAGGGGATATTTTTAGGATAATTCATATTTTTTGATGTATTTGAAAATAAACATATCCCCAAAGAAACAAGGCTGAATATTCTGAAATTAAAAATTCATAATTTTTTTTATTTATGTTAAGTGTTACACTAGATTTATATTTAGAAGTTATGACTTAAAGTTCATAATTTTATGAGCTAATATAGTATATTTAATTGTTTAGAAATTCTATTGGGAAGAAATAATGGTATCAATATTTGTGTCCAATATAGAGATCTCCCTATTGATAAATCCAATATAAATAGTATTAGAAATGATTAGATCATATACATATTAGGGTAGTTGACTTAGGTTATGAAAAATAACCTTACCTTAATATAGAAACTTATTATCCCAAAACATGATTATCCTATGTTAGATCACTTCATGCGATAGAATCCCCCATAATTTAGTGGGACTACTAATCTAATGGTAGCTGATCAAAGGATTAAGTCCCTTGAGGAGATATTTTTATCCTTGGGATGCGATGAAAAGGAAAAGGTTACACTTGCATTATATTATCTCAAAGGTGACGCTGATCAATAGTGGTCATTGATCCATAATACTAGGGAGGAAGAGGAAATTGAATACATGGAATGAAAATATTTTAAAGATACATTCTTCAATAAATATTTTCCTCATGACAAATGAACTGAAATAAAGATAAAGTTCCTTAACTTAAAGAAAAAGGAAAAATAAAGGGTTGTGATGTATCAGGATATATTTAAAAGGCTATCCAAGTATATTACAAATTATATATACAACATAGAATTCAATATTGAACATTTATTTTAAGGGTTTAATCCATGTCTCTAAAGAGCACTGACCTCAAAATTTTTTTCATCATATGATGAAATTGTTTTATATTCCATAAAAATGGAGATGGAATTTTATATATCCTATATGATCAAGTAAAATAAAGAAAATAAGGGGTTTCACATGAGCCTCAGACCAGTTGGTGAGGTATCTTTAAGTGCATCCACAAGACCCAAGTTCAAAACCAGGTAGAGGCATATTTCTGGGTACTGTAGCAGTACTATAGTAGACTGTACACTGTGCGGGAACTGTAGCAGAACTGTACACTGTATAGGTACTATGAATAACTGTACACTGTGCAGGGACTGTAGCAGACACCATAGCAGTTACTGTAGTAGGTACTGTTTGGTACTGTAGTAGCTAAAACTATTCACCTTGGTCCACCGGTTTGGGATTGGAGTACTTAAGGATTTTGGGCCATGCAGACCTTCGGGTCAGTAGGGCTTTAGGGCCACCTTAAGGACTTCGGGCCACATGCAGTTACCCCAGACACACTACAAAAAAGGAGCAGGTGCACTCACCAGAGCAGAGACAAATGGATTTTTCAGAATGAGAGGGTATGGATATGCCACCGGGACCAACCTGTGCTTGCACGGGAAGCTTAGCCAGACGACCATGCGAAGGTGGAGAGATACTATCATGATGCTGATGCTGGGGAGGGTCAGTTCCTTGTAGATAGTCTGGTTGAATTCCCTAAGACCTTCAGGTCATGTAATCTCTTAATCCTACGAGCCATGTAATCTCTGAGCCTGTGGGCCTTATAAGGGTTCTCCATCATCCCTTGAAAGTGGGTTATCAAAAATCAATAAAAATGAAGGCCTTAGGGCCATTTGGGAAAGAAAATAAGGGGTCAACTGAGAACCAAGAAAAAGGGAATGCATTAAAGAATAAGAGAATGAAGCAACTTCCATATTGTGAAAGCTGGGGAAAGAATTATCCTGGGAACTACTTGATAGGAATTAAAGTTTATTGTAAGTGAATAGATATGGGAAACCATGAAAAATAATAAAAATATAATAAATAAAACACTATTATATTGTGATTTAACTACAAATAAATAGGACATTATTCAAACTTATGTCCTAATCATAAAGGTAATCTACCTTAAAAGAGGCCAAGGGGAGAAGGACAAGATTATATGATCACTACTACTGAGTTAGAAGTACCCAATTATATGGTGGAAAGTAAATTAATCATAGCCTCAAATTTAGCCAATTATTTATTTGATTATGGACATTTTTACTCTTTTATATCTTTCATGTTTTCTAAAAAAATTATATATTTCCCTAGAACATTAACAAGAGTGTTTTTAGTCAAAATTTCTAGTGAAAGGCTCATTGTAATAAGGATGTGTTAGGCAGTCCATGTTATGACACATAAATGTGCTCTATTTTATGGCTTTATTATTATACTAATGGTTGACTTTGATATAATCCTTAGTATGAAGTGAATTTAAAAATATGATGCAAATATTTATTGAAAGGAGAATTAAATTAAGATTTGTGATGAATATATGGAATTAATTATCTTTATAGTGGAGAATTAATTATCTAATTCATGTTTATATCCACCCATAATAGATCTTCTAAACGAAAATTGATGATTTTCATATTTTATAGGAATAAATTGTATATGGATTTGAGGAAAAAAATTTGGCAGGATAACATGAAGTGGAAAATTTCTAATTCTATGTCTAGATGTTTGGTTTGTAAAAAATTTAAAACTAAGAGAAATAATCCTAAAGAATTCATGTAACCTATTTCTATTCCTTTGTGGAAATAAGATGATATCACTATGGAATTTTTTCACAGGACTACCAAAGACTCTTAAAATGAATGATGTAATATGGGTTATTGTTGATGACCTAACCAAATATACATATTTATTTTCTATAGAAGAATATTTACCTCTTGATCACCTCACAAGTCTCTATATTAATTAAGTTTTAATAATTAATGGAAAACCTATTTCAATTGTGTCAAATCTTGATCCCCACTTTACATAAAAATTATATAAGAGTCTTAAAAATTCTATTGATACTAAGACTTATTTGATCTCCACCTACTATTATCAAACTAATGGACAGTACAAACAGACCATTCATGAATTTGAAGACATTTTGAGGACATTTTCACTTAACTTTCAAGGTATGTGGAATCCAAATTTAACTTTGGTAGATTTTTCCTATAACAATAGTTTCTATTAAAGTATTCAGATGGTGTTGTATAAATAATTATATAGAAAGAGATTTAGTACTACAACTTTTTGGGATGAAGATGGTGAAAATAAACTTGTAGGACTAGAACTTGTTAAAGATACAAAAACAAATGTAAAGACTATTCAATCTTATATTAAAAGAGATTAAAGTAGTCAACAAAATTATGCTGATAACAAAAGGAAGGATTTGGAATTCCAAGTGGGAGATCATGTTTTTTTTGAAAGTATCTCCATGGAAGGGTCTCATAAGGTTTGGTAAGAAGAGAAATCTATGACCTAGGTATATTATACCCTTTGAAATTTTGGAAAATATTGGAGACGTGGCTTTCTTTTGGAAATGCCACCAAGCCTCTCTAAAGAGCATGATGTGTTCCATATATCCTTATTAAGGAAGTACATGAAAAACCAAACACATGTTCTCACATATAAAGAGATAGGATTAGAACCTAATACATCTTACTATGAATAAAACATATATATTCTTGATACTAGAGAGAAATTATTGATTAATCAGATTATTTTATTATTAAAGGTACTCTGGAGAAATCATGAAATGGAGGAAGAAATATAGGAACCAAAGGGTGTTATGAAGAAGAGATACCATCACTTTTTTAGAAGGTAAATATTATGAAAATTTTGAGGAAATAATTTTTGAATGAGGTAATAATACAACACTCTAAGACTTTATAATACATTTCTTTTCAAATTAATTTAATTTCTTCTATATCTTTTGGTATATACAATGTCAATTTTAAATGAAACATAATACTCTTTTAAAATATTATTTTTTAAAAGTTACCATTATAAATTATCCATTAAGTTTTTAGGTTTGAATATAAATGACTAAATTATGAAAAATATATGGTTTACACATGTTCATTGGGTATCTATTGATTATGAATAAAAATTAAAATCATTTGAAAGGAAAAAAGAAATATTTTTGAAAAAATTATTATGTTGCATCTCACGCACTTATGTTAATTTTTTTAAACTTTTGTAAAATTTATTTCATAAAATTATATTCATTTAAGTCACGAAATAAAAATTATTTTAGGGTGAATTTTTGTAATTTTTCTAAAAATTTCATTTTTCGATGAATAGGGAAACATATTATTTTTTATTAAACATTTCTTTTTAATTTAAAGAATTCAAAAGTCATATTTTGTTTAAAATTTTTTTTATAATAAAAAATAGTTTAATTATATTATAATTAATCCAATTTAGGTCATTTTAATGAATTATATGTTCAATTTTTATATAAAAACTTTTATACTTTTGAAGACTTTTCCTTTGGAAAACAGTTTCTTCATCATATCTACATGTTTAATTTTAAATTAAATTATACCAATTATGTGATTTTAATTTGGTAAAATGGATTCCATAATTATAATCATAATAATTCATATTATATAATAATCTAAACTAAATATTTTATAATAATGAATAGTGAAAATAGTAAAAATTAATTATCACGTTTAAGGTGAAAATGAGTTTTCTGGGGGTTAAAATAAGAAGATAAAGGTTAAAAATAACCTAAAAATTGTTGAATTATTATTTCATGGCCATATTTAGACATCATATCATAAATTTTTTGATAATGGTCCATTTTTGAAACTTGTATCTTGTGGAAAATGCAGATTTAATTCATTTTTTCAAAAATTCTAAGTGTGTCCTCTCCCACACTTATAAAAGCCTACCCTTCTCCTCTCCTCTTCACACTTCCAAATCAATTTGGTTTAGAAAATTCCTAAAAAAATACCTTCCTTAATTCCCTTAAAAAATATTATATTCTTTTTTATTATAAATCCAACCTAGGAATGCTTTTGGTGAAAACCTAAAGAGGTCATTCAAAGAAGAAGTAATGTTATTGAATGATCATTTTTATTTTATTTCTTCTTACACCAACTTAAAATATTATTCAATACATAATTATTTTATTAATCCCATACTTATTCAGATATTTTTATTTTATTATTTTAATGTAATAACCTATATGCATCTCCTCTTTCATTAAATGGGAAATGAATTTATCAATCGTGTGCATGGCGGACTACCACCTCTCGAACTGATGTAACTCATTTTCTATCTAAACTTATCATGGTTGGATTTAATGATGGATTTAATGTATATATATATATATATAATATTTATGATATAATTATTCTTCTATAATTATAATATAACATATACCTTCTTACTTTCCATTCCATTTAAAATATGATAACATCGCTCGTGTGTATGGCAGACTACCACCTCGTGAATCAATGTGAATCATTTTTCATTTATGATTTACATAGAAGGTAATAAGGATAAATTTAATAAATATATGTGATATATATAAAATGATATTAATTATATAAATTTATATATCACCACTTACTTACCCTTTCACCCATTAAAAATGACATCACCGCTTGTGTGTATGTAGATGTTATCATCTCCATAAAGAAATGCGATTCATTTTCTATGTCTGATTTCAAATAATGGTAGTAAATATGTATCTAAAATAACTATAAAATTAATATAATTATGGATATTATGTAAATATATCCTATGTTAATTATATGGAACTTTCATGAGAAAATATGCATGATAAAATAAGGCAATTAACACCCAAAACAATAGTGATAATGAAAGATTATTAACGAACATGTGATAACATGTTATAAAATGATCATATATGATATTATAAATATTAATAAGATTATAGTATAATTTAGTAATATTTTATAAACCACTATATAATAGGTTAATGATCTCTCTACTAAAGGGAAGTGTGAGGTAATAGATTTCATCTCAGTTTCCATTTCATTGATACATATTGGTTAATATGCACCTATTCACTTTTATTTGGTGTATATACTACCCTTTTGATGCATTTAAAATGAATAAATATTTCTTCATGATATTAAATGTTTAAATATATGTTTATTCTTTCAATGGGTTATAATTTCAATGTTACCAAAAAGGTAAGAATATATTTTAGAATCACAATTTTTTTGGGATTAATTTTACTTTTGTGGAAGGAATCTTATCATTTATCTTTAATAAGCTCAATTAATTTTATTATCCTCTAGATATCTAAGGAATTTATACATTTTATTAATAATTTTCCTCTATTTGGTACTTTTATTAATTAAAGAAATTTTTAAATGAAAAATTGATTTTATTTTTCGTTAAATTAGATATATTTTTCGTCCATACCCATGTTTTCCAAAATTGTTTTAAAAAAGTCTTTTTATTTACTCAAATAATTTATTAAAAAAATTTAAGTAATACATGAATTTTAAAAAATGTTTTAATGTATATTTATATTAATTTTCAAAAGGTTCATCTTTTAAAAAAAGTCAAAATTAATGTTTTTTAACATATACAACGATAACATAATTCCTGACCATCGTAACTATTTTAAAAAATGTAGCATATTCTACCCATTTTCAATGGTTTTAAAAGGAAACTCTTTTATTAATGATTATTTTAATATCTAACTTACATTACCTTTATTCTTACAAAGAATATGATTTTATTTCAAAAACCAATATTCCCAATGAATTTATGTTACCTCTCATTTCTTGATTAATTTTGTGTTTGTTAACTTTCTCTTAAGATAATCACTTTATTGTGATCATTTTTGATTATAAATTATATTTCTATTAAGTATCCATATTATTTGTATAATGGATATTATTATTTCATAAATCATATACCATTTATACATATGGTGTTTACTTTTAAATTTATTTTATTAACTGGGGAAATATTGATAAATCCATATTATTTACTCAATACAGATATTTGGTGATAAGGGATATTATTCCCAAATTAAATTGATTATTAAATTTATAAGGAATGATTTGGATATGTAGTTAAGTTTGGTTCCCAGAATTATATATATCCCCTCAATGCATTGATTGGTATAATAAGACAAATTAGTTGGCCAAATTAAATGGGTTTTCACCCATATTGTTAAGCTTCCTTGTGAAGGTCTTTACAATAAAGGTATCATGATGTATAAGATCATGAAATAAAATAATTAAGAATTTACTTCCATAAAATTTAAATTAGTATCATTATACATGATATTTTCATATTGATATTATTTATAGATATTTTTTATTCTCAATTTTGGATTAAATGGAATGTGTTTTTAGTTATTTAACTTTCCATATTTATTAGGCTTTATATAATCCTGATATTTAATTTATTGATTAAATGGAATGTTTCTTATATTATTTAATTTTTCATATTTATTTTACTTATTGATTCATGGTATCTTCTGTTGTAAGTAACCCTTACTGAGTATTTGATATCACCCTTATTTTATTTCCTTTCGCCAAGATAAGAAGAAGAATTATTTGAATGAGTTCAAGGATGATTTTTTCCCTTTCTATGTTTTATTTTATATTCCTAATGTAAAATGGGTTTAATGTATGTATATGATTCTTCAAAACTGCTAAACTATTTGGTCCATTAGGATTTGACCCCTTATATCTATGCCAATGTAATAAAGTAAACACTGAATTTGGGTTACTAGAGTCGTGGTCATTATAGAAAATTTATTCATAGATTCTTCCCTACCTCCATAAGCACAACCATTAGAAAAGATATTTAACAAATTAGATATACTTATAGGGAGAATCCATATGTGTATTTAGAGAGATTCAAGAATAAGTGTGTCAGTTTCTTATATTAGGTTATAAAAAACACCACTTCTTTTCTATTACTACCAATGATTACTTGATAGTGACAAGAATATACTAGTTGTATGTTTAAAATGATATTTAATAGAAAAAACACAAATTTAAGGAAAAGTAATTATTGAGAAGATAACATAAAACACCCATTAGTTTCGTATAATAGGTACAAGTACAATGATGCAAGGTCATATAACTCATATCCACTACTAGAATCCAAACTATAAGAACTAACCAGTCTTATTAGACAAATTGATCAGAATCAATCAAATGAACAATATGAACTAGTGTAAGAATGTGGATTAATTTCATCACTTAACCATTTTACTAACTAGTGTGTGTACATATAGGGAATTTATTTTTGTGCAATAAAATATTAACAAATACCATTTTAGGTGCAATATTCCAAATGAGGAGATCCTTACCAAGTCCAATATGTATTTGGTAACTAAAATAACATGTATAGACCACCATATCAAAAACCAAAACCAATAGAAGACATCTTATCAATTGAAATTACAACAACCATCACCCTTTCAACCAAATTACAAGAAATATTACACCAAGCCAACCTACCAATATCTCCCTCCCCATTTACAACAAAAAAGAAAATATGAATAAACCTATAACAGTTTGAAATCCACTGTGAAATAGTAGTAAAGATCTGAGGTTGAGGAGTTGATGAATGATGTGGGGGATTTTTAATAACAAACTCCATATTATAATGGAAATATTATCCAAAAATATATACAACCTTCCATCTTAGTAAGTCATAAATCCCAAAGGAAATTTATATATAGTAACTACAAGAAGTGTGAAAGAAACTCATCCCCCATCCGCACTTGAATATGATAAAAATAAATAACAGTTTTAGGGAAATAATTTTGATAATTATAGATATATTTTTGAAGCTAGTACAAGGAACATGAAAATAAATGAGAATAATAGAGTGTTAGACCATGTAGGATGAGGTACGAGACACTCTTGTAGAGGTAACATTGAAAGTAGAAGAACCTACCACTCCCATTTTGTAACACATGAACTTCAATTATAGTAAGAGAACCTTAAATTTTAATAAAACTAAAGTAAAATGAACATTTTAATATTTCATGTCACAAAAAATATAATTTTATAGGATGAATATCAATTTTCAACTTAATTAGTCAAAATAAGCCTAGAAGGAGTTTTTGAAAATTTACCTTCAAAATAAGGTTTTATTAAAAATTGAAAATATATTATTTAACTATTACACATTTTATTTATAATAATATTTTATAATATTTATATTAACCATGTATTTACTAAAATTTTTATAGAATTTAAGATAATATCTTTTTGAGGTAAAAAGTGACGGTTTTTAGAAAAACTATTTTTAAGGAACAATGTCTTTCCATTTTAATAAATTAAAATAATATTTAATAATGGATAATTTAAATTTATATATTATATATCTAACTATATGAATTTAAATCCATATAATTATTCTTTCTAGTCATTTAGTTAATGTAAGATCATCTTATTCTTGTTAAATTTGTTTCTTGAAAAACCGCTTTTTGACACATTTTGTGGGTTTATTTTTAAATTAAATTATTTCAATTATTTGAATTTAATTTGAAAAAATCTATTCCATATTTGGAATAATAATAATAATAATTAATATTAGTTAGTAAGGTCAACTTAATTTTTGGTCAAAATGAATAGTAAAAACTATTAAAATTAATTATTATGGTTAAGGTTAAAACTGATTTACTGGAAGATTAACATAAAAATTTAAGGGTTAAAAAGACTTAAAAACTTTCTAAAACCCCATTTTATGGTTTTATTTCAATTTTAAACTTTTTAATTTATAATATGGAACATTTTGGAGCCATATGTCCGAGAGAGTGACTTGACATTATTGTAAAACTTTGAAAAATTATAAGTGTGTCACTCACCTCAATTATAAAAGAGAACCTCCTCCTATCAATTATTAAAACATATCAATCCATTTAGCTCATAAAAATTCTGTAAAAATCTCAAAAAAAAATTATCCATGTTCTATAGGTTCTTTTCTTCCCAAAATAGAAAACCTATAGTTCTTAATAAGATATCCAAATGAGGTTTTTCTAAAAAAGGTAATCATCTCCACCAAGATCATTATTTTTTACTTATTCTTTTACCACCCCAAATTATGTATTAATAATTACAATATAATAAAACTAGTATTTACCATATAAATATATGTTATTATTTTTATGGAATAATATTTTTCTATCTCATTCTCTATCAAATTGGAAACAAAACCGTCGCTCATGTGTACGACAAACTACCCCCTCATGAACTGGTGTATTTTTTTCCATTACTAACGCATATGGATAATAAAAATGATGGAAATAATGAATATATATGATACCTATGAGATAATATTTATTCTATGAAATTAATACATCTATTTCCTTACCATTTAACGCATTAAAGAAATGATAGCGTTGCTCGTGCATAGGTGCAACCCACCCTCTCTATGAAACGATGTGATTCATTTTCCATTTTCAAATATGAATAATGATTATAAAACTGTATATAATGAATAAATATGATATTTATAAAAATAAAATAATTATTTATATTATGTAATTATATCCTATATGAAATAACTGTAACTTCTGTGGCAAAACATGCATGATAAAATGAAGTAGTTAACACCCAAAACAATGGTAATAATGAAATATTATTAGTGAAAAGGTGATAAGATGTTATATGATGATCATATATGATATTATAAATATTATTGTGGTTATTTTATAAATTAATAACATATTTAAAACCATTATACTGTAAGTTAAATCATGTTCAACTAAAGGGAATCCAGAGGTAAGATATTTCCCTTCAATTTTCATTCCATTGATACATATTTGATATTATGAACCTATATAATTTTATGTAGTGTATATACTATCCATTTGAAATATTTAACCTGAATAATTTTTTATTCATGATGATAAAATTTTCAATTCAAGTTTATTCTTTAAAGGGGTAACAAATTAAAAGTTACCAAATCGGTAAGGATTTAATATAAAATCTCACTTTTTGAGGGATTTCCTTAATTTTCATTTAAGGAATATTATAATAAATCCTTCATAAAATTAATCTATATTATTGTAGTATGGATATTTAATAATTTTCAATATTTTATTCTAAATTTTCCTCTCTTTTTAACTTTAATTAATCAAGTAAAATTATAAAATAAAATTGATTTTGTTTCTATTTTAATCAGATAATTTTATTTCATGTACATAATTGTCATTTTTTGTAAAAAAGTCCTTTTTATTACTAAAATTAATTTTAAAGTAAATTTTATGTTACCATTGAACTTTTAAAAGGTTTTAAAAGAATCAATCTAATGTTTTCCAAAAAGGATTTTTTATTTTTTTAGAAAAATTCAAAAGGAATGTTTTTTACTTGTATAGTGTTAACAAACTTCCTTCCCGCCATTATCATTTTACAATATTTAGAACCTTATAACTGCTTTAAATTTTCTTACGAATAAAAATATTTAATGAAATATTGTTTTAATATTTCTCTTCCATTTTTTTTCAAATAATAATATTTTATTACAAAATCTATATTCTCGATGAACCGATGGTCATCTCTTATCTCTTATTAATTTTTGTGGTCTTTAACTTTATCTTGAAACATTCAATTTATTATGATAATTGGAAATTGTAATTATCTTAAATATTAATATTTTTTGTATCATGGATATTATTATTTCCTAAACTGTATATCATTTTTACATATAATGTGTTACTATAAAAGTTATTTGATTGAATGGGGAAATATTGATAAATATATATTCCTTACTCAATACAGATATTTTTGATAAGGAATATTTTCATGAATTAAATTGACCATTAAATATGTATTTAATGTATTGGACTTTCATTTATAGGTGGGGCGTGGTTATAGATATCCCCTCGATTCATCGATAGTCTCATTAAATGAATCAATTGGCCAAATTAAATAGTTTTTTGGTGTAAACCTACCCATCAATTAAACTATCCTGGAATAAGGTATTAACGGTACATATATCATGATGTATGAGATCATGGAATCAAATATTAGTCCTTTATTTTATTGAGAATTTAGTTATTACTATCCATGATATTTTTTCATTAATATTATCCGTGGGTGCATTTTGTGCTCAAGTTATTGATTATATGGCCTGTATTTTCAGTTATTTTCCTTTCCATAATGACTATGCATTATTTAATTATCATAGATTCCACTTTATGTAACCCTTAATAATAATTTTAGCTCTACCTTATTTCATTTCCTTTCCACAGAATATAAATATGAAATCCTTTAATGATCATCAAGGATGTCGAGCATTTTCTTTTGTTATGCTTTATATACTATTCCCAATGTAAAATGGGTATCATCTATATATTTAGTTATACAAGACTATTAAACTAATCCATACTTAAATATTATATCCCTTGTATCCATTCAAATGTAAAAAATTAACCATCGACTTTGGGTTACTAAATTTGGAGTTGTAATAGTTAGTACACTACGAGAAAACATTGTTTTAGTGGCAGTTTTTTCGCGGCGGTTTTAAAAACCGCTGCTAAATTTTTTTCGATCAAAAATTTAGCGGCGATTTTTAAAACCGCCGTGAAAAAACTTCCCCTAATTTATTTTAAATTTTTGTAATTAGCGGTGGTTTTTAGCGGTGGTTTAAACCGTCGCTAAATCGTTTTTTATTTTTTTTTAATTTTTTTAATTGTTTATTTCTTCATTTTTATTATTATTAATTAATTAATTAATTAATTTTTTTAAATTTTTTTAATTATTATATATTTAATTATTATATATTTTTTGTAATTTATTTACTTATTTATTTTTTATTAATTTATTTTTTTTATTTTTTTAAAAAATATCTTCTAAAAAAATTAATTTTTTTAACGGTTGTTTTTTTAAAAAACCACCGCAAAATAGCGGCGGTTTTTTGAAAACCGCAGGAAAATTTTAAATTTTTTTTTTGAAAAATTTTAAAAAATTAATTATTAATTATTAATTAGTAATTATTATTTTTTATTATTTACAATTAAATATAGTTTATTATTTATAATTTTATATATTTATAATGTGTCAATTAATTAATATTTATAATTATTAGTTAATACTTTTTTTAAACTGAAAGAAAATCTTAAATAAATAGAAGAACATACTTCGGTATCAAATGACCATAATATCTGATCCGAGAGTCATTTTCAGCTCCACAACCAGTCAAATCGAAGTTTATTAAATGAGAAAAAACCAAGTGAAAATTAAATCTTGTGATAATCAAAAATAAATATATTCAAAATTCAATAGTCGAAAATCGAACTCGAACTTCAAACGACCATAACTTTTAATCAGGGTGTCCGTTTGGGCTCTACCACATATCAAATCGAAGCCTACGACAAGATCTACACCGCTTAGGTCTGTTACCAACTCTTTGAGTAATGTAACCCATTTTATTCTACCTGAAAGTCCTAGAAGTCCTTCGAAACAGAGGTTTTAGTTGCAGACACCGATTTTATAAAATTCAAACGGTTATAACTTTCAATCCATGTGTCCATTCAGCCTGTACCACATATCATATCGAGGATCATTTCACAATCTTTGATTTGACTGGTTGTGGCACTTGAAAATGAGTATCATATCATATTTTATGACCATTTCAGTGTTTTTAGGGTTTATAGAGGTTCTTAACGTTTTATGATTTATTTAATTAATTGTTTATTTATTTAATATTAATTAATTAATTAATAATTATTTATTATTTATTTAAATATTATTTATTATTAGGTATTTATTTATTTATCTATTATTTAGTTATTATGTACACATTAATTATTAATTTATTTTTAATTTTTTAATTAATTAATTATTAATTATTTATTATTAGTTTATTATTTATTTATTTATTTATTATTTATTTATTTATTTATATATTCATTATTCATTATTTATTTATTAATTATTAATTATTAATTTATTAATTTATTAATTATTAATTATAAATTATAAATTATTAAATATTAATTATTAATTATTAATTTATCTATTTATTTAGTTATGTATTTATTATTTATTATTTATTATTTATTATTTATTATTTATTATTTATTTTTTATTATTTATTCTTTATTATTTATTCCTTATTATTTATTTTTAATTTACTAAATATTAATTTATTATTAGTTTATTATTCATTTATTATTTATTAATTAATTATTTATTATTAATTAATTAATTAATTATTATTTATTAAAAATTAAAAATTGAATATTTCATATTAAATTTAAAAATTAAAATATTAATTATTAATTAAGATTTATTAATTTTATAATTATCAATTATTAATTATTAATTATTAGTTATTATTAATTATTAATTATTAATTAATTATTATTTATTTATCTATTTATTCATGTATTTATTTATTTATTATTTATTATTTATTAATTATTTATTAATTAAATATTAATTAAATAATAATTATTTTTTAAATATTAAATATTTAATATTGCATATTATATATTAAAATTAAAATATTAATTATTAATTAAGAACTATTCATTTTATAATTATAAATTATTAATTATTAGTTATTATTAATTATTAATTATTAATTATTTGTCTTTTTATTTATGTATTTATTTATTTATTTATTATTTATTATTTCTTATTTATTAATTATTAATTATTAATTATTAATTATTAATTTATTTTTAATTTACTAAATATTAATTTATTATTAGTTGATTATTTATTTCTTATTTATTTATTTATTTATTCATTATTCAATGTTTATTAATAATTTATTATTTATTTATTAATAATTTATTAATAATTTGTTAATTATTTATAATGTTTTGAATATAAATTATAAATTATAAATTATTAATTCTTAATGATAAATTATTAATTATTAGTTATTATTAACTATTTATTATTAATTATTAATTATTAATTATTAATCATTAATTTTTTATTTTTTATTATTTATTTATTTATCTATTATTTATTAATTTATTATTTATTTTTAATTTATTTATTATATATTAAATTATTTTGTAATTAATTTATTATTTATACATTACTTATATATATATATTATGTTATATATTATATATTATATATTATATATTATATATTATGTATTATATATGATCTATTATCTATTATATATTATATATTATGTATTATGTATTATATAAGATCTTTTATATAATACATAATATATATTACATAATATATAATATATAATATATAATAGATAATATATAATATATAATACAAAATATATAATATATAATAGATAATAGATAATATATAATATATGTTATATATGATACATTATATATTAGATTTTAGATATTAGATATTATATATTAGATATTATGCATTATGTATTATGTATTATATATTATATGTTATATAATATATATTATATAATATATAATATATATTATATAATATATAATAGATAATATATATTTTTAATTATTAATTATTGATTATTGATTAATAATTATTTAGTTTGTATCCATTTGTTGTGTATTACTTGTTTTTCCAATTAATATATATATATGTGTGTGTGTGTGTATGTGTGTGTCTAAGTATATTAAATTCGATTTATTGACCACATGAAGAGCCTGCTGGAGTGGTAAAGCCTTTGGAGAATAAGCAAGAGGTAAGGGGTTCAAATCTCACACAATGCAGAATTTATATATATGGCATGGACCTGTGCATGGGCTTGTGCATGGGCATGTACATGAGCATGTGCATGGACATAGACTTATGCATGGAGATGGATGGGCATGTGCATGTAAATAAATAAATAAATAAATAATAAATAAATAATAAATAAATAATAAATAAATAATAAATAAATTACTAATATAAAAAATTGAAAAAAATTAAAAAATAAATAAAAACGATTTAGTGACGGTTTATACCGCCGCTAATTAAAAAATTAAAAAAATTAAAAATAATTTAAAAAAATTAAAAATGATTTAGCGGCGGTTTAAACCGCCACCACAAAACCGTCGCTAATTATTTCCCAATGTACGATTTAGCGGTGATTTTCCAAAACTGTCGTAGAATGATTTCACGGTAGTTTAAATCACCGCTAAACGAAAAAAACCACCGCTAAATATAAATTTTGGCATAGTGGTATTAGAGGAAGTTTAGTATAAACTTTGGGAACTATAGAGAACATAACTCTAGAGAATACTTTGAGGATATATCAAATTGAAGGAAAATATCATAAAATTGTTGTTATGATAGATATTATGTGGTTTTCTTAGAAATAAATTCTTATTTGGATACTATAAGTAGATGTAGTTTTGGCACAAATTCATGTAGGGGTAATAATCTTGAAAATATTTGGTCAAGTGTATCTCAGTCATCATTATGGTGCACAGTGAATGGTCCCTTACTGTGCACCTAGTTTGACACTCCTGGTGGATATTATTTTGTTAATTTACATTTTCTTTACAAAACATTATAAATTATTTCAAAATATTTTTATGATTTTAAGATATCCCCAAAGAAACCAAGTTTTTGATTCTGATATTAATAATGCATAAGTTTTAAATTTATGTTAGGCGTTACACCAGATTTAGAAATATATGTTATGATTTAAAATTCATAATGATATGATCTAATCTAGTATATTTCATTGTTCATAAATGGTTCTTTGAAGAAATAATGGTATCAATAATCATATCCAATATAGAAATTTCCTTGGTGAGCAAGCCAATTAAACTGGCGTTGGAGTTGAGTGGATCATGGCCATATTAGGGAAGCTACCTAGGTTATGACTAATAACCTTGCGCATATAGAGAAAAATGTTGTTCTAAAACATGGTACACCTATATTGGATCATTTTATGTAACATATGCCTCCATAATTTAGTGAAACTACTAATCCAGTGGTATTTAAGAAATTGATTAAGTCCCTCAAAAATATATTTATGGATTTGGGATATGGTGAAAAGGAAAAGTTTATATTAGAATCATATTCTCTCAAAGGAAATGCAGATTAATGGTGTTCATTAGTCTAGAATACTGTGGAGGAAGTATAAATATAACACATGGAATAAAGATACTTTGAAGAAACATTATTTGATAAATATTTCCCTCATGAGAAATGATCTGAAATGAAGAGAAATTTCCTCATATTAAAGAAAACAGAAGAAGAAAGTGTTGTGTATTATTTGGAAACCTTTACAAGAATATCCATATATGCTATGAATTATATACATTGTACAAAATGCATGATCAAACATTTCTTTGAAGGGATTAGTCCAAGTCTCTAAAGGGAACTATTTTCTCAAATGTTTTCATCATATGATGAAATAGTTTTATGAAATATCAAAATAGAGAAGTTTTATAGATCCTATATATTCAAGTGAAAAAAATAAGATGAGATCATATGAACACCAAAAAATGGGATAACATCAAATAATAATAATAATAATAAGCAATTCCCATCATGTGAAAATAGTAGAAAGAAACTTCCTAGAAAATTATTGAAGGGTATGAGAGTTTGTTATAGTTATGTATTTAAGGATCATATGTCTAATGAATGTATGGGAAATAAATAGACCACTAATATCTATTTATTTAACTATTATTAAATGGGGAATTATTTAAACTAATGTCCTAACCATCCAGATAATCTACCACAAAGAGGACAAGGGGACAATCCCAAGCTTCTGCGATCACTACAACTAAGGATGAAGTTCCAAAAGATGTGATGGTAGGTACTTTAATCATATCTTAAAATTTATTTAATAATTTATTTTATTCTGGATCCTCTCACTCTTTTATATATTCCATGTTTTCTAAGAAAATTAGATATTTCCATAGAACCTTAAGAAGAGAGTTAGTAAAAATACCTAGTGGGGTCTCACTACGACAAGGATGTGTCAGGAAGATCCCATTTAGAAACATAGACATGATCTATTAGTTAAAATTATTATTATACTTATGGTTGAATTTATATAATACTTGGTATATACTTGCTTTCAAAATATTATGAAAAAAATTTATGTGAAGTGAAGTATATTATAATTCATGATGATGATGTATAATTCCTTATCTTTAGAGAAGATAATTCATTATCTGGGTCATGTCTAGATCCACCCCCAATAACTCTTCTGAATGAAATTCTTGGGTAAGAAGAGTAGACACAATCTATGTATTGAAAATGTAATATTCAAATTGAGGATGTATCTATTTTAGAGGAATACAATGATGTATTTTTTAAAGAATTACATAGAAATACCCCATAGCATGAATTTTAATTTTATATTGATTTAATCCTTGATGTAAAAATTATACCAAATAATCCTTATAGAATGACCACTATGGAATTACTGGTATTGGAGAAACAGCCAGAGGAGTTGTGTAATAAGGGATTTATAAGCCCTAGTGTTTCACCTTAGGGATCCATTTTTCTTTTCATTAACAAGAATGATGGATTTATGAGGCTATGCATTGATTATAGGAGAATAAATTTTATAGAGATAAAGAACAAGTATCCTTAGACTCACATTGATGAATTATTCGATCAAATTTGTAGCATCCTCGACCCGATTTGTCACTCGAAAAGTGATATCAGACTGGTTTCCACTGGCCTTAGATACACCTCCATGAATGCAAAAGGTTTCCAACTAGTATCTAGGGTTTAAATAGGAAAACTGGAGATTTTATACCCTCTGGTGATGATATATTTATAGTCTAGGTAAATATATATAACAAGCAGTGGTAGAAAAGACTCAACATACTTTAACCATACCGAATAATGGTAGAAAAATAAAAAGGTAACTCCAGTGGATGACCAAAATATGTACATATATAGGCATGCTAATACAAAATGTAAGAAAAGGAAAACTCAAAAGTAACTCTTGTAGAGGTAAGAACCTAAAGGTCCCTTTTAAACATCCCATTCCAACTCAACTAGTATCTAGGTCTAGAGCCCAAACCCTTACCTATACACAACAAAATAAAGTCTACATGCACCCTGAAGATCCTACATAGGGTATGAGAATGATTCTATATAGGATACCACCCAAGTGTGCATACCCAACATAAGTATTTAATCACTTTTAATATAAAAAATTAAACAAATAATAATAATGAATTTCAATTTAGGAAAACTTCCCTAGTGCTCAGTAGCCACCCGAAAGCTTTTACCTAACTCAACCAACACTAGAATAACTAAAGAGGATAGGATCCTTGGCCCATGGCCCACGACATCTCCTAAAGTAGAATATCCTAGGTTAACCCTCAAGTTTCACTCAAAATAAATTACCCAACACCAAATACTTCCTAACATCTTGTGACTCAAAAAATCACTGATATCCCAAAGGCACACCCAAATGAAAGTAACCGGTCCCTCATACCCATACTCTAAATCACTCATCAACTCAATCCCAACATCTAAAGTAACAACGATACCTATCCTCAAATAAAATCATTTCTTTCTCATAGAAAAACATCCTAAAAAACAAAAATATCTATTTTACAAGGATCATCCTTGTCCAATGGCCTCAAGCATATAGAGCCTTAGCCCCTAACTGATAGCCTCAACACTGTCATCCGATGGTTCCTCCCCATCCATGTGGATTTATATTGTAAGAACCCCAAAAAAAAATTATTAAGCCACACTATTGGGGGACTCTAACCACATGAGTGGTCAAAACCACCTCATCACTGAGTCCTCCTATGTGGACATGACTCCATGTGGCACTTTGTACATCAAAGGTGAGCAGAAATCGCCCAAATAGTACCAAAACCACATCAATTGGCACCTTATTCCTTTGTGAATCATTCAATTAAATCTGATTTCCATGCCATCTAAAATCATCTCAGGCTATGCCTGCAACCAGATAGCCTCTTCGCCTCAAACCGATGTCCATGATTCCCAATCCTGTGATAAGTATCACTCAAAATTTCTGGTACAATCCCAACCATATGACAATGTCACCTCAATATTGATGGAAATAGAACCTCAATCCATCGGTCCATGGCTATTAAAATCCTATAGATCACATGACATGTCACAACCAAACACATATTTATATAATTCACTTCACTTAAAAAACAATTCAATATAAACAATCAATTCAATTTAATTGAATTGAATAACTCAATTTAAATTAAACAACTCAACTTAAATTATAAAACTCACCCTGAACCGAATCTTCCCAAGGTCTACGACATCTAACCCATCCTCTCACCAATCACACAAGGTTTAGGCATGCCGAATGAAATTCTATAAGGTATTATTAATTAATTAAAGTAAACCCAACAATTTACGGGGTATCTCTCAATCAACACACTGGTACGCTAAAACCTGCACCCACAAACATCTGTGAAAACACGAAGAAATATATGAAACACCTACCTTGGACTCATAGATGTAGTCATGTTTGGTATTATCTTATAAATCTAACCGGTTTTGAAGAGATATATTTTTTTCCATTGGTCACCCTAAAAATAGGGTAAAATGACTCAAATGGATTTAGCACTCCATGAGGTGAGAGTAAAGGAGAGGAGGGGCATGGGTGGGGAGATCCTTACTAATACGGTTCCAATGCACCTAATGTCTTGAAGAATAGAGCACCAATGAAGAATATGAATCAAAATCAAGAGGATAAGGAAATGGGTGATCCCCCTATTTCTACGTGAGACCAAGAGGGGGAAAATAGAGGGAAATAACCTAAATATAAAGGAGGAAAAATATTGATTTTTCCTCTTTAAAGGGATTCACAGTTTTATCAACCATGTAAAAACTGTGCGTTCTACAGTGTTGAGGTACTACCTATATGGCACTACCCATACGTCTTGCACATAGTTTGCCTTAATTATGCGCAATCCATGTGAAATACCTCTGTAAAAAATTGCATAGGTCCACACATGGACATGAACCTCACCCAACATGGTATTCCAAACCATGAAATAGTACAAAATGAGGGCACATGTTTAGCTAGAAGAAAATTCATGGTTTACCCCAAACCATGCACCTTGACCTGCAACTTTGAAAATAGGACTTTGGGGCTCTGACGCACTCAAAACCCATCCAAACACCCAAGGCACTTGACAATCCTCCAAAACCATAAACAAAAGATATTGGGTTGAAAAAAAAAATCATAATTTGGTTCTGATGATCAAAAAAGAATTTGACATACCCACCAATTCCTAAAAAATTAAAAAAGTGAGAGGTTTTCGACCTTCTCCAAAAACCCAAGATGTTACAATCTCTCCACATTAACATAGCTCATCCCTGAGATCTAAAACATAAATCTAAGATGGTACCAGACATACCCATACAATTTAAAATAACATGGACTACCCCAATCTCAAGGGAATAGGTCAAATACCTCAAGCCTCCCCCACCTTAGGAGTGATCTACCTCAATCTCATCCCGACCAAAAATCTATTCAAAAAACTATTACATTGACCATATCATGGACTCAAGGTCCTCCCATGACACATCATCACTTCTGCACCTCATCAGGTGATCTTGTGTCATACCTGACACTCTTCAGAATCCCACACCACATCAATGAATTCCTTATGCCCATATCATAGATGAAACCAAAGAGGTCCTACATCTCAACAGATTCTCTAAAAAATCCTAGTTCCTTGAACCTCAACAATTACCGCACCTCAATGGTTCCCAGATTCCTACACACCTCAAGTAACATGTATCTCCTCGATGAAACTATGCCAACACACCTCAATAAACACACATCCATCGATGCTCATCTTGGAACCATGTAACTCAATCACACACACACACACACACAGATATATATATATATACATATATATCATAAATCATATCTCACTTAAGTTTGTGGAAACCTATAAAATAACATTTGGTTAGTTCATACATATAGCCCGTGCACTTTGTACACTAAAAAAAGACATGCCTCAAAGGCCATGACAAAACATAAAAAAAGAGAATGACTATGTCCACAGAGTACCTATGATTGTAATTGTCTCACCAACCTGCTACTACCTTGGAAGCTCTATGTCATGCACCTAGACTGAATCCTGACTGCCTGAATCCTGACCTCCCTGTGGTACTATACTAGCCACGAGCCACTAACCACACTACTAGGTCCCACTGTTTATGCCACGAACTCTGTGTGTAGTTGAAGCTCAACTACCATCACCTAGTACCACTCCCTGTCCAACCTCAAAACCCTGAGTATGCCTCATTCCCCAACTATAAGTTGTTTGATAAGGCATCATGCATAACCTCTCTAGATTCCCAACCTTCCCACATGGACGACACTTCTTTTTAGGCCTCTCACATTGAGTTTAAACATGAATTGTCTATCCACACCAAAATAATATCATAGTTGATCCACTATGAGGAGGTATAGATAATTCCTTAGTCTAAATTATCTTATAGAACCCATACCAACCTCGCTTCCTAACATCTGAAGCGTCGTCACTAGAATCACCCAACGCCACTTCCCACCTTGAGAATGACCTATCTATAAATTTTTACTCAGTTATGAGTGCATAATTAAACTTCTCTAAGAATGAGGCCAACCTAAATATGTTTACCTACATCAAAATTACATGCCATAAACCATCCTAAAAAACACCTCACCCTCAAGGTGTCATCACTCACCATACCAGTTGTAAAGATAGAAAATTTAGTGAACTTTGTTACATAGTCCATGAAGGACATGTCGCCCCGTTTAAGGCTCAAGAACTCCCAAGATCTTTCTTCCCTCAGCATCTCTAGGAATAATTGATCGAAGAACCTAGCCTTAAAGTAATTCCATGCCAGTCCCTTATGTCTTCCTTTAAAAACCTACGCATCCCACCAATTCTTTGATAGTCTTCTGAGTATGTAAGTTTCTGGATTCACCCTCTACCCTGGAGATGTCTCTAACTGCTCAAACATCATATACGTGGACTCGATCTAATTCTCATCTGTCTATGGACCACCATCACCCTAAAAAAGAGGCAGGTTATATGAATGGAACTACCTATTAAGATATTATATTGAATGCTATGCTCCTTGAGAACCCCTATAAATACCCTCAACCACACGTACCAAACATGATCATAGATTCTTGTCGAGGCATGACCCAAATGATGTAAGATCTGGTGGCTGCCTCGCATACACTAGAACTTATGCCTAAGCCTATCCCTAATTCTATACTTGAGTCTGTACGTACTCTACCTGACCCTCAAGGGTCTCAACCTACTATTTCTCTAGTGACACCCTATCATTGAACTCATGACACTCTATCCGATATTTCAATGTGGAAACCCTCTGAATACCATCAAAATGGTTATAAATCACATATAATATTTATATATAAAACATAGATAGGGAAAGAAGTATTAGGAATTTCATCCTCACTACCCTTACCCTATCCTATCGCAACCATTACAAATGGCATCCCGAACTCCTGGTCTCCTTACCCACCCTCAATAGAGCCAATTATCAAACATACTCTAGGCCATGCTCATCCAGACGAACCACATCACCTCAAAATGATGGCCACGTCACCCAAACTGGGGATCATCATCACCCCAATTAATCATACATGCCTGCTCCTATAAGATCAAGGACCATATATATGCATCACATGGAATATTACATTTCACAAGTCATTTTATATCATAGAAAATTTATCTCATGGAATAAGCATATATATAATTAAATATTATACTATGTTCCAAAAAAATCATGAACATGCATATCAAACATAAAAAACACACCTTGCCTTACTGGGCTAAGGTTCCAATATCCATTCCTTATCGTACCAAGACAAGGGTCCCAAGTTACATACTATAATAGATAGAAACTCACACTCCAAGAATACCACTCAAGGAGGAAATCATATAAACTGTCAAATGAGAAAAATCGATCAGTAATTCCCACCCCAAGAAACTAGGATTGTCCCCCATGCATGGGGCTGCATGCACCCAAGAATGAGTTATAAACATAATTTTGATAACAACTAAATCTCCAGTCTACCACAACACAAATAGTAAGACCAGTAGAAAACAAAAAAGGAAATATTTATCTCATTAGTATCCAGTTGAAAAATGTTACTAAATCCCAATCAAGAACTACTCTAATACAACTTGTAGCATCCCCAACCCGATTAGCTACCCAAACAGTGTTATAAGATTGAGTGCCATTAGCCTTAGGCACACCTCCTCAAATTCCAAAGGCTGCCGACTATCATCAAGGGTGTAAAAAGACAAAGTGGTGAGGCTATAACCTCAGGTGAAGATATATTAATGGTTCGAGTAAATATATATAACATGCAGCAGAAGAAAAGACTCAGCAGAATCAAACCAGACCTACCAAAGGAGGAAGCACAATCAATAACATACCTCCATTGGTCCGAAGACCTTCATTTTTTATTTATTTTTATAATCCACCTTTCAAGGGGTGAGGTGGAACCCTTACAAGGCCCGTAGCCGTAAGTATTACATGGCCCATAGGCCTTAGATGAATTCATTGCCTATAGGCTTCAAACATTACATACAACCCATACTAATTACTTGGAACTACTCCTCTCCAGCATCTTCATCATGAAATCAGCTCTCCACCTTCACATGGCTGTTCGTCTAGGCATTCCCGTGCTTGCAAAGACATGTCCCGATGGTAGGTTCCATACCCTCTCATTCTTGTAATCCGATTAGCTTCTGCTACGGTGAAGGCTCCTTGCTTATCCTCCTTGTAGAGCTTGTTCCTTGTAGATTTTTTGGTTTGTATCTGCACTTAAGATGGCCCAAAGGCCTTGAGGTGGCACAAAGGCCTTATTGACCCAAAGACCTAGGTGGCTCGAAGGCCTTATAAGACTCAGGGACCAAATCGGTGGCCCGAAGTCCCAAACGGGGGAATATTCTCAGCTGCTACAGTGCCAAACAGTGCCTGCTACAGTTCCCGCTACAGTACTGCACAGTTCCCACTACAGTACCTGCTATAGTACCTGCTACAGTACCCCCAGAAATTCTGCCTCTACCTAGATTTGATCCCTGGTCGCTTGGATGCACTTATAGAGTCCTTACCAACCGGGCTAAGGCTCATGTGCCACAATCAATAACATACAATAGTGGAAGAATATCTAAATAAAAGTGGAGAAAATAAAATAAATAGGCCAAATATACCACTTTTATCAACTAAAATAGATAATTCATACATATGAGGTCATACATAACAATAAACAGGAGGGTCTCCAATGTCTTTCCACATATAAGAATGCTAATACAAAAGGAAAAAAAGGAAAACTCAAAAGTAACTCTTTTATAGGAAATAAACTCAAGGTCTATTTCCAAAATACCATGCCAACTCAACTAGGATCCAACTCTAGATCCCTAACCCTTACCTAAACATAACAACATAAATTCTACACACATCCCAAAGGGACTATGTAGGGTATGAGAGTGAGTCTTAGTAGGGCACTACCCAAGTATGAATACCCAATATAAGTCTTTAAGCAAGTATAATAAAAAATAAAACAAATAATCACAATGCAATTCATTTAAAAAAATGTTACTCGGTTCTCAATATCCACTAGGAAGCTTTTACCTACCTCGTCCAACACCAGAATCACTAAAGAGGAGAGGATCCCTGACCCATGGCCCAAGGAATCCCATGAAGTAGAATAGACTAGGTGAACCCTCAGGTTCCACCTCAAATAAAGTACCTAGAACCACATTTTTCCTAACACCTAGTGCCTCAGCAAAGCACTGTTGTCCGGAAGGCACACCCAAATGAAAGTAATCGGTCCCTATGAACCCTAATCAAAATCACTCATCAGATAAAGCCTGATATCTAGAGGCACATCAATACTAGTCCTCAATAAAATCATCGTCAGATCATAGCATAAAATCCTGATAAATAGTGATATCTGTTCTCTCAAAACCATCCTCGCCCAATGGCCTCAAGCACGAAGATTCTTATCCCCCAACTGACATCCTAAACACTGTCACCCAATGGTTCCTCACCATCCATGTGAATTTCTATGTAAATCACCCCCCAAAAAAATTCATAGGCCACAATTCTAGGGGAATCTACCCATAGGAGTGGTCAAAACCACCTCATCACTAAGTCCTCATGTGTGCACACAACTCCAAGAGATGCTTTTTCCATCATGGGTTAGAGAAAATAACCAAAATAGTACCTAAGGCACATCAATTTAAATCTAGTTCCCCTATGAATGTGTTTCTCAAATACGATGTACATTCATTCCAAAATAATCTCAGGCCATTCCCATAACCTAACGGCCACACTGCCTCAAATCAACATCCACGACACCCAATCCCGTGATCAACATCACTCAAAATGTCTAGGCCAAGCCCAACTAGATGAACACATCACCTCAATCCTAATGGACATGCCACCTCAATCCCTTGGGACATACCCATAATGATCCCATGGATCACAACACATGTCATAAGAAAACACATATTTATATAATTAACTTCAATTAAAAAAACAAATTCAATCTTAACAATCAATTCAATTTAATTGAATTGAATAGAATAATTTAAATGAAACAACTCAACTTAAATAAGAAAACACACCCTAGCCTAAATCCACAAAAGGTTGATGGACTCTAACCGAGCCTCTCAATAGTTGCACAAGGTTTAGGCACGCCCAATGAAATTCTATAAGTTATAATTAAATAATTAAATGAAACCCAACAATTTATGGGGTCTCTCTTAGTCAAAAACCCCAATGCACTAAAATATATTCCCTAAAACATACAGGAAAACAAAAATAAAGATATGAACCACCTTCCTTGGAGTCATAGACATAGGGACGCTCAGTATTAGCCTCTAACTCTAAGTAGTTAGGAATAAATCAATATTTTAGACTTGCACCCTAGAAATAGGGTAAAATTAATCAAACAGATTTAGTGCTCCATGAGGTGAGATAAAAGGAGAAGATAGGAATGTGTGAATATATCCTTACTGATATGGTTCTAATAAATTATACGTCTTGAAGAACAGAGCACCGATGAAGGAGAAGGATTAAAATGAAGAAGAGGAGGAACATGGAGAGCCCCCTACTGCTACGTGTGACCAAGAGGGGAAAAAGAGGGAGAAATTCCTTAAATAGAAATATGGGAAAATTTTAATTTTTTCTATTTAAAGGGATGCATAGTTAGATCGTACAGTTTTCCAAACCGTGCACAAACTGTGCATGCTATAGTGTTGAGGTAATCACTATATGACACTACCCTTGAGGCTTGTGTACGGTTTTTCCTAACCACATGCAAGACATGACAAATCCGTCTACAAAAACTGCAGAGGTCTACACATGTCTGTGCACATCACCCTGCATGGTATTCCAAACCGTGCAACAGTACAAAATTATGGTGCACAGTTTTCTGGAAGTGGATGCATGGTGTACCCCAAACCATGCTCCTTGACCTACAACCTCCAAAATAGGCCTTCAGTCCTTCGACGCACCCGAAACCCATCCTAAAATTTGAGGCACTTGATAATAAATGAGGTCCATGAGAATTACTTTTAGGTCATTATCAAGCCTCTTAGAGTAAAATTGATACATGGGAAATTTAGAAAGTGTGAATTCTTGATTTAAAAAGTTTATTTTCTTGGCCGTATTATCTCTAAGGATTGAATCTCAGTTGATCCTATGAAGAAAAATGTAGTCAAAGAGTGGCCTACACCAATCAACATAAGTAAGGTACATACACTAGTGGAAATATGATCTATACCAATGGTTTTAGGGAAACCGTTGGTATAGTTCACTAACTTGGACCTATACCAAAGGTTTGGCCCAAACCGTTGGTATAGTTATACCAACGGTTTTGGCCAAATCGTTGGTATAGGTCCACTAATTTGGGCCTATACCAATGGTTTTTCCAAAACCGTTGGTATAGGTCCATTATAGAGACCCTATACCAATGGTTTGGCTAAACTATTGGTATAGGTCCCAAAATCAAAGAACCTATACCAACGATTCTCAAAACCATTGGTATAGGTCTATACCAACAGTTTTGAGAACCGTTGGTATAGGTACATGTATTTTTAATGGAATATTCTTACAGAAAACATTAAATAAATCAAAATTTAAAATACTTATGATAATACATATATATATTTATGAAATTATGTTCACAAAAGTAAGTTAGTTTAGTGGTTATGTCGTTCAATCACAAATGAGAGGTGCTGGGATCAAAACCAACCAGATGATTATTTTTTGAATTACATATACCAATGGTTTATGGAACCATTGGTATAGATTTTCATATTACTTATACCAAAGGTTTTCCCAAAACTGTTCGTATAGACCTATCCTCATGGCTTACTTGGCAACGGTTCTCCAAACCGTTGGTATAGCCTATACCAACGGTTCCAAACCGTTGGTATATGGTATTATTCCAGTAGTGGTAGTTTCATTGGTTTGATAGGTTACTATCATTGATTCATTAAAAAAATTCCCTTTTGGTTAACCCATTAACCAATATTATATTTAAAGGGGTTAATCACATGGATAAAGGAATGTGAATAATAGTTTGAATAATTTGACAAGATATTGTTCAATGCTCCGATTTTGACTCTACCATTTGGAAATGATGTATTTGTGATATATAATGATTCATCAAAGAAGGTACTTGGTTGTGTCCTTATGTATAATGATAAAGTTATTTTATATGCATCTGGATAATAAAATACTAATTAAATAATCTATCCTACCCATGATCTTGTGTCGGAAGATATAGTATTTTATTTAAATATATTGAGAAATTATCTCTATGGGGAAAGATCTGAGATATGCACAAATCATAAGAGTTTGAAATACATTTTTTCACACAAAGATATCAACATGAGAAAAATACAGTGGCTTGAGCTACTCAATGATTATGATTTCTTAATAAACTGTGACCCAAGGAAGGCTAATAAGGTAGTAGATTCATTAAATAAAAAAAAATCATATATTTATGACCAAAATGAAGATCTAAAGGGATCCCATATTCATGTATTTAGTAAATATAGATATAGAAATTATAAATGAAGGGGAAGCATTACTCATTTTTCAAATGATTTGCAAACCATATTTATTAGAAAATCTAAAAAGTTCTTAACTATATGATGAGAATTTTTAAAAGAAAATTAAAGTCATAAATAATGGTTAATTGGAAGACTACATTTATGAAG
The DNA here is from genome assembly GCA_963277665.1 of Viscum album. Classification (NCBI taxonomy): domain Eukaryota; kingdom Viridiplantae; phylum Streptophyta; class Magnoliopsida; order Santalales; family Viscaceae; genus Viscum; species Viscum album. The sequence continues at coordinate 48,341,217 of OY728156.1, forward strand.
ATAGATTTCTAAAATTTGGAAGGATACTAGGTGTTTCATCTATACCTGAGCTGATAATGAAATTATTAGATGATTATCATAGCTTGAATTTCTCTATACACCCTATTATCACCATGATGTATAGGGATTTGAAGGATCATCTTTGGTAGGACAATATTAAATAGGAAATTATGGATTATTTATCAAGATTCTTTGTTTATAAATAGGTGAAGCTTGAGAGATAACACCCTATATGAGTCATGCGATATCTACCTATACCTATATAGAAATGGGATTACATTAGTATGGAATTTTTCAATGGATTACCAGTGATTCTTAGGAGGAATGATAAAATATGGGTTATTATTGATCACCTAAATAAATATACACATTTATGTAATGTCTTGGATTTTTCCATGTTTTATTTTAATATTATGTGGGAATTATTTCAAGACCAGGCTTCAGGACAACATGAAGTTCCGAGGCCCGGTGATCCCGGAACAAATATTTGAATTAAATTAAATAAATTAATTTATGAGCACATGGGGTTTTCCTGAAAAAGCGGAATAACTCATGAAAAGGTGATCAGATTGGAAATCCGAGGGCACCGTTGCGTCCAGAGAAGCGAGTTTACCCTAGAAAAGACCTAACACCGGCTGACGCAGACCGGTGGTGAAATCTGGTTTTTTGACATAACCATGATAAAATATTTATTAAAAATATTTTATTAAAATATTTGCTGTAGTGAAATCTTTATCTTTTTTCCTTTTAAATAAAGGTTTACGCAGGGTTCCAGAGTTACAAACCTCATAACCCTGAAACCCTTGGAGGCTCTGGAGGCTTTGGAAAAAAACCTCCCAACGCAGCGACGATGACGCGGCGACCGGATCTCCGCCAACGAATGCCGAAAATCAAAGTAGTGCATTTTACCTCTTTGTGATTTCTTTCCCGTTCTTGATTCTTATGACGAACGCGGAATAATCCACGAATAGATTAGCCCGCGGACCGATCGTATTTGGGGGATGGGATTTTGCGGGGATTTTGGGGATTTTTATTCTTGAGTTATTTTGGTTTCGTTCAACCTTTTAATGGTGATAGACCAAGATCGACATGAACATCGATCGAGGTTCGTCCCACTCGATTTGCATGTTTTTATCCCCCGAATTCTCGTGTTCTTCATGTGCGTTCTACACATTCTTCACGGGATAAGAACAACAATCGATTGTGCCTTCATTTTGAGGCATAATGATCCGAGATTGTAGATCCAACCATGGAATGACGGTACGGAGCTGTGATGACGGTCTCGGCAGACGATTCAAAGCGGACCAGTAGATATTCATTTTTGGGTGTTTTTCTTCGGAAGATAATATGTTTTTCGTCAAGCCAATTTAAGGTCTAAAACACCCGTATTTGGTGTTAGGATGATGAAACGAACCAACGCCTTGAGTTTCGCAGCAAACGGACTACAGAATCGAGATCCGGAAGATCGGCCGAAGCGTGAGGAAGAAGACAGTGTTCTGAAATTTCCTCGACTACACGACGTGTGTTCATCGGGGATCACCTGGCGTGTACTCCGGGAGTACACAGACATGGGTTTGGTACATGGCCAAGGACACGACGTGTGTACCCCTCCCCAGCCAGATCCAGACAGATACACGGGATACCCCGTGTACTGGTACACGAGTATGCGACACAGACATACACTGTGTATGGGAATATGGCCAGGGTATACGGGTGTTTTCTAGTTGACAGGACACGACATGTGCTTTGACTTACATGTCGTGTATGTGCTTTCTTACATGAATTTGACTTCTGACATGGGCCGTTTACACGGGAAGTACCCAAAGTCAAGGAACACGGCGTGTAAACCTACTACACGCCATGTAGTGGAGTTTTACAAATCTTGTACGAATGAAATGGGCCGTTGCATGCGAAGTAGCTGGGGTCAATGAACACGGCGTGTAACCATACTACATACCATGTAACCAGTTTTACATGGCTTGAGTTAGTTGCTGTAACGACCCAAAGTTTCATTAATGGAAATCCCTCTTGATCCAGTTAAATATCTCTTTATGTAAAACGTTTATATAAAATGTAAAATTATTTGGTTTTATGTTAAGAATTGTGACCGTTACTTTTATATCCTTTTAACAGTGATCACTTGATTAGTATAAATATAGGGCTTTAATAAATCCAATTTACTTAGACAAAAGTAGCGATGACCTCATCCAGTAGAATTTCTCCATACGAAGCCCATTTGTCGAATCTCGAAAAGGCGGTGGTGTCCTTGGGCTTTTCCCTTGACCAAGACCAAGCTGAGCTTCATCATGTCAAGCTCGAACGGGACTATCTATGGGAAAAGTGGAAGTTGATAGAGATTACCACTCGAGCGATGTTATCTGAGCCACCCCAAGAGTCTGTCACCATAGCACACCTTACCCTTAGGTCTTATGCAGCTGTTTTAAGGGGTTATGTAACAAATCTCTAGTACTATGTTTATTTACATTATTTTTTGTATATAATAATGAATATACTTTCTTGTCCTTATTGTCACATTGTAAATAGTTTTTAAAGTGCAAATAGTGTTTTTAGTTATTTTTTAATTAAGAATTATATTTTATTAAATTAAGGGATTTTTGAATTAAATAAAATTTTAATAAAATATTATTATTATTATTAAATTAATTTTATTATATATAAAGGATCATATAATTTTATGAATGCAATTGTAATTTTTATTAAGGTTTGAAATCCATTTTTGTCAAAACACGTGAATTTTTGATAAATGTAGGTTTTTATTTTAAAAATGAAAATTAAAATATTTAGAAAATTATTTAGATAAAATAAATGTTATTTCTAGAATCAGGACATCAAAATTATCCAACGGTGAATTTTTCATAATTTTCTGAGACAGTCAATTTTTTAGGTAAAAATTAAATACTGTTTAAATATATAATGTGGTTTATGACATCATAATGACCCAATAGTGATGTAATAAAATACTATAAGCTTTATGTTCAGCAAATATATGTTTTAACATTAAAATAATGTGATTTTGGGTTTTTTTGACTTACTTTTCAAAGCATTAATGGACCCTTCAAGACTTATTAAACACCTTGTCATTTTAAATTGTTTTCCATGGGTGTGTGACTCACCTCCACATAAGAAACCATATTATTTTAAGAATTTAGGACTTTGACCTTATAAAATATTGTTTTAATCTTCCCTTTTCTAAAACCCATGGGAAAAAATCGTGAGATGGTTTGTGGTTTGGATTAATTTAATATAAGGGTTCCCAAACCTAAATAATAAAGAATTCCCTCACCTTTCCTATATAAACCCACCCAAGCTCCCACTTCCTCCTCACTCAAAGCCTCTGGAGTTCATCCAACCTCTGACCTAATCTCTATAGAATCCTCACAAGGTTCCCCAAGCTCCCAAGAAGCCTCTCTCAAGCCTCTCTCAAGCCTTTGTAAGCACACTTCCAAGTAAGGGTTTTTTCTTCCTTTCTCATTTTTGTCAAATTTTCTTTAAGTTGTTTTGCCCTTTAAATTTCAATTATGAATGTTGGGGTATGGTTTCTCACCTCCCTCATACTGCCCTATTTATGTTTTAATTATGGGAAACCCCTTTCTCTCTCATTAAATGCCTCCCATGTACACCCATTACTATGCCAAAATTCCGAAAGGAACTTCTCTCTCCTCATTTACATTCATGCAATACTTTTGTATCATGAATCTAAATTCCATTAAAATTGTTGGGACATGTATCGATATGACCTCCTTACTTTCCATTACATTTAAATATGATGAGGAACCCCTTTCTCTCTCATCAACCATTTTTATGAATTCTTATGTCACACCGTTACGCTGCCAAAATCGCACCAATTTTCTAAGCCAATGCCATTGTGTAGTGAATACCATGCCCATTTCTCCATCAAGGGTATTAAACTTTATGCACATTTACTTATTGATTATAAAGTTTCATTTATGAATTCCACATTCCTTTATCATGGAATAAATGATTATGTTTTATGAATCCATGTTTTATGATCCATGTGGAACACTTATGCATGAAATGAAATGTTTAAGAAGGGTGCGCCCTTATAGCGCTCCAATGCATTGGGTAAAGTATAGTATCATGATACGTCATGTGAAATGAGTATTGACTCATTCTAATTAAAGTGCAATGAGGGTTTACTCATGCTTCATGTGCAATGAGAATTTACTCATGCTCTATGTGCAATGAGCCTTGGCTCATGCTAATTCCATGTTAAGTGTTGTTGCCACATTTCCATGTTATGATTATCATGCTTTATCATGAATTTATGTTCATGTTTCTCTTGTGCTCTATTGATATTCCTATTGTCTAACATGTATTTTAATCCTCATGTATTCCATTTTTATTCCCTTACTGGGCTTTATAGCTCACCCCTTTTCTTATGCAGGTCCTCAGGTTATCCCATGCGATGCTAATTATGAGGGAATGTAGTGGTCATGTAAAGGAAGTTTTCAATAAAGATGTTGTATTTCATGTTTTAATTTGTTATGTAATGATCCTAAGCCCCGAAGACACTATACCTCTCGATCTTCCATGTTTTATCAAGTTAATAGTTTATGTAATAAATCATGTTTAAGTTTGTAATAAAAGTAGGGTTGTCATATTTGGTATCAGAGGATAGGTTTAGTTATTTTTGGGATTAGGATTAGAAAACCCTAGTAAAGACTTAGAGACAAGACTAAGTATAATAAAATCATACCTAAGTTTTGTTAAGTACTTAGTAAGTGGTTTATTAAGAAAATACATCCCTGTCGGGATATGAGCAGGTAGAGGCGGCTCTGGCACAGATGTATCCTAGGGGTAAAACCCGAAAACACCGCTTTGAGCTAGACTCGAATGGGAACTAGTGCACTACAATGGGACTTTCTGCACTCTTGGTTACGACACTCCCAGGGGATATGTTTTGATAAATTCACAAGCTTAGTATGAACCATTATTAAGGTAATTAAAAAAAATTCCCCTAAGAATATATGTTAGAAAGTAGATCATGAAAATCCTAGATTAAATCCTATAGACTCATTAGTTAAGGAAATAAAAGTTTATTTATAAGTCATAAAATTTTTTCTTTGTATTACCATTTATGTGTTACCCCCTAAATTTCCTTTTATTCTAGCCAATGGCTGGTAATAGGAGGACTCGAGCTAACAACCGATGTGAAGATTAGTGTGATGACTGTACTAATGAGATGCCCAATCCAATGGGAGCAGGAATCTTAAACTTTGTCACGCTTCTCTCTCATATAAATCAAGCTTTGAATAGAAAAACAGGTCAAGAGGAATGTTCAACCCTCCCTAAGAAATAACAAGTCTCTATCGAGAGCTTCATGAGACAAAGGCCTCCTACTTTTAGTGGATCATCCGATCCCACGATTGCTGAACAATGTATCAACTCCATTGAAAAGATTTTCTCCATCCTTCAATGTTCAGAACAAGAGAAGGTTCTCCTGTCGGCTTATCGTATAGAGGGTGAAGCTGATCAATGGTAGTCTTTGATAAAAAATATGAAGCCTGAGGAGGAGATCGAGGTGTTAAAATGGAAGGATTTCCAGAAGATGTTTTTCGATAAATATTTTCCGCGCACCCTCCAGCTTAAGACGGAAAGGGACTTCTTTTCCATCAAGAAAAAAAACGAAGAATCTGTTGGAGCGTATGAGGAAAACTTTACAAGGCTTGCATGATAAGCTTCCGGCTTTGTTGTTACCCTCGAATGCAAGGTTGATCACTTCTTTGGTGGGCTGAAGCCTAGCCTATGAAAATCATTAGCGATCTGTGACTTCTAAAGCTATGAAGAAATTGTCCGATGTTCCTTCAAGGTCAAAATGAAGATCGGGGAATCACAGGGGTATCACGGGGACAAGAAGCATAAGGTGGACTTCAATATTGGTGGTCCGATGGATAAATCCAATGGTACTAAGAAGATCCAGCACCCCACTTGCCAAAAGTTTAGAAAGAAGCACCTTGGAAATTGCCTCAAGGGGACGAGGAAATGCTTTAGGTGTGGAAGAGAAGGGCACCTAGCTGTTAACTGTCGGAAAGAAAGACCCACAGATGCAACATAGGATAGGAACACTCCGTTCGAACCTCAACACGTTGTTCATTTCTATAAATGCAAAGAACCAGGGAATCTTGCAAATCAGTGCCCTAATCCAAGGGTTTTTGGAGGCAACAAACAACCTCCAAGGCAATAAGGAAGAGATTTTGCCATCACTTCTGCCGAAGTGAACCCCAACAACGAAGTGGTGACAGGTATGCTAATTATTCATTCAAGAATAGTGAACATACTTTTTGATTCAGGTTCTAAGAATTCTTTTATATCTCTAAAGTTTAGTAGAACAATCCCAGCACCACCAAAAATCATGGAAGTGAAGATGTTGGTGAGTACGGAAAATGGGGAAATCATTGCATCAAATGAATATAAGTCCTCCACTATTATAATCTGTGGATTGAATTTCCCAGTGAACCTCGTCATACTCTCTCTGGTGGAATTTGATACAATTCTTGGCATGGATTGGCTTTCCTTATATAGATCCAACATAAATTGTCGGGAGGGAGAAATCACACTCCATATGGAGAATCGACCTCCGATTTTTTACAAGTGTAAGGAGGAAGATGAATCTCCTTTAGCTCCATCATCTCAAGCATGGATATTACTGCCCTATGAGCACACATATCTATCTCAAATGATTGAGTCCAAGGAAGAAACCATCCTTGAGGAAATGCCTATTGTGAGGGAATTCGCTGAAGTGTTTAACGAGGAACTGCCTGGTCTTCCTCCTAGAAGATATGTTGAATTCTCAATTGAACTTATACCAGGGGCTCTACCAATATCCAAGACTCCATATAGAATGGTTTTCTTGGAGCTTGAAGAGCTGAAGAAACAACTACAGGAGAATCTGGATAAAGGGTTTATACACCCAAGTGCTTCACCATGGGGTGCACCAGTCCTCTTCGTCATGAAGAAAGATGGGTCAATGCGGCTTTGCATCGATTATCGTGAAATTATCAAAATCACAATAAAGAACAAGTATCCTCTTCCATGGATCGATGACTTGTTCGATTAGCTGTGTGGAGGACAATACTTCTCCAAGGTAGATTTGTGGTCGGGATTTTATCAAGTAAGGGTGAAGAAGAAAGATGTCCCCAAGACTGCTTTTCGTACAAGATACGGGCACTATGAATTCATAGTAATGCCTTTCAGACTCACTAATTCTCCATAAATCTTCAGGGACTTGATAAATAGAGTCTTTAGATATTACCTTGACAAATTTGTGGTAGTCTTTATAGATGATATTCTAATATAATCCAAAACCAAGGAGGATCATGAGGAGCATTTAATAACTGTACTAGAGACTTTGCGCAAGGAGAAGCTCTATGAAAAGTACAACAAGTGTGAGTTCTGGTTGAAGGAGGTCTCATTATTGGACCATATCATCACAAGTAATGGGATATCTGTGGATCCCTCCAAAACAGATGAAATTGAGGGATGGCCCAGGCCAACATCGATAATGAATATCTGTAGCTTCTTGGGGTTAACTGGATATTATTGACGATTTGTGAGAAATTTCTCATGATTTTACAACCCTCTTAATAATCTAACTCGAAAGGGAGTAAAGTTTTCTTGGAGTGATGAATACGAATAAAGCTTCAAGGAGTTGAAAAGGAGGCTTATCACTGCTCCCGTGATCACTTTACCCACAAGTGGGGAAATTTTTGTGGTATTCAATGATGCTTCGAAGAAGGGATTAGGTTGTGTGCTGATACAGAATGATAAAGTGATATCCTATGCCTCAAGGCAGTTGAAACTCCATGAGCGAAACTATCCAATGCATGATTTGGAGTTGGCGGAGGTGATATTTACCTTGAAAATCTGGCGGCATTATCTCTATGGGGAGAAATGTGAGATATATACTGACCACAAGAGTCTTAAATATATATTCACATAGAAATATCTTAATATGATCCAGAGAAGATGGATAGAGCTCATCAAGGATTATGAATGTTCAACACATTACCACCCTGGGAAAGAGAACAAGGTGGTAGATGCCCTAAGTAGAAAGGACCCATCGATTCTATCAATGATGAGAATTGAGAAGGATCCAATCTTCTTAGACTTGATGAAGATGGACATGGGAATCATAAAGAAGGGAACATCATCAATCCTTTCAAAAATTATTGCTCAACTGTCTCTTTTGGAAAGGTTAAAGGATGCTCAAAAGGATGATGTGGGAATTCAGGAAAAAGAGAAAGCTATCAAAAAGGGGAAATCCTCGGAGTTCAATATTAATGAAGAAGGAATTGTGCGATTTGGGAAAAGACTATGTGTTCCATCAAGTCTAGAGCTGAAGAAGGAACTTTTGGATGATGCACATATTTCAAATTTCTCTATTCACCCAAGGAGCACAAAGATGTATTGAAATCTCTGAGAAAACTTTTGGTGGGATAATATGAATATGGAGATCACTGAATATACATCAAAGTGCCTGGTGTGCCAGAAAGTGAAGGCAGAGAGGCAGAAGTCTAAGGGGATGATGCAACCGTTTCCCATACCAGAATGGAAATGGGATAACATCACCATGTACTTTGTCACCAGACTTATGAGGACATCTAAAGGCAACAATGCAATCTGGGTTGTTGTGGATCGTCTTACAAAGACTGCACACTTCATTTCTATTCGGGAGGATTTCTCATTGGATGAACTGGCATGGATATATATCATGGAAGTGGTAAGGCTGCATGGAGTGCCACTATCTATTGTGTCAGACCGAGATCCAAGATTCACCTCTAAGTTTTGGAAGAGTATTCAACATGCTCTGAATACTAAACTGAACTTCAGTACGACCTATCATCCTCAAACTGATGGCCAATCCGAGCGGACTATCCAAATACTTGAGGACATGTTGAGAGTGTGCTCAATGGACTTTAAAGGAGGATGGGATCAACATCTTCTTCTGGTTGAGTTATATTATAATAATAATTTCCACTAAAGCATCCAAATGGCACCTTATGAATCCCTATATGGGAAAAGGTGCAGAACACCGACATGTTGGGATAAGGTCGGTGAATGTAAGCTGCTTGGACCAGAAATGGTCGAGGAAATGGTGGAGAAGGTGAAAACCATTCACCAGCATATCAAGGCAGCCCAGAGTCGACAGAAGAGTTATGCAGATAATCGTCGACAAGACCTTGATTTTAAAGTTGGAGACATGGTTTTTCTACGCATATCTCCGTGGAAGAAGGTCATGAGGTTTGGAAATAAAGGGAAGTTAAGTCCAAGGTACATCGGCCCCTTTGAGATTCTTGATCGTGTCGGGGCTGTGGCCTATCGACTAGCACTTCCACCTACAATGTCCAAAGTACATGATGTCTTTTATGTATCCCTCTTAAGGAAGTACATACTGGACCCTTCACATGTACTCTCTTCTAAGGTGGTACAGTTGGAGGGTGATCTTTCTTATGGGAAGCAACCGGTGAAGATCTTAGATCGTAGATAAAAAGTTCTACGAAATAAGACAATGCCCCTCGTCAAGGTGTTGTGGAGAAACCACAAGTTTGAAGAAGTGACTTGGGAATCGGAGGAAATGATGAAGCTGAGTTACCAACATCTGTTTTAGTGTGGGAAAAGGAAATTTTGAGGGTGAAATTTCTTAAGGGGGAATATTTTAACGACCCAAAGTTTCATTAATGGAAATCCCTATTGATCTAGTTAAATATATCTTTATGTAAAAATTTTATATAAAATGTCAACTTCTTTGGTTTTATGTTAATAATTATGACCGTTACTTTTATTGTCGTTGAACAGTGATCACTTGATTAGTATAAATATAGGGCTTTAACAAATCCAATTTACTCAGACAAAATAAGCGATGGCCTCATCCAATAGAAATGTTCCATACGAAGCCCATTTATCAGAGCTTAGAAATGAGGTGGTGTACTTGGGATTTGATCTTTACCAAGCCCAATCTGAGCTTCATCATTTCAAGCTTGAACAGGTCCATCTATAAGAAAAGTGGAAGTTGATAGAGATTACCACTCGAGCGATGTTATCTGAGCCACCCCAAGAGTCTGTCACCATCGCACACCTTACCCTTAGGTCTTATGCGACTGTTTTAAGGGGTTATGTAAAAAATCTCTAGTACTATGTTCATGTACATTATTTTTTTTATATAATAATGAATATAGTTTCTTGTCATTATTGATACATTGTAAATAGTTTTTAAAGTGCAAATAGTGTTTTTAGTTATTATTTAATTAAGAATTCTATTTTATTAAATTAAGGGATTTTTGAATTAAATAATATTTTAATAAATTATTATTATTATTATTAAATTAATTTTATTATATATAAAGGTTCATATAATTTTATTAATGCAATTGTAATTTTTATTAAGGTTTGAAAGCCATTTTTGTCAAAAACACGTGAATTTTCGATAAATGTTGGTTTTTATTTTAAAAGTGAAAATTAACATATTTAGAAAATTATTTAGATAAAATAAATTTTATTTATGGAATCAGGACATCGAAATTATCCAACGGTGAATTTTTCATAATTTTCTGAGACAGTCAATTTTTTGGGTAAAAATTAAATACTGTTTAAATATATAATGTGTTTTATGACATCATAATGACCCAATAGTGATGTAATAAAATACTATAAGCTTTATGTTCGGCCAATATATGTTTTAAAATTAAAATAATGTGATTTTTGGTTTGTTTGACTAACTTTTCAAAGCATTAATGGACCCTTCAAGACTTATTAAACACCTTGTCATTTTAAATTGTTTTCCATGGGAGTGTGACTCACCTCCACAAAATCAACCCTATTATTTTAAGAAGTTCGGACTTTGGCCTTATAAAATATTCTTTTCCTCTCCCATTTTCCAAAAACCATGGGAAAAAACCATGGGATGGTTTGTGGTTTGGATTAATTTAATATAAGGGGTCCCAAACCTAAATAATAAAGAATTCCCTCACCTTTCCTATATAAACCCACCCAAGCTCCCTCTTACTCCTCACTCAAAGCCTTTGGAGTTCATCCAACCTCTGAACTACTTTCTCTAGAATCCTCCCAAGGTTCCCCAAGCTCCCAAGAATCCTCTCTCAAGCCTCTCTCAAGCCTTTGGAAGCACACTTCCAAGTAAGGTTTTTTTCTTCCTTTCTTATTTTTGTCCAATTTTCTTTAAGTTGTTTTTCCCTTTCAATTTCAATTATGAATGTTGGGGTATGGTTTCGCACCTCCCTAATACTTCCCTCTTTATATTTTAATGATGGGATACCCCTTTATCTCTGATTAAATGCCTCCCATGTACACCTGTTACTATGCCGAAATTTCTAAAAGAACTTCTCTCTCCTCATTTACATTCAAGCAATACTTTTGTATCAAGAATCTAAATTCCATTAAATTTTTTAAGACATGTGTCTATATGACCTCATTACTATACATTACAATTAAATATGATGAGGAAACCCTTTCTCTCTCATCAACCATTTTTACGAATTCTTATGTCACGACTTTACGCTGCCGAAATCGCACTAATTTTCTAAGCCAATGCCATTGTGTAGTGAATACCATGACCATTTCTCCATCAAAGGTATTCACCTTTATGCACATTTACTTATTGATTATAAAGTTTCATGTATGAATTCCACATTCCTTTATCTTGGAATAAATTATTCTATTTTATGAATCCATGTTTTATGATCCATGTGGCACACTTATGCATGAAATGAAATGTTTAAGAAGGGTGCGCCCTTATAACGCTCCAATGCATTGGATAAAGTATAGTATCATGATATGTCATTTTCAATGAGTGTTGACTCATGCTAATTCAACTACAACGAGGGTTTACTCGTGCTTCATGTGCAATGAGAATTTACTCATGCTCCATGTGCAATGAGCCTTGGCTCATGCTAATTCCATGTTAAGTGTTGTTGCCAAATTTCCATGTTATGATTATCATGCTTTATCATGACTTTATGTTCATATTTCTCTTGTGATCTATTGATATTCCTATTTTCTAACATGTATTGTACTCCTCATGTATTCCATGTTTATTCCCTTACTGGGCTTTATAGCTCAACCCTTTTCTTATGAATGTTCTCAGGTTATCCCATGAAATGCTAAGTACGAGGGAATGTAGTGGTCATGTAAAGGAAGTTTTCAATAAAGATATTGTATTTCATGTTTTAAGTTGTTATGTAATGATCCTAAGCCCCAAAGACACTAGACCTCTCGATCTTCCATGTTGTATCAAGTGAATAGTTTATGTAATAAATCATGTTTAAGTTTGTAATAAAAGAAGGGTTGTCATAGTTTCCTTCTGTGAGTTGGACTAGTTTCCTTAGGGTCCATCCCCTTAATATTTTTCCTTAAGGTTTCCGGTATCATTTCCTACGGACAAGGGTATGATCCCTTGAACAGGACTTCCTGAATAGAGTTGTTGGAATCCCCTCTGTGAGACTTAGAGCCGAATCCTCTATTCACTCCTGGAACCCTAGGTAGAGTTCTTGGTATCGATGTGACCAACTTTACCCAGGCACTGATCCTCTGCTTAGTGGATTAGTTCAGACAGAGTTGTTGGAATCACCCCATAGCTATTGGTTGTGATCGTCATCTGAACATCATATTCTCAAGTACTTGTTGAGTGTGTTCTCCCGGAACGAGTACTTCGTATCTCTCTCTCCAGACCTAGGAGTGTGTTCTCCTTATTACATGCTTAGTGGAATCTTCGAGCTGGATCTTAGTGGTGGTTTCACGATGGTCAACTACGTATGAGTATATCTAGATAATCTTGTTATATGTTCTGTAGACATGTACTGTGTAGAGATGACTGTATCATTCCTTTGTGGTATTTCCCTTTGTTGTATTCCTTTGTGGTTTCGGGGTGTCCTACTGGGTATTGTTATACTCACCCCTACGCGGGTTTTTCCTGCACGTGTCGTGTCTTGTGTAGACGATCGTGCTTTTGACATGATTCTAGGAGGACCAGGACCGGATGGTGCTCAGTTAGATCAGACCGACCGAGGTGTGTTTCTACGGCTACAGATTGCAGTCCCAATACCTTTCTTTATAGGTTAGACTTTGCTACAAAATGTCTTTTGGTGGGCTTGTACTTTTGTCCCAGGGTTTTACATTACTGCACTTTACTTTCCTGTCATACTCCGTTGGTTGGGTTTTTAGTGTATGCATGCATTTCCTTTTTAATTAGTTTTTACTTTTCAGCTTTGTGGGCTTGGAGATATGTGTACGTGCGTAAAAGTTTATAGGAAATGCCTCCCATGTTAGTAGCATGCCTACTCGGTGCTAGTCACCATCCCCTGGCCTATTGGTGGCGGGCTTGGAGAGTTGTGGCTCGGGCCCCACTGTGACGGGTCGTGACAGAGTGGTATCAGAGGTGGTCGGTTCTACCTTAGGACCGAGAGTCTATGAGTTGGTTTGGGGCAACAGTGTTAAGTGTTTTGAGTTCGACTTTCAGGCCAGGGACCCCAGTGTTGGTGCGGGTGGTCGACATATCCATACACGAGGACTCTGATAACTTTTTTTTGACTCGGAACACGAGAACAATAGTTGCAAGGGGAAAATAATGGTACATGCATCATATAGGAATGGGTTGTGGTTTCCATGTCCTTCTTGAGTCAGCTCTCCAGATATACTCACTGATTGAGATACATCTTGTTTCTTTACAGGATGCCTCCGCGACGTGCACCCGCTAGGATCCAGCAGCTCGATCATGAGGATTACCCCCTCAGTGATGAATCTTCGATACAGGGACCAGATCCCCCAGTTTTACCATCGGGTGGTGTGCCGGTTATTCCACCACCTATGGAGCAGTGTTTAATGCCTGTTGTACTAGTGGAGGAGGAGCGCAGGCTTAGCACACTCCACAAGTTTCAAAGACAGAGACCCCTTAGGTTTCGAGGTGATCCTGAACCTCAGGCAGCAGATGACTGGCTTGAGGTAGTGACCAGAGTCTTCCATTTGGTCAGGACACCAGCAGACCAGATGGTGATCCTGGAAGCGAGCCTTCTGCAGGGCTCGGCAGGACGATGTTGGAGTTTGGTTATCCAGACCCATGACGAGTCGACTCTTGAGTGGTCAGAGTTTGAGTGTCTCTTCAGAGAGAAGTTTTCACTAGTTACCCTGAGAGCAGTACGTATACATGAGCTTCTTCAACTTTAGTAGGGGACCATGATGGTGGCTGACTATTCATCAAGGTTTACTGACCTCTCACGGTACTCGATGGATATGGTTAGGGATCAGTACTTCAGAGCTCGGACTTTTGAGCAGGGCTTGCACAGAGACATCTGAGCTAGTATCATCCCTATGAGAATTCCTACTTATACTGGGGTGCTCGAGTGGGCTTTGGTGGTCGAGAGTTTCTTGGTAGAGTAGAGACAACCAGGAGTTGTTAGTGGTGAGCGAGCTGGAGCAGAGACCTCGATAGAAGGGAGCTGACGTCAAGGACCCAGGCATGGGAGATGTTTCTATAGGAGATCCCAGGATAGGGGATCTTCCATACAAGGTTCGTAGGGCGCATCCAGCTAGCCTCAAGAGAGGCAATGTTACTCATGCGATGGCAGGGGACATATCGCCTGAGATTGTCTGACCCGCCATACTACTGACACGGGAGCAGTGGATAGACCACCGAGGTAGAGGAAACATGTGGAGAAGACAGATCCGCGGGGTGGAGGATGTGGTAGAGGATCTGGGAGAGCAGCTAGAGGTGGTCGGCGTTTTGACCTTTTGCCACCACCACCCCTGGGAGGTCCACCCCAGGATCATGGAGCTGGTGGACAGAGGCAGGGACAACTGCAGGCAACAGAGGCTTATGACCCATGTACTCCCGGAATGATTAGAGGTACAATCTGTGTCTTTTCTACTTTGGCTACCGTACTGATAGACACGAGTTCTAGTCATTATTTTTTGGCTGCTTATCTTCTTCAAGACCTTGAGATTCCAGTTGAGCCATTGACTCGACCCTTATGTTTAGAAACACTAACTGGAGAAGATTCAGAGATGAAACACCTTTGTAGATAGTGTGACCTGACCCTTGGAGGCGAGAGTTTCGGTTGGAACCTCTTGGTGGTAGCGTCTAGGCCTTACGATGTCATTCTTGGTATGGATTGGCTATCCACAGTTCATGCCCAGATTGAATATTTTAGGTTAAGGGTGCAGTGTGTCCGCAGTGATGGAACGAGGTTCTCCTTCATCGGTGAAAAGGATACCCAGGTAGAGCAGGATGGACTCGTGCATTGGAAGGCACATCCGATCTCATATCAATTGGATAACCTAGACCTTGGCTCAACAGATGTTACGAATTTCTAGTTTCCAGCAGTAGTGGCTGAGTATGATGACGTCTTTCCTGAGGATGTCCCCGGGCTACCTCCCCGTCAGGAGATATATTTCTGCTTTGAGTTGCAACCTGGGATGACACCGATATCATCATCAGAATATTGGATGGCTCCTACAGAGCTTCGTGAGCTGAGGGTGCAGCTAGAAGACTTGTAGAATAAGGGCTTCGTGAGACCCAGTGTTTCACCCTGGACGGCCCCAGTGTTGTTTTCCAAGAAGGCAGATGGGAGCTTGAGGCTGTGTGTGGATTACCGGTGCTTGAATTAGGTGACTGTAAAGAACCGATATCCACTACCGAGGATTGATGACCTCTTAGACTAGTTAAGAGTGGCATGATGGTTCTTGAAGGTTGATCTATGATCAGGCTATCACCAGTTGCGAGTACGGTATGAGGATATACCGAAGACGGATTTCAGATGTCATTACCGTCACTATGAGTTTTTGGTGATGCCCTTCGGCGTGACGAACACCCAGGTAGTGTTTATGGGACTCATGAAACAGATCTTTCAGCCCTATCTAGTTTGGTTTGTGGTGGTCTTCATCGATGATATCCTTGTGTACTCTGCATCCGAGGAGGAGCACATGAGGCACCTAAGTATGGTTCTGGACACACTCCAATAGCACCAGTTGTACGAGAAACTCTCGAAGTGTCAGTTCTAGATATAGGAGGTCCACTTTCTAGGACACGTTATCTTAGCAGATGGTGTAGCAGTGGACCCAGCCAAGGTAGAGGCAATGCTATCATAGAAGCCACCCCAGAACGTGACAGAGGTTCGGAGTTTCCTTAGTTTGGCAGGCTACTATCGGAGATTCATCCTTGATTTCTCCAATATTTTAGAACCCATGATAGCTTTGACCTGAAAGGGGCATCCTTTCGTGTGGACCGAGAGATGCCAGCAGGATTTTCAGCAGTTGAGACAGAGTCTGACGAGCGCCCCAATCTTAAGACTACCAAAAGAGGGTGTCGAGTACGTGGTGTTCTGCGAGGCATCAGGAACTGGGCTTGGTTGTGTCCTGATGCAGAGGTAAGTGGTGATTGCCTATGGCTCACGTTAGTTGAGGTCACATGAACAGAACTACACGACCCATGATCTTGAGTTGGTAGCGTTAGTCTTTGCATTAAATATGTGGCAACACTACCTGATGGGTGAGTGGTTTACCGTCTAATCTGATCACAAGAGTCTCATATAAATATTTTCTCAGAAGGATCTGAATTTGATACAAATGTGATGGCTTGAGTTCCTCCAGGATTACAACTTTGAGATTGTTTATACTCCTGGGAAGGGGAACGTTGTGGCAGATGCTCTCAGCAGGAAATCCTGTTCGCAGTTGCTGGATGAGGTGAAAAGGCAGTTGTCCTCTTTACAGTTATCCTTCATGGATAGAGATGATGGAGATTACCTTTAGTCGATGGTTGTTACCCCTCCCCTATTATAGCAAGTCAGGGAGGCACAACTCGGGGATGCTAGCTGTGAAACTCTGCGTGCTCAAATATCCGCAGGTGATGCTGACGATGGATATTCAAAAGGTGGGGAGCACGTTGATCTTTTCTGATTGCGTATAGTAGTTCCATTGGCGTTTCGGGAGGAGGTTCTGAGGGAGTTCCATACATCTCCTTTGATGGTGCATCTAGGTGTGGAAAAGATGTACCAGGACCTCCGACGTCAGTTCTGGTGGCCAGGAATGAAGAAGAGTGTGGCAGAGTTTGTTTCTCGGTGCCTTACTTGTCAGCAAGTAAAGACTGAGCACTAGGTGACAGCAGGGTTGAATCAGCCCCTTGAGGTGCCAGAGTGGAAGTGGGATGGGATATCCATGGACTTCGTGATGGGTTAACCATGTACGACCAGGGGACATGATTCCATCTGGGTGATCGTTGATCGACTCACCAAGTCGGCCCACTTCCTTGCCATACGGGAGCATAGTTCAGTAGAGAGCTTGGGATTACTCTATGTGTAGGAGATAGTTTGACTTAATGGAGTTCCATCCATTATCATCTCAGATCGTGATGCTCGTTTCACATCCCAGTTGTGGAAGGGATTGCAGGAAGCTTTTGGGACTCAGTTATTCTTGAGCACATCGTTTCATCCTCAGACTGATGGTCAGATGGAGCGGACCATCCAGGTCCTGGAGGATATGCTATGAGCTTGCATACTTGACTTCAGTCGTAGCTGGGAGGATCATCTACCACTGGTGGAATTTTATTATAACAATAGTTATCATTCCACTATTGGTATGGCACCATTCGAGGCTTTTTATGGGCGACCTTGCAGGTCGCCACTTTGCTGGACTGACCCAGGGAGTTAGCACTCATGGGCCCAGAGATAGTACGAGATAATACAAAGAAGGTGCAGGTCATCCAAGAGCGGATGAAGACTGCACAGAGTCAGAAAAAGTCTTATACCGATAGGAGATGGAGGCCTTTGGAGTTCGAGGAGGGAGACCATGTGTTCTTTTGGGTCTCACCTCGATGGGGATTGCAAAGATTTGGACAAGGTGGAAAGATATCTCTGAGGTTCATCGACCCTTTTCAGATTCTGAGTAGAGTTGGCGAGGTGGCGTACCGCTTGGCTCTACCTCCTTAGATGGACCGGGTACACAACGTTTTCCATGTGTTGCAGATGCGGAGGTACATGCATGATCTATTTCACGTTATCGACTGGGGCGAGCTGGAAATCGATGATGGAGCGACCTTTCCTGAGTACCCAGTGGAGATCGAGGATCGGTAGGAGAAGATCCTTTGTGGGAAATCTATTCCCTTGGTGCATGTCCGATGGAAGCACGTGAATCTCCAGGAGAGCGCATGGGAGCAGGAGGCTCAGATTTGTGTACAGTACCCACATCTTTTTGAGTAGCCTTTGTTTTGGATTTTCAGGGATATAAAATCCCTAAGGTGGGTGTGATGTAATGTCTTGTATTTTTCCATGTTTTATTTTAGTATTATGTGGGAATTATTTTGAGACCAGGCTTCAGGATGGCGTGAAGTCCCGAGGCCCGGTGAGCCCGAAATGAATATTTGAATTAAATTAAAAAAATTAATTTACGCACGCATGGAGTTTTCCTGAAAAAGCGGAATAACTTCTTAATGGGTGCTTAGATCGGAAATCTGAGGGCACCGTTGCATCCAGAGTAGCAGCTTTACCCTAGAAAAGACCCAACATCGGCTGGCACCGACCGGTGGTGAAATATGGTTTTTTGACGTAACTGTAATAAAATATTTATTAAAAATATTTTATTAAAATCTTTACTGTAGTGAAATATTTATCTTTTTTCCTTTTAAATAAAGGTTTACACAGGGTTCCAGGGTTACAAATCTCATAACCCTGAAACTCTAGGAGGCTCTAGAGGCTCTGGAGAAAAACCACCCGACGCAGCGACCACGATGCGATGACCGGATCTTTGCCAACGAATGCCACAAATCCAACAAGAGAGTTTGACCTCTTTGTGATTTCTTTCCTGTTATTGATTCCTCCGACGAATGCGGACTAATCTACGAATAGATTAGCATGCGGAACGATCGTATTTGCAGGATGGGATTTTTCATGGATTTTGGGGATTTTTATTCTTGAGTTATTTTGGTTTCATTCAACTTTCTAATGGTGACGAACCAAGATCGACAAGAACATCGATCGAGGTTCATCCCTCTCAATTTGTGTGTTTTTCTCCCTCGAATTCTCGCGTTCTTCGCGTGGGTTCTACGCGTTCTTCATGGTATACGAACAATGATTGATTGCGCCTTTGTTTTGTGGTGTAATGTCTCGAGATTGTAGATCCAACCATGGAATGACGGTATAGAGCTGTGATAACGGTTTTGGCAGATGATTCGGAGCGGATCAAAAGATATTCATTTTTGGGCATTTTTCATCGGAAGATCATATGTTGTTCTTCGAGCTGATTGAAGGTCTAAAACACTCGAATTTGGTGTTAGGATGATGAAATGAACCAACACCTTGAGTTTCACGGCAAACAGACGGCAGAATCGAGATCTGAAAGATCGGCCGAAGCGCGAGGAAGAAGACGTTGTTCTGGAATTTGCCCGACTACATGACATGTAGTATGGGCTACATGGCATGTGTTCATCAGGGATAACCTGGCGTGTACTCCAGGAGTACACAGACACGGGTTGGATACACAACCAAGGACACGACGTGTGTACCCCTCCCCGGCCAGATCCGGCCAGATACACGGGATACCCCATGTACTGGTTCACGTGCAGGCAACATGGACATACACTGTGTACGGGCATATGGCCCGGGTACAGGGGTGTTTTCCAGTTGACAGGACATGGTGTGTGTTTTGACTTACACACCATGTATATGCTTTCCTACACGACTTCAACTTCTGACACGAGCCATTTACACGGGCAATACCCGGAGTCAAGGAACACAGCGTGTAAACCTACTACATGCCATGTAGTTGAGTTTTACACAGCTTGGATGGATGACACGAGCCGTTACACGGGCAGTACCTGGGGTCAAGGAACATGGCGTTTAACCATACTACATTCCGTGTAACTAGTTTTACATGGCTAAAGTTTGTTATCTTCAGTGACTTGGACTAGTTTTATTAGGGTTCATCCCCTTAGTCTTTCTCCTGAAGGTTTCCGGTATCATTTCCTACGTACATGGGTATGATCCCTTCAGTAGGACTTCCTCAATAGAGTTGTTAGAATCCCCTATTTGAGACTTAGATCCGGATCCTCTATTCATTCCTAGAACCCTAGGTAGAGTTCCCGGAATCTACGTGACCAACTTTACCCGGGTACCGATCCTCTACTTAGCGGATTAGTTCATACCGAGTTGTTGGAATCACCCCATAGATATTGGTTGTGATCCTCATCTGAATATCATATTCTCAAGTACTTGTGGAGTGTGTTCTCCTAGAACGAGTAATTCATATCTCTCTCTAGAGACCTAGGAGTGTGTTATCCTTGTTACATGCTTAGTGGAATCTTCGAGCTAGATCTTAGTGGTGGTTTTGCAATGGTCAATTGCATATGAGTATATCTGGATAATCTTGTTAGATGTTCTGTAGACATGTACTATGTGGAGCTGACTGTATCATTCCTTTGTGTTATTTTCCTTTGTTGTATTCCTTTGTGGTTTTAGGGTGTCCTACTGGGTATTGTTATACTCACCCATGCACGGGCTTTCCCCGCACGTGTCGTGTCTTGTGCAGATGAGCGAGCTTATGATATGATTCTTGGAGGACTAGGACCGGACGGTGCTCAGTGAGATCAGACAGGCCGAGGTGTGTTCCTACGGCTACGGATTGCAGTCCCAGTACCTTTCTTTATAGGTTGTACTTTTCTACAGACTATCTTTTGGTGGCCTTGTACTTTTGGCCCAGGGTTTTACATTACTACACTTTACTTTCCTGTCGTACTCTGTTGGTTGGGTTTTTAGTGTATGCATGCATTTCCTTTTTTAGTAGTTTTTACTTTTCAGCTATGTGGGCTTGGAGATGTGTGTACGTGCGTAAAAGTTCATAGGCGATGCCTCCCATGTTAGTAACATGCCTACTCAGTGCTAGTCACCAGCCCCTGACCTATTGGAGGTGGGCTTGGGGAGTTGCAGCTCGGGCCCCACTAGGACGGGTCATGACAATTTACTTTCTATAAGGGAATATATATCTCTTTAAAACCTTTCATGTCTTTATATTAATGAAATTTTAAGAATTTATGGTGAACCTATTTCTACTGTTTCTGGTTGCGATATGTGATTTACATGAAAATTATAGAATAGTCGTTATAAGGATCTTGATACAAAGCTTTATTTGAGCACCACATATTATCCTCATACTGATGGATAGTCTAAAAGAACTATTCAAAAATTATATTACATGTTGACGTCATGATCGCTTAACTTTCAAGGTATATGGGATCAGTGTTAACCTTTTTTAGAGTTTTAATATAATAATAGATTCCATTCATGTTTTTAAATGGCACTGTATGAAGCATTATATGGAAATAAACTTTATACTCTAACTTTTTGTGATGAATTTTGTGAAAGGAATCTTGTAGGCCCAGAACTTGTTAAGGATACAATTAAAAAGGTAAAGTATATTCATACTTATATTAAAGTATCTCAAAGTATGAAAAATAGTTATGTCGGTAACTATAGGAAATATTTGGAATTTCAAGTTAGAGATCACATTTTCATGAAATTGTCTCCATGGAAGGGTGTTATAAGGTTTGGTAAGAAAGGGAAACTACGACCCATGTGCATTAGACCTTTTAAAATTCTGGAATGAATTGGAATTTTGGCTTACCATTTGGTAATTCACCCAAGTCACTCTAAATTTCATGATGTGTATTATGTATCACCATCTAGTAAGTACATGCCAGACTCAATGAATGTTCTCACCTCTGAAAAAATAGAATTAGAACCTAATTTATCTTACTATGAAGAACCTATCTATATTCTTGACACTAGAGAGAAATTATTGAGGAATCAAATGACTCAAATGGTAAAGTAGATTTGGATAAATCATAAAATTGAGGAATAAATATGGGACCTAGAAGACATTATGAAAAAGAACCACCCTAATTTTTTTAGAAAGAAATATCCATGAACATTTCAGGGTGAATTTTTTATAAGAGTAAAGACTGTGACACACAGGATTTAATTATAGAAAGTGAACATTCTATTTTTACAAAAATATATTAAAATGTAAAATTTAATATTTTATGGAACAAAAATTATAATTTTATAGGTTGAATATCAATTTTTAACTTACTTGGTCAAAATAATCCTAGAATGAATTTTTGAAAATTTCTTTTAGAAATAAGCTTTTAAGAATAATTGAAAATATAGAATTTTTATTATTCCTCCTTTAATTTAAAATGTTTTGTTTCAATATGTATAATTTAAAAAGTATTGACTATAAATTTTATATAAATAAATATATAATCATTTTGAGGTAAAAAGAGATGTTTTTCAGAAAAATGTTTTTTAAGTGAAAAGCCATAATAGATTTCCATTTTAATTAATTTAAATAATATTTAATCATCAATGATTTAAATTAAATATTTATATTATATATCCAAATATTTTACTTTAAATCCATATAATAATTATTATTAGTCATATGGTTAATGTTATATCATCTTATGCTTGAAAAATTCATTTCTTAAAAACCTGTTTTCTCGACATGTTTTGTGGGTTTATTTATAAATTAAAAGTTTACCAATTATATGAATTGAATTTGATAAAATTTATTCCATATCTATAATAATAATTAATATTAGGTAATAAGTTCAACTTAATTTTTTGTCATAATTAATAGTAAAAATAATAAAAATTAATTACAGTGGTAAAGGTTAAAATGAGTTGGGGTTAACCTTAAAAGATAAGGTCTAAAATGACCTATAATTTTTTTTAAACCCCACTAGTTGGTTAAAGTTTTACCTTAACAATATCACCTTAAAATATGGTCCATTTTGGATCCATATTTCTAAGAAAGTGACTTGAAATTTTTGTAAAACTTTGAGAATTACAAGTGTGTTGCTCACCTCAATTATAAAAGGGCCCCTCCTTCCCTCACTTATTCACACCTATAAAGAAGTTTATCTAGAACAAACCCAGATAAAATATCTACCCAATATATTTAGACATGTTATATATGTGTTTTTATTCCAAAAATACCAACCCTAGTTTTCTTAATAAGATATCCAAGGGAGGGTTTTCTAAGCGAAGGTAATCGTCTTCACCAAGATCTTACCTTTTTTACTTATTCTACCACCTTCAATTATGTATTAATAATTAAAGTTTTATAAAAATAGTATCTACTATATAATTATATTTTATTATGTATATTTCATAATATTTATCTATATCCTTCTCCATAAAATGGGAAACAAAACCATAGCTTGTGTGTACGGTGGACTACCGCATCGAGAATCAATGTAATTTATTTTCCCTCAACAAATCACATGAATATTAAAAATTATAGAAATAATTCATATATATAATACTTATAAAATAATACTTATTATTTAAAATTATTATATCATAAAATTTTATACCATTTCACTTATTATGGAAATGGTAACGTCACTCGTGCGTGTGTACGAGCTACCATATCCTCAAAGAAATGCAACTCATTTTCCATGTGAAAATTAAAAGAATGATTCTAAAAATTTATCTAATGAATAAATATTATATTTATAACATTAATATAATTCTAGATAGTATTTAACTATATCTTATTTTCAAGAACATAAACTTTGGTGATAAAACATGTATGAGACAATAAAGAATTTTACACCTGAAATAATGGTAATAATGAAATAGTATTTGCGAATGGGTGATAAGATATTATAATTATAAGTCCCCAGCCTTAAATTTTACAAAATAATGAGTTAAATCAAGAATTCACATTTTGGATATTTTCAGGATTATAGATTTAGAGAATTAGGCCATAACTATTACACAACATCTAAAATATTACAAAGTAGACAAGTATACACATTATCCATTTTTTTATAAAATAAAAACTTTTAAAAAGAAACATGGTTTTTATTTATGTTTAAACATAATAAGTTTTTCATGATCCCATACTTTAATTTATTCCCCTTTAAAATATTGTGAAAAAAATTTCAAATTTGGGATGAGCAAAAAAACTCAATAAGGGATACACAAAAAGGAAAACTGCCAGCCTTGAAAAAACATGTAAACCACGAATACATTATCATAAAGAAATAATTTTTACCTTTATGAAGTAGTAAATAATATTCACTGAATATAAGCTCATTGATTACCCTTTTGTAACCAAAAGAGTACCATAATACCTATAGAAAGTACATATAACATATAAAAGGTAACTTTGGACATAATTATACTTAAATGGAATAACCATACAGTCGACTTCCACACATATCATTCTTAAAAATGGAATAGCCATATTATTGAATTCCATACCCAATTCATTGAAGGTTATAATGTTACCACCCATCCTTGGTTTATCACGAAACCACCCATATTTGGTTATCACATAACCACCCATCTTTGGTTTATCACGTAACACCCATCAAATGTCCAAGTACCATTATATAATCGTAACACATAATAGATTTAAATTATAAACATTTCACTAATAAAATTTTATTTTCAATCATAAGAAATCATTTCAAGATATTGAAATATTGAACCCATTTATAAAACCATTTAAAACATTCAATAAAGATACTTTTGAATCGAAGTGTCACATACCACTTTGAAACTTTTGAAATAAATTAGCATTTTAAATCATTCATTTCCATATAAATAAATGCTGAAAAACCATTTTGAAAACACAGACATGAAATAGAATGTTTTATAATAATAAATCTTCAAAACATTTAAAACAATATTTTAGTTAAAGAGTCCCTTACCACATGAGAAATAATTGAATACAAATCATTAAGGAATAAAAAAAATATAATGAGAATATACTAATTCATAATATAATGAGTGAAAAGGGTTGTATATACACATTATAGTATAATAAAGGTTCATAACATCAAGATAAGTCTCAATGAAAGGAGATTGAGACGAAATCCCTTACAAAGATCGTATCATTAGATTAAGGATAAATCAATGAATTAATTATGTGTGAGAAATATAAATAATATAAATATAAGTTTATATTCAGTGTAAAACAATCAGAGTTCATTCATACATATTCTTGAAAAAAAACTAATTACATGGATGTTTAACTCAATTAATGGAAATTGAGTTAAGATTTCGCTTACCATGAGTTCGACTTGTAACGTATGTTCATAATTCTTCCTGAATGGTAAAATTAGTGTAATATATTCTTTCTTGAGAACATTTTTATATTTTATTATTCATTTTATATCACTTATTACCATGTTTTAACAATTATTTAATTATTTGAGTTCATGTTTGTCATTTTGTTGATATTTGGTACTTGAGTCCAAATGAACTTGTTTTGATATAAATTGTTAATATGGTAATAATTCCATCATATAGAGAATGATATTCATGATTTAAATATCATATATATCCTGTATATATGTATTTTAGAATAATCCAGAATATTTGGAAATAAGAAATGAAATTTACCATTCATGGATACGATAGTCCGTACGTACACATGAAGGCTACTTTTATTTTTTTATCATATTAAAAGAATGAAAACTAAATGATAAATATTTATATTATAATTTAATTATAATATATATGTTATATGTGTTACATAGGTTCATTAACACCATCCTTTATACATTCCATGTATGGAATGAATGTGTCATATCACTTTGAGGGGGCGATAGTCCACACTTCCTCAAATGAAATTATTGTATTGACACAACATGAAAATAATATAGGTATGTTATAAATAAAAATTATAAAATCATAGAGAAAATATAAATATAATATATATCATATATAAATTGAGTTTTCATCATTATTTCCACCATGATAGGTTGAAGGGAAAAATTGAACAGTCATCGTTTCGTGAGGCAATAGTTCACCGTACACAGAAACAATATGTATGTTATCCATTAAATGAAGGTGTGTGTAATTTTAGGTCTAATACTTCTCATAAAAACATATTAGTATATTTAGGATACTGGTTTTGTTATTTAATCATAGAATATGAAGATCATAGGGAGTGGAGAAGGAAAATAAAGGAATGGAGCTTGAGAGAAGACGTTACCTCAAAATCAGGTAACTCCTTTTGGTTTGTGCCAAAAAGATTCCTTGAGTTTCATTCTACCAAAGGTAAGGATTATAGGAGGGAGGGATGTTGTGAGATTATTTTAGTAGATTTTGGGTGATCCAAGGGGCTTGATATGTGTGAGTAAGTGGGTATAGGTGGTGGCCTTTTATAAGAGCGAGGAGGGGTACTTTAGTAAAGTCTTGAAATATTATTTTATTATAAATTTATTTTTGAATTATAATAGCTACAAAGTGATATATTTATAGGATAAGATGAGTAGGGGTATAAATACTCTTTAACAATAGGTTTTATACAAGTTTAGATCACAAATTTAACTTTATATTTTGACTTTAATCCTTAGTTGAATAAATTAAATCTTACCATATCTTCTTGTATTTTTACACTATATGGTTAATATAGTTACTATAAAATAACAATAGAACCTCAAGTGAATCATTAATGAAAATTTTAATATTATATAAGTCAGTTGGTCAAATATTATAATTTTATGACAATTATATCATTTAATAAAACAATATTTTTTTTAAAACTCATTTATATCAATTTTGACACTATTTAGTAATTCATTTTTGTTAAAGTCATAAAAACTTGATTCATTCAAGAAAACTACATTAACTCAAATATAAAATTTCATAATAATCCCTAAAATTTGTGGATGGAATCATAGTGTTTAAATTAAATTTATTTTGACAATTATAATATCATTTATTTGAATAATTTATTAATAAGTTAATCACTGCATCATCATTGTGTCATAAATAAATAAATTTATTTAATATATAAAAATTATAAATAAAATACCATGATTTAGTAATTATTATTTTTATTTATAATGACTATTTATATTCAAAAATAGCAGTTATATAACCCTATATTAAAATCATTTTAGTAAAAAGATACATGTTTATGTTATATTTCTCTTTACTTTAAATTAATTATTATAACATGTCATTATAACACCCAAGTAGCTCCCAAATTCCAAAAGTTTATAATAAGGATTTTTTGTCACTAATGAATCATAAAATAATATTAGGACATCTGTTAGGATAGTTTTATATTATTATAATATTATTTTACCCTTATTTACCTAATTCACCCTTTAACCGTGGTAAATAAAAATAATTACTGAAGTTACTATTCATAATGTCCAATAATAAATGGTACATATTTAAATAATTTGGACCTTCTGATTCCAAATGTGGAATACATTTTTCCAAATTCAAAATATAAAATTTTCATTAATTAATTTAAAATTAATTCCCATTGTGAAAACCAGAAAGCCAGTTTTTATGAAGTAAAAACTATCGAAAGATTGAAATGTGTTTATGTCCAATTTAAATGTGAAATTAATTAAAATGAAAAAAATTGGATTAAATGATAAAAAATTAATCCAATTACACTTTAAAACTAATTTAAATGATAACATAATAATATAAATAAATTAAACGAAAAGGAAGTTTTTAATTAAAATGAAGTATTTTTCATCAATCATTAAAATATGAATTTTATTAGAAAACACTAAAAATTAAACCAAAATAAATATTGATGTACTATTTCTAAAGAATAAATTTACTATATCAAATAGATAATATAATTTTTTTTAAACTATATTTAAAAAGGGTTCTCCATCAAAAGTCGGTAGAACTACCTTTTAAAAATATTAGAGTATTTAATGCTTAAAATTGGATTTATTCTCATTTTAAGCCTCTAAAATTCATTGGATAAATGTAAAAACATTTTAAAAACATGTGTAATCATATTATAGTTAGTCATGTTCAATCATGCTAATACAATAGTTATGAATTAACTACCATTTAAAATAATAATATTATTGTATTATTATTTTTTGGTATAACTCAATGTTTTGTGCAACGTAAGATTTCAGAGAAACCCATTGTTGCTTGTAGAGTATGCTATCAAAGATAGTATCCTTATCAAAGTTAAAATTACTATATAATTCATAAATATTAATAAATGTTAAAAATTATTATTCTATAATTACCTGGGATGTTACATCCTTCCCACCTTTTGGAAATTGCGTCCTCACAATTTTAAATTTGGGCTCTGTAACTAAGGTTTCACATTTCAAAATTAATTCTTTGAAATCCCACATTGGAAAAGAGTCAATAAATATTAAACTTTAAAAGAATTAAATGGAAATATGAAGGTCACCTGAGATAACTCATACTAAGGTTCCATGTAGAAAAACATGGATATGAAAGAAAAAAAAGTGGCAAGTTATGGTGGAGAGTGATAGAAAACATGATCAAGAAAAAGTTAACAATAAAACAAATACAAATTTGTGATTGGTTAAAAGGTAATTGATTTCATAGTAGGTAAATTAAACAAAAAATGTTTTTGTTTGAAGATCATTTTCATAAATTTGGGGAATTATTATTCTACCTAGAATAAGAACATAAATAAATATACTTACTTGAAAATAGAGTTTCATCCATTAATCAAATTCCACCACAAACTCATATTTTGCTCTCATATATGAGTATTTAAGATGAATTGGTCACAAACGAAGCACTAGAATCAAATTATATAAAATCACAAAATGAAAAAAAGATGAACTATATATTTCCCCTATCTTTATACATTAACAAAAACCAAAATGGTTAGTACAAGATCAGATAATACCTCAAAAAGAATAATCCTTTATAAGGAGAAGGACTACTTTTAATCTCCAAAATTCATCAGTAATTACCAAGTTCTATATAGACCATTCAAAAAAATTTACTTAAAATTATTCAAAATAATCCAACTAATATTGAAACCCAAAACTCAGACGGATTTTATCACATAGTTTTCCAAGATAAAATTCAACATTTATCTACAAATAAAATCAACCACTGTTAATGTCTCATCCAAAAAAGTAATTTATTAATCACATATTCTCATGGATAGGTTAATTATTTCCATAAATAACCCAAATCTCTATTAGTTGACTATTAAATCATATATTCTTCCAACATATAAATCAACAATTACTCCTAAAATAAAAACCCATAGCATTTTATTTACCTTAATTATATAAAGTTCCCAAAATAGTGAAAGTCTTCCAAAATAAGATTTATCAATTAATCCCCAAATAATTTTCCAATTCCAAGGATATCCGTTTGATAAAATGTAAGTTCCCAAAATCAAATTATTCTTACTCTATCAACTTGTTTAACTAAAAGGAAAAGACATACTGACCAGGTACTTTATGCAGGCTTGTGGTAGGTGATAAAGTCTTATCACACTTCAGTTATGGGTTAGATCACATGGCCTTGTCTGACGCGATGGGTTGTCACCCTTCCAGTGGTTTGTCCTTTTTCTAAAACTATATAATTCATATATCATTCCCAAAATGAGATAAAATATTCAAAAATAACCATAACATATTTTAATCTCAAATTTTATATCATGTCCTTCATTTTTCATCCCAAAATGTAATATCTCATAATTACCTCAAAATCAAAGATCATATAAAGGTCATCCATTAAATTATAATTGTGTAAAAAAAAGAAAAGATAAATATTACTCAGAAAAAATTTTAACACAAAAAACTTCAGGGTTACACATACTAGTAGAAATATTCCAAAGTAACCCCATCATTAAAAGAGCATTAATACTATTAAAAATATTATCATCTAACTATCTACCATATCCCTTTAATCCCTTATATGTAGAATTATTAACCATTAAGAATTCTTCCTAATACCCTAACCATGATTTTCCATATTATTCCTTATTATTATTTCCTACAAATAGAATACGTGAATCATGTCCTAAGATTCAATAATTTCAAAACACAAGATAATAAAAAATCCATACCTTTCTTATATCATTTTCAGTTTCCTAATACTCAATTGGGATAACATTAGGTATTGCTAAACATATATTTTTAGGGTCCTACTGATCCCATTCCCAAACCTTCTTTATCAAACATCTATTTTCATAATGACCATACTCCCCACATTTAAAACATTCAATTGATAACTCCTTTCCCTTTCTTAGAGTCCAATGAATGCTTCATTTTTTACTTGGTAGGATATTTCTTTATAACATTCATTTCCACATCTATAACATCTTATCGGCCCTTTAAAACATTTCACTAGGTGTTTCTTTCCACATCCTTGATACATAGGTTTTTGAATATACTTACCTTTATGATTATTACCTGAACTTCTACAGGGATTCATTTCTCACGTATAAGATGCCTTAAAAAAATCAATAAGTTTCAAGTGGTCAATCATGACTCCAGATAGTTGGTTTAGAATAACCACAAGAGTTCTCATTTCAGAGCCCATTTCATTTAGTTTCTTATTCAGAAAACCACCACAGTTTCTTTCACATCCATTGATACTTTAGTGCCTGCTAGATCCATCCATTTACTAAAACCAAAAATTTTAGTGTGATTAAATCAGTAAAATCATTATATACTATAATATGAGAAAGATAAATACTAAGATATACTCATCCATATTATCTGAAACTCATTAAATTTTTCTAAAATAACTACGACTCTTTCTAATATGATAATTATTATGGTTATATACATCTTTTCAATTATGATTTAATAAAACCCTAACCTCAAAAGTTATCTAAAATGACCTTTGATACCAAATATATGGCCCAAAACTTAATGATTACATACTATTGAGTTAAATAAAGAATTAAGATTAAGGATCTTTTCAGTTTTAGAGCTTTAGAGAGTTAGGACATAACTATTATATAACATCTCAAATATTAAAAAGTAGAAAAGTATACACACTATCTATTTTTTTTCATAAAATAAAAAACTTTCAAAAATAAACATGGTTATACTCCATGTTTAAACATCTTAACTTTTCCATGATCCCATCCTTGAATTTATTATCCTTCAAAATCCTATGAAAAACATTTCAAACTTGGGATGAACATAAAAAGATCAGTAAGAGATACATAGAAAGAAAAACTATCAGCCTTGTGAAAACATGTAAACCATGAATAAATTATCATAAAGAAATTTTTTTTACCTTTATAAAGTAGTAAATAATCTTCAATGAATGTAAGCTCATTTCTTACCCTTTTCTAACCAAAATATTACCATTAAACCCAGAGAAAGTACATAAAACATATAAAAGGTAATTTAGGACATAATCCCACTTAAATAGAATAACCATATAGTTAAATTCCACACATATCATTTTTAAAAATGGAATATCCATACGACCGACTTCCATAACCAATGCATTAGAGGTTATAACATAACCACCCATCCTTGGTTTATCACGGAACCACCTGTCTTTGGTTTATCACGTAACCACCCATATTTGGTTTATCACATAACCACCCATTAAATTTACAAGTATAACTATATAATCAAAACAAATAATATATTTAAATTATAAAAATTTTACTCATAAAATTTTATTGTCAATCATAAGAAATCATTTCAAGATATTGAAATATTGAACCCATTTCTAAAACCATTTAAAACATTCAATAAAGATACTTTTGAATCAAAAGTGTCCCATACCACTTTGAAACTTTTAAAATAAATTAACATTTTAAAAAATTCATGTCCATATAAATAAATTCATAAACACCATTTTGAAAACATGGACATGAAATATAAAGTTTTATAAGAATAAATCTTTGCAACATTTAAAACGATGTTTTTGTTAAAGAGTCCCTTACCACATGATAAACACCTGAATACAAATCATTAAGGAATAACATTAAAAAAAATAAAAAAATCATGATGATATAAAAATTCATGATATAATGAGTGGAAAGGGTTGTATACACACATTATAGGATAATAAAGGTGCATAACATCAAGATATGTCTCAATGAAAGCATACTGAGATGAAATCTCTTACAAAGATCATATCATTAAATTAAGGATAAATCAATGAAATAATTATGTGTGAAAAATATAAATACACCCAATATAAGTGGGTATTCAGTGAAAAACAATCATATTCCATTCACACATATTCTTGAAAAAACAAAACCAATGACATGGATGTTTAACTCAAAGAATGGAAATTGAATTAAGATTTCCCTTACCTTGAGTCTGACATGTCACGTATGTTCCTAGTTACTCCTGAATTATAACCATAGTTAAATTTATAATTTCTTGAGAAAATTTTTCAAGTTTATTATTTCTTTCATATCACTTATTACCATGTTTTAACAATTAGTTAATTATTTGAGTTCATGTCAGATGTTTTGTCGATATTTGGTACTTGAGTCGAAATGAACTTTTTTTTGATATAAATTGTTAACGAGGTCATAATTTTATAATATCCAGAATTATATTGATGATTTAAATATAATATATATCTAGTATATATGTATTTTTGAATAAACCATAATATTTTGGGATAATAAATGAAATGCACTGTTCATGGAGGCGGTAGGCCGTACATACACATGAATGCCTTTCATTTATTTTTCATATTTAAAGAATGAAAAATAAATGATACATATGTATATTATAATTTAAGTATAATATATTTTTTTTTTGTGTTACATAGTTTCATTAATACCATCATGATTTTCTTGCTGTCTTGTTGGCCTTGCATTTCACCTTTGGTTTCCTGCTCAATTTGAATCTGGTTTTCTGGGATTTTCTTTTGGGATGAACTAGCGATGGTTTTCAGTGGTGATGTCTTGCTCCTAAGGATGTTGCAAAATTTTTTTTTGATGAATCAGTGGTGATTTTTTGATGAAGTAGAAGCTTCTGATGGTGATGTTGTTCAGAGGTGGTGGATTTTAGATGTTCTTGCAACCAGATTTCTATACGTTTCTGTCCTAGATAAGGTTCAGAGAAAAAATCATTCACCTGCACATGCCATTTGGATTGGAAGTTTGAGAGGCCATGGCTCTACTATCAGTTCCATGCCTGTGTAACTATGCACGAGACTGCCTGCTGAGTGGTCATGTGATGGTGAAGACTTGACATCTAGGTGTATTTACTGGGGAAGGGTAGATTCTGTAGCCTTGATCTGATTATACTTTTTATGGTTCTTGGGTGTAATGATGGATTTTGTGGTTTCTAACTTTTTCCATAAAAGTGTTTTTAATAAAAAAAATTAATTTTCAGTCATGTATGGTATGAATGAGTCATATCACTTTGAGGGGGCGGTAGTCCACACTTCCTCAAATGAAATTATTATATTTACACAACATGAAAAAAATAAAGGTATGTTCTAAATAAAAATTACATAAGAATAGAAATAATAGAAATATAATATATATCTCATATAAATTTGGTTTCCATCATAATGGCCACCATTAGAAGTGGTAGGGGAAAATTGAACAATCATCATTCCGTGAGGCAGTAGTTCTCCATACATAGAAATAGTATGTCCGTTTCCCATTAAATGGAGGTGTGTGTAAGTGCAGGTTGAATAATTCTCATAACAACATACTAGTATATTGAGGATAATGGTGTTGTTATTTAATACTAGAATAAGAATAAAATAGGTATTGGATAAGGAAAATAAAGGAAAGAAGCTACAGATAAGACGTTACCTATAAATCGATTAACACATTTTGGTTGGTGCCAAAAGGATTTTTTGAGTTTCCTTATGCCCAAGGTAAGTCTTCTATGAGGACAAGAGAAATATTGGGAGACTATTTGAGCAGAGTTTCAGCAAGGAAAGGGGCTTGAGAGGTGTAATAAGGTGGGTAGAGTTGGTGGACTTTTATAAGAGGGAGGAGAGGCACTTTAGGAAAGTCTTGAAATATTATTTTACTATAAATTGATTTTAGAATTATAATAGATCCAAAGTGATATATTTAAAGTATAATATTATTATGGGTCGAAATAATATAAAAAAATAGGTTTTAGAAAATTTTAGGTCATAGATTTAACTTTATCTTTTGGCTTTAACCCTTAGTTAAATAAATTAACTCTTAGCATGTCTTCTTTTATGTTTACACTATATGGTTAATATAGTTACTATAAAATTACAAAAGAACCTCAAGTGAATAATTAATGAAATTTTTAACATTATCTAATTCATTTTGATGAATCTAATATTTTTATGACTATTATATTATTTAATAAAATAGTATTTTTTTTAAAAACTCAT
Source organism: Viscum album (assembly GCA_963277665.1). NCBI lineage: Eukaryota > Viridiplantae > Streptophyta > Magnoliopsida > Santalales > Viscaceae > Viscum > Viscum album. The sequence continues at coordinate 48,375,365 of OY728156.1, forward strand.
TTTTGTCAATTTTGACACTATTTAGTAATTTATTTTTGTTAAAGTCATAACAACTTGATTCATGTGAAAAAACTAAATTAAATAAAATATAAAATGTCATAATCATACAAAAAATTCATATATAACATAAAAATTCTCAAATTACATTTATTTTAATATTTATAATATCATTTATTTTAATATTTCATTAATAAGGTAATCACTACATCATCATTGTGTCATAAATAAATAAATTTACATAATGTATAAAAATTATAAATAAAACAACATGATGTATTAAATATTTTTATATTTATAATGAATATTTATAGTCCAATATATCAGTTATATAACCCTATATTAAAATTATTTACGTAAAAATATACATTTTTATGTTATATTTCTCTTTACTTTAAATTAATTATTATAACATGTAATTATCACACCCAAGTGGCTCCAAAATGAAAAAAGTTAGGACTAAAGATTTTTTTGGTCTCCCATGAATCATACAATAATATTAGGACATTTGTTAAGATATTTTTATATTATTATGATATTATTTTCCCTTATTTACCTAATTTACCCTTTAACTGTGGTAAATAAAAATAATTACTAAAGTTACAATTCATATTGCCCTGAAATAAAAGGTACCTATTTAAATAATTTGGAAATTATATCCCAAATATGGAATCAATTTTTATAAATTCAAAACATAGAAGTTTCATTAATTAATTTAAAATTAATTCTTGTTGTCAAAACCAGAAAGCAGGGTTTGAAGAAGTATAAACTATCAAAAGATTGACAACTATTTAAGTCCAATTTAAATGTGAAATTTCTTTAAATGACCAAAATTAAATTAAATGATAAATAATAAATCCATTTACACTTTAAAACCAATTAAAATTATAACATAACTATATAAATAAATTATATGAAAATAATGTTTTGAATTAAAATGCTGTATTTTTCACTATTCATTAAAATATGAATTTTATCAAAAAAATACCAAAAATTCAACCAAAATAAATTTTTATGACCCTATTATAAATAAGAAGTTTATTATGTCAAATAGATCTTATAAATTGTTTAAAAATATAATTAAAAAGGGTTCTCCCTTAAAAGTCAGTAAAACAACCTTTTAAAAATATTAGAGTATTTAATGCTTTAAATGAGATTTTGTTATCATTTTATGCCTATAAAATTCATTGGATAAATGTAAAAATATTTAACAAACATGTGTAATAATAATATTGTTAGTTCTGTTTATTCCTGCCAAAACAATGACTAGGCGTTAACTAACATTTAAAATAATAATATTATTGTTGTATTATTTTTCGGTATAACCCAGTGTTGTGTGCAATGTAAGATTTTAGAGAAACCCGTTTTTGCGTGTTGAGTACGCTATCAAAGATAGTGTCCCCATTAATGTAAAATTACTATATAATTCATAAATATTAATAAATATGAAAAAGAATTATTCTATACTTACTTAGGATGATACAATAAGAGGATAATATATGATATTATTAATATGATTATGGTTTTGGTATAATTTAATCACATTTTTATAGTCATTATAAAGTAGGTTAAAGAATTTTTAACTAATGGGAAGTGTGAGGTAATAGATTTTATATCAATTTCCCTTCCATTGAGACATATTGGATATTATGAACGTATTAAATTTTTATGGTGTATATACTCAACCTTTGATATATTAAGAATGGATATTAATTATTAATGATCATTAATGTTTCAATTATATTTTATTCTTTCAATGGTAAATAATTTAAAAGTTACCAAATAACTAGGGATTTATTTTACAATCTCATTTTTTGGGATTTCCTTAATTTTCATTGAAGGAATCTTATAATCCATCCTTCATCAAATCCATATACTTTATTATCCTCTTGATATTTAAGGATTTTACATATATTCTTCCAAATTTACCTCTATTAGGAACTTTAATCAAGAAAATAAATGTTTAAAAGAAAAATAGATTTTTTTTCACTTTTAATTAGATATATTTTTCTTCCATACCCATATTTTTCAAAAAAAATTACAAAAGTCATTTTTATTAGTCAAATGATTTATTAATAACATTTTAATTTATATTTGACCTTTTAAATGGTTTGAAAGTAATATTTCTAATGTTTTTGGAAAGGAACACTTTCAAATTCAATTATAAAAGTCAAAATATATGTTTTTTACATGTACAGTGTTAACAAGCTTCCTCACATCCATAAATATTTATGATATTTAGATTATTCTACACATTTTAAATTATTTTACAAATTAAACTATTTAATAAAAGGTTATTTTAATATTTTTCTTTCATTTTATTTATTCTTTCCAAATAAATTATTTTTTACAAAACCTATATTCTCAATAAACCAATGGTCATTTCTAATCTCTAATTATTTTTTTTTGGTCATTAACTTTCTATTGAAAAATTAAATTTCTTGTGATCATTTTAAGTTAAATTTTTCGATATGGTTATTTCCTAAACCATATACCATTTTTACATATAGTTTTTTACTATGAAATTTATTTGATTGATTATGGAAATCATGATAAATATATATTACTTACTTAATATAGATATTTATTGATAAGACATATTTTTATGAATTGAATTGATCATTCAATATATTAGGAATTATTTGGTAATGTAGTAATAGGCAAAGATTGGTTATAGATAGACCCTTGATGCATCAATGGTCTCATAAGATGAATCTGTTGGCCAATTTAAATGGGTTTTTGGTGTATAACTAGCCATTGATTAAACAATCTTAGAATAAGGTCTTGATGGTATAAATATTATGATGTATGAGATCATGAAGTCCAATATTAATCATTTCCTTCATTGAGATTTTAGTTATTATTATCTATGATATTTTTTCATTGATATTATCCTTGGGTGAATTTAGTTCTCAAGTTATTGATTAAATGGAATGATTTTATAGTTATTTACATTTCTCTATTGATTATTTCATATTTACTTATGATACCTTTTGTTGTATGTATCCCTTACTGAGTATTTTATGCCACCCTTATTTTTTCCTTTCCCTGGGATATGAATATGAAATATTTGAATGAGTTTCAAGTATGTTGATCATTTTTTATTATATTTTATATTATATTCCCAATATAAAATAGATATCATGTGTGTATATGATTATACAAGACTACTAAACTGATCAGCCTTTGGGATTAGACCCCTTGTGTCTATACCACTGTAATAAAGTAACCATCATATTTGGGTTACTATAGTTGGGGTTGTGACACATTTTCATCCAAGATGATCCAATCTAAGAAAATCGAAGAGAAAGAAATTAAAAAGAAATTCTAGAAAATTTAAATAAAGATGAGATCAACATACCACACATATAATCACTCAATAAAATCTATAAGTATGTCAATATCCTGAAATAACTATTCACAATGAAAATAATATTTTAAGGGAATAAAAAATCAATTTAGTAAGAATTATTTCAGCCTTTAGTACCCCATAGTTAATCACAAAATTTCAACATACAGGGGAATTTTTCATCCCTTTCACAATTATCCATGTGAACTTTTCAATTGCTTTATGTGATTTAGGAGATTAAATTAGTGTAATACCTCACTCGGGTTTTAATTATTTATAGATGAGATAATTAAATCTCAAAAGAGTGTTTGTGTAACTTTAAAATAAATCTATAACATTTCTACCTAGAATATAGGAGAATGTGATGGTTATAATTCACAATTTAATCTTCAAAATAAATTTATATATACTGAATATATAGGAAGATAAAACCCTAATAGAATCACCCATTATTTAAGGTAGTTCATTCTTAAATATAGTAAAGACTATCATCAAAGTGAATGGATTAACTCTCACCAGGAAATTTGGGAACACCACTATATACTACAACATATTCAATGTTATTAAATTGTCTTAATAGGATTATACACTTTTTATGCTATCATGAATTTAGAAGGCTGAGTCTAGGGAAGACCCAAGTATGTCACATGAAATTTTTTCTTTAGGAAAAAAATTAATATTTCAAATTTTGTGATGAATGATGTGTAGCCATATTTTTATATATCTAAATATGGTTTAGAATAATATGAAACTTTAATAATATTTTATGAATTTTATTTTTTATTTAAAGATAAGGAAGCTGATATGAAATCTTGTGTATAGGAAGCTCAGTCATTTTAAGTGGGAAGTACATGTCTGAATTCATCTTAAAAACAACCCTTGAATCATGAATTAAAATATTTGAAAACTAATTTCAAGTATGTGTACTTGATCTAAGAATAAAAATTTCTAGTAAACATTTATAATATCCCTACCCTTAAATATTAACAAAATTTGAGTTAGTATTAAGGAAAAATGTGCAAGCAATAGAGTGGAGTTTGTGATATTTTATAGGAATAAATCCAAAAAATTTCCTGCATGGAATTTACTTTATGAAAATTTCATACGTACCAGGGAGAACCAAATAAGGTTCAATAAAACCAATATGGAAATAATAAAAAAATTATTAATAATTTTTTAGCATTAGGAATAATCTACCCACTCTTTGACTCATAATGAGTCAGACCCATTCTTATAGTTCCTAAAAAAACTAAACTGACCATATCAAAGAATGACCCAAACTAATTGACAACTTTTATAATTTAGACTAGATAGAGAGTGTGTATAGATTATAGGAAGCTAAAATAGGTCACCAGTAATGACCATTTACTCATTCTCTTTGTTGACCATATGTTGGAACAACTAGTAAGCCGAACTCACTACTATTTTAGGTGTTTTTTCAGGTTAATTTTACGATACCATTACACATGAGGATCAAGTGAAAATCAACTTTACATGTACCAATGGTACCTTTTCATATAATAGGATTTCATTTACATTATGTAATTACCAAGGTAAAATTAAAAGGGTATGTTAAGTAACTTTTCGTATCACATTGATGACCGCCTAAAAGTATTTTTATACACCTTCACTATTTTTGAAAATTCATTCGATTATTGTTCAAAAAATTTGGATAATGTTTTAAAAAATTGTATTGAAAATGACCTTGTTCTAAATTTGTAAAACTTTTATTTCATGGTGGAGAGTGTCATATTTCTTTGGAATTTTATTTCATAGAAACAGATGGAGGTGGATAAGTCTAAAATTGAAGTGATAAGTTCATTATACTATCCAACTTGTGTGAAACATATTAGATCCTTTCTATGATATATAGACTTTTACAAGATATTAATCAAGGATTTTTGTAATATTTATCATCCCATATCTATATTATTTATGAAAGATTTTGATTTTAATTTTGATACTAATTATTGGGAAGATTTTGATAAATTTAAGAGGATACTGATCACACCATCAATGATGTATCCCCTAATCTTCGAACAACATTTTGAGTTTATTTACGATGACTTTAACCACAATATGGAATAAATTTTATCCCAAAGAGTTAAATACAGTTGTAAAGTCATTTTATATGCATCAATGATAATGGATACTACTAAATGCCACTACAAAACCACTAAAATAAATTTTTAGAAGTAATTTTTTCTTTATATAAATTCAAATCATATTTAGTGGGAAATAAAGTAACTATTTTTTCTAATCTTATAGTCCTTAGTTATTTAATGAAGAAGGATGAGGTAAATAAAGGCTAGTAAAATGGATTATGTTACTTCAATAGTTAAATCTATAGATCAAGGACAAGAATGGCGCCGAGAACTAGGTTCCAAATCAAACTCTAGGCTTTAAAATACTACTGAAGTAGAAATTATAGTCAAGAACCACTAGATGACTTCATTCCAGGGGAGAAATTGTAATTGGTAGAAGGATAAGTACCTATTATGACAACATGGATATCTTTTTGGTAACTTCATAAGTCCCATCTCACTTGAATCCCTAAAAATTCTTTAGGATCACATCAGAATAAAAATTTAATATTTGGGAATATCAATATCTTTTAAAAATATATAATGACCAAATTATAATAATATGCTTACCTAAAAGTTATATTCAATATATTAAGGAGTTTTTTTCATACTCTAGCTTGTGTAGGGAACTTTGGACCCCAAAATGATCCTAGAAAAGTTTTATAATTATGAATATATTGGCCAACATTATTTAAATTTTATCATGTTTTTTTAAAATGCGAATAATGTTAATTTATAAGTAACATGTCCAAAAATCAAGAAATTCCCTAAATACCCAAAATATTTTGTGAGATCCTTTATAATTGGGGAATATATTTTATAGGAAAATTTTCTAGTTTATTTGGTAACTCTTACATATTTCTAACATATGAATATGTCTCAAAATATATTAAAGGAAAAACCACCAAATTTGGTGATGTTAATATTGTGTGTGATTTAGTTCAAACTAATTCTTTTTGTAGTTTTAGAGTTATAAGAGACATCATAAATGATCAGGGTACTAATTTATATAACCAAATAATGTATGATTTGTGGAGAAAGTGTGGAGTAAACTAAAAAACATCACCACAGTACTATTCAGAAACAAATGGTCAAGATGTGGTATCTAACTGGTTGATTAAAGTAATTTTAGCAAAAAATTTCAATCCAAATAAAAAATATCGGAAATAAATGTTGGATGTCAACTAATGGTGTTATAGGAAAGTCTGTAAAACACCCATTGGAATGGGTCAATACATGTTTATTTATAGTAAGAGTTGTCACCTACCTATAAAATTGGAGCACAATATATACTGGGTAGTAAGGGAAATGAATTTAGATATAAGAAAAGCTATAAAAGATAGAAAAATATATATGTAGGAGTTGGAAGAAATCAAAAGATATGATTTTTTAAACTCAAAATTTTACAAATAAATAACTATAATTGATCATGATAACATCATTCTATAAGAATACTTCCATCCCTAGGAACAATTGTTTCTATACAACTAAATACCAAATATGTTTATAAGTAAACTTCATTCTATATGGGAGGTTCCATTTATAGTCCCTAATGTATATCATTTTGGTGTTGTATAGGTTATGAAATAATTATTGGAAACCCCATTTATTGTTAATGGAGATAGGTTGAAGAAATTCCATGAAAATATACTCTATGAACCAATTAGAAGATGACACTCATCCAACCTATTTATCAATGAATCCATAAGGTTATACCTTTCCTAAAAACTTAGTTTATTATTTTGATTCCATTAAAATAAATTTAAAAGGAAAAAATTTATTATAATGCATTGAGGATAATAAATCATTTAAGTTTGGGGTTGGTAAAATTTTTTGGTTAGGATTTTTAAATTTTGATTTTCTTCTTCACAGTTTTTTTATCCTTTTAAAATTTTTTGAGTTTCTTTTTCAATTTTAGTGTTTTTTGAAATCAGTTGAGCATATTTTAAATTTTTATAAAATTTTTGAACCCATAATAATATTTTAAAACTAATTTTAACCATTCAATCACCATATATGAATAATGAAATGAACATGTTTTCAAATTCAAATTGAAATAAATTCAACAAAATAACATTGATTTCTAAATTATATGAAATGAAATAATTTCATATAATTTAATCACTTAACTAAGAGGCCTCTAAAACTATTTTTAAATATTCTTATAATGACCTTATTCTTGATATAACTAGTACATTATTTAATAACTATAATTTGTTGAGTAATCTAGTAAAAACCTTATATCATTGAGAGAATTTTTCTATAAATGATTGAGGCATTGTTTTGATTTTGAAATCACCTTTTAAAATAAACTATATTTTTAATCCTACCCTGAAATTTAACCCTTATATCCATTAGACTCAATAAATAACCTTAATATGAATCCAAATTACTAGCCAAAAATTCATATCTACCTTTATATAGAAGTGAATTCATGAATATGGTTAAACTAAAGTGTGGGGGAGGGAGAATATGGGTTATACAATGTGTTGGAAAATATATTTTAACTAAGACAGAGGAGATGATGCATATTTTTTTTATTTATTGGGAAGAAATTCATGTTAGTAAGATGAAATGTTGATAAAAATTTCATTAAAATATAGTTTAGGAGTTCACCACTTCTTTAAGATCAAAATAGACCTCTCTTTCCCTAATTTTTTTTTATCATGCACAAAAAATCCAGATCTGAATTCAAGATAAAAAAATGACAAAAAGTGGTAAATAGGAAAGAAAATGTCATTGATTCCAAAAAAACCATGTTTTGGATTTTCAAAAAAATAGGTGTTTTATGGATGATTTGTTGTCAAAGGAGAGTAATTAAGGATATATCCTTAAGTTTAAAAAGTGTTACGCCTCTTACTTCATTTTAGAGTAAAGCCTCCTCGTACTGACATTAAAATTTATGTTTACAAAATTCCAACCTTTATCCACAGAAAAAACCTAAAAAAACCTCATGATATAAAAGTAATACTCAACTCATTGGTTGGAGATAAATAAATTCATCAATACTATGGTCACCCGTGTATGAACCTGGAAAGATACAATCCTTTCTAAAAATTTAGACTTGAGTGTTGAGTGAAATAATTCAAGGAATGAAGGTTTTAATGAGAATGGATCGATAGAGTAAGTGAAAAAGAATTGAATTAATTAATAATAATAAATTAAGAGGATTAAGGATTCATGGTAAGATTGAGAAGCATAGTGTTGTAAAGGAAACCCACATTGGCTTATATTTGAATTTTTCTTGATAATCTTTTTAAAGTTCATTTGTCTAAGAGTCCAACCATATAGTGTGATAAAAATTAAATAGTCTATGAATTAATGATATTTTATTAATATTAAATCCATTTTATTCCATCATATTTATTTATTCATTGATTTATAAGGAGTTTTGGAATTAAATTATAAATTCATTAAATTCTACGAATAATGTTTAAATGGCTAGAATTATAGAGACAATTGATTTATTTGATTTTTGGGAACAAAATGAATAACTTGATACAAATTATATTTTTTATAGGTATTTTAAAGGAAAAATTTATTAGAGGTGACTCAAGAGTTATGAATTTACAAAATCATGGTTTGGTTATAAGAATGAATTCTTGTAAGTATGGTATGTCCATAAACATGAATGCCAACCATAAGGATGATTCCTGTATGGAAAATTTTCCCATAATATTCGATTCTTGGGTGAGCATGATTTATATAAGTATCATTCATAAACCATAAGTATGATCTCCTGTAATTATGTTCTAACTATAACCATGTATGGACATATGAATAAACCCCTATAAGAATAATTTCATCACTCTCTAAGGATCAATCATGTCTCATAAGCATGAAGGGACCCCATAAGAATCATTATTGTGAAAATTTATATAAAATAAATAACTTTAAGGATCATTTAGATTTCATGTCAAGTCCTTTTAGTGCCACATAAATATTCATGCAGACAACCATAATTACCCTTGTGGATTATTATAAGAATGATATTTTGATCAAGAAAAAGAGGAAAAGCTATGGATTTTAAGGAAGAATAAACCAAGTATAAGATATAATGATGATGAAATATGAAACATTAAAAAAATTCAAAGGATTGGGGATCTCTAAGGTTTGACCATTTGTAATACCTGAGACCCTACAGTAGCAGGTAAACACAATATCCCTAACTATCACATAATGTACACTCTAAAAAGCCTTTATTTATGATTATATTTAAAAGTTTAATTTCTTAATATTAGAATTTTATTTTTAAAAAATAAACTTAATTTTTTTAATTCATTATAAATCTTTAATATTAAGATTTTTTTTTGTATTTTTGCGAAAAGATTGATTATTAGGTGAATAATGTATATACCATTTTTGTAAAAACCTATGAATTTTATGACACCACTAGGATTTATGATTAGAATAAAACAAAAAAATACATTATATTAAACAAATATATGTTTTATATGAAACATTATACATTTTAAAATATTATTTTTAATTTATAAACCTATATTTGTTCAAAACTTAAGTCACATTTTTCACTAAAATTATTTTAATTCATTATAAATTCACTACTTTAAAATTAAATGATATAAATTTTAAAAATTTAATCTTATTAAATGGATTATAAATTATTAAACCTTAGGTAAAAATAATATAAGAAGTTATATTTTATTTTTAGGCATAAATGATTAATTACTAAGGTAAAAAATATTTATCATATTAAAATTTAAAATGGTAAAAGTGGAAAATCTAATGGTAAAGAGTAGAAAACATGATTAATTTTTTTTAAATGGATTTTAGAGGATTTATTGAAATTATATCTTCCCCAATCCATTTTTATCTGTTTTTATCCACTTTACATGAGATTGTATTCTCATTATTAAATATTTATGGGTATTTACGAAAATGTCATCCCCTCTAATTTATAAAAGAGGCCTCTCACCACCCCTTCAATACCACACCTAAAATTAGGTTTTCTTATGAAAACCTACCATTTTTACTTTCCATTTAATTATATATTACCTCCATTATCTTCTGGTAACAATATTTTTTCATAATCCATATATTTCTAAGGGATCCTCCAAATAAATGTCAAAGTGCTCACCACAAGTAGTCCTTTTTAATTAACTTATTTCCTTTAAAATTCAAATTTTCTATTAAATATATTTTAAAAATCAGTATTTATTATATAAATAATTTTATTATTTTAATTTAATAACCATTACTTACCTTTCCCCTTTTCTTTAAGGAAAACAAAAATTGCATTCATGAATATGTATAGATTACCGTCTCCACAAAGAATCATGTTTCAATTTGCTTAACCAAATTACATGGTTGATCATAATGTTAAATTTAATAAAGAATAATTATATTAATAACATACTTTATATTTTTAAATGATATAACATATTATATATTTCTCTTGTTCTATATAAATAAAATCATCATCCATGTGTATGTGTGGAAAACCACCTCGATCGAATTATTGATTTTTTTCTTTATTTTCATCACTGCCTTACATGGATGGTCATGAGAATGGGTTTAATGTATAAATATTATTTTTTTTTGAAATTATTAAGGCTCTATATAGAAAATTTTAAAACCTATTAACAACATGAGCAATTAGAACCCATGGTAAATTCAACCATAAAAAAGAACGCTCTAAGAGAAAAAATGATTTCTATGTGCTATGAAAAAAATTTGTATAAGTAATATTATAGTTAACTTTTTTTGAAACTTATATATAATAAACTAATAAAAAATTTGGTCATTATGCTTTTGGTATAGTGATATAACAACTAAATCACTTTATAATCTTCCATAAATTTTGATATGTTCTTATTTGGGTCAGTTTAACCACCCACTTGAATAATGATATAAATTTTTATCATGGATGGAAATAGGAATTAAATTTCTTATAGTATATTATTTAAATAATGAAATAAATTTTTTAGAGATATTATTTGAATATTTTTTTATTAATTTAAAAAACACCCTTTGATCCTCAAGGATCACTGAAACTTTCTTGTTACTTATTTCATCTTCAATGATAATAAATAAAACACACATGAATGGAATTTGAATAATAATAAATTATTATAAATCATACCAAATTGTAAATTTAATGATATATTAAATATTAAATTTATAATAATAATTAATAAAAAACATCTTTATTATGAAACTAGTACATATGATCAAAATTATACACCCGATGTGAGAAATTGGTAAAAAAACTAACTATAATTCATATAGAGAATGACTATATATGAAGAGTATAAATGAAAAAGGTTATTATAAAGGGTTTTAATTAAGTTATAAATATAGTTATGTTTGTGATACATGATTTTAAATCTCATTCATGGAATTTGGGATAAGAGTTAAGGGATTTTAACTCAAATTCCTCTCTTAGAGGCATATTTTGTATTATGCACCTCATTTTCATTTTATGGTGTATATAATACCTATTTGATATGTTATATCATGATTTTTATTTATTTATTTTATTTTAGGATAAATTTAAATACCTATATTTCAAGATATTTTGATTAAATTTCTACCCAATATATAAGTGGGTTTTTTCCCTTAGTTTTCATTCATTGGGACTTATTCTATATTCAACATCTATTTAATTTTGCGTAGTGAATAAATTAACATGGAAATTTTTTAACCATAATCCTCATAAATTTCAAATGATTTATAAGTATATATTGTTATCCCTCCCTCATATTCTTTTGGTTCAAGAGTTATCAAAACTGTTTAAAAACATAATATTTTCTATGGTGAAAAAACAATCCTATGTTAAGGTAAAGTAAAAGTGTGTGTAGTTTCCTAGAAAATGAATATTTTTATAGATACTGAAATGTGGACGAATTTATGGAATATATTCACATAAGGGTAATCACCTAAAAAAGAGTTGGTTTAGAATTGACTCAATCATCACTTTGATGCATGAAAAGTGGGCCTAAGACTTAACACCTAGATAAACACTCCTTGGGGATAAGATTTAAAATATTCACATTATATTTAGGAACCATGGTGAATGATTTTTTCCCAACATTTCATTTTTCCCCTATAAATGTAAGTTATTAAACCCAATTACTATTTTCTATGGATAACTCAGTACATTTAAAGTAACCTCACAAATATATTTTTTTATAAGGGTACTTCATATTACTTTTATGATACCCCTTAGACTGTATTTTAATTAAGGAATGTTCTATTAGACATCCACATTATTAAATTGAATAGGGAAGTATATTTTTTCAATATTTTACATTATACATATATACATGTTTTTATTTAGTTAGAGGTACATTAGAGAATGGTATAAAATTTCATGTTGACTCGTATAGTGAATGCATTGGACTTAATTAGGTGACAAACATGGCTTGGAATTTTGTAACCCATAGATGCATCAATAGGTCTCATAAGACTAAACAAATTTGGTTTTGGTGTATAACTCTCCCCATATCTATATACTTTCTTGCATAATTCCTTGACAATATGTTTTGATGTCCAATATTACGCTTTACCTCAATAAGAGAAAAATTATTTTTTTATCCATTTTTTTATTATTTTTATGGATATAACATTACCTTAGTTTCCATTTATGATGGATTTATGTTTATTTATTCCTAACATATAAATTTTTCTATGTTTATATTATTATATCTTCCACTGCAAGCTACTTCTTATTGATAATCAGAGCTCACTCATATTTATTTCCCATTCCCAAGGTTACCTTATAGAGAACTATTTGTAATTTTTAGGGATATGATTCAAGAGTTAATAAATTATTTATAAATAATATATATATATATGTTATTACATGAAAAAAGGTTGTTGGATTATTCCTAAAATCTTATATTTTGTTTCAATAATGTAATATAACTATCGTCTATGGTCTTATGGAGTCCAGGTTGTTACAGTTGGTATCAGATAATATTTGGTAAGAACGTTGAGGACTATATTTAGAAGAACCTAGTTAGATACCAAAAGTAATATAAATAATAATAAATATTTATAGAGAACACTCTATAAAACATAATAGAAATTATATTTTACAATTCAATATCATGAGCTAATTATGTGTATTCTATTGTAAAGAGATGGCGACTAACAGGAGGAATGGGAACTGTATCAGCACATGTGGCCATTGTAAGGATGTTTCCCCTAAGAAATTCAATGGATTTGGATTTTAGGATAATTATATCATAATAATATTAGGGAAATTGGCCTAGGTTATAAAAAATAATATTCTATGTATAAAGTGACATGTTGATCCACAAAATGGTGTAACTATGTTGGAATTTTTTATGCAACAAAAACACATTGCATTCAGTGGAACTACTAATCTATTGGTTTTTGTACAATGTATAAATTCCATAGGGAAAATCTTTATTTCTTAGAGAAGTAGTGAAAAGGAAAAGTCATCATGGAGGTCTATCATCTAAATGGAGATTTGAACCAATGGTGGTCTCTAATTCAAAATACTAAAGAGGAAGATGAGATAAATTTCAAGGAATGGGGAAATTTTAAGGATATATTCTATGAAAAATACTTTTCTTGTGAGAAAAGAGATGAAATGGAAAGTTAGTTCCAAAATATTAGATAAAAGGAGGAGGAAAATGTTTTTGAGTAAAATGATATCTTTATAAAGTTATCTAAACATGTTATGGATTATGTATATTATTAGAAAGAAATATTGGTTATTTAATTGATGGGATAAAGTTTATCCTTCAAAGGAAATTGGTCTCTAACAACTTTTAATAATATGAAGATATACTCTCAAATACCATTAATATAGAAAGGAGTTCTCAAGAACATATTTATTCAAGGGAAATCGGGAGAAGAAGATATTGGTAGAGAATCATGGTAAGAATAGTGCAATAAAGTAGAATAAATTAAGGATGGTATTTCCCACATGTGATTACTGTAAGAAGAAACACCCTAGGGATTACCAAAAGGGAATATGATTTTATTACATGTATAGAAAAAATGACCATATATCTTGTTTATGTAAAGGAAAGGTAGAATTTTTTGATGTTCACTACTTTAAATGTAAGTAGAAGGGACATTATGTGAACCAATTCCCCAAACATCAAGTGAATTTACCTTATAAAAGAGAAAGGGAGAAAATCCAAGGCTATGTGATTACCACAACTAAATTTGAAGTTTCTAATGATGTAGTGGTAGGTAATTTGATAATATCTTCAAAGTTAGATAATTTTTTATTTAATTATAGATATTCACACTCTTTTATATATTATATGTTTTCTAAAAATATTAAATATTTCCATATATCCCCAGTGAGGGAGTTATCAATTAAGACACCTAGTGTAAATATTATTTAAACAAATATATTTCATTCAGATATAATTATGATGCATAGATGTACTTAAAAACATATTTTTATTATACCTATAGTTAAAATTTATATGATCCTTGGTATGGATTGTTTTCAAAAGTATAATGAAGAAAATGTATTTCCAAGATAAGAAGATTGTGATTTATGAAGGTTAGGAAGAATATCTTTTTTTTAGAGGGGATATATCACAATCTAATTATGTATGGATCCTACCTCGATAGCCCTCATTATTGAAATTATAGGAAGATAGGAAGATTAAGTGTGATATATAGATAAGGATGATATCCTAAGAATAGAGTATGTACCCATGGTATAAAAATTCATTGATGTTTTTGTCGAATAATTAACTATTCATCCAACTGATCATATAGTTGAGTTCTTCATTGAACTCATTCTTGATGCATGACACATATCTAAAACTCCTTACAGAATGGAACCAATGGATTTATTATAGTTTAAGAAAAAAATATAAGAGTTATGTGATAAGATATTTATGATCCCTAGTGTTTCAATATGGGGAGATACTATTTTATTCATGAAAAACAAGGATTTTTATACGAGATTGTATATCAATTATATTAATATCAATTCAATTACTATAAAGATTATGTATCATTTACCATGAATTGATGTATTATTTAAGAAACTTAAAATATCCCAATACTTTTCAAATATCAATATTTTATCTATTTATCACCATCTAAGGGTGAAGAAGGTTGATATTCCAAATATGAAATTTCAAACAAGGTATGGACATTTTGATTTTATGGTAATTACCTTTGGATTGACCAATGCACCTTCCATATTTATGGACCTGATGAATAAACTATTCAATTATTATATTTAGAACATTATGGTGGTATTTAGGGATGATATCTTGATATACCATAAAATATATAAATAGTATTAGAGTCATATAAAAATAATTCTGGAGACCCTTATAAAAATAATTATTATATGGTAAATATATTATGTGTGAATTTTGGCTCATTGAATTTTATTTTCTTGGTCAAATTGTCTCCATGGATATAATATCCATTGATAATTTGAAGGAAAATGTAGTCAAATAATGGCCTAAACTGAAAAATATAACTAAGATACATAGTTTTTTGGGTATAATTGGTTACTATCTATGTTTTGTTCAAAATTTCACAAAGTTAGAAAACACAATAACCATTTTTACATGTAAAGGGGTTGAATTCACATAGTCAAGGGAATGTGGGAAAGGTTTGAAGATTTGTATAGGAGACTAATTAATACACCGGTATTAACTTTACCATCATTTTAAAAATTATTTGTAATATATAGAGATTCATCAAAGAAAGGAATGGATTGTGTCTTTATACAAAATGATAGTGGTTTCCTATGAATCAAGGAAATTAAAAATCCATTAATATAAATATCCAACTCATGACTTTCAGCTAGAATTCATAATATTTTCTTGTAAAATATAGACACATTACCTCTATAGTGAAAGATTCAAAATATATACAAACCATAAGAGTTTTAAGTATATATTCTCTAAAATGGATCTAAAAATGAGGAAGATAAGATGGTTGAAAATGCTCATCGACTATTATTGCTCGATACACTATTATCATGGGAAAGAAAATATAGTGGTTAATGCATTGAGTAAGAGGGAACATATAATTATGACCATTATGAAAATTAAAAAGGATACTATATAAATGTATCTAGTAAATATGGATATGGTTATTTTCTATGAAAGGGGAGTCATCATTCCTTTTCTAAGAAATTTCTAAACCTTACTTACTATAAAATATAGAGAATTCTCAGAAATATTATGTGTAATTAAAAAGGAATTTTAAAGCAGAAAATGATGGGAAATTAAGGAAATTCATTTATAGATATAGAATGTTAATGTTTTGAAAGTGGTCATGTGTTCTATTCATACTAGTGTTGAAGTGGAAACTAATAGTTATTGCACATATCTCAAATTTCTCTATACACCATAATAGCATAAATATATATAGGTATTTAAGAAAACATTTCTGGTGAGATGGTATAAAGTAGGAAATTTTAGTCTATGTTTCCAGATGCTTAGTATACTAGTAGGTAAAGTCTAAAATAAAACATCTTAAGGGAGTCATACTACCTAAACCTATACCTATATAGAAGTTGGACAATATTAAATTGGATTTTTCAATTTTATTTTATAATAATCCATGGAAGAATGACACCATATAGATTATTGTTGATCACCTTACCAATTCTACCCATTTATTAGAAATAAGAGAACATCTACCCCTTAGGTACCTTTCTTAGCTCTATATAAATGAAATATTAAGGCTTAATGGGTCACCTTTATTAATTATATCTAATCATGAACCTAGATTAACATAATTTTTTTGAAAGATTCTTCAAAGGGTTATCGACACTAAGATACATTTAAGCACCACCTATTATCCACATACTGATGTGCGGTCTAAAAGGGATATCCATACAATAAAAGACATGATGAGATCATGTTCTATTAACTTCCACGGTATGTAGGAACTTTATCTACCTTTGTTGGGATTTTTACACAATAATAGCTTCCATTTGAGCATCTATATATCACCATATGAAGAATTTTATGGGAATAAGTTTCATGATCCAACCTATTGAGAAGAATTTAGAGAAATAAAGCTAGTTTCATAAGATATTTTAGAGGATATGAATGTTAAATTACCAACTACTCAAGATCACATTAAAGTAACCAACATCCTGAAAAAGAGTTGTTATTATAATCAAAGGAAAGAATTGGAATTTAAATTGTGGTATCATGTATTATTGATGGTTTACACATGGAATAGAGTTATAAGATTTAGTAAATGGGGGAAGTTAATCCATAGGTACATTGGACCTTTTGAAATAATTAAGATAATTAGAGTTATATCTTACAAATTGGTAATGTCACCCAACCATTACAAAGTCAAAAATGTATTCCATGCTTCATTACTATAAAAATACATGTCAAATCCAATGCGTGTGATCATATCTAAAGGAATAGTGTTGAATCATATCTTGTCTTATAATGAATAGAATATATAGATTCTCAACACCAGAGAGAAAGTGTTGTGGAATCAGAAGAATCATTTGTTGAAAGTCCTTTAGAGAAATCAAAAAGGAAACCTAGGATCCTAAAGAACCTACGAGGAAGGAATATCTATATTTTTCAATAGATGACATATACCCCAATTTGAGGTTGAAATTATTTAAGGGTGGATAATATAATCCCTAAGACCCAACTATGTCTAGTAAACACTATATCCATAATTATCACATAATAGATACTTTAAAGAGCCTTTATTCTTGATTATATTTAAAATTTTAATTTATCAATGTTACAAAATGATTTTTAAAAATTAAAATTCATTTTTTTTATTTTTTTTATAAATATATTATCTTAGGATGACATTTTTATATTTTTATGAAAAGATTTATTTTTAGAAGAATAGTGAAATTACTATTTTTATTAAAACCGCATATTTTAGAATATCCCTAGGATGAAAGCATACACTAAAACTCAAAAAACATTTATATTGAACAATTATATGTTTTATATGTAAAATTATACTTTTTAAAATATTATGTCTAATTTACAAACCTATATTTTATATTTTAAAACTTAAGTCACATTTTTTACCTAAAATATTTTAATGCATTATACATTTATTATTTTAAAATTAACTTATACAAAATTTTTAAATTTAATATTATTAAATAAATTTAAAATTTATAATCCTTAGTTCAACATTATTTAATTATTTCCATTTTATTTTTAGTCATAAAGGATAAATTAATAAGCTAAAAGTAGTTACCACAGTAAAAGTTCATATGATAAAAGTGGGAAATATAATGGTAAAGGGTTGAAAACATGTTTAAAAAATCTATAAAATTGAATTTTAGAGACTTAAAAAACCTTATCACTTATACACACTATTATTTATTAATTTTTAGCCACTTACCTTGAAAGTTTCTTCCCATTATTAATAATTTATAGGTATTTACAAAAATTTCATCCTAATACACTTATAAAAGGGACCTCTCAATACCCTTTCAATACCACTCCTAAAATTAATTTTCCCCCTGAAACCCTGAAATTAATCCTTACCCATGAATCCTATATTTCTTCCATTATATTATGGCCATAATATATTATCCCAAACCATCCATTTTAAGGGATCCTCTAAGGAAATCTCAAAGTGATCAGTATGAGTAATCCTTTTTTACTTTACTTCATTCCTTTATATCTTAACTTTGCAATTATAATTTTATCATACCTATATGATAACATCAGTATTGTTCATATAAATGTTTTTATGTAAATTTAATAATTATTTACCACTTTTCCCCTTTTCCTTAAGGAAAAAAAAATTACATTCGTGCATTTGTGAAAATTACTGCTTGCACGAAGCATCATGTTTTTTCCCTTTGTAACCATACACGAATGACCTCAATTTTGGATTTTATAAACAATTATGATATTTATAACATATTTTATATTATTAAATGATAAAAAATATTAAGCATTTATCTCATTCCATGAAAATCAAAATCATCAACCATGTGTACATTTGAACTACCACCTCTATAAAACGATTAATTTCTATATTATTTTCACCACTTCCATACATGTATGGTCATGAGAATGAGATTAATGGATAAATATTATGTTTATGGTATTATTAATTTTATGTAAATGGATTTTTTATAACCCATTAAAAATATTATAAATAAGAAACTATAGTGAATTCAACCATCCAAAAGGGTGTTATAAGGGTGAAAAATGATTTCTTCATGCTATGAAATAAAATCTTATAGGTTATATTAATATTTTAATTATTCTAAAATTATGATATAACACATTAATAAAAAGTAAATATATCATTATTCTTCTTTTATAGTGACATTATAACTAAATTAGTTTATAATCATCCATTAATTATGGTATGTTCTTGTTTGGGTTGCTTTTACCACTAACTTGAACAATGATACAAATTTATATCATAGATGACTATGAGAATTTAATTTATGGTAATATATGATATAAATAATTAAAAGATTATTATTTTTTGTTTTGGGGATGTTATTTCAATGTTTAGCCCATTAATTAAGAAAACACCCTCTGATCATCAAGGATTACTGAAGAAATCTTGTTATCGATTTCATCTTCAAGGATAAATACTAATAGGAACATGAAAGCAATTTAAAAAATAATAAATTAATATAAATAATACCTTATAAAAACATTAATTACCTGGTAAATATGAAATTTTTATTAATTATGAATACATAAACCACTATTACAAAATTATTACAAATTATCAAAACTATAAACACCCAATATGGTAAAATATGTAAAAATATAACTAGAATTCATATAGAGAATAATTATATATGAAGATTATAAATTAAAATTTTTATTATTAATGTTATTAATGAGGTTATTAAGATATCTATATCTGTGATATAGGATTTAAAGTACATTCGTGGAAGTTTGGACAAAAGGTAAGTGTTTCCGTCTCAAATTACTATCTTTAAGATATGTTTTGTGTTATGAACCTAATTATTTTTATATAGTGTATATAATTACTATTTGATATTTTATGTCATGAAATTAAATTTATTCATGGTATTTAAAGATTAATTTTATTCCCTCTCTTTCATGATATTTTTATTGAATTGCTACCTAATGCATAAGTGGGGTTTTATATTAATTTTTTTCTTTGGGAATCATGCTACATTCACCACCTATTTCCTTTTGTATTTTTAATAAATTGACATGGAATAATTTTTACCATATTCATGATTAATTTAAATGGATTTAAAATTCTATATTTTTATCCTTTACTCATATTCTTTTGGTTCAATATTTACTAAAATCGTTATAAAACTTAATCTTTTCAATGGTGTAAAATGATCTTATGTTTAGTAAAGTAAAAGTGTGTGTAGTTTTCTAGAAAATACATCCCCATATAGATAATATAAAGTAGATGAGGATATATAATAGATTAAAATCATGTTAATCACCCTGAAAAGGGTTGGTTGATCATTGATTCAATAATTACTCTAATGTATGAAGAGTGGGCCTAAGACTGCACACCTGACTAGACATACTTGGGGGGATATGTTTTGTAATATTCAAAAGATATTTATGAATAACGATGAAAGTTTTTTTCCTGCCATTTCCTTGGCCTCTGACCAGTGCATCCTATTAAACCCAATTACCATCTTCTATGGATATCCTAGTATATTTAAAGTATCCTTTACACTTTTTTTCTTTAACAAGGGTATTTCATGTTACTTTGATGATACCCCACAACTTCAATGTTGATTAATGGATGTTCACCTAGGCATTCACTTTATTCCATTGAATAGGGAAATATTTTTTTTGTATTTTTTATTATATGTATATCCATTATATTATTCACCCAAAGGATCCTTAAGGAATAATATAAAATTTCTTATTGAATTTTATGGTGAATTCATTGAAATTAGTTAGGTGATGTGTGGGTCTAAAAATTTTATATCCCCTTGATGCATAGATAGGTCTCATAAGACAAAACAACTTAGGATTTGGTGTATAACTTTGCCCATATCAATATAGTGTCTTGAAATAAGGCCTTGAAAATTTGTTTTTATGTATGGTGTTTTATATTTCATCATTACGAGATCAGTGAGTATTATTATTCATGTTTTCATTATTTTTCATGGATATAGAATTCCATTTGTTTCAGTTGATTATGGATTCATGTTGTTTATTATTCTTATCATATCACTTGTTCCATGTTTAAGTTACGATAGATTCTTTTTTCTACTCCTTACTAAGAATATGATATCACCCTTATTTGTTTTCCATTTCCCTAGGAAACTATGAAGAGAACTATGTGTAATTTTTACCGATATAATGGAAGTGATAATAATGTTCTCAAAATGTTTTCATGTTATATCTATTGTTTTTAAATTTAATGTTTGTATGTATCTATTCTTATAAGACAAATAAATTATTAGATCCTTTAGGAAATATTTTTTTCTATAACAATAACGTAATATAAATATTCATTCTGAGTTTTTGGTGTTGGGGTTGTTACATCATGGAATAAATAAGAAGTCGGTTAAAGATCTATAAGAAAGAAACAAGTTCACAGGAAGTGGGCCTTGTACTATTACTTCATTTCAAGTTACTTTAATTTTATTTTCTCTTTTTAATTATTTATTCTTCCTCCTTCATCATTGTAACATCAAAAAAGAAGGGGTAAAAACCTTGAGTGATTAGTGAGGGGAAGTAATTTCATCTATAATTCCTATGTCTCTATATTTCATTGAATAAAAATCATTATTTTTATTAATTAGTTTCAAGTATTCATCAATAATCTATGATATTTAATGTGATTATGATTTATTTATTTCTAATTATTATTCATTACCTTCATCAAGGATCATTAATCTCTCACCACTCTAATCAATATATATATATGATAGAATAAATAAGTTTGAGTGTTGATGATCTTGTAATTTATGGCTTGTGTTTGAAGGGTAGTAGAACAATCTTAGGTGGCTTAAAAAACATAAAACTATATTGGGCCTTTCTTATAGTAAAATGACAATGTTTTTATATAACTTTACATACAAGGAAATGAGGGTAGCTTGGGAAGTGATTTTTGTTAAGTTTATTCTCAACAAACTCATTCATCAAAGTGTGGAAGGAAAAAAATTGTGGATAATTCCTTCTCTATATAATTTAAAGAAGTGTAAAATCATTAAATTCTATAATAACATTATAATAGGATGATCAACCCTAAAATAGACAATTTTCATCATTTTGTTTTTAATCACCTTGTTTAATTTAATTGGCTTGAATTTTTACGACCAAAAAATAAAAAAACCAGTTTCATAACGAAAATTGACATCTGTTTTTAAGAACTCATCTCTATAGACAACCATAGGTTTCCACTGTACTATATTTAACCTAAAAAAATAAAATATTTTTCACATACCATTAATTACATGATAGGTATGAAAACATAAGATTTATATTTCAACTAACTTGAACCTAGTTTTTAATTAATGATATTAGCTTGAATTTAGTTATTAAATATAGTTTATACATATTAGATTTTAGAGTTATTCTGAATTGTATCCTATCTTATGTAAAGTCTCCCTAGGTATAGGGACTTTGGGTCGAACATCCCACTATCCTAGAGGATTTTTAATTTATATATAAAGGTGGGAGTTAATTATCTATCTATCTAGTCTTACTCAAATGGATATTATTAATTTTATACAATTTTAAAACTTCACATAAAAATTCTATGTGCCTTATGAATTAGATGTATTTAGATATGTGTGAATTGGTTTGGATTATATTTTTGGGAGAGTTTTATAAATAATGGTTTGTATCAAGAGTTATAAAATAATATGTTTTGAACATATTAATTTGGTGGATTTAATAGTATTATAATCAAAATAATCAAAATAACATGTTAGGTATAAAAGGGGACTAAATACCCTAAGGGGGGGGGGGGGGGTTGAATCAGGGTATGGATATTCTTTTCAAAATTCTTCCTTCCCCACTATATATTGACTTCTTTATTAAAAGTTTCACTTATTATGATATTTAATGTTAATGTAGATCGTGTCCTTTAAAATTTTATATGATGATAATGCATTTAAAGTAAATCAATAATTCAAGCACAAGGACACAAATATTTTTACTTGGTTCACCCTTACTAGGATACATCCAAGGAGCATACAACTAAAATATACCAATTGCACCGAATTTATTAAGGATCACTACCAATATTGGTGTTTGGATTAGATCACTTCTATGCTTAGGCTCACTACTTTACAATATTTAGGTTCTTCTCATTGCATTCCCAAGGGTCGCTTCCTATCTATCTTTCTCTGGCTCACTATAGGTGGAAAGGATCACCGTCTACCTCTTACTTTGCTCACTCCACTTGGAAGGGATCCACTCATAGTTTATATACTTGTAGGTACTATCATTTTCATGAAATAATGCATCCTAATCTATATATAGATGATCTATTGAAGTTACTTTTTCACCTGTTGATGAAACCCAACTTTTAGCATACTGTTGTTTATCAAAAATTGAATTTTTAAACAATTCCTTCATGAACTTCCCTGAGTCCTCTATGAACTGCCTTGAGTCCTCTGTGAACTATTTTACACCATGTGATGTGAGTGTTTTGTAGATAACCTCTTCCATGTACCACCTCTGCATAACACCTTTTCATAACACCACTTTGCATCGCCTTCGCATACCGCCTCTGCATACCGCCTCCTTGTACCAACTCCGTGTACTGCCACTTCTTTCACAGACAGTCTCTTTCCTTGGAATTCTTTTTCTCCGACAGAACAACTTCCTACTTATACAATCTTTACTATGCATACCAATTAATTTTCATTTTAAGAACTATCCCATGAACTAATTCACCAATTGCAGAATCCCACCTCAGAACTCTTCTCTTTCACAGAATTCTACCTCACAAACTACTTTTGGACTTAGCCTAATTATTCCTAGAGTGAAGATGTTTTCTAATGAAGATATTTTTATATTTTAATGATCGTATTAGAACTACTTATATATGAAAATAGATCCAAAAAAATAACCAATATATTTTACCCAAACATTCAATGTGGTAAAGCCTTCACCGCAGACTGCTTATTCCATGAACCATTTTTCCATCTGCGGTCCACGTAGTGCCTCTGATCCTCTATAACGGTCGATCTCTTTCATGAAAGAAACCCTTTGAAATTCCATAAATACCACCTCACTTCCGTAAATGATGATCCAACCTATATACCGCAAGCCTTACGTGAACAAACCCCCCACAAACCATATGCCTTCTCGCGAAACATTTTCCCCATGTGGTCCGCATACCATGCTTAATTGTCTGCATAGAGCTGCTATGTGGAAATATACCTTTAAAAAATTCCTTCTCCATTCTCTGTACCACCTTTTTTAGTCTGTGAACTATGTAATGCGGTCCATATACTGTTTTCTCCTTCACAAAAATCATTCCTTTTCTAAAAACAAATTACTTATTTTAAGGCCCACAAATTTGGAAAACACTAGAAAATTGCGCCACCTTAAACACCTACTTCGAAAACACTAACCATACTCATTCACGATCATCTAGATTTACCAACAAACACAACCTCACAAAAAAACACCAAGAGGATTCCTTGAGGTATTTTTTCCTAACAGAATACATATATTTAAAGTGGATAAATTGAGATAAGATAGTGAGATTTAATCCCATTCCAAATATTAAGTGTTGGATTCCTTATAAAGGGAAAATTCTCAAGTCCTAAATCATCCAACTTGGTAAGTTCATGCTAAATATAGGTTACCCTATGTTATCTTACATAAGTAAAGTAATTAATGTGGTAACTCTAAAGGTTAGGTTCCTTATTATTGGAATTTTCTTTAGTTTACACTTAGATGAGAAACCCTAATAGTTATCATACCATAGGAATGGTTTTTGGTTTATCCAAATGATGTATTACAAAAATATTTGTCTGCACAAATATTTAAGAGTCATATATGATATAATTGGGATGATAACTTACCTAAATAACTAATTTTTTAAATAAATATTAATATAGATTCATACTTTGTGAAATATGGATATTAACCTACTAATGGGTATGATTAATTCTATAGGGGTCATAATTTTAGTAGTATCACATTTAACAAAAGTCCTTATTAAATGTTAATAAAACATGATAGTAATTTGATAAATTATTATATTATATATTATCAGAATCATCATCATAAAACTTAGCTTTGAGATCAATCCTATAGGTTGTAGAATCTTAATGTAAGGAAATTTTCAGACTAATAACTTAATAAAATCTATAAAGTAAAAGAAATTATATGTGTTAAATCCTCACCTTCTTGAGTAAACAAGTGTTTAAGTTGTTCAATGGGTGAATATAAATGCTTATGAGAAGCAAAGAATGATTCAATTAAGGTTTCAAAAAATCTACATCCAAAATTCCCTAAGTAAATTTGGTATCCACTCATATATACTCAATATGATTGATTATTCTAATGACTTGGAGAGACTGATTATTTCCAATAAGTATTTTTCTAGTTTAAGAATTAATACTATTATCATCTAGGGAAATATTCCTATAATATGAAGGACTTTTAGAAAATTTTACCCTATATTCTCAAGAGTTGAGAATATAAGAACTAAGAATATAATATCTTGGTCCATGTTTTTTGTAGATAGTACTAGTGGGTAAAAGTTCAAACCAGAAGAATAAATGTGAGTTGAAGACTCAAATAATGTTTATTCAAGTTTCTAGTTATGGTCATTGAAATATGTTGTTAATAAGAAAATGTAATGATTCAAAACGATGGAATTGTTCAAGATACCAAAAGGGGTTCATGAATCTTCATGGAATGTCCATGTCAAGTATCAGTGTTATATAAATAAATTCTTCATTTTTTAAATGTATGTGATATCAATTGTATGTTTTACAAGTATTGTAAATATATGAGAGTTCAAAACCAATGTAACATTTGATTATCTTAAAGTTTTCATTCAAGTGATGAATTGAAGAGTTGATACATAAAATGTATGAATTTAAATGAGTTTATTAAGATTAAATGGATCTAAATAAAAGGTAATTATAGATATAGTATTTCTCTTATATGATAAGAAATGTTTTTTACTAAAAAACTGTTTTTATAAACACTATGAGAGAACGGATTTTGTACACATGGTTTATGATTCATTATATTCTATAACATGTTTTGAGAACAATAAAATGATAAAAATGTTTTTTCTAGGATAAAAGTGTTTATCCATTTTTTTTAAATATTATAGAAGATTTTATCACCACCAATTAATGGTATGTTTTATGGAATAGTCTTATTTTAGAAGGAAAAGGCACCAAACACATATAATACCATATATGATATAGAAACTATGTTTTATTTTTTAAATATTACTAGTAAAATAAAATAAGTATTATTTCCTAACATAAAGGAGTTTTCGTATCTTAACATGATATCATAATGAGAATATTGTTTTTAAGTGTGTAGTGGGATTTTGTTCGAACTTAAAGGAATTAAAAGTTAAAAAAATAAGATATTATACCAATAAAAAATTTAAGTGATTTCCACTTAATATCTTAAATAGTTTTGGATATGTGATGGTGAAACAAGATTTAAAAGAGTTTCATTTAGTTTCCATAAGTAAGTGAATACCACTTTTTCCTAAAGGAATATACCAATAAAAGTAAAAACAATTATTGTAAATTAATATCCTAAAATATTTTATTAGGTGTGGTGGTAAAGATAAATTTAAAGAGTTATATTTAGTTACCATAATAATGTGATTGTCAATTGATATTAAGAGTTTTTAAAATTATTTGTAAGTAATAATGTAAATAGCTACATTAATTACTAAAATATGACAAGGGAAATCTTGATGAAAAGGTTACCAAGGATGGTGATATTAAATTTAGAAATAATTATAAATATACAACATAATTATAAATCATAGGATTTGATATTATGGAGTTAAGGAATTTTAATATGTTCAAGGAGTTTAACATCTATAATATGATTCCTAAATATCGCCATTATTAAACCATGATTTCTTTATTAGTGTGACTCACTTAATATTTTAGTGGGAGGGTTTTATCTAGTGGTCATATAATGATGTGAAATGAATTACATATAAATTTAATAAGTTAACAAAACCCCAAAAAGTGTATCAAACAAGTATGATCTAGGAGTCTATCATATATGATATGTTAGAGAGGTGATTATATAGGTTTTTTTGTTAAGTATTCTTAAAATACTTTTAATAATATAATATAAAATGGAATCCCAACTTTATTATTCGTTCATGTTGTCCATATATATGTATATATTGAAATAAATTTTTTGAAGTGAAATTATAATTGAATTCTCAATTTATGAATTGGAGTTATCCCTAGTTGATGTTATTTATGGGGTATTATAGGTTATGAATAAATTTTACGGTTAAAATGTGTATGATTATTATACTGAGATATAAAAATGCTCATGCGGTATAAAAAGTGTTTTGTGTATTGGATGGCCTATGAAGTATACCACATAGAGTGACATCTATTATGTCTTTGGTATACTAAGGGTGTATGGATTATATTTGTATTCCCCATTATATTAGGTTGATGAGATACCTAAAATGATAATCTTCATACTTTGATACCTTTATTACACTTCCCTTGAGACTTATCTATTCAATGTGTGGTTAGGTATATTGTTGATGATGTCGTCAGTTAGTGCTCAACCAAGTTGGAATTTTTCCTCTCATATGATGAGTGTGATATAAGATCTCTCGATTAAAATAGACTAAAATGTGTATAGAAACACTTATATAGTACATATGATGTACTTATTTATTTTTATGAAGTACATGTGGTGTGTCCATCCATAATATTGAATGACATGTGTTGTATTCATTGACCTTATTAGCATACAGTAGGAGAGTTGAGAATTTATGTTTTTTCTAAATGGGATTTAAATACTATATGTTTCATGGTTACTCAATGTCTTGGAAAAAGGGAAAAAATGAGAATGAATGCTATCATGTGATGAAACTAGTGGAAATAGGTATTCAAATACACATGTTTGTTAGAGATCACACTAGATCCCTTTATATATTGAGTAACATAGATTCTTTAATAAAGGTCTCTCTTTGCTTACATTTATGGGTTTAAAGATTCATATTTATTTTCAACTCTATAGAGCCCAATCAAGTCACATTTGTGGTTGAATAAATGGGGATTGAGTTTGACTTTGAGTGATACTCTTTAGAGTTAATCTAAAAGAGTTTTGGCTGGGAATTCATAAGGTATTTCATATGATGTGGTACATGGTGATTTTAATGATGGCTTTAAAAAGGTGTTTTGGAAGAAATCCAATTTTTTTTTGGATTTAGATTCACAAGTTATTATATAAAATATTATATAAGGTGAAATAGAACATAAGTATTTTTAGGAATTAGTGCATATGGGATATTGAATGAGATATACCCTAAATCCTAATTACGTATGATACAATATGTATATATCATATACTATGATATAAGGATATCATATTGCATCATTAGGTTCCACTTCCTTCTTCAATCAGAATATGAAATTGGTGGATACCATATGGAAATAACCATACAATTCCTAGGGTATGATTTTCCATATCGTAATACTTGTTTTAAATTCCATTATATTTGATATTCAGGGATTATAAATGTTAAGAGAATATCTAATGCATTTATCTATCATTAACGAGTCATTTCAAAAAATAAAATGATTAGGAGAAGTTACATTCATATTATGAATTCATGAACATTCTTGGTGGCATTTTATGATGTATTATAATGCATGAGTAAAAGTGATCTCACCTGAGGATAATCCTTGAGGGATTTATAAAGCCCAATTCTATGCATTAGTGCAAGTATGCTTGCTTGTTTATTCTTAGTTGAAACTCCCTATAACCTAAAACTATATTTTTTATTCAACCTTTGCATTACGAGGTTCCAACATGCCATAGTGAGAAGAGGAGTCCCAACTAAACATAAAGTGATTCAAAAACCCATGTATATGTCATGGAAAGGGGATTATGTTGGTTACCCTTTGGTGATCTTCATTAAGAATGGATAAAGACATATTCTTTAATGATCATAAATTAAAGTTACACATCATAGTTCCTTTATTTCCAGTTTATGAATGATTTATTATATTATATAAATGTTATAACTTATTCTGGGTTTCATTAATCACTTATTTTGTTCGTAATAAGTGTTATTATTTCCCTTGAAACCAAGTATTAAGTAGGAATTTTATGAAATCTTCACCCACTAAAATTATGACCACTTTTAAGATGAATCATATCCATTAGTGGGACAAGATTCATATTACACTAATAAATGACCCATATTTGGTGTGAACCTCATAATTTTATTTATTTATTTATGAAATTATTCCAATAAAATCATATTTAATATTGGATGGTTTTTTAGACAACTCATTTCCCAATCCATCATATGAATAAGTTCGGGACTATTCCTCTAGTATCCTATCAGATAGTGTTTTACATTTATGTGTAAACTAATGTAAACATAAAAAATGAGGAACTTAACTCTTAGGGTTACCACGTTACTTACATTCCTTACACAAGTTAATCTACGAGAACCATTATTTTCCATGAACCTACTGATTGGATGATCGTAGTACTTAAAAGTGTCAACTTTATAAGGAATATATTACTTCATATTTTTAAAGGAGATTTAATTTAACCATATAATATCATGTACTTGCTTTACATATATTCATGATTCTAATTATTTTTCTTGGAATCATATTCCTTTCACTAAATCAAAATATTTAAACCATATTAATTTGTAACTCATTACACAACTCATAAGTTGTTTCAAAAATGAAAATGAAAATTTAATTATATT
Source organism: Viscum album (assembly GCA_963277665.1). Taxonomy (NCBI): domain Eukaryota; kingdom Viridiplantae; phylum Streptophyta; class Magnoliopsida; order Santalales; family Viscaceae; genus Viscum; species Viscum album. Next base: position 48,405,656 of record OY728156.1, read on the forward strand.
TATTCATATCCAAATGTATCTCATATATAATGTTTATGAAGCCCTTTCATGTAAAGGTTTGAAATTATATGAAACTGATAAACCCTAATAGAGTAATCATGGAGAGATAGTTTTTCAACCCCTACTTTTCTAGATAAGGTGTAATCCTCTTGGCCAGTGAGCAGTCTGGCCCAAATTACCTCTACCCATAAATCATTACCTAAGAGACACCTCAATTACATAACAATTATAACACCAACTATACATAAAATACAATTAACATATTGATTCAAGACTATAACTAAATACAATCCAAATTCATGGTAAAAGAAAAGTAATTAAAATATCATACCTATCATGAAACTTCTTAGATGCATTTATGGAAATTTATACAAATAGTTTCACACTTTAAACTAAAGCATACATCCATTCATAATATAATAATTTTATTCATTAATAATTATAGTAATGAGCTAACTAAATGAATAATTCCAAAAAATTTAAACATAATATATACATTTATGAATAATTCATAAATATATCAATTATAAACACTTTATCATTTAGATATGAATTATGGAAATTTAATTGTTAGATAAATATAATCATGTTTTATTTATTTTAATTATTAACCATTTCATATTATCATTTTATAAGAAATTTATTTTAAATATATGATACGAAGTGAAATATAAACATTTTATATTCCATGTGTTTTATGTAAAAAATTTAAATAATATAAATATCATATATTTAATATTATTTAGACCTTGATCACATCAATTATCCAAACCTTATTTTGTATGGTTTAAATATTTTCTCAAATGAGGCCTTTAATTCAAACTTTTCAAATTCAATATTATGAAAATTAATAATATAAAATATAATCTTTTTTATATATTTCAATATTTTATAATCTATAAATATTTTATAAATTACCATTATAATTTATATATAAACATTTTACACCCAAATTATTACTCATGTCATATAAAAACAAATTTTATTTAACATTAAAATTTTATATTATAGATATTTATTTATTTAATGGTTCAAAAACAATTATAATTAATTATAAACACTTTATAATTAATTAATTTATAAACACTTTATAAATTTAATAAATGTTACAAAATACCCTTTTCATAATTTATAAATTTTTTATAAATTATATAATTCAATTCATAATTGAAATTTAGAGAAATTAAATTTTCATGTATATCTAATTCTATGATATCAATATATAATAATTTATGGTATCTTATGTTTTATGTCATATATTATGATAGATAATAATAATTCTATGATATTTTCAATGATAATTAGGGAATCCTATTTTATGTTATACCTTATATCATAATGTTTATGTGAGGATCTGTTTTTCAAAGGTGGTTCAGTGTTATCACTCCATACAAAATCCCATATCATACACTATGATATGTGTTAAACAATAGGATTTAAACTAATTCACCAATTAGGATATCACATGTCATATATAGTGACAATATTGTAGATTTATAAATCATATATCCTAAGATAATCCACATAAATTTTTTTCAATATTTTTAATGATATTAAATATACTATATAAAATTATATACATATTTCTTTATTCAAACATTAATTCAAGTATCAAGATTCATTGTAAATATCTGATATCACTAAGGAATTTCTAAGGATCAAATAGCACTTAATCAGTGTAATTGGAAATATTATAAAAATAAACCAAGTTCACCATGTTTAAAAAAAATGTAAATATGTATAACATAAATGAAGAACAAGTTCCAATCACCATTTATAGCCACGGATCCCTATTCTTCAGTAACTGTTATTAATGAAGATCACTGAGAAGAAACTAAAAGACTCTTCCCTTCAAGTTATATCTATGGATTTTTTGAATCACCCAACACTTGGGTCAGATCCTCTATATCTCCCACAGATTGCTAGTACATATTGACTGTTAAAGGGGAAGGAAGTGGAGAGTAATTTTAGAATCAACAAAAGACAAGAACAAGATCTAACCCCACAATCTCAAATAAAATATACTCCTTATATATCTATTTGGTATACTCTTTGATTTTCCAAGAATTTACTCATACATTACAAAAGATATCAGTAAAAGGGAACAATCAAAACTCTTATAACCATTCTGCCATATCCCATGCATTTCATCTTATGAAACATCTAGATTAATTATATCATCAAATATGTGTAAGAATACTAGAGAATTAACACTTAACATTTGAATACTTCATAAATCATAGGATTTTATGTGAACCATACAATACGATTCATTCCTTATGATGTAGACCATGAGATTTACTACGGCTAGATTTGGATGTAGTCATATGATATCCTCATATCATTGAAAATAATTTACCCATAAGGCATAAAACATAACTTTATTTCATGGATATAAGAAAATACGACGTCTCTTATATCATCTCATACAATATATCTTTAATGCAAAATATAAAAATATGATTTTTGGAATATTTTCACCAATATGTTGTGAATGTTGTGAATTAAGGTGTTTTTTGGATTTACAATATATGACGTGCTTTGGATATTTTTTATATGATACACGTGATTATAAAAAATTGAGGTGTGAAAACATAGATATACATTGATTAAAAAATATAATAACAAATAATATGAATTATGAAAAAATTTATACTTTTAAAAATATAAAAATATTGGTAAAAATGATATAACAATAAAAGATATGTGTTGTAGAATCATGTATGATTTGTAAGAGTTTTTTACAACACATGATATGTATTATTAAAAACATACAACAACAATCATTGAAAATTTGTAAAAATTATATAAATTTAATAAAACGCTCCTCCAAAACACCTAGGGGTGTGTTGTGAATTACTTTTAAAAACACACATTGTGTGTTTTTAAAATTATATCTTCTTATAGGGTTTTCCCAAATAAGTGATTCACGGTCGGTATCTAATACCCATAAGTAAAAATCTAAAAAAATATTTTCAAATTATATAATTTTCATTATGCTAATACTTATCAATATAAAATAGAACAATTCTTAAGTAATAATATAAATCCATGATGTTTAAAAACTAATCTAGAATAGATCTCAATGATATAATGTTTTCATTTAATGTATTTCTAATATTTAACATCGAATATTTATTCAGTGATTATCATATTTTAATTCACTATTAAGTAATAAATTTTATTTAACATATTTCAAGTAAAATTATGGTTTAGATCATATCTATAAGTGTAAAAATATTCATATTTCACTATGATTTTATTTATCTTTAGTATTTCTCTTATCACATAACTATTTAGGTTTAAAATCATGTCAATTATATAATATTCAACACCTAAATAATTAATTTGAAAAAATATTTCCCAATATTATATAATTAATTATTTCAAACAATAGAAATGAATAGAAATAATTCAAACATTATAAGTGGGGGGAGGGAGAATTGAGGGCGAGTGTCCATTTTGAATAACTGCTTCCCAAACTCAATTTGTTATTTTTTATAAACCAATTATCATATAAGGTTTTTCATAAAATTAATTAATTTTATCTAATAATAATATTTTAAAATTATCCCCTTTCCCTTTATTATAAATATAATAGTACCCCTATCTTATTAAAACATGGTTTTCATATCTCTTAAAGTGAAATTTTTTTTCAAAATTTCTCCTTGATTCTTGAGATTTCAAAGCATGAGTTGTTTACACACATAGTGGTCAAATGAATTATTGATTTTGGATTAACTTAATCCAAGAAATTTTACTTATTATATCCCAGGATAAAATTTCTAACAACATTGTGAGGGAGAAAAGTTTTCATAAAGAAACAATGTAAATTCATTAGTCTCAGATTTTATATAATTTATTTATTCTTCACCTTTCTCCACTTTCCTTCTTTCCTTTTTCACTCTATATGTAGGATGATGCAGATTACATGATCAATGTGTACTGTATGTAATATATATTAATTTATTAATTCTACTAATAAGTACCCTATAATATTCCATATATATACTGGTCAAATATTTCTATACTATATTTATACAAACTAGTAAAAAGGATCGTAAAATATTTAATATATAGATTGTTAAAAAATTATTATACATTTTTTGTAGTCAAGGAATCCACCCTACTAAACATTATATATAAATTTTTCATTTAACTATAATTTTATTTTGAATATTTGGCATTTTTTCTCGAATTATATTAATAAAAATTTTATATTTTTCATAAAATCGTGTTGATTTTTATTTATAATTGTGTAATAGGGATTTCAATATCAAATCTAGTAATGTTTCTCACCATAGTGTAGATAGAAAATTATCAAGGATAGAATAAATAAAAAATTAATTGTATGGATTTCAAAAGGTGTCATAAAAATATGTTTTATACCTTACTACATTAAATATAGAAACGTTTTTCCCTGAAGAATCACAAAATCTTAGTGAGGAAGAAACTAGCATATAGATGGTTGTTTCACTTGATTCTTGTTTGAATGTTGAATTCCTATGTCACAAATATATGCTCAATGGTCTCAAAAACTCTATTTACAATGAATGTGTCTATTTACAAATAACTAAGGTGTTATATAAGATTCTTTATTACATTAATATAGACAAATATTGTAGTTTGAAGAAATTCATTATCAGTAAATTTAAGGACTTCATGATAGTTGACTAAAAAAGAGTAATGATTCAAGTATATTAATTTCATGTAATTATGATTGATAATCATAATTAAGGTATATCCTTAAGTGAAAACTCAGAAGTTTCTAATTTTATTAAAAGATTACATCTATCTTAGAAATATTTCAAAAATTATTTTAAGCATAATATAATGGACATGTCACATTGAGACATGATCATGCAATTGATAATAGAATAAGATAGTCTAATTACTTAAAATAAAATTAATTAAAACAAAATGATCCCAAAATCTAACATTTTTGAAGTAGGCTCAAAGATCAATAAGTGTATGTTTATTGAAGGGTATCCCAACCATGTTCAAAATAAGTTTAATGGAAAATTATACAACTATAAAAAGCCTGGAAATCAATCCATAGATTATAGAAAGTAAAAGTGGAATATAAATCATCAATACAACATAGTGTATATAGATACGATCTCCATTGAATTTAAATAGTTTAATTTATCTACTATGGTTTCAGAATAAAATCTCATCCAAAACCTGAAGAAGTGGTGGGGTGACACGAGTTCCACTCTCTATGTATTTTCTAATAATTAGATGTTCTCATCATAAACATCAGTGAGAAGTGATTATAAACTCTTCATAGGGAAATCATAAACATCTAATGTGGAAGCCACATGAAAGGTACTTTTACAATAACCTCTAGAAATACTATTACACCAAAATACATACTTGATATACCTAATATATAAAATAATTTAGTTATAGGTTCTCCTCTGGTAAATATAGATTTTAATTTAGATTTTTTTTAAAAAATTTATACTCTCTATGATTTATGTTTATGTTTAAGGGTTTTTAGAGTGATTTTATATTCAAATTCAATGTAATGACTATGGTAACCAAATATTCTAAGATGAGATAAAGTAATGTTCTTTTGGTTTATATGGCTTAGTGTGTGGCATATAAAATCTGGCTATGTTAATTACGAATCATTAAATAAATTAATTAACATGGATTTATTTCCAATATTTTATTCCTCAGGAATGAAATTTCTTGTATTTATTGAATAACTTTTTTAAACCATACTTTATTTTTTTTGAAGGAAATGTTGAGCATTTGGATTTAATATAGCCTGTAATTTGTGATCTGAAACTAGTATCTTAAAGTGGTGGTAAAAATATACTTTATCACCTTATTATATAATTGTACTATATTTTTTTATGGTTGACTAATTAATAGTAAAGATGAATCTATTAACCATTTTATACATTACAAAAATGAAGTTGAGAATCAACTCTATAAGATAATTAAATGCATTATGAATGGTTTTGAGAGGTGAATATGAGTCACCTTTCCAAAACGTATGCAATAATTTTGGAATAATAAAATAAACTATAAATCTTTACTCTTTATAAGAAAATAGAGTTTCAAAAAGGAAAAACCAAGTGTCAAAATAAATTATGAATATTATGATAAATATTGTTGGTTTACCACAAAACATGTTAGGGAATCTTTTAAATAAAAATAACTTATTAAATAAAGTACTTTAAAAAGAATATACAAAGTATGATTTAGGAGTTTTTTAAGGGAATAAACACTACATTTAAATATCTTAATGTGTTGGGGTGTTTGGCCAAAGTTGTAGTTCCTAATCCCAAAAGGGTTAAAAATTGTCCAAAAAATTATTGATTTTTATTTTTTAGTTATGAACTTAATATTAGTGTTAATTGATTTTTATTTTATAAGTTTGAGATCATGTAAATTCAAAACAATACGATCACTAATTTGAGAGATGCTTCATTCTTTGAAAATATATATCCCTATCAATTGAAAAATGAAGTGAATAAGAAAAATAAAAGGCCTCTGAATAATGTAGAGGAAAGATATTTTATGGAGGAATAACCATGAAGAAGAAAATGAAAATTTATATCTAGTTATTTTAGAGTACAAATTTTAACATATTTGTAAAAAAATTATCCTCAATCATTTAGATAGGATATGACCACCCCAGAAGCTTAATTTTGGGAAGAACTATCAACAGTGAAATTGGTTTCATCTTGTCCAACCATACTTGGGAATTGGTTGGTCTTACTCCTTAAAAAAGCCACCTCGATACAAGTGGATATTTAGAAAGAAATTGAAGTTCAATGGAACATTTAAAGAATAAAAGGATATACTTATGATAAATAAGTATAAATAAAAGGTAGAGATTGATTATTTTAATAAATATTAACCTATTACAAGAATTTAATCTCTAATGGTCACAATCTCTTTAAAAAAACTAAATAGTATATAGATATATATAATGGATGATGTAACACCCCGATCCCAATTACCTAGAGTCGATGTATTATTACATATAGTTGGCATGATCACAAAATATCTAGTCTCAAAAGACCAATTAGTTTAGTAGACTTTGAAATACTAGATAAATTCATAAATGTTACATGACATCATAAAGTGAAAAAATAAAATAACATAGTCTCCATAGTCCACACTCATATCCCCTCATACTATCTCTACAGGTCATTCATAAAATACTTCTTCACATCCTGGGAAAAATAAAACATAGAAAGGGGTGAGCTCAGATGCCCAGTAAGGATAACAATATATCAGAAACTTTCATAAATAAGAATAAACATTTAAGGCAATGTATAACTAAAACAAAAGCTTTTTAAACTTGAACTTCAGCATAATATGGCATAAATAAAATGAAATAATTTCATTTACTTATTCACATGGATATTATACTAGTCGAATAATCACATGCAATATCAAAAACAACTTTCACAATGATGGAATGCATAATGCCTGACTATTATAACCACGTAGCCAAGGCCTCGTGCCAAGAATACAAATAAGATTTTGTCATGGCCTCATGCCAAGACACTAGTTTGTCTCATGAGACCTACTGATGCATCGAGAAGCTATAGTGGGCTCCACCTGTCACTTACTAAGTCCAATGCATTCCTCATATGAACATGTTTAAACATAACATAAACATTCATATTAAAATTATTATATGAAATGTAAATACTTTCTCCATAAACCATGAATGGTATAAAAATAACACATCCATAGTCAAACATATCACAAAACCTTCAATACAATATGGAAGTTTTTTATCCTAATAAGTCAACTTCAAATAATCTTAAAATCCATCAAAGGATGTTGACATAGATGAAATCAAAACTATTTGAGAGAAATATCTCTTTTCTTGAAATCATTTAAAATTCACATAATTATAAAATAAAAAATTTATTTTGAAAATATTCTTATACACTACTAGAAAACTAACATATACCAACGGTTTGGAACCATTGGTATAGGCCTCCAAACCATTAGTATAGCCTATACCAATGGTTTGGAGAACCGTTTCCAAGAAATCCATTGGGATAGGTCTATACCGATGGTTTTGCGAAAACCGTTGGTATAGACCTATACCAAAGGTTTTGGAAACCATTGGTATAAGTAATATGAAAATATATACCAACGGTTATGGAACCATTGGTATATGTATTTCAAAAAAAAAACATTTGCTGGGATTTGATCCCAGGACCCCTAGTTTATCATTGATCGACTTAACCACTAACCTAACATGACTTTTGTGAACATAATTACATAAATATATATATTTATTGTCATAATTATTTTAAATTTCGATTTATATAATGTTCTCAGTAAGAAGATTTGATAAAAATTCTCAGGACCTACACCAACGGTTGTCAAAACAATTGGTATAGACATATACCAACGGTTTTGACAACCGTTGGTATAGTTCTTGATTTTGGAATTCATTCTAGGTCAAAGGTTGATTTGCAGGGGACCTTTCCCAACGGTTTGGCCAAACGGCTGGGATAGGTATACCCTTTCCGAACGGTTTGGAAAAACCGTTGGGAAAGGGTATACCTATCCCAACGGTTTGGACAAACCGTTGGGAAAGGTGGCCACAAAGTGGGATTTCCCAACAGTTTGGCCAAACCATTGGAAAAAAGGACCTATACCAATGGTTTTTACAAAACGTTGGTATAGAAGGGTTGGGAAAAGTCAGATTTTCAGTATTGATAATCTTTTAAGGGAAGATTAGAAGATTTTACAACAGTGGAAAATAGCCGCACCCGCCGTATAAGTTAAAAAAAAGACATTCTTACCTTAATTTGTCGAAAAGGTTAAAAAGACCCTTGTTTGGAAAATGACATAAATATTCCTTTATAAACTTCTTATAAAAATTCAAAAAAGGTTATAAATGAATTTTACCCATATTATGTAAAATAGTAATAATGTTTTGAAATAAATTTGTAAGAAACATGGATGTGGATGATAAAGAGGTCCCAATAGATAATTACATATAAACAACCTCAGATAATGAATAGATTGTGAAATAAACCCTTACCTTGTACTTTTTCTTGATAGAGTGTAGGTTAAAATCCTGTATAATAGTTAAATAATAATTATTAAATTATACAAGAATCATATACATAAATTTGATATCATATATAACCTTTTAATATTGCTTTGTTAAAAATATTTTAGTATTATCATCGTTTCGGGTGTTAACTGATTCATTTTCCTTTATAAGATTTGTTACGTAAGCCATGTTTGTTATGTATATGTTTTATCTTATTCATATCAAGAATGATATCAAGTCCTTAAACATTAATTTTAATCATCAAATGAGAATTAGTCTTTAATGGATATGATGGGGAAATGAATCTCATCGCGTTCGTGGAGACGGTAATCCGTACGTATGCACGAACGCTACTTCCATTTTATTTTTCATTTTAAAAGGAATCAAAACCAAATGATAAATAGCTATATTATTATTATAGTATAATATAATATCTTAAATTTTTTACTTAAGTTCATTAACACTGTCCTTTATACGTTCCATGTATGGTATGAACAAGTCATATCACTTTGAGGGGGCGGTAGTCCTCACTTCCTCAAATGAAATTATCGTATATATATATAACATGAAACAAATAATGGCATGCTATAAAATGGAATTACAGAAGATTATATATAAAATAAATATAATTAATATCATATTTGATTATAGTTCCATCATAATGACCACCATGAGAGGTGGTTGGAGATAATTGAACAATCATCGTTTCATGAGGCGTTTGGTTCCCATCCACAGAAACATTATTTTCTTCACCCATTAGATGGAGGTGTGTGTAAGTGTAGTTAGAATAATTCTCATAAAAAAATTATAGTATATTTAGGATACTGTTTTGGTTACAAAAGAAAATAATAAGAAGAGTTTATGGGTTGGATAAGTAAAATAAAAGAAAAGAAGCTAAGAGAAATCGTTACCTTTAATTTGGGTAACTCCCTTTGGTTTGAACCAAAAATGACTCTTGAAGTGCCTTCTTCCTAAGGTAAGGATTCTAGGAGGAGTAGATAGATGTAGGGAGCTTAAGTGGGTAGAGTTTGGATGAGAAAAAATGATTGAGAGGTGTGAGTAATTAGTTAGAAGTTGTGTCCTTTTATAACGGGGAGGAGGGGCTCTTTAGAAAAAACTTAATGTATTATTTCATAATAAAATAATATTTGGTTTCTAATGGATCAAAAGTAGGTTATTCAAAGTCTAAGGTGAGGATAGGTCGAAAACAACTCAACCAATAAGTTTTAGACAATTTTGGGTCACTAATTTACCCGTATCTTTTTGATTTAACTCTTAGTTAAATAGTTTGACATTTACCATGTCTCTTTGTATTTTATATTATATGGTTAATAAACTTACTATAAACTGCCAAGAGAACCCCAAGTGGTTCATTAATGACATAAATATCATCATATAAGTCCTTTGGCCGAGCCTTAGATTTTTTGGAATATTATATCAATTAATAATATAATATTTGTTTTAAAAACTCCTTTATGTCAAATTTGACACTATTTAATAATTGATTTTTGTTAAAGTCTTAATAAATTTATTAATTAGAAAAAAATTCATTTAATAAATAATAAAATGTTATATTAACCAATAAAATTCGTGTAATTCATTAAAAGTCTCAAATTATATTTATTTGGTTATTTATAATATCAATTATTTTAATATTTCATTAATAAGGTAATTACTCCATCATCATTATATCATAAATAAAGTAATTTATTTGATGTCTAAAAATTATAAAAAAAATATCATGATGTAGGAAATCTTTTTATATTTCCAATTAATATTTATAGTCGAAAATATAACTTATATAACCCCATTTAAAAATTAATTTACTAAAAGATATTTGTTTGTGTCATTTTTGTCTTCACTTTAAATTAATTAATCCAAGTGTCATTATCACTATCAAGTGACTCCATGGGGTCCCAAAATCGACCCAAGGATTCCCATGGTCGGCCATGACTCATAAAATAAGGGCAGGACAAGTGTTTAGGTAATTTTGTATTATTATATTATACTTTTTTATCTTGAATTACCATATTTACCTTTAACTGTGGTAAATAAAAGTCAAAAGTTACTAATTATCAAAAATTATTTTTATCTTATTGAACCAAATTTTACTCTTTGATATTAATCGTGTCTCTTGGATTTTCGAAATTCCACTCACAGAAGCGGTAAAATTATGTTTTATGTGAATTTGTAAATTCTCCTAGGAGGTGGGTAAAAGACGGTGAAAAGTTCAATAAAATTTTTATATATCAAAAATTATTATAAACTGACTCCAATGAATTAAATTGAACTTATAAAGGTAGTATGTATCTATTTTGACATAAAATAAATTTAAATAAAATAAATAATTATTTAAATAAAAATTCGGTTTTAAACTATAACTCAGTGTTTTTCACTATTCATTAAAAATTAAAAGTTTTCGAAAAAATACAAAAAATTTACGCTAAGGTAATTTTGATATTATGAATTCAATAATGAATTATATTTTACCAAATTCAAAACATATAAGTTTCATTTTTTAATTTAAAATTAATTCTCGCTGTCAAAACCAAAAGGCGTATTTTTAATAAATAATAAGAACCAAAAGTTTGACATTTGTTTATGTCAAATTTCAAAGTGAAATTAATTACAATGACCATAATTGGATTAAATGATAAAAATATAATCTATTTATACTTTCAAACCATTAAAATGTATAATTTAACAATATAAATTATTTTGATTTAAAAAGTTGTTTTCAGTTAAAATATAGTATTTTTCACTATTCACCCAAATATGAAAGTTATTAGAAAAACACCAAAAATTTATTGAAACTAAATTATTATGTCTAGATTATAAAGAAGAAGTTTATTTTTTCAAATTGAATATATAAAAGTTTCAAATATTGGATTTAAAAAGGCTTCCCCATTAAAAGGCGGTAAAATTTCATTTTTTGAAAAATACTTCTTTTATCTGAAAAAATGTATTTATTCTTACATTATGTCTAAGAAACTCATGATATGGATTCTAAAATTATAAGGATTATATAATGTTCAAAATTTAGTTAATACTATTCATAACCACTTTTGAACTACTTTTTTGGTAAGTCATGGTGCGCTAGAACTCGTTGTTGTGTGTAGTGCAAGTTATTGAATTAATTTGAAGAAATAACGTACTATGAAATATTGGGGTGTTACAGATGATAAGGCTGGATTTTTAAATAGTGATTTGAATGAATATATTTAAATGGTACAACCAAACTGTTTTACTATTCTTGTAAAATAAAAGAAAGTTTATTGATTAGTAAAATATCTTTATGAGTTAAAGTTCCCAATCAATGATATATGAAGTTTTATCATGTTTTGTTATCAAAGAGGTTTAATATCAATGATTGTGATAAATGTGTATTTTTTAGAAACACTCAAGATGGGTATGCGATTATATGCTTATATATTGGTGATATGATCATATTTGGAAGAAATATAGATATCATCAAATCCACCAAACATGTATTCACCTGTAAATTTGAAATAATATACATGGTACATTTTGGTAATTCAAACACAGAAAAGAGTTGATGGTTTGGAATTATTTTAATATCATTGTATTTTGATGATTCAAAATAAATATTAGAATATTGATATAAAACCAATAATGCCTCAAATATTTATTAATCTATGTCTTTCAAAGAACCCTAATGAAAGAAAATCTTGTTTAGAGTAATCTAATATTCTATATAGTCTGATATATGTCATAAATTTCACTAAACTAGACATTTTTTTTATAAATAATATTAATAAATTTAATAGAGATTCAAATAATCTCTATTACATGGATATAAAATGAATTTTGGGATATTTGAAATATACCAAGAATATTGCGTTGTACTATAAAAAGTATCATGTAGTACTTGAAGTTTATAGTGATAAATATTGGATAACTAGCTTAAATGACACTAAAACTTACTGGCGGAACAATAGATTAGAAATCATCCAGACAAACATGAATTTCATGATCTACAATGGAGGTAGTTTTTATTTTCTTGGACAAGGTAAGAAAATAAGATGAATGGATTTGAAACTTCTTGGACGAAATTAAAAGTTGGTCAATACTTAATTCTACTATGTGTATTCATTAAGATAGTCAATTAGTGATAATGAGGGAAAATAATGTCACTTATAATGGAAAATATTAACATATATGTCAATGAAATGACTTTGTTATGAAACTACTCTCTAGTGAGATTATTATGACTTACTATATCACCTCAAACAAAACATCGCATTTCACTTTAAAAAATATATATCTAGATAGTAAGTAGAGAAATCATCAAAATGAATGGTTTTAAGACCAATTAAATAAATTATTTATGGTAGTAACTCTAACAAGTTTTCTGGAGATCCCATGATCTTGGTTCAAAGGGAAAACTATGTCATAATGAATGACAAAGAGATCTTTTATTTTAATTCTTAAGATGATAAAGTACTTCAAGAATAGTTAAGCATGTGTTTTATATGATTTTCAAAATTAATTTGTTTTTATATAGCCACCAATGTGAGTATGAAGGGGGTGATTTAAAGAGAATTATCAGGATAAATTCTCTAAAATAATCATGAATTCAGGTTGTGTTCATGGACAAAATAAACACAAAATTTAGAACCAACTGTTTTTGAGAAATAATTTTTTGACTTATATTGTTAAATTTTTTTGAATGGTTGAATGTTTAAAAACAACAGGTCTACTGATTAACTAAGAAAGTACAATAGGGTTTATTATGTAAAGTTCTAATTTGAAAAACTAATTATCCTATGTAAATTATCTGTCTTAAAAAATATACATTCGTTTTTTACTTTTATATTGAATTATTTTCCATTTTTATAGGGGTTGTAAAAAATAAATTGAATGAATAAAAATATGAGAATTTGGGGGAATCATGGGTGAGTGTCTAGTAGGCATAACTGCTACCCACACGAATTTGTCATGTTTTTTTATCAACTCATTCTTCTTTGGGGTTTTTTATAAAATCAAAAAAGTTTTCTATTATTAATATTATAAAATGTCCTCTTTTAAATTAGTTATATATATATAACGGTTCCCCATCTACATCAGACAAAGATTTCCTCCCTCTCCCACAGTACTAAAACTCTATCGAAATTTCTCCATGATTATTAATAGTTCATATAATGAGTTTTGTTTACATATGTTGCATTTAAATAAGTTCTTGGATTTGGATTGAATCTATCTAAGAAATATTATTCCTTTTATCTTGGGAGACAGTTTCTCAATTCCTTGGGAAACATATAGATAAAAATTTTATTTTAAGGAAATAATGTCTATTTTGTTGGGTTTAGATTTTAAATAATTAATTTGTTATTTTATTTTCTCTAGTTTCCTTATTTCCATATATACTCTATGTGAAAACCGACTCGAATTACCTAATCATAATATATAGTATTGTTTATAGATATTATTTTATTAAGTATACTAATGAGGAACGTACTATATTCTATATAGATACTGGTCTAACCTCCTTCTACTATATTTATGAAAACTTGAAAAAAAATGTATTTAGTATAAATATTAGTCAAAAATTTCTTTGATATTTTCATAGACTAGGAAGCGACCCTACTATTCTTTTTGTGTAGATTTGTCATTTTAATATAACTGTATTTTGTATACAGGGAATTGAATCTCCAATATCAACTTTAATCCTTGAATTAACTAAATTTAAAACTTCTTTAACATATTCAATTATCTTAACAAACTTCCATCAATAATATATAGTTTATTCATTAGATGTTAAACCTTTAAAAATCATATGTAACTCTTTGTAACATCATCCATGATGTTTATATATCATAACATAAAAACATGAACCATAATTTAAAACAATTTATGTCATGGAAACTTTCAAAATTCCTTGATTTATCTTGATGAATTACATTTTCCACATTACAATACTATAGATTGATCCTTTATCTGCAAAAAATAAGGATTTTATTATCTCTAAAAGGGTGTTTATGATGTAGGTATATTTAAAAGTTTTTCACTATTATAAGTGCTAGAAAAAGTGTAGATAAATAAATCCTATATGATAACTAAAAAAACATGGATAAAATGGGTCTTTATCAGTGATTTTTTCACCGATATAGGGTTCTTCATTAGTTCTATTTTTATTATCACCGGTTTTATCATTATTTTTAAATGTTGGTAAAACTTGGGTTTATCAATGTTAATAGAAAAATTTCATCACTCCTAGTTGATACTTCCACCTTTATCATTTCCAGACACCCCTTAATCAATTACCCACTATACCTCTCCTTTATTAGCATATACACACCCCCATTATCAATGATTCAATGCCCCCACAACCACCCCTACCTTTATCAGTGCTCATTCCCAACTTACAACCTATACACGTCTATCTAGATTTTAATCTATGACCTCCACCTATGTGACCATGTTCTATTACCAATGTTCCACCTTATTTTATTCTATATTTTATAAAATAACTATTTATTTATATATATTTAGATATGTATTTTTTATCTATATACTTATATATATTTATATATTTATTTCTAAATGCATCTATAAAATATTCCTGTGTGTGTGTATCTGTGTGTGTGTAATATTTTATTTATACATATGTGTGTATATATATATAAATATAAATATATTTTTATTTATTTATATATTTTATATATTAATATTTATTTATATATATTATAATATACACATAAATATATACCTATTTTTTGATACAAACACGCACACACATATTTATATATAAACATTATATATACAATTATATAGGTATATACAGATTCATAAATTATTAGTTTAAATAAAATGGATAATAATTTTTCATTGACATGTGGTTTATACATTTAAAAATATATCGTACATCTAATATCTATATAAAAGTAAGGCCTATAAAAAAAATCAGTTACCACCAAAAAAAGATAAGTAGACCTTATTAAACGAAGCTAAAATTCCATGAAATGTACAAAAGTTATTGTATCCGAACTAAAAACTCATTTTTAGAGGCTTTTTGAGCCTTTTTACCTCAAAAAATTGAGACCAGGGCTCCCCTTAATTTGAATAGTGTATATCTTTTCACAATCTTTGTTTTGATATCTCATGCTGTTCAAACGGGAACCCATATCAAGAGTTATGGCTATTTGAATTTCAAGTTATGTTTTAAACCATTTTTCACTAAATATATTATATATTAAATATGAATACATATTTAAAATTATATAAATAACATTATGAAAATATATTATATATATTAATATATTAATATATTAATATATTAAAATATAAATTTTA
Organism: Viscum album; assembly: GCA_963277665.1. Classification (NCBI taxonomy): domain Eukaryota; kingdom Viridiplantae; phylum Streptophyta; class Magnoliopsida; order Santalales; family Viscaceae; genus Viscum; species Viscum album. The sequence continues at coordinate 48,422,022 of OY728156.1, forward strand.
ATAAAAAGAATTATGAATGGAATCTTTTTATCAATGATAAGAAAAGTACTAATAAAGTCCCCCTTTATTAATACTAAAAAAAGTGTTACTTTATCAGCGCTTTGAAAAAGAAATGATAAATTCTCCCTTTATCAAATATTTTTTAGCAATAATAAATGGGGTATTTATCAGCTCTTTTATGTAGTGCTGATAGAAAAAAATAAGTTTATTGGTTTTGTATTTTACATAATTTATTTTTTATTTACTTTTTCTACAGTTTCTTTCTTTCTATATGCACTCTATGTGCATACTAACTTGGATTACCTGATCAATGTATATTGTATTGTGTATACTGATTATTTAATTAAGTATATTGAGGATGTCCCTATTGTATTATATATACATATTGGTCTAAAATTCCTCTACTATATTTATACAGACTAAGAAGAGAAATCCTATTGTGCTTAGTATAGATAGTAGTCAACACTTTATCTACTATTTTTATAGACTAGTAAGAGACCATACTACACTTTGTGTATAGATTCATCATTGAACTATAACTTTAATTTTTAAACATGGAATTTTATATCCAATATAAACATTATTTCTCTAAGAACTAAACCATTAAAAATCTATTAACATCTCAAATTAGCTCACCAAACATCCATCACTCATAGATAAATTATCCATTAGATGTTGAACCCTTAAACATCATATTTTGTTTAATAAGTAGTAAAATAAATAATAGAATATTTAATTTATTTTCATCTATCTTCCATGAATTTTCATTGATAATAATCCATTATTAATTGATTAAATGTATAGAATTTTCATTGAATATGATTCAATGAATTAATAAAAATGGGTATAATGTTTGAGTTGGTGTTATAGAACCAACTATTTGTACTTTAGATTACATGTATATTCAAATAAGTGAATATTAATTCAACATCTCATTACATATTGTTCATTATTCTGCATTAATTTAATGTAATAATGTCCTAGAGTATCTATCACATTGAAAAATGATACAACAGTTCCCTGTTATGATAAGAACCTTTAAATATTATGAAGATATTATTAAGGTTGGTTCTTTGGTATGATAAAATTCTATGATGGGGAATATAATATATTGTATCTTAGGTGTGATTACTTATAATAATATGAGACTTTATCTCATGAAGTTCACACTTGGTAATATCCAAGATGAGAGATTATTAGAACAGACCCACCAGTTGGAATTCTACATATTTATGTGTCATCTAATATTATTATATGTGAGTGTGCATGTAATGGTCCTTAGAAATTATGATTATTGTTAATACATGTAATGACTTTACACTTATATTTACTAACCAAAACAATGACGCCATATGTTCTTAGGATGTAGGGTTCGTTGGGTTCATCATGAAAGACATGTTATTAATGAATACATCGAGTAAGAATTTGAAGCTTCCATATTTATAGAAGTTCATATCTTGACCCTATGATTGAAATATAACTGTCACATTAAATTCCATGGTCATGGTGTAATGACATGCTTATTTCACATAGTCAAAGAAAAAAATATCATGCATAGAGGTTGATGACACATGTGTGAAACATACTTGAACAAATAATTTGAAAATGGGATTATATTTTGTAGTGATCACTTGTATGTGGTTTCCAATGTTGCAACATTAACTTCTTTCTATTATGTTTTTTTTGACATTTTGCTAGATAGTAATCTTAGACTTTAGGCAAGGCTGCATAATGTCAATTAGAAAGAATCCTGGAGAGTCATATAATAAGTGTTTATGTTGATCTTAATTAAATTTAATTTGAATTTAATTAATAGTATAAAAATTATTCTGAAGACTAAGGAATAATTTTATTGAATATTTAATGATCACATAAATTAAATAAATATTTATTCACAAGGTAATCGTTAAATTATACAAACATATAATATTTATTTATTTATTGAATGAATAAATTTTTAATTTATTCAGGTATTCAATAAATTCCAAGGAGGGTGAGCGGACCAAGTGTGTGTAAGAGGATAAATATTAATTTTCTAGCTGGTAAAAATAACATTTATCATTGCATCAATTATCACATGCTAGGTAAATATAATAATAATATTATTACTACATAGAAAGAGATCATATAAGGTTTAATATATTATTTAAGGGTCGTTTCAAGATTAAATAATATTGTAACCCTAACTCCACCTCTATAAATAGATGATTGTGTCTATTGTGTTGGGATTGATCGAAAATTATAATAATTATTCATAATAAAATCTATAACTCACTCTCATGAATGAAGAACACTCAGTGATTCTCTTTCCTCCTCTATCCTCTCAATATTTAGAGTGCAATGATGATTATTCAAGAAAAAATGAATTTTCATAGTGATCCATATGAACACCACAAGATGATTAATATGTCATTCTAGAACCTGAAAATACATCAGTGTTGTTCAAAGATCAAATGAGTGCATGTGGATCACTGCTAGAGGGATTATATACTTGGATGTTATAATCAAAAAAAATCTAAATCAAAAAGGGTTTTGGATGATTAATAAAATAATTAAAAAATGTTCCAAAGACCAATGTATTATTTCTTCTAATAAGTTTAAATTAATATTAATATTAACATGAAACAATCTCCACTTGGTTTTGGCATATTATATTGTCTATATTCTTTGGAAAAATTTTGTTGGTAATGACATTAACATCTTGTGCAATATGAAAATGATCCATCAAATCCAATATTTTCTAAGTCAGAATCATCCTTGATATTCACTTCCGTTATGCCTAGAACCATCATGTGATATTAGAGGGATTGTATTCAAATTTGTAATTATTTATTATATTTTTGATCATTATGAATTTAAAATTTAAAATTTATTTCAATTTTAAATTTGTTCTTGATATATCTTTTAAATATATTCTTCTTCATATTATTTTCTCAATTATATAACCAAGTTGAGTTAATAATTAGTGAAGAAAACATCTGAAGAACCAATACTAATGTTCAAAGAATTCAAGTTGGATAATAAAGAGTTACATGGTGTGTGCTCCTATGATACACAACATGAATCCTTATTCATTGAAAAAGGAAGCACAAATGTACTCTAGTTTATCATGTAATTAATACACACCACATGCATTAAATTCATAGTGTATTGACCATTTAGTCTGTCATACGACTTTGTCGGACAATACGCCGTGTATATTTCCTACATGTCATATATTCCACATGTTTTCCAGGTGGAAAACATTGGTTAAATATTTATTGTGTAATAAATACACTAGTTTCTTTTAATACATTATTCATATATACTAGAATACATGTAATTATAATTACATTCCATGTATCCTTTATTCATGTTGTGTACATCATAAATGTTCATTATAAGTATATGTCGAGTCCCTGGATGTGAATAGTGTATATCCAATGAAGAAAAGTACATGTAATGTGGCTAAATTTCACATGTCATGTAATTTACCTATTTATGTAGAAATGTTAAATTTAATTAATTATTCCATTAAATCTCATAGAATGAAGTTTTTTATTTTATTTGAAATTGGCATCACATGTAGGTCGTTAGGTTTAATATTACATTAAATGCTTAATCAATTCTACATAATATTTGAAACTGTGAATCATGCATTGTTATTGTATACTAAATACTCAACACATAAAATTATACAAGATATATAATTTTCATGTGTTCTATGTGGAATTAAATTGCTAAGACACATCATAAAATTATGAAACATTTCACTTATACAATATTCTTTATGAGTGAATTGTTTATAATTAAAACCATACCGAATAGTTTGGATAGTTAATTGATGAGTTTCTTCCAAGTATAAAGATCTACGCTATTTTATTGAGTTTTTAAATAAGATAAAATAATTTATTTTATTTAAAATCACGGTGAATGGTAATTTCAAAAGGATTGGATGAAATTAGATAAAATTAATTAATTGATTAATATAATAACTAATCATATTAATTCAAACATGCTTTGTCTTATTGGAGAAAGAATTAAAATTAATGCTATACATTTGTTTTAAATGCATATTTTTTGCATGTTTATAACCAATCATCATCTCTAGCAGACCAATGTATGTGCTTATTTTATTTTATTTTATTTTATTGCATAATTTTTGTAATTGATTATTATTAAATTATATATAATGGAATGTGAGTCATGACTTCCTATTTTATTATGTAGGGCATATATGTCCAAGTTAGTTTTATGTAATTATTATTAACCAATCCTTTGGTTCCCCTCACCTATGTATGAGTTATAAAACATATGTAATAAAATGAGTTTCCAAAGGTGCATGAAGTTGGGTCAATACAGAGCCGAGGCAAAGGCACTTCAAGATTTAATTGAGACAAAACTAACACGTGAGTTATATAGGTAGATAAGTTGGGTTTTTGTGACTCATACTAAGAACAACACAAGGAGTTTATCACTAGGGTCATAAGTTTATTTATTTTCCTCTCAATAGATAAATCTTGTGATCATATCGTTTATTAATTTATTTTATTTCTTTATCATTCATGATTTATCTTATTGAGGTAAGACCATGATCACATAAATAAATGTACAAATATACAAAGACGGAATTAAAATAAATGGGTTATACATGAATTTTTTATCATAATATAGTTAATCCATAAAGTAAAATATTCTTTATATTAAGAATACTTGTAATGGATAAAATAAGATAAATTCTTACATAATAAATAAAATCTATTAACTTAATATTAAGTCAGACTAAGCCTTCTTTTAATTGAATATGAACAAAACCATAGAACTAAGTGTTTTATAAAATCTTATTAGAAAAATTACTTTTATTGTGGAGTTATTATTAAAGTTTTGGGTCTACTTAACCAATTTACATAAATATAAGTATCCCTCACTGCACATGATGTGACATGGAGACAAGTGTTGAGGAAATCCGAGCAAGGGTTTATGGATTGGGGAGTCCACTCAATAGACCAAGTAGCTATAATACCATGGTTTTAAAAGGACTAAATACCTAAATACCTTTAAGTGATTAAGAAATACCTCCATTAGTTTGTGAGAAGGGGAATATTGATACTTTCCACTAGAATGTTTGAGAAACAAGACATTATGAGCCCAAAGGTGAGGGCTGTTGGGACTTGATAAAATAGTTGGAGACTTAATGAAATTAAACTTGTTATTTTGTATCACATTTACTATAATCAAGTTAAGTACTAATAATCTTATATTTTAACATTTTATAATAATGACATGCTCTTAAAACACATTATCCCTACAATCGATCTTGGAGAAACACCATCTACAAAATAGTGGTAATTTCTAGGAAAGGTTCAAAAACATATGGGTAGTATTGTACCATGAATGGAAGTATTACATGCTGGAATACTCAATGTTCGATCCACCTTAAATGGAGGTGAGTAATGATAAGCCGTATTTCTATGATAAACATTTGAGCAACTTGGACGAAGTTAGTGTTTACTTCTTTTATTCATGTCCAATGAACTCATAAAGTCACATGAAGACATGGATTCTTAGAGAATTATCTATAATAACTATGGTATTTATCATGAGAGAGATAGACGTTAATAGTTTGAGGTATACATGAGATGCTTTTAGATTCAACTTAGAGAAGGAGTTCTAGATGAGGCTCACATAGTCAAACTCACTAGCTATATTGAGTTCTTAGAGGTACCAGGGTTTATGCTTCCTGATAAATAGTGCACCATTCTCATTATTTTATCACTCCCTCTGAGATTATCAAATTTTATTATCAATTTTAGTATTAACAACATAGATAAATCTCTACCAATTCTTCTATCACTACTTCACCAAGTTGACATAGATAAGAAGCATGAAAATCCATCTACACTTATGGTGAATAAAAGGAAAGTCCATGAAAAGAGATATAAAATAAAAAAATATTTGAAAAAACACTACTAGAAGATAAAGATCAAAGGAAAAGAAAGGTAATAGTATGATTTCCGTTTCAGATGCATAAATAAGGGCCATTGGATAAAAAATCCACCCAGGAAAAGTAGGGGAAGTTTTGAGTGCATTTGTTATCAAATTCAATTTATATTTTTCTAAAAATTGGTTATTAGATACAACATGTGGTAATCACATATGTATTAAAATAAAGGAAAAAATTAGATTCTGATATATTTCTTGGGTTGAGGTAAATATATGATCAGCCAATAGATCAAGAATTATTATCATGGTAATTGGGTACTACCACCTCAGATTTCTGATATGAATGATCTTGGTTTTAAAAGATTGTTATTATGTTCCTTCATTAATCAAAAACTTTAAATCTATATCCATACTTGATATATATAGATTTTTTTTAAAATTGGGAATAAATGTTTCTTATTTTAGGAAGAAAGAATATTTTATGGTAACACATATTTAAATAATAGTGTTTACATGTTGTATTACGCGAACCAAGTAATGGAAATCAATAAGAAAATTATCCCACCTGACTTATACCACATTCTACTATGGAATTTATAGCTAGGTCATATAAATGAATTTTTTTTACCTGATTACAACAATATGGATATTTAGATTCATTTGAACTGAAACCACTTAGTATATGTCATTCATGTTTACAAGGAAAAACAACTAAAGTCCAATTTAGTGGAAAATATGAAAGGGACAAAGATATTCTTGAATTAATTCATACTGATGGTTGTGGACCATTTCCAATTGAAATAGGGGATGGGTACTCAAAATTAATAACTTTTATTGATAATTTTAATAGATATAGATATTTATATTTGATGAGGTATAATTAAAATTCTTTAGATAAATTAAAAGAATAAAATAATGTAGTTGAGAGCCATCTTGGTAAAAATATTAAGAAAATTTACTCCCACCATAGTGGAGAACATATTAATCAAGAATTCATTGATTATTTATGGAATTTTGAGTGTAAAGACCCATAAATTTCAAGAATTTTTTTTTCTTAATTTTCTTTGGGATTTTACGAGTACACAGTATCTGTCGGCACCTGATTCTGAGACCCGTTGTGCCCGGAATCAATTTCCAAAGTTTAGCTCGGGTATGTTCAGTGAACGAATGAGCGGGTTTTCCTAAATTTTAAACCGGTGCTCGGAATCGAAATCCGAGGGCACCGATGAAACCAAAGCATCCGTTTTTTCTTAGGAAGACCTTTTCTGGAGTTTCATTTGCTCGGAATTAGTTGTTTAAAAGAAGGTATTAAGATTAAAGTGAAATAAAAATCATGTTACAATTTATATTCCACATTCTTAAGTGGTTTAGCCCATGTGAAGGAGTTGGGGTGGGACCCACTGATTTTTTAACCCCCCTTGAGAGGATTTAAGATGAGGTGGGGCCCACACGATCCCCCACCTTTTCATTTTTCCTTAACTCCTTTTTAAAACCTCTTTTGTCATTAAAGTTGCCAACTTATCACTTCAGTTAATTTTGACAAGTTATGTTTAATTAAATGAAGTGAATTAAATTATGAATGTCTGAATTTTAAAAGTGTAGGAAAAAGTAATAAAATAAGGCTAAAGCCTTATTTTATTTTGGTTTCTTCGTTGTGTCGAGAGATGGAGAGTTCTACCATCGAAGAACTTCATCATCCTCCTTAAAGAACGCGAAGAACACCGACGCGCCTTCCTTCCTTCTTTTTCCCACGTCAAAGGAAGGGAGACGCCATTTCACCTCATACAATCTCCGTCAACGTGTAAAAAACCACACCCCGCGACGCTGTTTTCCGTGATGCTCATTGATCGTCAACTCATTATCGAGGTAGGGGTTTGATTTTGTTCGTGAATATTCTTTGCCGTTCATCGTCAATTTCTTTGGGCCTCTTGTTATCAATTTAATGGGAGGAGGTAGGACCGCACGAACATGGCCGACCCTCCTCCCCCTTTGTTTTTGTGTTCATTGCGGCTTGAAAGAAGGTGGCGCGGTGCAACGACACCGCGCAGAAACTTGGAAGAATGCGTTGAAGAAGCGCGGTGCCGTCGTGCCACGCCGTTGAGGCTGAAAGAAGCCGCGACCGGAGTGGGGCCGTGGCAAAGGGGCGCAGCATCGTCGCGCCGCACCGGAGAACCACAAAGAGACTACGGCCGGAGAGGGGCTTCGATAGAGGGGTGCGGTGCCACCACGCGGCACCGGTCGGACCAAGGCTGCGACCATTGGCCACGGCGGAGCAGGGAGCGGCGGTCGGAACCTCCGGCCGCCAATGCGTCAGAGGTGCAGGACCGCGGGGTCCCGTGGCGGCGGCAGCGACCGGCTAGCCGGGCCGGCTGTTCGGAGAAGGCCGGGGGTCATAACCCCCAGCTGGAAAAAGGAGCAGCCCCCACGTGGGGGCTGCCATTTCAAAACAGGGGGGGCAGCGCCCCCACTTCCACGACAGCTCGGCCAACGCCGAGCTGGCCACGCGGGTCGCACCCGCGCCAGGCCAACCGGCCGCCCAGGCCGGGTCGGGCCAGGCCATGCCGGCGGGGCGGGGCCGGACCGCGCCCTATCGGGCCGGACTCGGAACCGGGTCGGGTTGACCCGGTTCGGGCCGACCTAGGGGGTATTGGGCCGGGTCGGTCCGGGCCCAAAACCCCCTAAAAATGGACAGGTTCGTTTAAATTCCCGTAACATGGGATACTGACCTCCGATCGACGCACTGTTAGTTGAAATGCGATCCTTGGATCGAGGCGGTCGTTTTGATATATTATACTCAAGGTTTCGGAGAACTTTTGAGTATGGTTGGGTTGGTTGGAACACGAAACCAACCGGGCCCTTGGAGAGGAAACACTTATAACTTGAGCTCCGGACGTCCGATTGACATGCCATCGACTTTGTTGGATTCCTCTTAGTGATAAGGAACTTTTTCTTACTCCACTAAAGGTTTGGACGTAGTTGTAGTACGGTCGGGTTGGTTTTGACTTAAAAACCAACAGGGCCCCAGGAATGAAAAAACCAATAACTCTGAGACCGGGCGTCCGATTGACTCGCTGTCTATCGTTTTGAGTTCCTATCGATGAGATGGAACTTTGGGATAAATCAACTCTGGAATACATGTTATTTGATGTATCGAACCCATTGGATCGTGGATCGGACCCTCCCGGAATCGAGCATGCTCTGTGCGGGAACCCTAGAGCTGGCTGCGACTGCGACGACGATGACGACTGCACTGAAATCCTCTGTGGGTTCAGCAACGACGAAGACTGCACTGAAATCCTCCGTGGGTTCGGCAGAGATGACGACTATACTGAAATCCTCCATGGGTTCGACGGCGATGACTACTGTTCTTGTATCCTATGTGGGTCCAGCAGTACTATTGTTCTTGTATCATACGTGGGTCCGGCAGTGTTTGACTCTGTTCTTGTATCCTACGTGGGTCTGGCAGAGTAGATGGTCTTGTATCCTACGTGGGTCCGAAATCTTAGCTGGTTTAGTATCCAACATGGGTCCCAGCTTAGATGAATCAGTGGCTACATCTGATCATCTCTATCACTTTACGAAAAAGTATACCTGTGTGAGCTGAGTCTTGACTTTCAATCGTTATCTTCGATATGATTGACTTGCTTCCTATGTGGATTGTGTTGTGCTTTCCTATGTGGATTAGGTTGTACTATCCTGTGTGGACGTGATCGAACTTGGGCTCAGATGTTGGAGTCGAACTGGAATTGATGACTTAGGTATATGTATGGGCATATACCTAAGTAGTGTTGGATGTTACTTTGTGATTTTATCTTTCTTTTGTGGATTATGATTTGTGGATTCTGGGAGACCTTAGAGGGTCTCGGGGTCCCTACTAAGTAGCGTATACTCACCCCTGCACAGGCTATGCCCGCACTACGTTGTGTTGGATGCAGACGACGGACAATGCTGATCGTGGTTGAGGCTTGTGGAGCAGTCGGTACCTGGAGGTGGACCACTGGGCGGGACGTACACGGAGCGGACAGATGGACCTGAGGAGCTGAGGAGGCTATCTGTACCCACCCTTCAGTTGGGACTTCCAGTGGATGGATCGATATTGCTGCTTTACTTTTAGTTGCTTTACTTTCTTTCCAGTTGTACTTTACATTCAGTTTGGGTTTGTATTCTGGCCCATTTACTTTCCGCACTTACTATTGTACTCAGTTTACTTAGTGTTTACTTATGATGGCTTACTCTATGATGTTTGTTTACTTTATAAAGGCAATGACTTCCCCTTTTTGTCGGGATTTATGCCTTGGTGCTAGTTGTCTGCCCCTGGCCTATGGAAGGTGGGTTTGGGGTAGTCACGACACGAGTCCCGAGGACGGGTCGTGATAAATTGGTATCAGAGGAGTTCGATTCTACCGTAGAACTCAAGACTCTAATCTTTCATCTATGTGAAACAATATTGTCAAGGGTATTGAGTGTGGTTATCAGTCCAGGGAGTCCAGTGTTGGTTCGGTGACCGACGTATCCGTACACCAGGACCCTGACTTCTGATTTCCGACTCAGTGCACGAAAACATTGATTGCATGTGTGTTTCAAAAGTTTTCTTTGTGATTACTTTGTGTCAGCTCACCAAGTATACTATTTTGACTATGGCGCACCAGTTTCTTTTCAGTATGGCCCCACGACAACAACCAGCTAGGGTTCATATATTTGTGCGAGACGACAGCCCACCGAGCGATGAGGCCTCGGTGCAGGGCCCTTTTGCAGTGGAGGCACCGACGGTACCTCTACCCGCCGAGCCATCGATGCCACCAGCCCCAGCCGCTGAGAGTGCACGTCGCCTTACTACACTGCATGAGTTTCATCCTCAGAGACCGCCCAGGTTCCGTGGGGAGACGGACCCTCAGGCATCCAAGAATTGTCTAGAGGATGTTGTACGAGTTTTCAAGTTAGTGGGGACACCAGCTGACCTCATGGTGATCCTTGCAGCGAGCCTCCTGCACACGGCAGCAGGCAGATAGTGGAGCTTGATGCTCCAGGTGCACGATGATGCGTTTCTCCTCTGGACGGACTTTGAGAGCCTCTTCCGCTCAGAGTTCATCCCAGCCACCCTCCGTGCAGTGCGCATTTAGGAGCTACTACAGCTGCGGAAGGGAAACATGACGGTCTCCCAGTACTCGGCGAGATTTACCGATCTCTCGCTCTATTCGACAGACATGGTACGTGGCCCATTCTTCCGGGCCCGGACCTTCGAGCAGGGACTGAGGCATGAGATAAGGGAATCTATGATCTCCCTTAGAATTCCGACGTAGGCAGGAGTACTGGAGCGAGCCCTTCTCATAGAGAGCTTTCTTGGTGAGCCTACACCAGCAGCGAGGCCTACTGCAGGGCGGCACATAGAAGAGTCTTCTGCAGCTGGTAGTCGACAGACGTCACAGGGGTCCAGGTGGACCAGACCATCAGGTGGACGACCTCAGGACACTGGCTCAGAGGTGCGGGGCACCCCGCACAGAGCTGACTTTCTGAGGAGCAGACAGTGCTACGCATGCAGCGGGCAGGGCCACATGGTTGTGACTGCCTGACCCGCTGTGTAGAGGAGCAACAGACAGTTGAGGGGCCACCCAGGAAGAGGCAGAGGGTCGACCGTGGTAGTCCAAAGGGCACAGGTGGACGAGGCAGTGGAGATGGACGAGCAGTAGGTGGTGGGCGACGCTTTGAGGCTTTACCACCACCACCACAAGGAGGTCCACCCCGACCATAGGGAGCTGGCGGACAGAGGCAGGCTCAGCTTTAGGCAGCGGAGGCCTACGACCACGGCGCACCAGATATGATTCGAGGTACTATTTGTGTCTACTCCACATTTTTTTAGTTCTTATAGACACAGGAGCGAGTCATTCTTTTATTGCCGCTGCCCTTGTTCGGAGCGCGAAGATTCCGACGGAGCCATTGGCTCGATCCTTACGGCTAGAGACTCCTACGGGAGCAGACTCAACGATTACGCACTGGTTCTGGCAGTGTGAGCTTACTCTAGGAGGAAAGAGCTTCGGCTATGATATTCTTATAGCGGCGTCGAGGCCTTACGGCGTCATACTGTGCATGGATTGGTTATCTACAGTCCATGCTCAGATTGACTGTATTAGGCGCAAGGTGCGGTGTGTTCGCACCGATGGGAGCAGGTTCACCTTCACGGGCAAGAAGGGAACCTTTGTAGCGCAAGATGGACTCACATAGAAGAGAGGAAAGCCCATCACTCATCAGTTCTCTAGCCTCGTCCTAGGAGCAGTTGACGTGCGAAGTCCGAGTTTTCCTGTAGTGGTGGATCAGTATGCGGTCGTTTTTCCTGATGACATTCCAGGACTACCTCCTCGAAGAGAGGTAGACTTTTATATTGACCTGTACCCCAGGACAACCCCAATATCCACTCCATCATATCAGATGGCCCCTGCTGAGCTTCAAGAGCTACAGGTACGTTGGAGGAGTTTCAGGGAAAGGGATTCATCCGACCCAGTGTTTCACCCTGGGCTTCCCCGATTTTGTTCGCCAAGAAGGCGGACAGGAGCTTGCGACTGTGTGTCGACTATCGTCGCCTGAACCAGGTGACCGTGAGGAACAAGTATCCGCTACCAAGGATTGACGACCTCTTCAATCAGCTCAAGGGAGCACGGTGGTTCTCAAAGATAGACCTCAGGTCAGGCTATCATCAGCTCAGAGTTCAGGACGAGGACGTGCAGAAGACGGCCTTCAGATGTCGGTATGGCCACTATGAGTTCTTGGTGATGCCTTTCGGCATGACCAACGCTCCAAAAGTGTTCATGAGTCTCATGAACAGGATCTTTTAGCCATACCTCGATCGATTTGTCGTGGTCTTCATCAATGACATATTGATATACTCGACCACTGAGGAGGAGCACGCCCACCACTTGTGGGTTGTACTAGACACAGTCCGAGAGCACCAGCTTTATGGTAAGCTCTCGAAGTGTCAGTTCTGGTTATGTGAGGTCCACTTTTTGGGACATACCATCTCTGAGGCGGGAGTAGCAGTGGATCCTGCGAAGATCGAGGCAGTGCTAGCTTGGGAGCCACCCAGGAGCGTGATGGAGGTGCGGAGTTTCTTGGGGCTAGCTGGGTACTACCGGAGATTCGTGTCAGACTTATCCAGAGTTGCAGCACCGCTTTCAGCTTTGAAGAAGAAGGGGAAACCCTTCGTATGGTTAGACAGATGTCAGCAGAGCTTCCAGGAGATGAGATAGAGGTTGACCAGCGCACCTATCTTGAGGCTACCGGAGGAGGGAGTAGGGTATGTAGTCTATTGGGATGCATCAGGGACCGGACTTGGATGTGTCCTGATGTAGGAGCGGGAGGTGATCGCCTATGGATCATGACAGTTGAGGCAGCATGAGCAGAACTACACTACCCCTGACCTGGAGTTAGCAGCAGTGGTCTTCGCTCTGAAGATGTGGCGACACTATCTGATGGGAGATCGCTTTACAGTCTACTCTGACCACTAGAGTCTCAGGTACATCTTCTCACAGAAGGACCTGAATCTGGGACAGCGGTGATGGCTCGAGTTCTTCCAGGACTATGACTTTGAGATAGTCTATACTTTTGGAAAGGGAAACATAGTAGCCAATTCTCTCAGAAGGAGGACGAGCATTCAACTACTTGGGGAGGCGATAGAGAAGCTAGCCTATTTGCAGATATCCTTCGTGGATAGAGATGGACCAGCCTTTCTTCTGTCACTCACATTCACTCCTCCACTTATTAAGCGGGTCAGAGAGGCACAGTGTGGGGACGTTGACTATGAGACGCGACATGAACAAATATCCTCAGGACATGCACCTGATGGATTCTTTGTAGGAGGGGAGCACGTCGTCCTTTTCAGAGGATATACCATGGTACCAGCTACTTTGTAGGAGGAGGTGCTGAGAGAGTTTCACACTTCCCCTTTAGCGGTACATCCAGGAGTGGCGAAGATGTACTAGGATCTCAGACGTCAGCACTGGTGGCCAGGTATGAAGAAGGCTATGGCAGAGTTCGTTTCTTGATGCCTTACCTTCCAGCAGGTGAAGGCGGAGCACCAGGTACCAGCAGGCTTGGTACAGCCCTTGGAGGTCCTAGAGTGGAAGTGGGATGAGATATCTATGGATTTCGTGACTGGACTTCCACGTACTTCCAGATGTAACGACTCCATTTGGGTGATTGTCGACCGACTCACCAAGTCAGCCCACTTGTTACCCATCAGAGGGCAGGGCTCAGTAGAGAGCTTGGGACGTCTCTACATTCAGGAGATTGTATGGCTTCATGGTGTGCCATTATCTATCATCTCCAATCGAGATGCTCGCTTTACTTCCTGGATTTGGAAGGGGTTGTAGGAGGCACTCAGAACGCAGCTACATCTGAGCACCGCCTTTCACCCTCAGATGGATGGTCAGACGGAGAGGAAGATTCAGACTCTCGAGGACATGCTCCATGCATGTGTCCTCGACTTTGGTCGCAGCTGGGAGGACCACCTAACCTTGGTAGAGTTCACGTACAACAACAGATACCACACCACCATCAGGATGACACCATACGAGGCATTTTACGGCCGACCTTGCAGATCACCGCTGTGCTGGACAGACCCTGGGGAGTCAGCACTTGTGAGACCGAAGATGGTCCAGGCCACGACAGAGAAAGTACAGGTCATCCAGGAGCGGATGAAGACATCTCATAGCTGACAGAAGTCTTATGTTGACTGGAGGTGGAGACCACTAGAGTTCGAGGATGGCGACCATGTCTTCTTGCGGGTCTCACCTCGACGTGGAATATGAAGATTTGGCCGCGACCGCAAGTTATCTCCACGCTTCAACGGACCATTCTAGGTTCTCAGCAGGATAGGCGAGGTGGCTTATCGCCTGGCTCTACCACCTCAGTTGCATTGGGTGCACGAAGTCTACCACGTAACTCAGATGAGGAGATACGTGCACGACCTGACACATATCATCGACCATGGGGAGATGGACCTTGATGATGGGGAAACTTTTGAAGAGGTCCCGGTGGGGATTGAGGATCGACAGGAGTGGGTCCTATGTGGGTGGTCGATTCTCTAGTGCGCATCAGGCGGCAGCACGGGAACCTCCAGGAGAGCACTTGGGAGCGGGAGGCTCAGATGCATGCTTAGTACCCTCATTTGTTCCCCTAGATTGTGATGTATCTTTACAGGGATGTAAAGCCCTGAGGTAAGAGTAATGTAAATACCCATAAATTTCAAGGGAAATTTTTTCTTAATTTTCTTTGGGATTTTACGAGTACTTAGTATCTGACGACACCTGATTCTGAGGCCCGGTGTGCCCGGAATCAATTTCCAAAGTTTAGCTCGGGTACGTTCAGTGAATGAACGAGTGAGTTTTCCTAACTTTTAAACCGGTGCTCGGAATCAAAATCCGAGGGCACCGATGAAACCGCAACGTCAGTTTTTTCTTTGGAAGACTATTTCTGGAGTTGCGTTTGCTCAGAATTAGTTGATTAAAAAAAGGGATTAAGATTAAAGTGAAATAAAAATCATGTTACAATTTTTATTCCACATTCTTAAGTGGTTTAGACCATGTGAGGGAGTTGGGGTGGGACCCACTGATGTTTTAACCCCCCTTGAGAAGATTTAAGATGAGGTGGGGCCCATACGAGCCCCCACCTTTTCATTTTTCCTTAACTCCTTTTTAAAACCTCTTTTGTCATTAAAGTTCCCAACTTATCACTTCAATTAATTTTGACAAGTTATGTTTAATTAAATGAAGTGAATTAAATTATGAATGTTTGAATTTTAAAAGTGTTGGAAAAAGTAATAAAATAAGGCTAAAGCCTTATTTTATTTTGGTTGCTTCGTTGTGTCGAGAGAGGGAGATTTATACCATCGAAGAACTTCATCCTCCTCCTTGAAGAGCGCGAAGAACACCGATGCGCCTTCCTTCATTCTTTTTCTCGCATAAAAGGAAGGGAGATGTTGTTTCACCTCGGACAATCTCTGTCAACCTGTATGGAGCCACACCCCGCGATGCCATTTTCCGTGACGCTCATCGATCGTCAACTCGTTATTGAGGTAGGGGTTTGATTTTATTCGTGAATATTCTTTGCCGTTCAGCGTCAATTTCTTTGGGCCTCTTGATTTCAATTTAACGGGAGGAGGTCGGACCGCACGAACACGGCCGAACCTCCTCCCCCTTTGTTGTTGTGTTCGTTGAGGCTCGAAAGAAGGTGGCGCGGTGCAACGACACCACGCGGAAACTTGGAGTAATGCGTCGAAGAAGTGCGGCGCCGTTGCGCCACGCCGTTGAGGCCGAAAGAAGCCGCGACCGGAGCAGGGCCGCGGAAAAGGGGCGTGGCGTCGGCACGCCGCGCTGGAGAACCACGAAAAGACCGCGGCCAGAGAGGGGCCGCGGAGGAGGGGCGCGGCGCCATCGCGCGGCGCCGGTCGGACCAAGGCCACAACCTTTGGCCAAGGCGGAGCAGGGAGTGGTGGCCGGAACCGCCGGCCACCGACGCGTCGGAGGGGCGGGACCGCGGGGTCCCGCGGCGGTGGCACCGGCCGGCCAGGCCGTTCGGAGAAGGCCCGGGGTTGTAACCCCCAACTGGAAAAAGGAGCGGCCCCCACGTGGGGGCCGCCATTTCAAAACAGGGGGCAGCGCCCCCCCCCCCCCCTTTCCGCGATAGCTCGGCCAGCGCCGAGCTGGCCACGCGGGCCACCCCCGCGCTAGGCCAACCGGCCGCCCAGGCTGGGTCGAGCCGCACTGGAAGGGATGGGCCGGGCCGCGCCCTATCGGTTCAGACTCAGACTTGAGTCAGGTTGACCCGGTTCGGGCCGACCCAGGGGGTCTTGTGCCGGGTCGTTCCGGGCCAAAACCCCCCTAAAACCAGACAGGTTCGTTTAAATGTCCGTAACATGGGCTACGGACCTCCGATCGACACACCGTCAGTTGCAATGCAATCCTTGGATCGAGACAGTCATTTTGGTATATTATAATCAAGGTTTAGTAGAACATTGGAGTACGGCCAGGTTGGTTCGAACACGAAACCAACCGGGCCCTCATAGCGGAAACGCTTATAACTTGAGCTCCAGACGTCCGATTGACGTGCCGTCAACTTTGTTGGATTCCTCTTAGTGAGATGGACCTTTTGGCTTACTACACTAGAGGTTTGGACGCTGTTGGAGTATGGTCGGGTTGGTTTTGACTAAAAAACCAACCGTGCCCCTGGAACAAAAAAGCCAATAACTCTCAGACCTGGCGTCCGATTGACTCGCCATCTGTCGTGTTGAGTTCCTATCAACGAGACGGAACTTTGGGATACATCAACTCCGGACTACATGTCAGTTGATGTATCTACCCCCTTGTCTCGTGGAGCGGACCCTCCTGGAATAGAGCATGCTGTGTGCGTGAACCCTAGAGCTGGCTGCGACTACGACGACGATGATGACTGCACTGAAATCCTCCGTGGGTTCGGCAGCGACGACGATTGCACTGAAATCCTCCGTGGGTTCGGCAGCGATGGAGACCGTACTGAAATCCTTCGTGGGTTTGATGTTGATGACTACTGTTCTTGTATCCTATGTGGGTCCGGCAGTACTACTGTTCTTGTATCCTACGTGGGTCCAGCAGTGTTTGACTCTGTTCTTGTATCCTACGTGGGTCTGGCAGAGTAGCTGGTCTTGTATCCTATGTGGGTCCGACAGCTTAGCTGGTTTAGTATCCTACGTGGGTCCTAGCTTAGATGAATCAGTGGCTACATCTGATCATATCTATCACCTTACGAAGAAGTATACCTATGTGAGCTGAGTCTTGACTTTCAATCCTTATCTTCGATATGATTGACTTTCTTCCTATGTGGATTGTGTTGTGCTTTCCTGTGTGGATTGGGTTGTACTATCCTGTGTGGACGTGATCGAACTTGGGCTCGGATGTTGGAGCCGAAATGGAATTGATGATTTAGTTATATATATGGGCATATACCTAAGTAGTGTTGGATGTTACTTCGTGATTGTATCTTTCTTTTGTGGATTATCCTTTGTGGATTCTGGGAGACCTTCGGGGGTCTCAGGGTCCCTACTGAGTAGCGTATACTCACCCCTACACAGGCTATGCCCACACTAAGTTGTGTTGGATGCAGACAACGGACAGCGCTGATCGTGGTTGAGGCTTGTGGAGCCGTCGGTACCTGGAGGTGGACCACTGGGCGGGACATACACGGAGCGGACGGCTGGACCTGAGGAGCTGAGGAGGCTATCTGTACCCACCCTTACGGTGGGACTTCCAGTGGATGGCTCGACATTGCTTCTTTACTTTCAGTTACTGTACTTTCTTTCCAGTTGTACTTTACATTCAGTTTGGGTTTGTATTCTGGCCCATTTACTTTCCACACTTACTATTGTATTCAGTTTACTTAGTGTTTACTTATGCTGGCTTACTCTATGGTGTTTGTTTACTTTATAAAGGCAATGCCTTCCCCTTTTTTTCGGGATTTATTCCTTGTTTCTAGTCGCCAGTCCCTGGCCTATGGAAGGCGAGCTTGGGGTAGTCACGACACGAGTCCCAAGGATGGGTCGTGACATTGAGAATCAATCACAATTCACTACTCCTTATACTCATCAATGGAACGATGTAAGTGAAAGGAGGAACCACACCTTGTTATAATTAGTGAGATCTATAATAATTCTTGTGAGCATTCTATTATCCTTTTGGGGATACACATTATAGATAATAGTAAAAATACTAAACTAGGTTCCCACTAATGTGGTAGATGTTATTCCATACCAATTTTAGAGTGTAAAGAAACTTTTATATTCATACTTACATGTGTGGGGGGTGTGAAGCAATTTTTAAGGCCTATTTATGAAACAAAATTTCACCCCAAGTCACAAAATATAGCTGTATAGTATAACCAAAGGAAACAAGGGGATATTACATATATTACTTCCCAAAAAAGGTAATTTTGGAAAGACGTTCCATATTACTTGAGAGGCAGAACATCTCTAAAATAGATAGTTGGAGCAAGATAAACTTTGATGAAGTTCAGACACCAGGTAGAAAAGAGTTTTTACAAGAATAAATTCTACAAATCCCTATAGAATAAGAAATATTTGGGATTTAATTACTACATACGAGTACAAGGGTAGTTAAATAACTTGAATGATAAAGTTTTATAGTTATCAAAGATGTTGACTCATTATTATTTGATAATAATGATCTCATAACCTATAATAAATAAGTAGGTAGAACAAATGTTTTAAAGTGGAAATAAGATATAAATTATGAATTGGAGTCCATGTCTATATTTTGGTAGAACCTCTAGTAGATGTAAATCCTATTGGATGAAAATGGGAACTCAAGAATAAAATGGACATGGATGTACAAGTCAGTACTTATAAGGAACGACTCATTTTAAAAGGGTTCAAACAACATCAAGGAATAAAATATGATGAAATTTTTTCCCTAGTTGAAATTCTGAAATCCAATAGAATTATACTTGTCATAGCATTTTATCATGACTATGATATTTGGAAAATTGATGTCAAAATAGTCTTCCTTAATGGGCACCTTTAGTAAGATGTATATATGAAACAACATAAAGGTTTTGTGACCCAAAATGATTACAACAAGTCATTCAAATTGAAAAGATCCATTTATGGATTATAGAAAGCATCGAGATCATGGAAAATTATTTTTAATAAATCCATAATGGAATATTTTTTCATAAGTAATGAATGTGAAATTTGTGTCTATAATTGGTTCAGTGAGACTATGGTAGTTTTCTTAATAGTTTATGTCGATCGCATACTACCTATTGGAAATGAAATACAAGTCTTATAGTATATTAAAGTCTAGTTAAATACATGATTCTCCATGAAGGACTTAGGTGAAGAAAGAAATATTCTTGGGATCATGATAACCATGATAAATCCAAGAGTCTGTTTAGTATAAGTTAAAGTACATATATTAACATGTTACTAAAGAGATTCATTGTAGAACAATCTAATAGGGGATTTTTTCTAGTGTCAAATGGAATTTATATTACAATAAAATGTTTCCTTATACACATGGGAAAAGAAAAAGTATGGAAATGATTACATATGTGTCGGTGATTGGGTCATTCATGTATGTCATGTTATGTGATAGGCTAGATTTCGCATACGCCTGACGTGAAATATGATGATTTCAAGCCAACAAAAGTGACAACCATTTTATGGATGTCACCTTAAGTATCTGATATGAACTAAAGAAATATTTCTACTCTATGGATAAGATTCGGAACTGGTCATCAGATGATGTGAAAATACTAGTTTTCAAATAGATCAATTTGATTTGAAATCATAGTCAGGGTATATCTTCACCCTCAATAGAGTTGTTGTGATCTGGAAGAGCTCAAAGAAAGTCATAGTTATAGATTCTATAAAAGATTAAAAGTGCATTGAAACTTATTATGTAGCTAAATAAGCAGTTTGGATACAAAAACTTTTCCAGGATCTTGATGTGGTACCTAGTAGTAAATACCCTATCACACTTTATTATGATAATACGATAGTATTGGATCTTGAAAAGGAGCTAAGGTCACATCAGTGGATGAATCACATACTTTTAAAGTATCATCTATTAAGGTATTTTTCTTAGAGAGGTGAAGTTATAGTGATTAGAGTCTACATGGAAAAAAACATGGTGGAACCCTTTACTAAAGGTATAACTCAGTAGAAACATGATCTTCATGTGAGGTTTATTAGAGTGATAATAATTGGAAGTTTAATCTATTCCAAGTGTGAGTCTATCAGAGTTTTTGTTATAGATTTTTTTTGTACATTGGATTACATTTATATTATAAGAAGTGAATATTAACTAAACATCTTATTACATAGTATTAATTATTCTATATTACTTTAATGTATTAATGTTTGAGATTATTTATTACATTGAAAAATGACATAATAGTTTCCATCTATGATGAAAACATTGAAATGTCATGATGATATTTTAAACCTAGTTCTAATATTGGATAAAGATCTATGATGGGGAATATTGAATGTTGACTATTAGGTGTGAGTAATTGTAAGCATATGAGACTTTATCTAATGAGGTTTTCACTCGGTAATCTATAACACATGAGATTATGAAAATATATTTTCAAGTAGGAATTCCATATGGTTAGGTGTCATTGTATATTACTATTTGTGAGTGTGTGTAATGTTCCTTAGACTTTAATATTTTTATTAATTCATGTCATGACTCACGAACTTAGATTTACATACCAAAAATGTGAGGCCATATGTTCACTAGACGTAGTATGTGTCAGGTGTGTTATAAATAAAAAGTTATTAAAGAATAAGTTAAAGAAGAAATTTTCCTTTCTATAGTTATAGAATATGATATCTTGACCCTTTGATTGAAATATAATGATCATACTAAATTTCATGGTCATGGTTTAATTATGATTTTGTTTCGAATAGTCAAAGAAAGACGTATCAAGAATATAGGTTGATGACATGGTGGTGAAACCGTCTTGATGAGATATTGTGACAAAGAAATTATATTACATAGTGAACAATAATATATGATTGTCATAATTCTGACATAAACTTATTTCTATTGGGAAACTCGACTCATTTCTAGATAGTAATCTTGGACATTAAGCATGTCTGATTAATTCTAATAAGAAATAAGTCTATAGGGTTACACAATAAGTGTTTCCATTGATCTCAATTAAATTATATTTGAATTTAATTATTTATATAAATATTATTCTTAAGAAAAAATAATAATTTTATCAAAAAATTAGTGATCACATAAATTAAATAAATATTTATTCACATGGAAATCATTAAATTATACATACATATAATAATTATTTGTTTATTGAATGAATGATTTTTTTAATTTATTCGGGTATTAAATAAAATCCAAGGAGGAATAGCAGGCCAAGTTTGTGTTTGGTGATAAATATTAATTTTCAAGCTAGTAAAAAATATTATTTATCATTGTTCCAGTTAACACCTACCATGTAAAAATAATAATGTCATTATTATTAAATGGCATGAGTTCATATAATTTTTAACATATTTTTTAATGGTCATTGTGAAATTAAATAATATTTTAACCATAACCCTAGCTATAAAATAGATTATTATGTCTATTGTATAGGGATTGATAAAAAATGAAGATCGTTGTATGTAATGAAATCTAGATCTCTCTCATGATTAAAGAATGATCTAGAGCTATCCTCCCTCCTCCGTCATATTAAGAAATAGAGTGCAAGAATGATTCTTCAAGCCTGAAGGAATTGTCATAGAGATTCAGATGAACACCACAAGATGATCTATTTGCCATGCTAGCACTCGAAAAACCATCAGTGTTGTTTGTAGATCAAAGTAGAACATGTGGATCATCGCTAGAGTGATTATACACTTGGATTATAGAATCATAATGATGGTAAACTAAAAATGTTTCAAATGATCAACAACATCATCAAAGAAGGATATCTATATTGAGGTATTAATTCTTATGATATATTTAAATTAATTATAAATTTAAAATGAAATTATCTCCTCTTAGTTTTGGAATATTTCATTATTCATATTATTTGTAAAAAATCCATTTGTCATGATGTTGACATATTTTACAATATGTGAATGATCCTTCAAATATTACATTTTCTCCTTCCTGTTTTATGATAACCAATTTTTGGGAAAGCCTCTCAAATATCTCTTCCTTCTCATGAATTTTTTTTAACTCTCAATAAAGACTCTATCACCTCTTCAAGTGTACAAGAGTCCTCTAATTTATACTAGGATCTGCGAGCCAATGTAATCTTTCGAAGGAAGAAAAAAATTTATTTGCTACTCTAGTGATCTTCATCAAGGAAACTCACTAAAGATTAATATATTGGATATCCAGGTATGAACATTTATGTTCTTTATTTATTACACATTGATTTCATCAAATATAGAATATATCTATTTGGGTTTTTATTCTCTTTTCTTGTCCATATAATGGACATTGAAAACCCAATACATGTAACTATTTGTAACATCATACACAATGTTTACTTATCAAAATGTGAAACCTTGAACCATAACATAACAAAAATCAAGGTGTGTTGACTTTCAACATGACTTGATTTAGCTTGAGTACATAAACTTTTCACATTACAGTAATACAGAATAATCATTTATTTGTGTACAAAAAATCTTCTATCAATACTAAAAAAGTATTGATGGTGTAGTAATTTTAAGAGTATGTCACTTTTATCACTGATATAAAAGTTCTAATATAGATATCATTTATTAGTGCTAAAAAAATCACTGAAAAATGGGTGTTTTATCAGTGCTTTTTAGTGATGATAAACACTCCAATTATCAGTACTAATATTTTTTTGACACTACTTGTTGACCCCACCGTATTTATCAAAGCTCAATTCACCATTTATTTGTGCTTGACCCCCACCCACCCCTATCTTTATCTAAATTCACACACTCCCTTTATTAACCATTCAACACCCCCACACTCGCCCCTCTTTATAACTTCTCAACTCCAAACCTGTAACTTGTGCAAACCTTCCTAGATTTAAACTTGTGAACTTCAAATCTATGCCCTATTTCATTATAGTAATATCTAGTTTTCCACTTTTAGGTAATTATCTTATATTTAATTATTTTACTCTTTAATTGGGTACATCTTAGGACACCTGAGTATGGAGAAAATTTTCTTTGAAAAATGACATAGAGTTTAGGGATTTATGGTTTTTTAATTGATGGAGTCTGGGTATAAATGTGTAATGGATTTACAGGGTTCTCCTCGACTTTTGATAACGCTTGATTTGGTTTGTGGTTTTTGTAAATAATCTAGTGTTTTTTCAGTCTTCTGGAGGAATGAACACCATGTAATGGGAATACATGATGTGCAATCTCTTTAGGGAATATGTTGTGAACCATGTACACATAATGAAGTGATTACACGCCATGTATAGTTTACATGTTGTGTAATGTTCAAGATTATGTTTTTAACAAAAAGTTGACAGGTTTTTCATCATATTCAATCCCCAGGGATTACACAATATATAAAGGGATTACATGTCATGTAAGTGTTGTGAATAGGGATTTTAGGGAATTTCATCCACTGATTCTTATTTAATTATTCCACATACCTCCTTTATCTCATCCTAGACCTCTTATATATTGATTTTTAGAGCCTCCATTTGATCCATATTGATTCAGTTGGTGATCAATCTCTATTATGGTTGGGTTTCATCTCTCAAGGTGAGTAATCCTTTTTCTTCTTCATTTAATTTGATCATAGTGGCACCGTTACATTGAGATATTGGTTTTTTGACACATGGTGACGATTCCATTGTTTCCTATCTAGATCCATCATGTAATCTTATTATGGTTGTTGTTTCATTTTTGGTTGTGGTGAAACGAGTGTGAATTCTAGATGTATGTGTTGTTTCCTTTTCTACATCAACCATTCTGTTAAATTTAATCAATTATAAGATGTTTAAATTGGTTCTAAGGTCACCGCTATTGTTTTTAGTTTCTTCCTATTGATGAATTCCATTATGGGCATGTGTGACCCATGTTTTGAGGTAGGTGGTTTCATATATTTCTTGTGTTGGTGAACTACATTTCTACTGTTTTTGATAAATTATTTTATTAAATGAAATATCATGATATGAATAATTTTATTTGTGTGTGTGGAACAAGGTTTTTATAAAATATGGTTTTCCTTTTCTATTGGTAAATGGAAATGGTTTTTCAAAGTATTGTGAAATGGTTTTCTGAAATGATTTTCAAAGCATGAAATGATGATATGATTTGATGAATTTATTTAGAAATAGAGAAAATGGTAAGACCTAGGTACTTAGGTGGAATTTATAATAACAAGTTTCATACATTGTCAGGGGGTTTTCTCATTGGGATTACCTCTCCTCCCTAGAACTGTTGTTTTAGGGACTTTTTAGACCTACTGGGGGTTTACTTTCAAGGGTTTTCCTCTTCTATATAGTTTCAATTCATATGTCTAGATTATTTATGTGTGAATGATTTTCTATGTTATGTATGAGTGTCCTAGCTATGTGGGCATAGTGTGATCCTTGGCGCGATGTTACCTTTGGTTTTGTTTTGTCTTGTACTATTTTTAGTTATACTATCATGGAATTGATATGATATGTGATACATGTTGTTTTTGATATGATATTTTTTTTGATATATGTGGATATGAAATGCTTTGAAATTGATTTACTTTCTTTATTTAGAAATATAGAAAAGGGTGAAATTAATTTTTTTCCATGATTTTGATTAAAAAATGTCAAACTATTATCACACCTTGTTTTATTTAAATTTGATAATAGTTTTATTATTTCTTAAAGACTTTATATGGAATAATTGGGTGATACCCTATAGAGCTTGTTAGGTCACACCCTACATGCCCCTTCAACCGTGCGTAGAACTGGTTATGTCTTTTGATGTAGGAAAAGGCAAGGTGATGTAGTGAGGGGGATAGGTTTTCTATTAGCTGGGTTTTGGTTGTTGGTGGTGATATGGTGAGAGATTTACCATGCTATCAGATGGATATTTTAGAGTAGATATATAGTCTTTTTATCCTTTGCAGTTGGAATTGTCTCTTGGAGAATGTGTTTTTTTACCTTTTTAGTTTTATTACTTTTATTGTTTTCTTTATATTACGACATATACATATTCTTGTATTATTCTGATGTTTCTTTCCATACATGTGTATACAAGTCATGTTGTATGATTTAGTTTATGAAAAATTATTCCCTCTATTTATTTTGGTTTTTCTCAGTACTAGACACTAGCCTGTGGGGATTTGGAACACCCTTTTGGCACTTGAATGTTCAGGTAGGGTACTAGTTTAATAGGGTAATCAGGTCTGGTTCAACATATTTTGGTATCAATGCTGGTATTTACTTAAGAGTCCTTGTCTTGGGATGTTTGGTAGACTATATATAGGCTTTTTGAGACTTTGTAGGTTTATTTCGTTGAGTTACTAGACAACTCTTACCGTAATGAGACTCAAGTTACCATGGGTTGTTGGGATGTGCACAACTTTTCTTGAGTTATTGATGTCAATATTAGTTTTTTCTTATGGATTTTCTATTTTTAACAAGGATTATTATGTTTTATAATCATTTATTTTATTTTTGTGTGCATCAGTATGCCTCCAAGACGTGTTTCATGAGTTCCTTAGGAGGGTATAACTGATGAACCTTAAGGGAATCCTATTATGGATCATAAAATTTTCACTGATATTGTGTACGTAGTTTCTGTTGTCAATCATAACATACAACAAGCTCAAAATGCATTTGTTGAGGTATAACCAAGAGTTTTAGAAGGCATAGATTGATCATGAAAGTTTTTACATAAGAATGCACCATCCTTTAAAGGTACAAATGAACCTCCAAAGGTAGAGGACGATATTGATAGGATTAATCATATATTAAACTTCTTGGATACGCTTGAGAATATCAAGATGAATTTTGAAACTTTCAGACTTGAGGGTCCTAGTAACCGTTGGTGGGATTATATGGTATAGGTGGATACTCACGTGAGTTTGGAAAGGAATATTTTCAAGACCATCCTCTACCATTAGTTCTATCTAAAGTCTCTAATGATGGATAATTCTCTAGAGTTCCTTTATTTACTATAGGGAGAGTGTTTAGTGTTAGATTACAGTAATCAGTTTATAGAGAAGGTTCATTTTTCACTAGAGGTTGTGATGAATGACCAGAAGAAAGCTTATATTTACCTATAGGGTTTGCGAATGAATATCAGATCATAGGTATTTATGTTGAATCTTTCGACCTATGCATAGATATTAGTAGGAATATGATGGATAAGATGAATATAGAATTCAAGGTTGGATATTTTCCCACATCAGTTCCACCTAGTTGAAGTATTATCAATACACTAGGGAAAAAGAGAAAGGGGAAGGATCATCACATGAGTGGTGGAGGTGGCTCTCAGCAGCAGGCCTCTTCCACACATCCAGTTGAAGAAAGTGGTGTGCCTATGACTTTTTGATCAGTGTGGAAAGGTTAAACAGACACAATATTCTTTTCATTCACCTGCAAATATGTGAAATAGTTTTTGGACATTATGTCCATCTATAGCGTTTCTATCTGGCTATGTCTACCCCTCGATGTGGTTAGGGATAGTCATCTTCAATGTCTACTACGAAATAGTCATATGCTTCTATGACTATAGATATATAGAAATAAACTTAACGAGTAAGTAATATTTATGAATTAGATGAGTTTCTAGAAGTGGTAGATGTGGGTCCGACATTAGTGAGAGGTACCATCCTTATTTCTCTTCCATAGTAATTGATTTATTTACCACTGGTGTTTCTCACTCTTTTATATTTGTATATTTTGTTGATATGATTTACCTTCCAATGGATCACATGTACTTTTTTTATAGAGTTAGTGAAACCTATTGGGAAGATAAAAGAGCAAGGGGTTGGGTGTCCTTGTACACTATCGATAACTGATGCAAATTTAGTCTTGGATTTTCTCATTCATTATATTGGTCGTTCGATTTCACTATCAGGATGGATTGACTTTTTAGTCATCATACTAAGGTTGATTGTCATCATCGGTGTATCTCATTTCTTATGGATGATAAGATATCATAGGTGATTTTGGGAGAGTGGGGTATGAGGTCTGATCATGCAGGACCTTCTCTCCTATATCTTAAGAGTTTTTTTGTCTACTGTAATATTTGAGCCCGATGACGTTCCTTCTATTGTTTACCTTCCCACTATTATTCAGTATTTTCCTAACTTTTCCTAAATAATTTCTTTGGGCTTCCTCTGGATTGGGAGGTGTAGTTTATGTTTTACCTAGTTCTAGGTATGAATCCAGTTTCGATACCTTCTTATCATATAGCATCAGCAGAGTTGAGGAAGCTTAAAATTTAGTTAGATAACCTGGTGGAAAAAGGTTTTGTTCAACCTTGTGTTTCATCATAGGAAACCCCAGTGATTTTTTAAGAAAGTATATGGTTAAATTTTATTGTGCATAGACTATCATAAGTTGAACTGGGTGATGGTTAAGAACAAGTATATTTTTCCTCATGTGGATGATTTTTTTGATCAGTTAAAGTGGTAAATGTGGATTTTGAAGATTTATCTTCAGTCTAGTTATAATCATCTCAGAGTTTAGGAGTATGATATACCAAATAAAACTTTCAGGTTCATGTATGGCCATTATGAATATATTATGATACCATTTAGTTTGACTAATTATCCTGTTGTTTTTATGGATTTGATGAATCAAATACTCCATCAGTATGTCAACACTTTTGTGATAGTGTTCATGGATGATATTTTGGTTTAATCAAGATTCTAGAGTGAGCATGAGAACTATTTGAATCTAGTTTCAGAAATCTTGAGGGGTCATTATTTGTATATAAATCTTTCTAAATGAAGTTTATGGATTCAAGAAGAAAAGTTCTTGAGGAATTTTATTTCTAGGAATGTTTTATCTATTGATCCTGAGAAGGTAAAGGATATTTTTTCTTTAGAAGAACCATGTAATTTATTTGAGATTTCGAGCTTCTTGGTGTTACTGGATACTATCGATGGTTCATCAAGGTTTTCTCAAAGTTTGCATCACCATTGAATTCTCTTACTAGAAAAGGGGTTAAATTCATATGGGATGTAAAATGGAAGTCTTCTTTCAATGAGATTTTTTTTGAAACCAAATGCTATTTTGATCTTACCTAATCCCAGTATGCTATATATGGTTTTCTATGATGATTCGAGTGTGGTTTTGGGTTTTGTGCTTATAAATAATGATAATGTGGGAACTTATGGATCTTTTTAGCTTATATTTCATGAGAATAATTACCCCACTCATGATTTAGATATTTCCATAGTTATGAATGCACATAAGTGTTGGTGGTACTGTATTTTTAGGGAAAGGTTCATATTATTTTATCATAATAAATCATGACTTTTTTCCTGAAGGTTGGATAAAAATCAGTAAATTTTATAAAAAAATTAGATCACACTAATAAAGGTGATCTATAAAAATGAAGGCCAAGTGAATCACCTATCACTATGTTCACACACTCACTAGTCAGTGATCCCATCCTAGAAAAGTTTTTTAAATAGTGGTTATGAGCATCCCTTGAGGAAAGACAGTCCACTCATTGATTCCCTTCATTACAAGTGTGTATAATTTCCATACATTCATTGATAAGATGTTAGAATTGTCAAATGAGATAGATGATAGTTTAGGGAGGGTGGATCTTCCCCATAATAGATTCATGAAGGACCAAGGAGTCAGTCTATACTACCTCTACCATGATGTTATTTTATCTATGAAGTTCCAAGCCTTGAAGCATAGAATTCGCCCCAACCCGAGTGAGTAACCTATTCCAAAATGAAGTAGAGAAAGTTTAAATCATAGAACCATACTTATCCAAAACAATACCTCCTCCTTGCATATCCCATTTACAATAAGAACCATCTACATTTAGCTTGAGGCTATTAGTTTGAGGTCACCAACTCACCCATCATCTCTAAGGGAAACTGATAATGTGAACATCGTTGTTTTCATTGAACATGAGGTGTAATAGTAATGGATCATGATATTTATACTTAAAGAGGATGTCAAGGTCCACAACCACACACATAGTCCTCATGACCAGGGCCATAGTCAAGCTCTTGAGGCCATTTGAGAAGGCTTTGTTCTGAGAATTCCATAAAAATATTGCACTCATTAGTTAGGATGATGATACTAGCCTTATTTTCCTATAAATTGTTCTCAGAGTCTTGTATCCATTACTGAAGGAATTCAATGATGGTCAATAATTCCATCGTCATTATAAAAAAACACCTACAAATTTCCAGATATCATTTGTTCAATGTATTTTATAAATATAAAAGTTTTAGTTATATCATTTCTCAGAAGTAATTGAATATTATATAGAGATAGTAGATGGAATATCTTAAAATGTTTGAATTCGACATCGCCTAAAACCTTAGAAAGGGGAATTTCATTGAATATTCTCTTAGTAGGAAAGTGTTATCACAAGTTGTTTTCGAATTGAAGGAAGAGTGGAACCTTATGGGGATTTTTTCCCTATTTCATATAGATACTCAAGAGGATGTTTCAGGCCTTGTTTTGACCAGTGTTTAGTTATCATTATCTCACCTTGTGTCTATTATGCAGAGATAATGGTAGGATGATTAGTTCAAAGGAATTTGAGAAACCCTATATGATGGGGAGATCATTTATTATTGGTCACTCTCTTCCAATTTTATTCTCATATTTGTAGATTGTTTTTCCCTACCAACTGTGAAGAGATATTTTTTGTTTAATTTATATAGTTATTCATGGGTCATTAATTTGGGAACTACAAAGATATATTATGGAATGATATGATGACTCCGATTGAAAGTTTTAAAGCTTTACATTACTAACTATGTTTTCCATTATTACACCTATTAACAGATAATGGTAGAGCATCTAAAACCTTATATTCTCTTTAGCCTCTTCTAGTTCCAATTTTTAAATGGGATTAGGTATCCATGTATTTTATTGTTATGTTACCATGGAATCCATATGGGAGGAATTATATCTAGGTGGTGATTGATAGGTTGAGAAAGTCATGTCATTTCATTCTGATCAGGGACACCACTAAAGTTGAAGATCTAGGTAAGATGTATGTGTAGAAGATTGTGAGGTTACACGAGTTTCCTTATGTAATTATTTTAGAGAGGGATCCTTGGTTTACATTAAGGTTCTAGATGAGTCTCTAGGAGGTGATAGGAACTCAAGGCAGATTTAGTATAGCTTATCATCCATATACATATGGTCAGATGGAGCATGATATTAAAGTTGCAGGGACATGATTCATGATTTTGTTTTATATTTTAGTGGATCAAGGGATAACCATCTAGGATTGGTTGAATTTTCTTATAATAATAGTTATCAATTATTGATCTGAATGGATCCTTTTGAGGAATTGTATTGTTTCCAATGAAAATAACCTCTTTGTTGAGAAGAGGTGGGTGAAGATTCTTTGGTGGGGCCAAGATTTATTTAGGAGACATTTTTAAGGATTTAGGATATATGTCAGTATCTAGTTACAGTGAAGAGTTGAAAAAAAATTTATGTGTATCAACAGAATTTTTGTTTGTAGTTTTCTACAGGTGAACAAGTTTTATTGAATGTTTCTCCTTGGTTGGGTCACTATCAGCTTGAAAAATAGGTAAAGTTAGCTTCGAGATATGTTGGACCATTTTTTGTCACTGAGCATCTTCAGTTGGTTGTTCATAAGTTGGAATTATAGGTTAACTTGATAGGAATTCATAATATTTTCCACATGTCACAGCTCAGGATGTACCATCCATACGCTTCTCTTGTTTTGAGGTGGGAAGAGATTGAGTTCGAGAAAAATGTTTCAATTGTTGACAAGCCAATAGAGATATTTGATGCTCAAGTGAAAGTCTCTCTTGGGAATTTGATTTCATTTTTCATAGTATTATGGTGGAATAGTACAGATTCTCTTAAGTTTTGGGAGTGCGAGTTATTAATGAGGGAGCAGTGACCTCACCTTTTTACCAGACCTCATTCTTTCACCTGACTTACTGGGGACAAAAAGTCTTATGGTGGGGAGTCTGTGACATCCTATTACCTGCTTTCAGGTAATTATATTCTCTTCAATTGTTTTTCTCTTTAATCGGGTGCATCTTGTGACACCGAAGGATAAAGAACATTTTTTTGAGAAAAATGACCTAAAGTTAGGGTATGTATGTTTGTTTGAATTTTTGGAGTTAGACTATAAACATGTAATGGATTTATGGGGTTATCCCTAAGATTGGAGAATTCCCTAGTTGGTTTGGGGTTTTTATAAGGAATATGGTGTTTTTTCTGTCTGTTGGAGGTATACAAATCGTACAATGGGAATAAATGATGTTTAATATCTTTAGGTAATATGTCATGAGCCATGTACAAAATGTGAAGAGAGTACACAATGTGTATAGGTTACACATCATGTAATGTTAAAGATTAGGTTTTCAAAAAAAAATTGACCAGTTTTTCAGCATATGGGATCCCCATGTATTACACTACGTGTAAAAGGATTATATTCCATGTAATTGTTTTAGAAATGGATTTTAGGGTGACACATTGGTTGATTATTATTTTATTCTTATGCATCCCTCCTTTATCTTGATTTAAGGATCTTATATGGTGATTTTGGGAGCCTCTATTCGATCTAGATTGATTCATTTGGAGATTCATCACCATTACATTTCTATTGTGTCCCTCCGAGTGATTAATATTTTCAAATTACTTATTTACATTGATTGTGTTAGTATAATTTCATTAGGATATTGTATTTTTTTACCTGTGGTGATGATCCATTTGTTTCCTTTCTATATTTATAGTGAAATATTATTTTGGAGACTATTTCCTTGTTGGTTGTGGTGTGGCAGGTGTTTATTCTAGGGGTATGTATTTTTTACAATTCTCCAATGACCCTTCTGTTACATTAAATCAATTATAAGATGTGTAGATTGGTTCTAGATCCTCTACTATTATTATTGGTTTCTTCCTTGTGGTGGATTCCATTGCGGGCATGTGCAACCCCAGTTTTGAAGTATATGGTTCTGTCTCTAGCTTGTGTTGATGAACTACATTGATCTTATTTTTGATAAATTGTTTTATTAAATGAAATTTAATGATATGACTGATATGTTTTGTGTGTTTGGAACTGGGTTTTTATAAATGATGGTTTTACCCTAGATTTGGAAATCATAAAGGGTTTTTAAAGCATTGTGAAATCATTTTCTGAAATTATTTTCAAAGAATGAATTGAGGAAATGGTTTGATGAATTGATTTGGGAAATAGAGAACATGGGAATCCTTGGGTACTTAGGTGGAAGGTATGTTAATAGGTATCTTCCACTCTCTAGGGGTTTGATCATGGGGATTTTCTTTACTCAATAGGCATATTGTTCTAGGGATTTGTTAGACCTGTTGGGGGGGGGGGGTTCACTTTCCAGGGTGTTCCTATACTCTCTTTACTCAATGAATTTATATATAGGCTTGATTTATGTGCTATTGTCTATGTTTGGTATGAGTTTCCAATCTATCCTGACATAGTGTGATCCTTGTAATTTATGGGTGCATCGTAAGCATGCGATGGGTCGTGTCCAACTTTTTTTTCATGATTGATGATTAATCCAAGATCTACACAATGATGAAAATCATAATCAATGTAATTGAATCTAAGAAAACATACAAGGGATAAAATTCTATAAGCAAGAGCAAGATCATCACATATTATTTATAATTAATTTAATCAATTAAATAATTACCTCACATGAATTATTTCTTCATTGATGGATCTAAAAACAGATCTATGGTTTATCATCATTGTATTATAGGAATCAAGAGTATATTCCCTCTATTAATGATCCACACATGTTTTAAAAATCTCTGAACATCACTATTGAAATATCTAGATGCTCGCACGGTAGATCCTATCACTTGTATTGTTTGCCTTTGATCTCTATGGGAATCGTTTACAAAGTGTTCTCCTGGGTCTCTCTAGACTCGAGAGTGGATGGTGTTGGAAGATCACTCTCTGTTCCTAGGATGATTCTTGGAGAGGGAGCTCTCTAGGGATTGATAATATTTTATATGGCTGTCATTGTTTCCAACAAAAATGAATTGTCTCTCTTGAAAAATAATATAATTGGGTTTATATACTACTAGGGTTAGAAATAAATAATTTTACCAGTTCTCCTTTTTATTTATTTAATCCCTATGGAACCCCATGTAAATAATAATATTAATAATATTATTATTTCTCAACATGAACTTATCTCAAAAATTAAAATTAAATATAATGTATTCAAATAATATTCAATATAATATTATTTCTCACAAAACTATTAAACTCAGCCCACCATTCCACCACAATATTTATCGATCCTTGAATAATAACTATTTATTTAATAAATAAACATCACTACATTATTCTCTAAAAAATAAATAAATATTATATTAAATAAATAAAAAATAAATATTTATTAAATATTATGTTCGCATAATATTCTCTCAAAGAACTGGTGAAAAAATATATAAGATCAAGAAAATATGAATAATTATTACACCACATGCGAGAATAATATTTATTCAACTTTTTAAATAATAAATAATAATAAATTATTTAACTGATATTTTGGATACACTTACTGTGTGACCCTTTATGCCTATTTCTTAGTGGAATTAGACGAAGCAGCATAAACTCCATGGTTAAAATCTAGAAACATGCCAAGGCACCCATAGAGAAAGAATTTAATATCACAATGACATAATAACTCATACAGATTCTCACTATGTAATATAATCCCTTTATCACAATATATCTAATCAAGTAGGTTCCATGCTAGTTCCATTAACCTATGTGCTAAATGTCACTTTATTTGAATTTCTAGAAATCAAACTTTCCTATAGAACACAAAGGAAATGGATTTTTATTGGCTATATAATTTCCATCAAAGGTCATGTGATATCAATTTACATTAAATAATATAAGTGAAAAATAATTTCTCTCATTATTCATTAATGTAATTTTACTCGTGACACACCCAACGTATCTTACCTCACCGCGAACATATGTGTCACATTTTTCATCAATACATAAAAGTATGTGACTCATAATCCTTATTAATAAAAATACTAAAGTCTAATTTTCAATACACATGTCCACATATAGGAAATCTTAGTGACACATATAAATGTGGATTTCCTACTAGTAGGTCTTGTTATCATAATTTCCTACACTGGAAATTAGTAAGTGTGTGCACCATAAGAAGGTGTCTCAAAGTCCTATGATTCACCAATCATAATAGTCTGTATCATTTGTGTCCCTAAAATAATATCAAATGGCTGTAGAATATATATATTTAATAATAGAATCATAGCACTTCTGGGTTCTCATAATAAAGGGTAACTGCAATGAACTTTTTTGCAACAACTACTCTTATGACATTATCACATACTATGTGATGTATAAGAACGATCAAGATGTGAGAAGGATTTTATTAATATAAAAAATTATTAATATATGTTATCATAAACTACACAAAATTTTGTTCTAGGGTACCAACTTCAACATACTCCCACTATCACTAGAGCTAATTGCTAATAACCTTCAATCCGTTATCTATCACATGATACCCATGCTTATATTGAGACATGTATTTATTCAAGGGGTATACCAAGTTATCTTCCATGGGTACTCTACTTACTATAACTTATCCTCTTTGATAAAAACACATATGTATGTGGTACTTATGGATTATATTATTTGTCTATCGGTGTGATCTTGTATCTTTTGAAAGAGACACTGTTATAATATTATCACAATACAATGTGATAAGGTATTTATTTCTAGGTACCACATCAAGATACTAGAAAAATATTCATATCCAAATTGATTCCTTAGTTGTATCAGAATCCAATATATACTCGAACACTGCTGTAGAATCATTGATAACTTTTTTCTTTGAACTATTATAGCTTATAACTCCTTTATTGAGATAGAAAACATATCTTGACAGTAACTCCAGATCATTCTAATTTATTTGAAAACTAGCATCAGTATAGCCCCTAATGACTAGCTCTTCATCTCCTCCATACACCAGTAACATATCCTTAGTTCTTCTCAGATACTTGAGGATAGTCTTAATAGAAGACCAATGTTGTTCTCCTAGATCTACTTGATATCTTCCTACCATGTTCAATGCATAGTCAATATCAAGTCTAATATATAACTTGGCATACATGATTCATCCTATCAATGAAACATATTGGATCCTACTCATTCTATCTTCCTCCAGTTGTGTCTGAGGACACATTTTATTAGAAAGATGTATACCATGTGACACTAGAACCAATCTACTCTTGGATTGTTTTATACTAAATATCTTTAGTATCTGGTCAAGGTATGTACTTTGACTTAGTCCAATAATCCTCTTAGATCTATCATGAATGATCTTAATTCCTAAAATATAGGCTACTTCACCTAATTACTTCATGTATAAATACTTGTTCAACCATTCCTTAACAGACCATAAGACTGGTATATCATTTCTAATAAGTAATATGTCATTTACATATACTACTAAGATAATGACCTCATTCACACTAAACCTATTGTAAACACATGGATCACATTCATCTTTAATAAAACAAATTCTTTTATAGCTTCATCGAATTGAATGTTACATGACCTATATTCTTTCTTCAATCCATAAATGAACCTCTACAAGTATAATTTTTATGTATTTAAACACGAGAGCTATTGAAAATTTTTAATCATAGTAAATTCCTTGACACTATTTAAAATATTTATCCCCTAGCCTTGATTTATATGTATTTAATTTATCTTACATGTCTTGTTTTCTATTAAATACCCATTTTCACCCTATGAGATTTACATCAACTAGCACATCGACCAGAACCCAAACTTGTTTTTGATACATGGAATCCATTTCAGAATTCATGGATTCTTTCCATCTTTCATCTTCTGAGATATATACTTCTTTATAGAAGATAGGTTCATCTTTGTCAAATAATAAGAAGTCACCATCTTCAGTGACTAGAAAATAATATCTCTCTGGTTCTCTTACCTCTCTTGAGGTATTATATAGTACTTGTGTTTCAGGAACCACTTCTTCCACGGGGACCTTCCAAATTGATTCCTCTCCCAACTCTTGTGTATCTTTAGCATCAACTTAATCAGAGTCTATCTTGATCCCAATATACTTTTTGAGGATGTTCTACCTATTAATAAATAAATCTTGTCTATAGATAATAACATTCTTATATGAGGGGTTTTCTTGGTAGTATTTCTTTATTTCAATAGGATACCCTATAAAGATACAATTTGTTCCCTGGGGTGCTAGTTTTTTTCCTAAAAAGGACTTAACAAACTCCTAGTAACCCCAAACATGTTTATGTGATAAAACAGGTTTCTATCCCCTCTAAAAATCAAAGGGAATTATTTTTCCACTTTATTTAGTACTCAGTTTAATGTGTATGACATAGTTTTTAATGCATATCCCCAAAAGGATAATGGAATATTTGTATGAATCATCATCAACCTTACCATTTCTGACAAGGTATAGTTCCTCCTTTCACTAACACTATTCCACCATGGTGTGTAAGGATGAGTGAGTTGTGATAGAATCCCAAAATCTTGTATAAATTTGATAAACTCTTGGTTAAGATATTCACCACAAAAATCCAATTAAATTTTATTTATATTCTTTCCAAGTTTATTCTCTACTTAATTCTTGAATTCCTGGAATTTCTCAAAGGACTCATACTTATATCTCATCAAGTAGACATAAACATATCTACTCAAGTCATCAGTAAAAGTTATGAGGTAAGAATAGACACCTCTAGCCTATAGTAGAAATGGTCCACACACATCCATGTGTACCAATCCTAGAAGATTTATGGCCTTTTCACCCTATCCATCGAATGGTGGTTTGGTCATTTTTCCTTATAAACAAGAATGAAATATTTCCTGTGGATTTTTCTTAGAAGATTCTAAATAACAATATTGAGAGATCTTTTTCAAACTCTTCTCATTTACAAGGCCATAATGATTCCATAGCTGGGTGTTATATGATTCATTTGAACATAATTTGTTATCAATTTTCAATGCTTGGTTTTCATAATTTAATACATAAATACCATTATTTAAATGTTACATACCATAAAATATGATTTCTATATAAAATAAACAACTTTTATTTCCAAAATTAAAAATAAACCCATCTACATATGATAATGATATAGAAATTTTGTTATTGGTAACAGTTGGTACATAATAACAATATTTTAAAAACCAAAATCATTATTTTTAGAAATGAAAGGTGGTAGTCACCAATGGATATAGAATATAGTCTCATACCATTGTCATCTCTAGAATCCACCTATCCTCTAGTAATATTTATAAATCTACTTGGTTTATTTCATTTTGATATAGATGTGATCTCCAAAATCTATATATAATACCAAATGTATAGATATTTAAAGATTACACTTGACAATGAATGAACCTTTAGCTTCCCTTTGCTCTTGGGTGCATTTCTTCTTCCAATGGCCTTGCTTTCTAGATAAAAACATACTACCTAATTTTCCTTTTCCTTCCTCTGGATATTCTTCTTATCAAAAGGATGGTGCTCGAGAGCTTTATAATTATTATGATTCTTGGGCCCCTTCACCTTGTTCTTCCTTTTATTATTTACCATAATGACTGTGGGTTTTTCATGCCCTGTGTCTTATCTACTTAGAGAAGGAGAGTAATAAGTTATGAAAGAATCTTCTCATTATTATTTATATTGTAATTAACAATAAATCATTATAAGGTAATGGTTAGTGATTTAATTATAATATCTATGCAGAAATCATCTAGGAATTTAATCTATAATATGTATAAGAATTCAATATATCCAATAAGGCTGACTATATGAGGCCCAACTGGTGTAGAATCTATAAGATTAGTTGTAGAAAAACATTGGAGATATCTTATATCTCTTGTATCATCTTCTCTTGATAGATATTACGAAAGTGAGACATCATCTTATACACATCCATGTCCTCATGTTTCTTCAAAATTTCATTGGTCATGGATAATATAATGAAACACTAAACATATGTGGAATCGTTAAATGTTTATCATAGAGAGTTAACACTTCATCACTAGCCTCATATCCAGGATCACCAAGAATAGGTTCTTTAATCAAATATAATTTCCTTTCATGGTGTAGGATAACGTGGGAGTGCCTTTTCCATTCTTGGAAATTTGTGCTAGTGAAAAGGATATACTTCTAAAGTATGAATCATAGTGATGTGTTTTATGTCATTTTTAATATTATTTCTACAAGTAATGTTCATAAAGATTCAGTAATTTATAAGATAAAATGTAGACAAATAAATAAATATTATATTTATTAAACTCCCACTATTTTATTAAAACCAAATACCACTCTCCATTAGATTCTAAATATCTCGTTTCTTGGAAATTCTAGTGGAAAGGATCCATATTACCCTTCTCATCACCCCAATTTTTGTTAGTAAATTTTTTTTAAGTGTTTTAGGTAGGAATTAGAAATTCCAACCAAATTAAATCATATTTCCTTGATTTGTTGAGTGGAATCCTCAATCCTAAAATCCTTATATTAGATTCCCTCAACCCTTGACTCGTAGTTACACCAAGTCTTTCTTTGGAAGTAAATAATTTATTTAAATGAGGTTAATTAAAACCAAAACTTCATGTTATAATTCCTTGAAAATTGAAATCACCCCAACTTTGACTAGTCATGCACTTTGAATTATGGTTCGATTTTAATTGAAGTAGTGGAAGGCCATACCAAATTAATATTTATAATTGAGTTATTTTATCTTTTATGTGTAAATTTACAACTATTATCTTTACTACATGATTTTTAGTATTAAGTGGATTTACTTAAGTGATTAACCATTTATTATATAATATTTAAACATAAGATAGTTTATTTTAGTTCTATCTTGTATAATTTTTAATTCATTAATTCATGAGATCACAACAAAAAATATATAATGAAATAACTAGGAAAATTGACATAAATAAAATAATAAAGTAGTATGATCATGAACTATCACTAATGGTGGGTTTATCTAGTGGTTGATAAACTAACCATCAGCCTAGGGGAAAAACATCTTGAACCAATTAAGGTTCGTGTTACAGCTTTCCACCCATCCACCTTTGTTTTTTTCTTGGATTGGTTTCACCTTATCTCCAAACTTGAACAACCTATACTAGCTTTGGAGATCCATCTATTACATTTTCTTTTACTCACATGTAGGTGAGGGGAAGTGATTTACATGAAAGAAACCATGGGCATGTAGGCCCTTACATAATAGGAGGTGAGATGGCCTGGAAACCAAAAAATTAATTTAATAATAATTTAAATGAAACCAATCACATATAAAGGTCTGGTATATGCTCATATTCATCCACATGTAGAAAATTATTCATTTAATAAAATTATCATTCAATTATAATCATTCTTATTTAAGATAAATCACGCTCGAATCAATTAATTTTCTTATTTTAATTAATCAACAATTTTACCTTAATTCTCATCTGAATTCCCTTGAGATTATGATATATAATAATTTTAAACAAATTAAATAAATTTATTTAATATTAATTGTGTGCATAAATGTACCTTTCGAGGAAACATGTTAAGTACCCATCTGAACTAACCAATATGTATTATACTCATATATTGTTTACTCTTGTGACAAGTGGCATACATAATTTATCACATACCTTCATGATGTGTAATATTAACTTAATTATTACATGAATTATATGATTTTTCTATCATTTTTATGGTTCAATTTATGTATAGTAATAACTATAATACAACTCATACTTGATATGAAAATTCAAACATTACGTAGAAATGAATTAAATATTTATATATATTAGAACTCATCACATGGTTATCCTATAAACTTAATGAACACACGAAAGAACATATTGATAAGTTTTACACTATATAATAAATTAATTTTAATTTTTCCCAATTTGGTATAAGTACGTGGTGTATCCAGGACTGCTACACAACATGTACGTTTCTCACTGTGTATCCATGGAACACACCTAGGGACTCAGCATAAAAACCATGCCATGGATAATACTGGAGTACTTGATGTGTAAATGGGCTACCCAGTGTGTGGTATCTGAGTTACACAGTCACCAGTACAATAGGCCGTGTAAGAAAATACATCACCCTTCTGTGACTATAGGACTACATGCCATGTACATGGGCTACAAGGCATGTACTCTGACTGACTGTGCACCAAGACGGCCTGGTAAACATGAGGTGTATAATTAAATTTACTACATGTAATAAATGCACACACCTTGATTTCATTCTGAACTAATTCTTGGTGTATTAAAAATTAGCACACGATGTGTACCGCTGGGTGAACAACATGTACTCTTGTGTTATCCTGGCAAATTCCTCAGCACCTTCCGATGGGATCTTAAATATTATTTCATTATTAAATTAATCTATTTTATTAGATCTATGATAAATGAAAGATGAATAAGATTATATCAAAATTAAGTTTAAAGAATAATTAAAATTGAATTGATAACTAAATTATAAATATATAAATCAATCCACGATAATTAGAAATAATTATGTGACTGCTCTGATACCAGTTATAGGTTC
This sequence comes from Viscum album, assembly GCA_963277665.1. Lineage (NCBI taxonomy): Eukaryota > Viridiplantae > Streptophyta > Magnoliopsida > Santalales > Viscaceae > Viscum > Viscum album. The sequence continues at coordinate 48,463,229 of OY728156.1, forward strand.
TGGGTGCAGAAAAAGTGTCTGATGGGTCAGGCCTAACTTTTGTTTTTATCATGATCTATGAACAATCCAATATTTACAAAATTATGAACACCATAATGAACATATTTTAATTTTAAAAATTAGACTAGGGATAGAATGTTGGAACCAAGCACAGGATCATCACATATTATTTATAATTAATTTAATCAATTAAAGAATTACCTTGTGTAGAGTCTTTCTTTATTGATGAATCTAATAATAGATCTATATAGTACCATTGTTTCATTATAGGAAACAAGATCATATTCTCTCTAGAAGTGGTCCACATGGGTTTCAAAAATCTCTGAATGTCACTGTAGAAATATCTGGGTTCTAGCACAATAGATCCTATCACTTATGTCTTTCCCATTTGATCACCATGAGAATCTTTTCTAAATTGTTATCCTTGATACCCCTATACTTGGGAGTGGATGGTGGAGGAATATCACACTCTGTTCTTGGGAGAGTTCGTGGATTGGGAGCTATCTTGGGATTGAAATGATTCTCTCTGGCTATCATTGTGCATAACACAAATGAATAGAATCTCTTGAAAAAGAATATAATAGGGTTTATACACCACTAGGGTTAGAAATAAATAATTTCACAAGTATCCCTTATTATTTATTTAATACCTAGGGAACCCCATGTCAATAATAATATTAATAATATTATTATTTCTCAATATACACTAAACTCGTAAATTAAAATTGAATATTATTTATTAAAATAATATTCAATATAATATTATTTATCACCAGACCAATAAACTCGATTATCCATTCCTCAATAATATTTATCAGGCATTGAATAATGGCTAATTAATTAATAAATAAATATCACTGCATTATTCACTAATAAATAAATAGATATTATATTCACTAAATTGAAAATAAATATTAATTAATTATTATGCTCACATAATATTATCTCTAATAACTAGTGATATAATATATAAAATCAATAAAATATTAATAATTATTAAACTATATATGGAAATAATATTTATTCAACTTGTTAAATAATAAATAATAATATTTTATTTAACTGAGATTCTGGATACACTTAGTGTGTGACTATCTAGCCGTTTTTTCAATGGATTTAGGAAAATCAGCCTAAAATACAAGGTTAGCATTTAATAACATTCCAAGACACCCTTAGGGAAAAATTTAATGTTTTAATGACATAATACTTCATACAGATTTTCACTGTGTAATATAATCCCTTTATCATGATATGTCAAATCAAACATGTTGCATGCTGGTGACATTAACCTATGTGATCAATGTCTCTTTCTTTGACTTTCAAAAAAAATTGGACTTTCTATAGAAAAATATATTCATGGATTTATTTAGGATATATAATTTCCATCAAAGGGCCCGAGATATGAAATTTTTTTAAAGTACATAAGGGATAAATATTTTTCTATCATTATTCATTAATGTAATATTTCTCGCGACACACCCAATGTATCATACCTCACTGTGAACATATATCATCATGGTTTTTGTCAATATAACAAATTAAATGACTTATTATAATCATTAATAATAATATTAAAGTGTAATGATTAATACACACACCTATAGATATGAAAATCCAATGAAACATATAAAAGATGATTTCCTACAGGTGGGTATCGTTCTTATAATTTACTATACTGGATATTACCAAGGGCGTACACCCTGGGTACCCCTTATTTTTTTTGAAGTTGAGAATAATTGGAATTTTTTAGAGACTTGAAATGGAACAACTGGGTGAGACCCTATTGAGCCTATTAGCTCACACCCTGGGTACCCCTTTGACGGTGCATAGACCCAGTTATGTCTTTTTATAGAGTGAAAGTTAAGGCACTATAGTGAAGTGATATTATTTTCTATCAGTTGGGTTTCAGGTAGAAGGTGTTGAGATGGTGGGAGATTTTTTGTACTATAAGATGGAGCTATTAGAGTAGTTTTTTGGTATTTTCATCCTTTATAGTTGTAATTGTCTCTTCAAGATTTTTATTTTTCTACTTTTTTAGTTGTATCACTTTTGTTGTTTTCTTTTAGTTATGATATATATTTGCATGTATTATTCCAATGTTTATTTTCATACATGTGTATATGTTTCATGTTGTTTGATTCTGGTTGGCAGAATTCATTCCCTCTTTTTGTTGTTGTTTTCCTAGGTGCAAGATGTGAGCCCGTGGGGATTGGGAACACCATTCAGGTATGTGACGGTTCAATTCAGGTACACTTTTGAGAGGGTATTTGGGTTGGGATCATCACAATTACAACTTATCAATGTTATTTTAATTTATATTCAATGATATATCCACATATATATATATATATTTATATACATTTAGATACATATTTTTATCTATATCACTACCAAAAAATCATCTTTACGCAAAACCCCCTTTTAATAATGCTAAAAAAAGCTCTCATAAAGGGGATAATTTTATCTATGCTAAAAAAAGCATTGTTAAAAGGAGTTTTTAACAGTTCTAAAAAAATCACTGATAAAAGTACCCATTTATCTGTGCTTTTTTTAATGCTCATAAAAGAACCACCTTTATCTGTGTTTTTTAGCATTGATAAAAGGCATATTACATAAAAATAAATTTATCATTAAAAATAATATATTATTATATAAATATATTTATATTGATATAAATATACATATTTTATAAAATATAATTTATGTAAGGATAAATATGCATTTACACTTAATATATAATATATTTAGTAAAAATGGAATATAAAATAATTAAAAAAAATAATATTAATTAATAATTTTTAAATTATTATAGATTAGTAGTCATTTAATAACAATTTAAAGACATAAATGATCAAAAAATTAATAAACAATCATAATGATTTGAAAATGTGACTCAAACTTCAAACGTCCATAACTTTTGATCTGGGTAACACGAACTTTCCATAAGATAGAAAGTCATAATCCAGAATAGAGGTGTCCATAGACAATATAAATCAAATTAATAAACAAAAATAAAACTCTAAACCTCATGAAAACCATAAATATATGTATAAAACAATCCAAAATAGAATGAAAAAAAAACATTCACAAAATATAAAAGAGTAAAAATTAATATAAGATGGATGTCAAGTAGTTGATGTAATCTACCACAATGAGACTAATCAAAGATAAATAAATGGATAATAATCTGGGTGTGACATGAGGGTTAATTCCCACCATTTCATCATCACCAACTTTAGCTCGTATATCAAGAATACATGCCTCTATTCTTCGACGACCCTACTCTACCTTAACCTATCAAAACAAGGTCTACATAAACCCATTGACTGTGTGTAGGGTGTGATTAAAACTAACAAATTAAGACCAAACCAAGTGTTCTTTAGTAAACCTTGTTATAAAAACATAATAAATCTACTTTTAAATAAATTATAAGAAAGTTAGTTTTAACTTTTAGAGGAAGAAAAAAATAACATGATCTGGAAATTTGGAAATAAAAATGAAATCCATAAAATTAAGCATTCCATAACTATGAAATATGGAATAACCATAGGTCAAATATGGTTTTCGGGAACCCTATCCCCCATATCTACATGTGATCTAATGATCATTCTAAGCATGTTAACAGACCACAAAAGATATCTTAGCTTAGCCTTACAGTATGGTGTTTCTGGAATACAATGCCACATCCAATCAATCGATAAATTGTGCATGTCATGGCCTATTGGCGTGGTGATGGACGAACATGTAACCATGTCCTCTATACAAGGCTAATATATTTATATGTTATGGAATAGTCTAAAATGGAAACTTAATCAAGTATTTATGCCTAGATATTTGGATTCTCATGTGCTCTATTAGTTTAAAACATGACTCATTTCACTTTAAAAAGGTCCTTTTATTAACCATCAAAATAAAAATCCATTTAGATTTTAGAACATTATTTCATAACTATTTATATTCTCAAAATAAAAAAGAAAACATTTAAATACTTAATTCTAAAAATAATCAAACTTTAAAACTTTTATATCATATCTTAGATTAATTAAAATAATTTTTACAAAATATATCAAGAATATTGTTTTATAAAATAGGAGTGACACATGAAAACACCTAAGTTTAACCAAGACTAACCCTTCAAATATGATAACAATACACTTAGGACATCATGAAAGAAGGATGAGAAAAACTATAAATAAGATAAAGAATTCATGAATTTGGGAAAAAGAAAATCCCATGTCGCCATGGATTCATAGAAGAGTGAAAATCAAAAAGAAATGGAGAAAGATCCAAGAGGAGAATAGAAGACCACTTACTTTGTATATTTTCTATAGAAACATCGAATAAAAGGATTGGATTCAATACTTTGAAGGAGGGGGATAGGATTATTGTGATGGGAGGAAGAGATGGAGTAAAACTAGGGAGAAATGAGAATGTTGTGGAGTTAAAATATACAGGAATATTTGGGTAAATTCAGTTTTTTAGGAGATAGGAAGACTACACTGTTTAGCCACAAATTTTTTCAAACTATAAACCAACCATGTATATTGAATTTGAACTCATTTTTAAGTCATGTGGTTTGGAATAAAAATTTTAAAAACAATGTTACAACTCTATGAAATTCATCGATTAAAAACTACAAGCCTTTTCATGCTATTTCACATGGTTTTTTCTAACTGTGAGAATGTAATGCTCCCCCATTTTCTATAAATTTAAAAGGAAAAAATATATGAATAAAGAAGAATAAAAAATAAAAATAAATAATGGATAAAATAAGTAAAAATGAAACTGAAAGTGTGACAATTATCCCCACCATATCACTTTCTACCACTAGAAATTAACTTGAAGACGGTTAATCCAAGAAATATTTGGAAATTTATCTCTTAAAAGGTACTTTTAATCCAAAGTAGAAAGATAATAATTCATGTGTCTCTATACCAAGTTGACTAATGTAATTTATTTACCATTTATAACTTTCTTTTGGAATTAAAAAATTTAACTTATTTCTTAACCACAGAAGAATTGGAATCTAACTCATATTATTTCCAAATAAGAATATGTGAAGGATCAAGGTGGTACTTATTGAGTTGAGGGAAAAGGAATATATTATAGATCAATTTCAATATAGGAGGTAATAATAGTTGTTAGGAAACCTACCTTATCCTCTCAGTGATCTTAGAGTGTTTCACATGTCTCATAGAATAATTTCCTTAATTCTTGAGTTGTTAGAGACCCAACTGAGGTATCACACTCAAACCACCCAGTCCCTAATTAAATACTCTAAAGAACATAGTCAAATATCCATAGAGGAATTTTATAAAATTATATCCATCACTAATCATCACTTAAAGGTATAAATATTTATGGTCACCTCTTTCACAATGCTCATCCCTACCAAGGAAGTCTCACCCACCTATGACATGTAGAGGGGAGACCAATATAGTTCTACAACTATGTACTCAATTTCAATAGTAGATAATGCTACTTAATTCTGTTTCTTACTACACCATAAAACTAGAGACATTCCAAAAAAGTGACATGTTTCAAAGTATCATTTTATTTGAAAATTATAACCACAAAACTATTCAACTGAATAACAAAATAGGTTAAGGATTTATCCTCTAGAGTAAAATACCCAATTTTTATTTTTATTATGGAATTTAAAAATCATTTTTATAATATTTAAATATTACCCCTATAATTTTATTAAAAATGATCACACGTACACACAATAAACATAATATCAGGGTGTCTAAATACTAAATAATATAAAATCCCTATCATAACTCTATAGTTGGTTTTGTAATCAAGTTTCCCAGTTTCATCATGATCATTTTTGTAGGTGGTAATAATTAGAGTATCACTTCATTCTGATAAATCCAAGACAAAATGTTTTAAATGATATTTAGTGTACTAAGTTTAGGTTGAATTTTTTTATTCTTTAATTTGAAATTTTTGAAAACAAAGTGTGTATTTCAGTTCACCAATTAAACTCATTTTAAATTCATTTTTCTTTAGTTTTGAAAATTTAGAACATAAATAATTTTTTGATGAACTAAAAATAATTTCATCAACATATATTTGTTCAATAAAACCATATATTGAAGTAATTTTGATAAATAATGTAAGATCAAAAATACCTTTTATATAACTATTCCTAATGAAAAAATTTCTAATCCTAACATACCAAGATTTAATAACTTGTTTTGAACCATAAAGTCCTTTTTTAGTTTGAAAACACGATTCAAAAAATTTAGACATTGAAATATAGGGGGTTGTTCAACAAAATTATATTTAACAATATAAGCCTTATGGAAAGAACTCTTGACATCTATTTGATATAAAATGAAATTTAGATGTTCTATATAAGAAATCATTTTTATAATAGTCTCAAGTCAAGATAATATAGAAAAGGTTTCCTCATAGTCAATACCTTTTTATTGACTATAACCTTATGCTACCAATCTTGTTGTATTTATGATGTTATTTCTAGATTCATCAACCTTCTTTATATATAACAATTTAGTGATAATGGTTAAATATTATTTTGGATTTTAATTATTTATCATACTCTATCCCATTCAAATTGATTCAATTCCTAAGATATAGAGATCACCCAAAATTCATAACTAATTGTCCCATTAATATTATTGGGTTCAAGATGTGATAAGAATTATTGATGTTCAACCTAGATTCATAGATATATTTAAGTTTGAGTTTACCTATTTAGATTTATAATAATATCATATAATAGAAGGAATATATGGTTTATAATGGTTCTTGGTATAATATAGGGCTCTAGGTTTTACTCAATGTTTGTTTCCTCTAAGATGTCATTGTTGTGGAATTTTTCAAGTAAATCGGAAGCAGGATCAATGGTCTTGGAGGTGTCGTTAATATTCATATTGGATATATCATCCTGAATATTTTTTATAGAAACTTTAGGTTCATGTGGATCTATTTAATAAAATTTAACATGGAAAAAAATTCTTCCACCACTTTTTTATTTTATTTATGACTCTATTGGATTTATTGGATGTAGAATAACTAAGTAAAGTAGACTCATCACTAATGGATACAAATTTATTTAGATTACCCATTGTATTAAAAATTAAAACATTATAGCCAAATATTTTTTAAATGAATCACATTAGGATTTATCCAATTACATAATTCATATGAATTATTATTTAAAATAGGTCTTATTAAAACTTTTTTAATTACATCATAATTAGTATTTAGATATTCAACCCAAAAAATAGATTGGTAGGTAAAATTCACTAAGCACAGTCAAGGATACCTCTTGAATAATTTGTTTCTTTATTTCAACCACCTTATTTTTTGAGGTGTATGAGGAGTGAAATTATGATTATAGATATGTTGTGAGCATAAGGATTCAAAAGAATTATTTTAAAACTCATGAACAAGATCACTTTTCACACTCTTAATGGTAATTCCATTAAGGTTGTCTACTAATTTTTCATATTTTTTAAAAAATATATACAAGATTCAAATTTTTGAATCAATAAATATAAGTAATAAAACCTTGAATAGTCATCAACAATTATAGAGGAATAATGTTTTCCTACAAAAAATGTATCTCTAGATAGTCCAAACTAGTCAATGTGAAAAAATTCTACCGATTAAGAGGTATTAACCTATTTTTTTAATTTTAAGGATACATTATGTTTCTTTCCCCTATGACAGGGATAGAACACTTTTCCTTTTAGAAAATATATATTAGATAGATCCATGAATGAACCATTTTAGGATAACTTTTTAAGCGATTTTATATTACAATAACCTAGTCTCCTATGTCACAAACATGATTCATGATGAAAGGCATTTAAACAAGAATCATTTTGAGAAAATAATGAATTTAAATCTACTATTTAACCATTATAATTTTTTAAAAGAATTAAATGAAGAGTTAAACATTAAATCATAGATCTTACAATCATTATTAAAAAATTTAACATGAAATCCATCGTCACACAATAGATATATTCTTAGAAAATTATACATTATGCCATCAATAAATAATAGTTAAGATATTTAACAAGTTTTAGAGTTAAAAACTTTATAATGAATAATAATTTAACATTATTAATTGTCCCCAGAAGTGACATAGACACCATATAATCTGGTCAGATTTTGGTAGATTGATAATTATATTTTTATGTGTTTGGAATTCCCACAATCTTAATAACATATATTTTTAAAGTAACTATTAAAATAGTTTTCCTTCAATGAGTAAAATTCACATTTATTTTGGTAACCAAATTTTTTTGGTCTAAAAAGGTTAGTAATAAAATATTTGGGGATCTAAATCTGTTTGAAAGATTTGATCATAGATTTTTAAATAGATTTAAATGTATTAGAAAAAATAAATTCTCTTAAGTCCAAACTATATTGATATATAATAATAAATTCTAGCTATATTATTCACTACATATTAATTTAAATAACTTGATCTAGGAATAAAATAATTTTTTTATAGGTTTTTTTCTTTATTGGATAATAAAAACTAGCTCTTGGTTTGTGTACAACATGAAAACCAAAAATTTTATTAATGGTTTCACTTATTACTTAAAAAATGTCAATATCTTTTTAGTTTCCAATTTTCTAATTATAAATAATTATTTTATTTAATAATTAGTTAGTTATTTTTCTTTTCAATAGCAAGATCATATTTAATACAAGAAGATCACTTATGTAATTTATTTAAAGTCTTATTTTTATCTTTAATATCATTAAATGTATCTTCCAAAATATTGATATAATCAAATAGATATTCACTAGGGATTAAATTTTAATCATTTTTATAGAAATTAGAAATATGAGAAGAGTTAACATTTTTTAGCTCATCTATGTTTTCCATAAACCACAAGTTATTTCATTCAGTATTTTCATCTCTATTTAAATTAGGTACAATGGAAATATCTTCATATGCACTTTAGGTTTACTTTATGGTATTTTTTATTACTTTCGTCCATCATATTTTTTCTTATAATTTAACTTTGGACAATTAATCTTGATGTGTCCTTTTCTTTTACCCTAATATCCAGTCATTTTAAAATTACCATATTTTTTTTCCAATGTCCTTTATAGTATGCTTTTATGTTTTATTTTCAAAAGAACATTTTATTTTTATAAAATTTATTGAATATTATAGGTAGATAAGACATCTATTCATCGATATCTATTTCACCATCACATCAACTAGTTCTATCTTATTTGAAAATTTCTTTGGATTTTGACTTAGATTACTTGAATTAAATTGACTTTTTTCAACATCTTCACCATTTAACTTAAACTATTCTTTATAAAACATCCATTTTCATATTAGCACTTATATAAGTATCTTTCTCACATCATATAACTCTTAGATGAATACAACAATTCCTCTCTATCAATCTAGTAAGACTCTTAGAATTCTTAGTAAATGTGACGTATCATCAATGTTTTTTCCTAGTGAATGAATTGTGTTTATAATATCATTAAACAAGAGATACATTTTATAAAGACACCCATCTTGATACATCTTAAAAGTATTATATTTTATAGTATATGTATTTAATCTCATTTCCATGTCATTCAATGTTTCTTCATGAGATGGAGATAGAGTGTCAAAAATTTAATATGGTGTGGCACATACATATATTCGATCTAATTGGTCTTCTCATGGTGTATAATATAAATCCTTAAATTATTTTTTAATTATAATACTAGTCATACTTAGTGGAATTAATCAATTTTGCTCTATCATATTTGGGGTTTTCATATTTTTCAATTATACTCTAGATATTAAATTTAATTCTCTCAAGATGTATTTTCATCTTAATTTTCCGTGAGAATAGTTAGTACGATTAAAATATTGAGATATTTTAGTAATAGTCCCCTAAAGTATATTATTATCGATAAATAAATTTTTTTAGAATTTACTTAAATAATGCTCTTTTGGGAAAAACATAATCAGAGTCAAAACTAGATAATAAATTGAACACTCATATAATACCAAATGATGAAAGAAGTGGAGTACTAAATATGTGGTGGTGAATTCAATATCCAATAAAATTTTCTATGTAAACTTATTTTAAACTAATTACCCCAATTTAAAAAATAGACCATTTAACTAAAATAATAGAAATATGTAATTTTATATTTTGAAAATGTTTCTCAAAGGTTCTATCAGAACCTGATTGAAACAATTATTTAAACCACTTTATTTTTTTTGAAAAATTATAACAAGTATCAAATAAAATATACAAAACACTAATTAAAGTTAAATATGAAATTATTATTTTTTGCAAATTTTTTTTTGAAAAATAAAAAAGGTTTTTAAAATAGTAGTAAATAAATAGAATATTAAAAAACATAAATGATATATTTAAATATAATCCAAAAGGAGAAGAATATAATTCCTTATCACCAATTTCTTCAATTTTTATTCATGAGATTTTTTTTCATGAATAAAAGTGTGTCATTTGAAGAACTAGATAGTCGTACTTCTTTTTAGTAAGCACAACGAAGCACAACCGAATAATTTCAAGGATAATTTAATTAAATGGACTTTATTCATGTGGGTTATTATGATTTTTATCTTATCATAACATCCAATTATAATTTTCAAGATAATAATTAAAATAATATAAATCCTCATATTGGTGAAAATATGAAATTTTTGACTTTGTCTTCAATAAAAAGTAGTATCCATTTTATGAATAATAATAATTAAATCCTTATATTTATGACAATTAATAAATCCCATTAACTATGTATTATAATAATTAATTTTAATTTAATTCTAAATAGATACCATAATAGGACTTCAAATGGTGGTAACCGTTTCTTCTAGATGTAGCTTATTAAAAATGGTGGTAGTAGAGAAGCACTAGTGTTTGTTGAGAAACACTCGTTGTAGTAGATTAGAACTGGTGGTATAAAATCTATATTGGTTGTAGCAGGTTTGAACTAGAATTAGCGGTAGTAGAATAGTCTCGGAGGTAGAAGATCTCTACTAGTGTTAATATTTTAGACTTGTGTAAGGGTAACATAAATTTTTCTTATATGAAAATTGGACTTACAGGAGGATTTTTTTTTCATATAGTGTATAAGGGTAAGATTATAATTTTATAAGTGTAAAAAAAATTTATATACGCTGCGTAAGGGTAAGAAGAAAGTAGTGTAACAGTATAATAGAATTTATATATGCAGCACATGGGCAGGAAGAATGTTGATTAAGGATAGAACAAATATTAAAAGCTAATGTAAGGGTAATTCCAATAAAACATATGGATAGTAGGAAAATATTTAATGGTACATGTCACACATGCCTTTTTTTATTTAAGCCTCAAACCTAGCTTGGGACAGGTTTCAGTTGTTTTGATCAGGAACCTGGTGTGATAGGTTTGAGGTTTCAGGATAACATTGTCAAATTTCAGGCTTGAGCCCAGTTTAAAATTTTAATGTTTGTAAAAAATTTCATGTTTTAAGACTATGTATGGAAACCGCCCAGTTAGAAAAATCCGTGCAGTCAGCCGGGTGCCCGTGTAGTTGCTTCTATAATAGGATGAAGCCACCACACGGTCCGTGCACAGTCACTTGAGCCGTGTAGGGTGACCACATAGTCTCCCTACATTAAAAATGATTAGTGTTTTGGACTAATAGTAAACTAAAATAAAAAATGAATTAGATTTAAGGAATAATTACGTAAAATAAAATAAGATAAGGGGGTAAAATTTTATGAATTGTTTTAAATGGTAATAACAATAATAATTTTATTAGAGAATATAATTATTATTATTATTTTTATTATTATTATTAGTGTTAATAATACTAATATGATCATTAACATTATTAATCCTATTGTTATTAATAAGAATTGTATTAAATAATAATAATAAGAACACTACAAGAGAATATTATTATTATTATTGGTGTTAATAATAATAACATTTTTATTACTATTATTAATTTTTTATTTTTATCGAAAATTTAATTATTGTTAGGTTATTATTAATTATTATTAAGACAGTATTAATATTTTTTTAGTGGGTTAATTCTTTTTTAGGGTGTTATTTTTCCCTCTCTCGTCCCACTTTCCCCTCCTCCACACACCACCTCTATCTCCCCTCCCCTCTATGCAAGTCACACCACCCCCATGCACCTTCTTCCTACACACTACCACCTCCGTACACCTTCCTATAGCGAGCCACCCTCCACAGGCACCCCTATCTCCCTCACATACACCCACATAGTAACACCCTAAGGTTTAATGAAATTTAATTTTGAATGCTCGAAACACCAAGTCTCTAAAAAACACAACTTTGTTATAACCTAGCCAGTAAACATAATTTTTCCACCTCTGTGATTTGAATTTCAAAAAACTAACATACAAGGCTGCGTTTAGTAAGATATTTTGATTCTTTTAAGATCAGCTTAGATTTTTGGTGAATAGTCTATTACCCATATGAATGGTAACATACCCTTAGGAATCATAATATACCATTATGAATAGTAACCTCTCCAATGAATGTAAATAAAATTTAGACTGCTTATAAATGAAATAAATTATTTTAGAAAATAATAATTATGTGTTGGTCTTTTTTAAGTAATAAATTTTTAATTATAATTAAATTAATAAATTAATATAATTAATTTTTATAAAAAATATTCGTAAATAAATATTTTTTTGTACTATGGTTTTAGAATAATTTTATGAGACCTCAGTTAATTTTTAAAAGTATTATAAAATCATTTTTGAATTTAAAATCTATATTCTTCAAGTAAATAATTATTTTATTTAAATTTAATAAAATTGAGTAAATTTTTTTAATTCTACACATCAAAAAAAAGGTTAGGGTAAATTTTTGGGACTTCTCTAAAATACTTGAATTTTTGGTGAATAGTGAAATTCAATAATTTATGAAATATGCTAAAAAAGTGAATTTCTGCATCATGATTGAGTCATTACTGATGTAAATGTCCATTGGTTTGAACTCAAATACACTTATTACTGTTTTGAGTTACAAGAATCAATACTATTCATAGTCTTGAGCAAAAATATTAAACTAATAATTAAAATAATGAGAAACCCCTCATCTCCTCCACTATAAATACCACCTATCCTTACCTATTCTATCCACTTCTATCAAGACTTATAACTTGTCTAAATTATTAAAAAATATCTTCCCAAGCTTCTCACCCATATACATCAACCCATGTTCTCATAAAAAGACCAAATCCTCTCCCCTAAAGAGGCTCCCAAAGAAGATTAATTCAAGAGGTAAATTCACCTTTTCAATTCTTTTACTTTATTTTCAATTTCATGTGTTTTATTTTCTATCCTAACCTCTCCTAATACAAATTTTATGACAACTGTAGTACCTTAAATGTATTTTAATTTTGTTATGATTATGGAATAATCTATTATCATCTCTCTTTTACCCTTATATTATGCTCGTATAAAAAAAACACCACTTAAGGTGTGCTAATTTACCACATTAAAGGATGTTAGGATTTCAATTTCTATTAACATGTTCAATTATGGTCATAAAATAATTATTATTGTTGAACCTGAATATAATATATGTATTATTTCTCATCTATGGTATTTTAATCTTTTTGTACACACGTTTTTTTATAAAGAAAAATGAGTTCGTTAAACAGTTATCATTTAATAATTTATATAATGATTCACCTTCACTCCAAGTAACCAAATGAAATTTACTACCATGTAATCTTCTAGATGTTCAATAATAAACTATAAATTTAATTTTGTAAAACCATTTTTATTCTACATGATTCTCTGTTCATGTATATAAGTATACCGATCGTGAAACAAATAGACCCGAACAATGATATTGAAACTCTTAACACATAAAAGATGCCATGAATGAACTTAATAAAGTTATAATAAATAAATTAAATGGATAGGAGGTTCTTTAATTATTAATTAATGAACCTATATTTCATTATTCTGGTCATTAAGATCAAGTGGAGAACACCTTCAGACTTAACGTAAGGGTTTCTTCATCTCACTTCCATTTTTGTGAGATATTCCGTATTTGATACTACTACTTGTGTATGATATATTTATACTACCAATTTATGTCTCATATCATGAATCTATTTATTTTCATTATTTTAAATTTATCATTTTATGATTATTAATTTCGGGGCATACAATTCAATTGATTACAAAGTTTTAAGTATTTTCTACTAGAACCTCCATTTTCATTTGGGTTGATCTTATTCTAATCACCTCAATGAAATTATTATTTATTACTATTCACTCATCATAAATTATGTGTGAATTTTTTATATATGTGTACTAATCCAAATCCTTCTTTATTTTATGGGTAGTTACATGTTTTAAAAGAATATTTCAAAAATAGTTTTGAAATACAAACCTGATTTAGGGAACTTCTTCAATTATTAATTATTTTGAAGTTCACTCTATAATATGTTTTAAGACATATTTATCTTTATAAAATAACAAATTTTAACATTAAAAGTATATTTTCGTCCATTAATGGTTTTATGAAAGAAAACATGCCTTTTCACCTTAAAATACATTAATATCTTCCTTAAAACACACTAAAATGTTTTATTTATAAATCTTATTTAATTTTTTTAAATGATTTCACCTCAATAAGACTTTATTTAAGCCTCAAATATAATTTCAATGACCTTAAATTTTATTTTATGGGATACACATGTTTGAAATATTATTTCATGACAAATAAAAATGATTTTCCAAAAGAACTCTTCTTTCTAAAGTAAAAATGATTTTTCTCATCTCACTTTAACTTTTATAAGATATATGCCTTATTCACTAATTTTTTATTTATTGTGGTGTATGTAATTTACTTTGGTATATTATATAAAGATTCTCTTTATTGTCATGATATTATAAGGGATTATGATTTAAATGTTTCAAGATGGTATGTGACACTTCGGAATGTTTAAAGATTATTTCTTCAAGGATTTTTCAATGGTCTCATTTAAAATTATATTCATCTATGTCAAAATACTTTGTTGAATCTTGTACATCATTGAGTTTTATCTCATATTATATCATTCAACATGTTTTATTAAATGGTTTATGATTAGTTTGAATGTTTATGTGCTATCTTGAAACCATTCGCCATATGACTCCAAATAGTTAATGTTTATGATTAGTGATTGGGGAAAGTTATTTACATTTCATATATTAGTTTCAATATGAATGTTTATATTATTTATGTTGATCCCAATTCCTATGAAGAATGAATTGTACTTATTAAGTGTCAGGTGGGGCCTGCTATAGCCCCTCGGTGCATCGGTAGGTCTCAAGAGACAAACTGTGGACTAGGCACAAGGCCTTGACAGTATAATTATTTATGGTCTTGGCATGAGGCCTTAATGGTATGATTGTGATGTCCTTAATTATGAATTACCTCATTATGAAGATAGTACTTGAAATTTCATGTGGTTATTCGACTAGTAGAATACCCATGATAGTGCTTTATTAAGGCATTATTTATTCGGCTCTTATTCCTACCATAATGTGTTCAAGTTTATTTTTAAAGGCATGTGTTTTTTAGTTATTAAATATGCCTAATGTTTATGTTTATGATATGTTCTTCTATATTTCTTACCCTTACTGATCATCGGAGATAAACCCTTTCTTTTATTTCATTTTCTCAGGACATGAAGAAGTATATTATGAATGACCTGCAAGGATAAACTTAGAGTAGTGGATGTTCCCAATAAAACTTATATGTTGTATTTCATTTCAAGTTGTAATGTTGAACCTATGTATGTATCTATTTTTTGAAAACTACTGAACTACTTAGTCCTTTGGGATATGAATTTCTTGTAATCATGCTAATGTAATGAAATAATACAATGGATCCGGGAAACTAGGGTCAGGGAATTATAGTTGATATCAAGGGAAGTTTAGAAGAAAAATTAAAAACTATATTTAGAAAATGTAGATTAGGTAACAAAACCCTAAGATATAATTGATGATACACATAAAATAACATCCTATAATTTTGGTAAGGAATAGATTTTTTGGATCTTCCTAGAAAATAAATCCCTGTCTGGATAATACAAGTGGATGTGGTTCTAGAACATATGTTCCTAAGAGTAACAACTCTGATAAGTAGTTTCAGACATGACTCAAGATAACATGGTACACAAAAATGGGCCTTACTACATACCTGATTTGATACTCCCAGTGGATATACTTAGGACAATTCAAAATTTTGATATAAGACATTATGAAGGTTTATGACCCTAAAGTATCCAAAGTATATGGTTCTAGTATTTTTGATGCATAAATTTATGGTATGTACTATACCATGTTTGGGGTTATTTATATTTAAAAATTTTATGATCTAATTTAGTATATGGAATTTATTATAAATGATTCCTAGCAGAAGGAATGAGAACTTCACTAATTCATGTGATGAAAAGGGTAAGGGGGATCATATCTCTCATGGTATTAATCCATAATTTTAGAGGAAGATAGTCTCCAAAGTATCCTCATCACACGAGGAGATAATATCACATGTTAACAAGGTATATATATAATTCTATGAGTCATATGAATTTTAAGGTAAGCAAGAGAAGAATAGGGGTTTAGTAAAAAGAATGGATAAAGGTAAGAATAAAAAGCATAGTTTTCCAACATGCGGTACTTATAGAAGGAAACACCCCAAAGCCTACTTTGAAGGAAAAGGAGTCTATTATAAGTGTGAAGAAAAGTGCCACAATTTTCATGGTTTCAAGGGTAATAAAATGGTTTTTAATTTACTGTGATTCAACTGCAAGGAAATGGGACACTATGCAAATCAATGCCCCAAGTGTCAAAAGAATATGCCCCAAATGTTGTTACTAGATAATGATCATGTGATGTACTACCACAGATGATGTGGAATTATTAATATTCCTCATCAAGAATCATGCCATTTGAATATTTTATCATCAATGTATTGGTTATAATAATTATGTAATATATGAGGATTGCACTATAGTACTATTTCATTAATAATTTGAGGTCGTATGATGAAATGTACCAAGGATAAGTGACTTAGTAGAAAGTTAATAACTTGGGAAAGTATATAGATGGGGGAAAGACAACCCTAAATATATTCATGATAATGATGATGAAATGACTGATTTAGATAAGTATTTAGTACCTCAAAACTAACTATTGACTGGCCTAAAAGTGGTATATGCTATCATTTATGGAGTTTACAACATTTATGGATTTAAGGAATATATTCAATAGCATGTGTAAGGATGAGTGCATGTTTCCAATAAGATTTTATGGTAACCTGAGTTAAAACCTTATTTCAAGAGGATACATGATGAAGATATTAACATGTTTGGAATTTGAAGATTTAGGGCTACTTATTGTTGATTAAAGGTAAATAAGTTATAAGATTCTTTGATAAGGATAGATTATGGTGTTCTAAACAAAATGATGATTTCCAAGGACCCAGTGTACATGAATATAACAAGGATGTACATGTGAATGATTTTAAAGAGTTGAACCATGATGTTTTGTAAAGTTAAACCATTTATGAAATGGTTTAAATTGATCATTGTATGAGGATTTATAGTTTAATGTCACAACATGATGCAAACTGTACTAAGAGATGAAGTATAGATAGTTCAAGGCACAAAAAAGGATAAGATTGTGTTTTTGAAATAGAAACTTATATTTATACTCTTATAGAGCAGAATAATTCTTCAACTCTCGGAAAAGAGTTTTAAACAAAAATTTTGTCCTATAATCATATTTTTTCTCATGATATCATTGAAATTTTTTGTAACTATAGTTTATGGTTTTTTTATAATGATCATTCATCTGAGCATGTTCTCTATCACTTTCCATCAGAACATGATAGATTTATTATTCTTCCATGAGAATGTTGTCCAACTATAATGCATAGTTTTTTATTAACCTATGAATTTCCCTTTCCCTCTCATTAAGAGGATATTTTAACTATATTTCAAATGCGAAATTATCATAAGGGAGTTTTCAAGTATCAGCCATTAACTTTTGAAATTCAATTTAAAAATTTCAAAGATGAAATTCTTATATGGAGGGGAGAATGTAACACCCCAAGGATTTATAAATAAATTTAATATTGAATGCATGAAACACTAAGTCTCTAAAAACACTACTTTGTGTTAACCTTGCTAGTATACATAATTTTTCCACCTATGTGATTTGAATTTCAAAAAGCTAATATACACCGTTGTGTTTAGTATGATATTTTGAGTATGATAAGATCAACTTACTTTTTTGGTGAATAGTAAATTACTCATATGAATGATAACATCTCTTTATAAATAGTGACCTCACTCATGAAAGTAAATAAAATTTAGATGCCTTATAAATGAAATAGAGTATTTTAGAAATTAATAATTATGTGTTGGTATTTTTTTAGTAAAAAATATTTAATTAAAATTTTAAATTAATAAATTATTAAAATTAATTTTCATAAAAAGTATTCCGAAGTATATATTTTTTTGTCATAAGATTTTAGGATAAATTTATGAGACCTCAGTTATTTTTTGAATGTATTATAATTTTGGTTTTAAATATAAAATCATTATTTTTAAAGTAAATAATGATTTTATTTAAATTTTATAAAATAGAGGTCATTTTCGATTTCTAAATGTTGAAAAATGGTAAGGGTAAATTTTTGGGTTTTTTCTGAAATACTTGAATTTTTGGTGAATAGTGAAATTCGATAATTTATGAAATATGATAAATAAGTGAATTTATGCATCATACTTGAGTCATGGATGATGTAAATAGCCATTGTTTTGAATTCACATGCACTTATTACTTTTCTGAGTCACAATAATCAAGACTATTCATATTCTTGATCAAAAATATTGAACTAATGATTAAAATAATGAGAAACGCCTCCAGTCTTCCACTATAAATACCACCACTACTTACGTCTTATCTTAACTCCTCTTAAGCCTTCTCCCTTATTTAAATTATTCCTAGATATCTTACAAAGCTCATTCCCTATGTCCATCATCCCATGGTCTCATAGAAATACCAAATCCTCTCCCCTAAAGAGGCTCTCAAGGAAGATTAATTTAAGAGGTAAATTTCTCTTTTCAATTATTTTGCTTTCTTTTCAAGTTCATTTTTTTCATTTCTATCCTCACCTCTTCTCATACAAATTTTATGAAAACTAATGTACCTTACATGTACTTTAGTTTTGTTATGATTATTGAATAAGTTATTATCATCTATCTTTTACCCTTCTTGATGCTCATAGTAAAAAAACACCATCTCAGATGTGCTCATTTACCACATTCAAGGATGATGGGTTTTCAATTTATAATATTATCTTAAATTATGATCATTAAACCATTATTATATTTGAAAAAGTCTATAACATATACATTATCTCTCATATATGGCACTTGAATCTTTTTTTACACATATTTTTGTTTTATAAAGAAAAATGAGTTCGTTGAGTTCAAAACCCGCCAATTAACCCAAACAATTATCATTAAATAATTTATATAATGATTTATCTTCACTCTAAGTGAAAAAAGGAGATTTACAACCATGTAATCTTATAGGTTTTCACTAATAATATCTAACTTCAATTCTGTACAACCATCCTCATTCTAGAAAATTATCCATTCATGTATATAAGTATACCGATCATGAAACAAAGGGACCCAGACAATGAAATTGAACCTCTTAACCCATAAAATGATTCATGAAAAAACTTAATAAGGTTATAACAAATCAATTAAATGGATAGGAGGTTATTTAATTATTAAATAATTAACCAAAATTTGATTATTCAGGTCATTAAGATCAGATGGAGAACTCCTTCAGACTTAATGTAAGGGTTTCTTCATCTCACTTACATTTTTGTGAGATATTCCATATTCACTAATACTACTTATGTATAGTGTATGTATACGTAACATTGATTTTTAATATCATTAATATATTTATTTACATTATACTCAATGTATAATTTTATAATTATTAATTTTGGGGCATACAATTCAATTGATTAAAAATTTTTAAGTCTTTTCTACCTGAAACTCCATTTTCATTTGAGTTTCTATTATTCTACTCACCTCAATGAAATTATTATTTATTGCTCTGTAATCTTCATAAAATATGTGTGAGTGTTCTATATATGTGTACCAATCATAATCATTCATTATTTTATGGGTAGTTACATGTTTTAACAGAATATTTCAAAAAATGTTCCGAAATGCAAGTCCGATTCAGGGAACTTCTCGAATTCTTATATATTTTTAAGTTCACTATTGTAAAGACCCAGAAATTTCAAGGAAATTTTTTTCTTAAATGATTTGGAATTTTACAAGTCTTCGGTTTCTCATGGCACTTGATTTATAGGCCCGGTGTGCCCGGAATTAACTTCTGAAGTTTGGTTCGGGTACGTTCAGTAAATGTACCTGCGGGTTTTTATATCTTTTGAATCAGTACTTGGAATTGAAATCCGAGGACACCGATGAACTCGCAGCGCTGGTATTCGCTTAAGGGGACCTTTACCGCAGTTGTGTTTCCTGCGGGTTGAAAGTTAATTTTTGGGGTTTAATCTTAAAATAAATAAAATTGTGTGGTACACAATTTTATTTTGAGAGTTGGTTATTTCCTCCCATGGGGATGTTATTGGTGGGGCCCACAACCAAATAACTTCCCATGTGTGGATATTTGTTAGGTGGGGCCCACACGAGCCCCATCCTTTCATCTCCCCATAACTCTCTTCAACTCCCTTAAACCCCTTGTTTAATTATTGACAACACCTCTTTAATTGATAAACTCTCCACCTTCCACATGGTCATTAATATGACAACTCAGTGAATTAATTATTTTGTACACCAAAAATTAATTAATCATTTCGGGTGGATTTGAATCTTTTTGAAATGGCATGGAAAGTTGATTAAAGTAGGGTAAAGCCTCATTTTAATATTTTCTTGGCAAATATTTCGGTGGAACCTTTGGAATTAGAAGAGAGCTTCATCCTTCCACGAAGAACGATGATGTGCCTTCCATCCTCTTCTCCGCAATAAGTGAGGAGATGCCGCTTCCTCCTCGGACGCACTCTACGTCCATGGAATCGATGTCCGTTATCTACGATGCCGTTCTCCATGATGCCATCTACTGCGACGCTCATCTTCCACGTCTCGACGACGTGTGACGTCAATTATCGAGGTAGGGGTTTTTTATATTATTTGAGTGAATAAGTTGTACCTCATTCTTTGTTAATTTTCGAAATTGACATTGGCCGATTTTTACCTCCTAACGCAGAGGGCGCGGTCCGAACAAACACGACCCAAAAACCCTCCGACGTTTCTTGTTTTATTTGCAATCGAGAAGAGGCGACGATCGAAGGCGGCGACCGTGCATCGGCCACGTGAGGAGGAACAACATCCCGCAACTACGAGCCGCACGACCGATAAAGAACAGGCCGGCTAAAGCCGGTCGGGCCGAAGGAGGACTGCAGTGCCAAAAGGGGTGCCGCGCTGCGGAAGACCGCGTCTTGCAATTTGCGGGACGCTTCAGTGGTGAACTGGAGGCTCGTCGGCCGGCCAGGTGAAGAAGCCGCGACACCCGAAGGTGATGCATAGCCGGACCACAGCCCACTCAAGCGGGCCGCTTGCGCCAGGAAGGCCGGCCAGCTTCGGCCGACCAGTTGGGAGGGAAGTTCCGCTTGGCGCCTCCAGTTTGGGAAATCATGCCCCCCCCCTCGGACCACTCGGCCCCCTCGGGCCGAGCCCCTCGGCCTGCCGGCCGAGCTGCGGCCAGCCGTGCCACGCCGCGCCGAGCCGGGCCGTGCCCCGCCGAGCCGGGCCGTGTGACTCATCGGGCCGGTCCGACTTTCTGCCAGGTCGGACCTGCCAAAACCGGGTTGACTTGACCCGCCATCCCACTATGGTTAACGCAACGGGCCCGTTTCCAATTAAAGGTGAATAAATCAAAGATTGCGCGTCCGATCGACGCGCCGTCTATAGAACTAGGACCATAATGACGTGGAGGTCCTTTTGCAATACTCTAAGTGAGTTTTGGATGAATCTGGAAAATGGCTGGGTTTGGAACGAGCGTAATTCCAAACGAGCCCCTGGAATGGAAAAGCCAATATATCTCAGACCGGGCGTCCGATTGACACGCCGTTTATCGCGTCGGGTTCCTTTTGATGAGAAAGAACTTCGGGATACATAAAATCTGGACTTCGTGACAGTTGATGTATCGACCCCCCTTTGCTCGAGGAGCCAACCCTCCTGGAATCGAGCGTGCTGTGTGCGGGAACCCTAGAGCTGGCTGCGACTTCAACGACTGTCGTACTGGAATCCTCCGTGGGTTCGGCGATGACGACTACCATACTGGAATCCTCCGTGGGTTCGGTGACGAAGAATACCATACTGGTATCCTCCATGGGTTCGACGATGATGATTACTTTACTTGTATCCTATGTGGGTCTGACAGTTCGAATTCTGTTCTAGTATCCTACGTGGGTCCGACAGACTAGCTGGTCTAGTATCCTATGTGGATCTGACAGCTTAGCTGGACTAGTATCCTACATGGGTCCACCAGCTTAGATGAATCAGTGACTACATGTGATCATCTCTATCACTTTATGAAAGATGTATACCTGTGTATGCTGAGTCTTGACTTTCAATCATTATCATCGATGTGATTGACTTCTTCCTGTGTAGACTGGGTTGTACTTGGGCTCGAGAGTTGGACCCAAACTAGATTGATGACTTAGGTATATGTATGGTCATATACCTAAGTAGGGATCGTTGATACTTTGTGATTCTATATTTTCTTTGTGGTTTATCCTTCGTGGATTCGGGGATACCTTCTGGGGTATCGGGGTCCCTACTGAGTATCGTTATACTCACCCATGCACAGGCAATGCCCGCACTACGTTGTGTTGGATTTAGACGATGGACAACACTGATCGTGGTAGAGGCTTGTAGAGATGGACGGTACCCGGAGGTGGACCACTTGGTGAGACATACACAGAGTAGACGGACGGACCCGTGGTGCTGGGGAGACTATCAGTACCCACCCTTCAGGTGGGATTCCCGGGGGACGACTCGGTGGTTGCTGTTTTACTTTACTACAGTTGTACCAGTTTTTCAGTTGTACTGTACATTCAGTTGGGTTTGTATTCAAGCCCATTTACCTTTCAACACTTACTTTGTATTCAGTATTACTTTGTGCTTACTTCATCCTGCGTACTCTTTTGTGTTCGTTTACTCTCATAAAGGCAATGCTTTCCCTTTTTATTGGGTTTTACGCATTTGGTGCTAGTCACCAGCCCCTGGCCTCTGGAAGGCGGGCTTGGGGTAGTCACGACACGTTCCCCAAGGATGGGTCCTGAAAAATATATAATCTATTTTAAGCCATATTTATCTTTCTATTAAAAAAATTTAACATGAAAAATCTATTTTGGTCCATTTCTGGTTTTATGAAAATAAACACACCTTTACACTTTAAAATCCTTTAATATATTCCTTAAATCACACTAAAATGTTTTATTTCTCAAGCTTTTTTAAAAACTCTTTTTAAATGATTTCACCTCAATAAGACTTTATTTAACACTAAAATATAATTTCAATTACCTTACCTTTTATTTTATTGGATATACAAGTTTACAATCATATTTCATGACAAATACTAATGATTTTCCAAAAGAACACTTCTTTATAAAGTAAAAATCATTTTTCACATCTCACTTTTACTTTTATATGCCTTGTTCACCACTTATTTATTTCATGTGGTGTATGTACTGCCATTTTTTATATCATATCAACAGTCTCCTTATTCTCATGATGTTCTAAGGGATTATGATTTGAATGTTTCAAGGTGGTATGAGACACTTTGGAATGTTTAAGGATTATTTACTCAAGGAATTTTCAATGGTCTTATTTAAAAGTATTTTAATCTATGTCAACGTCCTTTGTTGAATCTTTTAATTCATTGAGTTTTATCTCCAATGATATCAACCACCATGTTTTATTGAATGGTTTATGATTAGTTTTACTGTGGATGTGATATCTTTAAATAATTCACCATATTACCCAGAATGGTTAGTGTTTATGATTAATGATTGGGGAAAGTTATTCAGATTTTATATGTTAGTTTCAATATGAAGGTGTATGTTGTTTATGTTGATCCCCATTCATATGAATAATGCATTGGAATTAGTAAGTGTCGGGTGGGTACCTCTATATCCCCTCAGTGCATCGGTAAATCTAATGAGACAAACTACGGTCATGGCATGAGGGATTAACAGTATGATTACTTATGGTCATAAAACGAGGCCTTAAGAATATGGTTATGATGTCCCAAATTATGAATTACCTCATTATGAAGATATTAATTGAAAGTTCATGTGGTTATTCGACTAGTAGAATACCCATGATAATGCTTTATTATGACATTGTTTATTCAGCTCTTATTCTTTCCATAATGCATTCAAGTTTATTTTTAAAGGCATGTGTTTTTAGTTATTCACCTTGCCTAATGCTTATTTTTATGATATCTTCCACTGTATTTCATACCCTTACTGAGCATCTAACTCACCCCTTTCTTATGTTTCCTTTTCTCAGGACATGAAGAAGTTTATTATGAATGACCTGTAGGGATAAACATAGAGTTGTTGTTGTTCCCAATAAAATTTATATGTTTTATTTCATTTCAAATTGTAATTTTGAACCTATGTATGTATCTAGTTTTTAAAAACTACTAAACTACTTGGTCCTTTGGGATAAAAATTTATTGTAAGCATGCCAATGTAATGAAATAATGAACCAGATCCTGGCAATTGGGTTCAGGCCGTTAAACCTGCTCATGCCCCACTGCCTCGTGGGCCCCCTCACAGGTGCCCTGTCTTCTCCATTATTCACACCACACTCTGGTAGCCTTCCTTCATGCGATTGGCCTTTGAGGTTGTTCAATGCTTCCGCTCTACCTCCTCCATGGATTCGATCTCCCTCAGGGTAAGGTTTTGACTCCTCATTCTTTAGGGTTTTGGTTTTTGATGGTTAGGGTTTTGGATTTGGGGATTATATTTTGATCTTTTGGCTTCAATATTGTTTTTTAGGGTTTATTTCCGGTTGTTTGCGGTGCATTTTGGTTTTTATTGTGGTGCAGATGTGTTTCACACCACTTTTCCAGATGCTTCTTAAACGAGGTAGGTGATTCTGTGATTGAATATCCTTTGATAAATTTATTATGGTTTCTTGTTTTTTTGGTGTGTGTTATGATTTATGTGTATGGTGTGAAATTGGTTTTTGGAAAGTTTTGATGCACATTTGGTTTTGAAATGATTTATTGTTCCTTGTTAATGTAAGAATGGTGTGTGTACAATGTTTTTTGCACCAATTGGTAGTGTTTATAAATTATTTAATTGATTTATTCAATTATTTAAATGGTGAAAATTTCATTTTGACATGGTTATGATGTGTGATAAAGTTAAAAGTGGTGTTTTTATACAAAACTGGATGTGTTTTTGGTGAAAACCCTTGTTGCGTCATTTTTAAATATTTTTTAATATGTTAAAATGGTTTAGTAAATTATTCATGTGGTGAAAATGAGTATTTGATATGATTAGATGTGTGTTTAATTTTAATGTTTCATTTTTACATAAATGGGGTGTTTTTCATGTGTAAAACTACTTTTCGTCATTTTGTAGTGTTGAATAAATTGTGAAATTGGTTTATTAAAATATGTGTGAGTTGAAAATTATGTTTTGACATAGTTATGATGTGATATTAATTTTTAAATATGGTTTTGGGTGCACTTTTTGTATAAAATCGTTTGGGGTGTTAATTGAAATTGTTTTATAAATTGTTATAATGGTTGGTGAATTATTTAAAAAGGGTACAAAGTATATTTGGAATATGTTTTGAGGTGTATTTGTTTTCAAAAATGAATTTTTATGTGTAAATAGTGTATTATGATATGTTATTATTGGTTTAGTAGATTAATTGTGTAAATGGGATCATGTGAGATGTGAAATTTGATTAAACACAAAAGGGAAGCTTTGGTATATAGGTGGGTAGACTAGGACTAGTATTCTAGTGATTCAGAAGTGGCTACGACCTAGTTTCACTTAGTGGGATTGATGATGTCAAAACTAAATAGATAATGATGATTGATTGAGGACCACTAGGTTATGTGTGTGCTCTCTACTAGTGTCTCGTGCATGATAATGTAGTTGGTTGTGGTTTCTATGCCACATTTCATCGAGATTTGATGTACCCAGTGTCCCATTGGTAACTAGTGCCTAGGGGAATTTCCCATGACTAGTTCTCAATGATTACTTTGTACTTACTCTTATAAGATGGTAGTTTGGTTTGGTAAATTTTAAAATAAAGTTCATTTTATTTAAAGTGTCATTCTTAGAAACCATTTTATTTAAAATTGGATTCTTTGAAACTACTTTATATTTTAAGTTTCACTCATTCAAAGTCATTCTGCTTTAAAATTATTTTATTTAAAATTGTCCTAGAATTTCTTTAATTATAAAGCTTTAAATTTTATTTTTCATTTAAAATTTAATGCATGAAATATTTTATCTATGTTTCATCCAATTAGGATTCAGCTCACACCCTACATACACCTTTTGGTGTAAGGATACTTTGTTGTCTATTTATTTCAGGTTGAGGAAAGGCGTGTAGTGTTGGTATGTTGAGTTTCTAGTGTATTTGGATGTGGATATTGGTGGTGGCGGCTTTAGGATGTTTCTCCTCTTGTTTAACAGAGATTTGGGGTATTGTTTTAGTTTCCCTTTGTGTCGTATCCCTTTTTGGGTCTTGTTTAGTTGTAAACTAAAAATTTGAAAATTATTAAAGGTGCATTTGGTTGAATCTTTAGATCTGGCTTTTTTGGTTTTTATTGGTAATTTTAATATGTTAAATTCTGGTAAATTGTTCCCAAAGTATTTCATTTGATGACCAGGCACTTGTTCCAGCCCATGAGGATCGGGAACGCCCTTCAGGCCTTGTCGCAGACCGACTCAGGTTACCAGTTCGGGGTCGAACCGGGTTGGTTTGTGAAAAAATGGTATCAAAGGTGGTCATTTCCTTTTGATTCTTGTTCCTTGGGAAAGAGTCTGGGTATATAGGAGCTATTATTGTCAAAGATTGATGTTCTAGTTATGAGTAAGGTGCCTGACCAGCACACCTCATGGTGAGAATTTAGTTACAAGGGTAAGTCAGGTTCCATCTGAGTACTTTGGACCTTATTGTCGTTTGTCATTTGGGAAATGAAATAGGGGTTGGTTCAACAGTCTCAGTGATATTTTAGGGAATGTCAAGACATGTGGATATGATTACATTGTCTTAGAATACTCTCTAAGGTGGTGGAGTGATAAGCATATGGCCACCAACCATATGTCCAAGTCACCCACTAGAACTTTCTTCATCTTGAATTGCTCCTTGTCTCCTTGTTCTGAAATCCTGGTAATTTTGTTTAAGTAAAAATGATTGGGTTTTGGGGAGTTGGATAGTGAATTTCTAGAATTTACCAAAAGGAAGTTTTGGAAACTTGTTTTAAATAATAATAATTTTTTTAATTAAATGGTTCAGGAGGAAGTAAGAATTTTTGTGTAGTGGAAAATGTTTTGAAATTAAGTGCTTTAAAAAGAAATTGCTGTGTAGGGTTTAAAAAATGTGTGTCGAATGTTTGTGTTTTGAAAAGTGGAGAGGTTTGGTTTTATTATTTGGTTTTCTCATGAGAGACCACTTGAATTAGAATATATAGAAAAGTGGATGGTCAATGACAAAATTCGATGAGTGTCAAGATGGACATGTGGTGGGTGCCCGGTGTGGCATGGGAACATGCATGTGTGAGGCCCATGGCACACCACTAGTGTTTGTACAACCCAAGAACTTTATTTCTTTTCAAAAAAATAATTTTAAATGAAAATTTGGTGTTTTAATAACTGGTGATTGTGTGGTGTGTATTTCGTATTTGGGAATTTTGTTGCGAGGAGTTTCGAGCTAAGAATTATTTTTGGTTGACTTGTGACTTGAGTTTTAAGTTCTTATTGGTAAGTTAGTGTGAAAGTGTGTCGTTAGTGGATTCTTTTCAAAAGTACTTTGGGAAGCCCTTATAGTGGTTCCCTATATACATTTGGTGTTTTATTATGGTATTTATTGGGTAATGGACTAGTCTGATTGGGTCCTGGGTTTTCTTTCATGGTTAGTGCACGCCCCCATAAAGAATTAATGCACATTTTAAGTGTGGCCATGAGTCATTCACTGTTGTCCAACCCTCCATTTGATCAAAGTACATACTTCTATCAGTTAAATTATTTTCACTTATTTTTGGTTAAGAGGATCCTCTTGTAGTAGAAGAGTGGTTGGAGAAGGTTAAAGGTGACCTTAGTTTCTCAAGTATCCATAGTTGTAAAAGGTGAAGTTTGATGCCATCATGTCTGAAGATCATGTTTGGGAGTGGTGAAGGGAATATCAGTAAGACAAGCTGAAAGAGGTCTAGGTTTTTTTTGCTGGGCATATATTAAAGGGACTTAAGATAAGGTTCGTGTTAGACCACCAATGTGGAAAATATAGTTTTAATAGGTTGTTACGAATCTTTGTATGAATCACGTTCTTTTTAGGACTCAGATTAAGGTCCCTCCCCTTATAAATAATTTTAGGCCACAACGGTCAAATAAGGTGGCATTTTTCAATGTCGTGTTCTTTCCAAAATGAGAAGTAATATGTCATGGAAATTTAAGAAAGCCTCAATTTTATAAGAAATATGTGTTCCATTTAGGGAATTCTGAGTTTTGTTGTTGCAGGTGGAAGCACCTTTTGTGTAATCTTCCTTTTAATTTTCTTATTCAAAGTCAAAAGGGATGATGCATGTGAATCTTATAAGTACCTGTCATAATGAAGTCCCATGTTGAGGAAAAATAAGTTATAGGGTGTTTTATGTTCTATTGGTACTATTGTATTGAGGTGTGGTTGCTTGTGGAACCCATATGAAAATGTTTCTATTGGGGGTTTTTAGTGCCTAACTATGAGGTAGGAGATGCTTCAAACATCAGAGCTCCCGCCATATGTCTCAGAGTGAAGCTGATACATAGTTAGAAAACCCTTGGGTTGTGAGGGACCTCAGTCCAGTTTTGTCTTCAGTTGGGTAAATGAATATAGTTTAAGTTTTTTTGTGAAACCATTGTGTTCTAAGTGGTCTCGTTGGATGGAGGGGTAGTGAGAAAACTGTTTCCTTACTATGAACCGTGTGATTTATTCTATGTGGTTTGATGTTTCTATGGTCAGGCCCTTACAGTGGGGTGTTTGGTTGTGCAAGAAACCCCCAAGTTACTTTATGTGGGTGTTTCTGTATTAGTATGTTCTATTCAGATAATCTAGTTG
Source organism: Viscum album (assembly GCA_963277665.1). Classification (NCBI taxonomy): domain Eukaryota; kingdom Viridiplantae; phylum Streptophyta; class Magnoliopsida; order Santalales; family Viscaceae; genus Viscum; species Viscum album. The sequence continues at coordinate 48,492,644 of OY728156.1, forward strand.
GTCTTTATGGTGGGGAGACCCACTATGGGTATGACTAAAATTATCCAGAAGTAAATCAATGTTATCCCTTTTGTTATGTTAGGGAGTCTATTTGGGCCTTCCACTGTTGGTATCCTAGTCCCACCTCAGGTGTTAGTTGCCTCTTATGGTGAGAAGTCTGCTTAGGGATCTTTGTATTAGTAACTATGTTTCATCCCTAGTATTGGTTTGGTGATTGTTAGTCTTGTTTTGGAGCTATCAAACCCCAATCCATTTTTCTTGAGAAAATGTTGGTGTCGACGCTCTCCCAATGATATTGTGAAGTAAGGTTATGGTAACTTCATTGAGTTCATTTTTTGTTCTTGGTAAAATGAATGAGCCTCTTTGGGAATGTTTAAGGTGTTTTGTTCGTAATGTTTTCTGGTGCGTTGTGAGATTCCCCTTTACTTGATTATCAACTAGAGTTGTCTTGACTTTTGGGGGTAGGTTTCACTTGACACGGAGTCCATTTGGGGTCTCCCAAGTTTATTTTACATGTATGTTCTCTTTATTGTCAGTGTTCTTACTTCTCTTTTTTGTAATTTGTTAGGAACCTATATGAGTTGAGAGGGTGTACCAGTTTTTTTTCTAAGTAATCTTTGGATGGATTTTTGGGGGTGGAAAACATTTATGGTGGGGAGATTTGTCACACCTAGAATTTTTTTTATCCTTGAACCCAGCTCGGGTCCTATTTCATTTTTTTGTTCAAAAATTGAGTATAATGAGTTTGATGTTTCAAGAAAATGTTGTCAAAGTTCCGGTTTGATCACCGTTTAAAGTTTTATGGTTTGGAAAAAATTATGGGTTTTATGGTGGTACGTGGACACCGCATAATTAGTGAAATCCATTCGGTCAAACGGGTGCCCGTGCGGTCACTTCTAGAATGGGAAGAAGCCACCACATGGTCCGCACACAGTCGCTTGAGCCATGTGGGGAGATCATGCGGTCTCCCATCATTAAAAATGATTAGTGTGTTAAAATGAGAGTAAAATAAAATATGAAATTAATTAAATTGAATGAATAATTAAGTAAAATAATATAAGATAAGCGAGTAAAATTTTAATATTTGTTTTAAATGATAATAATAATATTATTATTATAAGAGATTATTATTATTATTACTATTAGTGTTAATAATATTAATATTATTATTAACATTATTAATCCCATTATTGTCATTAAGATTTTTTTTTAAATAATAATAATAATAATAATACTACAAGAGAATACTTTTATTATTATTATTACTAGCATTAATAATATTAACATTATTATTACTATTATCAATCTTTTATAATTATTGAAAATATAATTATTTTTGTGTTATTATTTATTATTATTAAGATAATATTTTTTAGTGGGTTAATTCTATTTTTAGGGTTTTATTTTTCCCTCTCTCCTCCTTATTTCCCCTCCTCCACACACCACCTCTCTCTCCCCCTCCCCTCTCTGCAAATCGTGCCACCCCCATACACATCCTTCCTATGCACTGTCACTTCCGACCACCTTCCTCTAGTGAGCCACCCTTCGCAGGTGACCCTCTCTCCCTCGCATACACCCTCGCTCATACCCTGCTGCCTCGTGCACCCCCTCACCGGCGCCCCTTCTTCTCTAGAATGCATACCACACTATGAAAAACTTCCTTCATGTGACTGAACTCCGTCGTGGGTTCGATCTTCCTCAGGGTATGGTTTTGGCTCCTCTTTCCATAGGGTTTTGGTTTCTAGTAGTTAGGGTTTTGGTTTTGGTGATCTAATTTTGATTCAGTGGCTCCAGTCTTGTTGTTTAGGGTTCGTCACAGGTTGTTTGCGGTGCCGTTAGGGTTTGATTGTGGTGAAGATGTGTTTCACACCACTTTTCCCGATACTTTTTGGTCGATGTAAGTGATTATGTGATTAAAAATTCTTTGATAAATTTATTATTCTTTCTTGATTATTTTGGTGTGTGTTATGATTTATGTGTGTGGTGTAAAATTGGTTTTTGGAATGTCTTAATGCACATTTTGTTTTAAATGATTTATTGTTCCTTATTAAAGTAATCATGGTGTGTATGTAATGTTTTTTCCACCAATTGATAGTTTTTATAATTTTTATAATTTATTTATTCAATTATTTAAATGGTGAAAATTTGGTTTTGGCATGGTTATGATGTGCGATAAATTTTAAAGTTGTGTTTTTATAAAAAATCATGGGTGTTTTAAGTGAAAACCCTTGTTGCATCATTTTTGAATATTTTATAATATGTTCTAATGTTTTATTAAAATACTAATGTGGTGAAAAAGGGGTATTTGATATATTTAGACATGGGTTTAATTTTAAAGTGTCATTTTAACATAAAATGGGTTGTTTTTCATGTGTAAAACCACTTTGCATCTCTTGATAATGTTGTATGAATTGTACAATTTGTTTATTAAAATATGTATGAGCCAGAAATTGTGTTTTAACATAGTTGTGATGTGAGAATAATATTTAAAGTGGGTTTAAGGTTCAATTTTGGTATAAAATAATTTGGGGTGTTTATTGAAATTATTTTAAAAATTATTATAATGGTTTGATAAATTATGTAAAAAGGGTGCAAAGAATATTTGGAATATGTTTTGATGTGTATTTTTTTTCAAAAATGATTTTTTATGTGCAAATAGTGGATTGTGATATGTGATGCTTGGTTTAGTGGATGAATTATGTAATTGGGATCTTGTGATGTTTGAAATTTGATTGAGCACAAAAGGGAAGCCTGAGTATCTCGGTGGGAGGACTAGGAATAGTATACTAGTGATTTAGAAGTGGATACAACCCATTTTCACTTAGCAGGATTGACGATAACGACACAAACTAAATAATTAAGATTGAATATTGACCACTAGGTTATGTGTGTGCTCCCTACTAGTGTATTGTGCTTGAGAACATAGTTAGTTATAGTTCCTAGGCCACATTTCACTGAGATACAATGTACCAAGTGTCCAATTGTTAGCTAAGGCCTAAGGGTATTTCATAGGACTAATGATCAATGATTATTTTTCACTTACTATCGGAATACAATGGTCTGGGTTAGTAAAATTTAAAATCAAGCACGTTGTCTTTAAAGTGGAATTCTTTGAAAGTGATTTATTTAAAATTTCATTCTTTGAAACTACTTTATATTTTATATTACACTCATTAAAAGTTATTATTATTTAAATATATTTTCATTAATATTATCCTAGCATTTATTTAATTATAAATATAGAAAGGTTATATTTCATTTAATGTTTAATTCATGGAATATTTTATCCGAGTGAAATCCTACACAGCTTTGGATCACACTCTGTATATACCTTTGTGTGTACGCATACTTTTTTGTCGATTTGTTTTAGGTTGAGGCACGGCTTGTAGTGTTGGTAGGTTGGGTTTCTAGTGTCTTTTGTCATGGATCTTGGTAGTTGAGGCTTGAGTATGTTGCTCCTCTTGTTGCTTAGAGATTTGGGGCATTTTTTTAGTTTTCCTTTGTGTTATATCCCTTTTTGGGTTTTGTTTAGTTGTAAACTGAAAATCTGAAAATTATTAAAGGTGTGTTTGGTCAATTTTTTTTGATCTGAATTTTTGGTTTTTATAAGTAATTTTAATATTGTAAATTCTGGTAAATCACTCTCAACGTATTTCATTTGATTCTCGGTCAGTTGTTCTAGACCATGGGGATCTAGAACACCTTCGAGCCTTGTCGCATACTAACTCAGGTGACCGGTTCGTGGTTGACCTGAGTTGGTTTGTGACAGTACATCCAATTTTATTTAAACATGAAACTTGTAAGATACATGTTAAGGTAAAATTAAATTATAATAAAAGAAACATGATTTTTGAACATTAAAATAAGTAATTTTTGGATTAAGTAAACAACCGTGATGATATAATGATATAAATGTATATAATATAATAAATTTTACTTGTTTTTAATGGTAAAACCTTTTTCCATCACCTTTTTCTATCCAATGTAAAATGAACACATCACTTATGCATACATGTGAACTACAACCTCCACAAAGAGATGCATTTCATTTTTCATCACTGCTTCACATGACTGGTTATAAAGATTGAATTAATGAATATATACAATTTTTTATAAAATTATCATGACTCTAGAAACATAATATGTCATCCTCAATCATACCCTTCCATCCATTGGAATATGATAACATCGCATGTGCATACATTTGGGCTACCACCTCCATGAATTGATATGATTAATTTTTCACTATAATCCCACATGGTTGGTCATTAGGATTGCATTAATTAATAAATATTACATCTATTACATATTTATGATTATGTAAAAGTAAGATATTATCAACTTTATTTCTGATCCTCTTAGTAGAAAAATGAAAATGTCATTCATGCGTACGTACAGACTACCATACCCATGAACTGATGTGCTTCATTTTTCATTATTTACTTAAATTAATGGTTATAAAAGTATATTGAATGTGTATTAATTATAATTATAATATTTTTATGATTATTTTTATGAATAATCCATGACCAATTTTAAAGAACCAAAACCACCAAATCAAAACATGCATGGGAAATAGATTAATTAATATCTAAATATTGATTTTAAAAAATAAATATAAGTAAATGGGTAAAAAGAAGTTATTTGTGAATATTATATAGTAATATATATATATGCATATGGTAATTATATGGATTCATCGTAAGCTTAAATTTTTATAGGATTTTAGAATATGTTTGACTAAGTGGAAGTTCGAAGTAATGGATTTCTCGTCTCAATTTCCTTTCTTTGAGATGTATGTTATTTTCACTGAATGTTTTCATTTATTTATGGTGTATAAACTTTTATATGGATGTTATTATCATTAAATTACTAATATTAAGGCGTGTTTAAAATTATTTTCATGTTCTATCCTTCAATATTTTTTTTAATCTAAATTTACTACTGTCATAATGGATTTCCCATAAAATATTATTTAATATTTTTTATACTGTTCCTCTTAAATATCTATGTTATTTAAAATGATTCATGAATGATCTTATTTTTAATTAATATATTCATAATTTAAATTTTCATATATCCTCAAAATTTTACAAATGTTTTGAAAAACTAATATTTTAATAATTTTCTATATGGGTTAGTTTTGAATATTTTTACTAAAGTGAAAATAAATATATTTTAACGTATAAAGAATGGATATATTTCCCCAAAATATCATCCTTTATTCATTATAATTTTTTTTAAAAGTATAATTGGTTCTTTCAAAGAAAATTATTTTCCCATTATTTATGAAAATTTTAGTTTTAAAATGTTTTAAATTGAAAATTATTTTTCTTCTTATTTTTATGAGACAACTAAAAGTGGTTTTTATTATTTGTTAAAATGAAATCTTTTTATTTTTTTAGGAAAAATTAATTTTATTAAATGTGTTTATTTTAAAAATTGAATATTATGTATGTTGATTAATGTGGTAATGGGGAGTGAAACCTAAACATTATGGGCCTATATACATTATGTGCATAGTGTTCCTATTAAAACCATCCAATGAATTGGGTAAATATATTGAGTGAATTGTTTTAAGTTAATCCTAATATAATGTGGATTATGTTAATTAATTAAATAAATATATAGATTTAACTATTTTATGTTACTCCAAAAAGAATGAGGACATATGTTTTTACTCCTATGACGTGGTGGACATAACTAATAATAGTTACCCTTGATAAAATAATAGGATTATCCTATTATATAATTACTTGATGAAATAATGATGAATATTATGTACCAATTTTCTTTCAATGTTTCTATATGATAGAAAATATATTTTCATGGAAATATTTTCATTTTAAAATGTAAAAAAGGAGTTTATCATTTTTATTAAAAAATTATGATCTTATAAAGGTGAAGGGTTTGTTTCCATGGTAAAAAATTTATGAGTTATGATTATGCATTTATAGTTACTCAAAATATGTTTTATTAAATATATTATAATTAAATATTATATCATGATTAAGTAAATGATTAATTTTAACACAAAAATTTATTTTGTAAAATGGAAACTTTCATATGGGTTTTCTTGAATCTCAAATGGATAAATGAGTTTATTTTTTATATCCCTTCTCGGATCATCCCAAATTTTCAAATATTTTTTTTATAGTTCTTAAGGTTTTTAGGGATTATAACAAGGTTAATATTTATACATATTATATAAGGTAAAATTGTTGTTAATGAAATTATATTGTAAACATAAGAACTGATTTTTTTTGGAAAAATGGATATTGAGTGGTAGTGTCCGCTTTGTATTGTAAGTGTTTTATATGTAATATTTTTTCCTAATTATAAAATATTATAAATTAAAAATATAAATTTATGTATTAAAGTGTGACCCATGTTAAAAATAATGAAATTATGAGTTGTTTATGGAATATGACATTATATTTTACTTATGGACTTATAAAAAGGAAGGATTACTTATTTTAGAGGAAAGGTATCATTATTTTATTTTTTAAACTTTCTCATATGAAAATATATTTTCTAAATTTTATACAAACTAGAATTAATGAAATATATTTTAAATTTAATTTCATAGAAACTTTGTGAAAATTTTACTTGGAACATTTATGTAACACCCTACATAAACACCTTCTTATGTGTATTTCTCTTATGTTTTCATACAGGTGCCTATGTTTTTATGTCAAATTGGATGAAGTTATTATTGTATATTGATAGATGTTTTTGGATTTTGGAGTGAACTTGTGACACATAGAGGTGATATTTTTGTGGAACAATTTTAATTTTTTTTGGTTGTCTATGTACCAATAAATCTTTTGATACTTTTTTTACCTCTCTTTTATTACAATACTTGTAATGTATTAATTATCCTGTTGTATATTTCAAATGTAAATTTGGTTGTTTATGTTAGTTATTACAAGTTTGGTTTTTTTATATATTTAAAACTATTTATTTCATATGCATTGATGTCTAAAGTATAGGAATGCCATTCTAAATCCTTTATAAGGCTTCACTTTTTATTTATTTTTATTTGAGGTTGAAATCATTTCGACTGGATTATATTTGATTACTCGATGATTTTAACCTACCCATGGTGAATAATAACATGTTTTGGACCAAGTTGAAGATTTTTTATTTTGATATGCTAGGTTGAATTTAGAAGTTATGTTTTATAATTGAATCAGAAACCCACTTGTTATTCAAGGGAGTCATGGTATTATAGAGAGATGAATTTCAAGACCAAATAGTAAGCTCACGAGCAGGTTCCTGATCACCACCTTTCATAAAGAAACATGAGTTTCTATGGATAGTTTTGGTTTTATTCAAGAGTTTATGTTTTTACTTATTTTTGTTGTATTTTGATCTAAATTGATGGTGTAGTATTATATTTGGAGTTATATCAGTTATTTTGGGGGTTTTGTAAGTTTTAATGTGTAAATAGAAGAAAAAAATAGTACTGAAAATTGGTCCATAGTTTATAAGACCATGTGTATCTTGTATGGATGGATCTAGAAACCTTTAAATAATTATTTTATGGTTGGTTCCTGGTTTGAAAAACCATGTGACCAAATCATGTACAACAATAATACACTCTATATTTTGTGATTTGAACCCCTTTAGCATCTAAAATTATACATAATGAGTTTCTTAATTATTTAATTTTAACGAATGAGGGTTTTGATGATATTTTGATGTTATATAAATGAATACTTTTTTATATTTCATGTGATGCTATTTGAGAAGATGTTATAAAATAAAATTTCCTCTAAAAAAGTGGATTCCAAAAAAATCAGTATATATAGAGGTTTTATGGTTTATTTGTAAATGAATATTGAATTTCAAGAAGTTATTTCAAATGTAGGTGGTTTTTTTCAAATTAAGGATCTGTTTTGAAATAATGGTGGCCCTCATAGTGTTATATTTAGAAAAATTTAATAGTTTCTTTAAACATTTATGATATTTTTTAAATTACTACATGTTTTATCACAAATTTTGATATGGAGTAGTATGAAGTTAAGGTGGTTTTTGAAAATTTCAAATGAATCTATATGAATAAATTGGTAGTATCATAAATGTCTTGATTAAATATATAATTTTTTTCTCAGGGGATGATCCTCGAATGTATTCCCATCCTTGTTTGGGTGTGACCCTTTTGGGTTTTGGATCGTCATAGACTAAGGATTGATTGGTAAAGATAGGTTTGAATTTTATCAGGGACACTATATAATACTTCTTATGAAACACCCTAAAATTTATAATACTATGCTCTAAAGATTTCTTAACACACAACACTGAGAATTAACTAAATTATGATATACTATAAAAATATTATTATTTAAATATGACTATTATAACGAAGCCTTAAAATATGAAGGTATAAATTTAAATAACCATATTATAAAAATTATTTATATATGTTTTATATTATGAAAATATATTTATTAATTTATAATAAATATGTACCCAATTTTTAGTATAGTCATTTTATGCTTCAAAAAATCATTTTCATAAAAATTGTTTTATTTTCTTTTTGTGAGAGAATTTTATATTCAAATATAACCTATTTCAGAAAATGTATCTAGAAAAATGAATATAATTTTTTAAATCAGCATATAAAAACTATCTTGGGGTGAAATTTTGGTATTTTTCTAAAAAATATTGATTTTTCAGTGAACATTGAAAAATATATTTTTTTAAAATATCATTTTTCTTTCTTAAAAAATATACCATTATCAATTAAATATGATCCTAAATTAAAATAATATTCCTTTTTTTATAAATTAACCAATAAATTAAATAATATTCATCATTATACCTGATTTAGGTATAAGTTCATTTTTGACTTATAAACACACCTTTTTTTTCTAAAAAATAGTTTTTCATTGCATTTGGAGATTTAATTTTAAATTAAATCATACCAATTATATGAATTGAATTTTATAAAATGAATTAAATATTTTAAATTATAATAAATAATATAATATAATAGGCTCATCTTAAATATTTTTCATTATGAATAGTAACCATTTTAAATATTTCCTCCACGGTAAGGATAAATGAGGGAAAACTTGGTTAAAACTATTGTGTAAAGATTTAAAATATCTTTAAAAATTACCTTTATCCTATTTTATGAGTTTTATTCAACCAAATTTATTATTAATTTTTTATATATTTTCTTTAAAAACTTATTTTGAATCTTGGAACCAAAGAACCACTTTTGCGATGATATGCTATATTTCATTCTAATTAAATACCACTTTTTAGTCTTTTTATTTAATGAAGTAGTTGGAATATTAAATTTGGTTTTGGATTGATATTTTAAAAGAAAAACTATATTATTTTATTATATAACCAAAAAAATTATTTAAACCATTTTTTAATCGATTTCAGGTAAAATTATTTTAAAATTTAAATTGGGTATTTTCCAAAAAACTATTTTTCATGTATTTTGTATTCTCGTACTAAAAATAATTTCATCTATGTATTAAAACTAAACATAATAAAATGTATTTAAAATTTTTAATCACTATTTCCAATTTTTTAGAATTAAATTTCTAATTTTGGTCATATAATTAAGTTACCTTGGTAAAAAGATAAGATACCACTGTTAAGGATGAAATGGGTTTAAAGTGGTCTAACTAAGAGATAAGGATTAAAATTTACCCCACACTTTTCTAAATGTTATTGGTTGAGTTTTATTCAACCCTATTAAAAATTACATTTTATTTTCTATTTTCTTGGATCCATATTACATGATTATAATATATATATATATATATCATTTAATCTTTTAAATAATTCCATGTATATCCTTTATCTCACTTATTAACGGGAATCTCATATCCTATATTACACACATATTTTTAGAACTATATATGTGAATTTACCCACAAAAATACCTTTCTATAATCCCTAACCATTTCTTATAGGTCTTTTTTTGAAATAATACCAACCTTAAGTTAAAAATAAAATGAGGTTGTTCAAAAGAGAGGTATAGATTTTAAGAATTTTTTTTAGTTTTAATTTTTATTCTACATCTTTTAAAAATATTCCAACCATTGTGATATAATAACATAAGTATCTAAAATTTACTAATATTTTATTATGTTAATTTTTTAACCTTAATCCATCTCATTATTCTATAAAATGGTAAATGAATCCATCTTTGATATGTACAGAAAATTACCGTCTCGAGACTCGATATAATTTGTTTTCCTTAACAACCTATTATGGATAGTTATAATGACATATTTAATATATAAAAATTATATTTATGATATTATTATAATTCTATAAAGATAACATAACATCTATTTTATTACCTTTCAATCCATTTAAAAATTACAACGTCGTTCATGCATACATGTAGATTACTAAATCTATGAAGTGATAAGATTCTATTTTTATCACCGCATCACATGGGTAGTTTATATAATTTTATTTAAATAGGTAATATGATAATTGTGATACAATAATAATTATGTAAGTATAATATAATAAGTACTTTATTTCCCTCATGGTCATTTAGAAATGGAAATGATAAATATGTATATGTATAACCTACAATCTCTAAGATTGTAAAATTATTAATTTTACAAAACCTAAATGCATAATTGGTTCTAAAATTATAAATAATATATCAATATTATAATTATTTAATTATTATTATTTTATATATGTTAAAATAATTACATCCTTAACTATGATTAACATACAAAAGTCGTTTTGAAATTATGAACCAAACATCCTCAAAGTAACCAATATAGTCATAATCGATTAAGTAATTAAATTTGAATTTGAAATAAATGAAACAAATGGTGTAATGATAAAGTGAAAAACCTATAATTTTTTAAATTAGTAAATTATTAATATATGTTTATTATATTGGTGTTATAGAATATACATATAAATATTAGACTCGAGGTAAGAGATTTCATCTCAATTTCTCATCATTGAGGCATGCTTTTATGTTATTCACCTATATTCTTTTATGAGGTGTATATAAAACCACTTGAAATTTTATATATTGGATCTCACTATACTCATGGTAATTATTTTTTCATTTTATGTCCTTTATTTCACTAGAATAATATTCAAAAGTTAACCAAATGGTAAGAATTTTTATGATACAATCTCACCTTAATTTAAAATTTTCTATGTTCAATGTTCCTTTGGGAGGGATAATATGCTAAAATTTTCTTGAAACACATAAATTTAATTATCCTATAGTTTTTAGTGGTGTTTATTTGTTTAATTTTCATTTCATCCCTTATTTATTAAAGAAACATCAAGAACGTTGTTTGCTAGTGATTCAGATTTTGTATCATTGTTTGGATCGAGAAAATTTATCTTCCATATATATGATTTCTAATTTTTTTTCAAGAATGTTTTTATTTAAACATAAATTATTTATTAAGGTCACTATAAATTATATTTCACCTTATATATAAATATTTTATAATGTAATATTTTTAATAGTGTTCATACGATACAATTTGAGTTTTTTACCAAAGTGTTAAAGGAATGATTTATTTTATCATATACAAGTTAACCACATTTCATGCCATCATGAATATTTTTCAATTGAATATCCCATTTAGTTATTGTATGGGTAACTTCAAAGAATATAATCCCCTAATTTTCTAGAAAGTTTTAGTTTTAAAAGTGATGTTTCAACGTGGAATGTGTATTTTCCTCAATAAAATTTTAGTAATATTTGAATGGTATTTATATTCATAAAAGGAATAAAACCTTTTTATTAATTATGATACACTAGGGATATGTTTTAGTGATAAAATTATTATGCTTTAATTTGATTCATTATGATTTCTTAAAAGATATTGTCCAGGAACCTATTTCTTCTCCATGGTAAATCAAGTTATGAATGAAAATTTATTTTTTTTATATTGAAAATTGTAATATTTTAATTATTTAGCGTATTATATGGTACATATATATATATTTATGGACGATTTATAGGTGTAAACATTATAATACAAGGATTGGTTTTTGGTTTATAAACTAAGGATGAGTGATCTCAACATAGCTCTACAATGCATTGGGTAAATATATGGAGTTAACTGGTTAACTGTTTATCCTAAGAGATTATTAGAATTTATGAGGTAGTTTATTCGATTTGTAATAGTGATTATAAGGGTTATATGAAAATTATGTTCCATGTTACAAACATGTTTTCTTTATATATGAATTAAGTTATAATGTTTCATTTTCCCAAGGATTATTTTTCTCATGGCTCACGATTCTTGAGTTACATGACTCTTGTATTACATTAAAGTTTTATGACATGTATCATGTATTGTGATCTAGGTTTCTATGATTATGAATTGTTTTATGTTATCCTTATGAAATTTTATTATTCTATCATACCATTATGACCATTTAATTCTCACTGATGAAATTCAATTGTTAATGCTTATGTTTACCCTTATTCAGTGTTTTAGGTCACCATAATTATGTTTGTTTTCCCCATGTTATAATGATATAAATTATGAAAGATATTTATAGAAGGGTTTTATATGGGAGATGTTAAAATTTTAATATGGAATAATAATATTTTATCATTGTGGAAAAAATTATCACTTAAAGTCATTGGTAATGTTATGTAATAGTTTGTGATTTTTCTCTAAGACTCTTAACTTAAAAGGTATTATGATATATAGGTGATCTAATATTTTTATTTGGTGTTGTATGTTTTTATTAATATAATTATGCCACATTTATTAGTATAAATGTAGTTAATTTAATGATTATGTTTTAAGTAATTGATTTAGGATTGCTGGCTTTGTGATATTATAATTGGTATCAGAGAAGGGTTTAAATTACATTGTAGATTGATATTTTTTAATGTGAGGATAAATTAAGAATTATGGATACCATCATGGGTTATAATTTTAAGTTGTACCATAATTTAAAAGGCACCAAAACCATTTTTAGGTTTTAATTAATGAGGTTTTTGAGGTGATTAATGATATTTCGGGAGACATTTTACTGGTTTGAGGTACAAGTAGCCCACAGGTGTATCTAGTAGTTTAATATGAAGAATTATTTGGTATAATTATATGAATTTTTTGGTAATGTAATTTTAATGGTATATTATAACATTTTAGTAAAAAATATTCTTTTATTTTATTGTTATTGAGGTTAATTATAATGTAGGTTTATTTATTTATTTATTGATCTAAGTTGAACATTTTTTTGTTATTGTATAATTTTTTAGTTAAATTTTTTATTACATCATATGTAATTTTATACATTTTGTTCAGTTTTGGATAATATCTAAGATAATAGGAATAACTTTTTATCCTTTTTTGGATTATGTGATCCATTATATGTTGTTTTTAGTTCTTTATGCTTGAAAAAATCAACTTGAAAACTCATGTTTTGGAGAAAAAGATGAGGATGTGTTAGAAATTTAATAAAGGATGAAATTAAACTTTTTAAGTAAGTATATTTCCTCACATTCTGAGTCTGAATGGTAAAGTAATTCCTTAACTCCAGTAAATGGACATTGAATAAAATGTTATCCTGTCACTTTCATTTCTGATGAATTTATGGTCTTCTTAATCCCTTATTGATTTATCTTTTTGTAGCCATTAAATTCATCAAGACTCCATTATTTGTCACTTCCCTTTATTTGGACAATACTTTTCTCTACAATGTTTTTATTTTCACTTCCCCATAATTTTATCCAATTTGGAAACCAAGTTATGTGTTATTCTAGATCTCCTTCATATTTCCACTAACCTCTTTTCAAAAAAATGTTTTATAAATGTTTTTATGATCTGAGTTTTCAATAAAGTATTTTCTAAATATTGAAATGGTTTTCCTTTCATGATTATATTTTTTATTCTCCACTCAAGGAAACTATTTCTAAAAATGTTTTTAATCCTTTCTATCAGGATTGAGAAAATCATTTGTGGATTTAATATCCTTAATGGGTTATAAGTTTACACCTAATTTTTTTTGAATACTATACTCACTATCTTTCTTAAAATATAAAAGTGTTTTTAGGGAATTGATATATACTATAAAAATATTACAATTTTCATGTGATGGTTATAACATAGATATTAAGTAGATAGGTATAAATAGTAATAAAAATATTATTAAAATTATTTATAAATTTTTTATACAATGAAAATGTATTGATTAATTAATAATAAACAAGTAATTAATTTTTAGAAAAGTTATTTTATGCTTAAAATAATTTTTCTTCAGAAATAGTATTCATAGTTTTTTATGTGTGAATAATATAATTAACTTATTCCAATTTCTTTAAATTTATTTTAAAAAATGAATATCATTTTTGAAGTTATAAAATTAATATATACTAAGGGTGAAATTTTTGGATTTTTTGAAAAGAATTAATTTTCGGTGAATACTGAGTAATATAGTGTTTTTTGTAAAAATATCGTATATTTTCATTAAAAAAATAAAAATATGTTTTTAGTTTGATCATAAATTAACACAATAATTATTTAATTATAAATAATCTAATTAATTACATATTAATCAAAATTATTTCTAATTTTGGTATAAGTTCATTTTTGGACTCACAACTCATTTTTACAAAAACAATCTTCATCATCTCATTTTGAGAGTTTTATTTTAAATTAAATTCTTCCACATATGTATATTTAATTTGATAAAATTAATTTCATATTTATAATAATAATATTTAATATAATTTAATAAGAGTAACTTAAATTTGTGATATTATAAATAGCGACTATAATAAATATTTGTCACCACGGTAAGGATAAATCTGGTGAAACTAAGTTAAAACTATAGGTTATGGCTTTAAATTCAATATAAAACATGTATTTATATAGTTACATTAGTTTTTATCAATAAAATATATGATTAATCTGTTAAATAATATATTTTAAAACATTATTTTGAATTTTTATACCCAAGATTGACTTTTGAGAATATAAGTTATATATTATTCAAATTAAAAAGTATTTTTGGTTCTTTTAATTAATGGAACATTTGGAATATTTCATTCATCTTTGGGTAACTCTATAAATTTAAGAAAAATTCATTTTTTATTCAATAAAAAATATTTTTTTAATCGTATTTTTTAATTTAATTCAATGAAAAAATATTTTATCATTTTAATCATGAATTTTCCTAAAAAATATTTTTCATGTGTTTTGTGATATTTTGTTAAAAGTAATTTATTCCAACTATATAAATTGAAACTAATAAAATGGAATCCATATTTTTATTCATCATTTCAAAATTATGTTATAAGTAACCTTTTTGTTTTGGTCATATAATTAAGTTATCATAGTAAAAAGTCAAGCTATCAAGGTTAAGGTTAAAATAGATTTAATGTTGTTTAACTATGAGATAAGACTTATCATTTATCCATTTTTTATAAATGTGATTTAATGAGTTTATATCAACCCTATAAAACCTTATATTCTAAATTTTGGTGCCTTAGTTCTTGTTTAAATGATTATGAAATACATATTATTTAATCTTTTAATTAATTCAATGGGTGTCCATTCCCTCAATCATAAAAGGGAAACACTTGTCATCTCTTCCTCAAACCTTTCAAGAAACTTATTTAGAAACAATCTAGACTAAATTAATTCTTAGAATATATGACTACATATTATACGTATTATTTTGTGTATAGTATCATCCTTATAGTCCTTAAGGTATAAATAAAAGGAGGTTTTTTGAAGAGTGGTATATATTTTAACCGAATGTTTTGGTTTTATTTATTCTTCAACCCAATTAAGAAATATTCTAAATATTTTGATATAATAAAATAATTATCTAAAAACTAATGATATTATATTATGATAATGTTTTAAGCTTAAAAAATCTCTAGCTTTCATCTAATAGAAAATGAAACCATCGTTCATGAGTACGGTGGAATAGTGCCTCCCGAACCACTGTAATTTTGTTTCCATCACAAACTCTTATTGATGGTTATAATTTTGGAATTAATGGATATATATTATATTCATGAAACAATTATCTGTTTTTAAATATAATATACCATTAATTTTATTATCTTTACATCCATTGAAAAATAATAACATCATTTATGCATATATGTGTTTAATCACATCCACACATCAACTTGATTTTTTTCCATAGATCACATGGATGGTATTTGTAAGTTTATTAAAAGAGATAATATCATATTTATTATATAATAATAATTATTTAAATATAAAATTATAATTTTCTTATTTTCCTCATGTTCTTTGAAAAATAAAAATGTGACTCCTGCGTATATATGCATTATCGTCTCCTTGATTATAACATAATTCATTTTTCATAAGAACCATACAAAGATGGTTGTAAAATTGTTATTAATGTATAATATTGATAATTATAATATGATTATTATTCTTTATATTATTTAATAATTACCTCTTTGACTATATATAACATACCAATTTATTTTTAAAATTATTAACCAAACAACCTTAAAATACTTGACATGGATATAACCGATTATGTAATTAAATATATATTTGAAATAAATGAAATAATTTGTTTAATTATAAGTTAATGATCATAGAAAATTTTATTAAAAATTAAATAATTAATAAGTTTTTATTATATAGGTGTTAAAGGACATACATAATAATCCATAACTTGAGGTAAAGGATTTGGTCTCAATTTACCTTCACATAGGATGTTTTTTAATTTTCTTCCTATATTATTTTATGAGGTGTATATAACACCCATAAATATGTTTTATAATGGATCTGAATTTATTAATTTATTTTAATATTTCATTTTATGTCATTTATTTTATGGGATTAATACTCACAAGTAACCAAAACAGTAAGGATTTTTATTAGATAATCTCATCTTATTTAGAGATTGTCTATATTCAAAGTCCCTTTGGGAGGAATCATATGTAATATTTTTATTGAACCACATATATTTTAATATCCTATTTTTATTAATTTATTTTAAATATTTTATTTTCATTTCCTCCCTTATTTATTAAAGAAGCATCAAGAAAATTGATTGTATGTGAGACCGATTATGTATCTTCTTTTATATTAGTAATATTTGTCATCCATATCCGTGTTTTCTAAAATGTTTTTAGGGATTTAATTTTTATTATTCAATGATTTCATGAGTTCATTTTCATGTATATTTTACATTATTTACAATGGTTTTAAAAATAATTCTTTTTAAATTTTTTTGTATGAAACATTTTTTCTTTCTTTACAATTTTTGGAAATAAATGTTTCATTTTAAAATAAAAAACTTAATCATATTTTCGTGACATCATGAGTAAATGTTTAATGAATATTCCTATGAATGTTTACAAGTTTATTTTTATTGATTTTTTCCCAAATATTCTTGAATTTTTATGTTTTTAAAAGTGATTTTTTAAAGTGGAAAGGGTATTTTTATTAAGAATATTTTTAAGGATGTTTTAATGGAATATGTATTCATCAACAACATAAACCATTTTATTTTATAGATGATTCACTAGGGATATGTTCTAATTATACCATATTTATTATTTATCATGGTGTATTATAATTTTTTAAAAGATATTTTAGGGAACCTATTTCGTTTACATGGGTAAATAAAGCTATGAAAGAAAAATGGTTAATTTTATGATTAAATGTACAAGATTTTAATTGTTTTTATTATTATATGGAACATGGAATTATGTATACATGATTTATGGGCGGTTTAGTTATAAGAAAAGGAAAAGTGGATCTATTATAAACCAAGGATTAGTGAGCTTGATATTTCTCCCTAATGCATTGGGTAAAGAGACATAGTTAACCAAATATAGGTTTATCCAATGATATTATTATAATTTTATAATTATCTGTTTCCATTTGTAATAGTAATATGAAAATGATGTTTAAAGTTACCAACATGTTTTATTTATGATTTCATCTAGTTATAATGTATCCTTTTCGCAAGGATTGTTTACACAGGGCTCATGATTATTGAATAATATTAATCTGTTATTTTATAAATCTTTATGCATTGTATCATGAACTTCGATCCAAGTTTTTATGGGTATGAATTATAATATTATATTCTTATACAGTTTGAATATTTAATCTTACCCTCAATCTCATCATATTCACATAGATGAAATTCAATTTTTAATCATTTTTTACCCTTACTGAGCATTTGTGGTAACTTTTCTTAGGTTTATTTTCCCTAGTATATAGAGAAATAAGTTATGAAAGTTATTTATAAAATGGGTTTTTGTAGTATACGTTGAAGACTTAATTTTGAATAAGAAAAGTTGATTATAATAGGAATAATGATATCTTAAATGCGTGGGTAATATTATATAAGAGTTCTTCCTAATTCTCTATGACACTTAACATAAAAGGTATTTTTCTATGTAAGTGATCCTATATTCCCATTTTAAATTTTATGTTAGGATAACTAAAATCGTGCCATATTTGTTAGTGTTAATACCAAAAGTATTAATATTATATTATAAGAATTGGATCATGGAGGGATAGTTCAGGGGTATTATTTATAGAATCATGTCCTTCTATCTTTCCGTGGTAATCAGGGTATGTTTGAGGAAATAGAGTGGTTAGAGAGAATTGAAGAAATATTCAATTATTTGGAAACTAATAAAACTTAAAAGTTAAAATACATTGAGTTCATGAGTCTCCAATTTGGTGAGACAATTAAGAAGGTATATATTAATAATTTCTCTTAGTTAGTTTTCGTATCTACATGATAGTCATTAATGAAACTATATCTAACGACCTAGCTCAGGTGCCACTATAACCTGTTCCTCAAGACTATTTTGCACATGACCTCAGGTGTGACTTCCCATATACTATAGGGTTCCATATAAAATAATGGGTCTAAAAAAACATGGGGAGACTCTACCCTCTTTCTCAATGTAAGATATGGTAGGTAAAATAAGAAATAATAGAAAAAATATAAATAATAATCAATCATACTAAATCAATACCCCAAAATGGGTACATTTCTTCAACCAAACCATTAATATTAAATCTCATTTCATATAGTTCCAAATGTAAAGGAAAAACTAAAACAAATATATTATGGAAAAAAGCCTCAGGATGGGTCCTGAATCATAGTCTAGTTCCGTAATCCATGCACACCCCTAAGCCCCAGATCAACCATCTAGAAGAGGTCCCTTTACCTTGTCCTGACTTGAATCCATGATGTCTTCTTGGGTACCTAACGGAGATCCAAGTAGGTTGTGAGTATAACTCAATAGGCCACCACCAACGTTTTCTACAAAATATCCGGCCTAAAATATTTAATTCAAGGTTAAAATAATGAATAAAGAAAATAATAAAAAAATTAAGTTCCATTGTTTAACAAGACTAGAATTAGAAACTCAAACCATTAGTCCCATAAGCTTCCCATATTCATCAAATACACTTCATCCCATGTTGGTCATCTAAACTATGCATAAGGGGAGTCATGGTCCAAACATTATAGGGAAATTCATTTCACAAAACAATATATATCAACATAAATCTGAGCGTCAGTCTAGGTTATCACATCATGCCCATATATTAAGAGAATAGAGTATTATTTTGACATTATAACACATAATATACATTAATGTGTCTTAGATAATCAGTCTATCACTACTCATGGGAGTAGAGCCTTAGTCTAATAACCCACCCATATGATTTACATTCATGGAGAAGATACTTTAACCATTTAACAAATTTACCAATTACATATCATAACTCATTTAACCATTTTAAGTTAAGTAGAAAATAATTTTTTTATATTAATATGGTAGTAAAATTATCCACTGTTTATCTCCTAAAAAATTCAATTTAGATTTTAGCAACTTAATTCCATGTTCATGGTAGTGTCCCACCCTATGGGTGGAACTTTAGGCTCAATCCAATCATCCTATATGGATCAAATTAGAATCATGATGGGTTGATCACACCATTACACAACCATTTTTATCTTTTCATAAGATGCTTTCAAATATACAACACAAGTACACAACTACACAACCACATACAAAGAGCTTAATCATCATGCCCATTGGATATTACTTTTAGACCACTTAACTCATGTTCATAGATGAACACTGACATAACATTTACCCATGATATGAACTCAAACCACCTTCAAATCCCAAAAATCAAATTTATTATAAAATAGGGGTATAGTGGCTTTGATAGGATATGAACAGTTATACAACACCTCTTCCAGAATATAGAGGAAAGAAGAATGTTATACACACCTGAATCTTCAATTCATACAAAAAAACACTCCAAATGGAAAAAATTTGAGTTGTAATAATCCTTGGAGAGATTGGGGGGAAATGGTTTATCATCTAGGATATTGGAGGATGAAACTGGAAAAAATTAGGTTAGAACACTTAAAGGTAAATAGAGAAATATTATAATTTTCATATATTTTAAAGGGAGCACAGTTTGGTCGGATGGTTGAAAAAACAATGCACCAATGATGAAGCTCTCTCAATCCAAGTGGGGATAAGCTACATGATCTAGCTGGGAAACCTAGATGGTCTACCAAAATATGAGAAGGTTGTGTACTTGCAACTATCTAAGGGGAGTTTGGCTGCATGAATTTCTGGTTTAGGGCACACAATTTTATCCAAAGTGAACCAACAGTGGACTGTGCACTGGATAACCAATTTTCCTCATCTTTCACATCCCAAACCCGAGGACACCCCCAAGGACCATCATATTCTAAAAAATCATTTTATTAAACATTTTGGAAAAGTTTTAACCAAAATTTAAAATGGAAATACAACTCATAAAAGTTAAGGATCTTATAATATCCCCACCTTATAAAAAATCATCCTTGATATGCTCTATCCAGAATCACTAGACCAATAGGTAAAAAGGTTAATCCACTAGGTATGCAAACCCTCCTCACTTTCCCAGGTTTCCTCATGAACATTACTATGATCCTATAACACTAGGACTAATAACACAATTTTACCTTTAAAAAAATTCTCACACTGATCCAAAATATGAACTAGATGCTCTTTAAACTATGAATCAAGATCAAACTCCACATCATCAACATCTATCACATGATAAGTGTTGAGGTGATACTTCCAAAACTGTGACACATGAAAAACATCATGCACTACCCTATACCACTATGTAAGATCCAATCGGTACACCACTAGTCTGTTACCCTCCACAATGTCAAACAAAACCACATACAAGGGCACCAAAATGCCTTATTTTCGAATCTAACGTTGAAACAATCACATTGAAACGCTAAGGATCACATGACCACCCACTGTAAACTTGAGAGGTCAATGATTTCAATCAACATAATATTTCTTTCCACTATTTTTGTAAAGACTCATAAATTACATGTATTTTTTTAATTATATGGGAATTTTACGAGTTCGTGAAAATTGACGGCGCATGATTCTGAGGCCCGGTGTGCCCAAAATGAATTTCTGAACTTTTTTTCGGGTATGTTCAGTAAATGTGCGATCAGTTTTTTTTTAAATTTTGAAACAGTGCTCAGAATTGAAATCTGAGGACACCATTGAACTTGTAGTGCCGATATTCTCTTAATAAGACCTTTCCCTTGACCACAGTAGGTCGAGGGTGGAAGTTAGTTTTTCACTTTTTTGGGGAGAAGAAAAAATAAAATTATTTAGAATTTTTTTTCTTTTGAAACCTATCTATTTGAGTTATAGTGGTGGGGACCACTTGAAATAGAAAACCCCCAATTTGAATTCAAAGTTGGGGACCACCCGAACATTGAACCCCCCCTTTAATGGGAGAAAACTCTTGGACTTCTTCCACTTTAATTGTGCCACCTTCCATTAATTAATAATGACACCATCATCTTAATTAATTACCACCTGTAATTAAATTAATAAAAATTAATTTAATAAGTTGTATATTCATTTTTGGTGGAATTGGGTAAGTGTTGGAAAAAGGGGAGAGTTTGGAGAACTTTGGAGAAACACTTCCTCCAATTAGGAAGGCTCTCACAAACAAAGATCATACTTCAGAATCAAGAACGAGGAAGACACATGAGCCCAACTTCGAAAGCGTGTTGCGGAAGCGATGATCGTTGGCACCCTCAATGCCTTCACTGACTTCATCTTGTGACACTTACAATGAACAATCGAGGTAGGGTTTATTGTTGTTTGTATACTCCCTTACCTCATTCTTGTCATTCTTCAAGATTCAATAACATTTAAGCTGCTTGCTACCATTCTAATGTGGAGGGTATGGGCCAAGAAAACATGGCCTGACCTCTCTGCAACATATGTGAATTTTTTGTGGTCTTGAATCATTAGAAACATCCCGAGGTGAGAGAAAAATTTTTCAGAATGAATATCGGGCTGTCAGGCACACCTAGTGACCTGAAGAACATCGCTGGCGACCGTGCTGGCGACTGACATCAAATGGATCGGTAGAGGCGACCGACACTCCGGCCGGCTGTGATGAAGATTGCAGCGTGACCATGCTTCTGGAGAAGGGCCGCGACTTGTCAGACGTGGTGGAGAAGGGGAAGAGGCCGACCATGCGAATGGGAGGCGGCAGAAAGCTTTTGTGCCACCAGGTGTGCAGGAGCCGCGACCTTGTGCCGCGACGGTGAGGCGAGGGTGGCCGACTCGCTATCATCCGCCGGTGATGGCGTGGCGCACGACCGCACCATGCAGAGGAGGCTGGCTAACCGGCCAGCTGCGAGCCCAACGGGATGGGCCGCACCGTTGGGGCGGGCTGGACCCATTAGGCCGGGTTAGACCCAGAGCCGGGTCGATCCGACCAGGTCGGAACGGACCCGGACCAACTTTGACCCTTTTCATTATTTTAGCCATATCTTGAGCTACATGTATCCATTTGACGAACCGTTTGTGGCTCCAAAAACCTTGGTTTGAGATTGTCCTTTGGTATACCCCACTTGAGTTTTGAATAAATATGGGGTATGACTGGGTTGTATTGGAAACAAATCCAACCAAGCCCTCGAGACTAAAAGGCCAATAACATACTGATCGGGCGTCTGAATGATGCACCGTCTGTTGCGTTGATACCCCTATCACGTGGAAGTACTTTGGGATACTTATTCATGGGAATTTTTGGTAGTTGGAGTATTTACTTGTGTCTTGAGGAGCAGACCCTCCCGGAATCAAGCAAGCTTAGTGTAAGAACACTGTAGTTGGCTGTAACATGAGAAAAGGATCCTATGAGGGTCTGTGCTTTTGGATCCTATGTGGGTCTATGCTTGGGGATCCTACATGGGTCTATGTTTGAGAGTCTCACTTGGATAAACTCTAGGAATCCATGTGATACTACTCTAGGATCCTACGTGGGTCTGCTATACAAGGATCCTACGTGAGTCTGCTGTACTAGGATCCTACATGGGTTTGATGATTTAGGATCCTATGTGGATCTACCTTTTAATAGAGTAAGATGATTGAGTAGTTACATATAATCATCTTTACTACCTTACCTATGTTATACCTGGTGTGAGATGAGTCCTTACCTTCGTGGTAATACCTTTGTGGTATTATTCTCTGTGGCCTACCTTTGTGGTACTTACCTTCATGGTGATACCTTTATGGTATTATTCTGTGTGGAATTACCTTCATGGTACTTACCCTTATGGTGTTACCATCATGGTATTCTTTCCTACGTGGAACAGTTGTACTTTGTCTAAGAGTTGGGTCTTGTGTATCCTCATGAATGATATGGGTATACTTTATAACATGGGAATATATATGGTCATATACCTAAGTAGGGATTTCAAATATTTCCATGCTTTGTGGTTATCCATTGTGGGTTTTGTGGGACCTTTGAGGGTCTCGAGGTCCCTACTGAGTATCGTTATACACACCCCTGCATGGACTATGCCCGCACCTTATTGTGTTTGGTGCAGACGACAGACAACACTAACTGAGGATGAGAGTACTAGGACTGGAGGTAGCTCAGAGGTGGACATTAGATGAGGCATACCGCAGAGACGACCCTTCGAGAGCTGTACCTACCCTTCAAGTAGGGTCCTTGGAAGGAGTTCACTGGAGCTATTTTAGTTTACTTGTACTTTTCATATTTCTTGTACTTTCCAGTTGGTCTTATATTCTGGCCCATTTTTCTTACTATACACACTCTTTTTACAATATAGTTTACTTGTGTTCGTATCTTTCTATGTTCTTGGTTGCGTGTGTTTATAGGTTATAGAGACAATTCCTTCTCAGTTTTTAGGGAATACGCCATTCGATTCTAGTCACCAGCCCCTTACCTATGGAAGGTGGGCTTGGGTAGTCACGGCACGAGCCCCAAGGGTCGGGTCGGGACAAATTGGTATCAGAGGAGTCCGATCTAACGTAGAACATTAGACTATAACCTTTTTAACGACAATAGTGTTAAGTGTAGTGAGTGTGGTTATCAGTTTAGGGAATCCAGTGTTGGTGCAGCAGCTGACGTATCCATACATCGGGACCCTGACTTCTGATTTTTGACTTAGTGCACGAAAACATTGATTGCGTGTGTGTTTCAAAAAGCTTTATTTGTGATATATTTGAGTCAGCTCACCAGATATAACTTATTGACTGTGGAACACATATTTCATTTCATGATTCCCCCCACGCAGACATCCAGCTAGGGTTTTGGGTATAGTACGCGATGATAGCCCACTGAGTGATGAGGCCTCAGTGTAGGGCCCTTTATCAGTAGGGGCACCATCGGAGGCACCAGTCGTACCATTACCCATTGGGCCACCGATTCCACCAACCCCAGTAGCATAGGGTGCACGCCACTTGAGCGCGTTGGACGAGTTCCAGCGCCAGAGGCCACCCAGGTTCAGGGGTGAGACGAACCCATAGGCGGTTGAGGATTGGCTGGAGGCCTTGGTGAGAGTCTTCCAACAGGTAGGGACCTTAGCTGATCTCATGATGATCCTTTCTTCCAGTCATCTACAGACAAAAACAAGTATATGGTGGAGCTTGATTCTCCAGGTTCATGATGAGGTGACACTTCTCTAGGAAGACTTTGAGAACCTATTTTGGGCAGAGTTTGTCCCTGCAACCCTTCACGCAATGCGCATACAAAAGCTTCTTCATCTGCAGCAGGGAATCATGACTGTAGCTCAGTACTTAGTGAATTTCACCGACCTATCGTGATACTCCACTGATATGGTGCATGACCCATTCGTCAAGGTTCAGACCTTGAAGTAGGGACTCAGGCGGGAGATCAGGGCTTCAATGATTTCTATCAGCATCCCAATGAAGACGGGGGTGTTTGAGAGATCCCTCTTTGTGGAGAGTTTTCTTATTGAGCAGTCACCATCAACGAGACCCACCACCGGGTGTCACATAGCAGATTCATCTACAGCTGGCAGCAGACATATATCACAAAGGTCTAAGAAGACCATACCTACCGGTGGACGCCTGCATGATTCAGGGCCGGTTGTTCGGGGCCCCAGAGATAGACTAGTCATGTGAGGAGCAGTCAGTGTTACACATGCGGTAGGTAGGGTCACGTGGCTCGTGACTGTCTGACCCACCATAAGGATGATCAGAAGAAGGTTGAAGGAACTCCTAGGAAGAGATAGAGGTTTTACTAAGGAGGTCCGTAGGGAGAAGGCGGACGTGGCGGAGGAGATATCCGTGTAACTGGTGGTGGGCGATGATTCGAGATATTACAACCACCACCACCAGGTGGTCCACCCCGACCCTAGGGAGCAGGTGGATAAGGGCGAGCTCAGCTTCAGGCAGCTGAGGCCTATTATCATGGCGCTCCAGATATGATATGAGGTGCGATCTATGCATACTCCACCTTATTTGCAATACTTATAGACATAGGTTTCAATCATTCTTTTATTTCCTCTACCCTCATTCGGAGCTCAGAGATTCCGACAGAGTTGTTGGCTGGATCCTTATGGCTAGAGAATCTTACGGGAGCAGATTCGATGATTACACACTGGTTCCAGTAGTGTGAGATTATTCTAGGAGGCGAGAGCTTTGGGTTGGATCTCCTAGTAGCGGTGTCGAGGCCTTACGACGTCATCATGGGTATGGACTGGTTATCTATAGTCCATGCTTAGATTGAATTTATTAGGCACAAAGTGTGGTGTGTCCACACTGATGGGACTAGGATTACCTTCACCGGAGAGAAGGGAGCCTTTGCAGCACATGATGGACTTTCTTGGAGAAGATTGAAACTAATCTCTCATCAGTTGGCTAGCTTTACCCTCAGAGCGGTTGATGTGGAGAGACCGAGTTATCCTATAGTGGTGGACCAGTATGTATATGTCTTCTCTGATGATGTTCCGGGTCTACCTCCTCACAGAGAGGTGAACTTTTACATTTAATTGTACCCCGGGATGACAATGATATCTATACCAGCGTATAAGATGGATCCCACAAAGCTTCGTGAGCAGCGGGTACAGTTGGAGGACTTACAGGGGAAGGGGTTCATCCGGCCCAGTGTTTCTCCTTGGGCAGCCCTGATTTTGTTCACCAAGAAGGCAGATGAGAGATTGAGACTTTGTGAGGACTATCGGTGCCTAAATGAGGTTGTTGTGAAGAACAAGTACTCACTTCCGAGGATTGACGACCTCTTTGGTTAGTTGAAGGGAGCACGTTAGTTCTCAAAGATAGACCTCAGATCAGGCTATCACCAGCTCAGAGTACGAGACGAGGATGTGCAGAAGACGTCTTTCAAATGTTGGTATGGACACTACGAGTTCTTGGTTATTCCATTAGGCGTGACTAATGCTCCAGCAGTGTTCATAGGAATCATTAATAGGATATTCCAACCATAACTTGATTTCTATATAGTAGTCTTCATCTACGACTTTCTGATCTACTCGGCTACTGGGGAGGAGCATTCTTATCATTTTTAGATAGTTGTGGACACACTCTGAGAGCACCAGATTTATGGTAAGCTCTTGTAGTTCTAGTTCTGGATCCAAGAGGTTCAATTCCTGGGACATGTCATCTCGGAGGCTGGAGTTGTGGTGGATCCAGCAAAGATTGAGGCGGTACTTGCTTGGGAGCCACCCAGGAGTGTGACATAGTGATGATGTTTCCTGGGTTTGGCCGGATACTACCGGAGGTTTTCTCTATATTTCTCTAGAGTTGCAGCACCTTTATCAGCATTGAAGAAGAAGGGGAAACCCTTTGTGTGGTCAGAGAGATTCCATCGGAGTTTTCAGGAGATGAGGCAGAGGCTGACTAGTGCCCCTATCTTGAGGCTTCCAGAGGAGGGCGTTGGGTATGTAGTCTAATACGACACATCAGGGAATAGGCTCGGATGTGTCCTGATGTAGGATCGAGTAGTTATCACATATGTTTCTCAACAATGGAGACAACATGATAAGAACTATGCTAACCATGACCTGGAGTTAGCAACAGTGATTTTCACCTTGAATATGTGGCAACATTAATTGATGGGTGAACATTTTATAGTCTACTCAGACTACAAGAGTCTCAGGTATATATTCTCTTAGAAGGACATGAACCTGATACAACGATGTTGGATCAAGTTCCTATTGGACTTTGAAATCAATATAGTCTATACTATTGGGAAGGGGAAAGTTGTAGTAGATGCACCCAGTAAGAGATCTGGTATACAACTGCTAGGTGAGTGGATGGAGTAGATGGCCGCTTTATAGATATCATTTGTGGAATGACATAGAGAAGCTTATTTTCAGTCTCTTACAATCACTCCCCCACTTCTTTAGTGATTCATGGAGGTACAACATGGGGAAACTGACTACGAGGCTCGACGTGCTCAGATATCCACTGGACAGACACCTGATGAATTTTCTAAAGGTGGGGAGCACACCATCCTTTTCAGAGGATGTACCATGGTACTAGTGTCACTTCAGGAAGAAATGTTGCAGGGGTTCCACACATCCCCTCTAGTGGTACATCCATAAGTGGTGAATATATACCAGGATCTCCGATGACATCACTAGTGGCTGTGAATGAATAAAAAAGTAGCAGAGTTTGTCTCTTGGTGCCTCAATTGTCAGCAAGTGAAGGTGGAGAATCAGGTACCCGCATACTTAGTTTAGCCTTTAGAGGTCCCTGAGTGGAATTGGGATAGGATATCCATGGACGTCATGACAGGACATCCATGTACATCCAAAGTTCATGAATCTATCTGGGTGATCATCGACCAACTCACCAAGTTGACCCACTTCCTACCGATTAGAGAGCAGGGTTCCGTAGAGGGCCTGGGACGCCTCTATGTATAAGAGATTGTGTGGCTACATGGAGTGTCCTTGATGATTTTCTCTGATCAGGATGCACGTTTCACTTCCTAGATATGGAAGGGGTTGCATGAGGCTTTCGGGATGCAGCTTCATTTGAGCACCGCCTTCCATCCTTAGACAGATGACCATGCTAAGAGGACAATTCAGAACCTTGAGGACATTCTACATGCTTGCATCCTTGACTTCAGTCGTAGTTGGGAGGATCACTTTTCCTTGGTGAAGTTTTCATACTACAAATACTACCACTCCACCATTGGGATGACACCTTTAAATCCGTTGTACGACTGACCTTGCAGATCACTTTTGTGTTGGACTGACCCAGGGGAGTTAGTAGTCATGGGACCAGATAAAGTATGAACTACCATAGAGAAGGTGCAGATTATCCAGGAGAGGATGAAGACTACACAGAACAGGCATAAAGTCTTATGCCGACAGAAGATGAATACCTCTGGAGTTCGAGGATGGTGACCACGTCTTTCTACGGGTCTCACCCTGATGAGGGTTGCAGATATTTGTCCGGGGCGGTAAGTTATCTCTAAGGTTCATTGTACCTTTTCAGGTCCTCAACAGAGTTGGAGAGGTGTCTTACCGCTTAGCTCTTCCACCTCAGATGCATCGGGTGCACAACATCTTCCACGTATCTCAGCAGAGGAGATATGTGCACGACTCATCACACATCATTGACTAGGGAGAGCTGGACATCAATGATGGGGTGACATTTACAGAGGGTCCAGTGGAGATTGAGGATCGATAGGAGAGAGTCCTTCATGGGTGATCGATACCTTTGGTGTGTGTATTTTGGCAGCACGGGAACCTCCGGGAGAGCACACGGGAGAGGGAGGCTAAAATTTGTGCTCAGTACACCTTCTTGTTTTCTTAGTTTTTATAATGTGGCTTTCAGGGATATAAAGCCCTGAGGTGGGGAGAATATAAATACCATAAAATTCCATATTTTAATTTAATTATATGGAAATTTTATGAGTCCATGAAAATTGACGACACATGATTATGAGGCCCGGTGTTCCCGGAATGAATTTTTAAACTTTTTCTCAGGTATGTTCAGTAAAATTGGGAGAGGTTTTTGGTAACTTTTGAACTGGTGCTCGAAATTAAAATCTTTGAACTCACAGCACCGATATTCAGTTAAGGAGACCTTCACCTCGTCCACAGTAGGTCAAGGGTGGAAGTTAGTTTTTCACATTTTCTAGGGAGAAGAAAAAATAAAATTATTTAACATTTTTTTTCTTTAAAACCCTCTCTATTTGAGTTATAGAGGTGGGGACCACCAGAACTAGAAAGCCCCCAATTTTAATTCAATGGTGGGGACCACCCAACCCTTGAACTCCCCCTTTAATGGGAGATAACTATTGGACTTCCTCCACTTTAATTGTTCAACCTTCCATTAATTAATTATGCCAACATGAAATTAATTAATGGACACCTCTAATTAAATTCATAAAACTTAATTTAATATGTTGGATATTCATTTTTGGTGGAATTTGGGAAGTGTTGCCAAAAGTGGAGATTTGGGAGATCTTTGGAGAAACACTTCCTACAATGAAGAAATCTCTCACCAATGAAGAACATACTTCGGAATCAAGAACGAGGACATCACACGATCCCGACTTCGGAAGTGTGTTGTGGAAGCAACGATCATTGGAACCCTCATCACCTTCACTGACTTCATCTTGCGACACTTCCAATGAGATATCGAGGTAGGGTTTATTGTTGTTTGTATACTCCCTTACCCAGTTCTTATCGTTCTTCATGATTCATAAACATTTAATCCACTTCCTACCGTTCTAATGTAGAGGGTGTGGGCCAAACAAACACGTCCCAACCTCTCCACAACCTATGTGAATTTTTGGTGGTCATGAATCATTGGCGACGTCCCGAGGTGAGTGTGGAAATTTTGGAAATAAAGATCGGGCCACCGGGGAACACCTAGTGACCCGAAGAACGTCGCTGATGACCGACACTAAAGGGCTTGGGAGCGGCGGCCGACACTCCAAACGGCCGCGATAAAGACGGCGGTGCGACCACGCCGCCAGAGAAGGGTCATGGAAGAGTAAGGGAGGCGACCAGTGGTTTTCGACCGCACAAAGGGGATGCAGCGGCACAGATCCGTGCCACCGAGCATGCATGATCCACGACCTTGAGCCACGGTGGTGGAGCGAGGGCGGCCGACTCGATGCCGGCCACCGGTGATGGCATGCCGCATGACCGCGCTGTGCGGAGGAGGCTGGCTGACCGGCTAGCCGCGTACCCAGTGGGCTGGGCCAGACCTAGTGGGCTGGGTCAAACCCAGGTTAGGCCGGGTCAACCCGAACCAGGTCAGGTTTTCCCAGGCCGGGTCGGGCCAGGTTAGACCGGACCCGGACCAACTTCAGCCCTTTTCATTCATTCGACCATATCTTGAGCTACTGGCGTCCGTTTAACAAACTGTTTGTGGCGCCAGAAACCTTGGATCAAGTCAGTCCTTTGGTATACCCAAAATGAGTTTTGGAAAAAGTTTCGGTACTACTGGGTTGGATCAGACACGAATCCAACCGGGCCCTCGGGACTAAAATGCCAATAACTTATAGACCGGGTGTCCGAATGACACACTGTCTATTACATTGAGACCCCTATCATGTGGCGGTCCTTTGGGATAATTCTTCATGGGACTTTGTGAAAGTTGGAGTATCGACCTATGGCTTGAGGATATGACCCTCCTTAAACCAATCAAGCTTACTACAGGGACCCTGTAGCTAGCTGTAACATGAGATAAGGATCCTATGTGGGTCTGTGCTTTTGGATCCTATGTGGGTCTGTGCTTTGGGATCCTACGTGGGTCTGTGTTCGAGAGTCTCACTTGGATACGCTCTAGGAATCCACATGAGACTTCTCGAGGATCCTATGTGGGTATGCTATACTAGGATCCTATGTGGGTCTGCTGTACTAGGATCCTATGTGGGTATGATGATTTAGGATCCTATGTGGGTATGTCTCTTAACAGAGTAAGATGATTTAGTAGTTACATCTAATCATCTTTACTACCGTACCTATGTTATAATTGGTGTGAGTTGAGTCCTTAACTTCGTGGAAATACCTTTGGGGTATTCTTCTACGTGGCATGCCTTTGTGATACTTACCTTCACGGTGATACCTTTGTGGTATTCTTCTATGTGGCGTTACCTTCTTGGTACTTACCCTTGTGGTGTTAACTTCACAGTATTCTTTCCTCCGTGGAACAACTGTACTTTGGCTAAGAGTTGGTTCGTGTGTTTCCGCATGAATGAGATGGGTATACTTGATAACATAGGTATATATATGGGCATATACCTAAGTAGGTTTGTCAGATGTTTTCATGCTTTCTGGTTATCCTTTCTGGGTTTTATGAGACCTTCGAGGGTCTCGGGGTCCCTACTGAGTATTGTTATACTCATCCCTGCACGGGCTATTCCCGCAACTTATTGTGTTTGGTGCACACGATAGACATCGCTGAATGAGGATGAGAGTACCAGGACTAGAGGTAGCTTGGAGGTGGACATTAGATGAGGCGTACCGTAGAGAGGACCCTTCGAGAGCTGTACCTACTATTCATGTAGGGTCCTCAGTGGGAGTTCATAGGAGCTGTTTCAGTTTACTTGTTCTTTTTAGTTTTCTTGTCCTTTCCTGTTGAGCTTGTATTTTGCCCCCTTTTTCTTACAGTACACACTCTTTTTACTATACAGTTTAGTTGTGTTTGTATCTTGATATGTGCTTGGTTTCCTATGTTTACAGGTTTTTAAAGGAAATTCATTCCCGATTTTGAAGGAATACGCCTTTTGGTGCTATTCGCCAGCCCCTGGCCTATATGAAGGCAGGCTTGGGGTAGTCATGACACTGGCCTTGGGGGATGGGTGATGACAATTCTCTATATCCATACACCTTCAAATCAATTTAATTTTCTCCAAATTCTCCTTCACACGACTTGGTCCCACAAACTATGACTCACAAACTCCTATCCAACTCAATGGTTATCTACATGGCCTCCTATAGAGTGATTCATATCATGCCATCTGAATAGTTTCTTTGTAACTATTTTTATAAGAAACCAACATGATTACTAATTGCTTCTCCCAAGATCCACCAAAGTCTAAGACACAATCCCTCAACATATCCTCCAATATCAAAATAGTATGTTCTGACTAACCACCTTTATGTGGATGAAAATCTTTACTTAGAAATACTTACGTACCTAATAACTTCTTAAATCCATTACAAAAGAAGTAAGTAAAATGAGGATCATGATCTAAAACTATAGTTCATGGAATACTATGTAACCAAACTATATACCCAATATATAAATCACCCAACTCCTCTATGGTAAAAGTCTCTCATAGCAGCAAGAAATGTGCTACCTTGGTCAATTGATCCAAAATCACCCATATTGCATCATTCCCTTGTGGTTTCCTTGGGAAAATTACCAGAAATTCCATGGAAACATCATCCCACTTCTATTCTAGAATGGGAAATGACTATAGAAAACCACCTAGTCACTGATTCTCAGCCTTCACCTGCTATCAGGTGTAGAATCATGTCGTGGAACCTACAATTTCCCTTTTTTATTTTATTCTTGACCAAAAATACTGTTTAGAAAGATCACAATACATTTTGGTCAAACTATGGTGCACCACCCACTTTGAGAAATGAAACTCATCCATTAGATCCTCTAGCACACATGTATGTATAACAAAATTTCCACTAACATAAATGATCTCATCATCATCGATAGTTAGTCAAAATGTGATTCTTCACCTTTAAGGATTTCACTCATGTATAAATACTCTATATCCTCATACTTTCTCTCCTTGATCCGACTCAGAGGTGTGGACTCAATAGACGTGAACATGGACACAAGGGTCACCTATATGTGTCCCTCCTGAACTTCTATATGTATTTTAGTAATCAAATTCATCATCTTCCACTCATAACTATACAACTGAATAGCCAAAATTTGTATCTTTCAGCTCAAAGAATCCTCAACACTATATACCTTCCTGGGAATATATGCTAGCTCAAATCTAAATTAATGCATATACTCTATCCATATCCATTATCGAATAATCAAATCATGTTGGCAAAACATGGATTTAAGGATTTTATGATCAATACACATAAAAAAACGTTCAATCAATGGGTAATTCTAGAAACACTTTAAATCATAAACCACTGACACCAATTTGAGATCACACATAGGGTAATTTTGTTTATATGGACTCAATTTCCATGACACACACACCATGAATCGATCTCTCTACATCAACACTACTCCAAGTTAAACACCAGATGAATTAGAAAAAAAGGCATACTCCTCACCCAATTTAAATAGGATCAAAATTAGTGTAGTGGTCAAATGCTTCATCAACTCATGGAATATATTCTCACATTCTTTAGACCATTATCAATTGATACCCTTCATGTCCAGTCTAGAAAGAGTTTATTCAAAGAGAGAAATGTACTTTGTGAAACTTCGATAATGACCGTCCTAACCCAGAAAGCTTCAGATATAAAAAATGTTATTGGGATACTCCCAAGATACTATTTATATCACTTTTTATTGGTCCACCAATAGACCTTTTTATGAAATGATGTGAACCTAGAACTGTGCCTTGGAGATCCCGAATTGACACTTGGATATATTAGTGCATATAATTTTCTCTCTTAGTATACTTAGGATGATGTAAAGATGTATCACACAATTTTTATAAGTCTCGATGTATACCAAGATGTCATCCAAAAAAAACTACAAACTAATCTTGCTACAGATGGATGATTTAGTTTAATAAGTCTATAAAAATTATTGGATCATTTTTGAAACCTAAAATAAATTATGAAAAACTCATTAAAGACACACCTTTTCCTAAAAGAAATCTGTGGTATATCAACATCCCTCTCCCTAAAATCAATTTATGATAATAAACAATCACATTTCAGTTGGTCAAAAAGATATATGATATGCAGAAGATGATATCAATTCTTATATTTCATCTGATTCAACTTCCATTAGTCACCGCGCAACTATAATGTCCAGTTAGGTTTCATGGAATACAAGATGGGAGAACCCCAAGGTGACATTCTTGGATGAATAATTCCCTTGCGCTCTAAATCCTCTAGATGAGTCCTTAGATCATAATGCTCTATTGGTTCAATCCTACAAGGAAGAATGGAAATCATATTAACCCCAAGCATCAACTCAATCATGAACCGACCTCTCTCTCTGGTGGAAACCCTGACAAGTCCTTAGGAAACACTTCTTAAAATTGATCCACAATTAGAGGAAATACCTCCCTCTATCCTTCCCTATAATCAAGATTAATAAATTCCACTTGGGAAATGAACTCACTTAAATGATAAAGAACATGACCTACATGGCCTTCTTGGGTATCCCTTTCCCCATGGTGAACATGAGTGTCTCCCTCATGAGACATAAACATTACCCTCCTCTGGAAATAGTCAATATGGTCTCAATACAACACCACCCAATCCCTCACCAATATTAGGTAAAAAACTAACATTTATAGAACAAAAAAATCCCAAAAATAATATGTACCAACCAACCTTTAGGTAATATTACTTTCATTAAAGAATACCTTCTTATCGTACCACTAATAGTGTGTTAATAGACATAACCCCACATGTATATTCCACCGTTAGACCCAAAAAATTCACAAACAAAGTATATATAAAAGAATGTGAAGACCCTATATCAAATAAAGTACTAGAAATAGTGGAAGATAATAGGATTATACCTATAACAGTTAATGGTCCAACCTTATCAACACTAGGTATAGATTGAACTGCATGAAGCTGACTTACCCCTCCACCCTAGCCTCCGATCAGAGCTCCTAGTGCGGCACTATTCTGCTGATATGGACTCCCTTGTCCTGAAGTACCACCTCCCTGACCATTACCAGTATGGGTAATAGTTCTCAAACTGCCTACCTATTATGGGGTAGTAGATCCCTTTCATGCACTCTATATCAGCCTTGATTTTCAATAATTTCTCACCTAACGAGGGTTCCTATAGAACCTCAATGCATGTACTACACTACTGTACACTAAACACTCAACTGGTGGTTTATGACACTGAACATGCATGTGTCCCAGCCAGTGGAACTAACATAATAACACTTGATCACTACCATGATATGCGAATAATATTTTCAAGATATCTTTCTACCACCTCCCTAGTGAAATCCTTCAAATTTCACTTCCAAAAATTGGAATTGGCACCACTAGACCACCCAAATAAAACCAAAAGTCCCCCAATAGAAGCCTCCTTTTGGATACATTACAAAATGAGAGCCTGGTCTACCACCTCAATAAAACTCTTTAAATGGAATATATTTACCTAGGACATGATCTCATATCTAATTCTATCTTGAACATGTCTCTTCATCGCTTCCTTTTTCCCTACCATTGCTTGAAAAAAATATTTCATGTTGGTGAAGAGTCCAACATAATACATCATGGACATAATCCACTGAGTAACCCTTATAAATAACATAGATCTATCATGTCTCAGAGTCACTAAATAGAAATGTTACATAAAAGTTTCCTCGAAATCCTTCCATGACATACCATATTTTTTCTTAGTATGAACCAGGATCTTCCACCAGCACCTCACCGGTCCTCAGAATGTATAGTCAACAAAAATGAGTCTCTTATCAGGAGGGGTGTCTAAGTGATATGGAATTGTTTTTATGGATTCTATATAGAACTAAACTACCAATAGTCAACATTCTCTAGAAAACATCATAGGGTTCTATTTTAGAAACTCTCTAGTTACGTGAAACATACTCAACACTGCCCGATCTGGGTCTCACTCCATAAAATGAATAAAATGGGAAAAGTTATCATGGGAATGCTTTTACCCTCTATTACTTAGAACTAATAGGGATTCCTATCCCACTATTGAAAGATAATTCTCAGTGATTTCCTCATATCGCCTAGCCAGTAGGTGTTGTCGTGGTAGCAAATATCTATAATTCTAAACCCATGTCTCAAAAAATAATACATAAGGTTACGAAAAACACAAAAAAGAAGTCTCACATCCAGAAATAATAAATTACAAGGCCTATACTATCCCAACATGTGTATCCACATATTTAAACCTAACCTCAACCATCCTTATCATGGGTTTTAGCTAACATAGGGAAACCAACCTTCAAACATCAACTTTATGTCAAACACCATACTAATCCCTTTAATTTAATGTTATTTAATTATATAAATAGTTTTAAATTCCTTTTTATCCACTATTTTTTAACCATTCAATTTAATAATTTCCATTTTAATGATTACATCATATTTATTAGGAACCATTTATTTTAGGGTTTTAATAAAACTGAAATAGTTTTATCCCATAAACCCCACATGATTTTCCCATGCATTTTTATCAGGATTCATGTCACTTGAACTGATAATTTACTATAATGATGCATGTATACACAACATCATTCCATTTTAGACTATGAGAACAATGAAATAAAATAATAACATCACACATCAAGTGTATATCCCAAGGTGAAATAACATTCATCTATAATAGTGAACACCAGGAAAATTAATCCCACCCTAGGTACTTATGTTTCCCCCATACATAGTTCTATGAAAAATTTAATTACCAAGGCCTGACATATCCTAATCTTTCATATAACATTCCTAAATAGTATGACAATATAAAAGGAAAACATCCTTAAGACTACTATATAACTCTTGGGACCGAGTTCCACTATAACCAGTGCCCCGATCTGATTTTCCACATGAATTGAGGCTTAATTCCTCTTATGATAGAGGATTTTGAATTGTAGTGATAGTATAATTAAAAACATTGGGAGACCATACACTATTTTTTAGAGTGAGAAACAATAATAAAAATAATTACTAATTTAAACAATATAAACAATAATCGAGCATCCTAAATCAATTCCCAAAATGGAGTGCATTAAAAAAACAAAAAGTAAATATATTATGTGATGTCATACAATGAAAAATTTAATAGTAAAACTAAAATAAATACATTCTGAAAAAAATCCTCAAGATGGACCCCAAATCCATGTTTGGTTCCCTCATCTGTGCACATACCTAATACCTTGATCAACCCTCTACCATAGGTCCTTTTCCTTTGTACTGACCTATAACAATGAAGTCTGCTCTGGTACCCAATGGTAGCATGAGAAGGGTATGAGTTCAACTCAGTAGGCCACCATTAAAAGTGTCTACAAAATATTTAGTCTAAAACAGTTTTTGTAGGGGGTACAATAAACAATAAATTATACATTAGATAAATTTAGTTCCATTGTTTAACAAGATTGGAATTATCCACTTAAACCATTTGTATTATAAGCAACCCATATTCATCAAACACACTTTAGCGCATGTTGGACATCTAAACTATCCATAAGGGGAGTCAAGTTACCTACATTGCATAGACATTCATTTCAAAAAACAATATATATCAACATACCTCATAGCATTAGTCCAGGTAATCACATCATGTCTATACGTTAGGAGCATAGAGCCCAGTCCAACATCCAAACCCATACATTACATTGGTGGGGTATAATGAATTATTCTAGACCAAACCTTGGGAGTAGAACCTCAGTATAATACCCCACTCATATGATTTACCCACATGGAAATGATATTTTAACCATTTAACACATTACCCATTACATGTTGTAACTCATATACCCTTTTGAAGTTAAGAAAACTTCCCTTTTTCCATGTTAGCATGTTAAAATTATTATAATTGGATTTATCTAATAACCCATTCAATTAAAATTTTAACAACTCAATTCCATGTTCATGGTAATCTTACACCCCACGGGTGTACCTTTAGGCTTAGTATAATCTTCATCAACAGATGAAATAGGAATCATGAGGGATTCTTCAAAACATTACACATTCATTTTTAAAATTTCTTTCCAAGGGCTCAAATACATAGTACAACAACACAACTACACAACCACATACTCATATATTAATCATCAAGTATTTGGGATATTACTTGTAGGCCACCAAAATCACATTCATAAAAGAATACTGGCTTAACTAAAGCCCTTGATTCGAACTCAAACAACCTTGAAAGATGAAATATATAATATTTAAAAAAATAAGGTTTTATAGGATTTAGAAGGCGAAGAACAATTATATAGGTCCTCTTACAGAAAATAGAGGAAAGGGGAGTGTTAGAATCACTTGGATCTTCACTTCACACCCATTGACACTCCAAACAACCAGGAATCGAGGGAGAATCAACATTATATATCTTGGGACGAAATGTTTCGTCACATAGGCTACTAGAGGATGAAATGGGGAAAAACCAGGTTAGAACCCTTAAAGAACAAGGGTGAAAACTTTAGATTTTCTTAATTTTAAAGGGTGACAGTTTGGATGAATGGATTTCCAAACTGTCCACCAACTATGAGACTCCCTATGTCCATGAGAGGCTAGGATGCATAGTATAGTTGGAAAACCCACATATTTTTCCAAACCACTGGGAGACTGTGTGCCTGCTAGTGCCCATGGGGAGTTTGTCTACACGATTTCCTAGGATATGGCACATGATTATATCCAACTGTGAGCTAACTGTACATTCTGCATTGGATAGCCTATTTTCATCCTCTTTTATATCCTAAACCCTTGGGACATCTCCATACCCCTCATATCCTAGGAAATACTTTTTTAATCATTTTAAAATAGGTTTCAACAAAATTTAAAATGGAAACGCACCTCATTAATATTTATGATCTTACACTAAAACAACTCAATTAGTTGAATAAGATTATTTATTAGGGATTAGATCAGTTTTATTTGAATATGGTCTGACTTATTATAAGAAAGTTATAAAAAGGGCTTTGTTAGTGGAATCCCGATAGACATGATATCATATAATGGATGATGATGGGAGTTTTTGACATGCATATTTAGATTGATATATAATGTCAATTAAGAGTTGTGGTTTTGTTTTAGGTGTGTTACACATGGGAATCTGTGGATATGATTTTGGGTAACTAGAAAAAGTGATATACTAGCACAAATTATATATTTTATTATTAAATTTTGAATTTCATTCCTCGACTATGGTATTGTTACCAAGAAATTCCTATAGGGTAAGTTAGGGTTGGGTTTCCTTCAGATTTACTATAGGTTTATGTTATGGGAGTGAGTCTAGAATTACCCTCTCGTTCATCTCCATGACCTAGGGTTAGAGACCATTTTTCTATATTATGTCATGTTTATAGTTTATGTATATCTTTCAATATTATTATATATTTTTTTGATAAACTTTTTAATATAATCTCATAGGATTTTGGATAAATATTTTTTTACACTTACTTGTAGGAATTTTAAAGTGACTTCTCAAGTGGTTTATTGTGGTTTGTTAAGTATTATTATTTCCTTTGTATTTTATGGATACATGTTCACTTTGGAAATGCTTTTTTATGGCAGTGTGCAAGGTTTTTCTCACTATTACTTGGTGAATTTTAAATGGCTAGGAGATCTATAGATGGAATATGTATTCAAAATAAATAAAAATATTGTAAAATAATTCTTATATGAGACTTTTTTGAAATAAGTATTTGTAATTTTATATTATTAATATCGAGCTTTCGGTTATGTTTGGGATAATGTAATGATATTTTAGGATTTAGTACCTTTAATCTTTAGAATTCATGATGAATCATATTGAAGTTTTTATGGGTTGTTATTTGTTGTCCTAAGGTAGGTAAGGGAATAGTATTATGCATTGTGTTATCTTTCATTAGGCCTTTTCATGTTTTTCCTGACCCACCCATCTCGAATATCCAAATAAAGTATTGATAATTTTGAATAATTATAAATAAAAAATGGTAATTATAAGTGGAAAAAAAATAATTTTGTGAGATGGGTGATTGGTATTTGATTACTAAATTTATTTTTTTAGAATACTGTTGAACCCATGATTGGGAAAATATGGTTTCATTTCATTTATTTTGGGAATTGTACCAGTACACGATGTCAAATTATTA
Organism: Viscum album; assembly: GCA_963277665.1. Taxonomy (NCBI): domain Eukaryota; kingdom Viridiplantae; phylum Streptophyta; class Magnoliopsida; order Santalales; family Viscaceae; genus Viscum; species Viscum album. Next base: position 48,532,936 of record OY728156.1, read on the forward strand.
AATGATGTGAAATATAAGTTTTTTTTCTTCTAATGCCTTGTTTTTATTGATTCTTGAATTATATGCCTTGGAAGTGTTCCATGACCATCCTATAAAATCCAATGTTATTCTGCTTTTCTGCCTATATATTGTGAATATTATTTTTTCTCATTTTTCAATTTTTTTATATCTTTCCGTATAACACAAAATGAGTTAAACCATTCATTAATTTCTAACAATAATTATTTATATATAGAAATCAATATGTTATAAACCACAAAATACATGAATGAAATATATATATCAAATACCTCCACCCTTGAATTTATACTTCTTCTCAAAGATAAAATCTAAAAATACTAAAAATAATTTTTACCTTTCCATGTTTTAAATTAAATTTGAACAGAAGAAATTGATCAAATGGAAAACGAAATATTCAAAAATCATAGGAAGAAAATTTATCATCGCCACATTTTTCAAAGAATGAAAATAAACCTTGTATTTTACTTCTCCGAATTTTAAATAGCCAAGCCTTTTTGTTCATCCGTTTTAATTTTTCAATTCATAATTCATATTCCTAAATTTTTTAATTTTCCTCACATGAATTTTCTACTCATCATCAAGGTAAAAATGAATAGAATAATGAACATACCTAATGAAAATGTCACTTACCATAGGCTTGGAAGGCATCTAAAATATCCTCTGTATAAAGACAAAATAAAAAATAATCATTAGGGCATCACCATTTAGGATAAAATGAATCTCAGGCTTAGGGAGGTTAGGTAAATGATATAAATTAATAAAGGCTCAAATAGGTGGGTTCTCTCAAATGTACACTTAATGATAATAAAAAAAGATCCATGATAGTCTCATATTTACCTAATATCTCAGAGTAAGATCATAAAGAGATGGAATTTTATAAATGAAACACTCCCTTTTATTATTATTTTTCTTTTATTTTATTTTCTGGATGTCGTTTTTGGAAAAATTCTAATATCCACCACCCAAACCTTGATGAACTCCTCATAAAATTATTTGTAATAGTTATAACAAGATCACCAGTCAGGTAATGGTGATTTTTGAATTTCCTTATACAAAAACCATATTTTTTCTCATTTTTTTTTCTCTTTTTTAAGAGGGGTCATAATAAATAAAATGAATGTGAATTCCCAAAAAACTGATGAAATTTCCCCCACATTGATTCATTAAAAATTTTACATTCTTTCTAAAATTTCCCATTTCCCTGATCTTATGTTTTATAATCATGAAAAATATTTAGAGGAAGGTAGTAAAAGATAATATGGGCTTATAACATGGATCATTTCCTAACAAGTCTATTCATGTATTGTATATGCTTTAAAAAGGATTAACGTAAGGTGGGTATCAAGATAAGGGATAATAAAATGAATGCCTCAGTAATTTTAAAAGTGATTTTATTCATTCATAGCTTTAATAAGATGCAAATATTGTTCTATATGAAATCATACATGAGCTTCCCAAGAAATAAATAGAATAAAGAATGCAATATTTTGGCTCAATGGATGTCTTGAGAATGAGATGAGTGGTTAGGACAATTACTCATGAAAATGAACCTGAATAATTAAATAAATTAATAAAAATATCAAAAATTCAATGCATGAAAAAATATCATATAAATTTCATTTAAAATGTTCAACATTCTACCTTAAACCATAATTTTTAAAATCCTAATCCACATGACTATATCTACTAATTATTTTTCCAATTTATCTCATTTAAATTAATTGACAGTGAAACTAAAATTTCATGGCATTGTAATTATCCTAGGTATTTAAAGGTGTTCAATTTATTTTGATTATAGTAATAATCAAATACGGGGCATAAAATTGGTAATTTAAAACTCTAATTAAACGTGGGGAATATAGTAGAAAAATTATAAATTGAAATGCATAATTCACTTGAAATTGGATCATCAAACTTGGGCTGCACAGGTTCTACCTGCACAAGATTCATGCTGTGTATTCGTTACAAGATTTTTAAAGTTTTGATTTAATGACATGAACTACATTCATGATGTGTAATAGGACCAAAACTCATTCTTATACTTCATGCTACTTGATTCCTACCTTCATCTTTGATGGTCCTACAATTTAAAAATAAACAGGTTAAAACATAGGCTATTATCAATGATTTTTGAAATATTTAGATCAAGATAATGAAAACCATTAAAAATAAAAAATAAATAAAGAAAAACCAAATACTCAACTTTACTCTTGAAAGAGATTTTGTTTACGGTCATTGCCTCAACCTTACCTACTTTAGCTTCATGTCATGTGATAAATGATTAAAAATTTTATACCTAGATGAGGACCATAAATGGTCTCAGTTTTGTTCTATCCACATAAGAAGACCCCTATTAGTTCCTTTAAAATAGATTAATTCTCCCTGATGGTAGTACTTTCTTGATCCCCATTAGACTGATCCACTATTTCTTCCTCAATCCTGATGAACAGAATGGATGTTCATGTACCATCCATACATATTTTACCTTCTAAAATTTAGTGGATCTGGTCGCTCCTCTTTTTTCAGTGGTCTTGGTATTCAACTTACATTTCATCTTTAATTGAGTATCTTATTTCAAAACAACATCTAAATCATGCACCTCTTCAATTTCAGAGACACCCTCAACTTTGTGTGTATTGTATTCTCCAAACTGATTTTCCTCCGGCACATCGTAGTTCTTTATTTCTTAGTGGATGGTAAAACATACTTGATCACTATCATTTATTCGATAGAGTTATTCTATTTGGATGTCGATCACCATACATCTAGTGGCTAAAAATGGTTTCCCTAGAATGAGTGGATTTATATCCTCTTTTATAACCAGCACTAGGAAGTCTATGAGGAAATATAATTTTTCAAATTTGATGAGGATATCCCCAATTCCTCTTCTTGGGGATTTTATTTTTGAGTATTCTAATTGAAGAAGTATTTTTTTGGGCTTCATTACATCTATTTAAAAACTCTTGAAAGTTGTTTACGACATGATATTGAAACTCGAACCTAATACACAAAAAGAATTTCCACATTTGTTTTCCCTGATAAATATTGGAATTGAAAAGTTACCTACATCATATTTCTTCTTCGGTAAGTCATTAGATACCACTTCCAAACACTCCCATGTGAGTGGAATGGTTCCAATATCATATAATTTTTTTATTGGTTACCATATCTTTCATGAATTTCATATATGCCAACATGTTTCCAAGAGACTTTGAAAAAGGTATAGTAAAATGTAATTTTATATTTATTTTAAAAATTACCTTTATATGAATTTTTATTTACATGGAACATTAATTTTAGAAAATTATGTCTTGGATTGTATTGTGGTGGTTCTTGTTCTTCTTCTTCAGAAAACTTTCCCTTATTATTATCAAAATCATTTTTAGTTGATTCCACTAGCTATTATCCTAAAAATTCCCAACCACTTCCTTTTGTTTTTTTCACATTTCTAAACTATACACCTTTCAAATCTTCATGTGGGTATACTTTAGGGAATCCTGGTAGTACTCCTATGGGTCTCTCTTAAATTTAATCAATAACTTGTCTAACTTTATGCTTTAGATTCCACAATGTTTCCTTTTTCTTCATTAATTCTACTTTTATTTCCTTCAGTACAACACCAGAGGTGATCATGAATAATGACAGTGTCTCTTCTAATATATGTACCAAGATCGTTCATGTAGGACCTTATGGTACTTTTTTTTCTTAGAGATGTTCCATTTGTTGATATATTTTTCTTTATTATTATTATGGACTCTATCCCAGAAATTGATTACCATGATTATAATCAGCACAATTTTCATCTTTAATAAACATACCTTGGGATTTTGAAGCTATACCATCATGATTTCCATCTTCTTTGATAATGAATCTTGTTGCGCTGCTATCTAATCATTATTTTTGAATTTATAATGCCTTTTATATGTCTCCATTATCATTTCCATTGGAAACCATTGCTCTCCATCTAATCTAACAAGTATTATCATGATTATGGAAACATACTCATTAGGGATACCCCATCTATAGATTAAATAATTAACATACTTCCCTATAAAAAAACCTTATAATTTTTTTGGATCAACATCCATAGATTTATAACATTTTGGGGGACTTTTTGAGTCATATCACCATATAGTTTCTAGACAGAATATAGGAATTCATCTTCAAGTTGAAAAAAATTTAGAATGTTTACCCATATATCCATTGAACTATAAGGTGAAAATAAGTGGGTGATGATGTTTCATGCCATCTCATACCATTTCATGATGGAATGCACTGAAAATATTTGAATACAATATCAAGCTCACTCACATAATAAAATAGTAAAAGAACATGTCTTACTACATTGTTTGAGGCATTATGGAATTATAATGTGTTTTAAGAATCAAGGAATCTTCCCAATTATTTGTTCAAATATTCATGTGGAAGTCTGGTGAATTGCAGGCTGCTTGAGATCATTGAAATTATTGCAGACTTGATCTTGGAGTGATTTAAAATAATGAGGGTTCTAGGATGCTTCTATTTAAATCTTGTATTTGATGGACACCTATAGTCTATGAGTTTATGCAACCATTCCTCTCAATGAATAACCCCAATAAGTTGATTTTTATTTTCTCCAACCATGGATATAGATCTATACCTTTTTTTATTTTCTCCAATTTGGAATCAAAACATGAGACTTGTTTTCCTTTTTCATGTTTGTGATGGTCATGCATTTAGAATTAAAGAATATGAAATGGACAGCATGTGCACACACAACATAATAAAAGAAATGGAATTAAAGAAAAAAAATTAAAATTGAATTAAAAAACAAAAAAAATAAAAACCAACCGTCCCCAAAAACAGTTCCAGTTTTGACATGCCCATAGGTAATCATTATTTAAAGATGAGTGTAATCAAAATAAAAAATTTATAAAACTAAAACTATTATAACTTAAGTAATTAAAATTTAGTATTTGAAAGTTTGAGGTTGAAAAAATAGACATGGTGAAATTAGTTCAATAATGTTTTTAATAGAAAATTATTTTTTTAAGTTTCATAAATTGTTTATGAAATGATAGGTTTGATTGATCTTGAGAATGTGAAACATGAAATCTAAGTAGATTGATTTATTGAGATCATATTTTGAAAGCATGCCATGGTTTTTTAATTTTATGGTTTAGATGAAACTGAATTTTAGAAAATAGGTTGATTAATTCATGATTGGTGTTGGAGTAAAGATGAGGAATATATAATGGTCATAGTATCCCCTTCATGATGTGACAATACCCAATTTATCTTGGTCTAGTAATTTAGAGTTTCACTGAATAAATATTTTCTTGATACCACATTTAAACCTGATTTACAATAAATTGGAAATTGTTCATGTCTTATTTAGGGTTGTTAGTTATATAATTTTTAGGATCCTTTTATATTTGATTATCAGCGGTCATGATAAAATTTAAATAAAGGGATTAAAAATTGAATTTAGAATTGAAGGAAACCAAATACAAGAATAAATAAAAGGAAATTGATCCAACATAGCATCCCCCTATATTAAACAACCCTTATATAAGGCAAGTTTACCAAATCATCTGATTGAAGAGAGAATAAGAAGGAAGGAGAGAAGATAAATAATGCACACTAGTACATAAAACATTTTTTACGTCAGTTATTTTTCATTTTTACGTTGGTTTTTAGCTGACGTTAATATGGACAACGTTATAAATATTGTTTTTTACATTGGTTATTTAAAAACTGACGTAAAAAACATAATATCGCGGTGTTCATCACGTCGGTTATTAATTAACCGACATGAAAACACTAGGGAGGGAGGGTTTATCATGTCGGTTATTATATAAATGATGTGATAAACCAGTGCGGGGGTGTTTATCATGTCGGTTATATAATAACTGATGTGATAAACCATTCCCAAGCCTTTATCATGTCGGTTATTACATAACCAACGTGATAAACCGGGGGGGGGGGGGGTTTATCACATTGGTTATTATATAACCGACGTGATAAAACAGTGCATGGGATGTTTATCAGGTCGGTTATTTAATAACCGACATGATAAACCCTTGGGGAAATGGTTTTTCACGTCAGTTATTATATAACTGATGTGATAAACCAGTTCGGGGGGGGGGGGGGGGGGGTATCACATGGGTTATTATATAACTGACGTGATCAAAGGTGTGGGAAATGGTTTATCACATAGGTTAAATAATAACCGATGTGATAAACCATTTCCCACGCCTTTCATCACATCTGTTATTAAATAACCTACGTGATAAACTATTCCCACATGTGTTTATCATGTTGTTTATTCAAATAACCGACGTGATAAACCCTTCCCCATTCATTTATCACGTCATTTATAAAATAAGCGACGCGGAAGACTAATTTTTTTTAAAATGGAATGCAGTCCTCTGATCTCCCCAGAAACAACCAGAAACCAATTCAATAATTCTTACCACAAAAACATAAGTAGAACAAAACAAGAACCAAAGAAAAATTAATCATTTACATTGATAACATTTAAAACTTACCCAACTGGACAGCCCCCCACCACCCCCTGAACAGCCCACCTTACCTCATTGGACAGCCCCCACCACACCCCTGGACTACCTCCCGACCCCCTAGATAGCCCCCAAAACCCCGGGAAACCCCCCCACCCTCATGTATACCCCCACAACCTGGACAACACTCCCACACCCTTGGATATCCTTCCCACCCCTCACCCCACTGGACAGCCCCCACCACACCCCTGGACTGCCCCCCCGACCCCCTGGATAGCCCCAAACACCCCTGGACAACCCCACACCCTCATGTATACCCCCCACCCCCTGGACAACACTCCCACACCACTAGAAAGCCCTCCCACACCCCTGAAACAGACCAGAAAGTTACCAAAAACAAACCAAAACCCCCTCACCCCATTGGACTGCCCCCACCACACCCCTGGACACCCCCACACCCCTGGAAATCACCACCACCCCTAAACATCCCCCACCCTACTATATACCCCAGCCCTCGGGACAACACTCCCACACCCCTGGACAACACTCCCACACCCCTGGACAGCCCTCCCACACCCCTGAAACAGACCAAAAAGTTACAAAAAATAGACCAGAACCCCCTCAACCCACTGGACTTCCCCCACCACACCCCTGGACACCCCACCACACCCTTGGACCCCCCACACCCCTGGACTTCCCCCACCCCCCTGGACAGCCCCCAACACCCCTGGACAACCCCCACCCCCTGGACACCCCCACCCCTAGACTTCGCCACCACCCCTGGACATCCCGCACACCCCTAAAATTCCCCCACCCCCTGGACACCCCCAACAACCCTGGACAACCCCCCACCCTCCTGGACTGCCCCACCACTCTCTGGACAGCCCCCCCTCACCCCACTGGACAGCCCCCACCACACCCCTGGACACCCCCACACACTTGGACTGCCCCCGACCCCCTGGAGAGCCCCCACACCCCTGGACATCCCCACCACCCCTAGAAATCCCCACACCCCTTGACAACCCCCCACCCTCATGTATACCCCCACCCCATGGAAAACACTCCCACACCCCTGGACAACCCTCCCACACCCCTAAAATAGACCAAAAAGTTACCAAAAACAGACCAGAACCCCCCACCCCACTAGACTGCCCCCACCACACCCCTGGACACCCTCCCACCCCCCTGGACAACCCCCCACCTTCCTGGACACCCCCACCCTCCTGGACACCCTCTTAGACACCCCCTCGGGGGCACGTTGCTAGAAGGTACTCATCACTCCCACATGCGAAGATTGAGCTCTCAAAATGTTTCACATGTGGGAGTGATGAATTCCTTCCAGTAGAGTTCAGCCCCCCAGAGGGATGGCTGCGCCTCCTGGACTGCACCCCCACTCTCATGGACACCCAGGACCCCCCTCCTCCCACACCCCTGGACACCCCCACCCCACTGAACACCTCCCACACCCTTGGAACCCCTCCCCCTAGACCAGAATCCATACCAGAAAAACCATCATAAGTAGACCAAAATAAGAAGTAGAGAAAAATTAAACATTCACATATATAACATTCAAAACATAAACTGTAAACTTAAAAAAAACTAAATCCAACCTAAATTACTTCCAAATACACAATTACAACGACAATATTCAAAATTACATTTTACACTACAAACAACTAAAATTTAATCAAACCTGTAAAATAATTTGACCACTCCACTTGTAAGTGTTTGATATATTGAGAATTTTAGGTTTGAGGGTCATCAAATAACTACAAATGAAAGGGACAGTAGTTAACGTGTATAATGAATAAATCAAATTGAAATATTATGCCAAAGTTTAAAAGAAAATCTTACCAGGTCAAAGTTCACAACTGTCCCAGTTGTTATTATTTCATACATAAATCTTAACATATAATATCCGCATTTGAGGACACCTTGTTGTTTATGAAAATTCTGTATGAATGAGTGTAAATTCAATATATTATTTTTATGTAATAAATCAAAAAGTACAAATTATAAATGGATATTTACCTTCACATTTACATATTTGATCTTTGCACTCCTTTTCTTTGTGTTTTTTCTAAAGTAGACCCATCCCCTGTTAGAAAATAATATGAATGGGGTGAATTTTAAATTCATTATAATATATAAAAATATTGAAAAATTAAAACTTACTTTTCCAATATATTTTTAAAACTTTCCCACACATCATCATGGACAGATCATATCCAATAAAGTGTTTTCTCCCTTGGGAAAAAAACCCCTAACATCCAATGATCACTAATAAAATAAATTTTAAGGTTAGCGGTTTTTATGTTAAAAGATAATGAACTGTTTGAGAGAGATGTGTTTCATACCTCTCACAAAAAGGCATCATCCAACATTGTGTGACTATATTCTGTTCAAGTCTTTCAGCAATATAAAGCATTATTTGTTCCTCATCCAATGCACATGCTTCAGGGGAAATAAATTGTGGTTCCATGAATCCATATACATCTGTCATCTCATTCCTCTCACAAATGTTATAAAGATACATAATACAAAATAGACATAAGTATACATTTTTAATAAATATAACATAGGGAAAAGGTGTTAAGACTTAAATGGAAAAAATTTGCACCATGTTGATGCCCAACTTATCTCCAGCAACAAGCTCCATGATATCAGTTTTCATAATCCCCACAGTTATTCAACAACCATAAACATGAGCTTCCATTGGAAAATCATAATGACCCGCCAACAAATTTGAATATCTTGACAATCTGTCAATACTACTAGAATCCATATCTGATGTCATAAACGTTTTCCTTTGTTGTTGTCTATACATTATTTCTTTACCTTTGAAGTATTCTTGTAAAAATAAATAGAAAAATATATGAGTTTTCAAATGATAAAACTACTTTATTAAAAAAATAAAACAAAAGATATAGCATTCATACCTCTATGGTAATGATTCGAAGAAGTCTGGATGGCCAAATCAAAAAATGGCCGATACTATGTCCAACTGCAGTCACCTCATCAGTAGGTAATGGTACTTGAGATGATTGATCTATAATACCATTTACAGTGACCCTCTGATTCTCTACCACTAATTGTTGATGATGAATTGTATCTCCAATACAATATACCAACCCATATGCAACTATATGATGTTGAGGATCATAAATATACAACTCACAATAAGTAGGAAGCTGTGGTGTAGGAGTAGGATAAAAAATGGGGTCCGCAGGCTGAGGTGGCAGAGTGGGAGCTATTGGCGGAGGAAGAGGATAAATAATGGGGTCTGTAGGGGGAGGTTGAGGAGTGGGAGCTGCAGTTTGAAATTTTCTTTGCTTGTCTGCAAACATAGACTGTACCGACGCTCTAATATTTTTCTCCATCATTGCATTAATATTATGAACTTCAGCCTCCAATTATTCTATTTTTTTATTAACACCCTCAACGTTAGAAGTTGAAGAACGTGGCAAAAAGTTTCTTATTGATACACCTACCAGATATCCTCTTACACGACTGGGATGTTCGGGCTTTCTCAATGCTATAGATAAAATATCTTGCCTCCCAGTAGCTGTAAATGCCCCCTGTGAGCTCTGCTCCTCAAGAGAGTCCTGTATTAATTAAATGAACATTTCTGTAATTATTGAATTTATTTGAAGAAAATAGTTAACTTAAATAAATAAAATAGATATATAACAATCCTCTCAACTACGATTCCCGATTCTTCTGAAAGATATTTCCATTTTTTGCCCATCCGAGCTCTCTTCCATTTTTCATGTCTAGATGGAGGGGATGGAGGGGCCACCTCTCTAGAGCTTGAAGAATCAGCTCTTAGTTTTTGAAATTTTTCCGCCATCATTTGGTCTTCCAAAAATTCATACCCTCCCTGAGATAAACTATGAGGGTATAAATTTTTAGATTGGATCTCCGAATGATCTTTTATTTTTTGCTGTAAATTAAGAATAAGAAATAATTAACAAAACATTAATAAGATCATTTATATAAGAAAGCATATAAAAATGTTTACATTGCCCTTACCAAAAATGAATCTTTTCTTATACTTTCAACAAACTGTCTCCATGTGTCTTCATCTATAAAAGGATATATACGACATGGATTATCATTACTCCTATAACCAAAAATGAAATCAGATGATAGGGTTGATTGAAAATCCATCCATCTCCTGGCATCCATTGATAAGCATTTATTCCTGACTCCTCCAATGTTAGGAATATAAAATGTCAACTGATAAAGAAGAGGTTAAACATATTATATATACTAGAAATATTTAAAGAATAGTCAAGCAATAGAAAAAGATCTTACCAAAATCATCTCCCACAACTAAGAGATTATCGCTTTATCCACACTTCTCCAGTCATCATACAAAATGCTTACTTTTCTCTTAGCCCGAGTTGATACAAAACTCTTCAAATATTTTGCATTTGGACCTCTAGGAATATCATCATCATCAAACTCAACGAGTATCCTCTAATCCTGCGTACGAGAAAGTGCTAATTTTGGTAAACGTGTGCACCCCCGTTTACCAACTCTTGAACTCTTTGTCGTAATAGGAGCACAAGAGGAAGATCGGGGAACATCAAGAGGAGCATGTGAATGCTCCTCCCCAAGGGTATGACCAATATGATCATCTCAAGAATCATGTGGTTGATCAAATGAATGATCTGTTATTATCCTTCAAATTAAAAAAACAAACATTAGTTCAAAAATATTCAAATTCAAATATTTTAATACTACTGTAATCAGAAAATAGAAAATTGTACTAAGTTACATAATAGTAAACATTGTTAATATGGTAATCATGTTAAACAATAGTAAATATGGTCAAGATGTTCAAGATGCTTGTAACACCCCAAGCTTCCATGATACATTTCTCTTTGAATAATACATTAGTGTGCGTTGTACGCAACTTCGAGTTCTAACACACACCACAACCAATCAAACTAGCTGTTATGAATAGTAATACTGAATTTTTGAAATTTTATACATATTATCTTTCAAAATGGACTTGATTTTTGGATTCGGAATATCAAAATTAGCTTGGGGTGAATTCTTGGTACTTTTCTGATAACTTTCATATTCTGATGAATAGTGAAGATTACTAAATTTTAATTAAAAACAACTTTTTTAATAGAAATAATTAATATTGATAAATAATGAATTTGAGTGGATTAAAGTATATTTTTAATATATTTTTACCATTTAATACAATTTTGGTCACTGGACATAATTTCACATTTAAACCGGACATGAACAAGTGTCAATCTTTTGATAGTTATTATATCTTAAAAACACGTTTTTTGTTTTGACAACGGGAATTAATTTTAAGTTAATTTCTGCCACCTATATGTTTTGAATTTGGAAAAATGGATTCCATATTTGGAATCAGGATTTCCAAATTGTGTAAATAGGTAACTTTTATTTTTAGACATTTTGAATAATTACTTCGCTAAATATTTTATTTACCACGGTTAAAGGGTAAATCCGGTAAATAAGGGTTAAAAAATAATATTATAATAATAATAAATTACCCTAAAACGTGTCCTAATCTTATTGGTGGATACATGTCCGACCATGGGCATCTTTGGGTCTATTTTTGGGACCCCATGGAGCCACTTGTAAGTGATAATGTCACTTTATATTAATTAAGTTAAAATAAATACAAAGATGACATAAGCATATATCTTTTAGAAAAATTTTTTTTACATAGGGTTATATATGTTGGATTTTGGTCTATAAATATTCATTAGAAATATAAAAATATTTTCTACATAATTGTAGTTTATCTATAATTTTTATAAATTTAATAATTAATATTACTTATGGCACAATAATGATGCAGTATTATCCTTATTAATGAAAGAATCAAATAATTGGTATTATAAATGTTAAAATTAATATAATTTGAATGTTTTGATGACATAGATGACTTTTATTGGTTAATATGACATTATATTATTGCTTAAATGAATTTTGTTTGAATTAATAAAGTTTTTAAGACTTTGACAAAAATCAATTATTGAATAGTGTCAAAATTGACATAAAAGAGTTTTTAAAAGAAATATTATATTATTAATTAATATTCAATTCCTAAAAATATAAGGATCATCCAATAGACTTATATAATGATAGCTGTATCATTAATGGACCACTTGGGGGTCTCTTGGAGGTATATAGTATGTTTATTAACTATATAATATAAAAATACTAAGTGACATGGTAAGTGTCAAACTAATTAACTAAGAGTTAAAACTAAAACATAAGGTTAATATAATGACCCAAACATGTCTAAATTATATTGTTTGAGTGGTTTGCAACCTATCCCCACCTTAAAATTTAAATAATTCACTTCAGAGACATTATAAACCGAATATGAATTTATTATAAAATAATTTTTCTAGATTTTCCTAAGGTGCCCCTCCTCCCCCTTATAAAAGGACACCACTTATAACCAATTCCTCACACCTCTAAAGACTTTTGGATCATCCAAACTCTACCCAATTAAGATCCCTAAATCCCTCTACCCCTCTTAGAAGCCTCACCTTAGACAGAAGGAACTTCAAGAGTCCTTTTTGGTTCAAACCAAAGGGAGTTACCCCAATTAAAGGAGATTACCCTACCCTCGACAAAGGAAAAGTAAAAGGTAAGGCGTTTTCATCTCACTCCTTATTCCCATGAGATTCATGCCATATTTCCAATATTACCTTTTATGTGGTGTATGTACTTCCCATAATTTTATTATTTATGCAAAACACTTTAATTTATGTGTATTTACATATTCATTGTATGATACCTCTTTCATGGGGTGTATGTTTCGTAAGTTACCGAATTGGTAAGGGTAAATTTCACAATCTCTTTATTATCCGAGGTTTTTTTTACTTAAGTATCTACTGGGAAATATTTATTATCCATGTCTATGTTATATGAAAGAGTTTTCAAAGGTATTATTTTAAGGCACTATTTACTAAAACACCATTTCAATTGATTTAAATATTTATTCTTCTAAATCTTTCTAATTAATGTCAGTGTCTTCAAAATGGTTTTTAAGGATTTATTTATATGGACATGAAAGTTTTTAAAATGTTAATTCCTTTCAAAAGTTTCAAAGTGGTATGGGAAACTTGGATTCAAAAATGTCTTTAAATGACTTCTTTTCCAAATTGTGTGACTTTTAAATGTTTTCATTAAAAAAGAGATATTTCTCTCAAATAGTTTTTATTTCATCTATGTAAACATCCTTTGATAAATTTTAAACTTGTTTGAAGTTGATTTATTGTGATACAAATCTTCCATATTGTATTTAAGGTTTTGTGATAAGTTTGACTATGGATGAGTCATTTTTATTCCATTAATAGCTTATGATTAATGTTTTGGAATTTCGTATGCTAGTTTTAATATGAATGTTTATGTTATATTTCATCATCTTCTTAAGATTAATGTGTTGGACTAGTATGTTCCGGGTTGGGGACCAGTAAAAGTAATCCCTCCGGGTTGGTTTCCGGTTATTAGAGGCACTCTGGGCTGGTGTCCGGTTATTAGAGGCACTCCGGGTTGGTGTTCGGTTATTAGAGGCACTCCGAGTTGGTGTCCGGTTATTAGAGGATCTCCAGGTTGGTGTCCGGTTATTAGAGGCACTCCGTGTTGGTGTCCGGTTATTAGAGGGACTCCAGGTTGGGTTCCGGTTACAGTTAGCCCCTAGGTCTTGTCACGAGGCCTTGACAAAGAAATTAAAGTTCAGTATTATGCATTCCATCACTATGAAAGTGGTTAGTGATATTGCATCTGATTAATCGACTAGTATATTGTCCATGTGAATAAGTAAATGGAATTATTTCATTTTATTTCTGCCATATTATGCTGAAGTTCATGTTTAAAAGACTTTTGATTTAGTTATACATTGCCTTAAATGTTTATGCGTATTTATGAAAGTTTCCGCTGTATTAGTATCCTTACCAAGAATCTCAGCTCACCCCTTTCGATGTTTTATTTTTCTCAGGATTCCAAGAAGTGTATTGTGATTGATATATAGGGTTAAGACAAGGGAATAATGGCGTTCATAAAGGATTATTTATGTTTTTTTGTATGTTATGAAGTGTAATGTAACAATCATGTATGTAATCTATTTTCCAAGACTGCTAAACTGATCGGTCCTTCGGGACTTGATTCCTTGTAATCATGCCAATGTATTTAAATAATGCACCGACTCTGGGTAACTGGGGTTGGGGAGTTACAGTTGGTATCAGAGGAAGTTTAGCAATAATCTTGGTAACTAGATTTAGATAAACTCTGATTAGAGCACATTACCCGAAGATAGACATTGAGGATTATTATAAAAGAAATTCCTAGAATTTTGGTATTGTAGAGATTTTGTGAGTTTTCCGAGCAATAAATCCCTGTCTGGATACGAGCAGGTAGAGGCGACTCTGACACATATGTACCTAGGGGTAAAACCCGAAATCACCGCTTTGAGCTAGACTCAAACGAGAACTAGTGCACGACAACAGGCCTTGCTGCACTCTTGGTTACGACACTCCCAGGGGATATTCTTAAGATAATTCTCATTTTCTTTACAAACCGCTATGAAGGGTTTATGAGTATATACCTCCTTAAAGAATTTTTTTTTGTGATTATGGATTATATCCATAATCTATTCAATTTATATTAGGTATTTTACATGTTTGGAATTATGAATTGTAATTCATAAACTGACTTAGTGTATGCCATTGTTTAGAAATGGCGCCCAATAGAAGGAATGAGAACTCCCACAATTCGTATGATCCAAAGAGTAAGAAGGGTCATATCATTCATGGCATCAAGACAACATTTATAAAGGAAATAGCCTCCCTCGTATTATCATCATATGAATAAATAGTATCAAAATATCAGTAAAGAACTCTCTGAATTCTATGGCTTTAAAGGGAATCCAGAGAAGAAAAGGATGGTAGAAAGAAATATGGATAAAGGGAATAAGGGAAAGAAAGATTTTCCAATATGTGATAAATGTGGAATGAATCACCTTGGTAAATGCTTGAAGGGAATGAGAGTTTTTTATAAGTGTGGAGAAAAAGGACACCAAGTACGTGATTGCAAGGGTACGAAAAAGTTTTCAAATGTATAATGCTTCATCTTCAAGGAGTTGGGACACTACGCAAACCAATGTCCAAATCATCAGAGTACGCACCAAATGATGATATTGGATAATAATCAAGTTATGATACTACCTCAGAAGAAGAGTAATGACTAGTGTTCTTATTTTATTATTATAGAATTATTTTATTTGAGTGTTGTATCAATAGTATACTGGTTACATGAATTACGGAGATAAATAAGGATTGTACTGCAGTATTATTTTATTGAGGATTTGAGATTATATGGTTCTACGAAAAGTGACTTAATAGTATGCTAAATTTTTTTTTGAAAAATAAATTGTTGAACAAAACGTAATCCTTAATATGGTCCTGATAATGAGGTAGTGATTTTGGAATAAGAGATGGTTGATTTTGGTAATTTAGGATGTTGCGGTATTGTAAAAGAATATATGAGGAAGGCGTTCACATGTTATTACCTGGAAAAAAGGATCCTCATTATGTTTAAATTCCTTGTAAATTTTGGACTGTGAGTTTGGATAGTAGTATTTTGGATAAGTTTAAAGGTTGTAATGGATTAAGTTTTAAAGGTTATTTTTGGATTTTTATAAAAGGACAACACGCAGACCGTGTGACAACCTGTTGCGTCGGACAAAGCTGCGGGAATCGAACCCACAACCATAGTGCGATTGGGATTTATCACCTACCACTAGACTACGTGAAGTCCCTGGATTGTATAATGTAGTTTCTTTAAAAAAAGGGTCTAATAAGTGAATTATAAATTCATTATATTTGGAACCCTATACGATTAGGATAAATAGAGTATTTTTGAGTTGTATTATGTTTTGGAGTGAAAGATGAGTTTGTGGTAGAAATTTATTAATGTATAAAACTCTAATTATAATGTAAGTAAATCTCCTTATGATTTTATCCAATATCATAAATAAATTCTTCAAAATTAAGAAAAGTAACTTAGACCAAAAACTTTGTCCTAAATAGTACCTTAGATCATCACAAATTTATGGCTTTGTGATTGTTGGAATTTTCATAGCCATGTCCTGTACCACTCTCCATCAGATATTGATGGTTATATTTCTCTTTCATATCCATGTTTTCCTACATGGAACCCTAGTATGTGTTATTTTCAGTAACCTTCATACTTACCACTCTTTATTTTAAATAGAGGCCTCATTAATCCATTTTTCGATGTGGGATTTCAACTAAGATATTTTGAAATGTCAACCCCAAGTTTCCAATACCGAACACAAATTGCGAGGAAGCAATTTCTTAAAGGAGGGTAGAATGTAACACCCCAAGCTTCCATGGTACATTTCTCTTTGAATAATACAGTAGTGTGCGTTGTACACAACTTTGAGTTCTAACACACACCACAACCAATCAAACTAGCTATTATGAATAGTAAAACCCACTATTTTAAATTTTATACATATTATCTTTCAAAATAGACTTCATTTTTGGATTCTGAATATTGAAATTATCTTAGGGTGAATTTTTGGTACTTTTCTGATAACTTTCATATTTTGATGAATAGTGAAGATTACTAAATTTTAATTAAAAACAACTTTTTTAATCGAAATAATTAATAGTGATAAATTATGAATTTGAGTGGTTTTAAAGTATATTTAGAATATATTTTTACCATTTAATACAATGTTGGTCATCAGACATAATTTCACATTTAAACCGAAAATGAACAAGTGTCAATCTTTTGATAGTTATTATATCTTAAAAACACTATTATTGTTTTGACAGCGGAAATTAATTTTAAATTAATTTATGCCACTTCTATGTTTTGAATTTTGAAAAATGGATTCCATATTCGGAATCAGGATGTCCAAATTGTGTAAATAGGTAACTTTTATTTTTATACATTTTGAATAATTACTTCGGTAAATATTTTATTTACCATGGTTAAAGGGTAAATCTGGTAAATAAGGGTTAAAAAATAATATTATAATAATAATTAATTACCCTAAAACGTGTCCTAACCTTATTAGTGGATACATGTCCGACCATGGTCATATTTGGGTCGATTTTTGGGACCCCATGGAGCCACTTTTAAGTGATAATGACACTTTATATTAATTAAGTTAAAATAAATACAAAGATGAGATAAGCATATATCTTTTAGAAAAACAATTTTTAAATAGGGTTATACATGTTGGATCTTGGTCTATAAATATTCATTATAAATATAATAATATTTCCTACATAATGGTATTTTATTTATAATTTTTATAAATTTAATAATTAATTATATTTATGACACAATTATGATGCAGTATTTTCCTTATTAATGAAATAATGAAATAATTGGTATTATAAATGTTAAAATTAATGTAATTTGAAAGTTTTGATGACATCCATGACTTTTATTGCTTAATATGAAATTATATTATTTCTTAAATTAACTTGGTTCGAATTAATAATGTTTTTAAAACTTAAAAAAATCAATTATTGAATAGTGTCAAAATTGACATAAAAGAGTTTTTAAAAAAAATATTATATTATTAATTTATATTCAATTCCAAAAAATCTATGGTTCAGCCAAGAGACTTATATCATGATAGGTGTATCATTAATGGACCACCTGGGGGTCTCTTGGAGGTATATAGTATGTTTATTAACTATATAATATAAAAATACAAAGTGACATGGTAAGTGTCAAACTAATTAACTAAGAGTTAAAACTAAAACATAAGGTTAATATAATTACCCAAACCTGTCTAAATTCTATTTTTTGAGTGGTTTTCAACCTATCCCAACCTTAACTTTAAATAATCCACTTTGGAGCCATTATAAACCGAATATGAATTTATTATAAAATAATATTTCTAGATTTTCCTATGGTGCCCCTCCTCCCCCTTATAAAAGGACACCACTTATAACCAATTCCTCACACCTCTCAAGACTTTTGGCTCATCCAAACTCTGCCCAATTAATCTCCCTACATCCCTATCCCCCTTCTAGAAGCCTCACCTTAGGCATAAGGAACTTCAAGAGTCCTTTTTGGTTCAAACCAAAGGGAGTTACCCCAATTAAAGGAGATTACCCTACCCTCGACAAAGGAAAAGTACAATGTAAGGGGTTTTCATATCACTCCTTATTCCCGTAACATTCATGCCATATTTCCAATATTAACTTTTATGTGGTGTATCTACTGCCCATAATTGTATTATTTATGTAATACACTTTAATTTATGTGTATTTACATATTCATTGTACGATACCTCTTTCATGGGGTGTATGTTTCGTAAGTTACCAAATTGGTAAGGGTTAATTTCACAATCTCTTTATTATATGATGTTGTTTTTACGTAAGTATACACTGGGACATATTTATTATCTATGTCCATGTTATATGAAAGATTTTTCAAAGGGATTATTTTATGTTAATTTTTACTAAAACATCATTTCAAATGTTTTAAATATTTATTCTTCTAAATATTTCTCATTAATGTCCATGTATTCAAAATGGGTTTTAAGGATTTATTTATATGGGCCTGAAAGTTTTTAAAATGTTAGTTACTTTCAAAAGTTTCAAAGTGGTTTGGGACACTTTGATTCAAAAATGACTTTAAATGACTTCTTTTCCAAATTGTGTGACATTTAAATGTTTTCATGAAAAAAGAGATATTTCTCTCAAATAGTTTTGATTTCATCTATGTAAACATCCTTTGACAAATTTTATACTTGTTTGAAGTTGATTTATTATGATACAAATCTTCCATATTGTATTTAAAGTTTTGTGATTAGTTTGACTATGGATGAGTCATTTTTATTCCATTAATGGCTTATGATTAATGTTTTGGCATTTCGTATGCTAGTTTTAATACGAATATTTATGTTATATTTCATCCTCTTATTAAGATGAATGTTTTAGACTAGTACGTTCCAGGTTGGGGACCAGTAAAATTAAGCCCTCCGGGTTGGTGTCTGGTTATTAGAGGCACTCCGGGTTGGTTTTCGGTTATTAGAGGCACTCCGAGTTGGTGTCCGGTTGTTAGAGGCACTCCGGGTTGGGTTTCGGTTACAGTTAGCCCCTAGGTCTTGGCACGAGGCCTTGAAAAAGAAATTAAAGTTCATCATTATGCATTCCATCATTATGAAAGTGGTTAGTTATATTGCATGTGATTATTCGACTAGTATAATGTCCATGTGAATAAGTAAATGGCATTATTTCATTTTATTTCTGCCATATTATGATGAAGTTCAAGTTTAAAAGACTTTTGTTTTAGTTATACATTGCCTTAAATGTTTATGCTTATTTATGAAAGTTTCTGCTTTATTATTATCCTTACTGAGCATCTGAGCTCACCCCTTTCGATGTTTTATTTTTCCTAGGATTTCAAGAAGTGTATTATGATTGATATGCAGGGTTAAGACAAGGGAATAATGGCATTCATAAAGGATTATTTATGTTGTTTTTTATGTTCTGAAGTGTAATGTAACATTCATGTATGTAATCTATTTTTCAAGACAGCTAAACTGATCGGTCCTTCAGGACTTGATTCCTTGTAATCATGCCAATTTATTTAAATAATGCACCGACTCTGGGTAACTGGGGTCGGTGCGTTACAATGGTAAACATAGTAAACCTGGTAAACCTGGTAAACATGGTAAGGTAGTTGTCACTGAACAAAAATAATAGATATATAATTCATGTAATGGTTAACATTATAAATTAAACTAAACAAACACAAAAAAAAACCAAAACTTATAATTATTTTGTTTTAATACATGTTTTAATAAAGAAAAAACTTACAATATCTAACATTTTATGAAAAAAATAAATGTAAATAATAAATAAACATATGTTACCCGTAATTTTAGGAATGTACAAATGGATTTTTTCCCCATTTTCTTTCATTGTGATCGTTCCTTATGGAACAAACCATGTCTTCAACATGCTCTTCATTATGTTCTATTAATCTTTCCATGGAAGTAGGGATCTCACATAAATCATCATCTTTATCAAGTTCATCCTCACCATCATAATGTTTTTTCCCTTGTAAAACAACAGACCACCGCATATCTGATTGATCTAATACATAGAAAATTTGTTTTTCATGTGTTTCCATTATAAAAGAATCAGCCGTGTCTTCCAATATATTCATATTAACAAGTGTCATTCCAAATTCATCGTGTCTGACAGTGTTGTTTACCGATAAAAAATTTACAGTTAAAAATATGAACTTTAATTTTAAAGTAATCAACCTCCCATATGTCTTCAATCACTCCATAATATGCACTTGATGAAAAATTGGGTTTTTGTCCTTAGCACTCAAAAAATGAATTGATTCTGCAAACACCAATACAACACTATTCTAAACTGCACTTCTGTTGTCCTGAGCTTTCTTATGAAATGTATATCCATTAATGTCATAACCGGACCATGTTATCACATTTAAACATGGACCACCCACTATTCATTTTAATGTCTCTGATACATCTGATCTACCAAGCAGGGTCTTTTTAAACCATGAAAAAAAGGTTTTATTGTGCTCATTCTAAATCCACATTTCTTTCTTCTTTGGATGACATTGTTTCAACTCATTAATATTCAATGTGATATATGGTTGAGCATCAACTATGTTATTCAAGATTTCTGATTCTAACTTCTTCATCTGTTCAGCTGAAAATGATTTTAATTTCAAACCATGAATCCCCTTTCCCTCATTATTAACTCATTCATGGTGAGATGGAGGCAAACCTATGTGCTGCGCCGCAGCCAAGTATCTCATAAAAAACTCTGCAAACTCCTCATAAATATAATTTTCAATAATAGAGGATTCAGGTAGATATGGATTCTTAACATACCCCTTCAATATTTTCATATAACTTTCAAAAGGATACATCCAATGAAGATATACAGGTCCATAAAGATTTATTTGTTAAACCAGATGAATCATTAAATGAACCATTATATCAAAAAAAGTTGGAGGAAAATACATTTCCAATTGACAAAGTATAAAAATTGCATCCTTTTCCAAAATGTTCAAAGCATTCACATCAATCTCCTTATTACAAATTGAATTGAAAAAATAACACAACTTCATTATAGTCTTTCTGACATGGATGTGCAATATTACACGCGATGAAACTGGTAGAATTTGTTGCATCATGACGTGACAATCATGTGATTTCATACCTATCAACTTCAAGTCCTTCAATGAGACAAAATTTTTTACATTTGAAGAATAACCTTGAAGAACTTTGATATCATGAATACACTAAAAAAAGCTAAATTTCTCCCTCTTTGATAATGTATGAAAAGCTGGGGGAAGAAATGTTCATCTTCTTTTAGGAGTGGGAGCTAACTCCAAACGTATTTCCATTGATAGTAAGTCTAATCTTGCATTCAACCCATATTTTGTCTTTCCTTTAATATATAACAATGTTCTAATCAAACAATCACAGATATTCTTCTCCATATGCATGACATCAATGTTATGTTTAACTTCATGATATCTCCAATATGGTAGCTCAAAAAATGTTGACATTTTCTTCCAAATATGTCTATCATTACCATATTTCCGTGTCTTTCCAAATGTCACATCATGGTTTTTCACCCTCTCAAAATATAGATCCGGGGATAAAGGTTTTGGATCAATATCAAATTCTTGTGAGCCATTGAATGCCTTTTTTAGTATTCTATCAGGGTGATCCATAGGAAAAAACATTTGATGACCCATGAACACTATTTTCCTCCCATGATGCAATTCATAATATGATGTTTGTTGTTCAAAAATTGGAAATGCTTTATTCCCTTTAACATTGTATCCTGAAAAATTTACATATGTTGGGAAGTCATTTATAGTGAACAAAAGGACTGCATGCAGTTGAAAATATTCCATTTTATAAGAATCATACACCCTAATACCATCAGCCCATAAAATTTTCAAATCATCAATCAACGGTGACAAGTAAACATCAATATCATTGCCGGGTTGCTTCAGACCAGACATCATTATACTCAACATGACATATTTGCGCTTCATACAAACTTCAGTAGAGAGGTTGTAAATTACCAATAAAATAGGCCATGAACTATGTGTGCTACTAAGGGTTCGGTATGGATTCATTCCATATATGCACAACCCTAGTCTGGGATTTCTAATTTCATTTCCAAATGTAGAATACTGCTCATCAATTTTCTTCCATTGTGGACAATCAGCTGGATGACGTATTTTTCCACCACATAACCACTCATCAGCATGCCATCTTAAACTTTTTGCATCATGTGAATTAGCAAATAAACGTTTGAAATGATGAATTATAGGAAGATACCAAAATACCTTTGAAGGGATATTTGTAATCTCTACATCAGCCAGTGATTTTTCTTTTACCTTATACCATGAGGTCCCACATTTAGGACACTCTGACAAAAATTCACATTCCTTCCTATATATAATACAATCATTCGGACATGCATGTATTTTCTTGTATCCCAATCCCATCGGGATAATATTTTCTTGGCCTTATAATGTGAATATGGAAGATCATTATCTTTTGGAAGAATGTATTTCATTAATTGTAGCTGCTCTGTAAAACTTCTGTCACAACATCCATGTTTCACCTTCAGGTTAATCAATCTTAACACCACCGACAAAACCGTAAAATCTGTACAACCAGGATATAATGGTTTTTCAAAATCACCATATAGATGCGCAAATGTAAGTTCTATCTCAATTTGTTCTGCTGCAATATCGTGAATCATTTCTTCAATTCCATCGGAGTTACCATCTTGCGAATCATCATCATCAGTGACATTCCATCCAGTTTCACCATGCAAAATCCAAGGGCTGTAACTCGGATTAAAACCATAACAAATCAGATGATCTTTTATCTCTATAATTTTTAACTTCTTCATATTCAAACATTTCGGGCATGGACAGAAAAAAATGTCACTACTTGGAACATTTCGTTTAGAAAATTCCAAAAAGGCATCAACACCTTCCTCATATTCATTGCTCATTCAATGTGCCGTAATCCAACTTTGACTCATTATTACATATAAAAATATCAAAATTATACATCTTTTTAAGATAAGACAAATATATTTTAATATGAAAAAAATCATAATTTGAATGTAAAACAATTTTGAAATATAAAACAAATCTATGTGTATTTAAAAAAATATTCTTGAATATGATTTTAAAAATAAAATATAGTTAGATATAATAGTTTTAAATTCCATTGAATCAAAGAAAACCATGGGGCCTCCAATGTTTGAAAGAAAATTGGAGAAAATGGAGTAAACCTAAGAATCAAATCGAATTTAAAATAAAAACTCATATGGAGAAAATCACAATGTAAAGCCAATCATCACAAAACAATGGGGTCAGGATAACTACGCATATTTGAAAACCACGACATGGTCTCCCCCATAACCCATAATTTTCTCATAGTCGATGACCGATCAAAATAAATATAACCAAATAGAATCATATTGTAACACTAATATCCAAGAAACAATACAATCATCATGTCATAATCTCACAATCCATGATGCAGTAGTCAATCCCAACTGACACTTATCCCCCACCCCCTTGGACACCCCCAGGACACCACCACCCCCTTTAATAGCCCCCACCCCCTGGGCACCACCCCCACCCCCTTGGACAACCCCTGGACACCACCACACTCTTGGACAACCGCCCCACCCCTCCTGGACACCCCCACCCCCTGGACACCACCACCCACCTACTACCCCCTTGGACAAACCCATGGACACCACCCAACCCTCTGGAAACCCCCCCCCCCCCCCGAACAACCCCCAAACCCTCTAGACAGGCCCCCACCCCCTTGGACAACCCCCACCCCCTTAGACACCCCCACCCCCTTGGACCCCCCGGACACCCCTAGACTGCCCCCACCTCAATGGACACCCTAGACACCCCCAACCCTCTAAACAACCCCCCAAACCCTCTGAACACCACTCCACCCCCTTGGACACCCCCTGGACACCCCCACCCCCTTGGACAACCCCCACCCATCTGGACAACCCCTCACCCCCTATACAGCCCCTCACCCCTCTAGACAGCACCCGCCACCCCTCCTAGACACCACCCCCACCCCCTACCCCCTTGGGCACCCCCTGGACACCCCCAAACCCCTGGACAACCCCCACCCCGTGGACAACTCCCAAACCCTCTAGACATGCCCCCACCCCCTTGGACAACCCCCCCACCCACCCCCTTGGACAACCCCCCACCCCCTTTGACACCCCACCCCCTTGGACCCCCCCCCCCCACAACCCTGGACTACCCTCCCACCTCCATGGACACCCTGGACACCCCCAACCCTCTAGAAATCCCCCCGAACACTCTGAATTCCACCCCACCCCCTTGGACACCCCCTAGACACCACCACCCCCTTGGATAACCCCTACCCTTCTGGATAGCCCCCCACCACCTGAACATCCCCTACCCCTCTAGACAGCACCCCCACCCCTCCTGAACACCAACCCTACCCCCTATCCCCTTGGACACCCCCAACCCTCTGGATATTCTCCACCCCCATAAAACCCCCCAAAGCCTATGGACAGGCCCCCAAAACCTTGGACAACCCCCACCCCCTTCGAAACCCCCTCCCCCTTGGACCCCCCACCCCCCAACACACACACCTCTTGGAATGCCCCCCCCCCCACCTCCATAGACACCCTGGAAAGCCCCCAACCCTCTGGACAACCCCCAACCCCCTGTACAGCCACCAACCCACTTGACAGCCCCCCAGAACCATGGTATTTTAACCTCAAGATACTAGTTTTGGCATATCTGGGGGTTTTAACCTCAAGCTACTAGTTTTGGTATCATTCCATTATTCAAAATGAGAACTATGAACTGTATCTCCTACTAGTCTAAAATGATATATTGTGAAATGAATCAGGTTTTAATAGCAAATGAAGACTAAAATAGTCTACAAAAATAAGTGATGTAAATAGATTATGGAACAACAAAAAGTGATACCCAAAATATAAACAACCAAGGATCCAAAACAAACATTCCACCATGAATTTCCATATATACTTATAAAATAAATCACACTGGTACATGGAATGGGTGTATCACAATGGTTTACATATAAATTGCAGTAATATAGGTGAATGAGAACATTAGTTGTCAATGACAACAAAAATTACCATAAATGTCGAGAATCCGTGAAACAAAAACAAATGAAATAGAAGTAGGTGAGGCTTACGTGAATATTTCGAGTCGATCTAATAGATCTGGTGATAATAAATAAGATGATGATGGAAAAACAAGGAAATAGGGTCTGAAATTGATTAATCTTACCTAGTTTAAACAAAAATATTGCGAAACGTAAATATATACTATCTGGGAAAATAATGAATGAAATAAAGTCATGGGAGGCTTACCTGAGTGTTTCAAGTGGAGATTATAGATCTGAGGAGAGTAAATATGATAAACGATGATGGAAAAACGAGTTTAAAGAAACGAGATTGAAGAGTCGATTAGGGTTTTCTGTGCAAGAGAGACGAGTCATCGGTCTGTCGATCGAAAAATCATAAATGACAATCCACGGGGTGTGTTAATTTTTTAAATGTTTTATAACGTCGGTTATTTAATAACCAACGTTATAAAATATTTTTATTACATTTATAACATCGGTTATTATAATAACGAACGTTATAAATTTATCAGATACCGCATTTTTTACGTCGATTATTTTATAACCGACATAAAAAATCCGTGTGTTGGTTTTATACGTCGGTTATTCGATAACCGATGTAAAAATATGATCAGAAACCACAGTTTTTACATCAGTTATAAAATAACCGATGTAAAAACTAATGGGTGTTGGTTTTTTACGTCGGTTATAATATAACAGACGTTAAAAATTCTACGGGTTAGGTTGTTACGTCGGTTATCAAATAACCGACGTCAAAAAGGCCTCAGACGCCGCCTTTTTTTTACATCGGTTATTTTATAACTGATGTAACAAATTCAAATATACGACGTTTTTTACGTTGGTTATCAAATAACCAATGTAAAAAATTTACTGTCCATATTTTTTATGTTGGTTATTTTATAACCGATGTAAAAAACCACATATCACAGATTTTCACGTCGGTTATATATAATCAATGTACAAAATGGTGACGTTAAAAACATTTTCTGCACTAGTGGCATAATGAAAATTGAGATGAAAATGGGGAGGGCCCTACACAATATAGCTTCTCATTCCAATATTTGGTCTCTTGGGATCTCCCAAATAGAAGCAGGATAGCCCAAAATTTAGAAGATCTAGGGGGGTTCATGATGAAGTCAATGGAATTATAAAATCTCCATGGTGGGATCTGGGGTTAAATATTTGAAATTCTAAATAAAAATCCTATTAGATGATCGTAACTGGGTATATTGAGATATTAAAAAATGTGTAATAATTTACAAACTATGGAAATTAATCTTCCACTTTGATTCACTTCACAAAATGTCATTATTTCACTAATTTCATCAGTAAGTATTGTGTAATGATTACACGATGTGTAATATTAGTTTTCTTCTCCAGATTTATCTCTTTTCCTTGATTCTTTAGTTATGTGTCTTGTAAGTGTTCCATGATAATCCTAAAAAATTAGGTGTCGCGCCACTTCACATTATACACTTTTCAAAGTTTATTTTGATCATTTTTTAATTATTTGTTGTATCCTTCAATAAAATACAAAATGAGTTAAACCATTAATAAATTGGAATAAAATATTAATTAAATATAATAATTAATATGTTAAAACATCATAATATACATTCATGAATTATTGATATCACATACAATGACTGCATGGCTAGTAGAAACTGTGATCTCTCACCTCATATAAGGAGAGTTCTCCCCAATTAATTGTGAAAGACTTATGAATAATTTGGAGTAAAATTTAGGATAATTATGTGATTTTTTTAGATTTATTTTTTTAGATTATTTATGGATGGAAGATGGTTTGATAAACCATATGGCCTAACTTTAAATGTTTCCAGAATGGGAATTAGTTAATTTATTCTTATACCCATGCTTTTAAACCAATTTAGCCTTATCATCACCTAGTTTTTATCAATTATATGAGAGATATCTTTAATCGATTATCCTATTCATCTTCCAAGCAAAAAAAACTATTCTATCATGTATTTGAAGATCATTTGAAAGGAAAACTATTTTTTTCTCTTCATTTCTCTTCTCTCCTTCATCCTTATTCTTTTTCTTCTCAGTTTATTCATCTAAAATAAACCCTATTGAACATTATCAGAGAACCTAAGGTTTTTGATTGTCTAATAATTGGGATTTGGTTACCTAGATCTTGTGTAATTTATATATTTTCATGGTTTTTATTATTATATTGGGGGTGGTTTGATTCCAGTGATCATGGTTGGTATTTTCTTAATTCCATTTTTTTGAAAAATCATACAATAATTGGCATTTTAAACCCATTTTGATCATTTTATACAAATATATGATATAACTATTAGGTTTTTGAAATTTTTTCAATCTTTTTTACACTTGTAATAATTTATTTTCCTTGAATTTTGACTCTAAAATTTAAAAATAATTGTTATTTCATGATAGGTGTTTATATAAATATGTGAGAGACTCTTCAATAAATGAAAACTGAGGAACTATTTCGGAACGATATTGTTTTTTCATATTATGATAACCAATTTCTTTAGGGATTTTTTTCCAATAAAAGAGGATTTTTTATTCTAAAAAATTTCCATGGATGTTCATGTTTTTGTAGTGATACTCAAAATAAAAAGGGTTTTCTTCTTCATTTGAAATTGTTTTTATAGTTATGTGAGTTATTTGAGATGTTTAATAATGTTAATGTATTGGTTGGGAATTACGAATACTTATATATTATTTTAACTAAACTATTGATCCTTTCATTATTTTGAATTATTTTTAAAACTTTTATTCTTTTTTTTGATGAAATGAAATTTTTAATCCTTATAAAGCAGGTTTTCATAATGATTAAAATCAACTTATCTTGATCCCATTTGTGTTATGTCTTGTATAGAAAATTTCCCTATGTGGGATAAATTGAATTGTTTTTTAATCCTTGCATTTTTGTGAAAGGTGTTATTGCTTGAGATGGTGTCATATGTAAGATGGGATACTATTTATTATGTTTTTTTATTAATGTGAAGAAAATATCTCTTAAATATTTCTCACCTATATTTGGGTTATGTCTTTGGAACCCTAGCTAGCTATTTTGGGGATTTAGATTAATGATACAATAGAATATATTACAATTCATGATAGTTTCCTATTACTTAAAAGAGTCTTGAAGATATACAACCATAAAAAAAATACAATTTATTGATTTAGAAATTTTTTTATTTAATCTAAAAATAAATAACACCCCAGAACCTATAAGGTTAATGTCTTTTGAAATTATAAACTTAACCACATTTTTTTATAAAAACCATTCAAAATACCTTATAAACAATCTTCACACATGATAATCTTATAGATATATCATATATAATCCTCTACTACTTTACCTATGGAATAAAGATAATAAATAGTGATCCAAAACACTAAGTAAGTGGTGAATATAAGATATTAAAATTTATGATCACGAGTGAACATAAGATAAACATGTGGGTATGAGAGTATAATAAATGAATATAAACATAAAAAATAAAATCATATCCAATAAAACATGGATCATAAACAATGAAACATGAAAAAATGATTTAAACATAACATGTGAAATGAGGTATAGGAATCTAGGATCATGAGGTAATTATCATAATTGATAATATAATAATGTGATATAATATTGAAATGTGGAATATACATAAGTATAGAAAATTATTTCATATTTCAACGATCACTACAAAGACCACCATCAAATAGTATAATTATACCCATAATGTGTTGGTTTCACTCCACATTACCATAATGTATATAATATAGTTTCATAGTTTATTAAATTTATTCCTCAAAAAAATAAATATGGAATATATAAACCGATTGTGGATTAAGTTCACTCAATATTCTCATAATTATAGTTTTTTGAGTTCTATAGTAGAATGAGATAATTCATAAATCCCATAAACATAGTTGAAGGTTTTACAATGTGGATTGGGATGAATCTCCAATCCCTTACATGACATCGTAGGAGATATAAAAATTCACTTAAAGCATTGGATGATAATATAATTTCAATCCCACCCATCACATAATACAAACCATACGTATGTGTGACACATGAATATTTAAACATTTATAATTCTATAATTTATTAATTAATCCATAAAAATAAAATGATTTCTATTATAATTATCAAAATTCATAAAAAATTAACCAACTAGATATAAAAGTTCCACGATTCCATTGAAACATATCCATAATGAAACATAATAAAAAATAATGGATATTGATATTGATGAAAAATTATTTATGATAATTAGAAAAATGTTTTTAAAAATAAGAGGAAATATCCCTTAAATTGTAATAAATTTTATTTTAAAATGAAATAATTTATTAAATAATTTTTTTGAAAAATTATTATAATGTATATAAAAATTACTTGGAATACTTTTAAAAACATTGAAAGAAAGATTTATAAATAAAACTAAAAAATTTCATATGCGGGGATAAATATTTCAAAAAAATCATATGAAAAAACATGCACATGGAGATGAATGATTCCTAACTAAAAATAAGAGATAAGTTTGAAAATACTTATAAGAATTATTTCAGTTGAATTATGAATCAGAGGGGGATTAAATGGAGACAATACCTATAAAATAAAAAATAACCACATTAAAAGAACAAAATGGACTTTTAAAGGGAAGTTAAATAAATTTTTTACTATATTAAATTTAGGAATATATAATCTCAATTTCATTGTGAGATTGGAAAAAATAAATATAATTAGTCTTGAATTCCATGAAAGTATTTTAAAACCTTATATAATAAAAATAATCATCATAATAACTTATTTAAGAACCTTTTTAACACTCATTATCTTTTATACTATTCAATTATAATCATTTATCACATATATATTTGTTAATTAATATTTTTTTCATAATTGGACATTAATATTTTTGATTATTTCATACAAGTTTCATAATAGATATTTAAGTAATTGTTATTGGATAAATATTTTGTTCATTATTAGACTATTAGAGTTAGTGTAATCATTATGTTCCATGTATTTATTTATTTCCATATTTATTTTACTATTGGTATGAGTATGGTTCATGATAATAGAATTTATGACATGTATGTTTTAGGCAATTTATTAAAAACAACAAGTTAAATTATAATTACCATTCATTTGTGTGTCACTATTCCATAAACGAATCTATAAAATAGATTAATCTTTAATACAGTTCATTAATATTATTAATGACTACATACTCATTCATTTTTTATATGCTGAATATGGAATAACATCGTTCTGTAGGTTGTTGACTTGATCCAAACTAGAACATTTATAGTAATGAATACGTAAGATTTAAGAGTTATATGCTTGTAATATAACATTCATAGAAGAATAATTATGTTAATATTATAGAATTAGATTTGATAATAATATTTTTAAATAAATTATATGATAATTTAAATAAAATAGTTAGATAATAACTAGATACATACTTTAACAGATTCACGACTTCTCGAAATGGGTTCTTTAAAAATGAAGGATTTAAGACTACTTTATGGAGATATAAGATTCTAAACATTTATTAAGGATTTAGAAGATATAATTTGGGATGGTATTTATGGGGTAATGTAAGTCAAATATTTTTTTGGAGGAGTAGATGAGGGGTCCTTTTGTAGGTAAGTATTGATTGTGATTTCTGTAAAAACTCATTACCTTAGGTGTAAGGTTTCCATTTTACATGGAATGTGGATTAAAAGTGGAAAAATAATGAATATGGGTTATGATTCATCTCATACAAACTATTTAGATACATATATTAATATATTTTAGACTAATTACCCATAATTTAACCCTTTTATATTTTTTATACATACTGAGGGAACTCATTTTTTTCCTTGGAAACTCACTTTTTTTCCAAAAAAAAATAAATTAAACAAATTTCATAATTCCAACATGAAAGTTCAAAAATTTTATTCCATTTAGCCTAATTTGTAAGAACCCAGAACTTCATTTTCAGGTATGAATTTCTTTTTCCAGGAGTTTTTAAGAAAAGAATAGTTTCTGGAAATTTTTGAAGTACATGCCGTGTACTTTATGAGTACACACCGTGTACTCCCTTACCGCACCAGGCCGTGTGCTGGCCATGTCCGGGCCACACACATAGTGTGTAGGGGTGAAGTGGAGGCCTCTTAAAGTGGAGTATAGAAAAGTAGAACACACGCCCTATACTCAAGAAGTACACACCATCTATTTTCTTTCTTTTTCTCCATAAAATGGACCAGGGTCGCGCCTGAGCGATAGAATTGTCTTCTTCTCCAGCGCCTTCGACCAAGAGAGACCGATATGGCCGTAGATATTCTCTGAGCCCCTGAGCCTCTGTCCGTTCTCTGAATCGACCGATGTAAATTGTGTTGGAAACGAAGCGGTGATTTCTTCCTTCTCCTAGAGCCTTGATTTCCAATTCCTCATCTTTATTAAGTTATCATGGGTTGAACATTTTGTGCGTTTTCGTAGATCTAAGACGTTCTGAGGATAATCAATCCTCATGGTTCAAGTATATTGATCTCCTAGGATTGAGGTAGGTGGTTTGTACCTTACCTTTCGATGTATTTGAGTTTTATGTGCAAATGCCTCCAAAACCCGTGGATGGGGTATCGCGTGTTTACTTTTTTGCCCTTGTGGTTATTCCTGCCTTGCATTAATGCTTGTGTAGAGGTAAATTGATCATTTTTTGGATAACTGTCATGCTTGGATGTTTTTACCATGCTTTTCTCTTGTTTCAACCTTTGGGTCTCTTTAGCCTTTGGTCATTGTACCAGTTTCCATGCCTTGTGATCGTAGGACGAAATGATGTTGTTAACATGCTTGTTACTCTATAGACTGTTTAGAAAAGTATCTCTACATGTGTACTTTGGTTATCCAAGTAGCTCTATAGGTGTACTATGGCCTTATAGAATTAATATGCACTAACTGGCATGGGATCGTGAGAACCCGGTGCTATAGACTATAAGGGATAGACCGAGTGAGCTTCCGAGAGAGTCTTAGATATTATAGACTATACGAGGATAGACTGAGTAAGCTTCCTCAGAGAGTCCTAGACATTATAGACTATAGGGGATAGACTGATTGAGATTCCCAGAGAGTCTTAGTTATTATAGACTACATGAGGGTAGACCGAGTGAGCTTCCTCAGAGAGTCTTTACCTTGTTTGAATGTCTTGAAAACCTTCCCAGGCTAGAGGAGGAATTGAACGAGTGAGCTTCCTCAGAGAGTCTCTAGACATTGGGACCAAGAGGGTTAGACTGTGTGGTCTCCCTCAGAGAATCAATGACTACCCTATAATATAAGGTTAATTGACAGAGTGAGCTTCCCCAAAGAGTCTTATAATTTCGTATGACCAAACCGGAAGGGTTAGGCTGAGTGCACTACCCAGAGGGTTGTGGTACTTCTTGGATAAGACCAGAGGGGATGGTTGTGAGTAATTACCAGAGGGTTTCCTCTTTTTGTTAGCTGTTTCTTCACCTCTACTTTTTGTTCTGTGGCTTCATCACTGTTGTATATCATCTTGTTTACTGCTTACTGATTACTGCCTGCTATTGTTGCTACTGTTTACTGGTTTTTTATACTATTACCTGCCATATACTCACTGACTGTTAGGCACAGATCTTCAGGTGGTTTCCTACTGGGATTTAGTCTCACAACCTATTTGGGTCATGTTTTTGGGCCCAAACAGACTATGTTGTTGCAGGTATAGACAAGGGAAAGCACCCTTCGACTTTTAGTACTTGATTGCTTTAGAGCAGGAGAGCATGGGACCAAGACAGGGCTTGCGATGCTGAGGAGTTCATTATATGTTTTCCTTTTCACTTTGTCTTAGTATTTTATTCAGCATTATTACTTGTTTGGTTGCTTTCCTAGACATATGTATTATGCATCACTTCATATATATATGTGTGCTCAAGTTTATTGTTTTAGACTTCCTCTATTTACCATTGTTGGATATTTACTGCTTCCGCTCTTGCATGTTTATTTACTTCCACTGTGTAATCTACCAATGAGGGCATAGTTTCCCCAATATCACACCCAAGGCCCTCGCTACTAGTTGGCATCCTCTGGCGTTTGGAGAAATGCGCTTGAGGCCATGTGACCAACCTGGTACGGGGTGCCTATGGGGTTGCTTCCAGAACCAGGATGTTACAAAGTGGTAAGAGAGGGATTCTTTTCTCTTGATTTACTATTTAGAGCCTTTAGCTAAGGATAGGATGGATTCGGTACTTGGTAATAAGCTGTGCCCAGGAGTAGCTAACCCGTGTACAGGGAAAATCCATACTAGCTCGTTTATTGCAGTTTTCTGGTTTTGAGATTTTATAGTTGATATGATTTCACCTAGAGTGATTCACCTAACTTGTGTTTTTATTTTTGTTGCTATTATGGTTCTATTTCTGTCGCAACCCAAGGAGATGAGGGTATGCCATCTCATGCATCATATAGGTACTTGTTAGAAATCACATGCCATGCATTCTTACCATGCCATCTAGGATGCATTAGCGATTGCATGTTGTTGTGATAGACTTTGTGTAGATTATGCATGTTGTTATGATAGATGTTTTGATATAATTTCTTCTGTTTGATAGAAGACTATTTGTATTGTACCTTGCTTAAATGAGCGCCAAATTTTGGTGCCGTAGGTGTTATGGGCCCTCTTGAATTGGAAATTGGTGAATCATTGACCTGTTTTTCCTTATATATGAGTGTTTTGGATGCCAAGATTTGGTTTGTGCGGAGTATGGTCCCTCACAGATCGAAATTTGGAACCTTCATGCCTTGTTTTTTGTGTTTCTGGGCTTCTGTGCAGTTTCTGAGCTACTGCCCGGAAAAACCCAGAATACACGACGTGTACTTTATGACTACACGCCGTGTAGTTTCAGACTGTGTCACTGACTGTGTGAGTAGGAACAAGGTGTTGAGGAAATGTCTTTAAGAACAAGACGTGTATGGTAGGTGCACGTGATGTAGCATAGAGCCTTGTACCCGGCCGTGTCACTAACTACACGGGCCGAGGAAGCTCAAGTAGAACACGCCGTGTTGGTAAAGAACATGCCGTGTAGTCTTGTTCCAGGTAGCTGACCATTTAACTAACAACAGTGGTTGATGAAACCTGGTCTAGTACACGCCATGTCCTTAGTGAACACACCGTGTAGTCTAGGGTTAAGAGGACCATGTGGGTTAGCCATGTAAAGAGACTCGAGCAGGGGAATAGAGTTCAAGCACATGCCGCGTGTGGGGACAACACACCATGTAGTTGGGGTGTTACTCAACCAGAGGTGGCAGGAGTACACACCCATGTCTTTGGTTTAAGTGAACATTCTGTGTAGTCGTGTTTTGTAAACTTGAATGTTTCCTTCTGCTGTTCCCGTTTTGTACTCTTGTGTTCTAAGTCTTTGATAATCCTGATCTGAGGTGTGCCTTTATCTTTTCAGAGCTATGCCTCCGAGACGTCCTCCGGTTGTACGTCAGTTTCAAGACGGTGATCAGACACTAGATATGGCCGATTAGGGACCTCCAGAAGATCTTCCTGCTATGCCAGCCTTGGCACCATCAGTCATACCCCTCGCAGGTGCCGATACGCAGTTCAGGGAGGAATTCTTGAGGATGATACAAACCTTTCAGGGAGCACCAGCTCCTGCCTTGTCGATGTCCAAATTGACGCGGGTCTTTCAGTAGAAGCATCCTCCTACTTTATTAGCGAATGGAGGACCCCATGCTGTAGAGTCGTGGTTAGAGGCCACGCTAACGATCTTTGAGAATCTGGAGATACCCCCAGAGAAAAGGGTAAATCTGGCCACTTATATGCTCCGTGACACCGCTAAGAGGTGGTGGGGGGTGATATCGCAGTCAGGGCACTTGTAGAGTATGTCTTGGGATGGGTTTCGCCGCACCTTCTATGACTACTTTTACACAAAGACCTTGAGGGCCGACTGAGCCTGGTATTTTACGAGTCTGCAGCAGGGTACTCTTTCCGTTATGGAGTACTCGTCCCACTTTACCGAGCTGCAGCGCTTCACACTGTTCCTAGTAGGTGATGAGTTGTTCTTTTCTAGAAAGTTAGAGGATGTTCTCATGCAGGAGATCCATTCTCAGGTGAATATCTTCAGGTTGACTTCTATATCCTCTATCGTCAACCAGGTGCTGATCACTGAGCACAACCTGAGGGAATCTGAAGCTGTGAGCCAGGGTGTTTCGTCATCCAGAGATGGTGTTCCTACTACGGATAGTAGGAGGCATCGTATAGAGTCTTCTAGAGGAGATCAAGGTAGGCAGGATGTATCTTCTGGAAGCCAGGTTGTATGTTAACAGTGCGGTAAGAGTAGGCATACTAGGCCTCAGTGCTAGAGAGACCCATTGGAGTGCCGATCTTGAGGAAAGATAGGCCATCTTCAGTGCTTCTGTCAAATATTCTCACCTTCAGTTGGTGGTAGGGGTTCTTCTATGACCCAGCGTACAGGATATGCTTCGCCAGTATCTCACCAGTTTGGGAACTGGAGTTCTTCCGGCCATTCGGGCAGAGGTGGAGGTCGCGGTCGTGGTGGTCTGTCACCAGGTTACCAGTGACAGCAGACTGGGTCAGCTCAGAGTGGTCATCCAAGGGCGCAGGGCTGCGGTACAAGCCAGACCTTCACCGTGGAGCAGACCTATCAGGAGCAGGATCCCTACCCTTCTACAGTTCGAGGTATGATCTTAGTAGCATCAATTTTATCTTCATCCCTTTTCGATACTGGTGCTTCACATATTTTTATCTCTGTTGCTATTATGGAGAGCCTTGATCTATATATCTTTTCGTCTGCCGACTTGTTGACTCTTGACACACTGTTGGGAATGAGGACATCTAGCGTATGTCAGTGCAGATAGTTCCCTATTGAGGTTGCAGGGTGTCATTTTTTATGGGACCTCTATGTCATAGAGATTACAGGCTATGACGCCATTCTCGATATGGACTGGTTGTTTCCCTTCCAGGTAGTTGTCGATTTCTATCACTGTAGGGTGAGTTTCATATCACCAGAGGGTGGATCTTTCCTTCATAGAGGCTAGTGGGATGTCCAGGCGGGTAGATCTGGACTAGAGCATCATGGTCTAGGAGGAGTTATAGCCTAGATTGCCAGTCGTTATCTGGATGACCAGGGGACTTCACAGTTAGACTTTCCTATAGTGGTGGATCGTTTCAGGGATGTCTTTCCAGAGGACCTTTCTAGTTTTCCTCCAGAGTGTGAGGCAGACTTCTTGATTGAGCTCGTTCCAGGAGTAGCACCGATGTCCATTCCTCTTTATAGGATGGCTACACCTAAGTTGCAGGATCTTAAGAAGCAGTTAGAGGAGTTACAGGAAAAGGGTTTCATCCGACCCAGTACTTCTCCTTGGGGTTCGCCTGTTCTATTTACGAAGTAGACGACACCCTTCGGCTTTGTGTGGATTATCGGAAGTTAAACCAGTTGACAATCAAGAACCGATATCCCTTGCCGAGGATCGATGACCTCTTTGATCAACTTTAAGGAGCCCATATTTTCTCAAAAATATATTTGAGATCCGGTTATGATCATTTGCACATTAGACCATCAGATATACCTCTTACAGCCTTCAAGAGAAGGTATGGTCTATACGAGTATACAGTCATGCTGTTCGGTCTCATGAACGCGTCAACAATTTTTATGGCACTGATGAACCGAGTGTTCCATCCGTACTTAGATTCCTTTATGGTGGTTTTTGTGGACGACATCTTGGTGTACTCTCACACTCGACACGAACATTCCACAAATCCTGAGATCATTCTAAGTACACTGAGAGAGCATCATTTATATTCTAATCTCTCAAAATTCCACTTTTGGATGGATCATATTCACTTTCTAGGTTATGTTATCTCAGAGACAGGAGTATCAGTGGACTTAGAGAAAGTGAGAGCTGTAGTTTCTTGGGAGTAGCCGAAGAATGTATTTGAGGTGCAGAGTTTTCTAGGGCTATCTGGACACTACAAGAATTTCATACAGGACTTTTCACGCCTAGAAGCACCACTGATAGGTCTGACCAAGAAGGGGGTAAAGTTTTTATGGTCATATTCTTGTGAGTCAGCCATTCAGGAGCTGAAGGGGAGGTTGACGTCAGCACTGATACTGGTCTTTCCAGAGCCAGGCAAGGGCTATACTGTTTACTGTGATGCTTCATGTATCGGGCTGGGATCTATGCTTATGTAGGGAGATGGGGTCGTTGCTTACGGGTCCCAAAAGTTGAGGCCACATGAGAGGAATTACCCGACGCACGATCTGGAGTTGGAAGTTGTTGTTCATTCCATACACTGTTGGAGAGACTACCTTCTGGGAGAGCACTTTGTGGTTTTCAACAACCACAAGAGTCTCAAGTATATCTTTACTCAGTGTGATCTGAATCTGAGACAGCGCAAGTGGGTCAAGTATCTTCAGTATTTTGACTTCGAGCTCGCCTATATGCCGGGAAAGGGCAACACAATGGCAGATGCGTTGAGCAGGAGAACTAATATTTAGGCAGTTCAGGAGGCCAACAGTGAGTGGCATCTTATGGATCTGTTCTCTGAGATGCATCTGGAGGTGCACGACAGACATGGATAGACTTACCTATCTTCTATAGCTGTTACCTCTTCTCTTCTTGATCGGGTACAAATGAGGTAGCTATCAGACTCTGAAGGCTTAGTCCTGCGGGAGAGTGTGTCAGGAGAGGACCCTTTTCCTAGATAGACAATGGGAAAGGATGAGATATTGTGTTTCCAGGGACACGTATGGGTGCCAGAAGACATTCACGAGGAGCTGATGCAGGATTTTCATTCCTCGGTTAGGGCACTTCATCCTGGATTCACTAAGATGTATCGTGATCTACACCACTAGTACTGGTGGCCAGGTATGAAGAGAGATGTTTCTGGTTTTTTCATGAAATTTTCTACTTGCTTGTAGGTGAAAGAAGAGCATTAGCGATCGGCAGGGCTTTTACAGCAGTTACCCATTCCCGAGTGGAATTGGAACAATGTCGCAATGGACTTCGTGGCTGGGTTACCGAGGTCACCTTGAGGGAGTGATGTTGTTTGGGTTGTCATCGATAGGCTTATGGAGGTTTCTCACTTATTTCCAAACAATGATACCTTCAGTGTTGATGAGCTGGGACGGTTGTTCATCTGAGAGATTTTACGTCTACATGGAGTTCCACACTCCATTGTTTCAGACAGGGATATACGCTTTACTTCTCGGTTCTGGCAGGGACTTTAGAGGGCTTTGGGTACGCAGGTACTTTTGAGTACAACATACCATCCCCAGAACGATCGCCAGTCCGAGCGTACGATCTAGGTGCTTGAGGATATGCTCTGATCTTGCATTCTAGACTTTGGAGGTTCTTGGGAGAAGCATATTCCTCTTGTGGAGTTTGCCATTAACAACAGTCTCCAGGTGACTATTCAGATGGCGCCTTACGAGGCTTTGTACGGTAGGCCATGCCGATCACCCTTATGCTGGCTGTAGGTAGGAGAGGCAGCCTTGATGGGACCTCTTCTTGTTTAGGATACCTCATAGCAGATAGAGTTGATTCGGAAGAGGATGGCTATAGCACAGTCTTGACAAAAGTCTTATGATGATCAGCGGACACGACCTCTGGAGTTCGAGGTCGGGGATCAGGTTTTCCTACGTGTCATACCGAGGTTGGGACACAAGAGGATTCATAGACAGGGTAAGCTTTTACCACGGTATGTCGGGCCATTTGATGTGTTGGAGAGAGTTGGGCCGGTTGCCTATCGGTTGTAGTTACCGCAGAGGTACCGGGCAATGCATGATGTCTTCCACATTTCTCAGCTCCAACGTTACTTTTCAGACCTGTCTCATGTCTTCCAACCCGAGGAGTTTAAGCTTGAAGCGGATGCATCGTTTGAGGAGCATCCCATCCGGATTGTCGATCGTAGTATGAAGGTTCTTCGTGACCGGTCTGTTCCTCTAGTATGGGTTCTATGACAGCACGGGCGAGTGCAGGACGAGACTTAAGAGAGGGAGACCAATGTACGATCACAATGGCCGGAGCTGTTCGAAGTTTCTTCCTCTACGCCTCTCTAGGAAAATTCGGGGACAAATATCTTTAAGGGGTGAAGTTTGTAAGAACCCGGATATTCATTTTTAGGTATGAATTTCTTTTTACTGGAGTTTTTGAGGAAACAATAGTTTTTGTAAATTTTTGAAGTACACGTCGTGTACTTTATGAGTACATGCCATGTACTCCCTTGCCATTCCAGGCCATGTGCTGGCCATGTCTAGACCACACACACGGTGTGTAGGTGTGAAGTGGAGGCCGCTTAAAGTGGAGTACAAAAAAGTAGAATATGCGCCGTGTACTCAAGAAGTACATGCCGTGTATTTTCTTTGTTTTTCATTAAACGGACCAGGGTCATGCCTGAGTGACAGAACTATCTTCTTCTCCAGCGCCTTCGACCGAGAGTGACCCGTACGACCGCAGAACTTCTCCAAGCCCCCAAGCCTCCATCCGTTCTCCGAATTGACCTTCATCAATTGAGTTGGAACCGCAGTGGTGAGTTATTCCTTCTCATAGAGCTTTGATTTCCAATTCCTTATTTTTCTTAAGTTATCATGGGTTGATCGTTTTGTGTGTTTTTGTAGATATATGCCATCTTGAGTAGAATCAAGCCTCTTTGTTTAAGTATATCAATCTCCTAGGATCGAGATAGGTGGTTTGAGCCTTACCTTTCGATGTCTTTGAGTTTTATGTGTAAATTCTTCCAATACCCGTGGACTGGGTATCGCGTGTTTACCTTTTTTCCCTTGTGGTTATTCCT
This sequence comes from Viscum album, assembly GCA_963277665.1. Classification (NCBI taxonomy): domain Eukaryota; kingdom Viridiplantae; phylum Streptophyta; class Magnoliopsida; order Santalales; family Viscaceae; genus Viscum; species Viscum album. The sequence continues at coordinate 48,573,552 of OY728156.1, forward strand.
GCCTTGATTGTATGCTTGTGTAGAGTTAAATTGATCATGTTTGTGGATAAGTTTTGTTCATGGATGTTTTTCCCATGCTTTGCTCTTGTTGCAAACTTTGGGTCTCTTTATCCTTTGGCCATTGTACCAGTTTCCATGCCTTGTGATCGTAGGACGGAATGATGTTGTTAACATGCTTGTTTCTCTGTAGACTGTTTAGCCAAGTGTCTCTACAGGTGTAATTTTGTTATCCAAGTAGCTCTATTGGTGTACTATGGCCTTATAGCATTAATATGCACTGACTGGAACGAGACCGTTAGAACCTAGTGCTGTAGACTATAAGGGATAGACCGAGTGAGCTTTCCAGAGAGTCTTAGATACTATAGACTATACGGGGATAGACTGAGTGAGATTCCTCAGAGTGTCTTGGACATTATAGACTACAGGGGATAGACCGAGTGAGCTTCCCAGAGAGCCTTAGTTATTATAGACTATAGGAGGGTAGACCGAGTGAGCTTCCTCAGAGAGTCTTTACCTTGTTTGAATGTCTTTAAAACCTTCCCAGGCTAGAGGAGGAATTGATTGAGTGAGATTCCTAAGAGAGTTTGTGGTGTACCTGAGGTTATAGAAGGATTGACTGAGTGAGCTTCCTTAGAGAGTCTCTAGACCTTGGGGCCAAGAGGGTTAGACTGCGTGATCTCCCTCAGAGAGTCCCTTACTACCCTAGGCTATAAGGGGAATTGACTGAGTGAGCTTCCCCAGAGAGTCTTATAATTTCGTATGACCAAACCAGAGGGGTTAAGATGAGTTCACTGCCTAGAGGGTTGAGGTACTTCTTGGATAGGACCAGAGGGGATGGTTGTGAGTACTTCCCAGAGGTTTTCCTGTTTGTGTTAGCTTTTTCTTCACCTATACTTGTTTTTCTATGGTTTGATCACTATTTTATATAATCCTGTTTACTGTTTACTGATTACTTCCTACTATTGTTGCTACTGTTTACTACTTTTTGTACTATTACCGGCCATATACTCACTGACTGTTAGGCACAGATCTTCGGGTGGTTTACTACTGAGATTAAGACTCACACCCTGTTTGGGTCATGTTTTTGGGCCAAAATAGACTATGTTGTTAGAGGTATAGACAAGGGAAAGTGCCATTCGACTTCTAGTACTTGATTTCTTTGGAGCAGGAGAGCATGGGACCAAGCCGAGGTTTGCGATGCTGAGGAGTTGCTTATCTGTTTTATTTTTCACTTTGGCTTAGTATTGTATTCCACATTGTGACTTGTTTGACTGCTTTCTTAGACATATGCATGATGCATCATTTCATATATATATATATGTGTTCTCCAGTTTATTGTTTTATACTTCCCCTGTTTACCGTGTTGGATATTTACTACTTCCACTCTTTCAGGTTTATTTACTTCCACTGTGTACTCTTCCAATGAGGGAATAGATTACCCACTATCACACCCAAGGCCTTCGCTGCTAGTCAGCAGCCTCTGGAGTTTGGGGAAATGCGATTGAGGCCATGTGACCAACCGGGTACGGGGCGCCTCTAGGGTGGATTCCGGAACCGGGATGTTATATTCTAAAAATTTAAAATTTATTTTTTAACTAAAAACATAAAGTGTAAAAAAATTCATTTATAAAAAATGGATTTTTAAAATATTATGTTTTTCTAATCTTATTTCATTTCAATTAACAATTAATTTATTTTTTTATATGTTAAAAATTACATTTTATTATAATAATACTTTAAAAGTGATCAATATAATTTTGAAAAATACACAACACTTAGAAAAATAATTTTTGAAAAATATTCTTAAAATTAGATGATTTTAATCAAATCCCATTATTTATATTCTAAGCATTAAATTTTATCAATTCATTTGTATTATAATATTTTTTTCTAAAACTTTATGAACACACAAAATATTTCATTATAATAATAATATGCAATGAATAAAGATACATATTTTTCAATAGTTCATTTTAATAGATTATTATCTTTTCATTTCATTTCAGAATAATATATTATATATGTATTGTTTTATATTGAATTTTTTACTAAAAATTAGACAAATTCAATTTAACTATTAGATATAGGTATATATATTGACCATATATATATAACAACCATATGTACAATGACTATATAATAAATGAGTATTATAGTCATATTACATCCAAATATATTTCCTTATATACATCTCTAAAATAATCTGTCTTAGTATATATATTTTTGATTTTTTTTATCATATTTCTATCCAGTTTTATTATTTGAATTGTTATTATTAGTGTTTTCATCCATATGGATGACCGTGTTGATGATAATTTCAATAATGCAGTAGTTTTATTTTCTTGTGGTTTTATTACTTTAGTAATTTTACTAATTATATTTCATTTACTTTTATTTTAATTTGTTTCATTTTGTCTTGTAATATAATACCATAATGAAATAAAGCATTATTTATTTTTTTCATTATTGTGTGTATCACAATCTACCGAATACACATGATTTATTTAAAGGAAAATACATACTAAAATCAAGAACTATTACATTCTATTCAAGTTAAATGAATTTCTCCCTTGAAATATCATTATTTTGATAAAAACAAAAGTGGTTAATTTTTTCTTATTACATCTTTAGGTTCTCAAATTTCTTACTCTAAATTGTGATTTCTCTAAATAACTTTAACTATGTGAGTATTCTTGTTTTATAATATTTTATCTATATGATAAAATATTTATACTATTTTTTATTTGTATTATAGATCATTTTATATTTTTAAAACTAATTATCCATTGAAAGTGGCTAATATTAATTTTTATAATATATTATTTTTATGTGCATCATTATTTACAAACACTATTTTTAGTTCATTTTACATTTGAACATTATTTCACATTGTGATTTTAATTATTTCTTTATGTGAACTATTACTTTATTAAATTTTTGGACACCCCATAAAACACCGAATGGAATTTATTTTATTATTATACATCATTTTTAGGATTTTCATTCCATGGGAAAAATTCATTCTTTTAGAGAATCTGGAGATTCAAAATAGAAGACCACCATTTTGAGAATTCAACATAGAATGTTTTGAGAAAGAGAACTTGAAAATATAGCATTAATATTAATTTAGTGTTTATTTAGTTTGATAATGGTAGGTGATAATTATGAGATTTTATGGGAGATCTATGCTTCCCAATTTGAAGACGAAATTTTGGGCAAGAATTGATGTCCCATAAAAACATCCAACCATACCGACCATTTCTCATTAAAAAAAATTAAATTGTTATAAAATTTTACATATCTTTTGCAGAAAAATGGGGTTCAATTTCATATTTTATGAATGACCCAAATCATACCATATAGAATCTCACATAGTTTCTTCTCTTTTCTAGATTCAAACTGGATCAGATTTCTATCAGGGGTGATGAAGTATTATCTCCACTAACTTTACACCCATCTAATCTTACCATAATTAATTAGGGTGACTTAAACTATTATATTATGAACCAATTATTCAAAAATTCATATTTATGGTAGTGGTTTTAGAGTATATATAGTAATTTTTTCTTATATTAATTTTATTCTACTGCTTTTTCTTTATAATGTTTTTATTTAATTGAATGTTTCTCAAATCACCATAGCTTCTTCATAAATTTTTTTATCTTATTATTTTATATTTTTTTCTAAAAAATAGATACTATTTCACCAAGGTGATAATATATTCACATAGAAAATAGATAAATATTTCACATAATAGTGGAGTGTTCATTATTTGTTTGTTTTCACTTCTGCAATTCCGCCCTCATTAGTCTACTTCCTTCTTATATTGATAAAATAACATCAATGGGGGGATAACCCTCTAATGGGATGATCCAAGGGAATATCAAGGGGTTCTTTTGGATGTTATTTATCACTATATGAATGTTTAATAGTTTATTTTTGTTTTATTTTCCTTCAATTATTTTCTTCTTTATCTTCCTTGTTGAATTTTATCACCCTTCCTTTACGTGCTAATAAGACCCTTTACCTTGGATTACCCATGAAAATGATCCAAAATATGTATATGTGATTAGGATGTGTTTGGTAAGTTATTATACCAATATGTTATGTAAACAATTTTAATTAATTTTATGAATCCTTCTCAAGTTAATGAAATTAAAAAAAATTAGAATGAAATTAATCCAATCAACCATTGACAATATCCCAAGATCAAACAATTCTTGTAATTTGAATTCACATAGGTCACTTAGTGATCATTTAAACCCATATAAAATCAAACCAAACTTGGCCACGTCATACTCATAAACAATAAATTGGATGAATGTGTCTCTAGGTTCTTTATATGTCTCTATAGACTCCACAACCCAAGCTACACTACGAGAAATTACTTCGAACCTAAAAACTATGGTAAATTATTGTGAGAATAATTTTTTATTCTTTTTATAGAAACCCATTTAATTCATATCAACACTCATTATATTCTTCCTCATTTATATTTTATCACCTCAATTTATCTTATCTTTTTCCATTTTTTAACTTTTCTTGGCGCATGACTGCCTATACCCATGGCCAATCAAGCCGACATGTTAGGGAGGATATTCCAAGGCATGGGGAGACAAGTACACTCAGGATTATCTTTCCATTAGATCCAAATATCAATAATAATTTTGATTTATAAAGTGATCCCATTCCAATGTATGGTCTTAAAAGAAGTAAACTCATAAACCTAGGTGGGAACCAAAATCAAAATCCAAACGAGGAAAACCCAAACATAAAGAATTTTATCTATCGAAACATCAATAAATACCTATCACCCTCTGGAAAAAATGAACCCTCTTTAATTATAAATGATTCCATTGGAAAATACCACTATATCCTCAAACCTCATGTCATAAACTAACTTCCAACCTTTCATGTTATGGAGTAATAAATTTTGTACCTTTATATCAAGGAATTAAATAACACGATTAAAACCATGTGCCCCCACATCAAATTGATTAAGCTAAGATCATGCTCTTACCTTTAACATTAATGAATAGAGAAAATAATTGGTTAAAAAAATCTACTATATAAATCAATCCACCACTAGGAAAAATTAAAAAGATAATTATGCAAAAAATTACTCCCCCATCACAAAACAATTTCACATAAAATGATAATCCAAAACATATTCAAAAAATAATTGTAGTCATTTTATAAAACATTGAAAAATTTTAAAGAAACATTCAAAATGGTACCTAACCATAGTTTTTATGTCCCAAAAATAGTTCCAATGTTTTATAATGGGTTGGGTCTGGGAAATAAACATTTTATTTATATGATTTGTAATGAACCTTCAAAACCAAATCACCAACTGATGCTTGTGAGTATCGAGAAGGTCTGGATGAAAAAATCCAAACATGGGGAACATCGCCATACTATGAGAAGCCTCCCAAATGTAGTGGAATTCACACACTTATTATTGAATAAAGTCTCAAGTAATATATTGTTGGACTCACTAATATTTTGAGGAGATTGATTTTAGTAAGGTACAAGAAATCCAAAATGTTGACCCTATTTTTACAATTTGTGACAAACATGACCACAAAACTGACAACATCTCAACCATACATTTAATAAAGGATTTTATGTTTTGAGGACCACCAGATGAGGTCAATTATGTGAAATTTAAAAATCCATAGTCCCAAAACACTTTCAGTCCAAGGTACAATGAACATAGAAGATTCTATTGGAAACATAAGCAACAACTCATCCAACAACCCAGTCAGCAACAAGGAACAAACCCCTACCCTCCAATGAATTTTTAAACCCATAATCAATTCTAACCACAACTGATCCAATACCAAAATCCTCTAATACAATACCAAAAACCCATTCAACATCCAATAGAACAACCAAAGTATCCTCATTGAACAAACCAATAAAGTCAAGCCCTGTCCCGATCTGTCCCTCTTATAATCCTTCAAAAATTGTGTAAACAAATGGGAATAATGAATTATTAATTGTTTCTACATAAACATGAACAAAAAATAATTAAAACTAGAAAATAACCCATGTATACTTAGGCTTCCCCAACCTTGAGGGGATAATTAAGTTTCCCACAACCATCACTTGAACAACTAAAATAAGTAACTATCTTAAAAAGTTTAAAATCCATTAAAAAACCTGAAAAAACCATTCAATAACCACTAAAATATTCAATAACACATGAAATTGTTGATGATACACCCTCAGAATCTAAAAAATCTAACGAGAATGTGAAGGAACAACAACCACAAAAAACAATCAAACAACCTTCTACCTTACCTCAATAAATGAGATTAAAATATAAACCTGAACTAAATGAAATGTTGAGGGAAATATTATCACAATTTAAGTTGAAAATATACCTTATTTAGGCAATAAAAACCATATATACATACTCCTGGTACATTAAGGAACCTTTTACATTCAAAATAATGTTCTCACGCAAAACCCAAGTCCTTTTGGATACTAATTTGAGCACTACCATGTAAAGAACCACTCCTCCTAAGTTAAAAGACCTTTGTTATCCATACATCAATGATGAAATATGAGGAAAAATGATTTTCAAATACATTTATGATATAGGATCTAAATTCAACCTCATTATATATACCATGTACTTATAATTAGGGCTCGAGGAACACCAAACCACATCTGTCACTCTTCAACTTGACGATCATAGTGTTTGAGTTCCTATAGGGATCTTAAAGATTGTTTTACTAAAATATTGAAATTTAATTTTACCCAAATGGACTCATTTTTTTTGACAATCACCCAAGATTAGGTCCTAGGGAGAAAACCCTCATCATCCTTGGTTGTCCCTTCTTAGCAAAAATCATCTCAATCACCCGATTTTAGAATGGGAACATGACAATAACCTTTAGAAACATGATCCCCAATTTAAACATTTATAATGAAAAATATAAAATTAGGGATGATGAAGAGATACTTTGATTTAATTGGGAAGGTAGTGTTGATAATTAACTATAGGAACATCAAGAAATTGTTGAAGGATGTTTAAGTCAAGATGAGATTGATTTCTTATATTAACATGAGATAAATTTGTCTTCATATCTTGAATCCATTTTAGAAAACTCCTTTGATGTTTTTAGGTTCAAAAATAAATGATATCATTGGGTAGATCAATTATATCATTGGGTAGATCAATAATATATATTCCATACCCATTACTAACTTTGGTCTGGACAATGTGGTGGTTGAAACATCTGTTCAAAAGGAACTAATTCTATCTTGAAATTTGTAAATAAAAGCTGATTTTGAGGAAAATTCCCATCCTTATTTTGAATGTGTTTACCATCATGATTTCTAATTTAATATCCTGCATTCATCACTCATGTATGAATTATTAGGGTACAATAAAACTTTCCCTGTTTTAATTTACTCTTATATTGAATCCAATCAAGAGAATATACTTATGGATGTTCTAGAAAAGAATAAAAAATAAATTGTATATACCCTTTCTAATATTCCTTGGATTATCCTACTCATTGGAACTCATAGGATTTATGTATAATCTGAATCCAAAACTTGTCATGAACCTCACATGAGACTAAATCTTAATCTTATGGATGTAGTAAAGAAATAACTTCTTTTGTTTTAAATCATGTATAATCTACTCCATTTATTAGAGTGATTGGGTAATCCCAATTAATGTTTTTACAAATATGTATAGATTTAAAGAGATTACTAATGAGGATGGTGATATTGTCCCCACAAGGTTGAGTAGTTGATGGAGAGTGTGTATTGACTATAGGAAGTTAAAATAATGTCCTAATAAAGACTATTTCCCTTCTCCCTTCATTGATCTAGTCCTCAAGTGAGTGGTGGGTAATCAGTTCTTCTATTTCCAAGAAAGATACTTATGGAATAATTGAATTTAGGTATCCTTGTAAGATCAAGTAAACACAAACTTATGATATCTATTTGGTATTTTTTCCTTCAAGAGCATGCTCTTTGGGTCATGTAATTCCCCTAGTACCTTCTAGTGATTCATGTTGGAAATATTCTCTAACATGTAAGGAGATTGTTTTATCAGTATTTAAAAATGACTTTTCTATCTACAAGGATACATTTAAGGCATTCCTTATAAATGTTGAATGGGTTTTTTCATGATTCAAGGACAATAATCTCATCCTAAACTGGGAAAAATACTATTTCAGGTTAAAATTAGGACATGTTCTGGGTCATCCAGTCTCTAGTAGAGGTATTGAAGATATTAAATCCAAGGTTTATATCATTCAACAACATCCCTATCAAAAGACTCTAATGTATGTGAGGTACTTCCTAGGAAATGATGGTTTCTATAAAATATTTTTTAGGAATTTAATTTTTATTTCCCAACCACTTCATTTTATTCTGGTGAAATACGATACATTTTTATGGATAGAAAGATGCGAGGAATCATTATAGAAAACCAAGCCTTCTCTTATCTCCCCACGTATCATGAATTATACCAATTGGAAACATCCATTCGAACTCATTTGTGATGAGTGTGACTTTTCTATAGGATATATGTTAGGAAAAAGTTATGATAAAACTCCATGTGTCATTGCTTATGAAATTAAATCAATAAATGATTCAGAAATCAATTACACCACCATTGAGAAAATTTTTATTGATGTTGTATTTTCCTTATAAAAATTCAGGTCTTATATCTTAGTATCCCCTGTCATTGTCTTCAGAGATCATTCAAATCTAAAATAATTTTTCCAAAAAAATATGCCAATGATAGATTGATTAGGTGGTTCATTCTTATTTAAGAGTTTTATTTAACAGTTAAGGATAAAAAGGTCATTGAAAATTTTATAGCAGATCCCCTCTATAGGATAGAATTGAAATACAACTTACATCAACTTTCAGTGTCTGATTCATTTTCTGATGAGAACCTATATTATATGAGTGATTTTCTATGGTATGATTACATAGAATACCACATTGTTATGAGAGTCATTCGAAATTTATTTTGGTCCCAAGCTAATAGGAAATTCATTTCTGATCTCAAAAAATATGTGTTTGATGATCCATATATCTTCATGTTCCATCTTGATCAAATCATTAAGATATGTGTTCCCTGAAGCGGACCAAAAGTCCTTTCTAAAATTTGGTCATGGAGAGGCATATGGAAGCCACTTTTACACAAATTAAATCCACTGAAAAGGTCTTACAAATTGGTTTCTACTTGCCTAACCTCCCTTAGTATTATTATAAATTCTTTAAAAAATTTCTTTGATGACAAAAATTAGGATCCACAACCAAATGTAAAAAAATTCCCCTTACTCTCATTTAGGTCATTGAAATCATTGATTTATAGGGAATTGATTTCAAGGGACCCTTCCCAAACTCTAGGGTATATATCTACATTCTCTTAACTATTGATTATATCTAAAAATTGAATGAATCCATTCCCACCATGTTCAATAACCTTCATGTTTTTATCAAATTCTTCAAAGAACACATATTTTATAGATTTGGAATTCTTGGGGCTATCATCAGTGATCAGAAAACCCATTTATACAAATGTCTCTTATCAACACTCATGTATAAGTATGGGATTTCTAAAAATGCTTCCACATCCTAAAATCCAAAAACCAATATATGATATTAGTTGGAAAATTGGTAAATTAATAAAATTCTTGAGAAAACTATCAATCCATCTTGGAAATATTGGTCATAGAAACTCTTAGATTCCCTTTGGGAATATCATACTGAATTCAAATCCATCATAGGCATGTAACCATATTGGTTGAATTATGAAACATCTTTCCATTTATCTATTGAAATTGAACATATGGCCTTTTGTAAAATCAAAAAAATCAAGGTTTACATTTATTTTGTAAAAAAAAAGAGGAAATTATATCTTAATGATCTTGACGAACTTGGGATGGGGGATTATGAAGCTTTAATGATTAATAAAATAAGAGTTAAAGACTTATAATCTTGGAATTTCATAGTCAAACACTTTGAACGGGGAAAATTCATTCTCTAATATATTTCTAAACATCATTTACACCTAGGAAAGTTATGTTCTAGATGGTTAGGTCCTTACAAAGTGAATCATGTGTACCCTCATGGGGAATTTGAGATTAAGATCCCACTAGTTGTCATGTATTAATGCTCACTGGTCATAGGTTAAAACCATTCATTGAATAATTCAATAAATAAGAAACAGAGGATAATTTAACTTATAATACCTATGAAATAGAAAAATATAATATATTTAGGGTTTATATAGAGACAATGAGATTAAATGAATCTATTTTTGGTAGACAACCGAGATTTTACATATACATTGTATATATGTTTTATATTCAAAATAAACAAGTATTTTTTTCTTTCATTTAGTCTTTGATAGTTTTTAGTTAAAAAAATCTCAAGGGAATTCCATTTTGTTCAAATTGTATTGGTGTGTATGATTAAATGTATGCTAAGATTAATTTATTTTTAGTAGAAAAAAATTATTCTAAATGTAAAATCACAAATAATCATCATTAATGAGGATTCTATGAGTAACATGGAGATTGAGGGATTAAATGGGGGAATCAAGATATTCAACTTCAAATACCAGGTGATTTTTTTTTCATTTTACTTATTCCATTTTCCATTTATAAATAATCTTATGTACATTTACCCCTTATAAATTTTCATTTACTTAAACATTGGGCACAATTTTATTTTATATTGGCGGGTGGGAGTGAAAAGAAAGGAAAAAATTTTTCATTGTCAATTTTTTTTATCCATAAATTGAAGAAAAAATTTCATTAACCTTGAACATGAAAATAATCATTTCAAACATTGAAAATAAATATAAAATAATTTTTTATTCCTTGATTCTGATTTTAATTCATGATTAAGTTCATGAGAATAGAGTTTGTAAAGTGTACCTTTATAATGTGATTTTCACTATTTTTATTATCATCAATTTTAAAAAATTCAGAATGCACATACTTTGGATTGTGGGGCATTAGTTTGATAAATTGGTGTTGGATAATAAATAACATAGGTTTAGTGAATTTTTTAATTTTAACTTGGGTATTAAAAAGAATCAAAAAAAATAACAAAAAAGCTCTAAATTAAAAATAATAATAATAAATTTGCACGTAGAGAAATGGATTGACCTAATAAGTGGATTTAGACACTTTGGGATCATGACTCAATATATTTTCCCCATATTTGTGGATTTTTTCTCTATTTATGGTAATTTGAATTATTTTTTTATTATGTTAACTTGAAATGATTCATGTGTCACCACCCATCCTAGTGAGGCCTATTCTGTGACTCACCAAGCCCGCCTCCAATAGGCCTAAGGATGGTGACTAGCACCGAGTTGGCATATCACTAACATGTGATACATTGCATATGTACCTATATGCACACACAAATTTATAAGCCCAAAAAATGATGAAATGTAAAAAACACTAAGAAAATAATTCATGCATATCACTATATCCCAACCAATAGAGTACAATAAGAATGTAAAGTAAAGTGAAAGTAGGCCAAATACAAACCCACCAAAAGAATTATGTAACCACAAGTCCAATATATAAGAAAAGGTACTGGGACTACTATTTGTAGTTGTAAGAACACACCTCAGCCTGCCTGATCTCACAAAGATTTTTCTATTCCTAATCCACCTTGGACTCTATCAAATGGTCACTCCTCAACACAAGACATGACACGTGTGGGCAAAGACCGTTCATGGGTGAGTATAACAATACTCCGTAGGACACCCCAAAACCACAAATATATACAAAAATAAAGATAAACTCATCCCTATATAGTATATATCTACTGAACATATAACAATAATATCCATATATACTCAATCCAAGACACATAGTCTAAAGGTACGTCACAAACACTGTATACCAACACTAGGAATTCAACTTGAAGATTACACAAAGAACTCATCTAGGAGAACACACTCCTGAGTCCGAAAACACTAATGGAATTTGTCCGAGATGCACTCTTATTTAAAAAACATCCCAAGAGAGATACACTAATAAATATTAAGAGAATACTACACCACAGATGAGGATCATAGAGAGGGATATTGGGTGATACCAACAACTCCATCTGAATTAACCATACAAGTAGAGGATTGACGAATGATGAAGTCGGTCATTTAAATACCAAAGAATCTATATAGGGAACAAATAATGAATAGCGGATTCGACTCTAGGCCTCTCAAGGGATTCCAAAAACTATATCTTGGAAGTCCTATTGAAGTGATCATATTTCTATAAGTAGGAAATGATTCGTACCTACCTTTAGGGAAGGGATAAGGGAACAAAACCTAATGAAACTTTTCTAAGATACGAAGGTCAAGAGAATCAATTCATGTATAAAGGGGATATATGACATGTAATAGGGTTACATTCCGTGTTACTTGACCCTAGGTACTACCTGTGTACGATGACCTATGTAATTCCAAACTGTGCTATATAGATGAATGTTACATGATGTGTAGAATAAGTCACACACTGTGTCCTTCCATATGAGGTACACCAGTGTACTACAACTATGTTCCAGTACACAGTGTCAACCCATGTATCTTTTCTCATGTGCCAATACATGGGGAAGTCCATGTACTTTGTCCAGTCCAAATCATGTGGTTGGTACACACTATGTAGGCAAATCATGTACTCTACCCAATTTCCATGTATCTCCCGATATACACGCCGAGTCTCTGGGAAGAGCCTATACGCCATGTGATAGGGTTACATTCCATGTGACATTTAACTATATTTCGAAACCCTAGCCAACACTCAATGAAGCCCAAATGCTGTGTAACCCTAGGGTACACTCTGTGTTATTCAGGATTTTCTAGAAAGTCTAGTTATTCCTATGCACTCTTTTTCTAATGATCCAAACCTCTATATAGTGGTTTGTTCACCTAGAAACTTAATATATAGGTTATTATCAACACCAAAACATCTAATCAACGGGTTTCAAGCCATCAATTGGCTAAGAAATCTATTATATTCATCCTAATGCAAAATAATCAAAGAATGGTTTCCCTCAAATCAATTTGATTCATCCGTCGTTGTCGCTGTCACAACTCTGTTAGGTTATCCTGATGTTGGATCTTCAATTTTTGGATCATTGTAATAAGAAATGAAGGTAAAATTTTCCATCATTCAAAAACTAATCGAAGAATGAGGAACTTGTAGAAAACGAGGGAAAAAAATACAAGGAACAAATATGAGGAAAAAACCTCAACTATTGTTCATTTTGAACATGATCCATTCCCATAAGAATGACCAAAAAATAAAATCAACAATATCTATAATAAAACCCTATAAATCCCACATAGTATAACACATCCAACAAGGAACAATCTAACAGTGGATCAAGATTTTCATTGGTTGGTCCGAATTTTTCACCGAATCTAAGAATGGGGAAAGAAATCCAAAATAATGCATCATACCTGGGAATTGGATCATTCACTGTTGAATATCATTTTCCACTGGTGAGATCTATCAAGAATGGAATTTATTGATCTTAGATCCATAATTCAATTGTCACCCACTGAGATAAATCTTTAGGGTTCTCTCCAGAGCCTCCTAGGAATTTCCAAGGTTACGAGCCTAACCCTGGATCCCTTCATAAAGGCTCATTTAAAATAAAAAGCGTCACTGTGAAACTGCGTTGATGAAAGAGAGAAAATTAAATAAATAATTTATTTATTTTATTCATTAAAAATGCACAAAACTAATTTTCACAGTCGACCTATGTTGATCTATGTTAAGATGTACCTAGGGTAAAGCCACTACTCTGAACGTAAAGACGCCCTCAGATTTCTAATCCAGGAACCCATTTAGAAGTTATTACAATTTTTTCAAGAAACTATTCTCTTATCATATTTAATATTTTAATATTATTCAAAAATTTATTCCGAGCACACCAGGCCTCAGAATCACAAGATGTCCCAGTTCCTGATCTCAAAATTAATCCTTATAATATTTAAAAATAATACATTGAAAACACATGACATGAAATTCTACCAATATTGGGGATTTACTTCCCTGAAAATACAAAACAAATGACCCTAAAAAATATGTGGTTACTGAGCAGATATCTGATCCTCCTACTCCCAAGTGCTCTCTTGGAGATTCCTGTGTTTCCACTGGACATACACTAAAATAATTTCTCACCCATAAGGAATCCTCTCCCATTGATCCCCAATCTCCACTGGGCACTCAAAAAAAGTTTCTCCATCCTCGATTCCCAGCTCTCCCTAGTGTATGACATGCGATGGTTCATGCATGTACCTCCATTGTTGCAACACGTGAAAGACCTAATGTACCTTATCTAAATATAGGGTTAGATCTTAGTGGTTCACCACATCACCAACTATAAAGAGTATTTGAAAAGGTTCTATAAACCTCAGAGATAACTTGCCACCCCGGCCAAATATCCATCATCCCCATAGAGGTGAAACCTAAAAGAATACATGGTATCTTTCCTAAAAATCCAAATTACTATACTGCCTATCAGTATAAGATTTTTGATGGATTTGGGAAGTCTTTATCTACTCCTAGATGATTTTCACCTTCTCTATAGTAGCTGGCACCAACTCCAGGCCCATGATTACTAAATCTCCAGGGTCAGTCCAACAAAGTGGTGACCTGATGGGTGGCCCATACAAAACCTCAAATATTTCAATTCTAATGGTGGAATGGTAGTTGTTGTTGTACGAAAACTCCACTGGTGGTTGGTGATCCTGCCATCTATGACTGAAGTCCAACATGAAATCTCACAATATGTACTCTAGGACCTAAATGGTCCACTATATCTAACAATCCTTCTATGGGTGAAACACTGTTCTCAAGAAGAAGTAGGTCCCAAACACCTCCTGTAATAACTACTGTAATTGGGATGTAAAAATAGAATCACGATTTGAAACAATCATTGATGGAACTCTACGAGGTTGAACTATATCTGTCACGTAGAGGTGTCCAAAGCTCTCTACGGAACTCGACTCTTGAATAGATAGAAAGTGGGATAACATGGTGACTCAGTCAACCATCAACCAGATGAAATCATTACCCTTGGATATATGTGGTAAACAATTCATGATGTCTATCGATATCCCATCCCGCTTCCAATCCTCCACCTCAAGGGGTTGAGCTAAACCCATTGGAACTTGGTTGTCAGCATTCACTTTCAATTAAGTAAGGAATCGAGAAACAAAATCTGACACTACTTTCTTCATCCATGGAGACCAAAATTGATATGAGTGTTCCTGGTACATCTTCACCACACCTAGATATACCACCAAAAGGTATGTATGGAACTCCATAAAAAACTCCTCCCGCAACACCATTGGTACTACTGTGTGTCCTCTGAAAGAAATAATGTGCTCCTCATTTGTAAATGTCAATAAAAAGCACGCCCTATGGACATCTGAGTATATAGGGTCTCATAGTCGATATCCCCAAGTTGTGCCTCCCTGAATCACTATAAGAGTGTAGGGGTAACAACCATCAACATGAGGTAAGCTACTCAATATCCACCCACTAAGTATAACTGTAACGAGTCCAACTGCTTTGATTACTCGTTCAACAACTATGAACTAGATCTACTATTATGAGCATATTCAACCACATTTCCCTTCCCAAGAGTATAAAAAATCACAAAGTTATAGTCCTAGAGGAACTATATCCATCACCTCAGTCTAATGTTAATATTATTTGGAGAGAAGATATACTTGAGAGTCTTGTGATCAAAGTAGACTATAAAACACTCACCCATCAGGCAGTGTTGCAACATCTTCAATGAAAAGACTATCACTGATAACTCTAGATCATGAGTTACATAACTCTTCTCATGTGGTATCAACTAGAGAGAATCATAGGTAATCATTAATTTCCTTTTCATCGCGACACAACCAATTCCAGTTCTAGATACATATCATAATACTACATACTCTACACCCTCATCTAATAATCTCAAGATCGCAACACTCATCAAACTCTATCACAACTACTCAAAATACTGTTGTCACTTCTCTATCCACATGAAAGGCCTCCCATTTTTTCCTTAAGTGTCTTTCATGATTCTCCTCAGACATGGAATACACAAGGATATCGTTGATGAAGACTACCGTGAACCGGTCTAAATAAGGATGAATGATCCGATTCATGAGTCCCATAAAAACTGATGGAATGTTCGTGAAACCCAAGGGTATCACCTAGTAATCATAGTGACTATAATTACATATGATAGTATTCTTTGGTATATCCTTATCTCGTACTCGCAGTTGGCGATAACCTGATCGAAGGTCAACCTTTGAGAACCATCATGCCCCTCTCAACTAATCGAAGAGGTCATTGAACCTCGATAGTGGATACATGTTATTCATGGTCAACTGGATCAGGCATTGGTAGTCCAAACACAAACTCAATCTCCTATATTATTTTTTGGAAATAAAAAATAGGGCCACCCAGGGTGAATCAATGGGTATCACGAAGCCCTTCTTCTGCAAGTCCTCAAAAATGAACCACAACTCACGAAACTCTTAGGGAGAAATCTGATATGCTGGTGTAGATATCAGTGCCATACTGGGGTTTAAATCAATGAAAAAGTCTATCTAAAAGTGGGGAGGTAATCCTAGAACTTATTTAGTGATGACATCCTCATACTCCCCCACCACTATAGGATACTGCTAACTCATAACATTAGCTGAACCTATGGTTAGACTATCCAATTGGTGAATAATTTGTTGCACCCACCTATGCACAGGTCCATCCTATGCTACCTGGGATTTCTTTTCACAAAAAGAGGAAAAAATCATTTTATCGCTTAAAAAACACCACACCCTTCACCTAAAATAGTCAACATGGGAACAGATTATGGATAACCAATCCATACAAATAATGACATAGTAAGGCTGCAATGCTGCGACCAGGAGGTTCCAACCAAAACTCTCACCTCTAAGGGAGAGGTTAAACTGTCGACACAAATGTGTGACCACTTACTCTTCTCTAGTAGATGTATCCAAGAATAAGATCCATGTCGATGGTCCCACTAGAATCTATAGATCTTGAAAAAAGATATGTGGTGAGAAAGGAATTACTAGAAATTATGTCTATTAGTACTGTAAATAAAGTAGAAAAGACATAGATCATACCTAGAATCATTTATGAAGCCCCGAGTTTTATATTCTTGACCGCTTGCACCTGTCCCCTCCCCAGTCCTATAGATTTCTAAGCCTGACATGGACCACTTGGGGGTGTTGGTGGTAACATGTTGAAATGTAGACCATCTATTACTACTCTCCCATATCCTCTTCTATGTCCCCTGCACTATAGATCTTCCTACTCTTGTCGTTGTCTCCATCTTGGTGGTCCATCCACTATCTCCCTATCAACAACACTGAGGTTTTGATAATCTTGAGTGATATGTTCCCTTTCATCACATTAATAGAACCGCCTCTCCCTAGGATAACTGGACCCACCCTATGAACATTGAACTACATATCCTCTATCCTAGGACCTCCTCCTAAAATGTATCCCATGTCCAGGTCCATGGGACTGATATAAACTCATTACTGCTGAGTTCTTTGCTCCTACTCGTCCACTGTTGACTATCACTAGTTGTATCTGCTCAGCCAAGAAGCCTCCAACCACCAAAAATTTCTCAACCACCCCAACATAAGTTGGAAATCAAAGAGGGACAACACTGGATCATATGTATTTGAGCAAAACTCGCTTGAAGGTCCGACCCGTAAAGTACTATTCTCTAACCATATCCATTGAGTACCTGGAAAGGTTTGTGCACCTTGATGAATAATTATCCATAGTCATGCTACCCCACTAGAGCTGAATAAGCTTCTAAATATGCACAAATATCAGTGTAACTGGTGATAAATACTATTTAAAGAGAAGCACATACTCTTTCCACAAAAGATTCACCTCATCATGAGTCTGGATAGCCAAACTCGACCATCTCCCTACTGAACCCAAAAGAAGGCTTGCCACTATTACCACCATCTGATCTACTAGTG
Organism: Viscum album; assembly: GCA_963277665.1. Taxonomy (NCBI): domain Eukaryota; kingdom Viridiplantae; phylum Streptophyta; class Magnoliopsida; order Santalales; family Viscaceae; genus Viscum; species Viscum album. The sequence goes on from OY728156.1 coordinate 48,591,604, forward strand.
TCTTTTCTTGAAAGAGAAACTCATGTCAGTACCTCAATACAGTCCTTAGATGCGCGGGGTTCAGGTTTTCCATATAACTAGAGAAGTCTCCATCTCCAAAACTCATGAAATGTGCTCATATTGAGCTCCTCATCTGATAGTACTATGGGTACCACATGCTTCTGCATAGGTGGTGGTATGGATGGTGCACCACATGGATGTAACATCTAGGGAACTAGTCCTAATATATAACCCTCACCACTGAGGGGGTCATCCTCATGATCAATCTACTGAATCTTAACTGGTATACATCTTAGGGTCATCCTATAAGAAACAAAATGTACCACGATCAATTAATATAATATGGAGTGCTTAATTAAGAAGGAAATGGAACCAAAACCCATTCCTATATGATGCACATACCATTATTTTCCTTACAAACAATGTTCTAATGAACTGAGTCGAAAAAGTAGGTTATCAGAGTCCTAGTGTACGGATACTTCGGCCACTGCACCAACACTAGAATCCTTGGCCTGAAAGCTGATGTCAAAACACTTAACATTTTTCCCCAAACCAATATTACAGAATATCGGTTCTAAAGTAGAACCGAATTCTTTGATACAACTTTTTCATGATCCGTCCTAGTGGGGCCCATTCCATGACTCCCCAAGCCCACCCCTAACAGGCCAGAGGGTGGTTAGTTGAAACTTGAAGAAATAACACTAACATGGGAGGAATTTCCTACTTACTGGTATGCATACACACATCTACAATCCCTAAAAATGTTAAAATGTAAAAAACACTAAGAAAAAAAATGAATTAATACCACTATATCTCAACCAATAGAGTACAACAAGAAAGTAATGTAAAGTGAAACTGGGCCAAATACAAGCCCACCGAAATACGCTTGTAACCACAATCTAACCAGTATGTAAAGGTACTAGGAAAAATATCTATAGATATAGGAACACACCTCATCCTTCCTGATCTCACAATGCTCTATCCGGTTCTGTTATTCCTAGGACTCTGTCAAAAGGCCACTCATCTGCCTAAGACACGACACATGCAGGAAAATTTTATGTAGGGATGAGTATAAAAATACTCAGTAGGACACTCCGAAACCACAAATCAATACACAAAAGAAAGATACAATTATCTCTACACAGTATATGTATACAACACGTATAACAAGAATATCTAGATTTACTCAATCCAAGACACATGTTCTAAAAGTAATTCACAGCAAATGTATACCAGCACATGGTATTCAACTCGAAGATTCCACGAAGCACTCATCCGATCAAACACACTCCCGAGTTCAACAACACTGATGATGTCCATTTTAGAAGTACTGTTCCTTGGGGACCATCATGTGAGAGATACACTGATAGATCTGAAGAGAATAAAATACCACATATGAGGATCACAACTAGGGACATGGGGTGATATCGAAAAATCCATACAGATTAAGATGCCATGTATAGGATCAACACCTAGTGAATTTGGCCACATTAGTAGAGAATACTTTACCTAGGGCATGAAAAATGAATAGAGGATCCTGATCTGGGCCTCTTAGGGGAAACCAATAACTCTATCCAAGAAGTACTGCATAAGGGCTCATAGTCTTATGAGTAGGAAATGATTTATACCAACCTTCAAGGAAACGATAAGGGAATGAAACCTAAAGAAAAATTTCCAAGATACGGAGAAAAAGATAATCAAGTTATGTAGAAAGGGGATACATGATGTGTAGTAGGGTCACAAACAATGTTCCTTGAACTTGGGTACTTCCCGTGTACAAGGACCCATGTCCTTCCAAAATGAGTTGTGTAGAAGATGGGTTCATGACATGTAGAAGAAGTCACACACCATTTCCTCCCATCTGAGGTCCACCTGTGTACTCCGACCATGTGTTAGTACATGGTTTCAACCTGTGTATCTCTTCCTGTGTGCTAGTACATGGGGTAGTCCATGTACATGGTCCAAGACAAGTAGTGGGGTGGGATACGCATCGTGTAGGCAACCGGTGTACTCCACCTCGTGTTCATGTATCTCTCAAGATACAAACAGATTCTCTGGGAAGGGAATATACACCATGTGACAGGTTCAAACTCTGTTTGATATTTAAATATCTCCCGAAACCCTAACCACCGCTCAGTGGGGGCCACATGTCATGTAACCATGGGTTACACTCTGTTTTTATTGAGATTTTCCATAAAAGTCTGATTATTCCTCTGTATTCTTCATCTGATGATCCGAACCTTGATTCAATGGACTATTCATCTTGAAACTTCATATCCAGGGTTGTCTCATCACTACAACATTGAATATATGGGTTTTTGGCTTTCAATCAGTTTCGAAATCTATTTATATTCATCTCTACGCAAACTGCTTGAAGAACAATTTCTTCTAAATCGCTTCAATTTTTCCATTGTTATCACCTTCATAGCTCTATTAGGTCGTCACAATGTTGGATCTTCAGTTTCAGATCATTTCACCAAATAATGAAGGAACAAAGAATGATCATTCAAAACAAGTTGAAGAATAAAGAACATGTAGAAAATGAGGGAGGAAAAAACACAAGGAAAAAATACGAGGAACGAACCTCGACCATTTTTCATTCAGGACTTGATCTATTCCTATAAGAATGATCAAGAAATCAAATCAATAATCTATATAAAAAAACCTCATATTTTTCACTTAGAATAACTGTAACACCCCGCCCCTACCTCAGCCACTATATGATGCATGTCAATTCAATTACCCAACCATGCATTCCCAAAAGACCACCAAGTTGTTCCACAACCAAACTCAAAACCAATACAACTAGACATGTCCACACAATATCAGAGTACACTGCGGAAACTAAACAACCAAACAACCCAAGCCATGACACCACCATAACTCCACACCAAGCTCGAAGCTCCAAGCTCCACCAAGGGATCACAATGATCCACTAAAGGAAGGTGATGCCTTGCCTTTGACCACATCACGGTACATGACATCTACATAGACACCACAATGCCAAAGCAAGGGGTGAGTACTAAAACTCAGTAGGATTTCTCCAAATGACTTCCCTACACATGCCACCAGGATAAAACCGTTAGCACATTTATATAAAATAGTTTATATAAAATAAATCACAAGTGCATCCATTTTCATAAACCCAACATTCCCTTACCAAGCCATCACACCCAAACAAAGCTACCAAGGGAAATCCAACCAAACAAGCCACAACCATTCCAACATTTACATATTAGTAGAAAAAATTCCATATTTCAAGCAATGCACAACAAACAACCAAAATGACCAAACTGTGGAGCTTTCGTCTAACCCGTTCACCCATTCACAACTAGTGTCTCTTCCCTTACACTTATCCTTTGATGGTGGCCCTTCCGTCCACTATCCATCTCCTTTTTGTAGTGGTACTTCTCTCCACTTCCACACAACATTCCAACCAATCAAAACCAAGTAAATAACCAGTCATGGTCACAACAACATGCAATCAACCAATTCCATCACATACCAATCCACTTCAATAAATCACCAATTTATTGAAAAATCATTTTCCATGTCAAACAACATTTCAATAAAACAACCCTTTTATTGAAAACCATTCCATCAATCATTTTCACAAATGAACCATATCATCCCATTTTAGAATCCACAAGAATAAAATTTCACCATAAAACACCCTTTTTCCCAAAAATCCCCAAAACATCCCCCAAGGGATTTCCAACCAATTTTTCACAACAAATCACAGTTAATTTCAAGCACAAAAAATTAATTGTAAACAAACATCAATAGTTCTAACCAAGTGGAGTTGAGAGAGAATCCACATACCTTTAGGGTTCCCGAGAAATTTACCCACGAACAACCACACCTCTAAACCGGTGAACGCACCACTAAAACCTCTCTAGATCCATTTCCCTAACATTCACTGTAGAGACCCGTATCTTGACATACATAGACATTACATTACTTTTGCGGAATACTTAGTACATAACAAAAACACACACACAAGGATCGTAATAGTTTAGTGTCTTTGGAAACTCGGAATATAATCTTCTAATCGTGGTGAAAGATCTTCAACATCTACCATAATGATCTTCTTCTTTTTTACCTAAAACCTTTATTTATATCCTGGGGAAAAGAAAACATAAAAGGGTGAGCTCAAATGCTCAGTAAGGGTAAACAAAAGAAATATCAATCACATCATATTCATAAGAACATAACATTTTGGAAATCAAAACCTGCAAAAGAGAGAATAATGTCATAACATGGGATAAATCATGGCAGTGAAATGTAATCACAATAATCATAAATTAAAACATGAAACTTTGTGGCATTCACACATAATCATAGAGAATCATTTCTTGTTAGTCAAGACTCATTGCCAAGACTATCTTAGTGGACAAAGTCCCTTTCTGAATCGAGTAACCCTTGTTTCAGTCCTGTTTCACTGAACCGGTATAACCTACCATTCCAGCCATGTCTATCTCATGAGATATAAAATCTTTACCCAATGCATTTGAGGGAGATATAGGTCCCACCCATCTCATAATGATACCATTCTTATGTGTGCCACAAAATCATAAACCATACATCATTGCATAATCTATGTAATACAAATGAGAATCATAAACATCATGACATCATAAAACAATTCATATAAGATAAAGGATTTCATAAAAATATTTCCATCACAACATAATCAAATCCATGTAATTATAGGGATAAAAACAGAACCCTTTATTATCTTAGATGGAAAATAATTTTGATAAAACACTTGAACTTCATTCTTGACGAAAATATCCTTTTTACTTCAAAACACTTTTCTTTTCTTAACATGTCATACAATTTTAAAATAAAAGAAGTTGATTAAAAATAAACTTGAAATCTTGTAAAGTAATCTTCTTTGAAATAATGTTTTAAAAATCCATTCATCCCGTATAAGTTAAAAAAAACATTCTTCTCGTACTTTTGTTGGAAAAGTCAAAAAGTACCTCGTACGAAAAACGACAAAAGATTCCTTTCATATCTTTTACAAAAAACTTACCGAAGGGTAAAATTGGGTATAAAATATTTTAGAAGGAAGGAAATAATATTACATATTGAGGGAACATGGATGTGGATGATAAAATACACCCCAGTAATTACCAAAGTAAAAACAATCTCGGATAAAAGTGAGATCGTGATATTTCCCTTACCTTATGTCCGATTTGCTTTGTACGTGTCCGAAGCTCCTGTATAATGGTTTAAATAATGTTATTGACTTATTCCAGAATCATAAATATTGATATGATATCATATATGGTCATATTCTTAGCTTCTTATTAGTAATATTTCATTGTTACTTGTTACTCGGGTCTTTATTGCCTTTTGTTCTTATGCGTGTTTTGTCGAATAAATTCTTATTCTTTTCTTTAGGTTATATAAACCTCATTTACAGAATGGTATTAGTGTAATATATATCATATTCATTCAATTAAATTAATTTATATAATCATTATGAAATGAATATCATGTAGAACGGGTCACATCACATCGTGGAGACGGTATTCCGTACGTACGCACGAGTGATGATATCGTTCCTATGATCGTGGAATTGTATTTAAGTGTATTTATACTATTTAAGTATCAATATAACTTTATAATAATCATATATAGTTACTCATTACACCATTATACCCATCCTTGTAAGGTGATGGTGGAAAATAGATTACACCACGGCGTGGAGACGGTATTCCGTACGTACGCACGCGCGGTGATTTCATTTTTCCATAGGATGGATAGAAGGTGAATTAGGGTTGTTTCATATTTATAATAACATATCAGTATGTAATTAATACTGATGATATTACTTTATCATGAAACAACTAAAGAAGAAGAAGTTGAAGAAGAAAGAAATTGAAAAGATCGATAATGGATATTACCTCTTCTTTGAAACGCCTCTTTGAATCCTCCACTTAGGGAACTAATATTGGTCTGTTAAGACGACCAGGACCTCTAGGATTATTCTAGGGAAGTGGAGAAGGGATTTTGGCAGGGGTTGGCCGAGCTTTAGTGCTCAAATTGGTGTGAGGAGGAGGGGGAGGAGGTGCCCTTTTATAAGGGAGGAGAGGGGAACCTTAGGAATATCTCAAAATATTAATTTATATTAAAGTCAAAATCGGTTTATAATGGTTCCAAAGGGTCTTATTTCGAAGCTAAAGTGGGGATGGGTCTAAATACTATCAACAAATAGGATTTAGACAAGTTTAGGTTATTATTTTAACCTTATCAATTAGATTTAACTCTAAGTTAAATAATTTAACTTTTACCGTGACTTTTTGTTTTCTTACACTATATGGTTAATACACTTACTATAACATGCCAAACGAACCCCAAATTGTTTATTATTAATATATATATCCTTATCTAAGTCATTTGGCCGAACCTTAGATTTTTAGGAATAAAATAACAATTAATAATATAATATTTGATTTAAAAACTATTTTGTGTCAATTTTGACACTATTTGATATTTGATTTTTGTGAAAGTCATAACAGAATTATATGTTCGAACCAAGTTGATTAAATCAACACTAATATATCATAGTAACCTAGAAAATTAGTGGAATTCATAAAAAGTCTCAAATTACATTTATTTGGGAATTTATAACATCAATTATGTTAACATTTCCTTAAAAGGGTAATTACTACATCATCGTTGTGTCATAAATAAATTAATTTATTTAATGTCTAAAAATTATAAATAAAATACCATTATATATGAAATCTTTTTAGCTTTCTAATGAATATTTATAGTCGAATTTATCTTATTTATAACCCCATATTAAAAATGATTTACTTATTACACTTTGATTTTAACTATTTTAACTATTCATTAAATAAAATAATATTAAATGTCATAATCTAATCCAAGTGGACCTAAATGGTCATATTATATTCATAAGGTTGTTTTTGGTCGAATTACACTTATCCAATAGAATTTGGACATGTGTTAGGGTAATAGTAATATCATATTTACCCTTAGTTACCCTATTTACTATTAACCGTGGTAAAAAAAAGTAAAAAATTACTATTCACCAAAAATTATTTTCATCTCATTGAACCACATTTTAGTCCTTGATATTAACCGTTTCTGTCGGATTTTCGAAATTCCATTCACAGAAGCGGTAAAATTATGTTTTATGCAAAATTCAGTTTTTTAACTACCACTTAGTGGTTTCACTATTCATCAAAAATTGAAAGTTTTCAGAAAAATACCAAAATTCCACCCTAGGCTAATTTCGATATTCCGAATCCAAAAATGAAGTCCATTTTGAAAAATAAAATTTATAAAATTTCAAAAAGCGGTTATTACTATTCATAACGGCTAGTTTTAATAATATTTTAATAGTATATTGTTGTTTAGTGAAACTCGTTATTGCGTACTACACATGCTATCGAGGAAGGTCGTGATTGCATGTAATGCAAGGCAAGTCAAGGATGCGTGTTGTGCAAGCTCCTTTTGGTGTAGCGTACAACACAAGACATTACTAAAATTAAAAAGAATATTTTTCATAAAATCTCGGGCTGTTACATTCACAAGACTTAAAAACATCATCCAAGGAAACCAAAACCATATATCTACACACAAAAAGTGTAGATCTAGAAAACCAAGAAAGAGGGAAGAGAAGATCTAGAGGAAAACACAAGGAAACCATGAGAGAAGACATACTAGGGATAAACCACCATCAAACCACCAAGAGGCCTCTTCAAAACCCTTCAAAAATGAGTGGGAAAGCTCCTACACCCCCTGAGAATCGAATAAACCATGCGAGGCTCGAGTGGGAGGAAGAAAGAAGTGAAATATGTTAATCCCGAGGGAGCCCGGAACTTATAACCCTATTTTTAAGTGGCCGCACGGTTAGACCGTATGGTTTGGAAAACCGTGTGCTAACCGTGTGTACGACACTGCCTCAGGAGAAAGGGTCTGCATGGTTTCCTCGCACGGTTTGGAAAACCGTGCGCTAGCCATGCGAAGCCTACTGTCTCTCCTGCATGGTTTCTTGGAGAACCTGCACGGTTTCCAATAACCGTGTTCAAACTGTGCAACCCTTTAAAAGCCTCCAAACACATCCAAAACCATTTCAAACTCTCCCAACCACTTCCCAACTCATCTCATGCACTTTAAAAACATAAAAATGCATAAAAAGGCCACATACCTCAAACCGGGGGTACTACATTCTCCCCACCATTGGACTTTCCGTCCTCGTAAAGTAGTGAACCCGCCCTTTTCCAAAAGAGCTCGGGCCACTGCTCGACCATCTCTTTCTCCCGCACCGAAGTCTCCTCTTGAATCTGAACATGCGACCACAAAACATGAACTAAAATGATGCTTTTACCATGCAAGTGTTTCTCTTGCCTATATACAACCTGTACTGGCACGTGCACCAACGAAGCATCTAGTTCTAGCTCAACATGATCCCATTGAATCACATGGTCACGATCCGGCTGATAATTTTTCAACTGTGACACATGAAACACATTGTGCACCACACTGAACCTAGGTGGAAAAGCCAAATGATAAGACACCTCACCAACCCGATCAAGGATCTCAAAAGGACCAATATACCTCAGAGATAACTTTCCCTGCTTCCCAAACCGACAATGTCCCAACCTAGGAGAGATCCTCAAGAACACATGATCACTCACCTCGAACGACAATGGGCATCGTTGATGATCCGCATACGATTTCTTGATGACTCTGAACTATCTCAATTCTCTTCCTGATCAACTTAATCTTCTCCATCATCCCCTGGAAAAGGCTCGGTCCAACAATCAAGGACTCACCCGTTTCCACCCAACATAGTGGAGAACGACATGGCCTCCCATACAATACTTCAAACGGAGCCATCTGTATGGATTCTTGATAACTGTTATTGTACGAGATCTCCACCAACAACAAGTGATCCTCCCATGAGCCACCAAAAATACATGACACAAGCCCACAACATATCCTCCAGAGTTTTTATCGTCCTCTTGGATTGATCATCCGTCTAAGGGTGATATGTTGTACTTATCATCAACTGTGTCCTCAGGGCTTGCTGCGAGGATATCCAGAAATGATATGTAAACCTTGGATCTCAATATGATACAATCGAAATTGGAACACCATGTCTCTTTACCACCTCCCGGATATAGATTTTGGACATATCCTCCACCGTATGAGATTCACTAATTGGGATGAAATGGGCCGACTTCGTTAGCTGATCCACTATCACCCAAATGGCATCGTGCTTTCTGACCGTTCTTGGGAGACCTGTAACAAAATCACTCTCTATCTGCTCCCATTTCGAAACAAGGATTGGTAAAGTCTAAAACATTCCTACTGGCCTCTGATGCTCTACCTTGACCTACCGACAAGTCAAGAATCTTGAAACAAACTCAGCCACACTTCTTTTCATACCAGCCCAATAGAACTGTGCTTTCAATGCTTTATACATTTTCTGAATTCCAGGATGAACAACCCACCTTGAATGATGATACGCCCTAAGAAGATATTCTTGACAAGAAACTGGTACAACCATCTGATTCCGAAAACACAAAACTGGATCTCTATTTAGTTGCTAAGCCTCAATGGTCTCCCCACCATTGAGCCTCGACCCCATGGTCACACACTCAGAATCAGATAACTGTGACTCTTTAACCAGGAAAACCAAGTCAGGAATCAAAAAAATCGGAAAGAATACTGCTCTATCGCCCTGGTCCTCACATTCCAACCGCATATTAGCTATAACTGACATCAATTGCCACTGGTCTGATGCCTGTTTCACCATCTGAGCATATGATTTTTTACTTAATCCATATGCCACAAAATTTCCCTTACCCAGTGTGTACATAAAATCAAAATCACACATTTGGAGATATTCAATAAATCTCCTTTGCCTCAAGTTTAAATCCCTTTGTGAGAAGATGTGCTTCAGGCTCTTATGATCTATATATACCATGAATTTCTCACCGAAGAGATAATGAAACTACACTTTCAAAGCATGGACTAATGCTGCCAACTCCATATCATGATTTGGGTAGTTCTTCTCATGAACTCTCAACTTCCATGAGCCATATGCAACCACATGATTCTCTTTCATGAGAACGCACCCCAACCCTGATCTCGATGCATCGAAATACACCACATACCCTTTTACTGATTCTAGAAAAACCAATATTGGTGCTGTTGTAAGATGACCCTTTAGATCTTCGAAACACTACTGACACTGCTCATTCCACTAGAATGGAAAATTCTTCCTTGTCAAAGCTATCATTGGCAAAGACAAATGTTAAAAATCACGAACAAAACGCCGATAAAACCTACATAGATCAAGAAAAATCTGTATCTCAAACACATTATTTGGCAGTTTCCACAAGATATCGACCTCTATCTTTTCCGGATCCACTGAAACACCTCTTTCAGAAATCACATGTCCAGGAAAACGAACTTTTTGTATCCAAAAGTCACACTTTGAAAATTTGGCATACAACCGATGATCCCTCAAGATCCCCAACACTTTCTCCAAGTGCTGCTCATGCTCCACCCTTGTCTTTGAATACACCAAAATATCATCTACAAACACCACCACAAATGAATCTATATATCTCTGAAATATCTGATTCATCAATTCCATAAAAACCGCTGGTGCATTCGTTAGACCAAAGGGCATAACCACATATTCATAATGGACATCTCTACTTCTGAAAGCTGTTTTAGGAATATTCTCCTTCCTCACCCGCAATTGATGATATCCCGACCTCAAGTTAATCTTGGAGAACCACTGGGCTCCCCTCAACTGGTCAAAAAAATCACCAATTCATGGTAGTGGATATTTTTTATTTAGCGTAACTTGGTTAAGTCTATGATAATTAACACAGATTCTCAAAGATCCATCCGCCTTTTTCACAAACAACACCAGCGCTGCCCACAAAGACGTGCTAGGCCAAATAAAACCTTTGCTTTCTAACTCTTCCAACTAGATTTTCAATTCCCAAAATTCATCTGGTGTCATCCGATAAGACGGAAGTGAGATAGGACTGGTCCCTGGAAGGAGATCAATCATAAACTCCACTTCTCTTACAGGAGGTAACGCAGAGAATTATTCAGAAAAAACATCCATGAACTGATCCACCACTTCCGAAGGAACACTCTGCTCAACACCCTCTACCAATTCGATCAACAAAACCGCCAAATGATATGATAAAGTACCCACTTCTGGTACCAACAAACCCGTTGCACCCTTCGTTTTATGCTTATCTCCTCTAAAGAGATGTCTAAAACCATTGTGTGTCGTAAAATCCACTGTTCGTGTATCACAATTGATGTGGGCCATAAAATCCACCAGCCAATCCATTCCTAGGATTACATCATACCCACCCATCTCAAGCATTGAGAAATTGCACACTATCTCAACCTTGTGCACAACGATACAACATTCTCTACACAAGAAGGCTCAAAAATCTCTTTGACCTAGAGGAGTTTGAAGTTTCAAAACCGAGGGCATCATTTCTACCCTTAAACCTAGCAAATAAACCACATGTGCAACAATAAAAGAGTGAAGAACCTGTATCAAATAACACTTGCATCAAGGTAGAATTTAAAGGAATAGTACCTCGCACTGTGGATGGTCCTGACTGATCATCCTCCACAACCTGCTCAGCTCCAAAAACATGTTTTCTTGCCACACTTTGCTCTTTATTTCTCTACTGAGGCATCGTGGTATTCCGAGAATCACCACAACCCTCTTTACTCTACTGATGATGGATGTGCTGCTGTCCCCATCTCATCAAAGCATACGACATATGCGATCCCTGAGGAGTGTCACGTGCACCCAAACATAAAGCATTCCAACAATAATGTTACAGATCCCCATCTGCTTACAATTATGACATGATCGAGGTTGTGATGTACAATCCCGCTTGATATGGTTCATAGAACCACACTGAAAACATCCCGTCTTGCTCTGGGGCTTCGGAAAAAGAATTACCGATCTTTTTGTCGGATTATATGTCATATTCCCGCCCTGGGAATAAGTTTCCCTCCTCCTCTTGAACCCAGCGTTATAGTTCCCACTATTACCCATGGGTAACACCATTCTTCCTCTGCCCGGAGCACCTAACAGATCCCGCTCAGCCACCAAGGCTCTATTCACCATCTCTATGTAATCATCTATACACAACACCTCTATCTTTGAACAGATTTCTTGCCTCAATCCCGCTTCAAATATCCTTTCCTTCAACGACGTTCTACCCGCCACCTCAGGTGTAAACCGCACTAAGTTCATAAACTTATATGCATACTCCATCACAGATATAAGATCTTTCTTCAAATTGAAGAAATCAGTCGTATGCTGAATTCTAAACTTATGTGGGTAGACTTGTTTGTTAAACAATTTTTTAAATCCTTCCCACATCATACCCTGGTCCGTTTCCACTTGGACTACCAACTCCCACCACTGAAGGGCAAGATCTTCCAACATATACGTGGCCAACTTCACCTTTAACTCTACCGGAATTCCAAAGAACTCGAACATCTTGTTCATTTTATTCAACCATGATTTTTCCCTCTCTGGCTCTGAATCACCCCTGAAGATGGGTGGATTCTACTTTTGAAACTGAACCACATGATCCACATGCCTTGGTTCATCCACTTTATTTCCATTTTCCACAGCTTGGAAAGCTTGCACAATGCTTTGCACTAGTTGCTGGTTCACCTGAGGCTTAGGTTCTACCACATTCTCAGCAGCCTCCTCTATAGTTGGTCTCTATGACGCCTACCTAGTGCCATTTCTATAAATAGAAAACAAACAACCATGAGTCTGACATCCGTAGACATCATGAAATCCCATTTCAAATCACATTACACAACACTATTACAACAAGGCTTTCCACCCTTTTCCACATGTGCTATGTTTCACCATTTTGAAAATCATACCATTTTCAAAATACTATATTTATTCACATTACAGTTTCACACAAAAACCATTTCTCAATTCAGCCCATAGATCATTATACCCCAATGAAATATGCATCCTAGTGGGAAGTCATTTCTTCCATGCATTCCATGCTCATCTCATTAGCTACACCCACGACAATGAGATATACAATGCCTATAAGTTTCTCCAAAACACTTATGTACCCAACTCCCTGGTAACTTGAATTTTAGCATAAAAGGGTTAGCTACGTTCTTTTGTGCTATACATTCAAAGTTCCGACATTCCTACGCCTTCCTACCATCCCGACTCAAGTAATGTAACAGAACGAATGTAAACAACAAACCCGAGAATCAACTCCAAAGGACTGAACAAACTGATACAACTTGTAACACCCCACCCCTACCTCATTGGCTTGAGGAGGTGGTGAGGGATACTTGGCCTTAGGCGACATTCCCAAGACGCCAAAGGCTAGCAATAAATTCCAAGGGCTTCAAGATCAAGTTGGGGAACGATTTTCCCTTAAGACAAAACCAACCAAGCCATCCACTAATAGCCACTATATGATGCATGCCAATTCAATTACCTAACCATGCATTCCCAAAAGACAACCAAGTTGTTCCACAACACATCTCAAAACCAATACAACCAGACATGTCCACACAACATCAGAGTACACTGCGGAAACTAAACAACCAAACAACCCAAGCCATGACACCACCACATCACCACACCAAGATCCAAGCTCCAAGATCCACCAAGGGATCACAATGATCCACTAAAGTAAGGTTATGCCTTCCCTTTTCCCACATCATGGTACATGAAATCTGCAAAGACAACACAGGGCCAATATAGGGGGTGAGTACTAAAACTCAGTAGGATTTCCCCAAATGACTTCCCTACACATGCCACTAGGATAAAAACGTTAGCACATTTATATAAAACAGTTTTTATAAAATAAATCACAAGTGCAACCATTTTCATATACCCAACATGCCTTTACCAAGCCATCACAACCAAAACAAGATACCAAGGGAAATAAAACCAAACAAGCCTCATACATTCCAATATTTACACATTAGAAGAACAATTTTATCTTGAAAGCAATGCACAACAAAAAACGAAAATGACCAAATAGTGGAGCTTACGTCCAACTCGTTCACCCATTCATAACTAGTGGATCTTCTCGTCCACTTATCCTTTGATGGTGGCCCTTCCTCCTACTATCCATCAAATTTTTATAGTGGTACTTCTCACCACTTCCACACAGCATTCCAACTAATCACAACCAAGAAAATAACCAGTCATGGTCACAAAAACATGCAATCAACCAATTCCATTGCATACCAATCCACTTAAATAAATCACCAATTTATTGAAAAATCATTTTCCATGAAAAAAACATTTCAATAAAACAACCCTTTTATTGAAAACCATTCCATCAATCATTTTCACCAATCAACCATAGCATCCTGTTTTAAAATATCCATTTTAAAATCCACAATAATAACATTTCCCCATAAAACACCCTTTTTCCCAAAAATCCCCAAAACATCACCCAAGGGATTTCCAACCAATTTTGCACAACAAATCACAATTAATTTCAGGCACAACAAATTAATTGTAAATAAACACCACTATTTATAACCATGTGGAGTTGAGAGATAAGCCACCTACCTTAAGGGTTCCCAAGAAATCGACCCACGAACAACCGCACCTCAAAACCGGTGAACGCACCACCAAAACCTCTCTAGATCCCTTTCCCTAACATTCAAAATCTTTAAAAAACCATCAAAGGAAAGCAAAAACCTAGATCTACACACAAAAAGTGTAGATCTAGAAAACCATGAAAGAGGGAAGAGTAGATCTAGAGGAAAACACAAGGAAACCATGAGAGAAGACTTACCCGGGAGAAATCACCTTCAAACCACCAAGAAACCTATTAAAAAATCTTCCAAAATGAGTGGGAAAGCTCCTCCACACCCTGAGAACCGAAGAACCCGCGTGAGGCTCAAGTGGGAGGAAGAGAGGAGTGAAATAGGTTAAGCTTGAGGGAGTCCAGAACTTATAACCCTATTTTTAAGTGGCATCATGGTTAGCCCGCACGGTTTGGAAAACCGTGCGCTAACTGTGCGCACGCCACTGCATTGGGAGCAACGATCCGCATGATTTACTCACACAGTTTGGAAAACTATGCACCAACTGTGCAAAGCCTACTGTCTCTGCTGCACGGTTTCCTAGAGAACCCGCATAGTTTCCACTAATTGTGTTCAATCTGTGCACCCCTTTAAAAGCCTCCAAACACATCCAAAACCATTAAAAACTATCCCAACCTCTTCCCAACTCATCTCAGGGATTTTAAACACATGAAAAATCATAAAAAAGGCCACATACCTCAAACCGGGGGTACTATAATAACCCATCCTGCAAGTAACGATCAAACCAAAGATCGACATGTTCATTGGTTGGTCCACATTCGTTGTTGAATCTAATAATGATGAATGAAACAAATAAAAACTCATCCTACCTAGTTATTAGATAATTTTATATTGAAGATTGATTTCCACTTGTGAGATCTATTAAGAACAACATTATTTGATCTTAAATCCCTAATTCCATCATCACCCACCGAGAGAAATCATTAGGTTTCTCTCCCAAGCCTCTAAGGAATTTCCATGGTTATGAACCTAAACATGGATCCCTGCCTAATGGCTCATTTAAAATAAAAAACATTATTGCTCCACTATGTCAATAGAAAAAAGAAAAATAAAACAAATATTTAATTAATTTTGTTTATTAAAAAGGACCTAAACTACTTTTCAAAGCCAACCCTCACCGATTGATATTAAGCCATTCCCAAGGTAAAAAC
The DNA here is from genome assembly GCA_963277665.1 of Viscum album. Taxonomy (NCBI): domain Eukaryota; kingdom Viridiplantae; phylum Streptophyta; class Magnoliopsida; order Santalales; family Viscaceae; genus Viscum; species Viscum album. The sequence goes on from OY728156.1 coordinate 48,607,422, forward strand.
ACTACTATGAACGCAAAGATGCCTATAGGTTTCTGATCCAGGAACCTGTTTAGAAGTTATTCCTAATTTCTATGAAAACTTCACTTACGTGCTATTTAATATTTTAATATTATTTAAACATTTATTCTGGTCATACTGGGCCTTGTAATCAGATGAAGTCCCAGCACCTGGTCTCAAGATCAATCTATATAATATTTAAAAATAATAGATGGAAAATTTGGAAAATTTTAACCTTAGTATGTGATCTTCACTTGGTTCCCTAAGGACTTTGAACCTAGGAGTAATCTACAGAATCTCTTTATAGGGTTGATTTTATTGAGTGTAATTTCAATTAGCATTCAAAATTTTATTTTTTTAACAAATAATTAATACTCATATTAATATTAAAATTTAATTCCACCTAACACTTTACTCTATCCCCAATTGAATAAAAATTAACCCCATGTCTATAGTGATGCACAAAACATCATCATGAATGAGAGGGTATGGCAGCCGCCATCAGGACCAGGCACCGTGCAGATTTGTATGGGGAAATGCTAGTCGATCAGCAATTCAAGGTGGGGAGATAAGGAGGTCAATTATTCAAGATGCCGGGGAGGGGAAATTCTAGTGGGATGGGGCTACGGGTCATGTAATGGGCATGATATTCCTATGGGCCTTCGGGTCACGTATTGTGGTTCATGTCGGGCCTTGTGCCTTGGGCCTACGAGCCATGTACGAGTTCCCCTTCAACCCATAAAAGGGGGATTATCTATAATAAAATAAAAAAGAAGGCCTTCAGGCCATTCAGGTGATAAACTATGGTGATGAATTTGAATAAAGGAATGGTCATGGGCTTGGGATATTCTTGTGAACATATCTTGTGTAAAATTATTTTAATGGGTTACACATTTTTTTTAGTTTTGGTGAGCATTATATACTAAAATTATAAGGCCCCAGCCTTAAACCTTACTTAATCTTGAGTTATTACAGGATTACACATTGAGGATCTTTTCAGGTTTAGAGTTTTAGAGAATTAGATCATGAAACTTGCATTACATTACACATTTAAACAAAGTGGTTACATAAAAGACAGTATTCATTCTTCCCATCAACGGAAACATATTTAAAATATAACACAGATTCTTTCTTGAAACATCCTTGACACTATCATCACATCATGTACCTTTCCCTTGACCTGTGAAAAACATTTCAAAAACTTGGGATGAGCATAAAAATCTCAGTAAGGGTTATAAAAATATGGAAAGGAAACATGAGTTCATATATACATAAGAATGAAATCATACTTTACCCATAAAACATAGACACTTTAACATACCTCATCAAACCATGAATAAATCATAGAAAACATAAGACATAAAGGTAACTTGAGGCATTCATAACATTCTTAAGTGGGGAGTAACCCTCTTGGTTACGTTTGGAATACCCATCACAGTATATTCCCTAAATCTCTTCGGAGAAACCTTAACGTTTCACTCTTTCGCGTTACCCAATGCATTGGAGAGCTATATCGGGCTCACCCGCCCTTAGTTTATCACGGAACCACCCGTTTTCATAACAATGCCCAAGAACCATAACATACACGTATCACATAAAATATTCATAAAGGAAACAAAACATTTCCACATTTCAATCACAACATAACATTTTAGTATTTTGAAATAATGAATCCATACAAAAAGAAACCATTTCCAAAACCATTTAAAACATTTAATAAAAAGATTTTTGAATCAAAGTGTCCCATACCACCTTGAAGCTAAAAATTTTAAACCATTAATATCCATATAAGTAAATCCTTAAAACCATTTTTAAAACATGGATATTAATAAGAACAAATAATTAAAACATTTAAAACGATATTTTGGTTAAAGGGGTTTTACCAAAATTAGAGACACTTGAATACAATAATTGAGGAATAACATTTAGTCATAACTTTATAATATCATGAGAATAAATGAATTCATGATATAATACTCCAAAGGACAGTATATACACCATATAAGAGTGAATTGGTGCATAACAACAATGAACCCTCAATAGAAATGTCAAATGTGATGAAATCCATTATAAAGAAGGTATCTTTAAATTATGGACAAATCAATCTCAAAAATATGTGTAACAAATATAAATACACCAAATATAAGTGTATATTAAGTGTAAAACAATAAAAGGTCATTCACACATATTCAAAGGATGACATATTCAATAACTACATGTTGAACCCAAAGAAATCGAAATTGGGTTAAGAAGTTCCCTTGACAGCCTAACGGCGTCACATCAAAATGAGTTGATGAGAGATAAAAAGTGTATCTCATCATTTGGACATAAAATTTACATCAATAAGGATATATGAGAACATATCCCAACATAAAAATATGTAAATTAAAAGACCCAACAAAAGAAGTCTTTTAAAAAAGAGGAGGGTGAAAGGTTCCCTTACCGACTTGGGTATCTTTCAAAACATACACCCCATGAAAGAAGGAAAATAGATCATTGATGTAAATACTCATAAACTAAAGTATATTACAAAAAGAGTAGAATAATGGGTAGTACATACACCACTCAATGGAATTTGTGGCAAATGTAGCATAAATCTCATGGGAATAAAAGTGAGATTAAAAATCCCTTACGAAAACTCGGCAGCCTAACGACGCCACATAAAACTTCCGAATTTGGATTGATGAGATCAAATAGGGTATCTCATCACATTAAAATAAAATATACATCAAGAGGAAAATAAAAGAACATCCATCAACATTACAAAGATGAGTTTAAAAGAAGTGACATAAAGGAGAGTACTTAAAAAGAAAGAGAGAGGTTAGATCTCTTACGAAAATTCGGCAGCCTAACGGCGCCACTCAAAACTTCCAAAATGGATTGATGAGAGATAATAGGGTCTCTCATCACATGAACATAAAAATTACAGTAGGAGTAATATAAAATATCATCCGAATAACAAGAAAGATGAGCTTTAAAAGGAATGACATAAAAGTGTGTACTTGAAAAGAAAGAGAGGAGTAGGATCCCTTACCTCGGGTCCGACTTGACTCGATCGTTCTTTAATCTCCTGAATAATAGACTTGAGTTAATTTCTAATTCCTTAAGAACATTTTTCAAGTTCATTATTACTTTTATACCACTAATTACCATGTCATAAACATTATGTAATCATTTAAGTTAATAATATTTGTTTTGCCGATATTTGGTTCTTAAGTCGAAAGTGGACTTCTTACAATTACATGTTGTTCGTGTGGCCAAATGTTTATTATATCCAGAATTGTATTCATTATGTAGATATCATATATGTCATATATATCCAGTACATGCATGCATTTATAACATTACATAATCATTTAGAGGTAAGAAATGAAATGCACCGTTCATGGAGACGGTAAGCCGTACGTACGCATGAACGCTACTTTCATTTCTATTTCGTATTTTATAGAAAGGAATAATAATGATATAAAGGTATATTATAATTCCAGTATAATATCATATATAATATCATATTTCCATCCTTTATACATCCCACATATGGTATTTAACGAATCAAATCACTTTGAGGGGGCGATAGTCCGCACTTCCTTAAATGAAGATATCGCGTATACCCATAATGGAAGCCATAAAGGTAAGACAAAAATGAAAAATACAGAAGAATAAATAAAACATAAACATATTATATATCATATATAAAAATAGTGACATCATAATGGCCACCGTTGAAGGTGTTAAATGAGTATTGAACAATCATCGTTTCGGGAGGCAGAATTTCACCATCCACGAAAACCGTATGTTCTTTAACCATTTTATGTAGTTGTGTGAGAGTGTAGCTCGAATAAATATTATAACAACATCCTAGTATATTGAAGATACTGTTGTTGTTACAAAAGAAGTAAATAAAAAGAGTTTAGGGGGTTGGAGAAGCAAAATAAAACAAATGAACATGAGAGAATGAATTACCTTTAAAAGTGTAACTCCTTTTGACTTGAGCCTAAAGGCTTCCGTTGAAAGGATTCTGCCCAAAGGGAATCCTCTAGAATGAGGAGAGGGATGTGGAGAGAGTAAATGGGCAGGGGTTGGCCGAGCCAAAGGCTTGAGGAGTGTGTTAAATGAGGTAGAGGTGGGGGCCTTTTATAAGAGGAGAGGAGGGGCACTTTTGGAAAGTAAAGAAATATTACTTTATTTGAAAATGTGTTTCGGTTTCAAAAGGTCCCACATTGATATAATTCGTGGATAAGGTGATAAGGCTTCGAAATCCACTCATCCAATAAGTTTTGGACATGTGTAGTTCATAGATTTTACATTATCTTTCCATTTTATTTAAATCGTCAAATAATGATGTCATCGCTGCATCATTATTATGTCATAAATAATTTAATTTATTTAATGTCTAAAAATTATATAAAAAATACTATGATGTAGGAAATATTTTTATCTTTCCAATTAATATTTATAATAAAAAAGATGACTTGTATAACCCCACTTAAAAATTGTTTTAGTAAAACATATCATGTTTGTGTCAATTTTACTTTTACATTAAATAAAATGTTATTTATGTCATTTCCCAACCAAAGTGGATCCATGGGGTCCCCAAGTTGACCCATGGATTGTATTGGTCGGCCATGATACAACCAATGAGGGTAAGACATGTGTCAAGCTCATCTCATTTTATTAAAGCATTATTTTTACCTTAAACTACACTAATTACCACTAATCGCGATTAAAAACTTAATAAGTTACTATTCACCAAAAAATTATTTTAATCTCATTGAACCACATTTTACTTCTTAATGACAACCATGTATGTCAGATTTTTGAAAATCAAAACACAATGATGGAAAAATTTCATTTAAACGGAAAATCAGTTTTTATAAGTACCACTTAGTGGTTTCACTATTCATCAAAAATTGAAGTTTTTCAGAAAAATCCCAAAAATTCACCCTAAGCTATATTGGATATTCTGAATTAAAAAATGAAGTCCATTTTACAAAATTCAAAACATATAAGTCACATTAATTAATTTAATAATTAATTCCCGCTGTCATGTCAAATAGCGTGTTTTATGAAACAATAAGTATCAAAAGATTGACACTAGTTTATGTCTGATTTCAAAGTGAAATTGATTTCAACGAACACTATTGGATTTAATGGTAAAAATATTTTCTAATTTCACTTTAAAACCAATTCAAAATATAATCTAATCATATAAATAAATTAGATTAAAAAGTGGTTTTGAATTAAAATACAACATTTTACACTATTCATTAAAAAAATGAACTTTATCGGAAAGATACCAAAAATTTACACAAAGTAAATTTTGATGTCCCGATTCTTAATAAGAGTTTTATTTGGTCCAAAAGAATGTATAAGAGTGATCAAAACTATATTTAATGACGGTTCTCCATCAAAAGGTGATAAGTGAACCTTTAGTGAAAACTAGGGCATATACGCCTAAAATTGAATTCTTTCCGTATTTTAAGCCATTATCTTTTATTGGATAAATTTAAAAACATTTAAAAACATATATAATCATATTTTAGTTATTTCTATCCATTCCCGCCATTACAACGGCTACATGTTAAGTACCATTTAAAATAATATTATTTTATTATTAGAGTGCAACGTAAGATTCCCAAGAAACTCGTTGTTGCGTGTTGGGTACGCCATCGAGCATAGCGTCCCCTTTAAAGTTATTTAAATATTTTATTCACAAATATGGATAAATATGAAATTTCATATTCTTTATTTACCTGGGGTGTTACATCCTTCCCCCCTTTTGGGAATTGCGTCCTCGCAATTTTAAAATTGCGCTTGGAAACATCCTTGAAAGTCCCACATCGGAACAAAAGTCGGTAAAACAAACACTTTAAAATAAAGAGAGATAAGTACAAAGGTCACCCGAGTTAACCCATACTAGGATTCCAAGTATGAAAATATGGACATGGAGGAGAAAACATAGGTTCATGTTCTCATGGAGAGTGATAGAAAACTTGTTTAGGAGAAAGTTAACCATGAGAAAATCACAAACTTGTGATGGGTTAAACGGTATTCGATTCCCCAGTAGGAAAAGTTAATAGACAACATTTTTGTTTTAAGTTACTTTTTATTGAGGAATTTATTCATAAGGAAGCATAATCACTTATCATGTTGACTTTCAACTTTTACTAGATTCCTTAGTCAAACTCATATTTTTTCCAAAAGACGAGTATTTAGGGAGACTTGTTCGCATCAAGAGTACTATAATCAACTTCTAGAGAATCACCTAATCCCCAAAAGAGAACTATATACATCCCATGTATTTAGGCTTTAACCAAAACCAAAACCAAAAAGGTTAGTACAAGATCAGATAATCCAGAAAAGGATAACCCCTTATAAAAAAGAAAATCTATTCTTAATCTCCAAAATTTGTCCAACAAAACCCAAAGTTCAACGAGGACCATCCGATAAACAATTTGTCCATAAAATTCTTCAAAGTAAACCAATATAAGATTGAAACCCAAATATTTGAAGGATTTAGTCACATAGTCTTCCAAGTTAAATCGTAACATTTATCTCCAAACAACATTAGTCGCTCCTAAAGCCTCACATTGAAAAGTAATTATCCTAATCACATATCCTCCAAAATCAACTTACTCTTAATTCATAAAATCATATAACTAAAAAGAATCAGTCAAACTAACCAGGGACTTCACTTAGTCCAGTGGTAGGCGATAAATACCAGTCGCACTTTGGTTGTGGGTTCGATTCCCACAGCTTTGTCCGACGCGACGGGTTGTCACCCGGTCTGCGTGTTGTCCTTTTTTCAAAACTATATAATTCTTAAAACATTCCCCAAAATGAGATAAAATCTTCAAATATGATCATAACATATTTTAACCTCAAGTTTATCTCATGCCTTTCATTTTCCATCAGAATATATAATAACCCTTAATTACCTCAAAAGTAAGGATCATATAAACCCTAATGGTTACCTTAATAATTATTACCTGAATTTCCACATCGAGTTGGCCATCTCGTACATGATGCACTAGAGAACTCACCAAGGTTGAAGTGGTTGATCATGACTCCTTGATAGTTGGTTTAGAACAACCATGAGTTTCCTCATTGAATCCTCCATTTTACCTAGTATCTTAATCATAGATCCACCACAGTTTCCTTCAATCCAATTGTCACTTTGGTGCCTGCGAGATCCAGCTATTCACTAAAAACAGAAATGTTAGTGTGAGTATATCAAAAAAACCATCATGTACTAATGAGTAAGATAAACACTAAGATATAATTACTCATTCACTTTATCTAAAACTAGGACTCTTTCTGAAATCCTAACCATTATGGTAATGTCACTTATGCTTAAAGAATACCCTAACCTCTAAAGTTATCTAAACCTCCCTTTGATACCAACTATAAGGCCCCAGCCTTAAACCTTACTTAATCTTGAGTTATTACAAGATTACACATTGAGGATATTTTCAGGTTTAGAGTTTTAGAGAATTAGATCATGAAACTTGCATTACATTCCACATTTAAACAAAGTGGTTACATAAAAGACAGTATTCATTCTTCCCATCAACGGAAACATATTTAAAATATAACACGGATTCTTTCTTGAAACATCCTTGACACTATCATCACATCATGTACCTTTCCCTTGACCTGTGAAAAACATTTCAAAAACTTGGGATGAGCATAAAAAGCTCAATAAGGGTTATAAAAATATGGAAAGGAAACATGAGTTCATATATACATAAGAATGAAATCATACTTTACCCATAAAACATAGGCACTTTAACATACCTCATCAGACAATGAATAAATCATAGAAAACATAAGACATAAAGGTAACTTGAGGCATTCATAACATTCTTAAGTGGGGAGTAACCCTCTTGGTTACGTTTGGAATACCCATCATAGTATATTCCCTAAATCTCTTCGGAGAAACCTTAACGTTTCACTCCTTCGCGTTACCCAATGCATTGGAGAGCTATATCGGGCTCACCCGCCCTTAGTTTATCACGGAACCACCCGTTTTCATAACAATGCCCAAGAACCATAACATACACGTATCACATAAAATATTCATAAAGGAAACAAAACATTTCCACATTTCAATCACAATATAACATTTTAGTATTTTGAAATAATGAATCCATACAAAAAGAAACCATTTCCAAAACCATTTAAAACAATTAATAAAAAGATTTTTGAATCAAAGTGTCCCATACCACCTTGAAGCTAAAAATTTTAAACCATTAATATCCATATAAGTAAATCCTTAAAACCATTTTTAAAACATGGATATTAATAAGAACAAATAATTAAAACATTTAAAATGATATTTTGGTTAAAGGGGTTTTACCAAAATTAGAGACACTTGAATACAATAATTGAGGAATAACATTTAGTCATAACTTTATAATATCATGAGAATAAATGAATTCATGATATAATACTCCAAAGGACAGTATATACACCATATAAGATTGAATTGGTGCATAACAACAATGAACCCTCAATAGAAATGTCAAATGTGATGAAATCCCTTATAAAGAAGGTATCTTTAAATTAAGGACAAATCAATCTCAAAAATATGTGTGACAAATATAAATACACCCAATATAAGTGTATATTAAGTGTAAAACAATAAAAGGTCATTCACACATATTCAAAGGATGACATATTCAATAACTACATGTTGAAACCAAAGAAATCAAAATTGGGTTAAGAAGTTCCCATGACAGCCTAACGGCGTCACATCAAAATGAGTTGATGAGAGATAAAAAGTGTATCTCATCACTTGGAAATAAAATTTACATCAATAAGGATATATGAGAACATATCCCAACATAAAAATATGTAAATTAAAAGACCCAACAAAAGAAGTCTTTTAAAAAAGAGGAGGGTGAAAGGTTCCCTTACCGACTTGGGTATCTTTCAAAACATACACCCCATGAAAGAAGGACAATAGATCATTGATGTAAATACTCATAAACGAAAGTATATTACACAAAGAGTATAATAATGGGTAGTACATACACCACTCAATGGAATTTGTGGAAAATGTAGCATAAATCTCATGGGAATAAAAGTGAGATTAAAAATCCCTTACGAAAACTCGGCAGCCTAACGACGCCACATAAAACTTCCGAATTTGGATTGATGAGATCAAATAGGGTATCTCATCACATTAAAATAAAATGTACAGTAAGAAGAAAATAAAAGAACATCCCCCAACATTACAGAGATGAGTTTAAAAGAAGTGACATAAAGGAGAGTACTTAAAAAGAAAGAGAGAGGTTAGATCTCTTACGAAAATTCGGCAGCCTAACGGTGCCACTCAAAACTTCCAAAATGGATTGATGAGATATAATAGGGTCTCTCATCACATGAACATAAAAATTACAGTAGGAGTAATATAAAATATCATCCCAATAACAAGAAAGATGAGCTTTAAAAGGAATGACATAAACGTGTGTACTTGAAAAGAAAGAGAGGAGTAGGATCCCTTACCTCGGGTCTGACTTGACTCGATCGTTCTTTAATCTCCTGAATAATAAACTTGAGTTAATTTATAATTCCTTAAGAACCTTTTTCAAGTTCATTATTACTTTTATACCACTTATTACCATGTCATAAACATTATGTAATCATTTAAGTTAATAATATTTGTTTTGCCGATATTTGGTTCTTAAGTCAAAAGTGGACTTCTTACAATTACATGTTGTTCGTGTGGAAAAATGTTTATTATATCCAGAATTGTATTCATTATTTAGATATCATATATGTCATATATATCCAGTACATGAATGCATTTATAACATTACATAATCATTTAGAGGTAAGAAATGAAATGCACCGTTCATGGAGACGGTAAGCCGTACGTACGCATGAACGCTACTTTCATTTCTATTTCGTATTTTATAGAATGAAATAATAATGATATAAAGGTATATTATAATTACAGTATAATATCATATATAATATCATATTTCCATCCTTTATACATCCCACATATGGTATTTAACGAATCAAATCACTTTGAGGGGGCGGTAGTCCGCACTTCCTTAAATGAAGATATCGCGTATACCCATAATGGAAACCATAAAGGTAAGACAAAAATGAAAAATACAGAAGCATAAATAAAACATAAACATATTATATATCATATATAAAAATAGTGACATCATAATGGCAAACGTTGAAGGTGTTAAATGAGTATTGAACAATCATCGTTTCAGGAGGCAGAATTTCACCATCCACGAAAACCGTATGTTCTTTAACCATTTGATGTTGTTGTGTGAGAGTGTAGCTCGAATAAATCTTATAACAACATCCTAGTATATTGAAGATACTTGTGTTGTTACAAAATAAGTAAATAAAATGAGTTTAGGGGGTTGGAGAAGCAAAATAAAACAAATGAACATGAGAGAATGAATTACCTTTAAAAGTGTAACTCCTTTTGATTTGAGCCTAACGGCTTCCTTTGAAAGGATTCTGCCCAAAGGGAATCCTCTCAGATTAGGAGAGGGATGTGGAGAGAGTAAATGGGCAGGGGTTGGCCGAGCCAAAGGCTTGAGGAGTGTGTTAAATGAGGTAGAGGTGGGGGCCTTTTATAAGAGGAGAGGAGGGGCACTTTTGGAAAGTAAAGAAATATTACTTTATTTGAAAATGTGTTTCGGTTTAAAAAGGTCCCACATTGATATAATTAGTGTATAAGGTGATAAGGCTTCGAAATACACTCATCCAATAAGTTTTGGACATGTGTAGTTCATAGATTTTACATTATCTCTCCATTTTATTTAAATCGTCAAATAATGATGTCATCGCTGCATCATTATTATGTCATAAATAATTTAATTTATTTAATGTCTAAAAATTATATAAAAAATACTATGATGTAGGAAATATTTTTATCTTTCCAATTAATATTTATAATCAAAAAGATGACTTGTATGACCCCACTTAAAAATTGTTTTAGTAAAACATATCATGTTTGTGTCAATTTTACTTTTACATTAAATAAAATGTTATTTATGTCATTTCCCAACCAAAGTGGATCCATGGGGTCCCCAAGTTGACCCATGGATTGTCTTGGTCGGCCATGATACAACCAATGAGGGTAAGACATGTGTCAAGCTCATCTCATTTTATTAAAGCATTATTTTTACCTTAAACTACACTAATTACCACTAATCGCGATTAAAAACTTAATAAGTTACTATTCACCAAAAAATTATTTTAATCTCATTGAACCACATTTTACTTCTTAATGACAACCATGTATGTCGGATTTTTGAAAATCAAAACACAATGATGGCAAAATTTCATTTAAACGGAAAATCAGTTTTTATAAGTACCACTTAGTGGTTTCACTATTCATCAAAAATTGAAGTTTTTCAGAAAAATCCCAAAAATTCACCCTAAGCTATATTTGATATTCTGAATTAAAAAATGAAGTCCATTTTACAAAATTCAAAACATATAAGTCACATTAATTAATTTAATAATTAATTCCCGTCGTCATGTCAAATAGCGTGTTTTATGAAACAATAAGTATCAAAAGATTGACAGTAGTTTAAGTCTGATTTCAAAGTGAAATTGATTTCAACGAACACTATTGGATTTAATGGTAAAAATATTTTCTAATTTCACTTTAAAACCAATTCAAAATATAATCTAATAATATAAATAAATTAGATTAAAAAGTGGTTTTGAATTAAAATACAACATTTTACACTATTCATTAAAAAAATGAACTTTATCGGAAAGATACCAAAAATTTACACAAAGTAAATTTTGATGTCCCGATTCTTAATAAGAGTTTTATTTGGTCCAAAATAATGTATAAGAGTGATCAAAACTATATTTAATGACGGTTCTCCATCAAAAGGTGATAAGTGAACCTTTAGTGAAAACTAGGGCATATACGCCTAAAATTGAATTCTTTCCGTATTTTAAGCCATTATCTTTTATTGGATAAATGTAAAAACATTTAAAAACATATATAATCATATTTTAGTTATTTCTATCCATTCCATCCATTACAACGGCTACATGTTAACTACCATTTAAAATAATATTATTTTATTATTAGAGTGCAACGTAAGATTCCCAAGAAACTCGTTGTTGCGTGTTGGGTACGCCATCGAGCATAGCGTCCCCTTTAAAGTTATTTAAATATTTTATTCACAAATATGGATAAATATGAAATGTCATATTCTTTATTTACCTGGGGTGTTACATCCTTCCCCCCTTTTGGGAATTGCGTCCTCGCAATTTTAAAATTGCGCTTGGAAACATCCTTGAAAGTCCCACATCGGAACAAAAGTCGGTAAAACAAACACTTTAAAATAAAGAGAGATAAGTACAAAGGTCACCCGAGTTAACCCATACTAGGATTCCAAGTATGAAAATATGGACATGGAGGAGAAAACATAGGTTCATGTTCTCATGGAGAGTGATAGAAAACATGTTTAGGAGAAAGTTAACCATGAGAAAATCACAAACTTGTGATGGGTTAAACGGTATTCGATTCCCCAGTAGGAAAAGTTAATAGACAAAATTTTTGTTTTAAGTTACTTTTTATTGAGGAATTTATTCATAAGGAAGCATAATCACTTATCATGTTGACTTTCAACTTTTACTAGATTCCTTAGTCAAACTCATATTTTTTCCAAAAGACGAGTATTTAAGGAGACTTGTTCGCATCAAGAGTACTATAATCAACTTCTAGAGAATCACCTAATCCCCAAAAGAGAACTATATACATCCCATGTATTTAGGCTTTAACCAAAACCAAAACCAAAAAGGTTAGTACAAGATCAGATAATCCAGAAAAGGATAACCCCTTATAAAAAAGAAAATCTATTCTTAATCTCCAAAATTTGTCCAACAAAACCCAAAGTTCAACGAGGACCATCCGATAAACAATTTTTCCATAAAATTCTTCAAAGTAAACCAATATAAGATTGAAACCCAAATATTTGAAGGATTTAGTCACATAGTCTTCCAAGTTAAATCGTAACATTTATCTCCAAACAACATTAGTCGCTCCTAAAGCCTCACATTGAAAAGTAATTATCCTAATCACATATCCTCCAAAATCAACTTACTATTAATTCATAAAATCAAATAACTAAAAAGAATCAGTCAAACTAACCAGGGACTTCACGTAGTCCAGTGGTAGGCGATAAATACCAGTCGCACTTTGGTTGTGGGTTCGATTCCCACAGCTTTGTCCGACGCGACGGGTTGTCACACGGTCTGCGTGTTGTCCTTTTTTCAAAACTATATAATTCTTAAAACATTCCCCAAAATGAGATAAAATCTTCAAAGATGATCATAACATATTTTAACCTCAAGTTTATCTCATGCCTTTCATTTTCCATCAGAACATATAATAACCCATATTTACCTCAAAAGTAAGGATCATATAAACCCTAATGGTTACCTTAATAATTATTACCTGAATTTACACATCGAGTTGGCCATCTCGTACATGATGCACTAGAGAACTCACCAAGGTTGAAGTGGTTGATCATGACTCCTTGATAGTTGGTTTAGAACAACCATGAGTTTCCTCATTGAATCCTCCATTTTACCTAGTATCTTAATCATAGATCCACCACAGTTTCCTTCAATCCAATTGTCACTTTGGTGCCTGCGAGATCCAGCTATTCACTAAAAACAGAAATGTCAGTGTGAGTATATCAACAAAACCATCATGTACTAATGAGTAAGATAAACACTAAGATATACTTACTCATTCACTTTATCTAAAACTAGGACTCTTTCTGAAATCCTAACCATTATGGTAATGTCACTTATGCTTAAAGAATACTCTAACCTCTAAAGTTATCTAAACCTCCCTTTGATACCAACTATAAGGCCCCAGCCTTAAACCTTACTTAATCTTGAGTAATTACAAGATTACACATTGAGGATATTTTCAGGTTTAGAGTTTTAGAGAATTAGATCATGAAACTTGCATTACATTCCACATTTAAACAAAGTGGTTACATAAAAGACAGTATTCATTCTTCCCATCAACGGAAACATATTTAAAATATAACACGGATTCTTTCTTGAAACATCCTTGACACTATCATCACATCATGTACCTTTCCCTTGACCTGTGAAAAACATTTCAAAAACTTGGGATGAGCATAAAAAGCTCAGTAAGGGTTATAAAAATATGGAAAGGAAACATGAGTTCATATATACATAAGAATGAAATCATACTTTACCCATAAAACATAGGCACTTTAACATACCTCATCAAACCATGAATAAATCATAGAAAACATAAGACATAAAGGTAACTTGAGGCATTCATAACATTCTTAAGTGGGGAGTAACCCTCTTGGTTACGTTTGGAATACCCATCACAGTATATTCCCTAAATCTCTTCAGAGAAACCTTAACGTTTCACTCCTTCGCGTTACCCAATGCATTGGAGAGCTATATCGGGCTCACCCGCCCTTAGTTTATCACGAAACCACCCGTTTTCATAACAATTCCCAAGAACCATAACATACACGTATCACATAAAATATTCATAAAGGAAACAAAACATTTCCACATTTCAATCACAACATAACATTTTAGTATTTTGAAATAATGAATCCATACAAAAAGAAACCATTTCCAAAACCATTTAAAACATTTAATAAAAAGATTTTTGAATCAAAGTGTCCCATACCACCTTGAATCTAAAAATTTTAAACCATTAATATCCATATAAGTAAATCCTTAAAACCATTTTTAAAACATGGATATTAATAAGAACAAATAATTAAAACATTTAAAATGATATTTTGGTTAAAGGGGTTTTACCAAAATTAGAGACACTTGAATACAATAATTGAGGAATAACATTTAGTCATAACATTATAATATCATGAGAATAAATGAATTCATGATATAATACTCCAAAGGACAGTATATACACCATATAAGATTGAATTGGTGCATAACAACAATGAACCCTCAATAGAAATGTCAAATGTGATGAAATCCCTTATAAAGAAGGCATCTTTAAATTAAGGACAAATCAATCTCAAAAATATGTGTGACAAATATAAATACACCCAATATATGTGTATATTAAGTTTAAAACAATAAAAGGTCATTCACACATATTCAAAGGATGACATATTCAATAACTACATGTTGAACCCAAAGAAATCGAAATTGGGTTAAGAAGTTCCCATGACAGCCTAACGGCGTCACATCAAAATGAGTTGATGAGAGATAAAAAGTGTATCTCATCACTTGGACATAAAATTTACATCAATAAGGATATATGAGAACATATCCCAACATAAAAATATGTAAATTAAAAGACCCAACAAAAGAAGTCTTTTAAAAAAGAGGAGGGTGAAAGGTTCCCTTACCGACTTGGGTATCTTTCAAAACATACACCCCATGAAAGAAGGACAATAGATCATTGATGTAAATACTCATAAACGAAAGTATATTACACAAAGAGTAGAATAATGGGTAGTACATACACCACTCAATGGAATTTGTGGAAAATGTAGCATAAATCTCATGGGAATAAAAG
Organism: Viscum album; assembly: GCA_963277665.1. Classification (NCBI taxonomy): domain Eukaryota; kingdom Viridiplantae; phylum Streptophyta; class Magnoliopsida; order Santalales; family Viscaceae; genus Viscum; species Viscum album. The sequence goes on from OY728156.1 coordinate 48,622,984, forward strand.
TGAGATTAAAAATCCCTTACGAAAACTCGGCAGCCTAACGACGCCACATAAAACTTCCGAATTTGGATTGATGAGATCAAATAGGGTATCTCATCACATTAAAATAAAATGTACAGCAAGAGGAAAATAAAAGAACATCCCCCAACATTACAAAGATGAGTTTAAAAGAAGTGACATAAAGGAGAGTACTTAAAAAGAAAGAGAGAGGTTAGATCTCTTACGAAAATTCGGCAGCCAAACGGTGCCACTCAAAACGTCCAAAATGGATTGATGAGATATAATAGGGTCTCTCATCACATGAAAATAAAAATTACAGTAGGAGTAATATAAAATATCATCCCAATAACAAGAAAGATGAGCTTTAAAAGGAATGACATAAAAGTGTGTACTTGAAAAGAAAGAGAGGAGTAGGATCCCTTACCTCGGGTCCGACTTGACTCGATCGTTCTTTAATCTCCTGAATAATAAACTTGAGTTAATTTATAATTCCTTAAGAACCTTTTTCAAGTTAATTATTACTTTTATACCACTTATTACCATGTCATAAACATTATGTAATCATTTAAGTTAATAATATTTGTTTTGCCGATATTTGGTTCTTAAGCCGAAAGTGGACTTCTTACAATTACATGTTGTTCGTGTGGCCAAATGTTTATTATATCCAGAATTGTATTCATTAGGTAGATATAATATATGTCATATATATCCAGTACATGCATGCATTTATAACATTACATAATCATTTATAGGTAAGAAATGAAATGCACCGTTCATGGAGACGGTAAGCCGTACGTACGCATGGACGCTACTTTCATTTCTATTTCGTATTTTATAGAATGGAATAATAATGATATAAAGGTATATTATAATTCCAGTATAATATCATATATAATATCATATTTCCATCCTTTATACATCCCACATATGGTATTTAACGAATCAAATCACTTTGAGGGGGCGGTAGTCCGCACTTCCTTAAATGAAGATATTGCGTATACCCATAATGGAAGCCATAAAGGTAAGACAAAAATGAAAAATACAGAAGCATAAATAAAACATAAACATATTATATATCATATATAAAAATAGTGACATCATAATGGCCACCGTTGAAGGTGTTAAATGAGTATTGAACAATCATCGTTTCGGGAGGCAGAATTTCACCATCCACGAAAACCGTATGTTCTTTAACCATTTGATGTAGTTGTGTGAGAGTGTAGCTCGAATAAATCTTATAAAAACATACTAGTATATTGAAGATACTTGTGTTGTTACAAAATAAGTAAATAAAAAGAGTTTAGGGGGTTGGAAAAGCAAAATAAAACAAATGAACATGAGAGAATGAATTACCTTTAAAAGTGTAACTCCTTTTGATTTGAGCCTAAAGGCTTCCTTTGAAAGGATTCTGCCCAAAGGGAATCCTCTCGGATGAGGAGAGGGATGTGGAGAGAGTAAATGGGTAGGGGTTGGCCGAGCCAAAGGCTTGAGGAGTGTGTTAAATGAGGTAGAGGTGGGGACCTTTTATAAGAGGAGAGGAGAGGCACTTTTGGAAAGTAAAGAAATATTACTTTATTTGAAAATGTGTTTCGGTTTAAAAAGGTCCCACATTGATATAATTCGTGTATAAGGTGATAAGGCTTCGAAATCCACTCATCCAATATGTTTTGGACATGTGTAGTTCATATATTTTACATTATCTTTCCATTTTATTTAAATCGTCAAATAATGATGTCATCGCTGGATCATTATTATGTCATAAATAATGTAATTTATTTAATGTCTAAAAATTATATAAAAAATAATATGATGTAGGAAATCTTTTTATCTTTCCAATGAATATTTATAATCAAAAATATGACTTGTATAACCCCACTTAAGAATTGTTTTAGTAAAACATATCATGTTTGTGTCAATTTTACTTTTACATTAAATAAAATGTTATTTATGTCATTTCCCAACCAAAGTGGATCCATGGGGTCCCCAAGTTGACCCATGGCTTTTCTTGGTCGGCCATGATACAACAAATGAGGGTAAGACATGTGTCAAGCTCATCTCATTTTATTAAAGCATTATTTTTACCTTAAACTACACTAATTACCACTAATCGCGATTAAAAACTTAATAAGTTACTATTCACCAAAAAATTATTTTAATCTCATTGAACCACATTTTACTTCTTAATGACAACCATGTATGTCGGATTTTTGAAAATCAAAACACAATGATGGCAAAATTTCATTTAAACGGAAAATCAGTTTTTATAAGTACCACTTAGTGGTTTCACTATTCATCAAAAATTGAAGTTTTTCAGAAAAATCCCAAAAATTCACCCTAAGATATATTTGATATTCTGAATTAAAAAATGAAGTCCATTTTACAAAATTCAAAACATATAAGTCACATTAATTAATTTAATAATTAATTCCCGCTGTCATGTCAAATAGCGTGTTTTATGAAACAATAAGTATCAAAAGATTGACACTAGTTTAAGTCTGATTTCAAAGTGAAATTGATTTCAACGAACACTATTGGATTTAATGGTAAAAATATTTTCTAATTTCACTTTAAAACCAATTCAAAATATAATCTAATCATATAAATAAATTAGATTAAAAAGTGGTTTTGAATTAAAATACAACATTTTACACTATTCATTAAAAAAATGAACTTTATCGGAAAGATACCAAAAATTTACACAAAGTAAATTTTGATGTCCCGATTCTTAATAAGAGTTTTATTTGGTCCAAAAGAATGTATAAGAGTGATCAAAACTATATTTAATGACGGTTCTCCATCAAAAGGTGATAAGTGAACCTTTAGTGAAAACTAGGGCATATACGCCTAAAATTGAATTCTTTCCGTATTTTAAGCCATTATCTTTTATTGGATAAATGTAAAAACATTTAAAAACATATATAATCATATTTTAGTTATTTCTATCCATTCCCGCCATTACAACAGCTACATGTTAACTACCATTTAAAATAATATTATTTTATTATTAGAGTGCAACGTAAGATTCCCAAGAAACTCGTTGTTGCGTGTTGGGTACGCCATCGAGCAAAGCGTCCCCTTTAAAGTTATTTAAATATTTTATTCACAAATATGGATAAATATGAAATGTCATATTCTTTATTTACCCGGGGTGTTACATCCTTCCCCCCTTTTGGGAATTGCGTCCTCGCAATTTTAAAATTGCGCTTGGAAACATCCTTGAAAGTCCCACATCGGAACAAAAGTCGGTAAAACAAACACTTTAAAATAAAGAGAGATAAGTACAAAGGTCACCCGAGTTAACCCATACTAGGATTCCAAGTATGAAAATATGGACATGGAGGAGAAAACATAGGTTCATGTTCTCATGGAGAGTGATAGAAAACATGTTTAGGAGAAAGTTAACCATGAGAAAATCACAAACTTGTGATGGGTTAAACGGTATTCGATTCCCCAGTAGGAAAAGTTAATAGACAACATTTTTGTTTTAAGTTACTTTTTATTGAGGAATTTATTCATAAGGAAGCATAATCACTTATCATGTTGACTTTCAACTTTTACTAGATTCCTTAGTCAAACTCATATTTTTTCCAAAAGACGAGTATTTAGGGAGACTTGTTCGCATCAAGAGTACTATAATCAACTTCTAGAGAATCACCTAATCCCCAAAAGAGAACTATATACATCCCATGTATTTAGGCTTTAACCAAAACCCAAACCAAAAAGGTTAGTACAAGATCAGATAATCCAGAAAAGGATAACCCCTTATAAAAAAGAAAATCTATTCTTAATCTCCAAAATTTGTCCAACAAAACCCAAAGTTCAACGAGGACCATCCGATAAACAATTTGTCCATAAAATTCTTCAAAGTAAACCAATATAAGATTGAAACCCAAATATTTGAAGGATTTAGTCACATAGTCTTCCAAGTTAAATCGTAACATTTATCTCCAAACAACATTAGTCGCTCCTAAAGCCTCACATTGAAAAGTAATTATCCTAATCAGATATCCTCCAAAATCAACTTACTCTTAATTCATAAAATCATATAACTAAAAAGAATCAGTCAAACTAACCAGGGACTTCACGTAGTCCAGTGGTAGGCGATAAATACCAGTCGCACTTTGGTTGTGGGTTCGATTCCCACAGCTTTGTCCGACGCGACGGGTTGTCACACGGTCTGCCTGTTGTCCTTTTTTCAAAACTATATAATTCTTAAAACATTTCCCAAAATGAGATAAAATCTTCAAAGATGATCATAACATATTTTAACCTCAAGTTTATCTCATGCCTTTCATTTTCCATCAGAACATATAATAACCCATAATTACCTCAAAAGTAAGGATCATATAAACCCTAATGGTTACCTTAATAATTATTACCTGAATTTCCACATCGAGTTGGCCATCTCGTACATGATGCACTAGAGAACTCACCAAGGTTGAAGTGGTTGATCATGACTCCTTGATAGTTGGTTTAGAACAACCATGAGTTTCCTCATTGAATCCTCCATTTTACCTAGTATCTTAATCATAGATCCACCACAGTTTCCTTCAATCCAATTGTCACTTTGGTGCCTGCGAGATCCAGCTATTCACTAAAAACAGAAATGTCAGTGTGAGTATATCAACAAAACCATCATGTACTAATGAGTAAGATAAACACTAATATATACTTACTCATTCACTTTATCTAAAACTAGGACTCTTTCTGAAATCCTAACCATTATGGTAATGTCACTTATGCTTAAAGAATACCCTAACCTCTAAAGTTATCTAAACCTCCCTTTGATACCAACTATAAGGCCCCAGCCTTAAACCTTACTTAATCTTGAGTTATTACAAGATTACACATTGAGGATATTTTCAGGTTTAGAGTTTTAGAGAATTAGATCATGAAACTTGCATTACATTCCACATTTAAACAAAGTGGTTACATAAAAGACAGTATTCATTCTTCCCATCAACGGAAACATATTTAAAATATAACACGGATTCTTTCTTGAAACATCCTTGACACTATCATCACATCATGTACCTTTCCCTTGACCTGTGAAAAACATTTCAAAAACTTGGGATGAGCATAAAAAGCTCAGTAAGGGTTATAAAAATATGGAAAGGAAACATGAGTTCATATATACATAAGAATGAAATCATACTTTACCCATAAAACATAGGCACTTTAACATACCTCATCAAACCATGAATAAATCATAGAAAACATAAGACATAAAGGTAACTTGAGGCATTCATAACATTCTTAAGTGGGGAGTAACCCTCTTGGTTACGTTTGGAATACCCATCACAGTATATTCCCTAAATCTCTTCGGAGAAACCTTAACGTTTCACTCCTTCGCGTTACCCAATGCATTGGAGAGCTATATCGGGCTCACCCGCCCTTAGTTTATCACGGAACCACCCGTTTTCATAACAATGCCCAAGAACCATAACATACACGTATCACATAAAATATTCATAAAGGAAACAAAACATTTCCACATTTCAATCACAACATAACATTTTAGTATTTTGAAATAATGAATCCATACAAAAAGAAACCATTTCCAAAACCATTTAAAACATTTAATAAAAAGATTTTTGAATCAAAGTGTCCCATACCACCTTGAAGCTAAAAATTTTAAACCATTAATATCCATATAAGTAAATCCATAAAACCATTTTTAAAACATGGATATTAATAAGAACAAATAATTAAAACATTTAAAATGATATTTTGGTTAAAGGGGTTTTACCAAAATTAGAGACACTTGAATACAATAATTGAGGAATAACATTTAGTCATAAATTTATAATATCATGAGAATAAATGAATTCATGATATAATACTCCAAAGGACAGTATATACACCATATAAGATTGAATTGGTGCATAACAACAATGAACCCTCAATAGAAATGTCAAATGTGATGAAATCCCTTATAAAGAAGGTATCTTTAAATTAAGGACAAATCAATATCAAAAATATGTGTGACAAATATAAATACACCCAATATAAGTGTATATTAAGTGTAAAACAATAAAAGGTCATTCACACATATTCAAAGGATGACATATTCAATAACTACATGTTGAACCCAAAGAAATCGAAATTGGGTTAAGAAGTTCCCATGACAGCCTAACGATGTCACATCAAAATGAGTTGATGAGAGATAAAAAGTGTATCTCATCACTTGGACATAAAATTTACATCAATAAGGATATATGAGAACATATCCCAACATAAAAATATGTAAATTAAAAGACCCAACAAAAGAAGTCTTTTAAAAAAGAGGAGGGTGAAAGGTTCCCTTACCGACTTGGGTATCTTTCAAAACATACACCCCATGAAAGAAGGACAATAGATCATTGATGTAAATACTCATAAACGAAAGTATATTACACAAAGAGTAGAATAATGGGTAGTACATACACCACTCAATGGAATTTGTGGAAAATGTAGCATCAATATCATGGGAATAAAAGTGAGATTAAAAATCCCTTACGAAAACTCGGCAGCCTAACGACGCCACATAAAACATCCGAATTTGGATTGATGAGATCAAATAGGGTATCTCATCACATTAAAATAAAATTTACAGTAAGAGGAAAATAAAATAACATACCCCAACATTACAAAGATGAGTTTAAAATAAGTGACATAAAGGAGAGTACTTAAAAAGAAAGAGAGAGGTTAGATCTCTTACGAAAATTCGGCAGCCTAACGGTGCCACTCAAAACTTTCAAAATGGATTGATGAGATATAATAGGGTCTCTCATCACATGAACATAAAAATTACAGTAGGAGTAATATAAAATATCATCCCAATAACAAGAAAGATGAGCTTTAAAAGGAATGACATAAAAGTGTGTACTTGAAAAGAAAGAGAGGAGTAGGATCCCTTACCTCGGGTCCGACTTGACTCGATCGTTCTTTAATCTCCTGAATAATAAACTTGAGTTAATTTATAATTCCTTAAGAACCTTTTTCAAGTTCATTATTACTTTTATACCACTTATTACCATGTCATAAACATTATGTAATCATTTAAGTTAATAATATTTGTTTTGCGGATATTTGGTTCTTAAGTCGAAAGTGGACTTCTTACAATTACATGTTGTTCGTGTGGACAAATGTTTATTATATCCAGAATTGTATTCATTATGTAGATATCATATATTTCATATATATCCAGTACATTCATGCATTTATAACATTACATAATCATTTAGAGGTAAGAAATGAAATGCACCGTTCATGGAGACGGTAAGCCGTACGTACGCATGAACGCTACTTTCATTTATATTTCGTATTTTATAGAATGCAATAATAATGATATAAACGTATATTATAATTCCAGTATAATATCATATATAATATCATATTTCCATCCTTTATACATCCCACATATGGTATTTAACGAATCAAATCACTTTGAGGGGGCGGTAGTCCGCACTTCCTTAAATGAAGATATCACGTATACCCATAATGGAAGCCATAAAGGTAAGACAAAAATGAAAAATATAGAAGCATAAATAAAACATAAACATATTATATATCATATATAAAAATAGTGACATCATAATGGCCACCGTTGAAGGTGTTAAATGAGTATTGAACAATCATCGTTTCGGGAGGCAGAATTTCACCATCCACGAAAACCGTATGTTCTTTAACCATTTGATGTAGTTGTGTGAGAGTGTAGATCGAATAAATCTTATAACAACATCCTAGTATATTGAAGATACTTGTGTTGTTACAAAATAAGTAAATAAAAAGAGTTTAGGGGGTTGGAGAAGCAAAATAAAACAAATGAACATGAGAGAATGAATTACCTTTAAAAGTGTAACTCCTTTTGATTTGATCCTAAAGGCTTCCTTTGAAATGATTCTTCCCAAAGGGAATCCTCTCGGATGAGGAGAGGGATGTGGAGGGAGTAAATGTGCAGGGGTTGGCCGAGCCAAAGGCTTGAGGAGTGTGTTAAATGAGGTAGAGGTGGGGGCCTTTTATAAGAGGAGAGGAGGGGCACTTTTGGAAAGTAAAGAAATATTACTTTATTTGAAAATGTGTTTCTGTTTAAAAAGGTCCCACATTGATATAATTCGTGTATAAGGTGATAAGTCTTAGAAATACACTCATCCAATAAGTTTTGGACATGTGTAGTTCATATATTTTACATTATCTTTCCATTTTATTTAAATCGTCAAATAATGATGTCATCGCTGCATCATTATTATGTCATAAATAATTTAATTTATTTAATGTCTAAAAATTATATAAAAAATACTATGATGTAGGAAATCTTTTTATCTTTCCGATGAATATTTATAATCAAAAAGATGACTTGTATAACCCCACTTAAAAATTGTTTTAGTAAAACATATCATGTTTGTGTCAATTTTACTTTTACATTAAATAAAATGTTATTTATGTCATTTCCCAACCAAAGTGGATCCATGGGGTCCCCAAGTTGACCCATGGCTTGTCTTGGTCGGACATGATACAACCAATGAGGGTAAGACATGCGTCAAGCTCATCTCATTTTATTAAAGCATTATTTTTACCTTAAACTACACTAATTACCACTAATCACGATTAAAAACTTAATAAGTTACTATTCACCAAAAAATTATTTTAATCTCATTGAACCACATTTTACTTCTTAAAGACAACCATGTATGTAGGATTTTTGAAAATCAAAACACAATGATGGCAAAATTTCATTTAAACGGAAAATCAGTTTTTATAAGTACCACTTAGTGGTTTCACTATTCATCAAAAATTGAAGTTTTTCAGAAAAATCCCAAAAATTCACCCTAAGCTATATTTGATATTCTGAATTAAAAAATGAAGTCCATTTTAAAAAATTAAAAACATATAAGTCACATTAATTAATTTAATAATTAATTCCCACTGTCATGTCAAATAGCGTGTTTTATGAAACAATAAGTATCAAAAGATTGACACTAGTTTAAGTCTGATTTCAAAGTGAAATTGATTTCAACGAACACTATTGGATTTAATGGTAAAAATATTTTCTAATTTCACTTTAAAACCAATTCAAAATATAATCTAATCATATAAATAAATTAGATTAAAAAGTGGTTTTGAATTAAAATACAACATTTTACACTATTCATTAAAAAAATGAACTTTATCGGAAAGATACCAAAAATTTACACAAAGTAAATTTTGATGTCCCGATTCTTAATAAGAGTTTTATTTGGTCCAAAAGAATGTATAAGAGTGATCAAAACTATATTTAATGACGGTTCTCCATCAAAAGGTGATAAGTGAACCTTTAGTGAAAACTAGGGCATATACGCCTAAAATTGAATTCTTTCCGTATTTTAAGCCATTATCTTTTATTGGATAAATGTAAAAACATTTAAAAACATATATAATCATATTTTAGTTATTTCTATCCATTCCCGCCATTACAACGGCTACATGTTAACTACCATTTAAAATAATATTATTTTATTATTAGAGTGCAACGTAAGATTCCCAAGAAACTCGTTGTTGCGTGTTGGGTACGCCATCGAGCATAGCGTCCCCTTTAAAGTTATTTAAATATTTTATTCACAAATATGGATAAATATGAAATGTCATATTCTTTATTTACCTGGGGTGTTACATCCTTCCCCCCTTTTGGGAATTGCGTCCTCGCAATTTTAAAATTGCGCTTGGAAACATCCTTGAAAGTCCCACATCGGAACAAAAGTCGGTAAAACAAACACTTTAAAATAAAGAGAGATAAGTACAAAGGTCACCCGAGTTAACCCATACTAGTATTCCAAGTATGAAAATATGGACATGGAGGAGAAAACATAGGTTCATGTTCTCATGGAGAGTGATAGAAAACATGTTTAGGAGAAAGTTAACCATGAGAAAATCACAAACTTGTGATGGGTTAAACGGTATTCGATTCCCCAGTAGGAAAAGTTAATAGACAACATTTATGTTTTAAGTTACTTTTTATTGAGGAATTTATTCATAAGGAAGCATAATCACTTATCATGTTGACTTTCAACTTTTACTAGATTCCTTAGTCAAACTCATATTTTTTCCAAAAGATGAGTATTTAGGGAGACTTGTTCGCATCAAGAGTACTATAATCAACTTCTAGAGAATCACCTAATCCCCAAAAGAGAACTATATACATCCCATGTATTTAGGCTTTAACCAAAACCAAAACCAAAAAGGTTAGTACAAGATCAGATAATCCAGAAAAGGATAACCCCTTATAAAAAAGAAAATCTATTTTTAATCTCCAAAATTTGTCCAACAAAACCCAAAGTTCAACGAGGACCATCCGATAAACAATTTGCCATTAAATTCTTCAAAGTAAACCAATATAAGATTGAAACCCAAATATTTGAAGGATTTAGTCACATAGTCTTCCAAGTTAAATCGTAACATTTATCTCCAAACAACATTAGTCGCTCCTAAAGCCTCACATTGAAAAGTAATTATCCTAATCACATATCCTCCAAAATCAACTTACTCTTAATTCATAAAATCATATAACTAAAAAGAATCAGTCAAACTAACCAGAGACTTCACGTAGTCCAGTGGTAGGCGATAAATACCAGTCGCACTTTGGTTGTGGGTTCGATTCCCACAGCTTCGTCCGACGCGACGGGTTGTCACACGGTCTGCGTGTTGTCCTTTTTTCAAAACTATATAATTCTTAAAAAATTCCCCTAAATGAGATAAAATCTTCAAAGATGATCATAACATATTTTAACCTCAAGTTTATCTCATGCCTTTCATTTTCCATCAGAACATATAATAACCCATAATTACCTCAAAAGTAAGGATCATATAAACCCTAATGGTTACCTTAATAATTATTACCTGAATTTCCACATCGAGTTGGCCATCTCGTACATGATGCACTAGAGAACTCACCAAGGTTGAAGTGGTTGATCATGACTCCTTGATAGTTGGTTTATAACAACCATGAGTTTCCTCATTGAATCCTCCATTTTACCTAGTATCTTAATCATAGATCCACCACAGTTTCCTTCAATCCAATTGTCACTTTGGTGCCTGCGAGATCCAGCTATTCACTAAAAACAGAAATGTCAGTGTGAGTATATCAACAAAACCATCATGTACTAATGAGTAAGATAAACACTAAGATATACTTACTCATTCACTTTATCTAAAACTAGGACTCTTTCTGAAATCCTAACCATTATGGTAATGTCACTTATGCTTAAAGAATACCCTAACCTCTAAAGTTATCTAAACCTCCCTTTGATACCAACTATAAGGCCCCAGCCTTAAACCTTACTTAATCTTGAGTTATTACAAGATTACACATTGAGGATATTTTCAGGTTTAGAGTTTTAGATAATTAGATCATGAAACTTGCATTACATTCCACATTTAAACAAAGTGGTTACATAAAAGACAATATTCATTCTCCCCATCAACGGAAACATATTTAAAATATAACACGGATTCTTTCTTGAAACATCCTTGACACTATCATCACATCATGTACCTTTCCCTTGACCTGTGAAAAACATTTCAAAAACTTGGGATGAGCATAAAAAGCTCAGTAAGGGTTATAAAAATATGGAAAGGAAACATGAGTTCATATATACATAAGAATGAAATCATACTTTACCCATAAAACATAGGCACTTTAACATACCTCATCAAACCATGAATAAATCATAGAAAACATAAGACATAAAGGTAACTTGAGGCATTCATAACATTCTTAAGTGGGGAGTAACCCTCTTGGTTACGTTTGGAATACCCATCACAGTATATTCCCTAAATCTCTTCAGAGAAACCTTAACGTTTCACTCCTTCGCGTTACCCAATGCATTGGAGAGCTATATCGGGCTCACCCGCCCTTAGTTTATCACGGAACCACCCGTTTTCATAACAATTCCCAAGAACCATAACATACACGTATCACATAAAATATTCATAAAGGAAACAAAACATTTCCACATTTCAATCACAACATAACATTTTAGTATTTTGAAATAATGAATCCATACAAAAAGAAACCATTTCCAAAACCATTTAAAACATTTAATAAAAAGATTTTTGAATCAAAGTGTCCCATACCACCTTGAAGCTAAAAATTTTAAACCATTAATATCCATATAAGTAAATCCTTAAAACCATTTTTAAAACATGGATATTAATAAGAACAAATAATTAAAACATTTAAAATGATATTTTGGTTAAAGGGGTTTTACCAAAATTAGAGACACTTGAATACAATAATTGAGGAATAACATTTAGTCATAACTTTATAATATCATGAGAATAAATGAATTCATGATATAATACTCCAAAGGATAGTATATACACCATATAAGATTGAATTGGTGCATAACAACAATGAACCCTCAATAGAAATGTCAAATGTGATGAAATCCCTTATAAAGAAGGCATCTTTAAATTAAGGACAAATCAATCTCAAAAATATGTGTGACAAATATAAATACACCCAATATAAGTGTATATTAAGTGTAAAACAATAAAAGGTCATTCACACATATTCAAAGGATGACATATTCAATAACTACATGTTGAACCCAAAGAAATTGAAATTGGGTTAAGAAGTTCCCACGACAGCCTAACGACGTCACATCAAAATGAGTTGATGAGAGATAAAAAGTGTATCTCATCACTTGGACATAAAATTTACATCAATAAGGATATATGAGAACATATCCCAACATAAAAATATGTAAATTAAACGACCCAACAAAAGAAGTTTTTTAAAAAAGAGGAGGGTGAAAGGTTCCCTTACCGACTTGGGTATCTTTCAAAACATACACCCCATGAAAGAAAAACAATAGATCATTGATGTAAATACTCATAAACGAAAGTATATTACACAAAGAGTAGAATAATGGGTAGTACATACACCACTCAATGGAATTTGTGGAAAATGTAGCATAAATCTCATGGGAATAAAAGTGAGATTAAAAATCCCTTACGAAAACTCGGCAGCCTAACGACGCCACATAAAACTTCCGAATTTGGATTGATGAGATCAAATAGGGTATCTCATCACATTAAAATAAAATGTACAGCAAGAGGAAAATAAAAGAACATCCCCCAACATTACAAAGATGAGTTTAAAAGAAGTGACATAAAGGAGAGTACTTAAAAAGAAAGAGAGAGGTTAGATCTCTTACGAAAATTCGGCAGCCTAACGGTGCCACTCAAAACTTCCAAAATGGATTGATGAGATATAATAGGGTCTCTCATCACATGAACATAAAAATTACAGTAGGAGTAATATAAAATATCATCCCAATAACAAGAAAGATGAGCTTTAAAAGGAATGATATAAAAGTGTGTACTTGAAAAGAAAGAGAGGAGTAGGATCCCTTACCTCGGGTCCGACTTGACTCGATTGTTCTTTAATCTCCTGAATAATAAACTTGAGTTAATTTATAATTCCTTAAGAACCTTTTTCAAGTTCATTATTACTTTTATACCACTTATTACCATGTCATAAACATTATGTAATCATTTAAGTTAATAATATTTGTTTTGCCGATATTTGGTTCTTAAGTCGAAAGTGGACTTCTTACAATTACATGTTGTTCGTGTGGCCAAATGTTTATTATATCCAGAATTGTATTCATTATGTAGATATCATATATGTCATATATATCCAGTACATGCATGCATTTATAACATTACATAATCATTTAGAGGTAAGAAATGAAATGCACCGTTCATGGAGACGGTAAGCCGTACGTACGCATGGACGCTACTTTCATTTATATTTCGTATTTTATAGAATGGAATAATAATGATATAAAGGTATATTATAATTCCAGTATAATATCATATATAATATCATATTTCCATCCTTTATACATCCCACATATGGTATTTAACGAATCAAATCACTTTGAGGGGGCGGTAGTCCGCACTTCCTTAAATGAAGATATTGCGTATACCCATAATGGAAGCCATAAAGGTAAGTCAAAAATGAAAAATACAGAAGCATAAATAAAACATAAACATATTATATATCATATATAAAAATAGTGACATCATAATGGCCACCGTTGAAGGTGTTAAATGAGTATTGAACAATCATCGTTTCGGGAGGCAGAATTTCACCATCCACGAAAACCGTATGTTCTTTAACCATTTGATGTAGTTGTGTGAGCGTGTAGCTCGAATAATTCTTATAACAACATCCTAGTATATTGAAGATACTTGTGTTGTTACAAAATAAGTAAATAAAAAGAGTTTAGGGGGTTGGAGAAGCAAAATAAAACAAATGAACATGAGAGAATGAATTACCTTTAAAAGTGTAACTCCTTTTGATTTGAGCCTAAAGGCTTCCTTTGAAAGGATTCTGCCCAAAGGGAATCCTCTCGGATGAGGAGAGGGATGTGGAGAGAGTAAATGGGCAGGGGTTGGCCGAGCCAAAGGCTTGAGGAGTGTGTTAAATGAGGTAGAGGTGGGGACCTTTTATAAGAGGAGAGGAGAGGCACTTTTGGAAAGTAAAGAAATATTACTTTATTTGAAAATGTGTTTCGGTTTAAAAAGGTCCCACATTGATATAATTAGTGTATAAGGTGATAAGGCTTAGAAATACACTCATCCAATATGTTTTGGACATGTGTAGTTCATATATTTTACATTATCTTTCCATTTTATTTAAATCGTCAAATAATGATGTCATCGCTGGATCATTATTATGTCATAAATAATGTAATTTATTTAATGTCTAAAAATTATATAAAAAATACTATTATGTAGGAAATCTTATTATCTTTCCAATGAATATTTATAATCAAAAATATGACTTGTATAACCCCACTTAAAAATTGTTTTAGTAAAACATATCATGTTTGTGTCAATTTTACTTTTACATTAAATAAAATGTTATTTATGTCATTTCCCAACCAAAGTGGATCCATGGGGTCCCCAAGTTGACCCATGGCTTGTCTTGGTCGGCCATGATACAACAAATGAGGGTAAGACATGTGTCAAGCTCATCTCATTTTATTAAAGCATTATTTTTACCTTAAACTACACTAATTACCACTAATCGCGATTAAAAACTTAATAAGTTACTATTCACCAAAAAATTATTTTAATCTCATTGAACCACATTTTAATTCTTAATGACAACCATGTATGTCGGATTTTTGAAAATCAAAACACAATGATGGCAAAATTTCATTTAAACGGAAAATCAGTTTTTATAAGTACCACTTAGTGGTTTCACTATTCATAAAAAATTTAAGTTTTTCAGAAAAATCCCAAAAATTCACCCTAAGATATATTTGATATTCTGAATTAAAAAATGAAGTACATTTTACAAAATTCAAAACATATAAGTCACATTAATTAATTTAATAATTAATTCCCGCTGTCATGTCAAATAGCGTGTTTTATGAAACAATAAGTATCAAAAGATTGACACTAGTTTAAGTCTGATTTCAAAGTGAAATTGATTTCAACGAACACTATTGGATTTAATGGTAAAAATATTTTCTAATTTCACTTTAAAACCAATTCAAAATATAATCTAATAATATAAATAAATTAGATTAAAAAGTGGTTTTGAATTAATATACAACATTTTACACTATTCATTAAAAAAATGAACTTTATCGGAAAGATACCAAAAATTTACACAAAGTAAATTTTGATGTCCCGATTCTTAATAAGAGTTATTTGGTCCAAAAGAATTTATAAGAGTGATCAAAACTATATTTAATGACGGTTCTCCATCAAAAGGTGATAAGTGAACCTTTAGTGAAAACTAGGGCATATACGCCTAAAATTGAATTCTTTCCGTATTTTAAGCCATTATCTTTTATTGGATAAATGTAAAAACATTTAAAAACATATATAATCATATTTTAGTTATTTCTATCCATTCCCGCCATTAAAATGGCTACATGTTAACTACCATTTAAAATAATATTATTTTATTATTAGAGTGCAACGTAAGATTCCCAAGAAACTCGTTGTTGCGTGTTGGGTACGCCATCGAGCATAGCGTCCCCTTTAAAGTTATTTAAATATTTTATTCACAAATATGGATAAATATGAAATGTCATATTCTTTATTTACCTTGGGTGTTACATCCTTCCCCCCTTTTGGGAATTGCGTCCTCGCAATTTTAAAATTGCGCTTGGAAACATCCTTGATAGTCCCACATCGGAACAAAAGTCGGTAAAACAAACACTTTAAAATAAAGAGAGATAAGTACAAAGGTCACCCGAGTTAACCCATACTAGGATTCCAAGTATGAAAATATGGACATGGAGGAGAAAACATAGGTTCATGTTCTCATGGAGAGTGATAGAAAACATGTTTAGGAGAAAGTTAACCATGAGAAAATCACAAACTTGTGATGGGTTAAACGGTATTCGATTCCCCAGTAGGAAAAGTT
Organism: Viscum album; assembly: GCA_963277665.1. Lineage (NCBI taxonomy): Eukaryota > Viridiplantae > Streptophyta > Magnoliopsida > Santalales > Viscaceae > Viscum > Viscum album. The sequence continues at coordinate 48,639,395 of OY728156.1, forward strand.
AATAGACAACATTTTTGTTTTAAGTTACTTTTTATTGAGGAATTTATTCATAAGGAAGCATAATCACTTATCATGTTGACTTTCAACTTTTACTAGATTCCTTAGTCAAACTCATATTTTTTCCAAAAGACGAGTATTTAGGGAGACTTGTTCACATCAAGAGTACTATAATCAACTTCTAGAGAATCACCTAATCCCCAAAAGAGAACTATATACATCCCATGTATTTAGGCTTTAACCAAAACAAAAACCAAAAAGGTTAGTACAAGATCAGATAATCCAGAAAAGGATAACCCCTTATAAAAAAGAAAATCTATTCTTAATCTCCAAAATTTGTCCAACAAAACCCAAAGTTCAACGAGGACCATCCGATAAACAATTTGTCCATAAAATTCTTCAAAGTAAACCAATATAAGATTGAAACCCAAATATTTGAAGGATTTAGTCACATAGTCTTCCAAGTTAAATCGTAACATTTATCTCCAAACAACATTAGTCGCTCCTAAAGCCTCACATTGAAAAGTAATTATCCTAATCACATATCCTCCAAAATCAACTTACCCTTAATTCATAAAATCATATAACTAAAAAGAATCAGTCAAACTAACCAGGGACTTCACGTAGTCCAGTGGTAGGCGATAAATACCAGTCGCACTTTGGTTGTGGGTTCGATTCCCACAGCTTTGTCCGACGCGACGGGTTGTCACACGGTCTGCGTGTTGTCCTTTTTTCAAAACTATATAATTCTTAAAACATTCCCCAAAATGAGATAAAATCTTCAAAGATGATCATAACATATTTTAACCTCAAGTTTATCTCATGCCTTTCATTTTCCATCAGAACATATAATAACCCATAATTACCTCAAAAGTAAGGATCATATAAACCCTAATGGTTACCTTAATAATTATTACCTGAATTTCCACATCGAGTTGGCCATCTCGTACATGATGCACTAGAGAACTCACCAAGGTTGAAGTGGTTGATCATGACTCCTTGATAGTTGGTTTAGAACAACCATGAGTTTCCTCATTGAATCCTCCATTTTACCTAGTATCTTAATCAAAGATCCACCACAGTTTCCTTCAATCCAATTGTCACTTTGGTGCCTGCGAGATCCATCTATTCACTAAAAACAGAAATGTCAGTGTGAGTATATCAACAAAACCATCATGTACTAATGAGTAAGATAAACACTAAGATATACTTACTCATTCACTTTATCTAAAACTAGGACTCTTTCTGAAATCCTAACCATTATGGTAATGTCACTTATGCTTAAAGAATACCCTAACCTCTAAAGTTATCTAAACCTCCCTTTGATACCAACTATAAGGCCCCAGCCTTAAACCTTACTTAATCTTGAGTTATTACAAGATTACACATTGAGGATATTTTCAGGTTTAGAGTTTTAGAGAATTAGATCATGAAACTTGCATTACATTCCACATTTAAACAAAGTGGTTACATAAAAGACAATATTCATTCTTCCCATCAACGGAAACATATTTAAAATATAACACGGATTCTTTCTTGAAACATCCTTGACACTATCATCACATCATGTACCTTTCCCTTGACCTGTGAAAAACATTTCAAAAACTTGGGATGAGCATAAAAAGCTCAGTAAGGGTTATAAAAATATGGAAAGGAAACATGAGTTCATATATACATAAGAATGAAATCATACTTTACCCATAAAACATAGGCACTTTAACATACCTCATCAAACCATGAATAAATCATAGAAAACATAAGACATAAAGGTAACTTGAGGCATTCATAACATTCTTAAGTGGGGAGTAACCCTCTTGGTTACGTTTGGAATACCCATCACAGTATATTCCCTAAATCTCTTCGGAGAAACCTTAACGTTTCACTCCTTCGCGTTACCCAATGCATTGGAGAGCTATACCGGGCTCACCCGCCCTTAGTTTATCACGGAACCACCCGTTTTCATAACAATGCCCAAGAACCATAACATACACGTATCACATAAAATATTCATAAAGGAAACAAAACATTTCCACATTTCAATCACAACATAACATTTTAGTATTTTGAAATAATGAATCCATACAAAAAGAAACCATTTCCAAAACCATTTAAAACATTTAATAAAAAGATTTTTGAATCAAAGTGTCCCATACCACCTTGAAGCTAAAAATTTTAAACCATTAATATCCATATAAGTAAATCCTTAAAACCATTTTTAAAACATTGATATTAATAAGAACAAATAATTAAAACATTTAAAATGATATTTTGGTTAAAGGGGTTTTACCAAAATTAGAGACACTTGAATACAATAATTGAGGAATAACATTTAGTCATAACTTTATAATATCATGAGAATAAATGAATTCATGATATAATACTCCAAAGGACAGTATATACACCATATAAGATTGAATTGGTGCATAACAACAATGAACCCTCAATAGAAATGTCAAATGTGATGAAATCCCTTATAAAGAAGGTATCTTTAAATTAAGGACAAATCAATCTCAAAAATATGTGTGACAAATATAAATACACCCAATATAAGTGTATATTAAGTGTAAAACAATAAAATGTCATTCACACATATTCAAAGGATGACATATTCAATAACTACATGTTGAACCCAAAGAAATCGAAATTGGGTTAAGAAGTTCCCATGACAGCCTAACGGCGTCACATCAAAATGCGTTGATGAGAGATAAAAAGTGTATCTCATCACTTGGACATAAAATTTACATCAATAAGGATATATGAGAACATATCCCAACAAAAAAATATGTAAATTAAAAGACCCAACAAAAGAAGTCTTTTAAAAAAGAGGAGGGTGAAAGGTTCCCTTACCGACTTGGGTATCTTTCAAAACATACACCCCATGAAAGAAGGACAATAGATCATTGATGTAAATACTCATAAATGAAATTATATTACAAAAAGAGTAGAATAATGGGTAGTACATACACCAATCAATGGAATTTGTGGAAAATGTAGCATAAATCTCATGGGAATAAAAGTGAGATTAAAAATCCCTTACGAAAACTCGGCAGCCTAACGACGCCACATAAAACTTCCGAATTTGGATTGATGAGATCAAATAGGGTATCTCATCACATTAAAATAAAATGTACAGCAAGAGGAAAATAAAAGAACATCCCCCAACATTACAAAGATGAGTTTAAAAGAAGTGACATAAAGGAGAGTACTTAAAAAGGAAGAGAGAGGTTAGATCTCTTACGAAAATTCGGCAGCCTAACGGTGCCACTCAAAACTTCCAAAATGGATTCATGAGATATAATAGGGTCTCTAATCACATGAACATAAAAATTAAAGTAGGAGTAATATAAAATATCATCCCAATAACAAGAAATATGAGATTTAAAAGGAATGACATAAAAGTGTGTACTTGAAAAGAAAGAGAGGAGTAGGATCCCTTACCTCGGGTCCGACTTGACTCGATCGTTCTTTAATCTCCTGAATAATAAACTTGAGTTAATTTATAATTCCTTAAGAACCTTTTTCAAGTTCATTATTACTTTTATACCACTTATTACCATGTCATAAACATTATGTAATCATTTAAGTTAATAATATTTGTTTTGCCGATATTTGGTTCTTAAGTCGAAAGTGGACTTCTTACAATTACATGTTGTTCGTGTGGCCAAATGTTTATTATATCCAGAATTGTATTCATTATGTAGATATCATATATGTCATATATATCCAGTACATGCATGCATTTATAACATTACATAATCATTTAGAGGTAAGAAATGAAATGCACCGTTCATGGAGACGGTAAGCCGTACGTACGCATTAACGCTACTTTCATTTCTATTTCGTATTTTATAGAATGTAATAATAATGATATAAAGGAATATTATAATTCCAGTATAATATCTTATATAATATCATATTTCCATCCTTTATACATCCCACATATGGTATTTAACGAATCAAATCACTTTGAGGGGGCGGTAGTCCGCACTTCCTTAAATAAAGATATCGCGTATACCCATAATGGAAGCCATAAAGGTAAGAAAAAAATGAAAAATACAGAAGCATAAATAAAACATAAACATAATATATATCATATATAAAAATAGTGACATCATAATGGCCACCGTTGAAGGTGTTAAATGAGTATTGAACAATCATCGTTTCGGGAGGCAGAATTTCACCATCCACGAAAACCGTATGTTCTTTAACCATTTGATGTAGTTGTGTGAGAGTGTAGCTCGAATAAATCTTATAACAACATCCTAGTATATTGAAGATACTGTTTTTGTTACAAAATAAGTAAATAAAAAGAGTTTAGGGGGTTGGAGAAGCAAAATAAAACAAATGAACATGAGAGAATGAATTACCTTTAAAAGTGTAACTCCTTTTGATTTGAGCCTAAAGGCTTCCTTTGAAAGGATTCTGCCCAAAGGGAATCCTCTCGGATGAGGAGAGGGATGTGGAGATAGTAAATGGGCAGGGGTTGGCCGAGCCAAAGGCTTGAGGAGTGTGTTAAATGAGGTAGAGGTGGGGGCCTTTTATAAGAGGAGAGGAGGGGCACTTTTGGAAAGTAAAGAAATATTACTTTATTTGAAAATGTGTTTCAGTTTAAAAAGGTCCCACATTGATATAATTCGTGTATAAGGTGATAAGGCTTCGAAATCCACTCATCCAATAAGTTTTGGACATGTGTAGTTTATAGATTTTACATTATCTTTCCATTTTATTTAAATCGTCAAATAATGATGTCATCACTGCATCATTATTATGTCATAAATAATTTAATTTATTTAATGTCTAAAAATTATATAAAAAATACTATGATGTAGGAAATCTTGTTATCTTTCCAATGAATATTTATAATCAAAAGGATGACTTGTATAACCCCACTTAAAAATTGTTTTAGTAAAACATATCATGTTTGTGTCAATTTTACTTTTACATTAAATAAAATGTTATTTATGTCATTTCCCAACCAAAGTGGATCCATGGGGTCCCCAAGTTGACCCATGGCTTGTCTTGGTCGGCCATGATACAACCAATGAGGGTAAGACATGTGTCAAGCTCATCTCATTTTATTAAAGCATTATTTTTACCTTAAACTACACTAATTACCACTAATCGCGATTAAAAACTTAATAAGTTACTATTCACCAAAAAATTATTTTAATCTCATTGAACCACATTTTTCTTCTTAATGACAACCATGTATGTCGGATTTTTGAAAATCAAAACACAATGATGGCAAAATTTCATTTAAACGGAAAATCAGTTTTTATAAGTACCACTTTGTGGTTTCACTATTCATCAAAAATTGAAGTTTTTCAGAAAAATCCCAAAAATTCACCCTAAGCTATATTTGATTTTCTGAATTAAAAAATGAAGTCCATTTTAAAAAATTCAAAACATATAAGTCACATTAATTAATTTAATAATTAATTCCCGCTGTCATGTCAAATAGCGTGTTTTATGAAACAATAAGTATCAAAATATTGACACTAGTTTAAGTCTGATTTCAAAGTGAAATTGATTTCAACGAACACTATTGGATTTAATGGTAAAAATATTTTCTAATTTCACTTTATAACCAATTCAAAATGTAATCTAATCATATAAATAAATTAGATTAAAAAGTGGTTTTGAATTAAAATACAACATTTTACACTATTCATTAAAAAAATGAACTTTATCGGAAAGATACCAAAAATTTACACAAAGTAAATTTTGATGTCCCGATTCTTAATAAGAGTTTTATTTGGTCCAAAAGAATGTATAATAGTGATAAAAACTATATTTAATGATGGTTCGCCATCAAAAGGTGATAAGTGAACCTTTAGTGAAAACTAGGGCATATACGCCTAAAATTGAATTCTTTCCGTATTTTAAGCCATTATCTTTTATTGGATAAATGTAAAAACATTTAAAAACATATATAATCATATTTTGGTTATTTATATCCATTCCCGCCATTACAACGGCTACATGTTAACTACCATTTAAAATAATATTATTTTATTATTAGAGTGCAACGTAAGATTCCCAAGAAACTCGTTGTTGCGTGTTGGGTACGCCATCGAGCATAGCGTCCCCTTTAAAGTTATTTAAATATTTTATTCACAAATATTGATAAATATGAAATGTCATATTCTTTATTTACCTGGGGTGTTACAAAAATGTTTTCTAAAAATAGAATTTAGTTTCATATTTTTGAGATACATTGTTCTTAAGACATCAAAAAATCAAGTTTGGGGGTGTGATAAGACACAATAATAAGATAATATTCATTTTCATAAAATATAATTTTCTCACGCTTAATTATTATTAAACACCATTTTTAGTGTATTTTACAATTTGAATAAAATTTCACATTATTATTGTAATTATTTATTAAAGTGCACTATTACTTGGTACATTTTTGAATAAGTCCTAAAACCCCAATGGCCTTTATCTTAATTTCATATTTCATTTTAATGTTTCCCATTCAATTTGGAACAATTTATACCTTTGGAGGATTTAGAGATTCACATTGCAAGACCACCATTTTGGGCATTAAACATTAGATATATTAGTCAATGTGAACTCTACATTATATCAATAATATCACTATATAATCCATGAATCAATCCCAATGAAGCTAAAATTTTAGTAGGAGATATAGTAAATCATGAGTAAAATTTCATTCAATAGTTATTAGTGATAATTTTGAGATTTTAAGGGAGTTACAGGAAGACTGTGTTAAAGAGGAAATTTTGGGCAAGATTCTATGGCCCATGAAAATATCCCCCCATTTCATTCATATCTGTGAAACCAAGAAATAAATTGGGATGAAATATTATATTCTATTATATAACATCTATAGATTCAATTTATTATTTTATGGCCCTCCGAAATTCATCCATATATAAGCTCATATCGAGGAGTCCGTTTGGTGGATGCAAGCTGGAACATATTTTTTTGAAGTGTGGAAAATAATTCTATCCATTAACATTCCACAGACCTAGGCCAACCATTATTAATTAGGGTGAAATTAAAAATTTTAAGATATACACAAAGATTCCAAAATTCTTATTTAAGGTAGTTTTTTTGATAATTTATAGGAGCTATGTTTTTTATTATAGTAATGTTATACTATCTCATTTATCTTTGTAATGTTTTTATTCAATTATATGTTTTTATAATCACATTAAATTCTTCATAAAAATACTTATTCCTCTAATTTTCAATTTGTTTTATTAAAAATTTGATACCATTTCATTATTTTGTGAATTTAATCACACAAATAGGATATAAATCCTTCACAAAACGGTGTAGCGTTCACTATTTTGTTGTTTTTACTTCTTTGATTCCTCCATCATGAGTATACTTCCCACTTCTATTGAGAACATCGTATAAATGGAGGGATAAAACTCTTATGGGTTGATCCAAGGGATTACAAAGGGTATTAATTGGATGTTATTTATCACTCTATAGATGTTTAATAAATTCTTATTATTTGTTTTTTTTCATTCAATGATTATCATAATCCTCATACCTATTGAATTTTATCACTCCACCTTTATTTTATAATAATATCCTTAACCATGGAGTGCTCACAAAAATGATCCTCCAAGTATATAGGTGATTAGAATGCATTTGTGAAGGTTTTTAACCAGCAAGTGGTGAGGTTAGTTTGAATTCACTGGATAAATTCTTATCAAGTTAATGAAATTGAAATAATTTAGAATGAAATTAATCTAATCAACCCTATAAAATATCCTAGGGTGAACACATTCTCATAAATTTATTCCAAAAAGGTCTCTTAGTGATCATTTATTCCCATCTAAAATCAACCCAATGTTTTAAAATTCATATAAAAAAACAATCCATAGACTAAATGTATACGTAGGTTATTCTTATGTTTCTAAGGATTATACATCCCAAGATACAATACATGTGACCACTTCAACCCTAAAAACATTTGTAAATTTGGGTGAGTCCAATAACCAATGAGTTTCATACATGTGATGGTTGAGGTATATACTTTGTCAACAACGAAACATAAAATAAATCATGCTACGTTGAAAAGTTTTTGTAAGTGTTTAGAGGTAAGTGACCATCCCATTATGGTCAAATAATTCAATCTTTACATTTTATTTATGAGTCAACTTTCCATTTTTCCATAATCTCAAAACCCTCATTTATAGTGACATTTAAAATAATACCTTCTATTTATATTCATACTAGAAATATTTCCAATGATTATATATGAGGTGGTTTTGTTTAATTTTATAATTTTTATTGTGTCAATAAATTGTTTTAATATTCTCTAACAACTCTTGAGAAAGATCGAGTTCTAGCGATTATAATATCTAACCTCATCCCAACATAATGCAGTTTTCACCTCATTCCATATATAGCCTCATATAGTTCCATTTAAATGATATAATGAAATGTTTTGCTATATGAGAACTCTAATATGGGAGTGTTTTTATCCTAAAACCTTTTTAAATCCATGGAACGTGACCTCAATATATCTTCCAATGTTTTAATGGTAATTTCAAATTGAATATCATTTTTTGGATGATAAGTAGTTCTCAAGATCATTTTTATTCAATAATTATTGAATAATTATTTTGAATTTCAAGGTAAAACTTAGATCTCAATAAAAAAAAATAGAGTTGTATTCCATGAATTATTATCACTTCCATTATGTATATCTTGGAAATTCTATTGAGTGAGATATGTTCTTTAGTAATAATGAAATGTAATGAATTTTTAAGGCTATTAACTATAACCTAAATATAATTATGGAATTTAAATGTCTTATGAAGTACTAAAACATGATCATTGGTAATGTTATCCTATTTTGATAGAGGAATGGGTAATGATTTCTTCATCCACTTAGACTTTTTATATTTAACCATAACTTATTGAAAAACAAAGCATCAAGATATATACTATGAAATATCACAATTCATGTTTCCCTACAAAAAAATTTTCTTGATATATATACATATTTATTTATTTATTTCTTGGATGAATAGAGAATAATGAGCATGTGTATCATCCAAAAGTTACTTCTTGAAATATTTTTTAAAGGGACCCATAATCATTTCCAAAATCTTATAATATTATTTTTCCATGTAAGAATTATAGAATATTCATTACCTGCTGTTATAGATTCATATCCTTCTTCTATGCCTCCTTGATCATCACATGGATTTATGGTTGATAATTCACTTAAGAAATAACAAATTTTTATCCTTCCTTAATAATTTATGAAGAGTCAAGTGATCTATAGAATCACCTATGTTGGGTGGGGGATGAACCAAGGTGACATGTTTTATTGAATTCAGTTGTAGTTAAACTTATAACATCTTAAATTCCTATAATAATATTCAACACTTGGTTACCTATTAGGATATAAATGGATATTTATATGTTTCACCAAGAATAAAATATCTCATGGTATATATAACGATAAGTAATTATCAGTATACAATATCTTTACCCTGTTCTCCCTTGGTGTGGGTGACTACATCCTTGCTTTTTTTTGGGTCTATCCCAATACAAAAGTTATATAAAATAATTAATTAACAATTAAATATTTATTGGGAATGTATCATCCTAAAACCATTTATTAAATTAGGAGAAATCATCCTTCAATGAAGTGGTTCATCTCTTTTTTTGAATTATCCTAATTCCCACTTGTTTTTATTCACTCAACTTAAATTACAAATGCTCCTTATAATAAATATTTTCCAAGATCCCAAAACATCTATTGAATATCAGTATATCAGGAAATATGATCATGTTCCTTAACCAGATACATTGATAACCAAAAAATAGTATACTAATCTTTATATAAATTGGTTAGTAAAAATAACCAATAAACATGATTTGTAACAAAATCTGGATCATTGTTCTTTCTCAACTTTTCAGTATCCAATTATCTTGAAAACCCAATAGCTCCTCAATATTAAAGCCTTAATGCAATAGATTAAAAAATAGTGATTATCATTCTATACCTTGAATATCTTTCTTCTTATTTATTCATTCACTATATCATTTAGTGTCTTCTTTCATATATAAGTATTATAGGCCAATACCTATTTTATTATTCTTCTCATTATCCACCTCTTCTTTTTCCTCTACTTTGACGCACTGGATCAAGTTTTTCATAAATTGGTTGAATTATTCTTCTTTTATACACATAGATTACTTATTCTTGAATGTATTAACATGTTATCCTCTTCTATCACTATATTCTCCCTTATTATCCTATTATTTGTTCATTAATATAATCAAAGTTTTGTTTATATGTTTGATATAGAAAATTCCTTCAATATTGGTGTGGTGATCATCTCATGAATCTTCCTGTCATACCACTTGGGTATGAATACCATCATATAAAACATTTATTCTTATTCCTAAAAACATATCTCGACTGATATTCCAAAAATTCCCATCAACTCATTTAAAACTAGTTTAATAATATTTCAAAAACATTCAGCCATGATCATAATTAATTAGAAACAAATTTTTATATTTGAAACTCCGTAATTATTTGACAATGATCCTCAAACATTCTTTCTTATTTTTAAAATTTTCATACACATTAAATCCTCACGTTTTAAAAAATATATATATGTAGTAATACCATTGAAATATGAATCATCTCTTCATGACATGTCAATATCTCAAAATCTAAAAATTTATTTGATGGATAATTCATTCTCAAATAATATTTATGAAATGAAATCATCATTAACACTATGGAAATCATTTCCTAATACTCATATTGAATGAAAACACCCTTTGAATTTTTTTAATATTTACTCCATCAATGGACATCCTAGGAATTATCTAATTTAACTTATAGAATTATCATCTATAATTTCATATCTATTTAAATATTTTTTTGGGTGATATATATTTATTCTTACATAATAAATATTCACTCTTATGTATCTCATGGAGGTTTATTTACCATTTAATATTCTTCTATTATCAAGAAGATTAAATTTTACATAATCTTTAGATGACTAATGAACATGCTTCATATGAATTTAACAAATTTAATGCCATTAGTATTTTTCAACTATACACGAAAAATAAATCTTACTTATCAATAGAAATAATTCTTATGTACTCACTACCTTCTCTAATTCTTAGTATCTATATTCTGGATGAATTCTATGTATTACATCATTCCTCATGAGTTAATTTTGTGTAATGAGAAAATGATTATTATGCATTGTATGGAATGATTGATATTCTAGTCTAGACTTTTGCATGACTCTTTGATATGCACTAGAATTAATCATAAATGTTTGGTACCTTCATCAAAATTTCATTTGAATTAAATGTAGAATCTTATGTTATGGACTGGGTGGTTTTTTCGAGGGTTTTTTGAATTTTTAGAAATTACTGGATGGGTCGAATTTAAAACTGAGCTTTAAAATGAATTTACAAAGTTGGAACCTTTTAAAGGGACATTATCAGGCTTGGGTAAAGTCTTGAAGAGTTTCCCAGGTGGCTCAAGGGTTTTCAAAATCACCAAAACCAGAAACTCAGGTTTTAAAGGGGTTGTAGAGGGTGAACTATTTGGTTGAAATGACATGGACCATAGGAGTAACCATGTAGCTTATTACAGGTGAGGTAGAGGCATTTCACATGGGATGCACATGATTTTTCAAACTGTGCACCTACCCTGTATGCTTAGTTGAGAAGGTAGTAGCAATGAACTATTCATAGCATGGTTTGTACATAATCAGTTAAACCATGTGGGAAAAATTATACGGGGTGAATTGTTTCCCAATAAAGAGTGTACTAGTGGTGCATAGTCTGTTAAACAGTGTATCCAAAACCATGCATCGAGACCTGATTTAAAAAATGAATATTTTAATTAAAATTAAATAAATTTTAAAGAGGGGTTTTAGGGTGTTTCTCTTTCCTTGCTGGGTCGCTCTACGCACCATCCTCCCCTCTCCCCTTCATGACGCGACACCCCCTCCTCACAACCTCTTACACTTGCGACGATTACTCCAAATTTATTGAGGAATCATGGTTGTCTCTCCACGGTAAGGGATTCTACTACCTCTCTTATCATTTTCTATATATTTTAATGTATATTCACTGCCCTCCTAGGTTTGGTTGAAACCCTATCTTAGGGTTTGATCTGTTTTTCATGTCTCTTCTAGTTTTAGGGTATGCAAAGGGATTCTCGTGTGACATTTTCCTATGTTCCAAAAACCGCCACTAAAGGTGAGGTGGTTTGGATTGATTTGGTCCACCATCTTCAATTTAGGGTAAGTTCATAAACCCACTGTTTGTTTCAAACCCTCTAAATTAGGGTCTTATAGTGTCTATGAGTCCCTGGGAATTGTTGTAGGGAGTTGTGATCAATTACAAGGGCACACATGCATATACTCAGGTATGAATATATATATATATCATCCATGTGCATGTTCCTTCATGGAACAGGGATTACATGCACTGGCTTAAGGATATATATATATATATGGATGTATGTTCCAATGAGTGGAAAACTACTTGAGTTAGAAAGCGTTTGTTTGGAAAAAATTTGATGTAGGGTCCTTAACATTTCCATTTGGTTTGAAATATATTAGTTTCTTATTTATAGATTTTGATAAATTGGATTTAAAATTCTATAATGAACTGATTATGTGGAATAAATGATTTTTTTGATAAAAAAGTCATATTTTTATAACAGAACCCCTCCAACAGAGGTCCGATACCTTCAACATAAAAACGTAGTGAGTAGGCTGTCATGTTTTCTTTAGTTAATGATATGTGGTTTTCATATGCTTTATTGGTTAAAGGAATCATGATTAAACTAAAGGGATATGGTTCGTTTAACTAAGAGATGTGTTGCCTCATTTTCACATTGATTCTATTGGGTTAAATGGATCTTTTAAACTCTAATGGGTTTAATGGGTGGGTAAACCCACATGAAATATATAAGATAGAGTAGAAATAAATGGGTTGGTAGTCCCATGTGATAATAATGAATATAAAATCTAAAAACGAGTGAGTATAATCCTTGGTCGCATGGGTTGTAAATGGGGATTAATGAATTGGTAAATTCATTATGAGAATAGAATGCCTTTTGATGGAAGTGATGGATAGTGAGTGGGAATACTCATTATTTGACTTTAATGGAAAATGGATAAATGAGTGGGTAAACATGTAGGATGCATTTAAATAAGAAATATCAACATGAAAGGGTATGCTCATTGGTTGAAATGTGGTGTATTTAATTATGAAATGGGGATATATGGGTGTTTATACACATATTACTCGATTAAAAGGAAATGGAATACATGAATGGGTATACTCATGTTGTGTGTGATAATTGTGTGTGGTTATACATACTAAATGAATTTTTGTAGTTATGTGGGTGGGCATACCCATATGCTTATATTTAAAGCCCTGTTTTGATTTTTAAGGAATGGGTGGGTGTACCTGTAATGGACCGGACCTCTCTGGTCCATTACTTTGTGAAAATGCGGTGTTAGAGGTATTCCGGGAGGTTAAGGTAACTTATCCCCAACACTTTTCCAAAATCTTCCTTTTCGATGAACCGTTTCAACGGTAGATAGTTTTGAACTGTAACATCGCGTTACGTCTTCAGGTACTTTTGATGTTTCTAACTACCCTTGTTTTGGAGTAATGACTTGGGGGTGCGTTTGGGTGAATCATTAAGGAAAACTAAAGGGTAGTAGATTTTTCACGGGCTGCACACGATTTTTCTAAACCATGCAGACATACCGTGCGTAGTTAATGTTGGAGGCTGTGGGTAATGCACGGTTAGCGCACGATTGTCTAACCGTGTGACCTAACCATGCGAGGAGTGTTTGATGAGGTAGTAACGACCACACGGTTAGCACATGGTTTGTCTAACCGTGCAAGAAAACCATGCGGGCACTTAAATTAGATCCTAAAATTTTGGATCTAACTCATTTTTCCTCTAAAGGGGTTCGTTTAAGATCCTAAGTGGCCATAACTTGGGATTACCCTCCCTTGAAGGTAGGATAACCTATCCCAAGAATTTTGTAGTAGATCTGAAGGCTTCTCTTGGAGAATAGAATTCGGTTTATTGAGGTATGTGATTGTTCTTCTCCGTTCTTGATCGGTTTCTTAGATCCACTTGGATCTACTTCCCCTCTTCTCTCGGTTTCTCAGACCTACATCCATTATGGGTAGATCTAAGTGTGTCGATGCCAAATATGATGATTTTTGTCTTGATATTTCTAGGAGAAGAGATCGAAGTAGGATTCTTGGAGAATCAACCCAGCTTTAAGGTGCGTTCTTCGTTTGTTGGGGTTTTCGTCAAAAAACCTTGAGGTAGGGGATTCATTGCTTCTCTTTGTTTTATATGCGACTTTATTGTTAGCATATTTAATCCCACTGGATGAAAATGGAATTGACATAATAAATATTTTGAACCAGATAAATAATTTTTTATCGATCATATGTATTTCCTCTTGTTTTTCTAGATAGTGTGATATCTATGCTTTCTTTGCTTAGCTATTTGTTCTCGATGGAAATCGGTAAAGAACGTAAACCAGGATTAATTGATAATTGGTTGGATAAAGATAAAGAGGCATGGAAACAAATATGGTTCTTATTGTAATTTGATGTTAATCCAATTGGTGTAGTTAATATGTTTAATCATTTGTGATAGCTTACTGGTTAGGTTTCCTGATGTTGGAACCAACAAATTATAAATATTTTAATTCCAGATGGTTTAAAGAATTTGATTGTTTGATAATTCCTTGAAGGGTTCTGAGTTAACCTCTTTTTTGTTAAAGGGCTAATAGCCCAATTGTTGTGATGGTTGTTTTTCCTACTGCTTGTGTTGAGACGTGACCCTGGAGGGTTTTGTGATATGTGGGGGCATAAAGGCCTTTTTGGTTGTGGCAGCGGATGAGGCCTAGAGTGGTGAGATGCATCAGTTTATGCATGTGGGTGTCGGGGAGGACACCAAGGATGATGGAATGGGATGGATATGATTGTTGGATGCTTGCTGGTTCTTTGGTTGTTTATCTGCTTCACTTTCCCCACAGCTCAAGGCAACTAGTCATGCTTGCCCTTATTCCGAAATTGGTGAAGCCACGCGGGGTATGACACGTGATTTTCGTGTTTAGATTCTCACGGGAGAATGGGTCTACGCTCCTGCTTTAGGCGACAAAGGATCGACGGGTAGTACATCTACTCACAGTGTTGATCCCCTTTATGTTAGTAGCATAGAATGCTTTTCTTTAATGCCTGGGAATATGGGAAAGTGTTTCTGTAATGAATGTTTGACTAAATGGTGTTAACTCATGGGGTTGGGGTTTGCAGAACATAATGATAAGGTTGTAATTTTTGAAGGAAAAATTGACTTTGGGTGTGATGATAATGAAATTTAATGTGGAATTGTTCATGGTTAATTAATGTTTAAAGTATTAATTAACGTATAGTGGAACTGATAAAAAGGGAATAAAGTAATCTAATAATGATATTTAAATGGTTGTGTGCTTATAGGATACATAGTCTTGGAAGTAGAATCCTAGAGTCTGAGAGACGTTATCTGCAGTCGTGTATAAGACTAGGTAATTCCCATAGTGTGGTTGTGAGATATAATATAATCTGTTCTTTTTGTGTTTCTATACGCTACTCCACCCTGTCAGTAAGGGAAACTGACAACCTGGGGATTCTGATCCTTGGGGGGGGGGGTGGTGTTTTCCCCAACATTTCGGTGGGAGGATTAATGACTGACTACCCCCTTTGGCCCCGCTCTCTTCTCTTGGTATATACTTGTGATGGTTGGCACAACGGTTAGTTTTCCCCTTATATGTGTGTAGAGGGATGTAATGGCTTGTGGTTATTCACACACATATATTATAGATATAGTATCTTATGGGAATACTATAGGTGTGACATGTATAGGATATGATGGCTTGAGGATCCTTACTCGGTGTATGGGCTTTAATGGCTCGAGGAATAATACCAGACGTATGATACATGTTATGTGAGATGTGGTGGATCATGGTGCCTACCTGGTTACTTTTGGTTGTGAGGATGGTGTGGTGCTTCGCCCATGTGTCTACAGGCAAGCCTTTGTGTTGCATGAGGTGCATATTGTGGTGCTTCGCCCAGGTGTCTGCGATCAAGCCTTTTTGGAGAGAGATGCTCAGGACGTGCGGCGTTGGGGCAAAGCGGAAAAACCGCGGGGAAGTAGTAGCGGGGTACCCTTGTTATTTTTTATTATATGATATATTCTTTTATGTGTTACTTGGTTAGAGTAGCCATGGTGAGGTTGGGAACCTAGTATACCTGTTTAGGTGACGAGTTAGTTTCACTTGTTGTTCACTGTGCTTTAGCATGCTTTCTTTGCTTTTTCACGAGAGGCTTAGGGGATGATCCTACTGAGTATACTGTTATACTCACCCTATGTATATATAAACTATTTTCAGGTCACTTGGAGCAGGTTGGAGATCAAGCTGGTTTCTACTAGCTTGTGGTTGTAGGAGCTGTTCAGGCTTGTGATTGCTGCTGTTTTTACTTTCTTTTGGGTACTTGCAGTTTTTCCCCTTTCAGTTGTAGTACTTTTTCATGGAATTACATATGTGCACTTGGGTTTCTTTTATATTTCAGTTCTGAGTTGGAGTTGGTTGGTGTCTATCTTATCTCTCTCTTCTGCATGTGTTCTCTTAGAAGGTAATGCCTCTCATTTGTGTGTTTATTATACCCTCGGTGCTAGTCGCCAACCCGGGGCCTACTGGAGGCGGGACTCAGGGGTCATTATCTCCCTTCTCACATTGCCGGCACAGGAGGGGTACACTTTGTGGGGAGGGGGTCGTTACAAAATGGTATCTAAGGTCTGGTTGAGGGATATGATAGAGTTTGAAGTTAGGCACACACGAGGTTGCATGGGTTGGTAGGGCAATAATGTCATTTATGTTTAGTAAGTGCGGTAAACACTGGAGACAGGCTGAGACATAGGCGTTTAGGACCCCCTATGATATGATGTACATACCTTTAAGTTTACAATGGCTACCAAACAAGGTGATACTAGTTTCAGGGTAGAGACCTAGGAAAGGATCACACATCATTGTTCTTTGTGCCTGTGTTTGAATGGGTAGACCTTAGGATAGGTTAACCTAAAATGAATAAAAGAAAATAATTAATTAATTAATGTTGAGTATTCCATATTCCAGGTTTAGGAGCTCTAATGGTTTGTTATTTTACAGGTATGGCTCTAGGTCACGTCCTCGTTAGGTTTGCACAAAAAATGTCCAGAAGGTCACCGCAGGGTATAGGTTGACGACAACGACACTTGGAGGAAGAAACTCTGAGAGTTTTAGTGCCATAGTCTGCAAAAGTATGAGGGCTCCGTTTCAGATGCAGTCATAGAAGATTGGTTGGAGGATGTTGAGATAGGCTTCAGTTCGATCCGTGCTCAAAAGGAGCACTGAGTGTCCGTAGCTATGAAGATGCTGCATGGAGCAGCAAGACAGTGGTGGTTCTTATTCCTCAGGGATCGTGAGGATTCAACAATCTCATGGGAGGAGTTCTGAGACAGGTTTAGAGTCGAGTTACTTTCTTCGACTACGAAGGCGTATAATTTCCCGGAGCTTCTTACCCTTAGACAGGGGAGATCTATTGTTCGAGAGTTTGGAATCTGATTCAAGAACCTTTTATGATATGATTCGGACCTGTTACATATTGAGGAGGCCAGGGCGAGGCATTTCGAGGAGGATTTGCGTCTAGAGATCTAGCGTCAGGTCACCGCATTTATGCTGAAGACAAATCATGAGGTGCTGGCCAGGGCAGAGGTTTTCGAGAAGACTTTGACCAGGATTGGATCATCACGAGAGGGGAATCATCATGATTCCTCATGAAGAAAATATATGGTCCGGGGTTCCCAGTTTTCAGGACAAGAAGAGTTTCTGTTCAGCCGGGTTAGTCCCTATCCCTTCACATCTTGTTTCTCCAGAGGCATCAACTCTTAGGCCTACGCCAAGGGACCATGAGCTTGTTTTTCATGTGGTGGTTGTGGTCATCAACAGTGGGAGTGCCCGACCTTTCAGAGCGGTCATCATGCATCAAGCACTACACTCCAGGTTCCTCTATTGAGACAGTTCCAGCCGAGGCAGCAGAAGCCATTTGCACCATCTTTAGATCCGTATAGGGTAGATGGGGTAGGTAGAGGACAGCCCCATGATGCTCCCCATCCTCAAAGAGTAGAGCGTGACCATGGTGGTGGTCGTCATTAGGGTCAGAGAGGCCGTGGAGGAGGTCGTGGTCAGCTTTATGCTCTAGCGTTGCCAGCTCTAGGCGAGCCAGAAGTCGTTTGAGGTATCCTTTGCTTGTTTTCTACGTTGGTGTATGCCTTGTTTGATTCAGGAGTGATACACTCCTTCATATCACCTACCCTTGTCCATTCTTTAAGACATGAGGTAGAGAGGCTTATAGTGCCCTTGGTAGTGACTACGCCAGTTGGAGGTCTAGCTGACTTGTTTGAAGTATGTAGAGACTGTGAGATTGTTTTGGGGAAACACCGCTCTTGGGGAGATTTCCTATGTTTATGAATACAACCATATGATGTCATCCTCGGCATGGATTGGTTGTATTCGGTGCAGGCTATCTTGGATTGCTTCAAGAAGAAGGTCATTTTCCTTGGTGCGGATGGAGAGCAAGTGGCATTTGTTGGTGAGAGAGATCCTTGGATGGGTCATAGGCGTGTTCCTTCCTTATCACCATGATGTCTGAGATGATGCTGAGTTCATCAGAGGTTCAACAGTTGGCGTTTCCTAGGGTCGTAGAGGAGTACCCTGATGTTTTTCCAGAAGTGGTTGTAGCATTACCCCCTAGACGATAGATCATGTTTGGGATTGAGCTATAACCATGATCATCTTCTATATCTATGTATCTATATAGGATGGCCCCTTCTAAGTTACGAGAGCTACGTATACAGCTTGATGGTATGTTACAGTGCAGTTTTATTCGGCTAAGTGTGTCACCACGGGGTGCACCGGTTTTGTTCATGTAGAAGGCCGACGGTAGTTTGCAGTCGTGTGTCAATTATCGTCGCTTAAACAAAGTGAAAATAAAGAATCTCTATCCTCTTCCATGGATTGATAACTTATTCGATCAACTAAAGGGTGCAATTTGATTCTCAAAGATCATCTTGCGGTCAGGATATCATTAGATGTGTGTGAAGGATGAGGATATCCCGAAGAATGCTTTCCGTTATCGTCATGAGAATTATGAGTTCGTTGTAATGCCATTTGGCATGATGAATACTCTAGCTGTATTCATGGGATTGATGAATTCTATTTTCCGAGAGTTCCTGGACAAGTTCGTGGTATTTTTCATCGATGACATCCTTGTGTACTCTACGTCTGAAGAGAAGCATACAGAGCATCTACAAGCCGTTTTGGGAGTCCTTCGTCAACATCAGATATTTGGGAAGTTGTCTAAGAGTGAGTTTTGGGCTCGAGAAGTCCATTTCATGGGGAATCTTGTGTCCCAAAAGGGAATAGCCATGGATCTATTGAAGATTTAAGCAGTTGTGTCTTGGGAAGCCCCCCAGACTGTGTCAGAGGTGCGATGTTTCCTTGGTCTCGCAGGCTACTACAGGAGGTTCATAGCCAATTCTTCGTGATTTGCGACCCCTCTAACAACTTTGACCAGGAAGGATCAAGAATATATATGGATTGATCAGTGCCAGGTAGCTTTTAAGTATCTAAAGGAGGAGTTAGTAAGTGCTCCAGTCCTTTGTCTTCCAGCTGAAGGATTTCAGTTTGATGTTTTATGCGATGCTTTACATATGGGGTTTGGCTATGTTCTCATGCAGTAGAGGTCAGTTGTTTCTTTTGGGTCTCAGTAGTTACGTCCCCATGAACTCAAATATGCCACCCATGATCTTGAGTTGACAGCTGTGGTTTTTGCTCTGATGTTGTGGAGACATTAC
Source organism: Viscum album (assembly GCA_963277665.1). Classification (NCBI taxonomy): domain Eukaryota; kingdom Viridiplantae; phylum Streptophyta; class Magnoliopsida; order Santalales; family Viscaceae; genus Viscum; species Viscum album. The sequence goes on from OY728156.1 coordinate 48,659,358, forward strand.
CTCATTGGTGACCGCTTTGTGGTTTTCACAGATCATAAGAGTTTGAGGTATGTTTTCTCCTAGTGTGACTTGAACTTATGACAACATTGGTTGATGGAGTTCTTAATGGAATACGACTTCTAAATATCGTATACACGTGGAAAAGAGAATTTTATAACTGATGCGCTGAGCTGAAAGTCACGTAGTGATGCTGTGCGTGAATCAGGTGATTCCTCGAGAGTAATGGAAGAACTTTCAGCATTACATATTGTTATGGGAGAAGTTGGGGGTGAGGTTGTATTTTTTAGATGATGGTGTAGTCATCCCTAGTGCAGAAGGTGGAAGAGTCCCAGTTGGGGGATCTTGTGGTGGAGGTCTAGAGAGACCGAGTTGTTTATAGCGAAGCCCCTGATGGTTTGACTGAGGATGAACAACACCAAGTTTTGAATGATGGGAGGATTTTTGTTCCCTTGATGATGTGATATATGGTTATCCAAGAGTTCCGTAGTTTGACTTTATATGTACATCCTGGCATGACAAAGATGTACCGATCCTTGAAGAGCTAGTTTTTGTGGTCTGGGATGAAGCGTACGGTTGCAGAGTTTGTGTCTCGACATTTAGTCTGCCAGAAGGTGAAGGCCAAACACCATATTCTTGGTGGTCTTCTCCAGCCTTTATAATTCCTCAGTGGAAGTGGGAGGACATCCCAATGGACTTTGTTACTAGTTTACCTCGAGCTCCAGGAGGACATGATGCTATTTGGGTGATAGTGGATCGTTTAACAAAATTAGTCCACTTCATAGCGATCAAGGAGTCGAGCTCAGTGAATGTTTTGTTGATACAGTATCTATAGGAGGTGGTGAGACTTCATGGAGTCCCTAGGATGATCATTTATGATCGAGATCTTCATTTTAACTCTAGAGTGTGGAGAGGTCTCCTACATGCTTTCGTTTCTCAACTATTCCTTAACACTGCTTTTCATCCTCAAACCGATGTTCAGATAGAGTGAACCATCCAGACTCTTGAAGATATGTTATTCTCTTGTGTTCTTGACTTCGGAGGTTCATGGATGAGGCACTTGCCCTTGGTGGAGTTCAATTACAATAATATTTTTCACTCCAACATTGGTATGGAACCGTTTGAAGCCTTGTATGGCCAACCTTTCCATTCTCCATTGTGCTGGACTAGGGTCGGAGAGTTAGCAATTCTCAAACCGAAACTAGTGCAGAATACAACAGATATGGTTCAGGTGGTTCATGAGAGGAGGAAGATAGTGAAATATCGTCAGAAATCATATGCTGATCAAAGAAGGATGCCCTTAGAGTTTAACATTGGGGATCATGTGTTTCTGAAGGTGACTCCCCATTGTGGGAAGTGAAGGTTTGGTCGTGGAAGTAATATTTCTCCCTAGTTTGTTGGACCTTTCGAGGTGTTAGCCCATGTTGGAGTTGTGGTGTATCAAGTAGCACTTCCCCCATATATGAGTCAGATACATGACGTTTTCCATGTATCACAGCTCTGTCATTATCTTCATGACGACTCTCACATCATTGATGGGGGAGAGATCGATGTTGATGATGATGAAACCTTTGAGGAGTGATCTGTGGAGATCCCAGACTACAAGGATAAGGTGTTGCGCGAGTGTTCTATTCCTTTAGTTCGTGTCTTGTGGCGACATAGTGGCTTAGAGGAGAGTACCTGGGAATTTGAGACACAGATACGTGCTCAGTACCCAGAGTTGTTCGATGTTTAACTCTTTTCATGTATTGATGTAGCTATTGTGGTTATAAAACTTTCATGTTTATGAGATGACTCCCTTTTTTGTTGTGGTGGATTTCTCTCTTTTCAGAGGTATCTCGATGGGTGGTTGTTCAGAACCTGTTTCCTTTTCTCTTTATGTGGGTTTTGGATTCTCAAGGATGAGAATGTTTTGAGAGGTATATGATGTAATGTACTAGACCTCTCTGGTCCACTAATTTTTGAAAATTCGGTTTTAGAGGCATTCTAGGAGGTCAAGGTAACTTATCCCCAATGCTTTGCAAAAATATTCCTTTTCAATGAACCGTTTAAACAGTAGAAAATTGTGAAATTTAACATCAGGTTACATCTTCAGGTAATTTTGATGTTTCTAACTACCCTTGTTTTGGAGTAGTGACTTGGGCATGCATTTGGGTGAATATTTAAGGAAAACTAAAGGACAATAGCTTTCGTACGGGCTGCACACGGTTTGGCTAAATCGTACGGCCATACCGTGCATAGTTAATGTTTGAGGAAGTGGCTAACGCACGGTTAACACAGATTTTTTCTAACCGTACAGCCTAACCATGCGAGGAGTGTTTGACGAGGGAGTAGCAACCGCACGGTTTGTCTAACCATGTGAGAAAACTATGCAGGCACTTAAATTAGATCCTAAAATTGTGGATCTTACTCATTTTGCCTCTAAAGGGGTTTGTTTAAGCTCCAAAGCAGCCATAACTCGGGATTACCCTCCCTTAATGGTAGGAGAACCTCTCCCAAGGGTTTTGGAGGCGATCTGAAGGCTTCTCTTAGAGAATCGAAGCCAGTTTCTTGAGGTATGTGATCGTTCTTCTTCGTTCTTCTTCGTTCTTGATCAGTTTCTTAGATCCACTTAGATCTACATCCCCTATTCTCTTTGTTTCATAGACCTACGTCCGTTATGGGTAGATCTAAGTGTGTCGATGGCAAATATGATGAGATTTGGTCTTGATATTTCTTGGAGAAGGGATCTAAGGATTATTCTTGGAGAATAAACCTGGATTTCTGGTGCGTTCTTCGTTTTTTGGGGTTTTCGCCAAAAACCCTTGAGGTAGGGGATTCGTTGCTTCTCTTTGTTTTATATGCAACTGTATTGTTAGCATGTTTAATCCCACTAGATGAAAATGGAATTGACATAATAAATTTTTTGAACCAGATAAAGAATTTTTTATCGATCATATGTATTGCCTATTATTTTTCTAGATAGTGTGATATCTATGCTTGCTTTGCTTAGCTGTTTGTTCTTGATGGAAATTGGTAAAGAATTTAAACCAGGATTAATTGATAATTGTTTGGATAAAGATAAAGATTCATGGAAACGAATCTGGTTCTTATTGTAATTTGATGTTAATCAAATTGGCGTAGTAAGCATGTTTAATCATTTGTGATAGCTTACTGGTTAGGTTTCCCGATGTTGGAACAAACAGATTATAAATCTATTAATTCAAGATGGATTAAAGAATTTGATTGTTTGATAATTCCATGAAGGTTTCTGAGTTACCCTCTTGTTTTTTAAAGGTATAATAGCCCAATTGTTGTGATGGTTGTCTTTCCTGCTGCTTGTGTTGAGATGTGACCCTGGAGGGTTGTTGTGATATGCAGGGGGCATATAAGCCTTTTTGGTTATGGCAGCGGATGACGCCTAGAGTGGCAATATTCATCAGTTTATGCATGTGGGTGTTGGGGAGGACACTAGGGATGATGGAATGGGATGGATGTGATTGTTGGATGCTTGCTGGTTCTTTGGTTGTTTATCTACTTCACTTTCCCCACTGCTCAAGGCAGCTGGTCTCGCTTTCCCTTCTTCTGAAAGAGGCGAAGACAAGCGGGGTATGCCACATGCTTTCTGTGTTTATCTTCTCAAGGGAGAATGGGTCTACTCTCTTGTTTTAGGCGGAAAAGACTCGACGGGTAGTACATCTACTCACCGTGTTGAGCCCCTTTGTGTTAGTAGCATAGAATTATTTTATATAATTCCTGGGAATATGGGAAAGTATTTATGTAATGAATGTTTGATTAAATGGTGTTAACTCATGGGGTTGGAGTTGCCAGAACATAATGATAAGGTTATAATTTTTGAAGGAATAATTGACTTTGGGTGTAATCCTAATGAAATTTAATTTGGAATTGTTCATGGTTAATTAATGTTTTAATAATTAACTAATGTACAGTGGAACTGATAAAAAGGAAATGAAGTAATATAATAAATATCTTTAAATGGTTGTGTGCTTATTGGATACCTAGTCTTGGATGTAGCTGCCCAGATTCTGAGAGACGTTAGCTGTAGTTGTGTCTAAGAATAGGTAATTCCCATAGTGTGGTCGTGAGATATAATATAATCTGTACGTTTTGGATTTCTATACACTACTCTACCCTGTCAGTAAGGGAAAATAACACCACGGGGATTTTGAGCCTTGGGGGGGGGGTGTTTTCCCCAACATTCCGGTGGGAGGATGAATGGCTGAATAACCCTTTTGGGACTGATCTCTTCTCTTGGTAGATACTTGTGCTGTTAGGCACAATGGTTAGTTTTCCCATTATATGTGTGTAGAGGGCTATAATGTCTTGTGGTTATTCACACACATATATTTTGGATATATTATCCTATGGACTACTATAGGTGTAACATGTATAGGCTGTGATGGCTTGAGGATCCTTACTCGGTGTATGGGCTGTAATGGCTTGAGGTATAATACCCAATGTATGATTCACGTTATTCATGATGTGGCAGCTCCTGGAACCTACCTGGTTACTTTTGTTTGTGAGGATGGTGTGGTGCTTCGCCCAGGTGTCTACGGGAAAGCCTTTTTGGAGAGATATTCTCAGGATGTGCGACGTTGGGGCACAACGACAAACCAGTGGGGAAGTAGTAGTGGGGTAATCTTGTTATTCTTTATTATATGATATATTCTTTTATGTGTTACTTGGTGAGAGTATCCATGGTGAGGTTGGGAACGTAGTATACCTGTTTAAGTGATGAGTTAGTTTCACTTGTTGTTCACTGTGCTTTAGCATGCTTTCTTTACTTTTGCATGAGAGGCTTCCGGGAGGATCCTACTGAGTATACTGTTATACTCAGCCTATGTATATATAAACTGTTTTCAGGTCACTTGGAGCAGGTTGGAGATCAAGCTGGATTCTACTAGCTTGAGGTTGCAGGAGCTGTTGGGGCTTGAGGGTGCTGCTATTTTTACTTTCTTTTGGGTACTTGCAGTTTTTTACCTTTCAATTGTAGTACTTTGGAATGGAATTACATATCTACACTTGGGTTTATTTTATATTTCTGTTATGAGTTGGAGTTGTTTTGTGTCTATCTTATCTCTCTCTTCTGTATGTGTTCAATTAGAGGGTAATTCCTCCCATTTGTGCGTTTATCATACCCTCGACGCTAGTCGCCAATGCGGGGCCTACTGGAGGCGGGACTCGGGGGTCATTATCTCCCTTCTCACATTGCCAGCCCAGGAGGGGTACACTTTTTGGGGAGGGGGTTGTGACAGTACCCATGGTATATGGAAATGTAATTTTTTATATGAGTGGGTATACTCATATGGAATGGAATGGTTTACCTGAGTGGTTACACTCATATGGGTTGATTTGATAAATTGTTTGGAATAAATGTATGGATTAATAGATGTCATGGACTTCTATATATGGATCTATAGCACGGTAGTGGACGCCTTGAGTTGATATATACCCCTTGGGTCTTGATTCCATGGGATGCCTTGGTTCTTGCTACCTCATGGATACAAATTTCTTGGACTCACATAGGATATATCAGTACACATGCTCCTAGGACTCCAACTAGTGCCGACACTGTGTTTCCACTGGGATGCTGATGAGACTCGATGATGATGCCTTGGTGATCGACCCATTAGATCTAGCCCCTAATGGCCTGACATGTGAGATACAACACTACCATGAGGTATGTGATACACTTGAATATACAGATTGGTCATGGTAAATTATGGTATGTGGGCATACAACAAGGCTGTGATGGTATGGTGTGTTTTGTTTAATGGAAGGGCCGTGATGTTTATTTGTGAATTTCTTATAGAAACCTTACTAAAAGATCTTGACTATCTTGTGATGGGAGACTTGTAGGGATGTGTTGGTTTAACTTTATTCGATGTTTAAATGCCATGGTTATTTCTTAATTTTATTTACATCTTATGTATTTACCCACACAATGCCTGTTTACATATCGCAAAAATTGGATAAGCTTTACATAGTGGGTATTAGCCTACTGGGATGTTATCTCACACGCTTCTTGGATACCATTAGTGCATGAGTAGACTCTTCTTGTTTGTAGGGCTAGGAACCTATGATTTTTCTATTTTCTATTGTACCTAGGAGTTATGAGAAAAGGAAAGAGTGTGAGATTGGGATGTTTATGGAAATGTACCTTAGGGATTTGGGTATTTTATTTATTTCTATAATAATATGTAAAGCATGATGTATGGTTTACTACTTTCATATTTCTATCAGCATGACATCCATGTATTTTATAAACTAGAATTATCCATTTCTGTATTCTGTTTATATTGAAATCGTTATATAATGCTTTGATTATTACTTTGTACTGCTTCCACTAATATCCATTGCTTACTAATACTTTCTATTTACTGTTGTACTCTATGAATATGAGGGTGTAGTCTCCCCACAGACTACCTTTACACCATCTCTATTAGTCGGTATCCTCTGGCATATGGAGAGACATGCTTGAGGTCGTGTGGCGACCGGTCCAACTAATAGTTTAGTTGTAAGCTGGGCCGGGACATTACAAGGTCGTATTAGAGGAGGTATTTCCGTTGTCTTACTATTTTGGGATGGTATACATGAGACTAAGAATTTGTTGGTGCTTGGTATATATCCATGCTTGGGAATGATCACATGATGTATGGGAAATGACCAAGTGGTTAGGGTTAGGAATTGTTATTTATATTATTTGATGTTACAATTGATATGATTTCACCCTGCGTGACTGAGGTATTTTCCATAGATTATTGATTATGGAATATATAACTTTTCTTTTATCATGGTATTTAAAGTATGGAGCATTTTATGCATCATATTAGGCACTTAGAAATTCACATGTCGTGCATATGAAATTCCATGCAGTTTCATTAATAGGTTTCCTACTAATTTTGGTTTTGTTCCATGGGTGTAATGCCATGACTTTGATTGTATTTAGCATGCCTTATTGAATAAGTTGTTTAGATTATTATGTTCTATGGATCATATTTTTTATCATGTTTCTATATTATGTCATTATTTTGTTTTATATCATGCTTCTATGTTACTACTTATGATAACTTGCTAGAGTTGTTGTGATGTGTAAATGGTTGCATGGGTAGAATTTGTTGGTTACATTTATGAACAAAGATACTTTTAGTTGTAAGGTGTATGGGAGACTTAACATTGAGAAAAGGGTAACCCATGTATTCAAACCATTAAAAAATATATTCTAAAGTTATAATGTTAAATGGAATTGGATGTGGTTAATGGGATCTAATTTTTAGTTTATGAAGTGTATGGGTGCTTCATGAATTTGGAAATGAGAACCCATATTAAATATCGAGGCATGATTCATTTTAAATTGTGTAATGTGGAGGCTATTATGTTTTGAAATAAAATGAATTTATTAAATAAAATGAAATCCAAATGTGAATTGAAAAGTGTATGGGCATTTTATGTATTGGAAGATGGTTGCTCATATCATGGGACCATTATGTATATGATATTTTTATGTTTTGAAATGGCCATGAGTGAAAATAGATATTTTATTTGGATTGAAATTGTTTGGTTAATTTTTAAAATTCTCAACTGGAACCATGTGGGTCATTTGAGGCATGTTATTATGAAACAAACTATTATAGGCTTTCTTTTTGAAGAAACCAGGTTGAATAAATGGGACCCTCAGAGGTTTCCTTTTTTGTTTAAAAAACTTTAGATGCTAAATTGATTATTTATGATGTAATTTCAATTAATAATAATATTTTAAATAGTAAGTTTGATATAAATTTCCTATTTTTCCTATGGGGAGTTGATTAAAACAAAGTGTCTTGTTCTAAAATGGTACTTGTGGCTTGTTAAAATTCATTCAAATATTTAAAATGTTGAAATGAATTAATAGACGACAATAAATTGGAACTTGAGGTGGTGTACTTCATTGAACTCTCATGGAGGGGTAGTTTAAAAGGCTTCATGTGGTATGCATTGGAATAGAGATGTGAGAATTTGTCAATAGGTTGTTCCTTTAAATAATGGCTTGAATGAGAAGGGTCTCTTGAGCCTAGTGAATTTTTTTTATGTGACCTAGTGATGGGGGTCGACGTGTATCCTTCATAAGGGTCTAACATGTGGTTGGTAGCACCCTCATAGCCTGATATTCCTTTCTTCCGCTATGAGATTTTTGATGTTGGTGCTGTTTGGGTGTCATTGTTCCTAGTGTGAATTTTGGGTTTTTAAAAGGAAGCCTTTTTTCGGAGTGGTAGTCATTTTAACCTAACTCTTTATATATAAAAAGCATTAAGGAATTCTTGGTTTAGTAGTTTAGACTTTCCCTGTGCATGGTAAGATATTTAGGAGGTCACATGAACCTATCCTTTCTTAGTGGTTGATGACTCATTACATCATCATCCGAGTTATTATTGCATGAGATGATGGGACATTTCTTTTGTGAACATGGGGTTGTATGTGTTGACATATGCAGTACTCATAGAGTGTTTAATGATGTAAAAAATAGGTCAAGTTTGGTGAGATCGTGAAGAATTGTGAGGTATAGGATGTTTTGGGGTCAACACCAAAGTAGAGTGGCTGGTGAATTAAGGTAAGTTCATCCCACTACTCTGGAGGACTCTTTGGGACTCAGTTGTTTTGAAACGCTGATCAGTTTAATTTCAGATTTTATACCCAATGTTTTGACATGGTGATTATGGTTCGTGAAACATCACATGTTCATTTAAGGTGTTTCTGATCTAGAGCACTTGTGAGGGGTAGGTCTTTCCTTTTGATGACATGGACACTTCTATGGTGGGAAGCGTCGCATTGGTTCTAGTGTACGTGTCGGTGCTTTCTTGGCAGCACAACTTCGATGAGGTTGGAGGTATGCACAACCCTTTAGAAACTCCTTTAATAATGGAAGGGTTTTAGTGATATATTTCTAAAGAAAATTAATTCCTTGGTTCAGGGTTCAATTGATGACACGTCGGTAGGTGAATCCTGGAATTTTGTATATGTAGACCATTAGTGGTTTAAATAATCTTTTTGGTACCCTTGGTATACTCTTCGTTTGATATTTTGAATGAGAAAATCATGTAACCTATCTTGATGTCGTTTAGGTCGCATCGATAGAGCATCATTATTTCACTACGATATTGTTTTAAAAGCCTTTGGGCTTGGTAAGTGTTGTTATCTGGGTCATACGTGGGATGCGTGGTTCTTTGGAGGTTACCCCCGAATTGTAGTATGCATGAGGTGTGATTAAAAGGGTAATGATTTCTAGTGGCCTATATTCTAGTTACCCCTTTGTTTTTAATGAGACATAATTATTTTAAAATAGACTAGTGATGGATTGATATGAGAGTGTCACTGGATGTCGGGTAGGACTTCTGTGTATGTGCTTGTGTCAACTGAAAAATACCTTGGGGAGAAAGGAATTGTGGTTCTATTTGGGATGCATCATCCATCTAAGTCCAGAATCTTCTAGAATGGTTATCCTGATGGGAATTGACTTATCTCCTTTCTTTCTTGTTGTATATGATTGGTGATGAAACTATTTTAAAGACAAATTTCCAGTTAAAAGGCGAGTGTGTTTTTTGGTTGGTGATGTCTTTTGAGGAAATAATTCATGACTAGTTTAGATGGTTTTTTACATTTTGACCATTTCCTTTGACGAGGTATTTATAATGGCATCATATGAAATCAGGTTTTCTAGTTAAAGGAATCATGTGAGAAGCATCACTAGAATGCTTATGATGTATCTTTTTTGGAAATTCCAATGGTTGGAGATCCGTGGTTTGGAATTAGCCCTTAAATGATAATACCCTTGGTGGAATGAACCAATAGGTGGATAGTTAAATAGATGATGACGGTATCGTATCTCTTGTTACATGGGTTTGTATTTGTTCTGATTCTATATTTTGGGTTAGTAATTGATCTTTGGATCGTGTTTTAAACGCTTAAGATCCTTGGGGTTTTTAAATGGTTTAGGGTGCATTTGGAAGTTGGAAACATAATGAAATCATTCAAGAAAAAAATCAAAACCTTTGGAGGTTGGGTGATGTTTATGTAGTTCCCAAAGGCTTATCAGGGTAAGAAGTATTAAAGTGGGAAGATTATAGAATCCTGTGTTTTGGACCGAGTGGTTTTTGCGAGGGTTTTTGAATTTTTGGCAATTACTGGATGGGAAGAATTTAAAACGAAGCTTCAGAACGACGTTATGAATGTTTGAACCTTTTGAAGTGATGTTATCGGGGTTAGTTAGGGCTCAAAGTGTTTCCCAAGTTGTTTGTGGGGGTTTTTGGAGCTCCAGACCCAGAAAAACATGTTTTAAAGTGGTTTCACTGGGCGAATGGTTTGTCTGAAACCATACAGTCCATAACAGTAACTGTGCAGCTTATTTCAGGCATGGAATAGGCATTTCACACTGGTTAGGCATGGTTTTTCAAAACATGTGACTATACCGCATGCTTATTGGCAGAGGAAGTAGATATTAATTGTTCATAGAATAGTTTTCACACAGTCAGTTAAAATATGTGGGTTAAACCATGAGGGGTGCATTGGTGCCCAGTAAAGGGGCGCACTGGCAGTGCATGGTCTGTTAAACCATGTGTCCTAAAAAGTGTTATGAGACCTTATTTTAAGCATTTATATTTTAATAAAAATTAAATAAATTTTAAATATGGGTTTTATGGTGGTTCTCATCCCCTGTTGGGTCGAACTACGCACCATCCTCCCCTATCCCCTTCCAGGCGCGATGCCCCCTCCTCACATTCTCCTCCACTTGCAACAACTATTTTAGATTTCCTAAGGAATCATGATCGGCTTTCCATGGTAAGGTATTCTACTCTATCTTCTCTCCTTTTCTAGTCATTTTGAGTCCTCTCCGTCACCCTCCTATGTTTGTTCAAAACCCTAGCTTTAGGTTGGTTTGGATTTTCATGTTTCTTTCGGTTTTATTGTATGCAAAGTGCCTCCTACGTGATGTTGGCCCCTATTTCAGGAACCACCACTGAATGAAAGGCATGTTTGAATGTGAACTATAACAGTGAGTGGATATACACCTTGGTTTCATGGGTTGTGAATTGGTATTAATGAAAGGGTAAATTCATTATGATAATTGAATGCATTTTGATTCGAGTGATGGATAATGAGTGGTTATAATCATTATATTACTTGAATGGAAAATGGATAAATGAGTGGGTAAACCCATAAGATGTATTTAAATATGAAATGTCAACATAAAAGGGTATTCTCATTGGTTGACGTGTGGTGTATTTAATTATGAAATGGTGATATATGGGTGGGAATACCCATATGAATTGATTAAAAGGAAATGGAATACATGAGTGTGTATAGTTTACAAAGTGGAAATAAAATAGTAAATAACAGAGGAAGAAGTAATACCCAAACACTAGAGGCTTCCGACTAGCATCAAGGGCGAAGGTGTGATAATGGGAAAACTATTCCTTCATTAGTATAGTATACACCATGGAATGAAAATAGTAAATAATAGATGGGGAAGTAATACCATACAACATATGTAAACAATGGAATACTGATAGTAATAAAACAAGTAGAGCATATAAAAATGATACATGTCACATGTATCTTGGAAATCATCCAAACAAGTCACAATTTTGGAAATACAATGTAGAAACCAAAGTACAGAAATGAAACTAAACTTCAATAGCATCGTAAGCCACAACTTGGTCCCATGCTCTCCATCTCCAACAACATTCAAGTACCTGATGAAGGAGGGTGCTTTCCCTTATCTATAACTGCACCCATGTAATCTGTTTGGGTGAGAAACATGACCCAAACAGGGTGTGAGATGAATCCCAGAAGGTAAAAACCAAAATATATGTGCCTAACTTTCAGTGAATATATATAACAGGTAATATGCAAAAATTAATAAATAAAATTGGAAGTACTCAAAAGAAAAAAATCCTATATTTTTCAATTACATTCATTTATATTTATTTTCCAATCCGTTGAATCATGTAAACCTTGGGATCTAGCCAAATATCTATATCCCCCATGTAAGTAGAAAAATAGATGTCTCAGAAGACCAACTATACAATCTTGTAAGATTGAGTAAAATCTTGTGCTTTGTCTTGGAAGACTCATCAAAATCATTTAATAATTTAATTTATGACCCTCTGGGAAGCTCTCACAGTCTAACTACTTTGGTCTAACATAGCACAAAGATTTTACAAATGATCACGTGGGAAACTCTCATAGTCAATACCCCTGGGTCAACATGGTATCAATAAATTATAAACAACCTCCTTGGTAGCTCTCATGGTCAATTCCCCTTGGTCAAACATAACATAAAAAAATTATAAAATACCTTCTAGGTAGCTCTCATTGTCAATACCCCTGGGTCAAACATATACACCAACAAATTATAAACGAGGTCTTGGGTAGCTCTAATGGTCAATACCCCTGGGTCAAATATATACACCAAGGCTCTCACAGTCCTATGTAAATAAGTTGGAAGTCCACTTAGTCTTCCTGGTCCAAGTATCTCATGGTCTATTTGAAAAATAGCATCATGCATAACATATAAAAATAGGTAATGTAATCTATAACTACTACATGGCTAAACATTCACAAAGCATATCACATGTTTTTCACATAATAAATCAAACTCAATCCTAATCAACAAAGGCATAGAAAACAAGGTATTCCTCAAGGATACCTAGTCCAAAAAACCATAACTATCAAACAAGGGGAAATACACCCATGGGGTGTCCCAAAAACAAGGTATCTAGCCTTATGCCTAAGGAACAACCCTTTATAAATCAAGAAAACCATAACAAGTAATAAACAAGGTTAAATTCTAAATCAAGAAATACCCCAATCATGGGTATGTGGAATTTTAAGTAGATATAATCTAGAGACGAACATAAAATGTCACACACCACCTACCTTGATATGATACAATCGATATACTTGAAAATCAACCCTTGAATCAGCCTAGGTCGGCATAGATCTACAAAAATTTGAAAAACTCCCAACGAGAGATGAATAATCCAGAATACGGGCTCTAGGGGATTCGAGAACTCACTAGTGGTATTCCAATGCACCCGAAGGTGTCTCAGTTGGAGCTCAGATGGAGAATCAAGAGGTGTTTAGAGTTCTTCGGCCCTTCTGTCTCGCTCCTATACAAACCACTTCCAGAATAAGGTGTTTCCGAAGATGACACACGACCCCACTCTGATTTATCATATAAAAAGAAAAGTACACAAAGTGTTCATTAACTGTACATGTCATATATTATCCTCAACCGGACCCTGCCTTAAGTGGTCTGCAAGGTCACCACATGACCATTTACTCGTTCGTTACATGAATAGTACGTGACCAATACATGGAAACCGTGTGCACGACTTGTAATTAGAAAAACCCAATTTCTACCTTTTTCTTAAAATAAAACCTGAAATCAAGATCCATACCAGAAATGAAGATCTGGGTTCTTACAAACTTCCCCATTAAATCAATTCACCCTCAAATTTCCCTTCCAAGGGTGGTGAAGATGAATCTGTGAACAAATCTGGCCACTATGATCATGCATCAGCCTCCCTCTCCCAAGTCTCATCCTTTACTCGCCCGTGATGCCATATCACCCATACCATAGGAATAGAAAAACCCTAGAGAACCTTCATATAGTGATCCAAAATCCAAATAGGGTGCTCCTCGAAGGATGCATCCACCTCAAACTCAACATCCTCAGGTTGAAATTTTTTTAGATGGGTCTAAAAAGTAACGTCGTAGCTGAGAAACGTGAAATATTTCATTCATAGTCTTGTACCTCTGAGGTAACTACAACATATAAGAAACTGTAATAACTCTCTCCAAAACCTCAAATGGCCCAATGTATCTTGGTGAATTCTTCCCCTATCTCCTAATGCTCCTATGTCCCAAACTCAGTGTGACATGTAAGAAAACCTGATCTCCGACCTCGAACTACAGAGGTTGTATCTATCGATCAACATGAGATTTCTAGAGAGATTGTGTAGTAGCCATCCTCTTATGAATTAAGTCCACCTACTCAGTAGTATCCTGGAAAAGATGAGGTCCTAATATAACTTCATCTCTTACCTTCAGCCAACATAGGTGTGATCGACATGGACTACTATACAAAGCCTCATAAGGTTCCATTTGAATCAGTGCCTGAAAAATCTTATTGTAGGAAAACTCCACCAGGGGTATGTGTCTCGTCCAAGAGTCACTAAAATCTAAGAAGAATTCTCGAACCATGTCCTCCAAAACTAGAATCTCGTGCTCAGACAGACCATTTTTTTGGGGATGGTAAGATATACTCAGAAGTACGTGTATACGCAAAGCCCTCTATAGTCCCTTCTAAACACAAAAAGTAAACTAGGCATTATTTTATGAAATGATAGAGTGTAGAAACCCATGTAAATGTACAATCACTAAGATGTACAACATTCTAAGATCATCAACACTGGATGGTTTCCTTGACCGATAAGAAATATGCAACCTTCAAGAGTCTATCAATAAAAACCTATACAACATCATTTCCTCTGGGATTCCTTGGTAAAACCATCAAAAAATCCATCGCAAAATCATTACAATTCCACTCGTTAATGGGTAACTACTGTAAAAGACCTTCAAGTCACTGCTTTTCCACCTTCACTTGCTGACAGGTGGAACATCTCATAACAAAACCAACTACATCTCTCTTCATATTTGTCCACCAATACTGACGATGCAAATCTCAATACATCTTGGTGACACTAGGATGAATTTCCCCTACCGAGGCATAAAAATCTTGCATAAACTACTCATGCATATCTTCTGACACCCATACACATCCCTGAAAAAAATACCTTATCATTGCCTATGGTCCACACAGGAGTAGGGTCCTCACCTATCATACTCTCTCATATGACTAGGCCTTCGGAATCTGATAACTTCCTCATTCACAACCGATCAAGTAGAGTAGAGGTAAAAAATATAGAAGAAATAAAAATCTGATCCTATCTTTCATGCACCTCCAAATGCATGTCAGAGAATAGATCCATAAGATGCCACTCATTGCTGACCTCTTGAACTGCCTGAATCCGAGTCATCCTACTCAATGCATCATCCACTACATTGCCTTTCCCAAGAATGTAGGAAAGATCAAAATCCAAAGACTAAAGGTAATCAACCAAAATTCACTGCCTCAAATTAATATCACTATGATTAAATATATACTTGAGGCTTTTGTGGTCATTGTACACAAGAAAATTCTCTCACAAAAGATAATGTCTCCAAAAGTGACAAACTTACACAATTTCAAGTAACTCAAGATTGTGCGTAGGGTAGTTCCTCTCATGTGGCATCAACTGGAGAGACCCATATGCAATGAATCCATCCCCTTCATAAGTACTACCCCCATCCTGATATATGATGCAACATAGTAAATGGTGTAACTCTTACCAAGTTTCAGAAAAATCAGTATTAGGGCTAAAGTCAACCACTCTTTCATCTCTTAAAAGGATGAACCACATGATTATGTCCACAAGTACTTCACAACTTTATTAGTCAGGACCATCATTGGTGCTTCTAAGTGTGAAAAGTCCTTTATAAAGAGTCTGTAGTAACTTTCCATCCCCAGAAAACTCCGTACCTCAAATAGATTCTTTGGATGCTCCCAGGAAACTATCACTCTCACCTTCTCTTGGTCTACTGATAATATTTTATCTGAGATAACATGACCCAATAAATGAATCAAATCCATCCACAAGTGTTATTTTGTGAACATAACATATAATTGATTCTCTCTCAGTATAATCAATACGATGTCAAGATGGGTGGCATGGTCGTGTCGAGTGTTAGAGTACACCAAGATATCATCCATGAAGACTACCACAAAATAATCCAATTAAGTATGGAACACTCTATTCATCATTTCCATGAAAACTACCAGAGCGTTTATGAGACCGAACGATATAAACAAAAACTAATATAGACCATACATAATCTGAAAGGCTGTAAGTGGTATATCAGATGGTCTAACGCACAACTGATGATAAATTGATCTCAAATAAATCTTCAAAAACACTCAGGCTTCTTGAAACAGATCAAAGAGGTCAGAAATACTCAACAAGGGATATGGGTTCTTGATCGTCAACTTGTTTAGCTTTCGATAATCCACATAGATTCTGAGCATACCGTCTTCCTTCATTGATAAAAGGGTAGGAGAACCCCAAGGAGAAGTGTTTGGTCGGATGAAAAACTTTTCCTGTAACTCCTCTAACTTATTATTGAGCTCCTGTAACTATGGTGTAGCCATCATATAAGGAGGAATGGACACCGGTGATGGTCTTTGCACAATCTCAACAGAGAAATCTACCTCATGCTTCAGAGGCAAACCTGAAAAGTCATCTGGAGAAACACCTCTAAAAAAATCCACCACTAGAGGAAAGTATATCTGTGAAGTCCCCTAGCTATCTAGATATGAACTAGAAATCTAGGATGTAATTATTCCCATCCCATGATTATCGGGTCTATATCTTCTCACCTGAATATCCAATTCAACCTTGCATGGAAAATATATACCCTCTGGTGATGTGAAACTTACCCTATGGCGATAGTAGTCAACAAAGGCCTGAAATGAGGACAACCATTATATTTAGAGAATGACATTGAATCCTTTCATCTATAAGACATAGAGGTCCTGTAATAAGTGACACCCACCAAAATCAATAGGGAACTCCTTGAACTAATGTACACCAGCCGTCCTAATCCCTAACAAAGTGTCTAGAATCATAAATTCACTAGAAGTAAATATACAGAGCCCAAGTGTCTCCACAACGACAATAGATATAAAACTATGGGAATCCCCTTTATCAAAAAGGGAAGAATCTAAAACTAAGACAAAAATAATCATATCTCTAATAATTGAGGGTTTGGGATACAAATTATGTTGGGTATTCTCCATTGAAAAAGGATGACCTGTACCGTAGCCCTACAACCTTGCTTGACTACGATGAGCTGATCTAACCTTCTATCGCAAAAAAATGTTTCATCTATCTACCATAGTCATGAACACCTTCTCGACTTGAACAACCTTAAAAAACTAGTTCCCCAACTGATGAGGAATTGGGGGTCCTGATCTTGAACATGGAGTCATAACCGATCCCCTCTCACTCGCTTTGGGTGAGAACATCTGGAAAAAATACTGAAGATGACCCATATTTCCACAATATCGACACTTAACTAGGTCACACAGGCACTGAGCTATCATGTGACCACTCTTCCCACACTAGTAGAATCTCACCTGGATACCTAAAGGTACATACCTACTACTGGATTCACTGTGTGAAGGCTTCCTGTGACGCTTCTTACTATCAAACAAAGGAGTACCAGAACTAGATGATGAACCACCTTGGCTCATAGCTCAAAACTCTATTGGTTTTCACTCAGTAACAAGAGCCTAGTTTACAATATTAGTCACCAAATCCACCTGAAAATGTTCACACGTGATCAAATGTCATACCTGAGACCATCCTTAAATTGAATTGCTAGTGATAACTCATCACCTCCCAATACCGGTGTGAGGTGTTGAAGCTCTGTAAATTGAGAAGAATAATTCATCACTAAAAGAGTTCCCTGCTCCAAATTCATGAACTCACATGCTCATTCGACCCTCAATGTCTCAGGGTAGAATTAATCAAATAAGGTCCTCTGAAACTCTTCCCAAATCATATCCTGATGACGTCCTGCCTAAGAGATAACATCCCACCATTTAATGGTTGAGTCACGTATTATATATGTCGTGAGCTTTACCATCATCTCATAAGGCATCTCCATATGCTCAAAGAAATAAATCATGGCCTCTAACCAGGACTCTACAGACTGAGATTTTCAATCCCCTAAAAAAGTGGAAGGATGCTGCTATTGGGACACCCACGCCAACTCTTCCATAGTCATGTTAGGATGTGGTGCTCCCTAAAAAGTCTATATCATCCTCATAAATCCTTAATGGAACTATGCATCAGCACCAACTTCCGGTATAACTATTGGTTCCAAGATGGGTATGACGGTAGTATCCTTTGGTTTTCCTTGATATACTATTTTAGGTGTCTGATCATTGCCCTATACCTGGTGTATAATTGGAGGGAATATTGGTGGAATGACCTTGCAAGGTCAAGCGCACACCTAAGTTTTAGATTATCAAGAACAAAAATATAGAAGTGAAGTAATGGAAAAGGATAAGAAAATCATTCAAGTATTACAAAAGAGGGTTACATGGCGTGTATAACTATTACACGAAGTGTCCCCTTAAGCAATAACATGGGCATATACGCCTACCAACCTAGTCATATAACACCCGAGACACATGGAATGTTCATCTTGAGACACAATGTGTAGTTGAATTTTAACTCTTTCCTTGGTACTTCTACATAGAGAGAACTACACGGTCCTACTAGTGTAACACTTCACAATGTGTTCACCCTAGACAAAGCATGTACCGGTATAGTTTCATCCACCTGTGTCATTAGTCTCACAACTGAATACCCGGTCGATTACCAAATGACATGTACCACCAATACATGGAATGTTCTAAATTTATTTTACCAAACCTATTGTCTCTTTTCACACAGTCAGTTACATGGTCAAAAACTAAAAGGGGTGTACATAGGGTACATGAAATGTACTCAAGAAAAGTTATTTATTACAGAATAGAAGAACACATGGCTTGTGTTCATAACATCACATACCGTGTTGTCTGGGGTTTCAGATATTAAGCCTTTAAAACCTATCTAAAAGCCCCAAAATCTTAAAATTTTGTCCGTAGAATGCCAAGTTCTGATATGTGGGAGACCATAATCCTCGCAAATCAATTTTTTTCATCCTTATTCATATCATATATTAATAGATTTCATTTAAGTTCAAACATGATCCACCAAATTCTGATCCAAGAGGTCCCATAACACCTCAGGGACCAAATATTGGCATCCATCCAAATGAGAATTTTCATATAAAAATACCCTATCAAAATAGTAGGTATTTATATCACGATATCTATGAAAACAACATGCATATCTTGAAAAACATCTATCACAACAACTTGCAATCAGTAATGCACCCTAAATGGCATGACATTAATGAATGACATGTGATATCTAGTAAGTGCCTATATGATGTATGAGATGACATACCATCATCTCATTGGGTTTCAAAAGAAATAGAACCAAATTGATATCAATCTAAATAGTAAAAAACAAGTGAATCACCCAATGGTGAAATCAAATCAATAGTAACAATTGAAAAACCAGAAAAAGTGCAATATTCAAGGTAACTTGGCTTTTCCCTGTACATGGGTTAGCTACTCCCAAGCACAAATTATTATCAACTGCCCATTCCTTCTTAACATAATCTATTGGATCCATATATTAAGGAAAATAAAGAAAAAAATCCTCTGATACCACTTTGTAATGTCCAAGATCTAGGTGCCGCTGAAAGGTGCCCCGAACTCGGTTGGTCACATCACCTCAAGCGCGTTTACCCAAATGCCCGAGGCTACAGACTAGCAGCGTAGGCAAAGGTTCAATAATGGGGAAACTATTCCCTCATTGGAAGAGTATATACAATAGAAATAAAATAGTAGACAATATCAGAAGTAGTAATACCATACAAAATAAGTAGTAATACCATACAACAGAAGTAAACAACGGAAGACTGTTAGTAATAAAACAACTAGAGAAGATATAAATGATGCATGTCACATGATCTAGGAAAGAATCCAAAAATTTCACAATTCTATAAGTAAAATACAGGAACCAAAGTTTAGAAAATCAAGTAAACTCCAGAAGCATCGCAATCCTCAGCTTGGTCCCATGCCCTCCGGCTCCAACAATAATCAAGTACCTGATGAAGATGGGCGCTTTACCTTATTTATACATGCAACTATATAATCTATTTGGGTCCAGAACATGACCCAAATAAGGTGTGAGATGAATCCTAGTAGGCAAACTACAAAAGATCTGTGCCTAACTATCAGTTAATATATATAAAAGTTAATATATAAGAATGAAGAAACAAACTAGTAAGTACTTAAAATAAAACAATCATATTGTTTTCAATTACATTCATTTACATTTATTATGAAATACATTGAATTATGAAAACCTTGGGATCTATCCTAAGCATCGTATCCCCTATGTAAGTAGAAAAATAGTTGTCTCATAAGTCCATCAAAACAATATAGTAAGACTGAGTCCAAGCTTGTGCTTTGGATTGCCAGACTCATCACAATCATTCAATAATCTAATTAATGACCCTTTGGGAATATCTCACAATCTAACTCTTTTGGGATAACATAGCACTAATCATTTACCAAAAAACACCTGGGAATCTCTCATGGTCAATACCCCTGGGTCAAAATGGAATCAATAATTTATAAATTTACTCCTGGGTATCTCTTATAGTCAACACCCCTAGGTCAAACATAATGTCAGCAAATTATAAACAACCTCCTGGGTAGCTCTCACAGTAAATACCCCTGGGTTAAACATATACACCAACAAATTATAAATGACCTACTGGGTAGCTCTCATGGTGAATACCTCTAGGTCAAACATATACACCTTGGATGTCATGGTCCTATGTAAAAAAGTTTGAAGTCCCCTCATTCTTCCTAGTCCAAGGCTCTCACAGTCCATTGAAAAAACAACAGCGCACATAACATATCAATACATCCCATGTAATATATAACTACTACATGTCTAAACATTCACAAACCATATCACATGTTTTTTCACATAATCAATCAAACTACATCTTAATCAACCAAGGATTTGAAAATAAGGTACACCTCATGGAGACCTAGACCAAATGTACATAACTATAAAACAAGGGGAAACACACCCATGGGGTGTCCCAAAAACAAGGTATCCATCCTTTTGAATAATCAACAACCCTTTATAAACCAATCAAACCATATAAGATAATAAACAGTTTTAAATTCCAAATCAAGAAATGCCCCAATCATGGGTTTGTGGCACTTTTAGCATATATAATCCAAAGGCAAACATTAAAAGTCCCAAACCAGCTACCTCGATATCGTATGACCGATATACTTGAACATCGGCCCTTGAATCGTCCTAGGTCAGTGTAGATATAGAAAAGGTAAAAAAACTACCAACCTTGAATAAATCATGAGAGGGGAAGGATTAAGAATAAGTTCACTAGGGGATTCGAGAACTCACCGATAGGATTCCATCACACCGGAAAATGTCTCAATCGAAGCTCAGACAGAGAATCGGGAGGTGTTTGGTGTTCGTAATCCTTTTAGTCACGATATTGTATGAACCACTGCCAGAAGAAGGTGTTTCTAAAGATGAGATGAGACCCATTCTGATTTATCATATAAAAAGAAAAGTACACCATGTGTTTATTAATAATACACACCGTGTATTATCCTCAACCACCCCCGCCATGAGCGGTCTTCCAAGTCACCACATAGCCATGTACTCGGCCATTACATGACCAATATGCAACCAGTATGCGACAACTATGTACATAGAATGTACTTATAAGTACATGGCGTGTACTTAGATAAACCACAATGCTTCCTTTTCCTAAAAATCAACCTGAAATCAAGATCTATACCTAAAATGAAGATCTGGGTTCTTACAGTTCTGGTTATGTGGGTGGGTATACCCATATGCTTATATTTATAGCCTTGTTTTGATTTGTGAGTAATAGGTGGGTGTACCCATCAAATATAGAAATTGAATGGTTTATATGATTGGGTATACTCATATGAAATGGAATGGTTTATATGAGTGGGTATACTCATATGGTTTGATTTGATAAATGGTTTGAAATAAATGGATGGTTTAATAGATGTCATGGACTACTCTCTATGGATATGGAATGTGGTAGTGTATGCCTTGGGTTGAATATGCCCCATGGGTCTTGATTTCTTGGGATTTCTCATGCCTTTCTACCCTGTGGATTCATCTTGCTTGGAATCACATAGGACTAGTTGGTACAAATTTTCTTAGGACTCCAACCAGTACCGACACTGAGTTTTGACTAGGAGGCCATAGGGACTCAATGGGGATGATTTGGTGATTAACAACTTAGATAAGGACTTTCGTGGTCTGACATGTGACATATGACACAACTTTGAGGTATGTGATATGCTCAAATATACATCCTTGCTATAGAAAATTATGGTATGTCGGTATATGGAAAGTCCATGATTGTATGAAATGTATTTTTGTATGGAAAATCAATGATATTTATTTATGAATTTCTTATAGATGCCTTGTTATAAGATCTTGAATATCTTTTGCAGGGAGCCCAGTAGGGATGTGTTAGTATAAATGTTTTAGTAGTTTACATGTCATGTAAATTTATTACTTTTATTTACATCTTACATATTTACCTACACACTTCCTGTATACATATTGCACAAACTGGATGGGCTTGACAATGTGACTTACGACCTACTGAAATGTTATCTCACACCCTTCTCGGGTACCATTGGTGCCTGAGTAGACTCTTCTTGTTTGTAGGGTTGTGAATATGCTTGTGCTATTTTTTCTTATACATAGGAGTTTTGAGAAAAGGACTTAGCAAAATCTCATGATGCTAGTGGAGATGGCCCTTGGGGCTTTGGGTCTTTTCTTTATTTTCTGTAATGAGATGTAAAGAATGTTGTATTGTTTACTAATTTTAGATATGTATCACCATGACATTCATGCATTTTATAAACTAGGATTTTCCATTTTCAGGATTCCATTGATATTGAAATTTTCTTCTACTGTCTTAGTTATTAGTTTATATTGCTTCCAATGATATCTTTTGCTTACGAGTACTATTTTTTACCATTGTGCTCTCTAAATATGAGTATATAGTCTCTGTAATGACTACCTTTACACCCTCACTACTAGTCGGCCACCTCTGGCATATGGGGAGACGTGCTTGAGGTCGTGTGGCGACCAGTCCGACTACTGGTATAGTTCTAAGTTGGGCCAGAATGTTATAACCCAGAACTTATAAATATTACACCCAACATTCTCAATTCAACTCCAAACCTTCTAACGACTTTTCCATCCACTCCAAAACAACTCAAAATGAATTTAATAAATATTCAAAATATTATAATGTTTCTAAATATCTTCAAAAAAAATCCAAATCCTTGTAACATGTGAAAAATAAACATTGAGTATTTCTATAAAGCATTTCCACCTATTTAATTATAAAATTGAAAATAAACTTAGTTAAACATAATCTATTATAAATACTTTAGTGAATAAATAATCATTAATTTTAAATAATCTATAGTAGGTTTATCACACATCTACACAACCTTTATTTATTTAATAACAACTCAATAAAACTATTTAATATCAATATTCTTCAACACCAATAAATATATTTTAAATAATTAGTTATCACTTTTATTTAATTTGATAAAACCTTTCTTATAATTTGGTAACTATTAATGGGATACTTCCTTGAATATTCATTTCCATGAGGAACTTCATATAGTTAAAGTCAATAGATATAAACATTACTATCATGGATTTATTTCTATGAGTATTCCAAGCTATAGATTCATGTTTAGGTCTATTTCCATTAATTAATAACAAAATAATCTAAGTACTATTCCATTTACAATAAATGAATGAACATAAAAGAAAAAATTATTGGTGGCACATTAAAGTGA
The DNA here is from genome assembly GCA_963277665.1 of Viscum album. Lineage (NCBI taxonomy): Eukaryota > Viridiplantae > Streptophyta > Magnoliopsida > Santalales > Viscaceae > Viscum > Viscum album. The sequence continues at coordinate 48,683,035 of OY728156.1, forward strand.
TCTGTCAAAAATTTAAGGCTCATATCAATGTCAATAATCTTAATTCATTCAATTATTATTCTATCAACCAAATTTAGTTCACATTGCCTTTACTTCATATAAACATATTGAAAAAAATACAACCTCAACTTTATGAATCTATTTGGATTAATCAATACCACATATTATATTTTCTTATAAATACCTAATTCTATTATAATGTAAAGGTTTTTCTTCTCTCTCTTATTAGAAATAAAAATAAATCTCTAGAATGAAAAATTATAGTCATTTCACATTTCTTCGATGATTTTGAAATTTTTTATCCTCCCCCATTTTATCCTACCCTTTATCAGGAAATATATCTATATTCACTTATGAGAAGGATGAAATCACATTTCATTATAAAATGAGTCAAATATGAATGTTTTCTATAAAATGTTTACTATGTGATACAAATAAAAGATATCTCGTTCTAGGGGATATTCAAGTGGTTTTAAAAATAATTTCCCATACTTATCATCAATAAAAATATTAAACACATTCATGTGAAAGAGTGTCTACCCCATCAATTTAACACATTTCCCAATTTTAAAAAATATATGATTTAGGATAGAAAATAATGGAAATGTGTAATTTTAATACCCTATATTATGTTTTTATGGAATTTCTATAATTAAATATTTACTATGAAGTAATAAAATTTTGACATCTTCATCTTATTTCTAGCTCTCCCTCAAGGGATTAACTATAATAATATTCACTGTTTCTTTTTTTTTCATCAAAAATAAATGCAAAGAATCTTCTGATATCATTTGAAGTGATGTTAGGTGGCTTCATGTACTCCATTATAGACATCACAACATTTTGTATTACTTTCATAAGATTCATAAGTTCCACCTTTTAATATACCACAATAAATTATATATGAATATATGTACAAACACATAAATATGGGTACATGGTGGATCTACATAGATTATTAGTGAGAGAAATATGGTTAGGATTTTTTTCTTCAACCAAATAACTCTTTTATTCTCAATAATAAATTAATTAGAATCTTTCATGACAGTTTCTAAGTTTATAAGCTTTATTATTCATAATAAACATGGATTTCTTGTTTCCTTTATATTTATTATAACATGTAATTGGATTTTTTTACCTTATACAGAAATTAACGTCCCCTTTTATACTATATATAAATCCATATCCAATTCCAATTGTGTTACCCAAAAAGTCAACAATTCATTAAGAACATTATTAAACTTATTTCTGTGTGTATTTATTCTTCACAATAATAATATTGGAATTTGGAGGCACTAGAGAATATTTTCCTTTATTTATAGATAAATAATTATGTGTATTTATCCATATCATGGAATTATATAGAGTATTTCCAACTAATTTGTACCTTCTAAAAAAAATTCACCTATTATTGAGTTACAAATTTTTAGAAAAATCTCAAGTTATTATTCAAGGATATCTTCCACCAAAACAATCATTATATTTATTTTTTGGAATGATAATTTCATTAATTAAATCTTTATTCAGTCATCCTTGTAGTTCATGTGAAATTTATAATGGTCCATATAGTGACCTTTTTCTTCTCAAATATGACCATCTATTTAGTTTTGGTGTGACATCTTCTTTGGCATACTTCATAATAGAGTTTTCAAAACTTTTCTTCAATTTTTTATACTTCAAGGAAGATTCACTTCCATTTATTTATTTTTTTTGTAATTTTTGTGGCCTTCACCTCAAATAAACAAATTAATTATTTTTTAAGGTTTATTAATTCACTATTCACTACTTTAAGAACCTGTGTTACTATTTTAATTGAATTTATCAATACATTTAAATATATTAATAATAAAAAAATTCATGTAAATCTGTGAATTATAATAATACTCGTTAGGTTTTATATAAATTTTCAATTCCCGCCATATTTTTGTTCTTTTTTAATATCTCTATGTTGACATATTTTTTCCAACAGTCAATATCTCGATTCCTAATACTGTAAAAACTACAAAAATAGACAATTTGGTTTCTTCTACTTCTATTAGTAGCAATTTATAAATATTTATCATCTTGATATTTTTAGTTAGAAACATTATACTTTTATCCATTTAATGGGGAGATTCAATTCTTAAATTGTTTAATACACTCCAAATGTTGTGGTGGATTCAGAAGAATTATTTTTCACACATACTTGTCAATATTTTGAGTGGTAGTGGGTACTAAATTTGCAATCAAATTTTTAAATAAAATAATTTCTTGGACATGGGTATCCTTTATTTACAAGATAATGTAGTTTATTGATCAATAGATTAAATCTGGATCCTTTTCCGATGATATTAATATTTTTGGAGAATTTTTTTAAGAAGAATTCTTGGATGAACCTCTCGTCTCAAATTCATATGACGTTTTGGCCTTTTTATTTTCCCTATTTCTCATCTATAAATTTAAATACATTTAAAATTAATAATATTATTCTAATATTCTGGTGTTTTCTACTTATCATCACCTTCCATTTTAGTCATTCACATAAAGTCTTCATGAATTTTATTTTATTCTTGAAAATATTTTATAATATTTTCAACTCTTTTAGTAATGATTTCCAAATAATTTTATTTAACACTAATAATATCATTTAATGAATGAAACTTTTTTTTGAAACATTTTTTGACCTCATCTTTCCCATAATTATATTTATGTAATGTATCTTCATCCAGGGTAAATCTTTGTTCATATAACAAAAATATCCCTTCCATAGATTCAACATTCTTGATGAGAGTGTTTCAACTTTTACCTTCTTAGATAATTGCTCTTCTATTGAATCAAATTATAACTCCAACTACTATTTTTCATCTTGTATCCCTTTAATGTGTACAAGTATATATTTGATAACCTCAAAAGACACCATTTTTAGATAATCCATAACTCCATAATAAAAATAACTAAGTGGTTCATCATCTACATACTCTTCTTATTATTTATAGAAAAAACTTGAATCATCAAAAAAATATTCTCAAATAATTTACAATGAAATTTATTACCCTTAAATTATGGTGTATTCTATTTCCCATTTGAATTATTCATTTTCTTCATAGACAATAGTTTTAACCAATATTATAATTTCTTGCAAAAAAACTAAAAATTCATACTAACATGAATGAGAAATGAATTTTTCATCAAAGGAACTTCTGAATTTCCTTCAAATATATACTTGATATGTATCAAATAGAAAAAATAGTAATAAAATAAATTAAACTAAGAGAGACATGGTTTTCTCTCATACTAATTGAAGTGAAGAGTGATATTCATAGTCAACTAGAGGAGTCAATCTAGGCAACATATTTTTTTATATATTTTTATAATTATAATTTTACTTTATTAAAGTCCCTTATCAACATTTAACCCCATGTTACACATTAGGATTGAAATGGATCTACTTATGTTTTACCAAAAATTTATAACACATTTAACATCGAAAGAAAAAAATAGATTTTTTTTATAATTTTATCACATAACATGGGTTACTATGTCGTTTATATGTTTTAGTTAGGTCTGATGCATATATTGACCACTAGAATCAATAACTAATTAAAATTAGATCTAGTTGGTATCATTCTAAACCTAGTAGTGATATTGGTAGGAATCACCCTTCACCCAATAGATACAACTATAATGGTAAATTATTCAAAATCATTAATGTATTCAATATCCTTAATAAAACTAAAAATGTTCCTTCCATCCAATAATGAACAATATCACTAAACATCTATAGAATATAACGAAATCAAGTGATCTGATATTGTTCCTTAAAAAAGACATTAATATAATTAATATAGTTTTTTAATCTATAAGAAAACCAGTCTTTGAAAATAACCAAGAAATCTGTTCTTTTAATAAATCATAATCCTTGGCCATCCTCAACTCTCTAGGATCATTTAATATTCAAAACCCAATAGCTCATTAATATTATTGTCATGATATAATAGATGAACAAAAAATATTTTTATTAGTCTCTCCCTAAACTCTTATTCCTCCTTTTCATTCTTCCTTATTTATATTCATTGATCTATTCTATGATATAGAATTATCATAGGTCATGAATTGGTTCCTAATTCTTATTTTACATTAATGAACTAAATTACATTCTTCAAAATCTTTTATGATTATTCTTTTTTGATATATAAAGTGTTTTTATTCTTGAACATACTATTAGTTTCTACTTTTCTCTAACTATATTATCCCCATTATTATTTTTCTTTTCATTCATTAAATAAATTTCAGGATATGATTTATATATTTTGAGTATAGATAATTCCTTTAATATCAAAATGGAGATCCTTACATTTATCACTCAAATATATAACATCCCCATTCCTTCCATGATCTCAAAAATATTCTTATTCATTTTAACAACCAATCACAGATGATATTATAAGAAATAAAATAGAGTTAATTAGAAGAAATTTAATAATATTTATGAAATCCACCAATGTTTATAATCATCTATTAGATTCAAATCATTATATTTGAAAATACTGAATTACTAAAAAGTGATTCTCAAAAATATAATATTATTTACAATAATGTTTTAGAAATTAAATATTAAAATATTAAAATAATGGAAAATATATGATATAAATATTTCAATCCAATAGGATTTATATATGTTTTTAAGTCATTTTATCCCTCATTATTTTAGTTTTAATACTTTTAATCTCATTTAAACTCTTACCATGATAAATGATTTTTTAACCAAAGTTACTAATAATGATTACCAAAAATAAAAGCGGACTAATTAAAAAATTTGGAAATTTTTATTTATAATATGGATACCATTTTATCAAATTCATTTTCTATAAGGGCTATAAAATACTTCCAATATAAACTAGCAACACGTGAGACTAATCTATTTTCTTGAGAAATGAATTTTTAAACTTAAAAATGTTTTTATACCAAATTAAAGAATAATGTTGATTCCAATGTAATAGATTGGATCAATTTTATTCAAAATTAACTTATTAATTTTTAAAACCAATCCAAAATATAATTTTAATTTGTAAATATATTAAGATAAATGGCTACTTTTATTATATAAATCGGTATTTTCTTATATTCTCCTAAAAATTATTTTTTTTGAAAATTACCAAAAAAGAACTATAAGATAATTTTGAAATGTTGATAAAAAAAATTATTTTAATTTTTTATAATTAAAATTATAAAATTTTGAAATCAATCTTTTAAATAAAACCATATTATAAATTTAATCGAATTTTGTATGAATAAAATATTTCATTTTTGATTGAAAAATAACATAATATTATTGTATTGAATATAAATCTATAAAACCAGTCTCATAAATTTTAATAAGGATTATAACTATTTTACCATTATCATTACATACTTAATTAAATTATTATTTCCTTTTTAAAATTGTTTCCTCAAAATTTTACTCATTACATTTGAAAGTGGGGATACTATTTCTATATAAGTTTTTTATATTTCAATGATGATTCTCCAATAATATGATTTTACCATAAAAATTTAACAAGGTGATTTATCTTATTATAAAAAACTACTCTCTATGGTCAGTAATTTGAATATTTTATTCCTCATAAGAAAATTTCTCTCCCAACCGTACTAATTCAGGGTTCAAAACATGAGTAACATCAAATATATATTTCTTTAAAATGAAACATAAAACACATCATGAATCTCGGATAAACTCAAAGGAAAGGAAACTCGATTGATAAATGATATAAACTTTTCCAGGATTTCATATGGTCTAATAAACCATGAAATTATCTTAACATTCTTACGAAAATGTATAATATGTCTCATAGTGAAAAATTAAGAAAAACATGATCACCTACCTTCAAAGAAGGATCTTTCCTTTAGTTTTCTATATATCTTTCTTCTTTATCTGATCTATCCAAAAATATTGATGAATCAACTTCAATTACTTAACCATCACTTATACCAATTATATTCCCCAAAAAATCCTTCCTCATACTCATCTCAATAAACTAGTGTTTGACACCACTTCACATATAATTCCTCTAATGGTTCCATATATATACTGGAATAAAGAATGTTGTTAAAATAAAATTAAACTAATGAAATATATTGATACCAACTTCCCTTGTAACCTATTGAACAAGATATAATAATGTATTTTAATGTATAAAAAATTCTCTCAGACTTCCCATCAGAATAATGATGAAAATTTTATACATAAATTTAAATCAATACCCAATGAATTTTATAGGATTTTCAAAAATTAGAAGTAAACCTCGGATCTTGAGCAGATACAATTGAAAGAGGGACCTAATTAAATATAATTATATCTTAAAAAAATGTTTATAAATATTTTCCAAAGTGATATTATATTTAATAGGAAGAAAATTCAATTATTTAGTCAAATGATAAAAAATAAACCATATCATATTATTACGTCGAGATGACTTTTATAATCCATCCATGAAATCAATTTTTATATTCTACCATTTCCCATTGGACAATAGAAAAGGATTAAGCATCCCATTTTTTAATTCTAATATGGATTTAATATATTTTTATGTTAAAAATTTAATGATAAACTCTATAATATCTTGCTTCATTCTATAAAACTATTAATACTCTTGAAGGATTTTGTACATCTTACTACTACTAGGATGAACCAAAAAAAATTATGATCTTAACCAAATAATTATTTATTCAACTATGAAATAAAAAAAACACACAATGTTTTTTAAATATCCAAAGAAATTCTTTTTCAATGATAAATTCAAGAATCATACCTTTTTTTTACCAAATATATCTTTTCCTATAAAATAGTTCCTACTTATAATAAATCTTATTTTCTCAGGAAAATAATAAAACTGTAAAATTTAAAACAAATTAGTGTAAGTTCATATATACAAAATTTCTATACAAATATTCATTAAACAAACTCCCAATAGATCATGTTCCAAATGAAGAATAATAAATGATTCATTATTTTTTCAATATAAATAATTAACTACTCTGTTTTCTTTTTCTAGATTGTAATCAATAATTCTGTTATAATATTTAATTATTTGTAACTATCTTCTATGCCTCATTATCAACTGTATTTTAGTGAATATATCTGTTAATGTTTTATGATTAGTAAATATCTCATAGTTCACTCTATATAATTGATATCTCTAGATTTTTAAAGAAGAAACAACACTATACAATTCAAGCTGATGTGTAGGGTAATTTAACTCATGATGTTTAAAATTATGTGAATAATAAGAAATTACCTGATTATTCTGTATTAGAACACAATAAAATCCCTTCAATAAAGCATCACTATAGAATAATTCACTATTTCCTGATATTAGAGAAAAAACAGAAGCATTCCCGATTCTTATTTTCAATTCTAATAAATATTCATGAAATTATTTAATCTAGATGAACTGAACACTTTTTTCTATTAACTTAGTAAGAGGGTGAAGAAACCAAGAAATTATCTCAAGAAAACATCATTAGTAACCCGCTAATCCATAAAAAGTATGAATTTATATGACATTTTTTTGTCTTCGACAATCTTTAAGTTCTTTAGTTTTTGCTGGATAAATAATTATTCCATATTTATTTATAATATATCTATGGAAATAAGTCTATTGAGACTAGAATGAATATATACTCAATTTTCAATGTAACATACTTTCATTCATGGGTTTTAGGAAACTCACAAATATTTCTCATTATCATCATTAATTTTTGATTATATCATGATTTCATCAATATGAATAATAAAGAATCCATCGAAGAAATCATTAAAAACTATTTATAGGGTCTAGAAATACAGTTAGATAATTTTCCAACAAAATATAATAAAAACTCATAATTCCCATATATACATTGAAATATTTTCTTATTAATTTAATCCTTCTTCACCTTTAGCTAATGGTACCTGGACATGAGATCAATATTCAAAAAATATCAAACTCACTGAAGATGATAAAAAAAGAGATTTATATAAGGTAAAAAACATATCATTAACAATGACGCTATTCAGTGATCTATAATCAATGGAAATACTTTTGGATTTATCTTTCTTTTTAAAAAAAATAAGATAACCCAAAGGTTAAGTGCTAGCGTGAATGATTCGTTTATCAAGAAAATCTTGTAACTGGTTTTTTAATTTAAAATGTTCTTATTAATCCATTTGATAAGAAAGTTTTCATATTTTTTTAGCATCCTGAAATATTTAAATAGAAAATGAAATCTATTAATTTGGTATAATACTAGGAATTAATTATAAAATACTTCTCAATATTCATTTATAATAGGAACATAAAAAAACTGAACAATATCTTTATTTTGAAAAATAAATTCTAAATAATATTCATTTCCATAAATAATAAATTTCTTAGATTCTAATATGATATTAAATGAATAAATTAATTATTTTATACTAATTGAAACTCATTTAGAAAAATAAATTTCTTATTCGTAAAATTAATCTTAGCATGATAAAAATAAATCCAATATATACACAAAATAATTGGATGCTCTGTAAAGGAAATGTCAATAAGGTTTGTAGGTAAAGTCCTTCCATATATAAAATAAAAAATATTCTCATAATTTATTTTTTTCTTAATTATACCCTAAGGTTTTTCTAATAAATGTTATAGAATCATTTCATGAGGTACAATTTAAAATTTACCATAAATTGTTTTAGAAATGAAAGAATGTGTAGACACAAAACCATACATTAAATTTGCATAATATGAATAATAAATTACTATCCCCGACACCACATTATTTGATGTTTCAACATATAAAAAAGTATTCAAAAATTATTTATCCCCACATTTATTTTTTTGAGATTGAATAATTACATAATTTAATCATATGTTCAGACAATTAATCATGTAATGAACCATTTCATTATGATTAAAACATCATACTTTAAACCTTTTTTTATTTTTTGATCAATACTATGATCCTTTTCTTGGGAATCACAATCCAAATGTCCCGAAATACCACCATAAAAAATTCCATGATTTTATAATACAATCACCAGGGTTATTTATACCACACTTATAACAATATTAAAACATGATTTTCATACCTTAAAATTTATTTGTTGGATTATTATCAATTTCTAACAATCTATACCAGTTTTTCAACTTATTTTCATAGAACACATGACCATAAAAACTCCATTTATACATTCTAAACACCTCAAACACGGTTCTCATAAATTTTAAATTCATAGAAATCCAATTCCCTTAGATATCATGGATTTAATCCAATGTAAAAATATAAGTTTTAATATCATGATCTCAAATTTTACTTGGTTTGTACCTTTACAATTTGGGGAAGTTTTCTTTATATGTGGATACTGAATTAGATTCCTTATACATCAATTCCAAGAATATAATTTTTATCCTTTATTGAAAATAATTAAGAGAATATTTATCTAAAAAATATTCTCATATTAATTTCATTCACCGAAATTAATCTATTATTTTTCTTTAGTATTCTTCACTATTGTCGACGACTAGTTAACATCACATTAAAAATGATAAATACATATAATTACCTTTTGATGCACCAAAAAATAGATGATCTGGAATATATCTTCCATATATTTAGTCTATACATCACATTCTATTGGGTTAATTATCCACTAAATACTTGTAACACCCCAAGCTTCAACAATATGCTTCTTTTTGTTAAATTCAACAGTATGCGCTACACACAACACCGAGTTCGAGCACACCATAACATATCCAACTAGACATTTAAGAAGTTTATATGAATAGTTTTAAAAAAATTTTAAATTTTATATATTCCATATAATTTTAAAATTCATCATATTTGTTTCTTAGAAATAATATAAGAATAAATTCAATTTTTTTAGATAAAGGAAGTATTTTTCAAAAATACAGTTTTACCACCTTTTAATAGAGAACCATTTTTAAATCCAATATTTGGAACTTTTATATATTTAATTTTACAAAATAAACTTCTTATTTATAATAGAGACATAAAATTTTAGTTTGGAAATTTTTTTTCTGTTTTTCTAATAACATTCATATTTTAATGAATAGTGAAAAATACTAAATTTTATTTCAAAACCGCTTTTCACCTAAATTATTTATATAGTTATATTATCTTTTTAAATGGTTTTAAAGTGTAATTGTTTTATTTTTTATAATTTAATCCAATGTTGATCATTGGAAGAAATTTCACATTTAAATAGAACAAGAACACATGTCATTATTTTGATAGTTTTTACTTATTAAAAACCTGCTTTCTAGTTTTGACAATGAGAATTAATTTTAAATTAATTAAAAAAATTCTGTATTTTGAATTTATAAAAATGTATTACATATTTTGAATAATAATGACAAAATTATATAATCAGGTATCTTTTATTTTTGCGCATTATGAATATTAACTTTAGTAATTATTTTTATTTATCACGGTTAAAGGGTAAATTAGGTAAATAAAGTAAAAAATAATATTATTATAATATAAAACAACCCAAACACTTGACCTAATCTTATTGGATGAGTAATGGGAAACCAAAAAAAATCCTTAGTCTGAATATTTTTTATTTGGGAGCCACTTGGGTGTGATAATGACATGTTATAATAATTAATTTAAAGTAAATAAAAATATAACATAAAGATGTATCTTTTTCAAAAAACAATTTTAATACGTGGTTATATAACTGATATATTTGAATATAAATAGTAATAATAAAGATAAACAATTTTCTACATAATGGTATTTTATTTATAATTAGTATACATTAATTAAAAAAAATTATTAATGACCCAATGATGAAGCAGTGATTACCTTATTAATAAAAGAATCAAATAAATTATATTATAAATATTAAAATAAGTATTACTTGAAATATTTCATGCCATACACGAATTTTTTGGAAGAATATGAATGATTATGGATGATTTATTACTTTTTATTAGAAGGAATTATGTTTTTATAACTTTAACAAAAATCAATTACTAAATTGTGTCAAAATTGACATAAATGAGTTTTTAAAACAAAAACTATTTTATTAAATGATATATTAGTTATAAAAGTATAATATTTTGAAAAAAGATGTATATAGTGTTAAAAACGTCATTAATTATACACTTGAGGTTGTATTTTCATTTTATAGTAACTGTATTAACCATATAGTATAAAAATACAAGAAGACATGGTAATAATTAACTTATTTTTTAAGGGTTAAATATATATGTTAGGGTTAATATTGTTACATAAAAATGTATAAAACCTATTGGCTGAGAGTATTTTGACCCATATTCATATTATCATAGAAATATTTCAATTTGGATTTATTATAATTCGAAAACTAATTTATAATAAAATAATATTTCAGGACTTTCCTAAAGTGCCCCTCACCTCTCCTATAGAAGGAAACTTCTCATTATATTTTATTCACACCACACAATCCATTTTTATTGGAAAATACCTGACCAAATATCCTCAAAACTTCCCTAAATTTACCATAGGGGCCAAAATATAGGTAGAAAATCAACTTAAGGGGTCCTTTTGTGAAAATCAAAAAGATACAACCGAAGAAGAGGTAATCATTTTATCACTTGTTTCAAAGTTATTTTCTTATTATACATCATCATTCTATATTTTTTCCATAAAAAAGAAATAAACAATTTATTATCCATATAATTAGATGTTATTAAAATCATGGTACAACTATATTCATCATTTTTCCATCCTACGAATAATAATATCACCATGTGTGCGTACGTACGGATTACTGTCTCCACGCCATGGTATAATTTGTTATTCAACATTACTTTATTTGGACGGGTATAATGACGAGTATAATAGAAATAAATAATTAATATGACATTATTATGATTATTTATAATTAATATACAATGCGTTTTCATACCATTTATCCATTAAAGGATTGATATCATCGCTCATGCATACGTAAGGCCTACCGTCTCCACAACACGATGAGATTAATTCTCCACATTAACCATTCAATAAAGATTATAAAATTAATTTTATGAGTAAATATAATATTTATTAACTTAATATCATTTTGTATATGAATAAAATATGTCCTATTCATAAGAAACATGACTTACATGATAGAACATGCATTGGAAAATGAGGCAGTTAACATCCGAAACAATGGTAATACTAAAATATTATTAACAAAACGATATAAGCGGATCATATATGATATCATAAATATAGATATGGTTATTTTTTTATTAAATAACATACTTTAATCATTATATAGGAATTTAACACAACCTTAACTAAAGGAAAGTATAATGTAAGGGTTAATTTTGAAATCTTATTTTTATCTGAGATTGTTTTTGCATAAGTGTTTACTGGGACATATTTATCATTAATGCCCATGTTTCTTTAAAATGTTTTAAAAATGAACATTTTTAAGGTTTTATGTATGGTACAATTTAACTAAAACATCATTATAAATGTTTTAAAGATTTATAATTCTAAACCTTTCTCATTGATGTCCATGTTTTTGAAATAGTTTTAACGATTTATTTATATGGACATAAATGTTTTAAAATATAAATTACTTTCAAAAGTTTCATATTGGTATGGTAAATTTTGATTAAAAATTTATTTTAAATGTATTATTTTATAAATTGTGTGACTTATAATGTTTTCAAAGTAAAAAGTGATATTTTTGTGAAAGAGTTTTAACGATTTTGTTAGATTATTTTTATCTATGTCAACATCTTTGTTGTATTTTATTCTTAATTGAGATTGATTTATTATAAAAAAATCATTCATATTGTATCTAAGGGTTTATTATATGTTTTAATTTGGATGTGCTATTTTAATACCATTCATTATTTATGGTTAAATTATTAACATTTTTCATGCTAGTTTTAATACGAGTGTTTATGTTTTGTTTCACCCTTTTCATATGAGGAATGTATTGGTATTAGTACATGATGGTCTTAGCTAGATATATCCACTTGATGCATTATTAGGTTTCATGAGACAAACCAGTGTCTTGGAATAAGTCCTTGAAAGAATATTTATGTATGGTCTTGGCATAAGGCCTTGACGTAGTGTTTATGATGTCTGACATTATGCATTCCCTCATTATGAGATTAGTTATTGATTTTACATGTGATTATTAAGCTACCATAATATTCATGTGAATGTATAAATAGAATTATTTGATTTATTCTTGCCATATTTTTCTGAAAATAATGTTTTAAAAGGCTTTTGTTTTAGTTATGTACCTTACCTTAAAAGTTTATACTTTTTTGTGATAGCTTCCACTATATTGTTTATCCTTACTGAGTATTTGAACTCACCCCTTTATTATGTTTTATTATCCCCATATGTGAAGAAGTGTTTTATGATTGATATATAGGGTTAAGGTAGGGGAATAATGGAATTATCAATGGTTTATCTACCATGTATTTTATGTTAGAATTTGTAATGTAAAGTTCTTGCATATAATCTATTTTTCAAGACTGCTATACTGATTAGTTCTATAAGACTTGATTCCTTGTAATAATTACAATGTCTTAAAATAATGTACTGGATCTCGGTGATTGGGTTCGCGGCATTACAATACTAAAGGGTGTTGATTCATGAAATGATCTACTATGGAAATGTTCCTCTGTACTGAATTTGGTTTCTCTCTATGAAGGATACAAACACCATTTATATCTTCTATAAAATAAGAAATTACAATAATAAATTATTTAGTTCAAATTCCAACCATTCTAGGTTGCTATTTTGGAAGGAAATTTTTCTTTTTGTTTACTTTTTATTTCAAATTCATTGTTTCCTCTATGAAGAATCACTCCCAATAAATATATTTTAGATGAATCCACCTTGTAATATTCAAATTCTATGTCACTAAAACAATAAATTACAACATATTAAAGGTAGTTACTTATATTATCCTCACCTCTAAAATTATGTAAACAATTATTTGATACCAACTATAAGAACATAATCCTTATTCAACTCATAAATTCATTTTAAAACAAGAATTAAATTCCATAAATTTTGGAGGACCCTTTAAGGATTATAATTTTATAAAATTAGGTCCCAAATCTTTTATAATATACCCATAAATTAAAAAGTGTACACTTCCACTTAGTACCCATTTTTTATAATAAAATAATTATTAAATAAAACCCATTTTATTGTAATGAATCATATTTATTGTTTTTAACACGACTTCATCATTTCTCCAACTCATAATTATAACCCTATAAAATACATTTAAAAACATTATATGAGAAAAAATCATTATAATGAAAATACAAAAATAATAAATGAAATTATTTTGTCCATTTCAATGCCTTTATATCATATAAGAGTGTTTTCCTTTAATATTGTAAACTTTGAGATCAAATAATCATTTTATAACACATGAAATTGACTACAATACACAATTTTTTAAAATAATTTATAAGGACATATGAAGGTAAAATCAGAATCATGATGGTTTCTGAGAAAACATGATAACCCATGAATTTTTTTTTCTAAAAAACATTCTATTTTTATTCTATAAAGGAATACTCATTTCTTTAAACAAGAGATTAATATATTACATTATGAAACTAAATGGTTTCCATAAAAAATTATTTTTGAGATATAAAATACATGTATTTTCCTTAGGACATAATCTTTATAGAACCTTTAAAATAAACCTTAAAAATGGAATATGCAACATGGTTAATTCCAACATAATTTTCCATAGAACGTAATTATTTCCCTATATTTCTTATATATATATATATGGCTCACCCATCATCATGAAAAATTTCCATTGACCATAACATACATGAAATATGTAAAATATTTCATTTTAATCATTGAAATAAAAATAATATACTTTTTAACACACAAGAAAATAAATTTCGGCTATTAATATATCTCTTTTGTTTAAAACCCAATTTCAAAAACTAAAATAACAAGAAGAAAAGGAATTAATGTTTATATTTTAAAAGGACATAGAATATTTTAAATTAATCCAAATTTCAAATATTTTTTTTGGTTATGTAAAATTCTTTGACATCATATATGTTAAAATAAAACATTCCTCTTCACCTTTTGTAAATAAAGTCAATACGACCAATATTAAATTTGGAAAATGATTCCCTTTGAAAAAATTGAGGTGAAAGTAAAAAAAGGGAAATATAATTTACTTTATATTTTATCTATGTTAATATAAATACATCCATAAAATTATTTTATCAGTATTTAGAAGGATGAAAAAATATTTAGGAATTAAATCTTTAAACCATTTATTTCAAGGTTTCATGGTAAAGTGTACATTACCTTGAGTTTGACTTTTCATTTACATTATTTTTATTACAAAATAATAAACTTTAATTAATTATTTAATTTATTAATAACCTTTTTAATTTTAATATTATAAATCTTTCACTTATTTACAAATTATACTTAATTACTTAATTGATTTAGTTCATGTAAGATGTTTTAAGGTGGTTTGGTTCTTAAGTCCTAAATGATTTTTAGATTATTATGGACAAATGAATCATGATTATATCATTTATAAAATATTAATCATGTTATTATTATCATTTTTTAATTAACTACACTTTTTGATCCATCCTTTGAATATGGTTATGGGAGATGATTTTCATTACAACATGGATATGGTAGTTCATACACATGCAAGAGTTACAATTCCATTATTCAAATAACCATAGGGAAAGAAGGTAATTAATATTTTAAATTTTTAGAATGATTTATATTTCATAAATATAAATGACTAAATATTTTTTTCCTAAATGTAAAACCTTATATCATATTTTAGCTTTATTTATTTAATGTCCAGCCATGTTTTTTTGAAGTATTGAGAGATTGGAAAAGATTAGGTTATTTTTAATGGGTTTGGTCATATGAATGTCCAAAATTGATTCAAAAATGGATTGGGAAAGCCATTTTTCCAAGACACAAGGATTTGAATAATGACCAAGGATTTGGTACCATGCTGTAGCATAATCCATTTTGGTTGTGGGATCAAGAACATTTTGGTCAAAACTACACTATGGTTCAATCCTTTTTAGTATTAGGATTTTCATGAAATGGAAAATTAAATTAAATTAACATTGTTCATTCATCCATTTCATCTAAAAAACTTGTGGAATCATAAATAGGGGGTCTTAATTTGATTATTTACTTGAATCAATCCCCAATTAGTCATTACACACCTTCAATTCATAGATTCGACCCTTTCGGGTTATTATAACTAAAAACTGAATTCTTTCGATCCTTTAAATTTTTGTTCAAATTAGAAAAATTACTCTCATGTGTGGACATATTTTTTCCTCACCATTACTATTATAAGTTTTTTTTCTGTCATACACCATTTCTTATTAATTTGGGTGTTTTCACTGAGATCTTTTAGTTGGTAGTTTTTCATTTATTTTGGATGAATCTCTATCTTTTTCTATATTTGATCATGGTTTGATGTTGTTATGGAATGGATATTGATACTTTGTAAATTTGAGTGAGGTACTTCTAAAATTGGTGAAATAAAAATGTTTTTATTAATCAATGATGTTCTTGGACATTATAGTAATTCTTAATAAATGGTTGAGTTATTGATAGATGATAAGGTTTTTGGCAATCAGTGGTGTTATTTTACATTAGTATCATTCACTTGGAGACATCCTATCTTGATTATATCTGGTATAAATTGTTTGTTCTCCCATAAATCGGGCTTAAAATGTACCATTTAAATTAGTAATCATTGGGAAAGTATTGATTATACCCTAGGTTTTTTCTTCTTCTCCTTACCCAAGAACCCCTGTCTTGTTGGCTGGGAATGGTTCTAGGATTAGTTAGCCTGAGAAATTTTACTGATGGATTCTAAATAATGGTGCATAAGATAACTACCTTGATGAAAATTTTCATCTACATTGAAAACATTGAGGTTGGAAGTTACTTACAACATAGAGAAAACACATTTAATAATTTGCATGGTATAATGATGTCAGTTGATATGCCTTAGACCACGTTGTTCTTATTCACATGTGTGTATGTTTTGGATTTTTTCATACTCAGGATATAATATGTATTCCTTGAAATAATAACACTATTTTCTTATAAAATATTTTGTATATTACATGTTATTTTTGTGTTTTTCATGGTTCCATAGTGATAAGTTGGTCTGTTATCACCCAGTGGCCCAAGAGGGGGAGTTTGTTCAGACACTACATGTGACATATTGATTAGACCGAGATAGATAATTGGGAATGATGGAATTTTGAGGCATGACCTCAGGACATGATGGCCATATGTTATTAGACCCTTGAGAAGAAAATGGGAAATGATGGTCCATGTGACCTGAACTATGTGGAAACAGTAGGGAGTGATGGTCTATAGGACCTGACATGAGAGATAGTGTCAAGGTATGAAGGCCTAATGTGGTCTGACCTAGAGAACTAGGGCCTTTAAATATATTGAGAATCATATAGTATTGATACTTTATTTGTGAGATATTTGTGACAACATTTTTGTTCTTTCATTATTGAGCTGAATCAGGCATGGTTGAGGTTTTTGGTGTCTTATTTAGCACATACATTCTTAGTATGGCTGCTTTTTTTTTGTGATTTTTTTATTATCATTAAATTCACTATTATTCATGATAAATCATTCTATGGATGCATTGGTAGTTGAATACATAGTTTTTTTACTCACACCTTGGGTGGGAATTTCGATGAGCATGGATACTTATTTTATAGGGATCTATTCAAGGGAAATGGGCCTATGGAAGATGGCTGAGCTGAGTATAATGGATATGCGGTTGTACCATGTTGGAATCTAAATGATTTAAACAATTTTTTTAAATTTTTACATATTACATATTTACTATAGATTTCATTTCTACTTTGGGAGACCATTTATTTATTGTATGACTACATTCCCACTTAAATAGTTTCTATAAGTTTACTCAGATTATTATATTTATTTATTTTTTATTATATTATCATTGTGTGAGGACATGTTAATAAGGGTATAGTCTCCCAATTGACTAACTTAAAACATCAGAACTAGTAGGAAACCTATTTCATATTTGGAGGAATTCATGAGGTCATGTGACTCTCCAGCTCACACCTGATAGTTCGAGTCTAAGAATTATATAATGGTATTAAAGAACTGTTTTTTATTTTTATTTTTGACT
This sequence comes from Viscum album, assembly GCA_963277665.1. Lineage (NCBI taxonomy): Eukaryota > Viridiplantae > Streptophyta > Magnoliopsida > Santalales > Viscaceae > Viscum > Viscum album. The sequence goes on from OY728156.1 coordinate 48,701,237, forward strand.
AACCTTGGACATTATATAATGGAGATAGCTCTACGGGACTTGTTGTTTGGAGTTACCATGTTCCTAGCCAGCTCATGTGTAATATTCCCTTGAGTAACAATTGACAGGATTGATGTTAGAGTATTACAGTTTTTTGGGTACGTTCATGCATAATGTATATTAATATAGGTTCACAGGACATATATATATATATATATATAAATGTTGTTATGTTTAATACAAGTTCCTAATTAAAATGGCTTTATTTGTTTTATCTGTTTGGAATATATATTTTCTCTATTATGTGATATATCTATTTACACACTCCTATGATAAACTAATGATGGTATTCATTAGTTGAGCATGGTAATGATGTCGTATTTATATACATGACTGTGATGTATGTTTAGGGATGGATAACCTTGGTTAGTGGTGAGATGGATATACCTTGGGTTATAGGTAGACTCCTTGGAGAACCTTATGAGATCACTTAGACTGATTATGTTTTTTCTTAAACTTCATAATGCTATATTCATGTTTTATAAGATTACACCTTGAATATTACTATTGGTACGACTAGATTGGTAGAAGGGATCAGTAGAACATAGTCTTAGACACGGTTCAGTATTTTTGGAAGAAGGACCTCTAGCTAAGAGTTTTCTGCCTAGTGCCTATCTAAGGTGTGTGAGTTTTCTGTAGTATTAACGACTATGATATAGAATTTAAACACAATATACTCCACCATTCCTATGTATTAGAGGCCCTAAATACATAAAGGATTGGATATAGGTTACTGAGAGTATCTTCGACCAAGTAGATACCCTAGAGTATGGAATGTAAAATCTTGTGACCTTTATGCTCTAGGGTGCATCTAGATGCTGGTGAAATGTTATGATATAGACAAGACAATGTGAGGGACTTATGTGGGTTATATTGAAGGAAATATTCTTCAAGATTTTATTTTTTTGTATGATTATGCTGGACTAATCACAAGAGTTTATGGCACATCTTTAGGGAATGATGATCGTGTCTTATTACATGGAACATTTCATAGAGTTTCTATACTATACTTATCCCTTTTATGGCGATGAACTGTCAGAATATATGAATTTTTATATTGGGAATGAACTATAGTTGAGACCCAATATTAGGAATTTTGATTCGATTAATTATACTTAGGTTCTTTGCAAGTCCTTGAAAATCAATAAGGGTTGAAAGGAGGATAGTGTTGTTAGTCTTATTTCAATATACAATGGACTTCCAAGTGATACTTCCACTAGTATGAATAGGAAGGTAGAAAATTCATGTCAGAGAAGCAGTATACATATAGATCTAAGTAGAGTCTCCTCAGAACCTTAGGCAGGGTTAGGATGTCCCCCATTCTATAACTATATATATTGGGGGAATTTACATATTTTATTTTCTAAACCTCATATCAAGTGTCTTTGGTGTGTAAATACAAGACATATACATTTTTTGTTCTCAAATTCTTGTGGATGAGCTATCACAATGGTTAAATATAGATGCATTAATAAATCCATATGATAGGCATGGTTCTTAAATAATATGACTAAACAATGATTTCTTAGTAAATTCATGCTTATTAGAGATTGGGTTGTAGAGATGATGCAGATCATGTCTATGCGAGGGACCAGACTTTAGTGAATGGTGGTGATGGACTATCTACATTTTTAGGTTTTTCTTGAACACCAATCCTTTAGATATATATTTTTTGAAAAATTGGTGATTTCCATTCCTTCATTTCTTCAAAAGTTGTTTATATAATTTAATTACTAGTCAAATTGTCTTTTTTGTTGCCTTCCCTTTAAACACAATTGGGCATGAAAGTGGAACTTCGTAATTTTTTTTAATAATGTCCTATATTCATCACCAGTTATTGATATTTATGGGATTTAATGATTCTAGATATTATGATATTTGATGTGATTCTCATCATGGAGTTAAGGACCATCTTATGAGATCACATTTATCTTCATCAGAGATGGGTGTCGTTTTATTCACCAATGGGAGAGAGGTACATGATAACTAGAGAATATGAACTAGGATCATTTAGATTTGGTCCAAACTAGATCCATATTAGGATGATATACATTGATCATTATATTGGATCTCTCGGTAATATTAATGGTTGATCCCTTATTTTTTTCTCTAGTCATAATATTTCATTAAATACATATTCCCTAACTAATTCAAATGACACTCCCCTGATAAATGAGTTGACTTTGATATAGATATCATTCCAAGTGCACATCCTATTTTGATACCCCCTTATCATATAGTTCTATCCATGATAAAATGGCCTAAGGTAATTCTTGAGGACATAAAGTAGAATGTATTTATCAATATGAGTACTTCACTGTAGTGTTCACCTATTTTGATCACTATGAAGGTGAATGGTAGTATTAAAATTTTCATTGATTATTGAAACATGAACTAAAGGATGGTGATGGGAAAATTTCCTTTCCCAAGGATTTATGATATTTTCGATTAGTTAGAGTGTTCTTGGTGGTTCTCTATGATTTATCATTCATTGGGCTATCACCAATATTGAGTTTTAGATGAGGTCCTCTCAAAAAAATGTTTCAAAGTAGGTATGGTATACACAAGTATCTAGTTATGCCATTTGGTTTGGAGAATGTGCCAGTAGTGTCCATGGCCCTCATGATCAAAATATTCTACCCTAATCTGGACTCATCCATCACGATGTTCATTGATTTAATCCTAATTTACTCATTAAGCCTAGAGTAAAAAGACAAGCATCATGAGATATTCTAGAGTATTCATCGAGAAAATAGAATTTAAACCATGATGTTGGAGAGTAACTTTTAGATATTGGAGGTGATGTTCTTCGGGTATATGTTCTTTATGAGATAGTTATATCCATATATAGAGATAAGTTTGAGGAAGTTATGTCTTATAAATGTCCCTCGAACATGTTTAAAATTAAAATCTTAATGGGTTTAGCTAGATACAACTGATTCTTTATCCAAGACATCCCTAATTTATTACCACATATGAAAATATTTTTTGTTTCTTAAACTGAACTAGAGGATGAATACAACTCCATTATTTATACTACCATGTCAGGGATTGTTTATTATATTTACTTTGATGAATCATGACTTTGTTTGGGAACTTTAATGTTATGAAGAGGGAATTTAATTTTTGTGGGTCGCATCTATTACAACCCCTTGAGGGGACCTAACCTTGTCATGAATTAGAGATGGTAGCCATTTTTGATGATTGGAAGTATTAAAAACACTATATCTTCAGAAAAAGGTTTATTTTGTACATTGCAATAAACTGACTCGATTACATTTTTACATAGTGTAACATGAATCTAAAGAAGATGCGCTGGTTAGGGAACCTTATGATTTTTGGATTTAAGAATGATTATATAGAAATTAAGGTTAAAATAATTTATAATGATCTTATTTGTAAGATATAGGCATAGTAGAATCTTGGTGATTTTCTTTCTAGGGATGAGTAGCGCATGATGATCTTGTTGTTCAAGTAGAGAATTGTAACACCCCTAGATTTTGTGAAATATTTTTTTTGAATGGATTAATTATCATTTTTGTATTTCATTTCACAAAGTCAAAAGTTCCCTTCACATGGCTCTGACTTGGCTTATTCTACACACAACATTGACTTGGTGTACATTTCACGTAATACCATGTTTCTATTAAACATAATTTTATTGATAGAATTATTTAAATGAGATAATTAAAACCTAGTTGATAAAATTTGTAATATTAATAGTAATAAATATATTTTATGTTTTATTTAAATTTTTTATACAAATATAGAATATTTATTTTGAAAAATATAATTTCTGGTAAATCCTTTATATATTTAGATTACTATTTTCTCAAATGAACTACTTTTCATGTATGATATTGAAAAACAATAAAATTAATTTTATAATAGTTTATAAATTTTATTTGATAAAATAAACTTAATTTTAAAATTAATAAGTATTAATTAGTTTAGGTTTAATTCTCTGGGAATTTTTTGAGAAACATCATTTTTTAATGAATAGTGAAAATACTGTATTTTAGTTAAAAACCGCCTTTCTATTTAAATAATTATTAATATTATTTTTTGTTTTAAATTAATTTTTAAAGAAAAAATAGTTATATTAACATATAACAAACCAATTTAGTTCATTAAAATCATTTTTATATGGAAATTGTTAATAAAAAACTTATTGAACTTTTGAACGTTTTACATTAAAAACCTACTTTCTCGCCACATCTGTGGGATTTGAGTTAAACAAAAGTTTCCCACTTATGTGATTTTAATTTTTAAAATTGAATACACAAGGTTTTAATCAGTATTATATTTTTATTCTAATAATGTCAACTAATTTTTTTACCAAAAAGATTAGTGAAAATGATTAAAATTAATCACAAAGATTAATGTAAGATTAATCTTAATTAGGGACTAAAACTTATTATGAAGGACCAAAATGACATGGAAACTTGTCCAAAAGCAATTTATACAAAAAATTGGACCATATGAACGATTGGAAATAATTTTATGAGTTCTTGGGATATTATTAAATGGAAGTACCATGTATAAATTTTTAAGTAAGGAAAAAGGCAAAAATGGAACTTTCCTCACCTTTAATATTTATATTACTTTGAGATAAGTAAAAAACATCATATTTTCAGTTATATATATAATTTTAAAATATAAATGTGTTATTATTATCATAATAATTTATCAATAATTTTTACATATGATTTTGTTACTTAAAATTCTTAAGAAACGCAAATGTAGTGATTATTCACTTAATAATTAACTAAAATAAATGATACTATAAACATTAAAAGTGAAGTGTATTGATTGAATTGTTATATTTAAATATTTTTAAGATTAATATATCATTTTAAACATATCTAAATTTAATATATTTTAATTAAAATATTATTTTTATATTTTAAAATTTAAATTAAATAAATAATTTCTAAAACTAACAATATTATTATTTTACAATAAATGCTATTTTATTAAATGATTTAAGATTAATAAAAAAATATATTCTTCTAAGTTATTTTTAAGTGTTACAAATATTAAATATGGTCTATTAATGGACCAATTAATCTGTTATAATTAACATATTGACCCATATATTGTAAAAAAATTGTCTGCACAGTCTGTGTTTAAGTAGTGTTTTGCGCGTCACATGCGCTTATTTTAAAAATTAATTTCCAAAAAATATAAGATTTTTATTTTGTAAATTATGTATCATAACCATAATTCAGTGGATATATATTATATAATAAATCTCACTTTTTTTTATTCTTAATTGTTAAATTACTTAGGTTAGAAAACTAGATGCTTTAATAAAAACCAAAAATAGTAAAATTGGGGAATCTTAGAAGTTAAGGAACCAAAATATTAAAATGAACATATTTTTGTGTTATGTAGATTTTTTTCTCCCATTATTTAACATTAATACATTATTTTATCATTTTTTAGGCAAATTATCTAAAGGATATCTCCCATTATTTTATACCTTTTGGTACTTACAAGAGTGCCACTCCCCCTCCACTACAAAAAGAAAAGCGCTCTACCATTTCCTCACGCCTCTAAAGCCACATTGGATCATCCAAAATATTCAAAAAAGGTATCCAAACATCCCTAAATTCCACTTTTAAGTATTAATTTTGTATGTAACCAATCCAATGAATCCTTTTGTCACAAACCAAAATGTGTTACCTGATTAAGAGGTAACGTCTTCCCTCAAACTATGTTCTTTTATTTTCTTTCTCCACACTGTAAAATATTCTTATTAAATGATTGAAATATAAATAAAAGTATCATAAATATAATAGTATGTTTTTATTATAAGTTTTATATCTAAATTTACACACAATTTCATCTAATGGGTAACGAACATATTGTTTATGTGTACTCCGAACTACCACCTCACTAAACTATGATTGTTCATTTTTCCTTTATCACTTCTGATGGTGGAAATTATGATGGAAAATATTATTATAAATGTTATATATATTATTTATTATGTATTTAATCTTATTTAATTATTATAAAACACATATATTTATACTTTCCATTTTGTGTTAATACGATATTTTCGTTTGAGGAAGTATGGACTACCGCCCCCACAAAGAGATGCGATTCGTTGATACACTACATTGAATGTATTAAGGATGGGTTTAGTGAATATATATAATATATATATAATATAATAAATATAATCTAATAATTATATATATAAATATATACATATATTTCTTTTACATTCTTTCTTTCAACACAACAATTAAACGAAATTAGCGTTCATGCGTATGTACGGCCTACCATTTCCATTAATGGTGTATTTTATTTCATATTTATATAATCTTTGGATTATTATAATAAAAATATACTGAATATAAATTAGTTTCAAATTATGGTTTACATTTTGAAAATCATGATTTAATTAGAAGGACCAAATATATAACAGATTAAGACACATGCAAAAAACAAAGCAATTATTACCCAAAGTGAAACCTTAACATAGAATTGTTAACAATGAGTTAATATAAAGTCATAATAAAACAATATATGGTATTGGATATAAGAATATGGTTATGAAAAATATGTATAATAAATTTTTATTTATTATATAGGTGGTTTGAACATGTACGTCGAGAGTCAAGAGACAAGGTAAGGGAATTTCATCTCATTTTTATTTCTATGAAATATATTATTTAATCATCACTCATTTATTTTGTGTAGTGTGTGTAATACCCATGAATTTATTATATGTAATACCCTTTAATGTTTCATATTTATCTTAAAATTAAATTTATTGGTATTCACATATCCATTTTATGATATTTATTTCATGGGGTTTCAGTTTCAAACGTTACCAAATCTGTAAAATAGTATTTCCTCAATTATCCTCCTTTGAGGGTCATGTTTTGTTATGCACCTAAATTCTTTTTTGAGGCGTAGATACTAAAATTTTACATGTAATTACAAGAATAACCTTTTTTCATGATATTTTAAGTTTCATGTAATTTTTGTTTCATACATGGAGAGTATGATCCCATGTTTCCAAGTGATAAGAGTTTATTAAAATAATCTTGTGTCTTTTCAAGATTGTTTATGATTATGATTCAATTAATGAAACATCATGATCTATATGTCAATAAAACTCATGAATTTTCTTATCCTATAGTTATTCAAGACATCCTCTGGTATTAGTACAATTTTCCCACTCTTTGGTACTTAGGATAATGTTTTTAAGTAAAATATAACACTCTATCTCTCTTCAGTCAAAAATATATTTTATTCAAAAATAATGTTTAAAAAAACTCAAAAATGTTTTTAATTGATATTTGAAGCCCATTTTGAATGAAAAAGGATTTTAAAAACATTTTATGATTTTTAATTCTTTTTTTATAAGTGTTCAAATCTTTTTTCAATGAAAAAGTTTTTCAAAGGGATTTATGTTTTAAAAAGTGTTTGTCAATAGAGAAAGGATATTTTCCTTGAGAAATGTTTTTAAAAGATCTTTATAAATTATTTCTAATCTAAGGTAACATCTGTTGATGTTACTCATTCATTTTTTGGAAAAGATATGAATGTTCCATTCATATTATTTCTATTAATGTTTTATGTTTGATGTCATGGTCCTTATAAAACCTATTTTTCTTTAATATATTATATGTTTATGAATTTTTTTTATTTTAAAGGTTATATTTTTGATGCAATGATGATATAACTTATTTATTTTTCCGTAGGTTATGATAAGATTATATTTTTATGAAACCCATTTCATTTAATGATTTATGATATGATTTTTTATGATTATTTGGCACATTTATGTATGATTTAATTATGAGATTGTTGGGACCTATATCTCCCTCCAATTATTTGGGTAAAGTTTTATATCTCTTGAAATAGACAAAGAGGTTATTTGGAGTGAACCTTGAGTTCTAAGATTTCCATGGGAGTGGACCTTGACTACCAAGATAGTATGAGGAGTGGAATCATGCAAATAATTTGGCCATGGGAGTGAACTATGAATACTAATATGGTATAGGTAGTGAAACCATACTAATAAAATGGTCTTGGTAGTGGTTCCTTGGATACTATGGAATTCATATTATATGCTTTTTTGTTTTCCAAAATTCCATGTTTTATTCCTATGTGACACTTTTATGGCTTATGTTCTTAATTTATTTATGATTAATGTATTATGAATTCTAAATATTCATTACTTGATTAATATTTATGATATTTTGATATGTAGGGTATGATCTTAAAGTGTTTTGATTATGTTATCATACTCTTATGATCATGTTTATGTTTACATGTCTCCCATGTTTATTCTTACTAAGCATCTGAGATCACCCATTTTTATGTTTCTTTCCCAAGTATATAAAGATATGTATTATGTATGATGTTTCTAATAAGGGTTATATTCAAGAAGAACCTAGTGGGAGATAATTATATCAATTATATACCAGTGTTCATGTTTCCAAGTTTCCAAAGGCACTAGACTAATACGGTCTTTGGGTGACTGTTTTTGTGTAATGTTTTAAGTATTTCACAAAAGTGATGCAATGCATATATATGTGAAGACTGGGTCATTATAATAATGTATGTTTTTTAAAATAAAAAATCAATGAAATTATACCCTTTTATGATTATATATTCTTTTATAGATGATGTGATGGATGGTTGAGAACTTGACCATGAGTTTTCTGTGATGCTATAATGACTTCTTGGTAGTGAACCATTTCCTAGATAGTCATTGGATGGAGATATTGTGACTTAAATACATGGGAGAGTTATAGTACCTACTTCTATCTGGGAAGAGATGATATGTGACTTCCACACCTTTAGATTTTCATCCCAACCTGGAGCAACAATGATATTCAATGACTTCAAGAAAAAGTTCTGGTGGCTAGGAATGAAGAGGGACATAACTGGTTTTCTCTGTCAATGTCTTAAATTCCATAGGGTAAAGTACATAGACTAATATCATACTGGTTTAATCCATCCACTTACTATGTCCTCATATAATTGTGAGGATTTCATGATGTACTTTCTGATGGGGTTTTCCGAGACCTTGATTAGTCACGATGCTGTATGGGTAATTTTCAATCGGTTGATGAAGGTTGATCACTTTTTACTGACCCATGGGACTCACTCAATGTATAATATAGGAGAGATTTATATATGTGAGATTTTAAACACATATAGAGTCCCATTTAGAATTATTTTTGATAGATAGGTGCATTTTATATTGTAGTTTGGAAAGGTATTTTACCACCTATGGGGAAACGTCAATTCCCTTTGCAGCTAACAAAATTTAATAATTTATAAAAATTAAGAAAGGGCAGATAAGTAAATAAAATTTAAATAGAAGTGAGTTGAGGAAGAACCCAAGAGACATCATAATTAGATATTTTCGTTTTTAAATAAAAAATGATTTGATTTCAAGTAGAAATAATGAAAATAAATTTTGGTTTTGAAGGTAGTCTAGTATAAAGAGAGTGAAGAAGCAAATCTGTTCGGTGTTTGAAATCAAGATGGATGGTGAGTTGGGGTTTTGTATATTTTAGTGTTTAGGTGTAAATATATTTTTAAATGTAGTTGACTAATTATGTGTTGGTGTTAGAGTTGGGATAAAGAGGATTTGATTATCAGGGTATCCCCTCTATAGTACAAAAATAACCTATTTCCCTTAGTCAGGTAATTTAGGGTTACAATTTACTATGCTTATCTTGATACAATGTTTAACCATAATTAACCAGATTATTCAATTATTATGATATAATATTAGTCAAATTGTGACTTTCAATATGTTTTCTAAATGATCAAGAGAAAATAAAATGAAAGATATCAGAGTTTAGTTTTGGAAATTACAAAGACACAAAAATGAATAAAAAATAAGAAGATACAATCAATAAGCCTCTTCCCCTTTATCTACATTATAATAGGACAAGTAAGGATTAACCCTCTCATTATAGTAATTGGGTGTTAAGATGATAGGAAAATGATAAAAGAAAACATAAAAAGAAGACAATAGAAGGATTGGTGGAGGACAATTTAGCAACATAGATACTCACCCAAGGCTTTAGTCTTTAAATACAATCCCCAAAAGCATTATCTTGAGTCTCTATTAATATAACTTCATAGTTCCCAGGTTGAATTAATTCACTATTATTGTATTAAAAATTTTGTCTTAAATGACTAATGATGGTTTTCAAGCCATTTGGGTGATAAATATGGTATTCGTAGAATTCTATGATGAATATGGTCTTTTCTATTCCAATAACTGCATGTTACACTATAAATAGTGATTTTACACCATAATATTTTGTGGCCCCACTTCCCACATGCGAGTTGGAGGTATAATTAGAGAATTTAAAATCCTGGGGTGCATCTTGGGATTACACAAAAGTTTCAAACAATGAAACATCTTGTTCTTCTCCGGAGCGAGTTTTCTCTTCAAGTCGTGACATTTTTACATCGTAAATTAGACATTTTCAATGTAAATGAAGATTTCTGAGAAAAAAACCTCTATTTTCCCTCAATATTCAATTTTTACCCCCTAAAGATCCGATGATCATCCTTTCTCTTAGAAAGGCATCTTTTTATGGAAATTATTATCATTTTGAAACCTTTTGATCATTTTCCATAAATTGTTGTATCCATAAAAATATAAAAAATTATATCAAATATCCATGAAATAATTAATAATTAAAAACATAAAAGTGATGTATTATAATAATAAATTTTTTTAATTAAATGTACATATTAAATATATCAACACTTTAATTAAGACCTGTTAGAAAGGATAAAATTACAACATACTAAAAAGTCTAATCACATTACAATATTATAAATTTAATATAAAAAAATAAATTAATTAAATGGAAAATTAAATCTTCAAGAATTACGTAAGGAAATTTTATCTACACCTCAATTTTTTAGGAAATAAATTACTTTTATCCTTTTAATTTTTTTTTCATTCATCCATTTTTATTTTTTAATTCATTTCTATTATGTATGAAATTTTTAATTTACCTCACTTTAAATTTTCCTCTCACCATCTAGGTATAATTGTAAATATATTTATGCACATAACTCAAAAATAATGTCACCTGCCGTTGGATTCTAAATTATCAAGAATCTATACCATGTAGAGAAATATATAAAAATTAACTATGAGAGATTTGTATCATGTTTTTGATGTCTCTGGGTATTCAGGGTTGGTAAGTAGTAGTGTAAAACAAACAAATCAAAAAAAGAGAGTCTAAATCTAAATCATAATGCATTCCATAAAAAATAAATGATTAATGGAAATATCCCTTTATTGGTTTTATCTATCTCGTGCTCCCAAAAAGATTAATGTGGGCTCATTGTACATGTAATATTTATAAATAAATCTCCCCCTTTCATTTTTCTTAATTTTTTGTCACATTCTGTAAGAATGTTTATCTTAAGAGAAATCTTACCTACACTATCTTACTAAATATGTTTAAAAGATTATTGATATGAAAATGGTGAGTTTTTTTCATCGTAAGACAAAACTCATTTTATTTTTTTTATTTTTTCTTGTTTTAGTATTTTTTTAGTTTTTAAGAAGATATTTGAATACTAAAGTATAATGAATAATACATGTAATCCACCCAAATCACAAGAAAAACCCAAGAAAAGTTTCATCACTACTGAATATCCCATTCCTTTGACCACCTCTACCCACATTTATTTATTTAAATATCATGAAATATACAAAGAGTAGGGTAAGAATTGATATAATATTCTTGGAACATGGAACTTTTCTAAAAATTCCATTCATAGACTTTAAAGGATCAGAAAGGATTAATGTCATATTGGGTCCAATGATACAAATATAAACAAAAAGTTAATTCAATTATATTAAAAGTGATTATATTGATTTATAACAATTATAATACATTAATAATGTTCTAGAAGAGAATTAAAACAAGTCTCATAAGAATTATTGAATAGATAGAGTGGAAAATATTAGTTCATATAAATATCTTGGGAATTAGATAAATGGTTAGGACTATCACTCATGAAAATACACAAGAACAAAAAAATCAATTAATGCAAATATCATAATTTTAAGGTATGAAAAATCTCAAGAAAATATCATTTAATCAAATCTACCAGTTTCTCCAAATAATGATATTCTAAATCCAAAACCATATGTTTATCTCTAATAATTATTTACCCTATTTTTTCATTTAAATATACAGAAAAATAAATTTAAAAGCATTACTGAAAGTTATCCTCTTTATTTTATTTCTACAAGTTCAATTGAAGTAAGGTAAAAATAAAATGTGTGACATGAAATAGGTAGTTCAACGCTAAAAAATCTTTAAAATGTGGATTATATAGTATAAAAATACAAAATTAAAATTATTACTCCATATTTAAGTATAATTATTATTTGGGCTGTGGAATTTCTTCCTGTGTTATGTTCCTCATGAAAATTTATCTAGTAGCCCCTTTTAATACTTTACACCAGTGTCTTGATGTTCCTAAAAAATGAAAATGCACAAGTGAATTTATTTTTCCTTTCCTTTTTAAATTAAATTTTAAATATTATGGGGAGATTGAATATTCCAAATAAAAGAAAAAATAGAGAAAGAAAATATAAAAAATGTGGGTTTCCTCCAAGAAGATACATGTTTTTTAAAATTCATTTAGCTCGATGATACCTAGGTTAGCTGAATGGAGAGTTATATAGAGCTAACCAAATCTAGTTAACCCAATTTTGATTTTGTGTCACATATATCTCATTTTACCTCACATTGATATAATTGAAATAAAATACTAAGGAAGTAACCACAATATATAAAACTCATTATTAAGTAGAAATAATTTGATATCCATCCAAACCTGGTTAAATTATTCAACATTAAATACTATCTTTGTCGATTGAATTTTCAAAAATATTACTATATGTTTCTTATCCATCTCCTCAACTTTCTATTTTGCATCATTGTTGAATATTATAACTAGTCATTAGTCCTCATCTTTTAATTTTATTAATTATTCAAAAATATATGTAGAAAAAGTGGAACATATCCTTTCCTATTTCCTTATATTTTCTATTTTTCATTTGGATTTGATCCCATCATTTCTAGGAATTAGTGAAAAGGCATAGTAGGTGAGGTCCCATATTATAGTATTTTTCAAATTCTTTATGCGGTTCTTTGAATTTTGTATAGGCCCACTCAAGTTATGAAACAAGATCACCTTGTTTTCTTTATCCCTAAGACATGAAAAATCAATGGCATTGTAAGTAAGATCAATTTCATCTTAAGAAGAGGGAATTACCTATTCTTTATTTTTTTTCTTATTGATTTCTAAAATGCCACCTTGAAATTCACCTCTAGGATATAGAGTGTTGTTTGTTCCTCATTAAGGTATGATTTAAGTAGCATATACACTCTAAATTGAAAAAAGGAATCCATGGGATTTTTGGATTAAGGGTTCATGTGAAAATGGATTTATTACTTTATTTGATTAAATCGCTATTAGTGTTGAAGTCAAGACACGGGGATTCAATGGTCAAGGAATCCCTTACTTTGTATAAGAATACCCTAATTCCCATGGTTTGGTAATTTGGGGTTTTAATTCATTGTGTTTACTATGATATAAATTCCAAACATAATTGACCTAGAATATTTAATGGTCTTAATATAGTGTAGTGAAACTAGTTTCACAATTAGAATTCTTATTTTTCATATGTTTTCTCAGTGATCCTGAGAAAATAAATGAAATAGATGGGAATTTAGGTATAGAAATTATAGAAACTGAACATGAATAAAATATAAGGAAATTCCATCTTGAAACACCTTCCTTATTTTTCTACATTACCCTAGAACAGGGTTGTAATTACCCATTTACTATATTAATTAGTGAGAAATGGGGAAGGAAAATAATAAAATAAAACATTAAAATAAGAAGAGAAAATCTATAGTGGTGGAAAATTCAATAGCACAAAAAATCACCCCAAAATTTGGTCTGTAGAACTAATGCACGACAGTAGTAGCTTGCCCATCTATTTAAAGATATTTAGTGTGATTGGGTTGAATTAGATCAAAATTAGTGTGGTAAAAAATATTATTTGGTCATTAATGGTGGAATCATGCTATTTTATGTCATTAATGTGGTGTTCTATTAAATTAAATGTTAAATATGGCTATTTTTGGCACCATCACAACATTTTAAATCGTGAATAGGGATTTTGCATCATGATATTTTGTGATCTAGATTCTTGTAAGTTAGTTTTCAACATAAAAAATTGGTCTTAAAAAATATTGGGGTGCATTTCGAAGTGATTCATATGTGTTACACCAAGAAACATCTTCTTATTCTCCCAAGCAATTTTTCTCTTCATGAATTGGAATTTTTTGTCCTTAATTGGAAATTTATGATGTAAATTATACTTTTACTTACCTAGAACATCTATTTCTACTATAATCTTAATTTATAACCCCCTAGGGTCTCCTATGATAACCCTATATCATGGAAACATACATTTTGATAAATATCATTTCCTTTTTTGATCATATTTTTCATTTTCCATAAATTTTTTTATCCTTCCAAAATAAGAAAATTTCCATTAATCATATGGACAAGAATTAAACATTTAATTCTTAAAATATCATTATTTTAAAACTAAAAAGTATTCATGAAATATATATATCATTCTTGTAGAAGGACCTAGGGGATTTATTTATTTTATGCACATTATTCTATCCTAAAAAAGATAGGTAGTCAGATAAGATAGTTTGTATACTAGAGTATATACTTTGAGCCTTCATTCTATCCTTCAATGGGGGTGTGGTGTGATCATCTATAATTGTTTGATTTCACTTGAAATAATAGTTACAAGGATTTTAATTATATGGATCCCTTTTAAGATTCATATATAACACCATTTAATTTACATGTTTTTTGGAATAAGGCTAGTGAAGTAATAGTTTTATAGATTAGTTTGGTTCAGGAGACATTAGAGATAGTGTAGTTGATTCAAAATAGGTTAAACACTACTCAGTGTAGGAAGGGATATAATGTTTACCATTGTGAGAGAATTTTGGTGTTTTTATAGGAATTAAAATTTTCTTAAGAGTGACTCCTCAGTTAGGCCATCGATATGTAATGACGTAAGGAAATCTAGAATTACCGGATTTTTGGACATTCAATTTCATTTAGCGGGTTGAGGAAGTGGCGTACCAACTGGATGTTCTTTAAAACTATTTAGGTATGCATGATTTTTTATGTGTCTTAGGTAATGAGTTACATTCATAATATTGTGAATGTTATCAACTTTAATGATCTTGATTTGGATCCTGATGCATCATACAAGGAGTTCCCAATGCAGAAAGTAGACTTGAGTAAGAAGGTCCCTCGATGGAAGACAATAACATATGCCTTGATCCTTTTTTAACATGAACATATCTAGGTAGAGACTTGGGTGTGGTAGTATGACATTCGATCTTAGCGGCTTGAGTTGTTTGAGTAGGACCCCTAGGAACACTTCAAAATAATGAGAGGTAATTGCAGGGGGATACTATAAAATATTGGAACTTTTGTTCCTTAATGGAAAACCTTGATTCCTGTTTCTCTTATTTTTTAAAGTATATCCAATTTATGGTGAATGATCATAAGAATGGATAAGCATAGGTGGTGTTAATTTTTTTTAGGAATTTCACTATCCAAAATGGAAAGGGAAAGATATTTTAATAATTCTTGGTGGTGGAAAAAATGGCTACACTTGTAGGGCTGCTACATATACCAATTTATTTGGATATGGAATTAAGAACATCAGGTATTACACCATGCTAGGGTGTAAACCATTTTGGCTTTATGATTTCTATGAAATGGTAATATAATGAAATTAACCTTCTATCTTCATCCATTATATGGGGATAACACATGGTATCATCAATAGGGGTATTAATTAATTCATTAAATCAAATATAACACCAATTAATCATTCTACCCCCTTTAATTTGTGGATTCGTCTCTTTTAAATGTTTTTTGGATAAAAAATTAAATTCTTTAATCCATGGTGTAATTGTTCAAATGATACTAATTAATCCAATTTTTAGATTAATTATTTCTTCTCATTTATCAATGAAAGGCCTTGGTTACCTCTTCTACAAGTTTTCTTCAAAATTTGAACATTTTCAATGAGGTTTTTATATTTTATAAATTTCATCTATTTTGGATGAATCCATCTATTTCTGCCTGATTAAATCGGATTTTTATTTTTATATGACACGGAAATTTATACTTTTTTCTCATATACCAAGGTAATATTGATTTTTTTGAATCAATGTCATTCTTGGAAACCAATAAAATTACTTTTGATTGGGTGTGTTCCTGAAAACCGATTGGATTCATGACCACCGATGATGTTATTTATAATATTTGGAAATATTTGACATTATTAAAATTCTATTTGAGATCAAATCACTTTTCACTATCCATGTGCGATAGCTAACTCTTCCATTAATAGGGTTCAAACTCTTCTATTTACTGTAGTTTTCATTGGGTATGTATTGATTTTACCCTTAGCATATTCTTCTTCCCTTGACCCAATAACCCCAGTTGTCATAGTTGTATCTAGTTCTTGGAGTCATTTTCTTGTGAGCTTGTGCTTGTTGGTGTGTGAATTTGGAGAAAGTGGTTAAATCATTGATGAACATTAACATTGATGTTTCAAAATTTAGATAGGAAGTTACTTACCTTGTAGATGCCGCTTATATAATCATTATCTAAATAATATTATGTGAGTTTATGTTCCTTGGACAATGTTTCACATGTTTTCATGTTTTTGAATTTGTTCCCACTCATGATATTCTCTGTTTACCTTGATATGATACCACTATTCCTTGTGATGTATTTTGGTTATGTCAAGTAATTATTATATTGTGAGTGGCTCAAAAGTAATAGGTGGACCCATCATGACTTGGTATCCCTAGTGGGGGAGTATGTTTAGATGTTTCTCATGACATGATGGAAGGTCCAAGATAAAATATAGGCCATGATTTTCTTATGATACCTGAACTAGGGATAGGATGATCATATGTGATCAGATCCTCCAGAGGATAGTGGTTAATGATGATCTATGTGCCTTGAATTGTATTAAAACAATTGGTAATTATGGTCTATGTGACATGATCCTAGAGATAACAATATGTTATGGGGGACTAGTGTGGCCATTCCTGGTGGCCCTGGTCCTGTATTTATTTATTGCAGTTTGAAGGCTGGTTACTTTGTTTTTAAAATTTCCATGAGTACACTATTGTTCTTCCAACATAAATATTAATTAGGTATGGATGGGTCTGGTGGTGGATTGGAAACTAAAAATATTCTTGGTTCAATTTTTTTCTTTTGTTAATATTTATTTATTATCATTACATTCACTCTAATTCCTTTCACTCATTTTAAGGATTCATTGATGGTAATCTACTGGGTTTTAATTGTCACACCCTAGGAAAAAACGTCAATGACTGTGAAGACTTCATGTATACAGAATCCACAAAGGGAAATGGGTCCATGGATGATGGTTAATCCAAAAATTAGGGATATATGGTGTTATCGGGGTGTTCTCTATAGTATTACCACGGTTTTTATTACCTACTAGAGATTTAATTTCACGAGTTTTCCACTTTGGGAGCTCGTTTAATTATTGTATGACTTTTATTCCATTTAAATAGTTTCTTCATGTTTAATATAATTATTTTATTTATTTATTTATATGATATTGTCATTTTGTATGTACATGATACCATGGGTATAGAATCCCTACTGACAGACTTAGGCCCTCGTTGTTAGCCGACAACCTCTTGCATATGGGGTGGTGGACATGAGTTCATTTGAATCTTTGGATCATACATAGTGGTTTGGGTCATGAGGTTACAATAAATTTAATATAATTTCTTTAAATCAATATATATATATATACATGTCAAGTGTGGCATTTATGAAAAATTAAAAACATTGGTTCTTGAGTAGGTAATCCACTTGTACACATGAGTGATTTTTTTTTATTTTTAGTAATATGTAAAATAAAGAATTAAAATATTAATTTACCATTCCTAAAATGATATATATTTCATATTATCATATTATCATATTATTTTATATGGATATTTCATTATGAAAAACCATAATAGTTAGTGATGAAATATGAAATACATCGTCTCATGATGTTGTAGTCCACATATACGCAGAAGCGACATTTTTTACTTCTTATTAAATGGTAAAGATGATAAAAAAGTGTTATAAAAAGTCATAATAATAATTAAATATATTTGAGATACTTATGTTATTATATTATAGTGTTTAAGATTGGTTTTAAGGTGTTAGTGGAAAAAATAAAAGAAAAATACTAGGTTAATAACTATACCCCTTCTTCAGTAAAACTCCTATGATTTATACGTGAAGCCTTCATTGGAAGGTATTATGATAAATTAAATACCTATAGGACATATGTAGTGATGTTAGTAAGGGTATTGTGTAGGGTGTTTTTGAGATAATAGGATCTTTATGTGCGGATAAAAGGGGATAGAAGTTCCCTTCTATATGAAGGAGAAATGTCACACATTGATTTTTTTAGAAATATTAAAATATATTAATGTGTTACTTAATAAAAATGGATCCAAATTAAACATTTTATAATAATAGATAATTTAGGGTTTAAATATGGTAATAAAATAGTGTTTAGAAAAACTTTTAGGTCACTTTAAAACTTATCATTATTTTTTAACCCTTTTTAACCTCTTTTAACTCTTACATTGGTAACTAGGATTTTTCTACCAAATAAACTCTTAATAATTTTAAAAAATAAATATAAACTAATTAATATATTTTTATGTAATTATTAAAAATATTAATTCCATTTTATCAAAATCATTTTATATATGAATAATAAATTACTTCCAAAATAAACGAGCAACACACGAGGTGAATAATTTTCCAGAAAAATTCTTTTAAAGTATAAAAATATTTTTATACCCAATTCAAGTTTAAGTTTATATATAATTAAATTTATTGGATTATTTATAATCAAAATTAATTAATGAAATTTTAAAACCAATATAAATATATCACTCCACTATAGATAAATTAAAATAAAATACAAATTTCTTTCCAATATCACGATTTTATACTATTCACCAAAAATCTCCTTTTTAGACAATTTATAAAAAATCAGATTAAATTAATTTTTAATTTCTAATATTAAAAATCTAGTTTATTTAAAAAAAATAAAAAATTTTGAAATCAATATTTAAAATAAAACTATATATGTCTTGTAAAGAAATTTGGTAAAAATAAAATTATTTCCTTTTTGATTGAAAAGTTACATAATGTTCATATAATAATATAACTCTATAAAATTAGATAATAAATATTAATAAGATTAATAATTGATTTATTATTTAATTTACTATGTTTGTTATAATTAAATTTTTTAATTACATTTTATCATATGAAATCCTGTTTCCTAAAAGTTATTAAAAGTAACGTTTATGAAATATATTATATAAGAAATTTCGTAGAATATTTTTAGAAATCATAAGAGTAATTTTTTTCTCACACCCGACTTATACACCATTGTGTGTGTTGATATTATGATTTCATACATGTTTCTAGGATTTTATCAAATATTTAATGATGTAGTCACGTTCCAATGATGGATATTTTTTGATTTAAGGTGACATTTGGTCAAAATAAGGTGATCTTATGTCATATTGTCTTTTCTATTTGTTGATGATGTTCATGTACCTTCTAGTTCTTCCATATTTTTTTATCCTATCACTTTTGTTGGTAATTGTTATGAATTCTTTGTGATATTTTATATTTCAAAAGTAAATATGGATTTTATATTAGTTATTCTATGTTTGGTTTTATTTATTTATTTAATAATATTTATTTTATATGCATGGATGACCAATGTATGGATGTACCATGATAGATTTTCAGTAAATATCTAAGGATTATTTATTTTTATTAAAAGGTGAAATCCTTCCCACTAGATTATATTTGAGGCCCTAGTTCTTGTTGTTATCCCATAATAATCCAGAACAGGTTTTTAGCCTTGTGGTGGATTGGTTATGGCGATGTTGCAGGTTTAGTATAGATGGTTTGTTATAGTAACCCAAAGATCATTGTGGTATTTTTTATATTAATTTTTATGTTTATCCGTTTATAAAATTTCATAAACATTATAATCCATGGTCAATGTGCTTTAGAAGAACCCATGCAATTGGATGACTGGGGCCTTGACATGTTCTCACTTTGGAAGGAATCAAAATTTATTTATTTTATAAGTATTTTTATATTAAAACCAAATTATCTCATTAATCTTTTTTATATGTATTAATTTCTCAAAAAATTTCTTTTTTGAATTTCCATTCCTTCAAACAGAATGATGTACTGATATCATATTTTATGTGTAGCTTTTCACACAACTCCTAGCCATTGTTACTAACCAAAATTAAAATCTAAATTATATTTACACATATCCCAATTCATTCCATGTATACAGTATTTATATATTTATTTTAATGGATTAGTATCACATAAAAAAAATATCCCCTTAAGAGAAAGCATTATATGATAGGTATCCCCCCCAACTTCTCTATATAGAGAATATACCCCTAAAACAATGAGTAGATTGACCAAAACTCCAACTATCCATGCATTATTAGTCAAGAGAGATTTAAATTTCATCAAAATCATAAAGCATAATATGTATAAATAATAATTAGCTTATCAATCCATGCTTAGAAATAAAATCCTTAGTTAATAAGATGAAAACTAATTCAATTATCATAACTAGAATATAACTCCATACATGAATGTATGCTAATATATTGAAGTAACTTAACAATTGAAAAAAAGATTAAATCCATTCCAAATATTTTTTTTCTAATATTTATTAATTAAATAGTGAATAAAAATATATAAATAATCATTTCAGAAAATTAGAGATGTGATGAATAATTATAAACAATTCATAAATAGTACTAATATAAAACAATTTATAATTTTGCCATGCATTAATGTAAATATATATTCAAATTAATATGAAAACATTTATTTATTTACAATAATATCACCTTCATATTTTCATTTATATTACTCTTCTAAATATATATATTGAATTGAAATATAATATGAACAATTTAAATATTAAGTAATCACTTAAGAAAAACAAAATATCAAAACTTTAATATTATATAAACCATGAACATGTCTATTATATAGAAATGTTTTGATATGTTTAATTTTATATCAAATAATGTATTTTTATTCAAACATTTAAAATTATCAATTATTAACAATTCATAATTCTATAAAAAATCTTTTATATTTTTCCTTTTTTTGTAATCTATAAACACTTTTAAAATTACATTACAATTATATTTAGAAAGATTTTATATCCTAATTATAAACTCTGTTATATAAGTATAAGATGATTTAATATTATGAACTAATATTATATATATATATATCTATTAATTTTTTTGTAACATTTAATAATTAATTATAAATATGTTATACTTAATTAATTTTTAAACATATTAAAAATTAAATAAACATCCAAAAATACCATTTTTATTTATATACAAATATTTGAAAAAGTATCTTATTCTTTTAATAATTGAGAAAAGAAAATCAAAATTTTGTTCATATCATTTTTAATGATATTATCTGTATATTAATTTATCATATAGTTTAAATCTTACGCTATGGTTTATGAGAAGAAAAGGAAATCCTTGATATCTCATTCATTAAAAACCAAATATTTCTTAAAAGAACCCATATATCTTAATACATGGTTAAACACATATCCTATATCTTGGTTTATGATATGTGGAATAAAACACACGACATCACCTTTGATTCATGGAAATCATATTTCATGATATTCTTGATATTTCTTCTATGATTTGAAGCATTTTTTTGTGGAATATAAAATAAGGTGATAAAATTTATTATATCCACTAACTAAAAATATTGTACATTGTGATATATCTAAATCTAGATATTTCACATTGTGTTTTTATATGTTATATTATTTGTCATATAGCGTTATAAAACAATAAGTTATGATATCCTATATTTAAAATCCTACCATAGAAAAAAATCATATCTTTTCTTTCAATTAATAATATGATATCAATTTTTTTTCACTATCCACATGATTTCAAGAATCCAAGAAGTGTGAAATGGTTTTGATAACACATATGTGTCTCTCATGATCTAATAACACTTATTCAAGTGTTTAAAGACAACATGATACTATAAATCAGAATTATCAATGATATAGAACCAAATCCAATGAATAATATAAATTTAATAACATAAATAGTTTTCATTATAGTTTTATATATATCTTCTCTTAAAACATGAGTTGGATGATTATGAATTAGAATCATTTACAGGAATACTTCTTCAAAGTTATGTCCATGAGAGGATAAATCACCTAATTATTGGTTGGGATCATCCTTAATTTTATGGTATGATTCTACCTCTCAAATAAACGGAAGAATGATAAGATAGTTTTGGTATCATGAATAAAAATAATTCTTCAACACCATTTTCATGGGACCTCCAATTTTTATATAGGCCCCAAGGATACTACCTGAGCTAATGACAATTTACTCTAACATTATAAAATTTTCAAGAAATTATATTATTACAAACTCATTATAATCATTCGCCTAATTCAGTAATTTATTATCTAATTTAATTTAACCAACTATAATATATTTTTAATCATATGTAACATTAATTTTAAATGATAGCTTACAAGGAAGAGAAAGAAAACATTAATACTTATAGTTCATCACATATTTTTTTAATCATAAACAATCATTTGAAAAATAAAATATGATTAATTAAACCATAACACTTATGATATGGCCTTATGATATATCCACATCATAAAATATAACTGGATAGGTAGTGGCATGATATCTCTAATTCTTTCCTTATGATATACCTCCACCAAAGGAAAATTAATTCATCATATTCATTTGTTTCATATGTTATGAAATAAATATATCATAAAATTTTATATATCCTTAAACCAAACTATATTTACATTAGAATCAAGCATATATCTATAATATAGTTCCTATATATTTATATAGTTTTTCTTTTTTATTATTACTATTTTTGGTAGGAATATGCTACATTATTATGATATGTAGGTATAAAGGTATATATTGTTTTATGTTTTTATAATTTCATCTATTCTAATGGTTAGGTCCTTTTTGGTATTGATGGTGGAATGTTATGTGTCCATCGAAAACACATAGAAATATTATGGTTCTTAACTAATTGATAATATATACATGGGTTACCAAGTACTCGATATTCCCTATATTAAGAGGATAGTTATCACACACACCCTAACACACAGATATATATATATATATATATTATTAGGTTCCAACCTATGAGGAGATTGGCCTCCTATTTAATGATGGATAAGTATATATATATACATGTGTGTGTGTGTGTGCATACTGATATAGAGACACACCCCCCACCCACCCACACATTGCTTTCATTGAGAAGAGTGTCTTCCTACGCAAGAATGAATATATGATCACCCTCCTCCCTATGATAAGATAGTCATATTAGGTGTGGATGGATTTTGATATTTATATATATATATATATATATGTATTTGTGTGTGTAGATATGTGTAGATTCAACCTCCTATAGAGTATGTGATCACACATGTCCCATTATGTGGATAAGTTCCTTTGGCATATACATACCCAATAAATTATAGCTACCCACATGCATACATGTTACATTGATCAGGATTTTGAGGATTGGTTAACGTAGGTATATTCAGTTAAAATTAAAATTTAATTAGTACCTGGAAACCAATGTTTTAAAGTTATGTAAACTATTATTATTTAATATTAAATTTTAACTGAGTTTTTTTGTTCATTTAATTTCTTCATATTCTATACTAAATATACATATCATTCATGTTATATATGTTTATGAATAAATAATGAATCATTCTTGGGACATCATTGGTGGGATCCTACTGAATTATGTACTCACACCTTTCATGCGTACATTGGAAGATTTATTGAAACTATAATTGATATTCAGGTACCAGATATAGGCTATAGTATATGTAATGGAATTTAAGTACATTGATAGGTATTAGAAAATTTAACTACGGAAAGAATGATGTTATAATAGATATTAACCCTCATTATTTAATTATTTATTAAATGTTTTTCATTTGGTTATCTTATTGGGTGATCACCTTTTTTCTGTATTATTTTATGAAATTAGGTCCTTTATGTTATTGTTTTTTTGTTTTTTTGTATCATGGTAGGATATCAGATGTAATTTCATTTGAAATGTGAATATATTACTTATTTAGTGAATTTTATTTTTTATTTGTTCTTACATACCATGATACATAGGGTATAGTATCCCCAAACGTTCTCAATACTCCCCAATACTAGTTGGTGGCCCTATCCTATGGGAGTGTGCACCTGAGGTTTGGTGATTAGACATCTCATTCCGTACATATGGTTTGGGGTTATGAATGTAAGATTTGATTTTAAAAAAACCCTATTTTGATTGAATTATAAATTTTATAAAGAAAAAATTTCTTATAGAATATTTTTTCAAGATTATACTTGTAGGAATCCTGATGACCACTAAATGAGCACAATACATTAGGAGACTATTTTAGGCCTCTTAATTATAACAAACCTTGTCTTTATTACACGTTAATACATGATTTAATTACATAAAATTAATCTTTATACACCCCAAAAGATAGATAATTATAGTTTCTTTGGGAATTAGGTACATTTCATTACAACTTTAAACGTGAATTAGAACATCTTTATTGAAAACATCTTTAACATGTATGATCTTAAAAATGCATTAGATAACATGGGGAAATACATAATAGAGGGAAAAGACATAAATCATAGTAAGGAAATAAACATGTAATAACATAAAGATAATAATACATGTTATATAAGGCATATCAATGAGGAATAAAAGAACATGAATAATAAGACCTGATATAGCTTGATAATCATAACATGGGAGACATGCAAACAAAATAAAACACATCTTCATAAACAAAGATCAAGGATAAAACACCAAGAATTCATGGTGGAAAAAGTACCATAAAGTAATCATGTACACCCCTATCCCAACATAACATATCATGATATTAAACATTACACAATGCATGGGAGTGCTATATAATTCTTGGTGCACCATCACTTTCATTTCATTCTCCTGCTTAAGTGTGCCACATAGATCATAAAACATGGATTCATTCATCATTATAATATTTTACATGGTCAAGGAGTTTAGAATACATAAATTTAATTACCCATTAAAACAATATATGTTCATAAAAGTTAACACCCTTGATAGGAAATTAGTATGACATTTACTACACAATTGGTTTGGCATGTAAAATCTCGGTGAAATTTCTACAGCATAACAGCGTAACTAAAAAATTCATAAAATAAGTTTATGAGAGATAAATTGTTATCTAAATTTTTTTACATGAAGTGGATAGTAATATGGAAATATAAGTAGATTTACATACATTTAGAATTAGAGAAATTGCATAGGATAATAAATAATCTTGAATAAAATGAAAAACTAGAGGATTCTTGTGAAATTTCAGCATGGTAACAAATGTACATGGGAGTGATTAATGTTAGAGAAAGGGAAATATAATTATTTATAAATTTTAATGGAAGTATGTGGGAGGGAAAAAACATACCCCATCATTATTAATTGAAAATAAAAGGGCATAATAAGATAAAGAAACTTGAATAAAGATGGGAAAGGAAAGAACCCTTACTTTAATGTATGTCTCGAAAAGATTAAAAATAGGATTCTTGAGAGATTTGAGTTACATGGGAGGAATATAGATAGGTTTGGGAAGAGTAATGACATTTGAAAAGTATTTTTAATGAATAGAAATGGCATCTTTGGTGGGTTTATGTTGGAAATGAGAGGTATTTATTTAATATTTATGTTTTGGACTCTAAAAAACAAAATATTCAAAACCAAAAATATTCCCATGTGGTTTTACCATTATTTCTTAAAAATTTTAGTTTTTTTTTATTTTTTAGTAAATGGGCCTAAAATTTTAATATATTACCCTTTCTTATTTGGTGGTGAGTCACAGTTTTAAAGAAATGGATTTGAAATCATAAAACAAATTATATGTTTTGAAGGGTTCATAAAGGATTTATAAAATTAATCAAATATACATAAAATTATATTATTTTAAAGGTAAAACATATATTTTTTTGGTATAACCATTATATTTTTTATTACATCATTTTAAGTAATTATGATGTCATAAAACACACCGTATATTTATACGGAATTTAATTTTTTCCCAAAAATTTGAGTGCCTCAAAAAACGTATGAAATATTCATCATTGGATAATTTAAATTTTTTGATTTCAAAAATAATATTTATTTTTTCTAAATAATTTTTTAATTAAGGGAAGTTTTACTTTTAATCTATGATATGACATTTATTGAAAAACAATGAGTTTTTGACAATAACCGTTTTTGAACCATTATAAAAAGTACATTTTACTTCACAAAATTTATATGACCATTTATAGTTAATAAACCTTATTAATGATAATTTTTTTATTAATATACTATTTATCTCAGAAATTCCTTAATTTATCAAAATAAATTCCTTAATTGAATTTGAATATTACATAAAAATACATTTTGTGTTTAATTGAATCAGAATCAAAATCATTTAAAACGCAACAATAAAAATAAAAATTGATTCATTATTTAATAAAATATGAAAATTAATATTATTATTTTCTTGATACATATCCATTTATTATACCATCATACTCCCTAAGTGTAAGGTGCACGATAGTGAAACTTTCATGGGGCCATTCGGCGAACATGGTTTGGGCTGTGATCTCGATGAGATTGAAATTATACCATAAATGTTTTTCTCATGATTAAGTTGTTTGATATCATCATGGGATTAGTAAAGGGAATATCCCAGAGATTATATCTCCCTCATAATTTTTGATAAATGGGATTCATAGGGCATGATTCTACTGGTTGAGGCCACCACTTCCTCTATTCGACTGAATTGGATTTGTGAAAAGCCCTATATTTATACTAATAATGTGATCATTATCCATCAAATATAGTAAAAATGGTAATATTATTAATATTATTTTAAATTAAAAGATATAACCAAGTAAGTGCATGTGTTTTCTCTAAACTTATTATATAATAAGACATTTAATTAAATCACAAAGGAGAAGTTAATTTATTTCAATTCAGGTCGTTACAATCTTACCCCTTAAGAAATTTTACCCTTGAAATTTTAACTTCCCACATTAATATAGATGAGGGTAACTTTGTCTCATAACCTCCAATGGTTCCCACATCACTTCATTAAACTTGTGGTTTCTACAACACACATTGACCTGGTCTGTTGTATTATTACATGTAACTTTGTCTTTGTGATCTAAGATCTTTACTGGATGCTCCTCATAGGAAAGATCATTCTCGAATGGTACTACATCTGGATTGAGTACATTTCAGGGGTCATGTATGTACGTCCTCAATATTGATACATGGAATAAATCATGAAATTGATATAGTTTAGGTGAGAGTGAAAGTTGATATGTCACCACTCTAAAGCGATCAAGGATATCAAGGGGCGATGTATCTTGGACTAAGATTTCCATTCTTCCAAAATCTTATCAATATCTTACATGGAAATTTGTATAGTAATACCTTGTCTCCAAAATCAAACTCTAGGTCTCATAGATCATTATTAGGATAGATATTTTGTCAACTCTAAGAAGCCTTGATGGGCCGATGAATAGTTTTAACCTTTTCCACCATTTCCTCAGCCATTCTAGGAACTAGAAATTTTCGTTCCCCAAATTCATCCCATCATGCAGGTTGCATGTACATTTTCCCATTAAAGACTTAATATGGATCCATTTGGAAGCTCAAGTGGGAACTATTGTCATAAAAGAACTCATCCAAAGGAAGATATTGATTCCATCCCCCTTTGAAGTCAGTTTAGCATGCTCTCCACATGTCCTCATGTTTATATATATTCCACTATGATTAGACATCAATTTGAGGGTGATAGTCCATGATGAAGTTCAAATAAATATTTTGAGCATGCTTAATAATTTTCTAGAACTTGGTGGTGAATCTCAAATCTTATTCATATGCAATATATAGTGGTATTCCATGTAGCATGACCACTTCCCTAATGTATATCCTTTCAA
Source organism: Viscum album (assembly GCA_963277665.1). Taxonomy (NCBI): domain Eukaryota; kingdom Viridiplantae; phylum Streptophyta; class Magnoliopsida; order Santalales; family Viscaceae; genus Viscum; species Viscum album. The sequence continues at coordinate 48,729,601 of OY728156.1, forward strand.
TGTCTTTGGAAGTGTAGCAGCAAAATCCGTAGTGATGTTTTTTCATTTCAATGTAGGTATGGGAAATGGATGCATCATCCCCTTGGATTTTTTCTTTTCCAATTTCACCTGATGATTTACAAGATTTCTTGATTTATATTCTGTAATAAGATTTTTCATATTATCCCACCAATAATGTTATTGGATACATCGATACATATTTTTGTTTCCAAGGTGGATGGAGAAGGTTGTGATATGTGCATCATCCAACAGCTCCTTCTCAAACTCAGTATTTGACGGTACACATAGTCTTGACCCAAATACAATAACACCTTCATCATTAACATTGAACTCCAAGTATTTACCTTTATTTATAACTTCTAGTTATTCTAAATTCCCACATAAACTATTTGGGCATCCATTAAACTCTCTAGAAGATACGATTGAGAAATAATTTGTGAAAGGATTGATGATGTTCCTTCCTTTATGATTCCCACATCCATCCATTCGAAATATAAGAAGATCTAATCCTTTTCAATTCACATCAATGAAGGAATTTATGGATGCTTTATACTTAGAGAATATTAAACTTTATTATATTTCCTAGGATGGTAGTGAATTGAAATTTCATAGACTTTGATCAGATCTAAACATCTTCATTGGAATATGTCTATCTATTTTTGTGTGAATATATACTTGAGACTTTTATGATCCGTATATATTTTACATTTATCCCCAAAGAGATAATGTATCCAAATTTTTAATGAGAAAATAACTAAAAACAACTCTACATCATGTATTTGGTGGTTTTATTCATGAAATTTCAACTGCCATGAATCATAGGCAATGGCATTGTCATTTTGGACCAACACATAGCTCAAGCCCTTCTTTGAAACATCCCTGAATACCCTAAAAATCTCTCCACTTGAGGGTATTGTGAGGCCAATAACAATGATAATCCTATTTTTTATCTCATTGATGCTTTCTTCTCATTCATCATTCCAAGAAAAATTGAATACCTTCTAAGTTAGTTTGGTGATAGGGTGATACAATCGCGAGAAATTTCTAACAAATCAGGGTTAATACCCAGCTAACCTAAAGAAACTATGGATACCTATCACAAATGTTAGACTCATACATCCTTCAATTGATTCTATTTTCAAATGTTTTATATATATCCCATTACTTGTGATGATATTCCCAAAGAAAGTGACTTCTTTCAACCAAAACTCACATTTTCTGTACATGGAATAAATATTTTCCTTTCATAAGATAGTTAACACAGTACTAAAATACTCATCATTATCCTCCTTAATTTTGGATTATATTAGAGTATCATCTATAAATACTACCAAATATTTGTCAAGGTAACCTATAAAGAATATATTCATTATGTTCATGAATATTTTTGGAGAATTTTTTAGCACAAATGGCATTACTTTGAATTCATAGTGTACATACAATGTATGAAAAGAAATATTGGGGGTAGCCTCTTCTTCACCCTAACTTGATAATATATAGACCAAAAATCCACCTTTGAAAAGTATTGTGCTCCACATAGATGATTGAACATGTCATTTATCCATTTAAGAGGATACTTTTTATTTATCTTGATCTTGTTGATCTCATGATAATCAATGAAAAGGCGCATTGACCCATCCTTATTATTAATGAAGAGGACTGGTGAACCCCATGGTGAATCACTTGGGAATATGAAAACAATATCTAGATTCCATGTAGTTGTTTCTTTAGCTCATAAGGTTCCAAAATAGCCATTATATATAGATTCTTGTATAATGGTAATTCCCCAGGTATAAGTTCAATTGAAAATTCAACATCTCAGCTTGGAGGAAGACCCAAAAATTCCTCAGGGAACACATATAGATATTCCCTTGCAATGTGCTTATCTTCAAGGACGATTATTTCCTTAGGATCAATAATTTCAGCTAGATATGCTTAATCATAGGTAAATCATATCAATTCTTGAGATCGTGGTGCTAAATAAGAATCCTCTTCCTCCGTGAAATGGTATAGAATCGGGGGGTGATTCAAAATATGAAAAGTGATTTATTTCCTATGGAAATTTTTGTTGGATCTATATAATGAAATCCAATCTAGGATTATAATTTCCTCAAATTCCACTAAAGGGAGCATGATATGGTTTTTTGGGAAGTTCTCCTAATAAATTATGATATAGGAGAAGTTATATACATTGGACGCAATAATGTCCCCATTTATCATCTTAACTATTAACTTCATTTCAATGATTTCTGATGGTGTTTGAATATTTCTAATAGACTTTAATGATATGATGGAACATGTATGACAAGAATAAAAAAGTAGGTTCATTATTATTTAATGAATAACTAGTGTACCTATTAGCACCTCATTATTGGGATCCACTTCAGAAATTGTGATGAAAAACACCCCCTTGCTACCTTAGAGATTGTTGGTTGTCTTTGAAAATCCTTGGTTTAGTGAATTGGTTTGAAAAATTTCCTAGTTACTTTTAGTTGTAGCAATGAAAAATACGTTGTGGGTTGACTGGATAATTCCTTTCCTCCTTATCAGTAACCAGACTTTCCTTACAAAAATCCCAGTCGAGGTTCCCTTCCTTCCTGAACCTAAACTATTTCCTCATCCCCTTCATGAAATCCCTAGAGTTCTTCTTTATACACCTTTGGCATATGGGATGTTGAAATTTGTTAGCACCATTAGATCTGTCAATCAGACATCCCAAATGTTTCTCTAATTTCTGCTTCTTATACCCATGTTGCCCCTGAGATTCCTTAATATCTGTTTCAACTTTGAGGGAACATTAGACAATTTCCTCATAGCTATCACAGTCACTGACCACCAGAGCTTTTTTTTTTCTAGGTTTTATCCCACCAAATAAGAGGTTAACCTTGCAATCAGGGGTAATGAAAAAGTCAAAGGCATATTGTGAAATCCTTGTGAAGGTTTCCTCATTCTCCCCGATAGATTAATCGCCTTTTTTATATGATGGCAAGGAAATCTATTTATATTTTAAGTCGATGGGTATGAGGAAAATATTTATCGAAAAATATTTTCTAGAATTCCTAACATCCCATCACCTCGAAATATTCCCCAGGCTACATATTTTTGACCAATGTCCACCATTAATCAAATTCACCCTCCATAAAATAAACAACCAAAATAACCTTATCTCGTTTAGATCATCAATGGTTAGAGAAGGTCTTCTCAATGGAGTTGATGAACTATTCCACGATTAATGGATCAGATGACCCATTAAATTTTGGAGGCCTTTGACATATGAATCTCTTGATTGTGTCTTGTTATCTATTAGGGGGATTGGATGATCCTAATGATTCAGGTTTCTATTTAGAACATGAGCCAGCTAAGAGAGTATTATCATGAAGTGTGAGATTACTTCTCCCATCTAGTTGGGAGTATCATTGGGTAAGTCATCACATTACTCTTCACATTGATTATTTATCGGATTTCCTCAATTTCCATCCATTGGATAGAATAAAAGGAAAATTAAGTGTTAGTATATTAATGTTCGAAACACATAAATGGAAATTAAATTAAATTAATGGGATATATTATTACTTACATGTGTTTCCTTAACATATGGATTTCTAGGCTTTTTTATCCATGATATATTCCCTGACATATATTCTTATGGGAATTTTTTTAATCCCTTAATAATGGTTTGAAAGGATATTATAAATTACCAATGAATATCCTTTGAGAGTTTCAATCTAGGTGTGTAGTAAGGGCTATTATCATGTAATAGGTTACCCAGAGTCAGGACCAAAACACCTTGTTATATTCATTACTCCTAGGTACATTTGTTCATAAACTACATCAACTTATAGTATCCAAACATGGATGTATTTTATTGATAAAAAAATTACTCTATACTAACCAAAATTTATGGATGTTTTCTTATACATAATCTTATCCCTATGTCTTTCAATAGTTTTTTCTAATCCTAATCCAAAAAATAACTTAAATTTTCTTCTGATACCAACTATAAAAATCCTTCTCTTTATTAAACATTAATACATGATTTAATTACATAAAATTACACTAAATACAACCATAAATATCGATAATTCTAGTTTATTTGGGAATTGGGTACCTTGCATTACAACTTTAAATATGAATTAAAAAAACATTATTGAAAACTTCTTCAACATGTATGAGCTTAAAACTAAATTGGATAACCTAGGGAAATGCATATGAAAGGGGTGAGCCATAAATCCTAGTAAGGGAGTAAACATGGCATAACATAAAGATAATAAAACATGTTGTAAAAGACATATCAATGATGATTAAAGGAACAAGAATAATAATACATGATATATCATGATAATCATAACATAAGAAATGTATAAACAATTTAAAACACCACATCATAAACATTGGTTTAGGATAAACCGACAAAACTTCCTAGTGACCCATAAAGGAATCAGCTTCACTCCTATCCCCAAATGACATATCAAGATACTAAATATTATCCAATTCATTGTTGAACTATATAATTATTGATGCACCCATCACATTCATTTCATTCTCAGGCTTACATCTGCCATATAGATCCTAAAACATGGATCCATACACCATCATAATTGTTTAAAAGGTCAAGGATTATGGAATAAATACATGTAATTCTCCAATAAAAAGGTATATTTTCATAAATGTGAAAACCCTTGATATGAAATGGGTATGAAATTCAATACACAATTTGTTTGGCATGGAAAATCACGGTGAAAATTCAGTAGCATAACAGTGTCACTTAAAAAGGAATTAAATGGGTTAATGATAGATAAATGGGTCTGATTTTTTTAAATAAAGTGGATAATAATAGGTATATGGAAGGACATTTCCACACATTTAAAATTTAAAAAAGGCATACAATAATAAATAATCTTTAATAAAAAGAGAGAGGAAAGGATAATTATGAAATTTCGGCATGGTAACTGGTGTACATGGGAGGGATTAATGAGAGAAAAATTGATCTATCATAATTTAGACATAATAAGGGTAGTATTTAAGAGGTTTTAAATCATACCCAATCATTATTAATTGAACATAAAAGGGCATAACAACATATTGAAACATGGATAAAGATGAGAAAGGAAAGAACCCTTACATGAATGTGTGGCTCCAAAAGCCTGAAAAGGGGATTATTGCGATTTTGGGATTCCTTTATAGAATTATATATTGGGGATGGAAGATTAATGATTTTCTCCATGGATTTTTAGTTAAGATAATTAGGTGGTTGAGCGGGTTTATATAGGAAAAGAGAGGAATTTATTTAATATTTAGGTTTTTGACTCTAGAAAATAAAATATTCAAAACCATCAACATTACCCTGGGTTATTACCAAATTTTAATACAAATGGGAGTGTTTTTAAAAAACTTATTAGGAAATGTATGTAATTATAAACATATTACCCTTTCTTATGAGGATGTGAGTCACACTTTTAATGAAATGAATTTAAAATCATAAAATATATCACATGTTTTGGAGGATTCATAAATACATTATTAAATTAATAAAATAAACCTAAAATAAAATTATTTTAAATATAAAACATATATTTGGACGAGTATAACCATTTTAGTATTTATTAAATCATTTTTGTGTCATTATGATGTTATACCACATACCGTATATTTATACGGTATTTAATTTTTACCTGAAAATTCGACTATCTCAGAAAAATATGAAAAATTCACCAATGGATAATTTAAAAATTAGGATTTAACAAATAATATTTATTCTATCTATATTATTTTATAATTATGTGTATTTTTCAATTTTATAATAATATTTGACATTTTTTGAAAAAATGATGAATTTTGACAATTACCATTTTTAACAATTATAAAATGTACATTTCACTTCATAAAAATATATGAAAATTTGTAACCAAGAAGAATTATTTAATGATAATATTTTATTAAAGTACTATGTATTTCAAAAGTACATTAATTCAAGAAAATAAAACCCTTAATTTAATTTTAATATTACCCAAAAATAGAATTTATGTTTAGTTGAATCAGAATCAAAATCATTTAAAAAGTAATAATAAAAATGAAAATAGATTCATTATTATATGAAATATAAATATTTATATTATTAAGGTATTGATAAATATCACTTCATTACACCGGCATATGACCTAAGAGTAAGGTGTGCTACAGTGAGACTTTCATGGGGTCGTTTGACAAACATGGTTTAGGTCATGATCTCGATGATCTTGAAATTATTCGATAAAAAAATTACCCTCATGATTAAGTTACAAAATATTAGGTTTGTATTGGTCAAGTTAGAACCCCAGAGATTCTATCTCCCTCAGAGTCTCCTATAAATGGGATTCACAGGGAAGAATTCTACTGGTTAAGGCCATCACTTTCTTTGTCCAAGTTAATTTGATTTGTTAAAATCTCTTTATTTATACAAATCATATGATCAATATCCAATGGATATATTAACAATGTTAATATTCTTAAGGGTTACTTTAATCAAAATATATAACCAGGGAAGTTCATGTGTTTCTATAACCATATTACATAATAAGACCTTAAATTAAATCACAAAGGGAACTTTATTAATAATAGTTCGAATCATTAAATTAATTAGGTGTATAACTATAATGAATTAAAATGGTTTGTGAATTATATTGATATGAGTGTTGGATGATGTTTTTCAAAATGTTGAGAAACAACAAAAAATTGGTGACTATTTTTGTTTGGTAAATGATTTAGAGGAAATGGTAATAGTTAATATGACTTTGTGTGAGAGTTGATTATTCAATAATTATATTCTCTTAATGAAGATGATGTCAAAATTCTAAGGAAATGACATGGGAATGATGTACATATGTTCTTTATCCTAATGTACTGATGGTCTGTTATTATAGTATGAGGTGTTTGATAAGGACTTGGGATGTGTGTAGTGTGATATAATGTGATGATAACATAATTACATTCATTCACACTCTCATTATATATCAAATTAAGTTAGCATATATAAGTTATGGTTCCATGATAATTTGGTATTATTCATTATATATTATGTAAAAATTATAATATAGTTAACTTATTAGGGACACTAGTTTATTGTGAAATTGACCAACTATTTTAATATTGAATATTAACCAAGATAGTTATGTTAAACGAGACGTTAAATATGATGAATATATATATTAATTATGAAAATGACATGTTGATAGTCATACAACATAGTATTTTCTTAAGTGGAAGGTAAATTTTTGATTAATGACATTAGGAACTTGACCTATTAAAATATTAGTTTGTAGATGATGATGATATGGATTGGCTAGAAGATGATGATGTTGGTATGGGTAAATTATTGTCAATGGTTACACATATGTCATGATGATGGTTTGTATTATATTTTGATATTGGTAGACTATTTTATGTGACTATTCCTAATTTCATTTTATAATGTTATTTTAGGCATGGGGGAATCATTTTCTATGAAACCCCCACATATAGTTTCTTTTATCAGGTGTGACCCAAAATTTGACGATGACTTAAAATTCTTAATAGATGAATTAATATTCAATATTTTACCCCAAATATCATGATGGTTATAGTGGTAAGTTTAAGTAATCTAATTTCATTATAATTACCATTAGTTGATGGGACATTTATTTAAAAGTACAATATGGTTTTACATTAATTATATAGTTCTTAATATTTGACCTATACACATTCTTTATTTTGTTCAAGGAAATATTTTGGGTTTGATGGATAATAGAATTAACTTTATCTTTTAATATTATCTATTTTTTTGATATAAAACTATATTTATTTTCATTTTCTTTTGAATATGGTATAAAACCATGTGGAATCATCTATGTGATGTCATGAGGTAATGATAATAGAGTTTTCACATATATAATTTTCACAAGTAGTTGACTATGATGATGAGGAGTACTTTATCTTGGGACTCAAGTACAAGGGAACAATTATTGTTTACATTACATTAATCAAGCCCTCTATAGTTTATTTTTTGAGGTTGTGATAATTTATCACGAACCAACCTAGGTGAAACCCTAACCGGTCACCCGAGATGGTCTATGATAAGTCTTGAAGAGCATTTAAGATCCCCACAGACTTGAAACTAGTTTTGGACATAAAAAATATGCAGATGGGAATGATTTGTACCATAAAAAAAAGACAAATACAGAAATATAATATGGAAATTAAAAATGAATACTAGTATTAGAAAGAAAATAAAACAGAATATACCTCCATTTGACACCACAAGTCACCACCGATCACTAAACCAACATTTCCCCATAGAGACCAATACTGAGATAGAAGTAGCACAAAATCTAAAAAAAATTAATCCATAGGAATGAGTATTAAAACTCACTAGGCGTACCGAAATAGTCTATAAAAATTAGTATTTACTTTAAATAAATTCCCCATAAATTTCAAGTTTGAAATAAAATGTATAAAAGTAGGGTTTTATTTCATTACATTTTAGAAAAAAATCAAGGTTTATTTACCTTTCTATTTTAAACATGTTTCTTTCAAAAAGGGAGGCTTTAGAATTTTAAGGAAAAATAAGGAAAGTAATAAAAATGATGTTTTTTATTCATTAATGGAAGAGTGAATGTAAAAAACTTTCAAATTAATTTTCAAAAAAAATATCAAAACCAAATCATTACTTTTAAAATAGACGCACACCACATTGGAAAGAAGGATCAACGATCACATAGTAAGGGAAATGGAAATTAGAGAACATGAGTAACTAACCAAACAAGGTACCTCAATCATCCACCACAAACAACTAAGTTCTAAAGTACATGGGAGAACAGAAGAGATTAGTGGATAATATATAACATACTATACCTCCAACTCATCCCATATGAATTCTTAACCTGATGAAATCAATCCACCCACACACTCAGTCTTACCCTACATGTCATAACCGAGGGGCACAATTTTAATGAAGAGAAATTTATTTACTAAGGTCCACTAGCCAGTGTGTAATATAAACTAGTGTAGAAAATGTTCACTAAAAATCCACTATCTATACCAGGTTCCCATTTTAAGACTAAATAGGGGTGAACTAATCACACAATACAAGAAACCAACCACATATAAATCAATCACACACAAGAAGCACAGACAAAGTTCACCCCCTAATAACTCCAAGGGATTTACCCCTCTTTCCTTCAACCATCAACGCATGAGGGAAGTCCCAGCTGAGGACCACACATTCCAATAAACATACAACAAGGCAATAGGTGCATCCTAAAGAGAGTTTTCTAGGTATCTAATTTTACTAAAGTACCAAACAGGCCTCAAGCAACCATTTAACACCAAACCATTTCCAAAAGATCCCACACACCCCAATTTCAACACCAAGAATCCTCTTAGAAACCCATTTAAGAATCCCAATCCACCATTTTAAATCTAAAAGACAATTATAAAGGCCAAATGGGCATTTCATGAAGCAAAAAGTATGAAAATTTAAAAAACATTTTCATGAAATTTAAAGAAAAACATGAAATCACTCTATTTCACAGCAAGAATTTATTATAAAAAACATAAATTACTAACTTTAATTAAATAGGGTTCTAAAATAAAGAAAGAAACAGTTCTTTAATTTAATGGGAAATGTAAATGGATGATACCTTGAGAATGAGAAGACAAAGTTGAAAAATCCCGAAACTCAATGACTTTAACAATGAAAACTCAAACTGGCCTTTTTCACTTACACACACATGCATTTTTACATACATACATACATACATACATACATACATACATACATACATACATACATACATACATACAGACACACACACACACACACACACACACACACACACACATACCCCTAGCTATATTGCACAAATTCTCCTCGCTATGAGGGAATATGTACATAAGGGTGAATATATATATATATATATATCTGTGTGTGTGTGTGTTCCTTACCTATGAATTCACATGTAGGAATCCTCAACTTCTGTATCCAGAAACCACTTCAAAGAGAGCCAACAGATTATAAAACAATTACAAGAAACTCAATAACCACAAAACCCTCAATTTCAATTTATCCAATGAAAAGGATCAAAAGTTACTTGCCTGAAATCAAAGTGAAACACACTAACTTTGATAGTGGTGGCTAGAAATTGCCCCAATGGGACCCAACAGACCCTAATCATCAAAAATTGACCCAAGAAAACCCCACTATCGAGTTTGGGTTCGAACAAGGAATGAGAACTACATGAAAGAGAAGAATACCAAGAAATATAATGAAAAGAAAGGATATTATACCTATTTTATAAGATCACACAATAAGTTGGGTGGAAGAAAAACCTTTATAGGGAGGGAGAGGTGGCAGTGGTGGCCCGTGGAGGAGGGGATTTAGGCAGGGGAGTCACACAAGTAGGGAGAGGGAAGGGGGAGGGGTGCATCATGTATGGGGTAAGGTGGAGACTCCTTTTTTGGTAAATGAAAACCTTACCCAAATAATAATAATAATCTTAATAATAATAATATTCCTAATAAAAATAATAATAAGACATTTTATTTTTATTTTACTTAATTTTTATCATTTTATTTTCATTAAATTTTATTTTATTTTTTAAAACACTAGGTAGGTCGCACAGTGAGGCTTCACAGTCTTCCAGACAATGCACCAATTGTGTGCACCCTATCGGAGAGAACGAGTATACACACATGATAACCTCATAGTTTGGGAATCAGTGCACCGACTGTGAAACTCAGCTCTTTCAGTTGATATATCCATTATTCATACTTTCCGCATGGTTTTCTATGACCATGCACATTTCATAAACCCTATCCATGAAACCAATGATAGTTCACATGTTCACTGCAGTGCCTCACACGGTTTGGGCCAAACCGTGCTCAAACTGCACACAATGCCAAAAACTACCCAAAGACTCAGAAACTCAAAACCTTTCATGGGGAAATCAACCTAAACCTAAACCAAAAGATACAATGCCAAGAAAAGAATAAAATTAAGGAAAATTGTGGTTGGTATGTGATAATTCTCACCACCATAGATACATTCTTCCCCTAGAAATTCAGCCAGTTGAACGAGGGATAAAACTTGAGCTTGAAACAAAAAAGGACAATGAAACCACAAAATCGATGTGACCTTTCACTCTATTGGTCACGATTGACCAACTCTATGAGAAAAAACAATGAGAAGAAACATGAGGAAAAGAAATGGGTTCTCCCCACCACAAGAAACTGTCAAAAATGATCGAAATTGAGACTCTCAGCAAGGTCCTACTATATAACTACCAACAAGAACCAATGTGGGAACCCCTAACACACCCAAAAAACTCCCACAGAACCCCCCCCCCCACAAGGGATCCCTGAAGAATGAAACTCCAAAGAAAGTTTTAAACCAAACCAAAATACATAAGGTCTATTACACATAAGAATATCTAAAATGATCACAACCCAGAACTAAAACCAATTCAAAAAGATACCATCATTTACAGGTTCACATCTACATGGATTAATCACAATTACAATGGTTTACCAGAATACAGGGCCACCAAGACTTTCACAACCAAATAAGAACTTCCAAGAACCAAGAAAACTATAGTATAATAGATTTTAGAACAAAGAAGATTATATGAATTTTTTTAACATAAAGGAACCTTAAAAACAAATAAAGTTTCAATAGAGAAGCTTAAACCATCCCCATTCCATCATTGAAGAAAAAACACGACCCAAGTCCCCTGCCCTCGAAGATTCCAAACTATGTGAAAAGTTTAACTATGAGACCTAGGGATGAAGCCCTAATGTCTTGAAGCATCAATTTCCCCATAGGAATGAGTTTATGATATTCTAATTAAAGCTTCTTCTTTTGGTAGTGTAACTTTGATAATGCCTTCAGATTACCCAAGTGACTACACCAAACGAAACATATTTTCATAAGACACTACGAATGATACATTCTTTCATTTTCTGCTAACTGATGTGGGATAAAAACTAATAATACTCATGTTTGGTCCAAAGATAGGTAATGAACCAACTCCACCACTCAATATAGAGTCGGGGTATATTTTCTAATGGGAAAAAACAGAGAAAATAATTCAAAATTTTCCTAAAAAACCCTAACCACCTCAGTTTGACAACTTTAAACTGATAAACGATGACCAAAACTGATTCTAAAAATACAATTTCACCTAAACATGGAGGAAGGAGTTGTAAATTCTAACGATTTACTCCTTATTAGAACATTTATGGGGAATAACAAAAAACAAGTGATAGTAAGACAAATAGAAAAGCATCATAAACTAAAATTCCACACTTCAATCACAAAACAAATCCTAAACTCAAATAAAAATTCTAAACTCCTTTTCAACATGTCAAAACAACAATCCTAGGAAATAATATTCCAATTAAAAAATAAATCACTAATCAAAAACTCGCTTTTCAAAACATTAAAATCCCTCTTTTCAAAATCCATTTTTCAACAAACAAAAAAACTTAAATACCCAACATTGGTATTCCATAAAATATCACATATACACGTCTTTGTTCTAGATCATTCACCCACCCACACATACCACTTATTACCAACTTTCGACAAGCATACATCTATATATGTGATCATTCCTAGAAGTAACAAGGGTCAATTCAAAAACATTTCTCATTTCAAAAATAAGTCATTAAACCTATAGCCAAAATTTTCAACCATATTTAGGTCGACTATTATCATTAAAGAAAAAAATTTCTAAATTACAAAGAATCTTTCATTTCACAGTCTAAAAACTATTTTCAGAATTCCAAAAAAATTTCCAAAATACCTTCCATTTTCACTTTGAAAACACACATACCATTAAAAGAAAACAATTTCCAGAAATCATTTTCAATTCAAAAACCACTTTTACACCCCCAAACCCACTTTATATCCTAAAAAAAACCTTTCTTAAAAACCATTTTCATATTTGAAATACAGTTAAACCAACCAAAAACTAAGCCCAACCATAATTAAAAAAAATATATATAAGAATAAAAAACTAGAGGCTATGCCTAACCTTATAACATGGCTTATAAAACCATGCTCCGAGTGGAAATCAACCATAGAAGTATTTTAAATCGTGAACTAAGATTACAAATTGAACGGTACTCCCTTAAATCTCATCGCATAACACTAACCCACATCCATTTTCATCCTATATCCATATAAACCAAGCCAAAAAAGACTCAAATCCCAAAATTCCCCTAGAAATTTGGGGCTTATGATAAGAAAGCTTTCATGAATTCCTTCCTGCACATACCTCTCTAGTCCCGATAGTCCAAATCTCCAAGCATCCTAATAACTTAAATAACCAGTTCCCAATCTAATTCTATTTTTTCATGAACACAACTAGTTCAACCCCTAACCTATCACCAGATCTATTCTGTAACAAGACTCGAAGGGAATTCAGGATCTGAAGAAGCTGGAAATTAGTTCCACGAATCAACATAAAGTAATCAGGGATGATTTGTCCCATAGAAATAGATAAATAAGAAAATATAAACTAAATTTTTTAAAAAATACTAGCTGTAGAAAGAAAATTAACCTGTACATACCTCTTTGTGACCCCGCCGGTCACCATCAACCACTAAACCAATGTTTCCCCAGGATAACCGAAACCAAGCTGGAAATAGTACCAAATCTAAAAAAATAAATCCATATGTGTTAGTATTAAAACCCATTAGGGGTGACCAAACAATCTATTCCCATTTTAATTTACTTTAAATTAAAGACACATTAATTACATTTTTCATATACAATGTCTAAAATTAGGTTTTTCTTACATTCCATTTTAAAATAAAAAAGGTTCATTTCCCTTTACATTTTAAACATATTTCTTTCCAAAATAAAGGCTTTATAATTTTAAGGGAAAAGATTGGAATTAATAAAAAGGAAATTTTTTATTTAATAAGGTAATGGAGAATGTATATCGTTTAAAAGTCATTTCCCATCAAACATTTGAAAACCAAATCATCACTTTTAATAGAGATATACACTATATAGGAAACTAAAAAAACGATCGGATAATAAGGGAAATGAAAAATAGATCACATGAGTAACTAACCACATAAAGCACCTGAATCATTCACCACAAACAACTAAGAGTTTAAGTACAAGAGAGAATATAGGATCCTAGCGGATAATATGGAACATATTATACATCTGACGCATCCTATAGATATGACAAACCCAAAGAAATCAATCCACCCACATGCTCAGTCTCACCCTACCTGGACTAACCAAGGGGGAAAATCCCAAAGTAGGGAAAAGTCTATACTATGGGCCATTAGATAGTGTGTAATGTAAACTAGTGCATCAAACATTCATAAAAAAAACTTCTATCTAGGTGAGGTTCCCATGTTATATCTAAATAGGGGTGATCCGATTAACCCAAACTAGCAACCAACTATATATACATGCATCATACAAAAGAAACACACATTACACCCCCCATAATCACTCTAATGGATTTTCCTCTTATTGAAATCAACTATAAACGCATGAGGGAAGTCCCATCCGAGCACCACCCATTCCCATCACCATCAAACAAGGAAATAAGTGTATCCCAAAGAGAGTTTTCTAAGTACCTAATTTTACTAACATACCAAATGGTCCTCAAACAATCATTTAACACCAAATCATTTCCTAAATAACCAATACACACTACTTTCAAAACCAATAGTCCACTTAGAAACCCATTTATAAAACCCAAGACACCATTTTATTTCCAAAACACATTCATAAAGTCCAAAGGGGAATTTCACCAAGCACTTCATATGCAAATTTAATAAACAATTTCATGCAATTCAAATACAAATATAAAATAAATCTATTTCATAGAAAAAATTTATTCTAAAAACCTTAAATTACTAACTATCATTAAATAAGGGTGTAAAAATCAAGAAATCAATAATTATTTAATTTAAAGGACAATGAAAGTGATCTTACCTCAAGAATAAGAAGACCAATTTGAAAATTCTCGGCACTCAACCACTTTGATGAAGACAACTCAAACCAACCCTTTTAACTTACACGCACATGAATTTATACGCACACACATATATATATATACCCCAAGATTAATTACACATATTCCTCTCTCTATGATGGAATATATACAAAGAGGGCATATATATATATATATGCCTTACCTATGTATGCACATGAATGCACCCTCAACTCACACATCTAAAAACCACTTCAATGAGACGAAACACAATATAAAAATTACTGACAACTCATAAACCACAAAACCATTAATTTAAAATTGAGGAAAAGAATAGGAACCAAAGAAAATTGCCTGAAAAAAAAAAGAAAAAGTCACTGACTTTGAAGGTGGTGACTAGAAATGGCCAGAATCAGACCCAACATACCTTTTTCACCAATAATATACCAAGAAAACCCCAAAAAGAGTTAGGGTTAATCCAAGGTAGGCGCACTACTAGGAAGAGAAGAAAACCAAGAAATATAGGTATAAGAAGGGAGAGGATACATAAAAAAGAGTCCACACACAAAAACAGGGTGTGGAAAAACCACCATAAGGAAGGAGAGGTGGTGGCAGTGGCGCACAAGGGAGGGGCCTCAGCCAAGGGTGTCACGTAGATAGGGAGAGGGAAGGGGGAGGGGTGCATCATGTATGTTGTAAGGGGGATAACCTTTGCGGGTTTATTAAAATCTAACCCTAAAATAATAATAATAATAATAATAATAATAATAAACTTAATAATAATAATAATTTTAATAATAATAATAATAATGTTATTATTATTTTAAGAAAATTATATAATTTTTATTTTTTTTATTTAAATTAATTTTTTTTGAACAATGGGACAGTATCATAGTTTGGATAAAAAATCCTCTAGAACATGTGCCAATATTATGCACCCTACTTGGGAGAAGGGGTACACACATGGGTTAGCCACACAGTTTGAGAAGTTGTGTGCTAAACATGAAACCTAACTCTGTCATTTAAAAGATCCATTTTGAACACATTCCACACAATTTTCTATGACCATGCGCAAGCCATGAAAATTTTCCATGAAACCAAAAGAAGGTTGTATGGTAATTGTTGGGCCTCACATGGTTTGGTCCAAACCATTATCAAACTATGCATAGGTCCAAAACCACCCAAAGACCCGAAGATCAAATCTTTTCATCAGGAACTCAACCCGAACCTCAACCAAAAGATACAATGCTATGAAAAGAATAAAATTATGGAAAACCATGGTTGGGGTGTGACATAAATCATGTTTTGAGACATTATATGAGATTCTTTTGTTGATTCTAACTATGTGGGGTAGGCCTGTCACCAGGTTCCAAAGGCTTACCTAGAGGATATTTAATTTATTTTTCCCCTTTTGATGACATTTTTATTTATGATAGTTAATTTAATAATATTTCATTTTGTGTATGGAGGGATTCCATCAGATGATGATCATTTAAGCTGAGAAGATGTGTATTTTCATAAATATATAGAGGTTAATTATTTTATAATTATTGATATTCCTGATTTTTTTTCATGTATAAATTTCGTGGGCTATGTGATTTTTTTTCATTCTATCCCAAGTGTAGATGATAAATTTTTATGTTATGTTTATTGGTTTTCATGAGGTGTTGAGTATTGATATAATGAGGAATCATCAGTGTGAGTATATATAGTTAATAAATTTCGAATAATGAAATCACATTTGAATATCTCCCAAATCTATAATTTATGATTTGCTACTAAAAATACATACTCTGAATACATACTGTGATACCAAATGGGAAAAAAATTATATACATTATTTGAAATATTTATAAATATTATCTCAATATTAAAACTGACACATAGGATTTAGGCATTTAGTTTCGTTAGAGATTAGCTACATATCAATTTTATTTCCCAATATGATGTAAATTTATTCCATAATATACTTCACTAATGGATCATTTCTCGACATATATAGACATATAAATTCTTCGGGATATGTGGAAACAATATAAATGAGTGAGATCAAAAGATTAGTATAAATTAACTTAGAGGAGGAATAAGGAATTTTTCATTAGATAAAAAAAAGTAAGAAACATGAACATGAATGAAATAACATGATTAGTAGAATAACATCAACGAATCATAATAAGTGATATTGAGGCATGATAACAAAATCACAGATGGTGGAAGAAACACACAATCATAAATGGATGATGAGGTTAGTGTGTGATATAACCTATTATAAAGATGATAAATCAATAATCATTAATATTGATGATATAAAATTGGAATATAACACTTGTATTATAATAGGATATCAAAAGAATATTTTCAGACCCATCCCTCGGGGCCTGTACCGTGACTACGCCAATCCCACCTTCCATAGGCCAGGGGTTCGCGATTAGCACCAGAAATGTGTATCCCTAAAATTGGAAGGCATTTCATTTAAACCTATACAAACACACAATCCAAGAACACAACAAAATGCAAAAATGAAGTAAAACTGCTGTAGTAAAAGTCTGTACTGAATGTAAAGGGGCTGGAATGCAATACTAATTGAGAGATACAACTATAATGGAAAATTGATCATGAGATCTTCCACAATAAATCCTACATTAAGGGTAGGTATAACTCATCTCCACAGCTCTCCATGTCAACTAGTCACCTTCACACACTGTCAAGTCCTAGATCATTGAGATTCAGTCAAAGCTACCCATTGTCTTCACAAGACACAACAAGGTGCAGGCGAAGCCCGTGCAGGGGTGAGCATAACAATACTGAGTAGGGACCCCGAGACCCCCAAAGGTCTCTCAGAATTCCACAATGGAAAACCACAAAGAATTATCTCAGTCAAAAATTACAAAGAAAAGACTAAGCTCAAACTAGGTATATAACTTAAGTATATATAATAAAGATGATTAGTCATAAGGCTATATCATCTTATTCTGCCGAGAGGGTCTACTGCTAACCCACACTTGATTGTATGTTGTTGATCCATAATGGGCCACTCTAAGGCTAGTCCTCATTGGGCCGCACACTGCTGATCGACACAAGGTTGATAGAATGATGATCTACACATGGTATCTAGAATGATGATCTACATAGAGTTTCTGTGATATTGATCCACACAGGGTCGCTTTAATGCTTATCCACACAGGGTCTCTATAATGCTGATCCACATAGAGTTGCAATAATGTTGATCCACACATGGTCGCTATAATGCTGATCTAGAAAAGGTCTCTATAATTAACATCCACACAGGGTCTCTATAATACTGATCCATAGAGGGTCGCTATAATGCGAATCCACATAGGGTCGGTATAATGCTAATCCACACAGGGTCACTATAATGTTGATCCATACAGGGTCCCTATAATGCTGATCCACAGAGGTTCTCAATAATTTTTATCCACACAGGTTCACTATAATGTTGATTCACACAGCGTTGCTATAATTCTCATCCACAAAGGGTTTCTATAATGACAACCATAGGATTTCCCACACCCGATCCACTTGAGTTACAAAGTATCTGATCCTCAAGATATCTATTTTGATTAAACTTCCAAAACATTCGAAAAATTAGTAGCCTAAAATATCTCCATGTTGTAAGGGTTCTAATGCGATAGAAGACACATCAATCAGACTCCCAGTCTGTCAGTTGTAGGCATTTTAGTGCTGAGGGCCCGGTTGGATTCAGGTTTGATCCAACCCATACATAGTCCAACATTATCCATAACTTAGTTGGAGTAACTAAAAAGGACCATATTATTCCAAGTATTATAGCTTCGCAGACGGTTCGTCAAACGGGCGTCTGGTTTGTGAGATATAGACTTTTAAGCGTATTTTTCTGAAGAGGGTTCGGGTTCGGTCCGACCCGACCCGCTCCGACATGGGCCGACCCGACCCGGTCTAGTTCCAACCTAGTTCTGGCCCGGCCTGGCCTGAACCGACTAGGCCAACCCGAGTGGGCTTGGTTGTGGGCTCAGCCCGCTGGGCCGTGGACCGACCCAACCCTTCTCGGTTGGGCACAGCCCGCCGGGCGTCCCGACCCAATGGATGGTGGGGTCTGCCAGCCGGGTGACCCACATAAAGTGTGGGTGGGGTCTCTCCCCCTTCCCAAAGGGTTGAAAGCCATTAGGATTTAAAATGGTGGTGCCACGTGGTGCCGCCTCCCTTTCAGCAGGACCCACTAGGCGCGGGTCCCCTTTGTCGCGGCTTCAAAGCCGCCACCTCCTTCTCGACGGCGCGCGACAACACGCCGCTCTCCGCTGTCCATAACAGCATGGCACCCTTTGCCACCATGTTCAGCCATTTCCAGCCGCTTCCATCTGCCGCCAACGCTAGTGCTGCGCTGGAGAAATCTTCACAGGCCACCTGGTGAGCTCCGATGGTCTGATTTCCCTTCCAAACACGTCTCTGGGCCTCCCAAGTTTTTTCTGTCACTTCATGGATTCTAGATTCAAATTTTCATCATGTTCAAACTTCTCGCATGAATAATTAGATAGAACAAAGTGGTAGAGGGTCCACACCTTGTTCTTTTGGCCCGCACCCTCCGTATTAGCATCATAGCAAGCTGGTAGAAATTAATTCGACATAGATGAACTGATAATTCTGTGATTAATCATTTTTTAATGAACATGAAAATGAAACAATTCTAATGAATTTAAATATAAACAACCTCTACCTCGAAATCAGTGAACACGTCCCCGCTTGAGAAAGAAGAATTCACGTCTGATGAAGCTGCCAACATTTTTCAATTCCGGTTTGATTCCTCCAACATTTCCATCTCCATTCTTCATTGGTAGAATATGTCGTGGTACTTTGCAAGAGGTTCCTCCATTCCATCTCAAAAATCACATGCCTGAGTCTCACTTAAATATAGGGGGAAAGGTGATTAACCTAGTGAGAGATTAATGATTTTCATTAATTGATGGACCTCTTAATTTCCAACAGTGCGATAAAAAAATAGAAGAGTCAAGCCATTAAATGGCTTTACAACTGAACGGTCCCGCCACCACCACTCAACCATTGGTATAATAATAAAATAACAATTTTATGTCATTTTATTACTCTTTATAAAGTTTGAAAACAAACTTTTTCTCCCAACCTACTATGGTCAAATTTAATCCTCCCTTAAGAGAATTTGGGCACTACAGATTCAACAATACCCTCATATTTTTAATTTGAAAACCAGTTCAAAATATAGAAAACTCCACCCGCACATTTACTAAACGCACCATAAAGAAAGTTCAAAATTCTATTCCGGGCACATCTGGCCTCATAATCTAGCACCATCAATTTTAACAGACGTGTTATAATCCCAATTAATTTTTTTATAAAATTTACCATGAATTTTCCAAGTCTTTCCATTCTCCCCACCTTAGTGATTTTTGTCCCTAAAAGTTACAAAAAAACTAGGGGAATAAATGGGGGTACTGAGCATGTATCTGATCCTCATGCTCCCATGTGCTCTAATGGAGGTTCTCGTGCTGCCAACAAACTCCCACTAGAGGAATTGACTGCCCACGAAGGACTTGATCTGATCGATCCTCTATCTCTACCGGGAAGTCAGCAAACGTAGCCCCATTGTTGATTTATAGCTCGCCTCAGTCGATAACGTGTGATGGATCATGAACATATCGCCTCATATAAGACACATTTAAAAAATTATGCACTCAATGCATCTGTGGGGTAAGAATTTGATGGTACTCCACCTTGCCTACTCTTTTGAGGATTTGGAAAGGTCCGATGAACCTTGGATATAGCTTTCCGCCCAGGCCAAACCTCTGTAATCCTCTTCGTGGTAAGACACATAGGAAGACATAGTCTCCCTCCAAAAACTATGAGGATAAATGTATCCTATCAGCATAAGACTTATGCTACCTCTATGTAGTCTTAATTATCTCCAGGATGATCTGCACCTTCTCTATGGTAGCCTGTACCAACTCTGGACCCATAAGAGCTGACTCCCCTGGGTCAATCCAGCAAAGTGGTGCCCTACAAGGTTTCCCATACATGGACTCAAAAATATCTATGCTAGTGGTTGAGTGATAACTACACTAGTGGTAGGTGGTCCTATCAGATGCAGCCAAAATCAAGGACACAAGGACATAACATGTCCTCAAGTGTCTGTATGGTCCGCTCCATCTGAACATCTGTATGAGGATTGAAGGCAGTTCTCAAACATAGATGAGTCCCGAACGCCTCCTGTAATACCTTCCACAAGTGGGATGTAAAGGAAGCGCCGTGATCTAAGATGATCATCGATGGAACCCCGTGAAGCCATACAATCTCTTGTACATATAGACGTCCTAATATCTCTACTGGTCACTGTTCTTGGAAGGGTAGGAAGTGGGCCTACTTGGTGAGTCGGTCAACAATCACCCTGATGGAATCGTGACCCTTGGACATACGTGGTATCCCCACCACAAATTACATAGATATACCATCCCACATCCACTCTGGTACCTCAAGTGGATAAGCTAAGCCTGCTGGTATCGGAGGCTCGACCTTCACTTGTTGACAAGTGAGGCTTCATGATATGGACACCACCACCACTTTCTTTATCCCTGGCCACCATTACTGATGTCGAAGGTCCTGGTACATCATCTCCACTCCAAGATGTACCTCCAAAGGGGATGTATGGATATCCCTCAACACATCATCATGTATAATTATTGGTACCGTAGTGCGTCCTCTAAAGAGAATGACATGCTCCCCAGCTTCAGAATATCCATCAAGAGCCTTTCCTAAGGATATATGGGCACATCGGGCCTCATACTCTACATCCTCAAGCTGTACCTCCATGACTCGCTGAACGAGTGGGGGAGTAACTGTTATAGGCTGGTGGTAAACTTCTCCATCATTATCCATGAAGTATAACTGCAACACAGCTAGCTGCTCTATTGCCTCACTCAAAAACTATAGAAAAGACCTCCTACTTAGCGCGTCGGCTACTACGTTCCCTTTCCCAGTAGTGTAGACTATCTCAAAGTCGTAGTCCTGGATGAACTCTAGACATCGTCACCATCTCAGGTTCAGGTACTTCTTTGAGAAGATATACCTGAGATTCTTGTGATCTGAGTAGACTGTAAAACGTTTTCCCATCAAGTAGTGTCACCATATCTTCAGCACAAAGACCACTGCTGCTAACTCTAGGTCATGGGTAGCATTGTTTTGTTCATTCTGTGTCAACTACCTTGAGCCATAGGCAATCACCGCTCACTCCTATATCAGGACACAACCTAGTATTATCTCTGATGCATCTCAGTAAACTACATACCAAACTCCCTCTTCTAGTAGCCTCAATATGGGGGCACTCGTCAGTCTTTTCCTCCCCTCTTGAAAACTATACTGGCATCTCTCTGTCCACACAAAGCACTAGAACTTCTTTGTAAAAGATAACAATGGTGTCATAACTCTGGAAAAGTTGAGTACGAATCTACAGTATTACCCAAACAATCCCAAGAATCTATGCACCTCAGTCACACTCCTGGGTGGATCCTAAGCAAGCATTGCCTCTATCTTTTCCGAATCCACTGCATAACCAGACTCCAAGATAACGTGTCCCAAGAAGTGGACTTCTCGTATCCAGAACTAGAACTTCGAGATCCTTCCATAATGCTAGTGCTCTTGGAGTGTATCCAGAACTATCTATAGGTGTGTCGAGTGATCCTCTTCTGAAGCCAAGTATATCAAGATGACATCAATGAAGACTACCACAAAGCGACCAAGGTAGGCCTAAAATATCCTACTCATGATCCCCAAGAACACTTCCAGAGTGTTGTTCACTTCGAATAACATTTCAAAGAACTCATAATCACTATACCGACATTTGAAGGCTCTCTTTGGTACGTCCTCATCTCGTACCCTAAGCCGATGATATCCTAACTTGAAGGATATTTTCGAAAACCACCATGCTCCCTTCAACTGGTCGAAAATATTATCAATCCTTAGGAGTGGATACTTGTTTTTCTTGGTAACCTAGTTCAGGAACCGATAGTCCAAAAAAAGCCTCAGACTACCATCTAAATTATTGGCAAACAAAATTGGGGATGCCCATGGGGAAATACTGGGCATTATGAACCCCTTCTTCTTCAACTCCTCCGACTATACCTGCAACTCACGAAGCTTTGCGGGAGCCATCCGATATACTGGTGTAGATATCAGTGCCATATCGATGTACATGTAGATGTATAAATCTACCTATATATGAAAAGGTAGTCCTAGAACATCATAAGGAAAGACATCAACATACTGGTCCACCAATATAGGATAACTCGGACTCTTCACTTCAATTTCTTTGAGGGTAAGACTATCCAACTAATGGGTGATCAACTGCACCCTCTTCTGAGAAAGTCCATCATGTGCTGCAAAGTCTCCCTTCTTTACGGTGGAGGGAAAACTAAATCCATCTTCATGGACACACCGAACATTGTGCCTAAGATGTTCAATTTGATCATGGAATGTGGATAACTAGTCCATACCCAATATTACATCATTAGGCCTCAACGCCGCTACTAAGAGATCTCAGCCAAAGTTCTCACCTCTTAGAGTAAACTCACACTGCTGGAACCCATGTGTAATTGTCGAATCCTCTTTTGTAGGAGTCTCTAATTGTAAGGATCGAGCCAATCACTCTACCATAATCACTGTGCTCTGAATGAGAGTCGTGGAAATGAAAGAGTGACTAGAACCTATGTCTATAAGTACTTTATCTGGGGTAGAGTAGGCATAGATCATACCATGAATCATCTCTAGATCACCGTGGTCGTAGGCCTCAACTACCTGATGTTGAGCTTGTCCCTATCCACTAGCTCCCTGAGGCCAGGGTGGACCACCTAGTGGTGGTGGTGGAAGAACATCAAATCGCTGCCCGCTACTTGCTGCATGGCCTACTCTTCTTCCTCGTCTACTTCCCTATGGGCCTCTTTACCCAAATATCTAACTCTACCTCAGCGGTCTCTCAACCATCTCTTAATCATTAGTATGGTGGGTCGGGCGGCCGTGAGCCCTGTAGCCCTGCCCACCGCACGTGAAACATAGTTTTCTACTCTTCGGGACTATTCTACCTCGTGAGATGCCCATCTCCAACCCTACATCCTGGGGTCTTCCTCTAGAAGGTATGGCCCATTTGGACCTTTGCATCATCTTCCCACTGTAGGTTCTCAGCGCAGCGGAAGCACAATGGTGGGCCGACCCAACTTTTATTTTAGCAATAAACAATGTTAAAACCGAGATCTGTCATGATATAAAATGCCGGATCTTCAGAATATAATGAAGAACAAAAAAGAGAGGATGTCCTAGAACCATAGAGATAGGATCATCATATGTTAGTTATAATTAATTTAATTAATTCACAAGAATTACCTTGGTGGAATTCTTCATTCGTTGATGTCTCTGGTCATGATCTTGTGATCCGTCGTTGCGTCATAGAATCCAAGTGTAGGATTGCTCTAGTGGTGATCCAAACATGTTCCACAATTCTCTGGATGTCGCTGAAGGGATCTACAGGTGCTAGCACTGAAGAACATTCACTTGCGATGTCCGCCTTCGATTTCCTTGATCCGATGGAGGAGGATCTCTCTCTTTATTGAGAGCGTTCTTGGAGGAAGTAGTTTTTTCGTCCTTGAAAGAATTCTCCAGAATTTTTGTGCACAATGATTGGGGAAAAGTGTTGGGGTTGTGAGGATATTTATAATCAGGTTAGAGGTTATAGAGTTATGAAAAATAAATAAACGCGTTACGCATTTTATGTATTTCATTAACTCTTTTTAAAAACTCCCATGTCAAATTATCAATTCCTTGACAGAAACCCATGTTGATTATAATAAATATCATTTAATAAAACTATATTATATCCTCAAAATCCTAACTGGAAAAACTACACACCGTGTAATCATTAATACCTGGCGTGTACTCTTTTTCCATAAAACTACACGGTGTGTATATTTAATATACACGACATTTACTTTTATTTTCCATTTTTCTTTATTTCCTCCACCAAATTTATTAGACCCTGAGTAATGGATATTTATTTCTTAAATAAATGTAACTGAATTAATCACTAATAAATATATTATTTCACCCACAATATATTCTATCGAATAACTAGTGTTGAAATAAATGCGATCAGACATCCTTAAATAATTATGAAACCATAGTTGGGAATAATATTTATTTTACTTGTTAAATTATTATTTAACTGATATACATGGACACACATAGTGTGTGACCCTCTCGGCCTCTTTTTTAGTTGTATTAGGCAGAGCCTGCCTAAAGTCCAAGGCTAGCATCTAACAACACGCCACGACACCCATAGAGAAAGAAGTTAACGCCGCAATGATGAGTCATCTAATACGAATTCTTACCGTGTAATATAATACCTTTGTCTCGATATCTCTAATAAAGTAGGTTGCATGCTAGTTCCATCAACCCATGTTCTTGATTGTTCTTTCTTTGACTTCCCAGAATTGAACTTGCCAATTCCTTACCATGGAAATGGATTTACTTAGGCTATATCAATTCCATCAAAGGGCCAAAGATATCTACTTCCATTATTGAACAGAAGGAACAAATCCTTTATCGCATTATCTATTAATGCAGTATTACTTGTGATGCACCCAATGTATCCTACCTCACTGTGAATAGTGCGTCGTCACAGTTTTCATCAATACATCTAAGTGCACGGGTTGTAATACCCATTAATAATAATCTTAATGTCTAAGGACCCATACATACGTCCGCAGATAAGAACATCTAATGACACTATGAAATATGTATTTCCTACTGGCGGGTCTCGTTATCATAAAATCCTCCTGAATATTACCAAGGGCACACACCATGATAATGTGCCTCAATTTTTTATGATTCCTTACCCCTAATGGCCTGTATTATTTGTGTCCCTCAAATAACATCATCCGTCCATAGAACATATATTCAAGAACAATGTTATGGAACTTCCGGTTTCTCATCATAGCAGGGATCTACTGTGACCCTTTAATGCAAAAAATATCCTTGGGACATTATCACATGCATTGTCACGTAGAAGAATAATCAAGATGTGATAAGATGTTTATTTAATGAATAAATTACAAAGTAGTTGGTTCTAGGACACCAACTCCAACAGACTCCCACTTGGACTAGATCCAAATGTTAAAAACTTTTAACCTGCTATCTCTCACATGATATTCATGCTTCTGCTGAGATAAGCCTTTAGTCATGGGGTCCACCACGTTCTCTTCTGTGGACACTCTACTCACTGCAACTTCAACCCTTTGATAAAAATCCCTCAAGAGGTGATACTTCCAGAGTATGTGCTTTGTCCGTTGATGTGACCTTGGTTCTTTTGCAAGAGCCACTGCTGCAGTATTATCATAATACAATGTAATGAGATCTTTACTACTAGGAACCACATCATGCTCCTGGACAAAGTTCCGTATCTAGATGACTTTATTGGCTGTATTAGAAGCCGCTATATATTCGGACTCTGCTATATAATCGGTGAAAACTGGCTACTTTGAACTCTTTCAGCTCAAAGATCCTCCATTGAGACATAAAACATATCTAGATTGCGACTTTAGATCATTCTGATCTATCTGAAAACCAGCATCATCATACCCTCTGATGATAATCTTGTCATCTTCTCCATACACCAGGAACCTATCCTTTGTTCTTCTCAAATACTTAAGGATATTCTTAATATAAGTCCAATGTTATTCTCCTAGATCTGCTTGATATCTTCCCACCATTCTCATTTCATAGGAAACATCAAGCCTGGTACTTAACATGGCATACATGATGGATCCTATAGATGAAGCGTATGGGATCTTACTAATTCTATCTTTCTCTTGTTGTGTATGAGGACACATTTTCTTAGAAAGATGTAGGCCATGTGACACTGGAACCAATCCCCTCTTATATTTTTCCATACTACATCTCTTTAGTATCTGGTCAATGTATGTACTCTAACTTAGTCCAGGCAGAATCATGGATCTATCAGAAATGATCTTGATCCCTAGAATGTAGGCTGCTTCACACAAATCCTTCATAGAGAAACACTTCTTCAACCAGTCTTTAACTGACTGTAAGACTGGTACGTCGTTTCCAATAAGCAATATGTCGTCAACATATACTACTAGGATAACGATCTCATTACCATTAAACCGCTTATAAAAACATGGCTCACATTCATTCTTAATGAACCCAAATTCCTTTATAGCTTCAGCAAATCGAATTTTCCGTATCCTGGATGCTTTCTTTAATCCATAAATGGATTTCTGCAATTTGAAAACCTGTTTGGATTCACCTGGTGTCACAAACCCTTATGGTTGTGTCGTATGGATATATTTCTGAAGGTTACCATTAAGGAATGCCATTTTGATATGCATCTTCCAAATCTCATAATCATGGTAATATGCTATTGGAAGTATGATTCTTATGGATTTAAACATGGCAACTTGTGAGAAGGTTTTATCATAGTCAATTCCTTGACACTGTCTGAATCCTTTATCCACTAGCCTTGCTTTATAGGTTCTAACTTGACCTTCCATGTCTAGTTTTCTCTTGAATACCCATTTCCATCCAACATGCTTTACATCAACTTGATCATTGACCAGAACCCAGACATGGTTCTGATACATGGAATCCATCTCAGAATTAATAGCTTCTATCCATCTTGTAGCTTCTGAGATTTCTATTACTTCCTTGTAAGAGAGAGGTTCATCATTGTCCAATAATGATTCACCATCCTCGGTGATTACGAAACAAAATATCTCTGGTTCCCTTACCTCTCTTGAGCTCCATTGCAGTACTTGTGTTTCTAGAACCTCTTCCATGGGGACCTGTAGAACATGTTCCTGTACCAACTCTTGTATATCATGAGCATCAACTTCATAAAATTCGATCTTGCTCCCACTATCCTTCTTGAGGATGTGGTTCCTCTCAAGAAAGACAACTTGTTTGGAGATAGTCACTTTATTGTCTGAAGAGTTAGATAGGTAATATCCTTTCGTTTCCTTGGGATATCGTATAAAGATACACCTCATGCCTCAGGGTGCTAGTTTGTTGTCTGAGAAGGCCTTAACAAACTCCTCGCATCCCCATACACGTGTATGTGACAAAATGGGTTTCTTTCCATTCCATAGCTTGGAAGGAATTCCATTTTCCACCTTAGTTGGTACTCGGTTTAATGTGTACGCTATAGTTTGTAATTCATCTCCCCAAAAGGATAATGGAAGATCCGCATGACTCATCATCAACCTCACCATATCCAATAAGGTGCGGTTCCTCATTTCACTAACACCATTCCACTATGGTGTATAAGGAGGAGTGATATAAGATAAAATCCTAGACTCCTGTAGAAGATCGATGAACTCTTGGTTCAAATATTCTCCACCTTGATCTGATCAATGTTTCTTTATCTTATTACCAAGCTGATTCTAAAATTCATTCTTGAATTCCTTAAATTTCTCTAAGGCCTCCGACTTATAACTCATTAAGTTTACATATCCATTTCTACTCAAATCACCAGTAAAAGTAATGAGGTAAGAATATCCACCTCTAGCTTCTACTGGAAATACTCCACACACATCTGTGTGCATAAATCCTAGAAGCTCTGTGGCCCTTTCACCTTGTCCACTGAAGGGCGACTAGTTCATTTTTCCTTGTAAACAAGCATGAAATCTATCAAGTGTTTTTAGCTCAGTAAAGTCCAAATAACCATCATGGAAGAGGTTTTTCAAAATCGTCTCGTTTACATGACTGAGACGGTGATGCCACAACTGGGTGATGTATGAGTCATGTGATTTTGTTTCGTTATTGATTTCCAACACTTGGCTTTCTTAATTTAATACATAAAAACCATTATTTAAATGTTCCATACCATAACATATGTTATTCTTATAAAAGAGACAACCCTTATTTCCATACATAAAAATAAATCCATCTATATCCAAACAAGATATAGAAATTATGTTATTGGTAACACTAGTCACATAATAACAGTTATGTAAAACCAAAATCATCTCAAATGACAATGAGAGGTGGTAATCACCAATAGCCAATGCAGCCAGCCTTGCGCCATTGGAAGCTCGAATATCCACCTGTCCTCTGGCAATCTTTCTAAATCTACTTGGTTTCTACATTTGAATACAAAAGTTGGCCCCACAAGCTGTATCTAATACCATATGTGTAGAAATAGAAATATTACACTCGATAATGAATGCACCATTAGTGTCCGCACGCATCTGGGTGTAGTTCCTCTTCCAGTGGCCTTGCTTGCTTCATGAAAAACACACCACCTCCCATTCCTTTCCATGCCTTTAGATCTTCCCCTTCTTGGAGGGACAATGATCAGGGGCTTCAGACTATTTATAAGTCTTTGGTCCCTTTAACTTGTACTTACTTTTCCTATTCACAATAAGGACTGCGGGTTTGTCATGCCCCATGTCCATATCTACCCGGTGAATCAAGGTCAGAAGTCCCGATAGACTCTTCTCATTGTTTCTCATGTTATAGTTGACAATAAAGCTAGAGAAGGTCTTGGGTAGTGTTGATAGGATGAGATCTGTACACAACTCATCTGGGAATTTAATCCCTAAGATTTCCAGGTGTTCAATGTAGCCAATAAGCTTGACTACATGAGGCCCAGCTAGCACAGACTCTCCAAGCTTAGTTGTAAACAAAGCATTGTGTATATCATAGCTCTCCTGTCTCACCTTCTCTTGGTATATATCCTTAAAGAGATACATCATGATATACGCGTCCATGTTTTCATGTTACTTCAAGATATCATTAGACATGGTCGGTAGCATGAAACATTGGAAATATATGGAATCATCCATGTGTTCCATGTATAAAGATAGTTCATCATCATTGTACTCCTTTCCAAGTGCAACTGGAATAGGATCTTCCATCACATACAATTTCCTTTCATGGCGAAAGATGATGCGTAAACACCTCTGCCACTCTTGGAAATTGGTTTTGGTGAGAAGGTTTTCCTTCTCGAGTATGGTTCACAGTGATATGTTTGAAGTCATTTTTCTGGCCGTTTCTACAAATTAAGATGAGCAAAGGTTTAGTACATTATTACAAAATTGTGACAAATAAATAAATTAATACTTATTAGTCTCCCACTATTTTATTGAAATCCATTATCCCTCACCATTGACTTCAGAATATTATTTTTCTTGAATATTATAGTGGCAAGGATCCATATTTCTCTTCGCATTACACCAACTAGGGTTGTTCAAGCAACATGAAGGGTTTTAGGTAGGCAATCCAAATGCTAACTACATTAATTCGTAGCTCCCTGATCTACTGTGTTGACTCCCCAATCCTGAAATCCTTTTATTTTGGATTTCCTCAAACTTTGACTCTTGGTCACACCAAGCCCTGCTGTGGCATTCAACCCTTGATGCGAACCAAGTCAAGTCAACCGAAAACCATGAATTAGAATTCTCTGATAATTTAAAGTACCCCAACTAGGGTTGGTCAGGCACTTTGAACTATGGTTCGATTATAACCAAGATTATAGAAGGCTAGAATGACATAATATTTCTTTGAGGGATTTTATCCTTATACGTAAATTTCCATTTTATTATATTTTATTAAATGCTTATTAAAATCAAGTGGGATATACTTATGTGATTAACCATGTATAAGATAATATTTACGCATAAGATGGTCTTTATTTTAGTTCCATATTTCATGCTTGTTTAATTAATTAATTATGTGATCGTGATAACACACCAACAATAAATAAAGCATGAAATTGATAGAAATAAATGGTATGATCATGAGATTGTTCTATTGGTTAGTTTATCTACCAGTTCATAAACTAAACCAAGACCTAGGGGAGAAACACCTTGAACTTTTTGGGTTCGTGTTTACAGCTTTCCACCTGTCCACCTTTGTATCTCCTTGGATTGGTTTCGCCTTGGATCCTTTCTTGAGCTACCTCTACTATCTTGGGAGATCCATCCATTACATATGAATTTATCTCACTTGCAGGTGAGGGGTAAAAAGTGGTTTTTACATAAAATAATCCTTGGCGTACAGGCCCTATATATTAATAAGGAGAAGGCTCATAGGCCAACAAATTTAATTTAAATAATTAAATTAAAATAAACCATTCACATACAAAGGTCTTGGTCCATCTTGTGATCATCCATACATGGAATGATATTTATGCATAAATAAAACTAGCATTCAATTATTTAATCGTTCTTGTTTAAGAGAAATAACACTCAAAACAATTAATTATCTTTAATTAATCAATACTTTTATCTTGAAACCTTTTTCTGAATTTCATTGAGATTCTCATCCATCATAATTTTAAATAAATTAAAATTATCCTTGTATGTAACCTGTATTTTAGAGGAAACCCTGTGAATTCCCATTTAATATGCAGAGGTTAAATTAAATGCACATATATAAAACACCTATCACGTGTTGTGCCTCAGATTTACGCCTGTACCATGGTACACGTACCAAGGGTTTATATAATATAATAATAAATTTTAATAAATTTTCATAATTTGGGTGAGTACACGGTGTGTAGTTCGGACTACACGGTGTGTAATTTTATTCACCGTCCATCCGAAGTACACACCCAGGGACATGGAGTGTTAATGTACTTCAGAATTTTTTGGAGTACACGGCGTGTTCAGTGGGACACACACCTTGTAGTTTTCATGTTACACGTTTTCCAGCTAGGAAAACCATGTACATGGTACGTGGTCCAATGCTAACCCGAAGGGAATACACGCCTTGTTCATTGGACCACACGGTGTGTAATCTGAAAACCGTGTGCCACCTATTTCTGGTCAACACACGTTGTCATAAATGAATTAGATATGATCAATACACGACCTGATTTTTCGGACTAGTCCGATGCATTAACCTAGACTACACGGCGTGTACTTCTGAATACACACCGTGTATTCTCTTGTTGTATGGCCAGGAACGTTTCACTCCTCTGGATGGGATCATATATTTTTTTTAATCAAAATTAATAGAAATGGTCATGTTTGTATGTTGAACGAGAAATGATAGAGGAGGAACATATCTCGAGATTCAGATTTAAATAATGATTAACTTGAATTGAAACAAATAAATTATTAAATGTGTAAATTACCAATGAAAAAATAAATAATTATAATCAACGATATGAACCCTCTGATACAACTTGTAGGTTCCGAGCAAAGAAAAAGCGTGTTGGTGGGGAAGCCCAAATTTTATTTTAGCGTTAATCAACATTAAAACTGAGATCTGTCACGATATAAAATGCTGAGACTTCAGAATAAGACGAAGAACGAAAAACAAAACAAGGAGTCCTGGAACCATAGAGATTGGATCATCATATGTTGGTTATAATTAATTTAATTAATTCAAACGAATTACCTTGGAAGAATTCTTCCTTCGTTGATGTCTCCAGTCATAATCTGTTGATCCGTCATTGCGTCCTAGACTCCATGGGTAGGATTCCTCTAGCGGTGATCCACACGTGTGCCATGTATTACTGGACATCGCTAAAGGGTTCTACAAGTGATATCATGGAAGAAACTTCTCTTGAGATGTCCGCCTTCGATCACCTTGATCCGATGGAGGAGGATCTCCCTCGGTCTTAAGAGCATTCTTGGAGGAAGTAGTTCTTTCAGCCTTGAAAGAATTATCTAGAATTTTTGTGCACAACGATTAGGGAAAAGTGTTGGGGTTGTGAGAATATTTATAATCATTTATGAGGTTATATAGTTATGACAATAAATAAATGTATTACGCATTTTATTTTTTTCATTAACTCTTATTGAAAACCACCATGTTGAATTATTAATTCCTTGACATCCTCCCACGTTGATTATAATAAATATCATTTAATAAAACAATATTATATCCTCAAAATCCTGACTGGAAGAACTAAACTCCATGTAATCATTAATACATGGTGTGTACTCATTTTCCATAAATCAACACAGTGTGTATATTTAATATACACGGTGTGTACTTTTATTTTCCATTTTTTTATTTCCTCCACCACATTTATTAGACCTTGAGTAATGGCTATTTATTTCTTAAATAAATGTAACTGCATTACTCGCTAATAAATATATTATTTCGCCCACAACATATTCTCTCGAATAACTAGTGTCAAAATAAATGCGATCAGGCAACCTTAAGGAATTATTAAACCACAACCGGGAATAATATTTATTTAACTTGTTAAATTAATATTTAACTGAGATACATAGACACACTTAGTGTGTGACCCTCTAGGCCTCTTTCATAGTGGTATTAGGCAGAACCTACCCAAAGTCCACGGTGAGAGTCTAGCAACACACCAAGGCACCCAGAGAGAAAGAAGTTAACGCCACAATGATGTGTCACCTCATATGAACGCTTACCGTGTAATATAATCCCTTGGTCTCGATATCTCTAATCAAGAAGGTTTCATGCTAGTGCCATCAACCCATGTGCTCCATTATTCTTTCTTTGACTTTCTGGAATTGAACTTTCCCATTCCTTACCGTGGACATAGATTTACTTAGGCTATATCAATTCCATTAAATAACCTGAGATATCTACTTCTATTATGGAATAGAATGAACAAATACTTTCTCACATTATCCATTAATGCGGTATTACTCATGACACACCAAACATATCTTACCTCACTGCGAACAGTGTGTCATCACAGTTTTCATCAATACATCTAAGTCCGTGAGTTGTAATACCCATTAATAATAATATTAAAGTATAATGACCAATACACATGTCCGTAGATTGGAACATCCAATGACACTATGAAATGTGGATTTCCTACTGGTAGGACTCGTTCTCATAATATCCTCCTGAATATTCCCAAGGGCGCACACCATGAGAAGGTGCCTCAAAGTTTTATGAGCTCTCAACCCAAATGGAATGTATTATTTGTGTCCCTAAAATAACATCATCCGGCCATATAACATATATTCAAGAACAATGTTATGGTACTTCCGGGTTATCATCATAGAGGGGATATGCTATGATCCTTTAATGCAACAACTATTATTGGGACATTATAACATGCATTTTCACAAATAATAACAATCAAGATGTGATAAGATGTTTATTTAATGAATAAACTATACATTAGTTGGTTCTAGGCCTCCAACTCCAACACCTACTCTTACTGTTGATGAATCGGCTACTAGTTTTCTGGTGGTGACTCTCACCTTTGGTTCCTGTTCAGCTAAGAAGATCTCTACCAATAAATCTTGCTCAAGCATCCCATCATGCATCGGGATATTAAGCGATATCATCGATGCACTGATATCCTTCCGGAGACCCTTCTCAATGGTCTGGTCCCTGAATAAAGGGCCTCATACAATGTCGGTGGAGTAGCGTGAGAGATCAGTGAATCGTGCCGAGTACTCGACCACTATCAGGTTGTCCATCTGTAAGTGTAGGAGCTCCTGAATATGCATAGATCATAGTGTTGCTGGAACAAGATCTGCCCTAAAGAGGCTATCAAAGGTCATCTAGGTGGGGGTATCCTCGTCATGTAACTAGGCCGTCAAGATCCACCATCTCTTTACTATGCCTTGGAAGAGGTTAGCAGCTAGGATCACCGTCTGATCTGCTGGTGTCCCAACTAGGTGGAAAACCTGTGCCATAGCCTCCAACCAGTCCTCTCCTTCCTGGGGATCTTTCTCATGTAAAAACCTCAGAGGTCTCCACCATTAGAACTCGTACAACATGCTCAGTCGATTTTCACCTTCCTCTAGTGGCGCTGGTTGAAACTTCTTCCTAATAGGTGGTGGTGCTTCTGGTGAACCACCCTAAGGTGCCATCACCGTAAGAGGGCCTTGCAACGAAGCTTTGTCGCTCGGTGGGCCGTCATCATGAACTCTCACTGGAATCCTAGCTAGATGTCTACGTGGAGGCATCTTGAAAAACAATAGGTGTTCTATAGTCTATAGTTATAATTGGTGATCTGACTCAAAAGTGAAAAAAGTAAACATTTCCAAAACACACACAATCAGTGTTTTCGTGCCCCGAGTCATAAATCAGAAGTCTGGGTCCTAGTGTATGGATACGTTGTCCTCCACACCAACACTCGACTCCCTAAACTAAAAACCACACTCCAAACTCTTAACACTATTCCTCCATTGGAAAGATCAGAGTCCTAGTTCTTCGGTATAACCGACTCCTCTAATACCACTTTTTCATGACCCGTCCCCTGGGGCTCGTGTCGTGACTACCCAAGCCCAACTTCCCTTGGCTAGGGGTTTGAAACTAGCACTGAAAAGAAATATACTTAAAAAATGAAGTCATTTCCCTTAAACCTATACAAACACACAGTCCAAGAACACAACAAGATGAAACCATTAAGTAAAACTGCAGTAGTAAAAGTTTGTACTAAAAGTAAAGGGGGTGGAATAAAAGCCCAAATGAAAGATACAAATACAACAAAAAATAGCTCTTGATATTTTCCACCAAAGATCCTACTTGAAGGTTAGGTGCAACTCATCTCCATAGCTCTCCATTTCAACAAGTCACCTCCATACACTATCAAGTCCTGGCTCCACGAGACTCAATCAAAGCTTCCCATCATCTGCACCAGACACAACAAGGTGCGGGCGAAGCCTGTGTAGTGGTGAGTATAACAATACTCAATAGGGTCCTAGAGACCCCTGAAGGTCTCTCAAAATTGCATAAAGGAAAACCACAAAGCATGATCTCAATCAAAAAGCACAAAGAAAAAGGCTCAGCTAAAACCAAGAAAATAACTTATGTATAGAAAATACAGACGATTAGTCGTTAGGCTAGATCATCTTATTCTATCAAGAGGCTCTACTGGTGACCAACACGAGATCATATGTCACTAATCCACGATGGGCTGCTCAAGGGATGGTCCCATTCAGGTCGCGCATTGCTGATGCACATAGGTTCGCTATGATGCTGATCCCCATAGGGTCTCTATAATGATGATCCACAAAGGGTCACCATAATGCTGATCCACATAGAGTATCTATAATTGTGATCCACACAAGGTCTCTATAATTCGGATTCACATAGGTTCCCTATAATTTTGATCCACATAGGGTCTCTATAATGCGGATCCACACAGGGTCGCTATAATGTCGGTACACATAGGGTCGCTATAATACTGATCCACACAGGGTCACTATAATGATGATCTATACAGGGTCAATATAATTCTAATCCACATTGGTTTCCAATAATTATGATTCACACAGGGTTTCTATAATGACATCCATCCACATTATTTCTGGCACCCAATGAGTTTGAGTTTCGAAGTATCAGATCCTCAAGATATCGGTCGTGCCTCAATTTCCACGACATTCTAAAAAAGAGTAACCCAAACGACCACCATGTTGTAAGGGTTACAAAACTACATATGGTGTGTCAATCAAATGCTCGATCTATGAGTTATAAGCATTTAAGAGCCGAGGTCCTCATTGGATTCAGGTTCGATCCAATCCGGTCATACTCCATCTTTTTTCAAAACTCGGTTGGAGTTTCTCAAAAGGACTATCTCATTCCATGGATTCTAGTGTTCTAGACAGTTCATCAAATAGACCCCTGTTTTGTGACATATGACTTTTTAAGTGTATTTGGGCCGAATAGGGTCCGGGTCAGGTCCGACCCAACCCGCTCTTCCCTAGGTCAAACCGACCCGGTTCGGGTCGACCCGACCCAGCCCAAACTAGTTGGGTAGGCCCAAGCGGGTAAGGCCGTGGGCTCTACCCGCTGGGTCACAGACCGGCCCACCTCGCCTCAACTGGGCGCGACCTACTGGGAAACTTGGCTAGATGGCCAGTGCGGTCTGCCAATCGGGCGACCCGCACCGGGGGGGGGGGGGGGGGCAGTTCCCATTCTCAAATGGGTGAATGCCAGTTGGCTTTGAAACTAAAGTTTCATGTCGCGCCACCTCCCTGTCAGCGTGAACTGAAGGGCATGGGTCTCCTTCACCGTGGCTTCAATGTCACGACCTCCTTCTCTGCGACACATGACAGCCTGCCCCTCTCCGCCAACGTGGCCAGTCGAGAGCCGACCACCACTGCTGCAGTCGCGACATGCGACAGCGCACTTCCCACTGCCACCACAGCCGACCGATGTCAGCCACCGCCATCTCCCACTAGCATTGGTCACTGGTGTCGGCGCACCAGTGCCTTATTGGTGGATCTTCCATGGGCCATCGGGTGAGCTCTGGTGGTCCGTTTTCCCTTATGAATGCGCTTATGGGCCTCCCAGGTTGCTTCCATCACTGCGTAGCTTCCGGATTCAAATTCCTGTCGATTTAAAAATTCTTCGATGAAGAAAATGACAAAATGAATTGGCGAAGGGTCCTGGCCTTGTTAGTTTGGCCGATGCCCTCCGTGATAACATCATAACAAGGAGGTAATAACAAATTCGACAGATATGAACTAATAATTTCGCAATTCAAAATTCTTTTAAAGAATAATGAAAAGGCAAAATTCTCATGAATTTAAATGGAAACAACCCCAACCTCGGAATCAGTGAAGACATCGTGGCTTCCGAAAGAATAATTCACATTTGATGAAGCCATCAGTGTTTGTCGATTCTAGTTTGATTCCACCAACATTTCCATCTCCGTTCTTCGTTGGTGGAAGATGTCACAGTACTTC
Organism: Viscum album; assembly: GCA_963277665.1. Lineage (NCBI taxonomy): Eukaryota > Viridiplantae > Streptophyta > Magnoliopsida > Santalales > Viscaceae > Viscum > Viscum album. The sequence continues at coordinate 48,767,255 of OY728156.1, forward strand.
GCCAGAGGTTCCTCCCTTCCATTTCAAAATCACAAGCACAAGCCTCACTTAAATAGAGGGGGAAATGTGATTAACGCAACGAGATATTAATGAGGATCATTAATGAATGTACCTATTAATTCCCAATAGTGCTGTTACAAAACAAGAGATTCAAACCATTAAATGGCTTGAAAACACAACGGTCCCACCACCCCTGCTCTACCATTGGTAGAATAATAAAATAACAATTTTATGCCATTTTATTATTCTTTAAAAAATCCGAAAACTAACTTTTTCTCCCGACCAACTGCGATAGAAGTTAAGCCTCCCTTAAGATAATCATGATGCTATGGATTCAATTGTGTCCTCATATTTTTAATCTATGCACCAGTTCAAAAGATAGAAAATTCCACCCACACAATTACTAAATTTACCTTAATTTTTTTTCAAAATTCAATTCTGGGCACACTAGGCCTTGGATTCAAGCGCCGTCAATTTTTGCTGACTCACAATAATCCCAAATAATTTGTTTTAAAAAATATTTACATGGAATTTCCGGGTCTTTACAAATATGTAAGGGATATCTACCATGAGAATGAAAACATAGTAGAAAAAATAAAAATGAATAATTTCCACACATAATATAGCTGATAAATATTACCACATCATGTCCAAATGTAACATATACGACAAAGTTAACTCTATTATATCCACACATAACATAGTGAGCATAGTTGATCCCATCATGTCCAAACATAATAGTGTAAAATTTTTAACGACATCATTTACTTGTATAAAATAGTAAAAAAATATATTCATATCAAATCTATTCAAAAAATAGTGAATAAATCCCACCACATAATTTGTATTCACAACATTGTGAACAAAGTTATTCACAAAATGTCCACATATAACATAGTGACACAATGATATACATATCTATACCCAATATATTAAAGGAAAATATAATTCTATCTCACCCATATCATAATAAAGTATCCATGTATATATATTCTATATGTTTGTTAATTTAATAATAGATAAATTAAATTTCATACTAATATTATCCAATGAAAAGGAAGAAGGTTAAATAAAATAGTCCATGAGTTATGAAAACATCATAATAAGTATATTTGATGGTACAATGAAATTAATTAAATATATCATTACTAGTATTAATGAACAATGATTAAATAATGAAGTTTACTATATATAATAAATGCACATATATATTAATATTAATATTAATACCCATTCAATCAAAAGGTATGGATATGTATGTGAATATGCTTCAATCAGAAAAAGTTTATAAAATATACTCTCACCAAATAAAAAAATGTGGAATACAATTATATAATTTTTCCCTCAATTACTTGAATGGAATAGTTTTAATAGAAAATCAACTATAATTAAATGAAGTATGTATATGGTATTACACAATGGAAAATATTTGAAAAAAATGATATCATTATGCATAGTTGATGACAAGGAAATATAAAGGTTGTGATGGATCAATCCACTCTTAGAGTTTTTATTTCCATATCATCATAGATACATTTCAATTTAGGTAATCTGATATGAAATTATGTTATTCTTTTTTAGAATTATGAAAAGTTTATAATGAGAGGGAATATAATACAAGGAAATTTGAAAGGGTGTAATTTAAATGGGGTTTTCAAATAAATAAAAAAAATTTAGAGGAAGATAAAAATTCATCGATGATATAAGAGATTTTTTTTATTTTCAATGCAATTATAAAATAGTCGTAAATAATTAAAAAATATTTTTAAAGAAATTTCATAAATGAAAAAATATTTTATTACAAAAACTTATTTTAATGATAGAAATTGATATGAATATATAATATAAAAATTTAATTAAAATAAAAGTCATTATGATTAAGATAAGAAATAATAGGAAAATTTTGAAGTTATCTTATCAGAATTATCATAGTATATAAAATATTTCTAAGGTAAAATTACATAAATGCAAATAAAAGAGAAAATTGATTATAATGAAATTATAAAACATGAAAATATATATTTTAAAAACATTTACATATCTAGATTTGAAATAAAAAATATATTGAAGAGAAAGATCAAGTCCAATGAGATATTTAGAAAATTTCCATTTATAAATATTAAATTGAGTGAAGTATGAATATATAAAAGGGAAATATTAAAATTATTTTGGAAACACAAAATAACTAAATCTCAAAAAATAGAGAGAAACTGTGGAAAATAGAGAGAATCGGTGGAAAAAAACCATAACAAATGTAATAAGGAATTAAATATGTATCAATCAGAGGAGAAAATAATTATAAATACCAAAAATATTATAATAGATGAAATAATATATTTTATATTAAATTAATATATAAATATTATAATTAATTTTATATATAGATTTAAAGAAATATAGAGATAGGTTAAGAGGAAACCCCTTACTTTAATCTAGAACTCACAGGCATGTTCTTTAATCTACTTTATAATTAATTAAGAATCATTAATAAGTTTTTTCATAACCTTATTTATTTTTATTACCTATAATTTCAATTAATTATATTAATTTATCACATATTTAATAGTTATTCATATTCTATGTTTATCATCAAATGTTAGTATATTTAAACATGCATAGTATGTTTTCATATATTTTTCTCAGGTGTCAATTAATTTTCAAGGGTTTATCATCTCCAAAATACTCAAGGTGCTAGAATAATTTCTTCAATATGAGGTAAACTTTTCTAAGTTCATTCCATTAAAATTAAAATCATTTTTAATAAATATGAAATCACAAATTTGATTATTTTCGGAAAATTTACCGACTTTGAAGAGTTACTTAACTTGAAATATTTATGTTATGTTTATCATTCAAGATCCATATTGAAAAAAATTCATATTAAGTACCATAATTTTGTGTTGATATTTTCATCCCTATGTAATTATAATTATAAAAATAGATTAGCATCATTTATATAGGTGCTTAACAAACAAAAACCAAGACATACTGTGAAGAAATATTGACTATAAACCCATTGATATTTTATTATTATAAATTATTATAAAATTATTATAAATTTATATTAGTTTAAACATTGGTTTATTAAGTTGATAAATAAAAATTATGAAAATATAGGGGACGACTATAAAAAATGGAAGTGATGAAGTAATTACGTACCTTGAACTGATCACTTCCCCACTTATGAACTTCTTTATTCTAACAACCATGGGGCTTCTGCTTGTTTACAGGGACTCCAAATTGGGTGAAATGTTTCTAAAAAAATAATTTAAGTATTTTAAGGGTCTATATATGAATGGATTGGATTTTTTCTACATAATTCTCTTGTGTATATAAAATTATGATAAATTTCATTGGTATAGTGTGGGAGGTTATGAGAAAACCTAGAATTATAAAATACTTTGGTGAGTTAGATGATTTTGGTGAGGGGATGTTTATTAAAATTTTAAAATTAAATCATATATCTAAAAAATAATTTCATGAATATGAAAATACACATTTAATTGTTAAAATTTCATACCATGTCATATTCACTATGTTTTACCTAATATTAACATACTTAAATTTTACTCAATTAATTATTTTTTATTAAAACAATATACATGGTCATCTAATTTAAACACGGTGATTAACAATTTAGAAGAGTTTTTATGAAACTTAAACTATTAATTTTTTTAATTTTTTTTTTGGTAAAACATATAATATATAGTAAAACATAATTTTTAAAATCAGACTATATATTTTTTATGAAACAATTATCTTTTTATTTCTCATTATTCTTTAGTTACTCCATAAATGTTAATTATTTATATTAAAATGTAATATATCTAATTTTAATACAATTAAAGACATCAATATAAGGATAGCAGGTTATAAAAAATTTAATATTATCATTGAATATACATCCAATGACCCTATATACAATGTTCATATAATTATCATATTATCCTTTTATATTCCTATAAGTTACCTTATATTCTTATCTAGAATTATTCATCTTATTCAATTATTTTAAATTTTTACCATATTTATAATTTTTCCCATTCATTTAATAGTTATACTCAGTGGTATGAATTTAATGAGATACCACACAAGAGTATTTCAATATTGTAGTTTTTTACATAGCTTTTTTATCAACATACTATAAATTTTATAATTGTAAGGAATATAATGCCTTGAATTGACTCACTATGAATAGTAACTGATCCTGATTGTTAGGTGACCTTAGGAATTCCAAACCATAAACCATAGATTTCCATCATGAAAAAAGGGTATATAGAGGTTTTGTGGGGTAAATATATAATTTATATCATACCACACAATAATAAGAGAAATATCTAAATAACAGAGTATGTAGGAAAATTAAATGAATAGATTAATGATATATCAAAATGATATATAAAAAAATTGAATTGTAATGCTCATGTAAATTTCAAGACATTGAGGCCTTATAAATACCTTATAGTAGAGTCCTGACCAACTGAGCTATCTTTCTCAATTAAGAAACACTAGACCACAACCCAATCTAAACCTAAAACCAAGTGAAATATTCTTAGGTACCAATTGCAATGGTGGCCCAAGTATGGTGTGAGTACATTACTCAAAATGGAACCAACTACATGGACCCTACTATATCAACAATGTAGTGATATGTGAATGTGACATTCTATGATAAAATAAACATATTATGTGAATAATGAACAAAAAAAATAATACATTCTTTATTTAAATTCCAGAATATTTCTAAGCACTGAAAAATGATCGTTCCAACCAGTAACCCAACCAAACCTAGGGAACATTCATATAAATGGGACCAAGTCTAACAACCATAAATGGTCCTCAGGTTTGTAACCTCAATCAACCATAATATCCTCAAATATTCATGGAGTGTATTTGATAATGTGCATCATTGCAGGGGAACCTCAATCTACTAACTAGGGATCCAACAGTCATTCCACTATCAATATTAGTAGTAGAACCTGTTGTGACACTAGAAATACCTCATTGTTAATTTCTTAGGTTCAACTCCATGTTAGTACTTGGTAATTCATCACTGTCAGGATAAAATTTGACTCTATGGAGTGGGAGTCCCTATAAGATCATATACTTCCATTAATTAAATGTTCATGATTACCCTAGGGAATCAAAAGGGAATATCTTCCCTATATCCCATGACCAGTCTCATGGGAATCCAATGAATATAGACCCATATACATAAAATATTTGGAATATCAATATGATCCTATGTGGTATCCTATGAATCCGTCAAGGGGATCCAATAGTAACCCTTAACATGTCCAACATCCATGCTTGGGGATCAACTCCATCACAAAACATCATACCCTCAATTAAATCATGGACATCACGGGAATTTGTAATGGCCTATTTATATTGTCATTCAAATCCAGACCCCTAGGAATTCACAATGTTATATGTATTTCATTATAATCCCTAAAATCCCTAGAATTCATGTATACACAACATCTCATATTGTTTTGATGCTAAACCCTCGATTCCACCACTAGGAATGCATTAATAAATCAAACAGATCTCTAGATTCTATCCGACCTAGGAATATAGCCCAAATATAACATGAGACTTGATCCCAAACATCTCATGCATATTGAGGCCTCATCCATATTAAAGGGTAATTCCCAAGCATCCAAGGAAATCAGAACTGTGAAAAACCCAATAGTAGATTTATAGGTTTATTAAAAAATTACATATCATGTCAATTGAAAAATAAAAACATAGTAGGAACTGAATAAATTCCCTAGACTATAATACTATCCATATCCCCTTACGACCCCATTTTAGGTTTGGGTTCTAGGTTCCACCAGTAACCATCTATATATATATATATCCACATACACCCCAAAAGGACTATCTCTTAAAGGGGTTCCAATAGGGTTCCCATCGCTTATTAATACTACAAAGGAAGGATCCTTGATCAAAATATATATATCAACCAATGTTAATGCTCAAATAAAATCCTATACCTCTACACTATCAATGTTATATCAAGACTTCATAAGTAATAGGGGTGTTCCACATTGGTGAAAGTCTCAATAGATGGCTCAAGGCCCATCTCTATGTCCCATGTCACTTTAGACCAGTCAAAATACCCAACCCATTCTTATTCTACCTAAGGTATTTCAACCTAGGCTAAATAGAACACACTATTCAATATCCATCTTACAATGACTATTTATATATAGTTTCACTACACCCACCCTATTTGAGGTTTCCATGTCTGAGTATCATGATGAACCAAGGCTTTTCCATTTGAGGGCATGCAGTCAAACTGGTGCACTAGGATCATAGTGGCCCAATCACCACATCTATTTATTGTTGTGTTCTCATATGAATTTTAATAAATAATTTAAATAAAAAAATATTAATTAAATTAAAATAATATTTTATAATAGCTTCATGACATTACAAGTGAGGCTACACACACACATGTATATAAAAATCATGTATAATCTATTTATCTATTACCTATAACACCTACCACTTTAGAAAATTCATTCATTTAATCCCATGGTTTAGTAGCTCCATCTAAGCCTGTTCAAGTGCCAACTAAGTTTTTCCAAGCTCACACTAAATCCCAAGACCCTAACATAAGCCATGAAACCCGAAACAAAAAATTATATAATTTAAAAATTGATTTATCAAATTAGTATCAAAAGTGTATAATTATTGAGAATCACACCAGCAGCCTCATTACACCCAAATTATCACCAAACACATTCCAACGAAACATAGTGTTCCCTCATCCCCATCCATAGAAAATCCCCAAAAAGAAATAACTAATACCATAACTAATTACATTTAAATTTAAATTAAAACCATATAATATTTATGACTATGAAATTTTAAATAAAAAATATATCCATATGCAAAAATATGGGGTCTCGAGACATCCTTGTCTAATGTATATTGGAATCCTCATCATGACTAGTTGATTCTACCATAATCCCATATAATTATCATAAGAAACCTACCCATAAAAACCAATAATTAGAGAGAAATATTAATAAAAATAAGGGAGATCACTAAAGGTGAGGACTCACCTCAAATAGTATGAATATTCAATGAAATACACCCCAACATGAATGGAAAATAAGGGGAAAGAGAGGAGTAATTATGATATTCCATTTATGCATATGAAAAAATTAGGGGCTAACCTCTTGATAATTTTCATGGTCAAAAGGGAAAAATTATCCACTACTGATCCACATGGTTTTGCTGCATTGTTTTCCAAATCATGCTCCAATCGTGTCATAGAAAATATCAATGTGCACCCCTCTCATATGGTTGAGTTAAATAATTTTCCAAACCATAAAATCTAGTACAACCTCACACTATAACATTTTTTATGGATTTATATAACCATGTGAAAATGATGCACCTATACCCATGACCAAACCAATCTTTTTGGTTTACATAGAAATCCATATAAATTACACTAAACCATTCACTAACTATGTCAAATAATCATGCAATAATAAAATTGAACTAAAAATTTTGTTGTGTAAGGATAACCACATATATTTCTATAAAACATGAAAAAAACCATGAAACATTGCAATAGTTTTCTAAAATCATAAAAAAAACACAACCCAAAGCTCCCGAGTCACACTCGAACACTTGAAGCATTTATTAGGGCCACAAAAAATATCCAAAAACATTATATCAGGATTATTTAAACATTTTTGGGTCCATAATTTTCCCTAAAAAAGAATATTATTATTCCATGAACTTTTAATTTTTGTTTAAATAAACCCAAAATAATAAACCAAGAAAAATGTTCAATGTGGATCAAGTCATGAAGTAATCTTCAGATCTATGTTATAAAATCACCGTACAGACCACCGTCCTGCATGGAGTTCCACCACTTTATGAAGCACCTAGTGAATGAAATTGTTCATGGGACGAAATTACACCATCGACAAACAAAAAATGAAACCAACTCATTTGCGATGATAGGTGGTGATTTCCATCCCTGTGAATGACTGTCCCTAATGAAAAAACTTGTTTGCGGGATGAGATATTATCGCTGATGCCCAAAAATGAAATGAATTCCATTACAAGGCTATATGGGGATTTACATAGACATAGTTGACCATTCCATGGGAATGAAATTTTTTTGGAATAAGATGGTACCCCCTAGTTCTCGAGAATTAACTTAAGTCGTTTATAGGGTCAGATAATGCTTTCTTCCCTCATGAACAGTTGCAACTCACAAACAAAATCATTTGAGGGACAAGGTGTCCTACACGTGATTCTAGAAATGAATCCCGATGGATGACTGCAGATGACTGACCATACTATTACTTGGTCCTTCCATTCTTCTAGAATAGGCCCATGAGAGGAACTGAGATAAATAATGATGGGACTGAGCAGATACAAAGGAGGTGTGAAAATTGTATCCTTATAAGAAAATTGGGGGAGAACCATAAATTTCCATCTGATAATCCCACTACATAGCATTGAAGAAATAAAAATTACTCAGCCATCTATGAATTGAAGATCCCTCTGTGAACCATTATAAGGGGAAGAAATGAATGGCCCCTTTGCAGACAAACACGTCACATAGAAAAATATTATGTGGGTGAAACCTTTCCCCACATAGAAAAATGATAAGTGGGATGAAGTTGACCTCATGTAGAAAAATATGTGTGAGTGGACCAAAGTACCGTGTAACAACAAACTATATGGTCATAACCCATGTATGCGTAGAACAACTCTACACAGATGGTACCCTCACCTACATAGAAACATTCTACGGAGAAGAAACCCCATCCCACAAAAGAACATGCTATAGATAATGGGGAATATTAGGGAATTATACTCTCCACATCTTATCACTTCCTTCTGACGTACCATTTTGTTTCACATTGGACCCTCCATGAACTAGTATACTGTTATTAGGCTAAGGCCTCTTCTGAATCCTCCTGACATGTATGATCAGATCATCAGGCTCATCAGTGTGTCCTCTCAATTATACATACCCATGGTAAGTGGAGTCACATGTGTAACCTCCACAAGGAGGAGGAACCACAGAATATATTATGGTCTATAGTCCCATTGAAACAAGGATTCCGACTTTAGAGGTTCTCATGTGAACCTCCACATTATAGGGATTTAGGGGAACCACTGGCCTTTCCCTTTGATGATGGCTGATGGTCACTCATCTCTTCCACATGGACTAGTAGGGAATACCTCCTAGAGTAAGCACTTATTTTTTCTTAAGAGAGGGGAAACTATTTCTCCTATTTGACTCCCCAATTGGAAAAATAAAAGATTATATTTGAATAAAAAATCTTTATCCCTCTCCCTTTGGGATTCAGAACTCATCCACCTGCAGAAAAAGTTGATCATTTCATATTCAGATAAACTTATTCCTCTTATTTTCTACACTGAGTATGAATCATATGGGCTTAGAGGTTTTTGGAAATCATGACCTCTTCATGATACCAAAAAACTAATTAGGCCTCTAATTTGGTGTAATCTCCAACCTCTATTTAAATAGGCCTTATCCATAGATTTAATCCCTATAATCTATCCAAATGGGCCTCTTGTATGTTATAATCCCCAATCATATCCACTCAAAAATATATTAAAATGGTTCTTCTCCATATATGTAATTCCCAACCTACAAAACTACATGTTTTTTTGATTCCTGGCTAATTGAAATATGTTAGAAGCCTCCCTGAAGTCGAAACCCAACATCCAAATTCACCCAAATGTTCTTCGAACCACATTCCTTATTGGGCCATATCCAAAAAGAATACCACATGTCTTCTGAGTCCCTTGGGCCTCCTTAGTGTATGTTCAACCCTATCCTTGTATGGAAACCATTTTCTTAGACGTCCTTGATGCCTGACACTATACTACATAGTTAGGTCCTTATCAAATGACCTTAAAAGATATGGTGTCCTATTAGGTGGGAAAAAATTATCTGGGTTTGATTCCCTTCATGGGGACATGTAAGAAGCCCATTACATGGGTTCGATCCAGAAATCAAAATAACTTCCTTCTCTCTAGATGATAGTAAACCCCAGAGTGCCTCCACACATGGATTAAATCAAGTACCATCCTAAGAAAAGACCATAGAATATCTGATATATCTATAAAAGTGTATCATTGATATAGAAACTTAGATCCAAATATATATCACTATCAATGGAGAACCTCAGATACATATAGATGATTCTAAACACATGCATGTTCATAATTGATTATTATCTTCGGGCGATCCATGTATACATACTTAGGAATGAAAAAAGTATCCAAAATCATATCTTAAATTTATTAGAGAGACTTGGAATTGGAAATAGATCCCCTAAAAGGGTTTTTATGAGAATTAATTCCCATATTATTAACCAATGTGAGTTATTATGTTTTGTTGAAAACATTCCCCAATGAATGCCTGCCTTGGGAAAATAGGTCTATTAGTCATCGTGGATATGAGTTTGGTAGTTTTTGAATCTATGAACAAAACCATATAGGGACCATTAGTAAGTAGTAAACCCATAATTAATGATTTTACAAAACTCTAACCCCTTCAATACAGTATTAGATTCCATACCTCCATAAAAAAATGGTGAACATGAAATGAATCCTTAACCAAGGTGGTGGTGTTACCCTACGTCAGGCCCCTTTAGAATCCAAAATTAATTAGGGAAAATATACCATAAAATGTGCATTTGTTTATGATATTCTACGTTGATGTGGTTTTTTTATTTGTATTTGTGTCATATATTACATTCACTTTTCACCCCAACTCTCTTTAATCCAATGGCATCTCACCAGCTTTCATAGAAACATGCATCAACCACTGCATAGGCAAGGTCATAAACCAAATAGAGGAAACTATCTCACATTCATTGTCTTCAATACTAGGTTTCAAATTCATTGGAATGATAGCACCACCATAATGGTACTATACCAATCATGGAGGTGGCTCCACAAGACTTCTAGTTTATGAATCCCCACCATCCATCCTCCCAGCGACAGTCGGCGTTCTAGAATGAGATTGTTCCAATATCCATCTTAAACTATTTTGAGATCCTATCCCAAAAAGGAGATAATGAGTTCCTCCCTTAACTTAGAGAGGATGGTGAATTTGTCACCAAAAACTTTATCCCAATAGAGCAAGGGTCCCGCCTAAGGGCCCCTCTCAGAAATCCACATTGTGAATGTCGTATAGATCAATATATTCTACATGTAGAGGATATTTCCCTACATGACCCAGAAGAAATAAAATGGACCCAATTACCCAATTTGTCTCATCATGGGAAACATTCAAAAAATTAGGAAAATTCCATTCTCCTTAATTCTACTGAATAATCCCTCAATGTAAATATAGTGAAAAAATATAAGAAGATGTATATTTTGGCTCATTATCATGAATAAGATCATGAAAATACAGTGGAAAATGAGAAGATAAAATCATTTCTCTCAAAAATGAAGCTCATCATCCAAATACGGTGACAAATTATTGGAAGACACAAATTACTACTAATGCACATGAAGCCCGTCAGCCAAATATGGCAGAAAACTATGAGTAGACACAAATTACTACTCGTTGAAATCATGAAATCAATAAAAATAAAATGTAAAATTACTATGGATTCATATCAATCCCTCCAACCAAATATGGTGGCATCCAACTATGAGCAGACACAAATGAATCTAATTTATAAAAACACTACCATGAAAATACAAAGGAAATTTGAGAAACCTATCGGTATATCCCAGTTGTAAATCAGGGGAATATTCACATCTCTTCCCCCATAGAGGTGGACTATAATTACTTAATGTAATGAAATGGGGGACCGAAGAAGGCAAATATTCCTTATGTGACACTATAATGGGAATATATTCCCATTTCCACCAAAGAAGTATCTCAACACATCATATAAATGATGTAGGATTAGACATCAATCCCTGACCATATCCTATTGAATCTACAGGTTGTAATCACATCTGCAGAAATAGCTAGGAATAAAGCCCTCAACCTTGCCTCCTCAAGTGGGATGACTCATCTACACAATAAGGTGAACACTCGGGAGCATACATGCATCCTTGATTTTTTCCATGAGATTCATTGATAATACTCTTTGATAAATGGACTGTATGATCGGAAAAAAAACTCATTCCAACTGGGGGACATCTGTCCACTATGGTGGATGCTACATGGTAGGAATATATCTATACTATAATTTGGAAAGATTACCAGCATATCCCGACATCACCATAGGATCTACTTGAACATGAACCCATATTTAAAGGTCATCATTTACAATAAGCATCCCCAATCCCCCACTAGATAGTTCCTAAAAACAAATCGTGCTGAAGGAAACTAAAAAATGAGGAGCAGACTCATAACCCTGCTTTGCTGGAAGATAGATTTATTTAATCCTTCAAAAACCTATCATTGGTGTCCCAAGATATGTTTCAATCTATTATAAAATTATTGGAGTGGAAATAGAATTTTCAAAGGTCCTCCCCACAACACTATTACCAGCATCTATGGAGATCCTCCATAGAGAACATACAATGAAGGATTCCTTCATGAGACCAAATCAATAAATCTTGAGATCCAATATCCCAATGAGTTTCATGGTAGACCTATTCATGGCTAGAATATCCAAAATAAAGAATGTCCCCTTACTATTTTCCTCCCCCTAAAGGTCCTCCACATGGTGTACGATGCAGAAATTTTCATTATATTCAGACATAAAATTATGATGGTTGTCCCCTCTATGATGAAACTTGTTGTGAAGGTCCTACCTATAGTGATGTCACATTTTAGAAATAAGGTCCTCCAATTGACAAGTCAAATATGAGAAAGACCTCATATTTTGAGGTTCTTGTAATGGTTATTATAAACTTTCTAGAAACCCTATCAATGAAAATTGGCATCCATTTTCAACCAAAAGATGCCTCGGTGAAATAATCATTCTCTAAGAAACTCCCAGACCATTCCCACACCAACCATACCTCCTCGATCCCCGCTTCTAGTAATTAAAACGTCAATAAGTAATCATTGTCATATGATTATGTATACGATTCTCTAACAAAATAATAAAAGGATATGTTTCTCATGTGAATGTAATTGTAAAGGGGTGATATTCCCATAATATTTTGTCCCTCATCCACTTCTCTGATTGAAATTCCCAAGACATTTTTAGAAGAATGAATACACATCATCTCTCTGAATCTCAATGAAATTATCTACCACCTGAATGAAAAATAGATTGATTATAATGGGAATGTAGACCAAATAAAAATTTTGGGATATAATTTTTATCCAATTGACTTGGAAGCTCTTCGATTTGCACAGAGACCAGTATTAGAGAAGGAAAGAAAGGATATTAAAATAGCATCCCTCAATGTGTTTCATGAGTTACATCATCAAATTTATGATTCACCGCCTCGTGTTCATATCCAGGGATGTGGGGAACATGGGTATTTGAATCAAAACTCATGCCCCATTCAAAATAACCCACTAAAATTGACATAATGTAATGTAATTATTCCAAGATTACTATTAAGAAAAATCCCTTCTCAACAATGGTGACACACTTAATAGGGATGGACCTTGAATAAGTCTTAAAAGTATAACTACCATTCTCTTTTATTACACACTTGAACCTGATTTTTTACATAAAGTCTTCACTTGATACAACATAGGAGATCGAGAGGTCTAGTGTATTTGTTTCTTAATAACATTACATAAGAGCTTAGAACATAAAACACACAACATCTTTTTTGAAAACATCATTTAAATGACCACTACATTCCGTCGTACTTAGCATTGCATGGGATAACCTGAGGACATGTATAAGAAAAGGGTGAGCTATAAAGCCCAGTAAGGGAATAAACATGGAATAAAATGAAGAATACAATACATGTTAGACAATAGGAATATAAATAATGAATAAGAGAAACATAAACATAAATTCATGATAAAGCATGATAATCATAGCATGGAAATGTGGCAACAACACTTAACATATAATTTAGCATGAGACAAGGCTCATTGCACATGGAGAATGATTAAATCCTCATTGCACATGAATCATGAGTAAACCCTAATTTAAATTGAATTATAATGAGTCAAAAATCATTGCACATTATGTATCATGATTCTATACTTTACCTAATGCATTGGAGTGCTATTAGGGTGCACCCTTCTTAAACATTTCATTTCACACATAAGTGTGCCACATGGATCATATAACATGGAATCAATCAAAATCATAAGTTATTACATGATTATTTAATTTGGAATACATACATGAAAGTACCATTCAATATGTATATGTGCATAAAGGCGAATACCCTAGATAGAGACATGGGTATGGTATTCGCTACACAATGATCTTGGCATGAAAAAATGCGGTACAATTTTGATAGCATAACAGCGTGACGTAAGGATTCTTGAAAATGTTTGATGAGGGAAAAAAGTACATCTCATCATATGTACATAAAATGGACAGTAACTGGGTCATATAGATACATGTACCAACAAACTTAAGGGATCTTTGATGCCTAATGCAAAATAATTACTTGGTTGTAAAAGAGGAGAGAGAAATCCCTCATAGAATTTCAGTATTGTAACATTTGTACATGGGAGGAATTAAATAGAGTGAAATGGGTCCCCCATCATGTAAAACTAAATAAGGAAGTATGGGGGAGGTTCAAAATCATACCCCAACATTTTTAATTGAATGTAAAAGGGTATAACAACATAATGAAATTGAGACAAAAATAAAAAGAAGAAATCCCTTACTTGGAAGTGTGATCCCAAAGGCTTGGGAGAGGCTTGAGAGAGGATTATTTAGAGCTTGGGGCACCTTCGGGGGATTCTATAGAGAGTAGGGAAATGTTTGTTCTAACTCCAAATTCTTTGAGTGAAGAGGAAGTATATTCTCGGGTGGGTTTATATAGGAAAAGAGAGGGAATTCTTTATTATTTAGGTTTGGGACATCTCACATTAAACTAATCAAAAGCACAAACCAGCCCATGGTTTTTTCCGAAGAGGAGTGAAAAAAATAGTTTATGAGGCCAATAGCCAAAATTATTAAAATAATAGGGTTTCTTATGTGGAGGTGAGTCACACTCTCAAGGAAAATAATTTAAAAAGATAAAATGTTTTATAAGTCTTGGAGGGTCCACTAAAGCTTCTAAAACTAATCAATAAAACCCAAAATCAAAATATTTTAATGGTAAAACATATATTTGTCAAAAATAATTTTTATATTATTTTATTACATCACTATTGGGTCATTATGATGTTACGAAACACATTATATATTTAAATGGTATTTAATTTTTACCCCAAAATTCGACTGTCTGAGAAAATTATGAAAAATTTACCATTGGATAATTTCGATGTCCTGATTCCAAAAATAATATTAATTTTTTATAAATAATTTTATAAATATGTGATTTTTAACTTTTAAAATAAAAACGGGCATTTATCAAAAATTCATTGGTTTTTACAAAAACTACTTTCAAACCTTAATAAAAATCACAATTGCATTCATAAAATTATACGATCATTTATATATAATAAAAAGTAATTTAATAATAATAATAAGTTATTAAAATATTATTTAATTAAAAAATCCATTAATTCATCAAAATAGATTTCTTAGTTGAATATTAACTAAAAATACTATTTGTGTTTTAAAAACTATTTACATAGTTACAATAATAAAATGAATACACATTATTTACACAAAAATAATATACATAGTCATAGTTCTAGGGTCTTGTTACATAACCCCTTATAACACTTGCATAAGACTGAAGGGTAAGGTGTGCGATGGTGACAGACTCTTGGGGTGGCTCGGATAACATCACTGGGGTGGTAATCTCTATTAACTTCCACTTCTCCCATAGTCAGTCCTGCTCAAGCTTAATGTGTTCAAACTTGTCTTGGGCTTGGTCAAGAGTGAAGGCCAATGACTCCACCTCTTTTCTGATCCCTGACAAATGGGATTCGTATGGGGAAAGTCTAATAGATGAGGCTATTGCTTCCTTTGTCTGAGTAAAATAGATTTGATAAATCCCGATATTTATTCTAATCATTTGATCACTGTTCAACGAATTTATTAGCAACTATCACAATTTATAACAGTATTTTAAAATCAAAAAATATAAAACCAATGAATTTCATATTATACACAACCATAATAAGACATTTAATTAGATCAAGAGGAATTTCCATTAATTAAAGTTTGGGTCATTACAAAAAGAATCATAACTTATGAGAAAAATCTATTAAGAAAATCATGAACTTGGATACTAAAAACATTCACCTGGATTCTCTTTTGAGGGAATCCAATCATTGATCACTTCTAATGTCCTTGGAAGAAATAATTTTTTGTTTAGATTCAACATTGTACCCATATCATGCTCGAATAGGGATACACGAAATCAAGGGTGTAGAAATAGTAAGAGTAGGCACCATAGTACATGATTAGACCCATCCTATAGGGGTGGGGGTATTTATAAAACAAACCCCCAAGAAGATTAAAGAGAATATGGTTCATCCTAGAATATGGTCCACATTGAGAATGAAGGTGTGCATACATGGATCCAGGTAATCACCCTGAATTTGGGTGGTCAATCGACCAATCCCTCACTACCTCCTCAGTGAATCTATACCATAGAGAATAATAAAATCAAGGTTCAATATGATGCACATCATCCTCTATATGAGTTTAACCTCCCTAATCTTGAAGAAAGATTCACTCAGAAGATGGGAGGAATAAAAGAGTTGATGTGACGCAATGTTGAGTTTCTCGAAGTTGTACCTCAGCAAAAACGATTCATCGTGACGATTGAAGCAGGGCTAGGACATCCACCCAACTGTGATTCTAGTCCCTCAGTTTACATGGACCTAACCAGGTACATATATCAAGATTTCCATCCATTAAGGAGACAACCATAGTAGGTTCAAGATATTCCTCCAATGTTATCCCCAACCAGATATCATTAAAAAATGGAATAAATGACACACTATATGCTACACATTTCCACACATATCCAAGATATTGTCAAAACAAACACTCATCAAGGGATAATAGACACCATTTAGTCAGTATAATATCCTTTGGAATCCATAAAGAAGTTTCATTCACCAATGCAGATGGAACAGAAACCTTACCCCCATTGGGTGAGAAACACCCCGCCACCTAGAAACTTTGAGAGTCCCAGGTTTTCAATATTAAATGTATATGGAGACCCATAAAAACAACTGATTAAATATGAATCCAATTAGCATCCCATGATGGGAACTCCTGATCATAAAAAATATGTGAAGCTTAGTTGCTTCATACAAATTTTGTAAGGGCCATCCTTCATATAGTACAACAGTTTCCCATCTCAGTAGATTATGAGATGGTAGGAAATCCATCAATAATTATTATTTCCATTCAAGTGAATACTGTAAAATAAAAAAAATTAGTGACCCCATGAATTGCGAAAAAATAGTAAATGAGAGAGTATGTGGTTTCATTTCCAGATGGAAAGGACAGGCCTATTCCGTAAACTCACCACTTCCCACAGGGGATCTTCTTAATATTTCTATAGAGAACTTTTGCGATGAGGTGTGAATGCCACTGATCCTAGTGAAGTATGAAGGTTGGTTTCTATATTTATTCTCCATTTTTAAAATAATGAAGGACTGCGTATAATAGACTAAGCTCAATTCATAGATAACACCAAAAGGTCAGCCCCTATTCCAGCTTTAAAGTGCACACTGTATCATGTAGCACCCCATTGGCATGAATAGAAACCCTCGAATCACCAGGAAATGTGGAGGGGACCTAGGAGAAATCAGTTTGAGTATTGGAGAAATAAATTTTATTCATTATAAGTTGACAAAGTCCATGGCTATTTTAAAGTTGTTGGAAAAAATGATTTACTCAGCCTTCCAGAACCTAAAATTATTGACCAGGTATATCTCAATGAATGGATGGATTATTTCCTATTTCATGAGATACTAAGATAGAACATTCAATAATTATTCATATTTAAAGTCCTCATATAGAAAATGGCAGATTCTAGGCAAGTAATGTCGGGGATACCACCGTCACAAGTGAAGTATGTTTCCACTAATTCCTATGAGGAAAGAGGTGAGTACAAATTTGTTGTTAGTAGAAGGGAGCTGAATTTTTATGTTTTAATGACTCAAAATACAATAAAAAAAACATGGGGTATTATCCAAGAATATTTCAGACAACTAACTATGCCACTTTACACTTCCTCTACAACACATCCAACATAATCAACCCCACAAACCTCTAAAATATAGCCTTTAAAAAGGTAGAAGGATTGGAAAGGTATAGAGAATGTTCAGGAGGATGAACCTACATCAAGGAAAATGCTGGATTTGAATCTGTCAGAATTTATTCACTCATATTTGAAAAAACATGCACCACCATTCCAAACAACACCATCAGAAATAATAAGTTGGGAAAAGTCCTCATATAAAGAGAAGTTGTTCTATAGTTCTATTAAAATTATTTATTTAATGGATCTATTCTATGATGATGAATATTTCTATGATCTTGAGTTTTCTAAAAACGATTGGGGAACTAGAGGAAGATGTCGTAGGAGCCAAGGATACCAAGGAAGACAAATTCAAGGTTGGAACTATAATTCTTGACACATCCATACCTAGACTATCAATGTTGTAGAAAATATAGGACGATCCCTTTAGTGGATCAAACAGAAACATGAAAATACCCTTTCACCTGTGAGAATTACCTCAAACCTAATAACTCTGGAATATCAATCAGAAGTGGAATAGGTTACCATTCACCCTCAGTGTATAGGTAGACCTTCCTGGCCTAACTCACCAAGGACATGATCACATAAAACTCTTGTTTAGAGATCTGATCAATCAACATAAAATACTCAAGACCCTAAAGTTCAAGAAAAAGAGAATCCCCATGTTGGGAAGCACATACCTTTAGATAAAATGTATGAATTTATGAAATAGTTAGCCTTGGTACTAGCCAAACTATCTATCCAAGATTCCATGAGTTTGTCAAAATACCTAAGGGAATAACTCAAAGATGCTTTGATAATCCCACAAAATACCGAATATGAGGTTTTCCCTACTGAGGTCTATCAGAAAGAGACTGATCTTATATAATTCCACATGATTATAACTTTCACATATCAATATTATGATGCTTTTATATAGGGTAATGTCAGACGCTTGTATTTTTTCGATGGGATAAATGGTGTCGATGATTGAAGGGTTTTCATTTCCAATGGATATAGAGTAAATCTCCTTACAGTAAGAACACTTAACTGGTTAGGCTATGATGAGGATAACCTATATCCTTCCTTCATAACACTATAGGGACATGCAAATATTGAGTAAAACCCTTTGCAACAAATCAAGCTTAAGGATCAGTTTATAGACCTTGTAGCTGACTCAGAATTTCTAGTTGTTCTGCAGAACACAACCTTCAATGTCTATCCTAGAAGGCCTAGGTTGCATCAATATAAGAAAATATCATCATCATACCATCAATGCATTAAATACCGAATTAATGGATATATCAGGATGTTGCATGCTGATTAGGACCTGTTAAAATCCTACGAGTTACATTACATCGATGTCGTATTCTATCAATAGAAAGGGAAACAATCCCTAGTTGATGGTGTTCCTTGGGTCACTACCCCGAATGGTCTGGAAATGATCATGACCAAACCATTAAAATAGATCAGTGAAGATTATTTATTTCTTATCAATCAGGTCAAGTATATGATCTCAAATACATGCACATATTTAGAAATATTTATATTTTCTTTCATGACCATTGAGTCAAGAAATTTAAAGAGTTTATTGAATGTCTATAACGTGATGAAAGCTCAAACGAAAATTCCCTCATTCCATCTCAAAAGAACTAGGATATCCCTGCCTAACTTTCTAAAGAGAATGAGGTTTTCACTTCACCCAAATTTGACTAAGACACTCTTTGTCCATATCTAACTCCACCCCCTCAATAGTTTTATAAAAATCATGAATTTTAATATAGATCATAGGGAGTCATTTCATCCTTAGAATACCAAAGTATCGGATCCTCACCCAACTATAGAGAAATTATCCCACTACTATATCCCCCTATGAAAATAGGGAAAGAACATGATAAGAGGAAGAAGAGGGGGTGGACCTTAGGGATGCCCATGGAACATTTTAGGTGGGTGTCTCCACCACCATAAATGAAATCAGATAAATAAAACTGGGTACAACAGAAGACCCATAAACCACATTGAATAGAGAAGGCATGTATTTTGAAGGAAAAAAGGTATATAACTCCATCCTGAAGCAACATTAGGATGGGTTTTCCTATAATTACAAAAAAATTCCAGGTCTCAGTCCCAAGGTGTATACTAACCACCTAGGCCAACTGGAGGACTACCAGGGCAATAAACAAGCATCCAGGAGGACACACCAGACACATGCTTCCAAAATTGGAGATGATGTTTATAAGTTCATAAGATCCAACTTCATTTAAGAGGTCTAGTATCCCAAATGGCTGAACAATATCATCCCCAAAAAGAAGAATAATTGGTATATCAAAATCTTAATCTATTTTATGGATCTGAACCTACACATTCCAAAAGATGATTTCTTAGCCCCGATCATAGAGCTACTGATCAACGAAACAACCATATCTGATGCTATCTCCTTCATTGATGGATATTCTGGATATAATCAAATTTTAATGGACCATGACGATGAAGAGGAAACCAACTTATACCCCCTAGGGAGTATTTTTATTTTGGATAATACTCTTTGTCTTAATGAATGATGAAACTACATACAAGAACTCCATGAATCGCATCTTCAAACCCTTCCTAGGAACATTTTTATAAAGATATGTTGATGACCTAGTGGTTAAATATGGACAATTCTATGAAGACCTGGTAGATCAGAAATCTATATTCAAAAACTGCAATAAAAAATCCTGAAAATGAGCCCCTTGAAATTTTGTTTTGGTATTACCTAAGAGAAATTTATTATATTTGTTGTACGCCATCATGGAATCAATGTTGACCCAAAGAAGAATCATTATATAATTATAATGTAACATCCTCAAAAACTCATAGATTTGAGAATACTTGAATGACACTTGTCAAAAATTTGGAACATCATATAAAACCTTAAAGGATAATGTTTTCCCCCAACCAGTTTGATGAAAAAGGGGGTTACATATCAAAAAACTGAATATTTTCCGCAAACATTCAATTATGTCAAAATATATCTCTTGAACCATCTAGTGCTGATTCCACCTATTGAAGGAAGGACACTTATTTTTTATGCGACAACCTTAGAGTGACCGCTGGTTTCCTTCTAGACACAAAATAATGACTCCTGCAATTGAAATAACATATAATATCTCAGTTGAACCATGATTGATGTTAAGATTCATTATTCATATATTTAGAAGAGTTTTATAGTGCTAATATTTGTAGTTCATGAAGATAAGGCACTACTTACTGTATCATGAGGTTCGTTTGGTCTATTTTATTAAGACACTAAAATGAATTCTCAACTATTTGATGTTAACCAGACACCTTTCATGGTGGGAGATTATCCTGTAGAATTATGATATTCGATTCATGCCCCAGAAATCATTTAAAGTCGAGGTGTTAAAATATTTTCTGGAAGAACACCCCTTGATAGAAATTTATTCATTGGATGTTGAATAATCTGATGAAGATGTTTTATCTATTTAAGATGCCTACTAGTTATGGGTGATGTATTTTGATGATGCATCCAAAGGTTTCAAAAGGAAGAGTATGGAAGAACCTAGGCTCAACAAAGTGTGGTTGGAAGTTGGGATCATATCCCCAACAAAGAAAATTCTACCTTAATTCTTACTGCTGTTGAAAGGGAGGATGATAAATGATGTATAATATCAGGCTCTCATTATTTTCCAAGAGATGGCACTTCAAGTACAAGTCAATCTGTTGATGGTAAAAGGTGATTCGGAATTGGTCATGAAGCAAATCAATATGGTCTATTCCATCAAAAAGTAGTAGATAATTACCCTATTAAACAACATTTGTGGACTAATATAATAATCACCTATGGTGCTAACATTGAATCACATCCCATGGACATAAAATGTCTATGAAGATGCCCTGGAAAATTTGGCCACAAATCAAGCTATTCTAGAATAGGATGAAACAATCATCTGTATTATGAATAATCAGATGGTCTCACCTTTTGGTCAAACCCACATAGAATATATCTATGAGATTAGACCCATACTTGAACCATAGGGTCCTACCAAAGACTATAAGACACCCATTTTGGATTACCTTATAAAGGGAGAAATCCCACCAGACGGTGCTGGGATAGAAAAAATCTGAATATGTGAAGTTCAAATTGTTTTATATGACTGAAAAAATCATAAAAAGGTCTTAAATAAGAGAATAACTGACGGTTTCCTTCTTATATGTATTGATTATAAAGATACCACAACTATAATTAAGGAAGTGCACACTAGAGACTGTGGTTCCCACTAGTTAGGATCCAATCATTCCTATCAAATCTGAAGTCTTTGGTACTAATGGTCCACTTTAATGTAGGACTAACCTAAATTCACCAAAAAGTTACATTACACATAGATTCATGAAAACATAATTCACCAACCTCATGAGTTTCTACACATATCAAAATACTCATGGACAATATACATATGGGGAATAGAAGTTATGGGACCACATCCCCCGCCATGACCAAGCAGTTCAAGTATATTCTCACTGAAACTGAATTATTCTCCAAGTGGAACAAAGCGGTAACACTCATAGAGGTAAGGGAAATAAACATTTTTAGCTTCATGAGAACCTAAATCATCACTATATTTGGTGTCCATCAGACAATACTGATGGACAATGACACCAATTTTTGTTATACTGAATTGGAATAACTATATTAAGAGTATGGCATAAAGTGTAACCATTCATCCCGCTACCTAATAGTGGATAACAAACAGATAGAGGCCTTCAAAAAACCCTATAAAATATAAACCAAAAATTGTTGATAAGGATAAAAATTATTGTCCTGACAAGATCATAAATTCCTTGTGGCCTTACCAGACTATGACCCACACTGCCATACAAGTAACCCTATACTCATTGGTAAATGAAAAAATATGGTCCTACCAATAAAAGTTAAATTTCCCACACTCGACATTTCCATATAAAATCAATTATCAACTGATGATAAATCCAAAAAATGGCTGCATGGATCAGAGTGACTGGATGAAAAGATATTTCACACCGTGCAACATTTGGAAGTCCACCATAACCTGATTGCACAAACCAGTAACACAAATGTTATTCTCCATTATTTACCTGAGGGGAGATGGTGTTGGTCTCTAGAATCTGATGATACTAAAAAAGAAACCTCCAAATATGTATCAAAAGTGAAAGGTACTATATTACATACAAATATTATACACAAGTGGAGCCTCTTATTTGATCTTGATGGATGTGAAGCTTACCTTATCCCCCACCAGTGCATGTTTCCTGGAGAATTATTTTGTGTAATCATAAGATACAATCATCTTAATTGATTAATGTTAAACTAAGTGATACAGTATCCATAGTTAATGATGTTAAAATGCATATAAAATCATCCTGATAGCATGAAATTTAAATACTTGATACATCATACTGATTGCATGAAATTAAACTACATGGTAAATCGACCTCTTGCATGATGTTAAACTCCATAGTCGGTCCCCATATCATGAACTTAAAAAGCATGACATTATTTTCCAGGTAACATGAAAATAAAAACATGACACCAAAATCCTTACCACGAGATGTTAAACTGCATGGTTCCTCAAGAACTACACATGGCTTGATTACTTTCATTGAAGGATACACAGTGATGCTTATACCTCTTGTGTTTGGACCAGCCACAAAATTCCCACAAGTTATAAGATGATTTTATTACCATACGTTGGCCTCAAGGCCTTATTTTAACATCTGTATTATGTTTATCACTGGTATACAAAATAATCCTTCCCATAATTACAAGACATTATCATCCTGATCGCATGATGCTAAAATTTTTGGAACATCATCATGATTTTATGATGTTAAACTGCATGACACCAATGTCCTCATTGTATGATGTTAAACTAAACAACACCATAATGTTATCACCTGAGAGGAAATATCCCTCGACATCAGTCATATAAAATTCCAATTCAAGAACTACGCGAGGCTTTATTCCTATCCAAATAGTATACATAGTGATGTCGGGATTTTGAAACATGGTCCAGCCAGCCCATAGGTAAAAGAATTCCCACTAACTGTGTATGTATTAGACCTACAAATGGATATTTCCTTCACGAACTTCATTTGGAATAATTCCTTTCATCATAGGATATATAGTGATACCTAAATCTCTATTCTTAGGATTAGCCACAATAATAAATAAATCAAAATAAAAAATTCCCTCATAGGCATATGGATCAGACATGCGTCAAGGGTTTCCATTCAAAATTACTTGTGGCTTGATTACTACCATCACAGGATAGTTAGTGACACCCAGATCTCCTTTCATGTGTCTAGCCGCAACAATCAAATAGTTAATCGAAAAAATTTCTCCCTCTACATAAGGATCAAACCTGTATAGAGATTTCTGGTTTAGAACTAAATGTGGCTCAATACTTTCCATCATAATATACATAGTGAATCCAAGATATATAATCCCAGGTCTAGCCACAATGAAGGATAATGATTCCCTTCTCCCTGTGTATGAGTCAGATATGCACATGGAGTTTTATGAGAACAATGTATGGATTGATTCTAATAATAACAAGATATATAGAGACACTGGGATTTTTAATCCTATACTAGCCACTATAAAAGAAAAATTCCGCTATCCTTAATTTTATCTCCTCGGTGTGGATGAATTATCCTTTTCCACCACTAGTTTCTCACACAAATCATATGTCACGTGGGATTATGAGTTTTAGATTGGTATTCTCTCCATGATAAAGCATATTAATACACATCATGTTTTCCTTGGTCCTCGTAAGAATACCATAAAAGGGAGACTAGTTGGCCATATCACCTGATGTTAAAATACAAGGAAAACTTTATTACTACATGATGTAAAACGTCATGGATCCACAAAATCCATCATCATTCAAATTGGGTGACCTACACCCTTACTAAAATACATTAGACTACATGGGTTTCCTATTACTACATATGGCTTGATTCCTGCTATCACATGATGCATAGTGACACCTATATCTTTAATATAGTTTCCATTAGTAATATTTACACTTCAAATTGTTGAAAATATTTCATTACCTAATGATGTAAAACTACATCGAAAATCTTCATTCCACATGACACTAAACTTCATGGTGCCTGAATAACTACATGTGGCATGATTATTGTTTTAACGAGATATGTAGTGACGTCGAGACCTCACATCCTAGTCCCATCAATGAGATAAATAAAATGAAAAATTTACCCATTTTCTATATACAAACAATGATCTATGTAGGAGATCTAAATATTGGGTTCCTCATTCAAGGATCTATCAAGGAAACAAAAAATTTCCCTCTTACATGTGGGTCAAATCTTTGTATATAATTTCAAATTCCATGGCTAACCATGGTCTAAATGTTTCTTACAAAACTATAAAAATTTACCAAATTAATCCCACTTTGTTCCCAAAGAAATTTTAGGTCTTCACAATATTCTTATAGACATTGGATTTTTGGAGTGTCATTTTTCTTAGAACAACTTTTTTCTGACTATGCATAATATTACTCATTTGGCTATGCCTAACTTTTCCAATCAAAGGTCCTACCAATCAAGGGAAAATTCATCTCTAGGAGAGGCCTATTATATCTTTCTAATCCCAAATGCATATTTTTTCCCATATCATTTCTCATAATCTAAAAATTCTCAGATTTATGGTTTACTGTCTTTCCCCCTCATGTTCGATGCATGTTGGATCATCTCGTCTGGATGAGCCTCCTGTTATGTATTTTTTCCATGACATGCCATCCTTATCAAATGATGGTAAAATGAAATGGTTAATGTCCAAATTATTTGGTATTAAATTTATAAGACTACTTATAGATTTCTTCCCACCATTGCAAGATAAATCACAACACCTGAATCTGCAACTTTTATTCAGGAATCTGTATTCCTCTTCCAAAAACGTGTCACTTATGTCCTAATTACATGATATTAAACTGCATTTAATATGTATTCATTTCTTGATGGTAAACTAAAAAATATTTCTAGAAATACCTTTTGATTTTTTCTAATCCCACTGAGATATGCAGTGAACCCAAGATTTCAATCATTTGAACCAGCCACAACATTTCTTCAATTTCATGTTGGTTCATCTTTATCCTTAGTGTACAATGTTAAACCTTCTAGGATTTCAAAATTATTTCTCTCTTGATTTTTTTTGAGACACATAGTGTTGTTTGCAACTTATCTCCAGGACCCATCCGTAAATAAAATATGTCTTTTGTATTAGTGAGACATGTGTAAGGGAACCATTTCTACCAATTCCTAGGAAATCCCTACATGAAATAATCATTTCATATTTAGGAACATTAATTTAACAAACTAATCTCTATGTTTGGGGAAGTAATAACCCTATAGATATCCCTGGACATTAGAATTAGTGGGTCAATGTTTTGAAGACACCATTGTTTTACTATTCATAATATGCTCGAGTTGGATCTGTATAAGATTCCCACACAAAAGGGCTATCAACCAAAAGAAAATTCTCTCCTAGGGGATGATTTCTTATCTATGTATTCCACAATGATGATTTTCATCCCACATCACACCTTAGATTCAAAAACCCCCATATTACTACTTACAACCTTTCCCTTTAATGTATTAAGATAATAGAACATTCTTAGATGGATTATTATAAAAAGGGGAAATTATTTTTCCCTCAGTCATTTCTAAATGTCCTTAAACTATTTACCTTTAATTTACTCATTATAAGACACTAAAATATATGTTTCATGTCCTAGATGTTGGACATTAAACTGCAACAGGATCTATCCCTCCTTTAAACAATACAAATTCATGTAGGAGTGGTTTCTCAGTCATGGATAGTGATGATATAGATCCCCCCCCATCATTTTTGGACTTCATTCCATTTACAAGACACCCTTCATGGTCGTGAGTAATCCAAATTTTCACTAATTACATGACCATCAGAAATGGGGGGTCTGTGTATTGAGGAAACCTTTGTTTGACTATGCATAATATTCTCTAGTTGGCTATGTATAAGTTTCTCATATAAAATGTCAGGACCCTTCCCGTGCTAGGGATTGAGCCACAACTACCCTAATCCCACCTCCATAGGCTAGGGGTCGGTGACTAGCACTGAAGAAATACCAAACTCAGTGATGCCCTTTCCTATGTACCTTTACACAAACATAACCAAATCAATGAAAAAGTGTAGGGGAAAAGGAAAAACATGATATAACACTGCTATATATAAACCAAAAACATGCATCGACCTCTAAACAGTACCATCACATGTGCTATGAAGTAAACATAAAGGTAAATAAAAAAATAAATGACCAAATGGAAAAGTGCCAGAACCTGAAAATATGTGTAAAAGTAAAATAACTAAGAGATCCCCGCTCTTGGATCCCAAGCTATGACCACTACACGTGGTCCAAGCACTCCATATCCCTAAGCTCCTCTGAAGTCAGGATCAACATTCCCATCATCTTTAAGGGCACAACAAGTGAGGGGAAATCCCACCTAGGGGTGAGTATAAAAATATTCACTAGGATAACTCAAAGAATCAAGGGAGAATCAAAAGATGTACTGAATAAGGGATCGGTAGATATAGAAAGGTAAAGTAAAAGGAGTACAACTCAACCCAACAAGAGAGTGTAGTATACTCATCCAAACACATGAAGTTAGAAATGGTGAAAAGATGAATTTATCATTGAGTCTTCTCTACCTTTAGTAGGAGAGTATACTATTCCAATCACAAGAATCTAGAAACATAATGCATGTGTCATACCCCATTTCTCTTCACTTCTCCTGGAGAGAGAGTAACCAAAACCCAAGGAATGGGTACTATAATAGGATATATATATATACATGCTCAACCAAAGAAGGCCAAATGAGAGAGTAAGGGGTTCTCCCTCTCCCAACTCAACCCATGAAATGATTCCCAAACAGTTCAATAAGTGACCCCCTATGATGGCCAACATCCCTCATGACTACTTTGAAATGCATGTCAAAGGGAATCAATCACTGAAACTTGATACTCTCCACTTTGGGCAGCACTGTCTCATCCTAATGGTTTTATTTTTCATCACTGGGACACGTCTTTATGGGGAAAGTGTACCTCTTTATTGTGAGCTCAAAGGTACATAGAACTTGTCTTGTCAATAATCTATAGAGTCTAGATGTTGTGCCACAATGTTAGGAAGCCACTACTCAGCCCTACTAGAGGGTATGTTCGTTACTGCTGTCAGTGAACGCCACTGCCCATCCCTGCTAAGGGTAGTACTCTGAAGGCTAATCCCAAAAGTGTCATAAGAGAACACCACTACCCCGACCAGCTAGAAGGTAATCCTGAAAGTGTCATAGGTGAACGCCACTACCCATCACAGCTAGAGGGTAAGCCCAAAAGTGTCATAAGAGAACACCACTACCCATCCCAACTAGAGGGTAAGCCTGAAAGTTTCATAGGTGAGCGTCACTACCCATCCTAGCTGGAGGGTGATCCTGAAAGTGTCATAGGTGAACTCCACTACCTAGCCTAGCTAGAGGGTAAGACCAAAAGTGCTCTAGCTATCCCTGATGGATGGTACCTATCAGAAAGCATCGAGGAACTACACTACAGTCATCACGTATCACCCTGTATAAGCATCACATCATGAACATCTCACATCATATCTCTAAAGCCACTAAAAAGGTCCCCATCGTGTTCTACATGACAGAATCTGAGGATAAGATACTTGAATTCCAAAATATGAGTCTAAAAAAGGAGATATGAGAGGTAGAAGATTTATAGTATGGTACACATAGCATGGTAAGCCCACACGATTTGTGTCCGTACTTCATTGAGAGGTCATGCACCAAGCCATACATGGGTAATAAACTATGAACAAGTACCCCTTAAGAGTTCCAATATACTCATAGAATAAATAGAACCTCTGTACCAAAAGATCAATGAGAACACAATGCCTGTTGTCTGATATGAAGAGAGAAAGCATAATTATACCTAAAATCCTTTTCAAACAGCCCCATATAATCAAACATATCACACCTTCACGATCCTTGTAGAAAAATGAATAAGAGCGACTATTCATTTTCTCAAACCAGACTCTTAGAAAAGAAACTTCATTTCTTAGTATTGAACATGAATTGTGCTTCATGGGACCCACACCATGATCCCAAAACACATCAAACAGATTTCACCATTGCGATCTTCTCAAAGAAGCACACGGGATTGGATATTCATTCGTCCCAAACAGACACCTGGTGAAATGGCTCTATTTCACCACAAATGCCCAAACTAGGCCTCATGGGGCCCACACCTCAATTTTGTTATAACCACACAAAATAAATCGTGAAATGTATTCCTCAACACTAGGGTCACAATGCCTATGATGGTGCATCAATCAGACATCAGATGCATGAGATACGTCTATTACAAATTTTACAAATAATATTAATTATATTATTATTATTAACATTGGATGTTTTGTGCCAATGAACATCAAGACAAAAATATAAAGTTATCCAACTGGCATCAAATGGTCTTACCCAAAGTAAGGGACACATCTCTATAGGCAGAATGTGAATCAGACCCCACAGTTTGTGAGATACGGGCATTTAAGTCACCCCTAGACCCTTCTGAATGTACCGGCCTACTTCAGCCGGTTAGCACCACCTGGGCCAGCCCGCTCTATCTGGCCCACTAGACACTGCCCCCAGAGTTCCCCCAGATGTGCCGGCTCATGACTACCATTTCCTTCACCAGCCGTAACCCTCCTCCACGGCGCCACCAATGCTAAGTGGTGCGCCGTCGCCACTGGCCTCCCACGACCGACGCCCTCGTGTGGCATGCCGCTGCCACCTCGTGATTCTTTTGATATTTCACAGACATCTAGTGGTGCTCAAATGCTTGAAAAAATATTCAGAGACTAGATCTGGGATGCCTAGGATGTGATCTTCAAAAATTTGATCTCAACTCCAATATCCGTTGCAGTTTCAATGTGATGAAAATTAGTCGCCACTTATGATCACCATTATACCGCCTCCAACACTCAAAACACGAAACCGTCATATATCCAAAATCCCTAGATCATTACCTTTACAGAACCATGCCCCTATTGACAATAATATGTCATTTCAGCATGCCAAAAAGTTGACCGAAAAATAATTTCGAAGAACAACGAAGAATTGACAATCTAGAAATTAAATGTTCAATGAATGTTGTTAGTTTGGCAATCAACAAAGGAGTTCAAAGTAGGGAAATTGATATGATGTCAAAAATGACAAAAAATTCTTCAATGGGGAGGTGTAGAATCCAAAAAATAAATCCTACCTCATTTTTGGATTTTCCATTGTGTTTAATGATCTCTTATCTACTGGGATCTGCATTTTCATCATGATATGATAAAAATCAGACGTCTAATTTTTATTAAAAGGAGATGATGGAGCTTTGCCGGCATCCATGGGAGAAATGACCTAGCCTTCGATTATTTTCCCTTAACACTTATTTATTGGGAACTTACAGTGGTTGAAGAATCTGAACCTCCCACGCTCTATCACTTTAGGTCGTTCTTAGGTAAAAAACCCCATTATGAACTCAATGATAGTTTTAGATTTCCAATGCGAGTCCTTGGTGAGAAGTTATTTGATTTGGCATTTGAGATAAAATAATTAAACTTATTTTTTTTATGAAAATGCCCTCCATGGATTTTTCTACAGATGACCCGCACTGACAATTTTTTTGTCTCACCATGGGTAAACTCCACACTTCAAACTCAAACGTGGCCTCAAATTTATGATCTGTGC
Source organism: Viscum album (assembly GCA_963277665.1). Lineage (NCBI taxonomy): Eukaryota > Viridiplantae > Streptophyta > Magnoliopsida > Santalales > Viscaceae > Viscum > Viscum album. The sequence continues at coordinate 48,798,380 of OY728156.1, forward strand.
TACCATTTGAGATATATTTGATTCCGTAAAGTGCATAATATAAAATATACTAAATGTATTTGGTATAATATATTACGGGCACACCAGACCTCGGAATTTCACACCATCTCATCGCCTATCTCTAGATATATATTTAAAATATTCTAATGTCTTACAAGGGAAAAAAATTCTACGGCATTACCTCATTCAATATTTTCATGCCCCAAGTGAAAAAACATGGAAAAAATCATAGGTTATTGAGCTTACACCTGTCTCTCCCACTCCCTAGGAAACCTGAACGTATCCATGTTGGTACAACACATGATCCAAAGGGATGGTCAATTTTGATAAGGTCTGCTCCTAACGATGACATGCGTAAGAACATGCACATATCTACTCATCTACGATATGTTGAAAAGGTCGTGAACCCACTCTAGATATTGGGGTTGGGAAATGCGGTATGAAAACTCACTATCCCTCTGCATTGTCTTGAATGGTTCAATGAGACTTAGGGTATAGTTTCCCCCTACTGAACCTCTACATCCCACATCACATCTGTTAACACAATTTGTACCAAGAATAAGGTCATGTGATTCCCTCCTTCAGAATATCCATCTAGTGAAACACCTAAGGATATCTGGTCACCAAAGATTTCACAGTTGATGAATCACAACCGAGACTCTCTTAAACGCTTGGGAAGTGAAAGATTCATCACCATCTAATGAATAATATTGTACCCTTCTGCACCACCAGGGTCAGCTATGGGGAAGCTAACTAAACCAAAACTTCCTACACTAGGAGTGTCTGGGACTCCCTACTAAGGGAATCTGCAACAATGCTACATATTTATGGAGTATAGAGTGTCTTGAAGCCATAGTCCTATAAGAATTTCCAACCAGAATCACTTTCTAATGTTTAAGTTTCTCTAGGTGAATACGCACCCGAGACCCTAGTGGTCTGAGAATACCACAAAGAACTCCCCCAGAAGATGGCATCTCCAAATTCTCAGGGAGAATACTACCACTTTTAGAACCATATAGTAATTCGTGTATTTCTATTCATGGGGTCTCCATCACCTCAACATGTACTTGATAAATGATGTATCAAGGTTGATGTTGAGCACACAAGGTGCCAATGAATAGGGAAAGTGAGTAAACTATTCCAACTGAAAGAATATAGACATGGAAAGCATGTGGAATACACCCCCTTGTCTTTGCTTCCATTATAGGGAGAGTTATCCCCAAACCAGATAATCCACTATTATTACTTGTGATATCTCAATCAAAAAGTAGGTAAATCAAAAAAACACCAATGATAATTCCAAAACTAGCTCCGACACTCCACTGCACAACCCTTCCATGAACCCACAAGTCATAGGGACTCCTACCCCACACCTTGATACTATCCTATTTGGGACCACTAAATCGCCCTAAAGATTTTTCTGGCATAAAAAATGATTCTTTGTGGTGGAAGGACCCCTATTCCTTATAAACTCAAAGCTATGTCGAATAACATAGACATAGTGTTAAATTGAATCCCCGCATCACCCGGGTAAAACCTCACACAAGGAGCATGAAGAAAAGGGTATTTCACCATGTTTCTTACATGTTATTCTTTAAAAAGATAGAAAATACACAAGGTGTATCTATTATCATATCCTGAACTACAAGAATATATAAATCTATAACATGTAGCTACTCATGTCCCCGACCACCAGCTCCCTGAGCCTGACGTGGGCCACCTAGTGGCGGTGGAAGGATCTCGTAGTATCTTCTACCAACCAAAACTCCTCAGGATCTCCTTCTGGAACCACATCCCATGGGGACCACCCTATACCCAATTGGGAGGTCCCTGATCACAGTGTCATCTCTCCCATGGATGTTCGTTTACTATCTGCTTGGGAAGGTCAGCACATATGGTCAAGCAGTCTCATACCATGTGACCTCTCCTGTCACAAGCATAACACTGACCATCCCCAGGCCATCCCTTCACACCACACTGCCTCGACCCCATACAACCACATGCCAGATACCGATTATGGGGATGCCTCCTATGTTAAAATCTTGTCGAATAATGTCTTCAAGCTGCAGAAGACGTCTCACCTCTGTTGCGACCATTTCCACAACAAGCTATATAACACCCCTATGATAGAAATATCTCAATCACTAGCACCTTCTACAGAACCCCAAAATAGGTGGGAATTCTAAAGGGCACTACATGGACACAAATCTCTCTGTGGAGTCCCTGATCAAACTTCCATGATCAGAAATATCCATTGTGGATCACATCAAAAGAGTACCATGCATCGTCTGCAAACCTAGTAACGTATTGATCCACCATAATCTATACATGTTGAAAATGAATGGTCTAATAAATCTAGATAGAGCATAAATGGAAGGGAAAATACTCCTCAAAGAACAACTAGTGGAAGTCATACTATGAGAGTGTTGACTGATCATGTATCTAAGTAAACAGAATCTACTATTGTTCATCTTCTCTATGGAAAATAATTGCTACTAAAGCCACAGTATGATTTTTAATTGACCAAAAAAGCCCAAAGAGGAGAAAAATTGACTATATCTAAAACTCAACTTCCTGTGGTTGTAGATCACCATAAAACCTCAATGATATCTGATGCTGGAACTTGCAGAACGTGCTCAACATACGCACATCCTCAGCCTACTCTGCAAGGACTAATTACTGCTGCATAGGTGGAGGTACTACTACCTACCCACATGGAGAAAGGGGGATCATATGATGGATCCTAAACTGAGGCCTTGTCACTCATGAGTTCATTGCCACAAACCAGAGCTGGTATCCTGACTGACTATCATCGCAGAAGCATCCTGAATCCGATCAAGGAGTATCATAGTCAATATCATATATATATATATATATCAAAAATAATGGGGAGATGACTCAAGAAGGAAAATCAAATACTCAGTCCTATATGATGCATGTACCAAAGTTCCCCACAACAAATGTCTCTACATGGAGAGTCAAAAAGTGGGTAATCAGGGTCTTGGTAAATTGCTATATCTGCCACCACACCATCACTGGACTCCCTGGCCGGAGAGCCACACTCAAGAAATGTTGGCAGGATTTTTCTAAAACCCAACCAATTCATTTTATGGGAACATCGAAACAATTTCTTGAGGAAAGAACCACCTTTGATACATCTTTGTCATGATCCTACCAATGATAGGGCTCTACACGCAACTACCCCAAGCCCACCTCTATAGGCCAGGGGATGGAGACCATCGCTAAAGGCATAAAAAATGTAGAGTCCATTTACTAAGTACCTATACACACACACACACAGAGACAAATCAACAGAAAATTGTAGAGGAAAAGGAAAAACATGATACACCACTGCTATATATAAACCAAAAACATGCATAATCCTTTAAATGGTACATGTACAGGTGCAGTAAAGTAAACTAAAAGGTAAATGGGAATAATACACACCCAACCAGAAAACTACCACAACCTGACAATAAGTTGAAATGTTAAACAACTAAGAGATCCCCACTCCTGGATCCCAAGTTACGACCTGTGCATGCATTCCAATCACCCCATATCCCTAAGAGCCTCTGAAGTCAGGGTCAACTTGTATATCGTCTGCAAGTGAACACCATGTGTGGAGAAATTTCTAGTAGGGGTGAGTATAAAAATATTCATTAGGATTCCCCGAATTATCAAGGGATCATAAAAAGAATTAAAGAATAGTGGATAAGTAGGTAGAACTATGTACAATAATAGGAGTGCAGCTCAACCCAACAAGAGAGTGATGTAAGTTCATACAAACAGAAGGAGATGGAAATGGTGAGAAGATGAACTTCTCATAGAGTCTTTTTTATCTTTAGTTGGGGAGTATACATTTCAAAAAATGAGAAGATAGACACCGAATCACATGGCATTCCCTACACGTCTTCAACTCTCCTTGAAGAATTGTAACCAAAACACAATGAGTGGGTACTACAATAAGATATATATACATTCCAAACCAAATAATCCCAAATGAGAGAGTAAGGAGATATCCATCTCATAGCTCAAACCAGGAAAAGAGTTTTCAATAGTTCAAGAAGTAACCACTTACGATTCCCATCATACCTCACATCTAGTTTGAACTACAAGTTAAAGGGACTTAATCACCTCACCTTGATACTAACCGCTTAGGGAAAAACTATCTCACCCTAACAGTTTTAGGTCCCATTATAGGGATGCGTCTTAGTGGAGATAGAGTCCCTCTTTATTACGATTTAAGAGACATTTCAAACAAATCACTTCACTGAACATTCAGTCAAGATTCCATGCCTCAAAGTTGAGAATTCACTACCTATCCCCACTAGAGGTTATGATCGGTAATTCCATCAAAGAACACCAATTACCTACCCTTTTGAAGGGTAGTACACTAGAGGGTATGTCTAAAAATGTCATAGGTGAACACCACTACCCAACCCAACTATAGGGTAAGCCCAAAAGTGTCATAGGAGAACACCACTACCCATCCTAGCTAGAGGGTAAGCCTAAAAGTATCGTAGGTAAAGGCCACTACCTAGCCCAGCTAAAGGGTAAGTAAAAAAGTGTCCTAGGTGAATGACACTACCTAGACTAGTTGTAGGTGATGCCCACATGTGTCATAGGCGAATACCCCTCTCCATCCCAGCTGGAGGGTAAGCCTAAAAGGGTCATAGGAGAACATCACTACCCATACCAGCTGGAGGGTGAGCCTGAAAGTGCTCTGGCCATACCTACTAGATGGTACTTATTAGAAATCCTCGAGGAAATATACTATAGTCATTAGGTATCACCCCAGATATGCATCACATCTATAAAATCTCACAACAGATCTCAAAATCCACTACAGATGACATCACCACATTCTATGTGGAAAACATTCAGGATAGACTGCATGCATGCCAAAGTCTTATTAAAAAAATAGTTGACACGAGAGCTAGATGATTCATAGTATGGTACGTAGATCATGTGAGGCCCACATTACATGTGGACCCACATCATTACCTAGCCATGAACCCATCAATAATCATGTACTAAAACGTGAATAAGTACCCCTTATGCGTGCTAGCGTACTCCCAGAGTTCATGGTACCTATGGGCCCAAAGGATGAGGAGTGAATGATTCTCATTATTTGATCCGAAGGGAGAAAACATAATTCTAACGATATTACACTTCGAACAGACCTGAATAATCAAATGAATCACACCATCATGATCCTTACAGAAAAACATATAGGATCAACTATTCATTCACCAGAATTAGACTCCTAGTGAAGAAAGTGAATTTCACATCATTGCACATGAATGGTGCTTCATGGGACCCATTCTAAGATCCCAAAACACATCAAATGGATTGAACCATTACGATGCTCTTGGAAAAGCACACAGGATTAACTATTCATTTGTCCCAAATAGACACCTAGTGAAAAAGAGGCATTTCACCAAAAACTCCCAAATTAGGCCTCGTGGGGACCACACTTCCATTTCAGTTTAAGTATAAGAAATCAGTCATGAAAATTCGGCCTAAACTCTAGTGTCGTAGTGCCTCTGACTGTGCGTCAATTGGAAATCAGACGCAGGAGATACGTTCGTTACAATATTCACCAAATATTAATTATTATATTATTATTATTAACAGTGGACATTTCGTGCCATTGATCATCGAGACTAAAAAAGTTATCCAACTACCCTCAAAAGGTCCTCCCAAATGCACGAGTCACGTTGCCGTAGATGGTGTGTGAACTAGACTCACCAGTTTGGGAGATAAAGTGGTTTATGTCACCCCCAGACCATTCTGGCTGGACTAGCCTACTCCGGCCGGCATGCGGTCCAGCCGCACCGACCCGCCAGCCACCACACCTCGCGCACCTCGTGTACACCAGCTTCCGACTACTGCGGTGCCGCTGTTTCCACACGGCGCACTACCGTAGCTAGTCTATTGTGGTTGTCGCCGCAGTTCAGCCTACAATCTCCACCACTGACCACCGTAGATCATCACTGGACTACCAGTGGCACCACAGTTCTTAGAAAAATATTCATAGATAAGATCTGGGATGCTGGAGATGTGATCTTCATATACTTGATATCGGCTCAAAGATCCGTTAATGTTTCAACATGTTGAAAAGTATTCACCACTTCCTCTTGCCGCTGCACCTCCTCCATCACCCGGAACAAGAAATCACTATAGATCCCAAATCCCTATATCGTGACCTTCATAGAACCATGACCTGCTCGATGATCAAATGTCATTTCATCATTCAAAAAATTTGACCGATGAAGAACACAAAAAACATAGAAGAATGAATGATCTAAAAATTAAACGGTCGATGACTGTTGTTAGTTTGGCCATCAAAAAAAATTTCAATGCAGCAAAATTGATCAAAATTCAAAAAATGACAACAAATTATTCAATTGGTGAGGTTCAAAATCTGAAAGAAAAATACTACCTCAATTTTGGATTCTTCATTGTGTTTATTGCACTCTGATCTACTAGCATCTGAATTTTTGTCGCGATCCGATGAAGATCAGATGTTGAATTGTCATCAGAAGTAGAGAACGGAGCTCCAACGATGTCTGTGGGAGAAAAGAACTAAAATTTTCTCATTTTCCATTAACTACTATTTATAGGGAACCACCAGTAGTCACATAATCCGAACCACCTATTCCCTCTCACCTTAGGTTGCACATTTGTAAACCACCCCATTATAAACTCAACAGTGGTCTTAGATTTCTAATTCAAGTCCTCAGTCAAAAGTTATTTGATTTAGTGTTCAGGATAAAATAATTAAATTATATTATATTATTTATGAAAATCCTCTCCATGGATTTTTCAACAAAATACCTAAACTGAAGAAAGTTATGTCTCTCCTAGGGTAAACTCCATGTCCAGAGTCAACCGTTGTCTCAAATTTCTAATCTAAGATACTATTTCAGATATAAAACATTTACATCATGTAAATAGTATAAAATATACAAATTTTTTTTGTATAATTTATTTCGGGCACACCGAGCCTTGGGTTTTCACGTAATCTCAGCGTCTTTCATTGGAAATATATGTAGAAATATTCCAAATTCTTACTAGGAAAAAACCAGGTCTCTACAGAAAAGGCCTATAAACCAATGTAAAATTAATCCCCAAGAGAGGCTTCCCATATCTCTGTATTCCCTAAAACCTTGAGCTAGAAACGTTCCTCACATAGTTTCTCCATATCATTTTCATGGATTTAGAAATCATAAAACCAGGGTAAAAAATTCCCCCATTTATGTCTGAAGAATATTGGGACATTATTAGCCAGTAATCCCTATTGGGGTCATTACCCCATGAGTGTTGGTAAAATTTATTATACCTAAAACATCAATTGAATTAATCCATCTTGCAAGACATTAAAAAATCCACAAAAGTAGACACGGTACTCTCTAGGTTGAAAACCCATAAATGGAACCTTGGGTAAAAGTCAAGTCCCAGCTCACCAAACCTATGATTTTCATATTTTGGGAAAAAAAATTCTCAATAAAATAAAAATAGACACAAACATTGTTTGGCTGAAAACTCAAATGGGCAGCCTAATAAAAATCCATGTTACACATGCTTTTCCCTCACCATAGTGGACTTAGTAAAAAATTAGGGTGGTAAAAAAAATAAGAATGTTTGTATGGGTAAACATGTAACCCTATAAGAAATTCAAACTATTCTCATTGAGTCCCTTGTCTTAGGAACAAATTATAACATAACATGGCCATCATAACAATTTAAACCATGACCACTTTATTTATCATAACCGCCTCCTATTTTTCCGGATCGGAGACCATTCATAGTGGTGGAATTTTTTGGGTCATTAAAATTCTACATAAAAGAAGTAGATAATTCCTTGACTATGGAAAAAGTGTATAAATAAACCTTGAATAAGAGGTCAAGAAAAATTTTCATAGTTGGTGAAGCTAAGAAGTAATGTTTAGGTCCACATAGTAAAATCGTTATGTGAGCCACTGCATCACATGATGTTCTAATGATTCATGAAGCATTTAAAAAATGAAATCATTCATAGGATGAGATGGTACCAAGTGCAGCCAAAAAATTAAAACAAGTTGTTTGTGAGGCCAGGAAACTATTTCTTCCCCCACGAATGACCATACTCCGTGAAAAAATTAATTCATGGGATGAGATGGTACCACTAGTGTCCATGACCAAAATGATGTAATTTGAGGGTCCATGAAGTAATTTTCAACCCCCTAAATGACCATTCCCCATGAAAAAGTAGTTCTTCAAATGAGATGATATCACCTTCTCATGTGAATGGAATTAGGACGATTGTGGGACCATAAGGTTATTTTCTCCCCTAAAAAGGAATACCACCAGAAATGAAATCATTTATAGGTTGAGTTATTCTCCATGGGATTTCAAAAAGGAATCCTAATGTAAAACTGCTTATGACCATCCATATTTTTTCTCGGTCCCTCTATTCTTCTATAAAATTCCCATGAAGGGAACTGAGAAAAAAAGGATGGGACCAAGAAGCTGAGAAGGTGGATCCAAGAGCAATTCCTTGGAGATTAATTGTGAGTGAACCTTCAATTCCCAAAAGGTAGTCCCATAATATGTAATTGATGAAATAAAAATCATTTTTCCATTCAAAAACTGGAAACTTATTTGCGAACACCATTCTGTGGGGAAGAAACATATGTCCCCTTTTTAAACTATCATCCCGTGTAAGAAAATCCTCTTTATGAGGAATAATACCCTTCATAAAATGATTCTATGCGGAAGGAACATGACCACGAGTAGAAAAAATCTACATAGACATAACCTAACCCTATGTTGCAATATTCTATTTGGGAAGAAAGAAGGTACATGTAGCACAATTCTATGTGGATGGTACCATCACCTGTGTAGAAAGATGATATGTGGAGGGAACATCATTCCACATAAGAACACGCTATACAAAATGGGGAATCATAGGGAGTTATACTATCAACCTTCCATCACTCACTTCCAGCATACCATCAAGCCCCTTTTGGCCCCTCCATGTACCAGTATAATGGAATCAGGCCAAGTCCTCTTCCAAATCCCCCTGACATGTATAATCAGATCATTAGGAACATCAACATTTCATCTCTAGTGTGCATACCCATAGTAAGATGAGTCATGTGTGTAACCTATTCAATAAGTAGGTATCTCATAATGTCTTTAGGTATATATTCCCTTGGTAAAAATGGTTCCGACCACGAGGATCCTCATGTAAACCTCCCCATTATAGGGATTGACGGTATCCATTGGACATTCCCATCGATGAGGGCTAGTGGTCACTCGTCTCTTCCCTGTGAACCAGTACGATATCCCTCTTATAGTAAGACCCTAGTATTTCATGTGAGAGGTAGCACACTTTCTCTTATTTTCCTCCATAGTTCCCAAAAATTAAATTGGAAACATGAACACTGAAATACTTCTCCCTCTTCATTTGGACTTTAGACCTCAGGCCACAGCAGATAGAGTGGTTCACGTGATCTTCATATATACTTCTTCCTATTGTTTCTCACACCAAACATGAATCACGTGGGCTTAGAGGTTAGTGGTGATCATGAAAACTTCAAGATCAAAAACATGTAAATGGGCCTCCTATTCAGTTTAATCCCCAAACTCTATTCAAATGGGCCTTATCTATTGATGTAATCCCAGGAATATATCCAAGTGGGCCTTCTAAAAATATACACTAAAACCTCTATTCAAATGAGAATTTCCCATAGATGTAATCCCCAACCTACCGAACTATGTGGGATTTCAATCCTAAATAACGGGGATAAGTAGGAATCCTCCCTTTTGTCTATAAGAAATACCCAAATTAACCAAAATGTTATTTGGGACACATTATCAGTAGGATCATATACACCCAGGAGACCAAATATCTTTCAGGTCCCTTTAGCCACCTTAGTGTAAGTCCCATACAATCCCTATATAAGAACCATTCAAATCGACATCATTACCCAATGATGTTAAACTACATGGTTGTGTCCTTGTTACAATACCATAAAAGTTGATGTGTCTTGTTAAGTGGAACTGAACTATGCTGGTTCTTATTCCTTAAACGAGGATACATAGGAAGACCATTACATGGGTTTTATCCCAAAATCAAAATAATTTTCATCTCCCTTTATGATAGTAAACACCAAAGTGCCTCACCACTAGGATTAAAACCAGTACTGTCCTAATTAATAATAGAAGAATCTATGTTCCATCTGTAAATGGATACCGTTAATGGAGAACCATGGATATATATAGATATACATGTCTATGGAGAACCTTAGATATATATATATATGATTCAAAACCCTTGAATGTTAAAAATTTATCATTATCTCATGTTGATCCATGTATACATACATCATAATGTACAAAAGATACACAAACATATCATAAATCTATAAGAGTGTCCTAGAATAGACAATAGTTTCCCCCAAAATGGTGTTATGGGCCCAGATTCCCATCCTCTTAACCAATGTGTGTTGTTAAGTTTCATTGAACAATTTATCTAATGAAATACTAATTTTGTAAAGTCATTCCATGAGTCATCGTGGATATGAGAGTAATTGGGTGTTTTTGGATCCTCAAACAAAATCCATTGGAGACAGTTTGGAGGTAGGAAACCATTCGTAAATTATTTTACCAAACTGGACCACCTTTAATCAAAAACCGGATGCAAGAAATCCATCATAAACACATATATATTATATATCTAAATCCTTATTATAAAAAAAACTATCCTCTAAATTGAAAAATCAAATTCTTCCAGAATTTTTAAACATGCCCATACACATCAAATATTAACAACTTCCCACTAAAACACTATTCATCCCTAATAATTCTCATTAATTATTTCATATTATGTCTTGATTTCTTGGGTATTCATTTCACCATCACTTATCTTTGTTCCATCCTTAAATGTGTAAAATTATTCTCAAACTCAATTCTGAAAAAATGAAAAATAGATGCCCGATCCTGCACCAACACTCATACCTATCATCAAAATATAAAGATGATAAACCATGATATCCATCCATCCCAAGATACCCATATGTTATATTCCAATTTTTCATTTGACCTAGGTGGCTCCTCACCATAAGAATTAGTTCATAATGGTCGATCGTATTCCATGATTCTTCTTTCTATTGGAATAGCCTTTCCATCCATAATTTAAGAAACATCACGACTAACCCTATGTAGTTTATGAATTTCTATACCAACTCATATACAAAAAAAAATAATGATACAAATTCTTATTCCTAAAATTTTACTCAAAAGGAAAAATACCTTATATATAATCTCTATTCCAACAAGTCAATTTTTTTTATGAAAATACGTGTCCAAAACACAAAACACACCCTAATGAAAAAAATGACACATCAAATGAACTTCCCAACTCATTATATCCAATTTTCTATAAATACACCGGTTGAAAATTGAAACGCGTGGCTGATTGTTTCCTATACACCCATCAATGTTCCGATGCTCTGCGGATGTGTGTAGCAACACTCGGGTCTAATCCTCGATAATGATACTTTTTAATAGTAATTCGTTTTTAGTTAATTGTATTCTGATTGGGTGGTTTGTTTTCAAAGCTTATGAAATAATTTATGGATGATGTTTGATTTAAAAAATTGATAAATATTGGGGTGAGTTCATCATTAGGTAGTTAGGCTTGTGATATCTTTGATCTTTTCTTTATATTGCATTAAATTAACACCCATGTCACAAGTTGACGTTGATTAGAATTTCTAAGTTTTAAAGATTTAATCCAAGCCTTAACATAACTAGGATTTTAATCTCAAATAGTACCTAATTGTGGTAGTGTAGTCATGGTTCCAATAATCCCTAGAATCCATATGTTTAACAAAAGAAGTCATTAATCCATGACAAGCATAGTTCAACATACAGAATGTTAATTCAAAGAATATTCTTCGGGAAAATACTCTCAATCACTTAACATCCCTAAATTTTGACTCACCCCAATAATAGATTTACTCAGACATTTGGGTGTTTAATAATCTGGTTATAATTATTATGATGATAAATTAAGAATAAAATAAAAATAAAGGGATAAGAAAATAGTGGTGTGTCGAACACACACACATGAACAAAGATGATAATTAAAAACTGACTGTCAATTGATTGAGGAAGAAAAATAAGGGAAGGGGATTCAACTGTATTTAACTATTTTAAGAACATTAATATTAAACTACAAAAATGTGGATGATAATAAGAGATATATAATAAGAAACTTGCATTAAAAAATAATTTCAAAATAAATACTTATAAGATTACAATAAAGAAGAATACAAAAGTAAATGAAAAAAAGAGACGATGAAAGGTATATCAAGTGAAAAAATTGAGTATGGAAGGTCCTACCAAGCCTTTTTCAAGGATTTGTTCGTGCCAATATGTTCTCCTCTTTTCTGAAATGCCAACTCCTTTAAAGGAGAGGAGGGGGTGCATTTATAGCCCAAAGAAGTGGACTGTTTGCATTCCCAATCTGTCCCTCTACTTGGCTCGACGATTTGGACAGACAGACATATTAATATCAAGATATATCCTTCTTCAAAGTTTTATATAATAATTTTTTCATAACTATCTCAAAATTGGGAGTCATTTGGACCTATGGAGCCAATGTAATGGCCGGTTTAGTAAAAAAATTATTCTGTCAATTTCAATACAATATTTTTAAAGTCCAAAATGTGAAATGGTTTTTGAATATGAAGATGTCTTCGAAGGCGAATTATTTCTTCAAAAAATTCAACCAAATATATATCCTCTTTCAAACTACAAAATCGCTGGTCTATTTGATGATTACATCAGGAGATATGTCATGAATAGTGTCCTGATTTTAGTTCCCGGTCAGATTGGTGGGCTGGACTTCAAGGCATTAGTTGGGACACCTTTTCTTGTAATTGAACCTTAAATTTTTTATCCATGATTCATTTGGATAATATAGATCATATGGGGGAGTTTCATAAAATTTGGGCTTCTCAATTTAGACCAGAAACTCAATCATCATTGATGGTTTAGTTTCATCACAAATTATTTGGGTCTTCTTATGTTGACCATATGAGCCTTCAAACGGCAGAATTGGCCCCGGATTATTTCTAATGATATGAAAGAAATTGAATAATGAATCCTAATAAAAAAGGTCCAGGAAATTTAAATTAGCAGGGTGATATTTATTAAAAAAATAGTAAAGTGACTCAATTGGACTACTTCTAAAAATGCTCAAAAATTATACTTAGTATTAAAACATTAATATTTCACACAAATTATGCACATTTCATATAAAATCATTAAAGGGGGTATATAATAAGTCATGAAAATAATAATAACATCAACTTCTATACACTTAGTATTGTGCATGTCCTCATGTGCAACAAATAGAAAAACATAACAAAATCATTTTTACTCACCAACAAATATTAAAATTTTGTTTTCACCAATCAGGGGAAGTTTGGACTATTTCACTCATCCATCTTGAATTCCACCACAAGTTGTTACAGAAATAATGTTCCAAAACTAATTCATTTTTTCATGCTCATATTTGGAAATGGAGAATGTGGACACTAAAAACTCACACCTCTCAAGATGATAAAGTTTATTTATGGAGGTTCACTCTTTCACCAACCAAAAGTGAAAATCTTATAGTTTTAAAGAGATATCTGCTTCCATTCCCCATCCTAAAGTTCTAAAAATTCTCATGGTCTTTTTAGGGGGTTTTCTGTGGCTATGAGACGGTAGGAAGATGATATCCAAAAGATTGGAAAAATGGGGTAAAACACCAACATGGAAAAATAAATGCACATTTTTTTTTGAAATGAATCATGGAAGGAAATGAAAACACATATTTACAAGGGAATTATTGTGTGAAGAAAGACACAAGAGAGGAAGAAAATTTAAAGGGGATAAGAAGATGAAATATTTAAAAACGACAAAACTTCTACCAATGACATAAGAATATAATGAAAGTGTTCTTTTTTTCTTTTTTCCCCTCTTTTTTCAAAAGTTGAACTTGGAAAATATCTCACACTCATATCCTAACCCATGATTGATCTCCTCACGACACTAATTGTAATATTTATAACAAGATAAAAGTTTTAGGAAGAGTGATTTTTAACCTACCCAAGACACAACCCATATTTTTCAAATTTTTTCATCTTTTTTATTTTTTTGAACACTTGTCAATAAAATTTACAAAATTATATAAATGGAAGTACATTAAATTCCCAAAAAATCATTGAATGAAAGCCTCTCCCCCATAATAAAATGGATAGTTTCCCTCAGGCATATGATAACATGGTGAAAAAAATAAAGGGTACCCAAAATTAAATCCATTCCCCCCACACTTAAATTTAAAAAAAATATGCAATGAAAAATCCATGTTGATTTTGGGTTGGATAAGGTATTGGGATTGTAATGTGGATAACAGAGAAAAGGTTTTCATAGGCTCGAAGGGGCTTTCAAAAGGAGGATTAATTTATGGTAAATAGGAGGCTATTTGGCTATTTTGATTCTCATGTGGTTCAGAAAAAGTCTCTATCATATTAATGCACACTAAAGTAGGAAATTCAGCTAAGAGGTCCACAAACTCGAGATTCACAAATGGGGGTGAAAACACACCTTTTTAAAATATGGCCATTGGTGGCCTTGGCATGAAAGAAAATGTTGTTCCTTACGGTTTGGGAAAATCATTTTCCAAATAAAAAATTGAGCATTCAAAATTTGTTAATTTTGACACAAAATTATTTATCCAAAGTCATGATGAAAATAAAAAAAATTTGAGATGGAAACATGTCTTTTAACTCCACAAAATGGTTGAAAAAATTAAAAAATTGGAAGATGAGTAATCAGGACTCTTGACTTTTTTGTATAATTATTTTGTTATGATACTTTTTTAGTTTTTTTTGTTCTGGTTTATTTAGTTTTTAATAAAGATATTCCACACAAAATAAAAAGTGAAAAAGAAAGGGTTTGATAAAGAAAGTTGTAAAAGAATGAAAGAGAGAGGAGGAAGAAGAAAGAGGTAGAGAGAGGAAGAGATAGATAGAGAGTTAAAGGGAAAGAGGTTCCCCTGGTTTGGATTTGGCGGGTTGCCATCTCCATCTAGTGGTAGGTTGACTAGAGAAGTTGGGGATCTAGTGGAAGTTGATGCTGATCCAGGATTGTGCATCCTCTCATGGAGATTCTTTAACCGATGTCCATTAACTGTGAATGTCCTTTTAGAAGAGGGGTCTTGGACTTTCACGACACCAAATGGGTAAACATTAGTAATAACAAAAGGACCTTCCCAATGAGAATTAAGCTTACCTAGGTGAAGCCTAAATTGAGAATTGAAGAGCATTACCCTTTCACCTTCATGGAATACCTTTCTGAAGATGTGTTTGTCATGGAGTACCTTAGCCTTTTCTTTGTACATATTGGAATTCTCATAGGATTCAGGTCGAATCTCCTCCAGTGCAGCCAATTGAAAATCTCTTTCTTCACCAGATTTTTCACAATCAAAATTACAAGTTTTCACAGCCCAAAAAGACTTATGTTAGATTTCAACAGGTAGATGACATGATTTACCAAAAACTAGCCTAAAAAGAGACATCATAATGGGTGTTTTATAGGAAATTAGATGAGCCCAAAGTGCTTCACCAAGTCTTTCAGGCTTGTCTTTTCTGGTGGGATTTACAATTCTCTCAAGAACACTTTTCACTTCACTATTAGAAAGTTCATCCATTACCCTTGTTTGGGGGTGATACGTAGTTGAAGTTTTTTGTACAACCCCATTCTTTTTCAAAATAGATTCCATGGTTCTATTACAAAAATGGGTTCCTAAGTCACTTATCAAGGCAAAGGGTGTTCCAACTCGGTGGAAGATGTGTGTCTTTAGGAACTCAATAACAGTATGTGAATCATCCTTTCAAGTGGGTTTGTCCTCGACCCACCTAGAAGCATAATCAACCATAATAAGGATGTATGAAAATCCATTGGAAGGTGGGAATGGTCTCATGAAATCGATGCCCCAAACATCGAAGATCTCACAGAAAATTAAAGGCTTTTGTGGAATTTCATTTATCTTTGAAATTATGCAAAACTTTTGGAAAGTTGGACATGATTGAAAAAAACTCATGTGAGTCCTTGAAGAGTGAAGGCCAAAAGAATCCAGAGTCTAGAACCTTTTGGTAAGTCCTTTTGTGGTCCCAAGTGGCCACAACCAGGTATTGAGTGACAGAATTGTAATATAGAAGAACTTTCATTTTCATCGACACATCTCCTTATCACCATGTCAGCCTCAATTTTTCAAAGTTTATTTTCTTTCCAAAAATAGTATTTTGAATCATTTTTCAACTTCATTTTTTGTTCTTTTGGAAAAAGTTCTGAAAAAAAACCAGAAACCAAGTAATTTAAAATTGGGGAATACCATGGTATTTTTGGAGTGAGAGATGAAAGGTGCTCAGTTGGAAATTCTGGATCAAAAATTTTAGAATGAGAAAAATTAAAAATTCTACTCATGTGATCAGCCACAAGGTTTTATTTTCCTGGTATATCTTTTATGTCATGTTCAAACTCTTGGAGCATTAGGATCCATCTTATTAGCCTTGGTTTGGAATAACTTTTCTTGAGTAAGAACATTATAGAAGAATGGTCTATGAAGATAATGATTTTGGCACCCAAGAGATAGGGTCGGGATTTATCTAAGGAAAAAACAACTACTAAAAGTTTTTTTGAGTGACAATATAGTGATATTGAGTTTTATCCAATATTTTTGAGGCATAATAGATGAAATGAGGAATTTTTCTTTTCTTTGACCAAGAATAGCCCCAACCGCTCTGTCATAAGCATCACACATCAACTCAAAGGGTAAGGACCAATATAAGGGTTGGATTATAGGGGCAGATGTTAGAGCAGTTTTGATTTCCACAAAAGATCTCTTCCAAACCTCATTGAAATGGTAAGTGACATCATTTTAGAGCAACCGAGTGAGTGGGAGGGAAATCCTACTGAAGTTATAGATGAATCTCCAATAGAAACTGACATGACCGAGGAATGAATGGATGTCTCGAACAGAAGTAGGTTCAGGAAGTGATTAGATCACTTCAATTTTGGCAGGATCAACTTCAATGCCATCTTCTGAAACTATGTTCTCTAGAACAATCCCATTTGCAACCAAGAAGTGAAATTTTTCAAAATTTAACACAAGGTTACACTTGACACACTTTTGAAGGACTAGAGAGAGTGAATTCAAGCAAGATTCAAATAACTCTCCATAAATGGTAAAGTAATCCATGAATACTTCCTTGCAGTGTTCAATGAATTCAGAAAAGATACTCATCGTACACATTTAGAATGTTAATAGTGCATTACAAAGGACAAAAGGCATTCTATTATAGGACTATGTTCCAAAGGGACATGTGAAAGTAGTTTTTTCTTGGTCCTGAGGTGCGATTGGGATTTGGAAGTAGCTGGTGCATCCATTAAATAAAGAAATAGTGTGACTTTCCAGCTAATCATTATAGAATTTGATCAAGTAATAGAAGAGGGTAGTGATCTTTTCTTATTTCAACATTCAATTTCCAATAGTCGATGCACGCATGCCATTTTTTCTTCACTCGAGTTGCGACTACCTCCCCAAGTTCATTTTTGACAAAAGTTGTCCCACCCTTCTTAGGTACAACTTGAATTTGACTAACCCATTCACTATCAGAAATTGGATAGATAATACCAGCTTGAAAGAAGCTGGGTGATATCTTCCCTAACTACCTCATGTATGAGTGGGTTGAGTCATATTTGTGGTTTTCTAATTGGTTTGGATGATTCCTTAAGATGGATGTGATGCTTGCAAAGAGTAGGTTTTATTCCTGGTATGTCATATAGGGTCCACCCTAAGGAATTTTTGTTTTCCTTAAACACTTGAACAAGTTTTTACTCCTTAGTTTTGGAAAGTGAAGAAGAGATAATGAAAGGATAAAAATGATCATGGAAAAGGAATGCATATTTCAGGTGTTCAAGAAGATGTTTTAGATCAATATCATCTCTCATTTGTGGTTTAGACATCTCAGGGATGGATGAAGGGAATTTAGTTGATTCAGATTCATTTTCCTTAATAATGTCCAAGTTGGAGCAGTAGAGATCAGAGTTGATGTGGGATTCAAGAGAGTTTTCAAGTTCCACTAGATTGATGGAGTCTATGAATGAGAGGTCCACATAAACTTCACCATTTAGGACATGGTTAATCATGTTGGGTATTTCAAAAGATCCTTTATCATCAGAACAAGATGAAAATGATGGAATGGGGTTCAATTGACTCTTAGAAGTGTCATCGGAAGCATGGATTGAGAATGCAGAGTAATCCTCAGATGGGTATCGCATGGCTAGAAAATATTGAATTTGACAAGTTGGTCACCAAATTCCATGGATAAAATTCCTAAATGTACAACAATTTTGGTTCTAGCTGTCATGAATAATTGTCTTCCTAGAATTAGGGGAGATCGAGGAGAGTTTGTCTGACCTTCCATGTCAAGGACATAGAAATCAGCTGGGAAGATAAGATCATTAACACGAACAAGGAAATCCTCAATTATACCCTCATGACTAGTAGTACCTAAATTGGCTATCTGAACGACAAAAAACATTGGATGTAAAGTACCTAGACCAAGGATAGAGAAGATAGATTTGGGAATGACATTAATTGGGGCTCCTATGTCTATGAGTGCATCATCTAAGTTAGAACATTCAATTTGGAATGGAACCGTAAAGGTCCCTAGATCTTCGTACTTAATGGGTATGGAGTCTTGGGTTGAAACATTTTTGAAGGTCCTAAGTGGCCACTTTTGGGTACACAACTCCTAGAGAAACTTCACATACTTTAGAATTTGTTTTATAGCATCTAAGAGGGTAATATTGACTTCAACACGTCTAAACATGTTGAGAATTTCAGGATCGGGTTAAAAGGACTTTTTTGGCTTAGAAACAGATTGAAGAAAACGAATTGGGTTCATATGTGGAATAGAATGAGGTGAGGGAATGGATTCAGGTTCTTTTTCAAGTTTCGTTTTCTTTTCATTTTCTAGGTCAACATTTAAAGGTGGTTATTTGACTTATCTTGAGGTATAACAATTTGATTTCCGGATCTAAGTGAAATTGAAATTACATTACCCTCGGGGTTGGGTAATGGTTGAGCTGGGAGTTGGGAAGAATTGGATGGTTGCTGCTGACTAAGGTGGGATGGAAGTTGAACAATTTGGGTTTCAATGTTCTTGAGGCTGGAACTGGTGAAGGAGGCAAGATCTTCCACTGCAATTTCCCATCGTTTTTTTGGAAGAAGAGGCTTATCCCAGATTGGGATTACCTAGATTTTGTTTCTTTGGAAAGCGATTGTGTTGGTTTTGTAATTGGGAAGGCTCACTAGGATAATGGAATCTAAGAGGAGGATTGTTCCTTTAAGGTTAAGGAATAAACGGATATGGTTGTTGGAAATTACCATCACCTTGACCATATTGAAACTGGTTTAAGTTTTGAGAAGGGAATTTTGGGGGATGAGAGATGGTATTACCATACATCAGGCCATGGTTATAGGAAGAAGATAAGGGCTCATAGAGAGGTTGGTTGAAGTTTCTAACAAACTAACCTAATAGTTGAGGGTTGGTGTTTTGCTGAGCATATGCTGCATTGAGGTCCATTGGTCCAGATGAATGAGAGTTCTCTCCATGGCCAATAACCCCTCATAGATGTATTGGATCAAGAGTTGATCAGGGATTTGGTGGTGTGGGCAGGTTGCAACAAGGTTTTTGAACATCTCCTAGTATTAATGGAGTGATTCACTTCGGAACTAACGGATACCATTTATTTACTTTCGGATAGAAGCAGTACGAGAAAAAGGAAGTAATTTCTCTAAGAAGAGTTTCTTCATGTAATTTCATGTGGTTATGAAACCAGGGGGAAGGTAGTAGAGCCATGACTTAGCATTGTCAGCTAGAAAGAAAGGTAATGCATGGAGTTTTATTTCTTCCTCAGAAACCCTTTGAGGCTTCATGGTAGAGCACACCACTTGGAACTCTTTAAGGTAGAGAAGTGGATCCCCACTAGGTAGCTCATGAAAATGAGGGAGAAGCTGAATCAAATTCAATTTGAGTTTGAATTCATCCTCTATGATTGGATATTTAATACCAAGAGTTTGGTAATTCATATCAGGGCAGAAATTTCTTTTAGTGTTTGTTCTCTAGGATTGGCCATATCTAATTCAATTGGTTGGCCAAGGACTCATTTTTGAATTAGTAGATTATCTCTTATGTTCCTCTTAAGTTGGTGAAGTGTTCGCTCAATTTCAAGGTCAAAAAAATCCTAGGGATTTTTTGGGAGGATATGGGGTATTCAGAGAGATGTTGGAAGGAAAAGGAAGACGGGTTTTTTGTGTTTTTTCTGTTTATGATTTTTATGAGAAGACGGGTTTTTCATTGTGTATTTTTTTAATTTTTTTTAAATTTGTTTTTTTGTTTTTTTAAAATAACTAGAAACTAATGACTAAATAAAGCTCCATCCACATCAATGACTCCATTTGAAACGTGTGGCCGATTTTTGCCTATCGACCGGTTAATGTTCTGATGCTCTGCTAAGGTGTATAGTAGCACTCTGGTCGAATCCTTGGCGATGATACTTTTTAATAGTCGGTTGTTTTTAGTTAATTGTATTCTGATTGGGGGATTTTTTGTTGAGATTATGAAATAATTTATGGATGATGTTTAATTTAAGAAATTGATAAATATTTGGTTTATTTCATCATTAGGTATTTAGGCTTGTGATATCCTTGAGATTTTCTTTATGTTGCATTAAATTAACACCCATGTCACAAGTTGATGTTGATTAGAATTTCTAAGTGTTAAAGCTTTAATCCAAGACATAACTTAACTAGGATTCTAATATCAATCATTATTTGAGTGTGGTAGTGTATTTATGGTTCCAATAATCCATGGAATCCATATGTTAAACAAAACAAGTCATTAATTAATGTCATGCAATGTTCAACATACACATTGTTAATTCAAAGAATATTCATTGAGAAAATACTCTCAATCACTTAACATCCCTAAATTTTGACTCACCCAAATAATAGACTTACTCAACCATTTGGGTGTTTAATAATCTGGCTATATTTATTGTGATGATGAATTAAGAATAGAATAAAAATAAAGGGATAAGAAAAGAGTGGTGCGTCGAACACACACACACACACGAACAATGATGATAATTAAAAACGGACATTCGATTGAATGTGGAAGCAAAATAAGGGAAGGGGATTCAACTGTATTTAAAATATTTTAATAACATTAATATTAAATTACAGAAGGTGGATGAGAATAAGAAATATTTAAGAGGGAACCTGCATTAAAACATAATTACAAAAGAAATACTTATAAGATTACAATAAATAACAATACAAAAGTAAATGAAAATAAAGAGAGGAGGAAGGGTATCTCAAGTGAAAACTTTAGTATGTAAGTTCATCCCAAGCCTTTGGAAAGTATTGTTTTGTGATAATATGTTCTCTTCTCTTTTGAAATTCCAACTCCTTTAAAGGAGAGGAGGGGGATGCATTTATAGCCCAATGAAGTGGATTGTTTGCATTCCCAATCTGTCTCTCCAATTGGCTTGATGACTTGGACATCCAGACAGCCGAATCTTGAGATATCTCCTTCTTCAAAGTTTTATATACTAATGTTTACCAACCTCTCTAAAAATTTGGAGTCATTTGGACCTATGGATCCAAAGTTATGGTCGGTTGAGTAAACAATTGTAACCTTTCCATTTCAATCCAATCTTTTTGAAGTCCAAAATGTGAAAGGGTTTTTGAATAAGAAGATTCCTTAAAAGATGAATGATTTATTCAAAAAAGTCAAACGTCTATATCTCTTATTTCAAACTGAAAAATCTCAGCTCAATTTTATGATTACATCATGAGATATGTCATGAATAGTGTTAGGATTTTAATTCATGTCCAGAATGGTGGGCTGGACTTCAAGGCATCAGTTGGGCCCCTTGTTCTTGTATTCGGACCTTTAAATTTTTATCCATGATTACATTGGGTAATCTCGAACATATTTCAGGGTTTCATAAAATTTGGGCATTGGGATTTAGACCAGTAACTTAATAATCATTGATGGTCCAGTTTCATCACAAATTATTTGGGTCTTCTTGTGTTGACCATATGATCCTTCAAATGGCAGAATTGGCCCATGATTCCTTTTAATGATATGTGAAAAATTGAATAAGGAATCCTAAAAAAGACGAACCAAACAATTTGAATTTGTAGAGTGAGAGTTATAAGTAAAATAGTAAACTGACTCAATTGGACTACTTCTAAAAATTCTCAAAAATTATACTTAGTATTAAAACATTAATATTTCACACAAGTTATGCACATTTCATATAAAATCAGTTAAGGGGGTATGTAATAAGTCATGAAAATATTAATAATATATAAAATTATATAAAAAACCCATAATTAGGATACCTATTCCCTGATACTAGTGTATTTCCATAAAATAACCGATCATTGAAAGACGTCTAGATTTTAGAACGTATTTATCATTATTTAATTTCTATGTGTTTCATAAAATGATTGAATTTCAACACATAGCTTAAAAAACTGTGATATAATATAAAAAATCCATTAAATTGATGTTTATGAATAGGGTAAATAAAATTATTTAATATGTACAATTGGTTTAATTAATTCAATTGTATTAGTTGATTCATTATATATAATCACAAAATTTTTAGTAAATTCATTTTAGGTCTCACATATTTTTTTATTTCATTTTGTGATAGAATCTTATAATTAATTTTAACCTATTTTTTGGAGTTGAAATTGATAAAAAGGATATCATATTTAAAATCATAATTTCCAAATTATCTTAGGGTGATTTTTTCATCTTTTTTCAAAAAATAGTGAAAAATAATGATTTTTTATATAGCTATAAATTATTTTCATTGAACAGAACAATTATGATATGAATTTTACCTTTATGTAATATAGGTATCAAATAATTTAATATAATATAATTTATTATATAGTAATCATCATTGACATTGATTTCGGTATAAGAACATTTTTGGACTAAAACACGTTTTTCTTCTTCTAAAAACTACTTTTATAAGACATGTGTTTTTATCTTAATAAATAAAATTAATCACTACTGGTGAATTATATTTTTTAGAATTTTATATAATTTATTCAATTAAATGTTTTATCATATAGATAATGTTTTTATTTTAATGAAATATGAATAATTTATGTTTTATAATTAAAAATATAATTTTTTTCTAAAAAAAGTTTTCATCACATTCTGCACGGTTTTTTTCTAAATGAATTTATACCACATATAGAAAAAATCCAAAAAAAATATTTCAAAATTTTTAACCATGTGGATAAAATTAGGTAAATATACCCCATTCATTTTTTTCATTATGAATAGTTATAATGGTAAATATTTTTCACATCGTTAGGGGAAAAATAGTTAAAATAGCGTTAAAACTTTGGGATAAAGGTTTAATATTTCTCTATCACATTATTTAATCCAATTTTATGAGTTGAATTCAGCCATTTCCATCCATTATTCAAAAATATGGTAACTCGATTCCATTTTTTGGATTATTACCGTTATATAATTTTATAAAATAAATACAAAGTGACACTCCATTGATTTTAATACATGTAAATTTTTTACATATGAATAAATATATGTCATTTTTAGTTTTCAATATTTATTTCAAGGATTAATTTTTTTATATTATTTTATTTATAAATTTTAGTGATTGAATAATTACCAAAAATTATTACACAACACCGATACAATATTTATTTAATTAATAGAAAAATATAATAAATGTTTTTAAAAATATTTAAAGTAGTAAAATTTTGGAGAATTGTTGTCTTCCTTGAATCTTATAGATAATTATAAAATATTTTTTGTGTGTTTTAAAGGAGTATATTTGAATTACATAACTATATTGATGAATATAATGTTAATGTAAATTAGTAGTTCCAAAAATATCGATAATGATATTTTATAAAAACCAATATTTTGTTAAATGATTTAAAATTCAAAAAACATTTATTACTTTGTACAAGATAATGGTATAGGATTTAAAATATTTTCTACGGTTAATTTAGGGGAAATGTTTTTTATGGTAACATTATTGTCCTTGAAAGAGAAAAAATCTTTGATATTGTTGTAATTGTCCAAATGGTTAATAGGGGGTTTGAACTAAGATATAATGGTTATAAAAACACTTAAAAACTATTTAAATATAATTTTATTATAGGATTTAAAATTATTCTCATCCTATATTCAAATATATAATATTTTTTCCAAATTATTATAAAAATTAATTTATACTAATTTAGTACTATAAATAATTACAAGAGTGCCCCTGCCCCAATTATAAAACAGAACTTCTTATCCTCTATACCTCATAACTTTTTAGCCTCATAACTCAGAAAATACATTACATAATACTCGATTATATCCCTTCTCCATATACTATATCTTCTTCCCTTTCTGAAATACCATCTTTTCAAGGATTAAGGTGTATTTCAAAAGTGGTTTCTCAAAAAATAATTATAACTCTTAACCGATAAATTTTAATTTTATTTCTTCTTCTACCTCATCTAAATCCATGTTATATATTCTAAAAGAATTAATTCATTATCATATATATATACATATATATTAAATTTATACTATGATTATGGAATAACTATAATTCACTTTATTTCAATCCTATGGAAATAAAAAACTTCACGCATGCGTACATACGAAATACTGTCTCCACATAGTAGTGTAATTCATTTCTTCCCCACATTAATTGAATTATTATTTTGATTGATTAAATATATATATATATGTGTTAATTATGTAATTATATGATTATATAAGTGTGAATTGTTTTTAACTTTCTTTCATTCCATCTTTTGAAAAAAGGAAACAACTTTAATGAGTATGTATGACCTACCATCTTCATGAACAGTGCAATTAATATTTATTCATCTACATTTTATGGATGAATTTAATTATATATATATATAAATAATATACATGATATTTTAATTATAGTTAAAATTCTATAGGTTTTGGAAACATGATCAAAGAACAAGGACTAGAATTGCATAACCAAAACTTCCATTAAAAATGAAAAAGTTAACACTTGAAAATGATGATATAAATAATAAATTATTAAAAAACCAATGTTGAACTGATATATGTGTATTATATATGATATTATATGTTTATACGTGATTGTGGTATATAATAATAATAAATTATAATTTATTTTACAAGTGGTTGGTGGGATTATGAAGGAATTCAGTCCTGATGTAAGGGGATTTCTAATATCACTTTTATTTCTATGGGAAATATTCAATATTAACAAATTATTTACTATATGTTCATTATATATCACATGAATTAATTTTAATTTTTTTAATGAAAATTATATGAATTTAAAATCCATTTATTATTCTCTCCTTCATGTGGTTTTGATCCATACTTTACAAATGTTTTAAGAGTTTATTGTCTCATATTGTTTTATTTGGGACATAAGTTATGTTAGACAACTATCCTCTATTATAAGATATATATAAAGTCCATTTTAAATTTTATATCATTAATATCCTTATAATCATTATATTTAAGGTTTCATATGAATTTATTCTTTCACATGTGTTATGATTCGTAATTTTCCACAATGGTAAGGGGTTTATGTTACAATCTAATTATTTATCAGGGTTGTTTTTTGTTAACTTTCTGAGGATGATATTTTATATTTTACCTATCCTGAATGTCATAATTTTTTTTCTTCTATTTTTATTTCTATATTTTAAATGTTTAAATTTCATTTTAAACTATTTATGTACTCAATTTAAAAAAAGAATGTTTTTAAGAAAAACAGAATTTATTACTCTCTTCTATCAAAAATAATTTTTCTTTCGTATTCATGTTTTCTGAAGAAAATTTACATTTTTTTTAAATAATAATATTACCTTCTAAAGTAATTTTTACACATAAATTATTATTTTTGAAATGTTTTAAAAGGAATAATATTTTCTTTTTCTAAATGAGGTAAATTTGAATTTTTATGGAAAATGTGAAAGAAAAATTTGTATTAATAAAAAATAAATTAAAAGAACTTCATTCCATCATGAACACTCAATTCTTTGAAGTTTTATTTATAATTTCAAAGGATCTTCTAAAAAAATTCATAATATTTTCAATGTTTTTACATTTTAAATATGTTCTTTCAAAATGAAGAGGGTATTTTTTTCAAGAAATTTTCTAATGATATTTTAAAGAGACTTTTCATCAATTATAACATACATTGATATTATCTATGATTTACTTGGGATATAATAAAATGGAACCATCTAATATTATGTTTTTATTTCTTATGATGATTAATCTTTAATGATTATTCTATGAAAGTTTTTTCTTTCACGTGGTTTAATTATGATAAGATGGAACCTTTATAAAAAAAATTCATTTCTACAGGTTGTTCTTTGAACAAATAATGAGATTCTTATAAAATTTATTTCCATTATAAGGGTTATGATATAATATTTTTTATTATCTAATGGTAAATATAAAAAAGGTGTTGGTCAGAGTAGATCACTCAAGAGGGGGGTGAATTGAGTGTCTATAAAATTTTTTGTTAAAATTTGTTCTTTAAAATAACGTCCCCTATTAAAATAAAATCAAATTCAGTTTGTAAAGAATTTATAAAATTTTTGAATGTTCAATTAATTTCTTAAAAGATAGACTAGTTCCCAGATTTACCAATCTAAAGATTAGTCAAACTTTTGAAACTAATCTACTGATTCAAAACAGATATAAAAACATGATAAAATAACTATAAGAGTTCAGTTTATCTTAATGTAAAAAATACATATCTGATTAAAACACAAGACAAACAACACAACGGTTAAAAGAAGAGGTTCAGTCTCATGCTGAGACTTAGTCCTCCCCACTTGGTGGTCACCTTTTACCAAGTGGTTTATATTAATAAACTTTTGATCCATACCCTGGATCAGGGTTCACAATAGCACAGAGGGATATCCAGGTCACACTTGACCTCTACCAAAGTTATTCATGTAAAAACTATCAAACATATCACATATTATCTCTTACATAATTCTACATGGGATATAAGAGTGAAATGATATTGGGTGTGGGGATATTTTAGTATCCTTCAGTTGTGCTCAAGAGAAAGTGTGTGTGACACAAACATATACACACACTGCTCAAATAGTAAACACAAGTTTATAATATAGTTATAAAATAAGAATAGAGTTTAGAAATCTCTATGTGTCCTACAGTAAAGCTCTAGACTCAATGGATGTAGTGAAAATGATATTCGAGTTCACTTCTTAAAGTTTGATCCAAAACAGAGTATCGTAGTGTCTATAATCTAGCATCCATGTGTAAAAAGATTCAACTTTTCTATGTGAGGATGTTCCGGAAGCTTCAACAGATTGCTGGTTGAAATATTAAACCCTTTTGTACTCAAGCTTTGAGTTCTTCTATTTGAAATATCTTTCATTTTCGCACTACTATCCTTTTTGATTTTCTGGCGGGTTCCTGGCATGTGTTTTTGAGAGCGAGTCTTTAAGTTTGATCTTGTAATCCTTTTATACTTCAAGTTCCACTAGGAAAGAAGATCTCCCCAAGTACATGTACCTTGTACTGTTTACGGATAGTCCTACACTCAACATTAAATAATGTCAGAAACATGAATTTGTCTAAATATGGCCATTAGAAATAAATTTCAATTAATAGATTTAAAACCATTATTTATGACTATCGGTGCATAATTTGAATCGGTCTATCGTCTTCGGTCTGTTATCTTCGGCCTTTCATCTTCGATCTCTCATCTTTAGTCTATCATCTTTGGTCTGTCATTTTCCATCTGTCATCTTCGGTCTGTCATTTTTTGGTCTATCATTCTTAGTCTTCCATCTTCGGTCTATCATCTTCGGTCTGTAATCTTCAGTATGTCATTTTTAATCTTTCATCATTGGTCTGTCATCATAGGTCTTTCATCTTTAGTCTGTTATCCTCAGTCTATCATTTTCAGTCTTTCATCTTCTGTGTGTCGAACATCAGTGCGTCAAACGAACTATCGGTGCCAGGGACTCTAAGAGGCTTATGAAGTGTCTTTCTTACACATACCATTAATAGATTAAGTGACATCAAAAAATACACGTAAAAATTCACTTATAAACATATTTATTCTTAAATATAATCAATTTACTTATTTAAGTATGTTTTTCTGTATGGCATAATTGATTTAATTAGAGATATTAAATGGCATGAAATTGTAGAATTTATAGATTGACATTTATTTGTGATTATGAAAACTACTATAGCAAATAAATTCCAACAATCTCTCCCTTTTTGATAATCACAAATTATGGAAAACATGTAAATATAAGGAATAATAATAACTGGACTTAGCATAATATTCACTGAATTTTATTATTCAATATAACTAAATCCTTCTCTTTTATGAGTTTTTAAAACAAATCTCCAGCTCCACAAATGTATTATGTTGAGTATATGCCATGTGTCCTATCCCAGAATTTCTCCCCCTTAGATTAATTATGTATTCCCCTTCTTATCCCCCTTTTGGGATTAGCAAAAAAAGAAAAAGGAGAAGGAAATAAAATAAATAACATAGATAAAGTGACAAAGAGAAGATAAAAAAGGAGTTCCATTAAGAAGCAAAAGAGTACATGCAATAAAAACAAGACAAATACCTATCAAAGATATAATCCATCCCTACGGGTTTGTATTCTGAGGGGATTTGGATATATCTGAATGATCTGGAGTAAGATGAGATGGTTTGGGAGTGACAGAGGGAAGAGGAGGTCTGAAAATAACACTAGGAAGGAAATCACCTATAGGGACATTGGCTGCAAGACTATTCCTTCTCTATGACAACACGTGGCTAGGAGATTGGTCTGTAATGACCAGTCGAATCTAGGAAAGAGCTTGAGATATATTGATTGGAGTAAGAGGCCGAGAGGGAGTACCAATGGATACAGCAGGAGGGAACACAATTTATTCATCCTGGACATGCAGATATGGCTTAAGGAAGTTGATGAAATCATTGATGGTTTCAACACTATATTGCATAGATTTCTCGAAGTCATCCTTATTCACAATGAATATATTCATCAGAGGGGTAAACTTCTCCAATTGAGAAAATTGTTTCATGAATGCTTCTGTGACTGGAGGTATTCTAAGATTTTCTGCTAGAAACTTGAAGCTATTTATCAGATCATGCATGGTATAAATATTAGTAAATTACTTATCCACTTTCTCTCTAATATATTTTTGATCAACAGAGGCTTCATTTATACACTTCTTGACCATACTTTACACAAGGTCTATATTTATATGTACCTTTTCAAGAGTTTCTTAGTCTGGAACATTATGAAGATTTTGGAGTTCCTCTCTCATCACAACCATGAGAGATTCCAAATCAGCAACATCACCTTTCCCACTCCTAGAGATGGAAGGGCCAGTAATCATTTTTCCAATATCCTCTTTCAATTTTTTCAGATCTACACTTAGTAGATGAGTTACCAAGTTCCTAATAACTTACAGTACACCACTAATGGAGGTCTTGAAATTAGAAGTTAGAGAATTTGACTCATTACTCATCTTCCTTACTTCATCTCTCACCAAGGTATTATGTATAATGATGGTTTCTGCTGTAGTAATGATATTTGGTTAAATCTCCTGGATCACCATCCTTTAAATCTTTGCTGCATTAGCATCAGAAATACCTATCGAAGTGGAGGCTTCAGTTCTGGATTCAACTAAGGCTTTCAATGACTCACATATATCATTTTTTAATTGCTCTAAATCATCCTTAGCGACATAGTCACTAGGCACTATCTGTGAAATTGGCTCTACAGTTGGAGAAGCAACTAGTGGAATACATTCTGCTTCAGCTTGGGCTTGTGGAACATGAGGAGGATGCACCCTCTCTTTATCTGAGTCATATTCCAACACAAAAAGAATGTATCCTGGATCATTATTCCATTCTCAAGTACCGGCCCAGTCTCTTGGTTCAATAGTGTCAATCCTGATCCTTCATCCTTGAGGCTCTGCAACAACTTCAACTTCATTATCTTCCTCCACCTGTCCTCTAGCCATAATGACATTTCTAGGTACTGGTATCAACTGAGCTTGAGGTTTTGCACGTGCTGCACCCACTTTAGCTTCTCCTGGTACTTCCTCAATTTGAGGCACTTGATCCTTATCTTCTTACTCATGGAAAAAATATATAAATTCATTTAATTACTAAATTATTTCGTGATTTTCAGCATTAGGATAGGGTTTTCTGGCCTCATTAACATCATCTCTATGATCAACATCTTCTTGTGCAACAGGCTCAGCACCATTACCTACTCCATGTATTGATTCCTCACTAGATCTGTCAACTACTTGATGCCCCAATTTTAAAGAATCACTTACATGCACATCATTTCCTCCTTTATCCTCATCATCATTAGACTCCTCATATTTTTTACTTACATAACCTTTAACACCAGTAACTTCAGCCTCTTCCTCAACCTCATCACTTAACAAGGATTATCTTGAGGGTATGTCTAAAGGTGGACTATCAAGTCCATAATACATGTCCTTGGGACTTTTAGAAATATCAGGATCACTCCTGTCATCAAAAGGAGATCCTTCTTCCCTTGGCACTTTCGTTTCAGCTTCCTCATCAGAATAAACAGGTTCTTTTCCTAGTTAGAGACTTGGATGAACTTGATCCTTTGGTCTGGTAGTATGGTTAATTAGATTGAAATCATCATGAATCCTTTCCTCATCACCTACCCTACATTTATACAATTGGTTACATAAAATCTTCATTCTTTTACAAATATCTTTTTGATGGAAGAAACCACTACAAGCACTTATCACTTCATCTCCATCTTCCACACAACCTAACCTTTTTTACATGGTAGAGATCATCCTCGGATAGTACAAACACGTTGCCTTATTCCATGGATTTATCAAATCAGAGACATTCACCATTAGATACCTACAAAGGTTCACAATTATTCCATGTTTAAATAGATAGATCAAGAATACATCCTGATACTTCATAGTAGAGAAATCTGTCTTCCTTGGGTAGATTTGATGTCATATAAACATAAAAATAAACCATACCTCTCCTTAAAACTCACTTGTAATAGTACTCCTAGGTTCTCTATTTCTAGTCACCTCCTTCAGAGCATCTTCATAAGATAATAAATTATAGGAAGGTGGAATATTACCCGGATAATCAACATTGACACCTTCATGAGGCATCTCTCAGCACTCAGCCCATTCCTTAGATAAAAAATCTATTCCCTTTCCCTTCACCACTGACTTCATCTTAGCTTCTTCAGCATTATCCAAGGATATCTTCAAATGTCGATAAAATTTATGTACTAGTTTGGGATAATAAGGTCTTTCATTATTAAATAACCAGCTTAGCCACCTTTGATATTCCAACACTCTCAATAAAAATGACTTGCTTAATAGAAGCCACTCAACAGATACTTCTTTTTCAGCCATAACCACTCGGCTTTCCAAGCTCGGTTTTGCAGTCCCACTGGAATCACCTTTCTGATGCTTGGTAGA
This sequence comes from Viscum album, assembly GCA_963277665.1. NCBI lineage: Eukaryota > Viridiplantae > Streptophyta > Magnoliopsida > Santalales > Viscaceae > Viscum > Viscum album. The sequence continues at coordinate 48,830,092 of OY728156.1, forward strand.
TGGGGATTTTCTTTGATCTTCCATAACATGCTTGGTCCTTGACATTTCGAGGTGTCAAATTCCAAAGGAGTTGAGAGATTAAGGGTTGAGAGATAGAGTGACAAAGGGTAGAAGCCTTTACGACAGTGGGAAGGTGAAATGTTAGGATGGATCGAACTTAGTATATCATTTATGGATTGTAAATTGTAAAGAATAAAATTTAAATGTGGAAAAAATAATACCAAAACATTTTCATTTTATTTAAAATAGATAGAATTACAAAAGAAACCTTAAATACATCGGTGTTATTGAATTGGATTTACACGATCGGTTTCAGGGATCAGTTTCACAAGATCAGTTTGACAAGATCAATTTCACAATGTCAGTTTGAAAAGATCAATTTCATGGATCAGTTTGACAAGGTCATTTTCAAGGATCGGTTTGACAATATCACTTTAACAAGATCAGTTTTAGGGATTAGTTTGACAAGATTGGTTTTAGGGATCAGTTTCACAAGATCGGATACAAAAGTTCAGTTTCAGGGATCAGTTTGACAAGATTGGTTTGACATGACTTTAGAGATTTATCATTCCTAGTTTAGGTCTGATGTAGTTCATTTTCTCAGAGTTTGGTTGTTTAGTGAATATATTGGCAAGATGATGCTCAGTCCTAACAAACTCGAGAGTTATATCACCTTTTTGATAATTATCTTTCAAAATGTGATGTCTTACATAAATAGGATTTGTTCTGGAATGAGAAATTGGATTCATAGAAATGTTAATAGCACTTGTGTTATCATATTTTATGGGGAAATGTATAAATTGAAATCCATAGTCTAATATGGTGTGTTTCATCCCCAAAATTTGTGCACAACAACTTCCAGAAGCAATGTATTCTGCTTTAGCAGTTGATAATGCAACTGAATTTTTCTTTTTACTACACCATGATATTATATACTTTCCCAAAAAGTGAAATTTTCTGGAGGTACTCTTTCTATCTAACTTACATCGACCATATTCAACATCTGAAAAGCTAACTAAATCAAAAGGTTGTCCTTTAGGTTAGAACAATCGTAAATTAGTTGTATAATTGAGGTATTTAAAATTTATTTTAACAAAATTTAAATTTGACACTTTTGTGTTTGCTTGAAATCTCACACACATACACGCACTTAACATTATATCTTTACTACTAGTGGTTAAGTACAGAAAACTCCCAATCATTCCTTTATAAGTAGTTTGATCAACTAATTTTCATTATCATCAATATCCAACATACATGTAGAACTCATATAATTTTCACTACTCTTAATGCTATCAAAGCCATATCTTTTCAAAAAATCTTTTTTGTACATACATTGATTTAAAATAATACCTTCATTATTTTGAAATATTTGAAATCCAAGAAAATATTTATTTTCACCCATTAAACTCATTTCAAACTCGCTTTTCATTATTTTTGAAAAATCATTACATAAATAATTTTTAGTAGATCCAAAGATAATATCATCTACATATATTTGGGCTGTTGAAACTTCTTTTGAAATTATTGTTATAAATAATGTTATATCTACAAGTCCTTTTGTAAATCCTTTAGAAATAAGAAAATTACCCAACATTTTATACCAAGACCTTGGAGCTTTTTTAAATCTTTATAAAGAATCAGATAATTTGGACAAATGATTTGGAAAATGTGGATTTGTAAAAAATGGGGGTTGTTCAAAAAAAACTTTCTCAACTATATAACCATTTAAGAATGGATTTTTTACATCCATTTCATAAAGTTTAAAATACAAGTCCGCTGCATAGGAAAATAAGATCCTAATTGCTTCATGTCTAGATACTGGTGAAAAGGTCTCTTCATAATCAATTTCTTCTTATTTATTATATCCTTGTGAAACTAGTCCAGTTTTATTTCTATATATATTTCCTTCTTAATGTAATTTGTTTATAAACATCCATTTGGTTTCTATGGTCAAAGTATCATTCGCTCTATCTACATGTTTCCAAACATTATTTCATTCAAAAAGGTTAATTTGTTCTAGTATATCCATTACCAAAAATTCATCTATGATCACGTCATTAATATTTTTAGGTTCAAGCTGTGACAAGAAGGATTGGTTTTCAACTTGGTTTCTCAATGAAGCTATCATTTGTGTTCCTCTATCTAAATATTCAACAACAACATCTAGGGGATGATTCTTAAGGGTCCTAGTTGGTCTAGAGAAGGTAGGACTTGATATTTCAAGTTGGTCAGGTTGATCTGGTTCACTATGGTTAGGATCTAGAAAATTTCTAGAACTGGATGTTTTCACATATTCCTTCACATGATGATTTGAGGTTTTATCATGAATGTCCATATTGGACATATCCTCTTCAATATTTTCTAGTGAGGTCTAGGGCTCATGTGGATCTGCTTCATCAAACTTGATATGTACATATTCCTCCACACATTTGGTTTTCTTATTAAAGACTCTATAGGCTTTACTTGATGTATAATATCCATGAAATATTCCTTCATCAATTTTGAAGGAAAATTTATCTTAATTATCTTTAGTGTTTAGAATATAAAATTTATATCCAAAACACTTTAAAATAACCAACTTTGGGTTTCCAATTATTCCAAAACTCATAAGGAGTTTTCTTAAGGATGGGTCTGATTACGACTCTATTTATTATGTAACATGTGTACTAACAGCTTCATACTAGAAATAAATTGGTAGGTCGTATTCATTGAGCATAGTTCATACAATTTCATGTAGAGTTCTATTTATTCATTCTACCACACCATTCTGTTGAGGTGTCCTAGGAGCAGAGAAATTATGATTATTTCTATTTAGTAAGAAAAAGCTTAAAAATGTTGATTCTCAAACTCACGATCAAGATCACTTCTTAATTATTTAATCTTAAGTCCACTATGATTTTCTACAGTCCTATAATACTTGGTAAAGTTTGAACTAGCTTCACTTTTATGAGCTAGGAAAAAGGTCCAACTATACCTAAATAAATAATCTATAAGAAAATAAACATTGTGCATCCCATTGGGACTCATAAATCTAGATGGTCCACAAAATTCCATGTGAACCAATTCAAGAGGCTGAGAAGTAGTAACTTCTTTATTTGGTTTGAAATATATTTTATATTTCTTTCCTTTTTGAAAAAGAATATAAACATTATTGTTTGGAAACTCTAATTTGGGTAAGTCTTTAACTAAAAATTTTCTAGTTTACTTTTTAATAGAGTGTATGTTTCAATGTCCTAGTCTTTTATGCTAGATCCAAGACTCTTTGTGAAAGACATTTAGACAAGAGACATTATGTGAGGCTAGTGTGTCTAGATTTATAACATATACATTGTCATTTCTAAATTTAGTAAATACTAAGTTATTATTAGTATAAAAAACATGGCATGAATCATTTTTAAATTTAAAATTAAATCCATCATAAAAAAATTGGGATATAATGAGTAGGTTATACTTTAATCCATCAATATACAATACTTTAGAAATTGAAATAGAGCTAGGGTTACCAATCTGGCATAGGCCGATGTTTTTTCCTTTACCATTGTCACCAAATGTGACATGTCCTCCATAAATCTTGATAAGACATTTAAAGCTTGAACAATCCCCTGTAATATGTCTTGAACTCCCACTATCCATGTACCAAAACTTTTTACAGGAGATTTTTAGGCTGTTTACCTACAAAACCGTTCACCCAAGAAATGACTTTAGTACCCTTATTTATCTGGGTCAACATACATTAGTGAAAATATCTTTAGGAACCCACAACTATCTTATGGGTTTTTTATATGTAGAATATAAAGTGTTTGAAAAGTAAAATTTTTTTGGTCCTGAATAATTATATGCTGTAAAATAATTCTTGGAACTGGAACTTTTTTGTAAAATTCTAGTTTTTGAAAGTAGATTTTCCAGTTCTGGTTAAAAAATGTGATTTGGATAAATTCCATTGACCTGGTTGATATCTTATTCTTGAAGTATAATTAGGAGATATTTGTTTACCAATAATTTGAGTAAGAGTATTTTCCCCATTAGTTAACTTTTCTAAGTCTTTATTCAATTTCTCATTAGACCTTTTTAACTCATTGTTTTCCTTGAGCAGTTGAGAATTATTATCTTTTTCAGTTGTACGTTTAGAGTTAATAGTCAAAGTTATGGCATGATGTTTCTTCGAAAATTTATACTTATCCTTAAACTCGTTACATGTTTCTTCTAGAATATTTAAATATTCTAATATTTCATCATTGGTCATAGTCTCAGATTCACTTTAAGAATAATAATAATTATTCACATGGGAGTCTAAGGTTACCTCAGTTGTGTTTGTCATGAAACACATATTAGCCATATAATCTTTCTCATTTTGGGAAGAGGAAAATTCACTTGAGCTGTCCTCGGAGGCACTCTAGGTGGCCTTCATTGATTTCTTATACCTTCTATCCTTATTTTCATACTTTTTCTTGTATTTCATCTTTGGACGGTATTCCTTGACATGTACTTTCCTTTTACATTCGTATCATATTATGTCTTTTGAATTATCATTTCTCATCCAATCCTTTTTTCCAATTTCCCTTGTTATCCTAATTTCCTTCGTTATATGGTTTTTTTGAAAAATTAATTTGTTTCTAAAAAATTTCATGAATATTCTATCCAACTAGGCCATTTATTCATCATTTTCCAAAGCTACTTCATCACTTCTTGAGCTTTCAATAGTATCTTGAACTATCTCCTTGTTTTTTATTTTAGAAGAAGTTGTCTTGAAATCTACAGGCATTATTTTTGGTTCATCTTCTTCTTGATTTACCTTCAATTCCTCTTCATAAATCCTTAATTTTCTAATCAATTCATTCACTAGAATCTTATCAATATCACATTATTCTATTATTGATACATACGTTCCACTCCATCTTTCTGGTAAGCATCACAGAATCTGCATAATCAACTCTTTGGCTGTTACTTATCTTCCAAAAGAAATCATGGTATTCACAATTTCATTAAACCTAAGATACATATCAGAAATAGACTCATCAAGATTTATTCTGAAGTTGTCATATTTAATAGTATAAGTATTTAATCTCATTTCTTTAACATAAGTTGTTCCCTCATGAGAAACAGACCGAGTGTCGCAAATATCATGTGTAGTTTTACAAGCTGAGATACGATTAAATTCTACATCTCCTAGTGCATAGTACATAGAATTCATTAAATTATAATTATTTTTATAGGTGGTCTTTGTAGGTTTATCCCAAAGTGTTTCTTGCAGTTTCTAGAGCTATATATTTACATTCAATAGCAGTCCAGATTTCAAATCCCATACTTTCTAGATGTATTTTCATCTTAAGATTCCACTGAGCATAATTAGTTCCATTAATGAAAGGTGGTCTATTGTTATAATCCCCTTAAAATCTATTTTCCATGATATATATTTTAAAATAATTTCAATGTGATAAAAATTTAGATATAACGTCAATTTTATGATCTTTGAAAAACAACTATAATAACAGTTGACAAGATTTGAAAACTGACAATAACTTTCAAATTCTTCTGATACCAAATGTTTGTTGGAGTAGATCAGTCAAGAGGGGGGGGGGGGTGAATTGAGTGTATATAATTTTTTTTGTTAAAATTTTTTCTTTAAAATAATGTCCCCTTTTAAAACAAAATCAATGTCAATTTGTAGTGAATTTATAAAATTATTGAATGTTCAATTAATTTCTCAAAATAATAATGAGTTCTTATCTTTAACAATCTAAATATTTGTAGAAATTTTGAAACTAATCTACCAATTGAAAATAGATATAAAAAATTTCTAAAATAACTATAAAAAGACCAGTTTATCTTAATGTGAAAAATAAATATCAGATTAAAACACAAGGAAAACATCACAACGATTAAAACAAGAGGTTCAGTCTCAAGATGAGACTTAGTCCTCTTCACTTGGTGATCACTTGCCACCAAGAAGTTTATATTAATAAAATTTTGATCCAAACCCTGGATTAGGATTCATAATAGCGCAAAGGGCTGTCCTAGTAACACTTTACCTCTATCACAATTATTCATGGGAAAACTATCAAACAGATCACACAGGATCTCTCCCACAGTTCTATGTGGGATACAAGAGTATAAAGGGATTGAGTTTGAGGATATTTTAGTATTCTTTAGTTATGATCAAGAGAAAATGTGTGCCACACAAACAAAAACACACACTTCTTAAATAGTAAACACAAGATCACAACTGAGTTATACAAGAAGAATATAGTTTATAAATCCATGTGTGTTGCGTATTAAAGATGTAGACTCAATGGATGTAGAGAAAATGATATTCAAGTCCTCTTCGGAAGGTTGTCTCCTAAATAGAGTATCATAATCTCTATATTATAGCTTCCAAGTGTGAAAATATTCAGCTCTTCTATGTGAGGATGTTCAGAAAGCTTCAGTACACTGCTGCTTGAAATATTAAATTCCTTGTGTACTCAAGTATTGAGTTCTTATATTTAAAATATCATGAATATTCGCATAGCCTGCCTTTTTATTTTTCTAGAAGGTTCCCATCATGTGTTTTTAGAGTGAGACTTTAAGGTTGAGCTTTTAATCCTTTTATATTAACGGTCCACTAGGTAAAAGATATCCCCACATGCATGTACCTCGTACTGTCTATGGATAGTTCTATAGACAACATTAAATAATGTGAGGAACATTAATTTGTCTAAATATGATCAGTAGAAATAAATTTGAACTAATAGATTCGAAATTGTTATTTATGACTACCAGTGAGTCATTTGCATCTGTTTTTCATATTCGGTCTGTCATCTTTGGTCTGTCGTCTTTGGTCTGTCATCTTCGGTATGTCAACTTCGATCTTTCATTTTTGTTCTGTCATATTCGGTTTATCATTTTCCAGTCTGTCATTTTTGGTCTATTATCTGCGGTCTGTCATATTTGGTATGTTATCTTCGGTCTGTCATTTTCAGTCTTTCATCTTCTGTCTTTCATATTCATTCTATCATCTTCTGTCTGTCATTTTCGGTCTGTCGTGTTCGGTGTGTCGAACATCGGTGTGTCGAACAGACTATCAGTTCCAGGGATTCTAAAAGGGTTATGAAGTGTTTGTCTTACACATAACATTACTAGATTAAGTGAAATCCCAAAATACATTTAAAAAATAATGTTGTAAACATATAGATTCAGAAATATATGTAATTGACTTATTTAAGCATATTGTTCTCTATGGAATAATTGATTTATTTAGAGATATTAAATGGCATGAAATAGTAGAATTTGAAGATTGACATTTATTTGTGATTTTGAAAGCTACTATAACATAGAGGTTCCAACAAAAATATTATTTTTATTTTATGGTTGGTCCCTTTATATTCCTTTAATGAATTGGGTAAATTTAGATAGTTTAGGAAGTATGTTACACGTGAACCAAATTTCACATTTACTATTTTATGCATGAAATTTGTTTTCATATCCATAAATTTAAATACGGACCTAGTATTCAAGTCCAAAATTCTATGAATATATTTAGTTTTGATGTCCATAATATCATACATAGAAATATTTTGATCTCAAAAAATTGATGTTAGGGAATGATTACTTGAACATAACTTTATAAGGGAACCTACCTCTATTTGTATGTATTCAAAATGTTATGAATTTATTTTTTGACACATTCCTATGTTTATGTTTTTCTATCCTAGATCATGGAATATTATAGATGATTCCACAATATTCTGAGTAGTTTCATTTATTATGATAATGTTTTAAGCCATGACTTTTTTATGATCTATTACTGATTAGGTATGAAATTTTTATTTTTTTATCTTGATATTATACCATTATAGTAATCTTATTAACATTGATTGATATCTCCCATTTTTACCCTTAATAAGAATATTATCTCACCATTTATTCAGTTTTTCTTTCACCATGTTAATAAGAATATTTCTAAGTAGGGTATTCCTATGAATTATTCTATATGGGAATGGATGAAGATCTTTTATGAAATAAGAGAATTTTGTATCTAGTCTCATATTATGGAAAAAATTTACATTACTCAGGAATATATTTGTAAATGTATGGAATATTCATCTTTTAATATTTAATATATATATAGGATAGACATGGGCCTCTATAGTTGGTATTAGAGAAAATGTTTTGTCAATATATGGATATTGGGATTATAGAACTTTGGTTAAAAACCTAGGTATGATTCTAAGTGTAGGATAACATCCTATAGTTTTGGTAAGGTAGAAAATTTGTAGTTTTATAATAAATACATCCTTATATAGATACTACACATTGATGTAGCTTTTGAAAATATACATCTATAAGTAAAAACCATAAAAAGAGTTAGTCGAGTATATCTTAACCATTATTCTGGTGCAAGGTGAGTGTTCCCATAATGCACGCTTGGGTTGCTAGTCCCGAGGAATATTCATGGGTTTACTCATATATTATTTTTGAACCATTAAAAAATATTTGAATAGATGATGAACATGAATTAATTAACTTAAACCTAGCCCATAATAGACTGTGAAGAATGTGTCATGATTTAAAAATTTTATAAATTATTTTCATGAATATGTGGTTTCTCACTAGGATTATTATTTCTAATCTATTCATTTTTTTATTTAACAGTTGAAACTAGAAAGAACTATGTTAATGTTGTATGTGGAAAACTATGGAATAATTTCCCTTCTGAGAAACCAAAAGAAATAAAATATGGAATGTAAAAACATATGATTATGTATAATATACTATCTCTTTATATGATTAACAAAATCAACAAGGGTGAGTTTCTTAACACAAAAAATTAGAGAAAAAATGAGTTTAATGAAGACCAAAAATAGAATTATATTCATCTTCAAACATGTTTAGAATATTTGAAGAAGCACATGAGGAAATTTCTCAAAGGAAGATGAAGATGTTTTTGGTATGACAAATAAGGACATAGAAAAAGTAATTTCTCATAAAAAATTAAGTGCTCAATGATGGAATGTCAATTTAATTATAAGGTACCATTTGTAGTTTAATATCATATGTGTGGGTAACATGGATATTATTAGAGAAAATTATCTAATCCAATGGGGAACTCTTAGAAAAAGGAATGAACTATGTTATGTTAATAATTTAAGTGAAAGGATTGATGTGTTACATGTCGAGATTCAAAAATTATGGTATTATGGTTATTGAAATCATGAAACACATGAATACTTTTTTATAGTAGTATTTTTTAAGTACATGGAGGAACAAGTTCAATGGTACAAGTAACACAGAATTTTTATTTAGTGATATGGTGATATTGTTTGGGAAGAAACATGATTGATGGAAAGACAAACCTTAATATTCTATCAATGTTGGGATAATAATATTTAATAGGTATATAAGGATGATTAATGTTGAAAATTTAAACTTTATAGTATTGATTACATTTTAATTGATTTGTGATTTGATGACAAAGTGATTAATGATGAAGTTTATTGTATTTTTTTTGGATATATGGAATATATTTAATAGTTTCTTATTTTATTTTAGGAATAAGTATAGTGATAATTGTTTTAAGTATATATGTTTTCATTGAGGTTTTATAGTGATTAATGTTATTATAATTTTTTAATAGAAACAATGTTTTCACATAATTAGTATGTGACATTATGGGCTACATTAAGTTGTTTATGAATAAATTTTGAAATTGATCTTGGAAAATAAATTAAATGTGACCAAATATTTTCGATTTTTCTATTTTCAATTAGGTCAAAAACATTTTATACAATTCATAAGGTAAACTATTTATGGAATGAATAATGTTAAACTTTTGGGTGATATTTTTATGTTTAATAGATTAATGTATCCAAAATGGATAATTTTTTTAATTATTTTTTGTAAATATTTATAGATATAAAGAATTAATTTCTATTATTTTATGGAACCAATGATATGTTAAATGTCAATTTTTGTTCTTTAGTTAAGAAAAAATCATCATGAATATCTATTTTTTGGAATAAGAGATGAGATAGAGGTAGAATTGATTGAAACAAAACTAAAGTATAAAACTATGTTTATGAAATGAAAAGTCATCTAGTAAGTTTAATTCATAATGTTCCCTATCTTGATAGTAAAATAATCCGTCAAAATTTGAGAAAATGTTCTTGAAATATAAATTTTATCCTCTTGCCTAAATTATGATAAATTTATGGTATTTTCACCCCTCACTAATTTATAGTTATGTTGTCTTAAATTTCTAATGAGCTTGTTCTCAATAACTCACTATTAGTCCATGTATGTTATTCAAATCCTCCATGTACATATTTTAACATCCCACCAATTTTTTCATTATCTAAGAACCTAATTATGTGTTATTTTAGGTAACCTTTACCTTTCTGACAACCCCAATTCAAAGAATTTTATATTATCCCATTATAAGATATGGTTTTTCAAAAATTATAAACTGGAATTTAAAAAAATAACATTAAAAAATAGTGAGAAAAAAATTTATTTTTTGGGGTATAATGTATCATCCCGATATTTTAGAATACACTTCCGTTTAAATAACTTTTATTTTTTTGATAGATTGCTCTACGCAGAAAACTGAGCTCAAAACAAATATTGATATATTAAAACATAATCACTAAATCAAGAAGGATCATTTGGATAAACCGCATTACGAAATATATATAAATTTTTTATTAAATTAAAATGTATTATTTAATTAATAATATATAAGTACTCATTTTTAGTATTGTTTTTTAGGTTTTAGAAATATGTTTTCTTAAAAAATGGTATTTATTTATTTTTGTGTCAGAATATTATAATTAATTTATAAATATTTTAGTAATTAAATTCAATAAAATGGATATAATTTTTTAATTGATAATATAAAATTTATCTTGTGGTGGAATTTTAGGATTATTTTCAAAAGTTTTTTTTTGAATCGCGAAAATACAGACTTTTAAAAATATTATTTATTTTCATTAAAAGGTACCTTAATGATTTTAATTTGATCTTAATTTAACAATAATTTATTTTAATTTTATATAAATAAATTAATTACATATTTATCATTGATAATGTTGATTTTGGTATTTGTTCATTTTTGGGCATATAAACACATATATTATAAGAAATATTTTTATTGGAGAAATGTGTTTTTATCTTAACAAATAAAATTAATCACTATTATTGAATTATTTTATTGAAATTTATATATTATTTATTCAATAAATTTTCTTAACAACCATCTAAATTATTTTATCAGAATAAAATAAGAATAAATCTATTTTTACGCTTAAAATGTATTTTTCAAAGAAATGTTTTTCCTGAAGTTTTTTATGATAATTTTAAATTGAATTTATCCCAATTTTGGAAATAAAAGGTAAAAAAATGGATTCTATATTTTTAATTAGATAGATAATATTTTTTAAATATGATTATTTTATTTTAGTATATTATTGATAGTCGCCTTGTTAAATATTCATCACATTGATAAGGTTAGAACATGTAAAAAATCGTTCAAACATTAGGATAAGGCTTTGAAATTTCTCGAAAACTTGATTTTATCCTATATTATGAGTATAGATAGGATATTTTGATCCATGTTTTGAAAATATGGAAACATGGTTCAATTTTACTTTTATTATGACCATTATATTATTTTATGAAAAGAATATATACAAAATATCACTCTCTTGACTTCAATATCTTTAAATTTGTTTACCTTAGGATAAACAATTGTTATGTCAAGTTATATATGTTTATTATAAAGATAATTTTTTTTTATTTTTCATATTAATATTTGTTTTTAATTTTTATCAGTTGAATAATTGTTTTTAATTCTTACAAAACACCAAAACATTATTTATTATATTAATAGAATAATAAAATAAATGATTATTAAAATATTAAATGTAATACAATTTGTAGAGACCAAAACTATAGTAGCCCAGAGTCGGTGCCCTAATTTATTAAATTGGAATAATATATAAGAAATCACATCCCAAATTACTGAATATTTTAGTAGTGTTGGTAAACTAGATATATATTTGAAAGTGAAATAACATTTTAAACATAAAATATAAAAAGTTTTTTCTTTGAGAACACCATTATTATCATATATTAACCCTTCATATAAGTCATAATTAACATTTTCAATCTTGGGGGAAAATAAAAAATAATAAAGGGGTGAGATCAGATGACCAGTAAAAGTATACAACAGAAGCTATCATATATAAGAATAAAAAAATATGGACGGGTAATTAACAGAAACACATGTCAATTTATCAAAAAATTTGGAATAATATGGCATGAATAGAAGATGATCAAATGATGAAACCTAAATAATAATATGATATTGGTAATATATATTATAACAATTTGAATGATCAAATTTAATTTTAATATAGATGGAATGAATAATGTTAGAATTTTGAACTGTCAATATATATCCTCTAGATAGTTACTATCAACATCAATCCTCCTGCCTGTTTGAGTATGTGGTTCAAAACCCATTGTATTATGCATGAGAAAAAAATGTGAAGGTTTATTCACATACTATTTTTTTCATGATACCTATCGATTCATCAAAGGGATTACATTAACCAGTCCCCATACCATGTTTTTAATGTCTAAAACATTACTCATATATCGAGTAATCGATTTAAAAATGTATTTTTAAATCAATGTGTCTCATACCACTTTGAAATATTTGAATCATAAACCCCGTAAAAGTAAATCATTATCAAATTAAACATTTAATAACCTTAAGATAAATATATTAATTGTTTGATATATTAAAGGGGCAGCACAATACACAAAATAAATATATGGAGAATCATGAATATCTCCGAGAAATAAAAGTGGGATGAGAAAAACCCTTACATTATGCTTTTCATTTATTGAATGTGATTTATCCTCCGGTATAATGTTTTAGAGAATGAAACTAATTTTTAAGAGAAACATATTATTATTTATGATATGATAAATGATCATATTATATAATTTTATAACTCGTTTTTTAATAATATTTCATTTTTCCCATGTTTTGGGTGTTAACTTCTTCAGTTTCAAATGCATGATTTGTCATGTATGTCCCGATTGGTTTACATAGTATAAATTTAATTAAAATTAATAATTATATTATTGTAAAATATATAATATTTTTTCATTATATATAGTTTTATAATCATTATTTAATTTTAAATATGGCAAATGAGTTGCATTGCATCGTGGAGACAGTAGGTCGTATGTATGCACATGCGATGATATAATTCCCTTAATGGTGAAAGGGTAAGGAAGTGAATGGTATATTAATATTTATAAAATTAATATAAAATCATAAATATTATATATATCCATTATTTATATCATTATTCCCATCTAATTAATGTGGTGATGAAAAACAAATTACACAACTTCTTGGAAACGATAAGTCGTACACATGCACACATGATACATTAATTTTTCATAGAATGGGTAAAAGGTGTAATATGGTTGTTCCATAATCAAAATAATATCTCATCACATAGAAGATACTGAAGTTGTTAATTTTTCATGGAAACAACATATGAAAAGGAATTGGATGAAGATACCATCATGAAAGAGTCGATAAACATGACTACCTCTTCTTTGAATGACTTCCTTTAATACCTTCTTAAGTGATCTAGGGTAGGTATTTTGGAAGAAAGAGAACCTATGGAACATAAGTAATGATTTTTTGAAGATAAACATGAAGGGGTTTTTCTATATTGGTTGCTAAAATTGGTGAGAGGAAGTGACTGAGGAGGTTCCCTTCTATAACTAAGGTGATGGGTACTATTAGAAATCCAAAAAATATTTAATATATTAAGGATATTTTAGTTTAAAATACTTATAAATAGACAATAAATGATTAGTGAAATAATTTTTTGAGCATATATTATCCTAGTTGAGATTATTTAATATTTTTATGATTTTTAAATAATTTAATAATATATTTGTTTAATAAAATATCATTATTTTAAAATTTGATACTATTCGATTAATTTGACTTCAAATACAACAAGAAATATGGTAATCTGAATATAATGAATTTTAACATCATTAATATATCTTATATATCTAGAATATTTTTAGAGACTTTAAATGATCCCAAATAAATCAAAATTAGTACTTTTAAAATCAGTTAATTTATTTTTTTATTAATTAAATTAATACTCTTTTAGAATTGAAGTAGAATTTAAGGTAATTATATAATATCTATAAATTCAAAATAAATTTTTATTATGAAAGAAAACTCATTAAGATAAAAATAGTCATTTATTTTGTAACCCCCATATCAACTATGTAACCCTTTATTTTTTATTTTTATGTATGTAAAGTATATGGGTAGTGAGAGTTTGGAGAAATTTTGGATTGTTTTTGGAGATTTTATATAGGTGTACAGTGGAAAACGTTTTGGTAAAACAATGCAAAACTTATAGGAAACCAATAAAAATGAGACATGGGAAAAAGTAAGGTGCACGACCAGTGCACAGTTTGTCCAAACAATGTGAAATTCTTGGATAGACCGTGCTATATTGGATAATAGGATTTGGCAAGGATGGTGCATGGTTTGGAAACCGTGTGAGCCAACCATGTGATTTTCATCTTTGAGATAGTGGCTGACACAAAGTTAGCACATAGTTTTCCTAACCATGAGACTAACCATGCGCATGTTAAAAATGAGATCCTAAAATTGTAGATCTCACATGTTCTTGCCTGTAACATCATCTTTCTTCCTCCTATGAATCCCTAACATAGTATTCTATCTTCTAAAAGATAAAGTAAGTTTCTCTAATCTATCTAGAGGTGATTTGAAGGCTTCCCTTGGTTTTTTGAAGCCAGATCCTCATGGTAAGCGATTATTTTCTGTCGTTCTTGGTTATTTTTCGTAAATCCTCTTCTATATCTCTCTTATTTTCCTAGATCTATGTCCACTGTGGATAGATATAAGATATTTGATTATAAATATTTTTAGATTAGATCTTTTTAATGATAGTGGAATATATCTAAGGTAGTTTTATGGATATTTAATTGAGTTTCGTTAGAATTATTTATGTCGTTCTTAGTTTTCAACATAAAAACTAATGAAAGTTTCTTCACTCCTGACACAACTTTTTATAACTTGAAGGATTAGTTTTAAATAGATTAAATTGATTGATATTGTTTTTTAAATTGGTTTGAAAATAATTCTACAAAAATTCTTAATGATTGTTTGTGTATTTTTGTTGTATTGTGATTTTTAAAAGATTCCTTGTTAAATGGTTTTAAATTGTTTGTTATGAAAATGGTTATTTGGTTTTGATTACTTGAGAAAAGCTTTTCATTAAAAGTTTGTTTTTATTTAAATGGTTTTTTGGAAAGGTTTTCAATAAAATGTTTGTTTTATTGAAATGGTTTTGAATTTAAGTGGTTTTGACATTGAAATGATTTTTAGGAATACTTGGTGGTGTGCGTTTATATTGCAATACAAGGTTGGGTTGAAATATGACATTGTTCTTGGTGCCAAAGTTGTAATGACACATGGGAATTAATTACCTTCTGATGAATTGGTAGATCAATGGGAAACTATTCATAAGTATGGAACTGTCACAATGAAGCATGCTTGTTTATATGTGTGGATGTGTGGATATGTGGATTGGAATAAGATACGAAAAAAATGAGAACATGATATGGTCTAAAATCTTTTTTTGGCTGTTTTCATTGAAACTTGTTGTTATTTTGAGAATTTTTTTACTATGTAACTTTTATATATTTAGTTATAAACTAATTTTATATATTGTATTATATAGAATATTTTATATAAATGTTCCAAAATATTATATCCTAGTTGAATGAGTAGGAAATCCATTGGGAAAAACCTATTGATTTTTAGTAATCACCCCTGCTTCAGCAATGTGGTTCTTTTGCAGATGTAGTTTGTTAGCAGATGGGAAAAGGTAAGTAATCACACATCTTTACCACTACTTTTTTATTGTTGGGATGTTTGGGGGACTTGGATAATGGATGTTTTTTAAGCACGGGAGTTGTAGTTGTCTTGCAGTCTATTTTTGTTTTATAGTCCTCCCCTATAAACATTGATATTTTAGTCTTCAGTTGTGGAATTTTTCATGTTTTGCTTTGAAATCAATGGGGTTTACCTGAGTTGGTTTACATTATTATCAAGAATTATTTAGTTTTTTTCTTATTAATGTGTGTTTTTATTGGGTTGTTTTACTAAAAAGTTAAAATATTCCCCCACTTTTGTTTAATCTCTTAGAATTTATTTCCAACCATTGAAACTTTGGGGATGTATCTTAAGGCCAGATAGTAATTCTGTCTCGACTCAATCCAATGATACGGGGAATGATGTTATAAGTGGTATCAGTTTTTTTGATCCAAAATGCGTTTAAAGACTTTTGGTATTATCTTTTTTTCCTTTCATTTTTTCTAGAACAAGTGGTCTTTGACATTGTATTGGTTTTCAGTCTTGGAGTTGAGTTTATTTTGTTATATTAATTATGTTGGGATTATAGAAAAGAGTATTATTCTTCGAACTTGAAATTCCACGCATAAAAATATTTACCTAACCTTTTTATACTGAACTTCAAGTTACCAAGGAGTTGTGCATATAAGTGTTTTAATGAAATTTATAGGATTTGGAATCTCATTATCATTGGTTTAGCCAATATGAAGAGCATCACATGAATTAGAGTAATGAATTCCCACTAGGACTGCATATCTCATTTTGAGTAATTTTATATGATTTGATAAATTTTTTTATTTTTGAGACATGTTAATGTTGTATTAAAATGAATGATTTTGAAAAAAATCATGATAGTAGTATTTTGAAAATGGTTTGATTTTCATAGCAAGAAGCAATTTTCTAAAAAATTGTTGAATATAGAAAATGGTCGAGCTTGGAAATCATTTTTGTGATATTTTTATGTGGTAGAATTTTAAATTTGTAAGCATATATTTAATAGCGAGTAAGAATTATGGAACTTTTTCTTTGTGTAGAAAGTGTCACTATATAGGCATCATATAAACGAACTAAAGGAAATTATATAGGATGTGGTTCTACCCACACCATAGTTGAATTCATAGCTGGTTCAAAGTATATTCCAACTATTTCATGATATAAATAGAAGGAACCTGATGGATGAGCCAAGGAAAGTGGATCATTCAATATAATTCCTGAAAAAGAACAAACCCATCTTTCGGGGTGACTGTGAACCAGAGAAAGAATAGGTGTGGCTGAATAGGATGAACTGTATCTTCAACTTCATAGGCACACCAGTTGAATTGAAAGTAAAACATATGACTTATATACTAGAAGATATTTCAAGCTAGTGTTGGTATTTTTCTATGAAAGATAAAGTAGATCAAGGCATTTCTTGGGAGGTTTTTGTGGATTTTTTAACAAATAATTCTATTCTAATATGTTCAGAATTCAAAGAACAACATATTTATTTATTTTCAACCAGGAAAATCAATCTATCATAGGATACATATCTAAATTAATGAATTTAGTGTGCTTTGCACCCAATGTTTCTACAAGTGCATACTTGAAGGCACACATCATTGAATCTTGTTTAAGACATGATATTTTGTCAAATATTTCTATGATCTGTATTATGGACCTTACAAAGATAGTTAATAGGGAGAAAATAGCTGAAAGAGACATATTTGGATCTATGGGTGGACGTAGTATGTTTATAACCATGTAAAACTATGGGAACCCTAATATTGGAGGGAAAGCGGAAGAGTGAATCCTTTTTCCAAGGTGGGAGCATGAATCAAAATCTAACAATGGGATTAGTGAACCATTTTATGAGTTTCATGACTAAAGATGGATATTTTAAATGTGGTTCCATTGAACACATGAAATGAGAGTGTATGATACCACCAATATCATGCCACAAATGCAATAATATGGGGAACCTTTAGTTCTATTATCACAGTTCTCCAAGGCCAGGTGCTTGGGACACGTCTTAGGTGTCTCAAGTGTCATATGCTTTGATGGGGTGAGGGTAGAAGAATAAATCTCTAAATAAGAACATGTTTATAAATGTTGATTTTAGGAATACGATGACTCCCTAGGCAGTGCAATCCTAATAGGGATTCATGGAGAAATGTGTAGTGGTGAAGCCATAATATGGAGCTGAACATGTTATTATGGATGATCAGTATGAACCATCTACAATGAGTGGTATTATTATTTTGAATTATACCCCTATTAAGTTATCGTTTGATAATAGTTATTACCATTAATTTATTTCATATAGTTCTATTTATTTTCTCAATTTATAAGTTGAGATGATGCATTTTTTTGATAAAAATTAAAACTCTTCTTGGTTAATGAGAGTGTCGAACCTTTGTGTCTAGAGAATGTTATATAAATGTTGATATATCCAAGATAAAATGTATTTTTATATTTCTTGAGATATTTGTATTTGATATAATCATATGAATAGATTCATCGACTATGTTCAAGACTCACATCAATTTTTTACTTCAAGATTATGTTTTACAACAAAATATGGAGTCAAGCATCTATTAATAGTGTACTACGTTGTAAAGTCAAGTGCAAATGTATTATTAGAACCAATAGGGGGAATGATCTCATACTAATTGGAAGCAATTTTTTTGAGTTGATGAATAATATTGAGATAAATATTTTTCATCCAGTGGTGGATCAATTTCTAGATGTGTTTCCCAAAAAATTCTCAGGGTTACCACCCATAAGGGAAGAAAAGTTTAGGATTGATCTCTTTCTAGGGACTAGTCATATTTTCATTCCATCTTATAGTATGTCACTTAAAAATTTAAGATAATTGAATTTTTAGTTGGAAGATATGGAAAGCAAAGGGTTTACTCATACCAGCATGTCTCCATGGGAAGCACCAGTCTTGTTTGGGAATGAGGTGAATAGAACTCTAAGGAATGGTGTGGATTATTGTAAGCTGAATCAAATTATGATAAAGAACAACTATCCACTTCCACACATTGATGATCTATTTAATGAATTTATGTGATCGTTGTGGTTCAATTAAATTTACTTGCGCTCATGATATCACTAATTGTGAGTTTAGAAGTAGGATATTCTGAAGACAACTTTATGAAAAAGATATGAGCATTATGAATATGGAGTTTTGACTTTCAGTATTGTGAATTCTATAGTGGTATTTATGTAATTGATGAATTGGATATTTCAGCGATATCTAGAACCTTTTTAGTTGTTCTTGTGGATGAAATATTGGTGTATTCAATTATATGGGATGTTCAAGATAAAAAATTGGTGATAGTTTTGGGAATCTTGAGGGATCATAGTTTGTATAAAAAATATAAAATTGTGATTTTCTGATACAAGTGGTAAATTTCATTGGCCGCGTGATCTTTAAAAGAGGTGTTTCTTTGGATAAAAAAAGAGTCTATAATCTCTTGGGAGCCATAAAATAATGTTGTTGAGATATGAAATTTTCTCAGATTGGATGGATACTATCGATTCATTGTTCCTAACATCTCATGACTATAATCACTAATGAAAATTTTGAAAAAGAAGAATATTTCATTCCAATTGGATGAGTAATTCAAGAAGTATTTTTATGAAATTAAGATTTTCCTTACATCAACCCTAATTTTGATTTTTCTTGAATCATAACAAGGGTACAAGGTGTATTTTGATTCTTCGAGATCTGGGTTGGAATGTGTTCTCATGGAGGGAGACTATATTGTTGTTTATGGCTCAAAGAAATTATGAAAACATGAGAATAATGACCCAAAAATTTATTTAGAGCTATCCATCTTTATGTATGATTTGAATACTTGGAATCATTATCTATTTAGTGAGAAATTTATTATGTTCATAGATCATAAGAGCTTGTATCATATCTTCTCACAAGGGTATTTAAACTTGAGACAAAGAAGACAGATGAGTATATTCAAATTTTTTATTTTGAATTGACATATATACCAAGTAAGGGAAATGCAATGGAATATGTATTAACAAAATATATTATGCTCAGTTGTTAAAAGAAGATTTAGATATATGGTAGTTGATGCTCGTGATAGCTGTCATGAACTTGGAATATGAAGACTGATATAACATTGCTATTTTCTTTCTAGTTTCTTTGATTCTAGATTTAGTAAAACTAGTTAAAGTGGCTAAAAAATACAATGAAAAATATGTGGTGATGGGGTAAAAACTCAATGGTGGGGCGACCATTGAAGATTGGATGCTTCTTGGGATTTTAGGGAAATGTTTTAAGAATCGTATTGTCATACCTACGGATTTTTAGAAACATATTCTCCATGCATACCATCATTCATGTTGGATGTACACCTTAATATTCGTAAAATTCATAAGGTGTTGAAAGCACAGTTTTGGTTGGGAGGTATAAAGAGGAAAGTGGATGATTTTGTATTAATATTATTGAATTTTCAGAAAGTTATGGTAGAACATCAAAGAACATCAGGTATGTTGTAGTCTTTACCTATTCCAATTTAGAAGTGGGAACAAATAACCATATATAGTGTAACATGCCTCCCGATAATTTTTTTTAAAGGCGATTCAATATGGGTGAAAGTGGATCATCTTACATAGTCAATTAACTTTATCTATATTCGTAAATCTCATAAAGTGTAGGAATTGTTAAAAATGAATATATGAGAAGTGGTAAAGAGGTATGAAATACCAGTTTTGATTAGGTCAGATAGAGATCAAAGGTTTACATATCATTTCTAAAAGTCCTTATAGAAATACCTTGAGACAGAGTTGACTGTGTGTATGATGTATCATCCTCATATGGGCAGACAATATAAAAAGATGATACAAACATTGTAATATGGGTTATAGGATTGAGTAATTGATTTTGGGGGTACATGTGAAGTTATTGTTCCATTAATTGAATCACCATATAATTAGAGTTTTCATGCCTCAATTAAAATGGATCCATTTGAAGTGTTGTATGGGAATCCTTGTCATTCTCCACTTTTTTTGGTGAAAACATGCGAGACTTCCCTTGTTGGGTAAATCATTGTACAAGATACAAATAAGAAGATTCAGTTGATCAGGAAATAGATGAATATGGCAGAAAGTCTTTATAAATCATACGTGGATCATCATTGATGACCATTTTCGTTTTTGGTGACTGATCATGTGTTCTTGAGGATCTCTCTAAGTCTGGTAAATCATTTTTTTGGGAATAATGGAAAGTTATCTCCTAGACACATATATCCTTTTGAGATACATTAACAGGTTGGCGATGTAGCATATCAGTGGGTAGTACTACATTGATTTAGTGCAGTACATAATGTGTTTCATGTATCCCAGTTGAAAAATTATTATACTGATACATAACATGTGATTCTATGAGATCATATTGAACTAGATTTAGATTCTTCATTTGTACATATCCCAATGTAGATTGTGGAATAGTAATAGAATGTATTTTATTGTAAAACCATTGGTTTGGTGCATGTTTTATGGGATCATGGTGTGTTTTAGGAAGATACATGGGAACATGAGAATGTAATGAAAGAACAATTTCCATAATGATTTTATAAATATGAAGGTTTTTTACTACCTAAGGACAGAAAGGCCAATGGTGGGGTGAATGTAGTACCCATCATTTTAAGTAACCTTGTCTTTATTCTTCTTAAATATGTAAATTATATGGGAAAAATTTGCGAGAGTTTGAATAATGTTTGGATTTTATTTGGATTTTATATATGTTAATGATGGGTGAACGATTTGGGAAAACTGTACAACAATTTCTGGAAATTGTGCACAATGAGACATGGGCTAAAGGGAAGGCACATGACCAGCACATAATTTATCCAAACTATACTAAATCCTAGAGTAAATCATTCTATGTTGGATAGTGGAATTTCAAATGACTGACATGTGGTTTTGAAATAGTGTGAGCCAACCGTGTGAGGTTCATCCATGAGACAGTGTCTAGTGCACAGTTTTTCAAACCATGCGACAAACCAAGAACAAGTTAAAAGGGACATCCTAAAAATTTGGATCTCACAAATTTTAGTCTCTAATTTCATCTTTTTTTCTTCTATGTGGCCCTAACTTAATATTATTTTATCCCAAAGGTTAAGGAAGATTCTCCCATCAATTATAAGGTGATCCGAATGTTTCCCTTAGTGTTTTGAAGCTGGATCATCATGGTAATTGATTGTTCTTGGTCGTTCATTGTGATTTTTCTTAGATCTTCTTCTCTATCTCTATTTTTTTCTTAGATATATGTTCATTTTGGCTAGATCTAAGATATTGTATTCCAAATATGTTGATATTTTGTATTGTTAATAATATTTAAGATATCTAGGGCAGGTTTGTGGAGATTTATGACGGTTCCATTGGTGTTCTCCATGATATTCATTGTTTTCTTCATAAAACCTATGGTAGGTGGATTCACTCTCGACTTCTCTATTTAGAATATGAAGGATTAGTTTCAAATTTGTTAAATTTATTTAAAATTATTGTGAAATTATTTTGGAAATAATTATGGAATCCTTTTTTAGGGATGATTTGTGGATTTTTGTGGAATTGTGAATTGTTGTGAATGATGCATTGTTAAATGGATTTAAAACTATGATTGTAAAAATAGTTATTCGGTTTTTTTACTTCTTGAGAAAGGGATTTCAATAAATGGTTGGTTTTATTGAATGGGGGTTTTAAAAAAGAAATTCAATACAAATTTTGTTTTATTGAAATGATTTTGTGATTAAAGTGGTTTTGGCATTGAAATGGGTTTTCGGAATACTTGGTTGTGTGCATCCACATTAAATTACATGACTTGGTTGAAATATTACCTTATGATCGGTTCTAAAGGTGTAATGGAACCTAGGATTCAATTACCTTGACATTAATAGATAAATTAATTAGAAAACACTCATGAGTATGGAACTGTCATAACAAAGAATGCATGTATAGATGTGTGGATATACAGATATGTGGAATGGAACAGGATATTCCAAAAATGAGAATATGAAGTTTTTTAAAAGTAGTGTTTGGTTGTTTTCCTTGAAACATGTTTTTTAGAAAACTATTTTACTATATAACTTTTTTATATTTAGTTATAAAATTATTTTAGAAATTATTTTATAAAAACGCTTTATATAAATGTGCTAACAAGTTCTATCCTAGTGGCGTGAGTTGGGAAGTCATTGGGGGGAAACCCACTATGTTTTTGTAATCACCCATGCTTTGGAAATTTAGTGCTTTTTCAGATTTCATTTGCTGGGACATGGGAAATGGTAAGGTATCACACATATTTAGTGTATTATAAGATTCACAATCCATTCCTTTATATTTTAAATATTTACTAAAACCAAAATTCAAAGCACATGTTATCAAAAAATAATATCTGAATTTAAACACAATCAATTCAATATGTAGTAAATATATGTACTCATCTAAATTACATCTATCCAAACTCAAAAGAAAAAAAAAATTATAGTATGATCACTAAATTTAAAAAATTATATTCCCCAGGATAAATTAAGTAACTCTTAATATCACATACCAAATATATGAATACCTTGATCTCTTTGAAACCATAATGAATACATGTATGCTTCCACATCCCTAAAGATGAAGTATTACTGTAAAATCCTTATATATCTTATGATTATTATAACCAAAATATCTTTTATAAAACACCTTTAAAAAATAATTATTGAGTCCAAGAAAACAAAAACATTAATTATACCACTATTACTATAGTAACTGATTAAGCATGAACCCGATCCCTTTTCTTATTTTGAGTTATATTTACTTGATGCTTGGGGAATTTATTTTTGTAGATCCCCATTTAACTATAGTTGTAACACTTATTATCAATATTGTTTTCATAAACTTACATTATTTTATCCTAGTGACCCTTTTATCCAAACTTATAAAAAACACCCAATCATTTCAAGCACTTCCCAGAGTGAATCTTTCCATAATTATCACATATGGTAAAATAATTTTTTCCCTCTTCCATTTATCCATCATTTTATCTACCTTACTATTATTATATGGATTCCCCTCAAAGACATACGACTTGGAAAATTATTTGTCTATCTTGATAGCGGATAAATCAATTTATTCATAAGGGGAAAATGACAGTGATGCCAATTCCCTTCAGAGACTTTCCTTAATCCCTTCAAAGAAAATTTTAATATTAAACTTTTAGTTTCATATGTAATCCATAGCATACCTAGCTGTACATGTAAAGTAACATTCATACTCTATAACAATTTCTTCCCCCTTTTTCTTTAAACTAAGGAACATTATCTTTATTTAAATTTATTCCTCATGAGGGGAATATTTGTTTAAGAATGTATCTGTAAAGACCCCAACCCGAGGAGCCAATAGATGGAGCCTTATTTTATTACATTGGTATAGATAAAAAGCGCCAATGGAAAAGTATTGATCAATTTAGTAGTTTTGAAATATATATTACATATTTAAACATTAAATTTAAACATGAATAGATATAAAACAAAGAAACTCCATTAGAAACAACCTTAAAATCCTAGAATATCCCTAGAAGTCATTCATAATATACATCTTTTCATCATGGGAATAAAACATAAGTAAGGGGAGAGATCATATGCTCAGAAAGGGGTATTAATATAATGAAATACAATATAAATAGTAATTAAAAAAAATCGATTAAAACATATTACTGAACATGATATAGAGAGTATAAAAGCTGAATAAATAATGCCATATAAGAATTCACATGAGAAAGAAGATTAAATATAGATATAATACTAATAAAATATTCACATGGATAATTAATTACTAATATCAATATGAGGGAATGAATATAACAGACATATAAAACATACCATCAAGGCTTTGGCCATGAAATCAAAAAATAATTAAGGCATCGGTCAAAACCATATGTGAAAATGGGTAAGGCCTCAGCCAAGTCCATATCTTTTTTGTCTCATGAGACCTAACAATGCATCAAGGGGCTATAGTAGGACAAGAAATCATTGGAAATGTCTAATTCATTCTTCATATGAATGGGAATATACATAATATATATATATATATATGAAATGTAAATAACTTTTCTCAATCTGTAAACATAATCACTATTAATTTTGAGTATCATAGTGAATGGTATCAAGATAACATTTCCACCGTCATACAGATCATAAAACATTTAACAAAATATTTTAATGATAATCATAAAAGATCAATAAAATTTTACATAGGTGTTAAAATAGGTGAAAATACTTTGAAAAAACCCTCAAGGAATTATTGAGAGAAATGCCCCTTTTACTCTGCAAAGAAGAGTTCTTTTGGAAAAAAAATTTACATTTGTCATGATTGTTTGTTTAAAACAAGAAATGAAAAAATATAGTTTTTCATTAAAAAGGTATTTTTTTATAGAAATAATATTGTTTTTAAAATAGATTACGCATGATACTTGAAAATGTGTAAGAAATAAGGAAGTCCATTTAATCGGGCTTGCGTATCGGGATAATGTGAGAATGAAACCTTATAAAACTTGTATTATCCTATCAATGAAAGATGAAATGATATTGATGTATGTGTTGGAAGCTTATACATAAAATTTAGAATAATTAAATTAAAATAATGAATAATTACATTGGTTCATAGAGTGAGAAATTATAAACTGAGTGAAAACGGAGGTTCGGGAAGAAAACCCTTACCTTATATATGAATGTGTTCTACACTTGACGTTCTAAACATTAACTTACTATCCTAGATTACCATATTAAATATATTAATTAATTAATTAAGAAAAATTTCTACATGTAATTTTTTGGGTAAAATATTTTATGTTCATTTACAGTCTTTTTGATAATTTATAAGATTTAATTTTATCATTTAAGAGCATTCATTTCCTTGGTTTTCCTAATAGGTTCACTTATTTATAAGTAATAGATTTAATGAAAAATGGGTATAATTCTTAGAATTTGAATTACATGTTATTTATGAAAATCCCAAAGTGTAAATGGTAATATATATCATTTGATTATATGATATGAGTTTGAATCATTAAATAATAAATTTAGTGATAATCCTTTAGATTAATATGGTAGTTATTGATCATAACAAGCTTGTTTTGTTTTATAGATTATTATAATGTAAATATTTTACATACAAAACATAATAAGGGTTATAATATAAATTTTACAAACTATTTCAACCATTAAAATGGATTCATGAACATACTAGAATAAAGTGAAGGAAAATGAAAACCTATCATCCTTTAAGGAAATGAAACAACACCTCACATACAACATTACAATTTTTTAAAATAATAGTGAGAGGATAAGGGTAGTAATGATGGATTTTTGCATTAATATAATAAAATTATAGTACTTGTAAAATAATAAAATTTTCATGCTATTTATATGAGGGGAGTTGAGGATAGAATAACAAATGAAAAGAACTTGAAATGAAATTAAAAGGCAAAGGAAGAGTATTTTACCTCTTGAATTCTCCTCCTTGAGAACCTTCTTAGAGAAATGGTTTTGGTATTTTGAGAACAAAAAGGGATCCTAGAAATGGGGAAGGGGATTGGGAAGTGGACTGTTTATAAATTTGAAAAGGAAAATATTTTTTAAGGTGTGAGGAGAAGGGGTGGTGAGTGGTAGTATTTATAGTGGAAAAGAGGGGTTATTTTTGAATATTTTACTCATATGTTTACAATATTGGCCGAAGACTATGAATAGTCATAGACTTATCACCAAATATATTAAAATAAAAAAGGATCGTTTGAGATTATGGGTTTAAATAATATATACAACACATTTGACTCAATAATTCATGTATTTGTCATCTATTGTAAATTATCATATTTTACTACTCACAAAAAAAATCAAGTATTGTAAAAAAATAAAAAAAATCACACTAACCATTTTCTAACATGTAGAAGTCAAATTCAAACTACATTTTATGAAAATAATTTTCTAAATATTGGAAATTAAATTTTTAACTAAAATCAAAATTTACTGGAAATATTTAGTTTTAAAAATAATAATTTTTTTATAACATTCTAAAAAATTAACTGAGTTCTCATTGAATTTTCCTAAAATAATAAAAATAAACAATATTTATTTATGAATATATTTTAGGGAACATATTTTTATTTTCAATCATTTTATTAATTATAAAATTGTAATTGAATATTTATGACTCACCAAAATACCAAAACTTAATTAATAATTTCTAAAATATTCATTTACTTATAATATGATATAATTATATCACACTTTTACTTATAACATTCATAAATTTTATTTATACAAACATGGGTGAGGTTACTATTCATTCATCAAATTTACTATCCATAAAAGTCATATTAATATTCATAAGTTCAAGTTACTATTTCATTAGTATAGATTATTTAACTTTTAGAAATAACTATTATTTCATTCATTCGTCATTTATAAGGTTTATATTGTCTTCTCTAAGTGATTTTATGAGACTTATACTATATAAAATTAACCTAATATGTGAAATATCATTGATATAATCCTAGGTCATTATAGCATCCTAAACATAATTATATCCCATGAGTACTACCTCTTCTTACTCTATAGTATTATGGATCAATGACGACCATTGACCAATGTCACATCCCAACCTCGAATACTCCTTCCTTTTATTTATTTCTCGATGTTGGAAATTTTTGTTGAGGTTCATCTTGGGTGTCCAAAAAAAGTCCTAGAGTTTTTGTTGTAATGGTTTTATTCTAAACCTATTATTGGTATTGAGATTTTTGTGGGATGAAAGTGGCATGCTGGAGAGTTTATGACGCCATCAATGTCTCCATATTGTGTTTAAAACATTGGAGGATCATTGGGTGAACTTCCCTAGTATTTGGGGTATAATTTGGGGGGTTTTAGGATAACTTTTGGGGTTTAATGGTCTGATCACGACCTTCCAAAATAGTGAAACCTAACCATGTGAAGTTGCAAGAGTTTTCCAGTAGCCCTCGCATGGTTTTCACATGGTTTTTGCATAGTTTGAAAAACCATGTAGCCACTTTCGAGCTTTATAACGTTTGACGCGGAGCTCTGATTAGAGTGATTCTACCTCCAAAATTAAGCCCTCTCTTTTGGTAATCGACCAGAGGAGCCTCCCCCTCCTTCTTGCTCTGATTTCGGGTGATTTTGGGGCGATTTCTCAAGACATATTGGTGATTATTCATGTTTTCTTCACCAAATGTTGTCTCCTTCTCTTTCTCTCTTTGTTATAAGGTTTTCTTTGGGGTTTTTCTTCCATGGAAAAAACATAATTTCTAGGGTTTATGTTTGGTTATTTTTTTGGATCTGGGGTGTGGTAATGGTCAATGGGTATTATATCTCTCCTCCCTTGAAATTTCATCGCATCTGCACATAGTTGAGGTAGGCGTTTCCAAATTTTTCTTTTTTGGAATACTCCATGAGCACTTTTGTGTTTTATTTTAATTTTTAAATTTCCCTCACACCTCTAATACATCTATCGATTGATGCGAATCATGATTTTATGTTAGTATAATTTACTAAAAATAGGGATTCAAAGGGATTTGTGTAAAATACCTAGGTTTATTCTACCAAGGGTTATTGTATGAAATGTCATTGTTATTTAAAGCTAAATTGGGGTTTTATGAAATTTTTAGCCATAATTATATTGGGATAGTTGTTTATTGATTTTGGTATTGATTTGGTGTGTATGGTTTGGTAATTATTTATCTTGTGAAATGTGTTAAAATGTTTTGAAAAGGGGTTTGTGGTTATAAGGGGATTGCTTTATATTCCCTGAATAGTATGGATGGTCAAATGTAGTTTTAAAGAAAATGGTAGGCTTTATGGAAAAGGTTTATGGGTGTCCCCTAGGATTTTTTGTTTACCATCGGGTGTTGGCACATCCATGGGTGCACTAGGTGCACACACGATTGTGCCCTAAAATGAAGATGGTGCTTTAAACTGGTGTTCCTTAAAATATTGGTTCCCTAAATGGTTCTTGTTTTCTAAATAACTTTATGTCCTTCATGTGGTTTCTAAATGTTTTTTAAAATGTAATCTCACAGGGTTATTCTCATTTGGCTATTGGTGTGTGTTTTTTGGGAAATGATTGTCTTGAGGGGCTGTTTGGCATTTGACAGTTAAAGATGGTTTTAGAAATTTTTTGGTAAATGTATTTGTCTGTGTAAACATAAAGGCCCATTTTGAATGTTTCTAGATTTTCATGTTTTTACGAAAATGTGAAAAGGCATGTTTAGAAAATTCTTGGGGAAGTTGTGTTTCTCATGGTTTTAGAAGTGATTTTCAAATGTTTCAATGTGTATAAGTTTTCAATAATGGGTTTGTGATGTGAAAGTGGTGGATTATGAAATGTGATGCTTCGTTTGGTTGATTAATTGTGTAAGTGGCATCATGTGATGCTGATGTTGTTTAAGAACAAAGGGAAACATGGGTATCTAGGTGGGAAGACTTGTACTAGTATGCTAGTGATCCTGTAGAGTTTGGCCCTTATTTCACATATCATGTTTGACGATGAAAACACTAAATAAAATATGATGATGATGATGATGTTGGGAACAACTAGGTTATGGGTATGTTCCCTACTAGTGGTTCATACACGAGAAAGGATATTGTTATTGTTACTTTTCACCAAGATATGAGGTACCTGGGGCCCACAGGTTGCTAGCTCATAGGGGTGTTTCTGTGACTATTTCTAAATGATTATATTGAACCTCCTATCAGCATATAGTAGGTTGGGTTGGTAATTTTAAATGTAAGTGTTTTGTATCTAAAGTTACATTCTTTTAAATAGTTTTCCATTTAAATATGTTCCATTGAAAATTGTTACTAGTAATGTTTGGGTTGGGTTTTTGTTATAAAATGATAATTTTATTTAAAAATTCGTGGTGGCATGTGTTGAAATTTGAAAAGGGAAAGTTATCATTGTTTAATAAAATGTGAAAAAACTATTTTTATAATTGTATTTCAAATTAGTGTTAATGGATTGTTTTGGGAAAGGAAACACTTGGAATCTTCGGTGATTGCCTACTGAACTGTGATCTCACACCCCACCTATACCACTCAGTGTCAGTAGACCCGAGCTGTTCTGCAGGTTCAGGTATTGATCAGGTTTTTTTTGGTTCGAGTTATCTCCAGGAGTATGGTGGTCTTGTGGTTGGAGGTGACCCAGAGGTCACATGGAGATCATGTTAGTAGTTGGTTGTTTTATTTTATTGTAGCTTCTGGTTTATTCAGTGTTAGTTTTATTTAGTTGTATTTTTATTGGAATAAATTGTTATTTTATTGAGATTGAATTGTGGATAGCTCTGCTGAGTTTTCAATGTTGTATTTTTTTGATCCTATTTTTATTTGGCCAAATCGTTCGTTGTTGTTTAATTTTGATGCCAGGAACTTGTTGCGAGCCCGTGGGGATTGGGAACACCCTTTGGGCCATGTCGCGGATTGGGTTGGTTGTTGGGTCATATGTAATCCCAGCTTGGATCGTGAAAAAATTGTATTAAAGAAGGTTCTTGATATTCAGGGTGTCTTGTATATGGATACTGGGGTTGTCAGGACATGGGAGGTAGGTTCGGGGAGGGCGTCATGATCCCTTTCTCATTCTAAACAATGAGTTACTAGGGGTAGTCCAGGATTGAGCCTTGTGTCCTGTATTGTTTTTGAATTGAGGGATGAAAATGGAGGCGAGTTGGGTTATATTGTGGCCTTACACGGGCTGGTGACCCATGTGAATTCCAAGTTCCCAGTTTAAGGCCCTCCTAGTGTTATGCCATACTTGGGGCATGGATCACCACCATTTTGCAAGGCTAGGCATAGGAACTAGTACCTCATTCTGGTGGTCCATTGTTGGTTGGGATTCATTTTAATTTCAATTGGTGTAAGTGTATGTTGAATATGAAAGTGGGTTTTGAAATGAAAATGGATTTAAAAATGGAAGTGTTTTCCATGAAATTGTTTTAATTTGTTAATGTGGGTTTTCAAATATTGAGGGTGTTTTGGGTTTGAGAATATTAGTGGAATGTCACCCTTGGTATTTTTTCTGGATGTTGACATGTGTGTGGGTATGTGTGAGAAGTGTGTGTTGGCACGTGAGGATGGGAATGGACGAACACACATGTAACAGTTCATGGGATACCATGGGTTGGGTTTTAGAATCAAAGGCCTAACATGGATTTTCTAAAGTGGATTTGAATGATAAAATGATTTTGAAAAAAAAATCTTGAAAAATGGGTTATTGGTACTTGGGAATTAGCCTTGGATGAAGGCAGTTTTGAGTTTTAAAAGAAAAATGATGGTTTTTGAAAAAATATATTATGGTTATGTTTGTTTTTACTTGTATTCTAAGCTCTTTGGTTTTGGTTTGAGTTGTTCCTATTTTTTTGTGCTTTGGTTTGATGTTGGATTTGGTCTGTTCTTTTCATGTTGTTCAAAAAATGTCGCCCAGAAAGGTCCCCAAAGTCCCTAATGAGTCATACCTGTTTCCTTTTCATTCACAAGTTTTTCCTATTTTCTGTGGTGATCATGGTTCGCTTGAGGCTGTGGAGTGGCTTGGGGAAGTCGATCATGTCTTTATTTGATTGGGAACTCTTGATGCTATTAGAGTCTGTGCAGTTCAAAGGATGTTTCAGGGTCCAGCCTTGTACTAGTGGGGGTTGGTTTCCACATCATTGACGGAATGTGAGATGTCATGGGAGGTGTTTATGGCTACTTTCACCCAGCAGTTCATACCAGAGGTGGGGAAGTAGATAAAGGTGAAAGATCTATAGGATATTTGGAAAGGCCAACGATCAGTAAAGTCTTATGTTGAAAATTTCAGAGAGATGGTTCCATTCTCTTTGGAAGTAGCATCAGAGGAATCAATGAAGGCCCCTCTCTTTGTCTGGGGTCTTCATCCTGAAATTACAGATAAAGTTATCTCATTCAGTGAAACCTGTTTCAAGAGGTTGGTGGATGAGGCATTCATGGATGAGCTGGTTTTTGGGTTGTAACCAGTGGTTTTTGGTTCTCGTGAAGCTTCCTCATCTGGAGAGTAGGGTGTTCCAAGGGAACCGGTTTCTGAAAAACATCATTTGTTGGTTCTATCTTCTAGTTCTTCATACCGTTTTCTTGAATGTTTCCAGTGTGGCCGATTTGGTCACTGAAATCCATCTTGTTGTATTCCTCCGAAGACTTGTCAAAGCTGTGGCCATTGGGGTCATTTGAATAAGTTCTGTAGGGGGTGTTGTCTGAAAAGGAAGTCTTGATCGGAGGATGTGTTTCCTGACTGTGAGGAAAAAGATTCTTCATCCATCAGAGCCCCAACCATAGGTTTTGGGGTGAAGCTCGCGCACAGTCAGAAGTGACAGGTGGGTGTGAAACCTAACCTAGTTTTTTTTTCTGTTTTGGGATGGAAATGTTTAACATCTCATTGTTCTTATTGCCTTGATTTGGTAAGATAACCTTTTTTGGTAATGGTAGGATGAACTAGATTTCTTGTAACCTAAACAGTTGAGTCAATATGATTATGACCCTTGAAAATGTCCATTCTCCATTGAGTTTGTCATGAATTTCTGTAGGCCGATTTCATTTTCATCATTATGCAATGTTTGTTTGGAGATGCTTGAGTTTTGAAGAATTGGTTTATTGTGGGTTCATTTTGTTAGTGAGATTATCTATTTTAGTAGTGGTAGTGTCCAAATTAGATTTGGAAGTTCATATTTGACCTCGGTTGAGGTTTTTGGTTTATGGAGTTTTGTGAGATTTTTACATGTGGAGCACAGTTACCGCACTGTTACCACACGACTAATCAAAATCGTGTGACCCTAGCTAAGCGGACAGAACCAACTGCATGGATAGTACACAACCATGCGGTAGGTCTTATAACCGTGTGGCTTTGTGTCATTTTTGGGCAGAGGTGTTGGCACGGTTGGTACACGGTTTTGAAACCATGGGGCCAAGCCGTGTGGGGTGCTCCATTCATCCAATAGCTCACGCACAATTGGCGCATGATTTTGAAAATTGTGCATCCAAACCATGAAAGCGGTCCAAAAATTTTAAAATATTGAAACCTATCATCTGGGTTGTAGTGAGGGTGTTGTTTGGGGTTTAAATTTTGTTCGTATTAGTTGATTTCTTGTGGTGGGGAGAACCGTCTAATGTTCTCCCCTCATTCTCATTCATGTTTTGTGGTTTTTTCTTGATCAGTCGAGTGTGACTTGTGGAGTGAATAGAAACCCTGTGGTACATGTTCTCTTAGTATTTATAGGGAAAGGATTTGAGTTTTGGTTATCTTTTGGCTGGGTGACTTTCTGGGAGAAGAAAGTGTCCGTGGTGGGGATAATTGTCACACCGCAACCTCGGATACTCCTTCCTTTTATTTATATCTCGATGTTGGAACTTTTGGATGAGGTTCGACTTGGTTGTTCAACAAAAGTCCTTGAGTATTTGTGTTATTGGTTCTCTTCTAAACCTATTCTTGGTTATTGAGAATATTTTGGTATGAAAGTGGCATGTTGGAGAGTTTATGATGCCATCAGTGTCTCCATATTGTGTTTAAAATATTCAAGGATCATTTGGTGAACTTCCCTAGTGTTTGGGGTGTAATTTGGGGGGTTTAGGACAATTTTTGGGTTGATTGGTTTGATCATGGCCTTCCCAAATCGTGAAAACTAACCATGTGAAGTTGTAAGAGTTTTCCAGTAGCCCTCGCAAGGTTTGTGTATGGTTTGACAAATCGTGCAGCAAAACTGTGCAACCACTTTTTGGCTTTATAACTTTTTATGAAGAGCTCTGATTTGGGTGATTCCACCTCCAAAATGAATCCCTCTCTATTGGGAATCGACGAAATGATCCTATCCCTCTATCATACTTCACTTTGGGGAGATTTTGGGGCGATTTCTGAAGAAAGGTTGGTGATTCTTCATGTTTCCTTCACCAAATCTTCTCTTCTTCTTTTTCTCTCTTTGTTCTTGGGTTTTCTTTGAGGTTTTTGTTCCATGGCCAAACCCTATTGTCTAGGGTATATGTTTGGTTCGTTTTTTTGGATCTAGGGTGTGCAAATGGTCCGTGGGGATTATATCTCTCCTCCCTTGAAGTTTCATCGCATCCGCACATTGTTGAGGTACGCGTTTCCAACTTTTTCTTTTCTGGAACACTCCATGATCACTTGTGTGTGTTAATTTAATTTTTAAATGTCCTTCACACCACTAATACATCTATGGATTGATGCAAATCATGATTTCATGTTGGTTGAATTTATTAAAAATAATATTTCAATGGGATTTTTGGAAAATACCTAGGATTATTCCACCTAGGGTTATTGTTTAAAATTTCATTGTTCTTTAAAGTTAATTTTGGGGTTTTTATGAAATGTTTAGCCTTAACTATGGTGGGATGGATGTTTCTTTTTTGTGGTATTGATTTTTTTTGTATGGTTTGGTAATGACTTATCTTGTGAAATGTGTTAAAATGTTTTGAAAAGGGTTTTGTTGTTATAAGGGGATTGTTTTATGTTCCCTGAATAGTATGGATAGTCGGATGTAGTTTTAAAGAAAATGGTTGGTTTTTTGGAAAAGGTTTTTGGGTGTCCTCTAAGATTTTTGGTGTACCATCGGGTGTTGTCACATCCATTGGTGTACTAGGTGTACACACGATTGTGCCCTCAAATGAGGATGATGATTTAAACCGGTGTTCTTTAAAATATTGGTTTCTTAAATGGTTATTGTTTTCTAAATAATGTTGTGTCCTTCGTGTGGTTTCTAAATATGGTTTAAAATGGAATACCCTAGGGTTATTCTCATTTGGCTTTTGGTGTCTGTGTTTTGGGAAATGATTTTCGGGAGGGGTTGTTTGGCATTTGACGTTTGAAGATGGTTTTAGAAATGTTTTTGAAATGTTTTGGTTAATGTATTTGTGTGTTTAAACATAAAGGCCTATTTAGAATGTTTCTAGAGTTTCATGTCTTTACTAAAATGTGAAAAGTCTTGTTTAGAAAATTCTCCGGGAAGTGGTGTTCCTCATGGTTTTAGAAGTGATTTTCAAATGTTTCGATGTGTATAAGTTTTCAAGAATGGGGTTGTGATGTTAAAGTGGTGGATTATGAAATGTGATTCTTGGTTTAGTTGATCAATTGTGTAAGTGGAATTATGTGATGGAGAAATTGTTTGAGCACAAAGGGAAGCCTGGGTATCTATGTGGGTAGACTTTTACTAGTATGCTAGTGATCCTGTGGGGTTAGGCCCTTGTTTCATGTAGCAAGTTTGATGAGGACAAAACTAACTAAACTATGACGATTACGATAATGTTGGGGACCACTAGGTTATGGTTATGTTCCCTACTAGTGGTTCATTCATGAGAAAGGATATTGTTAGTGTTACTTTTCACGAAGATATGAGGTACCTGGGGCCGATAGCTAGCTAGTGCCTAGGGGTGTTCCTGTGACTATGGCTCAATGATTATATTTCACCTCCTATCAACATACGGTAGGTGGGGTTGGAAATTTTAAATGTATGTGTTTTTTATTTAAAGTTATATTCTTTGAAACTGTTTTCCATTAAATGTTGTTCCATTGAAAATTGTTACTAGTAATTTTTTTGTTTGGGTTTTGTTATAAAATGATAATTTTCATGAAAATTTCATGGTGGAATGTGTTGGCCTTTGAAATGGGAAAGTTATTATTGTTTAATAAAATGTGAAAAAACTATTTTTATAATTGTATTTTAATCAAGTGTTAATGGACTGTTTTGGGAAAAGAAACACTTGGAATATGTATTGATTGCCTACTGAGCTGTTAGATCACACCCTACCTATACCACTCAGTGACGGTAGACCCTAGATGTCTTGTAGGTTCAGGTTTTCATCAGGTTTTTCTGGTTCAAGTTATCTCCTATAGCATGGTGGTCTTGTGGTTGGAGGTGACCAAGAGGTCACATGGAGATTGTGTTAGTATTTTTTTGTTTTATTTTATTGTAGATCCTGGTTCTTTCAGTGTTAGTTTTATTAAGTTGTATTCATATTCAGCCATATTGTTGTTTAATTGAGATTCCGTAGTGGTTAGATCTGTTGCATTTTAAATGTTGTATTTTTTTGATCCTATTTTTTATTAGGCTAAATCAGGCCATCTTGTTTTATTTTGATACTCGACACTTTTTTCCAGCCCGTGGGGATCGGGAACGCCCTTCAGTCCATGTCGCAGATCGGGTTGGGTGTTGGGTCAGATGGCATCCCAGCTTGGTTCGGGACAAAATGGTATCAAAGGAGGTTCTTGATATATGGGGTGTTTGGTAGATGGATACTAGGGTTGTTGGGACTCCGGAGGTAGGTGCTGGGAGGGCGTCATGATCCCTTGCTTGTTCTGAACCTCAAGTCACTAGGGGTAGTCTAAGATTGAGTCTCATGTCTTGTGTTGTTTTTGAATTGAGGGAAAAAAATAGAGGCGAGTCGGGTTATGTTGTAGCCATACATGGGCTGGTGACCCATGTGAAGTCCAAGATCCCAGTTTAATGCCCTCCTTGTGTTATTCCTTATTTGGGGAATGGATCACCACCATGTTTCCAGGCTAGGGATATGCACTAGTCCCTCATTTTGGTGGTCCATTGTTGGTTGGGATTCATTTTGGTTTTAGTTGGTGTAAGTGTATTTTGAAAATGAAAATGGGTTTTGAAATGAAAATGGATTTAAAAACAGAAGTGTTTTTCATGAAATGGTTTTCGTTTGTTAAAGTGAGTTATAAAACATTGAGGGTGTTTTGGGTTTGAGAATATTAGTGGAATGTCGCCCTTTGTATTTCTTATGGATGTTGACATGTGTGTGGGTATGTGTGAGAAGTGTGTGTTGGTATGTGAGGATGGGAATGGATGAACAAACATGTAACAATTCATGGGATACCATGGGTTATGTTTTAGAATCAAATGCCTAACATGGATTTCTTGAAGTGTATTTTCACGAGAAAATGATTTTGGAAAAAAATCCTGAAAAATGGGTTATTGGTACATACGAATTAGCCTTGGAAGAAGGCTGTTTTGAGTTTTAAAAGGAAAATTATGGTTTTTGAAAAAAAAATATTATGGTGGAGTTTGTTTTTACTTTTATTCTAAGATGGTTGGTTTTGTTTTTAGTTGTTCTTATTTTCTTGTGCTTTGGTTTGATGTTGGATCTATTCTGTTCTTTTCATGTTGTTCAAAAAATGCCACCCAGAAAGGTCCCCAAATTTCCTAATGAGTCATGCATGGTTCCTTTTCCTTCACATGTTTTTCCTATTTTCTATGTTGAACAAGGTTCGTTGGAGGCTGTGTAGTGGCTTGAAGAAGTCAAGCGTGTATTTATGTCATTGGGAACTCCCAATTCTATTAGAGTCTGTGTAGTTAAAAGGTTGTTTGAGGGTACATCCTTGGACTAGTGGGGTTGGTCTCCCCATCATTGAAGAAAGGTGAGATGTAATGGGGGTGTTTATGGACACTTTCACCCAATGGTTCATACGAGAGGTGGGGAAGTAGAGAAAGGTGATAGAGCTATAAGATTTTTGGCAGGGCTAGTGATCAGTAAAGTCTTATGTTGAAAATTTCAGAGAGCTGGTTCCATTCTCTTTGGAAGTAGCATCAGAGGATTTGATGAAGGCCCCTCTATTTTTTTGGGGTCTTCGTCCTGAAATTTCAGAGAAAGTTCTCTCATTCGGTGAAACCTATTTCGAGAGGTTGGTGGATAAGGCATTCAGGGATGAGCTCATTTTTGGGGTGCAACCAGTGGTTGTTGGTTCTCATGAAGCTTCCTCATCTGGCGTGTAGGGTGTTCCAGGGGAACCGATTTTTGAAAAACATCATTTGCTGACTCCATATTCCAGTTCATCGGACCGTTTTATTGTATGTTTTCAATGATAATTATTTGTCCACTTCAAGACATCTTGTTGTATTCCTCAGAATAATTCTCACTGCTGTGGCCATTGGTGTCATTTGAATAAGTTCTGTAGCGGGTGTTGTGTGAAATGGAAATATGGATCAGAGGATGTGTTTCCTAACTGTGAGGTAGGAGATGCTTCATCCATCAAAGCCCCACCTGCATGTCTTGGGGTTAAGCTCATGCACAGTCAGGAGTGGCAGGTGGGTGTGAAACCAAACCTAGTTTTTTCTGTGTTGGGATGGAAATGTTTAACATCAAATTGTTCTTTTTTCCTTGATTTGGTAAGTTAACCTTTTGTGGTAATGGCGCGATGAACTAGATGTCTTGTAACCCAAATATTTCAGTCAATCTGAATGTGACCCTTGAAAATTTTCATTCTACATGAAGTGTGTCTTGATTTTTTGTAGGCCGGTTGTAGTTTTAAAATTAGGCAATGTTCGTTTGGAGATTCTTGAGTTCTGTAGAATTAGTTTATTGGGGGTTCAGTTTGTTTGGAAGGTTCTCTAATTTAGTGGTGGTAGTGTCCAACAAAGTTATGGAAGTTTATATTTGACCTCAATCGAGGTTTTTGGTTTCTAGAGTTTTGCTAGATTTTTACATGTGGAGCACGGTTACCGCACGATTACCATATGACTAATAAAAATCTTGTGGCCCTAGCCATGCGGAAAGAACCAACTGCATGGCCTGTGCATGAACATGCGGTAGGTCTTATAACCAAGTGGCTCTGTGTCATTTTTGGACAGAGGTGTTGGCACGGTTGGCACACGGTTTTGAAACCGTGTGGCTAAGCTGTGTGGGGTGCCCCATTCTTCCTGTAGCTTGCGCACGGTTGGCGTATGATTTGGAAAATTGTGTGGCCAAACTGTGAAAGCGGTCTAAAAATTTAGAATATTGAAACCTCTTGTCTGGGTTGCAGTGAGGGTGTTGTTTGGGGTTTAAATTTTGTTCGCATTAGTTGAGTTCTTGAGGTGGGGGAACCCTTTAATGTTCTCTCCTCATTCTTATTCATGTTTTGTGGGTTTTTCTTTATCGGTAGAGTGTGACTTGTGGAGTGAATAGTAACAATGTGGTAAATATTCTCTTAGTATTTATTAGGCTTGGACTTTTGTTTTGGTTATCTTTTCGCTGAGTGACTTTCTGGGAGCAGAAAGTGTCCGTGGTGGGGAGAATTGTAACACCCCAACCTCAGATACTCCTTCCTTTTATTTATTTCTCTATGTTGGAACTTTTGGTTGAGGTTCGTCTTGGGTGTCCAACAAACTTCCTTGCGTTCTTTTGGTATTGGTATTCTTTTAAACATATTATTGGTTATTTATAATGTTTTCGGATGATAGTGGCATGTTGGAGAGTTCATGATGCCATCGATGTCTACATATTGTGTTTAAAAAATTCAAGGATCGTTGGGTAAAATTCTCTAGTGTTTGGGTTGTACTTTGGGGGTTTTAGGCCAATTTTTGGGGTTTCAAATTTTGAGCACGACCTTCCCAAACCATGAAACCTAACCATGTGAAGTTGCGGGAGTTTTCCAGTAGCCCTCGCACGGTTTTTGCACGGTTTGACAAACCATGCAGAAAAACTGTGCAGCCACTTGCAGGCTTTATAACTTTTGACGCGGAGCTCCGATTTGGGTGATGCCACCTCCAAAATGAAGCCCCATCTGTTTTAAATCGACTAGAAGAGCATCTTCCTCCTTCCTACTTCGATTTGGGGCTATTTTGGGCGATTTATCAAGAATGTTTGGTGATTCTTCATGTTTCCTTCACCAAATCTTCTCTCCATCCCTTTCTCTCTTTTTTCTAGGGACTTATTTGGTGTTTTTCTTCCATGGAAAAACCCTAATGTCTAGGATTTATATTTGGTTCATTTTTATTTGGATCTAGGGTTTGAGAATGATACGTGGGGATTATATCTCTCCTCCCTTGATGTTTCATTGCATTCGCACATGGTTGAGGTAGGCGTTTCCAACTTTTTCCTTTCTGGAACACTCTATGAGCACTTGTGTGTTTTCATTTGATTTTTAAATTTCCTTATCACCTTTAATACATCTATATATTGATGCAAATCCTGATTTAATTTTGGTATAATTTACTAAAAATAGGTTTTCAAAGGGATTTTTGTAAAATACCCAGGTTTATTCCACCTAGATTTATTGTTTAAAATGTCATTGTTCTTTAAAGATAAATTGGGGGTTTTTATGAAATTTTTAGCCTTAATTATGTTGGTATGGTTGTTTATTTTTTTTGGTCTTGATTTGTTGTGTATGGTTTGGTAATTATTTATCTTTTGAAATGTGTTAAAAATTTTTGAAAAGGGTTTTGTGGTTATAAGGGGATTATTTTTTGTTCCCTGAATTGTATGGATGGTCGGATGTGGTTTTAAAGAAAATTTTTGGTTTTGTTGAAAAGGTTTTTGGGTGTCCTCTAGTATTTTTGGTGCACCATCAGGTGTTGGCACATCCATGGGTGTACTAGGTTCACACATGATTGTGCCCTAAAATGAAGATGGTGCTTAAACCAGTGTTCCTTAAAATATTGGTTTCCTAAATGGTTCTTGTTTTTTAAATAACGTTGTGTCATTCCTGAGGATTCTAAATGTGGTTTAAAATGGAATCTAATGGGGTTATTCTCATTTGTCTTTTGGTTTGTGTGTTTTGGGAAATTATTTTCTTGAGGGGTTGTTTGGAATTTGACACTTGAAGATGGTTTTAGAAATGTTTTGGAAATGTTTTGGTAAATGTATTTGTGTGTGTCAACATAAAGGCCCATTTGGAATGTTTCTAGAGTTTCATGTTCTTACTAAAATGTGAAAAGTCTTGTTTAGAAAATTATTTGGGATGTGGTGTTCCCTATGGTTTTAGAAGTAATTTGAAAATGTTTCGATATGTATATGTTTTTAAGAATAGGTTTGTGATGTGAAAGTGGTGGATTATGAAATGTGATGCTTGGTTTGGTTGATTAATTGTGTAAGTGGCATCATGTTATGCAAAACCTTTTTGATCACAAAGGGAAACCTGGGTATCTAGTTGGGTGGACTTGTACTATTATGCTAGTTATCCTGTGAGGTTTGGCCCTTGTGTCACGTATCATGTTTGACGATGAAAAAAATAACTATACTATGAAGATGAAGATAATGTTGGGGTCCACTAGGTTATGGGTATGTTACCTACTAGTGGTTCGTGAACAAGAAAGGATATTGTTTTGTTTAATTTTCACCAAGATACGAGGTACCTGGGGCCCACAACTAGAAAGTTCCTAGGGGTGTTCCTGTGACTATGGATAAAAGATTATATTTCACCTCTCGTCAGCATACAGTAGGATGGGTTGGTAATTTTAAATATAAATTTTTTGTATTTTATTGTTACATTCATTGATATTGTTTTCCATTTAAGGTTGTTCTATTTAAAATTGTTACTAATAATGTTTGGGCTGGTTTTTTGTTATAAAATGATAATTTTATTGAAACATTCATTGTGGCATGTGTTGGCCTTTGAATTGGAAAAGTTATGGTTGTTTAATAAAATGTGAAAAAAACTATTTTTATAATTGTATTTAAAACTAGTGTTACTGGACTGTTTTGGGGAAAGAAACACTTGGAATCTGTGGTGATTTCCTACTGAACTGTTATCTCACACCCTACCTATACCACTCAGTGTCGGTAGACCCGAGCTGTTTTGGAGGTTCAGGTTTTGATCATGTTTTTTTGGATTGAGTTATTACCTAGGGCACGGTGGTCTTGTGGTTGGAGGTGACCC
Source organism: Viscum album (assembly GCA_963277665.1). Lineage (NCBI taxonomy): Eukaryota > Viridiplantae > Streptophyta > Magnoliopsida > Santalales > Viscaceae > Viscum > Viscum album. The sequence goes on from OY728156.1 coordinate 48,871,718, forward strand.
GATGGTCACATGGAGATCATGTTAGTAGTTGGTTATTTTATTTTATTGTATCTCATGGTTCTTTCAGTGTTAGTTTCATTTAGTTGTATACGTATTGGACCAAATTATAATTTTATTGAGATTCAGTTGTGGTTAGATCTGCGGTGTTTTCAATGTTTTATTTTTTTGATCCTATTTTATTGGGATAAGACGTTCCCTCATGTTTTATTTTGATTCCCAGCACTTGTTTCCAGCCCGTGTGGATCAGGAACGCCATTCAGTCCATGTCGTGGATCGGGTTGGGTGTCTGGTTAGATTTCATCCCAGCTTGGTTCGTGACAACCATCATCGTCCTTGAGAAAATATACTAAAAGTGTGGCCTTTTTGTTTTCACTACATCCCAATACTACAAATATCATATCTAAAGACGAAATCCGTTGCAAAACTGCAATGAGATTAGTTTTCCCACTATAGAAGGTGGATTATTTCATATAAAGCGATCCAATATAGAAAAGTTTCACTGTGGAATATTTTTATCCATCTTGGAAAGGTTATTTTTCACAACCTGATTATTCTAACCTAAAGTATCCATAATTTCCATTATTCTAAATCCATCTATATTAGTTCCCACAAAAGGAAAATCACTATATTGATTATCAATATTAGTATAATTCTTCCTTCCTAGAGCCATTTCAAAATATTGGAATATAATGGATTAGATCATATTATTATGAAAGATATTGTAAAATCCAAAAACAAGCAAAATAATTAGTATAAATTGATAAAACATTATGCATAAATAATATTATAATCCTAAAAAACATTTATTTGGGATATTATTCATCATTTTACCTCAAAGCCTATAACAGGGTTGTGTTTTTCTTATCTAAGTTTCCCTAAATATAGTTCCCAAGTATTCTAATAATTATTCTTTCACACCAACTATAATGACCCAAACATTAGTATAATAGAGTTGGTTCCATAATTTATTACATTAGAATAAGAATTTAGAAATCTCATCCCAAAGGACTGAATAGCTTAGTAGTATTGGTAAACTAGATACATATTTGAAAAAAATTACCTTTTAAACATCAAATAAAAAAACTATTTTCATTGATAACACCATTGTTATCTGAGAATAATCATACATATAAGTCATAATAGTCTTCTTGGAATCCTATGGAAAATATAATACAAGAAAAATTTGAGCATAAATAATCAGTAAGGGTATACGTTAGAAGCTATCACAAATAAGCATAAACGAATATGGAAAGGTAATTAACTGAAACACATCCTAATTAATCAATAACATGATAATTATATGGTAGGAATAGAAGATGATGTATTAATTACATATAAAAAAATAAAATCTGATTGACCATAGATATTCTAACTAAGCAAACGATCACATGGTATATAAATAATGATGGAATTAAAAATATCAGATGTCTGAACTATCAAGATATATGATCTAGATAGTTACTGTGATGATGAATCTTATTTATAATTTAATTATTAGTATAGAAAACTATCTAATTATTCTTAGAAACAGACATGAAGGGTCTTTCACCAACTAATTTTACTCACAAGACCTATCATTGAATCAAGGGTATTATATTATCTGTTCCCAACCCATGTCTTTCATTTCCAAATAATTCCTCATATTTAAAATAATTAATTTTCAAAGATATTTTTAAATCAATGTGTCTCATACCACTTTGAAATATTTAAATCATAAAACCCATAAAAGTAAATAATTATCAAATGAAAAAATTAATAAAAAGAAGATAATGATATTAATGATATGATATATGAAAGGGTAAGTACACCGCACAAAAGAATTAAATTGTGGATAAGGAATATCTCAAATAAATAAGAGTGAAATGAGAAAAACCCCTACTTTGAACTTTTTATTAATTCAACATGATTTAATCAAATATATAATAGTTTAAATATTTTTTATAATTTATAAAATAACCATGTTAATATTTATGATATCATATATAACCCACTTATATCATATTATTACTCATTTGTCAATAAAATTTCATTATTACCCATGTTTCTGGTGCTAACTAGTTCATTTTCATATGCATGATTTGTCATTAATGTCCCATTGATTTCATATAGGATATATATTCATCATCTCTATAATGAAAGTAAGTTCATATATATCATATTAATACATAATATACTATTTAATAATCATTTTTGGATGTTAAACATATGAAATTAATCTCATCACATCATGGAGATGGTAGGCCGTACATACACTCGAATGATAGCATCGTTCCATTAATGGTGAAAGGGTAATGAAGTGGTTGATATATTTATTTTTCCAGAATAAATATCATGAAATAATTATTATATATATCCATTATTTCCATAATTATACACATCCATGTAAAGTGGGTATGAAAAACAAATTACACAATGACAAGGAGATGATAAGTCATACATACGCACATGCGATAATTTCTTTATTCATAGGATGAATACAATGTGAAATATGGTTATAAACTAATCATAAAAAAGCGCACAATATATACTATACTGGATTTATTAATTTACCTTTGAAAAAATATTAATAAGAAGTGTAATAAGTTACAAACTTGAAAGAGTCGATAAAGATGATTACAGATTCTTTGGCGGACATCCATTAATCTATTCTTAAGTGATATTTTAGAAGATAAATAAACCATAAAACATAAATTATGTTTTTTTAGAAGAGAAATAGGATGAGTTTTGACAAGCTATATTTCTTAAATTTTTGTTAGGAAGTGAGGGAGGGGCTTTAACTTTACAATTGAGGTGAGGTGTACTTTCAGAAATCCTCAAAATAATAAAATATATTAAGGCTATTCTAGAATTGAAGACTTCCAAATGAACTATAAATGAGTAGAGAAATATATTTTCGACCATATCTTATCCCATTTGGGATTATTTAAAAAATTTATGATATTTAAATAATTTAATAAAATATTAATTCAATAAAATATTATTATTGTCAAATTTGATACTAGCTATTAAATACAAATTCAAATACAATAATAAAAAGTGTTAATTCAAATATAATAATTTAAAACCACTATAATACATCCTTTTTATCAATACAATTTGTTAGAAACTTTAAATCATCCCAAATATATCAAAATTAATACTTTATAATCTCTTATTTTGTTTTTCTTTTATTTAAATAAATATTTTTTTAGCATTACATAAGTATTTAAGGTAATTATAAAAACTAAAAATTAATTTTTATAATTAAATAATTTAATTAAGATAAAAATATACAGTTAATCCCATTAATATCTTCATTTTTACCTATGTGGACACATAAAATATGTCAAATACAAATAATTGGATATTATGTTACCATATTTGATTTAAATAATATATTAGTTATCTTTATGGAAAAGTCTACATTAAACACTTAATATTATATATTAAGGTGATAAGGGTCTAATAATATCCCTACAATAATTTTTATACATGTTTTGGATACATTCATAGACTTATCTTTTCTTTTTAACCCTTATTTAATCCTTTTAACTCTTACCCTAATATCATGGATTTTTTACTCTTTAAGGGTCAATATTTTTACTATAAAATGATAAAAGAACCATAAATTAATAATTTAAAACATTTTAAACCTTATATTAATAATTTTTTTAATTTTTAATTTTTATAAATTTTATATCATCCAATAAAATTTTATTTATTTTAATATAACATTAATGTTAGTTTTAACACTATTCATTATTTTGACTTTTAAAAAAACAAATAAAACCTGATATCATAAAAAACACTTTTACCACATCAGTAAAATTTCATAGGAATCTATAAAAAACTTTTATGCCATTAATTATCTCAAATTGTATTTATTTTAATATTTTTAATATCATTTATTTGATAATTCCATTAATTGAACAATTACGACATAATCATTATGCAATCCTTTAAGGTAATTATATCTTTCATAAAAATTAAAAATAGATTAACACGATCAATTAAAATATTTTATATTTCATTTTACTTTTTATAGTAAAACATATCCTTTAGTTAACCGCAAAATAAAATATTTTACTTTTTCAAAACAAAATAATGACATCTTTGAATTTTCTTTGAAATAAAAAACTATAAATGGATTAATGTCATAATGGTGGCTCCATGAGCACAAAAAATAGGCCCAAGGATTATTTTGGTCTAAAATAACTAATACAATAAAATTAGTGTAATTTTAGGGAAATTTTATAAATTTTATAATATTGTTATACTCTTAATTACCCGATTTACCCCTAATCGTGGTAATTAAAAATACTAAAGTTACTATTCATATTTTTCGAAGATAAAAAAGTGCTATATACATATTTTGAAATTTTTATTCCAAATATGTGATCCATTATTAAAAATTAGAAAGAAAAAATTCAGTAAAATTAATTTAAAATTAATCCCATAGATGGGGTGAGAAAACGAGATTTTAAAGTGGAAACTTGCAAAAGGTTGAAATGTTTTTATATTCAAATTCAATATAAAAAAATTAAAATAAACTTAATTTATATAATATATGTACTATTTATATAATTCTATGTTAAAACCAATTCAAAATATAATTTAACATCATATGTTATTTAGATAAGATGTCAGTTTTCAATTAAAATGTTGTATTTTTTACTATTCATTTAAAATAAACATATTAGAAAAATAACCAAAAATTAAAGCAATGTGAATTTTGATATTAATATTTAATTAATAAATTTTATATTTTCAAATATAATTTATAAAATTTTCAAAATTTAGTTTTAAAACCAGAGTTCCATTAGATGGAGAAAAAATTGCCTTTAAAAAATACATCTTTTATATATAAAAGTAGAATTATTTTTAAATCACTTCTAGAAATAATATAAAATGAATATATAATTGATAATTTTCATAATTTATTAAGTAATATTCATTCTTGAAAATTTAATTTCTATGTTATAATAATTTTTATTGTAAGGTTACACTGGGTGTTGCCTACAATGTAATCTATTAAAGAAATTGAATTTATTTATGAAGAGATATACCGTAAAATCTTGGAGAGTTAGACAATTTGAATGAATTATTTTTTACATGAATATTTAAGATGAATATGACATATTTTGTGTGTTCTGACTATTTATATTCTCATTTTGTAACTATCTTGATGACTTTAATGTCATTGTAAATGAATAGTACAAAAATGACATTAATGGCATCATGTTATTAAAAATATTTTATAAAAATATTTTAAATTCATAAAAATAATATCATATTCCAAGTTAATGGGATATGGCATATAATATAATCCATGTTTTATTTATGTGTAACTTGTCTTTTTAGGGTTATATTCTTGACCCTCAAAGAGTAAAAATCTTTGATATTTCAGCAAATATCAAAAAGATTAATAAGGGGTTAAAACTAAAAAATAAGTGTTAAAAATACATAACTTTTATAAATATTATTTTATGATAAGATTTAGATTTATATTCACCATATATCTTAAATATATAAAATTTTCACACTATTTTAAGAAGTAATTTATATTAATTTAGTGCTTTATGAAATTGAATGAGTGCCCATCCCCTCACTTATAAAGGGGAAACTCTTCGGCTGTCATCATTATAAAAGTTGATCCTTCTCTCTCAGAAAATCCTATCCATAATAACTTACTATATTATTTTAAAAAATCCTAGTGATTATTTTATTTCTATACAACCATATATTCATGGAATAAGGTGTAATACAAAAGATGTTTCTCAAGAAATTGGTATTACTCTTGATCAAGAATTTAAAATTTTATTTCTTATTCTACCTCATATTAATAAATTGTATCCTTTAAAAAATAATTACCTTAGTAACTTAAAAATATTTAATTGTTTTTATGATGATGGAACATCTATTATCCCCTTTCATTACATCCTAGAAAAAGAAAAAACATCGCTCATGCGTACACACAACATACCTTCTCCAAATAGTCGTGTAATTTATTTTACATCACCAAATACTTGTGTGGTTATAGATATGGATTTTAAAAAAATTATTTATCATATAATCATGATTCTAAATAGGTGAATTATTATTTACCATTATTTTTTCCATCTGTTGAAAAATAGAAACAACCATCATGCGTACATCCGACCTAATGTATCCATGAATGGCGTAATTTATTTTCCCATATCTACAATTTATGGATGAATATATATATATATGATGAATATATATATATATATATATAATGAATATATATGATATTTATATCATTTTTGACATCTAAAATGAATAGAACCATGATCAAAGTGTTAAGACCAGAACCACAGAATCAAAACTTCCACATAAATGAAACAATTAACACCTGAATACAATGATATTAAAAAATAATTATTGATAAATCAGTGTTGAAATTTTATAAATGAATCATATATGGTGTTATAAGTATATAAGTGATTCTGGAATAGAGTTATAATAAATTTATGTTTATTGTACAAGATTTTAAAGCACTTATAAAGGAAGTCCAAGATAATGTAACATGATTTCTCATCTAACATTTATTTACATAGTACATTTTCCATATTAACCAATTACTTCCTTTGGGATTCGTATATAATACACATCAATGTATTTTAATATTATTTTAATGAATATTATGTGCATTTACTAATCCATATATGGTTATTTATTTCATGTCATTTTTAATCAGATATTACCAATGTTTTATGAGGTGTATATACAACCCCATTGATATTTTATATCATGAATCTACTTATAGAAATGATATTTAACATTTCATTTGATGTAAATAATTAATGGGAATTGTGATTAAAAAGGTACCATAGTAGTAAGGATTTTATGGTAAAATCTCATGGTTTATCAGGATTTTTTATGATTATGTATGTGAGGATGAAATTTTATGACCTACCACCCAATAGTCTCTTGAATCTTCTCATCCTTTGGTAATTATATAAGTTTACATGTTTTCACATTTTAATCTCTTTATGTATTTAATAGACTAAAAGAAAATTTTAATAAAACCAAAATTATGTCACTCTTCGGTCAGAAATCATTTTCCTTTCATATCTATATTTTCTAAAAATGTTTTCAAGATTGTTTTTAATATTATCCTATAATTTTATAATTTCAATTTTACCAATTATTGAATTTTTTAAAAATTGATTAAAAAGAATCAAATTATCATTTTAAAAACGTGGTACACTTTAAATTTTACAAAAAATGTGGATGTAATATTTTTTTTAACATACACTACATGAAAGTTATTTCCCACAGTAATAAATACTCAATGATTTGAAGCTTCCTTTACAGGTTTCCAAGTTTATTTTTAAATAAAATCACTTCCATAATAATTTAGAAATTTTAACATTTATAATAAGTGATTTCAAAATGAAAAGGTAATTTTCCTCAATAAATATTCCTATTATATCTTAAATGGATATTTCATCTAGGATAAAATCATTTCATATTACTTATTATTTTCTTGGGATTCAATCTAGTAATAAAATATAATAATTTTTTTCTATGTATTATTATGATGTTTATTTAAGGATGATTATATGAAACCTATTTCATTCTCACATGTTAATTTCATTAATACAAATCCTTTGAGAAACACATTTCTTTTCTATGGGTTTTTCTATAAATAAAGGATGAATTTCTTATGAAAGCTAATTAATTTCCATGGGTTATACTATAATGAATGTTTTATGATCTTGTGGCATATATATGAAGAAATTATGATTATTTAATGTGTGGGTTTATTATATCCCTCCAATTCATTGGGTATATATTGATAACTTATGAGATAAATATGTTATGCATGGACCTTATTTCATGTTCAAAATTTTAACCATAGACCTAGTTTTAATGTTCATAAATTTTTTGAATGTAATTGGTTTTCATTCCAATAAAATTATATGATGACCTAGTATTCATATCCAATATATTATGTGAGGACTTGGATTCAGGTTAAAAAATTTACACAAGGGTCTGATTTCATGTCCTCAACATTTTTACTAGACTTTTTTCTATTTATACATGTTCACAATTTTATAGTCTTATATTTATTCCATATTCCTTTGTCAATGGTATGCTCTCATGGATCGTGATTGATTATTAATTATTTTATACTCTTTTGAAATTTTATTTTATTTTTGATAATTTTATATGAAATTTCTCTTTTTTTACGATATATGATAGAATGGGTATGATTTTTTTAATTAATGATCATGATCTGATTACCATATATGTATCTAAATCACATTGATTGATATATTCTCTGTGTACCCTTAATGAGAATTTAAGTTCACCCTTTATTATATTTTCCTTCCTCAGGTTAAGAATAAATGTTTTCACTAGGGCATAACTAAGAAGTGTTATACACATGAAACATTGAATATATTTAATGAAATAAGAGGATCACAAATATAGTCTCCAAAGACACTGAACCATTATATTATTTGAGTATGTATTTTTAAAATCTAATTAATAATATTCTATTAAGTTGAAATATCTATGTATAAAATGTATGTATTGTTATAAACACATCTAGAAAATCTCCAAATTTCCTTGAGGCTAAAGTTAATGCTTGGAATCCATTCGTATTCACATCCCAATTCATATCCAACATTCACTAAAGAGTCTAGATATACTTGGATCTATTTCTCACTATCATCAAAATTAAAGAATGACAACACAATGGCTAGCTCTATACATTCTAGATCTATATAAAATGAAGGTACTATCTCCATGATCGACATCATAGTCACACCATATGAGTAACCATGTCATTACATTACTAAAAAAATCACAATCATCATGGTCTATTCCACTTATCTCCCCAAAAATCATGGATGGACATGGTCAAACCCACTCATTTCTATGTATTAAAAAAAACAATAACCCTTTACCCATTTCCAATCCCATGAGAACATCACCCATGGAATCTGCAAAACTTTAGCTCATAATGAGGGTCATCACAATCAATAGGTTCTATCACCATGCATGTGTTCTTCTCCTCCAAAGACGTGACCTATATCTAAGCCTACCTCTCGCATTTTTATCTCAATCTAACTCAGTTAGACCATAGTGCGATGCCCGGTCTAGTAAAGGTGTCACATCTTTTCATATGAATATCTCATGTTTCACCATGATTATTGGGTTACTATGACCTTAATTGAGTCAACTATCCCATGAAACTTGATTCATCACTGAAACATACTCTCCCACAGTGGGACATTTAAAATTATTATCCAACACATCAGGATACCTTTCTTTCATGCATTTTATAAATTACCATCAACCCCTAGCTTCCACATGACCATATGTGATTTAGAATTTAATAGGTTCCACATGTAGAAACGTTCAATACCTTTAAATCATCCTAAAATGGATATGTATATGCTATAGTAGTGCCGGACTATAAAAAACCCAACTCACACTCCCACATTTATCATGCCACCAGAACCAAGATGACATGCCAAATGACTGACCATACTATATGGAATTTCTATTCAACCTAACTAGAGAACCCTTGGTGATCCTATTAATATTAAGGAACTTCACACGTTTCATTGTTCATCGCCCACCTAACTATGTACTTTCAAAAACTACAAGCCTATCCCACAATTCCAAAATTATAATATAGTGAATCCACGTTTTGCGGGATTATGAAATTGAGTTATCATGACAATAAAAGCCAGTCTCAACACCAAAATCAGAATATTCATAATTAATTAATTTTAAAAAATAACAATCCATACTCTAGTCCTTTCATAAAATCCTCCACAAGGGTATTTACATATGATTGGAACCCCTATACCTGATTAGAAACTGATCACTCAGACCTACCATACCCATAAGATTATCCCTATGGAACCTCATTGTCTAGAATGTATTTGGTATCACCTTAGATGTTCCACTCACATCATGATGCAATCACTCATTCTTTGTATCTCTAAAAAATCAAATCCTTGAGTTGAACAATCTTGTGGGTTTCCAATGATATTAAATAAGAACAAAATCACTAAAATTCTTTATTCAAATCTTAGGGGTTATTGGGTTTCTATTATATCCAAAATCTCATGTATCACATACGGTTATAACTCTAGGGATGTGTAACTCACTCTATTATCAAGAAATTTACAACATAAAATGTGTCAAACACCCTCTATAGAGACCCATATACATAAAAAATATCATGACAACACTATAGACATACCCAAACACTGATTCTCACTAAGAATATAACAACAATAATGATCCACTGAGAATCCCCCATGAAATCATATTAGATTATCCATGTTATGGAAGCGTAGTCATAGTATTTGGTTATAAAGAATACTATTACAATATATATAAGAAAACACCATATTGTTTATTACAGAAACTTTAAATAAATAAAACTACATGTCACATTCAAAAAACATCAACCTATGATGAACAGTTTCCATAAACCATTTCCACAAATTTCAGTTAAGTTGAGTTCCATTTTCAAGTTAAACAATAAAACACCATATATGTTGTCTCTTTTAGTTTATGTAACTAAACTAAACCAATGAAAACCTACTAAGGAATTCCCATGGAAGAAAAATGTGTCACACTAACCCACTAGGTTCACCTTAGCTCTCATACCCCAATGGAATATATCATCATCATTGTCCACAAGCACCTCACCATTGATATAAATGATTTTTAATTAGAAGAAAATACATATATATTTTCTTCAAGTTTAGAGTACTCATAAAAAAAATACATATAATGAGTTCATTCTGAAACAATAAATATATGAACAACTAATCATTTAAAAAAACACTATATTTTCGCTACATGTCATGTGAATCATAAATTCCAACTCATGATGTATGATATGACACTTTCCTCTATATAATAAGATAAAAATCCAAAATATCATTACTCTTTACAATGGAAAATATCCCAAAAATCTAGTTTAAATGATAAATCTCAAGCATCATGTGTGTCACATGAAGTAAAAATCATATAAAAATTTGAAATCCCATACCATGAAAATCAATCCCATAAATGAAAACAAATAATTATTAAATGAATTGGTGTAAATTAAGCACCAAGATGATATCCAAAATAGTATCTAACAAATTCCTATATCTCCTGGGTACCATAACAAAAATGCCATGAAAAAAATAAGAAGACTAGTCTGATAAAAATTTGTAACTCATTGGACCACTTCACTCTAAATAGTAATGAGACCTCCATGTAACCTTAGGTGTGAGTCCCAATACACTAGATGATTCCAACTAACAATGTGGGTATATAGAGGTATTGTGGGGAGACTATACCCCTATATTAAATTTTGAAATCAGTAAAGAGATAACTAAATAACCAGGGACATAAGAATAAAAAATAAAGAGAATAAATCAATAAAAAAATGACATGCAATGCAAAAACCTGAATGATCATGATTGTATGAATTTTCAGACATAGAGGCTCCAAAAATTCATCATCATAGTGTCCTGAAAAACTAATATATCGTTATCAATCAATAATATATGAGCCTTATTTAAATCAGAACCTTTATACAAGTGAAAGCATCTCAAGTACCATAGTGCAATGGAGGCTTGAGCATGGTGTGAGTAAATAACTTAGTAGTGAACCTCTAATATAGTCCCATACTATACTAATAATGTAGTGACTTGTATAGGTGAGGTACCATCATAAAAAATAACTCTTTCAATTAAATAAAAAAAATCAATAACAATATGTTATTAGGTGTAATTTATAAATGTATCTGAGTATGTCATGATTACTATTCTAACCACGAACCTGATTTTTGTATAGTTCCATACATATAAAGTGGGTGAAGTCCAACAAAAATCATCTATCCTAAGGTATATAAACTCTATCAACCATAACTACCTTGAATTGTGCCGAAGTTTCTTTGAGAATGAGCATCACCTCAGCAGAAACTTTATCAACTCACTTGGGATACCATGGTCATTGTTCTATATTGATATGTAGTTAACCTTTAATAATCACTAGGAATCCTTCATCATTATGACCTTATGAAAAAACCCTATGGTATCACCATGGTATACATGATTTTCTTGATTATGCATGATTCCAATGAGGGGGGATACCTAGGGAATAATATATTTATAGGTGTGAATGGTTTCCATTAGATCTAGAAATTAAAAAGGTAATACCCTCCTCAAATCCCATAGTCAATCTAATAGGAATCCATTCTACTACCCTCATTACATGTACCATATTTGGTGTGTCCACTCGATCACAGGGGTGTATCATAGGATTCAATTTAGGGGATCCAACAATCATCCTTTGGATGTCCAACATCCATTATTAGGAATATACACTGACCCAATACCACATACGACCATTAGAGTATCACACATCACGAGCATTCATATTGGTATATTAGTTTTTCAATTCAAACACTAGCATTAGGGAATTAAATTTTGAGTCACTATATCAAAAGAATAGCTTCTATGATAGTAATTCTTGTATGCGTTTCATCTCACATATAGGATCATAGGTTCCACCATTAGGAATACAATCTTATATCAACAATTTGATTGGATTATAGCTAGGATAGGAATCCATATTCATTATACTATGAGACCACATCCCATATATCTCTGAAATACATAGGTTTTATTCATCTCAATAGGTGATTCCTGGTCATCCTAGAGAATAAAATATACATTAGTCCCAACAGTAAATTCTTAGGCATCTTGGGAAAAAACATATCCTATCAAAATAAAAATAAAAACACAGCAACTACTGGCTGAATTCCAAACCACATCACACTGTCCATAGACTCTCTAGCTATCATGATCTATATCGGTTCTATATGGTACCTAAAACTATATCTACCCATATCCATATATAGGAACACAATTCCTTCTCTTAAAGGGTCACCGAATTGGGTCCCCTATTTTATCACTATTGTGGAGGTATCTGACTCATGATGATCAATCATAATTGGTCTCTTAACCAATGAAAATTATTATAGTACATCTTATCTATCGACATTATCAACATTATCTTATATAATTAACAACCATAGGAGTGCATCACGGTGTTGAAAATCATGAGAAATGGCTCAAGGATCATATCTATTTCCCAGGTTACTCTTTACCGGTAAAATCACACAACCTATGCCTAATATTCCAAAGCTCTATCCACCAAGACTAAATGACACTCATTGGTCATCACTCGAACTATTAAGAAAATTCATATCCATAATCAAAACATTCCCTCCAAGAGGTGTATATGTCCGATTATCCTCTCTACTTATGCCTTTTCAATCAGTGGTAGAGGTTTGAAACTGGTGGACTAGGTCCATGGTGGCCCAATATCACTATATAATTATCATCATATTCTCATATTCATTACAATATTAAATATTAATCTAACTATTAAAATTCCATTTAAAAATTTAATGATAACATAGTTTCCATATAATGAGTTAGAACACACACGCTATTGAATATAAATATCATATATAAGAAATAAAATAGGTATTGGGACCATCATACTCTTTGGATGTTTCTTCCATTTAGGCCTATGGCTCAATAACTCCATCTATCTCAATCAAGGTCCAACCAAACTCATCAATGCTCACATTATAACCCAAAATCCTAGATAGAAATAAGAAACCTCATATGATCAATTATAAAATTTAAAATTTCATATACCAAATAAATTATAAATGTTTATAACCATAAAAAATATCACTTATGTCCACATCACACTATAGCCACAAACAAACTCACAATAATGACCCATAATGTGCCCTTAAAATCATTCCCTAAAAAACCATTAATGTGAATCACCAACACCATAATAATTTTTATTTAGTTTTAAAGAAAAAGATTATAAAATTTATCATGGATAGTTACCTCATTAAGACATTGAGATACTATGTAAAGACGGTTCCTTAATAAATCCTCATCATAGGAAAATTTTAAGCCTAGTAATTCTTTAGTGATTGAAACATGATCTAGTAGAGTCGACATCAAATACCAGGCGGAATACAAAAAATAATTTGGGGGGAAGTCATTGGAAAGGAATGGATATTAGTGTAGGTGAAGACTCATCTCAAATCAATAAAAAATTACATGGAATCCACCATATACTAAAGGGGTATCAAGAAGGAATATAGGAGGGAGTTGTCTTGGTCATTAATGTATAAAGAGAAATAAAATAGAGGCTTTGAACTTATTAATTTTCATGTGAAAATGGTAAAAATACCAAATTTAATGTGATTAATTATTTACTAAAACTTGATCCAATAGTGTGGTAGACACTAACAATAAAAACCCATCTTCCATGGTAGTGTAACATAGTTTTCCAAACCATGAACCAAAAGTTCAAATTGAAATTTCCTCTATATAAAACATTTTTCATGGTTCCTTTGCAATCATGTGCCAAAAAACAATTCCAAACCAATCCAAACTATTCACCCTAGAATCCATACAGATTCCTCCAAACCATTGGATAACTAATATATTCAACCATGTTATAAAAAGTTAACCAAAACTCTTTTTATGTAAGGGTAAAAATATAGTTTTGTAAAAACCGTGAAACCCAAACCATACACCCAAGATAATGTTCTCTAAAAGCATCCCAAAATCATCATAAAGCTCATAATACTCACCCTAGAACCTGAAGAACCACTCAATCCTAAACCCATATCCATGATAAACATATCTATATGTCCGAACTCTCAAATTATTAATCATAATCCTAGATTTGAAAATGAACTTTTGAACAAATTGAAAAAAAATTAGTTCTTCTTAAATTTTTAAACTCATCCATTCAAACCATATATTAAAATGAATATTATAATATTTCATATATAATGTATAATTTTATATAAATAATTTATTTTTTATTTACATTTTTACTAAACATGATTTATTCCATAAAAAAGTTCTATTTTATATATAAGAAATAAGTATTATTTTCAAAATTTGAGATAGGGAATTAATAATAATTTAGATGGTGTTACAACCCCCCTAAAAAAGATATCTGAGATTTTTTTAATTTTCTCACACCAATGGATAATAGGCGTTATTAATCTAAAAATCAGAAATATTCAATATATATGTTCTATTGAGTTATCTAAATCACAATATAGTATATTTTTGTGAAAATAACAATTTTAAATTATAATAGATACATGTAGAAATTTTTATTAGTCTCAACCATTTATTCCAATTATCCTTCTTTATAATGTGATAAGAATCATACTCTTCAGTATGTTCAAAATATATATATTGAAATTGGTGTGATTTTTCTACATATGTAATTGATAATTCATCTTATTTATTATTGATATTAAGGAATCATCTCACTTTTTAAAAATGGATGGTATGAGAAAATATATGTTTATAATCCTCACATTCCATAGATTAAATTTGATATATTTTATGGGTCAACACTAAAACATTTCTCAATATATTTTATATCTTTATATAATCCTTTAATTATTCATTGACCTCAATATTGATAAATTATTGGGAAATAATTTATTAAAGAAGGATATAACCTCCTCCATTATTATTTATATCTCCAATATTTTTTCATGAGATTTTTATCTCTAATAATAATAATAATAGATAAGGTATTATTTCTCCTTGTTGGGAGAGAAAATCCATGATCAATCTTGAATTATCTTCTCTTAAAAGTATAATCTCTATATTTCCATGTAACATATTCCTAAAAATATCTAATATATAAGAGTTATAATGTTTGGTTGTAATAATTACAAACCAAATAATTTCAATGATTACTCAACATCCATTTTATATATTCTAGATCATTTTACATCATTTATCCTCATCATATTCCAAAAGGCATATGACTAAAAATAAATTTTAATGTTTATAGAATTTAAAATATCACTTTTATATCATATCAATTCATTTTTCGATGATCAATAGATTATAAGATCCACTAATTAATGGTAACTATTTTTATAAGAAGGACCCTCTAACAAGTTTCTCCTTTGTATCTACATTTGGCAATTTTACATAGTTAATGTAATTATTCATAACATGAGATTACTCTATAATAATAATTAATATACATCCATAAAAACTCATTTTCCATTTTATTGATTATTGGGAAAAGTACAACATTACCCCTCACATTCAATGATTTATTTACTCGATTACACATATTTTTAACCATATAACAAAACCTAATTAAATATTAAGATTAATGATAATATAACATAAAATTAGTCTAAATAATAACATGAATTTGTAAAACTAATCATAATTAATTTTAACCTATAATTACTTTGGTTTAAACTATGGAAGTGTTTGTTCAATTAATGAAAAAACCTATTAAGTTTATGATTCTACTAATTCAACTTAGACATTAGTGATTCATCTTATGTTTCTTTATGTTTTATCCAGTAATTCTCCCCAAAATAAACAAAAAAATATCAAATCCTAACTCAGATACCTACTAAAGATTCCTAATAGTTAATATTTTAGATCAAGGTGTAATAATATATACTTCAGACACATTCCTTGATAACAAATAATATTAAACAAAAATGTATACATAATTTTTCATTATTATATATACTCACACGAACTAAATGTTTATCTAATTTTAATATTATCCATATATCCACCTCATTTAACTATATACTGCAAATTTATTCAAGGAAATACTTCAATCATTGTCCCACTATATATGGAAAAGGGTAGGGGAAATACCCTATATTAAAAATGAGAAAAAAAGAGAACACCCCATTTGAACTAGGTTAAGGGAGAACCAATTATAGACATGAAGTCCCAGAGGAACATAGCCTTGAATATCAGTGTCATGAAATCCCAATGGAAGAAACCCCGTTAAAAACACATGGAACATAGGCCCAAAATACCAAAGACATGAATAACCAAGAGAAACAACACATCATAGTCCCAAGTCCCTATATATGACCGTACAACATCTGCGCAATGGAATAAAGACCAAAACACTCCATCCAAAGACCATCACAAGAACCACAATTTGAGCTACTGAGATGCTCAATGTCACGTCCTCTTCCGATACCATCACATTTGAGGGCCACCACAACTCACCATCACTGAAAGAGAACTTCGACCATTCGACAATGATAGCTATCTCCACCTTCACGATATCTCCATTGTTTCCCATTACTATAAACACTAAATCCAGTATCACAAGTCATAAAATGTCAATTGTAAATTTTATGCCACCCCTAGATTTGGGGCACAATAAGACAGATTCCCATCACTTTTATGAGAACCAAGATCCAATGATGAAGAAGGAACTAGTTTGAGAGCTATGTGAATGCCTGAAAAGATCCAAACCAGTTCTAACAGAGCCAAGAACATCCTTCATCAATGAATATGATTATCTATGCCATAAGTCCATAGTTAGAGGAAAACCCTTGGTGGAGCACTCCCAAGATAAGAGATCTATTATGAGCCACCAAAAATTCATAGACCCATTATATACATATACCTGTATATAAATTCCAATGGAAATAGAGAAATATAAAATATGAGTGATCTCAAATACCTAGTAAGGGGTTATATCGAAGAGTCATATGAGTTTTTTATTAGATGATAATTTGAATGTAAAATGAACATGAATAAAATGAAATGTTTTTGGAATACGATTATGGAATCATAATATTCATTCTTTAGGAATGATAGTACAATGATAGATTATATAATAAATATTTATAACCAAAAAAGGATGATCATTAAACTGTAAAATATTCCTATGAAATGAATGATAAATTAATAATCATAATAAAATGCAACATAAAATAAAAATTTGGGATGATTATAGTCACATGACCTCAAAAGAATTTGTCGAAATTTTCTTCTAAGATAATACAAACATTAGATACAAAGGTAAAAACACTTTTTTATGAATATAATAGAATGTTAAATGAAAAAAATATCAATACCATACAGAATATAAAAAATAAAATTGTATAATTTCAACTCATAACATAGTGAAAAATTCTAACCACATAAATTTAATTCATAAAAAATTAAACAAAGCTAATAACATCATGTCCGCACATAACATAGTAAAAACGTTATATTAATTAAACCCATACGTGACATACTAATCTCATGAAATATAAATCTTTACATATTTCATGTGAGGGATATGATATTATAACTCTCCCACCACATAATGATAAATTTCTAGATATATATATATATGTCTACCACATGAATGTGAATACAATCATAAAAAATAAAAATTCATAGAATGACTAAGAATTGAATATAATGTGGTTTATATAATATATTTCATGATTTATGAAACCATTCAATGAATGAAATTAAATGATAATATTAATGTAAATAAATATAAAATTATTTGGTTTAGAAATTTATTATTGGATTATATGGTCTCTCACAAAAAATAAAATAATATATGGTTATATCTATTGTTTTTTATATTCCATAAATATTTATGGATATTTATGTGAATATACCTTAATTAGAAGAAGAATTTATAATGTATTCGAAAAATATAGAATAATGGGGTTTATGATAATTTAAATAGTTTTTTGAGCAATTTAAAGGGTATACAACCCGGTGATGACACATTCCATTAAAAGAGAATAATCTAAAGCTAATTTCTCACCAGATGGTCATATACTAACCACACTATAGAAATGAGATTTCTCTTAGAGATAACTCCCATGGTCTTTCTTGAACATCTATTTATTCTAAAATCTAGATATACGAACTCAATATATACTCTAAGATGAACCCTTCTAGATACTCCCTATAAAATATCCCATTATTATCAATATATTATATTCTATCAAATTTTTTTGATAATATATCTAAAAATGAACTTAAAAAATAATCCCTAAATATATATGGATATCTAAAACCAATGATATTTGGAAGTTATTATCAAATTATTAGGGGTGATAAAATTAGTATAATTTCATACCTCCATTATAAATTATAGATTAATCTCTTATATAGATGAAATCCTCTATTATATCACAAAGTAAAATCCTATAGTCAACTAAGCCTAAAAGTCTTTAATAACATATATTTCATGAAAAAATACTAAAAATATTCCATATAATCATAGACACATAAATATTTCCAAAGAATTGAATCCAACCTTGACATGAAAAAAAGGACCACACTCACTAACAATGTCATAAAATGACCATCTCCTTCTTGGATCACCCAAAATGATATCTTAATCTCTTAAAACCAATGCTCAGTATCAAGATATGTAATAAGAATTTAATAATTTAGAAACCTTTTCTTATATAACACAACCAAGGTAACATTTTAAACCTATCCATCCTTAGGGTCTACTATCTGATGTATAAAATCAAGTGAATATAGTTCATAGACTTCTCGAACATCATGTTATCAGAAATTAACTAATATAAATACAAATAGAAAATCCAATATCTTTCTATGGATAAGTAAGATGAATTTCAAACCAAAACTCCATACTACTCACCATTATATGGATAATCCACCGAATAACTCAAAAGGACCAGGAGTGAGTCAGACCCCCTCCTAACAAATTTAATTAAAAAATAAAGGACACATTCAGAACATCAAAAGGGAGGTATAAAAAGCCTAGTAAAAGACTTACCACATGCATCTACCTCAACAAAAGGAACACAACAAATAAAAGCCATAAAAGACCATTCAGAACTGGATTCCACAATAGCCTTCTTTGACAAAGCATCAGCAACCTGATTGGTCTCCCTATAAGCATGAGTCACCTCAAAAATGATACCATCAAGGAGACGAATAAAATAAATCCATGAAGGAATCATCATCCATGGGACATTCCTCGGCCACCTTCGAAGGATATCAACATCCACCATTGATTCCGATTCAAGATAGATAAATCACCAACCATAGTGAACTGCATATCTGATAGCTTTAACCATATCCCACAGCTCAGCCTCAATGGAAGATCCCTAGCCGATATAATGATAAAATCTGCCCTTAACAAAGCCTCGATAGGTACAGAAGACGCCGACGTAGCCTGACAGCCCGGGTGCACCTGAAGCTACCCCATCAACGTTGACCTGCACCCAATAGGGAATAAGAGGAATCCATCTGATAAAATTCATCACCAATGGTTTTCTAACCCTGCCATTAATCCTAAAGTTCCTCAAAATAATAATCTCATTCATCCCATTATGCATACAACCATTCTGAACACTTGAGGCTGTACAAATAGCCCTATGAATCATCCTCATACCTGACTAGAATGTTGTCTTGATATCCTCAAAAACCTAACCATTTCTTTCCTTCCAAATGAACCCAATTGTCGCTGAAACAACAACCATGAGGATATTTCAGACCTGCTCACTGCATCAGGCAGAAAATGCGGAAGCAAGGAGTCCCTCAAATGATCGCAAATCCAGACATCACCCTGTCATATCCTGGATATATTTCCATAACCTACATATCCAAGAACAAGAAAAAATAAATGGTCAATTGATTCCATCAAAGAAAAATAGGTAGAGCAGGCCGATGAAAGGTGAATCCCAGCCCTTTGAAGAGTACAGTGCATCGACAACCTTCTCTTCTATATCCTCTAAAGAAATAAATAATCTAAATGGGGGATGAAGAATTTCCGGAAAGTAGAAATCCACCTAGGGGATGCATTCTGACCAACACACAAGGAATGATACACAACCCAGGTAGTGATGACACCATTAGTGCTTGGTTTCCAGACAAGAGTGTCTTTGTCAATGTAATTGTATCATCCCCCCAATAATAACACATACATAATTACCATGACATAAAGTGAAATTATTCATGAATAAACACCAATCAGGATAGGCGATAGTTCTATACCATTCCATATGTATTGATATATAGGTTATATAATCCAAAATTAGATAACTTGGGACAATATATGTTATTTTTTAATTTTTTCTACAACAAATGTTACTTTAAAGTAATACTACCACCTTACAACCCATGAAATCCTCCACATGGACTATTACAAAATCGATCATAAAAATAATTACATTAGCACATTTTTCCCAACCCACCATTATTGGGACTCAAACTGAGATATAAAGAAGTATATGTATGACCTATAAAGATTTACTTCAATATTAAATGTTTTGGTGGCTAACACCAAGGGTTTATCATCCGAAATATTTCTATGGAATTACCAATAATATATTAAAATTCCACCTCACAATTAAAAATAATATTAATTCCCATAAAAAATACATGATTTATATATATATATGAAAGTGATTTCTTATAATTTCAAACAATAAATTATAAAAATATCATAATTTCAATTTTATAATCTATACATCAAGATTTCTATAGTATAATATGCCTCCACCAATACTTCTACTGTTTCCACACTTAAGGTTACCATAAAATACAATGATGTCTATTAAAATGATCTGAAAAAATAATACATTTAATATGGGGTGAGAATATAAATATACTCAATATATTCCTCAAAAGAGCACAAATGTGTCTATGTGAATGAAATATACTATGGAATTTAGGAATAAATTAAATAAAAAACAATCAATACACAAGAATCGTCCATATTTCAAACCATCAAACACTAAAATTCCATACCACACAATCATTCCTTTCCACAACCATCACATTGAACATTATAAACCACTAAAAAACCACCACCAATGCTTATATAGAAGCCAATAGTTGTTTACTGGTAAGGATATCATGGTAACATTCTCATGAAGTTGTGAACCTATATGAAATTCTTCATATACAATTAACTCTCATAAGTTATTCAACCACAACAAAATCAATAAAAATCTACATCCACACAATGGTGAAACTATATACCCATAAATAACTCCCTATAGCATCTTGATCACTAGGATTCTATTCACCCATAGGTAAATCACCTTTAGATCTTCATGCATTGGTTGGGATGATTTCCACTCATAGGTACTCTGACTAGTATTCTTGGTGTCCACCCTTAGGGACTCTTCATACCTTAACTAAAATTGATAGTGTAACTAACCACCCATATGGATCTATCTATACTATCATATTTCATTATTCATATACTCTTCCCTCATTAAACTACGTTATCACTAATATAGTGATTCCTCCACTATGGATCACTAATTATAAATTATCATTAATATCATCATAATGAAATTATAAACCATTATTCAATACCATGCTACATCATCCACATCACTATAACATATAACAAATGAATTAATACTCCAAACATATATTTAATATCCAATATAGATAGCCACATATACAATCATCCAAGGGAAAATAATCACACGACATACACATACGCCACTCCCACATTATTCTGAAACAATTTATATCATATGGAGTAATTTATCACTAAAATTATATATATCCATATCCTCGACAAGTACCACTACCTCAAAAAATGAATAACACATATCAATAAACAATTTTAATCAAGACACATCTTCCATAACACTATTTCATATATGAAACCATATCTATACAAACTAGGGATTTTATCTAGATATTCTTAGTATATTATAGTGACACCACCACTATCTTTTCCTACTATATACAATACATCACATATTAATTAGGATAAATAATACCAATATTCAATTATATTCCCATATACCAATGTGGTATAACTATGTCGAATTTATACCCATATGAAACTCTTTGAAAAATGAGACCTAAAATTCTAGAATATGAAATGGGCATATAACTATTTGGAATGACCCCTATATAACTTAGAGATACAATGTCCTCAACTCTATAAAATAGTTATGCATATTTATTTTAGAAATTTACATGGACGATGTTCCAAAATTGGACAGCATATTCCAAATTTTGTAAATCCACCAATATATCACCATAATTTATTTTATAAAATTTTTCACTATTCTAGATAAAATTTAAATGAAAGGGTTTATTAAATATCTCAGAATTATTCATAAATAATGATTAATAATAATTCCAATCACATAAAACATACCAATTAAATTTCAAAAAATCAAAATAAATGTTCAATTCTAAATCCATCGTTTTATTCATATTTACATTTTTATTGAGTTTCTCACTATTCAATTATTGTTAACCCTCAAGAATTCAAATAACATAGTCATGAAATTTATATTTATCCCTAAATTAACTTTTTAATTTATATCCTTCTCAATTTCAATAATAATAGTTCATTTTATACTTTTTTCCATTCAAATTTATCATGTAGAATAAAAATTCAATCAATTTGATTATCATTATTCAATTCAAAAATTTTAATTTTCATTGCTTTTATTATTAGAAATTAAATTAAATTATTTAACCAAAATAGAAGATCACATACAAGGAGAATTCATATAGAAAATTGAATGATATAAGATATTTGAGTTACATTAAATATATGATTAACATTATTCAATGATCCTATGACGATCACCACTGACCACTCACCAATATTCTATTATCTATTAAACTCATTGATTTTGTAATTTTTATGCTACCACACTTGAAAACATTCTCTACCTTGAGATAATATAGGATTTATAAAAAAGTTGTAAACTTTCAAATGAATATCCTCCTAATTAAACTACTCTTATTACCCCCATTAATTCTATATGAAACCACCCATTAATACTTTTATTGATTGTCCTATTTAGTTCTTTAAATTCTTTTTTTTCTTTAACTCTATTGAAATTATATGTAAATTAAAAAGGAATATCCTTATATAATTTTCTTTAACATTTTCATGTCACAGGACCTCGTAAAATATGACACACAATTTATTGAATAAAAAAAATCCACAAAATTTAAATTACATAAATAATGACTTAATTAATAATTTTCATTATTACTAAAAATCATTAAGAGGAACCCAAATCATAAAAAATAACCTAATTACACTCTAATGGTAAAAATCACATCCTTTTTCCAATTAAATAATAAAAATTCCATTACAAGAGTAGAAAAATTACTATTTTACCCTTTCTCACTAGAAATCGATTAAATTTCAAAAACTCTCAAAATTAAAAAGTTTGATTCCCTAAATCAATGATTCAAACATAAAATATTAATAATTTAATTGAAAAATAAATCTGGATGATAGAGAATTTTTTTTTGAATTTTATAAAGAAATACCTTTATCATTTTAATAGTATATAAAATATATTTGAAATAGAATAAAAAAATTTAAATAAAAGGGAAAAGGAAATATAATAATAGTATTGAACATGAATTACAAATATTTAAAAAAAAATTACATAATTAGAAAGGAATGAATATGTATAAGTAATCGAAATATAAATTCTAGTGATATTTTAAGAAAATTTCCATTTAAAAATAATGAAATGAGTGAAGTTTGAATTAGAAAAAGGAAATAATAAAATACTTTTATAAAAAAATAACCAAAAGATTATGAATATGGGTACTTTAATGATAGATAAATAAATATTATTCAAAGTAATATTAGAACTAGAGAATATCAATGATGAAGGAATATTAACAAAGAAAGCCTTCATGAACATCATTGTTTATAACATGTTGAAGATAAATCAAAGTGAGAATATAAGGGGGAAAATCGTCAAATTTTTTCAGGGAATTAGACTAATATACTAATATAGGGTAAAAAGTAAAACATAAAATAATAATAGATATAAATAATGAATTCGAACACAAAATTGAGAAAATATATAGAGAAAAACCCATATAGAAATCATAATGAATGTTGTATGGCTAAATCAAAAAATAAAATTATTTTATATCACAAAAAATGATAAGAATAATATAAATAAGACATGTTATGTAGAAAAAACACAAAACTACAGTAAATAAATATTATATATAGATAAACTCTAATAAAAATATAATTAGAAATAAAACAAATTTCATTAACTTAAGAGTCACTTATATATGTTTTAATCCCCTATATAATAATTTTAGATATATTAACCAATGATTTTGGAAAAATATCATATGTTATTCCCTTTAAAATTAATATATTATATTCATTTATTATACAGTTTTTAATTAATAATAGTTCATTTTTATCATTAAATGTTACTATTTTCTATAATTCCCTACATGTTTCAGAATAAAAATCATGATCATCATTCATTATTCATATGCTCATCACCTATTGAAAAGTCGGGGCAATAAATTCATTATTTCATAATAATTTCACAAGTTCCATTTTTATTCCATGGAAATCATGATTATGGTTTTCAATAAATATGTCTATAATGCACATATTTTTCATAATTTTACCAATATTGAGGAATTACATAATAATAAATATTTTCTATATTTACCATTCTAAAACAATTTTCATATCTCAATTTGAAATTAAGTGCCATGAATATTCAGTCTTGATATATTTTATACCTAATTCATTATAATTATTAAAATAAAAAAAATTCTATCATGTTGGTTGTTAAACCAACTCAATGAAAAAAATGATTCAAATATATAATGATTATAAGCCCATAACTTTTTCATTAATATAATATTATCCCAGAAGTATATTTATTTTAATTAGTTTTCATTACATTTATAAAATTTAATTAAGAATAGGTAACAGAAAAAGATAAAAAATTGAAATAGTTAAATTTATAGTTATTTTGAAGAGATTTCTTCCCTACATAGAGACCATCTTTGTTCTGAAATCCCTATGGACTCTTATTTTGGGTCAAAGATCTAAAATCATAGAATGAATTATAGGGAGAATGTTTTTATAGTTTTAGAGATAAATAATAAATTAATTAGAAAAGGTATATGGAATTACCTTTTATAGATGAAAATGAGGGTAATTTCTTTAGAAACAGAAGGTAAGTGGACAGTGAACTTAGAATCACATGGAAGTTTGGTGGGTTATGTGAGAAAATGTTTATTATAATAGAAAAACTAAATTCAAAATTAAAAAAAATCTATAGGAAATTTATATATCAATTAAATTATTTAAAATTCATCCCATGGCATATTATTCAATTTTTACCATAATTTCCATTAATTATTACTATATTAACTATTTTTTTATAAAAAATAAAACAAATGACCTCTTAAAAAATTTTGATATATTTATTTAATCTTTTTAATCTTTTCTATAAAATCCAAAAAAAATTAAGAATTCAATTTTTAAATAAGAACACATAATATATAGTAAAAAAAATTATGTTTTTGAAAAAGCATATTTATTTTTTCATTGAATCATTATATTTTTATTTCTTATCATTATATTGTTATCGTATGGATGTTACTTATCATTTTTAATTGTTAAATTTTTAATGCATTAATACCATAAAAAATTGATTACATGTTAGTTATAATAAATTTAATATTCTTATCAACAATATATCAAATAAAAATATATCAAAATACTATTAAATAATCATATTATCTTTTTTTATTCCTATATACAACTATAAAAAATGTTAAAAAGTCATTATTTAAATTTTCTTCATTAACATTTTTGTTGTTTATTTTTTTTCTATTCTTTCATAATTTTTATTTGGTGATATGATTATTATAAGAAACGTGGTGGAGGTTTATTACAAGACTCAAGTTATTTTATTTTCATGTTGGTTAAAAGTGTATCCTAATAAGCACAATTTAGATAGTACGGGATCTTAGTGATCAGTGTGTGTGATGAAGAAACCCTTCTTCAATGCCATTTATGTGCTATTATTGTGGTTTCTTAATGTTTTATAGGTATTAAAGTTGATCTTACTGATTTTATATTAATTTTTTTGACGTTTTTTATAGGTAGGTTTCTTTTTTTGATGGCCTCCTCCTTTGGTTTTCGGTGTTTCATTATCCAAGTATTTTTACAACACACCTCTAATCAGTGCTTGATGGTTTCAAATATGGAATATTTTATAAGGATATTATATATTTTTGGGGTTGAATTAGAGTACTTAATTTTAGGATCCATATCATAATGGTTTCTTAGGTTATTTATTGAAAATTAAAGTAAACATACTTATATTATTGTAGAATAAGCACATAGAGGGCATTATATTATATCTCCCCTTATGAGTAAATTTTTGACCACCAAATTGATAATACTATGCGTTGATAAAGAATCCTACTTAGGATTTAGTTGAAAGTCACTACTCTAAATTTTTACTAACAGGAGAGTATCCCGTGAATGATATTTGGAAATAATTGAGTAATTTTTTTTATTTCACACAAAAAATTCCTTTTATTATTCTTAATGGATTTTTGTCGAATCCCAATTTATAGGATGGTTTAGAGTGCTTGAGAATAGTTGTAGTTAATTTTTCTATCAAATGGAGACTCCATATTGTAGGAATATAATTAACTATTTGTATAAGACATCATTCATTTTTGAAAGGGGTTGATACCTTTCCTAGAAAGGAATGTTATTTATCTATTTAGTCAAGTCTTTCAGATAACATCTAATCATATCAGTGGAAAAAATCACACTAACTAATGAATAAACATGCCCATTATAACCCATCTTACAGTTAAAGATTCCAAAAATTCATTCCACTTAAAAACTTAAAAAAAATAAATATTTTAAAAACACAAAACATATAACAATCCCTCACAATTTTAATAATATTTAAAAAAAAAGTCAAAATCAATTATCATACTTTATTTGGAATAATTTGAATAAAAAATTGTAATCTCTCTATTTAATCCTTTACATAGTATATTTGAATCAATGTTTAAAAGAAAAAAGTGGAAAAATCATTAAACAAGAAACTCATGATATCATGGATATTTCTCCTTCACAAGTACATTAAAATTACTCAGTTGTTAATCTAATCAATGCTGTTGAAATGGACATGTGTCACTCATTCATTCATGAATGTTTGGAAGAGAAATTCATAATTTTTTTGGGTATCCCCACTCTAACATTAACATAAGTGTATATAAGAACACAATTCTTTGTTTAGTTAAATATCATGTGTTTTCTTTCAATTATTAGTTTAATTTCTTAAATATTGCATAATTTTGATGCTTATTTAGGTCATGGGATGCTCCAGGGTTTCTGGGGCATGTTTAGATCCCGAAAACCAACTCTTGGGTTTTTTGAGCCTACCACATGATTAGATGAAACCGTTCAGTAGCAGCTGCATGGACGTGTGGTAGGTCTATAGAAATTTCTAACAAAGATAAAGACTACCACACAACTACTGCATGATTAGTCAGACCTTTATGGGTATCCATGTGAGTACCTTAGTGACTTATAATGAGTTGTGCATAGTTTCTACACAGTTTGACTAACTGCACAGGTAAACCGAGCGACCCAAGTATTTTGGGTCAAAATGACCATTTTTTCCATGATATGTTTTTCAAATTATATTTATTGACCTCCCCTAATCGCACAGTATCCCCTTAGATTGGGAGATATCCTTTGGCCCCTACCCTACGCTTTGACCCATCTGCTCCGTCTGGTCTCCAAATCGAGTGTTGTTTAACTCCTTATATCCTCAATGGTATGTCCTCGATTATTTTTTCTCCATTCATGATTTTTCTAAACAATGGTTTCACTATTTTGATTTAGGCTCATTTGACCTATTATCATGTTCTTCATTAATCATCAGATTTCTCCCAAACTAGGGAGAATCAGATCTTAATACTGGACGAGCTATCTGGAATGAGTCTAAGGTAGGTGGTATCATTACTTTCATTAAATTTCAAGCTTTTAATATGTTTCGGATTTCTACACACCCATTTTTGGGGTATTGTCTTGATTTACAAAGCATACCTATTGTTTTTTATCATTGTTTTGGTAATTAATTAGCCGTTTCGAAGCATATAATAGGTTTAATACATGTAATAGTGACCACCACATGGGTGAGTGCCCGACTTGAGCATTTTTAGCTATTTATCTTATTATACCTATGCGGCATGCCTTGAATAACCATTCTTGGGTTTTTTTAAAATGAAACTGATTAAATAAACTAATTTCCATGATATTTTATGGATTTTTTATTTCCTAAGTGTATGGGATATGTGACTTGCCCCATGATAAGTGTTTAATCCTATGTTTTTTTAACCATGTTTGGACTGTTTGGCTCTAACTGTGATCCTGGCCATGTGAGTATTGATAGGAAAAGACATAGAGTTCAGTACTAGCTTGAGACACCCGTAGTGGTGAGATATATATTAGTTTCTTATGGTTTTGACCCATGCACTTCTAATTAATTTATAATTTAAACATGTTATGGTTAAATGGTAAATAACATTGGTTGAACCATGGATTCAATTTATAATTCCAGGGATGGGATTATATGTTGGTCCCTTGTGGTAACCATGGATTTTAATGGAATACCTTGGATGGGATCAATGGGTCTTTTATTATTCTAAATTCATGATTGAACCACAGAAGCTATGGATGGTCTCATAGAGGCTGAACTAAATACTAAGTGAATCAGGGATCCTTATAGGATTCCATGACTGAGATCAGGAGGAAATGACTATATTTCATGAGTGATACATAATATCTACCTATAAAATTTCCAAGGAAGAGCTAAATTGACATGGACGTATACCACACCTAGAGTGATATCGGGATCCTGTGAGGTTTTCCGGGTCGGGCTTGTTGGGTGTTGGTGGATTTTCACCTGGAGTGATACTTGAATTCTAGTTTAGGAAGGTAATGGATGAGCTCAGGTTTTATTTTATATTGAAATGGGTTATAACATGTCTTCCAAGCCAAATTACAATCTTGGATTCGGTCATTACTTCATCTTACTTAGATGGACTTTTGAGGAATCTATTGAGATTACTTCTATAAGAGGGATGTCAGGATTAGGCAAGATCTCTATACCTATAAAATTCATTTTAATTGAACTATTAATTAAATGAAATGGAACAGAAATGGAAACTAGTGCTTGTAAGACTGTTTACTTTTGAGTTCTTCCTAGCGTACTACTTTCACTATAGTACACTGCATGTTATATATAATCACTGATAGATTAGAACACACCATGGGTGGTTTCCTACTATGATTTATTCGTACACCCTATTTAGGTAATTGTTTAAGCATAAAAATATTATATGATTGCAGGAATCAATAAGGGAAAGCACCCTCCTATAGGTACATGATATGCTTTTTACGAGAAGGAGAGCATGAGACCATGCCGAGGCTTGCGATACTACTGGGATACTTTTTATTCTTTTGGGGTTTTTGATCTTGTATTGTATCTATTAACATTTTAATGTTTTGGATAATTTTTTCAGCATGTAACATCTAGCATCATATTTTTTATTATATGACTACTGGTTCTTTATTTTATCAGTCTTCAATTTTTTACTTCTATTGTATGATATTATTGTTTACACCAGAGAATTGTTCATGTATTCAACTGTGTTACACTATGATAATGAGGGTATAGTATCCCCACATTCACACCTTGGCCCTCACTGATAGATGGTAAGATCTGGTGTTTGGGGAGATCCACTTGGGTCCATGTGGCCAATATGGCTCGGACCACTGTTGGGTGGCATCTAGGTTTGAGATGTTGTAATGTGGTATCTAAGAAGGTTTTTTGGTTTTCTTTACTATTTTTCACCAATAGACTAGGCTAAGAAGGAAATGTGACTTTGTACTAAGATGTTCCCATGTGTAGCTACCTCATATACAGAGAAAATTTTAATTACCTTGAATTCTATTGCGATTTTCATATTTTGAACTATTACAGTTGATTCAATGTCACCATTGGTTGACACACTTGTATCCTTCTATTATTATCAATTCTATTATGGTTTTATTTTTTCTAAGCTAATGAGACGAGGGAATTAAATCTCATTCATCATATAAGACGTTGTTAGAAATCACATTCCATGCATTATTTGCATTACAATGTGTAGCATTGTTGATTAACGGTTGTTATGATAGGCACTGTGATAGATATTAATATTTTTTTGATAGGTGTATTGGTACTTTTTATGGTTTGAATTTGATATATTCCAATATTTGGTTCCGTAGGTGCATGGACCCTCTTGGATCAGAATTTTGTGTATCATGGTTCAACATTATATTGAACTAGGTTATGATGTGTTATACTGGGACTCCAGTATTGATTTGTGGGGATTATTCCCCCCCCCCCACCACATTATAATTTAGAATAAAAATGTGTTACCATTTTATATAGGGGATTTAATCGGATTGAAACAAGTTTTAATTATAGGTTTGAATGTGAACTAGGTTTTAACTGAGATGAATGTGAAAATAAAGTGAAAGTGGAATTGATTTTGGAAGAGAACATGACTATACCTGACCTTAGTAATAGGATTTTGGTATTATATCTCATGTTTTTTACACCTAGACTTGATCCATGGGTTAGGTAAGTTGGTGAGTGTTTAGGGGAAAGTTTTGACATATCCTATTTCATTTTTTACATTTGAGCTATGAATTTAAAACTAAACTTGAATTGAGGTGTGTTCTTGGATTTTTATAGTCATGCCACCATGATGACCTCCAACAGTATGCTAAGAGGCTGGTAATGGTCATAACCTTGAGGTTGTAGATTATGGTCTACTAGTGGATCATGTATTTGTTCCAATTGCAGTACCGACTGTTATACCTTACGAAGTTGTTGATGCAGTGTTCCGTCATGTCTTTTGGAGGTTGATCAAAACCTTTTAGGGTGAACCAAATCCATCCATTTCTTTGAATGATCTGATGTGGGTTTTCTAGTATCAATATCCACTGAATTTTTTAAGGGATGGTAGACCAAAGGATGTATAGTCATGGTTAGAGTCCATTATTATGATATTATAGCTTCTAGAGATTCCTCTTGATAGGAGTGTAAAGATCCCAAAATATATGCTATGTGATTTTTCATAGAGTTGGTGGAACATGATTACTTAAATGGATCATCATAGGGATATGGCATGTAGAGATTTATAGTGATTATTCTACCATAATTATTTTCCCAAGACACTGAGGTCCAAAAAATATCAAGAGTTTATGCTTCGGGAGAAAGGATATTTATCAGTAATGGACTAATCAACCCATTTTACAAATCTCCGGGGACTCACAACAATTCTGATGGGAGATAATATATCAAAATATTTGAGAATCAACGATGGTATCAGGTTTGAAATCCGATCACAGGTAAATTTATTTAGGTTGACTACTGTTTCTACTAGAGTGAATCATGATCTGATCGTAGAGCGTAACCCGAGGGGATCTGGAGGTGCGATCCAGGGTGGTTTTGAACCTAGATCTAGTACTGTCTTGACCAGTTTTAAGAAGCTCTATTTGGAGCTTCCTCGTGATGATGTGAGTAGTCAAAAAATTTATTATGTTAGCTAGGAGATGTGATACCAGCGCGTAATGTGGGGGAATACGAGGCCATAATGTTTACTAGACCCAATTGAGTGCTGATATTTCGGAAATATTGGTCATATTTTGTGTTTTTGCAGGTTTTTTTCACCAGCAGTTAGTGAGAGAGGGTGTTAAATATCTCCACATTCAGGATCAGAGTCTGTAGATTCTAACCAGTTAGGGAGCTGGAATGCATTCGGACGTTTAGGCCGAGGTGGTGGCTGTGGCCAGGGTAGCCATACCCCAGGTTCTCTAAGACATTAGAGTGGGTCAGCTCAGGGTATCCAAATATATTTTTAGGGCCATGGAACATGATAGTCTTGTATAGTGGAATAGACCCAGAAAGATTAAGATCATTGCCCTTATACTGTCAGAGGTACTGTTCTAGATGCTACTGTTTTGACTTCTGAAATTTTTGATAAAGGGGATTCCCATAGTTTTATATCTGTACACATTGTGTAAATCCTTGGGCTCTATGTTTTTTCTTCTAAAGACATTATTAAACTAGAAACTCTGTTAGGGATTAGAATGGATAGTGTGCGTTAGTGAAAGAAGTGACCCCCTGAGGTTAGTGGGTGTCACTTTTTATGGGACCTACATGTCTTAAAGGTGTCATTCTTTGATGTCATTCATGGGAAGTATTGGTTAGTTTTATTAAAGGCCTTTGATGATTTCTATCACCGTAGGGTGACATTCATATCACCATAGGTAGGATCATATCTACAAATAGGTGAATGAGATGTACAGGAGAGATGATATGGATCCGAGCGTCGTGGGTTGGGTTGGATCATAAAACAGATTGAAAGTTTGGTTCTAGATTACTAGGGAACGTGTTTGATGTATTTCCTTCTAGTGGTTCATCGTTTCAGGGATATATTCTTATACGACTTTTCAGGTTTACCTCTAGTGAGATAGGTGGAGTTATCTATATATCTAGGTCCATGAGCTTAACCAGTATCTATTCCACCTTATAGGATGACTATGACAGAGTTTCAAGAGATCAAGAGGTAGTTAGAGGATTTGTAGGATAATGGTTTCATCTGACCTAGTACTTCTCTATGGGGTTCTCTGGTCCATTTTTTCAAAAAAGGAAGATGGTACCCTTAGGCAATGCATGGATTATCAGAAATTGACCATGTAATGGTTAAGAACTTATATTCCATACCATGGATAAATTATCTCTTCGAATAGCTATGAGGATCACGAGTTTTCTCTAAGATATATTTGAGATTCAGTTATCATAAGGTGTATTTTAAACCATTATACATACCTCTCAAAACCTTTCAGATCTTTTATGGTCTATATGAGTATCTTGTAATGAAATTCGGTCTCATGAATACACCATCATTTTTCATGGAATTTATGAACCATGTTTTTCATCCTTATCTTGAATCATTTGTTTTGGTTTTCAGGGATGATATCTTGGTGTATTATCACAATCGACACGACCATTCAAAAAATATTGAGATCTTTTTGAGTACAGTGAGAGGGAATCAGTTATATGCTATGATGAAAAATTTCAACTTCTGGATGGATCAGATTCACTTCTTGGGTCACATAATCTTAGAGATAAGAGTATTAGTTGACCTCAAGAAAGTGAGAGAAGTAGTTACCTAGGAGTAGCCCAAGAAATTTATTGAGGTGATGACATTCTTAGGGATGGCTGGTTACTACGAGAATTTCATATAGGACTTATCACATGTTTTAGTGCCATTGAAGGGACTTACTAAAAGGGGTTTGAATTATGTATGTACAGATTATTGCAAGGTTTTTATTTTTAGGAGGTGAAAGGGATATTGAATTCAACGTCGATACTAATTTTCCAAAGCCTGGTAGGATTTAAACAATGCACTACGATGCTTTAGGTATTAGGTTATGAGAAGTTATTTTGTAGGGGGAATGAGTAATTGCATACGAGTCTCGACATCTGAGGTCACATTAAAGGAATTAGTAGATTAACAGTCTCAATATGGATATGGTTGTTCATGCATTTCACTGTTGGTGACATTAATTATTAGGAGAGGATTTTGTTGTGTACACAAACCGCACAATCCTCATGTACATATTTACATAGCGTTATTTAAATATGAGGAAGTGAATGTTGGGGGAGTACATTCAGTATTTTGACTTAGAGCTATCATATATACCTGGTAAAAGCAATGTAGTAGCTGATGAACTATGCTAGAAGACTCAGATATAGGATGTAAACCATTCTAGTAGTGAGTGGAAACTTATGACATTATTCTCTAAAATGAATTTGGAGGTGCACGATAGTCAGAGACATACTTTTATTTCTTCTTTAGTTGTTACCTCTACCCTACTAGATAGAGTGAGGATTAGGTAGGTATCAGACAAGGAAGTCCTAGTTCTATGGGGGAGTGTGGTAGGTGAGGACCCTCCTCCTGGTTGGGTCATAGGTGAGGACAATGTTCTACAGTTACATGGTATTATATGGGTTTTGTAATACATTCACAAAGAGAAGATGTGGGATTTTCTTGCCTCCTCCTGGGCATTGCATCCTTCTGTCACCAAGATGTGTCAGGATCTAAATCATAGGTTTTGGTGGCCAAGTATGAAAAGAAATGTTGATGGTTTTATCTTGATTTGTTTCAAATGTCAGTAGGTGATGGCAGAACACTAATGAACAGTCGAGATTTTACTGTAGCTACCCATTCAATAGGGGAAATACAATGATGTTTCTAGGGATTTTTAATGGGTTTGTTGAGGATTAATCAAGGTAATGATGCTTTTTGGATTTTCCTTGAGAGGATATTGCAGGTTTCTCATTTCTCATTGATCAAGGAAACATTCAGTGTTGATGAGCTTGTAAAGATATACATCAATGAGATTATACAACTTCATGGGGTCCTAATTACTATCATTTTAGTTAGGGACTCCCAGTTTACTTCACTATTATTGAAAGGGATACATAGGTCATATGGTACATAGGAGATTCTGGGCACGACATACCACCCCCAAAAAATGGTTAGTCAGATCACATGATATAGGTTCTTGAGAAATCTAGTGGGCATATGTCCTATATTTTGGGGGTTCTTGGTAGAGGAACATACCCCATGTCAAGTTCTCCTACAAAAATAGCTTTTAGGATACTATTTATATGGTTCCATATGAGTTTTTATATGGAAGGTCATGCCGATCACCTATGTGTAGGCTGGAGGTAGGAGAGGCAGCTATGCTGAGACCTCGTATTGTCCATGAGACCACATAATATGTGCAGTTGATTCAGAAGTGGATGGATACTACACCATCTCATCATAAATAATATGCCGATCACCATAGATGACCTCTACAATTTGAGTTTGTGGATTGGGTTTTCATACGTGTTTCACCAAGGCTAGGAAATAATAGGATCAAGATGCAGGGTACGCTTTAACCGAGATACGTCGAGCCGTTCAAGGTTATAGAGAGATTCAGGCCAATAGCCCATCAGTTTCAATTACCTTATAGGTATTGGTATATGAATGATGTCATACACATTTATGAACTACCACATTACATTTCACACTCGTCTCATGTTTTTTAGCCTAAGGAGGTTGAGCTTCTAGAGGATGTTTTCTTTGAGGTGCATCCCACATGTATTGTGGATCATAGAATGAAGGTAATCTGAGGCTAGTCTGTTACTTTAGTATGGGTGATATGGAAGCATGATAGAGTATAGGAAGAGACCTAGGAGAGGGAGGCTGATGTATGATCGTAGAATCCAGAGTTGTTCTGATATGATTCTTCAACACCCTTGGAAGGGAAATTCAGGGACAAATTTCTTTAAGGGGGGATGTTTGTAAGAACATTATTCGTATTTGAGGTATAGATCTCGTGTTTTCAATCAATTATTATTTTAAATTCTTAAATATTTCCTAATTTGGATTACCATTTATTTCATGGGAGGATCGAGGGTGTAAGGGGGTCTTTGGAATCCTAGAACCCAACTCATAGGTGTTTTGAGAAAGCCACACAGTTAGATGAAATTATGTTGTAGTAGCAGCACAACCATGCAACAGGTCTACAGAAATTGAAAACCAATTTAGATACTATCTCATGGTTACCACACAATTATTCAGTCTATTTAGGGTATATTTACGAGTTCCATAGTGATTTACTATATGCTATTCATGATTCTTGCACTATTTGACTAACTGTTTGGCTAAATCATGTGACCTAGATATTTTGGATAAATTTACCATTTTCCCTAAAATGATTTTTTACCTTAGGTTTCTTCTCCTTCTAACATCACATAGTAACCCCTCTTTTCAGGAGATATCCTTTGGAACCTACTC
This sequence comes from Viscum album, assembly GCA_963277665.1. Classification (NCBI taxonomy): domain Eukaryota; kingdom Viridiplantae; phylum Streptophyta; class Magnoliopsida; order Santalales; family Viscaceae; genus Viscum; species Viscum album. Next base: position 48,908,326 of record OY728156.1, read on the forward strand.
TTGGCTTTGAGTCACATGCTCAATCTGATCTCTGAATCAAGTCCTGTTTGTCTCCTTTGATCCGCAATGGTAGGTCCTCATTTCATTTGTAGTCATTTTCGATTCTTTGGAAAACTGGTTGGGCTATTGGGATTTAGGATCATATTCCATATTATCCCATTCTTCATCTGTTCTTTAGATTTATCCCAATCTAGGGTGAATCAGAGATTGATACTGGATGATCTATCTAGCACGAGTCTAATATAGGAGGTCTTGTGCCTTTCATTAAATGTAGAGCTATTTATATATAACGGTGTGACAGATGCCCATTTTTGGGGTGTCTCCTTGATTTATAAATCATACATATTGTTTCCAATAATTTTTATGTAATTAATTTTGTTTTACAAAGCATTTAATAATTTTAATACCTTTAATAAGTTCCACCCCATGAGTGAGTGCCTATTTTGACACTTTTTGGACATTTGGCTTAAGATACTTATGAGGTATGCCTTGAATTCTGATTCATGGGTTTCTTAAAATGAAATTGATTTAATAAATGAATTTATATGTTTTTTTATTTCCTTTTTTTATTTTTTAATGGTATGGGCTAGTTGATTTCCCTCTTGATCTATCTTTATACATATGTTTTTAAGTATGTTTGGACTATTTGGATCCAACTGTGAACCATCCCATGTGAGTAGTGACAGGACAAGCCTTTCTCTTCGGTCCTTTCTTTTGACACCCTTAGTGGTGAGATTTATATTAGATGCTTCTGGTTTTGACCCTTTCACTTCAAATGAATTTTTAATTTTATCCTTTTATGGTTCAATCGTAATTAACATTGGGCCAATCATAGATTCTATTTAGAATTCCATTGATGAGATTATATGTCTATAGTACCTTGGTCCCTTCAGTGAACATTGGATTCTGATGGAATACCTTGGATGGGATCAATGAGTTTTTTATTATTTAAATGCTGTGAGTGAACCATGGAATCAAGGGATAGGCTCATAGAGGTTGTATTAAATCTTGAATGAATCATGGATCCTTATAAGATACCATGGGATGACCCAATAGGCATTGAATATATGTCGTGAGTGATACTTGGGAATTCCCAATAGGTCCTCCAAGGAATGTTTCAGTTGACATGGTCTTATACCACCCTTAGAGTGAAACTAGGCTCCTATGAGGTTTGTCAGGATGGTCTTGTAGGATGTTAGGGGATTTTCACCTAGAGTGATACTTGAATTATGGGATAGAAATATCAAGGAAGATCTTAGGTTATATTTTATATTGAAATTGTTTATGATGTTTCTGGAAAGAAAAAGAAAATTTTCGGATTCAATAATTACTTATTCTTTCTTAAATGGCCTTTTAAGGAATCTGTTGTGCTTACTGTTATACGAGGGATACTGAAATTAAGATAGATCTATAGACTTATAACATTTAATGTAATTTAAATTTCAATTAAATGAAATTGAACATAAATGGAAAACAATGCTTTTTAGACTGTTTAGTTTTGAGTTCTGCCTATCTTACTTCTTTCACTATTGTAGATTTCCTGTTATATATATTAACTGACATATTGGCATAAACTTTGGGTGGATTCAAACTAATATTTAGTCTCACAGCCTGTTTGGGTCATTCTTTGGACCCAAACAGATTATATGATTATATGTGTTTTTATGGGAAACCATCCTTATATAGGTTCATGATATACTGTTTAGGAGAAGGGAGCATGTGAACAAACCAAGGCTTGCAATATTGTTGGGATACATTTTGTCCTTTTTTACTTTTAGATCTTATATTATATATGATATCCTTATTTCCTATTTGTATATTTTTTAGAACATGTAACATGTTGAATCATATTTTTTATGATATGATTTATGGTTATTTATTTTATTGATCTTCCAATGTTTACTTTTGTTGAATGGTATTACTATTTCGGATATTGAATTGTTATTGTATTCTGTTGTGTTATACTTTTCTAATAAGGGAATAGTCTCCCCACTTTCACACCTAGTCCCTTACTGCTAGTTGGAAGCCTCTGGAATATGGGGAGATTCACTTGAGGCCATGTGGCCAACCAGGCTTAGAGCACTATTAGGTGGAATCCAGGTTTGGGACATTACAGTAAACTAAGAATTCTTCCCCGGTTCGAAAACATGTTTCAAATATTTGGTCCATTAAGTGTTTTAAACTCAACTTCAATTTACCTTTGGAAAAAATATCATTTTTCTATTATATAATATACCTTAAGGTTTTATTTACCCATATAATATAGTTTGTTACATTAAAAATATATATTTGGAGTTATCCCATATTTAGTGGAGGTCCCTCATTGATATTTTTTTAAAAGGCCATTAAAAAAATACCTGAGGGAGTATTTGTAAACCAAATCTATCAAACATTCATTAGTTATTGATCCGATAAATTTTGGGCCAGTCTAATAAATTCCTATATTATTATACCATCATATGGAATCTTCCTCATAAAAATATGTTCAATGATAATGTTCCTCAGGTTTTTGTTAGAATTATTATTTTATTCCCAATAAAATGTTGTTTGAAAATTAAAATGTATAGAAATGGATGAAATTTTTTGAATTCACAATGGTAGATTTATTAGTAGATATATAATCCATTCTTATATTTTTTCTAGTGGCTACTGAATCAAAAAACGTAGAAGTTATTATAGATTCTATTATACTAGTTTTTGTGTTTGAACCATAAGAAATCAATCTATTTCAAATTTTAAATACCCAAAAACTCATAAAATAGTTATAATCTTGATTAGTTATGACATATACATTAGAAAATCATTCCAATAAAATTTGGTTTCTAATATAACAGATATATTAATCCATTGTTACCATTAGATATATGTGTACTTTTTTAATTTCATCCCATTATGTAAAACAAATGTTACTTGTATACCTAAATTTTTTTTAATAGAATATTAAACGTAAGGTATTATGCATGTCATGGAATACAAGAGACACATGATCACCCTTTCTTATTCTAATGGAGAAACTAACTTACCAAAATTTGGAAGCATCCTTTTCCTAGAAGTTTGTGTAGTAGAAAATACTAAAAAAATCAAATTATTGAATCCTTTTTAAGACCTTTCCAATATTAAAATATTGATTTATTAGAATAAAATTATTAAAAAAATATCTTTAAAATAACATTATCCTCACAAATGTACTTCATATTAATGTATCTATATTTGATTAATATATTTTAATTTACATGAGTCATATCTGTTTCAATTGTTTTCAATTCATCAATATAAAAAAATTGAACTACTTCATGATATTTATGGTACCTACTATAAAAACATTTATCGGATTGTTTAACTACAAAACCATCTGGTAAAATTAATTATTAAATTTCTCAAACTATAGTTTTGAGCTAGTTATTATAAATATATTGAATGCATCAATTTAAGTAAATTATTTTATTTACTAGGTACTATGCATCCTTCATGTTGTTCCATGCATTTTTTATCTTTTAATTAACTATTCGAGAATGCTATTTGAATATCAATTTGGAATATTTCAAAATAATATATGGAATATAAAGTGAAATTAATTCTAATAGGGTAAATCCTATCCATAGGATTATATGTACTGAAATATTATATTTCTCAATTTTGAGTAAACCTATTAGATACCAATCTTGCATAATATTTTCAATTGTATCATTAACTTTTTATTTTCTTATAAATGCCCATATACAACATATATGTTTTGAACCTTGAGGAAGAACAGCTAATATCCATGAATCATTCATAGTTATAGAGTTTTCACCATCATTCCAAGATTCCTTCCTAAGTGATCAATCTGAATATTACATGCCCTATATGAATGATTTGGTGTCAAACTCTATATTGAGTAAAATAAGAGTTTGTGAAAAAAATACATTCATTGGTTCCTTCTAAATACATATATAAATCTGATCTATATTTGTGGGGTATATGAGGTCATTTAGTTTTATAAACCTCCTTGATAGTAATTTGTTGAGATAATATTTTTCTGACCTGGATTCCTCTATTTAAACTTTATTATGAAAAGAGGTAAACCTAGATTCATCAAAAATATCATCCCTTTATTCAATAATAGTGTTAATATCTATTATATGATTTAATACAATAAATATGAATCTATAATCTTTTCAAAGTTTAAAAAATCCATGAAATATTAAATTACTATGTATTTGACCAAAATATTTCCTTTTTTATGCTCAAGTAACCATACAAATGTGTCAAAACCCATAACATTTAAATAATTTAGATTCAAATTACTATACATCAATAAATTATACAGTGTCACAAAATTCCCATCTATGGGAACACTATTTAGTATGTGACACACAGTTTATAATTCCTCCATGAAAAATTAATTTGAGTGTCATAAGATAGTCATCATGGAAATAAATATTTCAATAATTTTAGTTCTTGGTCATAGAAAAACAATTTTATTGAGAAATATATGGATATGCGACTTTATGTATAATCCATAAGGAATCAACCAATAATGGAATATAGTATTCACATCGCCTATCAGATTTGTGGAATTTATTTGTAGTACCACATTCATTTTAAACCTAATATTTATTGATTCTACATCTATATATAACTTCATTTATAGCATTTAAATTATATACATTGAAAAATATTGAATAATCATTAGGAAAATATATAATGTTGTTTTTTATTTTAAATGATAGGTCTATCATGAAAACAACATACATCACTATGTATTAATTATAACAAATTACTTTTACATTATATAGTTGGAATTCATTTAATATCTATTTTAGTTTTCCTAAAATTCAAACGGTTATGATCATTTCTATCCATAATAAGTAATAATTCAATTTATGAAATTTTCTTTATTTTCTAAAAATTCATGTGACCTAAAATGTTTTACCATAAATCAAAATAATTTATCAAGTTAGAAGAAAGAATTCTTGTATTTTAGTAGACTAAATAATCACCTAAGTTACCATTTCCAATAAATATCCCACCTTTGGATAGAATAATGTCATCTACAGCACATATGACCTTAAACCATAGTTATTTAACAATATCCAAAATAATATGTTCTTATGAAATTCAAGAATATAAAATGAACCATTTAATTTGAGGATTTTACACAATTTAATATTGAGATCTACTACACCCTTCTCTTGTATAGTAATTCTTATAGGGTCCCCTATGTAGAGTGAATTTCCATTTTTTATTCATTCCATCCCATTGAAGATATATTTTTTATTATAGAGGTGTGTCATATATCTAGAATAAATACATTAAAAATATCTTTTCCGAAGTGAATTTTTTTAGGATCATAATCTGAATGTTCTCTTTAAGATTATTATTATTTTTACTATACTTTTCTAGAGATGAGTATCCCATTTTTGTGTCCCAATTTTCCAAAAAACTATAATTCCCTGATATTCATCATTAATTGGACTATTACTTTTGAATTATTATTTGTTTGGTTTTTCACCTTTGGAGTATAAAGAAATATAATGATCCAATAATTAAAAAATGTTATTTCATGATTATTAATATGATTTTCTATAAAATAATAGCAAGTATCAATAGGTCTTGTATATATGGAAGATTAGAAATATAAATAAGTAATTTTAAACATAAATATTCCATATTTTTTTAATAATACATATAGTTATCCTACCTCTCAAGATCCTGTATGAATACATAGGATATACTGGTAAAGATACATAATGAAATGTGTGAGATAGAGAGATAATTAAGTGAATAAAGATAGAAATAAATCATAAAAAGAGAGGAAAGATAAATAATATGATATTAAAAAGAGAATGATCATAATAATGGATTTATGTATTTAGTAAATGACTTTATATGATCATAAAAATGTGGTAGTAACATAAAAAAATATATCAAAAAAAATCATGGGTCACTCCTAAGACAATATTCATAAATTGGATATATTTCCATATAGGATTTAGGTTTAATTATTATTCCATTATATAATATATTATCAGATTTAAAGCTTTAACCAATTAATTAGAGGGATATATAACTTCAGGCCACCCATCAGATAAATTTAAATCAAAAAAATTAATGCCATATGAAGTAAATTGAAACAAAATAAGTTTTTATGAAGATTTTTATTGAATAAATTAAATTTCTTTTATGTAATATGTTATACAACACACCAATTTAATGTTGTATAACACATGACACTGACATACGTTACATTAAAAGCAACACTGAATTTACAAAACAAACATTATTATTATTATTATTATTTAGAAAAGGTAATGAAAACCTATCTATAAAAATGTAAGTTATTAAAATGATCAAATAAATAATTAAATTATGTTTTATACAAAAACATTTGACTAATTAATTATAAATGAATGTATACCTTTTAAAAAAAATAAATGGATTTTTTTTTGAAAAACAATGAAAAAGTGTGTTCTATATAAAAAACTTCACTCACATTGGATTATATTAATGATATATATATATATATATAATATTAAATATAATTTTTAACATAAATATAATGTTTTTCTCAATAATTGATATAAGAAAAAAATCAATTTTATTCATAAAAGAAGTATTTCTCGAAAAAGGGATTTTTGACAACTCTTGAAGGTTCACTTATTTTAAATCTTAATTTTGATAATTTTATAAATTATTATTCAAAAAATAATATTACTCTTTAAAATAGGGTCATGAAAGGTTACCTGGGTTTAGTATATGGTATTTTTATAATATGATTTATTTTTTTGATGAAAAGTGAAAAAATTATGAAATTTAATTTGAAATAGTTTTCTCAGATAAATAATTATTAATGTTAAAATATATATTTTTTATTAGATTTATTGTATAATTAGATAATATTTTTATCATTAAATTCAATTTAGTTCATTGGATCTAATGTTAAATTGAATTTATATTGAAAAACATATCAATATTTTGACCATTTTCACTTTAAATACTCATTGTTTCATTCCGTCAGAAGGTATAATTTTTAATTAACTTATGATAGTTATAAGAATAAAATTTGGAGAAATGGAATCCATATTTTGAATCTTAAGTTCCAAAATTTTTTATTTGGACCCTTCTTTTGGACAATATAAATAGTAATTTTAGAAAATTTCATTACCCCAGTTAAAGTTAAATAGGGTAATTAAGGGTTAATTTGTTTTTATAAATATTAGTAAACTATGGTAAAACAATAATAAATGTTATTTTATAATTTTAATTAGACCCTTAACACCTATTTTTCTAAATTTAATAATTTAATGGACACTTTTCCATGAAAATTACTTGGATATTATTAAAATAAAAGAGATTGAAAAAATGTCACACTATTAATTTTAATAAGTATAATATTTTTAATATATGGTTAAATTGAATATATGATATAATATTTATATTATTATAAATATAAAATGTTTATCTACATTATAGAAATTTATTTTTAATTTTTATGGATGAAATATTTATCATCAATATTATGAAATAATTATCATAAATAATTATGATATAATGATGCATTAATTATTCAATTAATGAAACAATAAATTAAATGAAATAATAAATATTAAAATAAATATTATTTAATTAATTAAGACTATAAATGAAATTTATAGGTTAATTTGAAATGATGGGGGTTTATTAAAGTATTTTTTTAAAGTTAACTTACTATATTGAATTTCCATAAGTCAAAGTAATGAACATTTTCAAAATTGACACTTATGATATTTTATAAAAAAATTATATTAAATCATTTAGAAATCATATAAATATTAAATAAAAAATAGGATGATATATGGTTTAAAATATCATCAATTGGCTAGTTATGGTCCAATTTATACTATAACTAAAAATTTCAAACTCTAAATATTGAAAAACATGTTACTATAGTGAAAATATAAATGTTTTAAAGTGATCAGATTTAAAATAACACCAAAACTTTTCTATAATTTTTTATGATATTACAACATTAAAGTATCATATCATTTAATCAATGTATATTTGGTGGTATTTTAATTAATATTGAATTTTTTATACATTAATATTTTTAGAAATTGTAGAAGTTCCCCTCCAGTCTCTTAAACAATGGCACATATTATTCACTTTTATTCACACTTAATAACCTATTAGTTTCGGCCATAACCAATTCAATTATCTTCCAAAATTCTCTCCCTCTATCTGAGAAGCATTAATTTTTTATAAATATGACCAATGATGTTCTTTTGGAAAATAAAAAATATATACCAAAGAAGAGGAAATTTGTATGAGTATGACAATAGCAAAGACATAAGGTAGGAGATAATTACCTCACTTTTATATCTATGAGAAACATGACATATACACTGCTTTTTTCTAATACATGGTGTATATACCATCCATTAATGTCTTTAATGATTATTATTTGAAGGTTATGGTTTTTTCATATCCATATAATTTTATTTCTTTCACGAGCACACGATTCTTCGGAATATTATGTGATAAGTATTTATTCTAAAATCTCATCAATATTTAGGATTATTTATTTTTAAATATCCATTCAGTAATAATTTTCATCAATGTATATGTTTTCTAAAAATGTTTTCATATTTTTTTTATTATTTACTTATGAATATTTAAACTTTTCTTTACCCATGTTTGAATTCTCCCTAATGGTTTGAAATTAATATTTTAGTTTGCATTTTCTAAACGAGGTACTTTGTGACTTTTCCAAAAAAAAGTATGAAATGAATGTTTTTTAACTTATATGGAATGAATGGTTTTTTACACTTTCATGATTCCTTAATTCCTTGATTATTCCCTTATAAATTTTCAAATTTATTTTAAATGAAAATTTTTTCTTTTAAAATTGTCCCATATATTAATAAGAATATTTTTTTCAAAATTGAAAGGATATTTTCTTCAAGAATGATTTCAAGTGATATTTCATATTATTTTCCATCTAATATAATCTTATTTTATGTTACTTATTTTTACTAGGTATATGATCATATGATACTATTCTTATTTTTTATCCGAATAGTTTATGTTTATTATGGATTGGTGTCTATGAATTATATTTATTTTCTATGAGTTATGTTATGATGAAATGTTTATTAAAATCATTTATTGTTATGGATTTTGTTTTTATTTATGTTCTTTTGGAACACATATGTATTTTTTTTCATTATGGTATGTGTGGCGTCTATATACCCTCCAATGTATTAGGTAAATATGGATAAATCCTAAGGTATATATGGTATTCTTAACTTCATTTCATGCTCAAAATTCTATGCATGTACCTAGTTTTCATGTCCATAATTTTATGTGTGGAATAGGTTTTTCTGTACATATTCTTATGAATTTATTGATTTCATGTCCTTATTTTAATTGGTGAACCTATTACAATTTATACATGTTCATAAACTTACATGTTTATATGTATGCCAAATTTTAATGTCTTAAGTAAATGTTATGATATAATGGATCATGTTATCTGATTCCCGGACAATTATTGTCTTTTGAACTACCAATGTTTATGCTAGGATTCATGTTTATGGTCTTTGATATGAAGGGTATGATCTTATAATGTTATTAACATGTTCTCATGACCTTTATACTCATGCCTATTTTTACATATCTCCCTTGTTTAACCTTACTTTGCATCTAAGCTCACAACTTTTTATGTTTCTATTCCATATGTTACGAATAAGGGTTTTAAGTGTGGTAGTAAAGGGGAATATATTTTTGTGAAAAATTAAAGATATTTCACCCACCATGAATTTTATTTTCTAGGTTTCCAAAGGCAGTAAAGTGTTATGGTCCTTAGGTAGTTTCTTGTGTAATTTAATTATTATTCATCTAAAAAGATGTAATAACTATTTATTAAAATTATAGGACGTTATAATTTGGGAAAAAAATCCAACCAAATATGTTTTCAGGAAATCCAAAAAGAGATACAAGAATAAGAGGAATTTTATGGGAGTAAGATGAGAGTCAAGACATTAGGTAAGGGATCTTTGTCTCACTTTTATTTATGTGGGACACATTCCTTATACACAAATTGTTCATTTTTAATGGGGTATATACCACCCATAATTTTTTATGACAATTATTCTAAATATCATGGTATTTTCATATCTATATAATTTTATTTCTATCATGGGAATATTATTATACTAATTAAAAATCGATTACTATTTATTCCAGAATCTAATCAATATTTAGTATTATTTAGTTCTAAATATTTGTTGTATAATATTTAGCCTCCATATCCTTGTTTAATAAATTTTCTTTAAAAATGTTATTATTATTTTCCAATGAATATTTAATTTTATTTTTAACCATGAATTAATTTCTAATAAATGGATTGAAAGGAATATTTTTTTCATTTTCCAAATGAGTTATGTTGTGATTTTTTTGGAAAAATTATTATAGGAATGTTTTTTGTCTTATATGACATGAAAAAAGTTGTACGCTTTCCTAAAAAAACGTTTCCTAGATTCTTCCCTTACAAGATTACATGGTTATTTTCAAAGTAAATGTTTTATTTTAAAAATTATGGGTCATATTAATAAGAAATTTTTTTCAAAATATAAAGGAATTTTCTGAAATAATTATTTCATGTGATATCTCAAAATTATTTTTCATCTAAGAAAACACTACTTAATATTTCTTATGTTTCACTGGGTATATAATCCAATGATAATATTGTGGGTTTTTCTTTTAATAGTTTATGTTTATGATTTATTGATTTTTATGAATTATGTTTCTTTTCCATGAGTTGTATTATGATGAAATTTTTGTGAAAATCATTTATTTTCATGGGTTGTGATATGATTTATGTTCTTATAAACCAAATATGTTTGGTTTTAAATATTTGATGGCTTGGACCTCTATCTCTATCAAATGTATTCAATATAAGTGGATACCACATGTGGTATATATGTTATGTGTGGACCTGATTTCATGTTCACACTTCTATGAATGAACCTCATTTTCATGTTCATAATTTTTTACACGGACCTTGTTTTCCTGTCCATATGATTATGCAAGGGCATAATTTCATGTCCTTAACTTAATGATTGATCTTGTTACTATTTATACATCTTAAAAAAGTTACAAGTTTATATGTATTCCATTATTTCATATCTAACTACAATGTTATAATCTCATGGAATATAATATTTTATTCCATTGTGATTAATGTATTTTTAACTATCAATATTTATTACAAGATTCATGTTTATGATATGTGGTATCTAGGGTATAATTTTATAATGTTATGATCACGTTATCATACCATTTATGGACATGTTTATTCTTAAATATCTCTCTTTTTTATTTATATTGAGCAACTGAGATCACCTTTTTTTATCTTTCCATTCCATAGGTTATGAAGAATGGTTTCATCTAGGGTACTATAGGGGATGATCTTTATAGGAAACATTGAAAATATTATACCAGAATAGAGTCATTTTTCCATGATTCCAAAGGCACTAGACCATTACAGACCTCATTCATGTTTTTGTGTAATGTAATAAATATTCGTCTAAAAATCAGAATTAAGCCAATATGATTACCTAAAAAATAATTTGGTATTTTATAATACATTACTGGTTTAATGAAATCTTTGGTGGTGATTCTTGATGTGAGGTAAAAAACTAGAAAGTTCCCTTAAAATAATTTTTTCGTAAAAGCTGAAACATTGAATGGAACTAAAACATTCCTAACCCCATAAACGTAATGGGAAATATAACATTTACACATTTAATGGATTTATATATAATGTTATAAGTGGTATATGATATGAAAATTTCATAAAATGTATATAAAATAATAATATGTGTAATTGATATATCACAAAGGAGGTATAGAGGATCCCTTACAACTTAATATATATTTTATCTTAAACCACTTGAAAGAAAGATATTTTGAGGTAAAGTGATATAGAGTTAGGTGTTGAAGTTAAAATTGAATGAATAAAAATAATCAATGTTATTGAACATATAATTGGTAGCATACACGACATTTAAGTGAAATTAGGGTCTTAAAAGAAAAGGTTTCTTAAATAAGGAAATATTTAGACAAAGCCCTGATATTATAAGAAATTTTTGAATAAAAATAAATTAGAAGCTTGAAATTAATATAGTTATATAAATATGTTCAAAATATAATATAATAATAAAAATTATATTCTTGAGAAATATATAACCCATATAATTCATAAAAATGTGCATAACATTAAAATATATCCGAATGAAGAGGAATTGAGATAGAACCCTTATAACATAAAATACATTCAAATAAAAACCTATCGAGGGAGATAAATTTTGAATTATAAGTTAAAATAAAATGAATAATGATATTATATTATATTATATATCTATGTTTTTGTATTCCCACCATTCAAAATAGGTTATGTGCATAAAAGAATATGTTTGTTAAATGAGGATGTTTTGAGGGAAAACTTTTAAAATGCTACAGATTTGTTCTACTGACATACCTAATGTCCTGAATAATGAGAAATAATTTCATAAGATACTAAATTAGTAACTTTATTCATATTTATTTAATTTATGTTATAAAATTTCTTATAATATTCTATTTATTTATTATATTGTTCTCCTACATAAGTCGGTTACATGAGGGTTTTCAATTAATTTCTTTATAAAAAATTATGTTTGTAGACCATGGTAGAATGTGTTATAAAATAGGTTCCTAATATCAAGAATATTAATAATATTATTTTAATAGTATTTATATATTAACTATATTTTTATTTAAAACCATGATTGGTAGTGATGTTAGATGAAACTATATTCTAGTGGAGATGATAATACAAACTCACACAGGATTAATTTTTCCATTTATTAATGATTTAGTATAAAATAATATAAATGATAATTTAATATTCATAATAATATTTATATTATATATTTAATATTTATTCATCCAATAAATACTTTGATAATTAATGAATGGTAGTGATGAAAAAGGATGGTGTTGTTTTCTGGAGGTCATAGTATGTGCAACACACTAACATCACTTTTGTTTTTTGTATTGATTAGAGATGAATAAATAATGGATATTATATTAATAAAATAAAATATATTTATAAATATTATAATGATTTAATTATATTTTTATGCATTTATTATTTTCAAAATAGAGTGAATAAAGGGAAAAATGTTTGAATAAGGTAATACTTATGTTGTTGACTAGATATTCTCTAAAAGATTTAATTGTAATTCATGGTCTTAATTTAAATTTCTAGACCATAAGATTAATTATGAGAAAAGGAATTAGGTTTTTTGGGATTATATTTAGTTTAAATTATAATGGGAATTATAACAATACTAGGGTGGACGGGATCCAATTTTACAATTGTAGAAAATGGATTTTTTTGGAATACCCTTCACACATCCATGATAAAATTAAAATATTCCTTAGTTAGTAGATCTAAAATTTAGAAATAAAGGTGTTTCGAGTGTCTTTGGATTGAAAAATGATCAACCATGGGCTTCCACACATGTTTTAAACATGTTATAGTGTTTTTACTATTCTTTTTTTAAATTTTAATCTTTTACTTTAATACTTGAAAACTAGTTTTTAATTAAGTGATTATATGTTTTATTAAATATATAACATGATCCGTATAACCATTTCATGTAGACATGGAAATAAATTATTTGAATATTTACTCAAATTTAAATTTTAAATATTATAAAAATTAATTTTAAATTAAAATAGGTATTTGTGTAGAGAAATTGTTCATGTTGAAAAATGTCATTTTTAAGAATACAGATTCTAAATCATATTTAGTAAATATTTCCAATTAAATGAGACATAATATTTCTATTATTGTAATTAAAAATCATATATTATTCATTTGTTAAGGAATAAATTTTAATTGATCCAATAAAAATTCAATGATATTAATAAAATTTTAATTTTAAAATAATTGTTTCATAATTAATGTGGTAATTAGCAGTAATCTTAATAATATAATTTTTTACATAAAAATGAAATTACACAGATTAAATAAAATAAAAGTTATCATGAGAAATGTAAAAACCATTTTATATAACTAACTTTCTTTTTGTAAGCAAACTAGCTATAACATTAGCGTGTAACACCCCGTTTGTCAGAAAAGTGTATTCTAGTATTAAATTTAGGCACTAAAAAAATATCATTTTTATTGTTTCTAATAATATTAATAATATCATTAATGTTCAAATACGAGTTATGTTAATTTAAAAAAAGTCTAAAAACATAATTTCCCTAGGTCTAAATTTTATTAAAAAATAGAAAACAATTGATTTCAATACAGTATTACATGATTTTATAAATTGATATTGATTGTATTTATTAAATGAAAATATTATTTTGAATTAATTATTTTACTTTATAAACATATATATTTCATACCATATTTTTTTCAAAAAATTAAAATTCTTATAAAATTGATGGTAGCAAAAAATAGATATTTGTTGTATTAACCTAAAATTTGATTGCTTTAGAAAAATCTCAATATGTTGTTAACATTTAATATTGATATAATTAAATTCAAACATATTTTTATTCCATAAAATTATTAAAATTATATTTATATATATTTTTTCTTTTTAAAAATGTAGATAAATAATTATGAAAATTCATTTTATTAGGAAATTAGGTTTTTATTGATTATATTCTCATAATGATATTCAATATCGATTTCAACTTTTGGTGATGATAATATATTAATTCTTGTATAATAATATTTTAAGGTTACATGTTAGCTTATTAGGATAAAATATAAAATAATTAATTAAAATTTTCTTTATAAATAAATAATACTTTTACACTAAATACATTTGAACAAATACTATTAATTATTTATTTATATTTTAAAATTTATATTTTACTACTCCAATGATATAGAACTATTTATTTTAAATTATATATAAAACATATCATATATTAAAAATAATATTTATATGTGACATTTAAACACACACACATATATATATATAATATTCTAATATCATATGTTTATTCATTTGGAGTTATATTATTTTAAAATTAACCCTTAATAATATTCGAATTTAGTATACCTGTAGAATATACTGCTAATTAAAAAACATGAAGTGGACATATTTTCATCAAAAATATTTTCAACGAGAATAATTGAAATAACCAAATTTTCAATGAAAAAATTTCATTCTGATATGTATACTTACTATATCATTTTCGGATTCCATTATAACTTCACAAGAAATTGTTAATATTTCTTATTTTTTTCATAATGATTTCTCCTTTCATGGTTATCTTCTTCAATATATTTTTTTTGGGATTTTGGTGATCCAAAAAGTTGAAGACGATCTATGATATTTCTTATTCAGGATGATTTTTTTCGATTTATTTATTTTTCCCTTTTTATTATTTATATTTTAGTAGATATACATCATCCTTGGTGTTCAATAATCCATTTTTTCAATACATATGTTCATTGTAATGTTACACTAATTTAATATTGTGCCATTATCTTGGATCATCTCTTGTGAAGACCAATCCTTAATCAAGTATTAATTCTGTTAAATGAATTGAGAAATATTATTTTTAATTATTAACCTAATTTCTAATAATAATAATTACTCATTAAAAATATGTCATTAAATTCTCCTCCATTAAGTAAATTTCATCCTCACAACATAAAGGATAACATACTAATGATGCCAAATAAGGTATCTAGAAGGTGAAATATGATTTAATTTATAAAGTGAAATAAACCTTACAAACTTATGAAAAATATAATTTTTTCATTATAATTTGATTATCCCTACTATAGAGTTTTCTCCAACCGTTTGATCCAATATTATTTCGTTTTTTGGTATGAGGACTCATGTAGTATAATTTTATTATAACATGTGTTAATAATAATATAATAATAGACTATCATTGGAAGATATAATATTGGATATACTTATTTTGAATAAATTATATCTCTATCGGGAGAGAACGTATCCTTTTAAAAAAATCAAATAATATTTTCAAGGATAGAAAATAATAATTTTTAGAAGACACATTTCCATAAAATTAATCTTGGGATACAATAATCATACCACTAAATGATTATATTATTAAATAAATATATATACATCAAGGAGATGATATTATATTCTTATAAATCTTTCATAAAATAAAGGAGTGTGCTAAACGAGAGAGAAATATAATACTTATTGTACAAGAGTAGATTATTAGTGTTCCTTACTCCACATCATTTTTAGTACTCACTTTCAAAATTTTAATTTCTTAGGATTTCACTTGTTTCATTGGACTTGGATGTTGATGATTCATATCATTCTGGTTAGCCTTTATATTATGTAACTGACTCAGATAATCCTCGTGTTTTACACACATATGGAATTGAACCATTATTTGTTCTTTTATATGCGTGATATCCACTCCCATCATGCTAACCAAAATCTCTATATTGCTACAACATTTTTACGGTTTATGATCCCCTCTTACACAATTAAATATTTTTTTGGACCCCTCAAGCCATTTTCTTTGGTTCTTATTCAAATTTTGTTTTGATAATGTAAATTTATTCTTCCATCTATAATCATATTCATTACATAATTTTTCATGATCCTCCATATATCTTATTTTCTGGTGGACTCATGTTTTAAATTATTTTTCCGTCATTAGTCATGTTTAATAATAGTTGTTTAGGATTAATAACCATATTTATCATCTCATAGCCCATTATAATTACTTCATTATTGAGGTAACATTTCATTGTACCTCACAATAAAGGTTAAATTAGTTCCATAAAGTTCTATATATCACTAAAAGAAAAATGGTAAACATGTGTAAATAACATTTAACATTATAGTGGGATTATAATATTAAATAACATAAAAGGGATTCAAAAATGAATCATTTTATTAATTTCATCATCATTTTATCCTGTAATTCATTTAGTTCAACCTATATAAATACTTTTTTATCCAATGTTACATTATGTTGGGTAAACTAATAATTATCAAGCTTTTCCCAAAAAATAACTTGAAAATCAATCAATATTAGAAATTCATAAAGTGTATATAGTCAACCAAATAATATAACCCTAGAGTGTCTATATATGTATCCAATTTTATGCCAAGTCATTGTGCACTATAATGATGATATATTCAGTTCTAAACTAACCCTTTTATGAGTGATTATTCCTATTTACCTTTTTTCGATAGATGTATCCAATTTCAAGTATTCAAATAGGGATGAATTTCTTGGAAAATCACATAAACTCCACTTTACTAAAATATTAGGATGTTATACTATGCCCACTATTATCCCCTATAGTTATCCATAGTATTTTGACTATGGTTCTATCATCCTAATATGAAAAAATAACTATAAATTTCAATGATTCCAACTGTATAGAACGAGGTATTTAAAAACATTATTGAACGATTTTTAATAAATGTTTCCATCAATTCAAGCCAACAGACTATAGGTATAGTGTCTTTAAAAAATATATAAAAATATAAAATATAAAATATAAAATATAAAAAATCATATTTATTTAATACTCCTTGTAGTTCCCCTATGTCCCAAATATATTCTAAAATAGCATAGGATGTGTTGGGGAAAATCAATAAGGAGAGAGATTACGTAGAAATATCAGATCCAAAAACAATGAAATAAATCATAACAATAGATTCAAGAGACATTACATGAAATCATAATGATAATGACCTTAATAAAATATTTATGGAATAAGTAAGTGGTTTCATAATATTACAAACATATCGAAAAAATGTAAAACACAATATCACAATAATAAGTAAATGTTCACTCCCAAGGCCATCATGATAAGGTGGACCATACACCATGGTGGATTTAGTTCACTCCCTAATCCTTTATATAACATATAATGAGATAAAAATATTTTCTCATTCAATAGGAGGGTTATATAATTTTGGTCCCACCCATCGCAGAAATTAAAATCATACATATTCATGTCATATGAATAAAATAAACAATACATAAATTATAACTATGATCAAACCCAAGAGTATGAAGGGGGATTCATAATTCTTATTTGAGGAATAAATTAATCCTAAATTATAATGATTTACAAGACAATAAGGAACAAAATCATTTGATTTTTCATAATTGAAGAAGGTACAAAGGTCTTGAACATGGATATCCAATGTAGAATATTGATGATAAGGATATATAAGAATAAATAATTAAAATTAACCACTTGGGTTGTGTTTTATGAAATAAGTAAAGGTACTAATAAAATCAGGAAAAAATATATTGTTTAAAAAAATAGGGAATTAACCCAAAGGGGTATCCATAAAAAAATGATAGTTTTTAGAATCTATTCATTGTTTAAAAACAATTTATGGGGGTGATCCTCAATGTGAGATAAAAAACCTGAATGTCCCTTAAAACAGAGTTTACTTAAAATGAAAAACATTGATGGACTTAAAAACATATAATACCCAAGATATAAAAAGTATATTTAACTAGTTATATATTTAATATATATAAATATATATGTTTTATATTAGGAAAATATTTCATAAAAGTGATAAAAATGAAAATAATGGGTAACAGATAAGTAACAGGGGAAGTATATAAGATCCCTTAAATCTTAAGAAACATTCTAACCAAAAAATACTTACAAAGATATAGAGATAGAATTTAAAGTAAAAATACCATGAAAAAAGATAATTCATGTTATTACACATCCAATTGGAAGCATACAGACCAATTAAAAGAAATAAGGTGAATTAAATAAAAGGAGTCCTAAAGAAGAAAATTTTGAGTCAAAAACAATATGACTTAGGTAATTTTTGAATTGAAACCTTACAGCTTAAAATACATTCAAATAAAAAACCTGAATGTCCCTTAAAACAGAGTTTACTTAAAATTAAAAAAATTGAAGGACTTTAAAACATATAATACCCAAGATATAAAAAGTATATTTAACTAGTTATATATTTAATATATATAAATATATATGTTTTATATGAGGAAAATATTTCATAAAAGTGATAAAAATGAAAATAATGGGTAACAGATAAGTAATAGAGGAAGTATAAAAGATCCCTTAAATCTTAAGAAACATTCTAACCAAAAAATACGTACAAGGATACAGAGATAGAATTTAAAGTAAAAATACCATGAAAAAATATAATTCATGTTATTACACATCCAATTGGAAGAATATAGACCAATTAAAAGAAATAAGGTGCATAAAATAAAAGGAGTCATAAAGAAGAAAATTTTGATTTAAAAACAATATGACTTAGGTAATTTTTAAATTAAAACCTTACGGCTTAAAATACATTCAAATAAAAACAAATTGAGGTAGGAAAATAATTAATTTGAAGTAATATTACCATAAATAAAGATACTAAATTAAATTATATATCAAAATGTAACTATACAAACCATTTAAAATAAATTAGACGAATAAAATAACACGTGTCTCAAAGAATGATGTTTTGAGAGGAATCCTTTACCATGTTCCTAATTAGTTCTAAACAGGAACCTAATTTTATAATTAATAAATTAATATTATTATATAACATATTAGGAACATTATTATTATTTGTTTCATTTAATAAAGTCCATTTTTTTCATATAATATTAATTTGTCATATTGTTTTCATTTCTCTTCCTGTTAATTGATGTTGTTCGATAAATTTAATTTTAACACCGTATATATAGATTAATAATCTAAGAATTGTTGTAAAATAGTTTCAAAATATCTATAATATGAATATTGTTTTGGAAATAACTTTTATATATTAGATATATTTATATATCCAAAAATTATTAGGGTTCATGGAAAATCAAATTCATTTTTCATGGAAGTGATAACATGCATGTTCACATGATTAATGTTTCTATTTCTCGATGAATGAGAGGAAGAGAAGATTAATAATAATTATAAATTTAAAAATAATATTTATAATATAGATATAAAATCTATTTATCCATTAAATCCTTCTAATTATTCATGAATATTGGGGATGAAAAATGAAAATTTTCAGTTTGTTGGGGTTGTAATTTGAGAAAATCACTGAAGAAATTTTTTATATTAGGTGATGGATATGAATAAATAATTATTATTAAATTAAAATAATAAAATATAAGTTTAATAATATTACTTATTTCGTTATATTTTCATGGTCTTAAGTTATTTGGATAAGAAATATTAAGTAGAAAAATGGTACAATGAACTTAATGCTTATGTTGGAGACATGACATTCTCTTAGAATAATATCTAGAGACCACATTCTTAATTATGAGAAAATTACTTATAGTAGACTTTGTTTTGTAAGAGTATCAATTGAAATTTTAATGTTATGTTTAATCAAGGAGGAGTGGAAGTGATCCCCTTTTATAAGTAATTAAAATTCCACTTTTGCAAATACCCTTTACACTTCACTAATAAAAATAAAAAACCCTATGGATAATGGATACAATTTTTTAGAATATTGGGTTTCATGGTGTATTTTTTTCATCCAGAATCATCCATGGTTTTCCACACATGTTTTAAGAATATTATAGGGTATTTATCAGTATGTGTTTACATTTTACTCTTCTAAATCTAAACTTGGTAACTCTTTTTTATTAAAAAGATTTATGGTTTTACTAAAAATATGAAATAACCAATGTTAAAAAAATGTAGAGTTATAAAATAAAATTTATCCTCTATTAAATCAATCTATTCTTAAAAATCTTATAAAAATAATCATTATATTCTAACAGATAATGTGTAGAGAAAATGTTTTAGTAAAAAATTATATTTGAACTATTATTGATTCTCAATATTATTTATTATTTATTACCAATTAAATGAGTGTTAATAAATTTTTGTATGGTTTTATAAATAATAAAATAAACATTTTATAAAGGAATTTATTTTAATTGATTTTATATAAATTCCATCATAATAATAAAAATATACATTCATAATTAATGTTTCACAATTATCAGGTTAATTAACCTTAGTCATAATAGTCAAATTTTTGTACCAAAATAATTTAATTGTACATATTTTATAATATGGAAATTATTATATCAAACATAATAATAGTTTTATCAAATTATATTTCGATGTGAATGAAAATTCATCTTCACATTTGTGCATAAAATCAATTTTTTAGAAAAGAATATTTTTAGCAGAAAATCTATATATTGGAAAAAATAAAAATTTTAATGAATATAAGGATGTTAAATTATATTATTAATGTTACATTGGAATTTATTTTACATTGAAATAAATACAAGAATCTAATTTTCAAATGAAAAAAATTTAATAAAAGAAATAAATGAAAATTATTTTTCGAAAAAATACGTGATATTATAAAATTATATTCATGTGTTATATAAACGGAACATAGTATTTTGAAATTATTTATTTTAATTTATTAATATATATATTTTATATCAAATTTTTTTCATAATCTTCTATTCCATATAAACGTGACAATATGAGGAAATGTGGTATTTTAATATTAATCTAAAAAATCGATTATTCTTAAAAAATATCAAAATACCATTTTAAGAAAATATTTTTATAACAAAATAAAAAATGAAGTTTATGTTATAAAAATAAAATTACAAAATTTTTATATTTTTATTTCTCAATAATGATATAAATAATAAATAAAAATTATTTTATTAGAAAATAGAACTTTAAGAAAAATGTGTTTTTAATATTATTTCACATCGATTTATAATTTATGTGATATAAATATATTAGTACATGTGTAATTGAATTTTAAGGTGTAATTTTAAGGTGTAAATTTAGTTTATTAGGAAAAATATTCAATATTTAATAAAAAAATTATTAGAAAATAAATATTACTTTTATACTAAAATAGATTTATCAAATACCATTAATGAATTATTTATATTATAAATTCTATGTTTTACTAATCCATCGATTTTGAAATAATTATTTTTTTATATGTAAAACATATCATCATCATAAAATCAAATTTTTATTCTATGAGGAGATACAAGAGGCAAAGGATGTAATAAAAACAAAACAAGGCCTAGGGGGGCCTAAAGTAGTTGAGACTGAGGGTATACCCTTGACTCAGATTCACCCCCTTGGGTTTGAAATAAGATATTTTGGGATGGGAGGTGACATTGGAACCATGGATGTCCAAAGAAACAATATGATCCACAACCTTGTTCCCCCCTCCAAGTGTGAGTCACATGAACATTGTTGTTGATAAGATACTTTCATTTCCCGATTGTGTAATATATCAACCAAGAAGTGGATCCTTTACCATAGATAGAGTCATGGATGATCTTGGAGTTTTTTTAAACCCGAGATAAGTCAAACTTCCCCAATTTTCAAAGGATTAGTCCAGGGAGGACTTCGTTGGACTCCACTTGCATAAATTTTCTGATGCCATAATGGGCTGTGAAAGAAAAGAGAACATTTCCCCATGAATCACTGACCACCCCTCCCCCACACATCTCACATGTGATACATGAGCCATATATATTATGTTTGGATCTATTTTGCGGAGGGATCCAATACACCCACTGACCCCGCCTGGTGATAGGGGTTGGGCCAAAGAGGGACCTATTTGTAGCATCCATAGGGAAGAAGCAACATGCAAGTTGCTGGAAAGAGTAACCAAGTCGATCAGAAGAAATCTTGTTCGCACTATGGTATAACTCCCTGTAGAAGATGAACCCTCATATCTGGCATGGTAGAAAGCATGACACAGACATCAACAACCCATGTTGCGGATGTTGGAGCAAGCTGTCCTTTCCTGGCCCCTATTAGTTGTCCCCTGAAACCACCATTTTCAAGAACAGTCGATCACGAGGGTCATGGGAGAAAGAACCATTGATGCCACTAAAGTAACTCCACACATCAAGAGCCCATTCTCCTTCGAAGAATATGTGGTTTGTGATTTCTTTCTTTTATTTCTGTAGCATTGGCTACACGAGGCCAGTGGATACCTAGTTTTTTTATACTGTCATTCATATGAACTTATTGATTCATTATTATCCTTGTAATAAATATTGATTTTTTGGGATCTTATAGAACCACAAAATCCCATTCCATGTATCTTGATGATCTTAAGGGGTGGAGATTCGATGAATGTCCCTTATCATGAAATTCCTCAAGGTAGAAGGGGTGAAGACACATTTGTCCAGCTCGGTGTTCAAAGAAATTAACTCATATGTATCAATCTTATCCTTGTTTAGCTCATCCTTGATGAAGTAAGGGTACTGGATCGCCTCCTTAAAGTCAATGTTTGGGACCAAACACCCTGGTATGCCAATCATGGACCCTAAACAATTGTGATTCCAGAAGCAAATGTTCCAGGATATTTCCTAGTCATTAATATTTTATTCAATTTTCTATATTCTCCCCAACTGATTTTTAATGGATACACTTGATCCATGGTTTGTGATAATCCATAGTATTAAATACATGATTTCATATACCTTCATTGTAATGTTACATTATTATTTAATTAAGTGTTTCTTTCTTGGTTTATGTCTTCTGTGACCCAATCTCTGATCAAGTATTAATTATTTTGAAATAATGGAGAAAAATTATTTATAATTATATACATAATTAATAATAATAATTATAATAATAATTACTCCTAAAAACTGGGATGTTACAAGAATAATATAATCCCTATACCTGGTTAACATTGAATTTATTATCTAGAGACAAACTTTTCTCCTCATTTTTTATATTCCTCTTCAATTTGTAGGTAGTTTTGTAGCAACTTATGGAAAATATCTTCTATCTTGTGCATCATAAAATGTTAAACATTCTTCCAAGAAGGAGGATCTTATCAATGATGTATATAATAATAATTAAAACATCCTTGTTAATATTGTCTTACTCAAGGTGTTTAATAATGAATTTTTGTTCATACAATTGCACTATGATATATCTAATATGTACTATTTTTTATGAAATAAATATTAATTCTTTGAATTTCATTCTTTTTCCTTCCTTGGTTATGTAATTTTTTATTAATACATACCAAATCTTTTTTTAGTTTGGAGATGTTGATATGTGTTGAAGAGGTCAGAGGATAAATCATTGATTATGAGTTTTGACACATGATATCATCATTATTCCATTTTTTATGTATGAATCTTGAATCGTCTCATCTTCGGATGTTGGAGTCTTTATAATTGAGACCACATACACTACCTTGAGAGTTTCATGTAATGAGTGAGTACACTTTTTCTATCTATTGAAATTTTTATCATCAAATGGATCCACTATTATCACATTTTTTTATCATCTCCATATCCATGTTGATGAAATATACTCTTAAGAATATTGGATATATTATTAGAAAATTGAATATATTTTTTGTGTATTTTTATTCAAATAGATCTTCTAGGAACATTACATTGTATCTTTTCTTAATAGTAGATACTCTCCCACAAAATAAGTTGTACTATGGGTTTTCATAATATAATATTTTTTATATAACAATGTCCACAATCTATAATTTTAATATATAAAGCGTATCCTATTAAAAAAATTTAGAAACAAGTGACTGGTAAAAAAAAATTTTGGTTTTCACCAATTACATTCATTTGAGGATTATTTAAGTATTTATGAGAAATATCAATTTAAAGGAAGTATTGGAGTCCTTGGGAATTTTTGAAATTTATTTTCCCATTCAATGGATATCTATTTTGTAGTAATGGAAGTACCAATTCAAATAACTAGTCATACCCTTTGAAATAGGTTTGATGCCTTTCATAGAATCGGATGACTCATTCTTATTTTATATGATTCATCTGATGATTCTTGATCAAATAAGTGTAATTTATCACTCCTTCTATAGAATAAACCATTCCACTATTGAATAGACATGTTCATTCCAAATCATTTTATAATGTAATATTTGAATAAATCCATCCCCTTTTGAAAAAATAAAACCAATATAAATAAATATTAAAAAAAATAAAAAAATAGTGGTTTTAGAGATTCATTTTCATTATATATTCAATCAAAGATATATCTTTGAGTAATATATAATTCATAATATACATTAGGGCAATTGTTCTCCCCTCTTTGATATGGATTTTGTGTGAATCACCAGTGATTTAAAAAATTTATTTTCCATATCCTATCCACATCATAATTTTATACTTCCACTCATATTATTTTTAATATAAATTTTTATTCATTATTGGTATGGGGATAATAATGAGATTCACTTCATCATTATTCTGGTTTTCTATGTTTTTTGTATTTTTATGGGAATTGTTATATATAGAGAGCTTGATGATGGATGTATTTATTATTTTCGATCCTTGAGAACCTAACATCTCATATACAATAAAATTTATTTTTTGGAACATTTTTTACTCTTAATATTGTAAAAATTATACGTAGGTATATCAAGGTGTTTTTTTAGGCCAACGAAGAAAAAATAATCAGAGATACAACTATTGAATTTTTCAGTTTTGGGTTTTTTTGTGTTTTGTTTGTTTTTCAATAATATTTTATTTGGATTTGTATTATATGAAATTGTTTGGTTAATTTATATTTTTTTAAATTTGGGATCATCTTCATTGTTTCCTATCTTTGATGGAGATTAATTATTATAGATAGTTTATGTGATATTAGTGACCACATTTCAAGCAGTGAAGGTATACGTGGGGTCATATGAACATTTTAGTGATGCTGGTTGATGAGGATGCAAAAATATACTATAGTTTTAATGTAGTTTTCTTTTACTTTGTTTTAATTTTGGGATTTTCATTATTATTATGAGGGTGGAAATGGTGTTTTTTGGGGTTGATGATGATATTTTAATGATATGTGTCAGTCAGTCTCAGTCCTTGTTTAGACTAGTGGTAACCTTGATGCTGATTTTATTTTGATGTGATAAAGGGATCACATATGGATTGAGGTGGTTGTGGTTGAGAATCATGTGTTTTTTAAAATTCATTTGGGGCTCTCATGTGGGGAATTTATAGGATGCCCATTTTATCCCCATGGGGTTTTATTGGGTTTAATTTTTCCTATTTTATTGTTTGTTGTCCTACCATATCTTACATTTCTTTTGAATTTATTTTTGGTAATTTTTTTATTGTTTTATTCTCATCATAATGGATGATTTTTTGAGTGTAGGGTTTTGTTGATAGTGGAATGTGGGAGGATTTTTGTGGTCCGTGTGTTTGTAAGGTAATGTTGTGGGTCCTGTACTTTTCAATTTTACATATGTAATAATGTCTTACTTGTTAAAAATTGTAATATTTTGAGGAAATAAAAAATAGTAATTCCCTTTTATGTTTCATGTGATTTATTTTATACTTGAGTTCAATTTTATACAGATGAAAAAAATTAATTTTATTATATGAGATATACAATTTTAAATAGTATTTTTATCATTTTAATCTCTTGATTTTTTTTAACATGTTAGGAAATATGATTTTTACCGAGATCATTTTGGTGAGGAATTTGTTTACATTTTCATTACATTTTTATGATTATGATAATGATTAATTGAATGGGAATGTGAAAACTAGTGTAATAAACTAATTATTCTAATTGGATTGAGAGGGCGGTGAATCATTAATTTCCTTTAAGAAACATCCTAATGATTCTGAAGGATATAATAAAATGTAGACGGGTTTCAATATAAGTGGGGGACTATTTACCCTTTAACAATAAAACCACAACCAACAAACATAAAAAATAAACCACTATATAATGCCTGAATAATTAAAATACAATTCAACAACATCCTTTATAACGAAACCAACCAAAGTGAATAATAATGGAAGACAAACTAATCATCAATGTAAATTTAAAAGAAAACAACTAAAGACTCCATGAAAACAAAAAAACCCAATGATCTACAATCTCCTTGCTCCAGCATCACAAGAAGCCCAAGTATCATGAGGTGGTGTTAAATACGTGTTATAATTTACTTTTTCCCATGTCCAAGAAGAGGAAATATGCAAAATTAGTATAGTTACAAAGTAGGGGTGAGTATAAAACCCAATAGGTTTTCCGCAATGACTTCTTTACTCATTCCACTAGGGTATAAAAGTTAAAAAAAATTATAATGAACCTTTTATATAAAAAAATTCTATAAAATATTTTATAAATAAATGTTAACAAGTTCCAAAATCCATTTATAACCAAGAGTAAACAAGGTATATTTTCAACCAATTTTACTTCAATTAATATTTCAAGAAAAATTTCCTAACAAGTCTTTGAAGACATTTTTCAATATAATTTTTGCATAACCATTCCATTTAAATTTTTCACACACCCAACCATGCATGCTTGGTTTCAAAAGTTACATACTCATGAGAGGTCCTTTGTCCAATAACCTTGTGTCCGAATAACACACAGCCTTGATCCACAGTCATGTACCTTGTACCCCCTAGTACACATCCCTTATTCAGGGCATGTCAAGAATGAACCCACACAAAACCTAATTTCTACCAAAACTGTTTCAAATAACCATTTCATCCCATTTCAGTAAAACAATTCATTTATTTAAAAACATTAAACAATAAAGTTCTATAAACCTATTACATTTAAATAAAATCATTCCTTTTATTGAAGACCCCTTAATCAAATCCACTTACCATAATTCTAAAAAAAATATAATTTTAAAATCTAGAATCAAGAACATTATTCAAGAACACTGGTTTTCTAGATTTCCATAAACCAACATTCAAGAAGGTTTATAAGAATAAAAAAACAACTATTTCACCATAATTTCATCACAAGGTAATCATTTTGAAAGAATACTAATAAGTTCTATTAATAGGAGTCGAGAGTGAAGCCACCTACATTTTGGGTTATGATGAAAGCTAAAAACGGACGAATAACACTCATGAAACCGAGAAGGAATTCTAGAAAACTACCTTAGAACTCATCCCATAACCCAATCAAGACTAAATATCAACATATTTGATATCCATAATCATAGATCAAACCACAATAGGTGTATATCTATGAACCCAAGAAGAGGGGGAAAGTAGATATAATAAAACGTGACAAGAACTGCAATGAACAAGAACTTACTATAAGAATCGAGCTTCTAAACGCCAAGGAAAGGATCAAGATAGATTAAAAATCATTTGGGAGAGGTTCTAAAACCATTGAGAGAAAATAATCCTGATTTAGGGAAATTTTGAAGAAAAAATGAGGAACTTAAAGTAAAAAACAAGTGAGATCCACTTTTTTAGGATCTAACTTTGACTGTGCACACAGTTTAGTCACATGGTTAGAAAAAATATGCACTAACCATGCATTAACTACTTCCTGGAAAGACCGTAACACGTCTTCCTCACATGTTCTTCATAACTGTGCACCCACTGTACTGAAGCTACAAGCCAATATCCGCAACTCTTCATGATTTCAATTTCGCTTTCACACAGTTTAGACAAACGCTACACAACTATTGTGCCATCCCTTTAGCCCCAAAAATTTTATAAGGTTCCCCAAACTCTCCCAAACAACAACCGTATACTTTATCTACATGAAAATCATGATGAAAAGGTTACATAAAATAAATAGGGGGTGCTACCTGGAGAGATATGTGGGGACATTGTCGTTAGAGACCAAGAGGGGTATGTACTTGCAGTGTCTGCGACATCTTATGGAAGAGGTAATGTATTATAGGTAGAGTCATAGGCCATGGTTACCAGTATAGAGATATGAAATCAGGGGCAGATCACAATGAAGATGGTGGAGACAGACTCTATGATTCTGTATAAAGCACTATTAGGCAAAGGCAGTTGTCCCAGAAAAATTAAATACACTATCAAGAAATGCAACCTACTCATGGGTAACAATATGGAGATATTTCACACATGGTGGGAGGAGAACATGGTGGAAATTTTTTGGAATCTATGAAAACCTCAAATCAAAGTTTTTCTTCCTTCTTAAACGTGGGTTCTTTTCTAAGTTAAAAGATGAAATTTGTTGCTAATGACGCTATGGGTTGCGTTAATTTAGAACTCCATTATGTATTTCTTTTTGGCATACTATGTAATGCGTTTTTTTTCAAAATAAATAAAAATATTAATTTTCAGTCAGTTAGTCATTTCCTTGAAAGAGGTTAAGCCTCTACTCTTTCATTTCCTTCTTGTGTTCCCCAGTATCATCCTAAATATGACCATATTTCCATAAAACCTACACTATGCCGAGGATTTTTAAATGCTAGACATTATCCTGCCTATCTGCATTCTACAACTGGATATGTACCAAACAAAACATATGGCTCTAGGTCATCATACCGCATCTAATCACATGGTTAGGATCAGGCTGATTGTTTTTCAACTGAGATATATGGAACACATTATGCACTGAACTGAACTGTGGTGGAAATTCCAACTGATATGCCACCTATACAACCCATTGAATTATCTAAAAAGGGACAATTTATGGAGGATATAAATTGGACATATTCCCAAAATGATGATGTTCGAGCCTTGGAGTGATACTTAAGAACACATGATCACTCACCACGAATAACAATGGTCTTCAACGATGATCTGTATAAGATTTCTGATGACTCTGAGCCGTCTCCATTCTCTATCTAATCAAATAAATATTATTCATTGTTCTTTGTACAAGTCTAGGCCCGACTAGAGAAGTCTCACCTCTTTCCACTCAAAAAAGTTGATAATGACAAGGATACCCATGCAGTGATTCGAAATGAACCATATGTATCGAGGTCTGATAGCTATTATTTTGTGAGAACTCTATTAATGGAACACGATATTCTAATTATCCACAAAAATCCATTACATAAACCCATAACATGTCTTCCAATTTCTATATAATCCTTTGAAATTGGTCATCCGTCTGAGGGTGAAACACTGTATTCATTTTTAAATTGCTCCTATGGGATTTTGTAAGGATTTCGTGAAACGAGACGTGAACCTAATATCTCTATCGGAAACGATTTCAACTGGTATTCCAAGTATATTTACCACTTCTTGGATATAGGCCTTGGATAGATCCTCCAACATATGAGTTTCCTGAATAGGGGTGAAATGGTCCTACTTTAGGAACCGATTCACTATCTTCGATATGCCATCATGTTTCTATACCGTTCTTGGGATACTTGTTACAAAATCCATCATTATCTACCCCCATTACCACATTATAATTGGTAAATAATATAACATACCCTATATTCATTAATGTTTTTCCTTAACATGATCAAAAGTTAAACACTTTGAAATAAACTCAGCCAACTTCTGTTTTATATCTATCCACCAAAACTATGCCTTCAATTCCTTATACATCTTCAGTGTTCTCATATGTAAAACCCTTCTCGAGTGGTGGTAATCATGAATAAGTTGTTCCTTACAATCCATAGGTACAACCATCCAATTTTTGAACCACAACACCAAACTCCCATAAAGTTTCAAGCCCTCAATAGTCTCCCCACCACTGAGTATTGAACTCATGACCACAAATTCCTCATTGGATGTTTATACCCATTTAACCATCTTTACCAAATTTTGAATCATGAAATCCAAAAAAAACTGTAACATCACCTCTTTCTTCACATTACACATGCATATCAGGTAGGAATGAAATCAACTGCCACTCATATGAAACTTCTTTTTCTAAAATAGAATATGAATTTTTTCTTAATGATTCATCAACCGAATTACAATTTCTTTGTGTATACATCATGTCAAATTCATACATCTAGATGTAATCCATCTATCTACTTTTCCTCATATTTAAATCTTGGTGTGCGAAAATATGTTTCAAGATATTATGATCTACAAACACAGTGGATTTCTCACCAAAGTGATAGTGACACCATGTCATCGAAGCATGGAGGACCACAACTAACTCCAAATCTTGTGTTATGTAATTATTCTCATGCAATATGAACTTCCTTAAACCATAAGCAACCACATAGTCTACATGCATGAAAAAAAATCCTATCCTAGATCCCAAAGCTTGACAACACACCACATACCCCTATGCTAATTCCAAAAAAATAGAGGTACTGATGTAAGTCAAACTTTTATATATTGAAAAGACTTCTGGCATTTATCACGTCATTGAAATGAAAAATTCTTCACTGTCAAAGCTGTCATTGGATAAGCTAGTCATGAGAAGTCACAAACAAAGGTTCTATAATAACTATATATAATAATAAAGCTAAACATATCGAATTTTTTTTAAGAAGTTGCTAAGAGATAAGGGCTTCTATCTTCTCCAGATCAACTAAAACAAATACCTTAGAAATTACATGGTCAATAAAGTGTACCTCTGTTTTCCAAAAAATCACACACAGTTAGTTTTACATACAAATGATTAACTTTCAAGAATCCCTACACTATCTCCATGTGGTTCTCCGGCACAACCCTTGTCCTTGAGAACACTAACATGTCATCATCAAATGCCACAATAAAATAATAACGATATATTTGAAATATATGATTCATCAATGCCATAAAGTCTACTATTTAATTCGTAAGAATTAAAGGAATGAATACGTATTTACAATGTATATATATTCTTCTAAAAGAGGTATTCAGAATATCCTCTTTCCAGAATCACAATTTGAGACATCCTGATCACAAGAAAATTTTAGAGAACCCCTAAGCTCCCATAAATTGATGAAAAATGTCATAAATGAAGGGAAGTAGATATATATTATTTATCATAAGTTGTTTAATCTTACGATAATCCACACAAATCCCTATAGTTATATATTCTTTCTTCATGAACAAGACTGGTACTGCCCAAGGAGATGTTCTTGGAAGAATCAAACCTTTTCTTTCAATATAATACAAATACTCTATGAATTCTCTTAACTCTATTTCTAGCATCTTATAAGGTGGAAGGGAAGTTGGAATGGTCCGAAGAAAGATATTAATTGTAAAATCCACTTCACTTATATGTGGTAACCCATAATATTTTTTAGGAAAGTAATCTATAAATTGATCTATAACTACTGGAAAAATAATATTTGTAATATCATCAATCGATGCCAAGGTTAATGCCGTGAACTAGTAAGAAATGTTTCCCACTTCTAGTGCCCACAATCCTGTTGCACCTATCATTTTAACCCTTTGTCATCTGAAGAGATGCTCAATGTTGTCATCAGTTGTAAAAATAAATGTTCTCCTATAACTATCGATGTGATCCTTGAACATTGTAAACCAATCCATAATGATGATTACATCAATGACATCCTTTTCCAACACTAATAAATCCCATTTCTTATCATCTCCATTATTAGTAATAGAACAAGCTCTACATAAAAAAGATCGACATTCTATTTTATCAAGTGGAGTTTGATGTTTTATCATAGAAGGAATCTTATCATGTTTTAAACATAAAAAATAAAAAGAATTAAAATCAATTAAGTAATGTGATGCACCAATATCAAAAAACTCTTACATATGGGTAGAATTCAATAGAAACATACCTATCACTATAGATGGTCCAACTTGGTCATCCGCAGTCACCTACTCATCTCCATATAATTTATTTGTTTTTATACATTGATCCTTGTTGGCTTAATGAGACTGTACTTGATGGGGATTCTTGGTGTTTGTAGGATCACCATTACTAGGTCTTTTCTATTGAAGAGATTTATTCTACTTCCCTCACCCCATCGAAGCATATATTTCTTGTGACACATTAAAAGCGTCTCAAGAACCAAACCACAGAGCATTGTGAAATAGCCCTAAATATGACCCACCATATTGTAATTATGACATGCTCTTGGTTATTCAGTACACTCTTGCGTTATGTGGTCAATAGACCCACATTGGATACAACCCTTTTTTCTCTTGGTTAATAGAGGAAGGTTCACAGATACAGACGTATAATTTTGAGTCCCACCACCACCATGGAAACAGGTTTCTCTCTTATGATTTTTCACAAAATTATTGTTACCACCATTTCCCATAGGTATCATCATATTTATTTATCCCATATCTTTTGAGATGTCTTTATGAGACATCGTTTCACTTTTCACCTTCTCTGTATATTCCGTAATACAAAGCACCACAATATTCAAGCAAATCTCCTACCTTATCACTGATTTAAAGATGCATGCCTTCAAGTTCATACTAGCCAAAAAATCTAGTGAAAAGTTCCCTAAACTCATTAATTTAATTGCATACTATATGAAAGAAATATTTTTCTCCTTTAGGTTGAAGAAGTCTATCATTCTCTGGATCATGAACGTGTGAGGATAGAAATGTTTGTTGAGAAATTCCTCAAAATTCTTTCAACTAAATCCTTGATCTTGTTTATCATGAACCACTATGTCCCTCCACCAGAATTAATGATCCATGAGAATATAAGTTTCCAATTTGATGATCAACTATGCTGGTGTTCCGATGAAATCAATGGTATGATTCATGCTCTTCAGCCACACCTCTGCATTTTAGGGTTTAGAATCACCTTAAGAAAATTGGTGGATGGTTCTTCATGAACTGGATTGAAATATAAACATGTCTAGGATTATCACGTAAGTTTCATGTGTTCACATCATAAAATGCATGGACGATGATTAGAACTAGATATTAGTTCAACAGTTGCTCAGGTGAAACCACATTCTCTGCAGGATTCTTCCGGTTGGTTTCTACTACACCTAACATGTGACATTTTATAAACAAACAAAAAACTCTATAAGGATCAATCTATAGAAAATTAAGGGTTATTATTTCAAATTATATCACAAAAACTATTACAACATTGCTTTTCCAAAATCTTCCTTTTCCATGTTTTACAATTTTTTATAAATCCATTCTTTATTTTGAAAATCAACCCATTTTCAAAATTTACCAACCAATCCCTTTTCAAAAAAATTCATTTGAAAGAGATATAAAAAATTTTTAAAAATCAACACAATTCATCACATAATATATCATTTTTCAATGATGAAATATAAAATAATAGTGGGAAGTCATTCTTCTAATACATGTTATGCTCATTTCATTGGCTAAACCCACAATAATGAGATTACAACACCCTATAAGTGTCTCCAAAACACTTAGGTACAACCATATTGATTACTTAGTCATGACTTTTGGGTTTAAAAATTATACAATGTTTGTTACATAGCTTGTGAATAGTGTGTTGCACTAGTATATTGACTCCTTTATCACAGTAATCATGTATTACAACTTGGTTTTTCCTAGTCCAAGGAGGATAATTAGTGGAATCTATTTATTATTCTGGGAACACTTCGAGATCACTGTCTTAAAGGAATTATTTAGATGTGAACCTTATTGATCAGAGAGGTAAATATTATGGGTCATGTGCTCATGGAATGAAGGGTTTTAGTGGACCCAAAAAAGATCAGTGGAGTGATTTCATGGGATTATCTAAAGAATGGTTTTTAAATCATATGTTTTCTAGGCATAATGAGGTATTACGGGTGATTCATTATATATTTCTCTTGACCTGCTCAGCCCATGATGGCAATCACCTGGAAGGGGGGGATTTCTGAATAGAGTGTTGAGTGGAAGGATTATTTTGAGAAGATTATGTAGTGGTTGAACATAACCCTTATGGTGATCTTACTACATAATATAAAGGGATACATGGTTTGGTGTGATACTTCAAGTATGAGTCTTGAGTGTGTTCTAATTAAGGATAATAATGTTGTGGAACATGGTTCATGACAACCATTACCGCATGAAAGGAACTACCAAACCCATGAACTAGAGTTCGATGCGGTGGTTAATTCCATGAAGATGTCACATCATAATATTTTTGGGGAGAAGTTTTTGGTCTATTCAGTTCATAATAGCATGGACGATGTTTAATCTCTGAAATACCAAAATATAGCGCAATTTCATTCAGTGGATTTTCTTCAGCAGTTTGATTTTGATACAATTTTTACTCCTAGAAAAGGAAATTTAGTGGAATATGCGTTGAGCAAGAAATTCTTGGTGCAATAATTGAAGGATTCTAGTGATAAGTTTAATTTCATGCGCCTATTTTCCCAAATGAATCTAGAGACCAAATAACATAGCGAAGGTACATTCTTGGATAATTTTCAACTGAAACCTTTATTTAGAGAGATGATTTAGGAAGATAATATGAGTGATGAATTTTTTAGTATTATATGCAATTCCTAAATAGTGGGGAGTTACCTAGTGAGTGGTCTTTGTCCCTTGATAGAGTTTTCTATTTCGATGGTCACTCCATGGTTCCGTTGTCATTATAGAAGGTGGTGATGCACGATAACCACCAATATTAGTCAGTTGTTCATCCCAGAACCACCAGGATGTTTTATGTTGTGATTCATTAGTTTTGGTGTCCTGGTATGTGGAGGGATATAGCCAAATTTAAATCTTGATGTTATACCTTTTATAAAGTTAAAGTAAAAAATTGATGAACATCCAATTTTCATCAGACACTACCCATTACTACTTGAAAGTGGTATAAGGTCTCTATGGATTATGTTTCAGGATTACCTCATACACCATAGGGGTATAATTCTATTTTGGTTGTGATTGACAACTTAATAGAGTCATCCCATTTCATTCCGACAAGGGATTCATCCAAAGTGGATGAATTGGGTAGATTGTACATTGATGAGATAAAAGGCTTCATGGTTTTTTATTAGAAATTGTTCCAGACAAATACCCTCATTTTACCTCACAATTCTGGGAAGGCCTTTAGAAGGTGATGTGGTTATAGGATAAGTTTAACACATCATACCACCCTCAAAATAATGGTCAGATAGAGAGAGCGAATCAAATCTAGGAAGAAATTCTATGGGAATGTGTGTTGAATTTTAAGGACTCATGGTTTAGTCATTTGGGTGTGGTTGATTTTTCATATAATAATAGTTTCTAATCATCGATCTGAATGGAGCCCTTTGAGGTACATTATGGTTGAATGTGTCGGTGTCCTTTTGTATTGGTCCGAGGTGAATGATTCCTCATTGTTGGTATCAAGGCTTGTGTAGGAAATGTCTAATAAAGATAAGTTAATAAGATAGTGTATTTTTATGGTGTCTTATGTTGATTAGGGGGGAATAGCATTGGAATTCTCTATGTTTGACTGCGTGTCCCTAAAAATGGAACATCATTAGGATCACTTTCATTTGGGTAAGAAATGGAAGCAAACACTGAGGTATATTAAACCCTTTGACATTACTAAGAGTGTTGTTAAGAAGGAATATCAATGGGATCCTAAATCTAAGTTGACATTAATTCCTAACATGTTCCATGAATCCCAACTAGAAAATTACAACATGTATCCATCTCATGTGTTTAATTGGGAAGAGTTGAAATTGGAGCTTGATTTGTTGGTGTTTGAGAGGATAGTGTGGGTTTTGGATTTTAGAGATAAAGTTCTTCATGGAATTTCCATACCATTTCTCTAAATGGTTTCTCAACATGGTTGAGATGATAATGTGACATGGGAGTAGATGTATTGGGTTGAGATAAAGTACCATTTTTTTCTCTGATCAGACATTGGGGTGAATTTTTGAGGGAGGAAATATTTCATAGAGGGGAGAATTGTCACATCCTTGATTTTATTTTAAGGTATTCATTGATTTATTTTTTTCCTTGTATTTTCCCCTTGGATACCCATAGAGTTTTTAGTGAAAAATGGAGTTTTATACCTTAAAAAGGTGGTGTACGGATGACACATGATGAGGTGAAACCGTGCGCTAGCCCTGGAAAAACCATGTTGAAGGCATAGTGGAACAATTAAGGTCGCATAACCAGCCACACACGAATGTTCCCTCCCTTAGGAAAATGCATGTCCAATTTATTCTTAGATAGAGGAGACCAGACAATTTCCAAGCGGTTTGGAAAACCGTGTGAGCTAACTGTGTGGCTTGTACCAGTAATTAAAATAGAGAAATTTACTTGTTTTACCTCATAATATTTAATCCCAAATATTCCCTAATCCATGCCATACTGTATTTTCATCCCTGTGATCCTCCTCTTCTCTTTCTTGTACCCATTGAACACTATTTTTGGGTGTATTTGGGGTGACAAATTTTAATAATCCTCAAGTAAGTCTTTTTTCTCTATTTTTTCCCGTTTTCTAGGGTTACTCTTCCTCTTTATTTAGGTTATTCTTTTACAACCGATTGGATGACGTAATAAGTGTTCAATCTTGCATTTTTGGGGAGAAATAATGATGTTTATAGTTGTATATTTCCTTTATATGTTTCCTTGAAGTTTGGTTGGGGGTTTCCATCGGATTATAGATGCTTCTAAGATTGATGTTAGAAGTTACAAGCATTTACATTATTAGATGATTTTGATATGATTTCTTGGTTTCATAAAAGTGTTATATGGATTATGTGTGTGGTGAAAAATATGTTTTAATATTTTATTGAGGTGAATATTTTATGAATGTTGATTTTATAAAGAAAAGTGGTTTTGTTTCATGTGTCCTTCACTGTGATTCCTCTCAAATGTGTTCTATGGTATGTGAAAAAGGTGAAAATTGTGTTTTTTAAAGAGATTTGAGGCATGAATGTGATGAATGTTTTTTTCCAAAAAAATGGATTTCTTTCTTTTGAATTTAATATTTTGGTTTCATATATGTGTGATATGAATTTTTAAAGTGATGAAAAGTATTTTTTAAAATATATTTATGGGTTTTATGGATCTAAAGAGGATTTTCCTATGGAAATGGATGGATTAAATCAGTTCTATTCATCTTGGGTTTCCAAATCAGTTTTATAAATTCTACAAGTGGTGCGAAATGTGTTTCCAAATGACTACAGTGTGCATGTGAATTTTAAATAGGTATTGATTATGGAAAATTGTGGTTTCCATGTGAGAATTGGTTATTGGACAAAAACGATTGTGAAAGAAGGATATTTTCATGTGTGTTTATGATACATGGAATGTTTATGTGAAAGTGACGACTTATCTGATATTTGAAATTAATTTGAGAAAAAGGTAATCCATGGTATCTAGATATGAAAACTACAACTAGTATGCTAGTTGATTCAGCGGGGATGATAGCCAATTTCTTCTATTGTGATTGACACTAAAACACTTACTAAACATGTTATATGATCAGATACTACAAAACATGGGATGAATTTCCTTTTAATGGATCATTCATGATGACATTGAGTTTTTTTTATTATTATTTTAGGCCAATAGACATTGGTATGTGTTCCCCTCTAGTGGATCGTTCATGATGGTGATGTTGGTTTTGGTTTGGGGATTTTATCAATGAGGTACAAGGTTTATAGTGTCCCCTAGTGTTATTTACTTATTGTGATATTCCATGGTTCTCTCTTATGACATGATTATTTTTTGATGTGGTGCTAAATGATAGAATATGGTGGACCTTATGTACACTGTGATTTAAAAGTTTTTTCATTTCAGAATGGTTTCCTTTAAATGTATTTTCCTGAAAATGTTTTCATAGACATGTTTCAAATGTTCTTGTGAAAATTTTCATGTTGATATGTATTCTAATGTTATTGTAGATGCCGAAAAGTACATAACTATCAGAGAAAGTTCCAGAACGGAATAGTGAAGTCATATTTTGTCCCGGAGGCTCGGTCCAGAGGTCCCGGAAGTGGTGCGTGAAAAATTGGGTGAAGTGGGCGGAAAAAATGTCCCGAGCAAAAGGCAACCCGAGATTCACGCAAAGTCCCAGAACCGACACGAAATAATTTTGCACCAGCATCCCGCACGGTTGATATTTTGCGCCGTTGCCTCTGTCACGCAAATTTTGCGCGTAACCCTACATTCCGCGCCACCGGGTGACTATAAATAGAAGGAGACCCCTTCCTTTTCGGGGGGAGGAATTTGAACCAGCTCCCATGCACGAAATTACGCGTGAAATATGGTCTTGAGTCATGGTTCATTTCCGTGCCAAGTCACCCCATGATCCGCCTTTGCGCGAGATCCCCATGGCATAGACTAAACTCCAACCTCTTCGGGGTTCGCCCCTTGTGCGCAATTCCTTCTTTTGCGTGCAGGCCGACCAAGTTTCGCGCAATCCTTCCTTTGGGAACACACCCCTTCCCTTGCACGCAATTCCTTCAAATTGCACGCAATCCCTTACAATTGCGTGCAATACCTTCCGAATAGGCCACAATCCCTCTGTTAGGTTTTTCCATTCCTTAGGGATCGGCCCGTGTTCCTGTGCGCAATCCAGGACATTTGCTCGCAATCCCCTATCCTCTTGCAATCCGCTGTCCATATTGCGCGCAATCCCGGTGCTTTACGCGCAAACCTTCTATTTGCGTGCAAAACCCAGGACCCTTCACCTTGACACCCTTTTCCTACCTCTCCGCGCTGGCGCACGATGTCTTCTATGCTGGTCATGCACGTCATGCGTTGTTTTCCCGTACGGCCTTCCAGGCTCATCCGAAGTAACATCAAGGTCCCTTGGGTGGTGTTTCCCGTTTCTTTGCTTTGCCTTATGCTTCTCCGTATAAGCATACTAAAGACTATTGCTTCTTCGCATAGCCACACTAACGTGGACCCCTCGATGGTTCACCCTGTTTCCCCCCTTCACCACATCCTTGTCGATGCCTTCCCTCCCACAGGGGGTATAGGGTGTTGGGCATGTAAGCCCTAGGGGTGTGGAGCGAACCCACGTCATCCAAGCTGCAGGACGTTAAACTGCTAAGCACCTCATCCTTTACACATGACGTTAAACTGTGGTCCGAACCCGTGCTTCGCACGCAGGGTCCCCCCTGTCTCGGACATTATTTACGCCCACTCGTCTACACAGAAGTGGATTCTTCCTCACATGGAATGAGATCCTATTTTTTGGAGTGGCTTTTGTCCACAGGGGAAGGGCTTCCCCAGAGCGTAAGCCCCTAGCCCCTCTTGCGGAAGGTTGCACCCATGCCCCTCCGTACTTCTCCACTGCCAAGGCCAATGGAGTCCCTTTCCCACTGCGCTTTGTCACACCACGGGCCTCCATCCTGGAGTAAGCCCCGACACTAAGGGCCGCTAACCACGTGTAAGCTCCTGTTTCCTATTTTGGGCCGCCTCAGAGCGTAAGCCCCATCCCAGCGAACTACGTGGACTTTGATCCATGCTAACACGTGGTACGTAGGAAGCCTCCATGAGGTTTAAGCCCACCACCCAGTCATTCCGACTTCTTCACGTCGGTTAGCCAACACTTTGGGCTACCTCAGAGCATAAGCCCCGAATGCCCTCGTCCCGCATGACGTTAAACTGTATGCGCTCGTCCCGCATGACGTTAAACTGTATGTCATCCCGCATGACGTTAAATTGTATGCCCTCGTCCCGCATGACGTTAAACTGCATGTCATCCCACATAATGTTAATCTCTATAACCTCGTCCCGCATGACGTTAAACTGTATGTTGTCCCAAAAGACGTTAAACTGTATGCCCTCGTCCCGCATGACGTTAAACGGTATGTCTTCCTGCATGACGTTAAACTGTATAACCTCATCCCGCATGCCGTTAAACTATATGTCGTCCCACATGACATCAAAATATATTCCCCAAACTATGTGGACTTTGATCCGTGCTAATGCATGGTACGTAGGAAGCCTCAACGAGGTTCAGTCCCATCACTCTGTTGTTCTTACCCCTTCGCGTTGGTTCACCAACACCATTATGGGCCACCTCAGAGCGTAAGCCCCATATTCCCCCTCTTGGGTTGCCTCAGAGCGTGAGCCCCATGCCTCACACCCATGTCTCATCCTGACCTCCCCCTCAAGCCCATGTGCCTTGGGGAGCTCATTCCCTAGCCCGGAGATTTTACTTCCTCCAGGCTCCAATCCATGCGTTCATTCTCACGGTTCGCCTATTCAGGTGTCCCACCGTATCACCGAACTACGTGGACTTTGATTCCCTGCCATGGGGATATTTAGGAAGCCTCCACGAGGTTCAATACCATCACTCCATCACCCATCCTGATACTTACCCGGGCCGCCACATCCAGGTGAGATCATGCCACCTCATTCCTCTCCACGGTATCCGGGAAGCTGCCCACGTGCTGGCCCCAACATCGGTGTTCCCCCTAGGGGGTCTTTCAATCTGATCCACTCTCAGTGTTCTGATCAGTCTGATCCATCTCCGCATGACGTTAAACTCACGGCATACCCCGTGTCAAACATGGGATGCTGAGGAAAATCTCAGATGGTACACAATTCCCCGCGTTCGATGTGGGATGCCTCGGGATTTCGCGCCCTTGAGAAGCCCTATAATAAGGGACAGAAGACAGTCATGCCAATCCCCAGCGTCAAGGCGCACCGACGACACCCCAGTGTGACCATTCTCCTCACTGAAGGTTGCTTCCCCAAGCAGAATCCTTGGAGCGTCTCGACGGAAGAAGTGTAATTAACTGGCGTCCATGCAGATATGGCGCCAGGAACAAGTTTCACGAACCCGTCTTAAAACTATGGGGGAGACCCGGACTAGGTGATGAGCTCTGAGGAGGAATCCACGGAAGGAAGAACCGACATCCCATCATCCTGGTTTCGATCAAGGAGAAAATGTCCCTGAACAAAGAACACATGCCGCCCGCCTTTGGAAAGAGGGAATGCGGGGCAAAAAGCTGCGCATCCTCCCCCCGCATGACGGACGCACGCGCGCCCCAATGCAAAATCATTGGAAACAGAAAATGGTAAACCCTACATGAATCTCTTCTCCTCAATACGGAGACGGGTAGCGTTTGGGGGGTCAGAAGATTAGCATATCACTAGGTCCAGGGACCTATCACCGGGACGTGAAACCCACCAGGGGTTGAGGCAGTAAGGATATTGAGCACTCCATTCTGCGACTTCATCTGCGTGGATCCCTCTCGCCGACCACAGAAGACGGAATGACGCTGGGCTATTGGTTGTCGATTTCTTTTCCTGTTAACACTAATGGGTTAATATCCCTGCTTCCAGGAATCAAATCGCTGCATCTGGAGCTCGATCGCCACCTGCCCACCGGCACAGGGGCAAGGGCAGTACCGACGTGGCCACCACGCGCGGTTCTACCTTTTCCAGAGTGACTCCAACTCCGACCGACGTAGCTTTCGGGCGCTCACGCCCCATCTACCCATCAGAAATCATCCAACTAAGGGTGATCAATGACCTGGTTTGTTGGTACGATGAGGAAGGGATCATCCCCACCTGGGGCATGGCCCGTTTGGATCTAGAGGTATTTGCGCCTCACCACCACCGTCGCCACCCCTGAGGGCCACAAAGGGAGCCGCTGCTCCCCACTCCGACGTTTAACCGCTTCGGGATCCTATCCCTGGATCTCCTTGAAACCTCCCTCCCCTACACCGATGAGGTGGGGGATGTCCAGGTCCGCCCGACCGGAGACCTATCCCAGGGGTTCACATAAAGAGACCCTTCCGGGATGTGTCGACGCTGCTGCCCGACTCCCCGGGCCGAGGAGCAGGCAATATTCGTGCCCGCACCACCGGCTCCAACCCATCTGACCCGACGCCAGCGTCGGGCACGAGCGGAAGAGAATGCCCACCCTGGGGCACCAACGCCAACAACCATTGTGGCCCGAGCCACTGCTGACTCTTGTTACCAGACCCCCGCACACGTTTAGAAGGGGCAGTCACATGCCCGACTGGGATCGAGGACTTGACCGCCCTGCAGGTAGGTTGGGTCGACTCTCCCGGTCGCGGGCACAGGCAATGGCCACCGCGGACCAATCCATAGTAGTGCCACCCACCATGAAGGCCCATTCCGTGCCACTAATCCAGAAAGCAGAAGGCTTCTCCATGACAGTTATGCTCTGGGTATGACTTTTCCCGATGCTCATTGCACTAGGTATGAGGTCACTTCCCCTACCGCTGGCCGCGAGTATGGAGCTATTTCATATCTGGTCGCTCACCCACATAGAGGTCCTCCCACTGTCCCTTTCGACATCTATCCCGGTGCTTCTCTCACCACGGCCTTCATTCCTCTCTTCCCCAACACCATTGCAGCCAGGGGACTCCTTGATGGAAATCATCCATGCCCTGAGGAGCCACCCAGGGGCAGGAAGGCGGGACGTCATCACCGTAAGAAGAACGTCAGGGATGTCTGGACGGAAATCAGACCAGTTCATTTCTCGGACTCCGAGGCAGAGTACGACTCGACGATGGAACCTTCCCCCCAACCCTTTGAGTCGAGGGCAGGGATGGGGACGTGGCACGTCAGTCTCGTACTCCCCGAATGTGAGATCCACATGATTCCCTTCTCCCTCCGAAGGTATATCCAGGAGGACGAGGACTTGGCGTACCCCCAGGGATCAAGCTTTCAGTTACCGTTGACCTCCCTGGAAGCACCTTCCACATCAGTTAGGGAGGGTGGGGAACTTTTCTGGGGACCGAAAGAAGAGTCGCGACATGACGCACCCTCGGCAAGCATCGACGCTGTGGCAGGAGGACCATTCGCCGACCCATCCTATCGCGACGTGGCAGCCAGGACACTGCAACCCTTAGAGGACGACTTAGGGATCAGCAGCCAATCGGCCTGCTCTCCGTATTCTCCACCGGCCCAGTGGCCTGCATCGGCACCGCTGCCAGATTCCTTTCCATTCTCGGTTGACGAGCAGGGGCAGGAAGGTTAAAACCCTGAACCAGAGTTGTGGAGTTTCTGGATCGTCCTCACAGCAGGACACTTCCCCGAGAAGTCTTGGCCAGTCGCAGGATCGAATTTTAATATGCCAGAGTCGCTCACCCCGGGAGAGTTTGAATGTTTCCTCCAGACTCTCTGAGTGACTCACTCCTATCTTCTCCATCAGCTGGCGCCTTATCCCTAGAGTCA
Source organism: Viscum album (assembly GCA_963277665.1). Classification (NCBI taxonomy): domain Eukaryota; kingdom Viridiplantae; phylum Streptophyta; class Magnoliopsida; order Santalales; family Viscaceae; genus Viscum; species Viscum album. The sequence continues at coordinate 48,952,069 of OY728156.1, forward strand.
AGCACATCTCGAGGATATTGGTGAGCAGTGCCATCGGGTCGACCTGGTTGCGCTCCCCGCGGTTCAGCACCCCGAGTCACTCGGCCACCACATGGCCCTCCAGTAACAATGCGTCCAGAGTTTTCAAGTACTCCACAAGGTTATAGAGGAATCCACCCCCCACGCGCACGTCCGCGGATGGGGGCAGTACGCTGCCCTTCTTTTCTATGCGATTCTCCGCCAGCGCGACTCACTGGATGGCCCTGAGGGAATGTCACCAAGGGTAGTGGTGGGAAACATGGCTGACCGTTTGGGTGAGGGGAACGGTGTGGAGATCCTCGATGGGGACTCACCCCCTGAGGACAAGACACTATTGGACCCATCCGGGAGGATGACTTGCCAACAGAGGAACCTCCTAGGTCTCCCCACACCCACCGAGGGATTAACACTGAGCTGAAACGTCGACAAAGGTAAAGAGTACATTGGGGCTGTCAAGCTTACCGACCCATCTGCCTCGGTACAGAAGGCAGATGAAGATCCCGAGAAGGCCACGCTACGCCAACAGCTTGCTGAGAAAAAGAGGCTGGTTGATGAGCTCTTGGCTGAACTCATTGTAGAGTGGCGGCCTGACTACGGTAACCCTAGGCCAGGACAGCAGGGGCAGGAGCACTTACCCCTTGACAAGATTCCCCCGGGAAACCGCGACCATGCTGTGTTCGCCGATAGGGGAGAGGCCGGAGCCCATGGCAAGAGGGCGCGATACGTTTCACCGAACCCTCCTGAGCGGCGTGATCACCTGGGGGACCCTACTCAGTTTCCTCCCGCTGCCCCCGAGAGTCACCCCGCCAGCCGCCCCACAAGCTGTTGAGCTTGACTACCGGATTGAAGAGCCTAGAAAAGCGCTTGTAGTTAGAGATCCCCGTTAGGACATGAATCTGCGTCCGGATGATCTAATGGAAGAACTCATCGCCCGCTTAGAGGCCCTGGAAACTCGGAAGGTGGCAATTCCGCCGGATGGAAAGCCATACCCAGCATGGGTGGATGATATGCAGGGCCCTACTGGATTTGGGAACCCCACTTTCGCCCACTTTAACGGGACCGGAGACCCGCCACAGCACCTGGCCCACTTCAACTCGAGGTGAGGGCCTATTTTATGGACTTCGACACAACAGGAGGCCGCCAAGCTCCGTAGCTTCGTTCAGACGCGAGAAGGACCAGTATTCATCTGGTACAGCCAGCTCCCTATCGGATCTGTGGCTAGTTGGGAGGACCTTTGCTGGAAATTTCTCTACCAGTTCAGTTTCACAACCCAGAAGACGAACATCGCAGACCTCTTTAGGTGAAAACAAAGACCCGATGAGTGAGACACGGACTTCGTCACCTGGTGGAAGGGGCTCACGTACTCCCTTGACATGCCACTAACTCAAGAGCAATTACTGACAATGTGTGTAGGGAACGTCAAGGCATAGCTGGTTCCTTCTCTAATCACTCAGAATAACCCCGGAGGGTTCCGAGACATCTCGGACAAGGATCAGAACCTCGAAAAAGCCCTGTAATAGGCCAGTCAGGCACGCCCGCTGCCTCCTGTAATCCCTGCAAGGATAGCTGCCAGAGCTGAGCCCGCTTCTTTGGCCCAGATAGAGGCCCCCGGGCGGCTAGAGTTTCTACCAGTAAGGCCAGCTCAGCAGCCCCATAGGGGTCTACCCCTACGGGCACAGCCTCCGGCCCAGCAGCAACTGCCTCAAAATCTGCAGGCGCCTCCACGTAACGTACTGCCACCGCCTAGGTGAGATAATCAGTATCTGCCTCCTCGGCATGCTCCTCCGTCCCCTAGTCATGGACAGCCTCCAAGTGCCCCCTTTCCAGATAGAAGGAATCGGACTTACTCATTTGACGAGGCCCAGGTCCCCGGTTATTTCCGTAGTACCTTGGAGCAGAGGATAGTACGACTACCCGAGTGCCGAAAGGCAGAAGAGGCGTGTCTCACTGATCACCCTAAATACTGCCCTTATCACCGGACCCTAGGGAACACCATCCAGTGATGCTATGTGTTCAAGGACTGACTTCAAGACCAGATTGACAACAACATAGCCAGGTTGGGCCCAGCCCTGGCACAAGTGGCAGGTGTCTTCAGGAGAGAAGATGGCAGTAATGGCAATGAGGATGAGTGGCAACAGGTTTCTGACCGTGGGTCCCGGAAGTATAACGACTGGATGGCCCGCAAGACAGTCCCCCGTGCCCCTGGAATCATTCGTGCCCGCCTGAGTTAGCCAGAGCCCTTAGAATCTGCGAGCGCCACCTCGGCATCGTCGTCCCAGCCTACCTTTTCCCAGAAGAGCAAGCAGTGGCACAAGAAGAAAGAACGCACCCTTCCAATGTCATCATCATCCCACACTCTTGGTGATTTTACGCCCCTAGAAATTGAGATCCCTCCGAGACTCCGTCTGGTAGTGGATGACTCCTCGATTGAAAGCCCGGGGTATGCTTCGGTTAATACCATAGAGTTGGTAGATCCCTTTTGACTCTCGACGATGAGTAATTCCAGGTGGACCTTCCTAATGTCCCCAGCCATCGCTAACGTCTGCGGAGCCGTGGCTACGTGAATCACGAGGGCATGGTAGTCGTCACCTCTAGTCAGGTCGTGCACGCTACTGAGACCAGGTAGCAGGCCCGATACAGAGCTCAGCACATGAGGCCCCTTCATCTGGTATCGACGGGTTCGCTTTTACCACCGTTTGTGTTTCTGGATCAGGAAGAACCGCCCCGGCCATGTCGTGACCAGCTCTTCCCTGCCACCGGCCAACCGCAGCCTTCCAGCCCTAATCCAGGACTGCAGCCTTCTAGCCCTAATCCGGCAGCCACTTCCCGGGCTTCGACTAGTGAACATCGTGATGTTACTAGTACCAGTCAGTCACCAGTCCCTCCGGGAGGGCCCGTCATGCCTCCAATATCAGGTCAGCCTCTTGTAAGTAGAAGCTCGTGTTTGGATCGAAAGTGTGATGTTCTGAAGCACTTGGCCGACATTCCGTCAAGGCTTTTTATCCTTGAGGCTGTTCTCATATTGTCTGAAATGTGTGAGGTGCTCGCTGAGGCTCTAAGGAGCCCCTTCCAGTTTGAGATGGAGGTAGCAGCTGCAGAATCCTTACACACCGAGATGATTGAAAATGCTGAATGTCATGCAGTTATCTCATTCTCCGGTGAAGATGAAGACCCTCCCATAAAGGGGCACATTTTCCCACTGTACATCACCGTACAGTTCAACGGTGTGGAAGTTCGGTGCTGTCTTGTTGAAACGGGTTCCGGGATTAACCTAATCCCAACTCGAACACTGCGGAAGCTGGGCCTGTCTGAGGATGATTTAACTCCCTCTGACCTTAGGATCGAGGGGTATGATAGGACCGAGAAAACTCCACTCGTCAAGATTCATATGAAGACCCAGTTTGGCGCCCTAATTGCCAACACCGAATTCATGGTTGTTTCTCAGGACACCGCCTACAATGCGTTGATGGGTAGGTCGTGGCTCCACCTTCACGCAGTGGTCCCCTCATCGTATCACCAGTTCCTCAAATACTCCCTTAAGGGTCGAGTGGGTGTGCTCCAAGGAGATGTGTCTCCTTTTGCCTCTTGTAAAGCCTGTTTTCTGGACACTGACTATTATAAGAGCAAGGAAAAGCAGATCATGGCAGGTGAGGTTGAGCCTGCCACTGTCACGAGTGATCCCTGAGCAGGTTTGGACGACACATATGTCTTCCCAATCCATCGGTTGGAAGCCACAACCCCCGACATGGGGCAGTGCTTTGTTATTTCAGGTACCAGAGGAAGGCATATTTCTGGGTCCAAGAGACGATGGGAAATCACCTCGTACTCCTACACCAACCAGGCTCAGGTGATCCTCGAGCCTCCTACCCCTATACGATATCGGGACGTTAGGCTCATGGCAACGACGGTACGTCATACGCATCTATTTTTCCGGGCCGGAATCGACCTGCTCAAGCCAACGCGCCACTATTGCTTTGATGTCATAAAGTGTGCCCCTTGGGCTGAATGCCAGATGGGATTGGATCAACCGCCTTTGTCGCCATTGTATCTATAGTGCATGAGTCTCCTGACATGATGACCTCTTCCGCCCAAGCCAGCACCAGCTTCCCATTAGGGTCTGGCAGCCCCACAACAGCTCCCCTCAAGGATGATCCCCCCACAAGTGGAGAGGAGGACATGGAAGATGCTCCCCCTGCCTTTTAAGAGGTCGTCTCTACCATGGTCGACGAGTTAGTGCAGGTGAACCTCGGCAGCGAGGCGGACCCAAGACCCACATTGGTCAGCGCCGCTATGCCCCCGAGGAACGACAATAGTACGTAGACTTTCTCAGATAGCATCGTGATGTGTTCGCTTGGAGTTATGAAGAGATGCAAGGACTAGATCCCCAGGTAGCCGTCCACCGCCTTGGCCTTCCAGCAAATCACCGTGGATTCAAGCAGCCTCCCAGAAAGATGCCCCCCTATCACGATGCCATGGTTGAGGCCGAAGTTGATAAGCTCATCAAATCCAACTTCGTCAAAGAATTTCAGTACCCCTGGTGGCTATCCAACATTGTGCCAGTCCAGAAGAAGAATGGAAAGATAAGGGTCGGTATTGACTTCCGCGATCTCAATCGCCACTGTCCAAAGGATGATTTTCCCCTTCCAGTGATAGAGTTGTTGATTGATACCACGGCCGGGTTCCAAGCCCTATCCTTCATGGATGGGTACTCCGGGTACAACCAGATCCGGATGGCCCCCGAAGATGAAGAGGTCACTGCCTTTAGGGCCCCCAAGGTACTTTCTACTACCAGGTTATGCCCTTCATCCTGAAAAATGCAGGTGCCACCTATCAACGGGCCATGCACCGCATATTCAAGCCGGTTCTCGGGACACTGGTGGAATGCTACGTGGATGACCGGGTGGTTAAATCTCTTTAGCGCCAGGACCATCTCAAAGACCTTTAGAAAGTGTTCAGAAACCTCCGTTCTCACCACATGAAGATAAAACCGTTGATGTGTGCCTTCGGGGTCACCTCTGGAAAGTTTCTTGGATTCATTGTCAGATATCAAGCCATCGAGATTGACCCAGAGAAGATCAAGGCCATCAGTCATATGCCTCCCCCGAGTAATATTTGGGTTCTGGGAGGCCTTCAAGGCCACTTATCTTATATACGCTGATTCATTGCGAATCTAGATGGAAAGTGTAAGACCTTTTCCCGACTCATGAAGAAAGGTGCCGCCTATGAATGGGATAAAGAGTTTCAGATATCTTTTGAGGAAATCAAGCAGTATCTGCTCCAACCTCCGGTCTTGATGCCACCCGTTTCTGGAAAGCCGCTGGTCCTTTACGTGACCACCCTGGAGTGATCCCTCGGTGCACTTCTCGCCCATAAGAAAAATTAGGGAACAGAGAACAACCTTTACTACCTCAGTCACATGCTCCTAGATACAGAAATTAGATATTCTTCCATCTAGAAGAGTAGTCTGGCCCTCGTATTTGCCATGCAGAAATTGCGTCACTACTTGCAGCACCACGAGGTACAACTGTTCTCTCGGGTAGACCTGTTGAAATACAATCTGAACCAACCTATGTTGACCGGCCGATTAGTACGCTGGGCGGTGATCCTCCACCAGTTCTACATCAGGTTTGTACCTCAGAAGGCCGTCAAAGGAAATGCGTTGGCAGACTTCTTAGCTGCTCACCCAACCTCTGCGGACCAGCCACTAGATCTAGGCTTTCCTAATGAGGAAATCCTCTTAGTAGATCACACCATCTCATGTTGGCAGATGCACTTTGACGGTGCCTCACGGAGCCCCACCGGTAGAAGGCTCAATGATCCTAGGCTCAACAGAGTGGGCCTGGGTGTCGTCTTCATCACCCCGGAGCAAGCCGTTCTGCCGTATTCATTCATGTTGTCAGAAGGTTGCACCAAAAATGTGGAAGAGTATCATGACCTCATAATTGGCCTCGAGTTGGCTCTCGAGATTGGTGTACCCCATTTGTATGTAAAAGGGGACTCCGAGCTAGTCATCAAGCAGGTCAATGGTGACTATGCTGTCAGAATGCCAGAAATCGTGCCATTGTTGGAGTGCACCCTCCGTCTAATGGCTAAGTTTCCCTCCCGGCCAGAGGTCGTTCACATTCCCTGGTCGCAGAACAGTTGAGAAGATGCTTTGGCCAGCCTGGTCGCATCACTTGCGGAGCCCGAACAGGATGACCTAATTATCCACATGGAACACCGGGGATTCATCACTCCTGTTATTCCAGAGGATGATCATGGCCCGCGGGTGAACCATCTCACCGCTGGTGCCCTACGTCAGGATCCCTGGGGGCTTCAGGTGTGGTAATCAAGACAGTTCCTAACAGGAGGACGCCCTTGGTTGAATATCTCCAGCACGGCAATGTTCCATCGTACCGAGCCGAGCACGAGCGAATCCGACGCCGCACGCTGCAGTTTACCCTTCAGAGCGGTCCCAGCCTTGAGCAGCTCCTTTACAGGCGTGGACTTGATGGTGTTCTCCTCCGTTTCCTTCAAGGAGTCGAGATCCCATAGGTCATGCCAGATGTTCAGGCTGGTTCCTGCAACGTCCACCAGGCCGGGTCAAAGTTGTCCCACCAGATTCGGAGGCTGGGATTCTTCTGGCCCTCCATGATCTACGACTGTATCGAGTATTCCAAGAGGTATCATACGTTCCAAGTTCATGCTAACTTTGTGCATCGTCCATTGGAGCCTCTCCATACAACCATGTATTCTTGAACCTTTTTAGTCTGGGGGTTGGATGTCGTAGGACCTTACCCGCCGGCGACAGCCCACAAAATGCCGGTTCATCCTGACCGCCACCGATTATTTCACCAAGTGGCCAGAGGAAATCCCGCTCAAGGAAGTCAAAGCATGTTCTATCGCTGACTTCGTGAGCTACAATATCATCTAACGATTTGGAGTTCCTCACTCTATCCTCACAGATAACGGAACCAACATCCGAGCAGCCGAGCTGAAGAAATTGTACGCCAAGTACAACATTCGCTCTAACCACACCTCCCGCTATCATGCGCGGGAGAATGGACAGATCGAGGCGTTTAACAAAACCCTCTCTAAAATTCTTCAAAAAATAGTTGGTCCAAATAAGAAAAGTTGGCCGGACAAGCTCCCAAATTCCCTATGGGCTTATAGGACGACGACTCGTAACTCCACCCAGGTGACTCCGTATTCCCTGGTGTACGGAGATGAGGTCGTCCTTCCCATCGAGATCCAGTTTCCCTCATTGCGCACGGTGGTCTACGACTAGAAAACGCCGGATAGAGTTTCCAAAATCCGCCTAACTGAATTGGAAGCGCTGGAGAAAAATAAGCTTCACGCTTTACATAACATGGAAAGGCATCAGAGAAGTATGGATCGAGCTTTCAATAAGAAGGTCCGCCTCCGCTCCTTCCTGCAAGGTGACCTGGTGCTAGCTCTCAGAGTGCCAATGATTCCCGGTAGGAAACCACCAAAGTTGGAGCCCAAATGGGAGGGGACTTTGATGGTCCATAAGGTCTATCCCAATGGCGTGTATTCCCTGGTGACTATTGATGGTGAGCGTGTCACTCCTCCCACCAACGCCAGGTTCCACAAACGGTATTTTGCCTGAACCCTCCGGGTCCGAGTTTTAAGACCTAAAACTAAGATCCTCCCCTCGTCCCACAAGACCTTAAACTGCACCTGGTCCCGCATGACCTTAAACTGCACCCGGTCCCGCATGAACTTAAACTGCACCCGGTCCCGCATGACCTTAAACTGCACCCGGTCCCGCATGACCTTAAACTACATCCGGTCCCGCATGACCTTAAACTGCACCCGATCCTCCACGTCCATAAACTACATTTTGCCCTACATTTGGGCCCCAATGGTCCAAGTTCTAAGACCTAAAACTAAGACCCTTATTGTCCAAGATGACTTTAAACTATCTTCTCATCCTCATTGCAAGACGCTAAACTGCAAGCTAGTTAGGTCTCCCTGACCAAAGCCCAGCCTTAGGCCCCTTGGCCTTCCATGACTCGGTCTCTCTTGTGGGATTGTACGGTGTGGTGTGGGATTATGTCCTCATTCATGTTAGGTTACTCGTCGTACCATGCCTATCCCCAGATGAGATGTGTTCCCCATCCCACACGACATTAAACTATATTTCATCCTACATGATGTTAAACTGCATCTCAAGAACTACGTGTGGCTTGACTCCCATCTTTATGGGAAACATAAGACCGCTTGAACACCTAGATTTCAGGTCTAGCCCCATCTCTTAGGAGATCCCATGATATCCCGGTTTCCTCAGTCTTTTGGCCTATCCCTCCCCACGGGGGGACATATAGGTGTAGTACAGGGTCTTTGGCACTACACCCCCATCCCCCGGGAATCCGCCACCTTTTTCCCGCTCTCAGACTGAGCCCTTTGACCCTTCCCAGTGGTTTGCAAATGTGTTCAGAGTACTCTGGTCTTGGACCTGGAGTGTCAGATTCGACTTAGGAAAGTTTTTGTCTTCTTTTCAGGCTTCGTGTTCCCCTTCATTCGGGCCTCACCATCTTTCACACCCAGAAGGACCCCCAAGAACGTCCTAGATACAACACCTAAGGTCTCTCCTACCGTCACGGGCCAACAAACTCGAGGGTTTCTGGGCAACAAATTGATACAAATCCCGTGTTGCGAATGTGGTCAGCGGTTGATGCTCATTTTTTCCCTTATCTCTAGGCTAACGCAACAGGATACTGTGTTGCGAACATGGTCAGCAGTAATCCTCAGTCATCACACCAGCTTCTTCGGGCCCTGAATGTTGGTTGCATGATTCACATTATGTTCCGCCCCAGCGTGTGAAGGTGGAATCTCGACACTCCTTGTACTAACCCTCAGTGCACCCCCACACATCAGGCAGACCAAGCTGCATAACAGTGTCTATCGGGGCTCCCATGATCTGAGCGCTGGAGTATGTGCTTGGGTTTCTTCTTTATAGGTTGCGTGCAGCTTGACCCTCATCCCCATGGGGAACGAGAAGTCGCCCAGACATTGCGTTTCGGGCCCAGCGTAGCTGAGAGCGAGCATCTCCTGCCCCCTGATGGTTGGACCCTCATAGGCCCCTTTGGCGCGAGGCTCCTCTCTCAGAATCGCAGATGGGGATGGTATGGGATTACACCCTCACCCGCATCTGGTATGCTTTATCGTTTCATGCGTGTTCCCACAGTTCCAAGCCATATGACATTAAACTGTGCTGCCAGGTCCAAGCCATATAACCATAAACTGTGCTGCCAGGTCAAAGCCATATGACCTTAAACTGTGCTGCCAGGTCCAAGCCATATGACCTTAAACTGTGCTGCTAGGTCCAAGCCATAGGACCTTAAACTGTGCTGCCAGGTCCAAGCCATATGACCTTAAACTGTGATGATATCATCCTGCCCACATTACAAAAAATGGCACTGCATTGTGGTGACCTCCCCATAGGGGACATCAAGTTGGGTATTGGTCAAGTGCCATACCATTTGTCAACGCCTGTATGGCTTGATTATTGTGGCGACGCCAGGAGTTCCTACCTCAGTCTGGTCTCTCCACAAAAGAAAAAACACTCACCTTCGAGGAAAAACAAGATATATCAAATTCCGCTTCTTTTGGTGCAAGGGCTAGACCCGCACATCTCCCTCGTCCTTTGCGGATGGACCATGTCGTGCCATGACACCTCTCTCAAGAACTATGTATGGCTTGATTCTCATCTTAATGAGATATGTAGGAGCACCCGGGCACTTCCCCACGGCCCCAGCCTAACTTTTCATATCCAGTCCCTCGGCCTAAACACGTCCATAAGAGCACATAGTAAGCTGGGCATTGCCCCCATTCACGTCGGGATTCACAACCACTTACTGTGTGTCTCCTATTCCCTTTACCCTTTGGTTAGAGATCTAAGACCATAAACTAAGAACTCTCTAGAACTACGTGTGGCTTGATTCTCATCCTTATGAGATACGTAGGAATTCTTGGACATTTTGTCTTGGGTCCAGCCCCAGGGATTACCAAATTCCGTCCCTCCCTACTGTCGGTCCCTCAGCCTGACTTCCTGAGGAGTGGTGTAGTCGTGACCTCTACCCCGAAGAAGTTTGGGATGCCCCATAGTAATAATGGGAAGTGGAAATTCTCTCACCAGAGAGGCCCTGTCTGAAAATTGGGACGATCCGTGATCAGGTTGGTACGTCCGCCTAATGCGCCTCCACCACGGTGGAGCAATTTCGAGATTGTTGGACTCTGTTCGAACAAACAACCACTCCACTTTCCACGCTTTCCATGCCCCTTTATTCGGATCCTCATTCTCTTTCATGTTCTATGGGATCCCCTAATAGTATAGATGATAGAGCTATGGTCCGCCTACTGCCCTGGGCCAACATTCCGGAGGACTGGTCATGTTTTATGGGACCCCCTAACATTATGGATGATAAAATTTGGTTCGCTTGCTGCCACAATATGGATGATAGACCGTTGGTCCGCCTATTTTAGCAGTATGGATGATAGACCTATAGTCTGCCTGCTATCCTGGGCCAACGTTCTGGAAGACTGATCGGCGATATTTGAGTTAGTCCTCTTGTTGCAAACATGGTCAGTGGTCAGCCCTCATTTATTTTCCCCATTCCGGGCCAACACGATATGGATGCTGTGTTTCCGTCACGGTTAACAGTTATCCTCCATCGTCGCGCCCCATAGTGTTCCTAATTCAGGTAACGCGATTCACCCTTTCCATCTTCCTATGTTTGGATGGATTTCAATGCCCCCAGCATTTCCCTGCTCGTGTGTCAGAGCACATTGAGAAGGTGATATATCAATCAGTCTGAGGTCTTCCCCTCAGAAATCCTGGCCCGAGTTCGGATGCCTGAAGCTTGGTTGACGCCCCACAGTCATACAAAGTAGTAGTGCGAGCCTCCTTTGTCATGGCCCACGTGAGCTTAGTGATGGATTGCTATTTACTTCGGGATTATGGTTGAGCATGTTAAGCCAAAGGGACCCACGAAGCCCTGCATTTCGGCGTTTCCCGCGGAATACGGTCTTTACGACCCCTCACCGATCCAATTCCGAGGGGGGGCATTTGTCGACGCTGAAAAGTGCTTAAATATCGGAGAAAGTACCAGAATGGAAAAGAGAAGTCATATTTGGACCCGGAGGCCCGGTCCGGAGGTCCCGGAAGTGGTGCATGAAAAATTGGGTGAAGTGCGCGGAAAAAATGTCCGGCGTGAAAGGCCACCCGAGATTCGCGCAAAGTCCCGGCACCGGTGCGAAATAATTTCACACCCGCATCCCGCACGGTTGATATTTCACGCTGCTGCCTCTGTCGCGCAAATTTTGCGCACAACCCTAGATTCCGCACCACTGGGTACCTATAAATAGAAGGAGACACCTTCCTTTTCGGTGGGAGGAATTTGAACCGGCTCCCGGGCGTGCAATTGCGCGCGCAATATGGTCTTGATTCATGGTTATTTTCCGCACCAAGTGGCCCCGTGATCCGCCTTTGCGTGAGATCCCCATGGCTTAGACTAAACTCCAACCCCTTTGGGGTCTGCCCCTTGTGTGCAATTCCTTCTCTTGCACGCAGGCTGGCCAAGTTGTGCGCAATCCTTTCTTTGCGCGCACACCCCTTACATTGCGCACAATTCCTTCCAATTGGGAAAAAACTCTTTCAATTATGCGCAATCCCTTCCAAATTACCCGCAATCCCTCTGTAAGGTTTTTCCATTCCTTAGGGATCCGCCCGTGTGCCCGCGCACAATCCAGGACATTTGCGCGCAATCCCCTATCCGCACACAATCCTCTGGCCCTATTGTGCGCCATCCCGGTGCTTTGCGCGCAAACATTCTCTTTGCGCACAAAACCCAGGACCCTTCACTTTGACACCCCTTGGCTACCTCTCCGTGCTAGTGCCTGATGTCTTCTATTCCAGGCATGCACATCATGCGTTGTTTTATCGTACGACCTTCCGGGCTCATCCGAAGTAACCTCAAGGTCCCTTGGTTGGTGTTTCCCATTTCATTGATTTTCCTTGTGCTTCTCTGCATAGGCACGCTAACGGCTATTGCTTCATCGCATAGCCACGATAACGTGGACCACTCAATGGTTCGCCCTGTGGCCCCCCTTCACCATGGCCTTTCTGATGCCTTCCCTCCCACAGGGGGTAGAGGGTGTTGGGCATGTAAGCCCTACGAGTGTGGAGAGAACCCACCTCATCCAAGCTTCAGGACGTTAAACTGCTAAGCACCTCGTCCTTAACACATGACGTTAAACTGTGGTCTGACCCCGTACTTCGCACGCAGGGTCCCCCAGGCTTGGACATTCTTTACGCCCACTCGTCTCCATGGGAGTGGATTCTTCCTCACATGGAATGAGATCCTCCTTGTTGGATTGGCGTTTGTCCACGGGGGAAGGGCTGCCTCAGATCGTAATCCCCTAGCCCATCTTGAAAAAGGTTGCACCCATGCACCTCCATACTTCCCCACAACCAAGTCTAGTGAAGTCCCTTTCCCACTGTGATTTGTTGCACCATGGTCCTCTATCCTGGAGTAAGCCCTGGCACAAAGGGTCGCTAACCACGTAGAAGCCCCTGTTTCCTCTTTTGGGTCGCCTCAGAGCATAAGCCCCATCCCAACAAACTATGTGGACTTTGATCCGTGCTAACGCATGGTACGTAGGAAGCCTCCACGAGGTTCAATCCCACCACCCAGTCGTTCTGACTTCTTTACGTCGGTTCACCAACACTTTGGGCTGCCTTAGAGTGTAAGTCCCGAATGCCCTCATCCCGCATGACGTTAAACTATATGCCCTCATCCCACATAACATTAAACTATATGTCATCCCGCATGACGTTAAACTGTATTCCCTCATCCCGCATGACTTTAAATTGTATGTCGTCCCTCATGAAGTTAAACTGTATGCCCTCGTCCCGCATGATGTTAAACTTTATGTCATCCCGCATGATGTTAAACTGTATGCCCTCATCCCGCATGACGTTAAACTATATGTCATCCCGCATGACATTAAACTGTATGCCCTCATCCCACATGACGTTATACTATATGTCGTCCTGCATGACGTTAAACTGTATTCCCCGAACTACATGGACTTTGATCCGTGCTAACGCATGGTACGTAGGAAGCCTACACGAGGTTCAAGCTTATCACTCAGTTGTTCCGACCCCTTTGTGTCGGTTCACCAACACCATTATGGGACGCCTCAGAGCGTAAGCCCCATATTCCCCCTCTTAGGCTGCCTCAGATCGTGACCCCCATGCCTCACACCCACATCTCATCCTGACCTCCCCCTTGAACCCACATGCCTTGGGGAGCTCATGCCCTAGCCTGAAGATTTTACTTCCTTCAAGATCCAATCCATGCGTTCATTCTCATGGGTCGCCTCTTCAGGTGTCCCACCGTATCTCCGAACTACACGGACATTGATTCCCTACCATGGGGATACGTAGGAAGCCTCCACGAGGTTCAATCACGTCACTCCATCACCCATCCTGATCCTTACCCAGGCCGCCACATCCCGGTGAGATCATGCCACCTCATTCCTCTCCACAGTATCCGGAAAGCCACCCACGTGCTGGCCCCAATATCAGTTTCCCCCTATGGGGTCCTTCAATATGACCCACTCTCAGTGTTCCGATAAGACAGACATGCCAATCCCCAGCATCAAGGCACGCCGGCGACACCCCATTGTGACCATTCTCCTCACCGAAGGTTGCTGCCCCGACCAGACCCCTTAGAGTGTCTCAACGGAATTATCGTAATTAATTGGAGTCCATGCAGATATGGCACTAGGAACGAGTTTCACGAACCCATCTTAAATCTATGAGGGAGACCCAGACTAGGTGACGAGCTCCGAGGAGGAATCCACGGAAGGAAGAACCGACCTCCCATCATCCCGGTTTCAATCAAGGAGAAAACGTCCTTGAACAAGGAACACATTCTGCCCGCCTTTGGAAAGCAGGAATGTGGGGCAACAAGCCGCGCATCCTCACCCCGCGTGATGGACGCCCGTGCGCACCCCGACGTAAAAGCATTGGAAACAGTTATTGAATGGAATATTTGTTTCGGGGGCACCATAATATGATTTTTATCACACCCTACATATACACTTGGGTGGGTGTAGATTTGTTATTTATGAAATAGGAAGAGGAAATATGTATCATGGTGGTGACGGTGGATCATATTTTTAGTGGTCTCCTTCTTAAGGGTCTTGGTTGAGGTGGGTTAAGGGTGATGCCCCTCCCGTTGCATGGAGTCTTTTGAGTTTTGGTTTAGTTTTTCTTCTTTAATTGTGGTATTATGTATGTTGTCAAAGTTGTAAAATTTTGAATAAACAAATTGGTGTATTTACTTTGGTTATGGTTATCATTTATGTGAGGATGTATTATTCATGTTGATTGTTTGTTATTAAATAAATGGGTTAAATAATTACCAAAAGTGTATTAATGATACCAAGGAACTATTTTCGTTCCCATGGGGATTGGAAACAATTTTTTGGACGTAAATAATGCTAGGTTGGGTGCCGCGTTGGATGACACCTCGTCTTGGTAATTGAAACATTGGCCAGCCTCTTATTAATACTATTAAATTGGTGGTTCTGATAAGTATTCTTGCGGCTCTATAAACCCCATTTACCAGCCTCTATGATCCTAAAATCTATTTGGTGTGAAATTTAATTTCTGGTATTAAATCACTAATAAAAAAGGTGTTTCTTGAGGATTACAGGGCTATGACCCCATCCACCAGCTAACTAATGGAATTCTAGCATCCCTTTTGTTTCATGCCATTACTAAGAATTTCATGTTCAGGAACTCCAAGACCTAGAGAATCTCTAAAACCCACTTCTAGGAATCTAAAAGCAGTTTTAAATAAATTAATGATGTTTTAAAAAAATAAGGGAGATAATTACCCAGAAGAAGAATCGTGTCTTACAATTAAGTAGTGTGCCATATCGTAAGGATTTATGTTTTTTAGATGCATCCCATGAGTTAAAAAACATAGTGAAAATAAAGTTTCTTGGTATGGTGGATATCTAGATTGTACAATCCATAAATTAAAATTTTTGTTTTTATTCACTTAAGGAATGAATATTTAATTATTTTAACCATAATTAGTGGTGAAACCATGTGATATGAGGTGGTACCATAAATTTTTATAACAATGTTGTGTATTTATAAATAATTAAATAGATTTTTTGTCTTTAAATAATGAATGTGATATTTTGGGTTTGATTTATAATCCACCAAATAAGTAGTCTGTGGTAATGAAGTTAGTGGTAATAATAAAACATTTAATGTAACTATTTTTGATTATCCTATAAACATCCATCATATGGAATTAGGTTATTTTAAAACATAATATTTCAAAAATGTGGGTTTAAAAAAAATTTCTATACAATTTCTAATTAAGATATATTCATTGGTTTCACTTAAATGATATTTATTTATTTCTTTATGAAATAATGATGGTTTTAAGTAATACTTTAGGGGTTAAATGGACGTGATTCCCAAAAAATGACTAAGTTTTATGTAATTTCAAATAGTGTTTATTTTACTCTTATTAAATGTTGAATTATCATATATTATTATGAAGTATACTTTGGATTGGTGAGATTCGTATTCCTTATACAATTTTTCTTTGTAGTTTTCCAACGAGAGTTGTGTTAGATCAGAGTATTAATTTTACTCAAATTTGTAAGATGAGGTTTCAAGATAAAGTAGTTTTGTTTTAAGTGTTTGGGAATCCTATATAACTTTTAGATTGGGTAAAATATAGAATTCCACTTGAAACGACTATCTTAACCAATATATTTAAATGATATTCTTTCAAATTTATTTTTTAGAGATATTTACCTCATTATTTCATATTATATAATAAAATAAGTTAAATATTTTGGAGGATGTGGCCTTCATTTAGAAATTTTTTTAGGGATTAAAAAAATTCAAATAAAGGTCATCATTAAGTCTTGTGGGTTCATAACTTGTTGGAATTTTATGTGAATTATGAGTAATTTTATTCCAACACAGTAGAAATATAGATTGTCTGAGATACACTAATAGGGATAGGAAGTCATGGTTGGGGTAGAGGTACCTTATTTATTTAAATTTTGTTTCTTTTAATCTTTATAAAATTGAAGGTTTAAGTGGAATTCATGGATTATTAAGTGTAATTATAGTTATAGATTTTTTTAATGTAATCCTACATTGAGTTATGAAATGATGTTTGTAAAAGGTATATATTTTATTAATGTTTATTTAAATGATTTATGATTTTTTTCATTTAATATTATATGGATATTAATATTAGTTTTGAATTTAATGTTTGATGTTATTTAGTGTTATTTATTATAGGGTTATGAAAATATTAGTTTAAGTAATTTTTTAATTATAAGTGAATTTTGTGAAATTTTGTCTCTAAAGGGAAATTGGTAAATTTTTCTAAATAAAATACATCATTAAAATTTTATGATGGTGTACCCATTATTTTAAAATAGAAATTACCTATGGGTGGGTGTTTGACATAAACTAGAGAGGTAATTTTTTTGGTGAATTTATGAGTTAATAAATACAATACAAACATTTTAGAAAAAATTATATAGAAAAAAGAGGATATATTCGATAAAAATATTCGATAAAAATTCTATCTTCATAGAGTACTCGGTACATGGGGTTTCATTTAATAGTGATATAAAATGATAGTTTCAAATGGGAACACTACATGACTATTTTTATATAAATAGTATTTTATAACCCTAAGAGACTGTTTTCTTGAAATGTAATTTTAAAAGATTTTTATAATCATAGGAAGGATATAGTTACCCTATTAAGTAGCAAAGAAACACCCCTTTCGTCTAATTATTTGTTCTAATTTTTGGAGTTTAATTAAAATACATTGATTTATTGATGTAAATATATTAAAAATTAAAACACAGGTTTAAATTTATTTACATACTATTATTTACTGTAATTAGACATGGATGGTCTTTGGGAAGACCATCCACCACCCAATTTAGTGGCTTTAATCACAACCACTAAAATTGAATACAATGACCTCTAGAAATGAATAACTAAGAAAATCAACCACCACCATTGATCATGGATGTAGTAATGATCAAATATAATATTTTAAGGGCTAACTGTAATGTCCCGGCCCGACTCACCATCGACCCGGTGGCCGAACCGGTAGGTCACATGGCCTCAAGCGCATCTCCCCGTATGCCAGAGGCTGCTGACTAGCAGCGAGGGTCTTGGGAGGTGATAGTGGGGAGACTATACCCACTTATCAGATATGCACAATGGTATCTCGGAGTAAATAACATTCAAAAGCGGAAGCCGTAATAGATAAACAATGAACAACAGCAGCGGAAGACAAATAGTGATCATTTTTATAAAAGGTGGCCAAAGCCAGTTCTCACAATACAGGGATGATGATACAGATATGTAAAACAGTAAGCAATACAACATGCTTTCAATAAAATAAAAATGAAATCAGAAAAGATAGCAGAGCCCAAGGGGCGTTCTCTTGAGCATCCCAAGATCCCGCTTTGTCCTCTACTCTTCACTCCCCAGGTACAAACAACACAACATACAACCTTGGTCCTGCACGTAAGAAGGTCTACTCAGGTACCCCAGTGCAATGGAGACCCGAGTAGGGTTTGAGATAATAATCTTAGTAGGCCGGCACCACTGGTGTCTAACCCAATCCAGACAGTGTGTATCTAATTGAATAGCAACAGGTAAGGCAGTAAACAAAGAAACAAGCAAGACCGACCCAAACATTGTTCTTTGGCTTGGCATCGCTTTTATGTACCCATTCCATTCGTTTATCATTTTTATTTCGCTGTTCAAACCATTCCCTGAACCCATTTTTGGAATACTCAAATCGAAAACCAGGCATCGGTCAGGGAGAAAAATCTACCAACACCCTACAAGCCCATTCCGGTGAACCTCTAGGAACCCGACATCGCTCTACAAGCCCGTTCCGGTGAACCACATAGGTACCCGACCTCACTCTAGGTGCGGTATAGTCCATCAACTGAGCCCATCCCCGGAATCCTATAAATAAGATTCGGGTATTTCCCATGACATATCATGCCCTGTTGAGTCCATCCATGGCATCTCATACTGGATCCATGATTCACTCATCATTACAGTAACAAGTCTAGTATGAGTCCATCCATGGAAACTCACATTGGTTCCATGGTTCACCCATGACATTGTTCACATTTCAAATAGGTCAATAACATTGAACTCACATGGGAAAAAAGTCATGAATTATCATACAAGGGTCAAGGGGCAAATATCCATCCCATACCCAAAACCATTTCAATTGCAATTTCATCATATTGCAATTCATTCATAATAATTATCATGATTTCAATTGAATGCATAAGTTCGTACCTCTTATTAATTTCATGTAGTCATTCCACATTCATAAACATGTTTATAATACACTACTTATGGCATTACCTCATAATCAGTCAATGAATCACACCACATACTTATAAGCGAACACATTCATGTTCATACTTAAGGCAACCCATCTTAAGTCTCATTATCACATCATTTTTCATATTCATCCCATTTATACTTAATGAATCCCTTCTTAGGTATTCATCTCAAGACATTAACATATCCATCACATTTATAGAAGGTGCATGAGGCAACCCGCTCATGTACGGTATTGGCTAACCCCCTATTCATTCTTCATTCCTTCTGTGTCATTTCAAGGGCATATAGGGATTTACAAAGCATTAAGAGGTGTTGCGGACTACCCCTCCTATGTAAGTCCCATTCACTAGATTCATGCCACTATCCTGGGCTAGGCTTATTTCATTATTCTAAGGCATGGTCTTACCACCCTAATCCATTTCTTTATCAGTTTAACCATTTCATCTGATTGGTTGCAATTATCCTACTTTAATCATCTGGTAAAAATCAAAGGAAAAAATGTCATCAACAATCATCACCCAAGAATCATAGGGATCAAGCAGTCAAGCATAAGAATCTACTTCCTACTTTTATCTTGAAGACAGCACACCTCTGATCGAGGGGTTTTATTATTAAATCGTGAGTTTAGTGACCAAGCAAACATTTTAATCTTGCCCATGCAATTCAAACACTTTGAACGGAAGAATTTAATTGAAACTAAACTTGAATAATTAAAGCAATGCAGTATTAAACTCTTTAAAGGCTTCACTTCAATTTAAAAGGGCAAGGAGAGGGACCCTACCTCAAGGTGGATCCATCCGTCCACTCAGGCTCTTGGCGCTTTCTAACTAAAGCTGGTGCCTACGCTCCAGAAACTCCAAAGCACCAAACCAAAACACACCATGAAACCTTTATAACTACTAAAGAACTTATTTATAAGCTTGGAAAACAAGCCACGAGTAAAACCCTTTCGTTGGAATCAAACCGGAGGACCGAAAAGACCGAAATCCGGCTTTCCTTCGGTGGCGGACACCAAAACTCACCCAAAGGAGTCCCAACAGACCCTTCACATCATCCTAGAACAAGAGAAACAAGGAAGAGCATGAAATCACAAACCCATCCTAACCCTAGGGTTCGTCCGAATGAAAAATAAGGTAAGGGGAAGCCCTAAAATCGACCAAGTAGGGAGTGGGAGGAGGGAGGAGACTCACCGCAGAGTTTTGAAGGAGTAATCACTAAGAACGGAGGAGAAGATCGAAGGAGGAGGTAGCCGAGGGGAGATTCGTGTGTCGCGGCTCTAAGGGAGGGGGCTCCTACGGGTTCTGGCCGAGAGGAGTGAGGGAGAGTTTATTAGTTTAGGCTTTATTTTAAATTTCATTTAAATATTTTAAAAACCCAAAACTGGGCACGATGCAGGGTTTGGGGCAAACAGTTTGGCAAACCATGCGCCAACCGTGTGTCCCCCGCTGGACACCCACGACACCCCGCATGGGCTGGCCGCATGGTTTGGGTATACCGTGCCCAGGCCATGGGGACTCCTCTACCTCCCTGATTTGGGATGCACGGCTTGGGCCGCACGGTTTGGGAAACCGTGCGTCAACCATGCGCCTTCAACTATTCTTTAAAAACCAGCTGTCTTCTGGTCCAACACTCCCGGAACCCCTCAAGACACTCGGAAAACATAAAGGGCATTTTCCCAGGTCCAAAAACATTAAAAAATGTATCCAAACCTTCAGAATCTCATTTTGAAGCCCGATCTTAAATTCGACCGGTTCAGTAATTTGAAAAGTTCAAAATCCTTCACCTTTTAACCCGATTCAAAAAGAGGATCCTTACAACCTTCCCACCTTATAACTTATCATCCCCGATATGACTTCGGAAATAACGCACACCTCACTCAACCTACAAGGGTCGAGAAGTTTCATTCAAATGATCACGTTACATTTCCAAACATTCAGCACTCCATGAACATCCACCTAATCACACGACACTTAAGTCGTAAACACCCGAGCAATGCTCATTTTTTCCACCGAACCAACACAAAATCTCTTACCCAAGCCCATTCTATAAGAGACATGTTCACATCGGTGTCTCGTCAAGAAACCAAACACAGGTACTTCCCACCTTAGATTTTTCACGTTAAACGACAAAGACTAAAACCGCAGCTCCGCCGCCCTTTGAACTGTCTTTCAAAGACACGCTCTAAGTGTTCCAATGACGCACCTAGTGTGATTTTGAAATGATAAAACGGTCTATTTCCCCATCGACCTATATACCCATGTCGAAAAGAGTCAAGCCGCTCAGGCTAACTATTCAAGAAGATGCCCGACTTAGGCGGCCGGTGCTTTAAAAACTGAACAACGATGCCTTCTCCCAAGGCATCTCGCATTCATCACGAGAACGTTCACCAAAAATCTCATACCCGACTCTCGGTGATGTGTCAAAGATCAAACCATGAATAAAATCACACATCCCTCATGCAACACCGAAATAAAACAACCCAAAGATCTCAACAACTTTAAAGCTTTAGCGCGACGTATGACCGATGCTCTCTTAGTACATCTTGGACGAAAGCAAGATAGGGAACAAGCTCGTCATGTAGCAGAGTAAACTAAGAGGATTAAAATGGATTCCAGTTATTGATACCAAAAAACGGGAATGGAGATCAGCAGAACCACCCCTTGTCGACTCTAGAGAAGAAACCTGGCTCCACTTGCCGATGCATCAAGATTCCAACCGGCAATGATGCCTCTTCCCACACAATGAATTTTTCGATCAACCTTACCACCAAAACCCAAAAGCATTCGAGCAAAACCTAACCATTTTCCAAGATGGCCCTTCTTGGCGTGTTCCTTATACTAGGAAGGACACACATTACTCAAATGTCACGAAGCTTCCCACTATAGAAGGGTCGGCGTCATCGAAAGGAGAAAGACAACCTGCTCACAAGAAGACTTGTTCATAATTAACTGAACGAACGTGCATCGCTCCTCTGAGCCACGATCATCACGTCAAAGTACAAGGGATCCAAAGAGACAAGACCGGCGTGTCAACCACCCGAGCCTTCCGAAAATCATCCCAATCATTGGGAAAACTTAATTCTCAAACGCTCAGGTCACTATACCACAGAGATGACCCGAGACCGAACACAACAGCGCAAGAGACACAACCATACATCGTATTGCCCCATAAGACCATTTGTTTGGATGATGACATGTCGATTCATCCACTACTGCACAAAAGAAAGGGTCTAACGACCAACAAGGTGACCGTCCATGCCTGAGGCATGTCCAACCAACTTATACAAAGCATTACTCGATGCTCAATCCCTTAAAAAGATCAAAAGAAGCATGACCACCCATTCAAACAAGGGTGTAATTAGAAATGGATGTCCTACATGGGACAACGGTACCCGAACAGTACCAACCTTCAGAAATTTCACCGAACAAGCCAAGCACATAAGCTCTAAGGGCGCCACCTACCACGGGCTAGACCGTCACAAAAAACAAGCATCGACCCAGGCACTTGGTCACGCCCAACGAAAGTCATCGGGCTCAAAGCCAAACATTTAACGGCATTGCTAAAAGAAAACAGCCTACGGAAAACGCGTAAGGTTCCATTATAAGGCAATCCCAAGAAAGAATTAACCTACCCACACATAGGGTCTCAACAGAGGACACCACTACAAGTTCCTTTTTCCAAGCCCGTTATATTTATTCACATTTATCATTTAATCACTTTAAAAGATTAAATCCAACACATCAAGTACCCTTTTCCAAACAAAAATTCACTAGCACTTGGTCATTTTATCAGAAAGCTCAAATCATAAGAGGCAAGCTTCAACCAACTTCATTTTAACCACTAGGTGACCTACGAGGGTTCCAGCAAGCCAAAACATTTCATATCAAAGTCAAACAGCTTTTACATATTTAAACATCAGACAAAGCATCCTGCCATTACATTCCTTATGGTTTGCCGTTTCCCAACCCATGAAGCGCCCATACACTCCATGGATTGAAAACTGGATCCCATTAAACAAAATAGATCACATTTTAGAAATTAACATGCTTAAAGCAATCATCCAGTCATACAGGTGGCCACCTACCCATCTTTAAACCGCCCATAAACTTTACAGTTTGGCATTTGGCTCCCTTTAATCAAAACTAATCTCATTTTTCAATTAAAACTTTAGCAGCCCTTTTTCGGAAATCCGATTACACAGGTTACCCTTTCCCAGCTATAGGGTTCCCATAAACCTTACAACAGAAAATTGGCTCTTGTAGCAACTACAATCACTTAATTTGGTCAATGTAACCAATTCTATATTAACTGAACCTAGAATGTTATAAAAAACTATAACACAGAAACATGTTATATCACAGAATCATGGAATAACTATCACAACACCTATCACAACAACATGTGTCAACTAATGCATCCTAGATGGCATGGCATAATGCATGGTATGCAATTTCTTACAAGGTGACTATATGATTCATGAGATGGCATACCCTCATATCCTCATGTTTCAGTAAAAATAGAACCCAAAATTTCATCAAAAGTATCAACAGAAAACATGTGCGTCACCCAACGGTGAAATTAAATCAACCGTAATAATCGAAATCATTAAAAATAATAATTGCATTCAAGGAAATTTGGATTTTTCCCTAGGGACAGGGTGGCCAATCCCAGACACAACTCATTACCAAATTACAATTCCTTTCTATCACTGTCTAATATTGCCAAATATTAAAATAAATCAGAAGAGAAAATCCCTCTAATAACACTTTGTAACGTCCTGGCCCGGCTCACCATCGACCCGGTGGCTGGACCGGTTGGTTACATAGCCTCAAGCACGTCTCCTCGTACGCCAGAGGCTACCGACTAGCTGCGAGGGTCTCAGGAGGTGATAGTGGGGAGACTATACCCTCTTATCAGAGTTTCACAGTGTTATCTCATAGTAAATAACATTCAAAAGTGGAAGCCGTAATAGATAAACAATTAACAACAGCAGCGGAAGGAAAATAGTGATCATTTTTATAAAAGGAGGCCAAAGCTAGTTGTCACAATACAGGGATGATGATACATATATGGAAAATAGTAATCAACACAAAATGCTTTAAATACAATACAAATGAAATAAGAAAAGACAGCAGATCCCAACAAGTGTTCTCTTGAGCATCCCAAGCTCCTTCTTGGTCCTCTTCTCCTAACTCCACAGGTACAAACAACACAACATATAACCTAGGTCCTGCAAGAAAGAAGGTATACTCGGGTACCTCAGTGCAATGGCGTCCTGAGTAGGGTGTGAGATAATAATCTCAGTTGGCCGTCACCACCGGTGTCTAACCCAATCTAGATAGTGTGTATCTAATTGAACAGTAATAGGCAAAGCAGTAAACAAAGAAAATAGCAAGACTGACCCAATAATTTTTCTTTGTCTTGGCATTGCTTTAAGTACCCATTCCATTCATTTATCATTTTTATTCAGGTGTTCAAACCATTCCCTGAACCTGTTTCTGGAATACACAAATCGGAAACCAGGCATTATTCAGGGAGAAAAATCCACCAACACCCTACATGCCCGTTCCGGTGAACCTCTAGGAACCCGACATCACTCTACAAGCCCGTTCTGGTGAACCTCCTATGTACGCAACCTTTCTCTAGGTGCGGTATAGTCCATCAAATGATCCCGTCCCCGAAATCCTATAAATAAGATCTGGGTATCTCCCATGACATATCATGCCCTGTTGAGTCCATCCATGGAATCTCATACTAGATCCATGATTCGCTCAGCATTATAGTAACAAGTCTCGTTTGAGTCCGTCCATGGAAACTCACTTTGTTTCCATGGTTCACCCATGACTTTGTTCAGATTTCAAACAGTTCAATAACATTTAACTCACATGGGCAAAAAAGTCAAGAATTATCATACAAGGGTCAAGGGGCAGATCTCCATCAAATACCCAAAACCATTTCAATTGAAATTTCATCATATTGCAATTCATTCATAATCATTATCACGATTTCAATTGAATGCATAAGGCAGTACCTCTTATGAATTTCAAGTAGTCATTCCACATTCACAATCAAGTATATAATACACTAATTATGGAATTACTTCATAAACATTCAAAGAAACATACCACATACATATAAGCGAACACATTAACGTTCATAAATAAAGAAACCCATATTAAGTCTCTCTATCAAATAATTTATCATATTAATCCCATATATACTTAAGGAATCCCTTCAAAATTATTCATCTCAAGACATTAACATATTCATCAAATTTATATAAGGTTCATGAGCCAACCCGATCATGTACGGTATTGGCTAACCCCCTATTCATTCTTCATTCCTTCTCTGTCATTTCAAAGGCATATAGGGATTTACAAAGCATTAAGAGGTGCTGCGGACTACCCCTCCTAGGTATGTCCCATTCACTAGATTCATGCCACTATCCTCGGCCAGGATTATTTCATTATTCTAAGGCGTGGTCTTACCACCCTAATCCATTTCCTTATTTGTTAAACCATTTCATCTGATTAGGTGCAATTATCCTACTCTAATCATCTGGTAAAAATCAAAGGAAAACATGTCATCAACAATCATCACCCAAGCATCACAGAGATCAAGCAGGCAAGCATAATAATCTACTTCCTACTTTTATCTTGAAGACAGTGCACCTCTAATTGAGGGGTTTTATTATTAAATCGTGAGTTTAGTGACCAAGAAACCATTATAATATTGGGCCTGCAATTCACACTCTTTGCATGGAAGCATTTAATTTAAACTAAACATTCATAATTAAAGCAATGCAGTATTAAAATCTTTAAAGGCTTCACTTCAATTTAAAAGGGCAAGAAGAGGGACCCTACCTCAAAGTGGATCCATCCGTCAACTCTGGATCTTGGTGCTTTATAACTAAAGTTATCGCCTAAGCTATGGAAACTCCAATGTACCAAACCAAAACACACCATGAACCCATTAGAACTACTAAAGAACTTATTTAGAATCTGGGAAAACAAGCCATGAGTAAAACCCTTACCTCAGAATCAAACTGGAAGACCGAAAAGACCGCAATCCGCCTCGCCTTCGGCGGCGGACACCAAAACTCACCCAAAGGAGTCCGAAAAACCCTTCACATCAACCTAGAACAAGAGAAACAACGAAGAGCATGAAATCACAAACCTATCCTAAACCTAGGGTTCGACCGAACGAAAAATAAGGCAAGGGGAAGCCCTAAAATCAGCCAAGTAGGGAGGATGAAGGAGGGAGGAGACTCACCGCAGAGAGTCGAAGGAGGAATCACCAATAACAAAGGAGAATATTGAAGGAGGAGGGAGTCGAGGGGAGCTCTGTGCGTCGCGGCTCCAAGGGAGGGGGCTCATGCGGGTTCTGGTCGAGAGGAGTGAGGGAGAGTTTATTAGATTAGGTTTTATTTTAAATATTTTAAAAACCCAAAACTTGGCACGATGCATGGTTTGGGCCGCACGATTTGGCAAACCATGCGCCAACCATGTGTCCCCCACTGGACACCCATGGCACCCTGCACGGGCTGGACGCTCGGTTTGGGTAAACCATGCACAGGCCATGCAGACTCCTCTGCCTCCCTGATTTGGGCCGCATGGCTTGGGCTGCACGATTTGGGAAACTGTGCGTCAACCGTGCGCCTTTAGTTGTTCTTTAAAAACCATCCGTCTTCGGGTCTGACACTCCTGGAACCTCTCAAGACACTCGGAAAACATAACGGGAATTCTCCCATGTCCAAAAACATTAAAAAGAAGGATCCAAACCTTTAGAATCTCATTCCAAAGCCTAATATTAAATTCGACCGGTTCAGAAATTTTAAAATCTCAAAATTCTTCACCTTTTAACCCGGTTCAAAAAGTGGGTCCTTACACTAACCGAATATGTTTAGAGGGATTAGGAATTTAAAATCTAAGCATAAAAAATTAATTCCAAAAATAGAAGCATGCTCAGAGAAATGATTTTGGTGTGAACCTTCTATTACCAGATACGGAGAAGATAGGTAGGGTTGTGGTGGATTGAACCATAGTTCTATCGTGTATAGTCCTAGGGAGGTTTGGGGGAGATTTAGAGGGAGGAAAATGAATGAATGGAGTTAGTTTCTAGTATTGTGTTGGGAAGGGGTGATGAAAACATGTTTCATGTGGAGACGAGCTGTGTGTGATCCACCTAGGTAGAAAGTGAAGATGAGGAGGTAGATTAGGGTTATTATATGATGGATTTGGATGGAGATAAAGGATAATTTGGTGTAGATATTATATCAAATTAAAAAAACCATGTGGAGTAGTTCCATTGAGACATTGTTATAGGAAGGTTTTAAATAAGATAATCGAACATGGGTATGCTACCTTCTTCTCACCCTCTTATATTTTAGGTGAAAATAAATAGATAAATATAAGTATGTATATATGTATATAAATATATATTTTTTGAATATATATTTATTCATATAGATAGATTATAGAATATATATTTATTATAAATATTTTAAAGAATATAATAGATTTAATATATATTTTAAGAATGTTGTTATACAATTAAAATGAAAATATTAGTTTTAAATTTATTATTAGTAGTAGTATTAATAATAAAAATAATGATATTATTATTACCATTGTTATATATATTAATATATTTATAAATATACATGTAAGTATATAAATTTTATGACATAAATTTTTCCCAGGTGTTCATAATCAATAAGTAAATAGTTAATGTCATTTATTTTTTTTACTATAGATCTTAATTATGATATTTTTAAAAACAACATTGTTTCTTAATGGTGTGTTTTTTAATTTTAAAATATTATATGCCAATATTTGAGGTTCTGAATCCTATTAAATTATTTATAATACCCATTTGACTAAATTTTATGAGTATATTACAATGGTGTCCCCCAGTGATTGAATTTGATATTTTATGGTGATGAAATAGATAAAATAATACATAGATTTGTATATAAAAATATGTATAATTATGAATATTGAGACCAGAATAATAGACAAGGAGGTATCATTGTGCCATATAATAATGAGTAAAACTATAATTACTCATTTTAATTAGTGATTTATATTTAATTAAAAGTTGAATTAAATCATTCACAAGGATAAGAAATAGAAAATAATATTATTTTTTAATAAATGAATTAGAAACAAATTAATATATAAAATAATTTTTATATGCTTATTGATGGTTCTATATATTTATTCATTAAATGATAATATTGATATAGGATTTTCTTAGAAATTGTATTGCCATGATAGAGTGATTTGTTCAAAATTATTATATTGTTGATGTGATAATATAGTATGATGTAGTTGAAATTGATTTTAGACTTGAATATAATGCTATGATGTGATAAAATAAATTTTGATATTAGTCACCTTATCATTTTATATTATAGGATGGTATTTTTACAGACACTGGTTCCTTGATAAGTAATAAATATTCAATGTTTTATAATATAACCAATATCGGATGATTATATTTTGAGATACACTAGTTTTATGGGTTATTGATCTGATTTTTGACTATAAAGTATTGACGAGGAGGGTTTGTTTTTCATATATGCGAACTATGTTATCAATTTTTATTATCTATAATGATGACTCACAACTAGTTCTATTGAGAGGTGTCTACCTAGGTGGAAGATAGAGTCGTGATTCTTATCCCGAGTTACTTGAATTTATAATATCCATGAGTTAGTAAATGATAATGATAAAAATTTAAATTATGATGACATTAATGATGTGGGAATATAATTATTAATGGTTACCGAAATGTTATGATAATGATATATGTTTTATCTTTATGGTGCTATGGGATTCTGTGAGAATTATCCTTAATATATTTTATGAATTTTTTTCTAAGTGAAAACCATGTGATATAAAACCATAACCTATAGATGATTTTATTAGTTTTTACCATTCATATATTAGTGAAAATATGATCTAGATGAATTCATAGAATAAATTATTTTACCCTACTAATTGGTTTGGGTATAGAAATTCATTTTAAAATATTAATGTTAACACTAATAGTATGTGATCTTTTATCCCACTATGTTTTTGGGTAGGAAGAAGTGTTTTTTGTTATTGATATATATTCTAGTAGTATTGTCCTTTTGAACCCACTGAATGGTTTAGTTTTATTATAATATTTTGTGTGGTTGTTTGGTAGATGTTATTTATGTAGATCGAAGTTGGTGAGATTGGATTATGATTAAACTTATATATTTTTATCATAAGTGTTTTAGAATATAAATTAAACTATTTGGAGAGTGATGATCGTGGGGAACTTGGGAAAAATAATTTATTGAGTTTTAACTGAGTATGTTTTGATGCCTAGGATTAAATTACCTTTTTATTAGTATTTGAAAATTCTTTGAGAGTGAGATAATTCAATAGTCTATGTTTGAACAAGATTATCATTGGAAGTTTTAGTTGGCTAGGTAATGGATATGTTAAATATTTTTTGATATTTAATAATAATTATTCAAATAATTTGACTTTATTGTTCATCCTTTTGAGATAAATAGTTGAGCATGTGTATATACTCACCCCTACATTACTTTTACAGTTTTAAGATTCTATTGATGGTTTTTTCATGCATTGATAACTTGGTGATAATATACTGTAGAAGGAGATTAGTGTTTGGGGTATTGTTTTGTGTATCTTTGAGAAATACATGTTTTTTAATTCTTTTAATATTGGGGGTTAGTAGTAATTTCATATAGTTATAGTTTTCTTTAATTTTTGGAATGTTGTATTACATTCATTCAATTATATTATAGATCATTGTTGTTTTATGTTATTCAATTTTTCATGGTTTTTCATTGATTATTCTTGTATAGTCTTCCAACATGTTATATAGAGGGAAATTTCCATCATTTTGTGAGATTTATTCTGTTGAATATTGTTTCCAACATATGGACTATGGGTGATTGCTTTTTAATGGCACACTCTATCTCATTTATGATCAAAGGAAGGATATTGTTCGGGTTAAACTAATCTAATATTTTTTGTCCATTTCATAAATATATAATTTCAAATACACAATATCCTAAATGTGGAAAATAACATATTCCATATAGAATGACCCACCATTCTATTTTTTATTCCCTCACCTGAATGAATACCACCATCAAAATTAACATCTAGTAGGTGGAATAACTTAATTTATGTTTGGCTCACCCCCATGATAAATGATATAACAAAATAATTACTATATATTTATCAATTTAGATAAATTACTAGTCTAAAATCATGTAACTTCATAATACATTATTTATAACACCACTATGTAACAATTACATAAACTCATATTATTCAAAACAATCAATATCCATAAATATTTCATTAGTCATAAATTTTCTTTTTTCAAAAATGATTTCAATAACATGATTAAAATTTTATTAACAATAATTTTCAAAGAAAATATACTAATAAAAATACCTTATCTAACATTATAATATTACCCAAGAATATTTATTTAGTAATTCAAAACCTCATAGGAAACCTGATTAATTAATAAATGAACAAAGGGATCCAAGTAACTTAACTTTTATGTGTCTTTGGTAGATCAATTGATCGTAGTTATTCATTAATCATTCATTCACCTCACAGTAAGGATTCAATAGTTAATCAAAAAGAGAAAAATGAGAAGTCCTAAGTGGGATAAAGATGGATGATTTGATTTATATATAAAATGGGTTCTCCAACACTTAATTTATATCAATAAACCACATGAATATTAAATTTATATAATATTAATACTCTTTAAATCATTCAATTATTATCTTAATAGCATTAAATTTTCATAATTATTATACAAATTAATACCAACTACTAGATTATACATCACCTATTATTATTATGGTTAATTTTAGGAATTCTTCTCTTCCACCTTAATCAACTCAAATTGTAAACCACATATAACCAAACAGAACTTTTCAACACCAGAGATCTTTATATTTCTCAATTCAAATTTTCTTGTGATTAGAAATACCTTTTTAAAAAATATATAAATAAAATAAGATAATTATTTTCTCAGAAAATATAAATCAAAATAATTATTTTTAAAAATTCAATTAAAAAATATTAATAATTTAACATAAAATTTCAAATAACTAAAATAAACCCATATATTAAAAAAAACCAATAGAATATAAATTTCAAAGACCATACAAACGTTCAACTATAAAGTAATTTTTATTCTCAAAATCCCAAACCCAATTCAAAGAATACAAAACTTTAAAAAATTAAAATTGAGGTACCATAATACATAAACCAGCATAATATCCATATTTAATAATTGTTATCCACATAAGTTAGACTTAATTTCTATATTTGTGTATTTATTTAATTTTTTATAAAATGGAATTCATTGTGCCCATATTGTATTAATTTTTATGTTTTTTTAGAATTACAAGAATATTTTAGAAACATATTGTAAAAATATGTAATATATATCATACTGTTTTATAAGTAATGATATAGTATATGAGTATAATTTAATTTTTATAAGATGCACATAAAAAAATTTGGGTGAAGTTGTTGACAATGGAAGACAATGATAAATGAAACGACATCGTGGTTTGAACAATAAAGATATTTCTTAAAGCTCATGTTTTGAAGATATAATATAGAAATTATCAATTATATCACCTTATTTTTATATCCAATGTTTCTGAGGAATTTAAATTTATGAGAATATAGATGAATGCATATCATGGCAGTTTCTTATGTCCAGTAGATAAAGATTATTTCTCAATTATTCTAAGATATAGAAAAAATAATTTTTGTCATAGATAGGAACACCATGACAAGAATTAGTATACCACATCTTGGTTAGTAAAATTTTTTAGATAATTTTTTTATATATAGTTAAATGTATATAATGTAAATAACAATTATTACGTTAATGTTTTCACATCTAAAATATATCTTTCATGATTTATACAATTTTTCTTAGTAGGATTTGATTCAATTCAAGTATATTTTTTTATTTTATAAATTATTTTACAATTTCAAGTCAATTATTACTTAATTATACTTAGTATTAAGATGATACATTCAATGATTCTTGAGGAGTAATGAATCATGGATGGTTAGTCACTTAATAATAATGATGTTAAAAGTAAAAATATGGGTACTATATTTTTTTTTAAATTTTTTTTCTTCATAAATAAGTTATTTTAATTTGGAATCATCTTGTAACATAATTAAAATATGAATCTAAAATTCATTGATAATTAGAGTTTTTAGTAGATTATTTAAAGGATGATTAAGATTTTTTAATTAATAAAAAAATTTATATTCATATTTTTCTAATAATGTTAAAACTAATGCAAATTTTTTTTAATTTATTTGATAAAAGTATTTTTAATCATATAAGTATAATTAATGGATTTAATTATATTTAAAACAATTATAATCAAATTTTTTTGAAATTAAAGTATTTAAAAAATATATAAATGAATTATATAATAGTTTTTTTGAAAAACAATCGTTGGAAATTGATTACTTATTTATTAGATAGGTATTTTATTCATCCACATTAAAATTAAATTTGGTCATTAATTATGATCTTAGTAAGGTTGTAATTATTGTATACAAACTTATAAAACATAATATTGAGATTTATTTGATTTTACTAATGGTAATGATATAATTGTTTATTTATTTTATTCCATATTAGTTTTATATATGGTATAAGAAGAATAAATGTCTCAAAATTGATTCCCATTGGAATTGACAATTCTGTGAGGCCATATTCTAAAATCACACTAGGGACTATGGTGAATATAATAGTTTTAGATTGATAAATGGATAATAAATATATTTTAAATTTTATAATTTTATTTTTATTTATTTTATACTATTTAGTCTATTTTTTTCTTTGTATATTCTTTTATGCATGAGTGGAACTCGAATAAATAAATTAATAATGTATTATCAGTTTGAGTGTAACTATTAGTTATAATACTGATATCATATTGTGTCATTTCTTTATCCAATGATAAAAAATGGTAGAAAAAAATTTCTAGGAAAGTAATAAAGAGTTTATTTGTTAATATCCCAAGAATAGAACCAAGAAAGTGTAAAAAAAATCATTATATGGAACAATAATTGGTTGTACAATAAAATATATCAAGGGGGCCACATCGAGAAATGTCCAAAATCCTATTCAAATTCATAAAATATTAATAAAGATGGTCACACAGTAATGATCCAAAATATATGTCAATTTTGAAGAATGTAAAATGAAGATCCTCATGGAATCTTATGAATTTTTTTAGTGATATGTTAGAGGTTAAATTATATATTTTTATCAAGAAATTCTATATTATTTTGGGTATTTGTATTTATTTATATGTAGGATATGAAATATTGGTCGAAGATATTTTTGGTTATTTCCATCACCATTTGTAACATGTAGGGTAAGAAATTTTCTAAAAAATACTTTTCATCTTCAATGATCTGGAATATACATAATGAGATTCAAATATTTGTTAAATGAGATGAATAATATTTATTAGAGTCATATGATATATTTAAGGAGTTATTTAGAATGTTACCACACATTGGATTGAGAATTTAACATCAAATGATTACATAATAATATGGTTTATATATATCATCGCGTGGCATTCTTAACCCTTATTATATTGGAGGATTGATGCCTAAAACTCTTGAATTTGTATAATAAATTCTTGTTGAAATATATAATAGGGATATCCAATGGAGATTTGATTAAAGAAAACTATGTATAAGAAGACAACATTTTAAAGCTAATAATCACATAAAAAACCAACTAAATAAATTACCAAATAATTTTTAATGTTTTTATTTAGTGGGAACTACACCTTATAAGCGTAGTCCCATTTTACAATATTGTGAGATGTGTAAAGTAACACATTATTAATAAGAGTGACATCATATTTTAAAGGATTAACAACCATTGTGCTACGATAATATTTATTATAACCACCCACCGAAATATTTCAAGAATATTATATGAGTATAGTGAATTTAAATTGAAATATTGGATAGAATGAATGAAATAGAGGAGAAAAGACCAACTAAAACCTTGGAATATACCAATAAACCCCTCAACCACATGGACCAAGACCATTTAAAAAGTGTTATAACCTCGGTGGAATGAGTTTAATAAACATATAATGAATTTATAGATATAAAAAAAGTAAAAAAATGTCTTTTAAGTTATTTATTACAACTTATATTCAAAATTTTGATTAATATATGGAAAACTAAGAGAATTATTGTTTATATAAACAATCCAGAGTAAAAAATAATGAGCTATAATCGGAAAAAATTTCATCTAATTTATCTTAATTATTTACTTGTATATTACCAAATAATATATAAAGTAACCCAACCTAGGAGTTAAAGTAGGGGAACATCTCTATATCATATATTATTGATGAAATTTAGGGGAAAATAGGGTAAAAATTAGAGGGAAAAAATAAATGAAAAAAGAGTGTCCTGAAAAATTTGAAGAGAATATGAAAATTTTAAAAAGAAAAAAAGATGAAACATTGGAATAATATATAATTCAGATCCATATAAACCCCCCATTCATTCTCTTCGTGAATCACACAATGGAATTTTGAGTCGTAATAAAAATTGTTCTTGAAATCAATTTAATGGAATCCTATAAAATTTCCATTCACTATTCTACGTTCTCACATGAATTGAAATGAGATGTTCATAAATAATTTATTTTATATAATGAAGAAACTAAAATAATTTGGAGTAATTTTATTTAATAAAGATTACTCAGTCTTAGAGAAAAGGAAAATCTATCTCAATATTTGATATTCCCATTGTTTTTATATTTCATATGTTATTAGGAAATTTTCATATTGTAATTGGATTTTTGATTAGGGTGAAGTATTTAATTAAATAATTTTGATTATTTATAGGATTATTGGATAGAAGAAGAAGAAACCAATAATATTATCTATATAACATGTATATCATTCAATAAAATATCATATATATATTCTTGAACGATGTGCTCATGAAATTGGATAAAATTATTTTTCTTAGTTGTATTCTAATAATAGAGATGGATGTATATCATGGGGAACATTTAATCAATAAATTATCATTCATCTTAAATGAGAGAATTTTTTTTTACTATTTATAATGGAGATCATTAATTTTAAATTAGGAATGAGAAATAAAATTCAATCTTCCAGAAATAAATTATTGAAATGAAGAGGTTGAAAAATTGTTTGGGGTACTTTTATAAAAAACCCAAATATCAGGGTTATTCCTTAAAATATATATGAGTTATTACTTGATTATAAACCCATAAAAAAGTAACAGTAGGAACATAATTTATGACATTCATGAAAAGAATATCAAAATAATTAATATAAAAGTAGTGAAAATTTTTATAATGAACCATAACATTTTTTGATATTTCATGTCCATTTGAAAAAAATTTAATGGATCTAATGAATATAAAAGTTGATATTCAATAAGAGGAAATATATTCAAGAATATCTCAAGAGTCTGGGAGATTGAAAATATACTATATACAGAATTTAAATACTCAGAAAAGAATAACATAGGTTATGATCATTCAACCCTCTATCACATGAAAATAACTAAATTATTATCATCTTTAAATTTTAATCAAAGCATTGACTAGGATTAAATCCTAGTATATTATAAATACCTTAAAAATTTGTTTAATTTTATAAATTCCTTGATAATTTATCATGTTAATTTAATATATTTTAGTATATGTGTTTAATGTTGAATCATAAGAACCTAAAAATCCATATAAACCTCATTTTTAGGAATGTTTAAATTGATAAGTTCAATGAAATAAATAAATATTAATTTTTTTTAAAAGGAAATTTTTAATGAAGAAAAAATGTTGATGTGTTATATAACAAAACATGTCATTGTTATGGATCAAATTATCACTAGGGATATGAAATGACCAAAAATTCCTAACTATAACTGTTTTCATATATGTTTTTCTACTAAAACCCATAATATGGTAAATGGAATGATGTGGAATAATTAATAAAAAATTCTAATAGCTGACAAGAAATTAATGAAAAAATGATGAAGGAACCTCCTATGGCCTTTTAACAATTTCCCCAAAAATTTTACATTTGGAACCATGGCCTGATCAACCATACATATTTCCCTACATGTTATTCTTAACCCATCCTAAAATATTCCCAAACCCATAATAATACAACATAGATGGTTCAGATTATGACATTCATGTATTTTTGGAAACTATTATCAAATCCATGATGGATACCACATCATTTATAACCCTTGAAACATATTTTTTTACTTTATTTAACTACTATAATATATCAAAATATCATTTTCACTGACCATTTTACCTCAAAAAATATTTTATTTCATTTAATCCCAAAAACTTAACATAACATAGTAAATATAATGATATAAATTTTCTTTTAACCTTTCCTAATCATGACCTAAAAAAATCCCATTTATGTCAAATCCATAATGTAAATGGATTTTATAAATTTATATATTTGTTCAAAATCAATGAAATGTCTATTTGAAGTTCCTTAAACCATATTAACCAGGATTACCTACATTCCATGGAATATTTTAAAAACTACATAATGGTGTGTTTAACATTACCCCAAAATATCCAAATCTATCATTTTATATTATATAAAATCCTAAAACACATAATGGTTCATACTCATGGTTCATGATTATCCAAGATACCTAATTATAAATTCTGAAAATGTATTTATGTGTTGATTTAATCATATATTTGTTTCCCTAGTTTATAATAAATACATGGTGGTTTAATGGTAACAACTATTTACCCATATCATTTCATAATCATATAATCTCCACCAATATTAGTAGCCAAAATTTCATTTCACTATCCTTATTTGAAAACATATTTCACCCAATAGTCTCTAATTTAACAAATTAAAACCTGAAAAACATTTTCCTTCTTTACATTGGTTCTATAACAAATAACCATATTTATTTTTTCATCTTAAAACCTATAATATCTATTTTAATTCTCCTTACTTAGAACCAATAACATGTGAATTTATAATTATTCTTATACCAGAAGGTGGGCTATAATGATCTCTAAAAATAATAAAGGTAACCCATCCCAAACACCAACAGTGAAATCATGTTTTTCTAAACCAAACCCTTTTAAAAAATCTATTAAAATGTCAAGGAATATTTTATCTACCATACAGCTTCCCCAAACACAATGATCAACCTCTCAAAATTCATAATAAATATAAAAAAATTATATATTTAATAATAATCCATCATGGATGACTCTATAAATGTATTAGTCTTTAATCCATCAATTTTCATGTATTTCATTAAATTAATGTTTTAAATCAATTGAAATTTATATAAAAAATTATTTATATAAACAATAGATATTTTTAATCCATTAAATACAAATTAATTTTAGTTAATTGGCTTGCAAGCAGGTTTGATAAAGAATATATAGAATTTTAAAATTGAAAATAATGTGGATGACTTGTATGATACTTATATAGAATCTATAATCGAGTAATTACATACACTATATTTGATCAATAGAAGTTTTCTATCAAATTGAAGCAATAAAGTTTTGTTTTATGTTATCTATTTCATAGTGAAAGATGAAATTTATTTTGAGATATTTTTTTATATTGGAGGATTATAAATTTTTTTTGATTCTAATATTAACTAAAAATTACAAAAATATAATTAATTTATGAATAAAAACAAAATATTACATAATAAAATATACCTAGAAATTATCAGCTAATGTATGTGGTCATGGGATTCATCCACTAATATATTAACTCCTCTTAGACATATAAATGGGATATTGAAAGAGTGGTTCCACAACTAGAATTATAAATCTTATATGTTATTCTTGAAGGAATAATAACATGTGTATGTACATTATTTTCTTTTCTGGAATAATGGATTAAAAAAATAATTATTTCTGGCTACTTCATCATAATGATAAAAAAATATTTAATGGTTCTTGAAAGAACCCAAACTCACACACCTCTATAGAATATTTTATTGATTTATTTACTTATATTATATATGATATAAAATTAATTTATTTTTTTAAATAGGTGTTTATTGATGGGTGTTATCTAAATCCCCGATTTCTAAGAAGAGAAGTAACATAGACTATTAAAAGAGACTAATGGGTCTTCATTCAATAGATCCATAGATCACCACCAAAAACCAGCAATGTGGGTTTTTTTTCTAAATTTTTAGACCAATTTATGTCTATAGGTGATTATATATTTTTATATTGGAGTATATAGTTGATCCATTTATAAATCTTACGGATATGTCCAAAATCAAGTATCACCTAAGGGCCATTCCACCATACTCACTTGAATGTGAAGACCAACCACC
Organism: Viscum album; assembly: GCA_963277665.1. Classification (NCBI taxonomy): domain Eukaryota; kingdom Viridiplantae; phylum Streptophyta; class Magnoliopsida; order Santalales; family Viscaceae; genus Viscum; species Viscum album. The sequence goes on from OY728156.1 coordinate 48,989,995, forward strand.
AAGATTTTCAAATGTTATGATTAATTAAATGAGTATTTTAAAACCATTGTTTCCACTACTATTTGATGACACAGTAATGTTTGAAAAAATTTATACTACCATTATAACAGCCATCCTTCTCCTCATTGGCATGAGAAGGTGGGAGGATGCTACTTGGACATAAGTGACATTCCCAAGCTGCCAAAGGATGGAAATAAATGTCGAAGGGCTTCAATACATATGGGAAATAATTTTCCTTTTTATAATAAACCAACTCACCAAGGATATTACAATCAAACAACACATTAGATTATGTATGATAACCATAAAAGACAACCCAATATTTAATTTATTAAAATTAAATTCGAAAACAAGTATCACAACGGAAGACAATAACAGAAAGGAAAACAAAAGAAGAAAAACAATTAAAACTACAAGACAACTACAAGACTCCAATACCCACATGATCCATGCACAAAAATCACAAAAAATCCCACATATAATAAGGTAGTTCTAAATATGTGTGATACATTAACATTTCTCATGTCTCAGTAGATGGAATATACAAAAGCACCAAAGTTCTAATGTAGGGGTGAGTACTAAAACTCAGTATGTTTTTTCCAATGACTTCCCTACTAAAATATCTAGGATAAAAGAGTTAACAACATTCAAACCAAAATAGTTAATATAAAACAATTTATAAAACATTTTATGACTAAATATAATCAAGTTCTAAAATAGTTTATAACCAAATATGAAAAATTTAAACATCAATCAATTTCCCAATAAAATATATTATCAATAAAATAAACAAACCATGATTAAAAACATTTTCACAAGTTCTATTTTGAAAAACCAATCCATTCGATGAATTCAAAGTACCAACCCTTCTTTCATAGTTATAATAGATCCATACTCAAGAGAGTTTTATCATCGATTTACCAAGTGGTCAGAAGGTAATTATATCACATGTTCCATTACACCTTTGGTATGAAGCACAAGGTCATATTTAGACCAAGCCTTTTAAATGGAACATGAAAACACGCCATTTAGGCCTGGAAAATATTCAAAGTCCAACAACCTAGAACAATTTCAATAAAGAAATATTTTTATTGAAAACTATTTTCCAAAAACAATTTAAAAAATATAGAAAATCTAAATGTTTAAATTACCCTTTTAGATTCAAGAAACATTATCACTTTTCAAAATAATTCACTCTAATTCCAAAATTTCCCCAAAAACCATAAATCATCAACAAAGAGGATTTATATCATAATTATCACACCATGATTTCATAATAAATTTCAACCAGTTACATAAATTTGAAAATAATCTATTCAATATTATTAGGAGGAGTAGAGATCGAAGAAACCTTCCTCTGGAGTTTTGGAGAAAACCATAAAAGGGGTGAAAATCATCACAAAACTGTGTTAAATATCCCAAAAACCACCTTATATCAATTCAACTATTAAGAACCAAGGCAAATATAATAATATATGGAATCAAAAACATTATATCTACCTAAAAAGGTGTAGATATAAGAAAACAAGTGAATGGATGAAGTTCATCTTAGAATAACTCCAAGAATAATGCATAACGATCACATATCGCGAAGAATCAGCTTCTAATCACCTAAGGAAGCCTTCATATTGACTCTGAATTGATGGGAGAACATTCCTTGAACTTTGGAGAAGAAAAAAACCATGTTAAGGTTGAATAAGAAGAAAAATGAATGGGTTATTGTAAAAAATGGGTGAGAAATAATTTTTAAAGAGGTAGTTTTGAGCCACATACAGTTCAGTTGCACAATTTGACAAACCATTTTATAATCATTCATTAGCAACATTCTGATAAAAGATACTCACATGGTCACATCACATTGTCTCTATAACACTGCACCAACCATTCCAAATCCACTACCTAAAAATGGCCAAATCCATTTTTCAAAGTGCACCATTTCTCCATGGCTTCCACAGTTTGTAAAAAGCACTAACTTCCCATGAACAACCCCCTTTCCCCTGTCTCACGGTAAACAGTTTCCTACGAGTGTTTCATGGTTTCCACAATCCATGAAACACCCATTAAACTTAATAAAATCCAAAAAAATATTTAAAAGTATGAAAAACTTTCCCAAACTTCACCCTTATACATTATGTACTTAAAAATAATAAAGAGAGGGTTATATACCAGAAATAAGGGGTGATTCATTCTCCCTAACATTTGTCTTTCTGTCCCCTGAAATTAGAAAACCACAATTTCCCTAAAATAGTCTTGGCCATTCCTCTTTCAATTCATTCCTGTGTTTCCAAATCTCTCCCTGAATTTGACAGTGTTTCCATAAAACCCACACTAGGCTTATGATTTTACATGAAATACTTTCACTTAAATATCCACAATCGACAGTAGGATATGTACCAACTAAGAATCTAGATCTTGGTCCACATCATCCCATCTTATCACTTGTTCAGGATCAAGTTGATATGTTTTCAACTGAGATATGTGGAACACATTATCCATTGCACTAAACCATGGTGGCCATGCCAACCGATATTCCACCTCACTAACCTATTCTGTTATCTCAAATGAGACTATCCATTGAAGAGATATCTTGAAATACGTCCAAAAAAGTTGATGTCAAAGACCTAGAGAGACCCTCAAGAATACATGGTCACTCATCATGAACAACAATGGCGATTTTAAATGATCCACATAATATTTCTAAAGACTCTTCACTATCTCAATTTTCTTCCTAATCAACAGAATATTTTCCATTGTATCTTGGAAAAGTCTTACCCTAACTTGTAAAGTCTCACTTGTTTCCACCCAACAATGTATAGAATGACAAGGACAGTCATACAATGATTAAAAAAATGCCATATGTATTTAGTCCTAATAGCTATTTTTATATGATAACTTCACTAAGGGTATGTTTTCTTCATACGAGCCACCAAAATCCATTACAAAAGCCCAAACCATGTCTTCCAATGTGGGAATGGTTCTTTCTGATTATCCATACATACGAGGATGATGCACCGTACTCATCATCAACTATTTCCCAAGGGAATCCTTTATGGATTTATAGAAATGAGACATAAATGTTTGATCTCTATCAGATACAATTGAGAATAAAACTCCTTGTCTCTTTACCACTTATTGGATATATATTTGGATAGATCTTCCACCATATGAGTTTCATAAATAGGTTTGAAATGAGATGAATTCGTGAGCTTATCTATTATCACTCATATGGAATCCTATTTCTGAACCATTCGTGGGAGACCTATAATAAAATCCATCACTCTCCACTACCATTTAAAATTAGGATAGGTAAAAACTACAACATACATACTGGTCACTGATACATTGCTTTAACATTCTGACAAGTTAATCAATGTAAATAAACATAGCCACCTTCCTTTTATAACAAACCACTAAAATTGTTCCTTTAATTACATATAAATATTTTGTATTCCCGAATGAACATCCCATCTCAAATGGTGGTAAGTGTGAAAAAGTTTCTCCAAATAAACCATAGGTACAACCATCCGACTCCTGTACCAAAACACTGAACTCCCATCCAGCCGCCAACCCTCAATGGTATCCCCGCCATTGAGTTTTGAACACATATCCAAATATTTTGCATCAGATGAATTTTTTCTTTAACCATATATACCAAATCTAGAACTATATAAAATGAAAAGAAAACAACAAAATCACCTCAGTCTCCACATTCCACATGCATATCGACATGGACCGATATCATCTGCCACTCATCTAAAGCTTCTTTTTCCAACAATGCATATGAATTTATTCTTAATCAATTTTCCACCATATTTCCCTTACCCTGGGTTTACATTAATTAAAATTTTAAAATTTGGATACAATCCATCCATCAATTTTCCATAGATTCAAATCATGTTTTTAAAAAATCTGTTTCAAACTCTTATGAAATGTGAACACAGAAAATTTATCATCAATGAGATAGAGACGCCATGTATTCAATGCTTGGACAACTACAACTAACTAAAAATCATGTGTTGTGTAATTCTTCTCATGAACTCTCAACTACCATGATCTGTAAGAAAAAAATGGACATCATTCATGTGAAAACACCCCAACCTAGATCTCAAAGCATTAAAATACACCACATACCCTTGTCACGATTCTAGAAAAATTTAGACTGGTGTGGATGTAAGGATAACTTTTATCTATTGAAAAGACTTTTGAAATTCCTCAATCCATTGGAATGGAATATTCATCTTTTTAAAATCTTTCATTGGTGAGGGTACCTGTGAAAATTCACACATAAAGTGATAGTAATAAACATCTAGGACAAAAAAATCTTATTTCAAAGACGTTCTTTTGTGTTTTCCAAAATACAACATCTTCTATCATTTATAGATCTACAAAACCAACATTTTTAGATTTTATGTTTCCAAGAACGTGTACCTATGATAACTAAAAATCACGCATTGATATTTTGGCATACAATCGATGATATCTCAAGATTCCCAACACTATATACAAGGGTTTCTCATGTTCACCCCTATTCCATGAATAGACCAATATGTCATCCAAAAACTCCACAATAAATGAACATGAATATCTTTGAAAATATTTTATTCCTCAATACCATAAATTCTACTGGTTCATTCATAAGTCCGAAAGGAATTACCGTATACTCATAATGGTCATATCTTCTTATAAAAGCTGTTTTTGGAATATCCTCCTTCCGAACATGCAATTGGTGACATCGAAAGTGAAATATACTTTTAGAGAACCACTGATCTCTCCTAAATTGATAAAATATATATTCAATTCCTCGATGTGGATATCTATTCATTATTGTAACATGGTTAAGTTTAAGATAATCAACACAAAGGTGATGTGGCCCATATAATTTCTTTACAAACAAGACCAGTGATGTCCACAGAGATGTGCCTATTCGAATGAAACCCTCATATTCTAGCTCTTCCAACAACAATTTATGTTCCCTTAATTATATAGGTTTCATCCTATACGATGGATGGGAAATCATTCTGGTCCCCATAAGTAGATCAATCATAAACTCCACTTCTATTACGGTTGGAAATGCTATGAAATATTAGGGAAATACATCGGAAAACTAGTCAAACACTGCTGGAAAACTGGTATTCTCAATCTCTTCAATCGATACCAAAGACAAATCCGTCAACATGTATGAGATCATTCCCACTAATGGTTCCAATGAAACCATTTCACCTGTCATTATGACATTGTCTCCTTTTATGAGATTCTCAACGACATCCTCAGCTACGAAACTAACTATTCTTTTATAACAGTCGATACAAGACTTGAACATTTTCCCACCAATCTATACCTAGGATTACAACATAGAAGTCTATATATAACACTTAGAAATCCCATTTCATCTATGCTCCATCAAAATTTATAGAAAATTCTCCACATGAAATGGAATGAAATTCTTTTTGACCTAGAGGAGTTATTATTTTTTTCACAGAAGATATCATATGAAGTTTTAAAATTAAAAAATAAATAGAATAATAAGAAATGAAGTAATGAGATTTAAAAACATCGAAAAAACTTTCATAATGCTAAAAATAAAAAGAATGATACCTCTCAGCATAGATGATCCAACTTGATCATCCAAAATCACGTGCTCAACTCCATGTAATTTCTTCATCGCTGCATACTTCTCATTGTTTACTATCTTATAATTCCATTTCTGAGGAGTCATGGTATTTTTAGAATCACCATGTATAGACCTATTTTTCTACCATGATTTATTTTTCTCCCCTCACCCCATTGAAGTATATGACTCCTGTGACACTTGGGATGGGTCTCGAGCACCTGACATCAGAGAATTACGACAATAGTGCTTAAGATATCCTATAATGATGCAATTATGGAATGCTCTTAGTGGTTCTGTACACTCTCACATCATGTGGTCAAAGGAACTACATTGGAAACATCCTTATATTGTCATGGGTATTGAAGGTAGATTCACTAATCCAACTATATGATTTTGATTCCCACTTACACCCTAGAAGTTGGTGCCGATCTTCCATTTTCTCCCATTATTAGGGTTCCCACTGGTTCCCATGGATATCAACATACTTACTCCTCCCATAGCTCTTGAGATTTTATATTCAGACACCGTCGCTCTATTTAACATATCTATATAATCAGTTATACAGATCACAATGATCTATTATAAAATTTACTGCCTTATCCCTTATTAAAAGATGTGTTCTGTCAACACCGCAATAGTAGCAACATCGGGTGAAAATCACACTAAATTCAGGAATTTTTCTGTATTATCATTGATAGAGAGATTTTATTTCTTTAGGCTAATGAATTATTTCATTCTTTGTATCTTGAATGTGTGAGGATAGAATTGTTTGTTAAAAAAATCTTCAAAATCCTCCCAACTAAGGCCTCAACCCACTTTATCCTGGACTGCTTGATCCCACCACCAGTGTCAAAAATACTCGAGCATATACATCGCCATCTTGAATTTTAGCACTTCTAGTGCACCAATATAACTAAGATATGATTCATTATATTCATATATCCCTTTCTTCTTTTTGGTTTAGAATCACCCTAGATGATGAGTATATTTTGTTTCTGGAACTGGATGGAATGATCCACTTCTCTCGTCTCATGCCTACGGTTCCTTGTTTCCATAACCCAAAATTCTTGTATGATACTATGAACTAGTTTTTGGTTCACCTGTTGCTTATGTGCAACTACATTCCCCACAGTTTCTTCTGGTTAGTTTCTACGACGCCTGCATGGTTCCATTTTCAATAAAAAATTTGCTTATGTCTCAATCTCTAGAAACTTTAGTCTTGCCATTTAAAATTATATCACATGAAATATCACAACATCAATTTATAAAAAATAAAACTTTTCCATGTTTAACCATATTTGAAAAAAATTTCAACTTGATTTTTAAAATCATCCCATTTTTAAAATATCACAACCACACAGTTTCTCAAAATCATTCATTTGAAAAACATAGACATATTTTTCCAGAATCAAAAAATTAGACCAAATCATAAATCATTACTCAAAATAACATATTTAATATTAGTTTGAATTCATTTCTATAATTCATGGATTGATCATCTCATTGGATAAACCCATGATAAGGAGATTTCAAAATCCTATACGTTTGTCCAAAAACATTATGTACCCAACTCCCTAGTAACCTTAAGTTCATCATAATAGGGTTATCTATGTAATTTTATGCTCTATATTCCATTTCCTAACAATCCTACTCCTTTATAATACCCCAAACCAAGGAATAGATAGGAATTTATTCAACTTGAAGATCGATAAAACTGATGACTACCTGTTCCACAAGGATAGAAACAAGATGATACCTATTATCTCACTATTGCGTTTAGGCCAATCAAAAATAATACCATTTATAACATCCCACATTCTCCTCATTATCTTGAAAAGGTTATAGGATTGTACTTGGACTTTAGAAACACCCCAAAGGTGCCAAAGGCTGACAATAAATTCGGAAGGGCTTCAATACACATGGTTGGTGATTTTCCCTTCAAGAATAAACTAAATAACCAAATATATTACAACTAGAAACCACATAATAATGCATGGTAACCATTAAAGGCATCCCAACATATAATTTATCAAAATCAAACTCAAAATCAATTACCAAAGCAGAATTCTACAATAACAAGGTAAATAATAGAAGAAAAACTAATAAAACTCCATGAAAGCCTCAAGACTCCATGATCTATATTTTCTATGATCTAACTTCACCAAACATCCCATGTATCATGTGGTATTTCTAAAGATGTGTGACAGTTTACCTTTTCCCATGTCATGGTAGATGATATATTCTAAAGAAACAACGTGACAAAGTATTGGAGAGTACTAAAACATAGTAGGTTTTCCCCAATGACTTCCCTACTCACGCCACAATGAAAGAAGATTTAACAACATTTAAAAAAACATTTTATATAAAATAATTTATTACTAAATATCAAAATGTATTAAAATATTTTATAACCAAATATAAACATGTTCAATCTCAACAAATTTTCCACTAAAATGTATTTCTGATAAAATAACCAAACCATTCTTAAAAATCATTTCACAAGTTCTATTTGGAATAACCAATCCATTCTATGTATTCACACTACCAACCATGCATGAATTGTTTTTATATTTCCATAATCATGAGTGGTTTCTTGTTTATATACAAGTCATCATAAGGTAATTATATCAAATGTGTCATTAAACATTTGACACCGAGCATACGGTCATATTTCAACCAAGCCTTGTAAATGAAACATGAACACGAACCATGTATTCTCAAAAATTATTTCAATACCAACTAGACAAATACATTTCAATAAATCAATTTCATTGATGAAAACCCTTTCCCTACAATAATTTAAAAAATACATTAAATCTATAATTTAAAATCACCATTTGAAAATCATGAACTAAATAAATTTGGAAAAAATTACCCAAAAATCAACAATTTCATCTAAAACCATAAATCTTCCCTAAAGTGGATTTATATAAATCTATTCACACCCATATTTCACAATAATTTTCAACCAATTACAGAAATTTTAAACTAATACAATAAATTCTATAAAGAGGTGTTGATAGTGAAGCCACCTACCATGAGAATTTTGGAGAAAATGATAAATGTCTTGAAAAGTGTCACAAAACCAGATTGAATCTCCACAAACCTACCTTAGATATCTTCCCCAATCAAGAACAAAGTCAAATATAATAATATTTGGCATCCAAAACCATAGTTATACCCATAGTGGGAATATATCTAATAAACTGAGAGAAAGGAAAATTAGATCTAATAAGAACACCAAGAACGATGAAGAATGATCACATACTATGAAGAATCATCTTTTAATAAAAACGTAAGCCTTTGGACTAATTATGAGTCGATGAGAGAACATTTCTTGACAATTTCCAGAAAAAAAACCCAAAATAGAGCTTGAAATGAGGAAAAAATAATGGGTTATAGTAAAAATCGAGTGTGATACACTTTTTAAGGAGGTAGTTTTGACCCTCACATGGTTTAGTCACTTTGTTAGACCAAACGTACACCAACCTTGTATTGGAAAATATCTTAAGGATTACCCTTGCACAGTCTCCACACAAAGTCTCTATAACTGTACACCAAGCATGATGAATCCACTACCTCAAAATGTCCAAATCCATTTTTCAAAGTGCACAATTTCTCATTGGCATCCATACGATTTGGAAAAACCATGCATAGACTATGAACATCTTCTTTTCCCCTATCTCATAGTGCACAGTTTCTATCAATTGTTTCATGATTTCCAAAAATTGTGCACCACCTAGGCACCTAAATAAAATCCCCCAAAAACTATTTATAATTCCTTTAAACTCTCCCAAAAATAACCCCTATACTTTATTTACTTCAAAAGCATAAATAAATTGTTACCAATAATAAAATAGGGGTGATAAAACCCCCTTATACTCTTCCAAAAAAATTTAGTCCCACCCACTCAATACACCTTTTCAATCTCTAGCATAACCTTCAAGGAACACCTAGAGAAATAACCGCCCTATTATTAGAAATTTTCAATAATTGAAAATTATAATTATACATAAAGTGGAAGCATGATCAGAAAGAATATAAGAGATATAGAAGAAAAAAATAATATATAACTGAATAATAAAAATGGTTTTTAGAGAAAATCATAATAAGGGTGATTTTTTTTACTATCCCTGAGAAGTAATGTAATGTTTTTATTGAAATTTTGTCATCCCCTTTCAAAGACTACAAATGTAACCAATTCACCTAATCTAGTTGACGAAACACATTAATATTCTACACCAAATTTAAGGGCTTTTAATCCGACCGTATTTGAGAATGTACATTCATTTACCATGAGTTAATATTCCCCATTGTCAGTTTCATAGGTGATAATATGAGATTTAGTAAATAAAAATTTTAAATTTCATGTTTTAGAGTTTAGTAATATTATTTTTGAGGGGGTTTAACTTACTACAACACCACCCACAACATGGGTAGTGTTCTTATTCTATATTTTATTTTTATTGGTGCCTGAAATAGACCATTCCATATCTATCCAACCTAATCATTTAGAAAAATATTTTCATGCAAAATTTGATACATATTTTACCATGTTCAATGAAAATATTTTAAAATAAAATCATTTTGTTTCACCAAAAGTTAAGGGTTATGAAGAATATTCTGTTTTTAAATAATATCATAATGATATTAGTATTTATTTTTTGTTATTTGAACTTTTATTTTGAAAATGTCAGAATCATTTAATTTTATGTATTTTTTCAATCAAATTTTCTTTTTAATAGAGTCATAATTGATCAAATATAGGGGTAGTTAAATTAGAATTTTGGAAGTTAAGATCTATTTTATGTTGATATATATTTTTATAATAATTAAAATTCATTTTATTTGTTTTAATGTTTTTATTTCAAAGAACGATACTCTAATTTATAAGAAAAGAACCCAAATTTTAAATAAGGATCAGTGAAATATGGGGCACAAAAAATTTGTGAAAACTTTTGATCATTTTCATTTAATTTTCAATTTTACATTAAAATCACATTGTATTATATCAAATTTGATTCAATAGGGGTGGAAATTTTTTATATTTAAATGCGTGGCATGGCCTTTTGAAAATTCCACATTATATTTATCATGTGATAAATTGTTCAAGATAATTTTATAATAGAAATATTATCATTAATTATCAAAATTAAATTGACCAAAAAAATTTATTTAAAATATATATGTGTAATATTTTAATAATATAAATACTTGTTTAATTTTATGGTTTATTACTGATGAGATTTATGAATCACTATATATTTTATAATCATAATTATATAAAATTGACATTGGTCAGTTAAATTTATATTTATTAGATGAGTGATTTTACAACATTTAATTCTCATCAATGAGAGTCTCTATAATTAATTTGAAATATTTTTCAAGTACCTTCTTTCTAAAGTGATTATTAGTATATGAATAACTAATAAAACATTATTTATATAATTTTTAAAACACAATATTTAAATTTTAACAGTGTTATTGAGGTTATTTGTTTGATTTTAATCCCCTTATACCATTGAGAATAATGTAAATTTTATCCCCCTTAAACCCAATAAAATATAAAAAAAAATTAGTTAGCCAATTTTATTATCCGATTTCACAAAACCTACAAAAAATAATTATCATTTTTTACATGGTTTTATTTGGGTTGGAGGTTGGAAGTTATTTTGTTCCATGATTTAATAGGGATGTGTATTTTTAAATTTAAGATGTGTTAGAATTTCTTAATTATTTTGGGTGACTATTTCACAATGAAAAATTACATTATGTTTTGATTGTTCCTTTATAATTTAGAAAATGGAGAAACAAAGTGGAAAAATAAAAAGAAATTAAAAAGGGAGATAATAGGAAATTTATCATTGTGTTAGGAGTATTTTTTATGTCATGAAAAATTTAATAAAAAAAGTTGATCAATGATTTTATTTATATCATAATGGAGTAAGATGTTATAATGTTTTTTATGTAGTATTATGCACTATAATTGAACAATTAGACTCATCTTTAACCATTTTTATTATTATCTACAAACCTATGCTGATAAGAATAAAATATTTTTCAGAGAACTATTAATTAATATTAGTTTATTTATAATCTATATATTTAAATAAATTTCAATAATATTGATAAATTTAACTCAATTCATATTGTGAATGAATCCAATTAAATGATCTTGTGTGTGAGAGAAAATGCTTTTTGGTAGGGAAGTTCGTAAAGTGACTGCACATTTTGGGTAATGTTTGATATATGAGAGTTGAATGAAAGAGAATATAGAAATAAATACAATCATAATCAATTATTGAGTACCTATGAAAATAAATATTGGGGCCATTATAAATATTCAGTTATAAATTTAACTTATTCAAATGATTGATTTTTAATTTTCTTGTAAAATTTATATTTTCTTTGTGATTTTAAATGATATGTTTTTATTAAGGATTAAAAAAAGATTTGTCAAGGTGTAATTTGATACATCATTATTTGTATTCATATATTATTTAGAGTTATATTATAAAATGGATTTCATTCCACCATTAATGGGTTAACTTTGATGTTTTTTGGGTAGATTGAAATATAAAAATATATTGAAGAACAATTAAAGAAGATATTATAAAATAATGTAAATTCTGTGGTATTATACTATAAAACATGACATGATCCCTGAATAAAATTGAATTTTAATAAAATTAAAAATAATCTTAGTTTGAGTGAATGTTATTAAATGGGAGAACCATGACTCGGGAAACTGCACCATGTATTGAACAATCGATATTATTTCAAGTGCATAGAATTTGAGAATAAAATATTGAATTTATTATCATATCTCCACATTTTCTTCAACGATATAATGTATTTCAAATAGAATAATGGTTCATATGAAACCACATAATTGATGTTTATAATAGACATAAGATAATCACAGATTGAAAATGTGACTTGAAAAACAACACTGTTGAGAACACAACTTAGGGTAAATATGCCTAGCATAGGGTTACATTACGTAGCATAGGATCCCTTTCCATAGCATAGGGTTCCTTTTCATAACATTGGGATGATACTCTATACATTTATCCTTATTAGCATAAAATCTCGAATGTAGCATTGATTAACCATACATTCCACTTTTCTTCCCATTGGGTATGATTAGTAAATCCTAATTTCAACATCGGGTTGTTGATACATACATTTACTCTCCAAATGTAAGTATGTTGATCCAAATGAAAACTATTTAGCATAATGTAGGGTTGATACCATACGCAATTGATGGCTTTTCAGCACAATGTAGGGTTGAAAATAGGGTTTCTAGATTTATTCCCGCAACACTAAAATCCTTAAAAACAAATATAAATTCGTATAGAACTCACTCAAAAAAACATCATTAGAAAAAAACAAGGGTATTTATTAACTTCAAATCATCATAAAATTTATATTATCGTTGAGACAATATGTTCCCAAAAATCTATCCCTTTTTTATGATCAGAAAACCCATAATATAATACATAACAAAATCTAAAGAGAACATAGGATTTTTAAACAAAAAAAAAAAGAAAAGTATTTTAATATTTTTATTTTACGGAACTTTTTCGATAATGGTAGAAAACAATACTTGTAGATAAAATATTTTCATGGATGAAATGTTTTTGATTTTCAAATATTCACAACTCGAAATTTAGGCTATATCCATAGTTTTGAACTGTGGTAATAAGAAAAAAAACAATGTCTATAGGTTATATCAACAGTTTAATGAATTGTGGCTGGTATTGGCGTATCTATAGGGAAAAACCTATAGACACGATTTCAAACCGTGGCGATATGCCTATATCCATGGTTAAAACCTTGGAAATAGAACTATATCTATGATTCAAACCGTGGATAATGATTTATAACAACAGTTTAAAACTGTGGCTAAATCCTTAGCCACACATGGGCTATAGACAAGGTTTGAAACTATGGACATAAATCCATTGTTTAAAACTGTGGATATATCCCTTCCCATTTCATAAAAATCACCCCCGGACAGACCCCCAGATAGAACCCCAAGACCCCCTCCATGGACAAACCCCCTTGCCCCCATTCCATAACCCCCTTCCCCATACAAACGCCCTTGCACCCCTGGATATTCTCTCATACCTCCTATACACCCTTTGGAAAACACCCCCTCCTGGACAGCCACCCCTTCTAGAAAGCACCCCAAGACAACCCCCCCCCCCACCCCCACCCCACCCAGACCCCCTCTTAGACATCCCCCTCCCCCTACAGATCACACTGCACCCCCTGAACAACACCCCCCTCTTAGACACCCCCTGGAAAGCCCCCTGGACAACCCCCACCCTCTATTATAACCCCTACCCCTAAAGACCCCTTGTATCCCCCTGTAGAGATCCATCCACCCTGCATACCCCTTGCACCCCTTGGATAGCCCCTCCCCCTGTAGACACCCCTTGAAACCACATGAAAAACCCACCTCTCCCCCAATAGACCCCCTGGATTGTACCCCTACTCCTTGACACCCCCGAGATATCCCCACCCCTCCTTAACACCCTCTGGACAGCCCCCTCCCCCAACAGACCCCACATTCACCCCTGGATATCCCCCATTAGTCATGGAAACCACCTAGACAACAAACATCTCCTAGATACCACCCTGGACAACCCCCTACCTCTTTAACACCCCCTATGAGAACCCACTCCCTCATGAACATCCCCCCTATACAACAAACCCCCTCCTGGACAACCCCCCTCCTGGACAACCCCCCGGATAGCCCCATCCCTCATGTATAGCCCCTTACACATCAACCCCTCCCCCTGGACACCCCTTGGACAACCCCCTCTCCTTCCTAGACACCCCCTAGATAGCCCCTCCCTATTGAACACCCCCTCCTGGACAACACCACCTCTTGGACAACCCCTATCCCCTACAGACCCATATGGACAACACCCCCCTCCTCAACACCCCCTCATGGATAGCCCCTCCCCCTAAAGACCCCCTTTCACTCCATGAGAAGCCCCCATCACTCCTGGACACCCCCCAGACAGACCCTCCTCCTGGATACCTCCTCTTGGATAGCACCCCCTCTAGGACAACCCTCCACCTGTAGACCCCCATGGAAAACACCCCCTCTTAGATAACACCCCCTCCCAGATTGCCCCCCGTCCACCCCTATATACCCCCATGGACAGTACCCCCTCTTGGATAGCCCCACCCCCCTGGACAACCCCCTTCCAGAAAACCCCCTCCCCTACAGACACCACATGCACCCCTGGACTTCCCCCCATCTCTCCTGGACACCCCCCTCCTTCCTAGACAAACCCCTCTTAGACAACACCCCCTCCTGGATAGCCCCCTCCCCCACTGTAGACTACCATGGACAACACCCCCTCCTAAATGGCCCCTCACCTTGAAGACCCTCCTTGAACCTCTTGGATAACACCCCCACCCTCAACACTCATCATGTTTTACCATAAGCAAGAATATTTTCAATAACCATCATAAACAGATACAGTTTGATAACATCAGCATAACAAGTATTCAACAGTTTATGCACAAACACTCAACAACAATAACATCCTAAAATAAATAATTTCAAAAGAGTTCCAGTAAGTTAAATCATGAAAGAATTTTTCTAAAAAAGTAAGAACCAAATTAATTACTCCCCTGTAATGATATGACACTATTTTCTTTCTTTTTAATGAGACTACCGTCCCGTTATATTTTTCACTCAACCTGTATATGCTCATTAAAGTGCCTAAAAAATAAAATCAACATTAGATTCCAATAACTCCATGCCTCATTAGATAACATAAAATAATAAGAAACAAAATTGTAAGTTACTGAGTTTCAAAGGACATATTCAAGAAAACACATCCCACCTCCACAACCCTCCTTCATGGACAGACCCTCATCCCCCTCCCCATCGCTGGACAGACATCCCCTGCACACACCCCTTGATAGATCCCACCACCCTGGACAGACCCCCCCCATCCTTAACAGGCCCCTTCCCCACCCCCTGTACAGACCCCATCCCTCTTGGAGACCCCTTGTATTGCCCCCACCCCCTAGATAGCCCCATTTTGGACAACCACTCCCTCATGGACACATCCCATTTTTCTGGAAAGACCCTCCTCCCTGAAAGACCCCCCGAGACAACCCCCATCACTCCTAGACAAACCCTGGATAGCCCCAACCCCCTAGACAGTCCCCCACCCTCTTGGACACCCCATCCCTCCTTGACACCCCCCGGACATCCCCCCTCACTTTCTAGACAAAACCCCTTTCACCCCTTCCCTCCATCCTCGATAGACCCTCACCCTACACCCCCCTCATTTCTAAAATAATATATTTCCACTTTTAAATTCAAGTATTGTTGACATATTACTAGGACCAACTTCATTATAAAATCTTCATGAAGAGACGGTCTAGGTTATACATGGTTTTTTTTGTCCAGTGATGAATTTTAGTGGGATATATAGTGTGTTGGGATCTATGAGCCAACAGGGTGATCAAAATTCCACATATTCAATAATCAGGACTTCATTCCAGAGTTGTTGAGAAATTGGACACCAGGGACAAACAAATTTTTCATACATCATTGGGAGGTCAGGAATGGTATATGTGACCTCTACCACATCATGAGAATATATATCTAGGGAGAGATTTATGTTTATCTCCAAATAAATAAGGACATCTACGATGATAAGGAGGAGATTCCAATGATCAAAAGGGTGTCACAACGCTTGTTCTAGGGGAGAGTGAAAAAAATACAAATGATTGAAATCCATTTCACACAATGTTTTTTGTATTTTCAGAATGAATCAATGTACAAACATATAGGGATGTTGTGTCATTGTACAAATTAAATTTAACAATGTAAGGGGAAATCATTTTATAAAATACTAGAGGAGAACAGTTGGTAGTTGTCGGGATAAATCATCAAACTTGAGGATCCCATGGTTATGTTAGCCGTATGTGTTACTATTATGATTTGAAGGTGGAAAATATCAATTTGGGATTCACACATGTAGGTGTGGCTAGGTGAAATTATCATGGAATAGATTCTAGATATGAGGTAGGGAAAAAATATAGTAGTCTGAATGCATGTGAAGCTATACAATTAATCACCTTTATCAGCAAGCAGAAGACTCTCTTCTATGATTTCTGCCCATCCCACTTCCTTTATGGTTGGATTTCCAAACACATAGGTTTATATGAATATAAAAACCAAATATCCCATACCAAAAATGACTTCCATTCATATATCATATACATCACTAAGATTCACCCTCTCAACCTGGTCTTAGTTCTAATCAGGCGTAATAGATGACCTTATTGACTTACAAGAGAAAATTTTTATGAGTTATGATACCATTAAGGGGAATAATTACCTTGGAATTATAAATTTTTATTCACCTATTCAAGATTCCCCTATTAGGGCTGACAAGAGGAATAAATATGTGAAGTCTACCTTTATTTCAATATCGGAGAATGTATAAAATAACCACTCTATTAAAAGAAAATCCAAGGATATATCTTGAGATAATTCCTTCTTAAAAGTGATGTTTATGGATTTAATAAGGATGATACAAGGAATATAGATGATCAAAGTATAGAATTGGATGGTGGTACTCCTAGTAGTGATACAGATAGTTTAGTTGAATCTTGGAAGTCTAGGAAGGATGCTTTAACAGTGGTTTATGTAGGTGAATATGGGCAGAAGAATGGAAACACTTATTTATATGTTAAATCTTGGAAGGCTAAGTATCTTGATTCCTCGCAAATGGAAGTATTGGAATTCCCCATTGTGAAGGTTAACTTCATAATTTTTTTGTAAGGCTCACAAAACATATTTTAATGCTAAGGAGAGGCTAATTGATGGTTAGTGGATCCAAAATGTTTAGATGATATTTTAGATCCTACTATCAACACTCTTAGCCATATCACTAATACACATAAGGCTGAGTAAATATCCACTGGCAAGCCTCATACTACCAGGGGAAGAAATTCTAGCCTCAATCAATCAACCAATAAAGGTTCCTATAATGAGTGTGGTACTCATGTTTAGGTTGGGGAAGGAATATTCAATCCTAATGTTGAGTAAAAAAACATCAGTGGGAAAACTCCCCCAAGGCAAGACCCCCCAGAGATAACTCCCCCTAAAGCACCCCTTCCCCCATGCAAAGCCCCCCTCCACTACCCCTAGACACACCATAGGTAGACCACTCCCCCTGAAGAGGCCCCAGACAGACCCCCCTGAATAGGACCCCCCTACAACACCCCTTACTCCATGAAAATCCCACCACTAGTCCCCCTAGATAGATCCCCCAACAGAACCCCCACCCATGGACAGTGCCCCTGGACAGAGCCCCCCCCCCAGATAGACACCCTCTGTAGACAGCCCCCAAGGAAAGACCCCCCCTGTAGTGGTTCTAGCACATGGATTGACACGGTGATAATATAATGATATAATAAATGACCCACTACCCATTAAAAATCACAATTGCTTAAAAAAACATGTTCAAATGCTAAAAAAAATCCACTGGTCAAATTAAATTAATCATCCAATACTCAATAAGAGTAATGTAGTCTAAAATATGAATCAAAAATCATATTTAATAAAATTAAAAAAAATATTAACCAAAAAAAATAAAATTACCGACTCCTTGAAAATATATTGTTGCTCCTATCTTTAATGACGATGTATTTCTCCAAAATCGAGTGTTAGTCCACCCTGTCACCTTTTATGTAGGACCGAATCCCTGCATGAATATTAATCATTCATAATATATTGAAAACATACATTTTTGGAACATACTAATGCAATAAAAGTGAATTAAACATTAGTATGCAACATGAGTTACAAAAAAATTTAAATTTGAATTCATGGAAAAAATATCACCAAATGTAAGAATCAATTTAAGACATGGTTCATGTTTACAAATTACACCAAGTGGATAGAAATTAATTGTAACATAGGGGATATGTAATATATTTATACATGGCTAGAAAATATGTGTACATAGAGCACACAAGAATATGCAAGAATACACAATAACTGATTGGAGCACACAAGCATACCCCCGGGAAGATAAAATTCTATGTTTTCCACATGTAAATTCCATGTAAAATCATAATAATTACCATGATAGTTCTAGATGAGGACATTCCTAGTATTATATTCATGGTCACACATCATGTGAAACTATGTATGTATCATTTATATTTCTATGATGCATACAAACTATGAATCTATTAATTTGAGAATCAGATTTAGGCATTTGAGTAGCTTATCCTGTGTAGTTTACCATGCATAAAATAATGGAATCACTCATTTTTATAGGTGACATATGGTGAAATGTGATTATAATGGGGAATTCCTCTTATTTATTCTTATCCAATAGAAGAAATCATGTGTGAGATACAACACTGAAGCAATTCAACATCATTTTGTTATGTAATACAATTAATGACACTAACGTTTTCCTTGAACAATCAAAAGTAGTGATCAACTGTGTTATGCAGCCATTATAGTCTACAATCCATTGGTCGGTGTGGTAAATTATAGAATCCATTATGGGAATTAATTGTGAATTCACGTTGTTCCAATGTGTTTCGCAAAATGGTGTTGCATAGAAGTTGAGGTCACGGTTGAAATATTGTGGTTGTTAGATCCCACCAACAGATCAATGAATAATTTAAATGGTGTGGCTTATAACGCATGGTAACAACATCCTAATAATTGAACTGGGATCACAGATACATTTTTATTGTTCCTCTATAATAATTAGATAGATAAAACGACGTTAGCTTGATCAAATGGATCAGTGTATTCCATTTGTGCCCAATATTATAAATTGTTGTATTAAGATAGTTTGAGTTCATCAAAAGGTTTTACCCCTATATAATTTCCCACCACCTAGTCACCCCTCCCTATTTCCCCAACCCCTCAAACCCCTTTCAGCCCAACTTCACCCTCCCCTACCCCTTGCACCCCCTGCCCCTCCCCCCTGCACACCCTTTCACCCCCTGCCCCGACACACCCTCTCCCCTACACACCCCATGTCCCCTTCCCCAACACTACACCACGCACACCCCCATCCCCCTCCCCTGCACACACCCCTTACCCCTTCCCCAACACTACTCCCTACACCAGAACCCCATACCCCACCCCTCCCCCTTTCACCCCCACCTACCCATAAAACACTCCTCCCCACCTTGCACCCCTCCCACTCCCCTCTGCACCCCCAATCCCTCCTCCCCACTGCACACCCCCTCCCCCTCCCCGAAACACCCCCTTATAAAAATATCTTTCTTAAAAATCCCCAAATTTGAAAAAGAATTATGAAAAATCATTTCAAAAAGAAAAGAACATTGAAAATAATCTCAGTTACTTAACAAAATACAAAATCAATTTCATAGGGTAAAATTACAGCTTCTGAAGTATATAGTTTAAAAAAATATTAACTCCAGATTTGATAATCATGATCATGTTTGAAATAAAATCTCACTCAAACTTCATAAAGTTCTCTTATATTTTAAAAAAACCTCATGAATTTCATCATAAGACCAAAAAATTTCCAGAATTCCCAATTCATTTTAAATATTTTCCCAAATTTTATAATTTAATCAAACACTTTAAAATCATCATGTGAAAGTAAAAATACATCATAAAACCTATTTTTTAATCCAAAACATCTATGAGTCCCATTTTCAAATTAATCATGAAAAAGGTTTTAAATTAAAACACTTCATGAAATGTATTTTCATTTTAAATTATTTCCCAATTACCTTTTAAAACATACTAATCTTGAAAAAATTATACATGATATTAAAAATAATTTACAAATAATCCCCCAAAACTTGTTTCGGAATACAAAAAAAATCAACAAATGCACTTCTGTACAAAAAAATTGAAGCACCAAAACAAGAAAACCATAATGTGGCACAACATCCAAAATCCATTACAAAAACACCAGAAAATCACTAAAACCTCTTTTAATCCAACTCCCAGGGTGTAATTTTCCTTTGGATCGAATGTAAATCAAAATAGGTTTACAAAATAAATCCAAAGTTGATGAAAAGTTGTAATTACTAGGCTACATGGTTTAGCTGATCATACACCAATCATACAATATCATCTGAAACATTTCTAAGACCACATGAATATGCTCCATATATTTTTTCAGACCATGTGAGATGATTATGATACTTTGGATCCTTCTTAATTTCATCCCAAATATTAAAGAAATTCCCTAAAGTATCTGATATAACTCAATGGGGATCTAATCATCATTATCAAAATAATTAAAACTGGAATCCAAATCAAAGATTGAAATAAAAAATACCCATGGAAACTCAATTTTTGTTATAAAAAGTGGTGATAAATAAACTACTAGAAACCAACCCATTGAATACCGATGATTATCATATCCTCTGTATACTAATAAAAACTCCAAATAATAAGAGGATCCTCTAATACCATTTTTTAATGAGATGGCCCAAATTGACCAAACATGTCACCCAACTCCTATCTTCACAAGGCCTAATGAATGTATCTGATTGTTATTGAATGTGGAAAAGTGTTCGGGTGTCAAAGTATTAACTTTGGTAATGGTTTCACCCTCAAAATATGAATAACGATATCAAGGAATCCACCCATAAATCATATATGACTCATCTATACATTGTTAACTCATGCAAAAAATAAATAGTTTCAATATAAATGAAATAATCCAACATAGTATAATATTTTATAAATAATAAAAGGTCATAATTAACTTCATCACATAATCACATAATAATTTAATTAGAAGAATACCAAGTATATAACAAAGTAAAAGAAATATTTGGGACAACAAGGATTATATATAAAAATTCAAAAATATGAACAATCTTAGATCACTACTAAATACCTCTTTATGACCCACAATCTATCATACCATCCTATACCATCTATCATCAGACCAAATCGGACATTAACCAATGTAAAAGAACATAAATTGGGATCTTGAAAGTAAACATGATATTTTCATACACCCATTTGTGTATGCATGATGTGAACCAAACTACGCCTAGTAATATTTCACTAAAGAGTTTTTATAATACCTTGGATTATAAATTTTATTAATGATAGTTTAAAATATAAGTAGTGAATAGGGTTTTCAAAAGAAGGAGTTAATAAAAAGTGAAACATACCATATATTATTTTATAAAACAAAATCCATTTTCATTTTAAAATGAAATGCTTTCAAACTAAAGAAAAACGGTGTTTCAGATCTCTTAAAATTGAATGAATCCTTATCCCCCTATTTCCAAATACATATCTCCAAACCACACATTTAAATCAAACATCATTATTCAATTTAATAATATACTTTCAGAAAAAAAAATTTAATTTAGATTTTATATAAACCAAAACCATAACTAAAATGGAAATAGAAACATAACATGAACCAAGATATCAGTGGGAAATTGATAATACTAAATTACTGAAGTAATAGTGGGGATACAAATAAGGCATGGGATTAGATCCTATAATCGATATTCAATTAATTATAGACATAATGGGAAAATCATTAGGATCTATAATGGGTGATACTAGTACTAATTCATCATATTAATCATTGTGACCCTATGTGAAAATATATCATCCCATTCAGCTTTCCTTTTAAGGTCTCTCTAAGTATAAAATAGACCCCTGGTAGGGTGTTAATCATTACGGAACTATCCAGCAAACATACACAAATCTAAAATCACATGACTCTCGAACTTACATTAGTAACATTAGTTCCCTTGATAAATCAGTCTAGTGGAGGTGGAAAATCAATAGAATCACAAGAATTGATAAAACATTTTTTTTCAAATAAATCTAATCTCACCATCAAATCCAACTACCTTAGAAGAAATAACCCCTTTCACTTCATCCATATCAAAACTATTATACAAAATCCCACATCAGGGGTCATAATTCAAACTATGCATAATAAAAATAAGAGGAAAATCTATGGTCTAATACTCATTATAAAAATATATTATATAAAGTGAAAATATGCCTTTTCAGAAACCAACTAGGAATTACAAGTCATTTGAAACATTTAAAAACCAACTTTATAAACTTATTTATAACTAATATATGGAAAACCATAGTTAAAACCAATTTTAAAAAAAAACTACATTTTCATTCAAGTAATTTTAAAATCCATTAAACCAATTCAATTTAAAAAAATCTTTTAAAATCATACCAATACCCAAATCGGTTCAAATAATTTTTTTGTATAAATTATTTTAAAATATGCCATATAGGAATTCCAATAAATAATTGTCATTTAAAACAATTAATTAAAATTTAGAAAACCAATATAAAACCATTATTTCAATAGAGAAAAACATTTATAACACTTTTTAAACCAGTAATATCTATTAAATACTGATTTCCATTGATGATAGAAAGTTTTATAAAACACCAAACACAAAATGAAATTCTAATTAATGTAAATAAACAAAAATACCTACATCAATCCAAGAATATCTAGTTATTCAAGAGATAATAAAGGTTTAATTTCATGAAAAGTCAAAAAATATCGTATAGATTTGATATAACGTAGCTATGAATAACTTATAAAAAATAATTAACACATAATTGTTCATAATGGGGAGGAGGATGATCATTGGGAGGGGGTTGACTACATTAGTGGAGGTGGTGAGGCCACCTAGGATCAGTGTTGGTGGGGGGGGGGTTGAGGTGTCCCACATTATTTGGTAGCGTTGGGGGAGGAGGATCGAAGATGAGCGATGTAGAGGAGGATCAGGGAGATGAGAGGTTGTTATATGCAGCATCTGGGAAGGAGGGTCACATGGATAGGGTATCGAGGACGAGTGCGCCACTGTGAAGGTCGAGGGTTCGGAGGGTCACGTGCAGAGGGTATTGGGGAGGATGGTGCCACCATGAAGGTCAGAGGCTATTAGGGAGGAGGGCACCTCTATAAAGGTCGAGGGTTTGAAGGGTCACACACAGAGGGTATCAATGAGAAGGGAGGACAAGCCTGATGAGTTTTGAAAAAAAAAGATAGGTCACATTTTATCCATGCCCGTATTAGTCAGTCATGTCTATAAACAAGATATATCCACAGACCTTTAAAACTATGGGTATAGGTCCGTGCCTATAGCCTAAATTTCTAG
The DNA here is from genome assembly GCA_963277665.1 of Viscum album. NCBI lineage: Eukaryota > Viridiplantae > Streptophyta > Magnoliopsida > Santalales > Viscaceae > Viscum > Viscum album. Next base: position 49,013,783 of record OY728156.1, read on the forward strand.
TATTGATTCATTATCCCTTCTCCCCTTTCATAGATATTCTCCCCCTTTTGAGATATCAAGTAGACTATTTGAAATAATAAACAACATAAACCACATTTAATATATAACTATACTATTAATGAATAGTTATGAATTTTCACAAAAGAAAAATAAATTTTAAGCTAGTAGTGAAATATTGAACTGAAATAAAATAAATCTAAATATATAGAAGAAAAAAATAAAATTTGAAATCAAAATGATGAAAACAAAATAAAAAGGTAAATGAAAATTAAAACAATTCAAATTTTGGAAAAATTAGATCACAATATGCAAAAATAAAAGAGTCTTCAAAATTAATTTCTAGATTGCAGTTTCTGTAGGGACAAAGGGGTCTCCTAGATAAGAAATGGCTTCAACAACATTGCTAAGATCAATGAGTTGCAACAAAAAACTCTAAAAGTGGTTGTTGAAAACTTCTAAACAATGTTGAAGATGCTTCTTTTAATAATTTCCGACCTTCAAACTTTCAACCAAATTGATATTTATAAATTCATTAACTACTTCCTCTTACTGAATGAAAGAAGTCAAATTCTCTTTAACATGATTAATCACTATTCCCAACCAGTATTCAATTGAATTCAATTGACTCCCCAGATTTATTTCATTGTCCAACAAAACATTTAAAAGAATGATATCACACTAAAGAGTATTTATCCTATCATTAATATCTAATAACACCAAAGCAATTGTTTCAAACATTTTGAGCAGTTCTGGAAGTGTCTATTGAGAAGAGGTTGATTCTTGATTTCTTGTATTCAGAGACATAAATTATCTCCCTATCATCATCTTAAACTCATCAAACTATGTATTCTTGATAAATTCATATTCAAATGAACAAAATTATCTTAACAGTCTGGGTATTAGTTTGTTAAAATCTCCAAAAGACATGACATTTTCTTTTAATTCTCTAAAATTTAACTTTTGAGCATCAAACAAAGATCTAGGAACTGAAACAACCTTGTATTATTCTAACTTTGTCTTCTCATCTTCCCAGATTTCTCTTAAAAACAAATCATTTGCCTCTAATAGCTATATTTTTAGAACTTGTTAATTATCCTCTGAATCATAAGATTTAATAAAAACGAGATCCTTCTTTGTAAACATCATAATAGCTAAACATGTCTCACCAAATTATTCTTCTATGTATCTTAAAAGGATCTTTCCAAAACACCAGTGTTAGGTTAAATTTGATTTTGATTATCAAGAATGTCTTTCCCAACAATTTATTAACTTTGAGACTCCTTCTCAACATGGCCATCTATTGGGTTCTCACGCCCAGCAACTCCGGGTTCACCAAGTGGAGTCTCATCCACACCTCTACCAGCAACTTCAACTACAACCTCTGGAACATTGATTGAAATTATTCTTCTTTTATGAAAAATTGTTTCCTCTCATCTTGATGTTAATATTTAATTAGGACTCTATAGAATAGAGGGAACTAAATAAATAATCCCTTTTCCCCCTGAGAAACTACTAATAACATCTGTTGTTGTTCTCTACCATCTGGCAGCAAACTGTTTAATGAGTTTCTCTAGAAAATCCATGCTTCTTAACTGTTCTATCATTCAAGGTATTTCTATTGTGATAGTTTTATCTATAAAACATATTCACAATCATTATTTTTCTTCTCATAAAGAAAGAAATAGTCCTACCATCTGGATAATATACAATCTTTGCATCCGCATGACATTAGTGGTTTAGATATCTTATCATAAACTGAAAAAATTAAACCTAACATTTTTCAGAAGTAGAAACATGATATACATGTATGGTAAAGGAATTTATCAATCTTAGTGGCCCAAGGAAATATCCAAGATTGAATAAAATTTATCATCTTGTGGCGGTCAGGCGAAAGTTCTTTTGTAAACACTTTCTATACAACTACTATTAAAATTAAAGAAACATAAACTCCTCAGACGTATGTATTCCATTAGGGATATGTCTTAAAGAAAATTGAAACTCCCCCTCATTGGGAGAAAAGAGAATATATTCCATTTCTACAGAGGATAAAAAAATTAATTATTATCAATCAAATAGATAATAGTTTCTTCTTCAAAACCAATAATAAAAGAACCATTTTCTCAAAATTCATTAAATTCTATGTCATAAAGCATAGGTTTGTTAACCTCACCAAATGCATAAACCAGACCTTGAAAACCCACTTCTTCCTTAAGCGACAGATTTGTAGAATCTTGATATCCAAAATCTATTACCTTTCCCTAAAACACCTTGATAGATTTTATTGGATCATAGAAATTGGTTTCAATGTCAGCATCTAATGATTTTTGTGAGGTTTCCATCTCTAAAGGTTTTTAGAATGAAGGGTTTAAAGGTTTATGGTTTCAATAGATAAGAATATAAATAAGCTCTATAACCCAAAATGACTGGTAGGAGAGGATAAAAAGAGCAGGAGAATGAAAATGGTATGATCATGTCGATTGAGGATGCACACATTAGGTTTTTAATTTTGAAAAGTCAACTATAATAAAATTGAAATGAAATTATTTATAAAAAAATAAAATGAAATCGAATAAAAATATTTTAAAAAACTAATAAAAACATGGAGACTATAAATAAATTAATAAATAACCAATTAAACTTAAATATTTATAACACCCCCCAAAATAATATAAAAACTTCCATTGGGAAGTGGTTTTGTAAAAATATCAGGTTATTGATATTTAGTATTAACAAATTTTAAAGATATATCATTTTTAAGGATGCAATATCTAAGAAAATGATGCCACATTTCAATGTGATTTGTCCTATATTGACTTATAGGATTATTAGAAATATTAATATCACCGGTATAATCACATAAAATAGGCATACTATTAATGTTTAGTCCAAATTACAGTAATTTTTATTCATCTACAATAATTTTTTACAAAAGATGTCAATATATACATACTATGCTTCAGCAGTTGACAGAGAAATTAAGCGTTTTTTCTTACTAGACCATGAAAATAATGAATTTCCTAAAAACTGACTGGTTCCTAAGGTACTTTTTCTACCAAATCTACAATCACCAAAGTAAACATCTGATTATTAAATTAAATTAAAATCATAAGTTTTAGGGTAAATAAGAGATTCAAAATCAGTTCCTTTTAAATATCTATAAATTATTTTAACACAACTAAGATGGGAATCCTTCAGATTTGTTTGAAACATAGAACATACACATACCAAGAACATAATGTCTGGTCTTTACTTGTAATATATAACAAACTACCAATCATACCTCTATACAACTTGTTGACAAATGGTTTTCCAACTTTATCTAGATCAAGTTTTATATTGGTACACATAGGAGTTGTATATGTCTTACTATTTTCAAGTACAAAATTTTTCATTAAATTAATAAAATACTCAATTTTATTTAACATATTAGTAAAATATTGTAGAAAAATTTGAAATCCAAACAAAAAATTTAGTTCTCCCGTCATACTCATTTTAAATTATTTTTGTATTAAATTTGGAAAACAATGACAATGATTTTTAATAGTTGAACCAAAAATAACATCATTCACATAAATCTAAACGAATAAAATATTAGGAAAAATGGTTTTCCAAAAATTTTTTGGATCTTTTAATCCAACATTATGTCCATTTTTTTAAAGAAAAGAATTTCATATTTCATACCAAGATCTAAGTGATTTTTTAAGGCTATAAAGATTCCTAGTACGTTTAAAGACATAATTTTTTTTTGAGGATTTTCAAAACTAAGGTGTTGTTCTACCTAAATTTCCTTCAATAAATAACCATTTAAAAATGAAGGTTTAACAATCATCTAATAAAATTTAAAATTAATATAAGATACATAAGCTAAAAGGATTATAGTGGATTATAATCTAGATAAAGGGGAAAATGAATCAACATAATATATGCCTTCTTACTGATTATATCATTTTGCTACTAATTTGGCTTTACTTCTGGTTATGATCCCTTGATCAACCTATTTATTTCTAAAAACCCAATTGTTTTCTATAAATAGATAATTGGTTGGGTTTAGAACTAGTTATAAAACTTCATTCCTTATAAATTGATTTAGTTCCTTCTATATATCCAACATCCAAATTTCATCAACTAAGACTTAATATATAGTTTTAGGGTCTGACTAGGATAAAAGGAAGAAAGTTTATCTTGGTCTCCTATATTTTTTCTAGTTCTAATTCCTATGTCTAGATCTCATATTACAGTATCTAATAGATCATTATTTAGGGTTCTAGATTTTCTAAGATAGACAATTTTAGGTTCTTTAGTATCATGTTCTTCTAAAATAGACTAAAATTTATGAATATGATTTTTAAAATAATTTTTAAGGGTGTCAAGTGTCAAGGTGTCAAATGTGTCAGTGGATTCATCAACTTGATCATTCTTTTCAATGAAGGCGTTATTTTCATCAAACTTCACATGAACTAAGTATTCAACAATCCTTGACTTTTTATTAAACAATCATTATGATTTAGAGGTAATAGAGTATCCCAAAAATTTTCATTCATCATATTTTGGATTGAACCTATCAAGGTTGTCCTTAGTATTCAATATGTACACCTTGCACCCAAAAACATTATTGTACTTTATTTTTGGGTTTATGTTATTCCAATGTTCATAAGGTTTATTTTTAAAATAGTCTTAATTAAAACTCTATTCATGATAAAGTAGGCTGTTCTTATATATTCTACCCAAAGATAGGTAAGAATATTGTATTCATTCAGCATAATCCTAGTCATTTCTTGAATAGTTTGATTTATCCTTTCAACAATTACATTTTTTTATGTGTTATTGGTGTTGAGAATGTGTGTTTAATATGTAGATTGGATGAAAAATAATTAAATTATTTATTCTAAAATTCTCCACCAATATCACATCATAATGAAATTATTTTAAAACCTTTATCATTTTGAACATTTTTACAAAAACATACAAAAATAGTGAAAACACCACTTTTGAGTTTTAGAAAATAAAACCAAGTAAATTAATTTTAATATTTTACTAAAACATAAATATATAATTCAGCCACCAAAAATTTATCCTTGATGGTCCAAAAAAATACATATGGATAGGTTCTAATGTTTTTGATGTAATAAATTTGTTAATAGATATGAACGATGATTTGTGGTTCTTTCAAATTTGGAATGCATCACAGAATCTGTCATTTTCAAATATAAGAATGGGAAAATTAGAAACTAAATGTTTCTTGTATAATATATATAAATCATAAATATTTCTATGTCTAAGTATTATATTCCAAATCTATGATTCATTTGTTTCAACAGTTGAATAATTCACTTTCTGTTTAAATAAGTAATTTTAATCAAAAGTATAAATATTGTCTATTCTTGGTGCTCTAAACATGTTGAACTTATCTTTAAACACAGATCCAGAATTTTAAGATAATTCAACAAAAAATCATCAAGATGATGGGAGATACTTATTAAATTGTGATTTAACCCTTATACATAAAATAATTTATTTATTGAGATTGTTTTTGAATCTCTAATAGTTTTAACTTCAATTATTTTTCCTCTATAATTATCACCAAAATTGGAAAATCCTCCATCAATTTGAGTTAGTGTGTGAATGTTTGATGAATATCCACTCATATGCTTAGAACATTCACTATCCATATACTATATTCAGTTTTTTTTCTTATGTAATGTTCCCAAAAAAAGCATATGTTGGTTTTGGTACCCATATATTCTTGGGTCCAGGAGTGTTATCTAACAATGATATGGGAATCCAGATCTTCTTTGATTTTCCCTTACTCATATAATTTGTTTCATAAAAACTTTTTTAAATAAAATACTTTTTAATTCCACTAATTTGAGGATTTTTTAAATAATAATTTGTTATGTCATGGCCTTTCGTCCCACAATGATAACAGGTTTCACTTTTAGAATTGGGTATAAAATATTTTTTAAACAATTTTGATTTCTCAACCTTTCTTCTTATTCCATATCATTCCCTTTTAATTACATTATTTCCAATAATTTCGTTTTATATATTTTCTCTATTAGTAAAAAAAGAGCAACAGTCTTTTAGGATTCTACTTCAACCTGTAATTCCTTGATTTTATTTTAAAGATTGATATAATTTGATGTAGCAGAATTTAATTTATCAAGTAGCTATTGATGTTTTCTGAGCATGGTATCTTATTCACATAAAACAACATTATAAAGATTTTTTAATGTCATGCATGTTTTAATTAGAAAATCATATTTTCTTTAAAATTTAATACTAGGTTGATAGTTTATTTTTTGAGCAAGTACTAGTGTTAGAATCAGAAGAATAATAAGTTTTTATCTTTTCCTCTTCTTCATTGGTCATAAAGAACATTTTGGCCTTTAGATTGGATTTATCCTTCTCTAATTCAGAATATGAAGTCTTTAGAAGGAATACTGAAGGAATACTGAAGTCTTTAGATATACTTTATATAAATTTCACTGTTCCTTTTTACTTTGTGCTGATAATCAGAATTCTTATGATAGTTATTTCCTATACATTTCCTTTCATATTAATGTTTGGGGTAGTCTGGTCTAATATGACATAATTTTTTTACATTCATAACATCGAACTTCTCTTGGTTATTTGTCATATTTCTTGAAGTATATTTTAATCCTCTATTTTTATTATAGAACATTGTAATATTTATTGCTAGTTGAGATAATTCTATTTTAGAATATGAGGAATCTGAGTTTTTTCCTTTCATTGACTTCTTACTTTGATCTTCAACTATGTTTCTGAGATGCCACTTTCATAGAATTATTTGTTGGATCAAATAAGTATGTATGTATGTCTATTAGATGGAACAATACAAGAGGGGGGGTGAATTGCATGTTTAAAAACCTTTGAGTTTTAGCAACTAAGAGTTTAGTTTAAATGATCTTAAACTAATACAAATACAAACACCCACAATTGTATTGAATATAAAAATGTATGATGTATTGTAATACTAATGAAATGTATAACCATTGTATTCAAGATGAACACAATAATCAGTTTAATACAAAGATGAATGATTCTACCTTAAATCGTATAGAATCAATCAATACAATATGTAATAGAATGATTGTAATTGAAACAATTACAATTGAAAATGTAAAGAAGAAAGGAAACAATACAAATTCTTTTCTAATACAAGTAACAGCCGAAAAGTAAAAGTATTACAATTTTTTTGAACCCAAGAGAAGGGTTATCCTTTAACCTAGGATAAAAGGTCTATCTTACCAACACCTTGGTAATCCCTCGATACGATGATCGGTACGTCTGTCTGCCTATCCCCGGCAGCCCTCGATACGATGATCGGTTTGTCCGTCTGTGTATCCCCGGCAGCCCTCGATATGATGATCGGACCGTCTGTCAGCCTATCCCCGACAACCCTCGATTTTGTAGGTAATCGGCACCTATGTCTTTCAATCACTTGAAAGCCCTCGATACGATGATCGGACACACAAAGCACAAATCATGAGAGAAGTCACAACATCTCTCTCTAGAACCTAATAGAAGCAAAGTATCACAGTTGTATCATGCTTTTTCTCTTGTCTGTTGACTATTGTTTTTCCTCAGCTTCAAATGACCTCATATTTATAGGCCTCGGATTCCAATGGGCATATCTCCTCCAACGGTCATATTTCTCCAAAAAACTCGGAGGGACTTGGACACCTGGAATCATAACGGTCAAATTGAAACAGAAAGAACGACATCGTTTTGATTAGTTTTTAACTAACTCAACGACATCATATTGGTTAGAACAAGATATATGAATAAGATAATCAAGAGTACGATTTAAATGAAGCATGTGTTTTTGAAAAAGTACCAACACAAGTATGTAATGAAAGATATGAGAGGCAGAGTCAATACAATTTCCATATTCAGTACGATTAGCATGTTCAGTACGATCAGCATAGTCAGTATGATCAGTATGGTCAGTACAATCAGCATGATCAATACGATCAGCATGGTCAGTACGATCAGCATGGTCAGTACGATCAGCATGATCAGTACGATCAGCATGCTCAGTACGATCAGCATGGTCAGTACGATCAGCATGGTCAGTACGATCAGCATGGTCAGTACGATTAGCTTGATCAGTATGATCATTATGGTCAGTACGATCAGCATGATCAGTACGATACGATAGACAAGGTTAGTACGATTAACAAGACATTTGTGATTTCCAAAACAAAACATAGAAGTCAAAAGAGGAATTTTGACTCAACAATATCCCCCTTTTTGGAAAGCACAATACACAAGGTAAATATAACAAGAAATACTTATCTCCCCCTGAGTTATTGGAAACTCTTCTGAATAAGAAATTGAATACAGCTAACTCCCCCTTCGGTATGGACTTTCCTAAGGATTGTATTCGTAGATTTTCCTTAAGAGTGTTGTAAAGCATTCTCCCCCTTTATAAACATTCCCCCCCTTTATAAACATTCTACCCCATTTATAAACATTCTCCCCCTTTGTGATTTACAAAAAGAAAGGGGTAAACATGAATTGTCTGAAAGAGTTAGAGAATAAACACAAAACAATGGATAAAAGAAATTTCATTACGATAACAATCAACACTAAACTTGAGAACAAATACAAGTCACCTATTTTCTCTTTCCTTCTCCTTTTTTATCAACTCATGAAGAACCTCCTTCATCTTTTTTATCTCTTTTTTGTTTTCAGAAATAGCATCACCCTGAGACCTGAGAAGGTCTTGTTGATCCGGAAAGAGTTGATCCTCATTTCTGATTGTCTCTTCCTGAACTCTGATTACTTCTTCAATAGAATCAATTCTATCTTTAAAATTATTGTTATCATTGGATAACCCAGAGTTTTGTTTCTTCAAGAGAACTATTTCATCTTTGAAAGATGAAACTTTCGAAAACTCAGCCTGAAAGGCATTCATTCTCTCCTGCAAGTCTTTTACTGAAGGAACATCAGCTCGTTGGGAGGACAAAAGATTCAACCTTTCAACCGTTTCTCTGTCAAGCTTATTGAAAGCAATTGCAAGATCATTTGACAACCTTTTTATATCTTCAATTTCTATCTCATGATCATTGATTGAGCTCTCTGTTTTGTACAACCACTTGGTCATCTTGTTGCAGGCCTTCTTATGAGCAACTGAACTCTCTGAAAGAACATTCAAATCGGCTTCAACTGACAAAAATTTCTTTCTTAATTCTTTTACAGAGCCAAACTTCTTCATCTGATTGTCAGTAATAAAATCAATCTTCCCTTCCAGCCTCGGGAAATATGGAATGGTCTTCTCAACCCTTCTCAAAACATGGACAATATAATCACTCTTCTTGAGAGAGATTGTATGTTCTGAATCAGTATCTTCATCGTACAAAGCCAGTTCATTCGATCGGCTTGAGTCAACAACTGGTTTTTTTCCTTTTTCTTTCTCTTTCTGCTTTCTTTCTTCTTCCACTCTATCACTAATGACAACAACTTTATCAGTGTGAGAGGATTGAGAACCTTGCTTTTCTTGAGACGAAAATCTATCCGGAGTTCGTGCTTGATCGGCACGAGGAACTTGTTGAATATCTTCACTTTGCTTTTGAACTGATTCCTCTCTGCTCTTCTTTGAACTCTGAAGGAATTATAAAAGAAAATCTTCTTCCTCTTCTTCAACTTCTTTTATTTCCTCCATCAATTGTTTTCCTTTTTCTTTCTCAGGAAGACTCTGTACGATGGGATCTTGATGCACTTCTTCCGTCAGTTGAGCACTAGCATCCTCAACTATTTTCAAGACTTTAGATATATCAAGGTCTTGAGCCTTTCCTTTCAAAAAAGGTTTCCTTTCCTTTTCAGCCTTAAGGGTTTCTTCTACCCTTATTCTTTCAGCAAAAGCCTTAGTCGGGTCAAGACCGAACTTTGGATCACCTTCCTTTCTCTCTTCCTTATCCTTTCTCCATTTGGCTACAACCTCCTTACTGTACTTTGGATTTTTCTTAGGATTTGAATTGGTTTTCGGATCAGACTTTTGAGTAATACCAATAGATTGAATGTCTTTGGCTGGCATAGGAGCCGATTGATTCTGAGCCGATTCATCTTCTACATCTCTAACAAAAAGTTTTGAATTCTGATCAAAACAAACATTCAACTTATTCGTAGTACTTTTGCTAATCTAGGAGGGCTTCAAATCTATCAACTTCCCATTCAAAGGAATGTTCCAAAACTTCATACTCTCGAGAATAAACTTTGTAAGAATGGCTGGATACATAATCAAATGAGATTTGATTGCCCCTGACTTTACATTCTTAATTTTTTCGAAAACATATCCCATGAGATTTACGTTTCTCATATTTACTAGATAGTCAAGCATAAAAATATCAAAAACTTTCAAAGTTTCTCTATCCCCTTTCCTTGGGATAAGAAAACTTTGCATCCATAAAGCCAAAAACCTATTGTCCGGTGAAAGATGAGCCACTTTCCTTTTTTCTTCATTCACAACAAATAAAGACTTCTCGGTACTTTCTCTATTAAACGTACCGACTTCCTCTGGTAGTTTATGAGATGGATAGAAAGAATCCCCTTCTGTTGGGACATTATGAAAATGTGCCTCTTGTTTCACAGACATAGATAGATTTCTATTATACACAGAAAAATTGATAGACATGTCTTTGTCGAAAGATACGGTTTTATAAAACTGACAGACTTCATCAAAGAGAACTGGATCTTGAGAACTAGGCCTTTCAACACACAAATTCTCCCATCCTTGAAACAAGATAATCCTCTTGATTGTAGAATCATATGAATCATAGAAGTCGTGTGAAACTAACCTCTCCCTTAAAAGGTCTTTTTCTGAGAAATCCTTTGAGGACATATCAGTAGGAGTGTTGGCAGAAGACTGAGACATAAGGATGTTGTCGATAAAAGATCGTACGATGATTTAAAACAGTGGAGAAGAGCTTCACCTCAGAACCAGAAAAAAAAATGATGTGGGTTTGGGGAGGGGGGGTGCTATATATAGGCGATAAAGGGGTGACCGTTGATCTTCTACGGTCAAGATTAGTGGAAAACAGATCAATGGTTAGGATTAAAAATGAAAGAAAAAGAAAAAAAACATTGGAAAGTACCTTCCGGAGAATGTAAGGTTATTGTTGGTTTTAGTAAAGTTAAAAAGAAAACACAAATGTACGAAGTAAATGAATACTATCAGTCGTCATACCGATGGAAAACAAAGTCGTTACCATTAACTGAGAAGCCGATGGAAAAGAATCTCGTTACCATTAACTGACAATACGATGGAAAACAATCTCGTTACCATGATCGGTCAGTACGATGGAAAATAAATTCATTACCATCATCGGTCGATACGATGGAAAAGAAATTCATTACCATCATCGGTCGATACGATGGAAAAGAAATTCATTACCATCATTGGTCGATATGATGGAAAAGAAATTCATTACCATCATCGGTCGATACGATGGAAAAGAAATTCATTACCATCATCAGTCGATACGATGGAAAATAAATTCATTACCATCATCGGTTGATACGATAAACAGAAAAACAAAAACACATACCAAGAGAGTAAAAGATCATAAGATAAAAAGAAACAAACAAAACATAGTAAAATATGGCCTCCCCCTTTCAAGGGGAGTTATTCACTGTAAGGAGAATTGTAAAACATGAAGTAGATATGAATGATTATTTTAATGTAATAATTCATAGCTTCTGTTTTATAAACTCAAACCTATCGGAAGATAAAGGTTTTGTAAAAATGTCAGCAAGTTGTTCTTGCGTTCCGATAAATTGTAAAATAATATCTCCTTTTTGTGTGTGATCCCTAAGAAAGTGATGCCTAACATCTATGTGTTTTGCACGAGAGTGGTGTTCTGGGTTCTTACTAAGAGTTATGGCACTAGTATTATCACAAAGAATTTGAGTTTTGGAGAAACTCAATCCATAGTCAGTGAGTGTGTGTTGCATCCACAATACTTGAGCACAACAACTTCCATCTGCTACATATTCAGCTTCAGCAGTGGATAGTTCTACTGAGTGTTGTTTCTTGCATGACCAAGAAACAAGAGAATCTTTTAAGAAATGACATGTTCCAGATGTACTTTTTCTATCCATTCTACAGCCGCCAAAGTCAGCATCTAAAAAACTTTTTAAAACAAAATCATTCCCAGAAGAGTAAAAAAGACCTAAATCCATAGTGCCTTTTAAATACCGAAAGATTCTCTTTACGGCTTTTAAATGAGACTCTTTTGGATTAGATTGATATCTCGCACATAAGAATACAAGAAAAAATTAAGTCGGGTCGACTTGCTGTCAAGTATAGAAAACTTCCTATCATACCTCTAAAGATTGTTTGATCTACTGGTTTCCCAGTTTCATCAAGATCAAGAGTACTTGAGGTACCAATTGGAGTGCTAATACTTTTAGTTTTGTCATATCCATACTTTTTGAGTAAGTATTTAATATAATTATGTAGATATATATATATATATTCCTTCTAGTTTTTGAGAAATTTTAAAACCTAAAAAGAATGTTAACTCACCCATCATACTCATTTCAAACTCATATTTCATTAAATTTGCAAAAGAATCAGTTAAAGATTTCTGAGTTGATCCAAATATGATGTCATCAACATAGATTTGAACAATCAAAACGTTTTTATTTTCCATTTTTATAAAAAGGGTTGGATCTGTTGTACCTTTTGTATAATTGATTTGTAAGATAAATCCTGTAAGTCTATCATACCAAGATCTCGGGGCTTGTTTAAGACCATATAGAGCTTTGGTAAGTTTAAAAACATGAACAGGATGTTTTGGGTCTAGAAATCCAGGAGGTTTTTCTACAAAAACTTCTTCTTGAACAAAACCATTTAGAAAATAACATTTTACATACATTTGAAATAGTTTGAAATTAAAGTATTCTACAAAGTCTAATAGATTATGAATAGATTCTGAATAGATTCAAGTCTAGCTATAGGAGCATATGTTTCTTCATAGTCTATTCCCTCTTGTTGATTATAGCCCTTAGAAACAGGTCTTGCTTTATTTCTTACAATGATTCCATTTTCATCACATTTGTTTCTGAAAACCCATTTTACACCAATTACAGTTGTTTCTTTAGGTCTATCAACTAAAGAACAGACTTGATTCCTTTCAAATTGATTTAGTTCATCTTCCATTGCTTTGATCCAATCATCATCACCTAAGGCCTCACTTAGACTTTTAGGTTCAAATTGGGAAAGAAAAGCAAGATATTCTACTTCATTTCTTAAGGAATTTCTTGTCCTTATAGGTTGATTTACATCACCAGTGATGTTGTCACTGGGATGATTCCTAAGAAACAATTGATTTGGGTTTTGTAATACCTGTTCATCAACATATGGTAGAAAATCTTCCGTGGTAAATGTTTCAGGAATCCCTTCTTGAACATTTTCTTCACCAGAGTGATCTTCTAATAACGATTGATAAGCATTTTTAGAGAACACATCCGAGGATATAGGATTGGGTTGGTTGAAAACAAAAGGATCAGTTTCATCGAATTTTTCATGTACTGTTTCCTCAACAGTACAAGTGTTTTTATTGAAAACTCTATAAGCCTTAGAAGTTGTGGAGTAACCTAGAAATATTCCTTCATCAGATTTTGGTGCAAATTTGTGTAGATTATCTTTTGTATTCAGAATGAATACTTTGCATCCAAAAACTTTGAAGTATGAAACTTTAGGTTTTTGGCCAGTCCATAACTCATAAGGGGTTTTATTAAGAAATGGTATCGTTAAAACATGATTTATACTATAACAGGCATTACTAACAGCTTCATCCCAAAAGTTCTTAGCAATTGAGTATTCACTAAACATGGTTCGAGTCATTTCCGGAAGAATACGATTTCTTCTTTCTACAACACCATTTTGCTGAGGAGTTCTTAGAACTGAGAAATGGTGAGTAATACCTTTCTTACTACAAAAAGTTTCAAAATCTGAATTTTGAAATTCACCACCATGATCACTATAAATAGTTATCAATGGTAGGTTTTTCACATTTTTAACTTGGGCTCTAAAAGTTTTGAAATAGGAAAATGCTTCAGATTTCTTTGTGAGAAAATAGACCCATGTGAATCTAGTAAAGTCATCAACTAAAACAAATACATAGTATTTGCCTCCAATGCTTCCAGTTTTTATAGGACCAAAAAGATCCATATGCACTAGCTATAATGCATTAGAAGTTGAAACTTCATTAATTGAATTATAGCTTGTTTTATGTTGCTTTCCAAATTGACAAGGATCACAGACTTTTGAAGAATCATATCTAAGATCTGTTAGTCCTTTCACAAGTCTTTTCTTTGAGATTTTACTAAGATTTCTCAGATTACAGTGTCCTAGTCTTCTATGCCATAACCATGATTGGTCTTCTATTGCACTTATGCAGGGTAAGTTTTGGCTCCTAAGGTCTTCTAAGTTAATAGTGTAAACATTCTCTTGCCTATGGGCAGATAGAATGAACTCATCCTTGGAATTGTGAACTAAACACTTATCATTTCTAAAATTCACAAGGTAACCTTCATCACATAATTGACTTATGCTAATGAGATTGTGCCTAAGACCTTTAACAAACAAAACATTTTAAATAAGAACTTTTCCAAGAAAAACAATATTACCTATACCAACAATCTTTCCTTGAGCATTATCTCGGAAGGTAACTTTTACACCTTTTGATTTGATAACCTTTTCAAAGAGATCTTTGTTTCCGGTCATGTGTCGAGAACAACCACTATCCATGTACCAAATATTCTTATTGGTACACTTCTCATTTTACTGAAAAAGAAACAATTAGTTTTTCATAATCCAAACTTGTTTGGATCCAGTAGGGTTAGATAAAATAATTTTAGGAATCAACATTTGTTTTGAAAAATGACCTTTATGAAATCCTAAGTATTGAGTTCTGTTAAGAGAACAATCTCTTCTCCAGTGTCCACCACATTGGCACTTGGAACAAAAAGAGGTTTTTTTAGGAACAAAATAGTTATTACTAAAAACCGGTTTGGAATAAGTATAACCAAGACCAGAACGATTTCTCAAAGGTCTAATTTGAGAATACATCTTGTCAAAGTTTTCCTTCCCATGAGTAATGTTTGACAAACATTTTTTCAAGGAAGAAATTTCTGAATTTAATTTTAAAACTAAATTCTTATTTTCAAAAACATTTGAATTTGAACTAGAGCTAGGCTCTAATATATTTTTCTTTGAAATTAAATTTTCAATATCCTTAGAAAGTTTATCCTTATCAGATTTGAATTTCTCAAGGGTTTTTAAAATACTTTCAAAATCATAAGTTTTCACATCAAGATATTTAGAAAGATCTGATACTTCTTTAGTTAAAACTGAAATTCTAGAATCTTCTTTCTCAAGATTCTTCTTGAGTTTAGAATTTTCATTCTCAAGTAATTTAGAAAATCTAGAATCTTCTTCAAAATAAGGTAATGTATCATCTTCTGATGATGAAGATTCATCATTTGAAGATTCATAATATCTATTATCAGTATAATTTGCATTCAAAGAGACATTTGTAATAGCTTCAGCATTGTGTACCTTAGCCATGAGACAATGATCTTAAATTGGAAATATGGCTAAAAGTCCAATATTTTTCTGTCCTGAGGATTCATATTCTGAAAAATCATCTGAAGAATCACTACCACTTGCACTCCATGTATCATTTTCCTTCAAAACTTTCTTTGTCTTATAAAACCTTTTCTTGTTTCTTTCAGAGTGTTTCTCCTTTCTATCTTTCCTTTTCAGTAAAGGAAAATCAGGCCTTATATGTCTTGCTTTATTACATTCATAACATGTTACCTCTGAGTCTTTCTTATCCTTCCTATATTTCTTTTTGAATCTATATTGGAAGTATTTCATTCCCACAATCTTGTTCATCCTTCGAGCAATATTGGCTAACTCATTATCCGAAAGATCACAATCACTTGAATCGGATATAATTTTCTTGGCTTTGGATCTTGTAAGCCTTTCAGGTGTTTTAGCTTTAGATACAAAAGCTACACTTCCATTCCCATTCTTCTTCTTGTTAAAATCAGCATCTCTCTTCATTCTTGTCTCGTGCTGTTGAAGAGTTCCAAAGAGTTCATCTAGAGAAATCTGGGAAACTTTTCTATTTTCATCAATAGCTGTCCTTTTTTACTCCCATTCATTTGGAATTTTATCTATAATCTTATCAACTACAGCATCATCATCAAGACCTTTTTCTCCCATAGATTGTAAGCTGTTGACAATTGTCATAAACCTTTGTTGCACTTTACATACGGGCTCTCCATAAGGGAAAACAAATCCATGATACTCTGCTCGAAGCATTGTTCTTCTTGTTTCTATAACTTTGGATGTACCCAAGTGAGTGACTTCCAATTTCTTCCAAATACAGTTGGCTGCTTCAAATGAAGATATCTGACTGTATATGTTCCTGGTCATAGAGCATAATAAATTATTGTGTACCTTATAATTCAGTTGATATTCTTGCTTCTCTAGGTTAGTGAAAGTACTAACTTCTGTGTCAGGAATTTTGTAACCTCCAGTAAGCATAATAAAATTGTCTACGCCAGTGTTGATCACAAAAGTCTTCATATGATCTCTCCAGTACTCATAATCATTCCCATCAAAGATATGTGGTCTAGAAGGATTCAGATTTTCTATTGACCCAATATTCATTCCTACCATCTAATACCACAAAAACTTTTCCACTCCACAAGTTAGTGTAGTAAGTATTTAAGATAGTAATATGAAATAAAATCTAGTAATACAATTCAGTGGAAACCTCCTATGATACCAATTGTTGGATCGAATAATTATGTATGTATGTCTATTAGATGGAACAATACAAGAGGGAGGGTGAATTGTATGTTTAAAAACCTTTGTGTTTTAGCAACTAAGAGATTAGTTTAAATGATCTTAAACTAATACAAATACAAACACCCACAATTGTATTGAATATAAAAAGGTATGATGTATTGTAATACTAATGAAATGTAAAACAATTGTATTCAAGATGAACAAAATAATCAGAGTAATACAAAGATGAATGATTCTACATTAAAGCGTATAGAATCAATCAATACAATATGTAATAGAATGATTGTAATTGAAACAATTACAATTGAAAATGTAAATAAGAAAGGAAACAATAAAAATTCATTTCTAATACAAGTAACAGAGGAAAAGTAAAAGTGTTACAATTATTTTGACCCAAAGAGAAGGGTTATCATTTCACCTAGGATAATAGGTCTATCTCACCAACACCTTGGTAAGCCCTCGATACGATGATCGGTACGTCCGTCTGCCTATCCCCGGCAGCCCTTGATACGATGATTGGTTCGTATGTCTGCCTATCCCCGACAGCCCTCGATACGATGATCAGACCGTCTATCTGACTATCCCCGGAAGCCCTCGATTTTGTAGGTAATCGGCACCTCTGTCTTTCAATCACTTGAAATCCCTCGATACGATGATCGGACGCACAAAGCACAAAGCATGAGAGAAGTCACAACATCTCTATCTAGAACTTAATAGAAGCAAAGTATCACAGTTGTATCACGCTGGTTCTCTTGTCTATTGTCTATTGTTTTTCCTCAGCTCCAAATGACCTCCTATTTATAGGCCTCGGATTCCAATGGTCATATCTCCTCCAACGGTCATATTTCTCCGAAAATCTCGGAGGGACTTGGACACCTCGCATCATAACGGTCAAATTGAAACATAAAGCACGACATCGTTTTGATTAGTTTGTAACTAACTCAACGACATCGTATCGGTTAGAACAAGATATATGAATAAGATAATCAAGAGTACGATTTAAATGAAGCATGTGTTTTTGACAAAGTACCAACACAAGTATGTAATGAATGATATGAGAAGCAGAGTCAATACAATTTCCATATTCAGTACGATCAGCATGTTCAGTACGATCAGCATGGTCAGTACGATCAGTATGGTCAGTATGATCAGCATGATCAGTACGATCAACATGATCAATACGATCACCATGGTGAGCACGTTCAGCATGATCATTACGATCAGCATGATCAGTACGATCCGCATGGTCAGTACGATCGGCATGATCAGTACGATCATTATGGTCAGTACGATCATCATGATCAGTACGATATGATAGACAAGGTTAGTACGATTAACAAGACATTTGTGATTTCCAAAACAAAACATAGAAGTCAAAAGAGGACTTTTGACTCAACATTATTTTATTTCATTACAATAATCATATGATATTTAGATTCATCTTGTATTTCTAAATCATACATCATCAGTTTTCCAATTAGCTCTTTCATTTCTATATCTTTAATTGGAGATGATTGGAGAATAGTAAAAAATACCCCATTCTATTTTTAAGGTATTACTTTGTCTACTTTTAAAAGATGATTATATTTCATGATATTTTCTCCTATGGCTATAATATTATTAATAATTTCATTAATCCTTCTATTCATCTGTGTGATGGTTTCACCATCAATCATTCTAAATGGGTTGAATTTTTGCTTGGTTGTAACATATATCATATGTCTTACATTATCTATTCCTTCATTATAAATTGAAATATTTTTCCACATTTCATAGGAATCTGAACATTTTGATACATGATTGAATTCATATGGTCCAAGTCCAAAAATAATATCAATAATTTCCTTATAATTCATATCATATTCGGCTTCTGTTGCTGAATCCCAAGTATCTTGTTTTTCTAGAATCTGATAAGGAGTAATAATTTTTTAGTAGAACTTGAATCCATGATTCCTTAGAGAGATTATCATTGGAGATTTATAACATCCACAATTTTCACCATTAAAATATGGAGCTCATATGATTGTAATTAATTCTCTCTGATCTTGCATTTACATTTTTGTACAGATATTTACTTTTCATCTTGAAATATATTTAACTAGAAGTTCTCCTTTGAAAGAAATTGTTAGGTCAGAATATACAATATAACACACAAGAAGGGGGGGGTGAATTGCATATTTTCAAATTCTTCCAGTAATTCTGGATTTTGACACCCTATGTAATTTATGTAGATATACAATGTTTTTATTCGATTAGAAAATATATAGCGGATAAGAAATAATAATGAACACAAATTTTTATATTGGGTCGGGAAACAAAGGTCCCCTAGTCCACTCTACCAATCACCCTCTCTGCTAGCTTGGTAAAATTCACTAGAATGTTCCTCTTATAATAAGATAAATAATCCAAAACTATGTTCTGGATGTTGATACCATTGAAAATACTAAAAACAATGCCTTCTTGTTCTTTAACAGAGAACTGGTTATGCATAGCTTATATTGATGAAGCTAATACTAAACCACAGTTGAGTACGAGCAGTTGAAACTTCAGTAAATCGAAAGAGTTTGATTTGAATGGTTGAGATTGTTCATTACAGTTTCAATAACAAAAACTACCAATTGATAGATCTTATTATTCAAAAAATAATATCTTCAAGAATAAAATAGTCTGATGTGATTTTTATTGCAAAAAAAGATCTTCAATAAGGTACAAACCTAAACAACAGTAAAATATTGAAAATTTATATCTATAATGTGCCAGTTATTTCAGAAGTGATCGTTCAATACCACAACACTGTAAAATATATTTTCAATAATATAGTTTCATATGTGAATCACTCATCAAACAAATATATATGAACAAATACTATTACAGAATATATATATCATAAAATTGTCTTTGGAATCCCATATCCAAAATAATATTCTTATTGATCACATAAATCCAAACTCCAAAATATCTAGGGGAATCCTAAAATTCCATAGAAATAGGTGTGATTATATTCGATGAACATAGTTCTTTGAAACATTCAAAATGATCCTTGAATCAGTCTTTAATTCTTACTTGATCTTTGTAGTAATCTCAGATTGAAATCTGGCTTGAAAAATATCGTCGTTGATAACACAACATAGGGTTGATATGTGTAGCGTAAGGTTCCTTGGCATAACCACGGATTCCATTTCATATCATAGGGTTCCTTTACGTAGTGTAGAAATGATACACTATACATTTATCTTTATCATTATAAAATCCCAAAACTGGAATTGATTAACCATATGTTCAAATTTTCCCAACATTATGTATAAACAGTAAATCCAGATCTCGACGTAGGGTTACTGATCAATATGTTTATTTTCCAAATGTAAGGATTTTGATCCAAAAAAAACTATTTAGCATAATGTAGGGTTGATACCATATGAAAGAGATAACTTTTTAGCATAACATTGGGTTGAAAAAATGTTTCCATAATAATTTATATAACTCAAAAATCCATTAAACAAAATATAAATTCTTGTAGAACTCACTCAACAAAGCTTCATTAGGAAATACAAACAATTTTTTTTATTAAAATAATTTTATTCATCAAATATTTGTTTTCTTAAAAATTGTTTTATTAATTTCTATGAAAAAATATTATAATTAATTTCTGGAAAATTTAAAAAAAATCAAGAAAAATAATTTTATTTTTTATATAATAATATCAAAATATGTTTTTGGTGAATTTTTTATATTTTTATGAAAATATTGGTTTTCCATTGAATAGTAAAAAATACCGTTATTATTTGAAAAATATATTTCTGTTTTAAGAATTTACAAAGCCCCATTTTATTATAAAATCATTTCAATGTTATATTATTTATATTATATTATGAATAATCCTATTTTATTCAATTGAGTCAGTTTTATGTTGGAATATGGTCTAAAAAAATATATACCTTTAATGATATTTTAAACAACTTTTTGCTTTGTTTTTTTCATTTTAATATTTAATAAAATTGTATCATTTCTTTTAAATTTAATATTAAAAAATAATTTCCATATATATAATTAAATTTTAATAAGTTTTTTAATATATCCATTTTTGGTTATTATAAATAATGAGGGAAGTAAATAATTGCAACAATGTAAAGGAAAAACAAGGTAATTAAGATTAATAATATTATGGTATAGACATAAAAATTATTATAATACTTTCACATACCCTATTGTATAACTATATTTTTTTATTGTCCATCCATGATTCGAAATAATTGAAACATGGTGTCATGTTTCTTTTATTTTGACCATTAAAATATTTATGAAAAATATAATGTTAAAAATGACACTTTCCTAAATTTAATATCTATAATATTTTTAGATATGGATAAAAACAATAAAATTTAGTTTCTAATTTTTTATTTGAAATATATTTTTTATCCTTGTATTTTTTAATGTTTTTTGATGATATAATTTTCTTAAATTCATATGCAAAATAAGCACAATTCTTTTGTACGTAGAAGAACACATAAGTAATTGATTTTGAAAATCTGAAAGTAATATTCATTTGGCGATTTAAAATTTTCCATGAATTTTAAAGATAAAATTTAATACAATAGAGATTTTTTTATGGTTTAAATTCATATCCCATTTCATTCATCTTGCTGTTAAATTGAAATTACTTGAATAATGTCAAAAATGAAATAAATTATATTTTATGATAAATATATTTTATTTATTTATTTAAAAATTATAAAAATCATTAAATATGAACATTAGGATTAATAGTGGCCGAAAATATCATCCCTTATCCATTTATTATGCAACTTTTATTTTCTAAAGTAAAATTATTACACATTAATATTTTAAAAGGTAATATAATATTTAAAGTTAAAATTGTTTAACCAAGGGGATAATCAATATGATAAGGAATAAAGTAAATCTAAACCTATAAATATTTTATTGGATTAAAACATTAATACCAAATAATAATAATATTAGAATACATGTCATATTTTAACAATTTTACATGAGTTAGACACATATTATATTATTTTATTTTATGTATTTCTTAAAAAGAAAATAATAATATTTTATAATATATATTATTTTATTAAGTGATAAAATTTTATAAATATCAAAAAATTCATCCATTTTAAAGGAATATATTTCAAAATATCAACAATATTCAATTTTATGGGTCAATTCGCCTTTAATAGTTACTATCTTTACCTCTAAAGAGTAAAAAACTATGTTATCAAAAATCATTGTCAAAAGTGTTAATATGGTGTTAAGACAAAAAGAGAGGGCTGAAAATAACTTCTAAAAATGTAATGATTTTATTTTGTGAGATTATTTTGTCTAATACTCATATTTATATCTATTTTCATCATGTCGGAGCAATTTGAACATGTAAATTAATTTATAATAATTTTTTTATTTATGAAATTCCATGAATACCCTTCTATCTCTTACAAAAGGGAACCAACTATTTTCCTATATTAAAACACTAAGTGCTACTTTGTTTCACCAATTCATGAAAACATTTATTAATAAAATCCCTTTAAACATTTTGAAGGTGTTATGCATTAGTATAATTAAATTATTTAAGGGAATATGATGTAAATCAAAGGAGGTTGTTCAAAGAAGAGGTATAGTATTAGTCTGAATATTTTTGTTTTATTTATTCTTATAAATCCATAAAATATTCTAAATAAATTATGATATATAAAAAATATATTAAATATACTAATAAATTTTTAATTTTAATGTAATACTCTATATCCATCACCTCTTCCATCAAATGGGAAATATAACCATTATTCGCGTGTACGATAAACTACCTTTCTGTGAACTAATATAATTCATTTTCCACCACCTCAACTTAATGTAGGTTATATTGATATATTTAATTTTATTATATCATTTTTATGATTTATTTATAATTATTAAAATATAATATATAATCTACTTTCCTACCCTTCCATTCATTAAAAATGATAACATTGTTCCTGCATACGTGTGAAATTCCACCTCCACAAAGTGATGCGATTCAGTTTCTATCACCAAATCACATGGATTATATATATAAGTTTATTTTAAATAAATAAAATGGTATTTATGATATTGTTATAATTATATAAAGATAAAATAATACATATGTTCTTTCTATCTTGATCGTTTAAAAATGGAAATGTTACTGATGCGTACGTACAACTTACTGTCACCACAATTCTAATGTAGGACATTTTTCATATCCATATTTCGTTTTTGTTCTTCAAAAGTAATTTTATTTATTAAAAAGACAACTAATTCATGAATATTATTCTATATATTATGGAAAAAACATATTTTTCTATAGTGAACCTATATATGTAATTTTGTATATACTAACTGAATATCATCAAAACGTCTGACGTGAAACTAATTGACCGAGTTATTAAATATAACATGGAAATAAATACAAAAATGGAATAAAAAACCCGAAATAGGTTATTAAGATATTATGAAATTAATTGATGTTTATTATATTGGAAGATAATGAATGTACCTTATGATATGGACCCAAGGATAGGGGTTTCTAAACTCAATCCTCTTTCATTGGGTTATATCTATTTTTAATAGATTATATTATTATATGATTATGAGTAAAATCCAGTTTTCTTGTCACGACCCGTCCTCGGGGCCCGTGCCGTGACTACCCCAAACCCGCCTTCCATAGGCCAGGGGCTGGCGACTAGCACCAAAGGCGTAAAATCCCGATAACTGGGAAGGCATTGCCTTTATAAAAGAAAACAAGCATCACAGAGTACAAGCGGAAACAAAACACTAAGTACAAAAGAAAAGCTGAAAACTAAATGGGCCAGAATACAAACCCAAAAGAAAGTACAACTACAACTGAACAAGGTACAACAAAAAAAAGGAAAACAGCTGGAAGAGGGAAGCAGCTCCTGGGTGGTCCTCCTCGGGTCCTACCTGAAGGGTAGGTACAGATAGCGCAGCTCCTGGTCGTCCACCACGGATCCTACCTGAAGGGTAGGTACAGATAGCCTCCTCCACGCTCTCGTCCGTCAACCTCCTCTGTGAGTCGTCTCGTCGCGTAGTCCACCTCCGGGTACAGACTCGTCGTGTAGTCCACCTCCGGGTACCGACTCGTCGTGTAGTCCACCTCCGGGTACCGACTCGTCATGTAGTCCACCTCTGGGTACCGTCCAGTCCTCGAACACTCGGCCTCCGTCAGCACTGCCCGTCATCTGCAACCAACACAATGAGGTGCGGGGCATAGCCCGTGTAGGGGTGAGTATAACGATACTCAGTAGGGACTCCGAGACCCTCAAGGTCTCACTAAACCAACAAGGATAACCACAAGAAGATCTCAACAGATAACCTCTACTTAGATATATGCCCATACATATACCTAAGTTATCAAGTAACCCATCTCAATCAGGAGGAAACACAAGGATTGTGAAATCAACGGATAACCACTACCCAGGTATATGCCCATACATATACCTAAGTTATCAAGTGACCCATCTCAATAATAAGGTAAACACAAAGGTCAAAAGTCTCAGCTCAAACCAGGATTTTCATTAATGAAACTGTAACTGCTGAAGAGCTCTGTCTCTGGAGTGTACAGTGGTCCTGTCACGACTCCAAGGTACTGCTCACTAACCTAAGACTGCTGAGGTACTCCTCCTGTCGAGTACTGCGGGTTTGCGGCCAACTACCGGGCGCTCCGTCCGCTGAGGGTCTGTCGCCAAATACCGGGCGCTCCCACTAATAGCCTACAGAGGTACTCCTCCTGTCGCGTACCGCGGGTTTGCGGCCAACTACCGGGCGCTCCGTCCGCCGTGGGTCTGTCTCCAAATACCGGGCGCTCCGTCCACTGGGCTAGTCGACTCACTCCAAGTCGAGTCAGTCAAGCAGTCGTCAGGTCTCAGCCGGCTACACGGTCTCCATACTCCGCACGCTCGTCTCCGGGAAGGTCCGCTCCACGAGCTACTGGTTGATACTCCAAGTATCAAAAAGTCCCGTAAAGAAGTATCTCAAAGGACCACCTCGTTATAGGGGTCTCAACGCAACAGACGGCGCGTCAATCGGACGCCCGGTCTGTGAGTTATTAGCCTTTTCGTCCCAGGGGCCCGGTTGGTTTCATGTGCGAACCAATCCGGCCGTAACTCAACTATACCCCGAAAACTCATAGGGTATACTCATAGGGACCGTTTCTCAATGAGATCACCAACGCCGCTGACGGTTCGTCAAACGAACGTTCTGTCGGAAAGGTATCAGCTTTTCTGTTCCAGGGGCCCGGTTGGATTTCGGTGCGATCCAACCCGGCCACTATCCAACTGCATCCAAATCTCGGCGAAGGATGCCAAAAGTTCCGTATCATCAACAGGAACTCAACGCAACAGACGGCGCATCAATCGGACGCCCGGTCTGAGAGTTATTGGCTTTTTCGTTCCAGGGGCCCGGTTGGATTTCGGTGCGATCCAACCCGACCGCACTCCGTCGGCATCCAAACCTCGAGCGGAGTAAGCCAAAATATCTGTCTCACTTAGAGGAATTCAACGAAATAGACGGCGCGTCAATCGGACGCCCGTTCTGTTATTTATTGGCCTTTCCATCTCACACCCACCCTGGGAAACTTCCCAGGAGGTCACCCATCCTGATCACTACTCTAGGACAAGCACGCTTAACTATGGAGTTTTAACCACGTAGGCTCCCGAAAACGAAGTTGCACCTTGAGTATAGTATACCGAAACGACCGTCTCGATCCAAGGATCGTGTTGCCACTGACGACGAGTCGTTTGTAGACCCGTAGCTCAAGATACGGGCATTTGACCGAAAGTGGTCCAAAACTGGGGGTCTGGGCCCGGGCCGACCCGGCCTGACCCCCCTGGGTCGGCCGAACCGGGTCGACCCGCCCCAGGCGGTGACCCGGCCCGACGACCCAGCCCGGCTCGGAAAACCCGGCCCAGCCGGCGGCGCGGGCCGGTGCGGCGGCGCGGCGGTGCGGTCCGGCGCGGCGGCGCGGACCGGCACGGCGGCGCGGCCTGGGTGCCGTTCGGGTGCCGCGCGCGGGGGGCAAAGCCTCCCCCCCTCCTTTGAGAACCGCGACCCCTTAATTGGGGCCGCTTTTGAGACCCGGCCGGGGAAAATTAATTCCCCCGGTCTCCACTGTCCGGCCGGCCTGCACTGGCCGACCGGTTTCGCCAGCAAGGACCGGCGACAGCCGGTCCTTCCTTCGCCGACACCGGCGGCCCGGTGCCGGCCGCCGGTCATCTTGCTCCGCCGTGGCCCGGAACCGGCCGCGGCCTATGCCGTCCGGCGCGATGCGACGACATCGCTTCCCTCCGCCGCGGCCCCGCTCCGGCCGCGGCGCCTTTGACTTTCTTCGACGCGACGCGACGGCGTCCCGTTCTTGGATTTCTTTCCATGGCGCGGCGCCACGGCGCCGCGCAATAATTTCCGTGCGAATCCCGCGTGGTGTGACGGCACCACGCCATCCCGTTCCATCCGCAAGGAAACAATTATGAACATAGGAGGGGGGTTCGGCCGTGTTGGTGCGGTCCGGGCCCCCCTCTCGTTAGACAATAACATTTAATCCTCTATCCTCGAAGTTCGACATTCTAGAATCAAGAATGGAAAATAAATAAATAAAATATCAACAATCCCCTACCTCTGATTCAAGTGCGGAGCACGCCAATCAAGCCGCGGAAGACTAGCGTCGCGGAGGTCGGGCGTCGCGGAAATCGAATGTCGTTTCCGTTGACGTTGAGGTGCGTCCGAAGAGGTACGTTGCTGGAGAAGCTTCGTAAGCTAACGGAGATAGTCCGAGGAGGAAACAGAGTCTCCCTTCGTTGACATGGGAAGAAGATCGAAGAAGCGGCGTCGTCGATCTTCGGAAACACACCAGCTACAAAGAAGAGAAGCGGCGTTCTTCGTCGGAGCTTAAGTGTTCTTCGTGTTCTTCGTCAAGGTTAAAGAAGATGGAGAGAGCTTCTCAAAATCTCTCAAGGTGGCAAAGGAGACCAACCCAAAATAAAATAATCTTAAGCCTTATTTTATTTACACAACTAAACATTTGAATATCAAAAGATAAGAAACGAACCATTAATTCATAAAATTAATTCAACGAAAGAAACAGCTCATTTAATTTATGAAAAAAAACGCCCAATTAAATGGTCTGTTAAGAATTTAAGAAAACGTGTCAGTTGACTTTCATAAAGATGGGTTTTCGCGGGTGCGTTACTTAGCAGAAAGAAACGGCGGGGCTCATGCGGGCCTCACCTCACAAATATCCTACCAAGAGGGTAGGATATTTCTGGATAGTACCCTATTCGGTTCAACTCAGATTAAGCCGCTTTTAAGTGGCTTCAAGTGGCTTCCAAGTGGCTTAAGTGAAATAAAATAAAGTTGTCGCAAAATTATTTTATTTCTTAACTTTAAGCCCGAAAATTAAAAACCACACCCGAGCAAACGCAACTCTGAAAGAGGCGTTTCTAAGCAATTACCGGCGCTGCGATTCCATCGGTGCCCTCAGAATTTGATTCCGAGCACCGGTTCAAAAGTTAGAAAAACCCGCTTGTCCGTTCACTGAACGTACCCGAGCCAAACTTCGGAAATTGATTCCGGACACACCGGGCCTCGGAATCAGGCGCCGTCAGAAACTGCGTTCTTGTAAAATTCCAAAAAAATTTAAGAAAAAAATTTCCTTGGAATTTACGGGTCTTTACATTACTCCCACCACAGGGCTTTACGTCCCCGTAAAGCTTCACCACAAACTTAGGGAAACAAAGCGGTACTGAGCACGCATCTGAACCTTCCGCTCCCATGTGCTCACTTGGAGGTTCCCACGCTGCCAAAGAAAGTGCACAAGAGGAATCGACCGTCCTCCTAGGATCCGCTCCTGTCGATCCTCGATCCCCACAGGAACCTCCGTAGAAGACACTCATCGCCACCGTCCAGCACCTCATGGTGGATGATATGCGAAGGGGTCAAGCACGTATCTCCTCAGTTGGGATACGTGGAAAACGTCGTGCACCTAGTGCAACTGAAGTGGATGGTCCAAGCGGTAAACCACCTCGCCTACCCAGCTGAGGACCTAGAAAGGTCCATTGAACCTCGGAGATAACTTGCCTCCTTGGCCACATCTCCGTAAACCTTGTCGAGGTGAGACCCGTAAGAAGACGTGGTCGTCATCCTCGAACTCCAGAGGTCTCTATTTCTGTTAGAACTGAAACTCAAAACGACTGCTGCTATGAGGGTAAGGTTGACCGACTCAAGAGTGATCGGTCGCACCCTCCTGTGCAAGAGTTACCCTGCACTACCTGGGGTTTCCTTTTTCGCCGACCAAGGAAAACCCATCCCGACGTTTTCCTAAAACCGTCAATTTGAGTATGAACAGTTATTGCCCATTCCATACTCAAACTAACGTCATAAGGCCTCGACGCTGCCACCAAGAGATTCCAACCAGAACTCTCTCCTCGAGGGTCTGACCACACCGTCGGCGTAAGTGTGATTATCGAGTCTCCTCCCAAGGTATCTCCAGACCTGAGGGTCAAGTCCACGGCTTACCAGAAACTCTAGGTCTGGAACAAGATTTGTGAAAGCGAGGAATGATTCATATCGACGTCTGTTACTACAGCAGCTAGTAGTGGACACAGACTGTCCCTTGAATCATTTCTAGAGCCATTGGGTCACACTCCTTGACCGCATGCAGCCGCACTCTTCCTCCGCCCTCCAGCTCCCTGAGCCTGGCGGGAATAACTAAGGCGGGTGGTTGTAGCATGTTAAGATGTACACCACCTCATGCTGCTCTCCTAGCTCTACCTCCACGTCTGCCGCTTCGCAGACTCATCTCTATTTACAGCTACCTCTTCTTGAAACATTTAACACGTCCGAGTCTCTAAGACTGGCACCGGTTCCTTGTTTCTTACTGCACTGTGCAGTCTTCATCCGCTCCTGGATGAACTGCAACTCTTTTAGTCTCACAAGAGCTGCTATGATTTCTTCTTTTCCGATAAGAGAAATCTGGTCTCATCCCCTGGATGAACCACATTCGTTACCTAATACAGTCAATCCTGACATAAATGATGCATTCATGCCATGGATGACGTCGTAAGGCCTCGACGCAACTACTAAGAGATCCAACTGTCACTCTCGCCTCCAATGGTCGAGTCACACTGTCGGCATCAGTGTGAGGTCACTGGGTCTCCTCCAGTAGGAATCTCAAAAGTGAGGGTCAAGTCAACAGTTTAACCTGGACCACTCAGTATCAACCAAAAAAAAAGGACAGGAAAGCAAACAAAGATAAGTGTATTTTTATTATTACAGCTCATAGTACAAAGACACGAATACAAAAGCATCATGGAACTAGAAGTACAAAGGACGTATCCACTAGTTCCTATCCTGTCCACCTGCTCTCGGAGCTCCATGACCATAGGCCTTAGCTGCCTGAAGCTGAGCTCTCCCATGTCCTCCTGTCCCCTGCGGTCGGGGTGGGACTCCTGGTGGTGGTGGCAACATCCCGAAGCGTCGTCCACCTCCAGCTGCACAGCCAGCTCCTCTGCCATGGCCGCCTGCTCCTTGCGGTTCGGCCTGATCGAACCTCTGCCTTTGCCTCAGAGGTTCTTCATTTAACTGCCGGTCATCTGCATGGCGGGTCGGACAGTCACGTGCCATGTGACCAATTCCGCCGCAGGAGTAACACTGTCCACTCTCATCACGTCTGGCTCTGACTCCACCCCGGTTTCCCCGCACAACTGAACTTGAGTCGTGAAGTCGGCCACCGGTAGGTCTGGTCCTCTTGGACCTCTGTGTCATCTGTCTACTGCCTGCTGTAGAAGACTCTGCCGCAAGCCAGCTAGTGGTGGTTCCTGCTACTGGAGACTGCTCAGCAAGGAAACTCTTCACTAAGAGGGCTCTATCCAACACCCCTGTCTGCGTCGGAAAGCTGTGAGAAACAACAGAACCTCTAATCTCTCTCCTGAGCCCTAGTTCGAAGGTTCGGGCCCTGAAGAACGAGTCTCGTACCATATCTGTGGAGTAGCGCGAGAGGTCTGTGAATCTCGCTGAGTACTGCGCCACTGACATGCTGCCCTGCCGCAGCTGAAGTAGCTCCTGTATACGCACCGCTCAAAAGGTGGATGGCACAAACTCTGCCCGAAACAGGCTCTCGAAGTCTGCCCATAGAAATGTCATCTCGAACCAGGTCAGCTCACCAGGTATAATCTTTTGACCGTGGGGCCGCACTGAGTCATGGACGTCCGATTGACGTGCCGTCAGCTTTGTTGATTTCTTCTTTGTGAGACGGATCTTTTGGCATACTCCGCCCGAGGTTTGGACACAGGTGGAGTACGGTCGGGTTGGTTTTTCCTTAAAAACCAACCGGGCCCTTGGGACGAAAAAGCTAATAAATCTCAGACCGGGCGTCTGATTGACGCGCCGTCTGCGACGCTGAGTTCCTGTTGACGATACGGAACTTTTGGATACATCAACTTCGGACTTTGTGTCAGTTGATGTATCGGCCTCTCGGCTCGTGGAGCAGACCCTCCCGAACGAGCTTGCTGTGTGTGGGAACCCTAGAGCTGGCTGCGACTGCTTCTTCGACAGCGACGACCGTGTAGAGATCCTCAGTGGACTGCGGCAACGACTGTGCAGAGATCCTCAGTGGACTCCGACGACGACCGTGCAGAGATCCTCAGTGGACTGCGGCGACGACTGTGCAGAGATCCTCAGTGGACTGCGACGACTTCTGCACTCAGCGATCCTACGTGGATCAGTGCTACAGGTCCTGTGTGGGCCCGGTCCTGTGTGGGCCTGATCCTGTGTGGGTCCGATCCTGTGTGGGTCCGCGCTCAGCGGTTCTGTGTGAGCCAGCGCCTACATGTCCTGTGTGGGCCCGATCCTGTGTGGGTCATTGCGGGGGTTAGTTACCTATCTATCCTTCGTGGGTCTGACGACTTAGATGTATCAGTGATCATCTTTATCGTCATCCGAGAAAGTATACCTGTGTGAGCTGAATCTTGTGTTACTCTCTTTTGTGGATTGTGTTGAGCTATCCTGTGTGGGTTTACTGTTTACTCTCCTTTGTGGATTGTGTTGAGCTATCCTGTGTGGTTTTACTGTTTACTCTCCTTTGTGGATTGTGTTGAGCTATCCTGTGTGGGTATACGTTTTTCTTTCCTGTGTGGACTGGGTTGTGCTTGGGCTCGGACGTTGGAGCCGAATGGAAATTGATGACTTAGGTATATGTATGGGCATATACCTAAGCCATGTCAGATGTTACTTTGTGATTGTATCATTCCTTTGTGGATTATCCTTTGTGGATTTCGGGAGACATTCGGGGGTCTCGGGGTCCCTACTGAGTAGCTTATACTCACCCCTGCACGGGCTTTGCCCGCACTATGTTGTGTTGGTTGCAGACGACGGACAGCGCTGATCGTGGTGGAGGCGTGCGGAGCAGGACGGTACCTGGAGGTAGACCACTGGGCGGGACGTACTCGGAGCGGTAAGGTGGATCCGAGGAGCAGTGGAGGCTATCTGTACCCACCCTTCAGGTGGGACTCCCAGAGGATGGCTCGACGCTGCAGTTTTCCCTTTCAGTTGTTGTTTTTCCTTTCAGTTGTACTTTACTGTTGGGCTTGTATTTCTAGCCCCTTTTTACTTTCAGCACAGCTTGTACCCTTTTTACTTAGTGTTTACTTTTCCGCTTGCTTACTCTATGGTGCTTGTTTACTTTTTCAAAGGCAATGCCTTCCCTTTTGTTAGGATTTACGCCTTGGTGCAAGTCGTCAGCCCCTGGCCTATGGAAGGTGGGCTTGGGGTAGTCATGGCACGGGCCCCGAGGACGGGTCGTGACAAAAGCGCCCGGTAGTTGGCCGTAAACCCACAGTACTCGACAGGAGGAGTACCTCAGCAGTCTTAGGTTAGTGAGCAGTACCTTGGAGTCGTGACAGGACGACTGTACACTCCAGAGACGGAGCTCTTCAGCAGTTACGGTTTCGTTAATGAAAACACTGGTTTGAGCTGAGACTTTTGACCTTTGTGTTTACCTCATTATTGAGATGGGTCACTTGATAACTTATGTATATGTATGGGCATATACCTGGGTAGTGGTTATCCATTGATTTCACAATCCTTGTGTTTCCTTCTGATTGAGATGGGTTACTTGATAACTTAGGTATATGTATGGGCATATATCTAAGTAGAGGTTATCTGTTGAGATCTTTTTGTGGTTATCCTTGTTGGTTTAGTGAGACCTTGAGGTTCTCGAGGTCCCTACTGAGTATCGTTATACTCACCCCTGCACGGGCTATGCCCTCACCTCGTTGTGTTGGTTGCAGACGACGGGCAGTGCTGACGGAGGCCGAGTGTTCGAGGACTGGACGGTACCCGGAGGTGGACTACAGGACGAGTCGGTACCCGGAGGTGGACTACACGACGAGTCGGTACCCGGAGATGGACTACACGACGAGTCTGTACCCGGAGGTGGACTACGCGACAAGACGACTCACAGAGGAGGTTGACGGACGAGAGCGTGGAGGAGGCTATCTGTACCTACCCTTCAGGTAAGGTCCGTGGTGAACGACCAGGAGCTGCGCTATCTGTACCTACCCTTCAGGTAGGACATGAGGAGGACGACCCAGGAGTTGCTTCCCTCTTCTAGCTGTTTGTCTTTTTGTTGTTGTACCTTGTTCAGTTGTAGTTGTACTTTCTTTTGGGTTTGTATTCTGGCCCATTTACTTTTCAGCTTTTCTTTTGTACTTAGTGTTTTGTTTCCTCTTGTACTCTGTGATGATTGTTTTCTTTTATAAAGGCAATGCCTTCCCAGTTATCGGGATTTTACGCCTTTGGTGCTAGTCGCCAGCCCCTGGCCTATGGAAGGCGGGCTTGGGGTAGTCACGGCACGGGCCCCGAGGACGGGTCGTGACAAATTGGTATCAAAGGAGTTCGGTTCTACCGCAGAACCTATAACTCTGATGTTTCCTTCTGTGAAGCAATAGTGTTAAGAGTACCAAGTGTGGTTTTCATTTCAGGGAGTCCAGTGTTGGTGCGGGTGGACGACGTATCCATACACCAGGACCCTGACAACTGGTTTCCGACTTTGTGCACGAAAACACTGATTGCATGTGTGTTTTCGAGAAGTTTTATTTAAATCTCAGCTCAAACCAGGATTTTCATTAACAAAACCGTAACTGCTGAAGAGCTCCGTCTCTGGAGTGTACAGTGGTCCTGTCACGACTCCAAGGTACTTCTCACTAACCTAAAACTGCTGAGGTACTCCTCCTGTCGAGTACTGCGGGTTTGCGGCCAACTACCGGGCGCTCCGTCCGCTGAGGGTCTGTCGCCAAATACCGGGAGCTCCCACTAATAGCCTATAGAGGTACTCCTCCTGTCGAGTACCGCGGGTTTGCGGCCAACTACCGGGCGCTCCGTCCGCCATGGGTCTATCGCCAAATACCGGGCGCTCCGTCCACTGGGCTAGTCGACTCACTCCAAGTCGAGTCGGTCAAGCAGTCGTCAGGTCTCAGTCGGCTACACGGTCTCCGTACTCCGCACGCTCGTCTCCAGGAGGGTCCGCTCCACGAGCTATTGGTCGATACTCCAAGTATCACAAAGTCCCGTAAAGAAGTATCTCAAAGGACCACCTCGTCATAGGGGTCTCAATGCAACAGACGGCGCGTCAATCGGACGCCCGGTCTGTGAGTTATTAGCCTTTTCGTCCCAGGGGCCCGGTTGGTTTCGTGTGCGAACCAATCTGGCCATAACTCAACTATACCCCGAACACTCATATGGTATACTCACAGGGATCGTTTCTCAATGAGATCACCAACGCCACTGACGGTTCGTCAAACGAACGTTCTGTCAGAAAGGTATCAGATTTTCCGTTCCAGGGGCCCGGTTGGATTTCGGTGCGATCCAACCCGGCCACTATCCAACTGCATCCAAATCTTAGTGAAGGATGCCAAACGTTCCGTATCATCAACAGGAACTCAACGCAACAGACGGCGCGTCAATCGGACGCCCGGTCTGAGAGTTATTGGCTTTTTCGTTCCAGGGGCCTGGTTGGATTTCGGTGCGATCCAACCCGACCGCACTCCGTCAGCATCCAAACCTCGAGCGGAGTAAGCCAAAACATCCGTCTCACTTAGAGGAATTCAACGAAACAGACGGCGCATCAATCGGACGCCCGGTCTGTTATTTATTGGCCTTTCCATCTCACACCCACCCTGGGAAACTTCCCAGGAGGTCACCCATCCCGATCACTACTCTAGGCCAAGCACTCTTAACTATAGAGTTTTAACCACGTAGGCTCCCGAAAAGGAAGGTGCACCTTGAGTATAGTATACCGAAACGACCGTCTCGATCCAAGGATCGCGTTGCCGCTAACGACGAGTCGTTTGGAGGCCCGTAGCCCAAGATATGGGCATTTGACCGAAAGTGGTCCGAAACTGTGGGTCTGGGCCCGGGCAGACCCGGCCCGACCCCCCCTGGGTCGGCCGAACCGGGTCGACCCGCCCCGGGCGGCGACCCGACCCGACGACCCGGCCCGGCTCGGAAAACCCGGCCCGGCCGGCGGCACGGCGGCGCAGACCTGCACGGCGGCGCGGCCTGGGCGCCGTCCGGGTGCCACGCGCGGGGGGAAAACACCCCCCCCTCCTTTGAGAACCGCGACCCCTTAATTGGGGCCGCTTTTGAGACCCGGCCGGGGGAAATTAATTCCCCCGGTCTCCACTGTCCGACCGGCCTGCACTGGCCGACCGGTTTCGCCAGCAAGGACCGGCGACGGCCGGTCCTTCCTTCGCCGACACCGGCGGCCCGGAACCGGCCGCGGCCTATGCCGTCCGGCGCGATGCGACGGCATCGCTTCCCTCCACCGCGACCACGCTCCGGCCGCGGCGCCTTTGACTTTCTTCGACGCGACGCGACGGCGTCGCGTTCTTGGATTTCTTTCCACGGCGTGGCGCGACGGCGCCGCGCAATAATTGCCGTGCGATTCCCGCGTGGTGCGACGGCACCACGCCATCTCGTTCCATCCGTATGGAAACAATTATGAACATAGGAGGGGGGTTCGGCCGTGTTGGTGCGGTCCGGGCCCCCCTCTCGTTAGACAATAACATTTAATCATTTATCCTCGAAGTTCGACATTCTAGAATCAAGAATGGAAAATAAATAAATAAAATATCAACAATCCCCTACCTCGGATTCAAGTGCGGAGCACGCCAATCAAGCCGCGGAAGACTAGCGTCGCGGAGGTTGGGCGTCACGGAAATTGAACGTCGTTTCCGTTGACGTTGAGGTGCGTCGAAGAGGTACGTTGCTGGAGAAGCTTCGTAAGCTGACGGAGATAGTCCGAGGAGGAAACGGCGTCTCCTTTCGTTGACACGGGAAGAAGATTGAAGAAGCGGCGTCGTCGATCTTCGGAAACACACCAGCTACAAAGAAGAGAAGCGGCGTTCTTCGTCGGAGCTTAAGTGTTCTTCGTGTTCTTCATCAAGGTTGAAGAAGATGGAGAGAGCTTCTCAAAATCTCTCAAGGTGGCAAAGGAGACCAACCCAAAATAAAATAATCTTAAGCCTTATTTTATTTACACAACTAAACATTTGAATATCAAAAGATAAGAAACGACCCATTAATTCATAAAATTAATTCAACGATAGAAACAGCTCATTTAATTTACGAAAAAAACCGCCCAATTAAATGGTCTGTTAAGAATTTAAGAAAACATGTCAGTTGACTTTCATAAAGACGGGTTTTCGCGGGTGCGTTACTTAGCAGAAAGAAACGGCGGGGCTCGTGCGGGCCCCACCTCACAAATATCCTACCAAGAGGGTAGGATATTTCTGGATAGTACCCTATCCGATTCAACTCAGATTAAGCCGCTTTTAAGTGGCTTCAAGTGGCTTCCAAGTGGCTTAAGTGAAATAAAATAAAGTTGTCGCAAAATTATTTTATTTCTTAACTTTAAGCCCGAATATTAAAAACCACACCCGAGCAAACACAACTCCGAAAGAGGCGTTTCTAAGCAATTACCGGCGCTGCGATTCCATCGGTGCCCTCAGAATTTGATTCCGAGCACCGGTTCAAAAGTTAGAAAAACCCGCTCGTCCGTTCACTGAACGTACCCGAGCCAAACTTCGGAAATTGATTCCGGGCACACCGGGCCTCGGAATCAGGCGCCGTCAAAAACTGCATTCTTGTAAAATTCCAAAGAAAATTAAGAAAAAAATTCCCTTGGAATTTACGGGTCTTTACATTTCTGGATTTTTGATTAATTTTATCATTTTTTTTCTTGATTTAAAATGTTTACACATAATACATCCATTTATTAATTCTCAATTCAGTGATAATTTATTTTTAATTGTTCGTTTTCTGAATTCTCTTTTATTAAAGCATAAGTTAAAATATACACCTATTCTGTTTATGAGGTGTATATACTAATCCTTTGACATGATATATCATGAATATAATTATTTTCATTATATTTAATTTTTCAATTGATTATTTTATTTCTTTGGGCTTATAATTCAAAAGTTACAGTAGTGGTATGCGTTCATTTCACAATCTCCATTTTATTCAGGAATGCTTTTGTTTAAGTATCTATTGGGGGAATTATTCAATATTTCCATATTAAACCCAATATAATTTATTCTCTTTTGGTATTTCATACAATTTTAAAAAATTCCATTCATTTTCCAATTTTAAGTACTCAGGTTATAGAAGGATTTTTTTTAAGGAAAACAAACAATATTTCTCTCTTCCATAAAAACACATTTCCATCCATGTCAATGATTTCAGTGAAATATTTTCACAAATGTTAAATATTATAATATGATAATATAAATTAATATTTAAGCATGTTTTTATATTTTTAACAATGTTTCAATGTTATGTTATTTTCATTTTCAAAATGAGGTACTTTTGACTTTTTACCAAATATTTTTAAGGAATATTTATTTTTAATGTATACGAAATGAAAGAATTTTCCCATCATAATGACCATTATTTATTTGAATATTAATTTATATGATTCCAGGGATAATTTCAAAGGAAATTATTGTTACAATATTTTGTAAATTTTTAGTTTTTGAAAGAGATATTGAATTTAAAAAGGGTATTTTCCTGAAGAATACTTTAAATGATATTTCTAGAGAATTTATATTAATCTACCACAAAAATCCATTATTTTAATTTTACTCCACTAAGGATATGTTTTAATGATTCCATAACATTTCTATCTCTAGATGAATTATGATTAGTTTTTTAGGGGAAATATTTACATTTTGTATGCTAGATTTTGAATCTGAATATTTATATTGATTATATATTGAATGTTTATTCACTCCATCAATGTGTTGGTTTCCTTGGAAATAGTAAGTAATGGGGGGGGGACTGTTATAGTCCCTTGATAAATTTATAGGTCCCATGAGATAGTCTAGTTTGATTATTTGGATGGGGCCTTAACCATTTATGAATGATGACTCAGCACAAGGCCTTGATGGTATGTGTATGATGTCTACCATTATGAATTCCATGATGATGAAATTAATTATTCAAATCCATTTGATTATTTTAATAGTTATGATATTCATTGATGAGTTTAAAGATCATGTGATTATTTATATGGAATTATCTGATCATCATTTATTCTTGTAAGATGATTCTTTATGAACATGTTAGTGATTAAATGGAATGTTTGTTCAGTTCTAAAAGATTTCATATAGGTTAACCCTTATTTACTCATGATATATTCCACTTTAAGTAACCCTTACAGTGTACTTGAAATCAATATTATCTTGGTTCCCTTCCCCCAGTATTGATGATGGAATCACTAAATGACTTGATTGATATATAATATTTAGTTTATCTATGTTTTATATTTCATTTCCAATGTAATGTGGGAAGAATTTATGTATATATTATACTAAAACTACAAAACTATTTGGTCCTTCATGATGGATTTTCTTGCATCGTATGCCAATGTAATTATGTGACCACTGACCCTGGGCTACCAGGGTCTAGCTATTTACAATTTTATCAGTTTATGCTATGTATAAACCACGGGAACTAGATTTATTTAAATATAGATTAGGGTACATAACCCTATGACCGACCTTATGGGTATGTAAAATTATAGGACAATGTAATAATGTTTTTAGTGAATTATTGATTTTTTTTGTTTTTCCTAGAAATACATCAATCTCTACATACTAAAAATAGATATGGTTTTGGAATAAATTCATATAGAGGTAATAACCTTAAAGGATTTATATTTCATCCATAATTATGGCGGATTCTGTGTGTTCCCCTACTGTTCACATGGTTTGACACTCCTGGGGGTTATTATTGGGTTAATTGACCTATCCTCAATGAACTATTATGATGAAATAGATAATAAGAACCTATGGAAACCTATGGTATTCCATAGTGATATAGGATAAATGAAAATTTTCATGGGATAATAAGTCTGTGGTTTAAAAAGTGTTTAAAATAATAGATACCCTTTTTAATGTTATACATGATAAGATTTTAAAAAGATTAAGTGTATTTTGGGTTTCATTTTTTGTAATACAACCCTTGGGTATATTATCTATTTTCGAGAAAGGTTTATTAGAGGAATAATTATTTTTATATCATGGGCATAATTTTATAGTTATTTATAAATATTAGGGTATATATGATCATTGATAAAGAGGTAATTAGAGGTTAGTAAAATTTAGAACATATGGTTTATCTTATAGATAACTGTGGGAATGAATAGTGATTTGGTTCCTAAGTGATTGATATTATTTTAGAAGTAGTTGACTATATATTGGGGAGAAATATATTATTAATGTAAGTTGAAATAAATGTGATTAACATGAGATTTTATTTGAATTACAAAAGTTGAATTATCTTTTAAAGTTATATTTTATTTAATTTTTTTTATTTATGTCAATGCATGGTATTGAAGTAAATTATTAGTATATTTATAAGATTATTTTACTATGGAATATAAAATTTCTGGTATATTACTTTATGTGTGACTAATATTTATTAGATAAAAATAATAAATTAATATCAGAAGAATATGTGATAAAATCCTTCTAATTTTTTTATTTTGATGTTTTTTAGTAAATTTTTTAATAATTGAAATGTAAATTAGTTATGATATCAAATATGATAAAATTTATATGTTTCTTATTATGATTTGGGGATTGATTTTTTATTTCCTCATATTATGGTTATTAATTTTTTATAATTATCTTCCCATATACTAATAATTTTTATTTTGGTTAATAAATAAAGATAGAAGGAATAGATTACTATCATTTTCTAAATTATATGATCAATTATAATTTAATTTCAATGCTTCATGTAAGAAAAATTCATCTTAAATACTAATAATTTGGTAAAAATGATGACATTGAGGTGGAAATTGATTAAAGTATAAAATTCAACATGTCATTTATATATATTTGATTTTATTATTACTCTAGATGGTGATGGAATTTCTCAACTTTAAGAAAATTATATTCTTAAAAATATTTATTCTTTCTATCATTTAAGATGAATTGGTGGTCTTCTCACTCAATTTTGGTTTAATATTCTATGGACATTAACTTTGTCAATATGATTCACTTAATTATGATCAATGAGACTTTTCACTCTCCATAATTAATAGGAATTTTTTTCCATGCCTATATAGTTACATACAACTAATATTTTTCTAATTGTAAAGCTAATTGTGTGTTTTTCTAGATGACCTTAAATCACCATTTTCGAAATTTTCATGAGAATATTTTATTAACTATTTATACTATGTGTGTTTTCAGAAAAAGTATTTTAAAATTTAAATAACTTGTTGATAATAATAATGTTCAAATTTCAAGGACAAAATTTATTTATGGGGGTGTGGGAGAATGAAACACCTCAATATATTAAAAGAACACTACGTTTAATAGAGTATATGAAACACACCATTGAGATTAAATAAAATACAAAATATAATCTATTTAAATGTTACAGCCATAAAATATATAATTAATTAGTTGGTATAAATTGCATTAACTAAATTTTGAAAATTATATAAATTTCATAATCAATAAAATTTTATTGGTTAATTATTAGTAAATAAGCACATAATTTTTAGAAAAGTTAATCTATTTATCAACATTATGTTTTCTTAAAAAATGTTTTTTATTATATTTCATGAGAAAATATTATAATAAATTTCAAGAAAATTTATAAATTTAATTTCATAATTATAATATAAAATTTTTAATCATCATATCAGGGTTATTTTTGGGTGAATTCTTTAGAATTTTTTGAAATGATTGATTTTCAAGTGAATAGTAAAAAAATACAACTTTTATTGAAGATTGAAAATTTGATTCAAGAAATTTTTGATGATAAAATTTATTTTAAAATGTATTAAAAATAAATATAGTTATATTATATTAATAATATTTATAATTAATTTATTCTAATAAATTTTATTGTTTAATTTTTTTATAAAAACAATTTTATACAAAAACGGCATTTTCTGAAAAAGTTTATTTCCTTTATTTTGTGTTTATTGTAACAATAATATTTCTCACTTCAACAAAATGAATATTTAAAAATATATTTTTTATTTAGAATAATTGGGTTAAATTTTTCTAATTAGTTCAATTACATTTTTAGTCATTATTAATAGTAACTATAGTAAATAGTTATAACAACGGTAAGGGTAAATCTAGTAATTAAAGTTACAAAATAAATCGATAAGGACTAAAAAATTACCATGAACCAATTAATTTAACCAATTATATGAGTTTATATAAGAAAATAATATCCATGATTAGAAAACATTTAAACAAGGTTCCAATATATTTGATTGTAATATTTTGAATATTTAAATATAAGATAATGTTAAAAGTGTTATTTAATCAGGTTTATTATCTATAATATTTTTTGAATGGGAAAAAAACAAAAAAAAGTTGTTAAAATTTTTTAGTTTAAAGAAATTTTTTTAATCCTGTTATTTTATATTAATTTTTCAGTAAATAAATAATTACCGCAAGTGCTTAAGGAAATCGATACAACTCTTGTGCAAAGATTAACAAAATTAAGTAAATTATTTTAATGTATATTAAAGTAATATTTTATGGGTGAGTTATGGTGTCCCATAATTTTAGAATATAAAAATAACATATTATAGGTGTGTTAAAGGTATAAATTCATATTCCATTATGTTCATCTGGTATTCAATGTCAAATTATGTGAATAGTGTAAAAAATGACATCATAGATATTTTACGAAAAATTTATTTTTTTAAACTTTCTTAAAATTTATAAATATATATAAAGAGGAAAACTATGATTAATAATGGTCTAAAATATATCCCTATTACATTTATCAATAAATTTTATCCTTATAAGTAAAATTATAATCCATTAATTTTGAAAATGGAATTTCCACAAATAATGTTCAAGTTTGTATACCAAAGGTAAAAAAAAATAAGTTCCCAAATGATCTATAAACCTATAGATAGTCTATTTTGGAATTATATTGAGACCATGTAATCCTTATATTCTAATAAAAGTAATTTTGGAACCATTTTACATGATATGGACACATATTATATTATAATATTTCATGCATTTCCAAAAATTACATTAATGATATTTTACAATAAATAATATTTCATTTAATCATTTATAATTTATAAAAATTAAATATTAATCCATATAAATGGAATATGAATTAATATATCAACTATGGTCAATTATAGGGTCAATTTGACTTTAATATTAACTTTATTTACCCATTAATATTAAAAAATGATTTTATGAGGGTAATTTTCAAAAGGGCTAGCATGGGGTTAAAACTAAAAAGGGTGAAAAAATCCTATA
The DNA here is from genome assembly GCA_963277665.1 of Viscum album. Taxonomy (NCBI): domain Eukaryota; kingdom Viridiplantae; phylum Streptophyta; class Magnoliopsida; order Santalales; family Viscaceae; genus Viscum; species Viscum album. The sequence goes on from OY728156.1 coordinate 49,055,495, forward strand.
ATTATACAAAATACATTGGATTAGAGTATTTATGAATAATAATTATATTTTATTCTAATTTTATAAAGTAGGATTAATTATATCATGAAAATTAATTTATATTTATTTAATTCATTATGAAATTCAAATAATTCCCTTCCCTCATTTATATAAAGGAACCCAATCTATTATCTCATCATCAATTCTAGAACCATTTGTTTTATCCAATACCTATCAAAAATATCTTATTTAAATTATATACCACACTCTAAGAGTCTTATTTAGGGCACAATAAAAACCATTGAAGGATTTATATGTAATATAAAAGTGGTTGTCTGAAGATGGGGTATATCATTTAACGAAATGTTTTAGTTTTATTTATTCTTATACCTCCAAAAAATATTCTTGAAGTATGTTGGAATAATAAAAAATAGTATATATATACATATATGTTGTTATGTTAATTTTATTCTCTATATCCATCATTGATTCCATCAAATGGAAAATGAAATTTGTGTTTCTGTGTTTGACGAACTTCAATCTCTTGAGCCGATGAATTTTTTTACATCATAATCTCTCACAGATGGTTATAATTTTTGGTTTAGGGTGTATATATTATTTTCACTAAATATTTATTATTTTTAAATTATAATATATCACATAATTACTTACCCTTCCATCCACTGAAAAATTATAATGTTGTTCATGCGTATGTGTGGACTACCACCTCCATGAAACATTGTGATTCACATTCCATAGCCACATCACTTGGATGATATATATAAGTATATTTGAAGAAATAATATTTATTTATGATAAATTAATATTTTTTAGTGATAAAATAATATATATTTTCCTTCCATAATAATCATTAAGATTTTGAAATGTTACACATGCTTACGTACAACGTAAAATCACCACGATTGTAATGGAATTCATTTTTCATAACCATATTTCATTATTAGATATAAAATTATAAATGTAATCCATTACCCCTGTTGTATAGATCTGGTGCATTATTTTACTAAAATGGAATTATAACAATGAAAAAAACCTGAAAGACTAATCATTTTAGCATTCTTTGAAATCCAGATTACATACAAGATACCCATAATACATTGGGAAAACAAAATAAAACATGCTAGTCAATAAAATAAAATACACTACATCAATGATCACTTATTCAAATATTTATTCTTCTTGTCCTATGAAAATAAACATAATAAAGGTGATCTAAATGACCAGTAAGGGTAGGTAAGTGGGAAAAATAATGAATCAATAAAAATAAATTAAAATAGAAAGGTGAATAACTGGTAACACATTCCATTAAAATAACTAGATAATGTGAAATAAATATAACAAAGTAATAAACTGAAACATGTACCATTTAATTAATGGACTAAAAATGAAATGTATCCATAGATATATCGATGAAAAATCTCATGGATAAATAATAACTGAATCTAAATAGGATAAATGATTAATTTTTGGACACCATGTTCCCTTGGAATATGGTTCTGATCAAGATATTTTACAAGAAAATTTATAACATATAGGGTAAATACCCATCTGATTTGGGAAACTTATTCATCTCATGAGACTACCGATGCTTTTAAGGGCTATCAATTACTGGGCCCTACCCATTTCATTACAGTCCAAGTCATTACACATATAAAAATTATATAATTTTTCCTTTCAAATATCCACAAATAATATGGATTTATCAATAATTCCTCAGATGAGGATAAGTAACAACAAGTGTTTTTGACATTAAAATATTGTTGAGGAAGAATAATATTTAAAAATTGAAATGTTCCCCCTACCACATTGAAACATTTAAACCATAATTACCAGTGAATTAAATGAAATATAAAATATAATGATAATAATTAGATTCATGATATAACTTGTAAAAGGGTAGTATATTCACCAAATAAAAGGTAATTGGTTCATAACAGAAATAAGTCTCAATGGAAAGTAAATTGAGAGGAAACCCCTTACCTTAACCTTCCTTTTATAGTATAGAATTTATCAACACCTATAGTGGTTTAAAATATGTTACTAACTTATTAAATAACCATATTATTATTTATTATATAATATATGACCCACTTATAAAATATTATTACCCATTTATTACTAAAGATTCATTATTTTAACTAATTTTTGTGTTAATTACCTAGTTTGTTAAGTATGTTTTATCTTTTTTATTTGCTGTTCTTACTAAATATATCATTGTTTAAAAATATACAGAATGTAAACTATTATTTTAGGTTCATATATATATATCCATTATCTATGTATCGATAATAATCCATAATGTTTGGATATAAGAAATGAAATGCACCTGTCATAGAGTGGGTAGTCCGTACATACTCATAAAGGCTACCATAATTTCTTTGTCAAAATTTAAAATAAAAAAGTTAATGGTATGTATATAAATGTATATTATAATTAAATACCCTATATTTCATATATGTTTATTATAATCATCCATAATATATTCCATGTCTGGTGTGAACGAATCACAACGCTTTGAGGGGGTGGTAGTCCACACTTCAACAAACGATGTTATCGTTGTTACACAAAATGGAAAGAATAAAAATATGCATTTAAAAAAATATATAATTAGAAATATATAATAAAAATTATATATATAATATATAAATATATTTTTATCATAATTCCCACCATGATAGTTGTTAAAGGATGAACGAACAATCATTATTTCGTGAGGTGGTAGTTTGTTGTACACGTAAACAATATGTTCGTTACCTATTAGATGGGTGTGTGTAAATGTGGAGGAAAAAACATGACATTAAAACATACTAGTATATTTATTATTAAGGTATTGTTATATTATCATGTAATATATAGAATTGAGGTATTGTATAATGGAAGAAAAATATAAGAGCTTTAGGAAAGATGTTACCTCTTAATTCAGGTCACTCTTTTTGGTTTACAGAAGAAGGATTCCTCGAGTTTCTTTATGCTCAAAGAGGGGATTAAAGAATGAAGGTAGAGATTTTTGGGATCTATTTGGGAATATTTTGGTTGAACTTATGATGCTTGAGTGGTGTGGGGAAGTGGTAGGAAATGAGGGCTTTTATAATGGTAGAAGAGTGACACTCTTATAATATTTTAAAAGAAAGGAACCCAAAACGCATTTTTTTATTGAAAGTGGATAAATAACGGTATAAATTAGATAAAAGGTTTTATATGGTCTAAATATGGCTAGAAAATGGATTTTGGACCTATGTATATGTCTTTTTTGACCTTTAGGTTATGGTTTAATTCTTTATTAATCATAATTTAACCATAATTGTTGTAATTAATTTTAATTACATTCACTATTATATTTGGTCAAAAAATAATTTGAAATTATTATACAATATCAATTATTCTTATTACAAATACTGAATCAATTTATCCAAATTTCAGTCACATAAGTGGAAGAAATTAAATTAAAATTAATCCCATAGAGAGGACAAAAATGTAGGTTTTTAAAGTAAAAATATCTTAATGTATGCAACGTTTTTATAGTAAAATTGAAACTTAAATTGATTCAAATGAACTAAATTGTATTAAATTATAAAAATATTCCATATTGAAACTTTATAAAAATTATAATTAACATTTTACTTTATAAATAAATTACATGAAAAAGATTTTTTGAATTAAATTTCATTATTTTTCACTATTTATTAAAAATAAATCTTAATAGAAAATACCAAAAATTCACCCTAAGAAAATATTTATGTTTCTGTTATGAAAAAGTAGGTTATTTTGACATATTAAATCTATTAAAGGGTCAATAACTTTATTCAAAATGGGGTTTCCATTAAAAGGCGGTAAAAGTGCCTTAGTAAAAATATAGATTTTCATGTGCGATATTGAGTTTATTCTTATCTTATGTCTATCGAATCTATTGGATGATTAGCAAAAATATTTTCCTGAATATATAATATATATATTTCGTTAATATAATTCAATAATTTTAATTAATAGAATTTATAAAGATAAAATTATTTTGGGTGTTTAAAAATAATAACATTTCCATTATATTCAATTGGTTTATATTTTCATTTCTAATTAATTGCTAACCCATTATTTAATTTTATATTTTTTAAACCATTGGTTATTATTTGTTCAAAAATATTTTTTATAACCACCCATTTAAAATCTAGTTTATATCTTATTATATTAAATAATAATATTTTAATAATATATTATTGTTTGTTAAAAATCAGTCTTGCATGTAATGTATGATTTTGAATAATGTTTTTCTCGAATATAATATTCTTACTTTAGAATTTTTGGGTGTTACAATAAATTAATGATAAAAATTATAATTATTTAATTATTCATAGATTTTATATAATTCAATATTGAACAATTTTACTATATTCATCCCATTGAAGACATTTAGTACATCTGAACCAAATATCGTCAAAACATCCAATGTAAATTTAATTAATTATTTAATTAAATATGAAATGATAATGAATAAAAATAATTAAATAATAACCATGAAAATGTACAAAAATAAATAATTTAATAAACATAATTTTATTATTTAGAAAGATAATGAATGTATTTGATGTGTTAGACCTTAGGTATTTCTTAACTTAATCTTTTTTCATTGGGTTATATCAATTATTCATTCAATATATTATGATATTAATATGTGTAAAATCAATTTTTTTGAATTTATGTTTTATTGGATATATTTTTTTGGATTTAAATTATTTTTTAAAAAATCTAAAAATTGATTAATTTTCAATTAAATGATATGATCTTTATAAGTGTTCTTCATCTCAATTCTGTTTCGTTGAGAGTTATTTGATGTTATGTAGATATTTATTTTTATGAGGTGTATATACAATACTTTGACCTGATATATCATTAATATTATTATTTTTATGTTATTTAAGGTTTAATTTGAATCTCTTATTTCACAGGACTTAAGGTTCAAAAGTTATCAAAGTTGTATGGTTTTTTCTGACAATATATTCCTTATTCAGAATTGTTTATTTTTAAATATCTATTGGAGGTATTATTTGATCTTTATATCTTAAAAATATATATATTTTTTTCTTTTATTTATTTATTTAAATTATATAACTTCCTTACATTTTCAACATTTAAATTCTAATCATACTAAATCATTTTTTATTAAAACATTATTGATTTTTACCTTCCATCGAAATTTCTTTTTCTTCCTTGTTTATGTTTTCTCTAAAATTGTTAATTTTTTTAATATTATCACATGATTATTTTAAGACATTTTAAACCATTTTTGTGTTTATAAATAAAATTTTAAATATAATATTCTTATCTTATTTGGAATGTGTTACTTTTGAATTTTTACCAAAAAATTTAAAGGAATATTTATTTTTACATGTACGACATGTCTTTAAATTATCACCATTATTCACATTATTTTCCTTTCCTTATCATTGATAGGTTCCCATGTATATTTTAAATGAAAATTATATTTAAAATATTTGGTAATTTTATTATTTTTAAAGTGATTTATAATGTAAAAAGTGTATTTAACTCCAGAATGTCTATGATGAAAATTTTATGGTATTAATATTCATTAACGACAAAAACCATTTATTTTATATATGCTCAAATGGTTATGTGTTGTAATGGTACCATAATTGGTATATCACTAGATTTTTTATGATTATGTTTTATTGGGGGAAATATTAACATTTCTTATGCTTGTTTTTCGACATTATTATTTATTTTGATTATGTATTGAGTTATTATTCACACTATTCATAGAGTGAATGCATTGGAATTAGTAAGTGATGTGAGGGTCCCATTATAGATACTCAATGAATTGGATGGTCTCATGATACAAATTATTTCGGGTATTTTCTTAAGGATATAACCATTTATATAAGACGTATTATAATGAGGAAAGGATATTATGTTTATGATGTCTGAAATTATGTGTTCCAACATTTTGATTTTTTTGATATCTATGAGAATATATGAATAGTCATGATATCTATATATATATTTCATGATAATGTGATTATTTATAGGGAACTATTTAATCATCATTCATTTTTCTATTTCATTACTCATTCTCATGTTATTAATTAAATTGTTTTTGTTTTTATTTATTTTCATTTCTATATTGGTTATGCCTTATTTCCTCAGGATAATATCCCCTGAAGTTAACTATTATTGAGAATATAAGATCAAACATAAATTTTCTCTATTCCAATATATATATATATATGGATTCTATGAATTATTTAAAGGATACCAAATAATTAATTTTATTATGTGTTTTATTTTATTTCATATATAATAGGGGAATCAGGTATGTAAAAATTCTACCAAGAATACAAACCAATTCAGTTCTTCAAAATCTGATTGCTTGATTATTGTAACAATGAATTAATTTAACCACCTTCTCTTGTCTACTTGGGTTAGGGTCTTGACAATCATTATGAACAGTATCCAAGGTAAAAATTCAATACAATAGTAAAGGTTAAATTCAATTAACAGGAGGTTGGGGTGTTAATATATAAATATAATGGTTTAAACTTCACTAAAATATGTCTAAATATTATATATTCCTTAATTTTAAAATATTAAAATTTTATCAAATTTTATTGATTAAGAAATTAATATATTTTTCATTAGAAAAATATAAAATATTAACTCTCCCTCGCTTATAAAAGAACTCCACCTATCCCATATTTCTCAAACTTTATGAGAGTTTTAGATCATCCAAGACATTCTAAATCCTTTATTAACTTCTCTAAAATAATCTATAAGCCAATATTTTATTAAAGTACCATCCATATAAGGCTTATAATGTAAGAAATACTAAAGTGTCTAAAGAAGAGTTATATCTTATAATAGAGTGTTTTCATTTTATGTCATCATATACCATATTCAATTAAATTATAACTATGATTATATAATGAAATTAGTATTAATCATGTAATTATATTTTATTATTTCATTGGTGATTCCTTTATTAATCTCCTTCTCCATCAAATTGGAAACCAAAGCAACGTTCATGCATACCTAAAGACTACTGCCTCACGAAGTAATGCATTTAATTTTTAATCCCCACCATCTATGGGTGGTTATTATTGTGGATTATTTTTTTCATATGATATATGTGAAATAATTTTTATTTTTAATTATAATATATTATCTACCTTTTTACCTTACCATCTGTTAGAAAAAGATAATGTCGCTCCTATATATATGTTGACTACCACCTCTATGAAGAGATGTGATTCATTTTAAATTTTTGTTTTAAATGGATGGTAAAAAGGATATATTTAATGAATATATATGATATTTAGGATATATTAATAACTAATCTAGGTGAATTATTATGTACATTTATTTTTTTATATCCATAAAATGTGGAAACATTACTCATGAATGCATATTAACTAACCTCTCTACAAAGTGATGTATTTTTAGTTTTCATCCTCTATTTATATGATTAAAATAAAAAAAATTAATATGATTAATAAATATGATAATTTTTTCATGATTATTATTCCAGATATAGTGAATCCATGACCAATTTTCATGTACTATAACAATTAAATAGAAGCATGCATAGAAAATAGATCTATTTCCACATAAATTTTTATTTTTAATAAGAATTCTAAATAAAAGGATAATGGGAAACTATAAAGTAATTTTACATTTTATTTTATATATTCATATGGTCTAATAATATATTAATAATAATTATATACTTAATATATAGTTTATTTTACTACATATAATGAAATACAGTTCATGAGGTAAGGGTTTTTGTTACAATCTAATTTATTTTCAGGATTTTGTATATTATTTTTATTTTTATGGAATTTATATGGATATTATCCTTAAAACACAATACATTTAAACTCTTTTAATTATGGTTATTATTAAGTGTTCATAAAATTATCTTCTTATTGGTATGTAAAATGTCAATGATGATATTTTTAATGAAAATTCTACCGTACATTATTTTTGGTCGATGAAATTTTTATTTCAGGTCCATTCTCTTTAAAAAAAATTTATGCATATTTTTAACAATCAATAAATTTTTTAATGTCTTCCTTTTAATTACCCTTAATTATATCTTCAAAGGATGAAAATAAATCTTTTTAATGAAATTTTTTCCAAATAAGTTTTTATTTCTTTTTTGCAAAACTGTGAAAATAAAGTTCTCTTTTAAAATTTACTGTGTAAATAGATTTTACCAACATCATGTTGATTCATTTAATTGATGTTTTTATTATAATTTTCCTTGGTTAATTACAAAAAATATCTTTCTTATAATTCATGAATTTTGTAGTCAAAACTTTTTTAAAAGAAAAAGATATTATTCTTAGGTTTCCAAACAAATGTTTGAATGTGTTTTGAAGTTATTTTCATATATATAAGATATTTTATGGATTTTTTGATTCATTATAGATAGTTTCATATGCTTCAATCATTATTTTTTGATCAATGGTGTATATTATGACGATGAGAAGTTTATGAAACAATTTTATTTTCCATAGTTTATGCTATGATGATATGATTTATGTTTTCAAATGATGTGGTGCACATATGTATTTTATTTATTATGTTAATGGAGGCATAAAAATTATATTTCCATAAAATTCATTAGTAAATGATATATATATATATATATCTTAGGAAAATAAGTAGTGGAATGGAGAGTGAACCCATATCAATAAGTGACTATTTCCAATAAAATTTTATTAGGAGTGATCCACTACTAAGGAAATGATGTAATAATGAGTGAACTTAGTCTATTGTGGTTATATAGGTGGTGATCCTTGACAAAGTATATGGTTTTATATGATTATGTGTATTCTAAAAACTTACGTATTATTCTTAGGATATGTTCTCATGGAGTGTTTTTTATTAGTGATGATTCCTCACACCTATGATTTATGTCTATTATTATGAAAAATACTTATAAAAAGATTTATCATTAATGATATTTGATTTATTAGGTATGGTTATCAGAATTTATGATCAATTTATTAATATATTATGCTTATATTATTCTCATTTATGACCATTGATTGATAGATCCAATTTCACCCTTACCATACATATAAGATTAACCTTTCATGTGGTTCCTTTATCAAGATTATGATGAAACATTTTATGTAGTGTTTTTATAGTAAGTATGTTACATGATATGATATTCAAGGGAGATGTGAAAGATCTTTTATAAAATAAGATTATTATATATATAGTATCTAATGAAACTAATCATTTATGGCTCTTTGGATTTATTTTTATGACATGTATTGAATCTTTATCTAAAATATATTCACATATTCATATCAAATAATCAGGTTTCCCTTTTTGGTATTCTAGAATGGTTTATTTTTAAATATTAGTATTAAAGAATACAATTGAAAATAATTTAGATATGTATTATTATATTAAAACATACAGAATCATTTGTAATGTAGATACATCCCTGTTTAGACATTGGTAAGTGGATGCAGTTGCGACACACGTTTTATTAGGAGTAACAAATCTGAAAAGAGAGGATTGTTTATTAACCCAGTCATAATTAGTGAATGATTAGTTTACCTAATATTACACATCATTTTAGACACTCCCAAGGGATATATGTGTGTTAAAACATAATTTATTTACAAACCATAAGGATGACATTGATTTGATAAGGACCACGAATGACCTAGGTTAATCTTATTGTTTCATAGATTGAAAATAATATAACGTTATTTAGATAAACTATTAATTTTTTAGGATATAATGAATAGTCATAATGATTATTATTTCTCACATGATTATTTTTTGTTTTACCAAGGCAATAACGACAAAATGATGAAGTGGAGGTGGATATAGGAACCCTAAAATTTTTTATTAACTTAATTGATATAAATCATATGAATTTATTTATATCATGAAAATTATATGGGGATGTTCATTAATATTCTCAATGATTATATAATGAGTCAGTGGAAAAATCTTGTAATGCTATGATGATTTTATCTCACGTGTATAGCTCATTTCCAATATAAGTTTTTGGAAATGTTTTTACTAAAAATATTATTATTCTATTATAGTTCAATTAGATGTGTTCTTGGTCATGGATTAGGTCTATCTATATAGATCCCTTATCCATTTCCAAGGGTTGGATGTCTCATTTGAAATTTCAAATCAACAATGATTTTATTTCAGTTTGAGGATGAATATGAACTTCTAATGGATGTTATATTTTTTGTATGGGCCTTAATACCTATTCATGAGTGAAATTTATTTTAAATGGTTTTGGAGAAACTCAATGTCATATATATTCCAATTTTTCATTATTATTGTAAAATATTACTTGAAAACATGCATAGTATTCCCTCAAATAGTGATGATATTTTTTCAGTTGAAGTTATATATGGTGCTACACCTATTTCCAAGTATCCATATTGATGGAACTGAATTGACTTGAAGGAATCGAATAAAAAATTATAGGAGATTCTTGATAAGGGATTAAAAATTCCCTTGTGCATCACAATTGAGTTCACCTATTGTTTTTGTAAAGATAAATAACTGGTCAATGTCTCTGTACATTGGTATCAAGTGAATTGCATGATAAATATAAAAAACACATATCCATAAAAATATATTGATGAAATATTTTATCAAACACCTAGAGTTCAACACATTTCATATATTTTTCATTTTTCTGGATATCATTAATTGAGTATCAGGAAGGAGGGTTCACCTATGATAACCTTATATATGAAGAATGATTAATATGAATTTATAGCAATTCTATTTGGACTTATTATTTCTCCACAATCATTATGGATATAATTTAAATCTTAGATATTTCCTTGCTCATTTTTTTGATATTAATATATAATATTATGATATATTTCAAGATAGTGGAAAAACATGAAGATTTTTATAGGATTGTGTTGAAGAACACGATGATAGAGAACTTGTATTCCAAATTCAGAAAGATTGAATTTTAGATACGTAATATTTAATTCTTGATTATTATAATCTCATGTGAAGGTATATAATGGGATAATTTAAAGATATATATTAATGAAAAATGGAAGGAACCAACCATGATAAATGAGATCCATATTCTTCATGGGTTGGTTTGATATTTCCATCACCTTGTGAGGAATTTTTCATGGATATATAATCCAATGAACAATTAGTATTTGATTGGATACAAGTACCATTGGATAGATAAATGTGAGTAAAATTACAAGGGTCTAAAAATAAGGATGACACTACACCCATTCATAGAAAATCATATAGTGGAGATTTTTTTGTGATCAATAATGATTCATAAATTTAAGAACAAGAATGAGTCATTTTGTAGAATGATATAGTGATATATTATGCCTCACCATAATGGAAAACTGAAGATACAATCTACCAGACACAGGATTTGGAGTTGGAAGTAGTAAATTTTCATTTCAAAATATGAAGGCATTATATTTATTGAGTGAGATGTGATATATATTCTAATTAGAAAATCATTAAGTATATATTCCCATAGAAAGAGACCAATTTGTTCCAAAGGGGATGGTCGAAGCTTATTAAATAATATTTATTAATCAATGCATTAACACCCAAATAATGGAAAAAATGTGGCTAATAAAAATTTTTGTAAGGTGATTTCAATGGAGTCCAGAACCCCATATTTGAAAAAAGGTAATTTGGATACAAAAACATAAAATTAATGACCCTGTTAGAATGTAGGGTTCTTCTTTGACTGGGAAATAAAACAAACTTGGGTTATATAAAACTAGGATCTTTCTATGGTTGATGGACAATCCATATAGAATAAGGATAAACCTAAATGAAAGGAATTTAGTATAGTTGTGGAGGGTATTAAAGAGGCTCAACCTATCTCTTTATAGATTAAGTTATTTGAATTTTACTTAGGTGATGACCCACCCATTCAGAAGGTGGATCAAGAGGATCACATTGAATCTAGAGAATCCAATCACTATACACTTAGTAAATGTTTTCAAACAGAATAAAATTTAGTTTGACTAGGTGAAAAAAATTAAAGAATACTAAGATGGAAACAGCGGGATATAACACTCCAAATTATCTAAACACATGTAAATGTAAGTATTGATTGATATTGAAAATAAATATTGAGGAAAGATACTATGTGTTACTAATTTATGAGAATACTGATATTCTTCATCAACCTATTTCATAGAACCCCTTGACATAGTTTGATGGTTCATCATCATATGACTGTATGGAGGATTCCATTAACCCTAAGAATCTCATTCTAATAAATAAGCAGTGTTACAAAAGGAATATATTATTTAATTTCTAGGAATCATGTTATAAATTTAGATATATATAAAAAATGGTATATTTAAATTGATAATTATCTTGATATTAGGGTACATAAGTATATAAAAATTATATATGAATTTGATAAGAACCCAAAATTTTATTATCAGAATTATTTTTTTGTAATTGTTTCTATAAGAACCTACTTTTATGATTTTGGCCTATTAAAAACCTTCTCATTTGGGACAATATTGTGGAATAAAGAGGTTGTGTGTTTTATTATTAAACCTCTTTCACTGATTATCATTTTAATGTATATGGTATTTTATAACCCTTGGGTACCATTTCATGTCTTGTTGAGTGTATTTTGCATTTGGTCAATAATATTGAATGTTATCATTGGATAAACTGCTTTTATATGTTCCAAATATGAATTTATCATTTTTATTTTACACTATTATGATGCAAAAAAATGGTTGTGATAAGATTTGAGGTTAACTAAGTGATATTTTGGAAATATCATAAAGAATAATGGATACAATGTTTATTTATTGGAGGTGTTCTGTTCATGATATTTGGAGAGGTTTATTCTTTATAGAATTCACCCATAAACGATTCATTCAATATTTCCATAAGTAGGGGTTTTTTTCCTTAAAAATATATATATTAAATAAGGAGGATATTGAAAATTCATGTTTTGATAAATATAGATAGAGCTGGGTAAAGGATCACCTAAGTCTAAACACATAACCTCTATTTTATGACATATTTTTTATAATGATTTGTGATTCCGATGGATGATATATTTATTTTCCTGAAAACGGTTTTGTTGAAGGGGTGTTCATTATGAATATCATCTTTATCAATATTATTAGTAATGTAAGATATTATCTTGAGGTTTGATTTCTAGTATCTCTTTTAATATTTTTGTGTTTATGTTTTTATTTCATTATTTTTTAAAAAATTTAAACGAACATTACACCTCATGTGTACAATGTATCCTTATTATATGTTAATAAACATTGTTGGGGGGGAATTAAGCTACTATCTCATATCTCAGACTGTTTCTTTAAATGTGGATGATTCTCAGAGTTGAAAAAATCATGCTATTTTATCCATGATGGGGGTGGAAAGAGATATAATATTTATCGATTTTTTGTGTAGAATAACCAAACAATCACGGGGAAAGGAGAAAATTCATATCATTTTTAGATGAAAGTTCAATCATCCATTAATGTAAGGGTTAATGTTATGTAGAAGGAGGATATGGAATAGTAAATGACTTTGAGATATGTTTTGGTGGTTAACCATTATTTTGATGGAGTGATAATTATTAGGAACCAATAACGGGTCCTATAAATATAGGGGTTGATGATAATACAATTAGATGATGCTCATAGTTCTTCATTGTTTGTTCATCCTAGAAGTATTAAGACATATAGAGGCATGAAATAGTATTTCGGGTGGCATAAAAAATTTAAATATTTCCATGTATGTATCATAGTGAATAGTATTCCAATAAGTTAAGGATGAGAGATAGAAATATAAGGGGTTGTTATTACCATTACCCACACTAGAATGGAAATGGTAAAACATTTCCATGGATTTAATCATTTTTAAAACCACAAGGATTTAAAAATATATTTAATATTGAATTCATGAAACAATGAGTCTCTAACAAACAACACTTTGTTATAACCGAGACAATAAACATAATTTTTCCTCTTATGTGATTTGAATTTCGAAAATATGACATACATGGTTGTGTTCAGGGTGATTTTTGGTGTCTGACAGAGAAAACATAATTTTTGGTGAATACTAACCTACCCTTATTAATAGTAACCTACCCTTGTGAATAGTTATATACGCAAATGAATAGTAACCTCAGCAATGAAAGTATAAATAAAATTTAGGCACCTTATAAATAAAGTAGAATATTTTATAAATAATTAATTAAGTATTCATATTTTTATGGGTGATAGATATATAATTACAATTTTAAATTAATAAATTTATTTCCATAAAATGGGTTCCTAAACAAATATTTTTTTCCTATGAATTTATAATAATTTTTGAATACATATTTAATTTTTGTATATATTATAAAAGCAGTTTTAAATATAAAATCTTTATTTTTCATGTAAATAAAATTTTAATTTAAAAAAAATTAAATTTCACATATTTCAAAAATTGTTTTGATAATTTTGTGCCCATTTTTGGATTCAAAAACCCAAACAAATGGTTAGTGTGAATCTTTTAGATTTTTTTAAAATACATGAATTTTTGATGAATAGTGAAATACAGTAATTTACCGTATATATACATTTTGAGTTAAATACACTACTCCTAGAATCATTAATAATGTAAGCACCCTTGGTTCAAAATCACATGAACTTATTACTATTTTTGGTCATGGAATAATCTCTATTTCTTGTATTATATAAAAATAATAAATTAATGATTAAAATATTAAGAAATCCCTGTTCTCATCCACTATAAAAACCATTCACACTCCCTCACTCATCTCAAGCCTTTTTCCTTGCCTAAATTCTACTCAAAAATCATCCCAAGATCCTACCACATGTCCAACATCTCTTGGTCTTAAACTAATACCAAATCCTCTACCATAATGCGGCTCTCGTGGAAGATTAATTCAAGAGGTAAATTCCCCTTTTCAATTCATTTAGTTTCATTTCAAGTTCCATTATTTTAATTTTTATCCTCACCTCTCCTCATCAAAATGTTTTGAAAAATACACTACCTTACATGTACCATAATTTTGTTATTATTATGTAATAAGTTATTTTCATCTCTTCTTTACCCTTCTTTTATGATAGTAGTTAAAAACATCATTTGAGATGTGCTAATTTACCACATTCAAGGATGATGTGTTTTCAATTTTGATTACCATATTAAATTTTGGTAATGAAACTATTATTTTGGTTGAACTAGACTATAATATATGTATTATGTATCATATACAGTTCAGGAATCCATTTGTACATATGGTTTTAATTTATAAAGAAATAGGAGTTTGTTGTGTAGAAAAACCACCAACTGACCCAAACTATTATCATTAAATTATTTATTTAATGATTCATCTTCACTCCGAGTAACCAAATGAAATTTTTCAACCATGTAAACTTATATATTTTCACTAATAACATATATCTTCAATTATGTACAACCATATTAATTTTACACTATTATCCATTTATGTATATAAGTATACTGATCATGAAACAAATGGACCCGAGCAAACAAATTGAACCTATTAAGACCTAAAAAAAGCCATTATTGAACATAATAAAGTAATATTAAATCAATTAAATTAATATTAGGTCATATAATTATTTAATAATGAAGCAAAATTTTATTATTCGGGTCTTTAAGATCAGGTTCAAAACACCTTCAGATATAAGGTAAGGGTTTCTTCATCTCATTTCCATTTTTGTGAGATATTCGTTATTCACTACTAAAACTTGTGTATAGTGTATGTCTACTACCAATTAATTATTTTATATCATGAATCTATTTATTCTTATGAAATTAACTATATCATTTGATTATTATTAATTTTGGGGCATACAATTCAATTGATTATAATGTTTTAAGTATTTTATACACGAACCTCCATTGTCATTCAGGTTTCTCTTACTATCTTCCCACCAAAATGAAATTATTATTTATTCCTATATACTCATCATAAATTCTTTTCTAATGTTATATATAAGTGTAAAAATATGAATCCCTCATTATTTTATGTGGATTTTAATTTTTTAAAAGAATCATTCATAAATTGTTCCTAAATTAAAGCCCAATTCAAGGAACATCCCAAATTCTTACCTATTTTGAAGTTCACATGATAATCTATTTCAAGAAATATTTATTTTTCATAAATTACCCATTTTAACTAGAAATTGTTTTTTGGTTTGTTTTTAGTTTTACGAAAGAAAACATTCCTTTTCACTTTAAAATCCTTTAATATCTTCCTTAAATCCCACTAGAATGTTTAATTTCTAAAGGTTCATTTGAAAACTCCTTCTAAATGGTTTTACCTCGTTAAGACTTTATTTAATCGTCAAATATAGTTTCTATGACCTTACCTTCTATTTTGTGGGATATAAATGTTTATAATCTAATTTCATGAAAAAAATGATTTTCCAAGAACTCATCTTTCCAAAGTAAAAAGGATTTTTGTCATACCACTTTAACTTTTATGAGATATTTTCCTTGTTCACCCGTTATTTCATACATGTAGTGCGTGTACATCCATATGGTATAACATATCAAGAGTATTATTATTCTTGTTACATTATTATGGATTAAAATTTGAATGTTTCAAGGTGGTATGGGACCCTTGGTATGTTTAAGGATTATTTTCTCAAGAATTTGCAATGGTATCATTTAAAATTATTTTCATCTATGTCAACATCCTTTGTTGAATCTTGTACTTCATTGTGGATTATCTCATATGATATCATCCACCATGTTTTTTTGAATGGTTTATGATTTTCTTGACTATGGATGTGATATCTGGAAACCATTCACCACACTACTTTGAATGAACAATTATTATGATTAATGATTGAGGAATGTTACTTACATTTCATATGTTAGTTTCAATATGAATGTGTATGTCATTTATGTTGACCCATATTCACATGAGGAATGAATTGGAATTAGTAAGTGTTGGGTGGGGCCCTCTATAGCCCTCAGTGCATTGGTATGTCTCAGGAGACAAAATACGGTCTTGGCATGAGGCCTTGACAAAATGGATATTTATAGTCTAGGCATGTGGAATTGATGGTATGGTTATCGTGTACCACATTATATATTCCCTCATTATGATTCCAGAAACATATAGGTTAAGTGGTTATTTGACCAGTAGAATACCCATTATTATTTTTTATTATGGCATGATTTATTCATCACTTATTATTACCATGTTATACTATAGTTTATTTTTAATGGGATGTATTTTATGTTATTAATCATGCCTAATGTTTATGTTTATGATATCTTCCACTGTATTTTCTACCCCTATTGAGAATCTAAGCTCATCCCTTTTCTTTTTTTTATCTTACCTAGGATAAGAAGTGGTGTATTATGAATGAATTGGAGGGATAAACATAGTGTTGTGGATGTTCTAAATAAATATTAAATGTTTTATTTCATTTCATGTTGAAATGTTGAACCTATATATGTATATAGTTTTCCAGAACTATTATACTACTCAGTCCTTCAGAATGAATATTTCATGTTTATATTCCAGTGTAATAAAACAAGGAACCGACTCTAGGAAACTAGGGTCAAGTCAATATAGTTGTTATCAAAAAGGAGGTTTAGTATAAACCATGGAAACAAGATTTAGAAAATATTGATTAGAGAAAAAAACCCTAAGCATGTCTTTGGGGCTAATTATTCCTAAATATCCAATAAATTTGGTAAGGAATAGATTATGTGTATCTTTATAGAGGAGATATCCCTCCCTCGATACTATAAGTGGATGTGGATCTAGCACAAATGTACCATGGAGTAATAACTCTGACAAGGAGTTTTGGGAGTGACCTAGGGTATCTTGGTATATTACAAGGTGCCTTATTGTGCAGCTACTTTGACACTCTCAGGGGATATGCTTAGGATAATACACATTTTCCTTACCCACCATTATGAAGGATTTATTCCCCTAATGTAACCAATGTATATAGTGCTAGGTCCTACGATGAATTAATTTATTATATGTTTATAGTTATAGAGAGTTCATAATTTTATGAGCTAATATATTCATTGGAATTTATTAGAAATGAAGCCTAGGAGAAGAAATAAGAGCTTCACCGATGCACATCATACAAAGAGTACAAATGATCTTATCTTGAATGGACTTCATCCATCATTTTGAAGGAATATAGTCTCCCATCTATCTTATTAATTTGCGAAAATAGTATCATGTGTAAATAGGGTTTTTAAATTATTATCTAAGTCCTATGGAGTTGAAGGGAAGTAAAATAAGAATGAGATAATAGAAAAAAACATGGGTAAAGGGAATAAGGGTAAGAATGGTTTTCCCACATGTGATAACAGTTAAAAGAATCACCCTGGTAAATTCGTAGAGGGAAAGAGAGTTTTACAAAGGTTCAGAGAAAAAGGACACCAATTTTGTGATTGAAAGGGCACGAAAAAGGTTTCCAATGTACAATTATGGAACAAAAATGAGATGGGGAACTATGTAAATAAATGTCCCAATAGTAAAAGGAATATTCCCAAAATGATATTACTAGATAATGATCAAGCCATGATACATCCGTAGATGAAGTATCATGATTAATATTACTTATCATGAATCATGTCATTTTAATATTTTATCTTCAATGTGTTGGTCATAAGAACTATGGAATATATTAGGATTGTAATACAGTACCATTTCATTAAGAATTATAGGTCGTATGATGAATTATATCACGAATAAGTGACTTGGTTTAAAGTTAATATCTTGGGAAAGTATATGGTTGAGGTAAATACAAGCTAGATATAATCGTTAAGATTAAGATAATGATGAATAAATGATTTATTTGGATAAGTACTGACAACCTGAAAACTGATTATTGACTTGTCGACAAGTGTTCTATGCTATCACTGATGGATTTTACAACATTTTTTGATATAAGAAATATATAAAATATCATCTGTAAGGATGAATAAAAATTTTCCAATATAATTTTATGGTAATTTGAGTTATTACCATATTTCTATAGGACGCATGACGAAGATTTTCAAATGGTTGGAATTTGAAAATTTATGGCTACTTCTTTTTTATTAAAGGAAAATAAAGTTGCAGATTCACTGAGCAGGATATAACATAGAGTTATAAAAAACTAGGATTTCCAAGACCGTATGTACATGGATCTAACAAGGAAGGATATAATAATGATTCTAATGTATGAGAGTTAAACCATTTATGAAATGGTTTATGGTGATTAATATATGAGTATTTAGAGTTTAATTTCACAACATGGTGCAACCTATGCTTAGAAATAAAGTATAGATAGTTCAAGGAACAAAAAAAGGATAACATTTCATTAATTAAATAGAAATGTATATTTATACTTTTAAAGAGTGGAATAATTCCATCACATTAGGAAAAGAGTTTTAATTTTTTTGTCATATTATCGTTTTTTTCATAACAATAGTTTATTGTTTTGTGGTAATAAAATTTCATATAAAAATTTTCTATATCACATTCCATCCGAATATGACGGTTTTATTATTATTCTCGGACCATGTTATCCAATTAGAATTAATTTGTTTTAGTAATTGATGCATTTTCCTTTTCCCTTTTATTAAGAGGATATTTTAACTATTATTATGATGTTGTTTTTCCATAAGGGAATTTTAAAGTATAAACCATAAACTTTTGAAAATCAATTTCAAAATTTCTATGATGGAAATTTTGTTAGGAGGGGTGAATGTTACAACCTGAGGATTTAAAAATAAATTTAATATTCAAAGAATAAAATATTGAGTCTCTACAAAACAACATTTCGTTATAACCGAGCCAATAACCATACTTTTTCCACTTTTGTAATTTGAATTTCGAAAATATGACAGAAATAGTTGCGTTTAAGGTGATTTTTTGAGTATGATAGAGCAAGAATAATTTTTGGGGAATAGTAACCCACCCATATAAATTGTAACCTACCGTTATGAATAGTAATATACACTTATGTATTGTAACCTCACCCATGAAAGTATAATTAAAACATAGTTACCATATGAATGAAGTATAATATTTTATAAATTATTAATTTAGTATTCGTATTCTTATGGGGGATAAATTTTTAATTACAATTTTAAATTAATAAATTGATTTTCATAGAATGGGTTCCTAAGTAAATATTTTATTTCCCTATGATTTTAGGATATTTTTAGGAGACAATAGATATGTTTTAAAAGTATTATAAAAGCCGTTTTAAATATAAAATATATATTCTTAAATTAAATAATTCTTTTATTTTAAAAAATAAAATTTCACATATTTTTAATATGTATTTGATAAAATGGAGTATATTTTTGGATTCTATATGTCAAAAAATGGGTAGGGATAATTATTTGTATTTTTATAAATTACTTAAATTTTTAATAAATAGTGAAATATGATAATTTACCGTATATATACGTTGTGACTCAAATAAGCTATTCCTATATTCATCACTGATGTTAGCACCCATGACTCGAACTTCAATTAACTATTACTATTTTTTGTCTTGGAATCACCACTTTTTATTATCTTATGAAAAAATAATATATTAATGATTACAATTTTAAAAAAAGCCATCCTATTGTCCACTATAAAAACAAATCACACTCCCCTCTTCTCTTCACACTTCTCAAGCCTTGTTTCTTGCCTAAATTCTACTCAAATATCCTACCAAGATCCACCCCCATGTCCAGCTGCCCTTGGTCTCATAAAAAGTCTAAATCCTCTCCCCTAAAGAGGCTCTCAAGGAAGATTAATTCAAAAGGTGAATTCCTCTTTTCAATTATTTTACTATCTTTTCAAGTTCCTTTGTTTTATTTTATATCCTTTCCTTTCCTAATCCAAATTTAACAAAAACTACAGTACCTTTCATGTAATTTATAGTTGTTATGATGATGTTAAATTATATTATCATCTCTCCATTGCCCTTATTTTATATTTTTAGTAAAGAAGACATTCTGAGACCTGCTAATTTACCACATTCAAGGATGATTGGTTTTCAATTTCTATTACCATATTTAATTATGGTCATGAGAAAATTATTTTTGTTGATTAAAACTCTAATATATGTATTATTTCTCAGATATATTTCTGAAATATTTTTTTACACATGGTTTTGATTTATAAATCAAAATGAGTTTGTCGTGTACAAAAATTGCAAACTAACCCAAAAATTTATTATTAAATAATTTATATAAAGATTCATCTTAATGCCAAGTAAAAAAATTAAATTTACCATCATGTGACCTTTGGAAGTTCACTAATAAAATATAACTTCATTTCTGGACAACTATCCTCATTTTACATGATTCTCATTCATGTATATAAGAATACCTTTCTTGAAATAAACAGACCCGAACAATGAAATTGTACCTCTTAACCCATCAAAAAGGCCCTGAATGAACTTAATAAGGTTATAATAAAACAATTAAAATAATATTAGGATCTATAATTATTAATTAATTAACCTAAATTTGGATTATTAATGTCATTAAGATCAAGTGGAGAACACATTCGAACATTAAAAAAGGGTTCCTTCATCTCACTTCCATTTTTGTGAGATACTATGTATTCACTACTAATACATGTGTATGATTTATGTATAATTCCCATTGATTTTACATATCCTTAATCTTTTTATTTTCATTAATTTAATATTATCTTTTTATGATTATTAATATTAGGGAATATGATTCAACTGATTACAAATTTTTAAGTATTTTCTACCCAAACTTACATTTTCATTCGGGTTTCTCTTATTCTCTACTCACCTCAATGAAATTTTTATTAATTCCAATTTACTTCTAATAAATTATATGAAATTTTTATATATTTTTGTACCAATTAGAATACCACTTTATTTTATAGGGAGTTACATGTTTAAAAAAATCATTCAAATTTTTTTCTGAAATGCAAGCCCGATTCAAGGAACTTCTAAAATTATGACATACTTTTATGTTAAATTTATAATCGGTTTTAAGAAATATTTATATTTCTTAAATAATTAATTTTAACATTAAAAAGATATTTTTTTTCATTTATGGTTTTATGAAAGAAAACATGCATTTTCACATTAAAATCCATTAATATTTTCCATAAACCGAATAAAAATGTTTTATTTCTAAAGATCTTTTATATACTATTTTCAAATGGTTTCCCCTCAATAAGAATTTATTTCAGCCTATAATAAATTTTAAATGAACTACCATTTTATATTTTTGTATATACATATTTACAATCTGATTTCATGATAAAAATGAATTATTTTCCAAAATAACCCTTCTTTCTAAAATAAAAACGATTTTTCTCATCTCACTTTAACTTTTATGATACATATGCCTTATTGACAACTTATTTCTTACTTTTGGGTATGTAATAACATTTGTTATATCATATAAATAGTCTCTTTATTCACATGATAGTCTATGGTGTTATTATTAGAATGTTTCATGGTGGTATGAGACAATTTAGAATGTTTAAGGATTATTTCATTAAGTATTTTTCAATGTTCTAATTTAAAAGTATCTTCATCTATGTCAAAATCCTTTGTTGAATCTTTTATATCATCATGGTTTATCTCCTATGATATAATCCTCCATTTTTTATGGAATGGTTTATGATTAGTTTTACTATGGATGTAATATCTTGAAACCGTTCACCATACTACTCTGAATGGTTAGTGATAATGTTTAATGATTGGGGAAAGTTATTAACATTTCATATGTTAGTTTCGAAATGAATTTTTATGGTTTTTATATTGATCCATATTCTTGTGAGGAATGAATTTGGCTTATTAAGTGTTAGGTGGGGTCCTCTATATCCCCTCGGTGCATCAGTAGGTATCATGAGACAAACTATGGTATTAGTGCGAGGCCTCGAAAAAATGGATATTTAAGGTCTTGGGACTAGGACTTGATAGTATGGTTATGATGTCCCACATTATACATTCCCTCAATATGAATCTAATAATTGAATATTTATGAGGTTATTCTACTAGTATAATACCCTCGATTATTTTTATTATGGAATTATTTTACAATCACTTATTCCTACCATGTTATACTTAAGTTTATTTTTAATGGCTTGTGTTTTTAATTATTCACTATGGGTTATGTTTATGTTTATGATATATTATACTATATTTATTACCTTTACTGAGCATCTAATCTTACCCCCTTTCATATTTTTTTCCTAGGAGGAGAAGAGGTGTATTATGAATGAATTCTAGGGAGACAATTAGAGTTGTGGATGTTCTAAATAAAAAATATATGTTGTATTTCATTTCAAGTTTCAATTTTAAACTTATGTATGTATATTGTTTTCCAAAACTACTAAAACACTCGATCCTTTAGGATTCATATTACTTGTTTATATACCAATGTAATAAAATTGGGAACCGACTTCGAGCAATTGGGGTAGGGTCCTTACATCAACGAACACCCAAATACCTCTTAAAAATATAATAATATTTGGGTTGTAGTTCATCAAAGTATTAAATCAGCACAATTCATTTCCACAAGAAAATATCTCTCCCTTAATTATCATTTCTGTATATGCATTAAACAAGTGGTAAGGATTCATGGATAACAAAATTCAATTTATTCTAATTGGGATTTCATGATTATGTCAATGTTATAGAGAAGTCTTGAACATGATTTGAATATAGAGTTAAAAATTAGAACATCATATCATCCCCAAATATATTCTCATTCTGAGAGGGCCATTGTAACACTAGGGGATATACTGAGATCCTGTTCTATTTATTTTAATGGTTTTTGGTATCAACACATTCAATAGATATATTTTTCATACAATAATAGCTTTCACACAAGATTTTAGAAGGATATTTATGAATGACTCTATGTTATGAATATTCATAAATCCAACATGATTTTATTAAGTCAGATAATGACTGATATTTAAAATTATTATAGCTAAGGAAATGATAGAAAAGGTTAGATCCATTTATAAGCACAGTATGACAACTCAAAATTGACAAAAATGGTACACTAAAATTTATCAATGAGATGTGGAGTTTTGAGTTAGTGACACAGTATTCCTATGAATGTTTCATTAAAATAAGGTTACGATATTTCAAAAATAAATAATGGTAATCCCTAGATATATCGACCCAACTGATATTTTTGATCAGACCAGGATGTTTGGTTATCACTTGATACTTCCACCATACAAACTCCAAGATAATAATATAATACACATATCAATTTTATGGAGGTGCATACCATATTATTTACATGTAATGAACTCATAATCCATACAACTAGAACATGATATATCCTATCAAGAAAACCCCAATGAAATATTTTATCATAGAGATAAACATCCATGGAATTAGAAAAGACTATATGTTAATGTTCTTTACTGGATTCATAAATTTTAGGAATCAACATGGGATCCAGATAATGTGATGAAGAATTGATATTCTAATTTTATTGTATCAAAATTAAATAATTTCAATGTTGAAATTAATTTTAAATTGTAAGAATGCAAGTCCTTGAGATTATATATATATATATTCTATTAAAATGAACATTATGTATATGATAACATATTTTACATGAAATACCAATTCTAAATAAACTTTTATATAGTACACTATTAATACCTAGCCATTATAATGGATGGTATTAAAATGCTTAACCAAATGATGAAAAATATATACAAATATTAACACATAATAAATATTTAAATCCACTCAATGAATGAAGTTAAATTAAATTTTAGTTTAATTTTTTTTTAATATTTTTAAATGGTTTGTAGTCTATATAGGGGATAGAAGAGGTTAATTGGATCATTGAGATGAAACCGAGACCACCTAAATCTAATAAAACTCTACCAACTTGTTGATGGAAAATACAGTAGACTAGAATGTTTTCCTGGGCCTACTAGCAAGAAAGTTGCATCCCGCAACTAGCCAATGGGGCATGTTGTCAGACCTTTAATGAGGGGATATTTTTTTCTTCCACCCATAACCCTTATTTCACCTCTGTCACCACACCCCTATCCATTAGATTGAATATATAGTGGGAGGTGATTAAAGGGAAGGAATTGGATCTCTAAACCTCATTAATTCATCAATTTGTTTTTCATTCACTTTTTGGGTTTTCTATGTAAATCTAACCCAATTATAGCTTCAAATACATTTTTATACACAATTTAATCTCCTTTAACCCTATTTTTATGATTTTTGGGATACTTTTTGGGTTTAGAGTTTCAGGATTATCATAGTAATATATTCATGGTTGTTTGGTCTCACAAATCCCATGGTAGAAAATACCTTACCATTTTATAGTATTCATCCTAAATGTAATCTAATCTCTATCTATGTAGGAGTGTAGTATTCCTTGATACTTCTTCTTAAGGTAAAATTGAAACCACTTAGGTCCGTACAAACATAGGGAGCCCTTTAGAGGGAGAGAATTAGGATAAATTTTGGTTTATGTGGAAATTTTAATTGGGATTGTGTTTGAAATAGGGTATGTCCATTTTAGAATATTTACCATAATGGCTCCATTCAGACTCATTTAGTGATGGTTAAGCCTAGATAGAAGATGGAATTGATGGAATGATGTCTAACATTGCTTTTGATTTTGTTTTTCTATATGCTAATGATGCAGTTATTTTAATTGTTGTGGCCTCAAATGAACATTTTGTATGGGCCTTGATGATATGTAGGGCCTCCCTAGAATATTCATGATGGGATAGAGATATGTTGGGCCACCCAAGAACATTTAAGATGGGTCAGGGTGACATTAATGAACTCTCTAGAAAAATTGGGATGTGTCATGGTATGATTTTTGTAATATAATGTGGGAAAAATGTGATACATGGGTAAAATTTTTCTATGAATGTTCTAATACATATTCCTTTCAGAATGTATCCAAATAAGTAAGGGATTGATTTTATTAAATCTATGTCAGCACATGTTGACCTGATTGGATTATGGGTTATTATTGAATTTACTATTTCTTAATGCATCTAATATTATATTAATGGCCCAGTGGTGGTGTCCTATTGATCATCTTGATGATCATTAAGACTTCACAATAAAATATATAAATAAGGGAAAGGACTCCATGATATATTTAAATGTAGGCTCTACTAGATGGGGATAGAGAAGCACCACGAAATGCTCCCAGAGTAGTGATGCCTATTTTATCATTTTGTCGTATTTCATTGCATACTTTGATATATAACTTAAGGGTAACCTCCTTTATAATTTTTATGAATCTGGATATTTTATAACAATTGGTATCACATATTATATTGATTTTAGTTATTCTTTTCATTTGATTAGTTACATATATTCCTCCTCAGTTATTGCTTCTATTTTATTCTAATTCTAATATTCTCATATTCTGATGTGATAGTCAAAACATAGTTTTTCTTGGAAATCACTACTCATTATATTCCTTTTTCACATGGGGAGAGGTGAATGAGGTTATATACCAACCTATCCCATGCTGATTGATGTTG
Source organism: Viscum album (assembly GCA_963277665.1). Classification (NCBI taxonomy): domain Eukaryota; kingdom Viridiplantae; phylum Streptophyta; class Magnoliopsida; order Santalales; family Viscaceae; genus Viscum; species Viscum album. The sequence continues at coordinate 49,082,040 of OY728156.1, forward strand.
GGTCGAGATGTTACAAAATGGTATTAGTGTTCTATGGGGCATTCAATTTGGGTGATGGTAGAATGAATATAGGTCATATGGGACTTGAGTAGGGGATCTACCTTGTACAAGGCCATCACACATATTGTGGATATTTATGTTTCTTGGGTAATTTGTTTTATTATCTTTATTTTGATGTCATGGTTTCATATTTATCCTAGGTTTTTTTTATGTCAAGATTTATGATATTTTAATCTTGGCACACTGATAAGAGAAACCGAGTACATGCATCCTGAGTAGGATCATATGTTCACATGTCATACACTTGTTTTATTTTGTTTGATATAAGTTTAAATTAATTAAAAATTGACAAAATATATATATTAGATGTTTTCCAAAATACATATTTGATGAAATAAAATGAATTTATCCTAATTATTCTTATGATTTTTTATTTTTATGAAAATGACTATTCTTATGGTACTGTAATGGGTTCATATGCATCTGATATGTCCAATGTGGGTAATTACTACAGTATTTGAGTAACCCTAGTTTGTGTTTCCTTGTGTTGTTGTGTGTTTGTGTGTACCTATTAACTACATAAATTTTAGAATATTTATCTAGTTAATATTTTTTATGTTTATATTAGTTTATAGATAATAAGTACCCATTGATATCCCATGGTCCATTCCCTAAATCAGAGGGAGGGAACACCCAAAGTAGAAAATGTAGCATTTTTACCCCTACATTTTCAGGAGGGATAGGCTAATCCTGCCCTAGATGTCACTCTTTTGATATAGGTGAAATAGCCCCTTATACAGAGGTATTCCATATCATTCTAGTAGTGGTGTGTGTTTCTTATGGGGAGTGATAACTATCTTGGACATCCCCTAGGACATTTAAATACATCTACCTCTTATATTCTAGGGTATTGGTGGTCCTTGTGATGTAGAATATATAATTTTGATAATTAATAGGATATTTAACTTGGTGGAGACACAAAATGGTCATTTAGTGATGATTATGTGTTTTATATTACAAAAACCTACCAGGTGGTGGTGGAGTGTGATTATTCAAGTTATGAGACATGAGGAACTGAAGTGGGAATTATTTAGGGGCCACTAATTTGAGGATTTTATCCCTATATCATTATGACCAGATAGATCTCAATTGTTTATGGTGCCTGAATGAGGTTCAATTGTTGTGGATATGTATGCAAGTATTTTTGTGGAGTTGGTTTGTTTCCATCCATTGTTTGTTGGTCATGAGGCTCAAAATGATTAGAACATAGATATTGGTAATTATATAGAGGCTAGGCATTCATCTTGGGTATTTTCCCTAACCATGTACTCGACAATGTTACTTAAGTATATCACCATAGAAAAGGGGTTGGATGAGGAATATTCTATGTGGTTTATTCCTTCTATTATAATTTAAAATTCCAGTGGTATAGGTTCCCCTTCAATTTATAGTTTTATGAGATATGATGATATCTTCTAGGGTGGTATGAGATATTTGAGACACAAGAGGTATTTATATCTTATAACTGTTTGGGGAAATCCTCTAACATGATTCCAATGTGTGTAGTCAAGGAATTGCCATAGTTTATGATACAGTCAGTTAAAGGAGTTCCATTAATATGGAAGGATGGGGGTATGTATGAAATTAGTATTCATGGTTCCCTTGTTCTTGTGTAGTAAGATGTTCAGGGAAGAATCAATACTCAAGGGATTTATTAGAAGACCTGTAGATGGATAGTGATGCTTCTTCAAGGAGATTGGGTTTCATACCATGATTTGGATCCCATAACTAGTTGTTAGAGGTCCCAAATTTTTCCATCCATCAGATGAGTTAGGGATCAAGGAGGAAATATTTTTTAACATAGGCTTGAAGGATGTATTTATCGGATCATTTTCCAACTGATTAAGGTGAGGGGTTATTAATAGAGTTATGTATGAAACTAATATCCACAACAATTTTACTAACATTGTTTTGATATAAGTGGTTCTCACTCCATCATTTACTCTCATTTTTTTCTATATTTTTTTTATATTACTGTTTCCCCTGGTTTTTGTCACTTAAAAAACCTCTTTACAAAAAGATACATCTTTTATGTATGTGTCGCTCATGGGAAATGGTGGTTTGGGACTATAAAAGTTTTTGGGATTTCATTGGTCTTGATATGATGGGATTATAAATTATCATTGTGATAGATTAGTTGATTTTCTTTTAAGATTGAATCCATTATTACGGTTGGTGGTTGGATTTTTCTTCCTATATAGAAGTAGAGTATGTCATTTATGGTGAGTGAAATGTGGAGGATAGAAGAGAAGTTCTAGTATTTAGAAGGATTGGGGATTTTATAGAGCACACGATGAGTTTGATACGCACAATAGACCATGTGACAGATCCATCCATTATTTCTCTTGTGTTGGATCGTTGCTTAGATGTTTTTCTATATTATATCTATAGCCTTACTCCTAAGAGGGTGTTTGAATTTCAGAGTAAGATCATGCTAGATGGGAGAACTATACTCATTCCCCCATATCTAACAACACCGAATGAACTAAGATAGAATAAGGTATTGATTGATGTATTGTATTCTAAAAGTTTAATTTTTTTATGTTCTTATTCTTGGTGGGTTCCTATAATATTTTCAAGGAAGGAAGATGGGAGACTTTGACTTTGTGTGGATTATGTCATGTTAAATCAAGATCTGGTTAAAATCAATTTCCAATATCTAGGATCAATGATCTGTTCAGTCAGTTTTAGGGAGATCCATAGTTCATTATGATCAACCAATAAGCAGGGAACCATCAATTGTAGGTCTGGGATGTGAATGTGAAGAATAAAAAATTCACAATCATGTATGGGTTATATTTGTATCCTTTAATTTCTTTAGGTATGATGAATTCACTTTAAGTGTTCATAGATATAATGAACAAGTTTTTTTAACCGTTACCCGGAATCATTTGTCATGGTCTTTGTTGATGGTATCTAGGCCTACTTATAGACCTCATAGATGAAAAAATTGAACTTTGAGATTATCATGTTCACACTACAAGAACATCCAGTTTATAATAAGTTTTTTAATTTCCATTTTTTTTATCAAATATTCATGTTATCAAGGCATTATTGTTACCATGTCAAGAATTTATATCAACCTAGAGAAAGAGGTGGATGTCATATCTTGGTATAGGCCTTATAATTTGTTTGATATCAGAATATTCATAAGATTGGATGGGTATTATTAGTGGTTAATTTTGGACTTATCTGATGTGAAAACCCCAATGAACGAGATGATCATGATGGGGTTCAAGTTCTAGTGGACTAATAGTTTTGGGGTGGCCTCACGAGAATTGAATAACAACATTACATCTATTATGATTCTAATTTTACCAGAAACAGGGTTGGTATATATGGTTTACATCGATTTTTAGGGCATATCCTTGGGGATTTCTAGATAAAGGGTGATTGAGTAATTGCATTCTAGTCACATCATCTATGTCTCCATGAGTGGATCTAACGTACCCATGGCATGGAATATACTATGACAGATTATTATCTAATGGATTGAATCCATTATCTCTTTAGTGAGGGTTTCTTCATATACACTAGACACAAAATATTATGATATATCCTTTCATAGTGAGAAAAGAACATAAAATAGAGTCATAAGGTCAATTACTTGTAGATATTTTATTTTGAGATGAAATATACCTTATGAAAGGATTATGATGTCATGAATATACATAACATGAAATCATATGAACTAGGGACATGTACATCGTATGAATTGTCGAAGATCATGATTTGACTAGTGATCTAGAGATAAAATGTATTACTAAAACTAGTAGTTATTGTTTATGCTTCATTGGACATTTTATCTTCCTTAGTGGATCGGGTCAAGGCTATACAATAATATGATACCAAGTTCTAGGAACCTATTCCAGGTGATGAACATAATATCGGAAGATATGTGGATGCAAATGACATAATTACCATGTATGGGATTGTTTTCATGCCCACATATATTAGAGAATAATTAATGGCATACAATAATAATTAATAGTGGTTGGTTATCTAGGATTGACCAAGATATCCTGAGATATGAAACATCACTTCAAGTGGAAGAGCATGATGACATACATGGTAATTATTATTTATATATTCCATAACAATCATAGGGCGGTGGAAGTGAAACCTAGACCTAGAAGGTTTTTTCTTCCTCCTCCTGTGATAGTGTGGAAATTGGAAGAGTGACCAATTATTTTGTTATGTGTTTCCCAAAACTTTGTGGAGTCATGATTCCATATTGGAAGTTGTTGACCATCTGAAAAAGTTTTCATACTTCTTTTACATTTTATAGACTAAGTCAATTGTTGAGTTGGTAATACCTTTTATAAAAGAGGTAGTGTGTCCACATTGTGTACCAATGAGCATCATGCAATATTGGGACACTGGTTTTGTGTAATTTATTTTAAAAGGAATATATAAAAAACTGAGAACCCAAAATTAATATTAGCACTGCATATCACCCAATGAATGACCTATAGTTACATAAGAGTATCCATGTTCTAGAGGATATACCAAGAGTGCGTGCGAATGATTTTTTTTGGAATGTCATGATACTATTAACTTGGGAGATATTACAAACAAAAAAATATTTTAAGATTTGATTTAGATGGATCCCTTATATTCTCTTAATTGTGGAAAATGTTAATCACTATTTTGTTGGCATGATATGGGTGAATCAGTAGTGATTAAACCATGCATTGTGTAGGAGAATTCCACATAGGTTCTGAAAATCAAAAAATGGTCCACTTAATACAGGAAGTGCTTATATATTTACTGAAGTAAATACTCTTAATGTTCACCATGGAAGATATATTATAGTTATGGGTGTCACCTCAGAGAGGGATACAACATCCGAGGAGTAATGTGAATCTCAAATTTTAGTTTATTGGTTCATAAAATATAGTAGAAAAATTGGTATTGGGACTTATCGATTATATCTCCCTCCACAAAATTTGGGGCTATAAGATGTATTACCTGTGTTGGAACTTCAAATATATGAGATGGACCCTAAACACATGATTTATAGTTATAATGTTGATTTGGTGGAAGGTTCATTGTTTGATGAAGGCCCAATGTAGATTCTAGACCGAAATTCAAAGGTGCAATTTGGGAAGTCATTTCCTCTTGTTCAAGTGTTATTGAAGCATGAGAAAAAGCAAGAGTAAAAGTGGGATTGAGAATTAGATTTTTCAGCATAATGGATAAAGAGATTTTGGTGAGACCCATGTGAGAACTTTTTAGTGATGGGAAGGCCTTGGATGGAGAGTTTTTAATGACCCATTATAAATTATTATTCTTTACAATTTAAATTTATTTTTTAATGATTTTCAATGGGTTATAATAATTTAGAGGAGTTTTAAGGATGTTAAAAGTCTCTTCATGTGGAGTCTAGGACTTCAAAAAAACTATTTCATGTCAACTAGATGTCCGATAAATGTTCACCATCTACAAAGTGGATAGCTTAGTGGAAATGAATGTCTTCTTAGACCCACTGTATAGCTAGTTCTAATCAAAGGGTAGCTTGTGTGGACAATGGGATGATATTTAATGAGGTCATGTTTGGTCCTTTTCCCAATTTTCCTAATTTTACAACCCATTACAATTTCACATCACTTGTCATGAATTTCTAAGGGGAGATGCTTCATGGGAAGGAATGGTATCTCCACACCACATCTCTCCATGGGTTTGGTTTCGTTTCATTGTGTTGGGATTATCTGGTCATGTATAACCACTTTATTTATTAAAATAACGGTCCCTCCAGTACATCATTTTCTATAACCCTAATACTATGAATTAATGTATTTTTAAAGGGATTTGGAGTTTTTATCTTGTTGCAAAAAATGATTTTTGGGGATATTCTCTCTCTCTATTCCCAAGGTAGAAAATCTATTAGAATTTTATAGTATATTTCATAAAGATGAGGGTGTGTACTTATGTGTAGGAGTATGAGTATCCCTTGATACTTCTACCTATGGTATAATTGCACACAATTATTTCAATATAGTTATATTGTGACCTTTGGAGATGTATCATTAGGATAATCCTTTATTTGGGTGGAAGCTCCACTTGGGATTATTATTGAAATGGGGTTTTCCACATTCTAACACTGACCGTTGGGGAGCCATTTTAGCTCAGTTGGAGATTTTTAGAACAAGATATATGATGGAGGGGATGAAAAGTTGTATTCAATTTCTTTTCCTATTTTTTTTTTCTAATGATGTTTTTATCTTTATTATGGTGGATGAAAAATATCCTTCTAGATGGGTCGTGATGATTTTTTTCCCTTCCAATAACATCCATGATTGGATGGGGATATGTTGATCCTCTAAAGAACAATCAGGATTGGTCAGGGTGACATGGGTGGCCTGCAAATAACCTTAAGAGAGGTTATGGAATTATTCTTGGTTTGAACTATGTGATAATCATATTGTATGGGTTATGTTTTTATATGGCCTATTTGACATACAGTTTTCCTAGTATAGAGACAAAGTAGGTAGGGATGAGGTTTAGGATAGCTTGGTTATCCCAAAATGTTATGATCGGTTTTTGGGTTATTATTTTATTTACATTATGTCGATTCATATACCATTATACACTTTATTTATTATTTTTAATGTCCCTGGTGGTGGTTTCATATTGAGAATAATTATCACTCCATACAAGATTATCTTGATGTGTATGTATAATTTATTAATATGGATCATACCAAGGGAAAGATACCCATATAAAAAATTTTAATAGGTAAAAGTGGATAGGGATTGAGGAGACACATGGAAATGCTTTGGTAGTAGTGAAACCTCTTTTGTAGGTTTCCTTATTTTATTTTTTACATTGATATACTACTTCTACTGACACCTATTTACTATGTTTTTAGGTTTCTATATATTAAATGACAGTTTTTCTCAAATATTATGTTAATGTGAATGATTATATCCATTTTATTAATTTATAATATACTACCATGGTTATTTTTTCTGCTGTTTACTTACTCTGATATTCAAATGTACTGTGGGAATAATATCCCCATATTTTTTCAAGCTCCACACTTCTAGTTGAAATAAAATTAAAATTGGGGACATGTTCATGATGTTATTTACCACCACAACCATGATCAGGTGATCTGGGGTCGGTGTGTTACAAAATATGTTCTCATCATCCAACAAATTCATTTTATGCATTAGAAATATTTTCCTTAAAAAATTGTTTTTGTTTCATTTTTTTTGTGTCAATATAAACTTATACCATTTTAAGAAATTATATTTAATGAAATCAAGAGAGTCCTTGTAATCAAAATTCTAAATTTAATTCCTAATTCCATATTCATTTATTGTCACTTTTATTTACATCCAAATAAAAAAATACAATGTCACTTGAAAAGTTAAAACTGATTAATGGGGGGGGGGGTAAACTAGAAAGATAATTGTTAAAATTATATAATAAATTTTCAAAGTCATATTGGCTCCCAATATTTTAATAATATATCATCGTCACTATGAAAATATTCTAATTCGGAGGCACGTGGATTTATTAATATAACAAATATATGATTACTATACTAAAATGTTATTAAAATTATAGAATATCTATTTTATATATTTCGACTAAAAATTAAAAAAATTAAAATATCACTTGTGTTTTGAGTATACTACCACCTCTGAATGTGACGTGACCAATAATTAAATACCTTATTACATGGGTAGTTCAATGGAGTAATATACTAAATAAATATTATATTTCAAACATTATTATGATTTCAAAATATAAACCATCTTCTACCACATTTATGTTATATGTAAACGAATGCGTCACCCGCATGTACGTGTAGAAAACCACCACCATGAAAGTGGTGCATTTAATTTTGCATATAGTATTGTATTGATTAATTAAATATCCTAAAATATTATTCACTGCAATAAAAATAACAAAATAATATCTTTACCGTTCATTAATAATGACATTTTATCAAAAAATCTCTTTTGTGACCACAACCACCCATAGATTATATCTTATTTTTTATGTTCTATTTAACTATATAATTAAACAATATTGTAAATAATTATCATGTATGAATATAAGAATATAATTTTTTATGAAATAATTATAGGATATTCTTCTTATGGTTTTGAAAAGATTATAATAATATTTAACTTATCATTTTTTCTATTCTTTACTCATTATTAAAATGAAAAAAATAAGCTCAGCATCAACTTTGTCATCTACATTCATATAAAAAAATTGTTATGAAATGAAATTAGAAAATTAAAAATAATTACGAATAATTTATTTCATAACCTATACTTATCCCCAAATTAGAAGATTTAAAAATATAAATAAGTATCGAATACTCCATCATGAAGCTAGTAATAAAAACAATATAATATAATAACATCCGATGATTAAATTAAATATTACGATTTCATTAATTTGTACTAAAATATTTAAAATGAAGTTTATAAAAGGTGATAATATATAATAAAATTATTAAATAATTGTTTAATACATGTATTTTTGTTATGAAGTAGGTTAGATCAAATTCAGATAACAGGGAATAGAATTTAAGGGTTTTTTGTAACATAATTTTCATTCATTGAGTAATGATTGTTATTTTGGAACATTAATATAAAAAGTTGGTTATGTTATGAAATATGATTTTATTATAATGTATCTGTTCATTTTTTTCTTAAAAATTAAAAACTTTCTGTATAGAATCTCTTAAAAATTAATCTTCCTTAAAAATATGATGTTTTTTGCGGTTTTTTAATATGAGGTTTTATTTTTTGAGATATGATGTGCATTCACCACCTCTTTACATTATATATATTATATATTTTCCATCATTTCAGTTTATCAGTATTTTTCAATCTATATGTTTTATTTAAAAATTAATATCACATTCTACCTTCTATGTATTTTCAATTCAAAAGACAACGAGTATGTATGATTTTTTTATTAACTGAAACCCAATTTTGATTGAGTTATAATTTGTCATTTTGATCATTTATCATATATTATTCATTTTTTCACCCAAACTATGGTCTTGGTGTGAGGCCTTGATATTATGGTTATAATGTCCCACATTATACATTCCCTCATTATGAATCTAGTAATTAAATATTTATGAAGTTATTCTACTAGAAAAATACCCATGATTATTTTTATTATGGAATTATTTAATCATCACTTATTCCTACCATGTTATACTCATATTTATTTTTAATGGAATGTGTTTTTAGTTATTCACCATGCCTAATGTTTATGTTTATGATATATTCTACTATATTTCTTACCCTTACTGATCATCTAATCATACCTCATTTCATTTGTTTTGTTTTTCCCTAGGAGGATAAGAGGTGTATTATGAATGAATATTGGGGATAAAATTAGAGTTGTGGATGATCCAAATAAAAATTATATGTTTTATTTCATTTCATGTTACAGTGTTGAACTTATGTATGTATATTGTTTTCCAAAACAACTAAAATACATGGTCTTTCAGGATCCTTATTACTTGTTTATATACCAATGTAATAAAATAGGGAACTGACATCGAGCAATTGGGGTCAAGTCCTTACATCACCGAACACACAAATACCTCTCAAAAAGATAACAATATTTGGGTTGTACTTGATCAACGTATTAAATCAGAACATTTCATTTCAACAAGAAAATATCTCTCCCTTAATTATCATTTCTGGATATGTATTTAAAAGTGGCAAGGATTCATGGAGAACCACATTCAATTTATTTTAATTGGGATTTCATGATTATTTCAATGTTATAGAGAAGTCTTGAACATGATTTGAATATAGAGTTCAATATTTTCACATCATATCATCCCCCAATATATTCTCATTCTGAGAGGCCATTGAAACACTAGAGGATATACTGAGATCCCGTTCTATTGATTTTAAATTTTGTTGGTCTCAACATATTCAATAGATATATTTTTCATACAATAATAGCTTTCACTGAATATTTAAGAAGTATATTTATGAACCCCACTATTTTATGAATATTCATAACTCCAATATGATTTTATGAAGTCAGATAATGATCAAAATTTAGAATTTTTCTAGCTAGGGAAATGATAAAGAAGGTTAGATCCATTTATAAGCATAGTATGACAACTCAAAATCGACAAAAATGGTATAATAACATTTATCAATGAGATTTAGAGTTTTGAGTTAGTGAAAAAGTATTCCTATGATTTTATCATTGAAAGAATGTTATGATATTACAAAAATAAGGATTGGTAATCCTTAGATATATCGACCCAAATGAAATTTTTGATCAGATCAGGATGTCTGGTTATCACTTGGTAATTCCACCATACAAACTCCAAGATAATTATGTAACACACATATTGCATTTATGGAGGTATATAACATATTATTCACATGTAATGAACTCAGAATACATACAACTGGAACATGATCTATCCTATCATGAAAACCCCAATGAAATATTTTATCATAGAGATAACCAACCATGGAATTAGAAAGGACTATTTTAGTGTTCTTTAATGGATTCATAAATTTGAGGAATAAACATGGGAACCCGATAATGTGATGAAGCATTGATATCATCATTTTATTGTATCAAAATTAATGAATTTCAATGTTTAAATTAATTTTATATGGGTAGAATTCAAGTCCTTGAGATTATATATATATATTCCATTAAAATGAACATTATATATATGATAAATTATTTAACATGAAACCCCAATTCTAAATAAACTTTGATATAGTACACTATTATTACCTATCCATTAGAATGGATGGTATTAAAATGTTTATCCAAATGATGAAAAATATATAAAAATATTAACACATAATAAATATGTAAATCGTCTCAATGTATGAAGTTAAATTAAATTTTTGTATAATTTTTTTAATATTTTTAAACAGTTTCTAGTATATATAGGGGAAGGGAGAGTTAATTGGATCATTGAGATGAAACCGAGATCACATAAATCTAATAAACGTCTACCAACTTGTTGACGGAAAATATAGTAGACTAGAATGTCATCCTGGGCCTACTAGCAAGCAAGTGGCATCCCACAACTAGCCAATGGGGCATGTTTTTAGACTATTATTGAGGGGATATTTTTTGTCTTCCACCAATAACCCTTATTTCACCTCAGTCACCACACCCCTATCCATAAGATTGAATTTATAGTGGGAGGCAATTAAAGGGAAGGAATTGGATCTCTAAACCTTATTTATTCATCAAATTGTTTTTCATTCACTTTTTCGGTTTTCTATGAAAATATAACCAAATTATAGCTTCAAATACATTTTTCTACACAATTTTATTTCCATTAACCCTTTTTTTATGATTTTAGGGATACTTTTTGGGTTTTGGTGTTTTAGAATTATCGTAGGAATATATTCATGGTTGTTTGGTCGCAAAAATCCCTTGGTAGAAAATACCTTACCATTTTATAGCATTCATCCTAAATGTAATCTAATGTCTATATATGTAGGAGTGTGTTATTCATTGATAATTCTTCTTAAGGTAAAATTGAAACCACTTAGGCCCGTTAAAACATAGGGTTCCCTTTATCAGGAGAGAATTAGGTTAAATTTTGGTTTATATGGAAACTTTAATTGTTATTGTGTTTGGAATATGGTATTTCCATTATAGAATATTTTCTATAATGGATCCATTAATATTCATTTGGTGATGGTTGGGCCTAGATATATGATTGAATGGATGAAATGATGTGTAACATTGCTTTTGATTTCATTTTTTATATGCTAATGATGCAGTTATCTTAATTTTGGGGGCCTAAAATGAACCATTGGGACGATCCTTGATGATATGTAGGGCCTCCCTAGAATCTTCATGATGGGATATGATACGTTGGGCCACCCATGAACATTTAGGATGGGTCGGGGTGACATTAATGAACTCTCTAGAAACATCGTGATGTGTCGTGGTATGGTTTTTTTCATGAAATGTGGAAAACATGTGATACATGGGAAACATTTTTCTATGGATGTTTTGATACACATTCCTTTCAGAATGTATCCAAATAAGGAAGGGCGAGAGTTCATTGAAACTATGTCATCACATGTTGACCTGATTGGATAATGGGTTATTATTGTATTTACTATTTTTCAATGCATCTAATATAATATTAAGGGCCCATTGGTGGTGTCCTATTGATCATATTGATTATCATGAAGACTTCACAATAAAATATATAAATAAGGGAAAGGACCCCATGATATATTTAAATTTAGTCTCTTCTGGATGGGGATAGAGAAGGACCATGAAATCCTCTGAGAGTAGTGATGACTATTTTATCATTTTATTTTATTTCATTGAATAATTTGATATAAACCTTAAGGGTAACCTCCTTTACATTTTTTATGAATCTGTATATTTTATAACAATTGGTATCACATGTTATATTGATTTTAGTGCTTCTTTTCATTTGATTAGTTACATATATGCCTCCTCAGTTATTTCTTCTACTGTATTCTTACTCTAATATTCACATATTCTGATGTGATAGTCCAAACATAGTATTTCTCTTTAAATCACTACTAGTTTTTTTCCTTTTTCACTTGGGGAGAGGTGAATGAGGCTATATACCAACCATGCCCATGCTGATTGATCATGGGTCGAGATGTAATAAAAAGGTATTATTTTTTTATAGGACATTCAATTTGGGTGATGGTAGAATGGATATAGGTCACATGGGACTTGGGTGGGGGATCTACCTTGTAGAAGGCCATCACACATATTGTCGATCTTTATGATTCTTGGGTAATTTGTCTTATTATTTTGATTATGATGTAATGGTTTCATGTTTCTCCAAGTTTTTGTTTTGATGTTATGATTTATGATATTTTAATCTTGGAACACTGATAAGAGAAACCAAGTACGTGAATCCTGAGTTGGATCATAGGTTCACATGTCATACACTTGGTTTCTTGTGTTTGATATAAGTTTATATTAATTAAAAAAATGATAATATATATATATTAGATGTTTTTCCAAATACATTTTTGATGAAATATAATTTATTTACCCTAATTATTCTTATAATTTTTTATTTTTATGAATATCACTAATCTTATGGTTCTTTAATGGGTTCATATGCATCTGATATGTCCAAAGTGGGTTATTCCTAGAGTTTTTAAGTAACCGTAGGTTGTGTTCCCTTGTGTTGTTGTGTGTCTGTGTGCACCCATTAACTACATAAACATTAAAATTTTTATCTACTTAATATTTTTTATGTTTACATTAGTTTATAGATAATAAGTACTCACTGATATCCCATGGTTCATCCCCTAAATCAGAGGGAGGGAACACCCAAAGTAGGCAATGTATCATTTTTACCACTACATTTTCTCGAGGGATAGGCTGATCATGCTCTAGATGTCACTCTTTTGATTTATGTGAAAGAGCCCCCATTATACGGAGGTATTCCATTTCATTATTGTAGTGGTGTATGTTTCTAATGGGGAGTGATAACTATCTTGGACATCCCCTAGGACATTCAACTACACCACCCTCTCATATTCTAAGGTATTGGTGGTCCCTGTGATGTAGAATATTGAATTAAGACCATTGATAGGATATTTAACTTGTTGGAGACACAAAATGGTCATTGAGTGATGATTATGTGTTTTATTTTACAAAAACCTACTAGTTGGTGGTGGAGTGGGATTATAAAAGTTGGGATACATGAGGAAGTTAAGTGGGAATCATTAAGGGGCCACTTATTAGAGGATTTTATCCCTATATCCTTATGACTAGATAGATATTATTTGTTAATGGTACATGAATAAGGATCCATTATTGTGGATATGTATGCAAGTATTTTTGGGGAGTTGGATTGTTTCCATCCATTGTTTGTTGGTCATGAGGATCAAAATGAATAAAACATAGAGATTGATAATTATATAGAGGATAGGAATTCAGCTTGGGTATTTTCCCTGACCATGTACTCGACAATGTTTCTTAAGTACATCACCATAAAAAAGGGGTTGGATGAGGAATATTCTATGTGGTTTATTACTTTTATTAGAATTAGAAATCCGTGTGTTTAGGTTCCCCTTGAATTTATAGTTTTATGAGATATGATGATATATTCTAGGGTGGTATGAGATATTTGAGACACAAGAGGTATTTATATCTTCTAACTATTTGAGGGAATCCTCTAATGTGATTCCAATGTGGGTAGTCAAGGAATTACCATAGTTTATGATACAATCAGTTAAAGGATTTCAATTTATATGGAAGGATGGGGGTATGTATGAAATTTTTATTCATGGTTCCCTTATTCTGGTGTAGTAAGATGTTCAGGGAAGAATAAATACTGAAGGTATTTTTTAGAAGACCCATAAATGGATAGTGAATCTTCATCAAGGAGATTGGGTTTCAAACCATGATTCGTATCCCATAAATAGTTGATTGAGGTCCCAAATTTCTCCAACTATCAAATGAGTTAGGGATCAAGGAGGAAATATTTTGGAACATAGGCTTGACGGATATATTTATTGGATCATGTTCCAAACGATGAAGGAGTGGGCATATTAATAATGTTATGTAAGAAACTAGTATATACAACAATTTTACTAACATTGTTTTGATATAAGTGTTTCTCACTCTATTATTTACTCTATTTTTTTATGTATTTTAGTTTCTATTACTGTTTCCCATAGTTTTTTCATTCAAAAAAACTTCTTTAGAAAAAGATAAAACTTCTATGGATGTGTCTGTCATGTGATGTGGTTGTTGGGGACTATAGTGTTTTTTGGGATTTCATAGGTCTTGATATGATGGGATTATAAATTATTGTCGGGATAGATTAGTTGATTTTTTTTTGAGATTGAATCCATTATTACGGTTGGTGGTTGGATTTTTCTTCCTAAATAGGAGTGGACTACGTCCTTTATGTGGAGTGGAATGTGGAGGATAGAAGAGAAGTTTATGTATTTAGAATGATTGGGGATGTTATAGAGCGCACGATGATTTTGATACTCACAAAAGACCATGTGATAGATCCATCCATTATTCCTCTTGTGTTGGATCATTACATAGATGTTTATCAATATTATATCTACAGCCATACTCCTATGAGGGGGTTTGACTTTCAGAGAGAGATCATTCTAGATGGGAAACTTATAACCATTCTGCCATATCTGACAACACCGAATGAACTAATATAGAATAAGGTATTGATTTATGTACTATATTCTAAAAGTTTAATTTTATATGTACTTATTCTTGGTGGGTTCATATAATATTTTCAAGGAAGAAAAATGGGATACTTTGACTTTGTGAGGATTATTTCATGTTAAATCAAGATCTTGTTAAAATCGATATCCAATATCTAGGATCAGTTATCTGTTTGGTCAGTTTTGGGGAGATCCATAGTTCTTTGTGATCAACCAATGAGCAGGGAACCATCAGTTGTAGGTCTGGGATGTGAATGTGAAAAATAAAATATTCACGATCATGTATGTGTTATATTTGTATCCTATAATTTTTTTTAGTTATGATGAATTCACTTGAAATGTTCGTAGATATCACGAACCTATTTTTCCCCCTTACCCAAAATCATTTGTCATGGTCCTTGTTGATGGCATCTAGGGCTACTCATAGACCTCATAGATACAATAATTGAACTTTGCGATTATTCTGTTCACACTCCAAGAAGATCAAGTTTATAATAAGTTTTTTACTTTCCTTTTTTTATCAAATATTCATGTTATCATGGTATTATGGTTACCATGTCAAGCATTTATATCATCCGAG
The DNA here is from genome assembly GCA_963277665.1 of Viscum album. Classification (NCBI taxonomy): domain Eukaryota; kingdom Viridiplantae; phylum Streptophyta; class Magnoliopsida; order Santalales; family Viscaceae; genus Viscum; species Viscum album. The sequence goes on from OY728156.1 coordinate 49,097,877, forward strand.
AGAAAGTGGTGGGTGTTATATCTTGGTATAAGTATTATAATGTGTTTTATATTCGAATATTATTAAGATTGGATGGGTATTATTAGTGTTTTATTTTGGTCTTATCCGATGTGAAAACCCTGATGAAAGAGATGCTCATGAACGGGTTCAAGTTCCAGTACACCAATAGTTTTGGGGAGGCCTTACAGGAATTGAATAACATGATTACATCTGTTATGATTCTAATTATACTAGAAATAGGGTTGGTATATATGATTTACATCGATTTTTAGGTGCTATCCTTGGGGATTTCTCGATAAAGTGTGATTGCGTAATTGCATTCTAGTCACATCATCTATCTCCCCATGAGTGGATCTAACATACCCCGGACATGGAACATACTATGACAGATTATTATCTAATGGATTGAATCTATTATCTCTTCAGTGAGGGTTTTTTCAAATACACTGGACACAAAATATTAAGATATATCTTTTCATAGTGAGAAATGAATATAAAATAGATTCATTAGGTCAATTACTTGTAGAAATTGTATTTTGAGATGAAATATACAGTAGGAAAGGGTAATAATGTCATGAATATACATAACATCAAATCATATGAACTAGGGACATGAACATCATATGAAATGTCAAACATTAAGATTTGACTAGTGATTGGAGATAAAATGTTTTACTAAAACTAGTAGTTATTGTTTATGCCTCATTGGATATTTTATATTCCTTAGTGGACCGGGTCAAGTCTATACAATAATATGATCCCAAGTTCTGGGAACCTATTCTGGGTGATGAACATATTAGGGAAGATTTCTAGATGGAAATAACATAATTACCATGTATGGAATTGTTTTCATGCCCGCATCCATTAGAGAATAATTAATGTCATAAACTAACAATTAATAGTGGTTGGTCATCCAGGATTGAATAAGATGTCATGAGAATGAAACATCTCTTCAAGTGGAAGAGCATGAAGAAATACATGGTAATTATTATTTATATTTTTCTTACCAATCAGAGGGTTTTGGAAGCGAATCCTAGACCTAGAAGGTTTTTTCTACCTCCTCCTGTGATAGTGTGGAAATAGGAAGAGTGACCAATTATTTTTTTTATGAGTTTCCCGAAACTATGAGGAGTCATGATGCCATATTGGAGGTTGTTGACCGTCTGACAAGGGTTTCATACTAGATTCCCATTTGATAGACTAAATCAATTGTCGAGTTGGTAATACCTTATATGAAAGATGTTGTGTGTCCAAATTGTGTACCAATGAGCATCATAAAATATTGAGACAATGGTTTTGGGTAATTTGTTTTGAAAGGAATATAGAAAAAACTAAGAACACAAATGAATATTAGCACCACATATCACCCAAAAAATGACTGATAGTTATGGAGGAGTATCCATGTTATAGAGGATATACCAAGAGTTCATGTGAATTATTTTTTTGGGAATGTCATGATACTATTAACATGGGAGAGATTACAAAGAATAATACATTTTATGATTTGATTTAGATGGAGCCCTTATAGGAAATTCATTCTGGACAATGTTAATCACTATTGTGTTGGCATGAGATGGGTGACTCAGTAGTGATTAGACCATGCATCGTGTAGGAGAATTACATATAGGTTCCAAAAATAAAAAATTGGTTCACATAGAGCAGGATGTGCTTATATATTTACTAGATTAAATACTCTTAATGTGCACCATGGAAGATATATTACTATTATGAAAGGATTATGATGTCATGAATATACATAACATGAAATCATATGAACTAGGGACATGTACATCGTATGAATTGTCAAAGATCATGATTTTAATAGTGATCTATAGATAAAATGTATTACTAAAACTAGTAGTTATTGTTTATGCTTCATTGGATATTTTATCTTCCTTAGTGGATCGGTTCAAGGCTATACAATAATATGATACCAAGTTCTAGGTAGCTATTCCGGGTGATGAACATATTATCGGAAGATATGTGGATGAAAATGACATAATTACCATGTATGGGATTTTTTTCATGCCCACATACATTAGATAATAATTAATGTCATACAATAACAATTAATAGTGGTTGGTTATCCAGGATTGACCAAGATATCCTGAGATATGAAACATCACTTCAAGTGGCAGTGCATGAAGATATACATGGTAATTATTATTTATATATTCCATACCAATCATAGGGTGGTGGAAGCGAAACCTAGACCTAGAAGGTTTTTTCTTCCTCCTCCTGTGATAGTGTGGAAATAGGAAGAGTGACCAATTATTCTGTTATGTGTTTCCCAGAACTATGTGGAGTCATGATGCCATTTTGGAAGTTGTTGACCATCTGAAAAAGGTTTCATACTTCTTTCACATTTGATAGACTAAGTCAATTGTTGAGTTGGTAATACCTTTTATAAAAGAGGTAGTGTGTCCACATTGTGTACCAATGAGCATCATGCAATATTGGGACAGTGGTTTTGTGTAATTTATTTTAAAAGGAATATAGAAAAAACTGAGAACCCAAAATTAATATTAGCACTGCATATCACCCAATGAATGACCTATAGTTACATAAGAGTATCCATGTTCTAGAGGATATACCAAGAGTGCATGCGAATGATTTTTTTGGAATGTCATGATACTATTAACTTGGGAGATATTACAAACAAAAAAATATTTTAAGATTTGATTTATATGGATCCCTTATATTCTCTTCATTGTGGACAATGTTAATCACTATTTTGTTGGCATGATATGGGTGAATCAGTAGTGATTAAACCATGCATTGCGTAGGAGAATTCCACATAGGTTCCGAAAATCAAAAATTGGTCCACTTAATACAGGATGTGCTTATATATTTACTATAGTAAATACTCTTAATGTTCACCATGGAAGATATATTATTGTTATGGGTGTCACATCAGAGAGGGATACAACATCCAAGGAGTAATGTGAATCTCAAATTGTAGTTTATTGGTTCATAAAATATAGTAGAAAAATTGGTATTGGGACTTATCGATTGTATCTCCCTCCACAACATTTGGGGCTATAAGATGTATTACCTGTGTTGGAACTTCAAATATATGAGATGGACCCTAAACACATGATTGATAGTTATAATGTTGATTTGGTGGAAGGTTCATTGTTTGATGAAGGCCCAATGTAGATTCTAGACTGAAATTCAAAGGTGCAATTTGGGAAGTCATTTCCTCTTTTTCAAGTGTTATTGAAGCATGAGAAAAATCAAGACTAAAAGTGGGATTGAGAATTAGATTTTTCAGCATAGTAGATAAAGCTATTTCAGTGAGACCCATATGAGAACTTTTTAGTGATGGGAAGGCCTTGGATGGAGAGTTTGTAATGACCCATTATAAATTATTATTCTTTACAATTTAAATTTATTTTTTAATGATTTTAAATTGGTTATAATAATTTAGAGGATTTTTAATGATGTTAAAATTCTCTTCAAGTGGTGTCTAGGACTTCAAAAAAACTATTTCATGTCAACTAGATGTCCGATAAATGTTCACCATCTACAAAGTGGATAGATTAGTGGAAATGAATGTCTTCTTAGACCCACTTTATAGCTAGTTCTAATCAAAGGGTAGCTTGTGGGGACAATGGGATGATATTTAATGAGGTTATGTTTGGTCCTTTTCCCAATTTTCCTAATTTCACAACCCATTACAATTTGACATCACTTGTCATGAATTTCTAAGGGGAGATGCTTCATGGGAAGGAATGGTATCTCCACACCACATCTCTCCATGGGTTTGGTTTTGTTTCATTGTTTTGGGATTATCTGGGCATGTATTACCACTTTATTTATTAAAATAATGGTCCCTCCAGTACAACATTTTCTATAACCATAATGCTATGAATTAATGTATTTTTAAAGGTATTTGGAGTTTTTATATTGTTGCAAAAAATGATTTTTGGGGATATTCTCTCTCTCTATTCCCAAGGTAGAAAATCTATTAGAATTTTATTGTATATTTCATAAAGATGAGGGTGTGTACTTATGTGTAGGAGTATGAGTATCCCTGGATACTTTTACCTATGGTATAATTGCACACAATTATTTCAATATAGTTATATTGTGACCTTTGGAGAGGTATCATTAGGATAATCTTTTATTTGGGCGGAAGCTCCACTTGGGATTATTATTGAAATGGGGTTTTCTACATTCTAACACTGACCATTGGGGAGCCATTTTAGCTCAGTTGGAGATTTTTAGAACAAGATATATGATGGAGGGGATGAAAAGTTGTATTCAATTTCTTTTCATATTTTGTTTTTGTTTTCTAATGATGTTGTTATCTTTATTATGGTGGATGAAAAATATCCTTCTAGATGGGTCGTGATGATTTTTTCCCTTCCAATAACATCCATGATTGGATGGGGATATGTTGATCCTCTAAAGAACCATCAGGATTGGTCAGGGTGACATGGGTTCCCTACAAATAACCTTAAGAGAGGTTATGGAATTATTCTTGGTTTGAACTATGCGATAATCATATTGTACGGGTTATGTTTTTATATGGCTGATTTGACATACAGTTTTCTTGGTATAGAGACAAAGTAGGTAGGGATGAGGTTTAGGATAGCTTGGTTATCCCAAAATGTTATGATCGGTTTTTGGGTTATTATTTTATTTACATTATGTCGATTCATATACCATTATACACTTTATTTATTATTTTTAATGTCCCTGGTGGTGGTTTCATATTGGGAATAATTATCACTCCATACAAGTTTATCTTGATGCGTATGTATAATTTATTAATATGGATCATACCAAGGGAAAGATACCCATATCAAAATTTTTAATAGGTAAAAGTGGATAGGGATTCAGGAGACACATGGAAATGCTTTGGTAGTAGTGAAACATCTTTTGTAGGTTTCTTTATTTTATTTTTTACATTGATCTACTACTTCTACTGACACCTATTTACAATGTTTTTAGGTTTCTATATATTAAATGACAGTTTTTCTCAAATTTTATATTGATGTGAATGATTATATCCATTTTATTAATTTATAATATACTACCATGGTTATTTTTTCTGTTGTTTACTTACTCTGATATTCAAATGTACTGTGGGAATAATATCCCCATATTTTTTCAAGCTCCACACTACTAGTTGAAATAAAATTAAAATTGGGGACATGTTCATGATGTTATTTACCACCACAACCTTGATCAGGTGATCTGGGATCGGTGTGTTACAAAATATGTTCTCAGCATCCAACAAATTCATTTTGTGCATTACAAATATTTTCCTTAAAAAATTGTTTTTGTTTCATTTTTTTGTGTCAATATAAACTTATACCATTTTAAGAAATTATATTTAATGAAATGAAGATAGTCCTTGGAATCAACATTCAAAATTTAATTCCTAATTCCAAATTCATTTATTGTCACTTTTATTTACATCCAAATAAAAAAAATACAATGTCACTTGAAAAGATAAAATTGATTAATGGGGGGGGGGTAAACTAGAAAGATAATTGTTAAAATTATATAATAAATTTTCAAAGTCATATTGGCTCCCAATATTTTAATAATATATCATCATCACATTTAAAATATTCTAATTTTGAGGCACATGGATTTAGTAAGATAACAAATATATGATTACTATACTAAAATGTTATTAAAATTATAGAATATCTATTTTATATATTTCGACTAAAAATAAAAAAAATTAAAATATCACTTGTGTTTTGAGTATACTACCACCTCCAAATGTAACGTGAATAATAATTAAATATCTTATTACATGGGTAGTTCAATGGAGGAATATAATAAATAAATATTATATTTCAAACATTATTATGATTTCTAAATATAAACCATCTTCTACCACCTTTATGTTATATGTTAACGAATGCGTCACCCGCATGTACGTGTAGAAAACCATCACCATGAAAGTGGTGCATTTAATTTTGCATATAGTATTTTATTGATTAATTAAATTTCCTAAAATATTATTCACTACAATAAAAATAACAAAATAATATCTTTATGGTTCATTAATAATGACATTTTATCAAAAAATCTCTTTTTTAACCACAACCACCCATAGATTATATCTTATTTTTTGTGTTCTATTTAACTACATAATTAAACAATATTGTAAATAATTATCATGTATGAATATAAGAATATAATTTTTTATGAAATAATTATAGGATATTCTTTTTATGGTTTTGAAAAGATTATAATAATATTTAATTTATCATTTTTTCTATTCTTTACTCATTATTAAAATGAAAAAAATAAGCTCAGCATCAACTTTGTCATCTACATTCATATAAAAAATAGTTATGAAATGAAATTAGAAAATTAAAAATAATTACGAATAATTTATTTCATAACCTATACTTATCCCTAAATTAGAAGATTTAAAAATATAAATAAGTATCGAATACTCCATTATGAAGCTAGTAATAAAAATAATAGAATATAATAACATCTGATGATTAAATTAAATATTACGATGTAATTAATTTGTACTAAAATATTTAAAATGAAGTTTATAAAAGGTTATAATATATAATAAAATTATTAAATAATTGTTTAATACATGTATTTTTGTTATGAAGTAGGTTAGATCAAATTCAGATAACAGGGAATAGAATTTAAGGGTTTTTTGTATCATAATTTTCATTCATTGAGTAATGATTGTTATTTTTGAACATTAATATAATAAGTTGGTTATGTTATGAAATATGATTTTATTATAATGTATTTGTTCATTTTTTTCTTAAAAATTACAAACTTTCTGTATAGAATCTCTTAAAAATTAATCTTCCTTAAAAATATGATGTTTTTCGTGGTTTTTTAATATTAGGTTTTATTTTTTGAGATATGATGTGCATTCATTACCTCTTTAAATTTTATATATTATATATTGTCCATCATTTCAGTTTATCAGTGTTTTTCATTCTATATATTTTATTTAAAAATTAATATCACATTCTACCTTCTATGTATTTTCAATTCAAAAGACAACGAGTATGTATGATTTTTTTATTAACTGAAACCCAATTTTGATTGAGTTATAAATTTTCATTTTTATCATTTATCATATATTATTCATTTTTTCCACCCAAACTATGGTCTTGGTGTGAGGCCTTGATATTATGGTTATGATGTCCCACATTATACATTCCCTCATTATGAATCTAGTAATTAAATATTTATGAGGTTATTCTACTAGAAAAATACCCATGATTATTTTTATTATGGAATTATTTAATCATCACTTTTTCCTACCATGTTATACTCATATTTATTTTTAATGGAATGTGTTTTTAGTTATTCACCATGCCTAATGTTTATGTTTATGATATATTCTACTATATTTCTTACCCTTACTGATCATCTAATCATACCTCATTTCGTTTGTTTTGTTTTTCCCTAGGAGGATAAGAGGTGTATTATAAATGAATATTGGGGATAAAATTAGAGTTGTGGACTATCCAAATAAAAATTATATGTTTTATTTCATTTAATGTTATAGTGTTGAACTTATGTATGTATATTTTTTTCCAAAACAACTAAAACACTCGGTCTTTCAGGATCCTTATTACTTGTTTATATACCAATGTAATAAAATAGGGAACTGGCATCGAGCAATTGGGGTCAGGTCCTTACATCACCGAACACACAAATACCTCTCAAAAAGATAATAATATTTGGGTTGTACTTGATCAATGTATTAAATCAGATAATTTCATTTCCACAAGAAAATATCTCTCCCTTAATTATCATTTCTGGATATGCATTAAAAAGTGGTAAGGATTCATGGAGAACCACATTCAATTTATTTTAATTGGGATTTCATGATTATTTCAATGTTATAGAGAAGTCATGAACATGATTTGAATATAGAGTTCAATATTTTCACATCATATCATCCCCCAATATATTCTCATTCTGAGAGGGCCATTGTAACACTAGGGGATATACTGAGATCCCGTTCTATTGATTTTAAAGGTTGTTGGTCTCAACATATTCAATAGATATATTTTTCATACAATAATAGCTTTCACTCAAGATTTAAGAAGGATATTTATGAACCCCACTATGTTATGAATATTCATAACTCCAATATGATTTTATGAAGTCAGATAATGATCAATATTTAGCTAGGGAAATGATAGAGAAGGTTAGATCCATTTATAAGCATAGTATGAAAACTCAAAATCGAAAAAATGGTATAACAACATTTATCAACGAGATTTAGAGTTTTGAGTTAGTGACACAGTATTCCTATGATATTATCATTGAAAGAATGTTATGATATTACAAAAATAAGGATTGGTAATCCTTAAATATATCGACCCAAATGAAATTTTTGGTCAGATCAGGATGTTTGGTTATCACTTGGTAATTCCACCATACAAACTCCAAGATAATTATGTAATACACATATTACATTTATGGAGGTATATAACATATTATTCACATGTAATGAACTCAGAATACATACAACTGGAACATGATCTATCCTATCAAGAAAACCCCAATGAAATATTTTATCATAGAGATAACCATCCATGGAATTATAAAGGACTATTTTAGTGTTCTTGAATGGATTCATAAATTTGAGGAATAATCATGGGAACCCGATAATGTGATGAAGCATTGATATCCTCATTTTATTGTATCAAAATTAATGAATTTCAATGTTTAAATTAATTTTATATGGGTAGAATGCAAGTCCTTGAGATTATATATATATATTTTATTAAAATGAACATTACATATATGATAAATTATTTAACATGAAACCCCGATTCTAAATAAACATTGATATAGTACACTATTATTACCTAGCCATTAGAATGGATGGTATTAAAATGTTTATCCAAATGATGAAAAATATATAAAAATATTAACAGATAATAAATATGTAAATCCTCTCAATGTATGAAGTTAAATTAAATTTTTGTATAATTTTTTTAATATTTTTAAACGGTTTCTAGTATATATAGGGGAAGGGAAAGTTAATTGGATCATTGAGATGAAACCGATATCACATAAATCTAATAAAAGTCTACCAACTTGTTGACGGAAAATACAGTAGACTAGAATGTCATCCTGGGCCTACTAGCAAGCAAGTGGCATCCCACAACTAGCCAATGGGGCATGTTTTTAGACTATTGTTGAGGGGATACTTTTTGTCTTCCACCCATAACCCTTATTTCACCTCAGTCACCACACCCCTATCCATTAGATTGAATTTATAGTGGGAGGAAATTAAATGGAAGGAATTGGATCTCTAAACCTCATTTATTCATCAAATTGTTTTTCATTCACTTTTTGGGTTTTCTATGAAAATATAACCAAATTATAGCATCAAATACATTTTTCTACACAGTTTCATTTCCATTAACCCTATTTTTATGATTTAGGGATACTTTTTGGGTTTTGGTGTTTTAGAATTATCGTAGGAATATATTCATGGTTGTTTGGTCGGAAAAATCCCTTGGTAGAAAATACCTTACCATTTTATAGCATTTATCCTAAATGTAATCTAATGTCTATATATGTAGGAGTGTGGTATTCCTTGATACTTATTCTTAAGGTAAAATTGAAACCACTTAGGCCCGTTCAAACATAGGGTGCCCTTTATAGGGAGAGAATTAGGTTAAATTTTGGTTTATGTGGAAATTTTGATTGTTATTGTGTTTGGAATATGGTATTTCCATTATAGAATATTTACCATAATGGATCCATTAATATTCATTTGGTGATGGTTGGGCCTAGATATATGATTGAATGGATGGAATGATGTGTAACATTGCTTTTGATTTCATTTTTTTATATGCTAATGATGCAGTTATCTTAATTTTGGTGGCCTAAAATGAACATTTGGGACGAGCCTTGATGATATGTAGGGCCTCCCTAGAATCTTCATGATGGGATATGATACGTTGGACCACCCATGAACATTTTGGATGGGTCAGGGTGACATTAATGAAATCTCTAGAAATATCTAGATGTGTCATGGTATGATTTTTGTCTTGAAATGTGGAAAAAATGTGATACATGGGCAACATTTTTCTATGGATGTTTTGATACACATTCCTTTCAGAATGTATCCAAATAATGAAGGGCAAGAGTTCATTGAAACTATGTCAGCACATGTTGACCTGATTGGATAATGGGTTATTATTGTATTTACTATTTTTCAATGCATCTAATATTATATTAAGGGCCCATTGGTGGTGTCCTATTGATCATCTTGATGATCATGAAGACTTCACAATAAAATATATAAATAAGGGAAAGGACCCCATGATATATTTACATTTAGTCTCTACTAGATGGGGATAGAGAAGGACCATGAAATTCTCCGAGAGTAGTCATGCCTATTTTATCATTTTATTTTATTTCATTGAATAATTTGATATAAACCTTAAGGGTAACGTCCTTTACATTTTTTATGAATCTGTATATTTTATAACAATTGGTATCACATGTTATATTGATTTTAGTGCTTATTTTCATTTGATTAGTTACATATATGCCTCCTCAGTTATTTCTTTTATTGTATTCTTACTCTAATATTCACATATTCTGATGTGATAGTCCAAACATAGTATTTCTCTTTAAATCACTACTAATTGTTTTCCTTTTTCACTTGTGGAGAGGTGAATGAGGTTATATACCAACCCTGCCCATGCTGATTTATCTTGGGTCGAGATGTAATAAAATGGTATTAGTGTTTTATAGGAAATTCAATTTGGGTGATGGAAGAATGGATATAGGTCACATGGGACTTTGGTGGGGGATCTACCTTGTAGAAGTCCATCACACATATTGTCGATCTTTATGATTCTTGGGTAATTTGTCTTATTATTTTGATTGTGATGTCATGGTTTCATGTTTCTCTAAGTTTTTGTTTTGATGTTATGATTTATGATATTTTAATCTTGGAACACTGATAAGAGAAACCGAGTACATGAATCCTGAGTTGGATCATAGGTTCACATGTCATACACTTGGTTTCTTGGGTTTGATATAAGTTTAAATTAATTAAAAATGATAATATATATATATTAGATGTTTTACCAAATACATTTTTGATGAAATATAATTTATTTACCCTAATTATTCTTATGATTTTTTATTTTTATGAATATCACTAATATTATGGTACTGTAATGGGTTCATATGCATCTGATATGTCCAAAGTGGGTTATTCCTAGAGTTTTTGAGTAACCGTAGGTTGCGTTCCCTTGTGTTGTTGTGTGTATGTGTGCACCCATTAACGACATAAACTTTAAAATTTTTATCTACTTAATATTTTTTATGTTTACATTAGTTTATAGATAATAAGTACTCACTGATATCCCATGGTCCGCCCCTAAATCAGAGGGTGGGAACACCCAAAGTAGGCAATGTATCATTTTTACCACTACATTTTCTAGAGGGGCAGGCTGATCATGCTCTAGATGTCACTCTTTTGATTTATGTACAAGATCCCCATTATACGGAGGTATTCCATATCATTATTGTAGTGGTGTATGTTTCTAATGGGGAGTGATAACTATCTTGGACATCCCCTAGGACATTCAACTACACCACCCTCTCATATTCTAGGGTATTGGTGGTCCCTGTGATGTAGAATATTGAATTAAGATCATTGATAGGATATTTAACATGTTGGATACACAAATGGTCATTGAGTGATGATTATGTGTTTTATTTTACAAAAACCTACTAGTTGGTAGTGGAGTGTGATTATACAAGTTGGGAGACATGAGGAAGTGAAGTGGGATCCCTTAAGGGGCCACTTATTAGAGGATTTTATCACTATATCCTTATGACTAGATAGATGTCATTTATTAATGGTACATGAATAGGGATCCATTATTGTGGATATGTATGCAAGTATTTTTGGGGAGTTGGATTGTTTCCATCCATTGTTTGTTGGTCATGAGGATCAAATTGATTAAAACATAGAGATTGATAATTATATAGAGGCTAGGAATTCAGCTTTGGTATTTTACCTGACCATGTACTCGACAATGTTTCTTAAGGACATCACCATAAAAAAGGGGTTGGATGAGGAATATTCTATGTGGTTTATTACTTATATTAGAATTAGAAATCCGAGTATTTAGGTTCCCCTTGAATTTATAGTTTTATGAGATATGATGATATATTCTAGGGTGGTATGAGATATTCGAGACACAAGAGGTATTTATATCTTCTATCTATTTGAGGGAATCCTCTAATGTGATTCCATTGTGGGTAGTCAAGGAATTACCATAGTTTATTATATAATCCATTAATGGAGTTTGATTTATATGGAATGATGGGGGTATGTATGAAATTTGTATTCATGGTTCCCTTATTCTGGTGTAGTAAGATATTCAAGGAAGAATAAATACTGAAGGGATTTTTTAGAAGACCCATAAATGGATAGTGAAGATTCATCAAGGAGATTGGGTTCCAAACCATGATTCGTATCACATAACTAGTTGTATGAGGTCCCAAATTTCTCCATCTATCAGATGAGTTAGGGATCAAGGAGGAAATATTTTGGGACATAGGCTTGAAGGATATATTTATTAGATCATGTTCCAACCAATAAAGGAGAGGGGATATTAATAATGTTATGTATGAAACTAGTATATACAACAATTTTACTAACATTGTTTTGATATAAGTGTTTCTCAATCTATTATTTACTCTTATTTTTTTATGTATTTTAGTTTCTATTACTGTTTCCCATAGTTTTTTCATTCAAAAAAACTTCTTTATAAAAAGATAAAACTTGTATGGATGTGTCTCTCATGTGATGTGGTTGTTGGGGACTATAAATTTTTTTTTTGGGATTTCATAGGTCTTGATATGATGGGATTATAAATTATTGTCGGGATAGATTAGTTGATTTTTTTTGAGATTGAATCCATTATTACGGTTGGTGGTTGGATTTTTCTTCCTATATAAGAGTGGAGTACGTCCTTTATGTGGAGTGGAATGTGGAGGATAGAAGAGAAGTTTATGTATTTAGAATGATTGGGGATGTTATAGAGTGCACGATGATTTTGAAACTCACAAAAGACCATGTGATAGATCCATCCATTATTCCTCTTGTGTTGGATTGTTACATAGATGTTTATCTATATTATATCTACAGCCATACTCCTAAGAGGGGGTTTGACTTTCAGAGAGAGATCATGCTAGATGGGAAACCTATAACCATTCTTCCATATCTAAAAACACCGAATGAACTAAGATAGAATAAGGTATTGATTTATGTACTATATTCTAAAAGTTTAATTTTATATGTAATTATTCTTGCTGTGTTCATATAATATTTTCAAGGAAGAAAAATGGGAGACTTTGACTTTATGAGGATTATTTCATGTTAAATCAAGATCTTGTTAAAATTGATATCCAATATCTTGGATCAGTTATCTGTTTGCTCAGTTTTGGGGAGATCCATAGTTCTTTGTGATCGACCAATGAGCAGGGAACCATCAGTTGTAGGTCTGGGATGTGAATTTGAAAAATAAAAGATTCACGATCATGTATGTGTTATATTTGTATCCTATAATTTTTTTAGTTATGATAAATTCACTTGAAATGTTCATAGATATCATGAACCTATTTTTCCCCCTTACCCAGAATCATTTGTCATGGTGTTTGTTGATGGCATCTAGGCCTACTCATAGACCTCATAGGTACAATAATTGAACTTTGAGATTATTCTGTTCACACTCCAAGAAGATCAAGTTTATAATAAGTTTTTTACTTTCCTTTTTTTATCAAATATTCCTGTTATCATGGTATTATGGTTACCATGTCAAGCATTTATATCATCCGAGAGAAAGTGGTGGGTGTTATATCTTGGTATAAGTATTATATTGTGTTTGATATCCGAATATTATTAAGATTGGATGGGTATTATTAGTGTTTTATTTTGGTCTTATCCGATGTGAAAACCCTGATGAAAGAGATGCTCATGAACGGGTTCAAGTTCCAGTAGACCAATAGTTTTGGGGAGGCCTTATAGGAATTGAATAACATGATTACATCTGTTATGATTCTAATTATACTAGAAATAGGGTTGGTATATATGATTTACATCAATTTTTAGGGGCTATCCTTGGGGATTTCTCGATAAAGTGTGATTGCATAATTGCATTCTAGTCACATCATCTATCTCCCCATGAGTGGATCTAACATACCCAGGACGTGGAACATACTATGACAGATTATTATCTAATGGATTGAATCTATTATCTCTTCATTGAGGGTTTTTTCTTATACACTGGACACAAAATATTAAGGTATATCTTTTCATAGTGAGAAATGAACATAAAATAGAGTCATTAGGTCAATTACTTGTAGAAATTTTATTTTGAGGTGAAATATATAGTAGGAAAGGTTAATAATGTCATGAATATACATAACATCAAATCATATGAACTAGGTACATGAACATCATATGAAATGTCGAACATCAAGATTTGACTAGTGATTGCAGATAAATTTTTTTACTAAAACTAGTAGTTATTGTTTATGCCTCATTAGATATTTTATCTTCCTTAGTGGACCGGGTCAAGTCTATACAATAATATGATCCCATGTTCTGGGAACCTATTCTGGGTGATGAACATATTAGGGAAGATTTCTGGATAGAAATAACATAATTACCATGTATGGAATTGTTTTCATGCCCGCATCCATTAGAGAATAATTAATGTCATAAACTAACAATTAATAGTGGTTGGTCATCTAGGATTGAAGAAGATGTCTTGAGAATGAAACATCACTTCAAGTGGAAGAGCATGAAGAAGTACATGGAAATTATTATTTATATTTTTCATACCAATCAGAGGGTTGTGGAAGCGAAACCTAGACCTAGAAGGTTTTTTTCAACCTCCTCCTGTGATAGTGTGGAAATAGTAAGAGTGACCAATTATTTTTTATGAGTTTCCCAAAACTATGAGGAGTCATGATGCCATATTGGAAGTTGTTGATCGTCGGACAAGGGTTTCATACTAGTTTCCCATTTGATAGACTAAGTCAATTGTCGAGTTGGTAATACCTTACATGAAAGATGTTGTGTGTCCAAATTGTGTACCAATGAGCATCATAAAATATTAAGACAATGGTTTTGGGTAATTTGTTTTGAAAGGAATATAGAAAAAACTGAGAACACAAATGAATATAACACCACATATCACCCAAAGAATGACTGATAGTTATGGAGGAGTATCCATGTTATAGAGGATATACCAAGAGTGCATGTGAATGATTTTTTTGGAATGTCATGATACTATTAACTTGGGAGAGATTACAAAGAATAATACATTTTATGATTTGATTTAGATGGAGCCCTTATAGGAAATTCATTTTGGACAATGTTAATCACTATTGTGTTGGCATGATATGGGTGACTCAGTAGTGATTAAACCATGCATCGTGAAGGAGAATTACATATAGGTTCCGAAAATCAAAAAGTGTTTCACATAGAGCAGGATATGCTTATATATTTACTAGATTAAATACTCTTAATGTGCACCATGGAAGATGTATTATTATTATGGGTGTCACCTTAGAGAGGGATACAACATATGGGGAATAATGTGAATCTAAAATTGTAGTTTATTGGTTCATAAAAGATAGTATAAAAAACTGGTATTGGGACTTATCAATTGTATCTCCCTACACAAAAATAGGGGATAAAAGATGTATTACATGTGTACGAACTTAAAATATATGAGATGGACCCTAAACACATGATTGATAGATATAATGTTGATTTGGTGGATGGTTCATTGTTTGATGAAGGCCCATTGTAGATTCAGGACCTAAATGCAAAGGTGCAATTTGGGAAGTCATTTCCTCTTGTTCGAGTGCTATGGAAGCATGAGAAAAAGCAAGAGTAAAAGTGGGATTGAGAATTATATTTTTCAGCATAGTGGATAAAGCTATTTTGGTGGGACCCATATGAGATCTTTTTAGGGATGGGAAGTCCTTGGATGGAATGTTTGTAATGAACCTTTATAAATTATGTTTCTTTATAATTTAAATTTAATTTTTTAATAATTTTCAATGGGTTATTATCATTTAGAGAATTTTGAAGGATGTTAAATGTCTCTTGAAGTGGATTCTAGTATCGTACAAAAACTATTTCATGTCAAATAGATGTCCGATAAATGTTCACCATCTAGAATGGGGATAGTCTAGTGGAAATGAATGTCTTTCTAGACCCATTGTATAGCTAGTTCTATTCAAAGGGTAGCTTGTGGGGACAATGGGATGATATTTATTGGGGATCAGTTTGGTCCTTTTCCCAATTTACCTAATTTCACCACCCATTACCATTTCACAATACTTGTCATTAATTTGCAAGGGGAGATGCTTCAGGGGAAGGAATTGTCTCTCCACAAAAAATTTCTCCATGGGTTTGGTTTCGTTTCATTGTGTTGGGTTTCTCTTGGCATGTATAACAGCTTTATTTATTAAAATAACGGGCCCTCAAATACGTCATTTTATATAACCCTAATGCTATGAATTAATGTATTTTGAAATGGATTTGGAGTTTTTATGTTTTTTCCAAAAATGTTTTTGGTGATATTCTATCTATATTCCCAAGGTAGAAAATCTATTAGAATTTTATAGTATTTTTCATAAATATGAGGGTGTCTCTTTATGTGTAGGAGTATGAGTATCCCTTGATACTTATACCTATGGTATAATTGCACTCAATTATTTCAATATAGTTATATTGGGGCATTTGGAAAGGGATCATTAGGATAATCCTTCAATTGGGTTGAAGCTACACCTGGGATTCTGGTTGACATGGGGTTTTCCACATTCGGACACTAACCGTGGGGGAGCCATTTCAGCTCAGTTAGAGATTTTTAGACCAAGATATATGATATAGCGGACGAAATGTTATTTTCAATTTCTTTTGATATTTTATTTTTGTTTTCTAATGATGTGGTTATCTTTCTTGTGGTGGATGAAAAATATCCTTCTAGATGGGTCGTGATGATTTTTTTCCCTTCCAACAACATCCATGATTGGATGGGGATATGTTGATCCTCTAAAGAACCATAAATATTGGTCAGGGTGACATGGTTGGCCTACAAATAATATTAAGAGAGGTCATGGAATTATTCTTGGTTTGAACTATGCGATAACCATAGTGTATGAGTTATGTTTTTATATGGATGATTTGACATACAGTTTTCCTGGTATAGAGACAAATTAGGTTTGGATGAGGTTTAGGATAACTTGGTTAGCCCAAAATGTTATGATAGGATTATGGGTTATTATTTTATTTACATTAATTCAACTCATATACCATTATGCACATTCTTTATTATTTTTAATGTCCCTTATGGTGGTTTCATATTGAGAATAATTATCACGCCATACAAGGGTATCTTGATGTGTGTGTATAATTTATTATTATGGATCAGACCAAGGGAAAGATACCCATATCAAAAATTGTAATTGGTAAAAGTGGATAGAGATTGAGGAGACACATGGACATGATTTGGTTGTAGTGAAACCTCTTTTGTAGGTTTCCTTATTTTATTTTGTATATTTATTTAAAACTTCTACTGACACCTATTTACTATGTTTTTAGGTCTCTGTTTATTAAATGATAGTTTTTCTCAAATTTTATATTGATGTGAATGATTATATTTATTTTATTAATTTTTATATACTTCCATGGTTAGTTTTTCTGTTGTTTACTTACTTTGATATTCAAATATACTGAGGGAATAATATCCCCATATTTTATCGAGTTACACACTACTAGTTGGAATAAAATTTAAATTTGGGACGTGTTCATGATGTTTTTACCACCAAAACCTTGATCGGGTGATCTAGGGTCGGTGTGTTACAACATATGTTCTCTACATCTATCAAATTCATTTATGCATTACAAATATTTTCCTTAAAAAATTATTTTTGGTTAATTTTTGTGTGTGAATATAAACTTCTAAAATTTTAGGAAATTATATTTAATGAAATCAAGATAGTCTTTGGAATAAACAAGCTAAATTTAATTCATAATTCCATATTCATTTATTGACACTTTTAATTACATCCAAATAAAAAAAATACAATGTCACTTTAAAAGTTAAAATTAATTAATGGGGGGTGTTAAACTACAAAGATAATTGTTAGAATTATATAATATATTTTCTAAATCCTATTGGCTCCCAATATTTTGATAATATATCATCATCAAATTTAAAATAGTCTTATTGGGAGGAACATGGATTTAGTAAGATAACAAACATATGATTAATATACTAAAATGTTATTAAAATTATAGAATATCTTTTTTCTTCATTCCGACTAAAAATATAAATAAATGAAAATATCATTTGTGTTTTGAGTGTAGTATAACCTCTAAATGTGACGTGACCAATAATTCATTACCTTATTACATGGGCAGTTCAATAGAGGAATACACTAAATAAATATTATATTTGAAAAAATATTATGATTTCCAAATATAAACCATCTTCTCCATCATTATGTTATATGTAAACGAATGTGTCACCTCTATGTACGTGTAGAAAACCACCACCATGAATGTAGTGCATTTATATTTTCATATTGTATTGTATTGATTAATCAAATTTCCTAAAATTTTATTCACTGTAATAAAAATAAATAAATATTATCATTATGGTTTATTAATAATGACATTTTATCAAAAAATCACCTTTTTAACCACAACCACCCATAGATTATATCTTATTTTTTTCGTTCTATTTAACTACATTCTTGAACAATATTGTAAATAATTATCATGTATGAATATAGAAATATAATTTTTTTATGAAATAATGATAGAATATTATTTTTATGGTTATCAAATGATTATAATAATATTTATCTTATCATTTCTTCCATTCTTTAATCATTATAAAAATTAAAAAAATAAGCTCACCATCAACTTTGTCACCTATATTCATATAAAAAATAGTTATGAAATGAAATTAGAACATTATAAATAATTATGAATAATTTATTTCATAACCTATAATTATCCACAAATTTGGAGCTTTAAATATATAATTAAGTATCGACAAATCCATTATGATGCTAGTAATAACAACAACGAAAGATTATAACATTCGATGATTAAATTAAATATAATGAAGCAAATTAATTTTTAATTCAATATATCAAATGATGTTTATAAAAGTTTATTATATATAAAAAAATTATTAAATATTGGTTTAATATATTTTTTTTTGTGAAGTATGTTAGATCAAATTCAGATAATAGGGAATAAAATTTAAGGGTTTTTTGTAACATAAGTTTCATTCATTGAGAAATGATTGTTATTTTTGAACATTAATATTATAATTTGGTTATGTTATGAAATATTATTGTATTATAATTTATTTGTTCATTTATTTCTGAAATCTTAAAAACATTTTGTATAGAATATCTTAAAAATTAATCTACATTCAAAATATGATGTTTTTAGTGGTTTTTGAATATTAGATTTTCTTTTTCTGGATATGACGTGCATTCACCACCTGTTTCCATTATATATATTATATATTGGCCATAAATTCATTTTATCAATATTTTTCATTCTATATATCTTATTTAAAAATTCATATCACATTCTACCTTCTATATATTTTCAATTCAAAAGATAATGAGTATGTATGATTTTTTTATTAACTAAAACCCAATTCTGATTGAGTTATAATTTTTCATTTTGATCATTTATCATATATTATTCATTTTTTTCACCAAAAAATTTTATTTTATGGTACATAATCTTCCAATATTACTTGAAGGAATTTTTAATTCAAAAATTCTACAGGATTAATTTCTTCTTAAAAATGTTTATTGTTTTTTAGAAAAATTCCCATCCTCTTTAATGATAGTTTTCTTTCCTGGTCTATAATTTCAATTCCCAAAAATGTTTTCCTTTATGTTTTCAAACCTATTTTTTATATCATGTGAAATTTAAATTTAAATTTTTCTTTAATCAAAATTTTTATTTTTTATCATTTTTCATGATTTGAGTTATCAATAATATTTTTAAACATATTTTTTTATCTTTTAGGATCATATATTTTATCTACCATAGAAAATATCTTATGGATGTCTTTATTTACATTAATAATATCCATTATTGAAGATATATCATACAAATTTGATATTTTTAGATAATTATACTTCCCCTTTTTGAAAATGGCTTTATAATTCTGCATATATCTTCACCTGTTACATGTAGAGTAAATAATTTTTTTAAAAAATATTTAAATTTTTTCCTCAATTTATGTGAATTACAAATTTATAATATTAATTTTAATGTATAAAAATGCTTTTATATATGATTTAATCTCTTGGTGAATTTTAAATAAAAATTATATTTTATGAAATTTTATGAATATAAAAGATTGATTTTAATTGGAATATTGGATTTTATATGGAATTTTATAGGAATATGTATTTACAAATTACTTCCTTAGTGTATCCACATATTTTTATATAATTCTTTGTAAAACTCCATTTTATTAGAAATTTTTTAGAAAAATAATTTTTTTATTTAATGTACAATATTTTTTATTATCAATGTACTGCATTGTAATGAATAAATTTTTGAGAATTTTTAATCCTTTCAATTAATAAATTTCCTCTCATTATCAAGTTATTTTACATTTATATTAAAATGATATTTTACATCTATGTAAACATGTATAATGATCTTTTAGTTACGTAGAAAATATTTCTAATACACTAAATATATTCTTTTTCTATATGTCATTTTGAATATTCTAGTAAGGTTTTATATTAAACTAGTTTTTTAATGGTTTAATTGAGTGATGGTTCAAAAATGAATATTTTTTTATTATAATAGAACACTTTTGTGTGTAGTATTATTATTATGGTGTATAGGTACATATAGATATCTAAAATTAATTTGTTATAGTTTTATATCCCATGATATAATTATGTGTGAACATATTTTGATTTGTTCACAGCATAAAGTGTGATCCTTCTTAGATTACACTAACAATATAATTATTGGGTATTCTTTGATTTTTCTCACAACAAAAATGGAAATCCATCTTGGATTACTCTCAAAAGTCAATGGTGATACTTCTTAGATTATTCTCCCAATACAAAGGGTTATCCTTCTTGGAATATAATCACAACATAAAGTGTAACACGCCAAGATTTCATAGTACATTATTTCTTCAAAGTAATTCAATAACTTGCACTACACACAACATTGTGTTCAAGCGCACCACAACATAACAAACTAGCCGTTCAAAAGCGGTTATTAACAGTAGTAACTGAATTTTGAACTTTATATAATCCTTATAATTTTAGAGTCCATATTATGAGTTTCTTAGACATAATGTAAGAATAAATTCATTTTTCAAGATAAAAGAAATATTTTTCAAAAAATAAAATTTGGCCACATTTTAATAAGATACCCTTTTTAAATCCAATATTTGAATCTTTTATATATTAAATTTTAAAAATTAAAATTCTTATTTATAATAAGGACATAATAATTTAATTTTAATAAATTTTTTGTGTTTTTATAATAACTTTCATATTTGTGTGAATAGTGAAAAATACTATATTTTAACTGAACTTTTTTTAATCTATATAATTTATAATGTTGAATCATAAATTTTAATGTTTTGGAAGAATAATTAGATTATATTTTTACCATTTAATCCAATGATGGTCATTGTAAGTAATTTCACATTTAAAATGGACATAAGAACTTTTCAATCTTTTGAGAGTTATTATTTTTAAAAACAAGCTTTTTTTGTTTTGACAACTGGAATTAATTTTAAATTAATTTCTACCACTTATGTGTTTTGAATTTAGAAAAATGGATTCCATATTTGGAATCAGGAGCTCCAAATTTTGTAAATAGGTAAATTTTGTTTTTAGACATCAGGAATATTTACATCATTAAATATTTTATTTACCATGGTTAAAGGGGTAAATCCAGTAAATAAGGTTCAAAAATAATATTATAATTATATTAAATTACCCTAACAAGTATCCTAACCATATTTTATGATACATTTCTGACCATGGGCATCCTTGGGTCGATTTTGGGACCCCATGGAGCCACTTGGAAGTGATAATGACACAATATATTAAAAAATTTAAAGTAGAGACAAAAATAACAAAATAAAATATATTTTAGTATATGAGTTTATGTAATTGATCAATTAGAATATAAATAGTAATTAAAATATAAAAATATTTCCTACCTCAGGATATTTTATTTGTAATTTTTAGACATAAAATATATATATTTATTTATGACACAATGATGATGCAATATTTTCCTTATTAATGAAACAATTAAATAAATGGTATTATATATGTTAAAATAAATATAATTTGCAAGTTTTGATGCCAAAAATGATTTATCTAGGTTAATGTGACATTTTAGGATTGATTAAATAAATTATTTTTTGTAATAATGTTGTTAGTAACTTAACAAAAACAAAATAGCAAATAGTGTCAAAATTGTCATAAAAATGTATTTAAAACATATATAATATTATTAATTGATATTATATTCCTAAAAATCTAAAGTTCAGCCAAAGGTCTTATATAATATTATATATTTCAATTATGAACCACTTTAGGTTCTCTTGGAGGTTTATATTATGTTTATTATCCATATAATATGAAAATTCAAAGAGACATGGTACATGTCAAACTAATTAGCTAAGAGTTAAATATATAAGATAAAGTTTATATAGTAACCCAAACCTATCTAAAAACTGTATGTTGAGTGGTTTCAGACCCATACCAACCTCATCCTTTAAATAAATCATTTTTTTTCCATTATAAACTGAACATGATCTTATTATAAAATAATATTTCTAGTTTTTGCTAAGGTGCCCCTCAACCCTCTTATAAAAGGGAACTCCACCTTATCTCTAATTCACACATTAAAAGAAATTTGGACCGTCAACGCCCGACCAAATACCCTTTCATCTATCCTCAATCTATCCTATATGCCATACTTTAGTCATAAAGTCGCCCTAAGGAGCCCTTTTGATCAAATCAAAAGGAAGAACCCGAAGAAGAGGTAAATATTTCATCGCCTCTTTCATGTTACTTTCTTCTTCCACTTACTATTTCATTGTTGTTTACATTATAAAATAATAACTCCAGTATCTTCTATATATTGTTATGTTATTATAAATATGGTACACCCATATTCATTAATCTATCCATCCTTTGAATGACATGTCACCATACGTGCATATGTACGGCTTACCGTCTCCACGTCGTGGTGTAATTGCTATTCAATACATTATTATTTGGCTGGGTATAATAATGATTTTGAATTGATTTAAATAATAAATATAACATGATAATTATTATGTATATGTTATATACCATTCAATTATATATTATTTTAATATCAAAAGAATTATATTATTGCTCGTGTGAACGTACAGATAACCGTTTCCACAAACGCGATGAGATTCATTCCCCATCATATCCATTTGAGACTAATTTTCATTAGATGATTAAAAATAATGTTAAAAAAAATAATATAACTATTAATATTAATAAGATACATCCTATCCATAACAAACATTACTTATGTAACAAGGCATATAAAGTAAATAGAATTAGTTAACACCTGAAACGACGATAATACTAAAATTTTATTAACAAAGCAATATTAAAAGATCATATATGATATCGTATTAATGTATATGATTCCTTTATAATTTAATAAAATTTATTTCACCATTATACAGGAGGTTAACCTACCGTCGACCAAGGAAAAGTACAAGGTAACGGTGAATTATACAATATCTTTATTATCCGAGGTTATTTTTACGGAAGTAATTACTGGGACCTCTTTATCATCCACATCCATGTTTTTCAAAAATGTTATTCATTTTTTTTAATATTTACTATTCAACGGGTTAATGTTATTTATAACTTTATTAGAAATTATGTGTTTTGAAAGAAGACCTTCAGTCATTTTCAAAACAAGGTACTTTTTGACCTTTTCGACAAAATAAAGGTAAGAATGTTTTTTATATGATGGATGCTGTTATTCTCTGCCATTATAACAACTTCAAATCTTCCCTTACAATATTATTAGAATATCTTCAAAATAAATTTTTTCTTTATAATTATGTATCTTTAAATGATTTCAAAAAAATAAAGAGATATTTCTCTCAAATAGTTTTGATTTCATCTATGTCAACATCCTTTGATGGATTTTACACTTTTTGGAAGTTGATTTATTATTATATAAATCTTACATATTGTATTGAAGGTTTTGCAATATGATTGACTGTGGCTGTGTTATTTTTATACCATTCATGGTTTACGGTTAAAGTATTGACATTTTGTATGCCAGTTTTAATACGAATGTTTATGTTATATTTCAAACATTTCATATAAGGAATGTATTGGACTTTGTAAGTGATGGGTGGAGCCCACTATTTCTCCTCAATGCATCGGTAGGTCTCATGAGACAACTAGACGTGGAATTAGTCAAGACCTTTCCCAATTTGATATATTGTTTTGGCCGAGGCCTTAATCATTTTTAGATGTCTTGTCCGAGGCCTTGAAAAAATGTTTTAGGATGTCAAACATTATACCTTCCCTCATTATGAAAATACTATTAATGATTCATATGGTCATTCAACTAGTATAATACCTATAATTATGTTTTATTATTGCATTATTTACTCATCTCATATTCCTGCCATAAAAGTATTCATGTTGATTATTGGTAAAGGCTTGTGTTTTTAGTAATTCACCATGCTTAATATTTTTGTTATCTTCCACTGTGTTGCTTACCCTTAGTGAGCTTTTGAGCTCACCCCTTTCTTATGTTTCGTTTTACCAGGATCCGATGAAGTGTTTCATGTTTGAGATGCAGGGTTAAGCTAATGGAAAACGGAATTCTCAATGGATATTTTTTGCTGTATGTTAGAAAGTGTATTGTAACATTCATGTATGTAATCTATTTTCCATGACTGCTAAACTGATCGGTCATTCAGGACTTGATTCCTTGTAATAAAGCCAATGTATTAAAATAATGCATTGACTCTAGGAATCTATGGTTGGGGTGTTACAGTTGGTATCAAAGGAAGTTTAGTACAAACCATGTAAACTTGATTTAGATAAACTCTTGTAAGAGCACATAACCCTTAGATAGAATTTGAGGATTAGGATAGATGAACATCTTAGAATTTTGTTATTGTAGATATTTTTTGAGTATTCCAAGAAAATACATCCCTATTTGGATACGAGCAGGTAGAGATGACACTGTAATAGATGTACCTAGGGGTAAAACCCAAAAACACCACTTTGAGCTAGAATCGAATGAAAACTGGTGCATGGCAATGGGCCATGCTGCACTCTTGGTTACGACACTCCTGACGGATATGCTATGGATAGTTATCATTTTCTTTACAAATAATTATGAATGATTTATGAGTATATATCTCCTCAAAGAAAATATTTTTATGATTATGGATTACATCCATAAATTGTTCAAATTATGTTAGGTATTTTACAATTTGGGAATTATTCATTGCAACTCATAAACTGACCTAGTGTATGACATTGTATAGAAATGGCACCCAGTAGAAGAAATGTGAACTCCATCAATACGTATGATCCAAAGAGTAAGAAGGATAATATCTTTCACAGTATTAAGTCACCACTTAGAAGGTAAATAGTATGCCATGTATTCTAAACATATGAAGATATAATATCACGAGTTAATAAGATAAGTAAAGAATTCTCTGAGTCCTCTGGCTTTGAAGGGAAGCAAGAGAAGAAAAGGATGGAAGAGAGAAAGATTGATAAAGGGAATAGGGAAAATAAGGATTCTTCCATATGTGATAAATGTGGAAAGAATCACCTTTTTAAATTCTTGAAGGGAATGGGAGTTTATTATAAGATTGGAGAAAAAGGACACCAAGTATGTGATTGAAAGGGTAAGAAGAAAGTTTCAAATGAGAATGCTTCATAAGCAAGGAGTTGGGACACTACGTGAATAAATGTCCAAATCATCAAAGTATACCCCAAATGATTCTATTGGATAATAATAAAGTTATGATACTACCAAAGATAAAGATGAATGATTATATTTCTTACGTTGTTATTAAATTATTATGCCATTTGAGTATTGTATTAATGATATACATGTTATAAGAATTATAGAGTACATAAGGATTGTACTACAGTGCTATTTCATTAAAGACTTGAGATTGTGTGGAACCATGAAAAGTGAATCAATAGCAAGTTAAATTTTTGGAAAATATATGGTTGAGAGAAAGATAAACCATAATATGGTTCTGAAACTGATGTAGTGGTTTTGAAATAACACATGATTGATTTGGATAAATTATATTGGATATTCCTGACTACCTTGAAGCTGATTGATGATTTGTATATTCCATCATTGTTGGAGTTTAAAATAGTTTTGGATAGAAGGAGTATATCCAGTATTCTATAAGGAATAAGGGAGAATTAATGTAATCAATAAGGTATTATGGTAATTCAGGATTTTGCAGCGTTTTAAAAGAATACATGATGAAGTAGTTCACATGTTATTACGTGGAAAAAATGATCATCATGGTGTTTACCTTCCTTATAAATTTTGGACTATGATTTTGGACATAAGTATTTTGTATAATTCTAATTTGAGATTATTTTTGGATTTCCATAAAAAGAAAAATCTGGAGGTCGGGTGGTAACCCGTCGCGACCGACAAGTCCTCGAGACTTGAACCTACAACCAAAGGGCGACAAGGGTGTATCACCTACCGCTGGCCCACGTGATTTCCTAGATTGAATAATTTTGTTTTTTTTATGTTCTGGTTGATTAATTATAAATTCATTTTTTTGGAACCCTATAAGAATATGATGAATAGAATATTTTTTAGTTCTATTATCTTTTAGAGTGAAATATGAGTTTGTGGTAGAAATTAGTTAGAGGATGGAACTCTACTTGTCAAGTATATTTTGTTTCTTCTCTTTCTCTATGAAAAAATTAATTCTTTAAATTTAGGTAAGGTATCTTGAAACTAAAAATGTGTTATCCAAATACCTTATGTTTTTTTGAACCGGTGATATTTTAAATCATCATATATTGATGGATTTGAGGCCCTCAATTCTACAATTTTTTGTGACTAATGACCTCAATAAATACCTATAAATATTTATGTTTTTCCTCCAATTATGTTTCTCTAATTTCCACCAATGTTCCTCTAATCGATATCATAATTTGGTGGTGACATTTTCATTGCCCTTTTCCTCTTATTAAGACTAAATTTTATTAACCCAATTTCTGATGTGGGTTTTCCCACAAACGTATTATCTATTTTCAACCATTTATTTTCAAAGAAAAATTTCAAATTGTGAGGATGAAATTTATTGAAGGAGGGAATATTTTAGCACCCCATGATTTCATAGTACATTGTTTTTTCAATGTAATTCTTGAACTTGCACTACACACAACACTATGTTCAAGCGCACCACGACTTACCAAACTAGCCGTTGAAATGCGGTTGTGAATAGTATTAACTGAATTTTGAACATTATACTATTCTTATTATTTTAGAATACATATTATGAGTTTCTTAGAAATAATTTAAGAACAAATTCATTTTTCCAGATAAAATTAGTATTTCTCAAAAAATGAAATTTTACCGCCTTTTAATGGAAAACTTATTTAAATCCAATATTTGAAACTTTTATATATTAAATTTGACAAAATAAACTTCTTATTTATAATTTTGAGATAATAATTTAGTTTCAATAAAATTTTGGTGTTTTTCTGATAACTTTCATATTTGGGTGAATAGTGAAAAATACTATATTTTAACTAAAAACAAATTTTTTAATCAAAATAATTTATAGTGTTGAATAATAAATTTTAATGATTTGTAAGTATAATTAGATTATATTTTATTACCATTTAATCCAATTATGGTCATTGTAAGTAATTTCACATTTAAACTGGACATAATCAAGTGTCAATCTTTTCATAGTTATTATTTCTTAAAAACATGCTATTTGTTTTGACAACTGGAATTAATTTTAAATTACTTTTTTCCACTTCTTTGTTTTGAATTTATAAAAAATGGATTCCATATTTGAATCAGGAAGTCCAAATTGTGAAAATAGGTAACTTTATTTTTAGACATTACGAATATTTATTTCAGTAAATATTTTATTTACCATGGTTAATGGGGTAAATCCAGTAAATAAGGTTCAAAAATAATATTTTAATAATAATAAATTATCCTAAGATGTGTCCTAACCCAATTTTATGATAATGATCCGACAATGGTAATCCTTGGGTCGATTTTGGGACCCCATGGATCCACATGGAAGTGATAATGACACTATATATTAAATAATTTAAAGTAGAGACAAAAATAACAAAAGAAAATATCTTCTAGTAAAACAATTTTTATATGAGGTTATATAATTGATCTATTCAACTATATATAGTCATTAGAAATATAAAAATATTCCATACCTTAGTATATTTTATTTATAATTTTTAGACATAAAATATATATATTTATTTATGACACAATGATGATCCAGTATTTTCTTTATTAATGAAAGAATCAAATAAATGGTATTATAGATGTTAAAATAAATGTAATTTGAAAGTTATGATGCAATCCACGAGTTTTATAGGTTTATGTGACATGTTAGGATTGATTATATTATTTTTTTAAGTAATAATGATGTTATAAATTTAACCAAAACAAAATAGAAAATAGTGTCAAAATTGACATAAAAGAGTTTTTAAAACAAATATTATATTATTAATTGATATTATATTCATAAAAATATAAGGCTTGGCCAAAGGTCTTAAATAATACTATATATGTCATTAATGAACCACTTTAGGTTCTATTAGAAGTTTATAGTTTGTTTATTAACCATATAATATAAACATACAAAGAGACATGGTAAATGTCAAACTAATTAAGTAAGAGTTAAATCTAAAAGATAAAAATAATATAGTGACCCAAACCTATCTAAAACCTATTGGTTGAGTGTTTTCTGAACCATAACCACATTATCCTTTAAATAATTTATTTTTTATCCCTTAGAAACCGAGAATTAGTTTATTATAAAATAATTTTTCTAGCTTTTCCTAAGGTACCCATCACCCCTCTTATAAAAGGGCACTCCCCCTTCTCTCTAATTTACACCTTCAAAGCCATTTAGATCGGCCAAAACCTGCCCAAATACCCATTCAACTGGCTTACATTCATCCTAGGTGCCTTTTTTAGTCATAAATCCAACTTAATAATCCCTTTTGATGAAATCAATAGGAAGAACCCAAAGAAGAGGTAAATATTTCATCACATCTTTCAAGTTCTTTTCTTCTTCCAATTCCTCTTTCTTTGTTGTTTACATTATAAAATTATAACTCAATTATCTTATATATAATGTGATGTTATTATAAATATGGTACAACCATATTCATTACTCAATCCATCATTTTAATGACATGTCACCATACGTGCGTACGTATGGCTTACGGTCTCCACGTCGTGGTGTAATTGTTATTCAATACATTATTATTTGGATAGGTATAATAATGTTGTTTAATTGATGTAAATAATAAATATAACATGATAATGATTATTTATATATTATATAAAATCCAATTATATATTATTTTAATATCAAAACAATGATATGGTCGCTCGTACGTAGGTACGGATTACCGTCTCCACAAATGCGATGAGATTCATTCCCCATCGTATCCAATCGAGACTAATTTTCATTAGATGATTAAAAATAATTTTTAAATAAATAATATAATTATTAATATGAATAATATACATCCTATCTATTTCAAACATTACTTACATAACAAAACATATAAAGGAAAGCGAATCATTTAACACCCGAAACGACGATAATACTAAATATTATTAGAAATGTAATATTAAAAGATCATATATGATACCATATTAATGTATATGATTCTTGTATAATTTAATAACACTTATTTCACCATTATATAGGAGGTTAATCTACCCTCGACCAAGGAAAATTACAAGGTAAGGGTTAATCGTACAATCTCTTTATTATCCGAGGTTGTTTTTACTTAAGTATTTAATTGGACCTCTTTATCATCCACATCCATGTTTCTTGAAAATGTATTTCAAAACATTTTTACTATTTACTAGGAAATAGATTAATGTAATTTATTCCCTTTTTATAACTTATATGTTTTGAAATGAATCTTTTAGTCATTTTCAAAACAAGGTACTTTCTGACCTTTTGGACAAAATTAAGGTAAAAAAGTTTTTTATATGGAGGGGTGTTTGTTATTCTCCACCATTATAACATTTTCAAAGTTTAATTTACAAGCTTATAAGAATATTTTGAGAATAAATTTTTTATTTATAAATATATAACTTTAAATGATTTCAAAAAAAGAAAGATTTATTTCTCTCAAATAGTTTTGATTTCATCTATGTCAACATCCTTTGATTGATTTTATACTTGTTTAAAGTCGATTCATTATAATACAAATATTCCATATTGTATTGAAGTTTTGCGATATGTTTGGTTTTGGATGTGTTATTTTTATACCATTCATGGTTTATGGTTAAAGTATTGACATTTTGTATGATAGTTTTAATACGAATGTTTATGTTATATTTCTGCCTTTTCATATGAGGAACGTATTGGACTTAGTAAGTGACGGGTGGAGACCGTTATAGCTCCTTGATGCATCGGTAGGTCTCATGAGACAACTAGATGGGAATTGGACAAGGACTTTCCAAATTTGATATATGGTTTTGGCCGAGGCCTTAATCATTTTTAGACATCTTGGTCGAGGCCTTGAAAATATGTTTCAAAATGTCCAACATTATACATTCCATCATTATGAAAATAATATTGATGGTTCATGTGGTCATTAAACTAGTATAATTCCCATTATTATGCTTTATTATGGAATTATTTACTCTTCTCATATTCCTTCCATAAAAGTATTCATGTTTATTATTGGTAAAGGCATGTGGTTTAAATTATTCACCATGCTTAATATTTATGTTTTCTTCTGCTATATTACTTAACATTACTGAGCATTTGAGCTCACCCCTTTCTTAAATTTAATTTTACCAGGATCCAAAGAAGTGTTTTATGTTTGAGATGCAGGGGTAAGCTAATGAAACAATGGAATTCTCCATGGATTTGTTTGTTGTATGTTATAAAGTGTAACGTAACATTCACATATGTAATCTATTTTCCATGACTGATAAACTAAGCGGTCTTTCCAGATTTCATTCCTTATAATCATTCTAATTTATTAGAATAATGAATAGACTCTGGGAATCTAGGGTTGGGGTGTAACATAATGGGTGATTCTACTTAGATTATGCTCAAAAATTAAGGGGTGATCCTCTTTAGATTTTTCTCAAATCATAAATGGTGGACATTGTTCTAGTACAGTCACAATATAAAGGGTGGGTATTCTTGGATTACAATCAAAAGGTAAATGGGGATCACTATTATATTACACCCATAATATATAGTGTGTGCCTTGTTAGATTGATCCAACAACCTAAATGACGTGCCTTCATTGTTATTCTCACAATATGATGATACAATGTTCTTATGTTTTGGCCAATGCTAATTTTTATTCAATGTTTCAAGGGAATTTAAGATT
This sequence comes from Viscum album, assembly GCA_963277665.1. Taxonomy (NCBI): domain Eukaryota; kingdom Viridiplantae; phylum Streptophyta; class Magnoliopsida; order Santalales; family Viscaceae; genus Viscum; species Viscum album. Next base: position 49,129,602 of record OY728156.1, read on the forward strand.
TCCATTAATTATTTTATTAATCATTACTGAGGGAAAAATTCTTATTTTTTCAGGATTCCATAAACTATTTTCATGTTTTTTTATTCATTTTATATTTCATATCCTTATATAATGATTTATGGAATATATTATTATTCTATGTTCTTTTTAATTAGATATTTCTCCCTTGATCATGTTTTACCATATTTTAGGACCCGACCCTTGAAAACATGAATATGATGTTTTCAATTACAAAGAATTTAAGCTCTCATATTTCTTATGTTTTCATTCCCTAGAAAATGAGGATTAGTAAAACCTATAATGGTTATATAATGGTGTCTTGTGTAGTCCTATTATTAATAAATTTTCTCTAGCATCATAAAATAAGTTTCTTATGTAGCTTATCCCCAGAAACATTATAACTTATGTTTCTATGATTGTGTGATTGTTGTGATATTTATTAAATAATTTACCAGAATATGTTAAATTATATATTAGTTCATATCAATTTTTAACAATTATTTTTTTTAAAGAATCCTTTTTTAATAGGACCTAGGAGTGTTAGTATGGGTGATTCAATAATTGTATTCACATTGCATAATTTTATTAGAAGTTAATATCTTGAAATATAAATACGAAATAAATCATATCCATACATAGAATAAGTTATTCATGGAGAAACATAACTCAATCGATGGCCAAAAAATCGATACAATTCTCATAGTGACCTCTTATTTGTCAATAATCACTTACCTCATCCATATAAACTAATTTAATTAAGAAACTATATGCTAAAAAAGAAAATACCAACATAAATAATAATTTACATGATCACTAGATGAAATAATAATGAAAAAGAAAGTGTAACATGGTTAAATCCACTACAATAATGTATCCTTACCTAATCCATGCAAAGTCTCCAATTTATAACCATGATAAAATGAATAATTTTACACAAATAAACAATAAAACCTAAAAAAATCAAGGGAATACACATATCAATATAAATGAAGAAAAATATTATGTATATACACTTTCATAAACTTATATACAAGATAAAATAAAAAATATTCGTGAAGGGGGATGATTACACAATTCTATAGTGGAATAAGATCCCAAAAACCATTACAAGGAAATCATTTTTTTTTATGATAAAAGGGAGAAGAAGAATGAGGATATTGGGGATGACCTTAACATGAATATAGAAGATACAACCATCTCGAAAAACATAGATCGATGGGGTAACTAGGGGAAGGGAGATCAAAAGAGGGATTTATGTACCTTTCATTTAAATGGAATGGGGGGAGATTGAGGTTCATTGGGTGGGTGGGGGGGGGATTCCAAATATGACTCCATTTTAAATTACCAAATAGACCTTCTATGAAAATAGTTAAGTAGTATGTTTTTTGGAAGACCACGATAAATAAAATTAATAAAATTCCATTGGACCTCACTATGGTGTATCCTCATAAAAAAACCATAAGGCCCGTCAAAATTGATAAGTGAAAACCCCTCAGAAAAAACTCATCCACAACATGGACCTCCCAGGTTGTGTCACACCCATGATACTCCTGGCCAAGCTACCGTGTGGACTCAATTTTATGATATAACATACCCATATATGGTAGGTGTGATTCTTGGAAAGAAAAAAATCACAGAATAAACCATAGTCATCACACCATGATAACCTACCTGATACAAAACTCGTCCACTAAAACATTGAGAATCAATTTACTAGTCATTCTATTGAACTAATAATCCGGAAACATCTAGGAAACCATTTATAACATGGTCATGAATCTCTCTCACCATTATAAAAATAATAATTTTATATTCCCCATTCTATCACCTTTATTTAATGACACACTTCATTGAAACCATCCAGCATAAAAAACCATCCATCCTGAAAATTTATAATATACATATTATAAAAGAAACCATATACACAATAAGGAAAAATTCCAAATATTAGAATGCTTCATGCCAAAAAATTATAAAAACTTTCATCAACCCATCACATGTATATGGGTTTCTCCCCACCTAAAAAGACCTTACATTACCCCAAAACCAAATAACATCAATATAGAAAACCAATCCAAGGAAAATTAATCAATAGAGAAGAATATAATTACAATGGAATCAATTCAAACAACTAATTTAACCTATATCTCATGCATAAAAATGATAACATACCCTTGAATAAATAAATAATCATTAAAAAATTAATGAATTTAAAATGAAAATGTAATTATGAAATCATTAAATACAGATAACATCCTTTTAAATTAATTAGTATACTCATTTTTAAATTGAACATGGAATAAATCACAAAACACCACTTAAAACAACAATATTCTATAACTGTCTTACATGAACTAAATCAACATATATGATGTTGTAAACCAAATCCCATTTATAATATCCAAGATATATTTTCTTTCTAAGTAAAAATTAATATGTACCTTTTCCTCCACATGGAAAAATTGTATCCGTTGTTCATAATTGTATTTCTAATGAAATTATCACAAAAAATCCCACATTCCTTAGTGGCTTGATAACCGAGCTATTCTTGACATGGATTGAAGGGAATTCCTGATCCCCATGAGTCGAATACAAGAACCTGGAATCCTACAACATGCAAGTGGGAACAAATTTCCCACAAAACATAGTAGAAGTAAACAAGAAAGTCAATATACATACAAAAGAAACCCCACTTGGAGTAATGTACTTGAAGTCAATAACGAATTAAATCTTAATTTAATACAGCTAAGTACAAAAAATGAGGAAAAACATCCCAAGTCCATGAGGACACAACTAACCAAGTATAAGGTTCAACATATAAATCAACCTTAAAGAGATCAGCTCCCCATGTTTGAACCTGGAAAAAGATAATCTACAAACAATTGAAGGCACAGGTTGTGTGTGAGCTAAAAATAACAGTAGGGTTTGACAAAGGATTCCATAATAGATTATCCAAGGGAATGATTTCAAATTTAGAATAAAAAGGTTTTTCATTTTAAATAATATTTAAATTAATAACGCTATATTGTTTAAATGATGGAAAATACATTAAGAAATGGATTTATAAGTGATGTAATATTTCTAAAACAATAAATTATATTTTTATTTAAAACAATTTATATAAATTCAGAAGTCATGTAAATTAGTTTAACAATATTAACATACATGTTTATCTCAAATATAATACAAATGATCAACATGGTCTTCTGTGAAATAGGCATGAATGTTCCAAGATATAAGACTCTACACTCCTTAATTGATCATGGAAATTTGTGTATACACACATCACTATGACGCTAGTAATAAGTGAATCATCACCATCCCATTAGTGATGCAACCTTATAAATTTATGTTTTAGAACATTGTGTAATCCTAAAGTGTTTCCAAATAACTCCCAATCTACTTACTTCTTGCACGTGATCTTACATAATTAATTATGGGAAATTTAATTAATGAATTCATAAAATGAAATTAAATCTCATACAACAATTTCAAATTATAATTTTCCATTTAGAACCAAAACATGTTTTAATCAAAAAAATACCTTTGCGACAAGATAAAACAACTAGGTTTCTATAAAAACATTTAAATACATTTTAAGAATTTTAAAATCAATTCAAAAACAATTTCATAAATTTCATAGATGATTTCGACAATTAAATTAAATAATTTTATCAAAACAGTTTCCATCAAATGTTCCATTTAAAATAAACGATTTAAATCAACTAATTTCTATACACGCATCCCAATTTAATGGAATTTGGGTTTTCCCAATTTTCATGCCAATACCATTTCAAATATCCCAATTCACTTGAATTGGGTCTAATTAAATCATATGAATGAAAGTTTTATAAATTTCATTTAAATAAAAAAATTAAACCAATTAAGAAATTAAAGAATAATCAATTAAGCCAAAATGAAAAAAACCACCAACCATTTTTCTGAAACTCAACATTTGGAACAAAACTCTCCAATGATAACAAAGGATCCTAAGACCACAGAAGTCATCATAGAAACAAGATCCAACAAAAAAATCAAATATCCATAAATTTTATGATGTTAAATTAAAATCCCAAAGGAGAAGAAATAGAGAAATACATAGAATGATGGGGGAATCTCACATGGGAATCACAACGCCAATGCAACGACCATTGAATACTGAATGGGGGGACACTGAAGGGTTAGAAGGCTTTAATATTTCCTTGGGAGAGTCTCAGTTCGAGAAAAAAGAAACTATAAAATAACCAAAATAAAGATATCAGTCATGCTACCTATATAAAAACTAGAGTTGGGGTATTACATGATGTGTAACCCCATTACGCATTGTGAAATAGTTAAATTCTAACACCACTGAAAAAAAATCTATTTTAATTAAAAAAAATTAAATAACTCACAACATATAAATTATCATCACATTTTTTTACAATCCACGGTTTGAATATTCACACAACATGACTTTCTTAGAGTATTCACCCAGAAACCTCTACACGGCGTGCCCTCATGCATCATACAGAAATTCCCAGTTAATGTTGAGATTCAAAAAAATACTTAACACAACCATTATAGGTATCCTCCCAATTCATTCTCAACCTTAACCAATAAACAAAATGGAAAAATCAAGACATGTTTAATAGAGTACCTATCAGATCAGTAACAGGATGTCATAACATCCCCACCATAAAATATTCTATCCTCATAAATCCATTGAAGAAACTTCCATGACAAAAGACGATCCCAATAATATCTCATTAGCGCCTCATGTTCTGATGTATCATGATTATTATAACCATTATACCATATCAAAAGAACCAAATGTATCATCCTCCCATGAAGTACCTTGTCCAAAGAATCAACTCTCCTGACTGGCCGGTCAATAAAAGATGAATTTGGTTCAATCTCAAGATCAATCCGACACAAAGTGTGATACAGATCCGAGAGATACATTATCATCTATGATACATGGATCACATTATGTATTAACATCAGTTGTGGTGGACGTGCTATTAGTTATGGTACTTTCCCCACCTGGTCAAAAACCTTGAAAGGTCCCACCAAACCAGAGTAAGGCTTCCATTACCTCCCAAGTCACTGATGGCCAAACTAGGGTGAAAAATTCAATAACACATAGTAACTAACTTAGAACTCAAAAGGAATATGATGATGATCATAATTAGAGTTTTATCCACTCTCAATCATTAACATTATCTAATGAATTAATCGAATCTTTGGCGTCATCTCTTGCACCAAACATGGGAGAACCAAAAAAATTCTTCAATCCCTGACCAACATAGAAGATATTTAAAAATAATAACATACAAGTACTCAAAATGAACCATTATGATTGTGGACAAGTAAATTTTCATATAATAAAACTCATTCATCCCCAAAGTATTATCCCATGCTCCACCAAATTTGAGAACATAAGAACGAAGCATATCCTCAGGAATCTGTATAGCTCTCTCTATCTTGCCTTATGATAGTGGATGGTAGGCAGTGTTCAAACAACCCTGAGATCCTAGTGCCTCTTTTAAGCTATTACAAAAGATATAAGTGAATCATGGATCCATATTATAGACTATAGAAGATTAATATACTTGAAAATAGACAATCACATTCACGTAGATATTTCCCAAATTTTCAACTTTGGCTAAATCCTGAATGGGTATGATGTGTACCGACTTGGTCAACCTCACAACAACAACCGATATCACATTATCTTCTATCTAGTTATGTGGAAACCCAATAAAAAGTAAATTGAGATTTTAACCCAATTATATATAGGGACTGGAAGTGGCATAAGTAAACCCAAAGACTTATGATGCTCATCTATAAACAATTTGGACGTATAACAGCGGGAAACAAACTCTCAAATTCCTCTTCTCATACATAGACACCAGAACTACCGCCACATTTCATATAACATATTAGTGGTTCCTAGGTGGGAATACCTATATAAATTTTGAAATTTCCCCTCAAAAAAATCCTCATAACTAATGGCACAATGAAGCAATTCCTATAGCATATAACACTCTCTTTGGAGAACGACCACTGGGAAACTGTGTCTCCACCATAAAAAGAGAATATAATGATATGAAATTCATCATCAAGATATTGATTCTGAAGAATAATCTCAAGAATAGTGGATGATAAATGATTTTATATTAAGGACAACTCATCAAATCATTCCTAGACTCCAATATATAACTTTGAAAATAGAACCATAAAATTACACTCTTCTAAAGATTAATTTACAACATGGGTTGGATTTTTCCTGCTCAAAATAACATCATCAAAATTCCCATTCTTTGAGGTGTATGTGATGTCAAATTTGAAGGATTGTAGGTATTTCACAAAACACCTATAGCAGAAATTTATATATTTTTTAGATAAGTTACTACTCATGCTCTTGTGGTATGAATACATAGTAAACTATTCTCCGTGAATGTATTGTTGCAAAATCTTAAGTGTTCACATCACTGCTACATGTTCAAGTTCATTGATTGGATAATTCTTCCCGTGTGGCCTAAGATGATGAGACCCAAAAGAAGCTACATGATCACCCTGTATAATAACATGTCCCAAGACTGAACCCGATGAATCACAAAATACTACATATCCCTTCATGTCCAATGAAAGAGTTAAAACCGGTGTAGTATTCAAAAGACGTTTAAGATCCAAAAAATATGACAATTATCATTACATGAAAATTTCACCCCCTTCTGAGTTAGAGTTATCATTAGATGATCCATGTTTGATAAGTCCTTTATGTACCGACAATAATATCCAACTAAGCCCAAGAAGCAGCAAATACTAGAGAAATTATGTGGTCACTTCCAAGTCATAATATCCTTCACCATATATCAATAAAATAATATTACTTGTCTTAACACCATGTGTCTCAATAATTTCAATTCTCAAAATGAGAAATCACATTTTGAAAGCCTGACATAAAGTTGGGATTTCTTAATAGTCCCAGAACTCTTCATAGATGATATACATAATCCTCATTAGGCTTGGAGTAGATGAGGATGTCATAAATAAAGACTACCATAAAGGAATACAGAAACTTGTTTAAAATAATATTCATGAATGTCATGAAAACATAAGAGCATTTTTTTAGAAAAAATGTCATAACATGGTACTTAAAATGGAAATTCTCGCATGGTTTTTCTTTCCATGGGCCTTGACCTTTAAGAATTTCCACGGAAAAGGCATCGTGATAGGATAGGTATCCACACCACCTTATAAAGGGGTGCATCATGATACTCATCATTCGACATGGGATTTACATAATCCCCCTACGAAGAAGGGCCCAACTTCATCTCTATCACATCGAATGGAAACTGGTCCTGATAGCATTTTAATAGACCTGTCTATCCCATAATCATGATATTGTTCTCTTTTGGCCTAGCCACCATGAGTTTTCTTTTCGTGGGATATGGATCTCAAGAAACCCTTGGTAAAAGGCCTTATGATGGGTTAGGTATCCACACAACCTTATAAATTGTTGATTCATGCTCCTCCTCCTTTTATGTGGGAATTTCATAATCCTCCCACCTTGAAGGGTCCTAGCATTCTTACATGTACATAAAATGGATACTGGATATGATACCATTTTTAATGACCCAGTCTATCCCATGACCATGGTATTTTTATATTTGGGCCTAGCCCATACGACTTTTCTTTCTTGGGGCTCTAGCTCTCATGCATCCCCTGGAAACGGCCTCATAATGGGAGAGGTAACCACACTACCCTATAAAGGGGTTATTCATTCTCATCCTCCAATGATGTGGGATTATCACACTCCTACCCCCTAGATGGGAACATCATTGTTACTGAACATCAAATGGATAGTGGATCTGACACCATTTGTAATGGCCCTTTCAATCCTAAGATCATGATATTGTCTATTTTGGGCATTTCCCACATGATTTGTGTTTCCCTGGGCTCTATCCCTCAGGAATATTTCAGGAAAATACCTCATGATGGGAGAGTTATCCAAACAACCTTATAATGTGGTGCTTCGTGATCCTCCTCATTCGAAGTGGGATTTATATAATCCTCCCCCCTAAAAGGTCCCAAGAGTCCTCACTAGCACACCTAATGGACCCTAGATCTGATACCATTTGTAACAGGCTATACCATGCCATGATAATGATATTTTTCCCTTAGGACCTAAGACACATGGTTTTTAATTCTTTGGGATCTGTACCACCAGTATACCCTAGTAAAATGCCAAATGATGGTATAGGAATCCACACCACCTTTTAAATGGGCACATTGTGATCCAACTCCTTCAATGTGGATTACCATAATCCCGCTAGAAGAGACCAACATCCTCGCTTAAAAATCTATTAGAAAAATGTTTTAATACCATTTTTAATACCATTTTTAATGATCTAATGTAGTCCATGATCATGATATTTTCCACTTTGGGCTTAGCCTACATGGTTATTCTTTCCATGGACTCTCTCCCTAAAGTATCCCATAGGAAAAGGACTCATGAGGGTAGAGGTTTCCACAAGACCATGTATAAGGGTGTTTCATGATCCTCCTCCTTCAATGTGGGATTTCTATAATCCTCCCCCCTCGAAGGGGCCCAGATTCCTCATTAAAACATTTAATGGACACTAGATATGATAGAATTTTTAATGACCCAATCCAGACCATGATCAAGATATTTTTCTCTTTGGGCCTAGCCTACATGGGTTTTCATTCCTTGGGCTACGGTCTTCATGAATCCCCCAAAAAACGGCTTCATGATGGGAGAGTAATCCACACAAACTTAAAACTGGGTGCTTCATACTCCTCCTTCGATGAGGGATTTCAACAATTCTCCGCCCTAGAAGGGTCCATCATCCCCACTGATATTTAAAATGGATGATCACTCTGATACCATTTGTAAATTCCTAGTCCAACCCATAATCATGATATTTTCCATTTTTTGCCTAGACTGCATCGTTTTTTACAAAAGATCTTTCCATCAAGAATCCCCCTAGAAAAGGCCTCATGGTTAGAGAGTTATCAACACCACCTTATAAAGGGGTGCTCCATGCACATCCTCCTCCAATGTTGTGGGATTTCTATAATCCTTCCCTCTAGAAGGGTGATAGAGTCCTTTCTATCACAACGAATTTACCTAGATCTGATACAATTTGTAACAACACAGTCCTTCCCATGATCAAGTGATACAATTTGAATTGACATGATATATCCCACAGTCATGATATTGTATTCTTTGGACCTAGACCACATAGGTTTTATTTACTTGGGCACTTCCCTTAGGAATCCCCCATGAAAAGTTATCATAATAAGAGATGTATCCACACAACCTTAGAAAGGGGTGCTTCATGTTATTTCTCCTTCTATGTGTGATTCCCATACCCCCCATAAGATCCAGTGACCATTAGAAGCTCCATCAAGAACATTGGGCCCTTCTGGGGGGGGGGGGTGGAAATCCCACATCAAAGGAGGAGGAGCATGAATCATCCCTTTATAGGGTGGTGTGGATACCACTCCAATTAAAATATCTTTTCATAGGGTATGCATGAGGGCCAAATCCTATGGAAAGAAAAACCATGATCTCTTGGACCTATGTGGACAATATCATGATCAGGGGATGGACTTGGCTATTACAGACATATTTTTTAAAATTTAAAATCTATTAGTAAATACATAGTTTAATTTTTAATTTTAATGACCCATGAATAATGAAACCTAAAAATTATAATAATATAAAAATAAACTTAATCATGAAAGATTTGACTATAATTAATTAAAATAAAAAATTATATAGAGTGTACTTGTATCCTCTTTCTAATAAGGTTTATACCAGAATAAGTCATCTATCATTTGATATTCAACTTATTTGATGAGAATTAAATTTACGTAAGTCCAAATACCTTTAATTTCCTCTAAATATTTAAAATGAATTCATGTTCACCAACCCCAAAAATTGCAATTCAACCTATACAATAACTATGAAAATAAAAACATGATTCAATAAAGAAAAACATGACTATAAGTATTTCTAATATTATTGAAAATGTTATACACCACTTTGAAAAAGATAATTTTCCAAAACAATAAAATCATATAGATTAAAATTATCATTTTTCTATATTTTTATCATTAAATTAATAACTATATTAAAGATATTATTATATAATATGATATTTAAATTATTGAAAACATTAACACCATTATCCATTAAAATATATTTCTGTTTAGTCAATTTGATTTTTTTGATAGATAATGATGCATGAAACACCGAACATAAGTGAATAAAACAATATGAAAATCATAAACTAAAATAAATTGATATATATTAAAATGAAAATCATGAAAATGGTGAGATTATTTTAACAAAATAATTCAACATAATTCGTGAAATCGTTAGGAAATGATAAGAAATGTTAGTGAATTAATTCTTGGTGAAAAAGAAATGTTTCGTATACTAAGAATGTTTTTATTATTTCACCAATTTAAAATGTATTTTATTATATTTTGAGTAGTAAAATTAAGGAGAAATATTTTTTTAACATATATAGATATTTTAAATCATTGATAAATAAAATGTAAAATGGTTATAAGTAATGATAAAATTTTATGAGGGTAAATAGATATATTTTTTTCAGAAAATATTTTTTTAGGGCTCAATGTGTTTTCATATTAGTACATTAAACAAATATCTATTGATGAATTTTTTTAGTGAATTCAGTTTATTAAAATATATTTAACACAATTAATTAAGATTCATATAATTTTTTCACTATGAATGTAAGGATATTAAAATCATTTGTAGGCTTAAGAAACACATTTTCTAAAAATATTTTCTTCACATTTTTTGGTTAATATTAGAATATTTTTTATCCCACATAGGAATTGAATCATGAATTTTTTTCATATTTATAGTAAATATTATAAATATTAAAAATATTAGGAAATAATTTAATTTTAATTTTAATTTATATTAAATTGTTATCATATTTAAAATCATGTCACCATAGTAAGGGTTAGAAGAGTTAATGAGGGCGTTAAACTAAGAGATAATATCTTAGTTGTCCTAAAAATGGATCAATTTTTTTTAATGGAGTGGATTTATACCCTATCTTATAATACATTTTAAAATTTTCTTGTTTTCCCTTTATTCCTTGAAAATAAATATATTTTATTTTAAAACATTGACTATTTAAAAGTGTGTCGCTCCCTTCATTTTTAAAAGGGCACATCCTCTATTCACTTCATCACAAACATTAAGCACTATATCATAGAAAAAACGCATTCCAATATTTTCCAAAAATTCATAACCATTTCATAGTGGTTTGGGTATCTCCTAATACCATAATATGATCGATGTATGTGTAAGATGGAGTAATATACTCAAAGAAGATGAAATTTTCGGTACAAATTTATTTCAAATTATTTTTTTCTACTAATTACTTTAAATATTCTATAATTATTTTAATATAATAAATCAATATTTTTACTATAATGTTTTTTCATGTCATTGTTAAATAAATTTTCTATCTCATTTCCTTCGTATGGAAAATAAAATCATTTCTCATGTGTTCATAGGGACTATCGCCTCCATGAAGCGACATGTTTTATTTTTCATCATTACCGCAACTGGATGATAATATTTATTGATATAAAAATATACATATATATTATTTTTTTATATTATTATTATTATTATTATTATTATTATTTAATGATAAATTACTATTTACAATCTTTTATTTCTATTAATTGAAAAACTGAATTACCACCAGTGCGTATGTTCAGACTACCACTTCCAAGAAATGATGTAATTCAATTATCATCACTACCTTGCATAGATTTTCATGAAAGGGTATATAATGGAAAAACACATTATTTATGACATAAAAAAATTATTTTAATAATTAAATAATGTAAAAATTTAAGGGACTGAAATCACCAAACAAAAACATGCATGAAAAAATAGAATACTTAACACCCAAATATTGATTTTATTAGAGAATTATTTATTAACAGGTGATTATAAATTGTCAAAGAATAATATTTTGGAAAACCAATAGTAATATGGTAATAATATATATTTATAATAAATTTTATTTTATTTTATATGATGTTATATAATGTATAATGAATTTTAGGACCTGAGATAAGGGTTTATGTTCAAGGTCATTTTTAATCAAGATTTTTAATGTTTAAATCTCTGTTGGAAAATGTTTATTATATCTATATCTCATAAACCCATTATATTTTATTCTACAATATTTATTCAATGGGGGTTCAAATATTCTTTTCATTTTTTATATATTTGATTATTAATAAGATGAAAATAATGTTTCAATGTAAAACCGACAATATTTATCCATTTTTGTAGAGAATATTTTTTCCCTGTCCATTATCCATATAATGTTTCAATAATGTTATTTTCAATAGTCAAGTTATTTTTTAAATTTAATATTGAACTATATTTTACATTATTTTTAAATTATTAAATATGAATCCTTACAATACTTTTTATACGATTTAGATATAATTTTTTATTTAAGATTCAATAAAACTATTTTTCGATAATGAAAAAAATTAATGATTCATCCCACCATATTTTTATTATTTTTCATATGGATCATTTTAATTGATTCCATGGTCTTATAAAAAAATTGATTCCCATTTTCATTGATTTTTGTTTTCAATTATAATCAAAATAAAAGGAAGGTTCTTTAAGTTTTCATAGAAATAATATGATGTCTTTATGAAAAAATAATTCATCCGTTTATCTATACATATGGAATATTATGATTCATTTGTGTTTTGGTATAATGATACAGTAGAAATTTTTTTTCTCCAATTTATTTTGATGATTATTATTCAAGGACTTTTTCAAAAACCCCTTTTCATTCCCGTGGTATAATTAAGCTATGATGACATGAGTAATTATTTTATGATCTTGAAGAAGATATGTGTATGGTTTTCATTATTAGATGAGTTCCCATAGAATTATACAACCATCTAATGTATTGGCCAAATACTATTATGTATTGAGATAATATGAAATGGAACTTGTATTAAACCCAATCCAATATCATTCAATGTCCACCATTAGCGAAATGGGATTGGGGAGTAAATAGAATCCTCTATTGGACTCTATAAAGTAAGTTTCGATAGTCGTGAGAGTGATCCTAAACTAAATAAAACATTTTTTAGTATTATTATTGCACAAATTATTCCTATGAAATGTTATTATTTATATTATACCCATGGATAATGATTAATTATCTTTTATTCTATAGTCTTATGACTCTAATCTTGTATTATGAAAATACTCTTTTTCCATCACTCATGATTTGTGATCTATGAATAATTTGGTAAAAAGTTACTATGTTATGATCAAACCCTCCTTCCCTGAATCATATCCTATTATCATTTAATATATTTGGGTGATTACCCATATTTAACCTTACTAAGTATTATAGAACATCTTTTTCAATATTTATATTTTCTGATGTAATAAGGAATGGTATTTGGTAAGAAATATATAAAAAGGGAACAATGTTAGAGTAACTCTATAAGAGATATCTAAGATCATTAATGAAATATGCTTAACATATATCTAGATTATGTTTAATGTATACCTCTATAGTTATATGGAATGTATTATTGTGATGTGTGTTGAATATTCATTTAAATTGATGAAGATTTTATTTATATAATACTTATGTCACCAAATTTCATATCAGAGAAGAGATTAATCAATTTTGAAAATTAGGTTATAGTGAATTTAAGGAAATAAATCAGAAAAAAAAATTATAAAATAAATTTGATATATTATAAATCTAATATTTCACTCTTTGATAATAATACGACATAATTTATGACATATTTGTAATTATTTGCAAGATTATATGAATTTTGACTCTGATTATTAATGTTTGATTCTCATTCTAACCATTTTGGTCTTATTAATCATTTGATGATATAATGACTCATTTGAGGTGGTTTATAGTAGATACAATATGAAAAATGCATTATTTAAGTTATTTTTTATACATATTCTCAAATATTGGAAGGCCTGTAAGTCTATTGAATCTTATCCTAAATAATTAGATATTAGATTAATGATGAAAACCTATAATTATATGAGGATTAGATATCAAGTATATATATCCACTCTGATTTAGTTTTTAGGAATGTTATTTATTCAAATCATGTCATTATATATAAATTTGAATTTGAGTTTTTTCGGGCATGGATTGGCTAGGTCAATATAAGTACTAGACCAATTTTGAAGGAAGGGAAGTCGCATTGGATATTTTGAATCAACATAAGATCATTTATTGGTGTGAGGGTGAAAAGGATCTTCCAAATAAAATTAGTTATATTATATGGGAAATTCTACCTATCCAATGGGTGTATTTATCTGAAATAGCTGGGGAGAAACTAAGAATCAAATATATTCATTTTGTTTGGAAAAATGTTGATTTATTTTTTTGAAGAGTGTCCATGTATTACTACGAATAATACTATTCTGTGTTCAATATCTTTCATAACCAGTTCTATAAATATTTTATATAATTCTTATATAATATCCCTGATTGATTTATTTGAATTAAGGAAGATACTATTGGATAATCTGGATAGGGGATTGTTTATCCTACTAATTCACCATGGACTGACCCTATTCATTGTTGACAAAAAGAAATATGATTGATAGAATATATATATTTATTACAATGCTCTTAATAAGATTATTATGATTAATGAGTATCCTAAACCCCAAATAAAATATTTATTTGATCATCTTTAAGGAACTTAATAGATTCAATGGTTGATCTTTGTTCTGGATATCTTTAACTAAGGGTAAAAATTGGAGATGTAGCTATGAAAACCTAATATAAAATTCATGGAAACTATAAAATTATTGATATAAAATTTAGACATAAATATTTCTCCACACTCTACATGAATATACTTAATTTATTCTTTATTAATTACCTTGAGTACATTATAATAGAATTTATATTAGATATTAATGTATATTATAAATAAAATTAATATCATGATGGTCATTTGATTATTTCTTTGATGACTGTATAAAAGGACATGTTTTATTTTAAATTGGGATATTTTGGATTCTATATGTAAAATGCATAAATCTTTGGCCATTTATCTAATATGTAGGGAATATTAATGGATCTTTTAAATATGGAAGTTTTTAAAAAATTTCCTAGACCAATCTAGGTGGCTAAGTTTTATAATTTTACTTTATTTAATTGATATTATCAATGGTTGGTGAGTAATTTTTCATGGTTATGAAATCCATTAACCAAATTGACCTGTAAGATATTCATGTATATTTTGGCTGATGAAGGTGATGATAATTTCATGGAACTAAGGAAAGTGTTTCTCAATGCATTTATTCTCACACTACCTTAGAGTGGAGAATATTTTTATAAATATATTGATTTATAAAATAAGTGTATGTGATGTTTTCTCGTGGAAAATGGAATGGTATGATGCATGTATCATTCCAAATTAATTTCTATGAGAAAAATGACCCAAATAAAAATTTAGTGCTAGAAATTATAATATTTTATTTGAGGATATGTATGTATTATGTTTATGGTAAATGATATGATATATAAAATTATTATAAAATCCAAACTTATATATTCAAAAAAATTGAGTAAAATATTCACTGAATGAGATATGGATATTTGATTACATATTGTGACATCTTAATACATTACCAACCTAGGATGGTGAACAATGTGGCTATGGATTTGAGTTAGAAGGAAATGACTGATTTTTTATGACAATATTTAAAGAGATCTAATATTTATAGATTTATAGGGGATGGATCCTGAAATTATGATATAAGAGGAAATGTACAATCATGATCAGATGAATATACAACCATCCAATTATGTATATATTATATATGTGATTTAGAATGATATGGAGCTTCATAAAAAGAGGAATGTTCCTAAATTCACTATGATAAGGATGGAATGATTGAGGTCCAATACTGGATATGTGTCCCAATAATACCATAATTGAAGATATAGTTTTTAATAAATATCATAGCTCATCCATCTCTATCTACCATAGGATTCTAAATATGTATACATATCAAAAAAATCCATCCTGGTGCTAAAGACTATATATCTTTATAATGGTTTCAGAGTATGTATATCGATGCTTGGTTTGTCCTAAAATTATGTCATAATTTTAGAATCATAATGTAAAGATGAAACCATTATACATACCTGTTTGAAAATGGGAAAACATAACCATTGATTTCACAGTCATACACCATAATAAATATAAAGACTATAAAAATATATGGGTTGTAATTGACCACCTAAGGAACACAATACATTTCATTGTTTTTAGGGAAGAAGTCTCGCTTGACCAAATTTCTTGGATATATGTTAAGAAAGTGATAGGGTTTCATAGATTGCAACACTCAATCAAATCTAATTATTATTTGGGTTTTCCCTCAAATTTATAGAAAATTATTGATCATAAATTGAATATATTGTTAATCTTTAACACTAAATTTATTCAACTATTTTATTAATAGTATGAGAATATAATTCAAACCATAGAAGATGTGTTGGGGGTTCCCTCTAAAGAGTTTACAGGAGGTTGAGATCAAAACCTTCATCTTGTTTGATTTTCATACAATAATATATTTTACTCAAGAATTCATATAAATCCTTGGGAATCCTCTCCTGGAAGAAGTAAAGAACTCTGTATTTTTTTTTTGAATTTATATAATTAATGTTATTAGGACCTATGTTGGTTGAGGAATTGGTAGAAAAATTTATATCCATTCAATTTCACATCACATCATCACCGTTGAGAGTTGAAGAAAATAGTCAAATAAATAAAAATCTATGAAATAACGAATTCGAATTTTGACATCATATAATCTTATTGATAAATATTTGAAAGAACATTATAATATATTGAAATAAGTGGATGAGGATCACTAGATTTATCAGTACCTATGTGATTTTTCATTATATTGGGATCATAATGTATATGTTAGTGCCTCCCCCATACCACTCCCAAATTCTCAATATGTTCCATTATCTATTTTGTAGAAGTAAATACCTAATCCTCTATATTTACTAAACTAAAAGTTTATTCAAATGTATCCTGATTTTCCTAATGAAGATCAACTGGTAGAAATCTTGGATCAAAGGGAAAACGTTCATCGGAATAAAACCACTCACATTCTCAATTTTTTATGGTGATAATATAAATTTGATAATGATACATGGGAACCAATTAATATAACTTAGAAAAAGTACCCAAATTTTATTTTTTATAGTAATGGAATTTCATTGGAAAAAATATTATAATATGGTAGAATTTAAAAGCCATATATTTTCTAGTATATTTATTTTTAGTAATTTTGACGTGTTCAAAAACATGTGTTGCATGAAATATAGAACATAAGTTAATATTTCATTAATAAAAATATAAATTTATAAATTCATTAAATTATTAAATTGAATTATAAATTTTAAAATAAGTAAATCATCTAATAAATTTTATAAAATAGTTGAGAAATTATATAGAATGATAGTATAATTATTTTACACTAAAATTAATTTTTTTCATTACAAAAAATTATCTTTATTATATATTTTCATTAAAATTAATTTTTTTATTTAAAATAAATACAGAACTATATTTTTAAAATCTTTATAAAAATTTGTGACCATTCAAAAATTGATTACTTGATGTTTATTAATGAAGAAAAAAAATCCTTTGACCGTAAAAATGATATTTTTGTCTATAAAATAATGTTTACGTGCATATTATGGTTTTTTAAACGAATAAAATAATAATTATTGATGAATTATTATAATTAAATTATTTGATAATATATTCATTAAAATGGATTAACATTGATATAATGGTTATTTCAATACAATAAATTAAAATAAGAACATTTTTTTGATTAAAAACACATTATTTTTTCTAAATATGTTTTTATGCATTTTTTCATGGATATTAGATTATTTTCTTCCACAACTATGAATTTAATATTTAAAAATAGATCATATATTTTTAATAATGATAATAAATATTATGTAAATGGTCAAATTAATTTAATAAATTTATGAATATTTACTACATGAAAAATTACGTCACTATAGTAAGGGTGAAAATGGTTTAAGAGGGAGGTTAAAAATAATAAATAAGGATTCAATTATCAATAATGCATTTATAAATATAATTATTTTAGAGAGTTTAGAATTTAAATAAATAATTCATTAAGTATTTTCCTAATTTGGGAAATATTACTATGAAAATTAATTTATATTATTTTAAAACATTAATTATTTACAAGGGTTCCACTCCCCTCAATTTTAATTGGACACCACCACTCATCACTTATGTCGACACCTTGATCACTATATAAATGTAAATACCTAGTATTATAATTTAAAAAAAATCCTCCCTAGGTGGTATATGTCTTTTTTCGCACTGAAATACCGTCCTATCATGGCTTATGGTGTAAGCCAATGGAATATCTTTAAAGAAGAGTAAATTTTTCAAATGTATTTCAGGTTTAATTACTATTACAACTCATCAAAATAAATAAAAAATACTAATATCATGAAATAAAATTATTTCATATATTTAATGAATTTATTTTATTATAAAAACCCTTTCTTGTCTCATTTCCATCCAATGGAATACTAAAGTATCACCCGCGATAATGTACGAACTATCATCTACATAAAAAGAGATGTTTCTTTTTTTCATTACAACCTAACATGGATATTTATAATGATTTTATTAATGAATATATATTATATTAATGGTATAATTGTTAGACATTGAATATAAATTATTATTTACCTTCTTTTATTTTCATTAATTAAAAATGATAGTATCACTCATGAATACACGTGGACAAACACCTCCACAAAGTGATGTAATTAATTATTCATCACCATGTTACATGATTATTTTTAAAATGGTATATAGAGGGTAAATTTTATATTTATGAAACAATTAACACTATAGAGGGAAAAACAATGACCGTTTTTTGTAGATAAGAATATCCCAATTGAACCATTATTGCAAAATAGAATAATTAACACCTAAATATAGATTTTAGTGGAGAATTATTAAAAATGGGTGATTTGAAATTATTAATGCATAATAACTTTTAAAATAAATATGAAAATTATTCTTATATATTTGAATAATACATGTATATTTATTATATAGGATATTAGAGATTCATGTATAAAAAGTAGGTTAGGGTTAATGTTTGACAAACATTTTTAATCTGGATTATTTATGTTATAATAATTATTTTAAAAATATTCTATTTCCAATCTCTATATCTCTCTAAAAATACATTTATTTTGTTCTCCTATAGATATTTATATAGGTTTTCCAATATTCTTCATTTACCCATATGTTGGAATTCAAAATACATAAATAATGTTTTAATGAAAAAACGAACTTATTTATTCATTTTGGTAAGAAATATTTTTCATCCACGACCAAATTATTTAAAATGTTTCATGAATATTATATTTCATACACCTATATTTTCAAATATTATGTTCTCCTATATTTTTCATTAATAGAAAATATGTAAAAAGTAATCATCATAAAGTTTTCTATTTGGGTTATATTTAGCATTGTAAAAATATTTGAAACGAATCTCTTTAAATGTTTATATAATGATTATATTTTACTATCGTTATGTGTGTTATTTTTAAAAATCTTCCATTATATGTTTTAATGGTTTTACAAATAAAATATTTTCCCCATTTTTCTATAATTTTATTTTTTAAATATTATATTTTGAAAATGATATATTTTCCTGTTTTCAAAATATATTTGTAATACTTTTATAGAGTATTTTTATTCTTCATAAACATCCTTTATGTAATATTATATTTCAACTAACGATATAATCCAATTATAATATACACATTTATTCTACAAATGTCATGTTATGAACATATTTTAAAGTTTTTTTCCTGAAACCCATTTCATTCCCTTAAGTTAATTAATCTATTATGAAATGAGGAATATTTTTATGAACATATGGAAAATATAAGTACGGTTTTAGTTATATGATAGGTTTGACCAAAAATCAAAATTCCCTTAATTATTTTCTTAAATATTGATATCTCATAAGATAATATTAAATTTAATATGGAGTGACACTAATCCAATATTGGGATCTATCCACCCTGTATTAAAATGGAATGAGTATGGAACCCCATTCACTATGGGACCCTTTCCCCTAAATTATTATAGTCTTAATAGTGATCATAGAAGAATGAATTGATTT
The DNA here is from genome assembly GCA_963277665.1 of Viscum album. NCBI lineage: Eukaryota > Viridiplantae > Streptophyta > Magnoliopsida > Santalales > Viscaceae > Viscum > Viscum album. The sequence continues at coordinate 49,149,940 of OY728156.1, forward strand.
TCTATACAAACAATAATCCTACACATTTATATGAAATGTTGTTATTCTTATGAAATGATTTCATGGATCTTTATTAATTATTTATTATTTTTAACTATTATGGCTCATGAAATTTTGTTATTAAAATATTTTATACCAAGACTCATGATTTATGATATATGACAGGTCAGTTGCAAATTTCATAAGTTATGACCAAGGTGTTATACCTTTATTCTTATCTTATTGTCATCTGTGATATTCGATTGATATCATAACCCATATCTTTATTGGACCACAGTTAATGATTTATTACATAAATATACACATAGTACAACCCTAGAAAATCATGAACCATATTGAATTTGGGAAATTAGTTAATGACATAATAACCTAAAAAATAAATATCGCATCTTTAACTACAAACATTGAAACATGCCCTTATATTTCACGAATCTTCTAAAACCACAAGAGATATCTTGGGAACATATTTACAAATTAGAAGAGATATAATGACCAGTAGGGGATTAATAAAATAATATTTTAAGTTAATGTAGTACATGTGAGACTAGATTAATATCATTGTATCATAAGTGGGGTGTGAATAATAATTTTTAACAATGATGCATGATATAACATGATAACAAAAATTAAACATGGGAATGTGTAAAAAACAGAAAGAATGGAATCATTAACATATGTCAAGAATAAACTACATGAAAACATAACATAGTGTTATGAGGATATCATCCCATTCACCATACATGGATTATATTGATATTAAAACATTATACAATTCGTTTGAGAGATATATAATTTTGGTCCCACTAGTCACATTATTATCATGTATTCTCAATGACATAAATGGGAGTCCCAAATTAGTGAAGTATAAGTACAACTAGGTGAATACTCTTGATTGGATAATAGGATAGGTATTCTCTGAACAAAAGTTTGGCCTAGAAATTCACAAGACAATTTTGGAAGCATAATAAAGGAACATAATGTTTTTATAGGAGGAGTGAATGAGAGTGAAATGGGAATCTAATATCATTGAAATAATATGTATAGTTGGGGATATGTGTTTAAAGATATCATAACCCAAATAATTATCAATAAAAATTAAAAATATAAATATGATTCTTGGATAAATAGAAATATGTGAGGATTCATTAACTTTAGAAGGATCATTTTAAAATATTGGGAAGAGATTCATAATATCTTGGGGGAACCTAGGTAAGAATATAGAGATGTAAAGTCAGAGTAATTTTTTGATCCAATGGGGTTTTTTAAATATGAATGGGAGGTTGGGAGAGTTTATATTGAAAAAATGATGATATTTCTTTATAAATTCCATAACATTGTTTTTTTCACTCAATATGAAAAACTAATAAAAAACCCATACCATGGGTTTTACCATGGTTTCTATCAAAAGGTTCAGTTTTTATTATTTTATAATTATAAGAATAGAAATAATTAATGTAATACAATTGGTGATGTGAATGTGAGTCATGCTTATAAAGAACTGATTTTAAAACCCAAACATATTAAATACGTTTTGGAGGAATTATTTAAGGTGTATAAAATTAATAAAATAATATAAACAATATTATTTTAAAGGGTATATATATATGGTCATGGATACATTTTATGAAATATGTTACATCACTTTTGGGTCCTTATGATGTAATTATACACATCATCTATTTATACTACATTTAATTTATGACAGATAAATTCATCTATTTATAAAAATTATGAAAAAAATAACTATTGGATAATTTTGAAAGAATTAATTTAAAAATATCAGTAATTTTATCAAAATAATTATTTAATAATGATAAATTTTTATTTATATAAAAAATATATAATAATTAAAAATATTTTTTTGATGAAATTGTTTTCCAACCCCTGAAAAAATTATTTTGGACATCATGAAATTAAAAAATATTATATATTTAATAAATAATTTATAATAATAATATTTAAATATAATATAATTTATTGAAAAAAATTATTTAATAAATTAAAAATTGAGTTTTCAAAGAAACTATATATTTCCAAACAAATCAAATGTGTGTTTAATCATATCAAAATCTTATTTTTATCAAACACATTATTTAATCATTTAAAAAGGTAATATTAAAAATGAATAAATATAATAATTATTTTTTGAATAACATAAATATAGAAATTCATACTGTTAGGGACCTGATACATAAAACATTACTACACATGAAAATGTCATAAGGGAAAGATATGTGATGTGAAGATTTTTTGACATGATTAGGATAAGGGTGAACTTCCCCTATAAATAGTTTCATTATTGATTATGTTTTTGAATATTGGATTACGATTAGTTAATGGAAAATCATTGTGATGTTATCTGCTTTAAAATCTATAATAAATGGGCATTGTAGGGTATGATCCTACTGGTCGAGGACATCTGTTCTTCCATCTTTGTAAATTGAAATATATCAATACCCCTAATATACTAATATTAATAGTCTCTATCAAATGGATATATTATCAATGTTTAATATACATAACATTATTTTAAATGTTAAATCTTTTAACATTCTAGAATAAATAAAGTATGTTCTTGTTTTTTCTATAAGTAAATTAATTGATATAGGAGTCATTTATTCAAAAAATGGAGTTTCATATATAAATGTTTCATTCATTGTATTCATCCTCCATTACAAAGATTTCCCCTTAAAATTTTCTTTTCATATACCAAAACTGATGAGGGATCTTCATTTTCCTCACCTCTTGTGGTTCCCATATTGCTTCCTCAAACTTGTGTTTCTACTACAACACAGGGACAAGGTGGTTTTTCATATTTCATAGAACACTGTCTTGGATGATCTAGGATCTATAAAAGATGCTTATTTTATGAATGATCATTCTCCAATGGTACCAAATTTAGATTTAGTGCATTTTAGGGGTATGGTATGTATATACTGAAGTGGGATACATTGAATAAATCAAATCTTTATATTCGTTAAGTGGGATTTCTAGTTGATTTGGGACTGATCAAATATGATCAAGGATCTCAAAGGGGACATTGTATATAGGATATAACATTCCATTCTTCCCAAATATCATGTGTTTCTTCCATGGGGATATATGAATGCATTCTTTATATTTAAGTACAAATTGTAGGTCTCATTGATGATTGTTTGCAAAGGTTACATATATACATTTCTTTTAAATTTCACATGAAACATACTTTTTTGAACCTTATCTACCATAACTGTATAAGAATAGGCACCATCCACTTCCTCTATCAAAATTTATCCCAATATGTTAGATTATGGAACCTCTACCGACATAGATCCTCATAAGGTAAAATTTGAATTATATAATGGAAACTTTTATAATATGGGATCTACACTAGGTGAATGTGCATATTAAATCATTCATGGAAATCAATTTAAAATCATCTATATATATCCTCTATAGTTTCAATGTACTTTTTCAGAATTACTATCTTTATTATGGTGAAAAATTGTGCTAATTCGTAGTTTTATATAAAAATTATATTTAATAACTTGTTAAACTTTTGAATTTTTCTACTTTAAGAACCTTCTTTCTCTCAATGTGTGCAGGATTAACGTTAATCTTAAAATTCCCAATTCTAGGATTTGAATTTTTAAAAATAAAAATAAACCATTTTTATCAGTATAATATGTTTCTTCTAATTTTATAAAATTGGTTTTTGAATTTTTTGTGTGAAAGTGATTAAAATTAATTACTGTGACAAAAGTAAAATTATGCTTAATAAGGGGATATAACTTAATCTTAAGAACCGAAATGACATGGAAACTTCTCCAAAAGAAATTGGAGGACAATAATTAAACAATATACCCTCCTTTTTATAATTATAAGTGTTATTTTTATTTTATTAATTGGATGTACCCTATATAAAAGGTCATGTAAGGAAAAAGACCAAAATTGAACTTTCCTTACTTTTAAAATTTATAAAACATTGAGATATGAAAAAAACATCACATTTTCGATTATACATATAATATTGTTAGATAAATGGGTTATTGTTGTCATAATAATTTGTCAAAAAAATTTACAGATGGCTTAGTAACATAAAATGCTTTACAAATCTCAATGTAGTGATTATTTAGTTAACAATTGACTAAAATAAATGCTACTATAGTTTTTAAAATTGTAGTGAATGGATTGAATTATTATATATATTTATTTTTTTAGAGAATATTTAATGTTAAAAGTATTTTAACTTAATATATTTGAATTAAAATATTATATTGATATTTTAAAATTAAAATTAAATAAATAATGAGAAAATTGAAATTATGGTTATTTTATAAAAAATGATATTTTATTAAATGATTTAAAATTAATAAAAATCTTATATTCTCCCATGTGATTACTAAGTGTTAATAGATATTAAATATATCATATAATAAAGTAATTTATCTTTTATAATTGACACATTGACATATATATTATAAAAACATTCTTACCACGGTCTGGGTTTTAGCAGTGTTTTAGCACGTCACATGTGCTTATTATAAAATACATTTAAAAAACACATGGGAATTTTGTTTTATAAATTAGATATAATATTAATAATTTATTTTATCTATATTGAATAATAAATATAACTTTACTTCATTATTAATGATTAAATTAATTAGGATTGAAAACTAGTTTCTATAATTAAAAAATGAAAAAATTGGGGAATCTTAGGTGTTAAGGAATCAAATTATTAAAAATATCATACTTTTTTAGTGAAGGATTTTATTGATGATTATTCCAATTTAATCCATTTTTTCCATTTTTGAGGAACATTAGGTATGTTTGACCTCTCATCAATGAATACCTTTATGTTTTTACAATAGTGACACACCCCCTCCACTAAAAAAGGAAAGTAATCTACCCCTTAATCAAACCTCTAAAGACACTTTTTATCATCCAAACTCAAAAAAATAGTCATAGAACATCCATAAACTCATCATATTAGAACCCCATTCTGAATAAATTAATATAAGAAAGACCTTTGGTACAAAACAACATGATTTACATGATTAAGAGCATGATAAATACCACAAAACAAAAATGATGTTGAATTTTAAGGATTCTTATCTCACTTTCCATTCTGTGAGGTAGAAACCATTAACACCACTTAATATTTTTTTGCAGTGTAACTAATTAAAATTTTTATATACTAAATTATCAATTCTTTTATTATCATGGTATTTAAATGATTAATTTTATAGGAAATACATTTTGGTCTTCCTATTGATTTGTTACCACTGTGGTAAGGGATTTTCATCACAATTTACATTCCATGGGGAAATAATTGTAATTGTGAACCTACTATATTTTATATGGTTATATAATACATTTGAGATATTATAACATGAATCTCATTATTCACATGATGTTATATCTTTCATTTAATTCATATGGAATTATTAATTAAATGTTTCAAAGTAGTAGGGGACACTTTAGAATGTTCGAAGAATATTTTCGCCAATAATTTTTATACTATATTTAAATAGAATTTTTGTTCATCAAGATCAATAAACCTTGATGTTACATTTACCCAATATGTAATTATTGATAAATACATATTATTTATTCAATGTGGATATTTTATGATAAGACACATTATTTATTAATTAAATCAATCATTCTACATATGAGAAATGCATTAGATTTAGTATGTGATCGGAATAGCCCAACATATCCCCTCGATGCATCGGTAGGTTTCATGAGGCAAACTAGATAAGGTTTTGGCAGAGTACATACCCATTTGTTAGATTCATGGAATAAATAATTGATAGTATAATATTATTTCTGTGGATCCTTTAAGGTATTAGATTTTTTGAATGAAGCCTTGGTAGTATAAGATTCTTGGAATAAAGCCTCGGTAGTATTAGATTCTTGGAAAAAAGCATTAATAGTGTTAGATTCTTTTCATGATGCCTTAAAAGTATCGGATTTTTGGTGTGAATCATTGAAATTATTATATTATTGTAATTAATAATCAGTGGTATATTATATATATACAACATTAATCATTCCCATATTTATTTATTTATTTATTTATATTCCATGTTATTATTCAATTTGTTATAATATCCATGGTTAAGTCTTAATCTTATATTATTTATTAATGGCATCTGTTTGAATTTTCAACCTTTCATGTTGATTTTTTCACATTGTTTTATTATTTATTCCATTTTACTTACCCTTACTAAGCGTTTGAGCTCACCCTCACTAGGTTTTATTTCCCCAGGTTATGAATATGAATTCTTTGAATGTGCTTCAAGGATTCAATTTATTTCATCTTTATTATCTATCATGTATGTATTTTCTATTTCCCAATATATTATGGGTATTATGTATGTAATATGGGTTTCCATGAAAAATAAACTGATCGGACCTTTGGGATTTTATTCCTTGTTATAAAAAAAATGTAATAAAATAAATCAATGGCTTTGGGCTTATCGGGTTGGGGCGTTATAGTTTATATCAACACAATTTTATAAGGAAACTTGAAAACTAGATTTATAAAACATATATTTGGGAAAATATAGCTAAGGTAGAGTTTGAGGATGTGTATATAGAACCGTACTAGAATTTTGGTAAGGTAGGGATTATGTTGTTATTCCATGAAATATATCCCTATATGGAAAGTATAAGTGAATATGGTTTTAGAACAAATGTACATAGAAGTAACAACTGTGGAAAGGTGTGTCGGGCCTGACTCGGTCTAACCTCATACCTGACTATGAGAATTACTATGCAGCTCATTTTACACTCATGGGGGATACAATTAGCATAGTAACATTTCATTTACCTACCACTATGAATAATTTAGAAGTAATGATATCCCCAAAGAATCTATGTTTATCATTTTGAAATTAACAATGAATAAATTTCTTAATTTATGTTACACCGTATTTAGAGTTATACAATGTTCATAATTTAGAGCTAATATAGTATATTCCATTTTTTAGAAATAGAACATGTAAGGAAAAATTTTATTAGTAATAATGGAAAATATATAGATTCCCCTATTGAGGAAACCAATACACATTGTATTGGAACTAAGAATGTTGTGGAAATATTTGGGCAGCTTAGTCATATTAATACTCATAACCATTTATTAATGGAGCAAACTTTTACACAATGAGACTCTCTAATGTTGGATCAGTTTATAAGATATAGGACCCCATCTTTTAGTGGGACTATTGATACAATTAAAACCAAGAAATGTATTATGTATTTGGGAAATATATTTGAGTTATTCAGATTTGGTGAAAAGAACAAGTTTACACTTGCAGTGTATTATCATAGAGACAATTCAGATCAATGGTGGTAATTTATCCAAAATACTATAGTAGAAGAGGATATATTACTCATGGAATGGGAATCTTATAAGGTTACATTCATTGAAAAATAATTCCCTCCTGATTAAAAAATTGAGATAAAGATAATGCTTCTTAGTTTCAAGAAAAAGGATGAATAAAGTGTTGTAGAGTATGAAACTAGATTTACAAGGATAGAAATGTATGTTAATGATTTTATACACAACAAAAATTAAATGATTGGTCATTTATTTGAGTGACAAAATTTATATCTCTGAACAACTCTACTATCTCAATCCTTTTCTTCATGTAATTAAGTAGTCTTATTTTCAATCAAGATAGAAAAAGAATTATTGATGTCGTATGTATTCAAATGGAATTAACATAAGAAAAGGACAGTAGAGAAATATGTGGATAGAGGGGAAATGGGGGAAGAATTTTATAAAAAGTGATTCTATTGGAAGGAAATAGCTTGTATCATACATAAAATAAAATGGAATTTTCTTCATGTGTGGAGAAAATTAAAACCATGGTTAGGATTTCATGGGAATTTTTTTTTCAAATCTTCAATGCTTCAACTGTAAGGATATTGGGAACTATGGAAACAAATCCCCAAAGTGCCAAGAGAATATACCCTAGAAGAAACTTTGGGATCAAGGTCAACTATATTTTATTAATACAACTAACGTGGTGCGATTATTTCACTTGTTAATTTTGATCTTTGAAATATATTGTAAGAGGATGTTTTATGATGTTATCATCATATGATTTATGGAAAATGTTAGGATTGCACGAAAATAATTTTTCATTATGGGTTTGTGATTATATGCTGAATTGTACCAAGAAAATATATTTATTAGAAAGTTAAAATTTATAGAAAACATGTGATTTAGGGAAAGGTAATCCTTCATATGTACCTAATGTTAATTTTATTTTGGACAAAGAGATTATTCATATGGACAAAGTGAACCGGACACAACTAAATACCATACAAATGATTCTAATGTTTTGGATCATAATATTCTTTAATATTTAATCATTTGGGAATTGAATTAAGTTTTATGTTATATTTGGTTTTATATAATGATATATTACATCAATATATGATGAATCTTTTTCAAAGAGATGAAGTAGAAACATATTAAGGCATGAAAAAAGGACAAGATTTTTCTTATTTAAATGTACCATGTAATTAAATTTACATATATTATTAGAGTGTAAGAATTCCTCAATTCTAGAAAAAATGATCTTTAAACCAAAAATATTGTCATACTACCTTTATTTCTGATGAATCAAACGGCCTCTTAGATCATCGTGGATTTAAGACTTTGTGATTGTTAACTTTCTCCTAAACATGTTATCTACAATTCATATCAGAACTTTATTGTTATATTTTTTTTCTATATCAATGTTTCCATTTCCCACCAATGTTATTTTAATTGGGAATATTGTTACATGACCATTGTACATTCCCTTCTCTATTATGAAGAAGATATGTTATTATCTCTATTTAGAATGTGGGATTTTCAACAAAAGTTTATTTTCACATATAAATCCTTTGATTAGTGAGATCATGTTTAAATTGTGAGGATGAAATTTTGATAAGGTTGGGAGAATATATAACCCAAAGAAATGACAATATTTTCCTTTTATAATAAATGTTATTTTTTTCTCTCTTTATATGTAATACCATGGTAATCTTATGCTACACACCACATTGTATCAGCTTGTTTTGAACACAAGACTGATTTTTAATACCTTTTAATGGTGCACATATTTTAAAATAATATTTTCGAAATTTTATAAATTTTATTTTTCAAAATAAAATTTATTATTTAATTCACAATGTAAAAATTAGGTTAGGGTTATTTTTTTATTTTTCTGGAAAGTTTCATTTTTTATGAATAGTGAAAAATACTATATTTTTACTAAAAACATCCTTTTCGTTTAAATAATTATTAGTGTTAAATTTTAATTTTAATTTGTTTTTTAAGTCACAATAGATCAATTATACATATCTTAATATAGTTCAGGTCATTGAAATAAATTTTATATTAAAATTAGATATAAAATCTTTTTGAACTTTTGAACATTTCTACTTTAAAACCATGATTTCTCACCACAAGTGCGGAATTAGAATTAATATTAATTTTCCGACTTGTGTGGTTAGAACTTGAAAAATAATACATACACATTTGTAATCAACATAATATTTTTGGTTTAATAATATCAAATTAATTTTTTACCAAAAATAATTGTGCAAGTGATTAAAATTAATTACATTGATTAAAATAAAATTATGCTTAGTAAGGGAATAAAACATAATATTAAAGAACCAAATTAACTAGACACTTTTCCTAAAGACATTGGATTCCAATAATTCGACCATATACCCTCTTTGTTCAAATTTTATGGGTTATATTTTTATTATGAAAGGTAAGTGACCTATATAAAATATTAATTAAGGAAAAACAGAAAAGTGAACATTCTTTCCATAAAAAATTAAAATATCAAGAGATATGTGAAAAATATGAAATTTTCAGTTATTGATATCCTTTTGAATGATAAATGGGTTGTTTTTATCATAATAATTTATTAAAAAAAATTATAGATGGTTTAGTAACAAAAACTTCTTTAAAAATGCCAACATAGTGATTATTTTGTTAATAATTAATTAAAATAAATGATACAATAAATATTAAAAATGAAGTGAATTGATTGATTGATTTTATTTATTTATTTTTTTAAAATAAATTAAAATGTTACACATCTATAAAAATAATATATTCTTATTCCAATATTATATTGATATTGTAAAATTCCACCCCATTCCATTCACATGAGAGGGTGGAGGAATGATATATGGCTTTAGGAGACATTCCCAAGATCCCAGAGGCTAGTAATAAATTCATATGGCTTCAAGAATGAATTGGGGAAGATTTTACCTTTAGATAAAATCAACCAACCAACAATCCATTAACAAAAAACTACATGATTCATGTCCTCAAAACAACCAAACCCATACATTTCCAAACGACAAGTAAATGATTTGATAACAATACCAAAATTCCAATAAATCCAATCCAAACGTCTGAGTACCAAGTGGAAGACTACACAATAAGACACTAATGAACAAGGAAACAATTCATAGTTCTACACCCTGATCCATGCTTCATGTACCATAACACTCACAATGCATCATGCTGAACCGATAAAAAAATGAGATGCTTCAGTCTTGCCTGTGTCCTTGAAAAAATTATTTGTAAAATCACCAATGTACCAAAGAAGTGGGTGATGAAAAATAATCAGTAGGTTTAACCCAAATGAATTCTCTACACATTCCACCAGGATAAAACTGTTAGCACATTTATATAAAATAGTTTCTATAAAACATTAAATAGTGAAACAACTTACATTAGAGAAACCCTCCTTACCAATTCATTTTCACCCAAATTCCCAAAACAAATAGGAAATCCAAAGAAACATTCCACAATCAATTTGACTATTTCAAAATTTCCCTAAAAATAACATCTTTCAGAGAAACACACAACAAGTAAAGCAAAACAGTGGATCTTCCATCCAAACCGTTCACCCGTTCCCAACAAGTGGTTTTTCCCGACAACTACCCATAATGGGGGATCTTCCATCCATTATCCATCAGATTTTATTGTTATAATTGCTACCCTCATCCACACAATCAACACCAGCCATGACACTTAATCAAAAAACCAGAACAAGACACCAAGTACACAAAATAAGCACCCCATCATTTCCAACACATGCCAATTCACTTCAAAATATCACACATTTATTGAAAACACCATTTAACCATATTTCCATGCCCAACTAAATTTTAATAAACAACATATTTATTGAAACTATCTTTCAAAAACAAATTTTCATAATCAACCACTAACTATTTTAAAATCAACATTTTAAAATCAAACAAAAAGTCCCCTTTTTGAAACAATAACCCATTTTCCCCAAAATTAATCAAATCATCAACAAATGGATTTCTAATAATATTTACACATCATTATCACAATTAATTTCAATCAAAACAAATTAATCGTAACCAAAACCACTACTTCCAACAAGAAGAGTCGAGAAAGAAGCCACCAACCTCTAGGGTTCTGGAGAAATCGACCCACGAACAACCACACCACAAATCCAAAAAAACACTCAACCAAAACCACTACAGATCTCCTTCCCTACAATTCAAAATCCCTAAAATAAACACTTTACAAAACCAAAACACTGGATCTACATTCAAAATGTGTAGATATAGAAAACCAAGAGAGTGAGAAAGTTGATCTTGAGAGAACCACAAAACTACCAAGATAGATGACTTATCTGAGATGAACTGCCTTTAATCCACCATGAAATCCCTTCAATCACTACCAAAATGAGTGGGAGAGAACCCGTAACACTTGAGAAGAGGAAATATTGAGTGAGGCTCGAATGTGAGAAATTTTGGGTGCATTTATGGCAATCCTGACTAATTATGGATTTTTAAAAACCAATTTTTACAGGCTATAGAGTTAGCTACCGTGCACTAACCATGCGACTATTGCTGCCTTAAAGGGGCCTCTTTCAGAACTCCTCACATGGTTAGACGAACTGTGCATAGGCCATGTGTAAACCGAATTCCCACATGGTTTCATCTCGCACGGTTTCCCCTTACCATTCTCAATCTGTGCAGACATAAAAAGGCTTCCAAAACATTCTAAAACCATCCTAAACTATCCCAAACTCCACCCAAAAACTTTATACACATAAAAAAGACATAAATAAGTCTTAAATACCTAAAAATGGGTTATATATTCTCCCCACCATTGTACATTCCATCCTCGGAATATATAGAACCACCGCTTTCCCGAAATAGCTCGGGCCATTTCTCACCCATATCTTTCTTTCACTCCCACACCTCCTCGTTAATCAAACCATGATACCAAAATACCCTAAATGAACTGATAATTTTACCATGCAATACTTTCTTTTGCCTATCCCCAATCTGCACTTGCACAAACACCAAGGAAGCATCTAGTTCAAGCTCAACATGATCCCAACGAATGACAAGGTCACGATCCGTCTGATACTTTTTCAACTGCGACACACAAAACAAATTGTGCACCGTGATAAACCATGGTGGAAAAGCCAACTGATAAGCCCACTCTCCATTCCGTTCAAGTACTTCAAAAGTCCCAATATTCCTTGGAGATAATCTACCCTTTTTTCTAAAATGTTGATGTCCCACCGAGGAGATATTCTTAAAAACACATGATCACCCACCTTGAATGACAATAGCCATCGATGATGGTCTGAATACATTTTTGACGACTTGGAGATTTCTTCATCCTCTTTCCGATCAACTTGATCTTCTCAATAGTCTCTTGGATAAGGCTCAATCCGATCATCGAAGTCTCACCCCTTTCCACCCAACATAGTGGAGAAGGAAATAGACACCGATACAATGCCTCAAATAGAGCCATATGTATTGAAGCTTGATAATTTTTATTACGAGATAACTCCGTCAATGTTAAGGGATCCTCCCACAAACCACCAAAAACAATCACACATGCCCTTAACATATCATACAAAGTTTTTATAATCCTCTCGGATTGGCCATCCGTATGAGGATGATATGCCAAGATCATCGTCAACTGTGTCCCAAGGGCGTGCTATAGGGATTAAAAAAACAAAATGTAACCCTCATATCTCAATCTGATACAATCAAATCTGGAACCCCCTACCTCTTTACCACTTCATGGATATAGATTTGGGATAGATCTTCCACCGTATGGGGTTCACAAATTTGGATGAAATGGCCTGACATTGTGGGATGATCAGCAATCAGCTATATTAAATTGTGTTTCCTAACTGTTCATGGAAGACCTGTCACAAAATTCATCACTATTTTCTCCCACTTACACATTGCAATGGGAAATTATTGAAACATTCATGTTGGCCGCTGATTCTCATCCTTGACTTGTTGAAAATTCAAGCATCCCAAAAAAAACTCAGCCAATTTTCTTTTAATACCTACCCACCAAAACTGGTCTTTTAAGGCCTTTCACATTTTTTGAATTCCAGGATGAAAAACCCACCTTTAGTAATGATATGATAGGATAAGTTCCTCCTTAAAAGCTATCAGTACCACCATTTGATTATCAAAACAGGAGACTGAATTTCCATTCAGTTCCCACCTCTCAATGGTCTCTCTGCCATTAAGTTTCAACCTCATCTCTATACATTCAGAATCAGATTCATGTGCCTATTTTACCGAAGTATCCAATTAAGTAACCACAATAACCCAAAAGAAGACCACTTTTTCACCCCGTACCTCACATTAAAACCACATGTCAGCTATTAATGACATCAACTGACACTGATCTAATGCATGTTTCACCACCTGATCATATGATTTTATACTCACTGAATCCACCACCAAACTTCCCTTACCCGGTGTGTAAATTATGTCAAGATAAAACAACTGGTTATATTTCATCCATCTCCTTTGCCTGAAGTTAAAATATCATTGTGGGAAAATATTTTTTGAACTCTTATGTTCGGTAAAATTTGTAAATTTCTCACCAAAGAGATAATGACACCACATATTGAAAGATTGAAGAACAACCAAAAAATCCAAAATATGTGTTGGGTAGTTCTTCTCAAGAAACCTCAATTATCATGATCCACAAACAACCACATGACCCCACTTCATTAGAACACACCCCATCCCTGATCCCAATGCATCATAATACATTACAAACCCATTACGTGAATCTAGAAAAAATAAGATTTGTGTTGATGTAAGGTGACTGTTTACCTCTAAAATGAATTCTTGAAACCGCTCATACCATTGATATGTACTATTATTCCATTTCAAAGTTATCATCAAAGAATCCAATTGTCAGAAATAACGAACAGAATATCAAAAATACCCTACTAGACCAAGAAAGCTATGTATCTCGAAAAAATTATTTGGCAGTTTTCATCATATAACAACCTCAATATTTTCCAGATCAACTGAAACACCTCAAACTGAAATATCATGTCCAAGGAAATGAACCTCTTGTATCCAAAATTTACACTTTTACAATTTGGAATACAACCGATGAACCCTAAATATCCCCAAAACTATCGCCAAGTGATTATTATGATCTACCCTTGTCCTTGAATACACCACTGTATGATCCAAAAATACCACCACAAATGAATCTAGATTTCTCTGAAAAATACAATTAATCAATTCCATAAACTCTACTAGTGAATTTATTAGAACAAAGGGCATAACCACATACTCTTAAGGGCTATATATACATCTAAAAGCTGTTTTTGGGATATCCATATTCCTTACCCAAAATTGATTATATCCTGAACTGAAGTAAATCTTGGAGAATCATAGATCTCCCCTATACTATTCAAACAAATCATCAATTCTTGGATGTGGATATCGGTTCTTTATCGTATCCTGATTAAGTCTACGATAATCAACACAGAGCCGCAGAGTTCCATCCACCTTTTAACCAACAAAACTGGTGTTGCACACAGAGACATGGTAGGTTGGATGAACCCTTTGTTTTCTTAACTCTTCCAACATCACCTTTAATTCCTATAATTTTGCACTTTCCATATGTTAAGACAGAAGTGAGATAGGACTGGCCCCTGAAAAGAGATCAATCATAAGATCCAATTCTATCACAGGTTGAAACCCGAAGAATTATTTGGGAAATACATCCATAAACTAATCAAAAAATACTGAATGAAAACTCTTCTCAACATCTTCCATTTATGCCTGCGAAAAGGCTATTAACTAATACAATTTCTTGCCAACTATTGGTGCCAACAATCCTATTTCACCCTACTTCACACTCTTCTCCCCCCTAAAATGATTTTTAATGGTATCCTACATCACCAATCTAACCATTTGTGAATAGAAATTGATGTGGTACTTAAACAACTTCAACCAATCCATTATCAGGACTATATAATAATCATACATCTAAAGAATTGAGAATCCCATATCAATTCAATGTCATCCACAACTAGACAACATGATATGTATAGGAATGATCAACACACTCTTGGACTGAGAGGAGTTTTTAGTTTCAAAATTAAAGGAATCATTTCCACCTGTAAACCCAAAAAAAAATCAATGATGAAAGAAGAAATACAATAATGTGAAGCAACCATATCAAATAAATCTTGCATAAACATGGAATTTAATAGAACCATACCTCGCACCGTGGATGATCCCAACTAATCATCCACCAAAACATGCTCAACTCCAAACAACTGCTTTCTTGCCACACTCTGCTATTTATTTCTTTACTGAGGCATCGTGGTATTCTTAGAATCACCATGAACCACTTTACTCTACAGCCGAGGGGTATGCTATTTCCCCCATCCAATCGAGGCATAACACCCATGCGACCCCTGAGTAGTGTCATAGACACCTAACCTCAAGCATTCCGACAATACCACTAGAGATGCCCCATATTCTTATAGTTATGAAATATTTGAGGCTATGTGATATAATCATTCTTTATGTGGCTCATAGAACCACACTAAAAACATCTCATTTTACTCTAAGGATTCGGAGTAATATTCACTAATCCTGCCATCAGATTCAGAGGCGTACTTCCACCATGTAAATAAGTTCCTTCTTCCACTTGAACCCAGCGTTTGAGTTCCCACTATTTCCCATCGGTACCAACATACATCCCCAACCTTTATCCCCCAGAAGGTCTCGCTCTGCCACTATACCTTTATTTACTATTGCTGTGTAATCATTTATAGACAACACTACTATCTTGGAATGAATTTCCTGCCTCAACGAAACATCAAAAATTTGTGCCTTCAACAATGTACTGCCCACCACCTCTGGTGAAAACCACACAATGTTTATAAATTTATCTGCATATTCTGTTACCACCACGTTCCCTTACTTGAAACTGAAGGAATCTATTGTTCACTGAATTATTAATGTATGAGGGTAGAATTTTTGATTAAATAATTCATAAAAACCCTTTGATGTCACACCTTGGTCCATCCCATCTTGGAGCAACAAATACCACCATTGAAGGAAAATATATTCTAACATGTAGGTGGATAAATTATCTTTTAGATCTTCCGGTGTTCCCAAGAAGTCAAATATCCTATTAATTCTATTCATCCACTCATTTTCCCTTTCTGGCTTAGAATAGCCCCTAAATATGGGTGGATTCTACCTTTGAAACTGAACTACATGATCCACATTATTTGGTTCATCTCCTCGATTCAGACATTCCACAACTTTGATGTCATGCACTGCACTATTCACTAGCTTCTAGTTCACATAGGGATCAGGTGCAACCATATTTTTAGCATCTTCCTCTGGTTGGTATCTACGATGCCTACCCGATGCCATTTTAATCAATGAAAAAACCACCATAATCCCCATTAACTTAATAAGGAAGGGTATAAAATTTTAAAATTCAATACATTTCAACAATGACAACAAGGATTTCCACAATATCACATTTCCCATATTACACTAATATAAAAAATTCACCATGTTTTGAAAATAAACCCATTTTCAAAATACCACTAGTTTCTATGTTTCAAATGCTTCTGTTTTGAAACCCAATTCATATTTTTTAAAATCCAAACATTCATACCACAACATAATTAATTATAACACAATGAAATATAAAACCCAGAGGGATGTAATTTCTACCATGCATGTTATGCTCATCTCATTGGATTCACCCATAACAATGAGTTAACAAATTCTTATAAGGGTCTATAAAAAATTCTGTACCCAACTACCTGGTAACATGGAGTTCAGCATGATAGGGTTAGCTATGTACTTTTATTCGATACATTCCATGTTCCAAAAATCTACCCCTTTCTACCATACAGAATCAAGGAATAGACTATGAAAAAATGTCAACACCAAGACCAATATTCAATGCCAAAGGATCGAACAATTGCTCTCACTTAAATGCCAGAGACAGAACAATCTAATACCACTTGTAACATCCCGCCCCATCCTATTTTCTTGAGAGGGTGGAGGAATTATACTTGGCCTTAACCGATGTTCCCAAGGTGCCAAAGGCAAGAAATAAATGTCTAGGGCTTCATGAATAAACTACGGAATGATTTTCCGTTGGGATAAAATCAGCCAACCAACAATCTATAAAAAACTACCTGATTCATGTCAACAAAACAACGAAACCCATACATTACAAAATGGAAACAAAACTAATCCATAACAATTCCAAAATTCAAATACATCAATGAAAATATCAGAGCACCAACTGGAAGACTACACAACAAGACACTAATGATCTTTGACACCATCTGTAGTTCCACACCAAGCTCTATGCTCCAAGAACAACAACCTCACCAAAGAATCTTGTTGAACCACTATCAAAATGAGATGGTTTACTCTTACCTATGTCTAGGAAAAAAGACATCTTCAAAAGCACCAATTTCCAAAAGTAGGGGTGAGTACAAATACTTAGTATGTTTTTTACAAATCACTTTTCTACATATGATACTAAGATAAAACCGTTAGCACATTTATATAAAATAGTTTCTATAAAACATTAAATAGTGAAACAACTTACAAAAAGCCAAACCCTCCTTACCAAGTCATTTTCACCGAAATTCCTATAACACATAGAAGATCCAAACAACTACGAAACACACCATTTCACCTTTTCACAATAAAAAAAAATTCTCATCTTTCATAGAAACACAGAACATGACAACCAAAATAGTGGAGCTTCCATCCATCCCGTTCACCCATTCCCAACTAGTGGTGCCTCCCAAACACTACCCATAATGGTGTATTTTCCATCCAGTATACATAACCTTTTATTGTGATACCTCCTTCACACTTACACACAATCAAAAGAATCCATAACACTTAATCAACCAATAATAAAAAAACAACAATCCCACACAATAAGCACACCATCATTTCCAACACATTCCAATTCACTCCAATAAATGATCCATTTAGTGATAACACCATTGAACCAACTTTCCATGAACAAAAACATTTTAATAAAAAAACTATTTATTGAAAACCGTCTTTCACAAAACATTTTTCGTAATCAACCACTAATGATTTTAAAATCAATATTTTAAAATCCCACAACAAAACCCCTTTTTGCAATAATAACCCATTTTCTCTGAAATCCACAAAATCATCACCAAATGGATTTCCAACAAGATTCTCACATCATTATCATAATTAATTTCAAGAGAAAAAAAATTAATTATAACCAAGACCACTAGTTCCAGCCATGTTTAATCGAGAGAAAAGCCACATGCCTTAAGGGTTCTAATGAAATTGACCCACGAACAAATGCACCACAACTCAAGACAAACACTCCATCAAAACCGCTATAAATCTCCATTAAAACCATAAAAATGTCCAAAAATAAATACTTTAGGCAACATAAACCCTATATCTACATGAAATGGATATAGATCTAGAAAACAAAGAGACATGGAAGAGAAGATCTAAAGAAAACCATAAAACAACCAAGAGAGAAGACTTACCCAAGATGAACTGCGTTCAAACCACAAAGAAACCCCGTAAAATGACTTCCAAAATGAGTGGGAGAGCACCATAACCATTGAGAAGAGGAAATAATAAGTGAGGTACGAATTGGATAATGTTTTAGTGTCTTTAGGGAATCCCAACTAATCTCATATTTTTAAAAACTCGTTTTTACGAGCTGCATGGTTAGCTGGCATGGATAGAAAAACCGTACATTAATAGTGCACCTACAGCTACCTCAAAAAGAAATATTTCGTGAACTCCTCACAAGGTTATACAAACTGTGTGAAATCTGTGCATAACCCCAATGCTCGCACAGTTTCATCTTGCATGGTTTCCTCTAACCGTTCTCAACCCATGCAGACATAAAAAGTCTTCCAAAACATTCCAAAACCTTCCCAAAATCTCCCAAACACCACCCATCCACATTATATACAAAAAAATACCGAAATAAGGCTTAAATACCGCAAATTGGGGGCGCTATAGACATTTTGAAATTAAAATTAAATAAACAATGTCAAAATTGAAATTACGGTCATTTTACAATAAATGATATTTTATTAAATGAACCAATATTAGTAAAAATCCTATATTATGCAAATTTATTTTTAAGTGTAAATAGATATTAAATATGGTTTATTAATGGACCAATTCATCTTATATAATTAGTATATTTACCCATATATTTGAAAAAAAAATTGTTAACACAGTCCAGGTTTAAGATGATTTTTAGTTCGTCACATGTGCTTGTTTTGAAATTAATTTTTTTTTAAAATGGGATTTTTATTTTTATAATTTAAATATTATATTAATAATTCGGTTGATATATATTGAATAATAAATATAACATTATTTTTTTCAGGACTCCTCTCTCCAAATATTCCCCTCCTGAGCTGGTAATGTAGAAAGAGAGATAATGGCCCACGGGTCCCGCCTCTAGTAGATCCTGGGTTGGAATCCATCACCAAGGGTATACAAATCTCAAAATATGGAAGGCATTAACCTTGTTATAGTAATCATGATCAGGAGATAAAATGTATCAAACTCAAAACAACTCCAAGTCATATATATAAAAGAAGTCAAAATCTTTCCCACCTGCTTGTTTAAACTAAAACCATTATAAATTCAAGGAAAAGCTCCAAATTAACTTCCAAAAGAATAAAGATCTGTAGAGACACCAAAATTGTCCCAATGTTTGAGCCAATTATTCTTAGCATGGTCCCTATAGGACTTCTAAAAACATGAAAATAGTTTCATATAAATAGGGCGAGAATACAAGTATAGTCAGTAGGGAAACCCAAAGTCTCTTGTGCACAAGTGGAGAAGCATACTAATGCTTCTGTAAGAAACAGTAGAATCTAAATGTACCTAACAGGGTATAATAGCCACCCCAACCACACTAAAGTCATTCTAAAAATATAACGTGCAATTTATGTAATGTAATATAGTAATAAAATCGATGATAGGGTACCCCACACCACTTTCCCAGTGATTAGTTTCTCTCACACCCTAACAAAAAACATCCTATAACTCCCCCATATTTTGGAAGAACCACATCACAATCCTTACTCAAATATCTTGGCCATATTCCACATCGCATCCCTCTCACACACACATGGGCCTCAAAAGTAAATCTTAACCCACCTGCAAACAACTAGGTGACAAACCACACCAAATTTTGAAGAAACCTTGGAAAAAAACACATCTGGGCCTCAAAAACCCCAAACTTCTAAAGAGCCTTGTTCTATCACTGCCAAGAAGAGGGAGGAAGGATGAACGTGTGGCTAGCCATCCATCCTCCAACCGGGATGTTTTGGAAAGACACCCTCCCCCATAACAATGGGGTTGTTTGGCATATAATGTTAATCTAGGGTGGGGTCCATATAGAAATCACAAGGAACTACATGTATAAATAATTATTGGTATAAAATAGTCATCCAAACCTATGGGGTTCCAAAAAAACCCTCTTAAAAAACTACATTTATTTTGACACATAAATGCATGTATCAGGATGAATGATGGTCACTTCTGAAGTTGATAAAATAAATCCTCTTACCCCCAATCATTTGTAATTTATTAATAATTTATTAGTTATTCCAACCCTAAATAGGAATGTATGTACCACATCACACAACTATCCTCAAACAGAATCCAAAAACAGGAAGCAAACTATGATAAAACACCACACTTCACACTTCTTCCACACATAGCACCCAATGAAACCCATACCATTATCACTATTCAAATTAATGCCACCAAAATTACGGAAAACCCACCAACACACAATAGTACCCTCCAACATATAATTTCACAACCATACTTGGCAGTCCCGCTGTATAGCCACACCATGACCTATAAAAAACACAACCTGATTGCAATACCACTACAAAACACCACTCACCCATTCCAAAATAAAAAAATCTCGCAACCTGAGATTACATTACACCCTCAAACCTTCCACACACACTTCAGTTCTCTCAAAAATAGAACCACAAAAATCGTACAAAGAATAACACAAAAATTATACACACATGGAACAAAACCACACCAAACAAGGAGAGGTGTATTAATGATTTAACACACTCTTTATTTAATTACACTTTGATAATTTAGGGGTTATCAGAGAACATTTTCGATCCTGGGGAATCCATTTATTTGTTCATATATACGTGATTAATAATGTTTTAATGTTCATTTCCATTCAATAACAAGTGTTCACTTTACAAGTGCACACACAGAGACCACAAAAATCCATGATTTTTAGAAGTCATACGACCAACAAAATTTGCAGCAGGGATAAAAGATAATAGATAAAAAACAAACATATTCATAATATTCTCCTCCACTACATTATTACTAAATTTATAGTTTTGTTTATCTTTGTTATCATCATCATAGACCCCTCATTTATTACTTCATTTAAAATGGATCCAACTATATTTGTAAGCAGACATCGGTATGCCCACCACACATGATACATAATTAAAAGTGAGATGAATGAATTCCTTCATGGAACATGATTTGATCAGAAACTCTTTATTGATCTAAAATTGGGGGTTTGTAGGCATTAGGAATAACCCGACCGGAAAAATGGATTCAAAAGACCCAACACACCACATGAATCCACGGGGGGAATAAAGGATCATGGTGCACCAAGAGAAAATGGAAGGGTTCAAAGAAGAGAGGATCTAGTCTTTAAAAATGTTTAGATACTATATCAATGGAAGGGATATCATTTCAAAGTAATTAAAAGTTAGTTGTAGGCAAAGACCATTCATCTTTGTCATTTCCAAGTCATGAGGTGTTCGGATATTAATTATATAATATATATCCTTTGAAACATATTAATAAATGATGAAACAAGGTTTTAAACTTGATTTATATCAAATAAAATCTAAGAGGGGTGAAACTTGAAAAACTAGGAAAAGATGGAAATAAATACTCATTTGGTGATTCACCAACGTGAGTCACCGATGCAACTAACTGATGCCAATCAAATATTCCACCTAATGAGGCCACTCATTGATGAGATCCACTGATGAGACCTAACAATAGTGAGTCACCAATGTTTCCCACTGAAATGACATATCGATAGTGTGTCACTGATTCGAGCTACCAATGGTGAGTCACTAACACGAGATACCAAAGGAGAGTCCCCAACGCAACTCACTGATGCCACTCACTGATTCCACCTACCAACTCCATGTACTGATTCCACCTACCAATGCCACCCACTATCACCACCTACCAACGCCAATTACCGAGTCCATATACCTTTGAAAAACTATATATTTTTGAATAACTATTGAAATCAATCATCATGACTCCCGAGAACACCCCAAATAGTAACTATTCATAGAGGAATAAACTGGAGGGGCCCAGGCCATTACATCAGATACCTCTCAAACTACTATTTCCCTCAAGAATTTAAAACCAAACCCAGATGAAAGAAGGGTATGAACAACCACATCATAAGATACCTCTCAAGGATAACCACCATTTGGTTCCAAAGATAATGTAAAACCTAAACATCCATAAACAGATCCTCTGACATCTACTAACTAAAACCGATTAGAATACACACCACAAAAGCACTAAAACTAGCTTATCTGGATTCATGATTCAGGAAATTCCTCCATCCATGTCAACATACTGTCAACTGAGGGCAGCACTGACTCACCTGCATGGGTTTAATCACATATCAATTAATGATTCTTGATTATAAATTATGTCCTACCCTTTCCACATGTTAGGACTTCATCACACATTATGAAAAAAATAACAAACTCATATCATAGAATTTTTTTTCAATCCTTTAATTACAATAGAAAAAAATAGAGAAAAACACAGAACAACTATGGGTAATGGGAATACATCTACCTATACATTTCCAATATATTCTCCTAGAGTACCCCATTACTTCATAACACACGAACCAAGGGAATGGTCCACCCACACAACACCTTCTCCCAATGATCTATGATCTTCACTATCCTATCCACGAATGTTTCATCATCCTGGATATCCAACTCTCCCCAGAAAATGACATGGGAGTCATCATGATTATACCAATGATGTTGGGAGACATTAAAGATTTCATGGATCCTCTCCAACTTTTGTGGAAGCAACAACTAGTATGCACTTCTCCAACTCACCCAAACACCTATAAGGGTCTTATGAACCTAGGAGAAAGCTTTCTCGGTCTACCAAACCTCCACTTCCCTCATCGAGGGGAAACCTTCAAGGACACATGGTCCCTAACCTAGAACTCCAAGGGAATCCTCCTACGATTGTCATAAAACTTCATCTAGTCTTTTGCTACCCTCATCCTCTCATGGATAAGCTGAACCATATTTTTCATGCGCTTCACTACTTTGGGACCACGAATAGTTGTCTCTCCAACCTCTTTCTAGCACAAAGGTGAACTACATGGAATTTCGTACAATGACTCAAATGGATAAATTCCAATGGATGAGTGATAGATAGTATAGTAAGTGAACTCATCCAAGATAAAGTATCATATCCAAGACCCACCAAAGCCTATGATGCATTATTGAAGCATGTCCCCATACATTGGGATTGTCTTCTCGGTCTGCACATCTGTCTGAGAGTGGAAGGAAGAGATAATTTGTAACTAAGTGCCAAAAGCATAATGTAATATTCACCAAAATCATGTGGTAATGTGTGTATCCAAATATGTGATAATGGATATCATAACTGCATGAAATCGCACAACCTCATCCACATACCTCTGCACCAAGGAATCCACCATGCTCAACTTGTTGATCTCTAAAGGTGACTTGACTTCCACATCTGATCCCACACTAACCTGATGTTACCAGAGACTCCCTGATCATTAGGTAATACTGTAAAAAAGTTAATCAAAATTTAATCCTATCTCTACTTGGGGATATCTAAGGGCTACAAAAAACCACAGAGCACATTGTGCTTAGCCTTCACTTATAGAATAGTAAAGACTTTGCCAAAGACTCCGCCGATGGACGCTTCATTTTGGGCACCAAAAACTACATCCTCAAGCCATGTTACATCTTGTAAACTCCATGGTGTACAACTAGAGGTGGTCTTTGAAACTCCCCGAGAACTCCCTCATACATTTTCATTGGAACAAAAAGCTTCCAATTAAACAACAACTAATTCTAACCATCACCTGACTATCCTTATGAAGAATCACCATGGTCAACGTGATCGAGCATCACCTCTGCCTCCGAGTCATCCCACTGAGACTCCTCCACCTACTATATTAGAGAAGACTGCAAGGTCATCTGAAAAAAACAACCTATACTACTATCCACTTCTACATCCAAGTGAAAGGTTTCTAATTCCATTATTTCATTCCAAGAATTTGAAGATTCCATAACTACTTCCTTCTGCGACATCCTGCTCAATGCATCATTGACAACATTTACCTTTCCTAATGTGTAAGAGATTTTGAAGTTGTAGTATTGGAGATACTACATCCACCTCCGCTATCGCAGGTTTATACCTCACTGGGAAAAGATATACGTAAAGATATTGTGATCAATAAAGAACACATTACACTCCCAAATGATGTAATGTGACCAACACTTCAGTGAAAACATGAATGCATATAGCTCTATATTATGGGTTTCATAGTTATGTTCATGGGGAATTAATTGTCTAGAACAATAAGAGATCACCCCCACTGTCGCATTCACACACATCCATAACCCAAACAAGAAGAATCACAAAACACCTCGAACACAATCCTTTCCTCTGGAAACTAGAGTACTGAAAAACTTCTTTTTCAGATAGCTGCATATTTCCTAGAACTTCTCACTCCACACATAGGGTGGGTGTTTTCTGGTCAAGGATATCAATGAAGCTTCTACTTGTGGGAAATTAGGTATGAATCTCTAGTAATATCCATCTAGACTGAGAAAACTACAACCTTTTACCAAATTTTTGGGTACTGCCTCAGAAAAAAATACCTCAACCTCTGATGGGTCCACTGATACACAGTATTGAGACACCACATGTCAAAGGAAGTGAACCTACCATGTCCAAAATGTGCACTTGGACAACGTTCCATAGAGATGGTGGCATCGAAGGACCACCATGATAGTCCCGAGATGCCCAGTATTGTCCACCTCATATGTCAAGTAGATAAAAATTTAATCGATGAATATGACCACAAATCAGTTTAGGAATGTGAAAATGACAGATTTCATAATTCCCACAAACATGACCAGTGATTTTGTAACACCGAACTATATCCATAAAATAAATGTGCCCATCCCTACACCTGAAATAATTCTTCAGGATGTCACCCAAATTCAACCTCAACAGGTGATACTCTGACCACATATCATTCCTAGAAAACCAACATTCTCCTCTTAGCTATTTGAAAATATTTTCCATCATTGGGAGAGGGTAACAATTCTTGAGAATCACATGATTCAACCTTAGGTAGTCTATAAACATCCTCAGCTACCTTCTTTGTGAACAAGACTAGTGATCCCCATGGTGGAACACTAGGCCAAATAAATCCCTTATTCATCAAGTCATGAATCTAAATCCTCAACTCTCATGTCACTGAATGTGAGATATGATAAAAAACCATCAGAATTGGACTAACACAAGGATTTAAGCCTATCCCAAACTCAACATCACATCGAGGGGGTAGATTCACTACCTCTTTGGGGAAAACATAAGAGAAATACCCAACAACACTGGGAACCTCATCCATCTCAGCATACACTAATTCCACTGATATCTTGGAAAATTTGAAAATAATGGTCCCCACACACCAACTACCCATCTGAAAACTCGGTTCTCCAATGAAAGCCTAATGATGGACATCCATGTATGGAAACACGACTATCCTTTAAAAGATGTCGATAATAGCATGCACACAGTACAACCAGTTGATTCCAATGAAAACATCCTACAATAAAATCTATAATAGTAAAAGATCTAAAAAGGACTGATACTGCCCCATGACTAGTCTATATCCCAAAAACACATTATACGAGTTGGTCTGACCTTCGACTGGCGTACTAAACTCTAAGCGTTATGGAAGCCTCTTTAATTTTAGTCCCATAAAATGGGATAGACTGGGTTCCGCAATGGTGTGTGAAGATCCTAAATCAAACTAATCACATGAAATAGTATTGAATAAGGTAATCGTACTTCAAATGATCTCTGGCCCTACTAGAAATGTTGCCTTTGATGCATGTAACTAACCACACCCAGCTCAGCTGCCCCTCTTCTGATGACTGCTTCCTCAACCATGACCTGGTTGAGGTCCATAAGGAACAAAATGATGTCGGCCTCCACCATCACTATTTCCACTTATTGGATCATGATCCAGCTATCCCAACTGCTAAAATAGCCTGACAGACAGTTTCCACTCATGCGGGCACTGACCCTTCCCACCTCGACCATACCAAACTCGAACGACATTTAGAAAATAAGTCTGAAGGTTCCCACAAACTCCACAGATAAAACACACTATCCAGAGAACTACATGATAAGCATGAAGATTAGATAGTTGAAATAGAAAGTGATGAGGTTGGCTCCCTGATGGCCAAAACCTCAAAGGCCCTAGTTCCTAAGACCTACCAATGGTAGCCTTGCCCTTCGAAAAACCCTTATGGCTCCCCTATCATGGTATACCTCCCCACAAGTGCATTATATCAACTACCTCCACCTTCTTCTAGACCTCTAGGTGTGTCGGCATGGTTAATGGAGTAACTGCATACTGGGGAGAAGGACGTAGTGCCTCCTCTAAGCATCTCTTCTGAGACTCTTCATCCGAAAAAAGATTATAAGAGAAGCTAAGGGGATCTTTTAACTTGATCCCTAACTCCTATTATGACATACTCCCCTGATATATTGACAATTTCTCCTCTTCCATCTCATCGATAATGGTCAATGAAAATAATACTTCTCGAAACTCCTTCAAATCGACCCATAGAATGTTAGCCTCCTTTCTGCCCCCTAGGTACAACATCCACCAATTACACATGGGTCCCATCATATAAATAATCCCTAGTAGAACCTATTACTCTGTCAGAGCCAAGATTAGGCTGATGGTGAAGTCATGATCTGCATGCCAACTCTCTATCTATTTGTTTGAAACACTACCCTCATACATTCCCAAGATCTGCCACTAGAAATCACGTAAAGTTCTCTTCCACTGATTATCCTCTTCTATTGGATCAGACCTCCGCTGATTAGCTGAATCGGCCTGATTATCCTCCAATTACTAAGACACTAGTGGACAATGACCAAGATTCATAACTGAAAAGTAAACAAGGAAATATTAAGCCAAAGTAGTATTGATTTTTTTTAAAAGTTCATCAAATCATTTTTTTTTTATCAATTCCAAATTTCACCAAGACAGTTATTGAAAGAAGAAAAAAAGTCGTTATGATTCATGTACATTTCCTAGTATTTCAACAATGAAATGGCATAGCCTCACTTTGTCATTTTCTAGGCTCAGAGTCCTTACATAATATCATGGAGGGCCCTAAAATCTCATGTCCTAGCTGGGATTCCATAACTATGTCACACACCAAGGTCACCTAACATTGTGTCCATATGAACCCATGAAGTCATCAATGTACCTAACTCCGTACTCCATCGTATCTCACAACTATCAGACTTTGATACCATTCTATCATGACTCACTCCCACCAAAGATGCCCCTCTTGAGATGGAAATGGAGAAATAGATATAATGACTCGCCGAGTCCTCCCTCTAGTAGGCCCAGGGGTGTTGACAAGCACCAAGGGTATAAAATTTCCACAAAATGGGCATTAAAAATTTTATAGTAACCATGTTTGGGAGATAATATGTATCAACCTCAAAAAAATCCAATATATATATATATATAAGAATCCAAAATCCATCCGACATGTATGTTTAACGTAAAACTGTTATAAATACTATGAAAATCACCAATATAAATTCCAAAAGAGAGAAGCTAAGAAGAAACACGACAAATGTCCAAATGTCTAAGATATTAATGCCCATCCTGGTCCTTGTATTCCTCCTAGAAACCTAAAAATAGTTTTATATATGTTTTTTGAACATACAAATATACTCAGAAAGGAAAACCAAAGTCTCTCGTGCACAAGTGTAAAAGAATATTGATGCCCCAATGAGAAAAAAAGAAACTAAAATCACCTAAAAATGTATACAATCCACCCCAAAACACCAAATATATGATAACAAAATAACGCAAGTAAGGTAAACTAATATAGAAATCACATTGACGATAGGGTAACCTATACCACTTTCCCACTGATTAGCTGATCTAACACCCTAAAAAACATCTGGGAACACCCAACTCTTCTGAAAGAACCACATCACATCATGCCTTTAAACACCTGGGCCACATACCACATCACATCCCTCCCGCACACACACGGTCCTCACAACGGAATCTTATCCTGCCTGCAGACACCTGGGCCAAAAACCACACCACAACCTGAAGACACCTATGAAGCATAACACAACTCATCCTGAAGACACCAGGGAAGCACAACTCACCCACACACACCTGGGCCTCACAAACCAAAACCTTCCTGAATAGTCTTGGGCTATCATAGCCTAAAAGAGGGAGTTGGGAAGAGAGGGTGTCCATCCATCCATCCTCCTACCAAGATGTTTGGGAAAGACACCATCCCACATAAAATCGACGTGTTCAATAGATAATGATCGACTAGTGTGGGGTGTGTATAGAAATCACCAAGAAATACATGTATTTATATATATAGGTAGAAAAACCTCAGCCCATCCTATGGGGTATCTAACAATAGCCAACCTATAAAACTACCTTTTATGGTACCTCTAAATGCATGTATCTGGATGAATGACAATCACATCCAATGTTAATAAAATACTGCCACTTAACACCCAATAATTTTGGGATTATTAAGAATTTACTTATTATTCCATCAATTTATGGGAAACTAACAACCCAAACACACAACCATCCTCACAACCAAGCCCAACATAGGAATGAAACTATGGTAAAACATTCCACTTCACACTTCCACATCACTTAGAACACAATCCAACCCGACAACTATCATTCATAAAATTAATTTCACCCAATATAATGAAAAACCCCTAACTCAAAACCAAACCCTCAAACATATCACATCACATCCATACATTTCAGGCCCGCTGCATATCCACTCCATGCTGAACCAAAAAAACAAACTAGTTAGAGTTACACTGCAAAACACCATTCACCCATTCTATAATCAAAAAATCTTTTAACATGATATTCTATTACACCCTCATACCATCCACACACACCATTTTTATCTCAATAGCAGCACCAGACAACCCATATACATAAAAATATAGAAAATATCCACACAAAACACAAAAAAACCAAACAAGGCATGTTGTATCCAGATTTATCACACTCATTCTTTAATTACACTTTGATACTTCTAGGTTTATCACAAAATATGTTTTATATTTTGGAATCCATTTATTTATCTTAATATATATGATTAATCATGTTTTTAGGTTCAGAGTAGTTCAAAAAAAAGTGTTGAAAAGACAAGGGTAAAAACATATACCACCAACATCCATGATTTTTAGAAGGTATACGACCAACACAATTTAAAAAATGGATAAAATTTAATAGAAAAAACAAACATCATCATCATCCTCCCCACCACTCATTTATTACTAAAGTAGCATGTATAATTATATTGGTTATCATCATCTTACACCCCTCATTTAGTAATTCAGTTAAAATGGATCCAACTGTATTCATATAAAGACATCAATACACCCACCATGCTTGAAACACAATTAAAAGAGCGATGAAGAAGTTCCATCCTGGAATAATAGTTGATCATAAACTCCTCCTTGTGGTAAAACATGGAGTGTGTGGACATCAGGAAAGACGTCAAGGGAAAAATGGATCTGATTGAGAGAACACAACACAAAAATCTGTAAGGATGAAAGACTCTAGGAACACCTAGTAAATACATAAATTTTCAAGGAAGATAGGTTCTTGACATTAAAAAAATTCCAAATCCTATATCAGTGATTGGGATATTATTTTAATGTATTTAAAAGTTAGGTTGTGGCCAAGACAACATGTATTTGTCATTTCAAAGACTCTGGGGAAATTTTATATTAATGATATAAATAATATCCTTGAAAATTATTCAAAAATAGTAAAAAAATGTTTTAAAATAAATTTAAATCAAATAAAATGTAAGAGGGGTGAAAATAAAAAAAATTATAATAAGACTGAAATGAATCACCGTTGGCTGTCTCATAGGCATGAATTACCAATGCAAATTACTGACACCACCTACTAACACCACTCACAGAAACCACTCACCAATGTGAACCATCAACACGACCTTCCGACTGCGATTCACCAACGCGAACTACCGACAACGGGTCACTAACGTGCCCTATCGATGTTGAGTCAAAGATGCGACCTACTGATGGAAATTCACTGACCCTAATCATTTATGGAAAGTCACCAATGTAAGTCACTGATTCCCCTCACCGACACCACCTATAGAATCCACCTCCTAACTCCACCTACTGATGCCACATACAAATTCCACATACCAACGCCACCTACTGATGCCACCTACAAACTCCACCATCCAATGCCACCTACTAACACAACCTATAAACACAAACTACCTTTAGAAAACTATATTTTTGAAAAAATCATGAAATGAGTCATAACTACACACCATAACACCTCAAACCCTGAATTTTCACAAGTTAATGGACTGGAGGGGTCTGATAAATTACAATTTTATTCCTAATGGTTAAATTAATTTGGTTGGAAAATCGATTCATTAATAAAAAAATGATTATATTTGGGTATCATATATGTTAAGGAACCAAATTATTAAAATGTTATTGTTTTTGTGTTGGGGTTGTTTTTCAATCCCATTCATTCTCTGTAATCTATTATTTTTCAATTTTATAGGATTATTAGGTAAGTTATACCTCTCAATAATAAAAACCAATTGGTATTTATTTTACATCCACACCCCCTCCTCTATAAAAAGAAAATATATTTACCCCTTCCTCACACCTATCAAGACACTTTGTCTTGTCCATTATATTCAAAAATATTATCCAAACATCCCTCCCCAAAATATAAAAGCATCCATTTTGGTAGTAATTCGCCTAATGAATCACTATGGTACAAAGAAAATGGAGTTACCTAATTTAGATGAGGATAAACACTACACAAAAAAGGATGTTAAGGTATGGGATTCTTGTCTATATTTTCTTTACATAAGACATGTGACATTTAGACAACATACTTCATTTGTGTCATGTACCTTTTTCACTTTTTGATATTCTAAATTATGAATTCTTTTGTTGTCATGTTATTTAAATTTAAATTTCATGATGATTAGTTTTTTCCTTCCTATTCATATGTTACCATAGTGGTAAGTGATTTTTATCTCAATTTACATTCCATTGGGACATAATTGTTGTTATGCACCTAGTTTATTTTACATTGTATATTTAATTCCAACAACATGATATATAATGAATATCCATATTCTCATGATATTCTATGTTTCATTTAATTCTAGTGGAATTATTAATTAAAGGTCTTAAACTGGTGTGGAACATTTTGGAAATTTTAAAGATTAGTTTCCTCAAGATTATTTTAATGATATTTAAATGGTATTTCCATTCATCAACATCAACGACCCTTATCGTTACTTTTCCTCCACTAGGTAATTATTGAAAAAACCATATTATTTATTCACTATGTATATATTATTATGAGTTACATTATTTATTAATTAAATTATTTATTCTATATATAAGGAATTCATTGGATTGAGAATTTGATAGGTAGGGCCTGTGAAAGCCCCTTGATTAATTGGTAGGTTTCTTGAGAGAAATGATATATGGTATTAGTCGAGGCCTTACACATTTATTAGATTCATGGAATGATGACTTGATAGTATTAGATTTTTTTAATGAATCCTTGAAAGTATTATATTCATATCATGAAGCCTTGAAAATATTAGATTCATGGAACAAAGCCTTGTAATTATTCGATTATTTACATGAATCCTTGAAAGTATTAGATTCATAGCTTGAATACATGAATGTATTAGGTCTTTAGCATCAAGCCTCGGTGGTATATTATAGATACCCATTATTTAGAATTTCTATCATGATTTATTTAGTTATTTATATTCCATGTGACTATTTAATTAGTTATAATATCCATGGTTAAGTTTCAATATCAGATTATTGATTAACAACTTGTGTTTCAATTATTTACCTTTCCATGTTTATTTATTCTCATTGTTTCATTATTAATTCTTCTTTTCATACCATTACTAGTCATTTGATCTCACCCTTATTATGGTTTATTTCCCCAGGTTATTAAGATAATTCCACTGAATTATTTTTAAGGATTTATTTTATTTCAATTTATTATGTATCATGTTTATATTTTCTATTTATCAATGTATTATGGGTATCATGTTTTTAATTTGAAATTACAAGACTAATAAATTGATCATTACCTCAAGATTCAATTCCTTATAATAATTCCAATATCATAAAAAAATGCACCATCTCCAAGCCTCTAGGGTCAGAGCATTATAGAATGACCCATAGTGACCATTCAATGAAACCCATACAAATATATAATTTATCCACAGATAGTCGAAACCCCTTTCAAGGAATCCTTTCGCAAAACAAACACTCCTAAAACATCCCAGAAAAACATTAAATTTGTGGTAAAATCTATCACTCCCCACTCTAAATCAAAACAATTAAATTTCTTCTTACTGTCTTAATCCTATAATGAAAAGGTTCATTACATCAATGAACTATGTATATAGTCAACATCAAAATTTTATATAATGTACACAATTATAATGAAATCATAAACCTCTTTACTCTTTCTATAATACACTATACCAATTTTGGTCTCGAAATCATAGCCTCTATGAAATCCCACCAATATAAATTATTATGACAAGGCCTACCATATACTTCTTCATAAGGTACTATATATACTGTGGAATGGTAGTTTTTTTTATTGAAAAACTACACCAATCATATAATCACAACCCAAAAACCAAGAAAATATATATACGCATAACCAAATTATATCTTCATGTTTTTGAGTTATTTTATCATTTTAATGATTTATATATGCATAAAATATCATAATTTGGCATATTTAGTTAGATAAAATATACACAAATCCCCAAAAAATACTTGATGTGAAGGGAGAATCATGGTCATATAAAAAAATTTAAAAATTATTTAAGAATATACTACCTAAAATAAATAAATCATTACTAAAGTAAATATAAAAATATGATTCATATTCATAATTAAACAGCCCGTAAATTCCATCCTAATCACCACCACATAGGTAACATTATAAAACAAAAGTGATTGAGATGAAACAATTAATATATTTAACCATATATTCTCCCACATCATATCATGAAAATTTCATAAATGAAAAACATTTAATAATTTATTTCTTGATCTTCACACAGTGATTGATACTGTATTAGGTCTCAAAATCTCCCATTTTATAATTTAAAATTATCGACTAATTATTATTATCCAAATAATTGTACAATGTGTACTATATTAGATGTGTAAGTATAGGAATTTAATATTTTCACCAAAAAAAATTCTGTGGAATCCAAGAAGGGATCCACACTTATATAAGAATTTTAGAGTAATGTGATGAAATTTTATTGATGTACAAAAATTAATAAAATGTTATGTACACAGTAATCATATATTCTCACAAATTGAGGTTTCATTATTCTATAAAAATATTATGCAATCTAGGGTTGTGGGGGTTTGAACTAACTATAAGGAGTAGGCTATGAATTTCATCCATTAATGAAGAGAAAATTTGTTAAAGCCTTAAAACCAATATATAAATGTATTATATGAATTTTATATCCTTTTAAAACATCTACTATTGAATAAATAATTATTTATTTTCATAATTCATTTCAATATCATCGATTAAATAGCTCAAGAAACCAAATTAGATACCATGATCAAACGTTATGTCCATTTTATATTATTGTGACCTAAGAAGAAACTTTGTTGACCATGCAATAATTATTCCAATATATAAATATTTGTTTTGAATCTAAAAAATTTATTTTCTACATGACTTGACAATTACTTTTGGTCTGGTTGCATGAATCCTATTGGAAATTTAGATTCCCACCCATCTCAGTCATTATTTTTCACACACTGTTAGATTCCATTTATGGTAACATTAAACACCTTTGGATAGAAATAATTCATAATGGTGAGACATAGATAATTTTTAGAAGGGTTAAAATAAATACTTTTGGTAGATTAATTATTTGATCGTAGGTGAGGATAAATGATCCCACATATATTATTTTTATTGATGTTATATACACTTAATGTTTTCAAGGAACAATTAATGTAATATTATTTATGATGGAACCCCATGTGATTCCGTTTGGAAGGGCCCCACACTATTTGAATCTGTTATTATCACTAACTTAAAATTCGTAGTCATTTGGTGGACCTTGACCATTTTAATATAACTCCAATCATACAAAAACTCTATACATTTTAATGCATATCATGAACTATTTAAGACTGTCTACAATTGTTCAAGATTTTAACAATGAAAATATAGTACATATCTGATCCCCATTATATATATTTAAGCCACTCAAATGACCCCGCTTTTACAAGATAAGTTAATAAAGTTAATTTGATAATTTAAAAACCATACTTGCATCCATTTATTGAGGTATACACACTAAAAATCTAATTCCCTTATGGCCTCCACCAAATATTCTAGACTTAAATTATGATTTTATTATGTATTCTCATATTCCCCCATTAATTCATATATTAAATTGTTAATATGAATGAGAAACATTATAATAATTACATCTAGGTTTTCCTGCACACCTACCATGATCCTAAGAGTATTAATAATATAATATTATATTGATAATGAGGGTTTCTATCATTTGAAAACCTATAGAATTTTTCTTGTACTCAGACACTCATCATAACTACTCTTATATGTCCTCCTAAAATACTTATGAGCATGGTATCCCTTTATCTGTCATCTCAATGGGATCTAGATTAACTCTTTTTAGGCTATCTTTTCTATATCCTCCTCTCTTAACACATTGAATCATCACTGATTCCACTGGGTGGTTAAATAATCCTTGATTCATACTCCCATGTTCACAATCAATTAGTTTGGTATAAGATTAGGTTTTGGATTCAATTTAAGTCCCAAATCATTCTCATTAGTTCATATAACCCATATTTCTAGAAATTACTGCCTTTATAGTTTCTAGTAGACAAGAGGTGAGTGAGCATACATAGGCATCCCATTATGTTTATTACCAAATGATTTTTTTATTGAATATTTATTCCCATAACCCAATAAATGAGCATAAAACATTTTATGGGCCTCCATCTAGGTGTAAGTTGTAACACTTTATATTTTGTTATAGTAAGATTTTCATCTTAATGAAACTATAACGTAATGAAATAAACATTTTTCAAAAATATGATTCAAAACGAAATTCACCAATTGGTAAAATTTATTTTAAAAAATTAAACTTCATTTTTATTCATCTTTTTAAAATTAGTAAATGATAAATTTTTAAGATTTTTTTAAAATACATAATTTTTAGGTGAGTGAGAAATACTAATTATAAAAAATTATAACTATTGTGAAAATATAATTTTTTAAAAATATCATGAATGATTATTATATTTTTTTTATTGAAAATATTTATATTTAATAACAAATATATTTAATTTTAATATATACTGTTGGACAATGAAATATATGTTTAAAATTTTAGAAATCAATGGAATGTTTTTGTTTCAATAATATCTGTTATTAGTACTGTTATATTAATTATTTATTTACAATGTAATTTTTGGGTTTGGAATTATTTAAAAGAAAAATAATTATAATTTTATTTAAGATAATAAAAAATATTCCTTTTTAATCAATATTATACATTATCTTGTTATAGAATCATTTTTTTACTAAAAAATTAATTTTTGTGGAAAAAATTTCCCATTGTATTATATGAGTTTTATATTAAATTATTTTATGTCTATTATAGAAAATAAATTCTAAAAATGGAATATGTATTTGGAATCCACATGTATAATTTTTTTTAATGAGTACAAATTTATTTTTAGTAAAATAAATTGTATCTTTAGTTATAAAAAATCCAATTTCTGTAGAAATAGTTAAAACAAGTCAAAATGACTAAAAATGAAATAAAAAGGGATAAAAATACCTAAAGGTTTTCTTGAATCATATTTTATAGTCATATTTACGCCATAAGTCTTCTCAAATTCAATGATGAGTTATTTTAGTGCCATTTTTCATGTGTAGTATAGTAATATATATTTTATTCTTTAAAAAAATTAAAATACTGTCAACTCGCTCACTTATAAAAGGACCCCAACTATCATATCTCATCCACACAAAAGGATTATATTATATTATAAAATTCTGGTAAAAATAATTTTATAGAATCCTTCTTATGCTATTAGAGTTTCTGGTTTGATCATAATACCATCCTAAAAAGGTTTTATGTATAAACCTAAGGAGGTAGTCTGGAGAAGAAGTATAATTGTAAACCAAGTGATTTCTTTATATTTATTATTATAGCTCTTTTAATTTTTTAATGAACATTGTGAAATACTAAAAAAATAATTTTACATATACTTAAATGTTGTTATGTTTATGGTATAACCCTTTCTTATACACTTATCAATAAAATGGAAAATAGAAACATATTTCATGTGTTTGTGCAGATGACCTCCTCATAGAAAAAATATATTCTGTCTGTCATCATTGACTCTTATATTTGGTCATAAAGATTTATAAAAATTAAACAATATGATATATATGATACAAAGGAGGTCATCCTCACTGTCACACTCACCGTTGCAGTGATTCCCTAGATTCATGCCATTGGGTCCTTCTCCCCCCTCCCAACCGGAGGGGGAGCCTCGTGTTCACCATAATTTGGGAAGGAAGACCCATCTTTTGATTTTTCTCTACCCTTCCATAGGATCTCTATTTCTCCAAAAGTATCAGATCTCTTCTGGGAGGCGCCCTGGTAATCTCTGTTCCCGGCGGAGCTAAATAACACCGATGATTTTTGCATGTATACATTGGTGGCTTGATTTCATCCTCTTCGACCCTTGATAAGAATTTTTTACACATTTTTTCTCTGAATATTCGAAGCATCATGAGCATGCGGTTTTAGAGTTTCTTGATTGAAGACACATAGTGGTGTGTATTCGCTCAGAGGACGATTTGGTTTCTGCTTGGGCCAGGGCTCCTCGGAGGTGTGGCAGATCTTATTTTTATATATTCTGGTGGAGCTTTGAATTTCATATGCGGTTGGATCCTTCATTGATTGAAAAATGGGTAAGTCTCCTTGTTCTTCTGCTTTGGTTTCAGAATCCTTCCATTCTCTATGCCATTGGTAACATTATTGGGAAGTATTTATGATCTAATCAAAGAACAAAGTCTATGTCACACCCGATATACCCGAGGGTTTGTGTTGAGGTAGATGTTGCAAAGCTGCCAGTGCATTGGGTCTGGATTACTGATGGAAAGGAGTTCCACTGGATGTAGGAGGTAGTGTTAGAATCTTGGATGTGATTCTATGTAGGGTACAGATGGTTTGGGAACCTAGGGTATGCTTTCCATTGAAGCAAGGTGTGTGTTTCCTCACAGGTGGTGGACATGCCATATAGTGAGGGTCTTGAAGCTCGTGTTGATGAGAGGCTGGCTTAGGTGGTGGTGAAGGGTGGCCTTAGATCGGCTCTGTTAGAGTCTATGAACGTAAATGGGGATTTGAGTTCTACTATGGAACCTACAGTGTGAATCAATGATGGAGATTATTCAGTGCAG
Organism: Viscum album; assembly: GCA_963277665.1. Taxonomy (NCBI): domain Eukaryota; kingdom Viridiplantae; phylum Streptophyta; class Magnoliopsida; order Santalales; family Viscaceae; genus Viscum; species Viscum album. Next base: position 49,188,302 of record OY728156.1, read on the forward strand.
GGAGCCTGTTTGGAGTCTTCTTGCCATGTCGTGGCATTAGTTAATGATAATTTTGATACGAAGTTGGAGAGGGAGATGAGGAAGGGTATTATTGATATTGTACCGAGTCTTTCTTGTAATTTGAAGGCAATGCAGGTGCCTATGAATCCATCAGTGTTTCAAGTCTTTGACATGTGGAAAAGGGACATTGGAGTTGAGCTCCGATCTGCATTTGAGGGGGCATGCCATCTACAGTTGGTTCCTCTCTCGGAGGAATATTTGTCCAAACCAGGTGGGGTCTCTAAGGATCTGAATATGGGTTCTCATGGCCTCGATGGAGTTATGATCTTTAATCATTTTGAGAGTCTGTAATCTAAGGAGTTGCTACTGCTGATGGAAGGTCCCCACGATATTGAAGGTGTTGTCTTTCTTGCTGTATTCACTAACAAAGGTTGAAAAGTTGAGGAGGCAGTGGAGAGGGAGTCTTTTGTTGATCATAGTAACTATAAATGTGGGGAAAACATGCAATGTTTAGAAATTATTGATAGAAATAGTCACTTTGAGAATGAATGAGGAGCAAGTGATGGTTAATAAGAGGTCCATATATCTGGAAAATGGGGGGGACCTATCTGATAGTGAAATGTAGAATGTTAGTGGTTGGAACTGAACCTCTTATAGTGAGATTGTTCAGGGTGGGAAGAAGAATGTGTTAGGGAATGTGAAATCTATGACTGCTCCACCAAGAAGAAGAAGAGGAAGGATTACTCTTCTGTGCCAATGCTGATGACTACTAGGTCCTTTGTCAATAAGGGAAAAGGCATGCAGTCTTCTGAGGAGTTCATATATTTGGAAAAGCTAAATCTCAGAAGGAAGTATATCAATACTCTGGCACAATATGATAACTCAGAGTGGGAGTCAGCTACTAGGGATGAAGCAATGGATCATGGCTATGGGGACAGGTATTATTTCTATGATATGTAGTTTCATTTCTCGCTTATGCTTCGTTATTAGTGTACTTTTCTTTTATTTAATAAATTTTCAGGGACATTGTCTCAGGCTGAGGTTTCCTGGTAAATTTATTATGTTATGGTAAATAAATATTTTATTTATTTTATAACCTTCCAACTTAAAAAATATCGCACGTGCATACAAACCACCCACCACTTCACTTGAATGGTTATAATGATGCAACGATTGAAAATATATGATATTTATGAAAAACTATGATTCTATAAGAAATATATATCATTTACGATATTATCATTCCACTCAATAGAAAATGATTTTGTCACTCACATGTATGTGTGGACAACCATCTCCATGAAGTGACATGATTCATTTTTCAAGTCCATATTTCAATAATGTCTTATAATAAATGTACAATGATTACATATGATATTAATATTATAATTAATATTATTTATATTATGTAAAAATGGTCAATATACAATGAAATAGATTTTTGAATGAAAAAATACATGAAAAATGAATCACTTAACATTAATAAACAACAATTTTAATAAATAAAAATTAATAAATCATTCTCATAATCTTATAATAGGATTTTATATGAAATTATGGTTTTTTATTTGGTTCTAATAAATAAGTAAAATATATGTAAATTTATTATACATGAATTTAATTGTAAATATGATGCAATTTGAACTTGAGCTAAGGATTTGTCATATCTAATTGTCTTAATTGGGACATATCTTAGGTTATGAAACTATATTCATTTATATTTTTTACATATATCCAACTTAACTTTAAATATCATGAATCATTATTAAATTATAATATTTAAATTTTGAAATCAACTTATATTATCCAATGGGTTATGATATAAATGTTACCAAAGGAGTAAGTGATTTCTGTTATGGAATAATTTTATTTCATTATTTTATATATTCTGATTAAATTTGGAAAAATTATATAATTTGAATTTATTGAAAATCCATATAATTGTTTTTCTCATAATATTTAGGTGTAAAAAATTTATATTCTATTTTTGTCACATGATAGATAATGAATCAAAAATTATGTCACATGTGAGGGACTCTATTTTAAAAATATTTTTTTTGGAGATTTCCTCCATAGAATTTTATTTCATGCCCATATTCTCATCAAAATGTTTTACATTTTTTGTCAAATTTTAAAATTGTTTATTAATTTTATTTTTACTAATAATTTTTTTTATAAAATCTTAAAGGAATATTCAGGCCATTTTCCAGATGATGCATGTTTAATAATGTTATAAATATAATATTTTCCTTATTTTACACTCCATGAATTGGTTTTACCTCTATGATGACTAATCATTACATTAATATTTCCATTATAATTTTACACTATTTTTTAAATAAATGTTTTTAATAATGTTTTGGAGTCTTTATTTTAATTCATCTAAAAATAAAATCTTATTATGTTATTATATTAATAAAATTAATTATGAAAAGTAATTTAAAAATAAATTCCAAAAATAAGTTAAACAGATGTTATTTTTGATGTATTAATTCTATATTAATTTTTTGATGTATTATTTTAATACAAAATAATAAATTCTGATGAATAAATATTCTTAATTTACTAAAAATGGCAATGACTTATTTTCTTATCATTCTATTTATTATGGTCATATTATTTATAAAATTAAATTATTAATTTCGAATTATTTTTCTCCTTCATGATAAAATTTTTATTATCATTAATTAATTTAGAATCATTTTTATTACGTTTATGATGTTCCATGTCAGACCTGATTTTTCATGACTTTATTTTGATATGGTTTATTGAAAATCCAGATCGTTTCCTAGGGTCTTGGGTGAGAATAATGTTGTGTTTTTATATTTTGACTATATCCAACCATCCATCTTTTGGTTCCTCAATTCTTTTTTTGGAGTTTTTGTTGAAATAGTGGTCACTATATGATTTGGTCCAACCCTTGAGCACATTTCTAGATTTAAAAACATATTTTGTTTCATTTTTAACTCTTTATTTTTCAACATTTTTGACTATTTCCACTTCCTATTTTTCCTCCTCTGATATATTAAAACCTAAATATCATGTTGGACACAATAAGAATTAATAAGAATGGGGAATTTGGGTATCTATTCAGGTATTGGTCCAGCTCATGGACCCATTTCCAGTTTAAAAAAAATAATTTGTTCCCTTCATATATTTTATATATTGTTGAAATTTGTAAGTGATTCCACCTCCCACTAGAGACAAATATACCTAGGCGCATCCGCATTGTCTATTTTCACTATTTGGAGCTCATATTAGCCGAGTATTAGGGAGACACTTCTCAATATTATTGAAATCATCCATATTTTCTAAGGTAAATTATCTCTTTCATAAATCCTTTATCATTCACTGTATTTACCACAAATAAAGTTTCCCTAGTTTTTCCAGGCCTAAGGGGAATCCCCAAAATGTTCCATGCCATTACCTTTCCTCTAATGGTTCTGATCTAAGGGAGATGAGGAGTCCTTTAGTTTCTAAGATGAGATTCCCTCTCATTTCTTCTCCCTCTTCCTTCTCCTTCCATTTTATTTTGGTTTCCTCTTCTTCCCTAGTCATTCATGAAATAGGGTACTATTTTGAAATGATTTTTTATGGGGGTTTTGTTCGTTTTGGGTGGGTCTTCAAAGATCTAGAGTGTTGGGAACCACAATGTGTTATTTCAGGTGTATTTTTCCTTTCTGCCATGGATTTGAGGCAGGATATCCCTTGCAAAAGAATTTACCTTTTACGTTTCATCATGATCATGCTATTATAACCTTATTTATATAATATGTGCTTCTATGAAACATTGGTTTTAATTGTTTTTTGTGTGAAGGATGTTTTATGGATTATTTTGTTAAAAATATAGTTTTTATGGTATAAATGTGAACTCCTCTTGTTTGATAGATTATTGCATGAGCTTTCAAACTTACATTATGGAATTTTGAATATTTTTCAGTAGATGGAATATATTTATGGAATTAAAATGGTATTTTATCACTTTTTAATTGCTTAAAATAAGTTTTTATTAAAGAGTACATGCCATGTGTTTGGAAAATTGTCTGGTTGGATTTTATGTGTCTAGTGCAATTTAAAATGATTTTTTCAGTTTTATAAATACATTTGCAGCATGAAAAAAAATTATTTTGGGATCCTTTTATGGCTTTAAAATTTTGATTTTATTTTTCAAACCAATGGGTTTTGGTTTACAACATTTTTTGGCTCGAGTTGCCGAAAAATGACATGTTTCAAATCCTTATGAAAATGGTTGTGTTTTGAATATGTAACCTAAGTGTTTAAAAGGATTTATAAATGTGGTTTGATACTGTAAATGGTGTGTATACACCTCCTTAGTAAAATTAAAATGCATATCTTTTTTAAATTTTAGTTTTGAGAAAATGATTAATGGCCCGTTTGGCCTTTCTTAAAAATGAATAATGAGTGTTTTACATGTATATACCATGTTGCGTCAATTGGGATTGTTTTATGTCCCACAAAATGATTTTATTAAATGTTCTTAATTCTGAAAAATATGGTTGGGTGTGGTTTTTTTGTGTGTTTATACATAGAAGAGTTTATTTGAATGAGTTTTTTCTGAAAGCCTCAATACACTCCTTGAAATTGTATTACAGAAAATTTTAAGTGGTTTATTGATTTGTGAAAGAAATGTGAAGAAATATTGTGGGGTATTTGTGTGTTTATGGTTTTGTAATTGAAATTTTATGTAAAATGTTTATTTTATAATATGTGTAACTTTTTTGAGAACTAAATGGAATCTCGGGTATCTAGGTGGGTGGACGTGTACTAGTATGCTAGTGATCCCGTGGGGTTTGGCCCCTGTTTCACGTAGCAAGTTTGAAAATGACAAAAATAACTAAACTATGAGGATGATGATGTTATCAGACCTCTATTTTATGGTTATACTCCCATCTTAGTGGATCGTGTGAACGATAACAGTTATTTATTATGGTTACTTTCACCGAGATACGAGGTACTTAGGGCTCACAACTAACTAGTGACTAGGGGTGTTCTCGTGACTTTTTCTCATTAGATATTTTGTACTCATAGTCATCATATGGTGTGTTCGGTTGATAATTCAGTAGTGTGTGTGATTTATTTAAAAGTATACATTCTTTAAAGCACCCCTCTTGAAATCTAGTTTCATTTGGATGTTGCACCTCTTTGAAAATTATTACTAGTATTCTTGTTTATAAAGTATGAAAGTTTTTTTGGTAATTATTTTATATTATGGGACCTAATTAGTAAAATATACCTTTATATCTTTTATTTAAAACATGAAATTGATTTTTCTTTTATTTTAAAGGATGTGAATTTGGAATAGAATATATGTCTAACCTACTGAGTTTTTCTACTCACACCTATGGTATTTTTCTATTTTTATCCATTGTACAGGTTTCAACATGAGTTCTATCACCTTGGGAGACATGTGATCATTATGTTATAGAGTTAATAGTGGGGTTATATGGTGTTAGTTGGTTATTTAGTTTGTTTTATTGAGTTTTTGGTTTATTTTTAATTTTTTTTTCTTATACAAATAATGTTCAGTTCATTTTTTAGGTAAATGTATTTTGGGCTATCTATTTCCTTCGACTGTTTCATTTGGTTATTTATATTTTAGATAAATTGTTCCCTTATGTAATCTACTTATTCCCTCGGTGCTTGTTTCCATCCCATGAGGATCGGGAAACCCTCTTGGGACTTGTCGCGGTCTGGCCTGGGTGATGGGTTTCGGGTCGACTCAGGCTGGTTCGTGAAAAAATGGTATGAGAGGGGGTCAGATCTTGGCATACCTTTCTTTTTTAGAGAGCCCTTTTTATTTTAGGTATGTCAAGGTAGATGGAGTAGGATTTTTTTATTTTATGGGTATGTATGAGAAGAACGTAGAAAACTCATGCTCGTTCTCATCCTCGAGTTTCCATGGGATGTTTGATTTTATTAGTGTCATTTGTTATTGATTGTTGTCTGGTGCGGGGATATGACAATGGGAGACTGACTAATGGAATCAATGAGCTCACAGGGCATGGAAAGAAATGTGGAGTCAGGACATGGTCCTAATAAGTCTGTGTATTTTGGTGTTGTGTTTGACATATGACTATCATCCATATGGTCAAGTCACCCACCAACACTAGTTCCAATTTATGGATTTCTTGGACCTTTCTTGAATTCTAAATTTTTGTTTTGAAAAAACAAATCTGAGAATTATGGAAATGGGTTTTAAAGAAAGTATAACAATTTTAATAGTGAAAAAGTGGTTTTAAAAAATTAAATATAAGAATGGTTTTGGAAGGTTGTGTTTTTTTTTGAAACAAATTTTGGGGAGGAAGTGAAAATGATTTAACTGGATTGGATTCTCCCTAATCTAAACTTGTAGTTTGTTGAAATAAGATGTTTTGAAAGTTTGAATTAATTTAAATTAGTTTTGAAACTTTGTTTGTAATGGGGTGTTTTGGGCTGTTGAAAAGTGTTTGAATCTGATGAATTAGTTTTGGAAATTTGGTTTTGAGAAGCTGGGGTTTTTCTAGAAAGGGGTCTTGGCCTTTGTGGTTGTCAGATTAAGAAAATAGACCATGCTGAGTTCTTTAAAATGGTAAAGGAATATTTGGAATAGAATGGTTGTTTTGGTAATTTATATTAAATGAAATGGATTGTTTTTAATCAAATGGTTCTCGATGAAGCATGGCTTGTCTTGTGAAATATGAAAATGGTTCTTGATTTGGTCGTTAATGTGCCTTTGGAAGGAGAACAATTATTTTTATAATGATGATGTTTTGTTTTTTCATCTGGTGTTTTCTTGGGTTCTTTAATGCATGTTTTTTTGGATGTATAGATGAATAGCCGATATGGTATGGTATTTGAGTGCCCATGGTCACACATAAATGTTCATATGAGTGATACATGACATAACACCATTGTTGAATGTGAAAATACCCAAGTTTGTTTATTTTTTTCAAAAGTGTTATGAGATGAAAAATTTTTGTCTTAGTTATGAACCAAAAGTTATGTGGATGGTTTATCTTATGTCTTAGATTTATTCTATATTCGGTATGCTTCCGTATGATCTAGAAGTCATACTCTTGTTGCGTCTTGAGATGAGATCTTGTTGGTGGCTCTATTTTGTGTTAATGTTCAGTGGGTTTATAAGGATGTGTTTGATGTTGTGATGTGGCCATTGATGGTTCTTCATTTTCATGCTTTCTAGTTGATCAACCTAAGTATTTTTTTCAAATGTTAAATCAACATCTTAGAATGATAAATTAGACCATTTGTTGAAATAGAGAGATATTTGGGATATATTTAATGTAACTTCCCTTGATGGTGATTCTCTTGGTTGTAGTAATTAGGCTCGATGATGTTTATTGAGTGTGTTTGTGTTCCATGGTCTTTATCATCCTCATTCGGAGTGAGAGAATATATCTTTGTGTATCTTTATGTTCTTTTTTGGGAAAAATGTGTTGTTGAGGTAGAGAGTTTCATGGTGTCTCTTAATCTGTTGTTTCTTTCTCGGAGTGTTACGTGGAACTATGTCGAACTAAAGGATGGAGTACAAGTTGGGGATTATCAAAACCTGACTACAAGGCCATAAATGTTTCATCCATCAGAGCTCCAACCATAGGTTTCGGAGTGTAGCTAGCACGTAGTTAGGAGTCCTGGGTTTGTGGGTAGTATTGCTAAACTCACACCTCTACCATTTCATGGAGGTAGTTACATTGTTTATTTTGTAGTTTCAATATCCAAATTATTGCGTCCCCGTCTCTCCCCTCCCTAATTAGTGGGGGTTTGGATCCATGCAGAGAGTGTTGGACTAGTTCTTGCTGCCTCCATTCAAGAGTGGGTGTCTTACATTTTCATGTAGTGTTCCTCTCAAATTGGGTTGGTAGGTTGTTGCAGGATTGTTTTGGTGGGATTGTGTTAGTGGGGGTTGATTCTAGATCATGTTGAATTCTTGTTTGTTCGTTTCTAGTTGGTTTCTAATGGTAGAGAGACCTAACATGGGTCTCATGGATTTTCATCCTTAGAAATTATCTAGTTATAGTTGTTTCTTATTATTGGGGAGTCAATTTTGGACTACCATAAAATATTTGGATTTCGCGAGTTCTCTATGTTTTGGTTTATAATTTTATTCATTAGGAGAAGTCCCAACAATAAGGTTCTTAATATGGTTTTGGGGGTAGTGACTTGATCCATCGGTTGATTCTAAGGAAGTTGTTGTGGGTTGGACTTTTGTTTGAGGCAGGAGGCTTAAGTTCCTTTAACTGTGAATGATATTTATTTGGCTTGAGATGCCAGATCATATTGATATTTAATCCTTATTTGTTTATCTTTAAGTTGGAAAGTGCTATGTATTTTCAGGGTGGAAAGCTTTAATGGTGGGGAGAATTGTCGCACCCGGTTTTCATGCTGTTGTTTTGACCTGGTTCATTGGAAATCCTGATACATCCCCTAGGTTATGGGTGAGATTAATGTTGAGTTTTGAAGTTTAATCTATATCTAATTATCCATATTTAGGTTCCCCAATTATATTTTTCGGAGTTTTTGTAGAATGGGTGCTTACTTCTTGATTTGGGCCAAACCGTGAGCCCATTTCCATATTTAAAACCATATTATGTTTTTTAACTACGTTGTTTTTAACATTTTTGAGTCATTCCACTTCCTATTTTTACTCCCCTAACATATTAAATCCTACATATCCTTTTGGACCCTTTAATATCAAATAATAATGTTTAATTTGGGTTATCTATTCAGGTATTGGGCCAGCCCATGGGCCCATTTCATGTTCTAAAAAAATAATTTGTTTCATTCATATATTTTTTATTTTTTGACATTTTTAGGTTATACCACCTCCTAATCAAGAAGAAGATATCTAGGTGAATCCCCATTGTCGATTTTTACTCTTTGGAGCTCATCTTAGCAGAGTAGTAGGGCAAAACTTCTCAAGATTCTTAAAAATGTTCATATTTTCTAAGGTAAATGTTCTCTTTCATAAATACTTTATATTTCTCTCTTTAAACCCCAAATCAAATTTTCCTAGTTCTTCCAGACCTAATTAAAATCTCTAAGAAGTTACATTAAATTATCTTTTATCTAAGGGTGCAGATCTAAGGAAAGATGAAGAGTTCTTTTGTTTCCAATGTGAGATTCAATCTCCTTTCTTCTCCCTCTAACTTCTCCTTCCATTTTATTTTTGTTTTCTTTTCTCCCTTTGTCATTCATGACCTAGGTTTTTATTTTGGAATTATATTTTATGGGGTTTTGGTTATTTTAGTGTGGGTATTCATAGATCTAGTGAGTTGTGAACCACAACGTGTGATTTCATGTGTGCGTTTCCTTTCTGCCATGGATTTTAGGTAGGATATCCCTTGAACCAGAAAATATCATTTAGGTTTCATCATTATCATGCTATTATAAACTTTTTTATATGATATTTACTTCTTTTAAACCTTGGTTTGAATTGTTTTGTGTGAAAATGATGTTTTGTGCCTTATTTTTTAAAAAATATAGTTGTTTTTGTATAAATGTACACTCCTCTTATTTAAAAGATTATTCCATGAGATTTTGAACTTGGTTTATGGTATTTTGAATATCTTTCAGTAGCTTTAATAAATTTATGGCATGAAAATGGTATTTTCTCCCTTTTTAAGTGCATAAAATAATTTGTTTTATTAAAGAGTGCATGTTATGTATTCAATAAAGTTCTCAGATGGATTTTATGTATGTTGCGCAATTTTAAATGATTTGTTTTCATTATAAATACATTGTCAACCTGAAAAAAATTATTTTGGAATATTTTTATGGAATTCCAATTTGTATTTGGTTTTACAGACAAATAGGATTTGGTTTATAATATTATTTGGCCCGAGTTTCCAGAAAATGGCCTGTTTCACATCATTATGAAAATGGTTGTGTTTTGAATATATAACCTGAGTGTTTTAAGGGATTTATGAATAAAGGTTGATTATGTAAAGGTTGTGTATAAACATCCTTAATAAAATTGAAATGTGTAACTTTTTCAAATGTTAGTTTTGAAAAAATGTTTAACGTCTCATTTGGAATTTCTATAAAATGAAGAATGAGTGATTTACATGTATATACCATGTTGTGTCAATTGGGATTATTTTATGGTCCATGAAGTTACTTTATTAAATGTTTTTAGGGCTTCTAAATATGGTAGGTTATGGTTTTTTGTGTGTTTATTCTTAGTAGATATTTTTTGAATGAGTTTTATGTGAAATGCCTTGATACACACCATGATATTGTTTTACAAAACAAATTAGTGGTTTATTCATTCATGAAAGAAATGTGAAGAAATATTATTGGATGTTTGTGTGTTTATGGTTTGGGAATGGAATTTTGATGTAAAATGTTTATTTTATAGTATGTGTTATATGATTTATCAATAAAGGGAATCTCGGGTATCTAGGTGGGAAGATGTGTACTGGTATGCTAGTGATCCGGTGGGGTTTGGCCCTTGTTTCTCGTAGCATGTTTGAATATGACAACACTAACTAAAATATAATGTTAATGATGATGGGGGACCACTAGGTTATGGGTATGATCCCTAATAGTTTCTCATGTGCACAAGAATAGATATTTATTATGGTCACTTTCACTGAGATACGAGGTACCTAGGGCTCACAACTAACTAGTGCCTAGGGGTGGTCCCATGAATTATGCTCATTGGATATTTTGTACCCACTGTTGGAATATGGTGTTTCTGGTTGGTAAATTAATAAGTTTATGATTTATTTAAAAGTGTACACTCTTTAAAGCAGCTAACTTGAAAACTAGTCTCAATTTTATGTTTCAACTCTTTGAAAATTTTTACTAGAATTCTGGTTTATAAAACATTAATGTTTGTGTTAGGTAAATTTTTTATAGAGTGGGACCTTATTTAAAAAAATACCTTTAAATATTGTATTTAATACTTTAAATTGTTGTTACTTTTATTATAATGGATGTTCATTGGGAATAGAATATAGGGCTAACCTAATGAGTTTTAATACCCACGCTTATAGTCTTCTTATGTTTTTATCACTTGTGCATGTTTTAGCTTGAGTTCGATCTCCTTGGGCAACGTGAGATCATTTAGTTGGAGAGTACCAGAGGGGTCACATGGAGTTTTTAGGTTATCAGGTTTGGCCATTTTAGTTGTTGGTTTTTTTTTGTAATTTTAGTTCCTTGTAAAAATAATTTTTAGTTCAATTTTTAGGTAAATGTATTTTCAACTTTCCATTTCTTTCTGTTGTTTGTTTGACTGTTTATATTTTTTAGAAATTGTTCCCTTTTGTACTATAATTATTCCCTCGATACTTTTCTCCATACCAAGAGGATTGGGAATGGCTCTTGGTACTTTTCGTGGGTAGGCCTGGGTGACCGGTTCAGGGTCGACTCGGGCTGGTTCATGACATTTAAAAAGTATAAAATTTATATATACAATATTAGTTGAAGTAATATTATTAATTAAGTTATTTACATTACTAGAGGATTATTTATATTATGTATTATTGATTCAATAATAATTGATAGATAGATTCTTCATGATGTATAGGATGAAGCTATAAGATCATGTTATAACAGGTTTGTATTTTGTGTATATCATCCCATACAATTATAACGTGTTGTTTGAGAGGCTGTGATGTAATGCATGTTTTCTGGGTTGACAGGCCTTAATGGTTTGATTAGTGTCTTCTAGTTACATAAGAATTAATCAATAATGTCCATACATATTAATTTCCTTTATATATATCTCATATTAAATAATTCATTTGATTTATATGTTTATATTATACATGGACCCTCATTAAACATAACGTGTTGTCTATATGGCATCAATTTTAATTATCAACTATTCCATATTGATTTTGAATTATTTACTGATTATAGATTATACTATATGTAGCGCTTATTGAGAATATGATCTCACCATTTATTTGTTTTTATTTCCCTATGACTTTGATAAGGATATTAATAATTATTTCAAGGATGCAATAATGTTTATTATTCAATGTTTTATATTTCCAACATAATATGAGAATCAAGTATGTATCTAGTTTTTCAATATTTCTAAAATTTTAATTCATATGTGGTGAGATAACTTTTATCATATAATTATTTACTAAATAATACCATGATCCTAGGTTTTCTATATTGTGTGGTTATAGTTAGTATCGTAGAATGTTTTGTAGGTACCATGATAAATATATTTTAAATGAACATTTATAACATGAGAATTATTATAATCTGTTATGGTATTCGTTAATTTATTAAATTGTATATATTATTACATTATGGATCAGTATTATTGTTTTTTATGATGCAACTCAGTGTGTGAAATTTTTTTTTCGTGGTTCCTATAGTATATAAGGGGAACAATGTCATCACCCACAATAAATATTTGAATTACCCATATGTGAAAAATAATAGATTGGGTTTCGGTGCTTAGAAAACGAGGACTATGTTATGGTATTTGACTCAAGTTATAATGAATAACCATTCCCATATATATAATATTTTCCTTCCATAAAATTATAAAACAATCTTGGACCGCTTCCTATGACGAAGGCCTTTGTATTTTAATGGAACAACTAATTTATTCATAGCCAAACTATGGAATATATACATGAAAAACATATGTATAGCCATTCGATTTAATGAATTGGACAAAATATTATCGAAAAATATTATATAATGGATGATGATGAACTATTATAGTCATTAATCTATAATCCCAACAAGGATGATAAAATATAAAGTATGAAATTGAGAATTATTACAGTGATATTTTTTGAGAAATACTTTCCTCAAGAGTAATCTGATGAAATAGAGTAGATGATTTTTTGTTTAATATAGATAGAAGAAGAATATGTTCTAGAGTATGTGTATAACATTTTATTATTATCAAGTAATGATTAAAACTACATACATAATCTATAATGTAAGATAGAATTTTTTTAGACCTAAGTTACGACATTAGTGGTCCTTTATAACAACCCGAACATAGTAAACCCAGAGCTGGAGCTTGATATTATTACATTTGAAATGATAAAATATTTAAATACTAAAGTTATGAATGGTTTATATGTTTTTCATATAGGAAACATACATGATACCAATTTTACATTGGGAATATAAAATGAAACATAATAACTAAAAATTAAAATTCCTAGCATCCTTGGAAACCCATTCCATGAATTCTTATTCATATCCTAGGGATTTGAAAAAATTTATGATGATATTAAATACGTAGTATGAATTAAGTAAAATGGATGATATCATGAATAAATATTGGATAATAAATATTTAAAGGTAAATAATTGAATACACAATCGTTTTAAATATATTTTTATAGAATAATCAATATGAAAAGGTAAATAAATTAATTGAGAATCCATTTAATCAACTTATCGAGAATGGAATGCATCAATATATTTTTTCATTTTGAAAATATCCTGGATAAAAAAACTAAATTATTTCATAAGTTAATTATTAATTATTGGACACCATGATCTCAAGAATCAAGGTACCACTAGTCTTAAAACGTTTCACCTGATAGTTTAAAATACTATAGGTAAAAACACGTATAATTTGGAGAACATAATTTGTCTCATGAAACCTACTGATGAATCTAAGATATATATTATACCAAGACCCACCCATAAACAAACTTCCAAAAAATTATGCATATATTAAATAATTTACTTAATTAAATCAATAATCCTTATCATGAAAAATTCCCATTGAGTAAAATATATAGATTTATCAATATTTTCCCAGTTAATAAAAGAACATTAAAACTAGAAACCATATGTATAAATGGTATAAAATTTAATAAATAATCATATTTATCCCACAAAAATTTATATATTTAACATAAATTTAATTTCCAAAGAAAAATTATTATAATAAAGTGTTTTTTTCAAGATAACTTTAACAACCAAAAAGGAAAGTGTTATTTTGAAATTACATTTATCACTTGGTAATTTTCGAATTCAATCCACTTGGATGAAATAATTCAAAATGAAACTGATAATAAAATTAATAATGAATTATTACATATATTACAAGTCAAAAAGTCAGTTTACACCCCACATAAAAGTGAATTGGTTAATAACAGTAAATATGTCTCAAAGAAATGTAAATGGAATCAAATACATTACCTTACACTCTTTTTGGTTGTATATGGATTAACCTCATATATAAAAGTTTTAATAATGATTTAAATTTATATAATAACAATAATTAAATTTATGATATCATATATATTTTTTATTAAATACTATAAAATTTTTGTTAATAATAAATAATTGTTTTCATTGGTTTGGCTGTTAATTGTCTTATTTTTTAGTATGTTTTGGCATGTTATTTTTTCTCCAATTATGCCGATCATTATTTATTCATCTCTAGATTTTAAACCATGGAGTATGTATCATGTTTTTTCATTATATATTTATTTATATTAATCCATAAAGTTCTATGATAGAAAATAAAATACACCATTCATGTTGACAGTGTGTTGTACATACACAATAAGACCTTTTAAATTTTGGTATAATATATAATGAAATAAAGGTAAAAAAATATGAATATAAATCATTATTCCATTTTATTTTTTGTTTTATATATATCACAAATTTTTAATAATCACATCCTTAATACATTCTATATAAAGTGTGAATGAATCACAATGTTATGTGGGGCGGTAGTCCGTCATACACACAAGGGACGCAACCGTATTTTCACAAAATGGATCTCATGAATGTATTTGTGATATAATAATTATAAAATCTTAATAAAATCATAAATATCCTACATATAACGTATAAAGTAAAATTTATCATTATTCCAAAACATTAAAGGTTGTAATAGAAAAACGAACAACATTGATTTGTGATGTGGTAGTCTGCCATACACATAAATGATGATTTCATAACACATTTTATAGATGGGTGTGAATTTTATGGAAGTTAACTTAAAATAAAAACATATTATTATAGGTAATATACTATTATTATCATATAATAATAAAGTAATAATTAGAATTTAAGGATATTGAGAAGGAAAAAAATAAAATACTTTTAGAAGAACCTTGCATCTTCTTTGGGTATCCTCTTTAGGTTTTCACTAATGATTTACTATGATGTATTTATGCCCAACATACAGCTTCTAGGATGAAGATAAACAATTTTTGTAGTAATTTGGATAGGTTTGGCTGACCTTATTTTTTTTATTGTGTTAAGAGAAAAGTGAGGGTGTCCTTTTATATTCGGGGGATAGAACGCACATGGAATTTTTTAAAATAAGTTAGGCATGCCCACATTTATACCTAAAGAGGAAAAAATAATTCACCAAATTCGACCCATGATTTGTTAAGGTCGAAATATTCCAAGAAAATGGTGTCTTATATGTGTTGATTCATTTTTATACATTATATTATATGTTTAACCATTATTTAAACTCATTTTAACCTTAATCACGTTAATTAATTTTAACTAAATTCAATAATCATTATAGTAAACAAATTATTTGAAATAAGTATTCAATATAAATTTTAAATATTAAAAATATGGAAACCATTTTTTTTAATTCAAATAAAATAAATGTCTAAAATTTATTTAAAATTAATCATGTAGATGGGATGAGAAAGCATTTTTTTAAAGTGAAAATATTGAAAATATTTCTAATTTTTTATATCTAAATTCAATTTAAAAATGATTCTAATAAATTAAATTGGATTAATATACGTATAATTTAAATATTGTGACTTTAAAACCAACTACAAATATTTATTTCCCTTATAAATTATTTTAATGAAATGCTTATTTTCAAATAAAATTCATTATTTTTCAGTGTACATAAAAATATTAATATTTTCATAAAAAAATCACCCTAAGAGAATGTTTAAATTAATCATTGAAAATGATTTTTATTTTTTCAAATAATATTTACAATATTTTCAAATTTTAGTTTTAAGACAAGTGTTCCCTTAAATGGTGGAAAACTGCATTTATAAAAATACATCTTTTTGTTTTTAATAATGTATTTATTTATCTTATAACTATAAAAAAATTTGAATGAATGTAAAGAAATTTTATTGAATATATAATATATAAATTTCTTTAATATAATTCACTAATATTAATTGATTAAATTTTTTTATATAAAAGGCCTTTCTTAGAGGATTTTTTTATAAAAACACTTCTTTTATATTTAATTTGTATTTTATATTAATTTTTAATTAATTGGTAAAAAATGATTTAATCCATATATTTTCATAATTTAGATACAACTATTCATAACTGAAAAATTAATTTCTAGGAATTCATTTTACTTTAAATAATAATATTAATAGTATTCGATGAAACTCTATCATGAATAAGCTATCAAAGAATGTCGTTGTCGCATGTAATGAAAGATAACTCAGTGATTTGTGCATTGAATGAAAAATATTTTATTGAAATTATTTAAAATTGTAAATATATTTTTTATTCTTGGGTTGTTATATTCCATTATTCACTTTGTGTTTTGTGTCATACATGCTATTGAATATAATGTTATTCTTTTGGAATTTTAGGGTGTTACTGTCTCCTTGTCATAAATAAATTTCATCTTCTAAATTTAAAAAAATTATCAGTAATCAAGGGTTTGACATTTTAACATAATTTTTTTTTAAACCTACATCATAAAAAGGGAAAATAAAATAGAATTTTAAAAATAGGGAAAGGTTTGTACAAGGATCATAGTAAATAACATTTAACTAGTTTTATATATAAGAGAACAATATCAGGAAATGAAAATATAGAAATAAAATAGAAATATGACGCACAAATTCTGATGAGGAATGATATTAAAAATTGATCATAAGAAAGTGGGTGATCCATAAAAGGTTAACAACCAAAAAACCATAAGCATAATAGCTATAAAAAAGACATTGATATCATCATAAATGATGGTAATATGTTAACATTTAATTTCATGGTCATTTTTCCTAATGTTGATGAACGTTCATGATAAGATATAATTACTTGATTTTATTTTATTTTACAAGTATAAAATCATCCTTCGGTTGTTCCTTGAACAATTATCACATTATCTCTTACTCTATGAAATGAGGTTTATTTTTTATACTAGATTAAATAATGGGTCATATGAACTATATTATAATGAAAAGTCGTTCCACTGATCTCCCATTGTCACTATTTTATAATGTTTATCACATGCTTACCCAAAATAATAAATCTTCGTAGAGTGAATTAATATTATATTCATTAAAATATTCTGCAAATTTCATCTTAACCCATTTTTTTAATGGTTAACCATAGGAACCTTTGAAAATATTATGATCCAAAACTTTATATAGAAGGCTACTAAATTTCCAAAATGGTAAATCAGTTCCAAGGTAGTGAGTATTATATCATTTAATTTATCCATATCAATCATCTTATTATAAAAACATTATTATGCGAACATCAAAAATATATTAGTATTATTGTATTCCTCAAATAATGTGTTTTCTAAGAATTTCAACTTGACACTAAATAATTTTTCTAGTTCATATACAGTATAAAACCTATTATCTCAAATGATTAAGGAAATTTTCTTTCAGTACAATACTTATTTATTTCATAGTTTTTTATGTGAATATCATCACTGAAATACATTTACAATAATTTTATTGGATCCAAATACACCAGAAAACTAATAATAATTGTTCAGTTGTATCAATATCATAATGTTGACCTTGAATCCTCTACATCTTCTATGCTGGATTCCCTTGATGCTTAGGGAATTCATTTTCATAGTTCTTTATCTAACAATAGTTGAAATTATAAAAAATGTCATTTTCCTTATTCCCTTTTCAATATTTTTCATGTGGAAAATTTTCTCCATAATTATAAAAATCTCAAAATCTTATCAAGAATTTTATATGGTGGTTCCTTCCTTAGTAATCACACGTGGGAAAATCCTTATTTTTTCATTTTTCCATTTATCCATGATTTTCAACATTGAAATATTCTTATCTTAATTCCATATGAATGCATAGGGCTTGTATAATTAATTCTCAATACTGATACATATAAATCTATTTCATCAGATGAAGAAAAATATTAGGAGAATAGATACCTTTGGAGACTTGTCTTATGTACTTTAATGGAATGGAAAATCATGAATTTTGCGATACATATTTAATACATATAATACCTTGATAAAATCATAAAGGTAGATTCATACTTTGAAACAATTTGTTCTTAATTTTGTTTTATGACAAATAACCTTATCTTCATCTTAGTTTATTTCTCATAAGGGAAATATTTGTAAAATAATTTCTCCTTAAATTTTTTACATTCCATGAGTTCTATTTTCAATTCCTTCATATTACTTTGGATTAATGAGAACCATTAATCAATATCTCCATTAAGACAATACATTTCAAGGGTATCCTTTTTTGTTTTAATACATCCTAATGCCAAAACCATATTATCCAAAGAATTAATCCATTACTCAGCCACCAATGAATTTTTAGTCCCACAAAATGATTGTGGAATATATTGAATACAGTGACGCAACAATGGATATTATCAGTGTGGATTAGTTTTATCCATTTGTAAAAGGTTATTTATCATATCTTGATTATTTTGTCCTAATATATGCATAAATTTCTTAGTTCCAATACCAGTTATATCATCTTCCTCATTAGGGAAACCTCTACAAGGGCCATGAGTATTAATACCATTATTCCCTCCATGTTCTATTTATAAAAAATAGAATTAAATATATTAGATAATAAAATTAGGTAACATCATGTTTAATCCCAAAACTATAGAAATATTTATCATAAATTAAAACAGTTCTCTACAACTACACTCATAATCTTAAACATGTTTTATTTTGGGATATTCTTAATCTCAAATCCATAATAATGGTTTTTAATGAAATTTTGAATTAACCTAAGCATATCTCATAGAAGTGTCAATCAAGTTGTATAATAAGTACCATTTATGTGTTCTAGGATATTCTATATTGAAGCCTAACATTCCATTTTTTTGAGTTATTACCCCTAGTAAAACATTTTGAGAACTACATCCACATGTAATATCCAGACATGTATATATTGGTAGACCTATAGAAAAAATATCTTCCATACAAAAAAATAAGGATTTATAATATACATATCATCATATCCAAAAATTAGGTTATGATTTATAATATATATTTTCATAAGTCTAGTTTGCAAGGTTTCTATTAAACTTTCTATGATACCAACTATTATGATCCAAAACATATAATCTTGGGGAAGGTTCTTTATTTTAATAAATTAGAATAGATAAAATATTTAAATCCCATAAGACTGAAAATATCTATATTTTTGAAAAAAGATATATCCATAATAAGCATTTTACATTTATAATAGAAAATTAAACATGATAGATAACAATATAAAATGTCATGCATCCTTGAAAACTTATTCCAAGAATTCAAGTTCATATCAAGATTA
Source organism: Viscum album (assembly GCA_963277665.1). Classification (NCBI taxonomy): domain Eukaryota; kingdom Viridiplantae; phylum Streptophyta; class Magnoliopsida; order Santalales; family Viscaceae; genus Viscum; species Viscum album. The sequence continues at coordinate 49,207,794 of OY728156.1, forward strand.
ATTGAAAAAAATAATGGTGAGATCAATTTATCAGTAAGAATTAACTAAAGAGTAATATATCATAAATTAATAATGAACAACCAATATGTAAATGTAAATAACTAAACATACATTCCATTTGAATAACTTTATAAGGAATACTTGATATTGAAAGGTAAATAAATAAACACACATGTCATTTAATCAATATATTGAAAATGATATCATATATAGATTTCTTCATATTAAAAATATCATGGATAATAATAATAGAAGTCTAAATGATGTGAATTCCTAATTATTTTATACCATGATCTTATGAATAATGGTACCTCTACTATCAATATGTTTCACAAGAGAGATTAAAATACCCGAGTTATAAACCATTTTAATTTTTCTAACATAATTTATATCATGAGACCTATTTATTATTCAAGGGGATATATTATACTAGGACCCACATATCATTTTATGTAAAAATAATTTTTCATATATTGTACAATATATTTAAGAAAATCAAAATGCTATGTCATAAAATACCTGTATTGAGTAAAAGATATAGATTTTTCAATGTTTCCCATTTAATAAAATAACCTTCAAAGTAAACACAAATTACTAAAGTGGTATACGGTTTAATAAATAACCATATCAATAAAAACATAATAAATATATTTACGATAAATGTAATTGACAATGAAATTTATCACAATAAAAGTATTGTTTTAATAGAATGTTAATAATCACAAAAAGTGATATTTCACAATGATTTTTATTACCTGGGAATTTTAAAATCAAATCTTTTGGGATGAAATTATTAAAATTAAAAACGAAGAATACCCATTAATAATGAATTATAAGTTATAATACATGTCAAATTGTTAGTGTAAACAACACAAAACATTGAATATGTGCATAATAACAAATAAATCTCAATGGAATGTAAATTGAGATGAAATCATCTACTTTACACTTCATTTTTGTTTTAAATAACTTAAAACATTGTTAAATTTATTTTGGAATGTTATTAATTTATACTAGAATCATAATAATATTTTTAATATCATATATTATTCTTTTATGAAATAGTATCACCCATTTTTGATAATTTAATTATTTTCATTATTTTGGGTGTTAATTTCCATGTTTTGTGAGTATGTTTTAACTTTTTAATTTTTGTTACTATTTTTATAATCATGATTTAATTATATAAATATTGTGAAAAATAATTTAAAAGACATATTTACTAATTATATATGACTTTATAGTGAAACACAAAATTTTATGATATGATATGAAACCCCCGTTCACGGTGACGGTAGGTAGGACATACACATGAACATTGTTTCCATTTTATAAGCATATTATAAAAAAGAAAAGAAAATTTCATTTATATAAATATAAATATTTAAATTATTATAGTATAATTATAATTTAATATATATTACATATTATTATTAATCTTATATTTAATACAATACATTTAAACATGAACGAATCACATTGCTTTGCGAGGCAGTATTCCTCGGTACACACGAGAGACATTATCATATTCTCAAAAACTAGAAAGAAAGATGTAATGTGTAATATAATACTTAAATAGGAATAATAGCATAATATATATCATATATAAAATATAAACCCATAATTATTTTCACCCATGAATGGTGTTAATGGAAAAATGAAGGACATAGGTTCACAAGATGATAGTCCGCTGTACGCACGAATGATGACTTCATAACCTATTTGATCGATGTGTGTGATGTTTCAGTTCATACGCATATCATTACAAAATAGTACTATATTTATATAGATTTGTTATTATATAAGAATGTAATAATAGAAATTAAATGATATGGAGAAGGAAATAAAATAAAAACATTTTTAGAAGAACATTACCTCTTCTTTAGGTATCCTCCTTAGGCTAGCGGTATTGCATTCCAATAATGAATAAATGTCCAATATTAGAAATTTAGGAAGATTATATGTTTTTTTGTAATTTTGACATTAAATGGTGGGAAAAAGTGGTTTTAATGTGTAAATATAGGATGACGGGGGGTAAAAATCTTAAGTTGGAGATAGGACACACCAGGAATTTTACAAAAGAAGTTAGGTTTAACAAAAAAATTACCCAAAAATAGAATTAAATAACAAAAAAAATTATATCCATGAAGGGTTTTGGTTGATATATGTTTAGATAATGGGTTTTGTACATGTATAATGTCATTTTTACACCTTATTTATTAATTTTAACCATTAAGTAAACTTTTTTACACTTAATCACAGTAACTATATTTAATCAAATTCACTAATAATTTTTGTAAAAAAGTATGTTTACCCATTTCGACATTATAATGTTTTATTATTAAAATTTTCCAATTTTTGAAATTCAATTCACACAAGTTTCCAAAATTAATTATAATTTAATCTAATAGACAAGGAGATAAATTAGATTTTTAAACTCAAAATCATCAAAAGTTTACTAATTATTTATATCAAAATTCAATATAAGCATGATTTAAATTTTACAAAATTGGATAAATGAATATATAAGTGATATTGTTTTGACGAAAAACCAATTAAAAATATATCTTAACTTTTTAAATTATTGAAATGAAAATGAATATTCCAATTAAAATTCTATATTTTTCACTATTCATAGAAAATGATACTTCTTAGAAAAATATCAAAAATTCACCCTATGAAAATTTTGACAATAGAAATTCCAAAACGAAGTTAATTTTTTCAAATAAATGTTTTGAATGTGTTAAAATTTATATTTAAAACATCAGAAAACTAAAGGTCAGCAAAAGGGAAATTAAAAAATGAATATTTTTATGCGTAAAATTATATTGGTTCTTAACATATGACTACAAAATATACTGTATAGGTGTAAAAAAATTTATTAAATATATAATATATAAATTTTCATAATATAATTTAATCATATTAATTTATGTTATTTATTAAGATAAAACACTTTTCATGTGTTAAATATGTTTTTTATACACATTTCATTTATATTCAATTGGGTTTTATATTCATTTATAATTAATAACCAAGAAATTAAAACATATATTTTTATAAATTATTTAATACTATTAATAACCTCCATTTTAAATTATAGGATATATTATTCATTTTAAATAACCATATTAATTGAATTTTTTAAAACCTAGTATCTCATAAGGCATTGATGAATGTTGTTGTTGCGTGTAAGACATGATAACTCATTGTTTCATTCATTGAACACTATATCTAATATAATATTAATTTATAATTATAAATATATTGTAAAGTATTGGGTGGTTATATTTCCTTCTATGCAAGTTGTGTGTCATACAAGCTATTAAATAAAATGTTATTCTTTTATAATTATCTGTTGTTAGAGCCTTAGTTTCACAAAAAATTCATTCATATGATGATATGGTATAATGTTCAATTAATAATGAAACATAATTCACTATTTTATATATATTTCCATGGAAATAAAGATAAGAAACAGATTCATCAGAGCAATGGAAAAAATAAATAAGGGAAGGAGAAGAGGGGAAGGAAAAACATCAAACATGTGATAATTTTATATTAAAAAATCCACGTAAATACTGAAAAGGAATTGGATTTTGTTATAGGTGAGGAGATAAGGATCATGAAATTAATTAATTCAAGGGAAATTAATAAATCATTGTTATTCTGTGTTTCAAGTGTATGGATGTAGAGCACTATTTAAACCAATTATCTGAGAGTCAATAATTAACCAGATAATTTATTTATGGAATTTATTTAAATTATATTTTTATACAATAAAATATATCATGATCATGATAATAATTTTGGATTAATTAATTTTACTCTCATGGGGAATAATTTATTATAGAAAATTTTCATGTGTGAATCAGGGAATAAAAATTTCTATTTTCCATGAAATATTTTCTCTAAGGATGGAATATTTTTTTTATCTTTATAAGAAAAGGTTTACCTTCACCAACATATATAAACTTTCAGGTTAGTATGAGTATTGAAGTAAGGGTAATTATTTAAATTTTATATTAAGATAAAATTTGGATGCATTCAAATTTAGTGTAGAATATTATAAATAATTTCTAGGAACATCGATTAATATTTATCTTGGATTTTTACTTAGACTCAAGTGATTTATCATTCATGTAATGGTTTAACTAATTGAACTTTTTTTAACATTTTTTTGATAATTTTTAATTTTCTTATTTGAATAAAAATGATAGAAATTAAGGGTCCAAATATATTTCATATATTAACAAGCACAAACCATTAATCTATCTCATTATCCATTAAATATTTATTTTGGCGCTTCAGTAATGGAAAATAAATTTATTCATGGTGATGCATATAAAAGGATAAAATAATTATTATAGAAGGGGAGAAAATAAAACATGTAAATTTTATCATATTTTATGTCTTCTCTTTATGGAATTTTTAAAACTCATGAAAAATGAACATAAATTTGTTTAGTATTATGTGAAATGTGACACTCAACTACCAATATACATTTTCAAAAACTCATTAACATGCACAAGTCTTCTAGATGTATATGAATAATAGATTTCCTAATCACTAAACATAAATTATAGTTCATGAAAAAATATACCTTTTTTTATTGCTATTTTATATTCATATAATAAAATAATTGTCAAATTTTTGAAGACATAATTTATTTAAGGGGGAATAATGTTACACTTGGGATTTAGTTATAGTAAACTTTTATTCCTAAAGAAACTTTAAGATAATGCACTTATATTTATTTCAGAATATGAAAAACATAAAATATATATATATTGAGTTTTAGGAAATGATTATCATTTTTTATATGATCATGTCACAATTATATTAGGACGAATTTTTATTATTTTTACGAAAAAAAAAATTTTTTGTCTAATAGTGAAAAATACCAATTTTAAAAAATTGTCACTTTTATGAAATTATAATTTTTTTAAGAATAGTATGAATTCTTAAGAAATTATATTGTAATAAAAATTTATATATTAAATGTAATACACTGAATATAATAGCATCTTATTGAAATTTTTAATATATATTTTACATTTTTTAAATCTAAGAATTTTTTTTTCTCAAATAAAAACTTATTTTAGTAAATTTTATTCAATTATTTATATAGAAAGTTATGTTTAGGTTTGAATTTAATGAAAAATAAGTCCCATTTTATATAAAATAATCCAATTAATTCTATATTAATTAACATTATAGTTTTATTTTTTTCTAAATCATTTTCTATTTAAATAGGCATTTTTAAGGAAAAATGGTTTTTATCACGTTTTTTTGGTTTATTTTAAAATTAATATGTTAAAATTAATGAAATTAAATAGGATAAAATGGAAATAATAGTTTGAATCAGAATATAATTTATTTTAATGAGACAATATTAATATTTGGTCACTAATAATCGTAACGTTTTATAAAAATACCATTGCACAGTCAGAGCTACAACAAGATTAAAACATTAAAACAAAAACAATAAGTGTTAAAATGATGTAAAAACATGTTTAAATACTAATGTATTGTAATAGTTATCAATATATAATCTTCTATTTTATTATGAGTAATTTTGGATCCATTATCCCTGATTAATACATTAATATATTTTATTTACTTCAACAATTACAAGTGTTTCCACTCCCTCACTTATAAAAGGACATATAATATATTATATTCTATGCAGATCAGTATCCTGTAAGATTACTGAATAAAAAATCATTTATTTTCCTAAAATTCATCCCTACATTCTAGAGGTCTTAGTTTAATGATAATAATTTCCTATGATGGATTTATTTATAAACATAAAGAGGTTTTCCAAAGAATAGTTATAATTCATAACCAAATGTTTTCTTTTTTATTTCTTATTTTAACATATTAAAAGATTTCTTAACCACTATGATATAATAATATAAGTATACACTATATAATTTAACATTATTATGCTTATGGTAAAACCCTTTATTCATATACTTATCCATTAAATGGACATTGAAATCATCTTTTATACGTACGTGTGGACAACATCCTCGTGAAGATGATGTATTTCATCCTTCATTATCACCTCTAATAGTTTTTCATAATGATGGGACAAAATTAATAAAATAAAATATAAATTATATTAATTTAATTGTTTAATTTTATATGAATATTTTATACTTTCTTTAAAATATAATAAAAACATCATTAAGTTGTACGTACGACCTACTATCTCCCCATAGCAGTGTAATTCAATTTTCATCAACACATCACATGGATGGTTACAAATATTTCAATACTGAATATAAATGATATTTTAGAAATAATTATGTTTCTTAAACTATATAATATCCTTTAATATCTTACTCTTCCACCTATTATGAAATTATAACGTCTCTTGTGCGTAGGTGTGGAAAACCACATCCATGAAATGATGTCATTCATATTTAATGCCTCATTTAGAGAATTATTAAAAATATTTTTATAATTATTATTTTTTATATTAATATAATGATTAAAATTATACAAATTGTAGAACCATTTTCAAGATGAAAAGACTAAAACTTCCCAACTAAGTAATTTATGAAAAATGAAACAGTAATACTCAAAAATTAAGCCTTTGATAATGAATTTTTAATAAATTATGTTTTGAATTTCATTACGGGATTGTATATGATATTATAAGAATGTATATAGTTATTTTATACATGTATAAAAATATAAATTTATAATGTAGGAGGTTAACAGTGCATAAAAAGCATCTTGTAGTTAATGTATGGGTTTATCACATCAAATTGTCTTCCTTGGGATATATATTATTTTATGCACCTATATTCTTTTATGAGGTGTATATATCAACCCTTTAAAATTATATATCAAGATTAATTCTTAATTAATTTTATTTAATTTAAAATTATGATTATTTCATCTAGTGGGTTATGAGTCATATGTTACCAAATCTATAATGGATTTTTTCAACGATCAAATTTTATTTTGGTATTGTTTATTTTCTATATTTCATTTGGGAAAATTATATGATTACACTATTTCAAATACAAATTTATTTTTTTCCAATTGTTATTTTGGGGATTACAATTTTATATTAAATTTTTTTCTTTTTAGATGAAGAATACCCAAGTACGATACATGTAATTTACTTGATTTTAAAATTATTTTTTGATGTTTTCCTTCAAAATCATTTATTATAAGTCTATATTGTCATTAATATATTCTAATTTATGTTTTTAAAAATATCTAATTGTTAATATATTTTATTTATATACATTCATTATTTTTTTTAAATGTTTAAAATGATTCTTCCTATCATTAAGAAAATGGGGAAGTTTTTATGAAATGGTGGGATTAAAATCTCTATTTTAATTCGATGAACATGAACAATGTTCCTAAAGTTATAAAGAATATTTTATTTTAATATTTATTTAAAATTATATAAGGTAATTTTAGAAGAAATTATTTTCCTAAATTTTTTATGGAACTTTTATTTAAAATTATATCAAAAGGAAAGGGTGTTATTTTATTAACAAAATGAAAATAAATATGAATAGTGATTTTTAAATCAATTTTGAGATGACGTTACAATGATGTTATTAAAATTTGTTGACTCTATTTTATTTAAAATTATTTGTTTAAATAAAAACCAATAATCTTTCATGAATCTATGTTTTTTCCTACACTGAAAATTAAGTATACCATATTTTTAGATTGTTCACATTGTTATGATCGTTATCTCTATCACTTTTCAATAGTCATTGGATATTAATTTTATCCTTCCTATCAATATTTTTAATGTCAGAAATTGATTAAAAATAATTTCTCTTAGATTGATAATATTTAAAGCATATCCCATTTCTATTCACTTTATCATTAGAAGTTATCTTATTATGTAATTTATTTAATTTACTATCAAAATATTTATTCTTTTTTATTTTTGATTAAATATGTATAATTGTTTATTTGAAGACATTTTTAGATTTAAGTTTATTGATCATTAAAAATATTTTGAATTCACAGGATGCGAAGGTGATTGTTGGGACCTGATTATAGATAGTCTTTCAATGTATTGATGGGTCTCATTTGAAAAAACTCATTATTCGGATATTTATTACATGTTTTTATGATAATGTACAAATAAATGGGTATTGGGTGTATTCCAGCCTATAGAATGATAATGTATTGGTTTAAAGACCATGATAAAATGAAAATTGTCATGGTTGACATGCCTTGATGATATGAATCATGATTTCTTAGTTGATATTTCTTGGTTATTAATGTTAATAATTATGTATTTACATTATTAAGAATTAACTTTCCACTATCCATGGGATTTATATATTGATATTATCCATGTGTTTTTATTGAACTCAAATTTTTTATTTAATGGAATGTGTTTTGATTATCCAGTTTACCATATAAGTTATTCTTTTTTTACTTAGAAAAGTTTCCACAATAAAATATCCTAACATATAAAATGATCTCAAACTTTATTTCTTTAACTTTCACTAGTATATGAAAAAGGATATTAATAATGATTTATTGTATGAAAATGATTCAAATACTATGTTTTTTATTTTTAATGTAGTCGGATAATCATGTATGTATCTTATTTTCAAATACAACTAAATTGATCGATCATTCATGATTAGATATTTTATATCACATACCATTGTAATTAAGTAAACACGATATATGGGTTTTAAGGGTTTGTGTTATAAATAAACCAAACAACCCCTTGTGATATTTTTTTTACCAATTAATGTGATGAACAAATATGGACGTCTCATGCATAATCCCCACAAAATACATTTCAAAAGTCTTTTTAACTAGTATTACTCTAAAAAATATTGAATCAGTATTATTATAATGAACATAAAGAATCATGATAAATTAATCCCAGATGCATTAACATAAAATAAAATTCACCAAAATTAGATGTATGAAAATAAAAGGAATTAAAACATCCTTTTTTACATGACTTTGAAAGAAAAAAATGTCCCATTCAATTACATAAAAATATAAGGGGTTTGATTCAATTTGTGGGGATATATTGGAATCTCATTTTTTGAGACTAATCTGAGGTCCAAAATTCCAAAAACCACCTAGTATGGGTATAATCTCTAGGGTTACTGTCCATGTGGCTTTAAAACATAGTGTAATCAACCAATGAAATGGAGGACATATAACCACTTATAAATATATATTTAGAAACTCTAATTAAAATAAACGTTCACATCAATTAATGATTTAAATTAATTATAATGATAATATAAATTATTGGTATTGTTAGAGGGATGGAGTTTGTGAATATATATTAAATATATAAGAGGGTTATAGAATTGGTAATAAGGACCTTCATGGGATGACTCACTCTCAAATTATCTCAACCTCTAAACAAAAATAAATTTTTTCTTAGCTCACCCTAATGGTTTTACTCCACTTTAAAGAAAGTATACATGAAAACAAGACCATGAGAATTAAGGTATAATGAAATAAGAATATGATATATGATGAAATACTTTACCTTTAAAAGAGATCAACTGACCATTCATTATTAATTTTGAAGTACTGGTATTAGGTTTCTGGTTTTGTATTTTCCATTAGGATCAACCTTAAATAAATATGAAATAATTCTCTACTGTACTATCAAATAAGAAACCACGTTGGAATAGTGGGGAAGACAATATAATAACTCATGAACGTTTTCACTATGAACTGATCATGACTCAGACATGAACCTCTTCTATAAAGACATTCGTGGTCCTGTTTCCCTAATACATATTATTAGAAACCCATAAACTCTTAAGATATGTGGTGATTGACTTAGTTTTTGAGTACCACCACAATGATTACATCCCAACTATGTAGGTGGCTTATAAATTACTCAAGGATTTGATTCCTCATATAGAAATCTATCAAAATCAGGTTGAAACAGGACAAGTTAAAACACCCCAACACCATATTATTAGATCAAGTTCTAAATAATAATAATTTCTATATAAGATTTTATATAAAATGAGATTTTCCGTTCATAACACACAGAAACACCCACAGTTATATATATATATATATATTAAAAAAATCAGTAATTTATGTATTAAACATTAAAATTAATAAAATCTAATAAATATGTGTTTATTTTTTATAGATTTGGTAAAATAATTTATTATTCCACATATGTTATTCAAAAAAGTATATGAATAACTTTTCACATGACACCCTTATAATAATTATAATTAATATTATTCATTATCATATGTATCGTGGAAACAGAAGAACAGTTGTGCTCAAGTGCTCTATAAGAGTAATATAATAAAATTAAAATTTAATATCAAAATAAATAAAAATATCAAAATATGGGTATCGATGGTTAGTGAAAGATTATGATCAAAACATAATATAATAAAACCTACAAATAGACCATAACTAATTATTCATTGGAACATAACATTTTTATGTTTCATAGCACAATAATATGGATGGAATATAAACATTGAACATGTGTCAAGGTTAACCACTAAGAAATTTGTCAAATAATATATTATTCTTTCAAAATTCCCATTATATAATACTCATGGGAAAATAAAAAATTTTAATTCATATGATTATCCTGAAAACCAGTACACCAAAACCATTTTGGGGATCAGAAAACTAAAAGTGTAGAATAGTTTTTTTGGGATTGGGAAAAACTTTAGTGTAACACATAATTTTGGGATTGGAATAACAACTTGTTTACAGTAACATGTTGGTTTTTGGATAACCTCTATTGTAGAAAATAAATTTGGTAATGTTCTAACTAGCTGTGTACCAAAACCATCAGGTATTGATATAACCAACTAATTTAAATAATAATTTTCTCATGATATATTCATCATTACCAATGAATCATATGGTTATAACTATTATAACCCAAACCTACTAGGCATTGATCTCATGAATCCTGCCTCTAATAGAAGAAAAGTTGGAAACAAGCACCAAGGGTATTGTACACATGAATTAGTGATAATTCTCTCAATGATACCAGGAAAAAATAAAACAACCCCCAGCCAAATATATTATAAAAATAATGTGAAAATACATATAATCCTATTAAAAGATATGTTATAAAATAAATAAATTAAAATTTAAAAATTAATCAATAAACCACCCATACGGTAGTGACCCCGAAATCAACTAGCCCATAAAATTTTTTGAGTTCGTATCATTAGGTCAATCACCCAAACATAACTTTTAATATTAAAAATAATATATATATATATATAGTGGGAGAGAATATAAGTTAACTAAGTAGGATCCTTCTTAAATCCTCTTATGAAATTGTAGATGAAATATACAAAAGCTAGAAGGAATAAATTTAGAATGAAAATTGTCTAATCATAAACCATAATATGTTTCCAAAATAACTAATTAATTAATAGAATATGGAGACATAATATAAAGATTATTTATAAACGAGGGTACCCGACTACCATGTTCCAATTAGTTGGGTTAGATTGAGTAATTAAACCCAACCTCTATAATGCATGGGTTAGGATGTCAGAATGAGGCTCTATAACCCTACCCAATGTATTGGATATGAATAGTTGTACTGAGGATCCAAATTAAGTGTTAGGTATTATTGAGTTAAGATGTTTGACTAAGGCTACATTCTAGTGACTTATAGACTGAGGTTCTAGATTGGGTTGGTATATATTGATCCTCTAGGACCAATGATGTGTTGTGTGGTTTGGGATATTAGACAAAGTCTTTATTATTCTGAAATTTATGGACATGGTTTGGGTTGTCAGACTGAGGATATATTCGTCCCCAATATATCATTATGGCATGATTTTTGGACTGAGGATCTGAGGTATGTTAATCAATTGTTTGATTAGTTAGTGGCCCCATGCAATTAAAATTGTTTAAACACTTATTCTAGGTGTTAATCACCCAATACGACCTATGTAATTAAAGTTGGTTGGTTGAACCATCAGAACTTGATGAAAAAATGGTAACTTTATCATTTCATGACTATGACATATGTTTTGCTTATTCATTTTTTACTTATTTCTCTTTGTTTACCAAAATATACAGTCACACAGACTACTTATTAATTTAGACACCATTTGTGGTGGTCTACTGATTTGTACCCACACCCTACTTGGGCTTCCATGACACATGGTTACCTGAGCAGAGGATACACATTTTCTGGTATAAGTTTATGATTGGGGAATGGTGTTTGATTTTTTCATGGGATGATTAGTTGGAGTATGGGTGGTTATGAATGGGTTGGGTCCTGATCCATTTTTTTGGGATATTTAGTATTTTTGGTTTTAGATAATATTTCTATGGGTGTTTTACATGTACTATATTCATAATATTCTTATAAAATATGATACTTGATTACTTATTAACTTTTTCTGTGTGTTTTCAAATATATTTCACACTAGTTTTTTTGTATATTGATATTATTTATGCTGCGATATTACTCTGATAAGTAGGTATAGGATCCCACACCTTTTTCTATAGACCCATACTACTAGTCAGCAGCCTATGGCTTGCAAGGAGGCACGTTTTAAGGTCATGTGATGACCCTGATCAGGGAACCTGATTTATTGTCTACATATCTTGGGATGTTAAAATATGGTATCATATGATTATTTTCCGGTTTTCTATTTTCATCATGTTATAAATGATATAAGAATATTTTTTTGGCCTTGGTAATGAGATCATCCTGAGGTTTCTACAATCCCACATACATGGGGAAAATTGGTTTCCAGGTGTGGGAATTGATAGGATATTGTTTAATATTATATTTGGTTGATATTTCCACCTCAAGTGGTGCACCTGGATGTAATGTTATTGATTTATAAGGTTTTATCTCCTGGATCAGTGTAGCATTAGAGGGTTTGTGAGTTCATTCATCATTATAGTCACATATGATTGATTGTTCAGTTGTATGTTTCCTATGATTAATAGTTATTTGAGACTCACATATTAGTAGTGTACTGTCTTCCTATGATTTATGCTTGCTGATATTTCTTTTAAATGGTCTCTAATTAAAATGTTTTTAAATATTAGTCTTAAAAATATTGTATTTTTTTAATTATGGTTCAATAAAAGGGTTTTTAAATGTATAAAGAATTTTGGTTTTGAAAATGGAATGTTTCGAAATGTTGGTGGTTTGGGAAGTCAGATATCCCTAGTTTTATATCTTGGTTTTAGGTCATGAGGATTTTTTTGGTTTTCGTTGTGTGGTGAGAAGGGTTTTCCCTATTATACCTGTGATAGGGCTGTATAATTTTGGTTATGAGATATTGTCTGGTATATGGGTGTTGTAACACTTGTGGGATATGTTCGTGTGAATTTTGCTTTGAAACCCAGATTGGCGATTTGGATTATAGTGTCCATGAAGGTGTGTGCACACCATTGGTGTGGAAACCAAAGTAAATTGTTTCATAAGTGGAGTTGATGCATCATTGTTTTAAAATGATGAACAATTTCTAAGAGCATCATGTTTTTTGAGGTTTTACATTTATGGATTAGAGATAGAGATAGATAGATTTAATGGTCTTTACATGGCATGAAATATGTTCATACAGTTGGTATCTTTTGAATTTCAAGGTTTCTTGTGAGAGAGTTCAGTCAGGTTTCTAGTTTCTTTGGGTGCGTATGGAACAATTAGGTGTATTAGACTTTGGGAGTGGTACACATAGAATATTTCTTAGTGTGATAATATGATATAGGACTTTATAAAATAGGTTAATGGTTTTGGTGATTCAACATGAGTTTTGTCTATGAGATGAAATTTTTGGAAAATCATCAGTATCCTCGAGGTAGGTTATCCCAGTGTTATTGGTTCCTTAAAATGTGGAGAAAATTTGGATTCTTCAGTGATCGAATTGTTTCATGGTGGGTGTCATCATTATTTGGTGAATTTGATGGTTATCCCTTGGTGAATTTCATAGGAAGCACATTAGTGCTTGTTGTTTTCTATAAGTTCAGTTCTAGAATGTTATGGATTTTTTAGTTCATGATCCTCATGTATTATGATGATTAATCGAGGACAAGATGTTGATTTTGAAAAGATAAATAAAGGGTGACCAAAGTTTCCATGGGTTCTTTAGTTATGGAAGTGATCACAGAGGTGAGAGGCAGTCACATAATTGGGATAATTTATATGGATTTTTGGGTTGTGGGATGTGAAAGTATAAAATTCCTTGAGTCCAGTGAGGCTGACAAACTAGGAGGCATGATCAGATGAGTAAGAAGTAATTTTTTACTAGATCCATCATTGAACTAGATGTGTGATCTAGAGTGAGGTTCATTTTTTATTATATGGAATGTGGGAGACCATGGGCCGTTGATGAGTTCAATATGTGTGCATTTTTTAGTAAGGGAAGATGTTGTTCAGGATGGGTGAACATGTGTCTTGGGATAAGTACATGCCATTCTCTATGAGACCATATTGGGAAGTGTTTATTATATGAGATTCTATGAGTTTTGGATTGGTTTGATGTATCATTGTATCAATGATGTAATTTTTGAGGTCGTGAAGGAAGCACCTGAGAGATGTGGCATTAGGATTGTCACAAGACGTGATAGTGCATAAATAATTAGTAGAGTTTCATTATGTGGTGTTCGGTGTTGGTTGGAAATACCATTTGATTTGTGGTGATTAGGTGTTGATTAAATATTGTTGGGAAAGGAATCCCATGACTTTCCATTGGTTATGGTTTCCCCATGGTGGTAAGTGACATTAGCGATTACTAGTTTATGGTGGTTTTTATCAATGATGTATTAGCATACTCTTTGTTAGTAACGGTCATGCCCAATATTTTGACATCGTCTCGAGTATTCTAAGGGGGATCTAGATTTATGACTAGATAACTATATGTATTTTGGCATGATATGGATCCTCATGAAGTATATTATCATGGGGTGGTACATGTGGTTCTAGAAAGTGGGAAGTACACCATAGACCGTTATGGTGAGGTCCTTGGGATAGAATAGATGTTGGAGAATGATGTGGGTGTCATTATTGGAATCTAGGAATGGGTAGTGGTTGATGTTTATTTTGTTGTTCTGGAAAGACCCAGATGGAAACAACTATGTTTTGGGGTTTAGTTTGTTATCGAAGAGTGAGCTATGGTGGTTGATATTTCTTGAGTAAAGTTATGAAAATGAAAATACTATGGTGGGGAGTAAAATGATAGTCATAGATATGCTGTTCCCACTATGGAGTGGATTTGAGTCCATTAGAATTTCAATAATAATCCCATAAAGAACATGTTTGGGATTCCTTAGGGAAGTCTAGGTGGGAAATGGATGTGTTGGTTGATCCAACCAAGCATTAGCTATTGACTCAGGGTGGTTTATAAAAAATATGAGATGACTTTGATAGAATCATTATTGGGTGTGAAATGAAATAAAAAAAGTTCATGGAAATGGTGTTTTGGTGATAGAACCTTAGTGGGGGTCAGGCATGGGACTTGGTAAGTTTGTTTGTGTGACCTTGATATTTCTTTAAGTGTTAAATAATTTTGGTCAGGTGAAGTAGTGATGTTATAATAATAAAGATGGATGCTTCTAGTATGAGTTGGATAGAGATAGATCAACTTGGTTATGAAATATGGGAATGAAAGAGTGTATTTTAAAACCTCCTTCAGTGGGTTATTTCAAATGAAAAGTGTGGTTTGAAAATGGAAATGGGTTTTGAGGAAGGTCAAATTTTTCATTAGTTTATTTATGGATAATAAAGGTTATTGAGTTTGGAATGTTGATTGGTTTTATGGGGAATGCTGATAGATTAGTGACTAGTTTGTACCATGGAGTTCGAGTTCATCAGAAGTTGATGAATGACTCTATTATGTGTGTTAGATGATGGAAGTATACCATAATTTAAAAGGAAATGAATTTACAGGTCACCCATGTTTGTTGTTTTTGTTAATAGCGAGTCCAAGGAATGGATAAGAACATGAGAGAGGTAAATTTGTTCTTAGTACGTAAAGGGATAGAGTGTGAATGTACATTCTTTATGGTTTGAATAACAAGGATAGAAGACCATTTTGGGTGGATTTTCCTTGGATGTTTGGGTGTGGTGAGTTGGGAGGAACGTCTGGTATTCTATGGATGTTGATTTTAGGATTATGGTAGTTTCTTCTACGGGGTAGTTTCAAGACATAAGAAGATGGTGGTGACGAGCCATAGAAAATGACGGGGAGCACTATAGTAGGTAAGTTCCTCATTGATGGAATGAATATGGTTTTAGAATAGATCGGCATGGGTAATGGACATCATGTTATATTAGTTTTTGTGATAGGTGTTGTCTTAGGTTTTAATCAGATGAGTACCTTGAGATGAAGGTTGTTGGTGGGTTGTGCATTGAATATTCAGATGTGGAACATGGCTGTGGGATTCTAGTTTTGGACCGACATAGGTTGAGAATTATGGTTGGAATCTATGTGTCCCTTTGGTATCATCGAGTTTTGGTAACTATTATAATTAAGAAAACTGGGTGGTAGGGCACCATCCTATTTTGGCCATGAGTTTTAGAGATGATTAGACTAAGGGTGTTCAAGTTCGATCTCCCAGGGAAATGTAGATCTTTGTCTATACGGTTCTGTGAGGAGGATCGATGATGTTTCCCAAACATCTCTCTTGTGTTTGAGTTTAGTATTGAAGTTTTTCTTGGGGGTATGGTAAGTATCAGGGGTGTTTCGGGGGTTGGAGAGATTAAAGGAGAAGGAAAGGGGTCAAAAAGTATAAAAAACATGGTTAGTTCATGGTTAGTACCAAATTTTCTCCTAGATATGGAAACAATATGGCTAGAACTACTCTCTAATAATGGATGGAGTAATGGAACAACACAATTTTTTAATATTGTATATTCTCCCATGAGAGTGTGCGGATTGACCCCACTTGGAAAGAGGGAGTGGCACAGTTGGTGCTTGGTTTGGCCAACCATGTAGAAAAAACCGTGTGGCCCTTAAAAAGTGAGAATTTTTATTTACCCCATAGTATTAAAGGGATTTGAAAATGATTTCTCCCTTATTCCTCATCGAATTCCTTTTCTGATAAACTGAACCATCCAAGAAATCCATGGGGTGATGATTGTTTGATTTTAGGCGTTTGAAGTGCTGTTGGGCATGAATCGAAGAACTGGGTATGTTTTGAACATTATTTAAATCCATTTTTTGGAATAGGCTTAGTGCATTATTTCTAATTCTTCCAATGCTCTAAAACCTTGTTTTTATTAGGTTTTCTTCTTAATAGTGGTTGAGGCTGATTTAGTATGAATCATGATTTTCTATCAAGTGATTGGTTGTCTTTGAGATTGAGAGTGGTGGTATTAATATTTTTTTCCAATATTCTTGATGTTATTTATGTGAATTCATGTGTTTTGATTCATTTCCTTGATTCATTTTATTTTCTATGATTATGGAATGTGATTTGGGCCTAATATTGAAATAAGAGATCATTCATAGAACCTGTTGGGTTCATTGATGGTGCGAGACTGGATCTAGGTGTACCTGTGGAGTATTTAAGTCCTTTTTAAATTGTGGAATAATTTATTAAACATTGAGATATGGTAATTAATAAATTTAGTTGATTGTGGTGGGAACTTTTTTAATATGGGATAAGTTAAAGAGATGATTGAATTGGATAATTGTTGGATTTGGTGAAATGTCCAAGATACTTTTGAAATGGATTGAATGAAGTGTTTTGTATTTTTATCCAGTTGTGGATTGAAATGATTAATATGATATTTTAAAATAGGGATATATTTTAAAAGGTGGCATTCGACTCATTGTGATTTAGAAAGTGGTTTCACTTAGTGATTTCAAATTATGATTTGAAATGAATGCATGATAACCATGTTTGTAAATCAATTAATGGTTATTTGAAATGGTTTTAAATGGGAATTCTATAATTGCAGAATGATTTGTTATTTTAAAGAGGAAGGACCATGTTTCAAAGGGTGGATTCAAGATAATTTTAAAAGAGTGATTCGACTTGTATGTCATCATGTATAATGAAAAAAATTTATTTTAATTTCTCTCTAGTTATTAATATGCAATAAGGGGGAGTTAATTATAATATTATACATGTGTAATGAGTTATTTTTTAAAATGGTATTTGAGTTGATTTTTAAGGCATTTGAATGGTATGTGTGTAAATGGTTAACAAAGAATGTGAAAATGTCTTGGTGAAATGTGGGGTATTGTACTTGAGCCTCTATGCCAAAGGGTTAGGAAACACTAAGGCTCAAAGCCCTGCCTCAATAATTCATGGGTTAGAGAGTGTGACTAAGGATCCATGTCCCTAATGAATGCATTGTATTTGAATACCTGGATTGAGAATATAAGGTAATTTTTAGGTATTATTGAGTTAGAAAGCTTGAATGAGGCTCTATTTTTCAAACATATAGACCGAGGTTCCATATTGGGTTGTTCTAGACAGATGGTATAGGCTAACCAGACTGTTTCGTGTTTTGGGATGTTAGATTGGGCTATATTATTCCAAAACACAGTGATGTGGTTTGGGATATCTGACTAATTCCATATACTTCAAAAACATATGTATATATATTTATTATCTAACTGAGGCACTGAATTATGTTAATGTATTGATTGATAAGTAAATTTCCCCATATGATTAAAATATTGTAAACCCTTATGTTATGGATTAGTATCTCGGTGTGACCAAATCAAGTTTTGTTAGTCTTTTTAACTTAGAGAAAATGATGGATTAAATGGTTATTTGTTCGTTACATGAATATGATACATATTTCCCTTGATCCATTCTTATTTATTGAACTTTTTTTCCTACATCCACTATTTTACAGATTGGTTATTTCTTCATACCCCATTGGTTGTGGTGTACTGAGTTGTTCACACTCCCTAGTGGAACCACCATGGAACGTGTGTACCCAAGAAGAGGTTAATTGTTTTATAGTACAGGTTCAAGACATGTACCCAATGAATTATTTTATTGGTGTGTTTTCCAATATGGTTCAGACTTGTACTTTTATCTATTTATATTTTTCTTTCATTATATCACATTGATAAGTGGGTATAGTCTCCCCAATGTATCATCCCGAACTTTTACAAAGGTATAGACCATTTAATTTTTTTTAAATTTCTTAACCAAACCATTTAAATGATTCCTAATCTTGATAAGAGTAATTTGGGTGTGTTTAGGGCTCTTTTAGAACTTAAAACCCCGAAATGGGAAGAAATGACTAGGATGTATAGATAGAAGAAACAATGTTTTCCAGTCCACATGGTTTCCCTAAATAGTGCAATTGCAGACATTGGGAACCTCGGGGACCAACAGTCTGTCTACAACTATGTGACTTAGGGATAATTGTCATGCAATTCTATGGTATTTTTAGATAGATAACTTTGGCTTGGTTTGTGCATGGTTAGATAAACTGTGCACCTAACTGTGTTATCTTCCCCTTTCAAATTGTAAGCGGTGCACGGTTTGGATAATCATATATCCAAACCATTATTTGTGACAAATATGAGTGAAATTACAATTTTCCCCTCATAAGTCAATTAATCCAAATTTTTATTCCTCGTCCTATTATTCTCTAGTGGTTATCCTCCTTACACTCATAAGTTATCTCCTCTCTCTTCTACTTAAGAATCAAGGTATGTCCTCCCTACGAACTCTGATTTATTTTCTATCCAACACATTGATAATATATAGGTACATTGTTCAACAAAATATAATCTACTTCATGTTCTTATTTCCATCCATTTAACTATATGGGTGAAAGTTCATTTTCCTCAATTTCATAGAATTTGATAGTTTCTATATTTTCCTCAATCCTAGCTCGAATCAATGGTCAAAATTAGACTAGGGAGGATCTACAATGATAAGTCATATTACCTATATACATTTCCCATATTTCACTACATTCTATAAATTATTTCAAGGTATCAAAAGATAGATCCTTCGATTTTCACATCTCATTTTTAAATTAAATTAAAATGGATTCCTTTCAATAAATTAATCTATGTATTAAATTATCCTTATGATTTGAATTTTTGATCACTCCTATGGGGTTTTTCCTCTTAATAAATTCTATGGGATATAAATTAAGTTGACATAGTGTGATGATCATTGAGCTAATTCCATACCCCCTTTTATCAAAAAAATGAGTAGGTTGAACTATATGAGTTGACAAGGGGATTATTAATTGTTTCTTATAGTTTAATTTGAGTTGTCCAATGACATGCCTTGACCAATGTTCCAAATGTGAATAATGTTCTTGAATTAGATGAAATTTCCTTCCAATTAAACTTGTTATATGTATATATATACATATGTAATGCTTGTCTGGATGCTTCAACTTAGTTTTGAGAATGATACAATGGTATTTGTTTTAAGGAACCCTTTGATAGACTATAATTCCTTTTAGTTTTAACTATTAATTATTTGTAGATGTGAAGGGGTGATATAAACTATTCCTAATATGGGATCACTGTGCGTTATATGTTTATACCTCTTGACGAGTGACACTAGTTACATAGGGGATACCCATTGGATGGGGTCGATGAAATGATTTGTTGGACCATGCCATGAGAGATAATTGGAATCATATGTGTGATACAAGGTATGGACTTGAAGGTTTTTTAATGCTTTACCTTTTCTTTCCATGCTTTTAGAGACACATGGTCATATTCCTTGGGTCACCATGGATGAACTCATTATCATTGGTCATATGTCGAGCCCCTCATGTGTACTTGTAAAGTGTCTCATGATTAACCTAGATGAGCTAAGGGTGTCTCACTATAATTTATAATGTGGTTTCGAAATTTTATTAAAGAAGAGGTAAATTATTTTTTCCCAAATGAAAATGGTCCTTAGTTTAGAAACATAGGGATGTTTCGTAGAATATTAATCACACTACTGAGGGTAATCCACTTACACTTATATTATCTCACACATTTTACAATTACATGATCTTTTGGTTCAGACTCACGGGAATATTCCAAAGTAGGTAAATCAGAAGAGTATCCAAGCAGAACATAGTCCAATGTATTTAATTTTTTAATTTCTATTTTTCATTAAATGTATTCGGGAACACTAGTTATTATACATTACATGAAATAGAATGGCCTAGACACTATAGGTGATGAATTATTGAGATTGTTTCTTACATCCTTCCAGGGTTTCGTTTTTAGTCGAGTAGACTTTATAGTTGTAGTTACAGAAAATGGGAAAAAGATAGAATATAGTGTTTGATTTAAATGCTTTTCATGGATGGAGATTGGAGAAAAAAGCTGAGCCTATGATCGAGATTCTAGAAGTGAAAGTTGTTAACCTTTTTATTTTTCATTACCAGCCTATATTTTCTTGTATCCCATGCCCTTGATTGATTATTTTTCATATTTACATTACCGTGACAAGATCCTCATATTGTAACATCTGATTATTCAACATTATCTAATTGTTCTTTTATATTGAGTTTTAAATTGTGGTTATTTCTAATGTTTTATACTGATTTTCTATTTATTATATTTCGCATATATATATATATATATTAATATGTTACACTGTGATAAATGTTGTAATATTCTCCCTAAAGACTTACTTAATGACCTCAATGGTAGTTAGAAGTGTCTGGAATTTGGGGAGGTGCGTTTGAGGTCTTGTGGCCAAACGTCTTAGGGAACTAGTGAGTGGCATCTGAGGTGGGATGCTACGATGTGTTATCAAAGGGATATTTAATTTTTTTTTCTCTTAGTTTGGGTTTAGATAGGAGAACCATAAATAAATTTCTTTAGGATCACATTCCAATGAGTAGTTATCCCATGTACAAGGGAAAACCAAAATCACTTGAGAGGGGTAAATACTATTATTTTATCTATTGTTATTGTTTCATGGATTTAACCATTAGTAGATTCACTTGTTTTGTGACTTTATTAATCTATATATAATATAGATGGTTCATGTTTCCTTGGAACAATGATACGAGGACATATTAAAATTATACATTATAATAGGCATGTTAGGGATTAAAATTTCATGAATTATGACAAGACATATTTTTTAGAGTGTATTGTATGTTCCTCATGTAATTACTGGTTGTACCTTTCTTGTTATTCCATGAAGTATTCTAGTATTCCCCATGATGAAATAATTGGTTTAATTGACAATAATAAACATTACTTGGTTTTATTGGTGAGGGGTAATGAGAGATAATGTAATCAAACCACAAACATGTCTTGTTACACATGTTTTCTAGTGTAAAGGTTAGGATATTGTTATTTGAAAAACCAATTACAATTTATAAGGTGTAAGTTAATTTTAATTAGTGATTCAATTAATTGTTTTTTGGATGTTAATAAACAAATAAATATGGTTGAAAATTAATTTAATTGGTTGAAATTTAAAATGAAATGGGCCTCTTGTATGTGAAACATGATACATTAGCCTAATATGACATTGGTAGTGGGTTTTAGGCCATGTCTCATATGATTCTTCTATTTATCTTTATTCTCACCCATATATATCATTTGGAGTAGGAATAGGGGTGTGTCTTATTTTGTAGGATAACATTGTTCCTATCCTTTCTTACCACTTTCCTGGTCTGCTATAAATCTAGTTTGAGGAATGAAGATGGAATTTTTATATCTATTCCACCATGAAGAACTCATTTTTCATGCCAGGAAAGTGATGATATGCATACTATAGAGGTTGTGGGCCCAAAACCACACGTGATACCTTCTATAGTTCCACCTAAGGCACCTACTCGAGATTATATAATAGGTATTGATTCCCAATTCTATGATAGTTTTATGTGGTTCATGAAATCCATTTAGGGTGCACCTTGACTTGTCCCTTTTACGGCCGATCTGACTATAGAGTTTTAGTAGAAACATCCTCCAACATTCTTAGGTGATGGGGGACCTTAGGATACTAAATCAAAGATGGATACTATGTATTAAATCTTCATGTAGATCAAGATGACTCTATAGAAGAGGGTCAAGATGAGGACCTATATGCTACGTGACACCGCAAAGTGTTGGTGGGAAATTTTGACTCCGACTAGTCGAAATCCGGGTATGGTCGAGGTAGAAATCTAGAGAAATGTTGTCTCATATTTCATTCATCAAACCATGGGAACAAATCTCATATGGGAATTTGTGAAACTTGAGAAAAATGACATGTTGGGTTGGAGAACTGAGCTCACTTTACTAAATTGCAGGGAATCACACCAACCTTGATCAGTGATGAGAGCAGTACTTTGAGGAAATTTGAAGATGGGATTACCTATTCCATCGAAGTGTAGGTGATAATATTTTGGATGAATACTATTTTAGAGAGAGTAAACAAGGCCCTCATTACTGAGTAGAGCTTAGTGGAATCAAGCGATGTGAATCAGGGAGGTTCTTCTATAAAGTGTAGTAGTTGTTTTTATAGAGGCGAGAAGAAAAACATTTAGGATACACATGGTGGAAGAATCAGCCTAGTGGTGCACACTACCAGATATTTTATGTGTCCCTTGTGCAACATTCCAAGTGACAAAATAGACCTATTGTATGAGGAACCTATTTGAGTACCAGGCTTGTCGTAGGATGGGTCAACTCCAACACTTATTCCAGTCATTTCCTACTATTCCAAGTGAATGTGGATATGTACCAGCACTACAATCTAGTGAAGGGTCAATAGTGCCTGTGAGGTTGGAATAGATTCCTCTACAATCTATTTAGGCTGAGCGGGTTGTTGTGGTCGAGGTAATCATGCTTCAAAGATCCATCGTTAGCTGAGTGGGCTTACTCAGGATACTCTGCCTCCATATCAGAGTATCTGTTTAGCCTAAAACTATACAGTCTATACAATTCCATAGTAATAGATTACATGTCCATCTATATTTAGAATTACAATTTTAGTATCCAATACTTTAGTATCCACATTGTTTTATAGAGGCGCATCACAGAAATTTATATCTACTAAAACAATGGGAAGTCTGGGATTTTATATACAATACTCTAGTGGTGATATGAAACATGAAACAAAATTATGAGTTCTAGAAGATGGTATAAACTAGTTTATGGAGTTCCCCCTTGAAATAAGTGGGTACCATTTTCTATGGAGTTTCTATATCCTTTAGATGACCAGCTTGTACGTCATTCTCGTTATGGGATGGCATGTGCCTTATCGACCCCAAGTGGATTACTATTTCTAATGAGTATATTTCACATCACCTGAGGGGAAAATATATATCAATTTGGGATAAAATTTTCTCCTAGCTAGTCGATA
Organism: Viscum album; assembly: GCA_963277665.1. Taxonomy (NCBI): domain Eukaryota; kingdom Viridiplantae; phylum Streptophyta; class Magnoliopsida; order Santalales; family Viscaceae; genus Viscum; species Viscum album. Next base: position 49,232,052 of record OY728156.1, read on the forward strand.
TGGTCTCAAGCGTACTGGTGGAATGATAGACTATATGGTCAGTGTATTTATGACTAATCGGGGAATGCAATTTATCGAATTCCCTCTTATTCGGGATTTTTTTCAGGAATGTATTCCCTAAATAATTATCTAGTATGCCTCTTGAATGGGAGGTGGAATTCACAATAGAGATTGTTCTAGGTGTGGCACCAGTTTTCATTCCACTATATAGGATGGATCTCATAGCTTTCTAGGAACTAAAGAGGCAACATGAAGATCTCAAGTCTATGTTTTTTATCAGACCCATCACTTCTCTATGGGGATCATCTATCAATTTCTCTATGAATAAGGAAAATACACTTTGGTTTACATGGATTACCACAAATTGAACCAGCTTATGGTAATGAAAAATTATCCACTTCATTAGATACATGACCTCTTTTTCCAACACCAAGGAGCACTAGTATAGCCATGATAGATTTGTGTCCAGGCTACCAAAAGGATTATGTGAGGCCATTAGGCATACCACATACACCAATATAGAGTAGGTACAGAATTTATGAGTATCTGGTCATGTTTTTCAGTCTAATGACTGTTCTGGTAGTCTAGATGGAATTAATGAATCATTTTTTTCACATGTATATTGATTATTTTGTGGTAGTCTTCATTGATGAAATATTATTGTATTTAATCCCCAGACACAACCATGCCAATCACCTTAATATTATGATGAATATACTGATTTATCCCCAACTATATGATAATTTTGATAAATTCCACTTTTGGATCTGAACGTTTCACTTCATATGTTATATCATTTTATAGGTTGGTTTATCTATTGATATATAGAAGGTGAGTTTCAGGGTTTACCAGGAGAATACAAAGAATGTGTTTGACATACACATATTCATAGGTATGTCTACCAATTACAGTCTATTAATCCAAGAATATTCACACCTGGAAGTTCCTATTATGGGCGTCAACAAGAACAATGTACAATTTGACTACAATGAAGCATGTGAGACAACTTTTTGGACTTAAAGTGATGACTCATATCTGCTGTGATTCTGAATCTTCATAATTCAGAAAGAATCTATACTATTTATTTTGATGTGTTAGGAATTCAACTCAGTGTAGTTCTAATATAAGGTAATCAATTCATGGCTTACAAATGCCTCAAGTTGATACCTCATGAGCGGGACAATCCTATGAATGACCTTATAATAACATCTATGGTTCATGTTGTGCATTGTTGGAGGCACAACATTTTGGGTGAGAAGTTTATTATTTATAGGTATCATAATAGTTTTAAATATATATCTTTACAATGATAATTTAACTGGAGAAAATCAGTTTGATGGAATACATAAAGTCATTCAACATCGAGATCTCTTACACACCCCGAAAGGGTAATTTTTTAGATGATTATTTAATCTAATAAAATCAGACATAAGCCTTCAATGAGGCTAGTAGTGAGTGTCTGTATTAGTCTATGTTATCTAAGATGCACCTTGAGGTTTAGAAACAACTTGGGAATCAACATTTAGAATCTCTAGAAGTTTCATACTCGATCATGGAGTGGGTTTGGATGATGCGTTTGTTTGATTATAAAGGAATAATTTTGAATGAGAATCCTAGGGGAGAACCCACCTTTTTGTTGGTTCGTTTATGAGAGTGATACATTTCACTTTTGTGGGTGTGTATGGGTGACTTCAGATATACAAGAAGATCAAATGCGGGAATCTCATACCTTTGTATGGTTATCTCATCATAGTCTTAAAAAGAAGTACCTTGATATGCATCATCAATATTGGTGGCCTTATATGAGGAGGCAGATGGTATGATTCATCACCCGATACACCACTTTTCAGGAGGTGTTGGAAGATCACCAATTACCTTCAAGACATTAATTCCCCCTATACATTCTTGAATATGTAATAGAATGATATCACCATGGATATTGTGACATACATGTTGGTATCCCCTCAAGGTAGTAATGTAGTCTGTGTGATCGTCGATATGTTGACCAATTCCATTCACTTATTACCAATCCAGGAAACCTTCTATATAAAAAATATAGTAAGTATTTTCCTCTAGGAGATAGTGAGACTTCATGGTGTTCCCTATTCTGCTGTATTGGGGAGGGATACCCACTTTACATTCCGGTTCTTGCATGGGTTACAGAAGGAACTATGTTCATAGGTTCTCTTGTGAATAGTGTACAACCATATAATAGAGGAGTAGTTCGAGAAGGGTTGATAGATTTGCTATAGGATATGATACAAGTTTATATCCTTGATTTTGGAGGTTCCAAGAGAAAGAATATTACTCTAGATGTGTTTTAATATAAAAACAGATTTTAGGAAAATATCAAGAAGGCTCCATAAGAGCCCCTCTACGGTAGAATGTTACTTTTACCTCTATTCCTGCTAGATCTAAGTGAGGTATCTCTACATGGTCCTCATCTCATCTATGAAAATTCAAAACAAGTCAACTTGATTTATAATTATATGAATACAGCTCAATCAAGGAAAAATCATTATTTTGATCTCCACCATAGACCTATAGATTTATAGGTGCGACATCAAGTTTTCATATGTGTATCACCTAGATTAGGTCATATAAAAATCCAGAGATAGGTAAAGTTTTTACATCAATATCCCGGGCCTTTTCAGATAGTTGAGAAAGTTGTCCCGATTGCATATTGCTTGATGTTACCTCAGAGTTATTGTTTTATGCATGACATATTCCACGTATTATAGTTCGACATTACCATCCTAATGCATCTCATTCATTTGACCATAAGGATATTGAGTTGCAGGTTTATGCATCCTTTGAGAAGTATCTAATACATAGAGTGACCGCAACAAGAAAGAAATATTATGAAGGTATGTTCCTTAGGTCTAGGTTCTATGGTAGAATGGATATGTATAGGATGAGACCTAGGAGGGGGAAGCCAGTGCACATTCATAGTGGCTGGATCTTTTTTCAATTGAAATTTTACTACCCCTGGAAGAGAATCTTGAGGGTGACTTTCTTTAAGGAAGAGAGGTTGTAATATCCCAACTTTTCCCCATGTACAAACCATTTAATTTTTGGATTAAATTATTTAAAAATTCCACTAAAATGATATATAATAAATTCAAGGAGAATTCATATATGTGTGGGTATCGTTCAGACACAAAAATCCTAAAATCCAGAGAAATTACTAGGCCACACCATTAGGAGAAACCGCGACACCCAGATGAAATTTTTTTCCTAAACAGCATGGTTGTAGATAGTGGGAACCTCAAGGTAGTATGATGTTTCTAAAACCATGTAATCTAGAGTTTAAGACCCTTATGGTGATTCAGAATTTTTGGATTGATATCTTTTTCACATTTTGTGCATGATTAGATAAACTATACACCTAAAAATGTTATGTACCCATTTCAATAAGTAATTGGTGCATGTTTGGGACAAATTTTGCACAACCTTGTGGAAAAACCATGCACATTGTTAAATATGGAAGAAATAAAAAAAATCCACTTCTAAATGAATTAAATCTAACTCTTTATCCTAATCCTTTTATTCTATATTTTCTATCCTCCTTCCTCCCATAACAGTTCTACTCTTGTTTATACCAACGAATCAATGTAACTCCTCCATATGAACTCTGATTCATTCAATAACTAATCTATTGAGAAGGTAGAGTTACATTATTTATTCCACTCTAATCTATTACAATTTACCCTTTCCATCCTTTTTTCTTTTTGTGTGTAAGCTAAATTTCCCCATTTTAGGGTATTTAATGGATTAAACATTTTATTCAACCAAGATCAAATTAATGTTCAATGTTAGATATGGGATGCTAGATGAGATAAAGGTAGGTTTTATATTTACCTTTCCCTCCATTCTTTTATTTCTATAAAATATTACCTAGTTCTGTGAGTGAGAAAGTTCCATTATCACCTATAATTTGATAAATTAAATTAAAATGGACGCCTTACCACACATTAGTAGACCCAAGCTAGTGACCAATCAGCACCTTGGGTTTATATCCTTATCCAATTAAACCCAAATGTGTCTTCATAGAAATTAAGGATAAAATTACCATTATGATTTTGTGGGTTGATCCCCCATAGGGGTTTTCCCCATAATAAATTCTGTGTGCTAAAAATTTAGTTGATTAAGTTAATTAACATTGAGTTAATTTAGGATCCCTTTCCAATAAATGAGTTAGTTGAACAATTTGAGTGGATAGGTGCTTATTATCTATGCCTAATGGAATAATTAAAATTTCCCAGTGACATTCCATGAACAATATGCCTAATGTGATCAATTTTCTTGAATTAGATGGAACATCCTTCTAATTACTCTTGTTATATATATAGGATGAATTTATGACTGTGTCTGCTTAGTGCTGAGGTTGACTCAAAGTGTTCCATTTTATTTAACCATTTGATGGACTCTCATGAATTTTTGTTTGAATTTATAATTCAATATAAACACAATTGGGGTGATATTAGATATGCCTCAGATGGACCCATCATGTGTTATCAGTTTCTCCCTCCTAACAAGTGACACGAGTTCCCTAGTGGAGATCTGTTGGATGGTCTTGATTGAATGATTGGTTATACCATTTCATGAGAGAGACTCAGTCCCCTACATGTGATACTAGGTAATGAATTAGAGGTCTTTAAGTGCTTGACCTTTTTACACAATTCATGGAGTGACATGTGGTACTATATCCTAGGGTCACCATGGACGTACTCTTTGGAATTATTCATGTATAAATCCCCCTAATAAATACTTGGAAACTCTCTTTTTATTTTCATGGATGGTATGAGGGTGTGTCACTATTATTTTTAATGATTTTTTCAAATTAAATTAAATAAAATTTAAAATAATTTTTTCAAAATGAAACAAGGTCCTTAGTTTGGAAACATAGGGTTGTGTCCTCCAAGCCCAATCACAAGATTGGTGGTATTCCACTTTCTCTTATATTATATCACCCACTTTACTATTGTAGGATCTTTTGGTTTAGACTCACCCTTTAGGGATAAAATATTAAGTTGTATGAGTATCCAAGTGGAACCCAATAAAATATATTCAATTATTTAATTTCTATTTTTTTCATTTAAATTGTTAAGGAAGACTGTTTATTTTACATTTCATGTACTGGAATGGCCTAGACACTGTGGGTGGCATCCTAGTGAGATTTTATCTCACAGCCTAGTCAAGTGCTTTTGGAACCCAGGTAGACATTATGGTTGAAGGTACAGATAAAGGGAAGCATCCATCTTCTAATTATTGGTTTAATGTTTTTACAGTGACAGAGATGGGGGTGGTGGGTCGAGGCTTTGATTGAGATGGTGAAAATGGAAGTTGTTGGCCATTTTTGTATTTTTTGTTTTTGTATTTAATATGATTCTATCCCCTAAACTGATTAATTTTTTTTCATACATACATTACCATCAAATGATCTACTTATTACATCATTTGATTAATCATCTTTAACTTATTGCTATTTTATATTGATGTTGAATCGTGATTATTTTGGATGATGTCTAATAATTTCCTATTACTAATATTTCATACTGTGTGTGTCTATGTGTGTGTGTATATATATATATATATATGTTACTATGTTTTACACTATTAAATGGGGAAATATTCTCTCCACCTAATTACCTATGGGTCACACAACTAGTAGGTAGCCTCTGGAATTCATGGAGGTGCACTTGAGGTAATGTACCCAACCGTATCAAGTCACCGATGATTGGAATATGGGGTGAGATGCTACACCAAACATATTTTTATAGTCCCATTCATCTAGTCAATGTCTTTTGGAAAACAGGAAGGCACACATGAGGCCATGTGATAACCCGAATTGAGGACCTTGACTTAGCGGATACTGGGCTAGGGCCTTTTCACACTATCACTAGAACCCAATTACTAACATAATGAAACTTTAATATCCCTATAATTTATCCTCGGATGTATATTGTACATCAAAATCACTTTATCTAATAAAAAAATTATCAAACACATTTTCTTCAAATTATACAATACATTCATGTCATCATCAAATATTGAACCCTAATATGTCATTTAATAAACACCATAATCACATATCATGAACAATTTGTATGTTTGAGAGAAATAAGAACCTACCTACCATTCACTATAAAAAAACAAACTGCATCCCATGGATGAGTACAACTAAAAACGATTTATACTATAAATCAATTTTAATCTCTAACATTATGTCATCATAGATTATATATACACGTAAAGTGTAATTGAGATACATTATAGTACATATGAATAAGTAACAAATAACTGTAATTCACCAAAAAACTAGAATTCAAATATATATAACTATAAGAGGGTAGATAGGGGTATGGGGAATAGTTTTACATTTTAATCACCAGTAATTTAGAAATGAAAAAAAATCAGAAACTAATCCCATAATGGGCATCGGATGACCCAACCAAATTTGGGTGTGGAGTGTAATAAATCATAGAATATATTTTTACAATTATCACACAACCAAATCAATGGTAATTACTTATCATACACATGAGATATATACACCACCCCAAATGTGATATTAGTTGCCAACTTGTATACTAAATTTCAATAGATAAAGATCACAACTATTAATGATCCTTATTAATTAATCCATAAATTACCATTCCATGCCAAAATTATAGTCAAAATTTTTCATAAAACATATAAAGGTATCTCTTTAATAATCAATATATAGTTTGAAAAATATATTCATAGTCCCTTGGGATGAATTTTAATCCATATATAATTCCATACCTTGGGTATTATAACTTTTATCTTGAATAATAAAACCCAAAAATAGCCCAACCGCATCATATCCTATAGTAACACTCATTTTGAACATATTCCATCAATCATAGTGTCATTACCAACACATCAAACACTACAATAAATAGGGAAGTCTGACCCTTCCCCCACTATATAATAAACAATTATATGTTTAATAAAAAATCACAGAAATGGTGTTATAATATAGGTACACAATAGAAATCATAATTTCCCAAAAATTATTTCAAGGAAAAAATACACCATTTAAAACAGACATGAAATTAAAACAATGTCTGAGGTAGAATTAAAAAACCATTAACTTTTTATTCCTATAGAAATAATTTTTAATTACCAATATTAATTCATCAATTCATTGAATTTAGTATTTAAAAACTTGAAATAATTAAACACAGAATAACTATGGATAATAAATCAAATAATCATACTCAAGAAACATTTCATAATGTTATACACTTCAATTAACAACTTTGTATTTTAGGAAAATATTTATTTAATTTATTATAAACATATTGCAGTTTTCATAATCTCTTTAATAGATTTAAGAAACACCCCTTAGTTAAATAATATGTGTATAAAATGCATATCACTATTAATAATGTAATCATAAAGAATATTTTCATTTAATTATTATTTTTTGTTTTATTTTTATATTTTAGTTTATTAACTAGTGTTAATATGATGGTTGTGTTAAATTATATAACATATAACATAATATTTTTTATGTTTTGAAAGAAAAAATAGAATATTGGATATAAATTTGAATACAATACTCAACTAACTTCTAATTCTAGATTATGATTCCCTACTTTATTAGATATTTTTTGTTAATCCCATGTATTTATCTATATTAAAACGTAAAATTACTAAAAAACTAAAATATAATAAAAATAGAGGTAACATATAACATTATTAATGTTTTTCATGTCACTACCTTTTCATAGGAGGAGAATGAGATAGATGATCTTACATACCCAGGAATTCATAAGAGAACTACAATGAGACTTATATTAAAACTAAGGGATGACTCTCAATAAAAATTTACCAAAAAATAAAATCTTATATCTATAGTAATTAAACAATAAAATGGAAAATTATAGGAACAATGAGTTTGGAAATATAAATAATCTAATTCATATATTAAATGGAAACAATATATAGGCTCACCAACCCATTCTGACTCAATAAAATTGAAGGGTGGAATATAGTACATTAAAGATCCATGTTGTAAAATTAATTAAATCTAATTTAATAGATACATCAACATGGGTGAAAAAAATATATAGGGTTGGTAATTATTTTATAGGTGTAGATATATATTTTTAATTCACCAATATTTAGTTCTTTCATCATCCCTTTTCCCCATGAATCATAATTACATAAATTATAAACATATTAATCCAATATTTTATGTATTAATTGGTCAAATTATTACTGTAAAACTCATATCCCCTATTACACTAATGAAATATTATTCTACTGTTAAGAATAAAAATAATTCACAACAACTTAACTACTTGAAGGATTAAGAGTCTATATAAGGGTAATAGTGATTACCCTTATTTTGTTCTTGGAAAAAAATAAAATAAGTGTATTGAAACATAACCTTTTCTGGAGCATGAAAATATAAACATTATAATGGTAAGATCAAAATGAACCAACCATATACATTCTTATACTATATGTAATAATAAAAACATATCTTAACCTAACAATAAGAACAAATAAAACTTAATGAAATCTTTAAAAGTCCAGCAGGCACCTTGAGGTATGACCATGACATGATTTTACCTAGAAGAGGTTGTTAAATCATATGTATTCATTTAAAAAAATACAATACCAATGAACCTTATAGGATTTATAGTGCCTTTATAAAATCCTATAATTTTAGTCTATCCACAATATGGAACATGGAAAAATGGTGTTACCATTAAAAAAGATCATAATGTTGAGTTACCCACACATAGTGGGATAATTTTACCGTTACCCAAGGGGTGGGTTCTACATGTGAGTATGTGAAAAATTAAAAATAATAAAACTCTTATATATTAAACACAAAAATAATTAAATTAATACTTTTAAATCTACTAAATAATAATTAATGAATTTATTTATTTTCACAAAATCCCTGATTTACATATTAAATAATGTGAACCACTTTAACATATTCTAATAAATTCAATATTTTTCATATTCACTTTTTAAAATAGTAAAATTAATTTCATACATATTACAACAATTTAGAAAAAAATAAAAAAAATTAAAAGTTTCCTATGCCACAAAACACGCCTTAATTAGAAAATAATGGACTAGGAAGGATCTGATAAATTATGTTAGAACAATCCAAAAAATTCTCATCATTGAGAATTAGAATAATTTCTCTCCCACAAGTGTATTTAGTGAGGGATTCCTTGAAGGGTTAGAGGGATGAGGTTGATTATAGTTATGAAACACCTTTCTCAGGGTATCCCACATTAGAGATTTTTGTGGGGACAGTAAGTGGTATCAAAGTTAGTATCATTTTTTAACATTTTTTTTTCTAAATTCTTATTATCAGGTTTTTAGATGTGAAATGTAATATAATTTTATGATATAGGAAGTATAAATGTAATGATGAAAAACCAAAGACCAAAAGGAATTTTATTTAGTGCAATAATTCTTAAGAAAAGAGATATTTATATATATTCTATTAGTCATTGAAATAAAATCATGGACGAAAATGATTAAATATATATATATATATATTCATAAGATGAAATTATTTGACTATTTGGGGATCCTAATATTAGAAGTGATGTTTTATCTATAAAATATCTTAATATAATAAGAGATCAAAAGGTTGAATATATCCACAAATACAAAAATTAAAATCATCGCATAAAATAGAAAAAAATAAAGTAGAAAGAAGATAATAATCCTCACTATATTCATGTTTAGAGTTGAAAAATATTTTTCAAATACTAAAAATACTTAATAAAAGGAAAATTAATGTGTGTAAAAATATGATGGAGATGAATGATTATCATTTCAAGTAATTATATGCTATGTCTTCCATGGTGTAACAGTTTAAATATGGTTTCAATAAAAATAGGCTCGACTAAAAATATTAGAGTTTAAAGACCATGCTGGAAGAACTTATTACACATATTATAGAGCTTGTAAAAGAATTTATAATTCTAAAATATGAAAAAGTAAATTTCAAGAGTTCCGTTTCTCTGATGAATGTGAATATAAAGGAAAAAGTAACATGGTGGATAATCTATGTCATGTATTAGGTGATGAGATGACCAAAGGAGGGACACTAAAAATGGATATGAATATAAAATATGAGAAAAAATCTAAAAGATAATGCATAATTAAGAGGAGTTAATCTCATTCACAATACATCATGAACAATATATTACTTAGGGAAATCGAAAAATAATTGTTTATTTACACTTACTGTATTTTTATACATCACCATGTGATAATTTCCATATTAAATGTTAGTATTCTATCTTAGAATGGAAGCATGAAAATATTAACATTCATTAACAACCATGATTAATTTTAAAAATGGAATTGGATGTGACAGATAATCCTTATAGTGTGAGAAAACTATAGCTCTAAATATTCCCAAGATAAGGGAAATAAAAAAATATGTGGTTAAAATATCTAAAAGTTTCAAAAAATTAAGTAAATTTTCATAAATAATAAGATATGTTTTGGATACATGTTTTTTAATATAGTATATATGGTCAAATTTCCAATTTGTTCTTTTACGTATTGAAATTATTAACTTCATTGAAATTATTGGATGATTTGAATGAATTTGGAACTAATAACAATAAATATGGTATGATAATTATTCCAACAACCCTTATGATGATTATTTTTTCTTGAGTGGTGATCTCATGAGATGTTTAGCTGAATTGCAAAAGAGAAACTAATATTCATTCAATAATAAATTAGACCCGATGTGAAATATATTCGAGTGATGAATGAATGAATATCTGTAGGAAAAGAATCTCTCCATAAATATTTCTAAATCCAAAAAAATGTAGATATTCTTTTTAAAAATGAATTGAGTTCAAAAACTGTTATGTTTACTATAATATTGAAAAAGAAAGATGACCATGAAAATAAAGACTCATCAAGGAATAAAACTCATAAGGTGGATCAATATATAGTAAATGTGTAAAATAATAATATAAAAAAAAGAAATATGATGTGGTTTTTAAATATTTACAACATGGACTGAGATGAAGCATACCATGGGAGTTATTATGATAAGATAAAACTAAGTCTTGAAGAGAAGTTACCAATCTATAAATAAGTTAAAGGGTTATTGGAAAGGAAAGAAGAAGATTTGGAAAACCAATATCACTGAAAAATATTCATGTCTGAATCGAGAATCCCAAATCATGTAATGATGTATTAAATATGATGAAAAAAATTTGGATAAATAGAGAAATAATAATACATTGGGAGTAATGGTCCAATTAAAGACTTATCTGGACATCCTTATCTATAAAATTACACACGTAAAAAAATATTGAGATTTGGTCCTTAAAGAAAGGAAAATTTTCATTCCATAAAATAGGATGTCCAAATAAAATATAAAAAATATTTTTTGTATATGTAGAATCATTTTATGTTGATCCACTACCAAGGCACCGATGAAGATTTCTTCAAAGAAATTTTTTGATGAAGATGATGTGAATGATAATGTGACATTCATTTCCTCAAATATAAAAAGTTTAGTTTTAAATAGTGATAGTGAATTGTTGATCTATCATGTCCATCCTCATTCCCTAAAAAATGGAAGTTAGTATCCCCTATCCCCTGTGTTAAAGTGATATAAACAGTTTTTTATATATATAATGTTTTTAAGGAGATATGATCCATTGGGATGTTTCACCAAAATATTCATAGTGATATTATGACATGGTCAAGAGTAGAATAATAGTAGCATTAGATTATTAATGACTAGTTGATCTGAATAAGGAAATTTTAATTGATGACATGTGATGTTAGGGTATACTTGATGTATTGGTGTCAAAAGAAACATTTTAATTTGTCATCGAACCATGAAGATGAAAAATATAAGTAAAAATGTGGTCTTAGTATATATTTATTTTGATATATCTAGTGAAATAATCTAATATATTTTCTATATATTATATGCTGTTAGAGTTGGATATATCACATGTTAAATATGAATTCTATATTCCATAATGAAGCTAGGAAATTAATGGGGAGTTTTATAATAGTTATATTTTATAATACTTCCCTAGTAAACATGGAATTACATCTAGTGGATTACATAATATATTATTTTCAAAGTGTTGATATTAAAGTGATATGATGAGACAAAAAAATTCAATAAGTTCAATCATTCATTTAGTTGGTATATGTAATAATTTGTATCAATTACAACAATTGGTATGCACTAAATGTCTTGAGATTATTTTTACTGAATAATTATGGAATATTTCCTTGACTAAAAAAATTTCTTTTACTCTTTGATATATATGAATGTTATTGAGATCAATAGAGAGAGATGGTGTTATTTTCATTTTATTTTTCTGAAAACTATTTTCAACTATGTTGGCTTATAGGTTTTTGGATAACACTTTTCCAAGTGGATAGTTCAACAACTGAAAATCAATGTTCCTATAGCTATTATATCATCATGTTTTTAATCTTTTAATTTCACTAAAACCTATATATACTATGATTGTAGTGAAATTCTAGGAAAATTTGTGCTCTAGGATATTCACATAGGGATAATGAATAGAGAATTTGAAATTGTTATATTTTATAAGTGGATATTTTTTTCTATTTATCAAATGAAATGATCATGTATAAAAAAGGGGATAATATTAATACCCCAATGTTTATTTTTTCAAAGTGTGGAGATGTTATATGAAATGAATGAATGGTCTCTATGGAATGGTATTTGTCATAATTTAATAGATGATATACATTCAACATTAGGTACTGCATTTTATATTGATTGAATGTGTATTTCATAAATAAGTAAGGAAAAATATTGTCTATCTATGAGAAATATAGATTGTTAATATATTGTGGCCACAGAATCATACATTCAATTACCCTTGATGGTGCAGTAGCTTTAATACATGGTTTTTGAATCAAAGAATCTCATTATAAAAAATTTTGTTAATCCACATTATATAAATCATAGAAACAAATATTGTGCATCACTCATGATAAAAGAATATTGAAATAAAATGTAACAATATAAAAGAAAATTTGGATCATGAATTAGTGAGGTTGAAATATTTGCTAACTGAACCTCATGTAACAAATATTATGATGTTGGACATAACTGTTGAGCAATGTATTGTTTTCAAACAATTCAAAATAATGTTTTTTTAAAGGGGGAGATTATTTTAAATAATACTCTTTCTCTTTATGATGATTTTGATGCTCACAAATACCCTTGATTATTTACTAATTATTTCGTTGGGTATTTTGCAGAAATTTATTTTATTTATTTATTTATTTCATATAACGAGATTTCATATTTCATTTATTCCGAGATCAATTTTAGCGCGTTCTGGAATCACTGTAGCGCGAGATCAGTTTTAGCGTGTTCTGGAATCACTGTAGCGTGAGATCAGTTTTAGCGCGTACTGGAATCACTGTTCATACCCTACGATGATGAACGTAACGTATGGATGAAAAGTTTACTTTTTATGTTAAAAGAAACGTATGGTTAAGGAACCTTACGTTATTTTGAAACGTATGGTTAATGAACCTTACGTTGTTGAAAAGTATGGAAGAAGAACATTACGTTTGGAAGGAACCTTACGTTTTTGTTGTTAGACAAGTATGGAAGAGAAACCGTACGTTAGTTTTCAGTGTTGAGTTTGTTTCTCAAAAGTATGGATCATCAATATTACTTTTATAATCAACCGTATGTTCTTCGGAGAGTTGAAGCAAGACAAAGTATGGATGATCAACCCTACGTTTGAATGCTTAAGAGAAAGTATGTATGTTCAACCTTACGTTCTGAACCTTACGTTTCTGAACCTTACGTTTGTGAACCCTACGTTTGGAGCCACGTCATCAACCCTACGTTTGGCGTCGGGATATTTTTGACAGACGATATTTCCTTTTGCATTGGTCAAACAGGCGGATTATTAAGCGGATTTCGAGCCGATTCTTAAGTACGACTTTGACTGAATTAAAGAAGATTTTCAACGGATTAATGATTGATGTAAACGGAGCTTTTTATGCCGATTCTTCAGGGGAGTTACAACGGCTCTGTTATTTCTTTTTAATATCGCGAATCTAAAGGATATTTTCATGGATCTATTTATGCGGAAGATTTTCTCAGATTTGAATATATGTTCTATCTTGGAAACTTCGGAGATATATATACACAGGGAAGTGTATGAAATATATAGATTGATCTTTTAACGAGCAAGAAACAGAGACTGTGTGAGGGCGTTCTTTTCTGGTGATCAAGAAGAAGTGTAAAACCTTTATTACCAAAGGAAGATCTTGATAGCAGATTCACGTGTTCTACATCGACTATCTGTTATGAATCTACTGCTGCTGAAGTTGTGAAGTTTCTTATAATATCTATTGCAACTGGATCGACTCAGAACTGTTTTGATTACAGATCTTTTATTTTCTGAAGACGACGATCTATCTACTGTCAATTGCATTCTGTTGCAATTGTGAAGAACAACTGGAGAAGTGTGTTCTTTATCGAAACTCTTTTTATTTTTGAGTGATCAGCTTCTCGTTCTAAGCTGTGTGGGTTCGTGTTTGAACCAGGAAGGCTGTGTTTGCCTGAAACTTGTAAAGGTGTCAACTGCCTGTACTCAGTTGTGAACAGGTCTGTGGAAACGAGGACCAGATAGTAAAAATCGCCAAGCTCGTGGATTTGAGCGTTGGTGGAGTGGACTAGGGGATTTCTGTTCCCCGAACCACTATACATCCGTGTGTTCATGCTTTTACTTTTTCCGCTGCATATTCAATCGTGCTAAAGCATAGTGGACAGAATTTGTCTAAATTGAAGAGATTGTAATAATTTTGAAAAGACACAATTCACCCCCCCCCCCCCCTCTTGTGTGTAATCCGTAGATTCAGATCCAACAATTGGTATCAGAGGAGGAGCTTCTTATTTTTAAAGTCTTGTCAAGATAGAAGTATTTAAAGATTATACATAGTGTATCATGGCTGATACGAGAGAGGGAATGTCAATGGTCAGAGAACCTTACTTTAATGGAGATAATTATGGCTGCTGGAAATCACGTATGATTATTTATCTGAAAAATCTTGGTTACAAAGTCTATTCAAAGATTCTGACTCCCTATGAAATTCCTGAAAATCCCGATACATGGAGTGCTGCTACAGAGGCTGAGTATGAAATGAATTCAAAAGCTATGAATGCAATCATCTGTGGTCTAGGACCGGATGAATTTAACAGAGTATCTCAATGCCCGACTGCATATGAAATGTGGAAAACAATAGCTGTTGCTTATGAAGGAACAGATAATGTAAGACAGATGAGATATGCAACTGCTAAATTAAAATTCGATACTTTCAGAATGATTGAAGGAGAGAGCATCACTCAGATGATTGGAAGATTGACAGAAATTGTCAATAATATAACAGCTCTAGGAGAACCAATCAAGCAGGCTGATCAAGCGTTAAAGGTACTGAGAGTACTTCCTACTCGATGGAATGGAATCTCTACAGCAATCAGACAATCAACTTCTGTTAAAGATCTAACTATGAGAGAGCTGATTGGTACATTGATGATGTACGAGGCTGAAATGCAAGATGAGGTAAATGAGCATAAAGTCTACATAAAAAGGGAAAATACTGCTTTGAAAGTGACTTCTCAACAAAAGGATAGAAAGATTAAGAACAGAGAAGTAAGTACTAAATCAGAAAGCTCTGATTCTTCAAATTCGGATGAAGAACTGGCTCAGCTAGCCAGAAAATTCAAAAAGTTCTACAGTAAGAAGAAAGACTTCAAGAAATCCTTCAAGAAGGATAGCAAGGAAGTGAGATGTTATGAATGCAAAAAGATGGGACATATCAGACCGGATTGCCCAAAATTGAAAGATGCAAAGAAGAAGAAATTCTTCAAAATAGATGGTTATGAGCAGAAAGACAAGAAAGCTATGAAAGCTACTTGGAGTGTTTCTGAAGACTCAAGTAATTCTTCTGAATCATGCTCAGAGAAGGAGGAAGCCAATTTAAAATCAAATATGTGTTTCATCGCTGAAACTGATGAGGTACACTCATACTACTCCTCTGACTCAAATAATGAATCAAACTCTGAAACAAGCTTCTCAAATAAAAAACTTGCAGCTTACTGCAATATGCTTGAAGAAAGGTATGACTCATTTTTAAAAAATATAAATCTATAAAGAACTTGCATAAAGCTATTTCAGATGAGAGAAATACTTTGCTAAAACAACATAAGGAATTAATTGACAAATACAACTCTGCTGACTCAAATAAAATTAATTTTGAATCAAAAATAAAAACTCTACAGGATGAAGTAGAATCTTATAAAAAGGATGCATTAGTTTTTACAAAAGGAGAAAACACCTTAAATGAGATACTTGGAAAAACTGTAATTAAAAAGGAAAGGTTTGGAATTGGAAGTAAAGGAGAAAAACCTAAGTTATACAAAAATTATTTTGTTCCTAGCACTAAACAGGTTATTTGTAACTTCTGTGGAACAAAAGGTCATATAGCTAAAAACTGTTTTCTAAGACAACCTCAAATATGTGGAATTAAGAAAGCTTATATTTCCAATGATCTATATGATTCAATCAATTTTAAGAAAACAAAGAAAATCTGGATACCCAGATCACTGCTTGCTAACACTCCTGGACCCAACAAAATATGGGTACCAAAGCAATTTGTTTGAATGTCTTTGCAGGTAGCAGGTCACCAAAGAAAGAAAGAAATATGGTATATGGACAGTGGCTGCTCAAGACACATGAGTGGAACTTCAGCTAATTTCTCTTCTCTTACTCGAAAGGAAGGAGGACTTGTCACCTTTGGTGACAATGCCAAAGGAAAGATTATTGGTATTGGAATAGTTGGAGATCCAGAGACAGTCTCAATCAACAAAGTACATTATGTACAAGGGTTAAAACACAATCTGATAATTATCTCTCAACTCTGTGATGATGGATACACTGTTGATTTTACTAACAATAGTTGTACTATTTCTAAAGATAAACTGTTTAAGTTTAGAGCACCCAGAACTGATAATGTTTATACTTTGGATTTGTATTCCTTGTGTAAAGAACAAGTAAAATGCTTAACTGCTAATATAAGTGAATCCTGGATCTGGCATAGAAGACTTGGTCATTGCAATATATATGCTTTACATAAATTATCTAAGAAACATCTAGTTTCTGATTTGCCTAGTCTCAAATTTGAAAATGACAGATTCTGTGATGCATGTCAGCTTGGCAAGCAACACAAATCATCATTCAAATCTGTTAATAAAGTTGCTACAACTAAACCTCTAGAACTTATCCATATGGATTTGTTTGGACCTTCAAGAGTAGCAAGTTTAGCCGGTAAATTATATGTTTATGTATTAGTTGATGATTATTCTAGATTTACTTGGATTTTCTTTTTGAAATTTAAAAGTGAAGCTTTTAGTTTATTTGAAGGTTTTTGTAAATCTATTCAAAATGAAAAAGGTTTTAATATAATCTCATTGAGAAGTGATCATGGTGGAGAATTTTAGAACCAGGAATTTAATTCCTTTTGCTCAAACATGGGTATTAAACACACCTTCTCTTCTCCAAGAACACCTCAACAGAATGGGATTGTAGAAAGAAGAAATAGAACTATTCAAGAAATGGCTAGAACTATGTTAAATGAATATAGCCTACCTATATATTTCTGGGCAGAAGCTGTTAATACAGCTTGTTATATAATGAATAGAATTTTAATAAGACCTATTTTGAAAAAGACACCCTATGAACTATGGAATAACAGAAAACCTAAAGTAAATTACTTTAAAGTTTTTGGATGCAAGGTTTACATCTTGAATACCAAAGATAATCTTGGTAAATTTGATCCAAAATCTGATAAAGGTATTTTCTTAGGATATTCTGCAATTTCCAAAGCTTATAGAGTCTATAATAAAAAGTCAAGGATTGTTGAAGAATCAGTTCATGTGAAATTTGATGAATCTGATCCTTTTGAGAAAAGGATAGAACAAATAGATGAACCTGATTCTAATGAAAACACGAGACTTGAGAATTTAAAGAATGATTTTGAAAATGATATAAAAGAAATTCAGTCCAGTTCAGAAGAACATGACACTGAAGAACCTTTGAATGTAATGCCTAGACAGTCTAGAACCTTAAAGAATCACCCTTTAGAATCTGTGATAGGTGACTTAGAGACTGGTATTCAAACTAGAAGAAACCTTGGAAACATAGTTGAATTCTCTGCTTTCCTATCCCAACAAGAACCTAAGACCATAGAAGAAGCCTTAGATGATGAGAGCTGGGTAATAGCATTGCAGGATGAATTGAACCAGTTCAAGAGAAATAAGGTTTGGGAATTAGTTGAAAGACCACATGATTATCCAGTAATAGGAACTAAATGGGTCTTTAGGAATAAACAGGATGATCAAGGGATAATAACTAGAAATAAAGCAAGATTAGTAGCTAAAGGATATAATCAAGAAGAAGGAATAGATTATGATGAGACCTTTGCACCTGTAGCTAGGTTAGAAGCCATTAGAATCCTTTTAGCCTATGCATCTTATATGAATTTTAAATTATTTCAGATGTATGTTAAATCTGCCTTTTTAAATGGTTATTTAATGGAGGAAGTTTATGTTGAGCAACCTCCTGGTTTTGAAAATTCTCAAAAACCAGATTCTTTTTTCAAACTTACTAAAGCTCTTTATGGCCTTAAACAAGCACCTAGAGCTTGGTATGAAAGACTAAGTTCTTTTCTTTTGAAAAATGATTTTACTGTTGGACTGGCAGATCCAACACTCTTTAAGAAAACTATGAAAAATAATGTTTTGTTGGTTCAAATTTATGTTGATGATGTAATTTTTGGATCAACCAATAAAATTCTTTGTCATGAATTTTCAGAATTAATGCAAAAAGAATTTGAAATGAGTATGATGGGAGAATTAAATTTCTTTTTGGGTCTTCAAATATTTCAAAAAGATTTTGGAAATGTTTTAAATCAATGCAAATACATTACTGATTTACTTAAGAAATTTGGACTTGAAAACAGCAAGCCATTTACAACTCCTATGTGTACTAATATAAAACTTGATTTGGATGAAACTGGAAAATCAGTGGACAACAAGTTATATAGAGGTATGATTGGTAGTTTGTTATATCTTACTACTAGTAGACCAGATATAATGTATTCAGTATGTCTTTGTGCTCGATTTCAATCAAATCCCAAAGAATCTCATTTAACTGCTGTTAAAAGAATTTTTAGATATTTAAAAGGTACTATTTATCAATCTCTGCTTTATCCAAAAACCTCTGATTTTAATTTAATTTCATATTCAGATGCTGACTTTGGAAGCTGTAGATTAGATAGGAAGAGTACTTCAGGAACATGTCACTTTTTAGGGAAGTCTTTAGTATCATGGTCTAGTAAGAAACAACACTCAGTTGCCATGTCAACAGCCGAGGCAGAATATGTGTCTGCAGGTAGTTGCTGTGCACAGGTGTTGTGGATAAAAAACACTCTTATGGACTTTGGACTAAATTTCAATAATACACCTATTTTATGTGATAATACTAGTGCAATTAATATTTCAAAAAATTCTATTAGTCATTCTAGAACTAAGCACATTGATATAAGACATCACTTTTTAAGAGATCATGTGTTTAAAAAGGTTATATTTTTAGAATTTGTAAATACAGAAAATCAATTAGCAGATATTTTTACTAAACCACTTCCCACGGCAAGGTTTGAATTTATTAAGGGGGAGTTAGGTTTATTTAATTTTAAATAGTTTTTTTTATCTTATTCTGTTTTTGAATTTTGCTTAATTTCTGTTTCCCGCTATAAGTAATTTTATTTTGTTTTAAATAAAAGTAATGATTAGTGATTACACGGGAATCAAGGCTGTCAGAACCGTTTCACCTTCTAAACTGCTTCACCTTTTTCGGAAACCCTTTCGAAAACCTAAAACCACACATCTGCTCCAAAACCCTTTTCTGAATCTTCAAACCCTAAACTTACGAACCTTCAGAAATCGTTGTTGGAATGGAAAAGACTAAGCGTCCAGATGAAGCCGAGAGCAGTGCTGCAAAGAAACCTAAGGTGGTTGGTCGGAAAATACTGCAAGGTAAAGTCATAGATTTAGAGTGGCTGTTTGAAACTAATTTACTGTTGAAGCAAGCGTTGTCGTTTCAAAGCCTTGATCAAGCTTTTAATAGTGAAATTTCTGAGTTTCAATATGAGGCAGAAATGAGACATTTCTTTAGAACTGTTCAGTTTAGCCTTGGAGATACAGAGGATAGTTTATTGGCTCAAATAGAGGATAAGGACTTTTCAATATCATCTGTAGAGATAAGTCAAATTCTTAACTGCCCTCATGAAGGAGTTTTTCATTTCGATTTACGGAATATTGGAGATTCTGTACATAAGTCTGAAGACATTATGTCTTTTCTGTTTGGAACCAGAGTGATAAAGAAGATGTTTATTAAGGATTTGGAGCCCGATCAGAAAATCTTGGTAAAATTTGTTCAGACTGGTTTAGCACCAAGAATGGCTGAGATGGAGAAAATCCTATACCCTGACATGTACATAATGTATCTTCTGATGTGTGATATTAAGTTTAATTTTCCTCGGTTTATGATAAGATATCTGAGTTACTGCTGTCAGAGTGAAGCAAGAATGACCTTTTTCCCTTATGGAAGGTTCATTTCTTTGTTTTTGTTTAAAAGAGGAATGATCAGATTGGTAGATGCTGGGGTGAAATGTCACCACAGTAATGTTTTTAATGCTGGAACTTTGAGGAAAGTAGGATACTTCTGGAGCACAATTAAAGGAAAACTCTTACCTGTTGGAGCTGAGGAAAACTCGGAGAGTGCTCAGGCTCAACCGGCTAAGTCCAAGGAGGGACAAGCAGAATCAAGAGTTAGTACAGTGGCAAGGAGAATTCGTTTTGAGATGGAGGAAGTTGAGGAAGAGAGAAGTCAAGAAGGACTTCAATCTAGAAGGAAGAGGTCAATTGATGAAGAAATTATCTCTCCTGCCTTGAAATCCTCTGAACCGTTTTTGTCTTACTCATTTGTGAGAGAAGCTATTGTGGAGCAGACTGCATCAATAGAGGAACCAGCAGCTCAAACAGAAACTCAAAAAGAACCTCAATCTGCTGTTGTGACTGTGGAAAAAGTAATTCAACAAGAACAACTTATGGAGGAAGTGCCTGGTGAAGAAGTGGCCCGACCTCAAGATTTACATGAAAATGTTGTTCTTGACCAATCAGTAGAAGTCAGAGAGACTACTGTTCGTGATGAACATACTTCTGAAGCTAATACAGAGGTACTTCAGGAAGATTTTTCAGTGGAAGAGTTTCAGGTTTCAAAAGGTAGTTCATTGGATCAACCTTGTCAGGACAAGGACAAAGAACAGTCAGATGCAGATTCCTTACCACTTGCCATGCTTCATCAACCTAATTCTGGACATGAGAATCGAGCACAGGGTGCCCCTGATTTGAGAAAAGAAGAAGTTGTTGAGTTGTACAAGCGTATCTCTCAGTTAGAATATGAGAATGTTAGTCTCAGAAATTCTCTGAACTTAGAGCAGTTGAAGTTTCAGAAGCTGAAAGAATGTACTGTTTCAAGACAGGAAGTAGATTTATTTAAGACTGATATGCTGCATGCTGTTGATCAGTTAAAATCAGAGATGGTAAAGAAAGATGATTTGTCTGAGTTGAAGATTTACATGGAGAATAAATTTGCGTCTGTTGCAAACAGTGCTGTGAGTGGATCAGGCTCTTCACCTGATTTGATTCGGAGATTTCAAGCAATTACTGGAGCACTGAGCAATATGAGTGACAGATTACACGATCTTCAGTGTAATAGTGCCCCTTTGTCAGTTTTGCTAGATAATCAGAAATTTTTAGTGGATCAGTTGACATCTGTAGAGCAACCGATTAGGATTCTTTTGAATCAGTTATCAGAAAAACTGGCTCTTTTTGTTGAAAAAGAAGAAAGAATGCACGAGTTTTTCAGAGTTAATTTGATTGAAGATATTCATATGACTCAAGAGAACAGAGATCTTATCATCAAGTTAGGAGATGGGATGATGAAGAGGCTCAGAGAACAGTTTACAGAGATAAAGACCGCGATTCAAAGGAGATAGACACCTTTTTCCCTGTCTTATCTATGAACCTTGATTCCTCTGTATATCGCAATCGTTTATATATAACAGCTTGTGAATGAAAATTCTTTTCTTACTTTTTTTTTGTTTTGTTGTTTATTGATTTATGATTGAGTTAGCCAGTATAACAAATTCACTTATTCATACACAGTTAATTATAGCATTTACTTATAGTTCAGTGCAATATTGAATGTGTTCAACTCCGTAATTTTTCATTCTTTTTGATATCACAAAAAGGGGGAGAATTTGGATAAACACAACATTTAAATTCATTTGTTTCCTATGAAGAAATTTGGATATATGGGAGAATTTGGATATATACGACATTTATCTTTTATCCATTTTTAGCTGAAAATTTATTTTTATGGGGGAGAAATTTTATTATAGTTAAATATTGTTTTAATCCTTTCGAAATTCTAAAATTTTATAAAACTAATTTTTCAATAAATATTGCAGTTAAATTAGTTCTATTATTTTATGGGTTTTGTGATCATCAAAAAGGGGGATATTGTTGAGCAATGTATTGTTTTCAAACAATTAAAAATAATGTTTTTTTAAAGGGGGAGATTATTTTAAATAATACTCTGTCTCTTTATGATGATTGTGATGCTCACAAATACCCTTGATTATTTACTAATTATTTCGTTGAGTATTTTTCAGGAATTTATTTATTTTATTTATTTATTTCATATAACGAGATTTCATACTTCATTTATTCCGAGATCAATTTTAGCGCGTTCTGGAATCACTGTAGCGCGAGATCAGTTTTAGCGCGTTCTGGAATCACTGTAGCGTGAGATCAGTTTTAGCGCGTACTGGAATCACTGTTCATACCCTACGATGATGAACGTAACGTATGGATGAAAAGTTTACTTTTTATGTTAAAAGAAACGTATGGTTAAGGAACCTTACGTTATTTTGAAACGTATGGTTAATGAACCTTACGTTGTTGAAAAGTATGGAAGAAGAACATTACGTTTGGAAGGAACCTTACGTTTTTGTTGTTAGACAAGTATGGAAGAGAAACCGTACGTTAGTTTTCAGTGTTGAGTTTGTTTCTCAAAAGTATGGATCATCAATCTTACTTTTATAATCAACCGTACGTTCTTCGGAGAGTTGAATCAAGACAAAGTATGGATGATCAACCCTACGTTTGAATGCTGAAGAGAAAGTATGTATGTTCAACCTTATGTTCTGAACCTTACGTTTCTGAACCTTACGTTTGTGAACCCTACGTTTGGAGCCACGTCATCAACCCTACGTTTGGCGTCGGGATATTTTTGACAGACGATATTTCCTTTTGCATTGGTCAAACAGGCGGATTATTAAGCGGATTTCGAGCCGATTCTTAAGTACGACTTTGACTGAATTAAAGACGATTTTCAACGGATTAATGATTGATGTAAACGGAGCTTTTTATGCCGATTCTTAAGGGGAGTTACAACAGCTCTGTTATTTATTTTTAATATCGCGAATCTAAAGGAGATTTTCATGGATCTATTTATGCGGAAGATTTTCTCAGATTTGAATATATGTTCTATCTTGGAAACTTCGGAGATATATATACACAGGGAAGTGTATGAATTATATAGATTGATCTTTTAACGAGCAAGAAACAAAGACTGTGTGAGGGCGTTCTTTTCTGGTGATCAAGAAGAAGTGTAAAACCTTTATTACCAAAGGAAGATCTTGATAGTAGATTCACGTGTTCTACATCGACTATCTGTTATGAATCTACTGCTACTGAAGTTGTGAAGTTTCTTATAATATCTATTGCAACTGGATCGACTCAGAACTGTTTTGATTACAGATCTTTTATTTTCTGAAGACGACGATCTATCTACTGTCAATTGCATTCTGTTGCAATTGTGAAGAACAACTGGAGAAGTGTGTTCTTTATCGAAACCCTTTTTATTTTTGAGTGATCAGCTTCTCGTTCTAAGCTGTGTGGGTTCGTGTTTGAACCAGGAAGGTTGTGTTTGCCTGAAACTTGTAAAGGTGTCAACTTCCTGTACTCAGTTGTGAATAAGTCTGTGGAAACGAGGACCAGATAGTAAAAATCGCCAAGCTCGTGGATTTGAGCGTTGGTGGAGTGGACTAGGGGCTTTCTGTTCCCCGAACCACTATACATCCGTGTGTTCATGCTTTTACTTTTTCCGCTGCATATTCAATCGTGCTAAAGCATAGTGGACAGAATTTGTCTAAATTGAAGAGATTGTAATAATTTTGAAAAGACACAATTCACCCCCCCCCCCCTCTTGTGTGTAATCCGTAGATTCAGATCCAACAATAACCATTGAAGATTTTCAATAACATTGGCTGGTTAATGGAGATAAGTTGAATCCACACACATGAAGAGTGTATATTTAGAACCCATTCTCCTTATCTTATTATATGTTTTTTATATAGGATGGTATGTGTGATTTTCTATATTTTATACCATGATAGAGTGACTTTATATATCCTTAGTAATGGGGAGAAGTCATGATCATGAAATTGGGATAAAATTATTGTAGTAGCAGTGAAAGAAGGGGAGTTTGTAAGACATTATGATATTGAATCTATTCCTTAATTGATGAAATATCATGAAGGTGAACTTTGGGATTTATGAATAAAGATATTTATTTGGTGTGGTTAAATAATTTCTATCAGGAATGTAGATATTTATTAATGAAATTTTTACTGTACTCTTATTTCTCATGTCGATATTGACTAATGTGGGATTAGATTATATGATGAGTAAATATTTCATTTATATCTCAATACATAGAGTAAAAATTGTATTTTAGTATTTATTTTTTTATTTTATTAAACACATTTATTTTAGTTTTTTAAGTTTTTTCAACATACCCAAAGTGAGAGAATGTTGATAAAAATCTCCATAGTGGAGGTTTTTGTGTTTCTGGGTTTTTTTGGTAAAAAATCTGGTTGAAAAAATTCATGTGTATTTGTGGAAACATTATATTTTTCAATGTCGTTTTACATCAGTTTCCCATGGATATGGTTCAATAATTTGGTAAAGGAATGTTTTTTCATAGTAAGTTTTTAGATTATTTCATAACATAATTAGATCACATGGTAGGTATATATATAGCCTAGTAAGGTATTAATATCAGTTTGTATGCATGAAAATAACATAAGAAGTATATGGTTCCATATTAAATTTATAAATTAATGTTTTGTTAATTTTATCTAAGAGAACCAAAAATAAAATTCATAGATCACATAGTATGTAATTCAATCTCTTAGTATGTACATAATCACATAGAAAAGTATGTAGGTCACATAATAACTAAGTGAAGGTATATAAGAAAAGTTGATAAAGGATATTTTATAATATAAGTGAATTAATAACAAATTAAAAATCAAATAGAACTAATAACATAAGTGTCAGAATATAAGAGGTAGGAGATGTGGAGTATGAAAAGTAATTAAGGGGTTTACTATAAAAGAAAACATTGATCAGTACATTTTATAGGGAGATAAAATATTAACTTAGAATATCAACACTTAAGATTATGAGAGTTTATGTGGATTTAAAAAAGATGACAATGTAATGTGAACAAAGAGACATGGATAAATATAAGTGAACTAAGAACATTAGACTATGAAATTTAAACTAAGTGCATATAAATAATGGTTGTGTAGTTTACATTGATGGTAAGGAATGTAATTAATGAAATGAACATTGTATTTTTATACTCAATCCATAATATTGATGTTTGTGGATGTGAAGGATAAGTTCGTATGGTATCTTGTGATGTTATGAAGGATGATTTCATGAATCCCTTGTACATAGTGGAATATTGTGTAGGGAAATGTATGAACATTAGTACATGGTAAAAATTATTCAATGGGGTCGAGTTCGAAGTAGTGTATGCGAGTTCACATAATATAAGGTTATTTATTGGTGTGTACTATATGTTATGTTGGATTATGTGATAAAGAGTCTTCAATGAATTAAAATATGTGAAAGAGTGGATTTCTTCTGTTGGATAAAATTAGTGTTTCATAGCATTAAGAAATAAATAAATTAAAACCAAAATGGTTCATCACAGTATTAGAATATCATGGAGGACTAGTGAAGCCAATTTAGTTGATAGGATAGTGGTTTAAACATGGAGGTACATTTAGTCTACTCAAAATATTGTAAATGTTAAGAGCATTCAATTATGTAAAAATTTCCAAACAATTGTATCCAAATAACTAGTGATCATATTTGGATTTTGGAACATTGAAACAATGTCGATGTCTTAACCTTAGATATATCCCCATGTGGGTGATAAAAGTAAAATTATTATGTATTGTGTTCATGATTTAATTATATTATATGTTACAAAAATATATGTGTATAGAATAAAAAATTATAAACCATATTTTTTTACTGCTAAGATAAGTGAATTATCAATCAGATGAAAATTAAAAGAAAAACCCATGAGTGATCCTACTAAAAGTGAGGTCAATATGAATTTGAGTTATAGTGTTTTAGGTTTAGTGGTGAAACCTGAATTGAGTTTCATACCATGGATCATCACCCCTCTCAGGGAACCTCCTATCATAGGGGAAACACTATTTTATGGTTTTAATAATCTACCATATAGTTCATGACCAAATGGTAAAAGGATATAATCATATTGATACTTGATTCATATTTCAACCATGACCCCTCTATCATAATATTATCCAATTGGGATCAGTGCATCACGATGATATTCTTCAACAGGGCACACAACCTACTAGGGGATCACTACCACCTCACTCTGAAAAGGAATTATAGTAGGGGTAGGACACATTTGACTAATAATACAGATGTGGAACACCCCCATGACTAATGTGGTACACAGGGCATGGCATTTTAGTGTTGCAACATTTGTCACATACGTGGGGGTAACTATATCACATAAGTATGTATATTGATCCCATGTCAAAATCCCATAGGAAAAAACTATTTTTATGTATTGAAAAATAATATCCCTAATTTAAATTTAAATTGGTTGAAAAAAAACTTCATGATAAACCTATCATGATACTTTCTACATTAAAAATACATTCAATAAATCCAATGAAAAATGAATATAAACACACACCATCATCAATTATCATTAAAAATCACCTAGGGAGATACCTCTTAAATAAGGAAAAATAGAACTAAAATACCTATATTAGGGAAGAAAAATAATATTATATATCAACATCATCCAATCATACCTAATATCAGAATATTAATAAAAAACTCAGGATACTGGGAATAAATTTATAACAACCATTCCCAAATACTCTTGTCACAAACTACCTTCTTCAAGATGAAGGAAGGAATATAAAGATGTCAAGACCTTCATTCCTCGAGATGAAGGATAAATAATGACCCTTGAGTCCCACCTCCAATAGGACATAGGGTGGCAACCAACACCAAGGGTATAGAAATTTCAAAAAATTGGGAGGCATTACCCATTTATAGTTACCAAGATCAGGAGATATGATGTCTCAACCTCAAACAACTCTAATATATATATAAATATTAGAAAACAAAAATCCAGCTCACATGCATGTTTGATGCAGAACTGCTAGAAATACAAGTATAACTCCAAAGTAACCACCAAAACAAAACTATGCAGAGACACATCAACAATCCACATTGTATGAGCTAGTAATGTCCAGCACAGTCTATAAAATCTCCCTCGAAACCGGAAAACAATTTTATATATGATGGGTGAGCATACAAGTATAATTAGTAGGAAAATCCAAAGTCCCTCATGCACATGTGGGGGGAGCATACTAATTCCCTTATGAAAAAAATATCATAAATCAACAAAACATATCAAGGATTACTAACCACCCAGCCTCACCAAGGAAAACTCACCACATAATGAAAAATAAGTAATCTAATATAATATGAACATCAATATTTTGGTAACCTACATCACTTTCCACTGGATAACTAGAACATTATGACACATCTACCACTTACACAAGCCCCATTGTCAAAATATAACAACAAAAAATGGGGACACAAACCACATACATCCTTTTTGTACACACCTGGGCCACTATCACACATCAATTCTACTCGCAGACCTCTAGGCCTCCAACTTATCACACCCTGCCTAAAAACAACTGGGCCTCAACCTGAAGACACCTAGAAAATAAAACACCTCTCACACAACCAGTATCATAGATTTGGTATCAAAGCTCAAGACATTATAGCCTAACCAAAGATTATTTGGTGGTAAATTTCTATAAGAGGTAGCAGAGAAGAGCCAATAACCAACCATCCATCCTCCCATAAGGATGTTTGAAAAGACACCCTCCCCCATATAAATGGGGGTGTTTAGAACATAGTTATTTTCATGGGTGGAGTGTGTATAGAAAACACAATGAACTAGAAGTTTATATATATATATATAAGTACAAAATGCTCAGACCAACCAATGGGTTTTCAAAAAATTCTATTAGCCCACCCAAAAATGCCCTTGTTGCCACCTATAAATGCACGTATAACCACAAAAAACGATCACTTATCTAAGTCTGAGTATACCCCCATCCAATTTATTTAACCAATTTTCATTCTGTATTAATGAGATTATTCATTTATTTATTCTATACATACATGGGAAGCTAACAAGAACAACATCTGCAACTATTTCTAGAAGGCTAAAACCCACTAATCACACCCTGCAACAGAATACACAAAAAAACCCACTTCATTCTCCCCTCCATTTGATACCCATTCATATTTTGATACTACCAACATCCTTATTAAATGGTATCTCTACTTAGTCATAACCTCACAAAAAAACCTAGAAAACCTCCTGCACATCAACACCAAACCCTATACACACATAAACATGAAATCCTAACACAACCCAATCATGTAGCCCCGTTGTCTAACCACTACCCATTTGTTGTTCCACTTCATAACAAGTCCATTCATTCCGAAATCAATCAATCTCTCAAAACATGGATACCATCACATGGAATGTACCACCCCATAAAAAAATTAACACCCCTAGAAATAACACAACATTACCAAAACCCACACAAGGCACAAAACCCAACGAAACACAGTACATAGCCACACATATAGAACAAGGAGTATTTAGATTTGGTGAAAACTTTTCATTAAATCGACATGATAAATAGGGGTGATAACACAAAGGTTTTCCTCCTGGGGAATCCATTCCATTTAACTGGGTATACGTGATTAATCAGATTAATACAAACAACAATAAAACATAAGGAAACAACAATAGTTATAAAATATCACCCATGTGCATAAAAATACAAAAAATGACCAGGATTTTTAGAATCCACACAGCTACAATAGATCCCAACATCAACAAAGATAACAAATAAAACAAGCAATCGACATCTATTCACTCCCATCCAATTATCAATTTTGTATTAACATTTATCTTTGTTAAAAAATAAATTCAGTTATTTTTACTAGGAACATTACTATGCCCACCCCACATGACAAACATTTAGAAGAGAGTTGATGGAAATCCCTACCCAAAACAATAGGTGACCAAAATCCTCCTTGTGCAAAAATAGAGGGTTCCCAGGAGCTGTAGATTCCGAAGAATACTGTAGGGGGGGATAAAATGCATGTGCATAGCTTATTAGGGAAAGGAAGGGTCTTGATGCACCAATAGAAAAAAAGAAACACACTGGGAAGAGATTGTATCAACATAGAAAGACCATATCCTATATCAATGGAATGAGAAAGGATTTCAAACGTCATTAATGTGGAATTGTGGTAAATATTATGTTTTTTTAATGTTTAAAAATCCCAGGAGTTCTTGGATATTAAAGATATAATTATGATCCATTGAAATGAATTTAAAATTCATAAAAAGGGCTTTAAACTTGGTTAAAATAAAATAAAATGTATGAAGGTTAAAATTGAAAAAGTTGGGAAAAATTGGAAATGTTTCACCGATGAGTGACACACCGATAGAAAGACACCAACAATGAAAATGAGTCATTGATACTGAGCTACTGATGATGAGCCACTAATTCCTAACTCTCTTTCATCCTCACTCATCGATTCCATAACTCACCAAAGCCCTGACCCACTGATTTCATGACTAAATGACGCCTTGTATCACCGACGCCCTCACTCACTGACACCCTGACTCACCGACACTGATTTCCTAACTCACTAACACTATGAATCACTGACACGGACACCCTGACATCAACACCAACTCCTTCATTCACCAACTCCAATTTAAACACTGTAAATTTGGAAAACTCTTTGAATTAGTCACTATTGCCTCCCAAAACACCCCAAACACTATATTTCGACAATTTACTGTACCACAATGGTCTAGTCAATTACATCAGATGCCTCTCAAACTATTCTCTCTCTATAATTCAAAACCAAACCTAGAAGGAGGAGGGGTCCAAAAATCCACCCCTTAATATACGTTTAAAGGTTGAACCACAATGTGTTTTTTGAAAAATTAAGTGAAACCTCATCATCCAAGAACACCTACTCCAACATTTGTTAACCCAAACATCCCCAAGATACCACACAAAAGCCCCAACTATCATGACATATAATTTAGGGAATTCCTTCCTCCATGTCGAGAAATTATTCTCTCTAGGTGGCACTATCTCACCTGCATAGGTTTAATCACATCCACATCAAAGCATCTCAAATAGGAATATGGTTTCCCCATTCCACATGTTAGGATTTTTTCACAGATTAGAGAACATGAAGACATCACATTTCATAAAAGTAAGGTTTAATAATTATGTCACAAAGAAAAACAAATTAGAAAAACTCAAAACGACTCATGGTAATAGGAAAATTTCTTCAAATATCATTCCCAAGTACTCTCATCCATGCCACTATTTCTCCAAAACACGCAAACCAAGGGAATGTTCCATCCATGAAACACCTTTTCTCAAAAATCCTAGATCACCGCTATTTTCTCCACAAATGTTTTTTAATCCTCAATGTACAATTCTCCCTTATCAATGAAATGGTAGTCATCATGAAGATATTAACAAAACTGAGAGACATGAACGACATTGTGGATACTCCCCAACTGTGGTGGCAATGCCAGCTGATATGCTACCGTGATAATGTTTCCCTATACCTAAAAGGGTTTGATGAACTAGGGAGAAATCTTACTCTCTCTACCAGACATTTACTACCTACATCGAGGGAAATCCTTCAAGAATTCATGGTTTATATCCTCAAACTCCAAAGGCCTTATCATGCGTTCTACATAGTATTTTTGACTGTCTTATTCTACCTTCTTCCTCTAATGGAAAAGCCACACCTTCTCTGTTATACTCTACACCACATCCAGTCCAAGAACAGCTGCCTCCCCAACTTCCGTCTAACACAAGGATGAACGACATGTGATTTCATGCTAGGACTTGTATTGATCCATGTTAATGGAATAGTGATATATATTTTTCTATGAGAACTTAAAATGGAAAATAATGCACACAAGACCCACTAAATTCAATATCACATTCCTATAACATCTCCTCCAACATCTGGATGTTCATCTCTAGTTTTCCATCCGTATGAGAGTGGAAATCAGTGCTGAGGTGTAACTAGGTGCCAAAGGCATGATGAAATCCCCTCCAGACTCATGACATAAAACATTTATCCTGATCTGAGACGATGGATCTCATAACCCCATGCATCCACACCACATCATCCACATACCTCCATTCAATGGAATCCACTACACTCGACTCCTTGGTCGCTATGAAGTGAGCCGATTTTGTCAACAGATCCACTACTACCCAAATAACATATTATCCTACATGATCATTGGGTAATACTATAGATAAATCCATAGATATGTCATTACACTTCCACTCAACGAAATATATGTGATTCAAAAAACTACTTGGAACACGGTGCCCATACTTCACTTGAAAACACACTATGAACTTTTCCACAAACTCCACCACTACCCACTTCATCCTGGTCCACCAGAACCATTCCCTTTAAGCCCCAAAACATCTTGAAAACTCCTCAATGTACCTCTATGAGTGATATATGAAACTCATCGAGATCATACTCACACATTTCTACTAGAAAACATTTATTCTCACAGAATAACATTCGATTTTTTTCATACTTCAACCAACCCTCCAGAGCATCACACTGGTCAAAGTGATCATGCATCACTTATTCCACTATGTCTCCCCATTGATAATCCTCCACTCGTAGCACCAGATATCATCGCACCATCATCTTAGATAGGAATCGTCTACCTACATCCATCCCTGTATCTAAGTGAAAGTCATACGTCTCTTCCATGGCCTTCCAAGTGTCTGCAGATTCTTGAACTAACTCGTTCTAAGAATTATTTACTAATGAATCGGCCACTTCATTCCCCTTTCATGAGGTGTAGGAGACCTCAAAATCATTATAATGGAGAGAATATATCTACCTCTGCTGTTTCATGTCTAGGTCTCAGTAGAAAAAGATGTAGCTCATGATATTATGATCTGTGAAGAGCACAAAGATCTCTCCAATGAGGTAGTTTCCCCATAGATTTTGTGAATACATAACTGATTATATCTCCATATAATGGGTGGTAAAGTTACATTCATGGGGATATAACTACGTATATCCATAGGGGATAACTCCCCATTGCTACATCAGCACATAACCTAAGCTAAAATAGAAAGCATTTGAGAACACCTCGATTATCTCCCATGTTTCTGGCAGTCTATGAAATGAAAAACATCTCATTTAGATAGCAAAATTCCACCTTGAACTGCTCAATCAACAAAAAATATTTGACTTTTCAAGTCATATCCTTCAAAAGAGCTACTACCCAAGAGAAATATGGTATTAATATCTAGTAGTATCCTTCCAGACAAAGAAAACTGCAAACCTCTACAACATTATTGGGTGATTCCCAAGAAAAAACATCCTCAAAAATTGATGGGACCACTGATATTATCCAATGAGACAACAAATTACCTTAGAAATGGACTTTCCATGTCCATAACATGCACTTGGACGACTTTCCATAGAGATAGTGGTGCTGAAGGACCTCTATGATAATCTGGAGATACTCGGTATTCCCCTCCTATGACTTCGAGTATATTGGGATTTCATAGATGAATATGAAGATAAACCGGTCCAGGAACTCAATTAAAATGTATTTCATAAGACTTTTCAGCATAGTCAGTGCATTAGTAACACCGAATAGAATAACCACAAAATTGAAGTGAGGATACCTACAACTGAAAGATATCTTTAGGATGTCACCCTCCCTCACCATTGGCTGGTGATACACATACCACATATCGATCATAGATAACCCACCTACTCCCCTTATCTAGTTGAAAGGGTCATTTATTATTGGGAGAGAATAACTATTTCTGACTGTTACCTAATTCAGTCTCTGGTAATCTAAATAGAGTCTCAGACAACCATATTCTTTTTTTCAAACAAGACTAGAGCGCCATAGGACGATATGCTCGGTTGGATGAAATATTTATTCATCAGATCATCAAAATAAATCTGAAAAACTCGCAACTCAGAAGGCACCATCAAATAAGGACCCTTTGAAATTGGATGATCATCGGGCTATAAGTCTATCCCAAACTAAACGTCTCCTAGAGGGAGTATAGTTACAACCTACTCAGGTAAAACATCCATAAACACTATAAAAACTCCAAAAACCTCCATGATATCAGCATCTATCAATCCCACTGATATATTGACTAACAAGGAAGTAAAAATATCCACATGTTGGTTTCCCATCTAAAAACTAAACTTTCCCACAAAATCCACATATTATTCACCCACATCTGAAAACACGACTCTTCTCTAGAATCAGTTGATAAAATCATGAATATAGTACAAAAAGTTGATGATAAGGATTACATTATGTGGTTGCATATCTAGTAGAAATATATCCTCACTAGATTGTTGTGGCCCCAACATTAGTCTACATCCCCGTAAGGTATCAAACAAGCTAGTCTTACCTCTAACTGGTGTACTCAAAAAAAGGGAACAAAATTCCTCTCTATGTCTATTTCTATGGAATGGGTGAGATTTGGATTAATGATGGAGTATGAAGCTCCTAAATCAAAAAAGGCCAAACAAAGCATATTAAGAAAACTGATTGTAATTTAAATGATCTTTGGCTCTACTGGAAAGACTACCTTTGTGGCGTCCAACTACCCATGACTAGCTCCTATTTACCTTGGATATCAGACTCATCCCTGACCATGCCCTGGTTGAGGTCCCTGAGGAGCACCCTGATGTTGGCCTCCTCTTACGTCATCCACCCTTGGTGGAGAAGGGGCCTACTATCTCTGATGTTATAATGTCCTTGCTGGAAACTACTGTTGAGGTGGGCGTTGAACCTTCCCACCTCCTACATACAAATATCGTGTTTATAACAATCCCTAGAGGTTCCCAAAACCTATGTAAGAAAAACACATCGGCCCCAGGCCTATGGAAAAATGGAGATGACTAGAGGGTCAGAACTGAAACGTCAGGGGTTGGATCCCCACTGGCTGTAACCTACCCTGATGCTAGAGACTTTCTGCTGAAGGGCTTCCCCTTTATAAGGATATGCTGATTTCCCTATCACGGTAGACCTCCTCACGTGTGAATCCTTTTCACTACCATATCAATCTTCTAAACCTCCATGTATGTTAGTAGAGTGAAGGGAGTAAAAAAAATCTGAAGAGAAGGATAGAGTGCCTCGTCTAAGTGTCTCACCTGCGAATCCTCATTAGAAAATAGTTCTTGAGAAAATCATAGGAGATACAAGAACTTAATCCCCAACTCCCTTAATGATATACTATCATATTGTAGGGATAGTATATTCTTTCTCTTCATTGCTTTCATCATGGATGAATGGAATTATTCCCTAAACACCTTGTCAAAGTCGACGCACAAAACATTGGTCTCATTCCTCTCCCCGAGGTAAAGTGGCCACCACTAATGCACTGATCCCCTCATCTGGCTCACTACTAAGGGGAACCCATCACTCTGTCAGATCCCAAATCATACTGAAAGTGATCACTAGCTCCTTGATCCATCTCTCCTTCTCCATATCTGAAACACTACCCTCTAATGTTTCCAGAATCTGATGTTGGAAATCAGGAAGCATCTTCTAGAACTAATCATTTTATTATACTTGGATGACTCTCGACTGGTCAACTGGGCTGGCCTACTGACCCTCCGCTTCTTGTACTGCATGGGGGAGATGTTCTAGAGCCATAATTAAAAGGAAAACAAGGAACTCCTAAGACTATATAGTATGGAATTGATGTCGGACCCATTTTAAGTCATTGATTATTTTATTTTTTCTGAAAATTCGTAAACAAAATAATATAATTCATCATGATGCATGTACCTTTCCAAGAGTATCTACCCAAAAAATGGTGTATCCTCAAATGGTTGTCTGGTAAGCTCATAATTCATTCATCGGATCACGGGGGGCCCTTATATTCTCGTGACTTAGCATATATTCCCTAGCCTATGTCACACACCAAGATCGCATAACACCATATCCCTACCAACCCATGAAATCCTTAATGGGCCTAAATACAAACTCCATTCAATCTCTCAACCATCCCTCTGATACAATTCTGTCACAACCCGCCTTCTTCAAGATGAGGGATAAGATAACAAGATGCCAACACCTTCCTTCCTCATGATAAAGTAGAGATAATGAACCACATGTCCAGCCTCCAAAAGACCCCATAGTGGGGACCAACAATAAGGGGTTAGAAATTTCAAAAACAATGAGAGGTTTGACCCTTTTTATAGTAACCATGGTCAAGAGATAATATGTATCAACCTTAAACAACTCCAAGAGATATATATATATATATATATAAAGAAACCAAAATCCATCACACATGAATTGTTAATGTCAAATTGATATAAATACATGGAGAACACCAAAGTAAGTAATCAGTGGAACAAATATCATCCCCAACGTCTGAGCCAGTAAGGTCCATCACGGTCCAAGTTACCTCCATGGAAACCTAAAATTAGTTTTCTATACACAGGGTGATCATACAAGTATACCCCATAGGAAAATCCAATGTCACCCATGCACAAGTGGGAGGAGCATACTTATGCCCTTGTGAGAAAACATCAGAAAACCAATACCACCATAGAAGGAATACTATGCACCATGTCTCACCAAGGCACACTCACCACGTAACACAAAACAAGTAATGTAATATAATAATAACATTGATATTTGGGTACCCCAAACCACTTATCACTAGATAAATATAACATCTTGAAACACCTACCCCTCCCACAAGCCCCACCGTCACAACTTTACCACACACATGTGGGCCAAAAAGCACACACATACTTCCCATAGACACTTGGTCCACTACCACACCACAGTCCTTCCTGCAGGCACATGAGACACACACATACCACACCCTTCTTGAAAACTCCTACGCCTCATTACGATGACAGCTGGGAAACCAACCACCTATCACACAACTTTTAATATAGATCTCGTAACATTCCTCAAGACATTATAGCCTACCTGATAAGTCTTGGTAAATAAATTCAATAAAGAGGGAGTAGATAAGATACAAAAACCATTAATATATCCTCCCACCGGGATTTTGGGAAAGACATCCTCCCCCATAGTAGTGGGGGTGGTCGGCACATAGTGCTCAACATGGGTCTGGTCCATATAGAAAACACAATGAACTACAACTATAAATATATAGGTACCAAACACTTGGCCCAACCTATGAGTTTTTGAAAAAACTACATGAACATGGAAAAAATACCATGATGCCAATTATAAATGAACTTATCACAATGAATGACTATTACGTCTGTAAGTCGATGTATACCTCCATCCAATTCATTTAACCAATTTTAATACTTTATTTTTCAATTTTTGATTTAGTTATTCCTTCCCTACCCAGGAAACTAACAAGCAGAATATCTTCCACCATTTAAAGAAGGATAAAATCCCCAAAACACACCCCATAACAAAACACTCATCAAACAAGCCACTTCATTCTTATTACCCATTTAACACCGATTTTTATTTTTATACTACGATCATCCTTCTTCAAGGTCATCCCATATAAGCAATCGCCTCACAACCAATCCTGGAAGCCCTCATACACAACAAAACTAGAACCCACACACCCATTAACATGACATCATGATACAACTTAGTCCTACATCCCCACTGGCCAACCACTGCCCAGATACAATCCCACTGCATAACAATTCCATCCATTACACAATTAATCAATCTCTCAAACAGAGATACCATCACCCCGCAAGTACCACCCCATAGGCATAATCACACCCCATCCATGGAACCACACTACCAAAACTCACATAAGAAAAAAAACCAACATAACACATCACACAACCAAACCTATCAAATAGGGTGTATTCAAATTTGGTGAACACTATTCTTTAAATCCAAATGATATACCGGTGTGAGGACACACGAGTTTTCCTCATTTAATTTTACCGGGTATACGCGATTAATCATATTATTACATAAAATAATCATTCCCAAGGAAACAAAAACAGTTATAAAGAATCACCCATGCATGGTAAAAGACCACAAACTACCATGATTTTCAAAAGCCACATGACCAAAATAGGTCTCATCATTCCCAGTGATAATGAATAAAACATGCAGTCAACTTAAATCCACTCTCATCCCATTATCAGGTTTGTATTAACATTTAAATTTTCTAATTGTTGGATTTCGATTTTTTCACCATATGGAATTACTACTCCCACCACACATGATACACATTTAGAAGAGAGATGAAGAAATCCCTACATGGAACAATAGGCGACCAAAACTCCACCTTACACCCAAACAGAGGTGTTGCACTAGCAGGATATTCTGATTAAAACCGAAGATAGGGTGCCCCGACACATTCACAAAACTAGTATAGAGATGGATGGGTCACAACACACCATGAGAAAATAAAAAAACACTAGTAAGGGAAGATCTCTGCAAAGAAAATCCAGATCCTATATCAATGGAATGGGAAATAGTTTCAAAAGTCATTAACATGGGATCGTGGTCAATATTAAAAAGTTTGAATATCTCAAATTCATGGGTGCGTTAAGATGTTAAATATATAAATAATATCATTTTAAATTACTTTATAAAAGATTAAACAAGGATTTAAACTTAGATTACATCAAATAAAATGTAAGAGGGGGAAACTTGAAAAGCTAGGAAAAACTAGAAATGGGTCACTGATGGGTGATTCACCAACAAAAAACCACCAATAATGAAAGCGATTCACTTATGGGAGAGTCACCGATGCTGAGATAATGATGATGAGCTACCGACATGACCTACTAAAGACTAAATCAGAGACACCCTGACTCACTGAATCCTCGACTCACCAATGCCCTAACTCCTCAACTCCCTGACTCACCATCGCCCTGATTCATTGATTCCCTTACCCAATGAAGCCCTAAATCATCGACATCCTGACTCACCACCATGATAACTCACCAAATCCCTGACTCACCGACGACATGACTCATCGATTCCCTGGGTCACTAACACACTGACTCACCGACACTAACACCCTGACTCAACGACACCTTGACTCACCGACATCATTTCCCTAACTCACCAACACCGACACCCTGAATAACCAACGCCCTAACTCACAGAAACTAATTCCTCGAGTCACTGACATAGATGAAAAAAGTGGAAATTTGTAAATCTCTTGGAATGAGCCACCATTTCCTCCTAGAACACCACAAAACAGGATTTCACTAGTACAAAATTTTTTTACATCACCCTTTTTCATGTCGGTTTTTTAGAACCAACGTGAAAATATACCAAAATTGATTTTTCACGTCGGTTATTGTATAACCGACATGAAAATACATTTTTTCCGATTTTTTACGTTGGTTATATAAGAACCGACATGAATAATCCATTTTACCTGATTTTGTACGTCGGTTATATAATAGCCGGCGTGAAAAAACTGATTTTCATGACTTTTTCAAGCCGGTTATTTAATAACAGACATTAAAAGGTATTTTTCACGTTGTTTATTTAATATATGACGTGAAAAAAGATTAAAAAAGTTTAGTTCATTTTCCAAGCATAAATTGGATAGGTCACAAAGCTCAAACAGAGTTATGGATTAATAGTTATGGCCTTTAGAAGTTGATCATCTCTAAAAGATGTCTTAGGGAAGGCCAACTTCTAAAGGCCATAACATTTAATCCATAACTTTGTTTGAGCTCCGTGACCGGTCAAATTAAATATTTGGAAATGAACTATATTTTGAACACTCTTTTCACGTCAGTTATTAAATAACATACCAAAAAATACCTTTTAATGTAGGTTATTAAATAAATGATGTGAAAATGTCATGAAAATCAATTTTTCACGTCGGTTATTTAATAACTAACGTTAAAAAGTGATGAAGATTGAATTTTCATGTCTGTTTTATAATAACCGACATGAAAAATAATTGAAAATTTTAATATGTTTTCACGTCGGTTATCATAAAACCCATGTGATAGATAATTTTAATATCCCATGAATGCAAAATTTCAATTTTTTTACACCGCGACATCGAAATTGTGAATTTCCGCATAACATTTTTAATACCGTGATTTCTCTTAGCATCTCAATTATATGTTTCTATTATAAACACATCTTAATTTAATGATCATTTTTTTCAACCATTATCATTCCCGAAAATCGACTCTTTTGATCCTCAATGTGAATCAATAATTTATTCTTTCCATGATCTCGTCAAGGTATATTTAATCATATATCCATGGTTTAGGGTTTTTATGATATTTTTTCATAATTGATATAACATTTTACAATCATTTCATTCAACCATCATCATTCCATGGAATAAAATTTTTTGAACTTCAATTTTTTTCAATGATTTCTTATTTTCGTGACATCGTCAAGGTATCTGTAATTATTTTCCTATGATTTAAATTTTCTTTGAATAATTTTCATAATTGTATACCATTTAAAAATAATTAATTTATTATAATGATGGATGATTATTTATATCATGGTAAGACTACAAATCCCCAAACAGATTCAAAAAATCCTTCTTTGATGAAGCTAGGGTTGGCTCATTCAATCTTTCCTCGAAAGAAATATCAATATTCTAATGGTCATAACTTTTAATCTGTAACTCCGTTTGAGCTTTATGACCTATCAAATGAAATATTAGGAAATTTTATACAATATGGTAAACATTATTATGTCGTTTAGTTAATAAAAGACATTAAAAATAACTTTTAAAGTCGGTTATTATATAACAGACATAAGAAATGACTTTTAACGTCGGTTTTTTCAAAAACCGACGTAAAGAAATGGCTTCTTAACGCCATTTCCAGAATGTATTTCACATCGTTTTTTTTAAAAACAATGTTAAAAACAATAAAACCCCATTTTTTACATAGGTTCTTAAATAACTGACATAAAAAATCATATTTTTAATGTCACTCACAATAACGTCACCTAAAAATCGATGTTAAAATGAAAGAAAAAACCGACGTAAAAAAAGGTTTTGGTACTAGTGTTTTGACAATGTAATGGACCAAGAAGGTATGATTCATTACAAATCTCATCCAAAGAACCATTCCAAGATAGGATAAGAGCCAATGGGATAATTTTCTCACCTAAAAATTTCTTATGAATGTCTTGAAAATCCATAGGATGTTCCAATAATAATGCAATATCATCAATATATTTCTCACCCTAATCAATTATAACGGAATCATCATGATGGTATCAACAAATACTTGTCCTAAATATGATATCTTAGATATGAATCATCAAAATGGGAAGGGATAACCGATAAGATACATCTCTAATATGTTCCACCACATTGAAAGGTCTAAAAAACCAAATATAAAACCTAATCTCATTACTAATCAATATAGAAAATATTACAATATTGTTCTTCCTTAATTTTATCATGGATCACCTACAACTTCCCTTCCATTATCTACACTAATTTTTGTATGATAACATTATTATCTCTTACTATGGTCCAACATAATATAATGAGGCATTATCAGTTATAAAATTCATTTTAGGGATCCATGCCAATGGTGGAGTGAAAACTAGTGTTGTAGTAATACTCTTTCATGTGTATTATCCTCAAAGATGAATCTCAAATATCTAGAATTCGCATGGAATTTTTTTCCCTAGACTCTATGTATTCCCCTATTTTTTTAATCTATATATGGCTGAAAATTAGGGTTGTGGAAGTACTAAGAGTTGAAATATTATTAGATACCTCTCTAAACCCTATAATTGAACCATGGATCCCTATCAAAAAATGAGCATCTTTAGAACCCCAAGATGCCTCACCGCCTTCTTTGGATACATCCCAAACTAAGAATCCACTGATTTAATTCACTTGACCCCAATTACATGAGATGTCTACATTAAGGGATCCAAGATCTCCCATAGATTATAACAACCTTTTTACGATCCGGGAAAATTAAGGAAATTGAATCATAACATTCATACACATTCTGTAATGACCCCAACCTCAGTATCCTGTAGTCAATTCCTTAAATTAATAATTTAGCCTAAGATAAAAGGAATCACATCCCAAAGGACCAAAGAGTTTAGTATTATTGGTAAACTAGACACATATGAAAGTATTACATGACAATTGATAACATAAAAATATAATATTTGAATTCATTTGATAGCACTATTTCACATAGAATATCTATACATATCAATCATAATAAACTTTTTCGCATCCTAGGGAAAAATAAAACCTAAAAAGGGGAGGGTTTAGATGCTCATTAAGGGTATTTATACCCTAGAAGCTAATATATAACAATAATGAAATGGTAAATAACATACAATTAATAAACAAAATGATCATATTATGGATGGAATAAAATATGATAAAATAATTCCATATGTATAATCACATGAGCTCGAAAATATAACAATTTTTATTATACTTATAGAATAATCATGAAGAAATTAATAATTAATCTCATAATTATGGAATGAATAATTCTGGATATCTGAAACATATTGTCAAGAATTTTATCCAAGAGTCTAATTCTTTTAGGGATTCATGCCAATAATCTAACATCATCAGGATTTCATTCCAAGACTATAATAAATGGTTAAGGTCTTGGAAAAAACAAAGTATAGTTTTTCTAATGAGACCTACAGATGAATCATGGTGCTATAACAGACCCTACGCATCATAGAATAATTTTAATGCATTCCCCACAAGAACAAATATTAAAATAAAATTAACATTCCTTATAAAAATAAATAAATATTTGTTTTTAATGAACTAGTCATATAAAATATCAATATATCCTCAGTAAAACCAATCATAAACCATTTAATAATGTAGGAAATATGATATCATATGAGATAAAACTCAATGAATCACATGATTGAATAATGGATGTTGAAATATATGAAAATACATTAAATGAGATCATTGAAATTTTATTCAGGAAAATATACTTTTTCACATTGGAAATCAATTATTTTAAAAACTCTATGAAATTATAAAAGATAAAAATTTTCATTGAAAATAACCAAAACAAATGTATAGGATGCTATAAAGTATTAAGGTGGCATGAGGAGAAGAAAATATAATCATTCCATATAAGATAAAAAAACATTACTCCTATGTTTTATTTGAAAAGGTATAAAAGAATATTTTTTAGAAAAAGAAAATATATATCCTTCAAACCATTGTGTAAAAAGGAAAAAAATTGGTGAAAAGAAAAATAACCAATTATAGGAGATATTAGTAATATTTTGTTTTTTTGTTAAACATACTCATAGAAGAGAAATATTTCCTAGTAGAAAGTGAAACATAAACAGTCCAAAATAATGATGAGATTGTAAAATAAACCCTTACCTTAGGTTTTATTTCCTTCAAACATATCTCAAAATACTATATATTATATATAGTTTTATTATAAATCTATTCGGGAACAATTATCTTATATTTCATATAATATTCCATTCACTTGTACCCCTTTATCTCCCATTTAAAACAAATCTTTATTAAAGTAATATTTCATGTGATAACTAATCCATTGTTCATATATGTTTTTATTTATAATTGTAACATCCCATGAATGTTTTAAATAATTTAATCATTTTGATATTTTTTATTTCAGAAAACACTGAATATATAATTTTTAAATGAAATCACTATGTTTGGAATGTGTTTCATGAAAAACCTTGTTATGCTTGAAAAACATGAAACAAGTAGATTATCTTGAGGTACATGCATGAATATGTTGGAAATGTGTTAATCAAAATTCTATGTTTCCTCGATAGCTTGTGTTACAGAATATTATGAGTTTTAACAAACTAAAATGTAATATTAATATTGTCATTAAAATAATATTATTGATACAACCTAGAAATTAGAATGAATGTTATAAATTAGATGAAATTAATTGTGAAAATATTATCTATAAATGTATATAAAAATAATCATTTGGTTAGAAATTTGTTATAAATTAATGTAATAACCATTGGAAAATTTTTAAGCTACTTTTCTAATAAACCTATTTTATATTTAAAAAACCCCAGTCTATCTCAATAAATAAAACAAACCCCTTTTTAGAAATATTTTCAATAAAATTTATACATTATATATTCAATAAATGTTTTTGATATTCTACCAATATATATTATAGGAATAAGATAAGAATAAATACAATTATGTTTATAAAATGTTTTATGTTTTCTAAAAGGTAATTTTACTACATTCTAATGAAGAATATATGTTAAATATATTTTTTTAATTTTTTATTTTTTCCTATGAAAATTAAAAATCCATTTTTTTAATGTGTAATATAAATTTTTCTTTTTTGATTTTTTAGAATTTTAGAGATGTTTTTTATTATGATAAATTGGAAAAAACACAGAATTTTAATTGAACATTTATTTTTCATCTAATTTATTTATATAGATAAATAAATTTTTAAATGAATTTTAATTTTAATTTATATCAATTATA
Source organism: Viscum album (assembly GCA_963277665.1). NCBI lineage: Eukaryota > Viridiplantae > Streptophyta > Magnoliopsida > Santalales > Viscaceae > Viscum > Viscum album. The sequence goes on from OY728156.1 coordinate 49,276,269, forward strand.
CATAAATAAATTGAATTTAGTTAATTGTAACCAATTTCACAAATAAATTTGGTTTCATAACATTATAATATTTTAATCTTTTTAATTTAAAAACCTACATTATCATCATGTCTTCATGATTAATTTGAAGTTAATTTCAGAAACATATAACATTAGCTATTAAAAAAGTTATTCTATATTTGGAAACAACATAATTTATAATTTATGGTAAACTTAATATTTTTGTTGAAAAAAATATCAGTGAATGTAATTAAAATTAATTATAGTAATTATGGTCAAAACATGTTTACTTAATAGTTAAAATTTAGCTTAATGTTCCAAATACCCTTGGAACATGTCCAATATCCATTTTATGGACATATTTTGACCATATATTTCCTTTTATAAGAATTAGACAATTATTGGAGGCACATGATGTAAGGGAGACAACCCAATATTGCTTACCTTTTTATATTTACAAGAATAACACTCCTCCTCCACTATAAAAGGGCACTCACCCCCACTTATTAACACCTATAAAGATCTTTGGATCATCCAAAACATTACAAAATATCGTACAAACCTTCATCCCTTCATACTACAATCCTCCCTTTGGGAATAAAAAATCCAAGGAAGCCTTTGGTGAGAATAAACAGAGTTACCGAGAGAATAGGAAACATCCTTCCATAATCTCTTTTGTTTTATTTTCTTTCTCTACTCCATTAATTATTTACATTCCATGATTATATAATATCAAAATTATATTAAATATACTAATATGTTTTTATATTAAATATTTTACCTACACTAACACACACTTCCATAAAATGGGATACACTATCATCGTTCGGGTGTATGATAGACAATTGCATTGCGAACCGATGTCGATTTTTCTTCCATTTTCCACTTTCAAGGATGATAATAAGTATATAATTTATGATTTTTATGATATATAAGATATTAAATATTTATTTAATCTTATATAATTATTGTATTACTAATACATTTATGTATTTAATATATTTATAAAAATGATAACTTCTCTTGGGGTTATATGGACAACTGCATCATCATAGCAATGTTATTTATTCACAAATTACATGGAATGTATTAAAGATGGTTTGGATGAAATCATATGAAATATATGAAATAATAATTTTACTTATATGATATTATATATATGTGTATATATATATATATATAATTTACTTAATTTTTTTTAATACAACATGAAAATGGAAACAACGTTCATGCGTACTTACGGTCTACCGTATCCATGAACAGTATATTTTATATCATATTTATATCATTTATATATTATTATAAACAAAAAATATAAAGAATAAATATGATATTAATATCATATTTTACATTATTTAAATAATTGAATCATAATATCAGTAATAGGATAAAGAATACCAATTCAAAATATCTATGAAAAACAAAGTGGTAATTACTCAAAACAAAACCATCGGATGTAATTTATAATGATCAGACCATATTCTATCATAATAAAGAAATATATTTTATGATATATATTATTATGGATCTGTTTTAGATATATAACAAACTTATATTTTTTATACATGATTTTTTAATATGTATGACGAATATCAAGACATAAGGTTAGGGAATTTAATCTCACTTTATCATATTCATGAGATACATTTCATATTAACCATGAATTTATTTTATGTAATGTATATATTACACCAAGAAATGTTATATCATGAATTAAATTTATTTATTTATTTTAAAATTTTCAATTTATTATATACTTTAATGGGGATCATGATTCTAATATTACTCAAGTAGTAAGTGTTTTCTTATCTAACTTTTATTTCTACGAGACATATATCTTATTCACCACTCATTTATTTTGTGTGGTGTATATACTTCTCATTAATGTATTATATGATTATTATAATTATATTTGTGAATATTTACTTATCAATATCATCATATGTTCTTCATGGGGTTTATGGTTCAAATGTTGCTGAATCATTAAAATAATTTTTTCTCAATTTGACTTCATTTAAATGGTTTACTTGTTAGGCAACGATATTTGTATATGAGGTGTATATACTACCTTTTTAAATGTTATTTACTGAAAATAATTATTTTCCTAAATTTTTAATCTTTATGTAATGTATTTTTTTCATATAATTATGATTTAATGTTACTAAAGTTGATATAGTTTATTGTTATAATCTAATAATTTACTAAGATTATTTATTATTTTTATTCCATTTAAGAATTTCTATGATCCACATTTCAATAAATCTCATGGATTTTCTTCTCCTAAGGTTATAAAAGATATATACATGTATCAATAACATTATTACCGTATTTTTTACTTCAGATAATCAATAATGGGTTTTTTAAGAAAATATAATATTATTTCTCCCTTAGTTCAGAAATTTTTTTCTTTCAATAAACCATTTCTTATACAACAATTTTTAGAAACTATTTACTTTGATGTGTAAATTTTATTTTTACCCATGTTTTAACTTTCTAATAAAAAAAGTTTTTAAAATGAATCTCATTAGTATTTTCCCATCATGGAAATTTCTTAAACTTTTTACGGTGTTGAAGTAAGGGTCAGAATGTATGTTTTTACCCACCTTTGTGACTATAATTCCCACGAAGATTAATTTTATAGTTTATAATTTTATTTTTGAAGAAATTTTTTTCATAATATTATTAAAATCCACAATTTTTAATTTGTTTTCCAAGAATTATTTTGCAAAATTTTTTATTATTTTTTAAATGATTTTTAAAGATAAAAGGATAATTTATTTGGAAAATTTTTAAATGAAATTTAAAAAACAGTTTATGTGTTTTTCAATTTAGTTTTTAATGAATAGGATTTTGATAGGTTTATATGTTTTGTAAAATGATTTTCAAGTAATGGTTGTTTTCCTTAATAAACTATTCTTATGATTTTCACAATCCTTCGCCGTCGAAGTTGTCATCCTTTGATGTTTTTTATTATTATTAAAGGAATGATCCAAGGAAAACATTCTTATTATTTATTTCAATGGTTAATTTTTAAGAGAAAATTTTGTCCATGAATCATGTTTCTCTTCCATAGGTTATACCATGATAAATTCTTAGTAAACCCACTTCATTTAAAAGTTTATTCTATGATGAAATGATTTTGAAACCTATTTGTTTTTATAGGTTATTATATGATGAAATGTTATTGATTCCCATTTAAATTCACATGTTAAGAAATATAGTTTATGAAACCCATAACTTTTTATGGGTTGTGATATGATTAATGTTTTATTATCTTGTGGAACATATATATAAGATTTCATTATGTAATGGGTGGGACCTATATCTCCCACTAATGCATTGGGTAAATATTTTAATCCCATGATATTAATAGGGATGGAATGAGGAGTGATCTCCATTTATTAATATAAGGATGGAATATAACATGAAATCGACTCAGTAATACGATGTTGGAACCAGAATTGAACTCTGTTGCATAATACAATGTTGGAATGTGATGTTTATTTGGTTCTCCAATACAGGGGTGCAATGGGATGTAAACCTAGCTCAATAATAGAGGGAAGGAATGAGGAGTGAACCCATTTTCATATTATAGGTCTATAATGGTGGGTAATCATGGTTCAGAAATACATGACAAGAATTTGGAACAAATCTGGTCCAATAAATGAATTTTCCCACTAATATGGCCTTGGCAGTAAGCATTGACTACTATTGAAATCATTTTTTATGTTTGTGTGTATGACACAATTCCATGTCTTATTCTTATGTTATAATCACATGAATTATTCTTTTAATTACCTTATGATTCAGGTCTTATGAACTGATAATCATTACTCCATGACACTTGATTATGATCTTTTATATGTAGGTTATGATCTTAAAATGTTAGTATATTGTCCTTTTACGCTTATGTTCATGTTATTCTTCCATATCTCCTTTATTTACCATTATTGAGCATCATATATCACTCTTTATTATGTTTCTTTTACCTAGTTTATGATATAAATTTATATCATGGATTACCAAAATGGGACGATCTTTATGGGAGATGTTGAATAACTCTCATCAAATTAGAAGAATGTGTTTCTAATATCCACTGACACATAACTATTATAGTTCTGATGATTTTAATTTTGAAATGTGTTTAATATTAAAAATAATAATATAATATCCATGTATGGTAAGCTCAAGACTCCATAATTGGTATCAAAGGAATAGATTCATCAAAAATTAGATACTTGGATGAGAAAACATTAGTGTGATCGATTTTGATATTTCTAAGGATATTTCTAGGGATGTATAAATAGATAAGACTACAATGTCACAAATTTAAAATTAGGTGTCATGATTTAGGCATCATATATGTAATTTTTCATGATTATGTGGTTTAATATTATGGTTAGTGTTTCTCGCCCTATTCTTTCTTGTTTAAGTCAATGGAGAGAACTGGAAGGGACATAGCTAAAATTGTATGTTTCTTATATGGAAAATATGGGCACTATAAAAATTTATTTCCTAAGAGTAAATTGCATAACGATAATCAGGAAAGTTGTACAAGTATTGGTTATACTACTAAAGATAATGGGACCATAAATTACATGTGAATGGTATGTGATGTTATAATAATATTTTTTATAATAAATGTAAGAAGTGTGTTTATATTGAGGTTTAGGATCCTTAAAACATGATTCATATTTCATATTCTAGGAGAGGGGTATTAAGTAATAAGATGATGAAGCATGAGTAATGGTTTAAGAGTAATTTAGTTTTATAAAAGTGTACAAGTATTGTAATTAAAAGATTATTCTATAAGAATCATGAAATATATAAGTATTTTCATTATAATTTTTTAATTAATGATTTGAAAGGATATGTTGAATGGTGACAAACACCAAGAAAAGTGATTTATTGGAAAGGTGGTATTTTGATTAAGGAAACGTAACCCTTACTATGTGTTAGGTATTGAGATAACGATTTTTGGATAAAGGAATGTAGGATATGAATAATTAAATAGGACTGTATTGATTACCTTAAAGATGATAAAGGATTTTTTTTAAACGCGTTTTATGCTATTATGGATGGATATACAACAGTTACAGTTTTAAGAAATATATCCAATAATGTTTAGAATATGGAAACATGCATGTTTTCAATAAGGATTTATGGAAATTACCATGTTTCAAGATAATACATGATGAATGTACTATCCTGTTTATTCTGTGATAAATAAGTGATACTTTATGATATTTGCCGGATCAATGATAAATATTTTGATAAATTTATTTATTTTATTTATGATGTTTTTGACGCTCCCCATTCAGAAGGGTATTATTGATAAGCATTTATGGAATGTTTTATATTATACTTCAGATGAGGTTTTATAAATTAATGTATTATCTCTCTATATAAGGATTTATTAATATTAGATAACTTATTCTAACCTTTATTTTTTATAATAATAGATGGAATGAGAAATCATTATATTTATAGATCTAATGATCTTCTAATTATTCAAGAAAGAAAAATTCACATGCATATTTTGTAATAAGAGAAGAATTGGAAATTGATCAAGGCACAAAAAATGGTGAGGTGGTCCGGAAATCATGTATGTATATCTTCTTATGAAAATTCTTAAACATTACGAAAATGGGTCCTTAAATAAAATTTTGTCATGTTATCCAAATTTTTGATAATATCAATGACCTTTTTTAATCCACTTTATGTTCTGGCTTTACATTCATTAAATTTATCCTAAACATGTTCTCTATCACCCTCCATCATAACTTGATAGATAGATTTATATCCAATGTACATGTATTTAGTTTCCACCCGTGTTCTCCTATATGTGAACCTTCTCATGAGTAAATTTGGGTAACCATTATGTATCAAAATTTCCCTATATAGAGAATGTTTTGAAATTAATTTTTGTGATGTTTGATTCTATGAAAGGAAAATTCAAGTAATAAAATAGTGATAAACCATACGAGTTTGAATATACAAGTTAATTTTATGGGGGTATAATGTAACACACCAAGATGTTTTGAAATAACTATTTTTTGAATTAATGTAAGCTTTTTTAATATTTTCCATTTCACACAACAATAAATATAGCTTGTGTTTTATGAAAGCACTATTTTCATATTACGTTTGACGCAACACCAAGTTATGCCTACACAACACACAACACATAGATTATCTTGTGGGGTACTTAACACTATTTTTTGTCATTTTAAACACAATTATGAGTTTTTTTAATAGCATTCATTACACACAAGGCCGAGTTATATCGAACTACAATATATTATTAATATTGTCATTAAAATAATATAGTAGTTACCACCTAGCCATTGGAATATAAGTTATGAATAATATTAACTATAACATAAAAATATTATAAACACATTAATATAAACTTTATCCTTTTGTAATTAATTACTTAAAAATGAATTAAATGTGTACTTGAAAATAATTAAATTAATTTTTGATGATAACTATTTTTCTATGTTCAAAAAAAATATTATCTCAATAAATTAAAAAATCACTTTTGACGAATGTTTTAAATTCAATATATATTATATATTTAATCATTACATTTTATACTCATTCATTATATTTTATAGGAATATGATAATAGTAAATCTGATTATATGAATAAAAGAGGAATTTTTCTGAAAGGTAATTTTACCACCTTTTAATGTAGAACCTATTTTAAATCAAATTTATTATTATTATTTAATTTTTATTTTAAAAACTAATATTAAGTTTTGGATTCGGAATATAAAATTTATATTTTGGTTAATTTTTGGTATTTTTTGAAGAGGATTTATATTTTGATAAATAGTGAAAAAATACCGAGTTATAATTGAAAAATGATTATCCATCTAATTTATTTATGTAGTTAAATTAAAATATAAATTTTTTTAAAAGTATATTTATATATATAAATAATAAATAAATCCAATTTTGTTCATTGGAATCAATTTTACATTGAAATTGGATATAAAAACATTTCAAGATTTTGAACCTTTTTACTTTAGAAACCCAATTTCTCTTCCTATCTACGGGAATAATCTTAATTTAATTTCTACTACTTATGTATTTAGAATTTGGAATAATGGATTAAATATTTTTAATCATAATGGTTTAAAATTTCATGCATGTTCAACATAGTTTTTTACACAAATTATTAGTTAATGTAATTAAAATTAATTATAGTGATTGAGGTCAAAACAAGTTCACATAGCGGTTAAAATTTATATCAAGGGAAGGAATACCCTAGATAATTTTCCAAAATCCATTATATGGAAATATAATGACTATATGATCCCTTTTTGGAAAATTTAAATTTTTTAGAGGCACATGATTTTAGTTATACCTCTCAAAAGATTTTATCTTTTTATGTTTACAAGAATTCCACTCCTCCACTATGAAATGGCACTAATCCCCACTCACTTATTCACACCAATAAATAATGTTATCTCATCCAAAAAATACCCAAATAATATACTAACATAACCAAATTAATCATATAATCCTCAATATTGTCATAAATCTGACAAAGTATTCACTTTTATGCAAACCAAAAAGAGTTACCCGAAGAAGATATAAAATACTTCCTCAAGATATTTTGTATTATGTTCTTTCTCTAATCCATAAATAATTCATATTACATGATTTTATAATATAAAAAATATCACAAATATAATTATATGTTGTTATGTTAAGTTATAGTCCTATACTCTCACACACTTCCATCAAATTGGAGACATAATCATCGTTCATGTTAATGGAGGATAACCACCTTGCTAACTGATGTCCTTCATTCTCCCGTTTGAAGCTTTCATGGTTGGTAAAAAAATGGAATTTTTTATATTTTATATATAATAATAATTATTTATTTATTTTTATGAAATTATTATATGAAACTTACTTTTGATATTTTTTATTTTTTGTAAATATGATAACATTATTTGTGTATGTGTGGACTACCACCTTTTCAAAGCAATGAGATTAATTGACTCTTTACATGGAATGTTTTAGGTATTTGTTTAGTGAAATTATAAAATATGTATGAAAAACTAATTATTATATAATGATTATATATATATATATTTATAAATATTTTTTTACATCCCTTCATTCAATACACCATAAAAATGGAAACTACGTTCATACGTACGTATGATCTAACGTTTCAATGAACAATATAGTTCTGTTTATGTATATATAATTTATTAACTATTATAAATAGATATATATTGAATATATATGGTATTAGAATCATGTTTTACATTTTATAAATAACTAATTCATAATCTATTTAACATGATGAAGAATAATATGTCAAACCATGTATAGAAAACAAAGCGGTTGTCCCCTAAAATGGAATGTGAACATAGAATTGTTAATAAATAGGTAATATAATGTCATAATAAAACTGTTTATGGTATGATATAAAATAATATATATCTATATAATATATTTAATTAACTTTTATTTATAAAACAACATGATTGAACATGTAAGTGGAAATTCTGGACTTAAGGTAAGGGAATTTCATCTCAGTTTCTCATATTAGTGAGATACATGCCATATTCACCACCCATTTGTTAATGTGGTGTACATAGTTCCCTAATAAATTTTATCTCATTTATTACATTTATTTCATTATATTAAATTTATCAATTGATTTTATTCATTAATGGTGATCATGATTCAAACGGTACTTAAGTAGTAAGTGTTTTCTCATCTCAATTTTATTTATGTGAGACTTATAACATATTCACCACTCATTTAATTTCTTTCAAGTATATACTAACCTAGAATATATTTCATGATTATTATAATTAAATTAATTGGTATATAAATATATAATTTATTATATTTATATCACGGGGTTCATATCTAAAAAGTTATTAAATCATTAATCTACATTTTTTTCACAATTTTCCTTTTTTGAGATACAAGCCATGTTTGAAACTTATATTTTCTATTATGTTTATATACAACCATTTGAAAGCTTATACCCTGAATTTAATTATTTTCATGTTATTATATACCTCAATTAATTTTACTATTTCTAAATTATTATTATTAAATTCTTCTAATTTGGTATAGTTTTATTACTATAATCTAATCACTTATCGAGATTGTTTACGATTACTCTCAAATTTAAGAAATATTATGATCCATATATCAATAACTATCATGAATTTTATTTTACCCTATTTATACATGATATATCAATGTATTATCACCATTTTAAAATAATTAGTACTTATGATAATTAAGAGAGTTTGTTTAAAAACATCCATCATTGTCTCTCTCCTTCGTGAGATTTATTTATTCACTACCCCTTATTTTTTTTAAATTATTTCATTTTTTAAATATGATTTGTAAAAGGAGTTTTTAACCATGTTTTACTTTTTTAATAATAAGTGATTTTGAAAGAATATTCTTGTCTGTTTCCTATCAAGGAAAATTCCTAATCTTTTTATGGTGAAAAAGGAACATTCTACAAGTACAGGTTTTCACGTCGTCCTAACCATCATTCCCTTAAAGATTAATTTGAAAGTTTATATGTTAAATTTATATGTGTTTTTTCCCTAATAATCTCCAAATTCATTGTTTTAATGTTTTTTTCAAATAAAAAGGTTTTTGAAATATTTCAGGGTTCAAAATGTTTTTTCTAAGAAAAAATGATATTTTTTGAATAAATGTTTTACATTATTTTTAAAATATTGTTTATATGTTTTCATAGTGTTTTCTAAAGAAAAGGATTTTAAAAAGGTTTCTTATTTTAAAAAGTTATTTATAAAGAAATATTGTTTTCCTTAAGAAATTATCAATGGAACATTTGAAAATCATTCCCTCATCTATGTTGATATACTATTTTATATTTTATTCATTAATAGGGACATGATCCTTGGAAACCATTCTTATTCTTTCTACAAATGTTTGTTTTTTAAGAGAAAAATTATTTAATGAAACCAATCAATTCATTTGAAATTTATTTTAGGATTAAATTCTCATGAAACCAATCTATTTTCTATAGGTTGTGATATGATTAATTTTTCTTCAGACAAAATAAATTTCATGGGTTATTAAAAGAAGTATATGATACCCATATCTTTTTATGGGTCATGATATGATGAATATTTTATTATCTTGGTTCACATGTATGTAATATTCCATTATGTGATGGGTGAGACCAAAATATCACTACAACACATTGGGAAACGATTTTCATATCATGAGATAAACACATATGGAATGGGGAGTGACTCTATTGAGTAATACATGGATGGAACAGGAAGTAAACTCGGTTCAGTATTACAGTTCTAGAAGAGGAAGTGAAATCAGTTAATTAATACATATCTAGCATGGAAAGTGTACTTTGTTCAATAATATGTGGCTGAAATGAGAAGTGAATCCAGTTTAGTAGTACATGTCTAGAACACAATGGGATCCTGGTTCAGTAATATAAGGCTATAATGAGGAGTGAAATCAGTTCAGTAATACTAAATTAGAATGGATATTGAACCCAGTTTAGTAAAGTAAATTGTCCACTATGATGGTATTAGTCTTAATATTTTACTTATATGTAAGTCATTTTATTTTTTTATTTTTATTCTATGTTTTCTTGTCTTATTTTTGTATTATGATAAAATTTCATATTCATTCGATTCCCTTATGATTGAAGTCTTATTATTTTTAAGTGTTATTATCTTGTTCTCATACCCTTATATTCATGTTATTCATATATATCTCTTTTATTTAACCTTATAGAGAATCTACACTCACCATTTCTTATGTTTCCATTCCGTAGATAATGATGAAAGGATTAACGTTGGGGTACCAAAAGAGGAATAATTTTATGGGTGACTCTGAAGATCATTCACCAATTTAGCATAATTTGTTCCCAATTTATAAAGACACTAAACTATTATGGACCTTAGGAATAATCTTTTTTAATGTTTTGAATATTCTTAAAAAAGATGTAATATCAATGTATGCTAAGCATTTGTCGCAATAGCAAGTCCAAATCCTTGTACTTTGGACATGATAATATTATATTCATAATTTTAATCATGTTATTAATATCATATATATTGAATATATATGTATTTATAGTAATCATTAAATGATATAGAGAGAAAAATGAATAATGTGATTCATAGAGATGGTTCAACATACGTACGCAAGAACATTGTTTCCATATTTCATTGGATAGAATGAAATAAATTCCAATATTAACTAACTTTTAATAAAAAAAATATTTATTTAATAAACATGAAATATTTTAACTATTTCCATCTTTATAAAAATTTAATTAAATTGGTGATGAAAAAATAGATTACACCATGATGTGGATATAGTAAGACGTACATACACATGATTGATGGTTTTAATTATCATAGGATAGATAAAAGGTAAAATATGATTTTACCATAATCAAAAAAAAGTTATAGAATATATATGATACTATATTTATTAAATTAATGTGAAAAATACATGAATATAACGTATAAGATGAAATAAACTTTAAAGAGATAGTGAAGAAAATTATCACTTTCTGGGAAAACATTTTTTAGATCTCTTGTTAGTGACACTAGGGTTAGTTATTTGGAAGGAATAAAACATTTATAATAAGGATAATGTTGTTGGAATGTGAAATGGGAAGGTTGGTCAACCTAGAATTGTAAAAGTGTTGTGATGAAGTGAGGGAGGAGGTTTCCATTTATGACTGAGGTAATGGGAACTTTAGGAAACTCTCTAAATATTTAATTTTTATAAATTAATTTTAAAATAAAAATGGATCCATAATCTGTTATTTATAATATATAATGTGTATGTGTTGAAATACTACCATCCATTAGTTTTTATACTATTTTAGGTGACATTCACACCATTATCATTAATTTTTTTACCCTAATTTAATATTTTTAATTCTTATTGTGTTAATATTAATTTTTTTACATTGTGTGAGTTAATATAGATAGTATAAAACGCCAGAATACCCATAACTGGATCAATGATTATATTTTCATTCATATCCCCATCCATTGTATGTATTTAATTTTTTTATTAATTTTATATGGATTAATAAAATATTATTTATTTTAAAATATCATCAATGTCAATTTTGTCTCTATTCTTTACTTTGACTTGTAAAAATATCAAAAAAACAATATATCCTAGAAGAGAAATATTTTAATACACCCTTAACATGTCGATTTTATATATAAAATTCATGGAGGATATCAATTATCTCATATTGTATTTATTTTTATATTTTTTATTATTATTTATTTGATATTTGTATCAGTAAAATAATTCCTACATCACTGTTCTCAAAGCATTTATCCTAATTATTTATTACCTGCAAATTTAAAATAAATTTACATGATTAAGTTAAATATTTTTTATATTTTAAAAAAAAATTTATGGTAGAACATAGATTCTGTAAAAAACATTTATTAAAAATGTTGTAGTTATTAAAAACATTAGTGTGACAAGTTTGACATTTCATAAAATAAAATACTAAAAGGGTATTAAAGTCTTTAATTTAGTTCTATGAATGCATAAAAAATGACCATTTTTGTTTTTAGCTAAAAATAAATCATCCAATGAAAATAAGAAAAGTTTTATGTTAATTTTATAAACAATATAATAATTATTTTTACCCTAAATTACCCAATTTACCATTAACCACAACAATAAAAATTATTATGTTTACTATTCATATGGTCCAAAAATAAAAGGGTCTTATTTACTAAATTATGAAATTATGATTCCATATATGGAATACATTTTTTTTAATTGAAAACACATGACTAGATAAGATTATTTTAAAATTAATCTCGTATATGGGGCTAGAAGACTTTTTTTATATTGAAAATGTTTAAAAGTTTGAAATGTTATTATATCCAAATTCAACATAAATAATATTTCAATTAAAATAATTTTATTAAGATATGTAATATAGATATAAGTTTACATTAAAAAAAATATAATATAACATTATATATTATTATGATGAAAAACCAATTTTCAATTAAATTGAATTATTTTGAACTATTTACTAGAAAATTAATATTTTTAGAAAAAATAAAAAAAAACCTAAGAAAAATTTGACATTTATATTTTAAAAATGATGTTTATTTTTCGAAATTATAATTTAAAAAAATTAAAAAATTAAGTTTTAAAATAAGTGCGCCATCAAAAGGTTGAAAAAGTACCCTTATAAAAATACTTATTTTTATATGTTAGAGTAGATTTATTTTTTATATCCTTATATAAAAAATATAAGACGAATAATAAAAAATACATTGGATATATAGTACATAAATTTCATAATGCAGATAACACTATTAATTCTATATAATTTAATGTCTAGGTTATAGTAATATTATTTTGTTTATTTAAGTTTGGTGTTGTATGCAATGTAAGCTGTCAAATAGATTAAATTTAAAATGAGACATAAAGTAAATTCTTGTGGTGTTACATTTACCCCTCCTTCAATAAATTTCTTCATATAAATTGGAAATTCCACTTTAAAAAATAAAATGTTGGTACATAAAAATTTATTAGTAGGAAACCCAAATCATAAATTGTCTAAATAAAACATTCGATTAATAAGGGGGATAGTGAAATGTGAATTTCACAATAAAATTAGTGTTTATAAAAGGATAACATTATTAAGAAGTAAAAAATGTATTTGGATGTGAAATGTAACAATAAAGTTCTGAAGGGGAGTAATAGAGAACATGGAAATCATAAAGTTAATAACCACAAATTCATAAATATGTGTTCGTTTAAATGAAAATTGATTTCTTAGAAATAAAGGTAAACATATAATGTTTTTTTCTCAAAGACTTTTCTTATAGTTGACGGATTCTTTTACTATCTAGATTGGAAGGTGAGAAAACAAATTTACTTTATTTCTTTCCATGTCATAATTATAATATATTAATTTTGTTATGCTTAGATATATTTTCACATCATCCATCATATCAGGAAAAGAATGTTCATGATGAATTTTTTATGCTTGAAGAAAATTAATAAATAACAAGATCTAATTGTTATTCCTCCAAACATCAATTATTTATTAAATGAGAAATGTTCAGAACATGTTATCAAAATATATTAATATCTATATTTCAATGTAATCTTCATCATCATCATTTTTTATTTATTTAATGAAAAATTAGAAGAAATCCGAAAAAAAGAAAAGAAGCAAGACAGATAAAAAGTACAATTATAATTAAGGTAGTCCGTGATAATTAAGCCCAAAAGCATCACCTATAATTATATTCACCCCCTCAAGTGAATGATTATACTTTCTTTGATAGTTTGTAATATATACCGCCATATTAGATAAGGAGGAAATATAGTCCTCTACCTTGTTGCCTTCTTGCCAAGTATGTATAATTTTTATTTAGTTTAACATGAGGTTCCTTAGCCTATATAATTTTTAGGAAATTGAATATGGTGTATCACATGGGTTCTTCATAGATTTAAAGGGGATAAAATAATCACTTTGTATCACGATGAGGCAAAAATTCATCTTTCTACAAATTAATGAGACGTGAGAGCATAGCTAATGACTAATGATTGAGGTATTTGAATTTCCCAAATCATTACGAGAAAGAAAATATTAATCTTACATTAGGGCCATGAACCACTCTACCATCTCTCAAAGAACTATTAGAGAATGAACCATATGTGTTGAGATTATAGCCTAAACCATGCAGTATCTAGCATAACTAGTGACCCTACTAAGCAACAAAATTGAGTCAGAAGTGGAAATACCACAAATAAATGGTTTAATTGGGGTCATGATCATCTCTACCACTGTTCATTGATCCCAGAGAGAATGAAAGATCTATGTTGATATTGTATCCTAAACCATGCAGACTCCAACGTACCCAGTGACCTTACCGAGCACCACAAATTTTGTTGGAAGAGGACATACCAACATGAAATGGTCTTAAAGTGGGATCTTATTTCATGTTATTTACATTCCATTCCATATCCATAGGCATGTATTTAACTCTGATAACAAGTGTCCTCCCCGAGCACACACCTCCCTCAAACTGAACATTGTTTCTCATATTCCATAGACATCAGCATTCTGTAAGGAGAACTAGATCCCTAGACATTCTCTTGGACCCCACATGATCTTCTCCCTAGAACCACCTATTTATAAAGGTCATGTCATTTCAATTCCATCAATTCCATATGTTTTCAATATTAAGACTCATAAAAAATACATCTACTCAAATTTAATGTCCTAAAACTGAGAATCAAGGTAACTAAATAAAAAAAATCATCATAACATTAAATTACTCTAACCATTGATTTTTTATTATTATCACATAACAGATTTATGAATACATTTATGAAAATAATTCAATAATTGAAATAATTCATTCTTCCAAAAATAAAATATATTGTTGTTGAATATATTCAATAAAACCAAACATATAATAATCCCAGCGAAACTAAACTATTATGTCCCTATCGATATTTAGTGTCAAATATTATTTCCCTTAGACATATTTTTATCATTATCATATAAATACATAAGAAAATATTATGGTTTCTTCTAGAAACAATGTGTCTTTCAGAATATCTAATTATCAGAGAATCACATCTCTTAGTTTCCAGTACTTCTCATAATATGATTCCAAATCCTTAAAGAGGAAGTACTTAAGTACAATATATATATATCGTGTTTCATATAACCAAATCATCACTGATAAAATTACTATTGAATATAAATACACAAGATCTTTATTCATTATATTTCAGTCTTAAACCATTAACAATGCTCCATCATCTTATTCCTTAATACATATTTCCTATCATTTTCATCAGTAGTTTGTTCATCATCATCATTAAAAAATTACACATATATGCTTTTTTATTCTCTTCATGAGTTTTCCTCTTAGTATATTGGTCATATTTATTGCCATATTCTCTATAAATAAAACATTCAATAATTAATAATACCTTAGTAATACAATTATTTGAATAATTTCATTTTTTCTTGGAAATTACATGGTCTATATATTGATTTTCTACACCCAAACATATTCCTATTTATCTAATACATCCACATGGGTGTTTATTCTCATATTTTTTAAATATAATAAACTTCTTGTTTTTATTGCATGGTCCTTTTCCACCCAATATCACAGCAAATACAATCCTCATATTATTTGGTGAGTCTGGGAGTTGGTCAAATTGTATGTTATAAATCATATATCATGAAAAATAATTAAGAATAATCACAATATCCATTAATCTAGTCATAATTAAATTTTGATTCTAATCCACACAATTTATATCACATTCAATGTTAATTCAGTACTTTCTAATTCCCACCATTGACCAAAACCCAAAGAATAGTAGAAGCTTAGAAATAAAAATTATAGAATGGGAAAAAACATTCTATTAATCAATTACATGAACATAATATGGTTGGATTAAATGATGATCAAATAATTCAATATAAATAACCACATGATCTATAAAAAATAACCATGGATATTATACGAATTGAATAATCATGTGTAAAAAATGATTAATATCATAGTGATGAAATGCATAATTTCGAACATCTAAAATATAACGTCTAGGATTTATTCCAAGAATGTAATATTGTTATGGATTTTTTATAGGAATCTAACATGATCGGGTCTTGAGACTAGGAATCTAATAATTAGGAAAGGCCTCGAAGAAAACCCATCCTAGTCTGTCTCATGAGACCTACCTATACATTGATTGGATATAGTGATAGATTCCCTTCCCATTATATGTCTCATGCTTTCCCAGATGAATAAATATACAATAAAATCAATATGCCTAAAAAAATCATTAACTATTCGTATTGGAAGAACTTTTCATACATAATATCAATACATCCCTTGTCAAACTAATTGTAAGTTCCCGACCTTTTCGAGAGTCATCTCAGGTGTGTTTTGTAGGTAATTTCTGGGGTTCTAAGTACCTTTTCATTGGATTTATTGTTTGAGGTGTGTTTGGGTGAAGTTATAAAAAAATTAACAGATAGAGGGATGTGCATGTTTTGTAGATGGTTTGATAAACCGTGTGCCCAAACCCGAGTATCTGTGCGAACCTAGATAGAAAGATCTACATGGTTGGTGCACAGTTTACCCTAACCATGTATCCCTACGCATGAAACTATGCGCACATGTTTTATTATCCTAAAATTAGTTTTTAAATAACTAAAACCCCCAAACCCATCAATTTTTACATAATGTTGGGCATGATGAATTAGAAGTGATCCAATAGCCTTCAGGAGGGATTCTAAGGGGATTAAAACAATATTATTTAAGATCTAATATATGGATGGATGATCTGCTCTCTTCCCAGTAAGTGGGATTGATCCCATTGATTCTTTCGTTCTTCACTCTCTATTACATTGATCTTTTCATGGTATATCTCCACTATTTCAATGAATATAATCCTATAAGGTCAGATATATAAATAATATTGTGGATGTAGGTCAAGATTTTCATGATCTTGATGCTTATAATCATATTTTGTTATTGAGGAATTTAGATCCGGAGCTTGATCGACATCATTATGCCACTCGTATTTTGGGTATTTATTGTGGGCTAAAATATATCAAAAAATTGAGGTAGGTTGTCTAAACCAAACTCTCATAGTCGTGGTTTTGATATGTGTATGTGAGACTATGGATTTTCTAATATCCCTTGATAATTTATTTCTTAAGTTGGGAAAATTTGGAATTTGATTTGACTTGTTGATTGCTTTGGAGATATAGATGATTAATTGATGATTTAATCATTTAACTAAGGGTTTTCTGAAATAGATAATTGATTTGGGGATTTTTTTATGATTTGGGATATTGTGATAGAGGTCTTGAGTTTCTTGTGTTTGAGATAAATAATTGCGGAATTTAATTATAAGAAATTTTTTTTCTCTATGAGTTAATAAATTGTGAATTAATTATATTCCATGACATTAATTTAAGATAAATAATTGTGAGTTTAATTCTGGAAATATGATATTTGGTTTGGATAAGTAATTGTGATGAATTAATTATAAAATAATACTGTGTTTAATGATAAATTAATTGATGAATTAATTAATAAGTGGTGTACATAGTTAATTGTTGGGTTAACTAATGGAATTTGATATGTTTAAAAAATCACTTGATTTTTAAGGGAATGATGTGGTTAATTCTTGTGAATTAATTAATTATTTAAATGATTGATAATGTGGGTTCTTGACATTTTGTTCTTGACTAATTGAGATGGTTGGAATTAGACATAGCATTCATCCCCAATAGTTAACCACGCTCTTATGATGTGGGGTGCTAGACATGGATATCTGCACTGAATGTGATGAAGGGTGTCAAACAAGTTGATCTACATCGAATGAGATTTGGTGTTCTTGACATGTCATTCAACACTAAATGAATGAAAATAATGAATTATGATTAAAATGGGAGACATGAATTGAAACCGGGTATAATGTGATGATTAATGAATAAATGATAATGTGATAGTTATATCAATATTATTATGCGTAATAGTCATATAAACCCATTGAAAATCATTGTAATATTTTCCCATTTCAATACTATTATGTGTAATAGTTATATCAACCCATTAAGTCTTTAACATATATTCTTGACATAATGCAGTATCATGTATCAAGATACATACTCTATAATATCCCTTTTCTTGTTATCCTACCAGAATTTCTCCATGCTATATATACACAACAATTTGATTTATAGATATATATAAATGATCATGTATGTGAGTTACACTATTGTTCCTTCATTAATTTTTTATTAAATGGCTAGATACATTATTTCATAATATTATCATTCTCTTATAATCACATTTGAAAATTATAATAATCATTCCCTTATTTTTCTATTCTAAATCCTCCTTCCTTTCCTCTTAAATCATCACAAGGATGTATGGTTAAACATTCAATTTGGAGAGTTAGTATTTCCAAAAATTTAACATTATTTCAATGTAAATCATCTATAAGTTATCTTATATTATATCTATTTCATTATTCATCACATACACTATAACATTATTATTTTAATTAAGAGCTTTTTTCACCCTGTGTACCTTTATAGGGTGTTAATGTATTGAGTGGTTATAATATTTAATCAACTCAAACTATATTCTATATATTTTATTGAATTTTGTTTTGTGATTATAATAATTAATAATTTATAATATATATATATCATATATTTCTGTATAATGTTAATGAGTCTATATAATTTCTCAAAGATTACCACTACAACATCAAAATACCATGATGGGTAATTATTATCTTGAATCTTAAATTGGGATGAGGAATATGCTATGACCATGTAATTATAATTGAAGACACGTCGAAATTCCTTATTTAGATATATTACTACATATACCAAAAAAAATTCTCCTGTATAGGGTATTGTAAGCATTATTTCAAGAACCAACTTTCTCATCAGTTCCATGAAATTTTATTCAAATTAATCTATCCAAGGGAACATATATCCACATTGAGTGATCTTTTTTAGTGGATATGATAGTTTTGAGATAATTTTCAAAATATTCAATAATATCATGTCAATCTTTGAAAACTATGACTCAATGTCACCATTTTTGGTTTCGGATATTTTTCATAAACATTCATCTTTGAAGGATTTATAGATATACAATCAATTGATATTACACAAAATAAGAATGAGAGTTTATATAGTCTTAATTAAAACATGATAAATTTAATCATTTTTTAAGGTCTATAAAACAATCCTTAAGTGAGCTTCATTATTTTATTAAATAATAGAATATATGAGAGTATCATCTTTAAAAACCACCAAAAAATAGATAAAGGTAATATCAAAATATTTTATTCTTTAAATTCATGATGATAGGGGGAATGATTATGTATTAGTGTAATAACTATAAATTCTCTGTCTCCATACCTCATATGGTAATGTTTCTTGGGTATATCTTCCCCTTTCCCTTAATTTATGATATAAAGATAAAGGTTCAATCATTGAAAATATTTGATCTCCATGTAGTATAGCAAACATGTTATAAATACGGGGTAGATGATACTTATTCTTGATAGTGATATTGTTATGTTATTGATAAAAAATTCACAAACAAATTTTCCATATTTCTTCTAAAAAAATAAGTGGTGAAACCTATAGTCATACACATGGTCATATGGATGAAATATTTAGATTCTTCTAGTGTAACATTTTTAGTCAATAAAACTGAATTATTTTCATTCTATATAGATTCATTGAAATAAGCGAAAAACTAGCTAAGGTTGATATTGAAAAACCTACTTCATGATTCATGGGAAGACACAGAAATTTTTATGGAAATAAATTTTCATATTCTTTCACAATACATGTTTCTTAAATAGTAAGTTAATCGTTACCATTTTAACTAGATAACCCACATGATTAGGTATTAAAAGCTACAAATCTAAAGTAATTTCCATTAGATGTTCATATTCACCCAAACTCTAATTGATTATCCTAGGTGTATTATTTATATATAATGCGATTTAGAATATTATTGATTTTATGTGGGATCTAAATAGGGAGAGAAAATACATGTCCAAAATCACATTAAAGAAGATTATAAGAAGAAGAATAAGACTTTACCTAAGCACATTCCCACCAATTTTTATCAGATAGGAGTCATATACATGAGTTTAAATCATGATACAATTAGGATATTTTATTTATGTTTCTATATATAATCATTGTGGATATTAATTAATTTTTTAATAGTCCTTTAAATTTTTTAATGAATATAATGAACTAGGATCACATTATATATTTTCTATATTGATTATACATGCCACTTCCTTAACATTATAATTCATCATTAAATCCTACACTAAAAAAAATAACCAGTGTGAGAATTAGGTATTAAAAATCAGAGTGATGATTCCTATTTTATGGAAAATAAATACCATTATTTCGTAAACTATAACACATTTATATCCAACCCATGACATTATAGGTTTATTGTCACAACAAAACCTATCTAATTATTTTATTTGGTTTTTAAATTTTTTTTGGAGGTTCGGGTTGAATGTCGAACAATATTTTTGAGTTTCATAAAAAAGTGTGTGTTTTTTTAGTTTATTTCATTGGGCGCATGGGCGGAGGGTTTTTTTGAAACCCCGCACAGCTTCTTCTAGGAAATGACATGATCCACATGTCTTTTGAAAATTCAAAATGACAAAATTCTGTAATTTATTGTGTTATTTAAAATTTTTACCAATGCTAATGATTTTATTATTATTATTAAAGAGAACTGAATATTTTTTTTTGTTATTTATATCCTTTCAGTATTATTATTATTATTCCTATTAGTATTATTATCACTAAGGATTTATTAGTATTATATTGTTATAAATTAAAGATATTATTATTATTATTATTATTATTAGGCCGGTTCACGGGCACTGCACAGCTTGCGGAAGCCATTCGGTTAACCCGGGTACCGTGCGGTTATGGCGTTTGAATCGGCCAAATAAAAAAAATTAAATAAGTTTGAAAAAAATTAAAATTTAGTTAAATATATAACCTATGGCATTAATAATATTATTTTGTCATGAATAATAATATTATATTATTATTAAAGAATTTTTATTATTAAAATTAAAATTAAAATTATTTTTAGATTATTATTAAAGTTTTTCTTATTAGTATTATGTGGATTATTGTTATTAATATTAATAATAATATTAATATATATATATTTTGTTTTATTTTATGTCCTTTTATCTTTTTTTCCTCTGTTTCCCCTAACCCTAACCCTTCCCTTCTTCTTCCAGTGTATCCCTTGTGCGCTACCTCTCCCCTCTCTTCCCCCGGTGCAAGCAGGAACCCCCAGCCTCCGTCCTTGCCAGCCTCCGCCTACTTGAAGTGCCATCCTACTGCGCTTCCAGTCAGTCACACCCTCCAGCCTTCATCGGCCCGTCGCACCCACCGAACTCGCAGCCCCCCAATACCTACTATCCGCACTCCACACCCTACTGCCTCCCCCACCCTCTATCCCCCTTCCATGCGTCATCTATCCAGTGATGGCACACCCTTCTTTATTAACCCCGCACTAGTGCAATGCCCATGGATCCCCTTGCGGCCCTCTATTCCGTGTCGTTGCATGCACCCCTTCCTGCACCAACCAGCCTCTCACACCCCTGTCCTACACCGACCGACCTCCTGTTCCCCTACCCTGCATCGACTGGCCTCCCATGCCCCTACCCCGCACTGGTAGCGTAACCCCGTCCAGCAATGATGACCCGCATCATCCCCTCTTCACCGGCCGACCAGCATACACCCAACCAACTCCCATTGTCTGCAAAGACGGTACCCACTGCCTGGCAGCCGGAATGTCATCCTGCTCTATCAAAAACCAACCATGCACCTCCCTCTCGGGTCACCGGTGCCGTTCCCTTTATTTATCCAGGATAACGACCCCTTCCACGAATATACTTCTTCTGGCATGCCACCAGTTTAGTCGCGCAGTGCCCCACGACCCCCCTTTCTACATTTTCTGGTATCCTCTGTGCACCCTATTTACAAAGTCGCTCACAAAGTTCCCCTTCGTAGCTCTGTCCAGCCCCAGCCGGTGCATCGTTCACTCTTTTCGGAACATCTAAAGTTCCTACCGGTGCATACTGCCCCTTTCCAAATATCTCATGACCCCACTGGTCCAGCGCGTCTCAGAATCGAGTTGAAGTTTGTGCTATTTCTTGTTTGAATATTAGATAAATAATTTGGCATGTTTTTTATTAATGATTTCGGTGTAATGATTTGTTTTTAAAAAAACTTACTTTTTGTTTAGTATCTTATAGAATGATCATGTCAATTACCATGTATTTTTTATGAAAACCAATCATGAGTTGTTTAATCTCTTTTTATAAATTGTGCAATTAGATTATTTAACTTTGAAAGTGGTGCGTATTCGGTTTTAGTTGGACATAGTTGTGTCTTTAATAAAAAATGTGTTCGTTGAATGAGTTTTGTTTATTTAATAATGTGTATTTCTCTAAGGATTTTTTTTATAAATTTCAAATTAGCTTTTTAAATAGTTATTATAGTGAAAATTATATTTTGAAAACATGTCAAGGTGGTTTTTTCCACCATTTGGTCCTCTAGGTTGTTATTAGTCAGTGGTAATGGGTTTTTAGTTGTTGTGTGATTTTTCACTGGGCATTGGAGAGTTAATTCTATGATAATGCAATCCTTGGCACGCTAATTCTTGTTCGCCAATGTGAGGCATATCGTGTCATCTTGATTCAAGCTAAAAGTTGAGGTAGGTCCCCCACTACACCCACCATTAAATTTATAATTTATTATTTTCTTGACATTTCATTGATTTTTGGATAAATGAGAAATAATACTAGATAATTATTTTTGGAATAAATATATGATGTAAACAAAGCTGTTTATTTTATGCATGGAAATTGAATTATTTTTTTGATGAATCGACACACGACAGTGAAAGAATGCATGTTTGGCCTTTGAACATAATTCATGAACATTCAATTGTGTTTCTTTTTTGATTTCAAATTCCTTTTTTAAGGTGTGAACAAATGTTCTGATTTCTCGAGAGGGTTGGTGTTTCTTTAAAAGTTTCATAAGTCTTATTTAGCACTTTGATAAAAATAATTCGTTTAAAAAACATTCTTTGGGGTGACTCAGGGATGATCTTGTTGTGTATGTAGATTGTGTGAGTTTTTGTGTGTTATGTTTTTGCATCATAACTGATTACTTGATTGAAATTGTTGACTCCCCCCCTTTTAATTACACGTGTTGACATGGAACCTGTCATAGTTAGTGAATCTTCTATTAATAATTTCTATACTAGTTTAGATTATGCAATGTCTAGTGGCCCTTAGTATGGACAATTCTCTACTAGGGGATTGGGGCCCTCAATTAGGCCAGGTAGGAAAACATCGAGCATTTGGGCATTATGACGTCATTGAGTAGGGAATTCCTTCAGGATGAGTCACATGTATAGTATGTTCTGGATTTTTTATAAGCACCTAGGTTCAACCCATGTTTTCATTAGTGCTTATTTTTATGTGGCAGATGATTGATGTTCCTAGTTCGGTTGGTCATTTCGGTTTTCTATATTCCCATTGCCCTTATTGTGTGTTTTGCGTTTTGTGTGGTTTTCCTTTTGAATAACAACAAATTTTTTATATTTTAAATTGTTCACGAATTTTTTTCAAATGTGATGCATCTTTTCCATTCAAAAATTATACTTTTTTTAAATTAAAAAGATAAATGGACTATTTCTTGTTTTAGAAAAACAAGGGTGTGTGGAAACCCATATTTTATATAATTTAGTTCAAACATGGAATTAGTAAAATCTTTTTATAAAGGTAGTGCTTTGGGAATAGTTTTCCGGCCTGCCTACTAAGTTTTAATACTCATGCCTATAGTGTTTTCTTGTTTTTAGTTTCTCATATAGGTTCTATATCTAGTTTTGATCACATTGGGAGAGGTTTGATTTGGGTGTTAGAGAGTGACTCTCAGGGTCACATGGAGTTTTGTTCATGGTTAGGTTAGTATGTGTTATTGGTCATTCTTTCTCTTCCATTTGATATATTTACTTTGCATTGTTCTATTTTATTTATGTCCCTTAGTAAATTTTTATTGGGAAATTTGGTTCCCATGTTGTTATATATTGATGCCCTGGATCCTATCGCTAGCTTGGGATGATCAAGAATGCCTCTTGGGCCTTGATGTGGATCGGCTCGGGTGACGGGTTCATGGATGACCCTGGTTGGATCACGAAAAAATGGAATCAGATCAGATCAGCTCTTGAGCGGACCTTGTTTTTTCAGATCACCCAATGTTATTTGGGGTTTTCATGGTAGAGGGAGTAGGGTTGTCAAGACTCAAGGCATAGGTATGGGAAGGACGTCATGAACCCATGCTCATTCCAAACCCCGGGTAACCATGGGATGTCTGGGCATGATGGTGTCCTTTGATTGTTGTGAATTGTTTTATGTTGGGAAATAAAAAGGGAGTAGGGAAAGTAACCCCGTGAGCTCATAGGTCCTGGAAAGCCATGTGGATCCGAGGACATTTCCCTTGACTACTCTCTTTGATGGTGGCATGACTAGCATATGGCATCCAACCATATGTCTGAGTCATCCATAGGCACTAGGTTCCCCTTGAGGATCATTTGGGTCTTATTTACATCTAAGAATTATTTTTGTAAGTTTTATTTTAGAGATAGTGAAAAGATGAATTTAAAATGGAGATGACCATGTTTTGATTGTGTTCTTCATTCCCTTGTTCCTTAGTGTTTGCCCGCACAATGGTTTCATGAATACCCAAGGTATAGCCTCAGGTGGTGGGGCATTAGAAAATCCACATGTTGATCAACCTATAGACTTTGTTCTAGAATTCTAGAAGTGGAACCCTCACCTTTTTTATGGTCATGAAGATCCTCTTGAGATGGATGAGTGGTAGCAGAAGATTTATAGGAACTTCTGTTTTCTCTTACCTCCTGAGTCATTGAATGTGAAGTTGGTTTCTTTATGCTTGAAAGTCGAACTTGGAAATTGTAGAAGTTCTCATCTCGAAGAATGCCTCAAAAGGATCTCACTTGGGAGTTCTTCATGTCTTCATTTATCCAACTATATTTATCTGAGTTAAAAAATATGAGGAAGAGGATGGAGTTGTGTTGTGTTTCGTAGGGCATTGAATTGGTACAATAATTCTACTGATGATTCTTATACCTAGTTTTGTATGACCAATGGTTTATTGCAAAGGATCCCAGAAAGGCTCAAAAATTTGATTGTGGACTCGGACCTGCACTGTAGTATAATGTGGCAGAGCTCAACCTAACCACCTTCTCAGATGTTGTGTGGAAAGCATTTCTGGCTGAATCTGAGTTAACATAAGGACATAAGGTGGTAAATCCTCCACTGACCTTGGGAAGTAGTGCAGAGGATAGAGATAAGAACAAAGGTAAGAGACATAATTTTGGTGGATCTAATAGAAGAATAAAGAGGCCTTCGTACCTACAATGATCTTTCTTATAGTGCAACAACTTGATCTGTCACCAGTGTGGTAAGCAAAAACACCAGAGGCTGACGTTCCCGAGTGATCCGAGCCCCTGCCACACCTGTGGACTTTTGCGTCACTTGTAGTGGTTCTGCTGAGGTGTTTCCAAGAAGCGCGATGAAGCTAGACCAGGGTTTTCAAAGTTCACCTTAGCCTATTAGCAGGAGTAGGACAATGTTTAGGATCAGTTTGGGATTTTCTCATTGTTATGTTCCCTACATGCAGTGGTCATCTCTAGTAGCGTTATGTGTTGTTTCTTTTCCTTCTGTTGTAATAATGGTTATTATTGAATGATTTGAACATTTATTTTATTAGAATTGTGTTTGGTGAAATTATGGATTATTTTTTATGTTTGGGAATTTTTAATACCTGACTGTGGGGCATGAGATTCATTAATCATCAGTTGTCCAACGATAGGTCTCAGAGTAAAGCTAGCGTGTAGTAAAAAGAACCCCAATGGAAAAAAAGATATTGGTTTAATCTTTTTTCCATTAGTGTGTCTTTGTTTGTATTATTTTGAAGGTGAGATGTTGTTGATATGGTGATGGAGGTAGTTTTGATGCTCTATCAGTTGGGCCCTTCCCTTCTCCCCCTCGTGGTGGGGGTTTTTGGTCCTTGTGAGAATTTTTAATGTTTGTTAAATCTCGTGAGTTCTTATGGTGGGTAGACCCATATTGTGTCTCATAGAGTTAAACATGAAGTAATTTAGTATTATCCCAAACCTTCTAGTTGGGAGTCCATTTAGTCCTCCTTGTGTCAATATCATAGTTTCGTTTCAGACATCATTTTTGTGGTGGGTGGTCTCATGTGGAACCACCTAATCCTATGTTTTTCCTCTGGGGTAACCCTAGGGTTTGGAGTGTTGGGCGGAGAAGTGATGGAAAGAGGGGGGGTGAATTGCCTTTTTAAAAAATAATTAACAATTTAAAATCAAAGTAAAGGTGCAACGGAAATAAAAGAGGCAAGACACAAAACTTGATAACGGAGTTCGGCTTAAACCAAAGCCTACGTCTCCGCTCCCAACTCAACCGTTGAGAGATTTACTACCGCTTGCTTTTTAATGGTTTTAGCAAGAAACCCACTAGACTTTAATGTAGTCTAGAACCTATTACAGCTTGCTTTTAATGGTTGAGCAAGAACCCACTTGCTTTTAATGGTTGAGCAAGAACCCACTAGCCTTCTTACAGGTGAAGGCTAGCTCACCTATGACTCAAGCCTTTTAAAGGGAAGGCTTGACTAACCTCTTCACACCTTGAAGGTGGTGTGAAAACCCAAAAAAAGAGAGGATAAAAGAAAGAGGGGTTTGTAGGCACAAACCCAAATTGAAGCTCAAAATGATAAATAAGAAAAATCGTAATAGGAGAAGTCTTGGGCGCCAATAGATTGATTGGAGTTGATGAAGAGCGCTCCCAAGCTTCTTTGATGGTGCTCCATGGATGTGGAAATGGGTTGGAGCAATTGAGGTTCCTTGAAGGAATCCGCCGGAGGTTTGCCAAATGATGAAAAATGTGTCTGTTGGCTTTCTTGTGTTTCCGGGGCTTCCTAGTCCTTTATTTATAGAGGGGGAACCCTCAAATGGCCTTTGGGGGTCTTCGGAGCCGTTGGAGAGGCCTTCGGAGCCGTTGGGGGTCAAGTGGGCAAGTCTGGTCAAAGCCCAACGGCTAGTTTGACTGGCTCCACCGGCTGACCGGTACAGAGCCACCGGTTGGCCGGTGCTTTGAAAAATGGAAAGGGCTTCTGTCTGGGCTCCACCGGCCGGCCGGTGAGGAGGCCACCGGTTGGCCAGTGCTGAGACAGTAGCTCACCTCTTCTGTCTGGGTTCCACCGGCTGGCCGGTGATGGGACACCGGTTGGCCGGTGGTCTGGACAGAGGGGATGCCTTCTGTCCAGGCTCCATCGGCTGGCCGGTGGTCATCCACCGGTTGGCCGATGGACTGAAATCAGTCCACTTTCAGTCCTTCTTGGCCTAATTCCTTGGCAACCTTTTGCCTATCAACACAAACACTTAAAACAAGATTAGATAAATAAGAGAGTGATTGTGATCATGAAAATTAAACCACGAGGGGTACGAGAGGTACAACAATCTCCCCCTATTTTGATGATCACAATCACCAAAACAAACAATGTAAAAGACTGTAATGAAAGGCATGCTTTAAAGGATAAATTGAAAAGTAAAGCAAAGCATGAGAGAAAGATTTGTCCCCCAATCAACCAAGAATTTCTCCCCCTTTGTGATTATCAAAATAGCACGGGGCATAAAACTTGATTGAGGGAAAGGTTGAAAAACAAAATAGAGATTTTAAACCAATTGAAATTTTTGAAATTTGAAAGTTTTGAATTAAAAGTTTTGAATTGAAAGTTTTGAAAATAAAGTTTTGAAAATAAAGTTTTGAAAATAAAGTTTTGAAAATAAAGTTTTGAAAATAATTCAAAAAGGCTTAAACGATCCTAACTCCCCCTAAATAAAAACAACAAATCACCGGGGAGATGATTTTGAAAACGAGACAAATTTTGGCCCGGAGAGACTCACTAAAAGGGATTTTTCAATCCATACTTGTCTAGTGGCGGGTCTTATCCTATGAAAATCATCATTAAAGAAAATAGTTTTGGGCCTTCCATACCGGGCATTTTTACAATTACACTCATAAATTAAGTGCCCGGGTTTTTTACAATAGTTGCAAAATTTATATTGAGAGCTCCCCCTTACAAAAATAGTTGGAGCATGGGAAGAGGAAGCTTGCTTGGAATAGCCAAGCCCTTGGGTGGTTCTAGCCGAACGTTGAGAACCTAGCAATTTGGTCAAATTTTGTTCACCTTGGGTGAACTTGGAAAGATATTCCTTTAAATCCTTGATTGTTGATTCCATAGAATCAACATCGGGAAGGTTTTGGACCTTGAGGGACAACTCCTCCTTTTCTTTGAGAAGTTGTTCCTTTTCGGAAGAAAGTTTTTTGAAATTTTTTTTTAAAGCAATAAATTTGGAAGAAAGTTCGTGAAAACCTTCCTCCAATTGATCTCTTGCATGTTGGAGATCCTCATAAGATAAATTATTGAAAGAATTTGAAGAACTAGAGGATGAGGAGTCGGAAGAGGTTACCTCATGAAATGCCATTAGGCATTTTTTAGCGTTGTCACTTGAGGAGGAGGAGGAGGAGGATGTGGAGCTATCACTCCATGTGGCCTTGAATTCCTTCTTCTTTTCCTTTTGCTTGGCCTTTTTCTTGTTGAGTGGACAATCGGGCTTGTAATGGCCTTTCTTGCCACACCCGTAACATGTTACCTCGGGCTCAGATTTTTCGTTGGGTTGAGCCTTGCGGGATTTCTTCTTCTTGTGCTTCTTCATGAATTTGTGCATTTTGCGGGCAAGATTCTCCATTTCTGAATCGCCGCTTGAAGAGGAAGACGATGAGGAGGAGGAGCTTTCTTCTTTTTGAACTTTGAAGGCGATGTTCTTTGGAACTTTGATCGGTTTGCCTTCCTTTTCAGCTTGCCTCCTCATGGTGATCTCGTAGGTCATGAGGGATCCGATGAGCTCTTCGACCGGCATGTTCTTGACATCTTTTGCTTCTTGAATTGCCGTCACTTTCGGTGCCCATGTGCTTGGTAAGATCCAAAGGATCTTCTTGACCATCATTTCTGCAGACACATCATCACCAAGGGACTTTCTCCCATTGAAAACATCAGTAAAACGTGTAAACATTTCAGTTATAGATTCGTGTGGGTGCATGGTGAAAGAATCAAAATCTTGACGGTACATATCCAATCGAGTATCCTTAACTTTGTTGGTCCCCTCATGGGTAACCTCCAATAGTTTCCAGATTTCATGAGATGAGGTGCATGTGGAAACTCGATTGAATTCATTATGATCAAGGCCGCAATGAAGAGCGTTCATGGCTTTTCCATCAAGCTCGAAATTTTTAATATCGGCTTGAGTCCATTTGGATTCATCGGGAGAAGAAAGAGAATAACCATACATGAAAATTCGATAAATAGGATAACCTATACTTCTAAGAAAAGTGGTCATGCGGGTTTTCCAATAAGTATAGTCGGTTCCATCAAAGAATGGAGCACAACCCAAGGAATAGCCTTCGGGGGCGAAAGAAGATGAAGCCATCACAATGGATCTTGAAATTGAAACCGGTGAAGGTATTACTCAAATTTTGCCTCTGATACCAATTTTTGGGCGGAGAAGTGATGGCAAGAGGGGGGGTGAATTGCCTTTTTAAAAAATAATTAACAATTTAAAATCAAAGTAAAGGTGCAGCGGAAATAAAAGAGGCAAGACACAAAACTTGATAAAGGAGTTCGGCTTAAACCAAAGCCTACGTCTCCGATCCCAACTCAACCGTTGAGAGATTTACTACCGATTTCTTTTTAATGGTTTTAGCAAGAAACCCACTAGACTTTATGGTAGTCTAGAACATGTTACAGTTTGCTTTTAATGGTTGAGCAAGAACCCACTTGCTTTTAATGGTTGAGCAAGAACCCACTAGCCTTCTTACAGGTGAAGGCTAGCTCACCTATGACTCAAGCCTTTTAAAGGGAAGGCTTGACTAACCTCTTCACACCTTGAAGGTGGTGTGAAAACCCAAACAAAGAGAGGATAAAAGAAAGAGGGATTTGTAGGCACAAACCCAAATTGAAGCTCAAAATGATAAATAAGAAAAATCGTAATAGGAGAAGTCTTGGGCGCCAATGGATTAATTGGAGTTGATGAAGAGCGCTCCCAAGCTTCTTTGATGGTGCTCCTTGGATGTGGAAATGGGTTGGAGCAATTGAGGTTCCTTGAAGGAATCCGCCGGAGGTTTGCCAAATGATGAAAAATGTGTCCGTTGGCTTTCTTGTGTTTCCGGGGCTTCCTAGTCCTTTATTTATAGAGGGGGAACCCTAAAATGTCCTTTGGGGGTCTTCGGAGCCGTTGGAGAGGCCTTCGGAGCCGTTGGGGGTCAAGTGGGAAAGTCTGGTCAAAGCCCAACGGCTAGTTTGACTGGCTCCACCGGCTGACCGGTATAGAGCCACCGGTTGGCCGGTGCTTTGAAAAATGGAAAGGGCTTCTGTCTGGGCTGCACCGGCTGGCCGGTGAGGAGGCCACCGGTTGGCCGGTGCTGAGACAGTAGCTCACCTCTTCTGTCTAGGTTCCACCGGCTGGCCGGTGATGGGACACCGGTTGGCCGGTGGTCTGGACAGAGGGGATGCCTTCTGTCCAGGCTCCATCGGCTGGCCGGTGGTCATCCACCGGTTGGCCGGTGGACTGAAATCAGTCCACTTTCAGTCCTTCTTGGCCTAATTCCTTGGAAACCTTTTTCCTATCGACACAAACACTTAAAAAAAGATTAGATAAATAAGAGAGTGATTGTGATCATGAAAATTAAACCACGAGGGGTACGAGAGGTACAACATGGAGTACACCCAATGGTTCCATTGGACTAGGAATATAGGAATACATGTCAGAGATGGTTTATTTTTGTTTTTTCCTTGGTTGAAATGGATGGTTTGGGTTCTTTTTGGTATTGGTTAAGGATGAGTTGTGTGTCATGGGATTTCGGTGTCTGTTTGGATCGATCAACTTGAGGCACATAAATTTTTGGTGGTGGGTGACCCTTAAGCAGTTTTATCTTTGGATCTAGATCTTGTTATGGATTTATGGGGGTAGAAAGAGTTATTGTGTGGAGAATTGTCACACCATGACCTATATAATTAATTTATTATATTATTTTCTTTGTTTTTTATAATTTTCCAAGATACGGGTTGAGTCCCGAATGATATTTTGGAGATTCATCACAAAGTGCATGTTTTTGAGTTGACGTCTTTGGGTGCATGGGCCGAGCACATTTTAGAAACCCTGCGCGTCTTCGTCCAGGAAGTGGCACTATGCACCTATCTTCGGAAAACTAAAAATGTGGAAATTTTTTAATTTATTGTGTTATTTTCAATTTTTATCATTGTAAATGATTTTATTATTATTAAAGTGAACTGATTTTTTTATTTTTATCAGTATGATTATTATTATTCTTATTAGTATTATTATTAATAAGGATTTATTATTATTATTATTATTATAATTTAAATATATTATTATTATTATTATTATTATTAGGTCATTCCGCAGGCACGACATGGCTAGCAGAAGCCATGTGATCAGCCCAGGTACCGCGTGGTTATTGGGTTTGAATAGACCAAATAAAATAAATTAAATGAGTTGAAAAAAACTAAAATGTATTTAAATAAATAACATAATATAGTATTAAAATTGTTTTTTCATGAATAATAATATTATATTATTATTAAATAATTTTTATTATTAAAATTATTATTTTTATCATTTTTAGAATATTATTAATGTTGTTCTTATTAGTATTATGTGTATTATTATTATTAATATTGATATTAATATTAATATTGTTTTTGTTTTATTTTATTTTATTTCCTTTTTCTTTTTCCCCCCTCTTTCCCCTAACTTTATCCCTTCCCTTCTTCATCCCCCATGGCCCCTATGTGATGCCTATCCACTCTCTTCCCTCAGTGCGAGTAGGAACCCCCGAACTCCATCCTTGCGAGCCTCCACCTCCTTGCAGCACCCTCCTGTTGCGCTTCCAACTGCCCCACACCCTCCGTCCTTCCTCGACATATCGCACCCACCGACCTCACACCCCCCCAAACACACACCTGTTCTTCGCGCTCCACACCCAGACTCCTACGCCACCCTCTATCCCCCTTCCATGCTTCTTCGGGCCAGCGACATCACACCCTTCTTCGTTCAGCCAACAGTGGTGCAGTGCCCCTGGAGCCCCTTGCGACCCTCTCTTCCTCACAGTTGCATGGACCCCTTCCCGAACCAACTAGTCTACCACACCCATGCCCTCCACCAAGAGGTCTCCCCGGCCCTTGTCCTCCACCAGCCGTGCTGCCCAATCCCACAATGATGACCCACAATGTTTCTTCTTCATCGGCCGACCATCGTGCACCCAGCCACCTCCTGCTATACGCACAAATGGAACCCACCACCCAGCTTCCATGACGCCACCCTTCTCTAGCCAGTATTTGTCGTGTGCCTTCCTGTTGGGTCACTAACGTCGTACCCTTTCTTTTTCCCATCCAACAACCCCTTCGACAGATGTCCTTCTTCCGGTGCACCTCTTTTTTAGCTGTGTGGTGCCCCGCGTCCCCTGGATTCATTTTCTAGAAGCTACTGCGTGCCCTCTTTGTAGATTCTCCAGCATCTCCCCCATTCTCTACTTTGTCCAGCCCCCTACGATGCATTTTGAACTCTTTTCAGGCCATTGACAGTCTATGCCGGTGCATGTCACCGCTCTCCGACTATCGCCAGACTCCACTGGTCGAGAACCTCTCCGCTTCGAGGTGAGGTTTGCACTGTCTCTTGTTTGAATATAAAATAATTAGTTTGGAAAGTTTTTTTATTAATGATTTCGGTGAAAGTTTTAATTTTTAAATGAACTTTTTTTTTCATTTAATATCATATAGAATGCCCATGTGAATTAAGATGTGTTTTTGATGAAAACCAATTTGAGTTGTTTAATCACTTTTTATAAATTCTAGAATTAGTTTATTTAAATGTGCAAGTGATGCGTATTATGTTTTATTTGGACATAGGTGTGCGTTTGATCAAAAATGTGTATGTTTAATGAGTTTTTTTTATGCAATGTTTTGGTTTTATCTTTGGATATGTTTTATAAATTTTGAAGTGGATTATTAAAAAGTAGAGATGGTGAAAATTATGTTTTGAAAACTTGTCGAGGTGGTTTTTTGCACCGTTTGGTTGTTTGTATTTTTTTAATTCATTGGGTATGTGGTTTGTTACACCTATTTGGGTAGGTAATTCCATGATACCGCAATCGTCGGCATACAGATGCTTGTGAACCAATGTGAGGCATGTCAAGTCATCATGATTTGAGCTGCGAGTTGAGGTAGGTCTCCCACTATACTCACCTTTAAATTTAGAATTTAATAATTTCATGATATGTCGTTGATTTTCGATAAATTAAAAATGACATTAGATAATTATTTTTGGAATAAATATTTGATGTAAACGAAGATGATTATTTTACGCATGGCACTTGAATTATTTTCTTGATGAATTGATTCAAAATAGTGAAAGAATTCCCATTTTCATTTGAAAATAATTCATGAACATTCAATTGTGGTTATGGTTCGATTTCAAATTTTTACTTCTAATGCAAGAAAAAATGTTTTTCTTTCTCTATAGGAATGGTGTTTCATTAAAAGTTTCATAAGGCCCTTTTAAAACATTGATTAAATAAATTATTTTGAAAAATATTATTTTGGGTGACTCAAGGGTGATCTTGTTATGCACTTCAATTGTGTGTGTTGTTGTGTGTGATGTTTGTGCATCGTGTCTGGTTACTTGATTGACATTTCTGACACACCCCCTTTTTATTACATGTTTTGACATGGGAACCTAGCATTGTAAGTGAATATTCCATGAACGATTACATCAATAGTTTTGATTACGCACTGGTTAGTTACCCATAGTATAGACTTTGCACTCCAAGGGGATTGGGCCCCTCGGTTAGGCCAGATAGGGAAACACTGAGCATTTGGGTATTAGGAAATAATTGAGTTGGGAAGGCCTTCAAGATGAGTCACACATATAGTAATTTCTTGATTGTTCATGAGCTCCTAGGTTCAACCCTTGTTTTATTTAGTTCTTATTTGTATTTAACAGAAGATTGAGGTGCCTAGTTTGGTTGTAGATCCCCATTTTATACTTTCCCATTTCCCTTATTGTTTGTGGTGTGTGGTTTACCTCTTCAATAAAAACTAAATTTTTAGAATTTTTATTATTTGCGAAAATGTTTTAAAATGTAATGCTCTTTTTCCCTTAAAAAATTATACTTGTTTTTTTAAATTAAAAAGGGAAATGGAATGTTACTTCTTTTAGAAATGAAATAGTGTATAGAAACCAATATTTAATATAATTTATTTGAAACCTAGAATTAGAATTTTTTTTATTTAAAGTTAGGGCTTTGGGAATAGTTGATTTTGTCACACCTACAGAGTCTTAATACTCATGCCTATAGTGTTTACTTGTTTTTAGTTTCTCCTACAGGTTCTAGCTCTGGTTTGGATCACCTTGGGTGATGTTTTGTTTGGGTGTTGGAGAGTGACTATCAGGGTCATGTGGAGTTTTGGACATGGTCAAGTTAGTATCTGTTGTTGGTCATTCATTATTTTTTGTGTCATTTATTTACTTTTCATTGTTCTATTTTATTTTTTCTACTTAGTTCATTTTTATTGGAAGAAAGTGTTACCATTTTGTTCTATGTTGATTTCCTAGGGTTAGTTTCTAGCCAAGGAGGTTTAGGAATGCCTCTCGGGACTTTCTACAGATCAGCTCGGGTGAACGGTTTAGAGTCAACCCAGGTTGGTTAGTGATATGCATCCTATATCACTTTCACCATAGTTTTTTTGGGTTCTACAATCTTATTATTCATAATATAATCATTAAAAATAATTAAAATAGTCTTTGATAAATTCATAGGTGACCACAGAATAATATATAAATGTATTGAATTTTTTTATGAAAAATTAATACATCTTACAATAATTCACACTTCATAACAATAATGGATTATTATATATTTTTTAATAGATACATAATAAAAATATTTATTTAAAGATATTCAGAATCTTACAAAAAATATTCCCAGAAAACAACCATTTTAGATATGTGTTTTTCAGTACCATTATTTAAAACCTAGGGAAAAATGAAAAAAGGAGTGAGATTGGTTGATTAAAAAAGGTAAACATGAGAGATTAAAATCAAAGATCATTGATGATTGTAATATAATAATTATGGTATTAGAATTTCTAAATGATTATTAATTCTGATACATACCCAAAAACCCATAGTGAATAACTCATGATTTATGGGACATGACCTTTTAAAAAAAAATATTGTATCCATAAGTTTACATAAACATCAATAATAAATCATGTGCCATGATAGTTTATAATATTCATATGAAACATGTTTTTGGAATATAAATAATTATAATAAAATAATTTCTGAGTATTGTACAACTAATGTTACCATGAAAATTTAGTGGATAAATTCCCACAATTTATTGGGTTCACTTCCTAATAATATAAAAATAGTAGACATAGATC
Organism: Viscum album; assembly: GCA_963277665.1. Classification (NCBI taxonomy): domain Eukaryota; kingdom Viridiplantae; phylum Streptophyta; class Magnoliopsida; order Santalales; family Viscaceae; genus Viscum; species Viscum album. Next base: position 49,312,549 of record OY728156.1, read on the forward strand.
CATAATAGAGTAGGTTTACTCTAAATTATTTATTATATTATCTCATGAAACACAAATATTTAAATAATGAAATAGAGGGATATTCAAATCCAAGACCACCCAGAACATAGTGAAATATATATATGTGTTTGTGTTCCATATGATCATAGAAGATTTTATCATCTAATCATAGCTTAATTTACCCGTTCAAAATAATTGGGTTTTATAAAAAATTATGAAAATTACATCATATTATATCAAAATAAAGAAAGAGGATTGAATATTTTGAGTATATATATATTTAATAATATGATTCAATAATGTAATCATTATAAATAATCTTGTGAATATTATAAGAAATATAATTTTTATTTAAAAACTATAAAAAACATAAAAATTCATAGAATAATTAAAATTATATTTTTAAAAATAATATTGTAAACCAATAATATAAGCTATCTAAAATTAGGAGACATAAATATTTACCATTTAGTATATTTCTATGAAATATGCTTTTCACACTTTTGTAATAAGTAATGTATAAACTATGTTGAATTTTGTTAAGATTAAATTTTAAACCATTTAATAGAATGTAAACAATATATGAAAATAAAATTATAAAATAAATGGAATATGTGAGGTTAAATCCTTGAAACATTTTATACAACAGTTACATGAATTAATATGATTTTTGAACTAAAGTTATGAATATTTTTGTATTTTCTTTATAATATTATTGCCGCCATTTTATGAACAGAAATAGGGAAAATGAAATGAATATATTAAAATCCACAAAATAACTAGAGGAAAAAAATAGATTGTTTTTATGATAGAATGGACATAAAATATCTCGCATTGGAATATGAACCACATTTAATCTTGGTAAAATATAGATTATAACATTACCTTTGACCTTGATTCACAAATTGATTATTAGCAGATCTAACCTACTACATAATAACTATGGATTTATTACACATCAATAATAGAACCATATAAAGTATTATCTTAATATATACAATTTCAAATAACTATTTTATTGACAATATATTATTAAATTGAAAATTATACTATCAACTATTCTATTTTGCACACATGTTTCGGTTTTAGGATTATTTTCCTTGTTCATTAATCATGGTTAGAGAACATTAGTAATTCCACAAATAAAATATTAATTTATTATCTACAATTATATAATCATTTATTTATTGTGTTAATGTAACATAAAATACAACACTTCATGGAGGAGGAATTATAAATGTACCCATCAATGATGTGTTCATTTTTCAATGAATATATAGAATGGATGATTGATAATAATTTTTATTTAGATAATAAAATAAATTTTATAGATGTATTATTTATTTCCTAAAACCATATTTTTAAAATTTGAGTAAGGTGTTAATGAAAAATGAAATACAATGATTCATAGAGGTAGTAGTCCGCACTCACACCAAAGTGACAATTTTATTTTTCATTAGATACAATGATGGTGGATAATAATTATTCAATTATAATAATAACTCTTAAATATAATAATGGTACTGAATACATTATTTTGAGATTCTTATTGTATATTTACAGGTGGTGGAATAAGAATTAAAACTATATGAATTTTGTGAAGAGCATTTCCTCATCCTTGGGTGAAATTCTTTTGATCTATCCTCAAGATTGCATGGGTTAGAAATTTGGTGAGAAAAGAACCTTGAGGTAATTGGGAGGATATTTATGAACTGATATGGTTAGATATATATTTTTCAAATGATTCAATATGTGTGAATAAATTAGTAGAGTATATTCTCTTTTATATGTGATAGAAGTAGGACCCTTCTAAGTACCCTTAACATTTAAATAATATAAAGTTAATTTCATTGGAAAGTGGTCCAATTTATCAAAATATTGAATCTATGGTGTGGGATATCTAAACGCACTAAAGTAATAAAATTAAATACTTTCTTTACTGATACTTTGAATCCATATCCTATTATATGAACCCTTTTAACCCATTTAAACCTCTACGGAGCAGGTCAACTTTTTTCCGAGGTAACATATTTTTTATCTAAAAAAATAATGACAATTATAAAAAACAAAAGATAGATATTCATAATAAAATTAAATAATATTATTTAAATTTTCATTATTTATATTTTTTAAAAACCACATTTAAAATATTTTTCCAAAACTGAAAAAAGAAAGTTTTTGAAAAATGATTTTTAACCATAAAAATGAATCTACACCAAATTCAATTATAAAATTGAACCCCATGAAATTTATAGGATTATTGATAAAAAATATTTATTTATGAATTTCATATCAATCCAAAACCAAATGGATCATTGTTAATACATTATTAAAGCAGATAAATAAAATTGGTATTTATTATAAAAATTAAAACTATGTTTTCCAAAAGTTGAGGATAGTATTAAAAACTGAAAAATATATTTTAAATAAATTATTTATCACAATTAAAACATATTTTATCAATAATAACAATTTATAATTTTTAAATCAATTATTATATCCATATGATTTCATAAATGTTAATAAAAATGTAAATGAAGTATTTTTCACTATGCACCTAAACAATAAACATGTTAGATTTTTTTTTTAAAAAATTAGTATAAGGAAATTTATTCATGTTTAATAAAAAATGAATATATTTTTATCCAACTCAAATTTAAATATTTTGAAAATTAACATTTAAATGTGACAAATAAAATAAATGTAATTTTTTTAAGTATTTATCCATGGATAATGAAATTCAAATTCCTCAATGTTGTATGACCATTATATAGATGATATTATTTTTTAATTACTAATTCTAAATAGTTTTTAATTAATACGTTTTAGTGATATAACTTCATAAAAGGTAATAAATTTCTCCAAAATACATAATTCATCAAAATATTTTATTTAAAAAATAAAGGGATTTTCCAAAGTATAACAAAAACCTAATAATAATAATAAATAACTTATATTATCAATTATATTACATTTAATAATCAAATAGTGTGTTCATTTTTTATTATAATAATTCATTACTCACCTATGTTCGGTGTTGTATAAATTGTAGGCTATTAAACACAATGAATTTTTTTAAGAAAATTATATTATAGAATGGGAGTGTGTTAGAAAAATAGGAGGTAGAGCCCTTTGAAATTTCATCCTAATTTCATTGCATAATATCAAGCTATTGATGCAAAATACTGGGAAAATGGTTCTTAACCTTCAGTTTTTATAAGTAGAAACATTGAGAAAAAAATCAATAACCAAACTCTTCCTTGTCTACTTCCAAAATTGGACCATCAAGGAATGATACATCCTAATCACACCAAGATGTAGTAATAATGAGCATGGATGGATCTATCAATGAAAACAATTGATGTTGATCATATTCATAACATATTTAGAGGGTATCAATATAAATACCATAATCTCACTTGACCTCTAACTTGTAATCATCCAACATGGAATCCTCTAGATGATGAAATAAATATGACTTTATAATAGTATGGAAGAAAATAAATCTACCATAAAGTTCTCCCATATCTAGAGAAAACAATGAGATATCCCCTTTCATTCTACACACTTCACCTAGCTCATGATCTTCATTACTACATGATTTCCCACCTAGTGCATCAAGAGAAAAATTTCATTTTAGGGATTATAGGAAAACTAGGAGTCATAATATGGAAGTAATTTTATTCCCTATTTTTTCTCAAGTTTATGTAATTTTGGGAGAAGTCGTAAAATATTATATTTTTTTCATCGAGACCATAAAGCATTCATCGATGAGGTGCGGTTTCTACAAATTCAAAGGAAAAATTACCAAAACAAGCTTAAAATTAAGTGTACTTCAATTATTCTATTGAGTCCATAAAGATGAAGACCCATAAGAGATAATATATTTTTATTAGATCATTATTATATCCAAACAAGTGAATTATCATTCATAATAAACATTAACGGTAACTCCTTTCCCATTAAAATAGAGAATATGAGCATGAGCCATCTTCTCCATTATATTATAAAAGGAAACCTAACATTGGAGAATCATTATAAAGGCATGATATTTACTTGTAATGGTTTTAGTAGGAGTTTCTATCCATGAAAAGTTAGGCATGAATCTATAATAATATCCCACAATCCAATGGAAACTATTTAGCTCTATAATAATAACATGGGCTACCCATAATACAACTACATTAATCATCAAATGACCCACACTTACTCCATTAAGAGATAAAAAATTTCCATGTAAATATACTTCACAGTCAAAAAACATACACATAAAAAATATCAAATAGATTCTAACATCTTATATTCCCAAAAATACCTAATGTTTGATCTATAGTGACCACTTCAGATATAGAATACAAAGAATATATTCTATGTCTACCACAACAATAATTAATAACAACTAATAATAAATGGAGAAATTGAGTCCTATAAACATTGAAGGTGAATTATTGATGAAAAAATTCCAATACCATGGACACAAAATGTCTATTATAAAATTTTAATGTCGTATTTTGAATATCATCATCCATTACTCACATCTATTGATATCTTGAATGAAAATAAATCATAGAGAACCATCATTATCCCTTAAAGTGATTACGTAAATCATCAATCCAGGTAGGGGGATACATGTTCATCATTGTAATTACATTTAAGGTATTATAATCAAGTCAAAAATATATTCATCTATATGACTTCTCCACAAAAAAGACAAGAGAACCACAAGGTTATATATTAGTATGGATAAAATAATTCTTAATGATATCATGAATCTATATCCAAAATTATCAACTCATGTATGGTTCTATTCTAAATGGATATATAAATATAAATGATACATAATACTATATATCTATCCCAAAATTGATCTATTGTTTAGGGTTAGAAGTCACAACTACTTCAAGGATTTCATCGGGGATCCCCGCCTCTACCATGGGAAGCACCAGCGGCTAAACATCCATTGAACACAACATAAAATCTTATATAATGGATGGCAAGGTATCATCATTCCACTTGTTTAAATAATGGTGTTGACTATCCAATAACACAACAGAATCATTATCTACATCATAAATTATAGTTCGTCACTCAAAGAAATTTATGAAAACTTTTACTAAAGATGTTCAATCCATACCAATGATGATGTCGTATTTCTATTTACAATCATATAGGATATATTCCAATGAGAAATATTTCCCTACAATTTTCCCACAATCTCTATAATCATTATACATTCCAACTCAACCTCCATGTTGTGTACTCAACAACATGGGAAATAGAGTCATACCACCCTCAAGTCCCATATCATGTAATTGGGTGGGTGAAAAAAATGTTTGTATCACTAAAATCTGGAGATGTATAAACCTTGGTAAAATATTAATAGATAATACGTCACAAGACAACCTAATATATTATACCTAAAACACTAAAGAATGAATCTGAATATTCCACATTTTATGACTTATCTATACATGAAAATGAAATCATTCATGGATTCACTCTAAACTATATCCATGAGGATGAGTATTATCATGAGGATTCCCTCTTATTGATCCATATCCTTTATTTTGATCAAAGAAGTTAGAAATATGATATTGGTGGTGGTTCGGATGATATAAATATAATATTTGAACATTATATAAACTTCCAGTCTTAGGTCAACTTCACCAATAGTATTTAAAATCTATCATTTAATTTCAATGACCCCTCCATTAGAAACAAATCATGTTTTATCATTTGATAATGGTCAGATTACTCCCACTTCTATTGAAGTTGGATAAAAAAGGACAGAACAATCTTTATAGTTTAGAAATATAAACTAAAATGAAAATAGATATATTGGCCATATATTTTCTATATGGAAATTCATAATGGTTTCTATCTCAAGAATATTTAGTCCTATAAAATTTCCTCTAGATGAAGAATTCAATATATAGAACCTTGATACAAATTTTAAAAAATAAATTACGTAACATGGAGTAGTATTTCTAGACTTAATAACTCCTTATAATTCCCCATCCAAGCCTCCTAAAATGTAATTTTTTTAAAGAAAAAATATATATATTCTTAATATTGATATTAAATATGACACATTGGATCTCCCACGGTGGAGAGTGAAAATCCACTATTGTAAGGACACCCTCATGGTCTAGGAATAGATCTTAATCAAGATTTGAACATGAAAATTCTCCCTTGATACTTCTAAACCCACATGCGGACCAATAAATAGAAACCACCAATTTTATACTACCCCATGTAGAATACTTATTGCCACCATATCCTAGTTCTCATTCCATGAGAAAAAAAAATCCAAAGGAATTCTCCCCATATTATAAATAATCATTTTTTAATCATTCTATTAGGGATCTATCATTTTTCTATTGACCTATGTGCAAAATCTCTCAATGTTTCTTTGTCAAAAATATTCACCCTAACCTTTTTTTCAGTGATCTATTAATACAATTATCTAAAAAAATTTGGTGAATAATTTATGTTCACATCAACCACGATCCAAAACTATATAAGAGAAAACTATTTTGAAATTCAAAATTATAATAAAAAAATTTATATATTAAATTATTATGGTTTTAGATATTCTCCAATATCAATCCAATTCAATCCCAAAATCATTCAGCATTATGTATGGTCCATGTATAATATCACAATGAAACCTAAAATTAGATATCCTAGTTGGTTTCTATTTCATAAATCACATGTTTTGTTTGAATAACTAAATTTTCCTACAAACATATACAATCACCTGTAGTTCCTACTCATATTATCTATCCCTTTTCCCAAACCAAATGCTCTTATAAAACATTTTCATGAACCTACACTACTATAATAACTCCTGCGATAGTAGTAGAGGTGGGTATTCATCCCTTAAAGACTAACTTTAATAGGCCACAACATTGTGACTAAAACTAATATTATTATACACCCAAAAGAGATCCCTTTCCCTAAAAAATACCATGAATAAAATAAAAATCCACCCTAACAATATTTTATAAATAAATAGTACATTCCCATAATCCCATTACATTATATTTAATATAACTAAAAATTGGGTTCCAAAAAATATAACCAAAAAACACCCATGAGATAGTGAACATTAACTCTAACACCTTTTAATATAACTCAATATATAGTATCACCATATAAATCACCATGAAATTCCCACTAACCTGAAAATATTTATATATACCTAGGGTTAGAATTAAATTATGCTAAGAAGGATACTCCTTTAACCATATTTTGAAAATGTGGATGAAACATACAAAATCTCTAATGGATAAATTGACAGACCAACTAATCACCAATTTTTTTTGATATGTTTCCATTTTTAAATATGATTTGTCAACATTTAATATATATAAGATGAAGTCATTATTTGAAAATAATTTATGTATGAGGGTTTCCTGCTACCAATTTCCCACTAAACTAGTCTCCTAACAGCCTAAAAAAACTCATATCCCAATGATACCATCTTTATAAAATTTATAAAATGTTATATGTTAGGCCTCATTAAATCCAAGACCAAAATCTCATGAGGTCCAAAATTTAATGTTGGCGTCAGACCATATATATATGTTAAAAAAATTCACCTTTTATTTAATATTCAATGGAACCAAGTGAATAAGCTATAGATCCCAAGGGTATCAAAACTAATAAATATATTACAGTCACATGGAATATGACAGATACATTGATATAGAATGAAACCTTCATTTGGAATCCCATTTTTATCTAGACTATAAAATAAAAAATTACCTTTCCTCTATGTGTAACTAACCTCTAATCCTTGTATAGTGATCATCATATATTACCTGATGAAATTTTCCATATCTCATGGGATGGTAATTATTATAAGAAAACCCACATGAAATTTGGAGTCAGACACATTCAAAATGAGAAAATGGTTATACATCCTGCATAATGAAAGGATATTGTACATTTCATTTTTCATTGTCCCAATAGAGTAGTTGAGTCCGTATAATGATCTGAAATATAATAGTTTTAAAATCATACTACCATGAACCATATATCTATGTCATCATCACTTCCTCTAACCCTTTTTGCTAAATGCAAACACATCATCATCACATATCCTTACCAGGTAGTATGTCTGGAAGCCACCATAGCCCTTATACCCTATAATACAACCCTATCCATTATATCCCATGAATGAATACATTCTTAATAACTATAGATTTTATTTCTAGAATACACTTATATCCCATAATCTCAAGCCATCACATCCCACATATACATGTACAATATTACTAACATCCATAACAACGCATATAAGAACATACCCTATAACAATATGCCATTAAAACTACAATATATCGACATACATGTTATTATTAAAGGAGAGTGTGGTTTTTCTGGAGAATCTTACCATTGTATCCCTAAAAAACCATGATATTTAAAAAAATGATAATGGTTGTCCATAATGATAGTTGGCCACCATGACTACATTGATAGGTAGAGCATAATAAATCACCAAACATAATGATGTAAATATTATATAACCACACTATGGGAAACTATATATATCATTGAATAAAGATATAGATGATTTCCTACATGATATCTAAAATAAGATCTTTATGGATAAATAATTATGTCTAAATCACACAAGGGTAAAGGATCATCACTAAATAATCCATGAATTACAATTTTCCATCATATTCCTGGTCTAACCGTTTAAAAAACCACTTAAATAAAATTATTTTATAATTTACCTAGAATTTATAAAATCAAATCTTAATCCCATTTTTTATGTATAATTCATCTATAACTCCATATCGCAAGTATTCTGAGAATGATCTCAGTTAATCAAACCTCACATCCACCTCATTACATCAATTCAATAAGCAAACCCACACTCATATCCAATATTATCAATATCTTTGACATCCCTTAAAACAAAATGAACATAACAACCTTGTAAATATCACCCTTCTCTTCATAAATAATAATAAATTTATATTTTAAAAAAAATCATAGCAGGTGATCTATCGTATTGATAAAATGAAGCAAGTATAATATCAACAAAACTATTTCAAAAGACAACTAATGTAATTTCATGTACATAATAATAATGATATATTTTATAGGATTAAAATATAATTAATCATTTAATTATAGCAGTAATAATTAGAATTTCTTAATTTGGATTATTTAAATCATCATATTCAAGATTCTGTAAACAAGAATCCAATTAAAAAACTGGTAACTGTATATTATAAATCTAAAAATAATAATCAATAAACATTTATTTATACTATTAAAATCTATAAAATCATTTATACTATAAGGAAATAATTATTTAATTTTATAAAAATATTTTTCAACTGTCAAAACCTATTTAAAATTAAAAATAATAACTCATTATACAAATTCTATAGGCATACTACCCTTATCACCATTAACAATTTATTCATAAAAAATATTATCATTCCACAATAAATATTTCTTATGAGGGAATATTTTAATTAATTATCCATTTTTAATATGATATTAGTTTTAAAATATAAATTTGAAACATAACATTAGATACCCTTCAAAAATAAAATATGTTTTTACATAAATTTGTAAGAGAGAGCCATCTTTCATTCCATTCTAGAGTATGATTCCATATTTTAACTTTTTTTAAATGTTTTTAACATATATTTATCCAAATAAAACAATTGAATAAATAAACAACCAATATACCTAATTAAAATATAGGTAATTTATAGCATTAATTAAATGGTTCTTGGAAACCACTAAACATAAGAGGGGAGTGATAGAGACTTTTTCACTTGTATTGGAATTGTTAAGAGATCTATATTGAGTGTTATCTTTATGTTGAGGGATACAATTAAATAAAAAACCAAAAAATTATAAGGGGGAATATTTTGTATCATAACACTTGAAAAATTATTTGGAGGTAGATGGAAATGGGAGAGATAGATAGGTAAGAAGAGTGCTCACATATAAAAAGAAAGTAGTGGAGACGCTAACCAACCACTGCAAATAATGTAGACATAAAGGGAAGAATGAATTACATAAATTCTATAAATAACATAATTCATTCAATGGTATGTAATACAACCACCAGTATAGTAGAATAAAATATACATATCTACTAAAATATTTTTTGTTAGTATTTGTATATTTTAAATGTAACACCATTAAATTTATTAATATTATATTTAATCCATGCATATAAATTCTATAAATTATTAAAATATTACTTGATAAATTTAGGTATTTCATTGAAATTGTATTCATTATAAAATACTCATTTCTCACATCAAATTATGTTTAATGTCACTAATTGTAAGAATAAGGAATAAAAATAGACAACAACTCACATATATGGAAGAGAATGATCTGGAAGAGGGGTAACATTTTTTAACCTTACAATATATATGGAAAATGATCTTGTGTAATTGTTTTATATGTTAACTTTATATATCCCTTAAAAGCTATCATACCTAAGGGTATGTTCAATTATACCCTCTTTTAGATATACAACCATTTTGTGGAAAAAAAATCTAGTTTACAATGATGGAAGGATTGTAACTACCATTCCATGTGTATTAAATTCCCAATAGGTACCTTAATGTGTGACCCTGATGTGAGTATACCATTTAATGGTTGTTAAGAACATGGGCATATCACTATTTAAGAGCTAAACCAAAAATCAAACTTACAAGACAGAAAATAAATTTAAACAACTTTATTTTTTAAGTATTACCATTTTGTAGTGAATGGAATAAAACTTATTTTCACAATATCATAAATTTCAATTTACCTTACCCATGGACTAAATTATAACTATGTTCATGGGGGTGGTGTCTATATAAGAGAATTATAATATTAAAAATAATAAAATTTCAATAAAATAAAACATTAAATAATAAAAAGTGGAACATTACATCTTATAAATAAGAAATAATAGAATATATTATTATTCATAAAACCCCCAATTTACATAAAAAAATTAAAATAATTTTAATTATTAAAAATTAATTTATGGCCTGATATCCATATTTAGAACATCAAAAGTAATTTCATGTTTTGTAGAAATATTTTAGAATTGGTTTTAAATATATGAATACAGTCTCGATTCATTAAACAATTCAGAATGATAAATGAATTAATTTGGGATGGTATGTTCATTTAAAATAAACAACCAAAATATCACATATTTTTTAAACCATATATATGTGTTCTTGAAAAACATGAAATAATTACTCATATCTTAATCCAACCAAGGGAAAAAATGGGACTCATTAAAACATACTCAATAAAATATCATAATCCATCCAGAGTAAAAATATCATATAGTATACAAAATATTTTCACATGGGATGGTATGAATCATTAAAGGATGTTGACCTATAAGAAAATAACTTCTTTGAGAAAACTATAAATTTTATATATAACCTATGATGAAATTTCATTTTTATATTGATAATATAAAAAATAATTCATAAAACAATGGGAATAATATTTAAATTAAAAAATAAATGTAATAAAAAAGGGAGAAAATATTTTCATAACTATCATAACAATGATAATACGAGTTAAAATGAAAAATGATAGTAAAAAATCATTTTAAAATTTATTTCAAAAAGTTAGAAACATATTATGTAGAAAAAATTTAAAATATTTCACTAAAACCAATGTCTTAAAAGTTAAAAATAATAGAAAATGATATTTATAAATAATTAAAACATAGATAATGATAACCCTAAAACCATATAAAGATTATTAGCATGGAATAAAAAAACATTGGAATGGATTGAAAATATTTTTAACAGCAATATATTTTTATGTAGAAATAAATTCATCATAAAATATAATTTTTATATGAAAATATAAATTTAACAAATAGAAAGAGAAAATATAATATGGAATAAAGAAATGGAAGAAGATAATGAACACGTAATATTATAGTCAAAGAAGAATGATGATGGCCCAATGAAGAAGAAATAATAATGATAACACCTTTTAGAGTTCAATATTTTTTGAATAAAAAAAATGAAGATAATATGATGGACCTTAAAATCTAATTGAATAAAATAATAATATGAAAAAATAATAAATTTAGGATGTAATTACACTTTATAAAAAAATCAAAATAAAAACCATGTATCAATATATTTAATTTGTAACAAATTATAGATATATGGGCTTCCTACATGGTCATTTTGTCTTTATCTTCAAAGAATAAGTTTTATATCCACTTGGAAGCATTCATTATTTTGATGTAATTATTGGTACAACAACATAGCTTAGTCTATCAAATGTTGGAGAGGATAAATTTGGTATAAATTTTGTTATATTATAAGAAGTTGTTGAAAACATTGGTGTAGATATTAAGGGATGGTGGAGGGTTTTGTATGTTTGTGAGAGGAGTTCCATTTTTATAATACTTATTTATTAACATAAAAAAGTATGTCATTTTCAAGTTAAGTGGATCGAATTTTGAGAAAAAATTAATATAATATTAGCGGAGATAATGTGATATTTCATATACCCATTTAAAGGTAATATTTTAAGATATTTTAGGTTTTTAGAACGTGATATAGAGCTTTTACTGTATTTTAGCATTTATTGTAGTGAACCTTTGTTATCATGGAATTTTTAATATGACTTTATTTAAAATTGATCTCATTACACAATTTCAATATGCTGAATCCAAATAAAAAAAAATTTTATAATAAATTTTTATTTGGGATAAAATTCGTTCTAAAATAACAATTGTACAAAACAGAAATATTGTTTTTTGAAATAATAGATTGTTAAGAATAAAAATAATTTAGACCAACATTATTTATAATATTTTTTCATGACATTTATTGGTTTGTGATTAAATATAGAGGGTTATTTTATTTTGAATCCAATCTAAAACAAAATGTTAATATGTAAATACTTAATTAAATTATATAGACCAAATAATTTATTATTATGATAATTTATAACGTAGGTTTCAAAATGTTAAACATAGGATTAAATATTCATTATATAATTATTTATTGCATTATTCAATTTTTATTAAATATTTTCTTAATAAAAATTTTCATAAAATCTCAAGTCATGCATATATCATAATTATGAGATTAAAATAATGATATTTTTAAACTATATTTATTACTATTTAACAAAAATTAAACCTGTTAGAGAAACCCAAAAAATTCATTATAATGTTATTCTGACATGTTTATTAAAAAATATGTAAAATTTATTCACTTAAAATTCCAAATGTTATTAATTTAATCATTAAATTATTATTTTTTATAAAATAAAAAAATTGTTTTTATTTAATTTAAATAATTTTCAAACATAATTATTTTTAATTTTGTTTCCTAAAAAATATTTATAGAATTGTTAACATATATGTTTATAGATTTAAATATTTCATTATGACTATCATTTAAATGTGATAAATTATGTTTACTAAAATATATATTTATAATATATAATATCAATTTCTTGAAAAATAATACCTCTTAATATTAAATTATTTATTTTCTAATTTAATACTTTTTATGGAACTTAATTTTATTTTTTTAATATATTGTTATTAAATGTACCCATTCTTATTTACTTAAATTCATTATTTGGAAGTAAACATTATAAAGAAAATTTAATACAGAGAAATACATAATAAATTTACTACACTAACAGTGATATGTTTATATCATCCTAACTTTTATTTAGAATGTTCCCCATGAACTCTAAAAAATATATCATTGTAATAAATGCAATGATGGTAGTAACATGTTTTGATTCACTATAATCAATGTTATAGAAATCTCCATGATTTTGAACTTCATTCATAAACAATTTCTCTTGTGTCATACATGTATAAGATAAAAATAATTGTGATCTATGGAAACACTTATGCTACTACCTCGTTTCCATGCTCAGAAAAATGAGCCTTATAAGGAATAAATCACATACTGGATGTCATTAATTCTACTTTATATATAAATTTCATATTTTAGTTACTCATATTTATACTCTCCTTTTAAATAACTATATTATAACAATCACATTCAATATATATAATTTTATAATAATAAAATTGATCATTGTAAACTAGGGGCTTCATGTTATACAACATATTAAACATATTTTTTTAAAGAGAAAAATGGAAATCTTGGTGTGTTAATATTAAAGCGCTTATAAAAATTGAAACCATAATTATTTTAATTTATCGCACTAGTGAAAATAAATGATCATACTCATAATTTATTCATGACTCAAGATTTAATAAAAAATGGTAAATCATGAACAATATTTTTTTAATTCTAGGAAAGTCAACTTTTCTATCAAAAAAGTAAAATATTGAGCTTCTAATTTATCTCAACCATTTGTATAAAATATTCTTCCCTAGTTGAATGTATTTGTTTATTTGTACATTAAAATCAAAATATAGTTTTTAGGGTCCTACTCTCAACCAAATAAAAAAACCAAACTGTTTCTGATAAAAGTAAACCACACATTTCTTATCGTAAGAAAAAATTAGATTAACTTTTGAAGAATATATTCAACTAATATCACTTTTAGTTCAATGATGTTTGTTTTAGGTTCTATCATATTATTATTCACAACCTAATCACCAATAATAAAAAATCACATAGTGATACAAACTCTTTCACTACCAAACTATACTCAAGGATATTGTTATAAACATATATACATTACACACATTTATTGATATAAACTGTTATTTTTTGAGAATAAAACATATATATTTTATTATTTAAATAATTTAAAAATCATGTCTAACAATTCATATAAACCCATAACTAAAATAGTTAGTGTATTGGGATATTAGTAACATGAATGTTTTACATCTCATTAGTTCTTCAACAACTCCCACAAATAAACTACTCACATCATACCCTTCTTCAAATCAAACATAATGTACTTCTTTATAACATGGGGAGTGGAAACATAAAAATAGGTGAGCTTAAAAAAATATAAGGTTAAACTTAATGGATAACCTTACAATAACATAAGTTAGAACAAGATAATCTTATTTGTATGAGATAATAATAAAAGTTCATTTTCATAACAGAAGAAAATCATAGCCAATAAATCAAAGATAAGAATTCATGATTCATTGGAATAAAAAAAATTTACTTCTCATAACATTATAATATTGTATGAATATAAGAATAAAATATGTGTCAAGTATTAACATAGAAAAATTTAAAATATAATGGTTTAGAATAACCACCTTCCCAAATAAAGAGGACATGGGCAAAGAACCCATGTACCTTGATGGTATTGGATGATAATACATGTACTAATAACTTTTGGTCATGGGTAACCTCCCATGTTTCACAACCACATTGTATTAGGCTAACCACTAATGACCCACAATCATTTTTGGATATGGCTAATCACCATTGTATTATAACCTTTTGGGAATGGGCTAACAACCAATGTACCCCCAGCCATTTGGGCTAAGCAAAACACAAATATACTAAATACTATTGGGCTTGGCTTAACCAAACCTGTTCCAAATCCTTTTGGTTATATGATAATCTCCAATGTAAAAAACATTTTGGTACATGGATAAGTTTATGTATATAAAAAATATTTACTTCTCATAACATTATAATATTGTATGAATATAAGAATAAAATATGTGTCAAGTATTAACATAGAAAAATTTAAAATATAATGGTTTAGAATAACCACCTTCCCAAATAAAGAGGACATGGGCAAAGAACCCATGTACCTTGATGGTATTGGATGATAATACATGTACTAATAACTTTTGGTCATGGGTAACCTCCCATGTTTCACAACCACATTGTATTAGGCTAACCACTAATGACCCACAATCATTTTTGGATATGGCTAATCACCATTGTATTATAACCTTTTGGGAATGGGCTAACAACCAATGTACCCCCAGCCATTTGGGCTAAGCAAAACACCAATATACTAAATACTATTGGGCTTGGCTTAACCAAACCTGTTCCAAATACTTTTGGTTATATGATAATCTCCAATGTAAAAAACATTTTGGTACATGGATAAGTTTATGTATATAAAAAAAATTTCTATAGTTAACCATTCATGTGTGAGTTAATTTTATCATGATGAATAAGTATTACCTGTTGATATAGAAGTTTGTAATATACCCACAAATTAGATAATTATTAGTAAATATATATGTGTTACACAAGAATATAAATTAATTCCATCATAGATTAATTGATCCTTGGGAAGGAAATATATTTCATGAACAAAATTTAATATACAATATCATAAGATATCTAGAGTATGAACGTGAATAGTTTCATTATAAAATATCCCCAGTAAATCATATCAATCATTAATCTATTTTTACATAGATTAAATGCACTTATAAAAAACTGGTTATCATTTTTTTTAAAAAAGTCTAATTTTACTTTGAATAATTTCAAAAAATAAAAAATTACCAGAATAAAGAGAAAGGAATATATTTTGAAAAATTCTTGAAAAAATGATGGAATCCTAATTATGAATAAAATTTATGGTGGTGGGAAAATTTTTTCACATTTAAAATGTTAAAAATAATTTTTTTCAGACATTATTAATGGAATTAAAAAACCAATGTTGAAATCATTATGAAATTCAATTAATTTTTTCAGTGGAGGTCAAGAACAATATAAAATATCCTTATTAAATAATTTAATCATATATAATCATAATAATAAAAGTTTATAGAGAATGAGGATGTGGAGAAAAAAGAGTCTTTATAAAGGATGAGATTTATTCTTAACAATGACAATTTTTAAAAAGAAAAAACATTCATCAAAGAAGAATATTTTATGTGAAAATAGATATTTACAAGAAATAAATAAGGAAAAAAGTATGAAATAATTAAATTGTTAAAGATAAGGAAAATAGAAATGGAAAGTAAAAGAAGAATTTGGATTAAACAATGAAAAAGAAATTGAGTTGACCAAACACATATAATTTTGGTAATATATGAATAAAATCACTAGAGAGTTTGATCATTTTATAGACAATCAAGTATTATGAAATAGTTTTTCTGTTAGTCATGATGACAATAAACATATAGTAATACAATTTAAACGAAAAATTTGATGATAATATGAAGCAAATCAAAATGAATTTTAGTTGAGATAGAAAACCATTTCCTTGGTTTCCCCCTTGGTCAGATGTGATATAACATCAAACGGTCATTTGTATATCTTATTGGAATCCTTTATGGTTTATAATTAATTTATTATATCTATTGAGGTTAGATTCTATAAAACTCAAATCAATATTGTGGTTCCTTCCATTAAAATTTTACTATTCACATCATTCTTTTCTCTGTAATTTTTTGATTGTTGTGTGATTGGGGATTTGGAGAGGCACTAATGGAGATTTTGGGGTTGGAGGATTAAATGTATTGATTATTGGCGTTATAGAAAGGGTTTTATGGTTATCTCACACTTACTAATAACCATTGAACCTCAATATTTGAAAGGGAATTATAACATCACTAGTTTATAAACAATGAAGGGGGGTCAATGAAAAATTAGAAACCTTAAATAAATTATAGTTATGTTTCACATGATTGGTGCATGATTTTTCTTACCATATGAGAAGACTGTGTGATAAAAGATACAAAAAAGATGTTTTTTTTGAATTATGGGACATGATTTACAAAACCATGTGGCCAAACCATGAGAGAGGTTACTTGTAAAACATTAGATTCCACATGGTTGAAACATGGTTTGGAAAAACATATTACCCATATATAAAAATATTATGAAGTTGAAAATTACCATGCTAACTTTATGAACTTAAGGCATTTAACCTCGATAGTTTCTCTATTATTTGGCCTAAATTTTCCAAATTAATTAAACGTATCTCTATATCTATCTTATTATGTATATCAATCAAATAGTTTGTGTCTTACCCTTATTTTTTTATTATGGTATGTTTTAGGTGAGTTTATTAATCTATTATATTCAATCCTTACTTTGTTTCACTACAAAATGGGTTTATGCCCTTATTCCGTATGATCTAGGTTTTTATATTATTTTCTTATTCATTCCATTTCACCTATAATAAATGATTATAATTAAGCAGGACAGATTATATGAGTAATTAGTAGGTGGGTGTTAAACTATCCCAAATGTATTACAATATTTTATAGTCCATGTGTTGTGTCATCAAACCACATACCATGTGTTTGGCCATGAATTAAATTATATACTATATTAATTAAAATTTAACATAAATAAATATATTTTATAGTGTTTGTGACTACTAAAAGTATAGAAATATATGTGTGTTCCTTGGAATGGTTTTTGAACATAAATACACTTAATTAAGTGGTAGAAGTAGAATATAGGGTTCAAATAACACTTAGGAATTTGTGAATAATTATATATGAATTTTAAAGAATTAATTAAATAAATACTAAATTATTTAGAAATGATATATTTATTGAATTATACAACATGGGTAATGAATTGTAATGAAATTAATTTTTTGAAACGTGAAGTTGGGAATGAATTTTAATGATATAGAATTGCAATTGAAAAAATGTAAACGTAAAATTTTGAATTTCTTATTGTCATGGTTCATTGGATGATGATTTCTATGGTGGTTATCTTGTGGGTTTAAAGATGTAATTTATTTTTAGTGAGCTTCATGTTCTATTTTTGGTATATTTCACTATATTTAATTTAATGTTTTGTGATAGATATATTTATTTGGTATTTCCCCTCTTTTTTTATATCATGAGGTGTTTATTTTATTGTTTTCATTTTCATATATGAATTCCTTTGTTATTTAATCAGGTTTAATGATATTTCCATTATTTAGGATATTTTTTCTACATATATTAGAGGGTACAGTCTTCATATAGTAACTTTTATACACTCATTTCTATTCAGTACTGTTTAAAATATAGGGAGGAGAACTCGATCTCATCTAACCTATGTGGTCATGAAAGTATTTGGTGAGCCCTATATGGTGTTTCCCATTGTGGAATTAAAGATCATTATTTTTCCGGAATATTTAGGTTATCTAGGTAGTAGATAGGTCATTTTATGGACTCAGTATGGAACTTGTGTCAAGGATTATTGAACTCACATATGAGGAAAGTACAATTTTCTATATATGTGGTTTCAATTTGGTTTCCATTTTTGTTGTTTACTAATTTCACCTTATGTACCATAAATTATTTTGGAAATTATTATTTATGTGATTTTTATCTCATAAATGAAATACAAAGAGGGAGTATGTTCTTTCATCATACTAGGCACATATGATTAACATTTAATTTATATGATTTTTTGTGATTAGTCTACTTTTTTATAATATATTATTATTTATTTCTAATGTGAAAAAAATTATATAGTGTTTTACCATATAATTTTATTTCTCCATCTTACATAAATGATAATTTTTTTGTTTAAATCTTGTTATAGGAATATTATCTTGATTTTTATATGGTGATAGTAAAATAAAATGGAAAATTTTATTTTTATTGAATGTTTTGTTATAGAATGAAATTTAAATTTCATCTCATCTTTGAGAACACTAGTTAAAGTACATTTGAATGTTTTATAATATGGATCCTATATATACGATGTGTACCTGATCTACATATAATTACATACCTATGTATGTGTAGATAGAGATAGTTAGTGTTTTAGAGATATAAAATTTATAGATTATGAGATGTAGATAATATTGTGAAGTTATTATTTAGATATATTTTCATATAATATTATATAAAAACAAATGTACTAATACAGTTTGAAAATATTATTTGTTATTATAGATAAATTCTCCATTAACGTGCTTTTTTGAGAACTATGAGGGTAGTAATGAGAACACCCCTGCATTCCTGGTAGTTTCATCCCCATGTGACTAAACTCTATATTGATTCTGTCGAGATTATTTTTGATTACCTTAAAACGTTCATAAATATTTGGTTGAGTCTCATAGTGCACATGCATTGAGGAATAGTGCAACAAAAAATGGAACATCTTCATGTAGCTAGTTTTTCTATTCGGGCTTCTCTAGAATAATTTTTAGTTATATTTATTCTAATATTCTTTTCAAATACTTTAAGGATAGATATGAATTAATAATTCATCAATTTTATGTAAATACGGAAGTTGATATTTGAATATACTATTCATTTTTTGGATCTATATTTTTTTTTTATAATTTAATTGGGTAATAAGATATCCAAATCCATGATTTTTATGGTGGTCTGCGGTATATGTTGTAGGACCATGTGAATTTGTTTCAGCTTATATCCATAATACGAGTTTTAAATAATGCCTCTACCATAGAGATCAACATAGATAAGGGAATAACATTAGGACTTTCTGCTTCTATAGGGGGATTCAGTGGTGGATCTTCCAGTAGTATAATGTATAGTTCTCAGTTAGTTTTCCAAATAGGTTGTTGTGATCTCTATTAGTATAGAGTCTTATATTATTTTACATTTCTATACCATTATATAGAGATATATTATTGTGTTAGGTGAGGCCACACTCATCCTTAGTATTATCGACCACCGTATGAGTATTGATTTGGAGAATGATTTGCACACCACTAGTTATTTTTTTGGGGGACCTAATGATTTTTGAGTTGAGTAGTACCCAAATAAGTGTTGGGATCGATAGTTGAAATGACTGCTACATAATAAGTGGTTATCCAAAGATCCAATGGTCATATATGACAATGTTTTGGGGGAGAATTGGTAACATAGGGTCGAAGAAACATCACCACTAGGGTGGTTATTTGTGGGGGATTCATAAAGATGCCCCAGGATAATGTATGATACAATTAAATGCTAATAATATAACCAAATCTAGTTATAATAAATTTATTTTAACTCTAAAATATATTATATTAATTCCTTATACTCATTATTGTTCCGTATTTGATGCATGAGTGTCATATTTATTCATATAATCTTGGTTTTAGAATGGCCTCAGGCTGGTTGTAGAGTGCCTATATATTGTGACATGAAGAAAAAATCATAGGGTTATGATCATTAAGTAGTATTTATTATACATAACTCATCTTTTATATCCTTGTGTATTAATTCTTATGGGATCTATTCATGATAATGAAAACCATGTTATATTTTATCCTTGGTATGGATGAGTTAATAATGTATTGACCCCACATCAATACTTGTCATCAATAGATATTTTTTAAATTTTATCAGGGGATTCAATATGTTCTTGTTGGAATGTAATATTTTCAATAATTTCATGTTAGTCTGGAACAAAGATAGTTTATATTGGCGACATTCCAGTTTTCATGTTACATGCTGGATGATAGGGAGAATGAATAAGAATATTTTAATCAAGTGGTAGATCTATTCATTGATGTATTCCCTAATGATTATTAGTTCATTCACCCAAGAGGGAGTAAAATTTTACTATTTATCTTATTATTTTTTTAGTATAGTTCTATTCTATATAATAAGAGAGATATAATAGAGAAATGAGGTCTTATGTCTTAAATATAAGACATAAGGATCAAGGGATTTATAGGTATGAGAACATATCTTTTTGGATTATATAGTCTTATTCATTAGGAGTGTGGAAGGATCATTAAATATTTTTTTCTACTATATAATGATAAATAAAATTATAGTTAATAATTATATCCACATACAAGTTTTTTTTTGATATTCATAGATGATATTAGGTATTCTTTATTATTTGGTTGACATTAGTTTATCAATGATTAAGGGTTACACCATCAGATATACCTCATACTAAATCACGTTTAGGTAATGTGTATATATTTATATTTTAATTTCATTATTACTTATTAATTCACTATAAGAATTCATTTAATTGAGGTATAATGTTTTCAATTTTTACTTGAATACCTTTTTGGTTATTTCTATCGATTATATTTTCATGTACACTATGTCATGGGAGGATCACAAATGAGATCGAGATGTTGTTTTGGGAAATATTAGGGTGTATTGACTATTTATAAAGATATTAACGTTATATTCTTTTAATAATGATGTAAAATTCATGGGTAACCTTATATCTTAGGTTGGAGTTTCCATAGGATCTGACAATATTAGTGTTGTTTCTTCTTGGGAGTTATAGAATAATCATTCTAATATACATTGTATTTTTGGTCTTAATAAGTTATTATGAGTGGTCGATTTGTTATTTTCATGGTTTAGTGGTAATTATGATAATAAACTCAAAAAATGGGTTGAAATTTATCATGTTTTATTCTTTTGAAAGAATCTTTAATGAATAATATGGCAGAATGACTAAAATATTGATTCAGATATTACCTAAAAAGGTATAGAGTACAATGTGTATTGTGATTAATCAAGGATAGTGCTGGTAACATCCTTGATTGAAGTATATAATATGGTCACAAATGGTTCTAGTTAACTTAGGCTACTCATGTTTAATTTCCATACATGTAGACATAAACCTAAGACAATAATACATTCCCTGATATGTTGAAGGGATTACCTATTTTTTGGGATTTTTTTGGTGTATAAGAACCACAAGAAACTAAAATATATCTTCTAATTAATGGATATGAATCTTTAATATAATATGTTGTATGTTTATCAATAATCATTTGAAATTGTGAAATCATACACCTTTAGGTAGTGTAATGTAGTTAAAATTGTGTTGATTTAGAAGGTGATTGTTAAGGTAGTCCACGACATCCATAGTGATTTATAAATTATTACCATGTTAACTAACCTGAAATTTATTTTTTGAGTGTATCTAGCTTATGAATCCAACAAATCCTTTTCCATTTCCCCTTCACTTGTAAGTTGGATAAATAGGGAAACATTTTACCATCTAGAGTGTTTATCCCAAAAAGATTACATATATGTTGGTGATGCACCATAAGACTGGACCACTGATATTGATGAGATTATTCATATCTAAGATCATATCTTCGTTCCCATGGTTATGCACGATGAACTAATGAAATATTACCATTATTCAAATTGGGTTGTACCCCTAGGTATGAAAAATATGTGTGATGACATACGTAGAAAACACTATTGTCCTGGGATTATGAATGACATAGATTTATTTTTAAACAATTATCTACCTCTCATTAGGTGAAGGTAGAGAATTAGTAACCTACTTACCCTACAAGTGTTACCAATTCTTGTGGGGTAATTCTGGAGTGGATCATTTTCATTATTATTTTGATTTATTTTTGAAAACTACTTCTACCCTTCAATATTTTTTTATTATAAGTTTTTTAAATGATTCAAATTTAGTATGTCAATGTATTTATTTTATATCTTAAAAAATAGGTATCAGGTTATTATTATTTTTATTTTATTGAAAAAATAAGAATATTATCTTCATTTAATATATTTATTTCAAATGTTAATTAAATTTTTTCTATGGTGAAAAAAATCACTAAAGCTGTTACAAGCAATCCAAGTGATATTAATATTTTTAGCTTAAATACAATTCATAATTATGATAATATCTATAGCTATACTTAATGGATTTGTGGGATAATTTTACCATTAGATAAATAATGAGTTTATATAAACATCATTAGTTTATGTGAAAGTATGAAAATGATTTCCTTTATAATCTAAAAAGTCACATATGTTTCTGAAGCATTTTTTTAAATGTACAACGAATAGATTTGAATTACTATAGTATCTATTTTGTTGAATGTTTCACAGATGTCTGAATAACTAAAAACTTGCTGATATGAAAATCATATATGTTTATATTTATTTCCTCAGTTTACATCGATGGGTAACAAATTTTTTAGGATGAAAAATAAATTCACCAAATATGTGGCATACAGTTTCCCATCTGTAGTTTTCCAAAATGTTATTGCATCAGTTTTTCAAAGATATCAGGTGATGTTGGAGTCATATTGATTTAATTCTTTAACCATTTTAAATATCTTGTGATTTACTAAAAATATGTCTTGTTGGATTAAGTCTAAATCTATTGTTAAAAGGCTCAAAAAAATTATTGAAGTATGCAGTTAAGTTGATTACATTTTCTAGAAACACTATTCATACCCTGTGTGGATAAGCATAATATAAGGATTGAAACCTACGCTTAATAAATGCACATATGGATTACCAGACCTACATTACGATAAGAAGTGAAACACATTTTTGTGGTATCAAACATATGTTACAACAAATAGTTCACATTTTCATTTCTATCCTTACATTGGGAAAATCAACACACTAATGGATTAGAAACCTTACGATGGAGTTTGAAATTACTATTCATACACTACGTGTGGTGAAGTTGAACGTATGGATAATTAATGTTATGCTTGGAATGTTGTGTCATAAAGGATGAACATATGAATTATCATCCCAATATTACTTTTTGACCCCTACATTATGTGAAGATAAAATTATGTATAAGGAACCATAATTTCTATAGTTGAACCCTACGTTTAGTATTTTGTCACTACATGAAGGAACCCTACGTTTGACTTTTCAATGATTCTATTTTAAATACGTGATATTTTTTAGGATTTCTACAATGAAATTATTAGTATTAAATATCATTGTAATGAAATTTTACAACCAATTCCAAGGAATTCATGAAATTATTAAATCATTCCTATTTATAAGAGACATTATGAATCATTTTGAATGATTTTGACATGAAATATTCATGACTAATTGTGCAAAAAAATTTCAAGAACTATTTTAACTACATTTAAAGTGGTTTGAATTCATTTAAATAATATTTTTAAATTGTTCAAGGTTGCTATTATTATAGATATATTATTGGATATGTTATTCAAATTATTTTGAATGAATTTTTTAGAGATTTATTTTATAGGAATAAAGAGACAAATATGTAACTCTATTATGGGGGATATTTATAAAGGCTATTGAATCTATTTATTTTCAGTATCCTTTGGAAGAGGAATGTTGTTACTACTATAGGATATTTATTATATATACATGTATCTCCCTCTAACCAGAAAAGGATATACAAAAAAAAGTTAAGACGTGAATAATTTGTTAAAAAGAAGGCGTTGAATATATTCATTTGAAAGATCGTCATTTTTGAAGAGAAGGTTGAAATTATTTGTAAATTCTTATTCTATAACAGGGAATAGATAAAGGAAGCCTGCACAATCATTTTCTAATATATTTTAAGCTATTTAATTATGATGAATCCTTCTCGACATTGAAGATTATTTTTCATGTTTTCTTGTGCTATATTGGACATTATCTACATATTATAATTGTTGCAACGACTGTATGTTAAAACTATTTGACAATAAACATCATCTCATCTATTTTTTTGTACATTAGCTGATCAGACTCAGTCATGGTGGAGTTTTATCTTCTCTGACAAAGATATTGATATTTTGGTTCCCTTTGAAAGAACTAGAAAGCACTATAAAATCCTTGTAAGGTTCCAAATGCTTGTACTCAGTTGTGGATGGTCTTTTAATAAGAGGACCAAATAGTTAAAATTACCAAGCTCGTGGAGTAGATAGTTGGTGGAGTGGACTAGGGTATTTCTATTTCCTGAACCACTATACATGCTTATGTTCCTTTCCTTTATTTACTTCAACATCCCTCTTGACATTAGATATATGTAATGGATCACTTCATTACAAGAGGATTGTTTTAATATTGTCAATAATTTTAAAAGGTTATAGTTCATCCCCCTCTTATGTATTAGTCATTTCCCTCCCAACATAACAATCATTATCATAGGTAGGGAACTACTTATTTATGTTGGCTCTAAAAATCTTGAGTTAATGATTCAGGTGAAGACAAATCTCAATGGAAAAATTCAGTTAAGGTATGTTGATGATTTGTGATCTATATTTTAATGGTGATAATTATAGATGTTGGAAATAAAACCTAATTATCTATTTGTATAATCCTAGTTTCAATGTTTATATGAATATTTTCAAAACTTATGAATTCCTAGGATAAACAGGAAACTGGGTTGCTTCAAAGGAATCTTAGTATGATATTAATTAAAAAGTTGTGATTTCAATTATATACTGTCTTTATCCTGATGAATTTAATGAGTTTTCTCAAAATGATACTACCTATGAGATGTGGTATACTATTGAAGTTTCATAGGAAGGAACTAAAAATTTCATACTACTATGCTACAATACTCCACAACGTAAATTTGAAACATTTAGGATGCATGAATATGAGAGCACAACTCAGATGAATGTAAAATTAAAAAAAGACGTTAATGATGTTTCTGCCATGGAAACTCTAATTCTAGAACCAGATCATGCATTAAAGTTACATAGAGTGTTATATTCTAGTTGGAATGGAATACTATATATTATTTGACTATACACACAAGTTAAATAATTAAATATGAAATAATTGATCAGATCTTTGATGATGTACGAATTTAATTTGAATGAAGAAGCTAAAAATCATATTTCTATCAAAAAGAAAACTGCTGCACTCAATGTTTTGATGGATGAATTTTTTAATTCATATTATATTCATTCAGGTTCATGATATGAGCTACCACATCTTGATAAAATAATTGACAAGCTGTATAAAACGTAGAAAAGAGAAATTGAAGTTGAAGAAAGAGAATGAAGTCCGATGGTATGAGTTTAAAAAGAATGGTCAATTAAGACCTATCTATCCTTGGCTTAAAACTCAAAGGAAAGATGAATATCAAAAAAAGGAAAGAAAGTAAATAAGGATATTAGTAAAGAATAAAAATATTCAAATTATGAAGCTACTACAAACTCAAAAGATATGGAGGAAAATTAAAAGGTTAATCTATGTCTTATGGATCATCCTGATGAGGTAAAATCTTCTTACTCTGATTGTTCTATTTATGATGGTTTTTCTAATAATTAACATAATAATATTTTTTTATTCATAAATATAAATTTTAATCCATAAATAATGAGTACAAAAATTTTATAAAATCTTTAAATATTATTTCAATTGATAATGAAATCTTATCAAAACAGAATGCTGATTTACGATCAAATTCTTTAAAAAATTCTTATAATTTGCATGAAACTAAAAATATTCAATTCTTGGATAATGTTTATAATTTATAGAAGGTTTCAAATAGCCTTATTATGGGATATAATTATTTTAATCATGTTATTGGTAAAAATAAAATTCAAAAAGGAAAACTCGGTATTGGTAGTAATAGAGGAAAGCCAAAATTATGTAAAAATTATTTTTTTCATGGTTCAAATAGAAAAATCATGTCATTTGTTAAATGTTTTTATTCTGGTATTATTGTATATTATTCTAATGATTGTTATTTTAGAAAACCAAAATTTTTCAGTGTTATACATGTTCAATATTCGAAAGAATTATCAAGATTCAATTATAACATTGTTTTTCAAAATAAACCAATTTTGTTACATAAATCATCAATTATTTACACTACTAGACCAAAAAGTATATGGGTACCAAAATGCACTTTTTTTTGATATTTTAAAGCAATGCACCACAGAACGTCACAGTCATATCATCGTGTGGATGCTTGAGAATTATGGGAATTTATTATATTTTTATATTTTTTTTATTAAAGAAAAACTTCATTAGAGCTTTAATGAGAAATTTAGAAAGTATGTTATTTTCAATTTTAATATTCAATTTAAATGCACTAAATATTTTATATAGGGCATTATTTGTTTGTTGTATCATTTATTCCTTTGCATTTAATTATTCCCATGTTTAAACTATTAAATCATTCACACTGTTATTTTATTAAACCAATTGATTTGTTGATTTATTTTATTAATCAATGACCATAAAACATTCTATTAATATTTAATATAAATTTTTTATCCTGCCTGTACGGATGTGTTTAATGTTTGACTATTTAAATTAATTTCATTTTCTAAATTAATCTCTTCATGTTTGTGTTACATTATTCTGTTAATAGATTTAATTTTTTTTTCAGTTGTGATATATGTAATTTTTTTAAATTAAATTTTTTTAAAATTCCTTTAATAAAATTCATTAAAAATTATTTTAATTAAAATATTTGAAAAACATTTTAAATAAATTCATTGAAAATATTTTTTAATTAAATTCATTGAAAATCCATTAATTAAATTCTTGGAAAATCATTAATTAATTTTATTATTTAATTTTATTTACTATTTTAATTAAAAGTATTTTTAAATTTCCCTGAAAATTATTTTTTCAAATTAATTAAATATCATAAGTATTTAGGCTTTCTTTTAAGGGGATTAATATTAAATATTTATCATGTGTTTAAATGTTTTATTAGTATTTCATGAATTATACATTCATTCCAAACCCTTGTTATTCATTGAATAATATTATATATATTTCCCTGGCTCCTTGATTATATCTTTTTATCCTTTTGAAGGAATATTTAATTTATGGATTTTTTATATTTTTATATATATTTTAAACATATTTTCAAAATAAATTATATTTAAAAAATAATAATTAAAAAATTTCTAATTTCAAAATTATTTATTGAAAACATTATTTTGTAAATTTTAAATACATAAAAAAATTATTTTCCAAATTTTGAATACTTAAAAAATATGTTTTTCATATTTTCAATACTTTTTTTAAATTGTAAATTTGTTATAATAAATATTTTTCTAGTTTTAAAAAATTTTAAAATTGGGAGGAATATTTATTTCTTTAAAATTTATTTTATTTTATTTTGTTTTTTTTATTTAATTATTTAAATATTTATTTTTTACATTAATCTCAAATTTCAATTCATTATAAGAAATGGTAAATATATTGCATTCTTTAATTTATTCAAGTTCATATCTTTTTTATCCTTTCATAAAGATTTTGAAAATTTTGGTGGGGAGTTAATGTTTTTTAATTATAAAAAGGGGGTATTTTTAAGGGGATCCTTGTAATTAATATTTTGATTTGGTTTTTATAATTATTTCAACCAGTCAATATTTTTTTCTTAAAATTTGTTAAGTGTTTCTGATTTATTATTTCACAGTATTTATTTTATATCTAAAGAAATATATATTGGATAATTATGATGTTTATTTAATTGGAATGATAAATATATTATCTTCATTAAATCTATTTATGTCGAAAGAAAATTCAATTTTTTTGATGGTGATAAATTTCACCGAAGTTGTTATAATCTGTCCAAATGATATTTCAATTATCAACTTAAAGTCAATTCAAAATTATGATGATATCTCTAGCTATATTGAATGGATTCAGGTGATAATTATTCTATTAGATAGATAATAAGTTTATTTAAACATCATTAGTTTATTTGAATGTCTGAGAAAGATTTTTTGATACTATAAAAAATCACCAAACTTTTTAAAGTATTTTTTATATAGTAGAGTGGAATGATTTGGAATCCTATAGTATTTATGTTTCTGAAATTTTTACAGATGTAAGAATTGATCAAAACCTAGCGATATAGAAATACAATAAGGCTATATTTATTTTATAAGTTTTCAAAGAAGCATAAATGAGTCATTTGGATTATCAATAAGTACACTGAATATTTGTAATGCAGTTTCCCAAATATAATTTTCCAGAATGTTATTGCTTCAGTTTTTCAAAGATATCAAGAGTTGTTGGTGTCAAATTAATTCGATTCACGAACTATTGGGATGATATTGAGATTTACTAAACATAATTCACGTGGGATTAAAAATTAATCTAATGTGAAAGGAATAAAAAAATTCAGCGAAGTATGAAGTTATGCTGTTTATATTTTTTGGAGACATCATTCAAACCCTACAAGTATAGGCGTAACATAAGGAATGGACCCTACATTTGATAAATGAACATATTGATTATCGACCATATGTTATGATGATAAATTAAACTCCTTAATATGGTATCAACCATATGTTATGCCAAATAGTTCGCATTTTGATTTTTATCCTTATGTTCAGAAAATTGATATGCGGATGGAGCAACTATCTTACATTGGAGTCTGGATTTACCATTCATACCTAATGGGTGGAGAAGTTGAACATATGGTAAGTTAATGTTATGTTTGGAATGTTGTGCTAAAAATGATAAAAATATGGATCATTATCCATACATTACTTTTTCGTCTCTACGTTACGTGCAGATGAAAGTATGGATAGAAACCATAAATTATGTTGTTGAACCCTAAGTTTGGTATTTTGTCGTTAAATGAAGAAACCCTACTTTTTTACTTTTCAACGATGATATCTTAAATCCGTGATATTTTTTATGATTTGTGAAATGGTATTTTTAGTATTAAAAATCATTATAAAGAGGTTTTATGACTAATTCAGAGGCTCACATGCCACAGATTAAATCATTCCTATTTAGATGGGGCGTTATGAATCTCAGTTGATGATTTTGATTTCAAATATGCATGGTTAATTGTGAGGATATTTTATAGAACTATTTTTTCTATACATAGAGTGATTTGAATGGATTTAAACTAGAGTTTTAAATTTTTCAACACTGCTATTATTATAGAGATATTATTTGGGGAGTTATTCAAGATATTTTGCATGAATTTATTATATATTTAATCTACTGGAATAAAGAAAAAATATTTTATTCTATTATTGGGGTTATTTATGAAAGTTATTTACTAAATTTCTTTTGTGTATCCTAAGGAAGTAGAATTCTGTTTAAACTACTAGATATTAATTATCTATATATATCTCTCTATGTTAGGGAAAGAATATAAAGAATGAAAAAAGATGAGATGTGAATATTCTATGAAATATAAGTCATTGAAAATATTTATATTAAAGATCAATGATTTTGAAGAGAATATTGTTGTTCATTATACATAATTAATATCTCATAGAGTATATATGAAGGAATCCTACACAAACATTGACTAATCTATTTTCTTTTGTTTAAAGACGAAGAAGCCTGCTCAACATTGGAGATTGTTTTAATTGCATTGTTGTGCTATATTAATGATCATCTAAATCTTTTAGTTGCTGATGAATCTATGAGCTAAACCTATTTCACTATAAACTTCTTCTTTTCTATTCTCTTTTGAGTATCGGATGCATGGACTTATTCGTGGTGGAGTGTCAGATTCAAGGACTATGATGTTGATATTTCAGTTCCCTGTAAAAAATAGAAGGCCCTATAAAATCCTTGTAAAGTGTCAACAGCTTGTACTCAGTTGTGGACAGTCTTGTGATAAGAGTAAAAACATGATAAAACCACCTAGCTCATGGAGTACAGGGTTTATGGAGTGGATTGGAGGATTTATATTCCCAGAACCACTATACATGATTGTGTTATTTTGCATTATTTATTTCTACTGCTTTATCAATATTTAGAGAGAAAAAAATGATATTTCATTTCAAGAGGTACGTTTTTATATTTTCAAGATTTTTAAAAGGACATAATTCACCCCCATATTGTGCTTTCTTCATAGACATACTGAAATAATAGGAAAAGTTTTATGTCCCTGTGTATTTTGTAATAGGGATGATAAAGAATACTTGTGGAAATGACATAGAATGGGTGATCATGGATCATCATAGAAAAGTTTCTCATATCCTTTTGAGTTGGGAGTCATTTTCGACAATCAAATAGTGTAATAAGAATTATGAAATAATGTAATCTCAATAATTCCACAATAAAAAAACTGATGGCACACTACATCGATGAGAAAAAATTAATGTCATGGATGCTAACTAGTAATATAATACTAATGGAGTTCATAATTTATGACATCATAAACATACTATCAAGAACATGTTTGAAGAAACCAAACCAAAATGTATAAGGCATATTCTAAGACCATATCTAGTTTATCTAATTATACTATCTGAAGCATCGATGGGATATTGATACTGGGCCCCACCCATCTCTAGTTGATTCCAATACATCTAGCATATGAGTTAACAAAAAATTTCAGAACAATTTATAAGGAACCTCTTACTTAATCATCGATAAATTAAATAATGGATATCCAAATATGGGAAGTAAAAAAATATTTCCATTTCCATTGGAATAATTTTTCTATATATGAGAATATTGAGAAATCAATACATAAAAATGTGATATTCTCAATGAAGTAAAAAAGTATCCTTATCATGGAAAGAATGTCAAGGAGTTGGAGATGATACTTTAAAGGAAATTTATTATCAATTGATGATGGTAATTTATTTATGTAATTTAAAAAATTATGCAACCAATTAAATGGTAGACAAATCATTTATTATGACTAGTAGAGACTGTGTGAATTATACCATACATATTACCAAGGAGTGTGTTTCTTTTTATGTTGTTTTACGAACAGTCTTCGTGAACTGAGTATAGATTTAGTGGATACTCAACCAACCATAATCAGGATGATTACCCCTAGGTGTATCAATTTCATAGTCACACCCATTTATTAATATCTAGATATGGATGCAATTTTTATGAAAATTACTCACACATTACTTTCCAAAATATTCTAATTTTGGGAATTATAAAAGCTTTGGTAAAATATCAATCAACACAACATTGGAATTTATAGCTATTAATTAAACATAAAATACCATAAATAATTAATAACTCATGATATAATATATAAAATAGGTTATATTTTGACAATATAATTCAAATTATATGAAAAATTTAAAATATTTTTCAATAAAAGGGATTTGACATAAATGGTTCGTATCAACTTTATAAAAATGTGATTGAAAACCACATGATGGATATAATATCAAATGTAATGATAAATAAATTGATTAATAATTCTATTACAAAAAAAATATTAATAGGTATGTTGATACACAATTAAAAATTCACGTGGTGAATAATTAGAAATATTTCTCAAGGAGTGGATGTTTGAAAAAATAAACACTCACTATAATGATTGACCTCCAATAAAGAAATAAAATCTACCATATAAAAAAATTAAATATATTATTCACCAATTTAAAAATCATTTTAATATATATATATTTTATAATCATCATTTATAATTATTCTTTACATGTGTATTTTTTATTTAATATCAATTTCAACATCATGTGTGAGAAATCAATATCACTTAGTGCACGTTTGATAATAAAAATGTTTTTATTCATTATTTTGTGATATTCATCATTCTATTGTCATATAATTTACTATTATATATTATTTATAATTATTTATAGTGATATAATTTCATTATATGGGATTTTTTGCTTACAATTCTCAGAAATTAAATTAGAGATGAGCATGTTTTATAGATTTTTAAGAAATAAATAGTGGTATATTAAAAAATGAGTAAAAATTTGAAAATAAAATTCCTGATTGGGAAATAATATTTATTTATATATATATATATATCATATAATACCAAAAAGTAAAACCATGTTGTGATCCTTCATATAAAGTTATATCATCATTCAAGTCGGTTATTAAAACAACCCAAAAAATGGCATACTGTAATTAATTGTAGTTTTTGTAGTGATTTAGTTGTGATATCATTATATAATAATAATAATAATGTCATTATTTAATATTTATTAGAATTATATTTTATAATTTTAAAAAATTATATGTTGAACAAATGGAATATTATTTTTTCATATAGTAATGATAAATCATTCCATTTTATCTATGAATTATCTTTTGGATGGTTGAGTTTTCCCTGGTTGTTAATTTTAATATTGGTAATAGGTTGTCAAATTTTCATTATAGAATATAAAAAATTTCAAAAAAAATCATATTTATTCGTTAAAACTACTATCAAGATAATCTATAAATGATGTGGTTGAAAATAAAAGAAAATATAAATCAATAATTCTATGGAGACAACAGTTTAAATGTATGCATGGTGGATGATTTCATTTTACATAGAATGGAGAAAATTTATAATATTTCTTCATTTATGAATTAAAAATATTTTATAAATATCATAATTTCGTATTAAATTAAATATAGAAACCCTATATTCATGGTGGTTAAGGGAAAATAAACATAGAACTCTATAGTGGAGGTATCATGAACAAATGAACCAATGCCATTTTTCTTTTCCTAAAGGTAAAAGGGAAAATGTGGTCAATAGTTTTCAAATTATCATAAAAATATTCATTATAAAAATATTAATGATGAAAATATTTATGAACTAGAAAAATGTAAATTGAAAGCTAATATATACAAGAAAATAAATTAATGAAAATTTGTAATCACATTGGGGGATAAGAATTTTCTTTGAATGATTCCATGGAACAGTAGGGTTAGGGAAAACTATTATGAAAATAAGATTAAGAGGGCGAGATATTCTTATAATTGAATAGATAAGGATTAATTTTAAAGAGAAAACCAAACTTTTAGTTTTATTATTAGGGTGATGATATTCAAATAATATAAGTCCTGAGAATTATATTTGTGAAAACATGGGTTAAACATGATAATTTAAATCTTTTACTCTCCTAATTTTCACTTTTACCAATTTTTTCAAAATCAAAACAAGTTTTTATATAGGTAAATAAAATTTTTTATATGAGAATAAGATTTACTTAATTATGTAACTATATTATAATTATTCCAAATATGAAATTTAGTTTTAAATAAAATTTAATTTTCTTGAGAACATCTCTTTAAATTTTTCGCGAGAAACACTTAAAAATACATTTTTAGGAAAAGTGACTTTTTTGAGTAAATTTAATGTGTTTTATGAATTTAATAATGTATTTG
Source organism: Viscum album (assembly GCA_963277665.1). NCBI lineage: Eukaryota > Viridiplantae > Streptophyta > Magnoliopsida > Santalales > Viscaceae > Viscum > Viscum album. The sequence continues at coordinate 49,347,206 of OY728156.1, forward strand.
ATATTAATTATTTAAATATGTTGATTAAATAAATGTTACGAGTATTAAAAATTTAGTGAAAATTCATTTTGAGAAAAATAATATTTAACTAAAAAATTACAAAAACAGATTCACTTATTAAAAAATATTACTTATGTTCATTAAATTTGAAACATATATTTTATAAATTTTGGTTACTAGTTCGAAACATATATATTTTATTTTGAAATACTTATTTTACCAATTAAGAATTTTCATATATTTATATGTCTTTATCGTTTAATAATAATGTCACTAAAACCGTAGTTTTGATAAAAATATTATTTCTCTTTATTTAAAAAAATATAAACTATTTCCAAAATAATATTTAAAATTTATATAATGATAATATTGAAATTATTAATATAAAATTTAACTTAATTTATTCATATTCGAATTAAAATATGTTTTTTAATTTTATTCATTAATAAAGGCTTTTTATAGTGCACATTATGTAATTGTTTTGAGATGTTGTATTGACACATCGGATTAGGGTATCATGTTTTAAATTTTCCCCACCCCATAAAAAAATCCCTTACCCAAACAATATATACATTCCACCTATAAAAAATAGTGTGTATTCTATCCACATTGCTTCTTCTGGCCTCTATGTTGTATCTTTTAGTTTATGATCTAAAGGTCATTCACCGCCTTAATTTTTCAAATTCTAAAACTCATTATGTGGAGTGGAAATAATATGGAAGGCCATTAATTATATGATAAGTCATGTTCTAACCCTATTACCTTTGATTTGACTTTATCTTTTGATTTTGGAATGTATTTCCTTAATGATGAAACATGGAAGACATCATGGAGATTTGAATGGTTGGGTATCATATTAAACCGGTAGGATGAAACTTTAGATCACTCACAAAATTCAAAAGGTCCATTATTGCAATTTCATAACTTACCATTTTTTAAAAAACAAAAAAGCATCATTTCTATGATGAAACCATTAAAAATAGATTATCCTATACTTGAATTTCCTTGTATTTCTATTAGGTATCATTATATCACTTTTTTCTTTATTGATATTGATTTATATAATCATGGATAATCTATAAATATATATTTTACTAATCCATTTGTTCTGGGTCTACTAACTTACATTCCATAGCTTCATCCCCAACAGTTATATTAGAACTTTCATGCCTAGATAATACATCATATGGTTCCATCTAGATGCACAAATGGAAAATTCTATTGTATTAAAACAAAATAAAGTTATATAATTTTACCATTATCCTTATAAGTCAAGAGAGTAAAATTATAGCATGAATTATAGATTTTTAATATTAAAATCATAATGGCTATTAGTTTTTGGATGATATACAATGCCTAAATGTACTTCAGTGTCAAGAGCCTTTTGATGATTCTTTAGTTATTTTTATATGAAGTGAGAGTCAACATTAGATTCAATTGATAGAGGTTACCCTTAACCTCTCATGATTTAATTGACATAGATAAGGGTGTCTATTAAGCGGTATATCTACCTTTAACACTATTAAAATAACATTATTAGTATGTTCATAAATAATTACCCATATAACATCATTAAACCTTAGAGTTTTCTGATGTCTACTGAAAAATTCCATTTTATTATTTACCCAATTCTATACATTGTCTATAATTTACCACTTGATACCATCCAAATTGAAATGTTATCTTAAATACCTATACAAATTTACACTCCTAGAAAATATTCATAAGTTTAATTTATGTGTTTCATCTAGTGTCTCCTTCTTTAGTTCAGGTATGGATGCAACATAAAACCAAATTAAAAAAAATCAACACTCCAATATTATTAATGATATATATTAATTTCAAATCAATTGATCCATTAGTACACCATTTTATATACAAATCCTCCCACAAAAAATTCTTTATCATTTATGGTAATTACATTTTATAAATTTCATGTAAATGGAATGATGGATCCCCTTTCCTAAAAATTACCGTATGCATATTTACTAGATATCTGAATATAGGATCCGAATTAATCTTTTTCATTAATATAAAACCATGGTCTCTCCATTGAAAGTCATAAAATATATTGTTTTCATTCACATTGGGGTACTCTATCAAAATATTATAGTCCTCGAGTAGCTCTAACTATAATATTTTATATATATTGAGTTCGTTATGAGACTATATATACTCACAAATTTTATCAACTCTATATATGTCACATATTTATCATTATATCTATTTTATCCTATCTTCATGGAACATATTTTTTTTACGTATGGTAATTAGTTGGATAGTTTTTTATAGATCATTAATTACATTTCTATATTAACAACCACATTATCATTCCTCATAAGGCCATAGCCCAGACATTTCATCGATGCATAAGTTTATATTAAAAATCCATCAACTATTAATGATAAATTAATAATATTATTTTAATCAATATTTTATATATCTCATTAATTCATTCTTCACATTCCTTAGACTAAGTGAATTCAAACCCTTTACATTTTATCTTGGAAAATGGGTTGTCCAATCATGATTTTTTTAACTATGTATTCAAAAACACTTTCTAAATCATTGAATCTATGAATTCCAATTATATTCCTTATTTTATGAAATTCTTAAACTACCTTAATTTTTAAAGTATCAACATATATTTCATCAATTTGAAATATATTTCCTGGAAAATAAGCTTCATGGAACCAAAATTTATGCCTATTGAATTTCCTATATAATTCATTTTCATTTGGAGTCTCCATAATTATTCATTATTCATTATAATGGTGCTCATAGATTTCTGATTATACCAAGATATCAATAGTGATTATCATAATTATTTTATGAAGATAATCATTGCATATTATGTTCAACATATCTATAAAAATAAAAGCATCCTTATTCAATCTGAAAGTGAATTTTAGTAAACACATAAAGCATATATTGGGCCCAACACATCGATATCTAAGTCCAATCCATTAATCATATGAGTTAACAAGATAATTTACATTATTACCTATAAAACATAATATATAATGAAATATAAATAATTCATTAGATATCCATATAACAGTTGTATGAATAAGTATATCCCCATTCAATTGAATAATGTGTATATCTATGAGAACATCTAGAAATCAATATAGAAAAAATGGGGTATTTGTAATGTAATAGAACACACTCTTAAAGAATAAATAAAGGTAAGGTGGTCGATAGAGACATTTCCATGTAATAGGTTACCAGAAAAGATATAAATTTATTTTTACAGTATAAAATGGTAAAAGACAAATTAAATCGTAATAAGTTCGTTCTTTATCATTTGTAATGATAAAGTGAAGTAACCAAATTATACCCCCCCAAGAGTTTATAGAGTTGTTTTTTTGTTTTTCCCAATCATCAAGCACAAACTGATTATTGAGTTAGTATGCATCCAACCTTTTTCAGGGTGATTACCCATATGGGAATTTTTCCATAGGCGACTCTACTCACCAATATCCAGACATGAATATAGTATCTGGAAAACACACAGACACATTGCATAAAAAAATTATATTTTTAGAAATTATGACTATAAAAACCCAACATTTTATGAAATATTTATATTTTAAATAAATATATTTTCACCAATAGCTTATGTTCCATGGAACACAATTATTTAAAGAACTTTGATAAATTTCAAATATTATTATTTAGATATGAATGTTATTAAATATACATTATACATAGTTGGATAAATAAGAATAATATTTTTTTTTAAAAAAATTGAATAATCATTTTAAATAAATAAACCATATTGATAAATAAGAACATAATATTTATAAATGTCTTCATATTGTTCAAAAATATAATAATTCTCCAAAAAGTGTTCTGTTACTTTTGGGGAAAAAATGAAAAAATTATATTTTCACACATTTAGTAAACATATTTATATAAAAAACATGTTTTTTTATAATAAAAATTTCCAAATTATCTTAGGGATAATTTTAGGTATTTTTTGAAACGATTTTACTATTGATGAATAGTGAAAAGTACTAGATATCATTGAAAACATCCATTCAGTTGAAATAATTAACATTAACATGTTTCTAGAAAATGGTTTTAAAAGTAAAATTAGTAAAATTATATTAAATTTAATCAATTATAGTTCCTTGAAATCAATTTTATATTTAATTCTTATATAAAAATGTTTTATAATTTTGAAATTTTTATCTTTTGAAAACTGCTTTTTGATCATTAATACAATTTTTATCAAAAACAAATACCACTTTATTAAATGGAATATTTAAAAATGAATTAAATTTTTAAATTAAAAATAATTTATATTATATAATATTTTAACTTAATTTTCTGGTTAAAATGAATTGTAAAAATAATAATAATTATGCCTATTGATGTTCAAACACATTTACAGGGGTTAAACTAAAAGAATAAGAGATAAAATGACATATAAATTTTTGAAATGAAACTGGATATAAATTATTTAGACTATATAACTTATAATGTTTTGTAATGATCAATTTTGGATACATTTATTATCTTAAAATGAGGGTACACTTTATTTTTTTTTCAAAAAATTCATGTGTGTCATCTCACCCACTAAAAAAATTCCAAACAATCTCGTCTCCTATTAAAATATCTTTAAGAATTATGCTCTAGAAATACATAACTATATAAATCACTTATATACCTACCCACACCCTATAGTCTATAATTGTGTTGGTAACCCACCCTGTGAAGGAATTAGTTATAAACCTAAATCAGATCTCTAATAAAGATGTAAAATTATTAAACGTGTGTTTCTGATTTATTTCTTCATTGAAATTATTCATATATTATTAAAATATTAAAATGAATTATTAAATTATCTACCACATACTCAAATTTTATTATCTTAATGTAATTATCAATATATTTATATCTGTATCTATTAAATGGGAAATGAAACCATCAGACATATGTATGGATGACTACCGCCTCACGAATTGATGTTATCTATTTTACATTACCTCCTCTCACGGGATAATAAAATTATTGTTGTATGCTTCATATATAATATTTTTTATGTTACTATGCTTATTTAATTATAATATCACATATAAATTCTTAATTTCAATTTTGTGGGAATATGATACCATCACTCATGTTAATAGAAGACTATCACCTGGTGAAATGATGTGATTCTTTTTTCACTTTGGCTTTACCTAGAATTCAAAATGCGTAAATTTGATGAATATATGTGATATATATGTCATAAAAATGATTATTTAATGTTAATATGATATTCAATATTCTTTAATATAAAAATTCATGAAAATGGAAAATGTGTTCATTCGTACATACATCGTGCCATATACGCGAATGATGTAATTCATTTTATCTATCTAAATATAATTGATTGGTATAGATAATTATTTAATAACTATATATTAAATTTATTTCATGGATAATATTCAATATATTATTTTACCATGATTAAAATTAAAGTTAAAAAATATAATAAACAAATATATATATATTAAAAGTGAAGAAGTTATTACCCGTTACATGATTTTAACAAAGAATTGTTAATAAAAGGGTAATAAAATGTCATAATTAAACAATATATGGTATGATACATATTATTATGGCTCTTTAATATTTTTATAATAAACATATATTTATTATATAAGAGAAATGAACATGTTCAAATGAAATTCGGAAAAAAAGGAATGTTATTTTGGCCTCTATCTATCTTCATTGGGACATATGTTATGTTATCCAGTTATCTTCTTTTATGAGGTGTATACACAACCCATTCAACATGTGATACCATGAAATTATTTATTTTCATAATATTTAATGTTCCTTTTAAATTTATTCCTTAATGGGGACTATGAATCAAATGTTTTCATAGTGGTAAGGATTTGATTTTACAATCTAATTTTTTATCAAGATTGATTATGATTATGCCTTTGATGATGAAATATTAAAATATATTTCACAAGATGATCTTTTATTTTTTTATCCTTGTCATATTTCTTGAAAATAAAAGTTTCCATTAATTTTATATCTTAATGTACTCGAGATTACAAAATAATGATTTTAATTAACACCCACATTATTTCTCTCTTCGGTCGAAACCCATTTTTCTCCATTTACATGTTTCCTAAAAATGATTCAAAGAGTGTTTCAATATTAATATCTAAATTTTTAAATTCATTTTTACAGTTTATTTCTTTATATGAAATGGATTTAAATGAATGATGTTTTTAGGACTATTTCTTTTGAATAGAATATAATATGCTAATTTTTTTATAAAACAAAATTTTTTCATGGGTATTGATATGATTAATGTTTAATGATATTATGGAACATAAATGTTTGTATTATGTTTTAGATGGGAAAAATATCTCCAAAATACATATTGGTTAATGATTAATGTTATATAAGAATAAATGATTCAGGTTAGGTTATCCTAATCTCAAAATAGGGTAAAAGGGAGGTTATCCCAAGCATGAAAAGGGTACATATGAGGTTATCCCATTCCCAAAGAAGGTAAATGAGTGGTCAGTTGAAGACATACATGCTATGAATTTCATGGTGGAAATCCTTAAAAAAAATTACTATGATTATGAGAATGACTAAAATTTATATCCTATGCTAATATTATGATCTCATGGATCATGTTTTTGATCCAATTATGATTCTTTCTTTATAAGTTACAAATATTGGTTCCATGCATCATGTTTATGATATATTATATACCTTATATGGTTTTACAAATGTTATTCATTGGTTATAATACCCTTATTCTCATATTATATTGATGTCTCCCTTGTTTACCTTACTAAGAATATGAGCTCACACATTATTATGTCTACATTCCCCAAGATATGAATAAAGGTATTATATATGATATGTCAAAAAGGGTTCCAGTTATGAAAAAAATAAGTTTCATATGATGTAGATCACTTATGCTATAGTTGTTTATGGCTATATTGTTTCCAAGGAAGCATATTTAAAAGATTATAGAATGGATTGGTATTTATTGTGATGAATATTTATCTATTAATGTGTAAAATTAATTCATGAGATGTTTGAGTCTTTATTGATGGTGTCAAAGAATATTTTAGACAGTATTTGGAAACTATATTATGAAAACTATAGTGATATCACTTTGGATATTTCTAATGATAATAATAAGGGTAATTATAACTATAGGAACATATCCTATAATATTGGTGAATGATATAGTGAGTGGTTTACATTAAATTAAATATCTTTCCCTATATTACAAGTGTACGTGGTTCTCAAAAAATGTTCATAGTGGTAATAAATTTGAAAAGGCATAATGGGATTTACTCGAGTGTTACATATTCATGAAAATGGGTATTATTGCACACTCTGTTTGAAACTACCATGTGATATTTTTTGGAAATTCAGAAAATATTTATTAACCATCTTAAATGATTTGAATAATGAAAATTAATGACCTCGGTTAATCATAAGTCTTTATAAATTTAATATTTGTTGTTATAATATGTACATCTTATATGGTATTTTTCATTATTTCATGTTTTCTAACTATGACTATTTTTTCTTACACTATTATATTTTTAATTCAGTCAATGGCTTGAGAGTAAGGGAACTATGTTATTTCGAAATACAATAGAAAATGAAATGATTGGTCACATGAAAAACCCAATGTTAGGGAGGATTGAATTCAAAAATCGGTTTCAATACTCAAAAAAACTATCATTATATATGTCATGGTGATCTTATGAATGATAAATAGTTGGAGAACATTTGGTTGATTCCTTACAAAGAAAATAAAAACTTATTTTAATGGTTCTGTTAATTCATTAGTTCTTAATAAATTGTTAAATACATTGAAAAAATATATTTTTTCTACAATTTTTGGAGAATGAGAAATTCATTTTGTTCATTTTTTGTTTTGAAGGTGTGCTAGATCAATGGTGGAATCTTTTCATGAATATAAAGAAATAAGTTGAAATAAACTATGTGGAGCAGGCTGAGTTTATGATCTTATATTTCAATATTTAATTTCTTCATATTATTTATATGGAAGTAGAGAATCAAACCAATGATCTAAAATAGGAGGATGATGAATCTTTTAGTACCCATTTATGATTTTTGTAATATAGTTTCCTCGTATGATTTTGGTATAACCATAAAATGTGAAATTAGTGTTGATCAATTATTTAGTGGCTTAAAACAATGTCTCCAAATGGTTTTATGAATAAGGTATATTAGTTTATAATGATGAAATCATTTGATTTGATATCAATGTAAAAAAATGGTGATTGGAGTTACCCATTAATCTCATCATCTTTATAAGAAAAGAATATTACAATTCAAAGGAAAATATAAAAACTACTAATTGAGGAGGGTTATCTTTCATTCATGCTCAATGTTTGGTAGAAAACATAGAGGAAATTGTCTTAATGGGACTAATAAATAATTTATGTGTGGAAAGGAAGTTCACCGAGACGATTAGTGCTGAAGTGCTGGGATGAAGATAACTAATAACATGAATAAAGAGAAAGATCGATAGATTTAACCTCCCACGATTCTATGTTTCAAATTAAATGAGTTTAGGAACTATGCTAACAATTTCTAAAATATTATTGTTAATTAAATTAATCATAATTAGAAAGATATTAATCCAATAGAAAAAGGACATAGCATGAAATCACTGTTTCTGATGAAGGGCATAATAATGACTTGGTGGAACCTAATCATGCATTCCACTATAAAACTTTTAATGTCTTATTCGACATTGGATATACCCACTATTTTTTTTATCTAAAGTATTTTCTAAGTGTATCAATGTTCCACCCAAATTAAAGGATATAGAATTATCAGTTAGAACCCCTAACGTTATTATAATATCATCTCAAATATATGATTCTTCTTTGGTTTAATTTTTTTGCGTAATGTGCTTTCTACAAACCCTGTTATTCATCTTCTAGTATGATTTATCAGAGTAATGGATTAGATTTTAACACATAAACCCCACATAAATTTTCATAGAAGTGAAATCACATTTAATATTCCAAAACATATTATGATAGTTTATCAATGCGATGATAGATCTGAAAATAATATAGAAGTAACATCTATTGTATGTGACTTGATTCTGATTGAAAAAATAATTTTACCTAGATTGTCAGATTAAAACTCAAATTAATGATATTATTATTATGTGCGTGTTTTATGATGACTTTCTAGAATAATTTCTGAAATTTGATGTTAAGTTCTCTATAGTATGAAAAAATGTGCCACACATATTTCAATGAATACCTATAAAATGGACCCAATTTAGTTACAATAATAGAAGAATTATATATTCATGATCATTTATATGGGAATTATTCATCCATGATTGTAACCTTGGGGTTCATATATTATTTATTGAGAGGATAGATTGATAGATTCCACATCTCAATGATTATTGAGAGCCTAACAAGATCAGAATCGAGAACGAATATACTCTTCCCCATATTGATTGCATTTTTGATCCATTGTATGGATTTCAATACATTTCCATGGTTGTACATCCTTTTAGATATCAAAAAACTGAGTGTCATAAAATATGATATACCCAACAAAACATTCAATATGAGGTATGCACACTATGATAATATAGTGACACCATTCGGTCATACAAATTATGACACTATCTTCAATGATATAATTTATATAGTCTATAGATATTATCTTAAAAAGTTTGTTTTTCCCGTTCTATATAAAATTATCATTTATTCATAGAGAATGGATGATAATGAATATAAAACGAGATTAATACTAATGACCATAATGAAGGAGAAATTGTTTGAAGTATTTACTATGTGTTAATTTTGGTTCTAAAAGGTTTCATTTTTCTATCATATAATCTCATGAGAGGTTGTATTGGTAGATCCATCAATGAAAGAGGGTAATGAGCATCGTCACAGACCAACCATGGTGAATAGAATCATTAGAATTAATAGTTTATCATGACATTTTAAACTATTTACAAAAAATTTCTCACAACTATATAATCCAATAACCAATTTAACTCGAAAGGGATCTAATTTCCCTTTCAAAAAAATTAATGTGAAGGAAATTTTAATGAAATAAATAGGATATTAGTTATTGAATATGTGATTATACTACCCTATAGTGGAGAAGGATTTGTAATCCAAAATGATTCCTTCATGATGTGAGTGGGATCTACTAAAAATCATAATGACATGGTTATAACTTATTCCTCATGATAATTGAAGGATCATGAGAAAACATATACAAATTTATATTTGGATTTACCTTTAATATTTTTTTTATTAATGATACAAAGGTATTATATTTACATATAATTTTGTGATATGTATACTGATCATAGAATTTTAAATTATATATTCATATTGAAGGAGTTAAAAATGAAAAAGATAAGATAGTTAGAAATTATTTATGATTAGGAATTCATAATATATTACCCCCTTAAGAATCAGAATAAAGTGGAATGTGCATTGAGTTGAAGGAACATGCTAGACTACCCACAATGATAATAAAATAGGTTCTAGTTTTTATTTATTTGTAAATAATGGATCTTGAAATATAAATAGAATGGGGTAAATTGTATCTTACTAAAATTAGTGTCCATCCATATATCCAATAAAGGATTTAATATATTTAGATAGAAGTCATGGAGTTACAGAAAATGGTGGAAAATTATCATAACTTTATACTTGATTATAATGGAATGATATGGTTTATGAACCATGTATGTGTTCTATCCACAACTGATTTGATAATGGTGTTATTAGATGAAGCTCATAGTTTTTCATTTTCTATTTATCAAGGATGTAAAATGATTATTTGATAAATGAAAGAGTATTTTTGCTGGTATAACATAAAGAGATGTATCACATAGTCTTCATATTAGTCCTTCGTATGACATCAAGTTAAGGTTAAGAGAAAGAAATACAATGGAAATGTTATAACCCTTACCCATACCAGAATGGAAAATGGATAACACCACCTTAGATTTTATCATTGGACTCCACAAAATATATAATGGTAATAAATATATATGTTTTGAAGTTGATTTACCTGAAATGATAGAAAATATAATTAGTATCAGTGAATATTATTCCCAAGATAATATTTCTATGAAATACATTAATGAAGTGATAGGGTATCATGATGTACCCATTTTATTATATCTAACCAGGATATAAGGATTCCATCCATGATTCGGGGAATTCCTTAATAATATCTTGAAAAAACTGAATTTTATTAAATTATATTATTTAGAGATATATGTTCAATATTAGAGTAGAATTCAAACATTAGAGGATATTTTGAGACCATGTTCAATGGACTTTAAAGGTGTTAGGAGTCAATACCTTCCTCTAGTTGAGTTTTATTACAATAATAACTGTCACTATAGAATCAATATTGCTCTTTTTGAATAACTATATGGGAAGAAGTATATAACTCAAACATACAAGGATGGTGTTATATAAATAATAATATTTGGAAATTATCTAGTTGATTAAATGGATATAATGTTAGATCCATTCAAAAATACATGACAGAAGCACAAAGTTAGTGAAAAATTTATACTAACAATCGTCGAGGTGATATGGAATTTGATATTTAGGATAGGGTTTTTCTAATAATTTTCCATTTAATAAGTTATTGAGAATTTTAATTAATGTAAAATAGATCCCCAGTTATATTAGTAACTTTTAAATTCTTGATCATTTTGGGATCATAGCTTATCCCTTTACACTTCCACCAAACCTCTTTGAGGATCATGATTTCTTCCATGTATCTCTCATAAGAAATTACGTACTTGATCCATCACATGTATAAAAAACATAGGTCATTCCATTGGATAATTATATTTCTTATGAAGAACAACTAGGTGAGATTACACAACATATAGGTAATGTTTTATGAAATAAGATCAGTCACATGGCCAATACATTTTAATGAAACCACCACTTTTGTGAAGCTATGTAGGAAACTGAAGATATGGTTATGAATATGTATATCTTCTTTTCATTAGAGTGAATAATTTTTGGGGTTTAATTAATTATAAGGTGTATACAATGTACGACCATGATATTTTCTGAAATTATTTTTCCAAATAAATTTATTTTCTTCGATAGCTTGTGTTACGTGGAACATTGAGTTTTAATAAATCATGAAAAATAATTAATATTTTTATCTAAACATGCCAATTATTAAACATCCATTAAACTAATTGGAATTAGATAGAATAAAAAAATTAAAAATAAATTATTATCATTTTATGAAATGAAATGATACTAATTAAAATATAATTAATTGGTAGTAATGTAATTATATTCCATAAAATAAACATTTTTCCTAAAAAATTATTTGTATTTATTTTTCTAAAAAAATTATTAAATTAATTTTTTGGGAACTTTCATAAAGTTCATTTGATAAATTTATGTTAAATTTGGATTCATCACTTTAAATTTATTTTAGAGTGTATTTTTGGAATGTTTTTGAAAATCTCAATTTTTCTATAAATAGTGAAAATACAAGGTTTTATTGAAAACTATGTTTTGATCTATTGAATTTATAAGGATCTAATTGGATTTAAAAATATTTTGAAATTAAAATTATCTTAATTATTTTTTTACTAATCTAATACAATTAATTTTAATCAATATCATATTTAATTACAATTTATAAAATCATTCAAGCTTTGAAATTTTTCTCTTTAGAATACCGCTTCTTCATCGTGTCTATGAGTTTAATTTAAAATTATGATTTCACACCTATGTGAATAGAATTTGGAAAATTTTATTTTATTTTTATTATAATCATACGATATATTATTTTATAATTTGAATAAATTTTCTTGCGAAAATGATTTTGTTTTAAAAAAAGAATTGTAATGGTTAAGGTTAAAATGGGGTTTCTAAGGGTTAAACTAAACACATTAGTGGTTAAATTACCAATAATCTATTAAAACCATTTTTTTTAAATATTTCAACATTAAATTTTTGTAAGGTACTATAGTTTCCCAGTTTAGATCTTTCTGGCCTGTGATAAACGTTTGTACACGTTATTCTTTTGAAAAACTTCGTGTGTGCCGTCTCCTTGACTTATAAAAGGACACCATGTCTCCTCTCATACTCATACATAAAAACCTTTTTTTGGAAAATAACTATAATATATCTTCCATAATTACCTCCCCACATACTATAGGAATTACTTTGATTACAAAATCCTCTTAACAAGGCTCTAGAAATCATCTTAAAAAGATTCTATGAAGAGGAGGTAAAATTACTTTACATGTGTCTTTATTTTATTTCATCTTCCAAATCATCAAAATAGTCATCAAATATGGTAATTTAATAACATAAGTATCTCTTATATAAAAATTTATTATCATTATAATATAATTACATATATATATCTCATTTCATCATCAAATGGGAAATATAATAATCGACCAATCTTACGATGGACTACAACCTTGTGAACCGATGTTATTCATTTCTAATCACTGCCTATCACAGTTGTATATAATAATATATTTAATATTAATATTTAATATTTATTATAATTGTATACTTATTTAATTATAATATAAGATACAATCTATTACTTTCCATTTAATGGGAATATGATCGCATTGCACATGTGTACTGTGGACTAGCTTCCCACGAGGCAATGCAACTCATTTTTAACTTAAAATTTACATGGAAAGAAATAAGGTTAAATTTTAGAAATTTATGTTATATAAATGATATAAAAATAAATTTGTTCAGGTAATATATTATTAACCTTTCATTCATTTGAGCCTTTCAGAAAATGAAAACAATGTTCATGCATATGTAATGTCTACAGCCTATATGAACGTTTTAGTTCATTTTCTTTGCCTAAAATTCATTGATTACTCTAAATATATATTAAATGAATATGTAATATATTTAAATTATTTTAAATTTTTTAGATATTATATGAAACTTATAAATATAAATGGATTGAAGATACAAATACAAAATATTCATGACAAATAAAGTAGTTATTACCCAAAAAGTGATTTTAACAAGGATTTTTTAAAAATTCAAAACTAAAAGGTCATAAGTAAATCATATATGTTATGATAATTATTATTATGGTTATATAATATATTTAAAATAACCCTATGTTTATTATATATGATCATGAATTTTTATTAAGAATGACGAGACTTAATGTGAAGGACTTTTTCCTTAATTTGGATTTTTAGGACATATGTTTTGTTATTCATGTATTTCCTTTTATGAGTAGAATAAAAATAATTTTTTACATAATATATCTGGAACTTATTTATTCTCAGGATATATAATGTTCCACTTATATTTTATTCTTTTATGGGACTTATGATTGAAAAGTTACCAAAGTGGTAAGGTGTGATGTTACAATTTCAATGTTTAACCAGATTTATTATTATTATGCTTTAAATGATGAAATATTTTGATATATTTATCAATAAATTCCTGAATTTTATTATCATATGGTTATTTAATATGAATATTATTTTTTCTTTCATTTTACAACAGTTATGTATTTAATGTTCCAAAATATTTTTTATAATGAAAAGTGGCTTTATTTCTCTCTCAATCCTACAACACATTTTGTTTTATTTTCATGTTTCTATAATTATTTTCAAGAATGTAATAGTAATATTATATTATTTTTTAAATTAATTTTAATTCTTGTTTTAATTTCATCAAAATTGACATAAAAGAATATTTCTATCATTTTCTAAAGAAGGCAATTTCAGATTTTATCGATAATGTGAAATGAATCATTATTTTAATGTGAATGACATGAGAAATATTTACCATTTCCATTAACATTCAGCGATGAAAATATTACCATATTTTTTTCCAATGTAATATTAAATGAAAATATTTCCATTAACATATGGAGAATTTTAGATTTTAAATAAATCATTTCAATTGAAAAGTGTATTTTCAACAAGAAATGTTCGAATTAAAATTTTGAAATAAACTTCCTTCTAAGTTAAGAACCTTTTAAGATAAATAATAGTTTATATTAAAATGAACCAAGGATAAATTTATTATTATTTCAATATATTTTTTATTATTATGATTAATTCATGTTTATGAAACACGTTTCATTTCATCAAGATACACTATGATGACATTTTTTATGAAACCCATTTCTTTTCATGGGTTATGATATGATGAATGTTTTATGATCTTATGGAAGAAAATTGTGTTTATTATGTGATGGGTGGGACCTATATCTCTCTCATATTCCTTGGGTAATAATAAATATTTTATGATATCCAAGGGTACAAGTGAGAATATCCGATGCTTGAAATTGGGTGCATGGGTGGTCATCGCAAGTCCGAAAGATGGTACACATGATGTAATCAGAAGACCAAAGTGGGTACAGGAGGGGTCATACAAATACTAAGATGTTATTAATGTATTGGTAAATATAATTTAAATACGTTCCACTATTATTTTTGGAATTAGAAAATATATATCTTATTACAATGTTATAATCCCATGGATCATGTTTTTTGATTCCTTTAAGATTAATGACTTCTGAGATGCCATGATTTATTCCATGAATGAAGTTTATGATCTATGATATGATGTGTATCATTTTTAAAAAATATTCTCATTTTATAATAAAATTATTCTCATTTTATGTTGGTATCTCGGTTTTTTACCCTTATTGATAATTTGATATCCCCCTATCTTATGTTTACTTTCCCTAAGATATTAATAAAAGTATTATGCATGATATGTATTAGAAGGGTTCTATATATGAATAAATTAGTTGGAAATTATACAACTCACTTATTTTATAGTTTTTTATATGTCCATGTTTACAATTCCACTAGACCAAAATGATTCGGGTGTGGATCGATATGTAATGAAATTAAAACAATTCTATTAAGATGTTATATTTTTTATATGAGAAGTTTCATAAATTTGAATGACGTATTTGGTATCATCTGAATCACAACTTCTTGAAAATATTTTTCTTGAAATTGAACTTGAAATCCCATGAATAAATAAAATTCAAGGATAATAAAACAAATATTCATTATGTTCACTATATAATTGAAATTAAAATAAAAAGAAAAAATATGTTTGAAGAAAAGTAATTTGAGATGAAATGTCATTTCAAAAAATAAAATATTTTGAGCCAAAACCATTACAAATATGGAATTTATAATGGGATAATAAATATATTCGATAATGATGTGAACACGAAAAAAATATTAATAGGGTAGAAGATACATCATATAAAATATAAATGGTTTATAATAAGAAATATGTCTGAAGGTGTGAAAATTTATAGACAAGAAACCCTTAACAAACATCCTAACTTCCAAAAAAATTATTTAATATTCTATATTATGAATATAAATATATTAATAATAAATTTAAAACTCATGTTCATATCTAAAACTATTTATATGATTAATTTATAATTATTCTCTACTGGTAAATTGGATAGTTATTATCTGTTTTGTATATCGTGTTTGACTAATATTTATTGTGTTTAACGAGTTTCATAGTAGTAGTGTTATTATTTATTATTAAAAATATATTAATCATTACTAGATCATATTATTTACTATATTGGAATATTTATTATTTTTTTATCTTTATAATTTTTTTATTTGTATTTTTTGTTGTGATTTTAAATGATGAACTCCAATATGAGTATGTTTTTAATATTGATTAAAAACTAAAATTAAATAATAAATAATTTGTTTAATATTAATGTTCCCATTGGATAAATTAAATAAATTTATAATTTAATAATTTAAATCATATATTACAAAAAATTTAATTCCTAGAGTAATCCATGATATAAATTTATATCATTATTGACGAATGTGGTAAAACCGACTTAAATGGGAAATACCATAATAAATGGATGGTTTTAATGTCATTTAGTAGAAATATTAGTATAGTAGATGTTTAGTGACTATATTTTTTGACAATTATCATTTTATATCATAATTTTAGTTATTTAAAATTTTAATATAACATATTAATAGTTATTATATATTATAAATAAATCATTTTTTCTCATTGAATGCTATTTTGAATGTTGGAATTTAAAATGACTATTTATTGATCATATATTTAACAGGTTGTCCAATTTTCATAAATAAACCTAAAATCATTTATAAAAAAAAATTAATGATTAAACCCATCATCATGATCATCACTGATTGGTGGATGTGAATATAATAGTATTAATAATATAAATTAGTTATTCAATAGTGGAGGTAGTTTTAATGTACGCTTGCTTGATGATTATGTCATCCATAGAACAGAAGAAAATTATAACATGTTCATTAAATTGTAAAAAAAAATTATGAAAATAATACTTATTTTATAAATTCATCATTATGACTAGATATGTCAGGAGGTTAAGAAAAACAAAATAAGTTGCTTCATTATGAGAACAGTCCGCACACACACAAAAATGTTATTTTTTCTATAAGGAAAATTGACAAGATAATATAAATATTAACTCAGTACAATATCATTCTCTATAAAAACAATACTAACTTCATTATATTGTAATGAAAAAAATATATTTGTAATTTAATTATGGAAAGTTTGAAATTATGGGAAATTAGTAGTCACTTTGAGGACATGGGTTTTCACTTTGAGGACTCTATCGGATGGGAGGGATTAAAATAATTAATGTTAATAAAATATTTATATAGATGAAGTGGATTTTATCAGAATTAATATATTTAATAAACCCAGCTATAGTAACCAGTGATACTTTCTATGATATTGCATTGGTTTTGGATACAAGGGATCACATCTCTAGGAATAGATCACTTTGGTTGTATTTTAGAACAAAATGCATACATGATACCCATTTTATAATAGGAATAAAAATAGAAAAACATAGAAATGGAAAAAATTTAGAATCATAGAACTACATCAATTAATTAATATTTATATGATGGGGAAAATAACAAAAATAATAGTGATCACAAAAGCTCATTTTGGTTTACGTACTATAACACCAGGACGTTTTAATGAAATATTTTCGTTAAATAGAATTTATTCTTCAGTAGCTTTCTTTGAACACAATCATGAGCTTAAACGAATAGGGAGACACCCTTGTTATAAAATTACCATTATATCTTGGCAATTAGGTTAGCATGAATAATTATAACTAATTTAAGAAAATTCATTGTGAATTCATTGTCTATCAATTGTTTATGAAAAATAAAAATAGATAATTGTATTGTTGAGTTAATTTCTTTTTAAAATGAAATTAATGAGACATATATGTGTTATATACATAATAAAATATTTATATATTCATCCAATGTATACTTTAGTCACATGGTATGAATAAAACCCTATTTGATGTATATAAACCAATTTTTAGTGATCAATCTCACACCATTGAATGGAAAACCCATTTTAAATTAATATTTTGATAGATTAATAATTTTTATATGACAATATAAACATGTTTTTAAGAAGGATACAAAAAATTACTTTGGATGAATTTTGATATTTTTTATATAAGATTCAAGTTTTGATAAATAGTACGAATACGCTAAATTTTAACTAAAAATAACTTTCTTCCTTGAAATAAATTGTATGGATAAATTATATTATTGAATGGTTTCAATGTATGAAGAGATTATTTCTTTACAATTTAATATAATGTTGATCATTGGAAATAATTTTACATTTCTGATATAAAAACATTTCAATCTTTTGCTATATTTTATCTTTTAAAACCCGTTTTCTAGTCTCAACTACATGATAAATTTTAAATTAATTACACATACATATAGTATTTGAATTTGGGAAAATGAATTCAATATTTTTAATCACTGGGTCTAAATTCTGAAAAAAATATTTATTTTATTTTTTGGGCTATAAAAATAACGACATTGGTAAATTTTATTAACACGATAAAAGTGTAAATTAGGTATTTAAGGGTGAGAATAATATTATAAAATTACCCTAAGAATTGTATTAATATAATTGGATGATTATTATTTTCAATAAAAAAATTATCTGGTCGAAATGATATCCATTGGAACCCACATGGATAATATTATGACATTTAATTTATTTTATTAAAATAAAATTGAAACATGTCTCACTCAAACATTAATAATTAAATTACTGCTAAGATAATGGCATAATTAAAATTAATTTGATTATAAATTTTAATTTTAAACATAAAATAGGTTTATATATCCTGAAAATTTATTTTAAATTTTTAGAAAATAAAAAAATTACTTTAAATACTTATACATTGATGATAAAAAAGATTAATTAATTGATGAGAAATCAATACAACAATTTTTTTAAAAATGTTAATAACCATCAAAATGTGCAAACACTTGACCAAACTATATTGTTCGAGTGTATATCGAAATTAATCATCCATGGTTTGACTTAATGACCATTTTGAGGCTCATATAAGTTATTGGGACACTTATATTATTTTATTTAATGTGAAGATACATTTGTTGCATTAATGTTTTAAAAGAGCTTTGGATTTTTAATTTTGGTATTTTTTAGATGATAAATTGGACTAAAAGTATTAATCTAATATATAATGGATTTATATTCATCATATTATATTATTTTTATTTTTTATTGAAACAATAATTATATGAAATAATTACACAAATTTGAGGTTGTAATTAATTTCATAATTAAGAGATCAGACAAATGTTATAAAAAAATTTTTAATAAATTAAATTTCAGCTAATTATTATGCCAAATGAATTTTATATATTACCGGTAATTTTTATTACTATAATAAAATATTTGGATCGAGGTTCACTTCTAATTTTTATATTTTAAAAAATCCATGAAATAAATAGTGTCAAAATTGATACAATGGGTATTTTGTAAAACATAAGGGTTTCAAAAATTATTTAAAAATCATAATTTTTTTAAAATATATTAAATAAATACGACATGGTATAAAATGTTAAAAATTATTCATTTATGGTCTAATTGACTTCAAATAAGTAAATATTTTAACCTTTTAATATTAAAATACTTGTTACCCTAGTTAAAAATTAAATAGAATAACTAAGTATTAATTAAAATTATAATGCTTAAATTGACACCAAAACTTGTCTAATATTAATTCTTTGTGGAAATTACAACCCTATATCATCTCATATTATAATTTGGCACATTTTAGAGGTTTTTACATGGGTTTTTAATTTTTTTACAAATTAATATTTTTGAGGTTTCAAAATGTGCCCCTCACCTAAATTATAAAAAGGCACTTCCTCCCTCAACTCTTCTCTTTATTTTGAGCCCTCAAGCTCGACCATCCCATAACCATTTACATTATCAACTTCCCTAGAAACATTTTATAGGTCCTTTTATTCTTCAAAGACCAGCACTAGTGCTATAAGAAGATATTTTGAGGCGGCACATCGAAGAAGAGGTAATATCATTTACCGATTATTTGAAACATCATTTTTCTTCTACTTCCACACCATGAGTTGTTTCATTATAAAGTAATAACAACTATATTTCTTATATAAATATAGGTCATTATGATTATAAAACAACCATATTACACCTTCTAACCATCCTATGAAAAATTAAATCACCACCCGTGCATACGTATGACTTATTGTCTCCACGCCATGGTGTAATATATTTTTCACCACCACCTTACATGGATGGGTATAATGATTAAATAAATATATATATATGTGTGTGTGTGTGTGTGTGTTTGTTGAATAAAAAATTATTTTAAATCTTAAATACTATAAGCCATACATGTAACACCCCCCGGTTTGAGTTATGTGGCATTTTGTATGCATCTTTATAAGTTTAAAGTGCATGGGAGGAGTTGGGAAGAGGTTGGGAGAGTTTGGAATGGTTTTGGATGTTTTTGAAGGGCTTTAAAGGGGTTCTTCTTTTGAGCATGGTTAGTGGAAATCGTGCGGGTTCCCTAGGAAACCGTGCAAACCCTTGTTCTCGAGACAGTAGTCCTCGCACGGCTCGCACACGGTTTGGAAAACTGTGCAAGGAAACCGTGCAGACCCTGGCTCTCGAGGTAGTGGCGTGCTCACGGTTAGAGCATGGTTTACCAAACTGTGCGGGCTAACCATGCGACCACTTAATGTTAGGGTTATAAGTTCTGGGCTCACTCAGGATTTCCACATTTCACTCCAATCTTCCTCCCACTCGATTCTCACTTGGGATTTTGGGTTCTCAGGGGTTAAGGGTGATCTCTCACTCGATTTGGAAGCATTTCAAAGGCGATTCAAGGAAGTTTGAAGGTGATTTCTTCTGGGTAAGTCTTCTCTAATGGTTTATTTGTGTTTTCCTCCAGATCTGTGCATCCCTCTTTCTTGATTTTCTATATCTACACTTGTTGTGTCTAGATCTAGGGTTGTGGTCTCCTTGGATGATGATTTTAAAGCTTGTGATGGTTAGGGAAGGGGATCTAGAGAGACTTTGGTGGTGCATTTGCCATATTGGGGGTGCGATTTCTCATGGGTCGATTTCTCGGGAACCCTAAAGGTATGTGGCTTCTCTCTCGACTCCAATTGGTTAGTAATAGTCATTCTTTGTTACAATTAATTGTTGTGATGAAAATTAATTTTGAATTGTTATGTGAAATTGGTTGGAAATACCTTGGGTGATGTTTTGGGGATTTTTGGGGAAAAGGGTGTTATATAGTGAAATGCTATACTTATGGATTTTAAAATGAAAATTGTAAAATGGTACGATATTGATTATTTGTGAAAATGGTTTATGGAAAGGTTTTTCAATAAAAGGTTTGTTTTATTGAAATGTTATTTGTCATGGAAAATGGTTTTCAATAAATGGGTGATTTATTAAAGAGGATTGATATGCAATGGAATTGGTTGATTGCATGGTGTTGTGACTTGGTGGGTTTATGCTTAGTTTGGTTTGATTGAAATGTTGTATGGAAGTGGGTGGGAAGTCTCACTATAAAAGGTGATGGATAGTGGTCAGAAGAACCACCATATTACTAGTGTTCAGGAAGTACCTCTAGTTGTGAATGGGTGAACGGGTTGGGAGGAATTCCCACCTTTTTGATTGTTTTGATGTGAATGGGTGAACGGGTTGGGAAGAAGTCCCACCATTTTGGTTGCTTGGTGTGCATTTCTTTACAAGATGGAATTATTGTGCTAATGTTTAAATATTGGGATGATTTTGGCGTGATTGGTTATCTTTCCCTTGGTTGCTTGGGTTGGATGTGATGTATTGTTAAGAGCATGGTTGGATTATGAAAATGGTGGAACTTGTGAGTTATTTTATATAAACTGTTTTATATAAATGTGCTAAGGATTTTATCCTAGTGGCGTGTGTAGGGAAGTCATTTGGGGAATTCCTACTGAGTTATAGTAATCAACCCTTCTTTGGCACTGTGGTGTCTTTTCAGAAGTCATGTACCGTGACGTGGTAAAAGGTAAGGCATCACCCTCCTTTAGTGGAGCACTATGATCCCTTGGTGGAGCTTGGAGATTGGAGCTTGGCGTGGAGCTGTGGTCATGTCATGGCTTGTGATGTTTGGTGGTTTAGTTTACGCATTGTACATTGATGTTGTGTGGACATGTCTTGTTGTATTGGTTTTGAGTTGTGTTTTGTAACAACTTGGTAGTCTTTTGGGAATGAATGGTTGGGTAATTGAATTGACATGTATCATATAGTGGCTGTTAGTGGATGGTTTGGTTGGTTTTGTCTTAAAAGAAAATCATTCCCCAACTTGATCTTGGATCCCTCATCATTTATTTCCAGCCTTTGGCATCTTGGTAATGTCGACTAACGCCAAGTAGCCCACACCACCCCCTCAAGCCAATGAGGTATGGGTGGGGTGTTACAAGTGGTATCAGTTTGTTCGGTCCTTTGGAGTTGATTATCGGATTTGGTGTTGAAATTCATTATGGTATACCCCTTGAGTCGGGATTGTAGCAAGGTGTAGGAATGTTGGAACTTGGAATGTATAGCATAAAATGACGTAGCTAACCCTTTTATTCTGAAATTCATGTTTCCAGGGAGTTGGGTACATAAGTGTTTTGGAGACACATATAGGCATTGTATATCTCATTGTCGTGGGTGTAGCCAATGAGATGAGTATTTCATGCATGGTAGAAATGAAATCCCTCTAGGATGCATATTTCATTGGGGTATAATGATTTATGATGTGATTAGAATATGTGAAATTGTAAAATGAATAAATTGGTATTTTGAAAATGGTTCGGGTTTCAAAATGGTAAAACATGGCACATGAGGAAAAATGTGAACTGGTGGAAAGCCTTGTTGTGACAATGTTGTGTAATGTGATTTGAAATGGGATTTTGTGATGTCTATAGAAGTGAGACTCATGGTTTTTGTCTTATATTTATAGAAATGCCACCGGTTAGGCGTTGTAGAGACCAACTGGAGGAGGCTGCTGAGAATGTGGTAGCACCTGAGCCTCAGGTGAACCAGCAGCTAGTGCAAAGTATAGTGAAAACATTCCAAGCTGTGGGAAGTGGAAATAAAAGAGATTAACCAAGGAATATAGATCATGTGGTTTAGTTTCAAAGGCATAATCCACCCATCTTCATGAGAGATTCAGAGACGAAAAGTGAAGAAGCGTGGTTGAATAGAATGAACAAGATCTTTGAGTTTTTGGGAATGCTGGTAGAGCTTAAAGTGAAGTTGGCCACGTATATGTTGGAAGGTGATTCCCTTAAGTGGTGGGAGTTGGTAGTCTAAGCGTGTACGGACCAGGGTATGATGTGGGATGGATTTGAGGAATTTTTTAACAAACAATTATACCCACATACGTTCAGAATTCAAAGTACGACTGATTTCATTAGTTTGAAGCAAGAGATGATGTCTGTGATGGAGTATGCAGATATGTTCATGAACATAGTGTAGTTTAAAACTGAGGTGGTGGGTAGCACGTCGTTTAAGGCAAGGATATTTGAAGAGGGGTTAAGGAATGAAATCTGTTCAAAGATAGTGGTGTTGTGTATAGATGATTACACAGAGATGGTGAATAGAGCCTCGGTGGCTGAACGGGATCTGTTGGGCGCTCTGGGTGGGGGAAGCATAGTGGTACCCATGGAGAATAGTGGGAACTCTAACACTGGGTTCAAGAAGAAGAGGGATATTTATTCCCATAATGTAAATATGGCATATAATCCGACTACAGGATCAGTAAATATTCCTCTAAACCCCCAGAGCAAGAAGGGATGTTTTAAGTGTGGTTCCACGAGCCACATCAAGCGAGATTGTACGGAACAACCTTGAGCATGTCAAAACTATAATTAGATGGGGCATCAGCAGCGTTATTGTCAAAATACTCCAAGATCGGGTGTGCATGACACTCCTCAAGGATCGCAGACATCATATGCTTCGACGGGAAGGGGACATCATCACAACCCCTATCACCAGAGTAAAGTGGGTCATAGTGATTCTCAGAATACCACGATGCTTTGGCAGAGCATTAAAGAGCAGAGTGTGGAAAGAAAACACGTGTTTGGAGCTGAGCAGGTTGTGGTGGATGATCAGTCCAGACCATCCACGGTGCGAGGTACTATTCTTTTAAATTCTACCTTGATGGAAGTGTTGTTTGATACGGGTGTTTCACACTCTTTTATTGCTGAACGTGTAGTTGATTTTATGGGTTTATGTTTAGAAATGGACCCTCGGTTTTGAATCTTCAAACTTTTCTGGGTCGAATAGAGTGTCGATCCTTCTTGTGTAGAGAATGTTGTATACTTGTGGGCGAGGTTGAGATAGTGTGGAATTTCTCAATACTTGATATGGATGGCTATGATGTAATCCTGGGAATGGATTGGCTGGTGGATTTTAAGTCTCACATCGACTGTGATGCGCGGACAGTGGCTTTTAAAACACAAGATGGCGTTAGACATCTCTTTAGAGGAGAGAATCATGAAAGGTAGGGTGGAACATGTTTTTTGGCACCAGTAGTGGGTACATTATCGTATCAGTTGGCGACGTTGTCATTGGAATTGGTAGACAGTGTTGATCAGAGTGTTCGTTCGGCAGTGGTGGATTAGTCCATGGATGTTTCTCTTGAATAATTCTTTGGGTTACCTCATGTAAGGGAAGTGGAGTTTATGATTGATCTCCTTCCAGGGACCAGTCCTATCTCACTTCCATCTTACCGGATGGCACCAACTGAATTGCAGTAATAAAATGTCTAGTTGGAAGAGCTAAAATGAAAAGGGTTTATCTGGACTAGCACATCTCTGTGTGAAGCGCCAGTGTTGTTTGTGAAAAAGGCGGATGGAACATTGAGGCTCTGTGTTGATTATCGTAGACTTAACCAAGTTAAGATATAGAATAGATATCCACTTCCATGAATTGATGATTTGTCAGACTAGTTGAGGGGATCCCAATGGTTCTCCAAGATTGACCTGAGGTCGGGATACCATCAATTGCGGGTGAGGAAGGAGGATATTTTTAAAATATCTTTCAAAAGTAGATATGGCCATTATGAAAATGTGGTTATGCCATTTGGTCTAATGAATGCGCCAGCGGTGTTTATGGCATTGATGAATCAGATATTTCAGATATTCTTGGATTCATTTGTGGTGGTGTTTTTCAATGATATTCTGGTGTATTCAAAGACAGGGGTGGTGCATGAGCAGCACATGGCGACAATGTTGGGGATCTTGAGGGATCAACGGTTGTATGCCAGTTTGTCAAAGTGTGACTTTTGGATACAGGAAGTTTGTTTTCATGGCCATGTGATTCCTGAAAGAGGTGTTTCAGTTGATCCGAAAAAGATAAGGGCTGTTGTCTCATGGAAACCACAAAAGAATGTGTTTTAGATACGATGTTTTCTTGGTCTACGTGGGTATTATCAGTGTTTTGTTCATGATTTTTCACATTTAGCTTTTCCAATGATATCTTTTACAAGAAAGAATGTTCCATTCCAGTGGAATGAACAATGTCAATAGTGTTTCGAAGATCTCAAGGGTCGTCTTACATCATCACCAATATTGGTTTTTCCAGAATCAGGAAAAGGGTACGAGGTGTATGGTGATGCATCGGGATCAGGGTTGGGGTGTGTTCTCATGAAAGTGAATCATGTGGTTGTGTATGGATCATGGCAGTTGAGAGTGCATGAGAAGAACTACCCTACTCATGATTTGGATTTGGAAGCAGTGGTCCATGCTTTGAAAGTGTGGCGTCATTATTTCTTCGGTGATAAATTCACGGTCTATACAGATCATAAGAGCTTGAAGCACATTTTCTCACAAATGGATTTGAACACGAGGCAAAGGAGATGGATGGAATATCTCCAGATGCGTTATTTTGACTTAATGTACACACCAGGTAAGGGAAATTTTGTGGAGAATTCATTAAGTAGAAAATCATATGCTCAGGTGGTGAAACATGCATCAGACTAGAGGAAGTTGATGTCAGTTATTGCTAATATGCGGTTGGAATGTGAGGACCAGGCCGATAGAGTGATCTTCTTTTCAGAGTTTGTTGATTCCTGACTTGGTTGGCCTAGTTATAGAGGCACAAACTTCTGATTCTAAGTGTGTGACCATGGTGTCGAGACTCAATTGTGGGGAGACCATTGAGGATTGGAAAATGAATGGACATTCAGTTTTGTGTTTTCAGAATCAGATGGTTGTACCAGTTGCTTGTAAATAGTATCTTCTCATTACGTATCATCATTCCAGGTGTGATTTTCATCTTGGAATTCAGAAAATGTATAAAGCGTTGAAAGCACAGTTCTGGTGGGATGGTATGAAAAGAAGAGTGGCTGATTTTGTTTCAAGATGCATGACTTGTCAGCAGGTCAAGGAAGAGCATAAGAGGCTACCAGGAATGTTGCAGTCTTTACCAATCCCTGTTTGGAAGTGGGAGCAGATTGTGATGGATTTTGTTATAGGTCTCCCAAAAACGGTCAGAAAACACGATATCATTTGGGTGATAGTGGATCAGCTAACGAAGTCGGCCCATATCATCCCGATTCTTGAATCTCATAGGTTAGAGGATCTTTCCAAGATCTATATCCATGAGGTAGTAAAGATGAATGTTGTTCCAGTTTCGATTGTATCAGATAGAGATACGAGGTTTGCATCTCATTTTTGGAAATCCTTATAGGAAGCCCTTGGAACACAGTTGACGATAAGTACGGTGTATCACCCTCAGACTGATGGTCAATCCGAGAGGACGATACAAACTCTAGAGGATATGTTTCGGGCTTGTGTCATGGATTTTGGTGTCTCATGGGAAGGGCACTTGTCGTTGGTTGATTTCTCGTACAATAACAATTATCAGGCATCCATAAATATGGCTCCGTTTGAAGCATTGTATGGGCGGTCGCTTCATTCTGCACTATGTTGGGTGGAAAAGGGTGAGTCTTCGATGGTTGGATAGAGCCTTGTCCTTGAGACTATGGAGCAGATCAGGTTGATCAGGAAAAGAATGGAGATAGCTCAGAGTCGTTATAAATTGTATGCGGATCATCATCAACATCCATTGTCGTTCCAGGTGAGTGATCATGTGTTCTTTAGGATCACTCCTAGGTTGGGACATCGTCGGTTTGGGAAGCAGGGAAAGCTATATCCGAGGTATATTGGACCTTTTGAGGTTCATGAGTGGGTTGGTGAGGTGGATTATCGTTTGTCTTTGCCACCACGGATTAGTGCGGTGCACAATGTGTTTTATGTCTTACAGTTGAAAAAGTATCAGCCAGATTGTGAACATGTGATTCGATGGGATCATGTTAGGCTAGAATCTGATTCTTCGTCGGTGCACGTGCCAGTGTGGGTTTTGGATAGGCAAGAGAATGTCTTGCATGGTAAGAGAATCATTTTAGTTCATATTTTGTTGCAACATGGTCAGATTGAAGATGAGACTTGTGAGTGGGAGAAAGAGATGGTCGAGTAGTGGCCCGACCTCTTTAGACAAAGGGCGGGTTCACTACTTTATGAGGACGGAATTTCCAATGGTGGGGAGAATGTAGCACCCCCGGTTTGAGGTATGTGTCCTTTTTATGAATATTTATGTGTTTAAAGTGAATGGTAGGATTTAGGAAGAGGTTGAGAGAGTTTGGGATGGTTTTGGATGCGTTTGGAGGGCTTTAAAGGGGTGTAAGGTTTGATCACGGTTAGTGGAAACCATGAGGGATGCCCAAGAAACTGTGCAGAACCCTGTTCTTGAGAAAGTAGGCCTTGCACGTCCTGTGCACGGTTTTCCAAAACGTGCGAGGAAACCGTGTGGACCCTGGCTCTCGAGGCAGAGGCGTGCGCATGGTTAGCGCATGATTTTCCAAACAGTGCGGGCTATCCGTGCGACCACCTAAAGTTAGGGTTATAAGTTCCGAGATCACTTGGTATTGCCTCATTTCACTCCAATATTCATCCCACTTTAGACTCACTTGGGATTTTGGGTTCTCAGGGGTTAAGGGTGCTCTCCCACTTTATTTGGAAGCGTTTCAAAGAGTATTCAAGGCGGTTTGAAGGTGATTTCTTCCTGGTAATTCTTCTCTAATGGTTTCATTGTATTTTACTCAAGATCTTCCTTTCCCTCTTTCTTTATTTTCTAGATCTACACTTTTTGTGTGTAGATCTAGGGTTGTGGTCTCCTTGTATGATGATTTTATGGCTTGTGATGGTTAGGGAAAGGGATATATAGAGGTTTCGGTGGTGTGTATGCTGGATTGGAGGTGCGATTGCTCGTGGGACGATTTCTCATGAACCCTAAAGGTAGGTGGCTTCTATATGGACTCCACATGGTTAGAACTAGTGGTTCTTTGTTACAATTAATTTTTGTGATGAAAATCAATTGTGAATTGTTATGCGAAATTTGTTGAAAATGCCTCGGGTGATGTTTTGGGGATATTTGGGGGAAAAAGGATGTTTTATGGTGAAATGCTATTCGTGTAGATTTTAAAATGAATATTTTAAAATGGGATGATATGGTTGATTTTTGGAAATGGTTGATGGAAAGGGTTTTCAATAAAAGGGTTGTTTTATTGAAATGGTTTTTTTTCATGGAAAAGGTTTTTCAATAAATGGGTGATTTATTGAAGTGGATTGATATGCAATGTAATTTTTTGATTTCATGTGGTTGTGAACTTGGTGGGTTTATGCTTAGTTTTGATTTATTGAAATGTTGTATGGAAGTGGGATGGATGTCACACTATAAAAGGTGATGGATAGTGGTTGGAAGAACCACCATATTAGTATTGGTAGGTAAGTACCTATAGTTGTGAATGGGTGAATGGGTTTGGTGGAAGTCCCACCATTTGGATTTTTTGGTGGGAATGGGTGAACTGGTTGGGCGGAATTCCTGCTGTTTTGGTTTCTTTTTGTGAATTGCTTTGCAAGATGGAATTTTTGTGCTAATGTGTAAATGTTGGGATGATTTTAGCTTGTTTGGTTGGCCTTCCCTTGGTTTATTTGGATGGATTTGATGTCTTGTTAAGATCATGGTTGGCTTATGAAAATGGTTGCACTTGTGAGTTATTATATATAAATAGTTTTATATAAATGTGCTAACAGTTTTATCCTAGTGGCGTGTGTAGGGATGCCATTTATGGAAATCCATTGAGTTTTAGTACTCACCCCCTGCTTTGGTACTGTGGTGTCCTTAAAGATGTCGTGTACTGTGATGTGGGAAAAGGTAGGGCATCACACTCTTTTAGTGGATCATTGTGATCCCTTGGTGGGGCTTGGAGATTAAGCTTGTCATTGAGCTCTGGTGGTGTCATGGCTTGTGGTGTTTGGTGGTTTAGTTTCTGCAGTGTACTCTAATGTTGTGTGGACATGTCTAGTTGTATTGGATTTGAGTTGTGTTTTGGAACAACTTGGTTGTCTTTTGGGAATGCATGGTTGGGTAATTGAATTGACATGCATCATATAGTGCCTGTTAGTGGATGGTTTGTTTTGTTTTTTCTTAAGGGAAAATCTTTCCCCAACTTATTCTTGAAGCCCTCGACATTTATTTCCAGCCATTGGCATCTTGGGAATGTCGCCAAAGGCCAAGTTTCCCTCACTGCCTCCTCAATCCAATGAGGTAGGGGCAGGGTGTTACAATACACTTGAATACCATACAAAAATTATGGGAACGATATGGTCGCTCATGTGTATGCATGACTTATTTTCTCTACGATGCAATGGGTTTCGTTCTACATAATCTTCATTAAAAAATAATTGTATAAATTAATTGAATACATAAAAATGATATATATATTTTATACTAATACCATGATGTAAAATATATAACCATAACCAATAATTTTGAATAATAGCATATCTGAGAAAACATTTGTAAGAAATTAAAGTAGTAAATACCCGAATAATGAGTAATAATAAAATGTTACTAACAAATAGATAAAAATATGGTCATAAATGTTATAATAAAAATCATTATGATTCTATAATTAATGCATATCATTATTTAAATCATTATACAGGAGGTTCAGATACATATGAATCATATCGGACCTAAGTTTAGGGATAAAATTGTAAATCTTTTTTTATCTGAGATTTTTTATTAGTAATTATTTATTGGGCTATATTTATCATCTAAATCCATGTTTCTTAAATATTTATTTAAATATATTATTTATATACCTCTATAATTTTACCCATTTGTTAATATTTATTAAACGGTAAGATTTGAAACTTTTTTCATTTTAGTACGAGGTACTTTTTGACTTTTCTAGAATAAGTACAAGAAGAATGTTTTTTATGTTATACAACATGAATAGATTTTTGAAATTTTATAATGAGTTATTTCCACGAAGAATCCCCTAAAATATTAGAAGGTTATTTTAACATAAAATTATTTTTTCTAATATTATGTGTCATTTTGAGGTAGGAAAATGTTTTTGAAGAAGAACGGATATGTTTTGCAGGAATTAATTTCTGTGTTTTCTCAAAATTATTTTCCATCTAATATGACACTCTTTAGATAGGGGTATATTTCTACCCATGTTGTTACTGTTATTTTATTTTGTTTATTATGGAATGTTATTTTTGAAACCCATTTGTTTTATATCAATTATTAAGGAATGATGTTTAAGAAACCAATTTTATTTCATGGGTTATGCTATGGTGGGTGTTTTTATGTTTTGTGGAGAATGTAATAATTATTTCATTATGAGATGGGTTGGACCTATATCTCCAACCAATTTATTTGGTAAATATTATTATCTCATGATATATAGATGACTGTAATAATAAGTAAATATGGTTCAGTAATATAGGACTGGAACGAGTAGTGAACTCAGTTTAGTAATGGAATCTATCCGCTATAATGGTCTTGTAAATGGGCCTTGACTAATATAAAATGATTTTCTATGAAAATGTGTGTATTCCGTGAAATTTCATGTCTTATGTTCTGAATATTAGGATTATATTTCACATTTGTGATTTATCCCATGACAAAATATTATTCTCTTTTATATATAGTATAATATTTTCAAATGTTATGTTCTTATGATTATGACATGATTGATATTTTCCTTATTTACCCTTACTAAGAATTTGAGTTCAAACATTCATATGTTTCATTTCCCTAGGTCAAGAAGATGGTTATTATGTAAGATATGTCAAAACAGAGTCTGGTTATGAAGAATTTAGTTGGAGAAAATGTGGATGTTTTATGAACCACTTGTTTATGTTTCTCTTTATCTAAAGTCACTAAACTTATTTGGTCCTAGTATAGTTTTTGTTATGTTACGTAATAAATATTATTTAATATTTATGAAATATGTATATATAAATTATGGGCCATTATAGTTGGTATCAGATCAATGGTATAGTTAACCTTTGGAAACATGGATGAGAGAACCATAGTAAGAACCTTAAGGATATCTCTAATTATTGGTTAAAATACTATCCTAGAGTTTTAGAGATGTTCATGAGTAACTTAGGATAAAACATAATGTTTTCTAAATTTAAATTTTAATCTTGAATTTTGTGGTTTACCTATTATGATTAGTTTTTTTCTGACATTATGCTTCTTGTTTTTATTCAATGGATGGAACATGAAGGAACCATGTTAATGGTGAATACGATGAGAAATGCAATGATTATACCCATGAGCTACCACATGTTATGGGAGATGGAATGAAAAATCTTGTAGCCATGCTCTGAAAACATTCTCAAGCTATGAATCATTCCATAATTACAAACAAGAAAAGGAGGGAGCAACATTCTATTGAATCCTTCATGATGCAACATCCACATTCATTCAACGGGTCTTTTGATCAATTAGTGGCTGAATAATGTATCAGTACCAATGAAAAGATTTTTTTAGTTCTATAATGTTCTTAACATGATAATGTCATTTTGGAATTATATCATTTGGAAAGTGAAGTTGATCAATGGTGGAATCTTATCAAGAATACATGGCAAATAGATGAAATTGAATCCCTGGAATTGGATCTATTCAGGAACATATTTTTCAATGG
Organism: Viscum album; assembly: GCA_963277665.1. Classification (NCBI taxonomy): domain Eukaryota; kingdom Viridiplantae; phylum Streptophyta; class Magnoliopsida; order Santalales; family Viscaceae; genus Viscum; species Viscum album. Next base: position 49,379,678 of record OY728156.1, read on the forward strand.
GTAAAGTCCTTGTATTCCTTGAAAAAATATAAACAAGGAGTTCCATGAACTTAAGAAAATGGATTATGAATTTGTTGGTACCTACGATGAAAATTTTACAAGGACTGAAAGGCACACTTTTGAAATTACTAACCTACCTCAGAGTAAAAATGGTCGACTCTTTACTGAATTAAAACAATGTCTCCAAAAAGAACTATACATAATGGAAATTAATAGATACAAGTAAATTTTTATATGTGATCTCAAGGTTGGGATGGATATTGGAGTAACCCATCAGTCATATGGTTTTGATAAGAATCGAAATATTGAATTCATAGGAAAATCCATAGGCCACACTGAAAAGAAGATGAGTTTTCCCTTATTCTCAATGTTAGGAAAGAAACATTGGGGGAATTGTATTAAAAGGACTAGAAAAATTTTTATGTGTGTAAAATATGGTCATCGAGAAATTTAATGCCGAAGAGATGGGAAAACGATGGCTAATGATGAGAACAATGAAAAGGCTACACTGAAATAACCTCCTACACTTCAATGCTATAAGTGCAAGGAAATGCAGAATTATGCCATTAAATGCCCTAATCCAAGGGTTATTGATGATGATTGACATCAAAAAACACTTATTTATAATAATAAAGGAATGTCACATGCAATCACTATAAGCGACATGGAGTAAGATAATAACATGGTGAAAGCTATACTTACCATCCTCTCTAACGTATAAAATAATTTATTAGATTCTGTATCCACACACACTTTTAATTTTGATGAATTTTTTAAGGGTATATCTATATTACCTAAAACATTTGACATTGAGTTAGCTGTGATAGCTCTAAATTGTGAAATGGTAACATAAAAAGTACATAATTCTTCTTCGGCTGAGGTTTGTGGGAATGTGATTCCTGAAAATCATGTGATCCCTCCTATTGTATAATTTGATCATATGGTGGTTGTTAAAGAAATATCTAAGTGGCTTTGGTGAGGATATCTTTCGAGGTTCCTTTTAGTGAGGTGACGTCACCTCGTCTTCTGAAGTGGGCTTCTGACGGAGCTTGTTCAGCAGTGGAGGTCCTCACTATCAAGGATTCATTGGACTAATCTGAGCCGCATAAGTTTGAAATTTCGAAGGTACCTCTGTTATTTGTTATATTTTTCTTGAGGTTTTGAGTTCTCGGAGTTGCGGTCTGGATCTGTGTGGAGTGAGCGGGATTTATTCCTAGCTTATCGGCGGTTCTCCGGACGAGATCTAATGCTTGCACATTGTTTATTGATGATGATTTCCAAGCATGGTCATGTGTTGATTTGTCATAGATGGATTTGTCGATGTGATATTTTCTGATGATTGACTAAAGATGTGGCTGGATCTTGGAATTTTCATTGGTGTTTTTGAGAGGTTTATAGTTCTGGGATAATCATCGCAGGCTCGAGAGGTATTTTCTACTCTTACGCTGCTCTGGCTTCCAGGCCCATTGCTCTTTTCCAGGTGAGTTGGGTGTGATGGCTTTGAAAGAGGTTTTGCGATGTGCTTGTGAGTGGTAGGGTGTTCCAAGAGGCATGAAATTATGTTACCTCCTTATAGTTTGTAATTTTCTATTTAAATTTTTGAGGGGCCATGGAGATGGGGTATGTTGAGGTCATTGGCTACGTGTTCCTCTGCCCTTGCTTTAGGATATCATCATTTTTTCTAAGGTGGATCCGAGTGGTGGTCTTCCTGGTGCTTTGGGATGTGAGTGTGATCATATGCCAACATCTTGTGGCGACTCCATCTCCTTTGCCTGTCGGTGATGTTATTGAAGGTTCGGGATAGGTAGTTGCATTCGAGGATATAAAGGAGGTCCTTTTGAATTTGATTTTTATATTTGAAGTCTTCTCGTACACGACTCTTCATGGTTTTCATCAACATTCTTGGTCTTTTTTTGATTCTGTGATTCTTGGTATGTGAAATCTTCTCAAAAATCTAAAAAGACCTGCTCTAGATGAGGATTCACAACATGAATCATTCACCAGAGCTTGGCTATCCAGATTTGGAAGAACAAGAGTGTGTGGCTTTTTTCATCGGTACCAAGCCCGTGAAACCCTGCAGGGGACAATTTTCTGAGTGACCCTGCATTGGTGGAGGTTTTCCATAATGATGTAATCACTGGAGAGGGGCATTTCATGTAGTCTTTATCTGGGTTTTCTTTCATTTTAATGGTTTCTGTTGGGTGATGTTTTCAGGGTTCACACATAGCCTTTAAAAGTGTCATTTGAAAATTCAATGAAAAAATAGAATTTGGAAAAGGAAGAGAAGTCGCATTTCATATTCTAGATCAATATATGATCATCTATCGATGCATGGATGAATATAACCTTCCATTAGAAATTTATCCCATCTTATGGGTCTAGATTCTTATAAATGATGGTTATTTATCTCAAATGGTTGGGGGAGAAACTCATGATTAAGAATACAACCATTGTACGAGAGTTTTATGATGTCTTTCAGGATGAATTTTCATGTCTTCCACCAAATTCTGATGTTGATTTTTAATAGATCTCATATTGAGAGCTATGCCTATTTTAATGAAATTATATAGAATCACCCCCATTCAGTTTCAATAATTGATGAAGCATATTAAAGAGAATCATGTTAAGGTATTTAAACTCCCTATTACATCACCATGGGGATAACATGTAGTGTTTATTAGAATGAAATATAGATCAATGTGGCTCTTCATTGTTTATCAAGAACTTAACACGATCACTATCAAAAAAATATCCTCTTCATCACATTAATGATTAATTTGACCCATATTAAAGAGCTCAATAATTTTCCAATTTTGATCTTAATTCAGGATATCATCAATTAAGGGTCCAAACGGAGGATATACCAAAGACCACATTCCATATAAGTTATGAACAATATGAATTTATAGTGATGCTTTTTAGTATTACTAATTTCTCCGATATCATCATGGATCTAATGAATATATTCTATATAAACTATCTTGATCAATTTGTTGTATTATTTATAGACAATATTATTGTATATTCAAAGCGAAATGAAGAACATGAAGATCACTTGTGAATTTTTCTGAAGGCCCTGAGAAAGGAGAATCATTATGTGAAATTTATCAAGTGTAAATTTTGGATTCAAAAAGTTTCATTTTTGGGTCACATAATCTCAAGAGAAGGTGTATCTATGGATCCATCAAAAATAGATTTTGTTCAATGATGGCCCTGACCAAAAATGGTAACTGAGATCCGAAGTTTTCTTGGTTTTCCTTGATATTATTGACGTTTTGTGAAATATTTTCATGATTTTATAATCCAATCAACAAGTTGAATCGGAAAGGAGTTAAGTTCATTTTGATAGAGGAATGTGAAGATAATTTCAAAGATCTGGAAACATGGTTATCTAGTGCACCTGTTCTCACACTACCATGTAGTGAATAAAGGTTTGTGATCTATAATGATGCATCCAAGAATGGGTTGGGATGTGTTCTCATGTAAAATGATATAGTGAAATCTTATGCCTCATGGAAGCTGAAAATTCATGAGAAAACTACCAAACTCGTGATTTGGAGTTAGTTTTAGTAATATTTGTATTGAATATATTGTGGAATTATCTTTTCCATGAATTGTGTGATATTTATACTGTTCAAAAGAGTTTAAAGTATATTTTTACGCAACATGATCTGAATATGTCCCAAAAAAGATTTTTGGAGTTGATTAAGGATTACGACTGCTCAATACATTACCACCCTGGTAAAGAGAACAAGGTGGCCGATTCTTTGAGTCAAAAAGACCATTCTATCATATCCATGGTGAGGATCATGAAAGATCCAATATATGAGGATTTTTAAAGGATGGATCTGAAAATTTTAATGGAAGGGGAGAAATATTATCTTTCTCAAACGAATGTTCCGCCTTCTATACAAGTGAAAATTAAGGAGGTGTGGAAGGAAGATGTAGAGTTATAAAAGAATGTGAGAAAATTTCCTGAATTTAACATTCGTTGTGATAGAATAATAAGGTTCAGGATCCAAGTTTCTATTCATTCCATAAAAGAACTTAAGAAGGAGCTTCTGGATGAGGATAATATTTCTTTATTCACTTTTCACCATGGAAGAACAAAGATGTATAGGGACCTGAAAGAGTATTTTTTCTGTGATGACTTGAAAAGTGTTGTCACAGAATATTTTTCTCGATGCTTGGGTAGATAGTAAGTTAAGGCTCAAAGATATAAACATAAAAGGATGTTCCCACCATTACCCACATGGAAATTGAAATGGGAAAAAATCACTATGGACTTCGTTGTCGGATATCCAAAAACTTTTAAAGGCCATAATACTATATTGGTTATAGTTTATCACCTTAAAAAGTCTATACACTTAATTTATATTAGAGAAGATTTCATTTTTCATCATTTTTCCAAGATATATGTAAATGAAGTGGTAAGATTTCAAAGAGTACCCCTTTCCATTATATCTGATCGGGATATGAGGTTTACCATGAAGATATGACTAAGTCTTTAGCTTTCTCTAGATACATAGTTACGTTTCAGCATTTTTTATCATCCTCAGATAGAAGACCTGTCTAAGAGGAAAATTGAAACTATGCAAGAAAGGTTGAGATCTTTCTCTTTGGATTTCAAAGGTTGTAGGTATCATAAAATAAATTTGTTTTAATTTTCTTACAACAATAAATTTCACTCCAGTATTTAGATGGATCCTTATGAATCCCTCTATAGAAAAGAAATTTATAACTCCAACTTGCTGGGGTGATGTTTGGGAAAAAATCAATTAGGACCTTATCTTGTTGATGAAATAGTAGAAAATGTCATTTTTATTCACCAACACATATGAGCAGATAAGAGTCGACAAAAATTTTATGCATCCAACCAAAGAAATGACCTATAGTTTTAAGTGGTTGATAAATTGTTTCTATGAATATCTCCATATAAGAGAGTAATTAGAATTGTAAGGAAGTACAATCTAAGACCTAAGTATATTATTCCTTTTGAAATTATGGACTGTTTTAGGAAGGTATATGACTGATTAGAGCATCCAAAAAATCTCTCTCAAGTTCATGTTGTGTTCAATGTATCTCTTCTAAGAAATTACCTACTTGATCCTTCACATGTACTATGATCAGAAGTCGTACAACTAGAAAAATATATTTATGAAGAAAAACTGATAGAGATTATGGTTCATAGAAAAAAAAATATATGAAACAAGACCAATAAATTGATTAAATTTTTATATAGGAACCAAAAATTTGAAGAATCCAAATTGGATTTTCGGTATATTATGATGGAGAGGTATCCGCATCTTTTTTTTCCAAGTGATGAATTTCGAGGGCAAAATTCAGTTCGAGGGGGGTAGAATATAACACCAGAATGTTTTATAAAATGTTTTCTTAAAATAATTTTTTATTAAGTAGTTTTATTTGCATGAAATCACTAGTTTAAACAAACTAAGAGATGACCTTATTGGAAAATTAACATTTTATCCTAGCTGTTAGGTTAGCAATAATAAATATAACTAACTTATGAAAATGCATTTGGAATTCATTAGATATCAATTATTAATGAAAGATATAAATAAATATTTGTATTTATGATAGAATTATTTTTGGAAATGAAATTAATGAGATATATATGGGTTATATACTTAATAAAATGTTTTTTATATTCATCCAATGGATATTTTAGTCAAATGGTAGGAATAAAACCCCATTTCATGTATAAAAATCTATTTTAAAGGTAAATTTTACACCTTTGAATGGAAAACATCTATTCAATTAACATTCTGACACATTAATAATTTTTATATGACAGAATAAACATGTTTCTTTGGAGAGGGATATAGAAATTTACTTTGGATGAATTTTGGGTATATTTCACATAACCTTCATGTTTTTATGAATAGTAAAAACACGTGAAATTTTAATTGAAAATAAAAATTTTCACTTAAATAATTTATATGGATAAATTATATTATTGAATGGATTAAAAGTATAAATATAATATATTTTCACCAATTAATATAATTTATTTCATTGTATATAATTTTATATTAAATTCATATAAAAGAACAATTCAATGTTTTGTAATATTTTATCTTTTAAAACATGTTTTCTAATTTCAACATTGAGATTAATTTTAAATTAATTACATTAACTTATGTGTTTTTTATTTTGAGAAATGGATTCCATATATTTGAGTCAGTAGGTCCAAATTATGTTAATAGATTTTTTTAGGAAATATGAACAGTAACATCGGTAAATTTTATTAACCTGGTAAAAGGGTAAATCGTGTAATTAAAGGGAAAATTAATATTTTAAAATTACCCGAACACTTATCTTAGTATATTTTGATGATTATAATTTTCCCTAAAATATAAATGGGTCAAAATGGTATCCATTTGAACCCACATCGATAAGAATAAGATATTAAATTTACATTATTTTAAAAAAAGTGAATTATATCTCACTGAAACTTTAATAATCAAATTATTTTTAATATAAGGTTATACAGAATATAAATTAAATTATAAATACACATTTTAAAGTTAAAATATTTTTATTTATCATGTCAACTTATTTGTAATTTTAAGGAATTACATAATTACCTTAAAGACTTATACACGGATGATATTAATTAATTGATTAAAAATCAATAAAATATTTTTTATTAAAATATTAATAACCATAAAAAGGACCGAAAACTTGACCAAACCATATTGGTCGAATATATCTTGACCATAAGCATCCAAGGGTCGACATATTGACCATTTAGAGGCTTATAGAAGAGATTATGAATCATATATTATTTTATTTATTGTTGTATTAATCTAAATGAAAATTGATTTATATTCATCCTATTATTTTATTTTGAATTTTTATTTAGAAAATAATTATTGAAAATAATTACACAAAATTAAGGTAGTATTTTTTTATTAATAAAGAGATCAAATAAATGTTATTAAAAATATATTAGTTAATATAATTTTGTATAATTATTGTGTAAAATTATTTGGTAGATTACCTAGACCGCTTAGGGATATAATAAAATATTTTTATCTAGTATCACAACTTATTTTCATATTTCTAGAAATCCATGAAATAAATAGTTTCAAAATTGACACTATTAATATTTTTACAAAATAAGGTTTTCTTAAACTATTAAAAAATTATAAAACATTTTAAAAAATGTGGAATAATTCATATATGGTCTAAAATGTTCTTAATTATTCATTTAAGGTCTAATTAAATTAAAATAATTAAATATTTTACTCTTTTAATATGGACATATTTCGTACCCTAGTAAAACATTATCTAGAATAACTAGGTATTAATAAAAATGATGATGATTAAACTGAAATAAAAACTTCTCTAAAATTTATTGGTTGATGATATTGAATACCTATCTCATATCAAATATTATATTAGGGAATTTTGGAGGTTTTTATGTAGGGTTTTAGTTTTTTATATATTAATATTTTTGAGGTTTCTAAAAGTACCCCTCACCACAATTATAAAAAATTATCTTATCCCTCAACAATTGACTTCATTTTTAGCCACCAAGCTCATCCATCACATACCCATTTCCCTTATTAAAATCCCTAGAAGCATTGTAGAGGTCTTGATATTCTTCAAATACCATCTCTAGTTCTCTAATAGGTGATTTAGAGGAGGCATGTTGAAGAAGAGGTAATATCATTTAACGATTCTTTCTAACTTCATTCTTCTTCTACATCCTCCTCATGAGTTATTTCATTATAAAGTAATAACTCCAGTATTACTAATATAATGATAGGTTATTATGATTATAAAGCAACCATATTCCACTGTTTACCCATCCTATAAAAAATGAAATCACCACGTGTGCGTACGTACAAATTATAGTCTCCATGCCGTGGCATAAGCTATATCCCCCCCATATTACATGGGAGGGTATAATGGTGGAATTATAAAATATATATATGATTAATATAAAATTATATATATTATGAGATTCTATACACCATACAATTTAATACTATTCAATAATTATGGGAATGTTATCATCGCTCGTGTGTACATTTGGCTGGCCATCTCTATGACGCGATGTAATTCATCTACATAATCTTCATTAAAGAATTATTTTATAAATTAATTGAATGAATAAATATGATATATATTATAATAATACCATATTTTAAATGATATGACTATAACCTAAAAAGATGAATAAGAACATATCTAATAAAACATGTATAAGAACATAAAGCATTTAATACCTGAATAATGAGTAACAATGAAATGTTAATAACAAACAGATGAAAATATGATCATAATTTTTATCATAAAAAATTTTATTATTTGGTAATAAATAATTAACATTATTTAAATCATTATACAAGAGGTTGAGATACATACAAATAATATCAACCCTAAGGTAAGGGATAACTTTGCTAATATCATTTTTATCTGAGATTATTTATTCATAAGTACTTAATGGGGTATATTTATCTTCCACATATATGTTTCATAAATATTTTTTTAAAATGTTTTTTATATACCTCTATAGTTGTACCCATTAGAGAATTTTTACTAAATGGTATGAATGGAATCTTTTGTCATTTTTGTACGGGGTACTTTTATGGATTTTCTAGCAAAAGCCTAAGTATAATTTTTTTATAACTTCTACGATAAGAAAATATTTTTATGCATTCATAATGACTTATTTACATGATTCATACACTACATGCTTATATGATTTTTTCACATAAAATTATTTCTTTTAAAATTATGTGGCATTTTAAAGAATGAATACATTTTCAATAAATAAAATATATTTTCATCAGGAATTAATTTAAAGTGTTTTCTCAAAATTATTTTCCCTATAAGATGACAATCTTTAAATAGGGTTATATTTATATACCTGTTATTAGTATGATTTTATTGTGTTTATGCTGGAATGTTATTTAGGAAATCCATTTGTTTTATATCAATTGTGGTGAAATGATGTTTATGAAACCTATTGTTTCATGGGTTATGCTATGGTGAATGTTTTTATGTTCATTTTTCACATTTAATAATGGTTTTATTATGATATTGGTGGGAATTATACCTCCCACCAATGAATTGGCTATTGATTTGTGTCTCACGGAACACCGAGTTTTTCATGTTTTTATTTTGATCTATTTTATTGGAAATCCTGATCCTTTTCCTAGGTTTTGGGTGATATTAATGTTGAGTTCTATGTGACATATATATCTAATCATCCATCTTTTGGTGCCTCAATTCTTTATTTTGGGAATTTTTCTAGAAATTGTTGTTACCTCATGATTTGTGCCAAACCGTGATCCCATTTCCAGTTTTAAAAACATATTTTGTTTCTTTTTATAAATCATTCATTTTTTTTAACATTTTTGACACATTACACTTCTTATTTTAACTCCCTTGAAATTTTAAAGTCTAAATATACTTTTTGAACCATTAAGAAATAATAATCATGGTGAATTTGGGTAATATATTCAAGTATTTGGCCAGCCCATGGTCCCATTTCCAGTTTTAACTTTTTTTATATCCTTTTTATTTTTGAACATTGTCTATGATTCCACCTCCCCATCGAGACCAAGATACCTAGTCATTCCTCCGTTGTCTATTTTCACTCTTTGGATCTCATTTTAGCTGATTATTGGGGAGAAACATCTCAAGATTCCTGAAATCGTCCATATTTTCTAAGGTAAATTGTCTCTTTCATAAATCCATTAACCTTATAAATATTAAAACCAAATAAAATTTTCCTGGTTATTCTTGAAAAAACTATAATCACCAAGATGTCACATGACATTAACATTCCTCTAAGGGTGCAGATATAAGGGAATATGAAGAGTCCTTTAGTTTTCATGGTGAGATTGTGTGTCCTTTCTTTTCCCTCTTCCTTCTCCTTAATTTTTTTTTGGGTTTACTCTTATTATAAGGCCCCAACCTTAAACCTTACTTAATATTGAATTAAATGAGTAATTCACATTGAGGATCTTTTTAGGTTTATAGTTTTAGAGAATTAGGACATAACTATTACATCTCAAAAGATTACAAAGTAGTCACTTCTACTAAGTTTCCATAATAAAAAAAAACTCTTAAAAAGAAACATGTCTAGTTCCATGTTTTATATAGCATGACATTCCCTTGATCCCATCATTGACCTTATTCCACATTAAGTCCAGTGAAAAACATTTCAAAAAAACTTGGGGTGAGCATAAAAAGCTCAGTAAGGGATACACAAAGAATGAAAACTTTTAGTTTTTCAAACATCATGTAAACCATGTATACTCTATCAAAGTAATACCTTCACCTTCATGAAGTAGTAAAAACTCTTCACTGAATAATGTATCATTACTTACCTTTTTTAGCCAAAGGATTACCATAAAACCCATATAAAGAACACATAACATATATAAAGGTAACTTGGGACATAAACATACTTAAGTGGAATAACCATACAGTCGACTTCCACACATATCACTTAATGGAATAGCCATACGGCCAATTTCCGTACATACTTAATGGAATAGCCATACGGCCGACTTCCATACCCAATACATTGGAGGTTATAACGTAACCACCCGTCCTGGTATTCACGGCACCACCTGTCATATGGTTTATCACGTAACCACCCGTCAAATGTCCATGTACCAATATAAAATCATAAAACATAAAACCAGTATAAAGGAATGATAACATTTCCACATTTAAATCACAATATATCATAATAGAATCCTCTATCAAAACCATTTTCAATACCAAAATACATAAAAGAGTATATGGTATTTATTTTATTTTAAAAACATTACGGCTTGTTGAGGAAGCCAAAGAAAAAATAATACTCGTGGCGGCGGAAAAGTTCGTTGTCACCGCGTACGTTAGAAAAACATTCCTTTTTGTCGTTTAGTAAAACGCTTCGTAGAAAAAGATTCCTTTTGTATAAAAGTAAAAGTCAAAGGGGTTTATACACCATATAAAAGAAAGTTGTGAATAAAATGAAATATGCCTCAATGAAAGGAGATTGAGATGAAGTCCCATACAAAGAAGGTATCCTTGGTTTAAGGATAAATCAATTACATAATTATGTGTGACAAAAGAATACACCAAATATAAGTGGATATTAAGTGTAAAATAATCAAAGGTCATTCACACATATTCAAAGGATGACATATTCAATAACAACATGTTGAACCCAAAGAAATCGAAATTGGGTTAAGATGTTCCCTTGACAGCCTAACAGCGTCACATCAAAATGAGTTGATGAGAGTTAAAAAGTGTATCTCATCACTTGGACATAAAATTTATATCAATAAGGATATATGAGAACATATCCCAACATAACAATATGTAAATTAAAATACCCAACAAAAGAAGTCTTTTAAAAAGAGGAGGGTGAAAGGTTCCCTTACCGACTTGGTTATCTTTCAAAACATACACCCCATGAAATAAGGACAATACATCATTGATGTAAATACTCATAAACGAATGTATATTACACAAAGAGTAGAATAATGGGCAGTACATACACCACTCAAATGAAATTTTGGCAAATGTAGCATAAATCTCACAGGAATAAAAGTGAGATGAAAAATCCCTTACGAAAACTCGGCAGCCTAACTGCGCCACATAAAACTTACAAAAATGGATTGATGAGATTAAATAGGGTATCTCATCATATTAAAATAACGTTTATAGAAAGAGGAATATAAAATAACATCCCCCAACATAACAAAGAGGATCTTAAAAGAAGTGACATAAAAGAGAGTACTTAAAGAGAAAGAGAGAGGTTAGATCTCTTATGAAAATTCGGCAGCCTAACGGCGCCACTCAAAACATCCAAAATGGATTGATGAGAGAGAATATGGCCTCTCATCATATGAACATAAAAATTACAGTAAGAGTAATATAAAAGAACATCTCAATAACAAGAAATATGAGATTAGAAGGAATGACATAAGAGAGTGTACTTAAAAAGAAAGAGAGGAGTAGGATCCCTTACCCCGGGTCCGACTTGACTCGATCGTTCTTTAATGTCCTGAATAATAAACTTGAGTTAATTTCTACTTTCTTAAGAACCTTTTTCAAGTTCATTGTTCCTTTTATATCACTTATTACCATGTCATGAACACTATGTAATTATTTAAGTTAATAATGGTCGTTTTAACGATCATTGGTACTTGAGTCAAAAATAAGACCTCTATAATTACATGTTGTTCATGTATCCATTATATCCAGAATGGTATCCATGATGTAGATATCATATATGTCATATATATCCAGTACATGCATGCATTTATAATATTACATAATCATTTAGAGGTAAGAAATGAAATGCACCGTTCATGGAGAAGGTAAGCTGTACGTACGCATGAACGCTACTTTCATTTCTATTTCGTATTTTATAGAATGGAATCATAATTATATAAAGGTATATTATAATTCCAGTATAATATCATATATAATATCATAGTTCCATCCTTTATATGTTCCACATATGGTATTTAACGAATCAACTCACTTTAAGGGGGCGGTAGTCCGCACTTCCTTAAATGAAGATATCACGTTTACCCATAATGGAAACCATAAAGGTATGACCAAAATGAAAAATACAGAAGCTTAAGGAAAACATAGACAGATTATATATCATATAGAAATATAGTGACATCTTAATGGCCACCTTTGAAGGTGTTAAAAGAATGTTGAACAATCATCGTTTCGGGAGGCATAAATTCACCATCCACGGAAACAGTATGTTCGTTAACCATTAGATGTAGGTGTGTGTAAGTGTAGCTCGAATCCTTCTTATAACAACAAACTAGTATATTGAAGATACTGTAGTTGTTTCAAAATAAATGAATAAAAAGGTCTTAGGGGGTTGGAGAAGCAAAATAAAACAAAAGGACTTAAAAGAAGACATTACCTTAAAATCGGGTAACTCCCCTTGGTTTGAGCTCAAAGGATTCCTTGGGAAGACTTCTGCCCAAAGTGAGGATTCAAGGAGTAAGAGAGGGAAGTGGAGAGACAAAATGGGAAGGGGTTGGCCGAGCCAAAGGATTTGGGAGTGTGGGTAAGGAGGTTGAGGTGGGGGCCTTTTATAAGAGGAGAGGAGGGGCACTCTTGGAAAGTAAAGATAAGTTACTTTATTTCGGATACAAAAGGTCCCACATTGATATAATTCGAGGATAAGGTGATAAGGGTTCGAAATCCACTCATCCAATAGGTTTTGGCCATGTTTAGGTCTTATATATTACATTATCTTTCTATTTTATTTAAATCGTCAAATAATGAGGTCATCGCTGCATCATCATGATGTCATAAATAATTTAATTTATATAATGTCTAAAAATTATAAAAAAATTACTATGATGTAGGAAATCTTTTTATACTTCCAATGACTATTTATAATCAAAAATTTGACTTTTATAACCCCATGTATAAATTGTTTTAGTAAAACATCTCATGTGTGTGTCATTTTTACATTAACATTAAATAAAAAGTTATTTATGTCATTTCCCAACCAAAGTGGCTCCATGGGGTCCCCAAGTTGACCCATGGCTTTTCTTGGTCGTCCATGACACATAAAATAAGGGTAGTACATGTGTCAACGTATTTTCATTTTATTATAATATCATTTTGGCCTTAAATTGAACCAATTACCTCTAATCGCGATTAAAAACATAATAAGTTACTATTCACCAAAAAATTATTTTAATCCCATTGAACCACATTTTACTTCTTAATGACAACCATGTATGTCGGATTTTTGAAATTCAAAACACAAAGGTGGCAAAATTTCATTTAAACAGAAAATCAGTTTTTATAAGTACCACTTAGTGGTTTCACTATTCATCAAAAATTGAAGTTTTTCAGAAAATTACCAAAAATTCACCCTAAGATATATTTGATATTCCGAATTAAAAAATGAAGTCTATTTTAAAAAATTCAAAACATATAAGTCACATTAATTAATTTAATAATTAATTCCCGCTGTCATGACAAATAGCGTGTTTTTATGAAACAATAAGTATCAAATGATTGACACTAGTTTAAGTCTGATTTCAAAGTGAAATTAATTCCAACGACCACTATTGGATTTAATGGAAAAAATATATTCTAATTTAACATTAAAATCAATTCAAAATATAATCTAATCATATAAATAAATTATATTAAAAATAGGTTTTGAATTAAAATACAACATTTTACACTATTCATTAAAAAATGAACTTTATCGGAAAGATACCAAAAATTTACACAAAGTAAATTTTGATGTTCCGATTCTAAATAAGAGTTTTATTTGGTCCAAATAGAATGTATAAGAGTGAAAAAAACTATATTTAATGACGGTTCGCCATCAAAAGGCGATAAGTGAACCTTTAGTGAAAACTAGGGCATATACGTCTAAAATTGAATTCTTTCTGTATTTTAAGCCTTTAACTTTTATTGGATAAATGTAAAAACATTTAAAAACATATATAATCATATTTTAGTTATTTCTATCCATTCCTGCAAATACAATGGCTACATGTTAACTGCCATTTAAAATAATATTATTTTATTATTAGAGTGCAACGTAAGATTTTCAAGAAACTCGTTGTTGCGTGTTGGGTATGCCATCGAGCATAGAATCCCCTTTAAAGTCATATTAATATTTTATTCAAAAATATGGATAAATATGAAAATGTAATATTCTTTATTTAACTGGGGTGTTACATTCTTCCCCCCTTTTGGGAATTGCGTCCTCGCAATTTTAAAATTGGGCTTGGAAACATCCTTGAAAGTCCCACATCGGAAGAAGAGTCAGTAAAACAATCACTTTAAAATAAAGAAAGATAAGTACAAAGGTCACCCAAGTTAACCCATACTAGGATTACAAGTATGAAAACATGGACATGGAGGAGAAAACAAAGGGTCATGTTCTGATGGAGAGTGATAGAAAACATGTTTAGGAGAAAGTTAACCACATGAAAATCACAAACTTGTGATGGGTTAAACGGTATTCGATTCCCCAGTAGGAAAAGTTAATAGACAAAATTTTTGTTTTAAGTTACTTTTTATTGAGGAATTTATTCATAAGGAAACATAATCACTTATCATGTTGACTTTCAACTTTTATTAGATTCCTTACACAAACTCATATTTTCTCCAAAAGACGAGTATTTAGGAAGACTTGTTCACATTAAGAGTACTATAATCAACTTCTAGAGAATCACCTAATCCACAAAAGAGAACTATATACTTCCCATATCTTTAGACTTTAACCAAAACCAAAACCAAAAAGGATAGTACAAGATCAGATAATCCATAAAAGGATAACCCCTTATAAAATGAAAATCTATTCTTAATCTCCAAAATTTGTCCAACAAAACCCAAATTCAACGGGGACCATTCGATAATCAATTTGTCCATAAAATTATTCAAAGTAAACCAAACTAAGATTGAAACCCAAATATTTGAAGGATTTAGTCACATAGTCTTCCAAGTTAAATCGTAACATTTATCTCCAAACAAAATCAGTTGCTCTTAATGTCTCGTATTGAAAAGTAATTAACCTAATCACATATCCTCGATGATAGGTTAATCATTTTCATAAATAACCCAAAATCAACTTAATCTTAATTAATAAAATCATATAACTAAAAAGAATCAGTCAAAATAACTAGGGACTTCACGTAGTCCAGTGGAAGGCGTTAAATACCAGTCGCACTTTGGTTGTGGGTTCGATTCCCGCAGCTTTGTCCGACGCGACGAGTTGTCACACGGTCTGCGTGTTGTCCTTTTTCCAAAACTATATAATTCTTAAAACATCCCCCAAAATGAGATAAAATCTTCAAAAATGATCATAACATATTTTAACCTCATGTTTATCTCATTCCTTTTATTTTCCATCATATCTTAGAGTAACCCATAATTACCTAAAAAGTAAGGATCATATAAACCCTAATGGTTACCTTAATAATTATTACCTGAATTTCCACATCGATTGGTCATCTCATACATGATGCATTACAGAACATAACAAGGTTCAAGTGGTTGATCATGACTCCTTGATAGTTGGTTTAGAACAACCACGAGTTTCCTCATTTAATCCCCCATTTTATCTAGTATCTTAATCAGAGAACCACCACAGTTTTCCTTCAAACCTGTTGTCTCTTTGGTGCCTTCTAGATCCATCCATTTACTAAAACCAAAAAGGTTAGTGTGAGTATATCAAAATAACCATCATGTACTAATGGGGAAGATAAACACTAAGATATACTTACTCATTCACTTTATCTAAAACTAGGACTCTTTCTGAAATCCTAACCATTATGGTAATGTCACTTGTGCTTAGAGAATACCCTATCCTCTAAAGTTATCTAAACCGACCTCTGATACCAACTATAAGGCCCCAGCCTTAAACCTTACTTAATATTGAATTAAATGAGTAATTCACATTGAGGATCTTTTTTAGGTTTATAGTTTTAGAGAATTAGGACATAACTATTACATCTCAAAAGATTACAAAGTAGTCACTTCTACTAAGTTTCCATAATAAAAAAAACTCTTAAAAAGAAACATGTCTAGTTCCATGTTTTATATAGCATGACATTCCCTTGATCCCATCCTTGACATTATTCCACATTAATTCCTGTGAAAAACATTTCAAAAAAACTTGGGGTGAGCATAAAAAGCTCAGTAAGGGATACACAAAGAATGAAAACTGTTAGTTTTTCAAACATCAAGTAAACCATGTATACTCTATCAAAGTAATACCTTCACCTTCATGAAGTAGTAAGAACTATTCACTGAATAAAGTGTCATTACTTACCTTTTTGTAACCAAAGGATTACCATAAAACCCATATAAAGAACACATAACATATATAAAGGTAACTTGGGACATAAACATACTTTAGTGGAATAACCATACGGTCGACTTCCACACATATCACTTAATGGAATAGCCATACGGCCAATTTCCATACATACTTAATGGAATAGCCATACGGCCGACTTCCATACCAAATTCATTGGAGGTTATAACGTAACCACCCGTCCTGGTATTCACGGCACCACCCGTCATATGGTTTATCACGTAACCACCTGTCAAATGTCCAAGTACCAATATAAAATCATAAAACATAAAACCAGTATAAAGGAATGATAACATTTCCACATTTCAATCACAATATATCACAATAGAATCTTTTATCAAAACCATTTTCAATACCAAAATACATAAAAGAGTATATGGTATTTATTTTATTTTAAAAACATTACGGCTTGTTGAGGAAGCCAAAGACCAAATAATACTCGCGGCGGCGGAAAAGGTCGTTGTCACCGCGTACGTTAAAAAAAAATTCCTTTTTTTCGTTTAGTAAAACGCATCGTAGAAAAAGATTCCTTTTGTATAAAAGTAAAAGTCAAAGGGGTTTATACACCGTATAAAAAAAAGTTGTGTATAAAACGAAATATGCCTCAATGAAAGGAGATTGAGACGAAGTCCCATACAAAGACGGTATCCTTGGTTTAAGGATAAATCAATTACATAATTATGTGTGACAAAATAATACACCAAATATAAGTGGATATTAAGTGTAAAATATTCAAAGGTCATTCACACATATTCAAAGGATGACATATTCAATAACTACATGTTGAACCCAAAGAAATCGAAATTGGGTTAAGAAGTTCCCTTAATAGCGTAACGACGTCACATAAAAATGAGTTGATGAGAGTTAAAAAGTGTATCTCATCACTTGGACATAAAATTTATATCAATAAGGATATATGAGAAAATATCCCAACATAACAATATGTAAATTAAAATACCCAACAAAAGAAGTCATTTAAAAAGAGGAGGGTGAAAGGTTCCCTTACCGACTTGGTTATCTTTCAAAACATACACCCCATGAAAGAAGGACAATACATCATTGATGTAAATACTCATAAACGAAAGTATATTACACAAAGAGTAGAATAATGGGCAGTACATAAACCACTCAAAGGAAATTGGGGCAAATGTAGCATAAATCTCACGGGAATAAAAGTGAGATGAAAAATCCCTTACGAAAACTCGGCAGCCTAACGACGCCACATAAAACTTACAAAAATGGATTGATGAGATTAAATAGGGTATCTCATCATATTAACATAACGTTTATAGAAAGAGGAATATAAAATAACATCCCCCAACATAACAAAGATGAGCTTAAAAGAAGTGACATAAAGGAGAGTACTTAAAGAGAAAGAGAGAGGTTAGATCTCTTATGAAAATTCGGCAGCCTAACGGCGCCACTAAAAACAACCAAAATGGATTGATGAGATAGAATAGGGTCTCTCATCATATGAACATAAAAATTACAGTAAGAGTAATCTAAATGAATATCCCAATAACAAGAAATATGAGCTTAGAAGGAATGACATAAAAGAGTGTACTTAAAAAGAAAGAGAGGAGTAGGATCCCTTACCTCGGGTCCGACTTGACTCGATCGTTCTTTAATGTCCTGAATAATAAACTTGAGTTAATTTAAACTTTATTAAGAACCTTTTTCAAGTTCAATTTTCCTTTTATATCACTTATTACCATGTCATGAACACTATGTAATTATTTAAGTTAATAACGGTCATTTTAACGATCATTGGTACTTGAGTCAAAAATAAGCCCTTTATAATTACATGTTGTTCATGTATCCATTATATCCAGAATGGTATTCATGATGTAGATATCATATATTTCATATATATCCAGTAAATTCATTCATTTATAATATTACATAATCATTTAGAGGTAATAAATGAAATGCACCGTTCATGGAGACGGTAAGCCGTACGTACGCATGAACGCTACTTTCATTTATATTTCGTATTTTATAGAATGAAATAATAATTATATAAAGGTATATTATAATTCCATTATAATATCATATATAATATCATAGTTCCATCCTTTATATGTCCCAAATATGGTATTTAACGAATCAACTCACTTTAAGGGGGCGGTAGTCCGCACTTCCTTAAATGAAGATATCGCGTTTACCCATAATGGAAACCATAAAGGTATGACCAAAATGAAAAATACAGAAGCTTAAGGAAAACATAGACATATTATATATCATATATAAATATAGTGACATCTTAATGGCCACCTTTGAAGGTGTTAAAAGAATGTTGAACAATCATCGTTTCAGGAGGCATAAATTCACCATCCACGGAAACAGTATGTTCGTTAACCATTAGATGTAGGTGTGTGTAAGTGTAGCTCGAATCCTTATTATAAAAACATCCTAGTATATTAAAGATACTGGATTTGTTTCAAAATAAATAAATAAAAAGGGTTTAGGGGGTTGGAGAAGCAAAATAAAACAAAAGGACTTAAAAGAAGACATTACCTTAAAATCGGGTAACTCCCCTTGGTTTGAGCTCAAAGGATTCCTTGGGAAGACTTCTGCCCAAAGTGAGGCTTAAAGGAGTAATAGAGGGAAGTGGAGAGACAAAATGGGAAGGGGTTGGCCGAGCCAAAGGATTTGGGAGTGTGGGTAAGGAGGTTGAGGTGGGGGCCTTTTATAAGAGGAGAGGAGGGGCACTCTTGGAAAGTAAAGATAAGTTACTTTATTTCGGATTCAAAAGGTCCCAAATTGATATAATTCGAGGATAAGGTGATAAGGGTTCTAAATCCACTCATCAAATAGGTTTTGGTCATGTGTAGGTCTTAAATATTACATTATCTTTTTATTTTATTTAAATCGTCAAATAATGAGGTCATCGCTGCATCATCATGATGTCATAAATAATTTAATTTATTTAATCTCTAAAAATTATAAAAAAATTACTATGATGTAGGAAATCTTTTTAGATTTCCAATGAATATTTATATTAAAAAATCTGACTTGTATAACCCCATGTAAAAATTGTTTTAGAAAAACATCTCATGTGTGTGTCATTTTTACTTGAACATTAAATAAAAAGTTATTTATGTCATTTCCCAACCAAAGTGGCTCCATGGGGTCCCCAAGTTGACCCATGACTTTTCTTGGTCGGCCATGACACATCAAATAAGGGTAGGACATGTGTCAAGGTATTTTCATTTTATTATAATATCATTTTTTCCTTAAATTGCACTAATTACCTCTAATCGCGATTAAAAACATAATAATTTACTATTCACCAAAAAATTATTTTAATCCCATTGAACCACATTTTACATCTTAATGACAACCATTTATGTCGGATTTTTGAAATTCAAAACACAAAGGTGGAAAAATTTCATTTAAACAGAAAATCAGTTTTTATAAGTACCAGTAGTGGTTTCACTATTCATCAAAAATTGAAGTTTTTTAGAAAATTAACAAAAATTCACCCTAAGCTATATTTGATATTCCGAATTCAAAAATGAAGTCTATTTTAAAAAATTCAAAACATATAAGTCACATTATTTAATTTAATAATTAATTCCCGCTGTCATGATAAATAGCGTGTTTTTATGAAACAATATGTATCAAAAGATTGACACTAGTTTAAGTCTGATTTCAAAGTGAAATTAATTCCAACGACCAATATTGGATTTAATGGAAAAAATATATTCTAATTTCACTTTAAAATCAATTCAAAAGATAATCTAATCATATAAATAAATTAGATTAAAAATAGGTTTTGAATTAAAATACAACATTTTACACTATTCATTAAAAAATGAACTTTATCGGAAAGATACCAAAAATTAACAAAAATTAAATTTTGATGTCCCGATTCTAAAGAAGAGTTTTATTTGGTCCAAATAGAATGTATAAGAGTGAAAAAAACTATATTTAATGATGGTTCTCCATCAAAAGGCGATATGTGGACCTTCAGTGAAAACTTGGGCATATACGCCTAAAATTGAATTCTTTCCTTATTTTAAGCCTTTATCTTTTATTGGATAAATGTAAAAACATTTAAAAACATATATAATCATATTTTAGTTATTTCTATCCCTTCCCGCCAATACAATGGCTACATGTTAACTGCCATTTAAAATAATATTATTTTATTATTAGAGTGCAACGTAAGATTCCCAAGAAACTCGTTGTTGCGTGTTGGGTACTCCATCGAGCATAGCGTCCCCTTTAAAGTCATATAAATATTTTATTCACAAATATGGATAAATATGAAAATTTCATATTCTTTATTTACCTGTGGTGTTACATCCTTCCCCCCTTTTGGGAATTGCGTCCTCACAATTTTAAAATTGGGCTTGGAAACATCCTTGAAAGTCCCACATCGGAAGAAGAGTCAGTAAAACAATCACTTTAAAATAAAGAAAGATAAGTACAAAGGTCACCCAAGTTAACCCATAATAGTATTACAAGTATTAAAACATGGACATGGAGGAGAAAACATAGGGTCATGTTCTGATGGAGAGTGATAGAAAACATGTTTAGGAGAAAGTTGACCACAAGAAAATCACAAACTTGTGATGGGTTAAACGGTATTCGATTCCCCAGTAGGAAAAGTTAATAGACAACATTTTTGTTTTAAGTTACTTTTTATTGAGGAATTTATTCATAAGGAAACATAATCACTTATCATGTTGACTTTCAACTTTTATTAGATTCCTTACACAAACTCATATTTTCTCCAAAAGACGAGTATTTAGGAAGACTTGTTCACATTAAGACTACTATAATCAACTTCTAGAGAATCACCTAATCCACAAAAGAGAACTATATACTTCCCATATCTTTAGACTTTAACCAAAACCAAAACCAAAAAGGCTAGTACAAGATCAGATAATCCAGAAAAGGATAACCCCTTATAAAAAGAAAATCTATTCTTAATCTCCATATTTTGTCCAACAAAACCCAAAGTTCAACGGGGATCATTCGATAATCAATTTGTCCATAAAATTATTCAAAGTAAACCAAACTAAGATTGAAACCCAAATATTTGAAGGATTTAGTCACATAGTCTTCCAAGTTAAATCGTAACATTTATCTCCAAACAAAATCAGTTGCTCTTAATGTCTCGTATTGAAAAGTAATTAACCTAATCGCATATCCTCGATGATAGGTTAATCATTTTCATAAATAACCCAAAATCAACTTACTCTTAATTCATAAAATCATATAACTAAAAAGAATCAGTCAAACTAACTAGGGACTTCACGTAGTCCAGTGGTAGGCGTTAAATACCAGTCGCACTTTGGTTGTGGGTTCGATTCCCGCAGCTTTGTCCGATGCGACGGGTTGTCACACGGTCTGCGTGTTGTCCTTTTTCCAAAACTATATAATTCTTAAAACATCCCCCAAAACGAGATAAAATCATCAAAAATGATCATAACATATTTTAACCTCATGTTTATGTCATTCCTTTCATTTTCCATCATATCTTAGAGTAACCCATAATTACCTAAAAAGTAAGGATCATATAAACCCTAATGGTTACCTTAATAATTATTACCTGAATTTACACATCGATTGGTCATATCATACATGATGCATTACAGAACATACCAAGGTTCAAGTGGTTGACCATGACTCCTTGATAGTTGGTTTAGAACAACCACGAGTTTCCACATTGAATCCCCCATTTTATCTAGTATCTTAATCAGAGAACCACCACAGTTTTCCTTCAAACCTGTTGTCTCTTTGGTGGCTGCTAGATCCAGCCATTTACTAAAACCAAAAAGGTCAGTGTGAGTATATCAACATAACCATCATGTACTAATGGAGAAGATAAACACTAAGATATACTTACTCATTCACTTTATCTAAAACTAGGACTCTTTCTGAAATCCTAACCATTATGGTAATGTCACTTGTGCTTAGAGAATACCCTAACCTCTAAAGTTATCTAAACCGACCTCTGATACCAACTATAAGGCCCCAGCCTTAAACCTTACTTAATATTGAATTAAATGAGTAATTACCATTGAGGATCTTTTCAGGTTTAGAGTTTTAGAGAATTAGGACATAACTATTACATCTCAAAAGATTACAAAGTAGTCACTTCTACTAAGTTTCCATAATAAAAAAAAACTCTTAAAAAGAAACATGTCTAGTTCCATGTTTTATATAGCATGACATTCCCTTGATCCCATCCTTGACCTTATTCCACATTAAGTCCAGTGAAAAACATTTCAAAAAAACTTGGGGTGAGCATAAAAAGCTCAGTAAGGGATACACAAAGAATGAAAACTATTAGTTTTTCAAACATCATGTAAACCATGTATACTCTATCAATGTAATACCTTCACCTTCATGAAGTAGTAAAAACTCTTCACTGAATAAAGTATCATTACTTACCTTTTTGTAACCAAAGGATTACCATAAAACCCATATAAAGAACACATAACATATTTAAAGGTAACTTGGGACATAAACATACTTAAGTGGAATAACCATACGGTCGACTTCCACACATATCACTTAATGGAATAGCCATATGGCCAATTTACATACATACTTAATGGAATAGCCATAAGGCCGACTTCCATACCCAATGCATTGGAGGTTATAACGTAACCACCCGTCCTGGTATTCACGGCACCACCCGTCATATGGTTTATCACGTAACCACCCGTCAAATGTCCATGTACCAATATAAAATCATAAAACATAAAACCAGTATAAAGGAATGATAACATTTCCACATTTCAATCACAATATATCATAATAGAATCCTTTATCAAAACCATTTTCAATACCAAAATACATAAAAGAGTATATGGTATTTATTTTATTTTAAAAACATTACGGCTTGTTGAGGAAGCCAAAGACCAAATAATACTCGCGGCGGCGGAAAAGGTCGTTGTCACTGCGTACGTTAAAAAAACATTACTTTTTTTCTTTTAGTAAAATGATTCGTAGAAAAATATTCCTTTTTTATAAAAGTAAAAGTCAAAGGGGTTTATACACCGTATAAAAGAAAGTTGTGTATAAAACGAAATATGCCTCAATGAAAGGAGATTGAGACGAAGTCCCATACAAAGACGGTATCCTTGGTTTAAGAATAAATCAATTATATAATTATGTGTGAAAAAAGAATACACCAAATATAAATGGATATTAAGTGTAAAATAATCAAAGGTCATTCACATATATTCAAAGGATGACATAATCAATAACTACATGTTGAACCCAAAGAAATCGAAATTGGGTTAAGAAGTTCCCTTGACAGCCTAACAACGTCACATAAAAATGAGTTGATGAGAGTTAAAAAGTGTATCTCATCACTTGGACATAAAATTTATATCAATAAGGATATATGAGAACATATCCCAACAAAACAATATGTAAATTAAAAGACCCAACAAAACAAGTCTTTTAAAAAGAGGAGGGTGAAAGGTTCCCTTACCGACTTGGTTATCTTTCAAAACATACACCCCATGAAAGAAGGAAAATAAATCATTGATGTAAATAATCATAAACGAAAGTATATTACACAAAGAGTAGAATAATGGGCAGTACATACACCACTCAAAGGAAATTGTGGAAAATGTAGCATAAATCTCACAGGAATAAAAGTGAGATGAAAAATCCCTTACGAAAACTCGGCAGCCTAACAGCGCCACATAAAACTTACAAAAATGGATTGATGAGATTAAATAGGGTATCTCATAATATTAACATAATGTTTATAGAAAGAGGAATATAAAATAACATACCCCAACATAACAAAGAGGAGCTTAAAAGAAGTGACATAAAGGAGAGTACTTAAAGAGAAAGAGAGAGGTTAGATCTCTTATGAAAATTCGGCAGCCTAACGGTGCCACTCAAAACTTCCAAAATGGATTGATGAGAGAGAATAGGGTCTCTCATCATATGAACATAAAAATTACAGTAAGAGTAATATAAAATAACATCCCAATAACAAGAAATATGAGCTTAGAAGGAATGACATAAAAGAGTGTACTTAAAAAGAAAGAGAGGAGTAGGATCCCTTACCTCGGGTCCGACTTGACTCGATCGTTCTTTAATGTCCTGAATAATAAACATGAGTTAATTTCTAATTGCTTAAGAACCTTTTTCAAGTTCAATTTTCTTTTTATATCACTTATTACCATGTCATGAACACTATGTAATTATTTATGTTAATAACGGTCGTTTTAACGATCATTGGTACTTGAGTCAAAAATAAGCCCTTTATAATTACATGTTGTTCATGTATCCATTATATCCAGAATGGTATTCATTATGTAGATATCATATATTTCATATATATCCAGTAAATTCATGCATCTATAATATTACATAATCATTTAGAGGTAAGAAATGAAATGCACCGTTCATGAAGACGGTAAGCCGTACGTACGCATGAACACTACTTTCATTTATATTTCGTATTTTATTTAATGGAATCATAATTATATAAAGGTATATTATAATTCCATTATAATATCATATATAATATTACAGTTCCATCCTTTATATGTCTCACATATGGTATTTAACGAATCAACTCACTTTAAGGGGGCGGTAGTCCGCTCTTCCTTAAATGAAGATATCGCGTTTACCCATAATGGAAACCATAAAGGTATGACCAAAATGAAAAATACAGAAGCTTAAGGAAAACATAGACATATTATATATCATATATAAATATAGTGACATCTTAATGGACACCTTTTAATGTGTTAAAAGAATGGTGAACAATCATCGTTTCGGGAGGCATAAATTCACCATCCACGAAAACAGTATGTTCGTTAACCATTAGATGTACGTGTGTGTAAGTGTATCTCGAATCCTTCTTATAAAAAAATCCTAGTATATTGAAGATACTGGAGTTGTTTCAAAAGAAATTTATAAAAAGGGTTTAGGGGGTTGGAGAATCAAAATAAAACAAAAGGACTTAAAAGAAGACATTACCTTAAAATCGGGTAACTCCCCTTGGTTTGAGCTCAAAGGCTTCCTTGGGAAGACTTCTTCCCAAAGTTAGGCTTCAAGGAGTAATAGAGGGAGGTGGAGAGACAAAATTGGCAGGGGTCGGCCGAGCCAAAGGCTTTTGGAGTGTGGGTAAGGAGGTTGAGGTGGGGGCCTTTTATAAGAGGAGAGGAGGGGCACTCTTGGAAAGTAAAGATAAGTTACTTTATTTTGGATTCAAAAGGTCCCACATTGATATAATTCGAGGATAATGTGATAAGGGTTCTAAATCCACTCATCCAATAGGCTTTTTCCATGTGTAGGTCTTAGATATTACATTATCTTTCTATTTTATTTAAATCGTCAAATAATGAGGTCATCGCTGCATCATCATGATGTCATAAATAATTTAATTTATTTAATGTCTAAAAATTATAAAAAAATTACTATGATGTATTAAATCTTTTTATCTTTCCAATGACTATTTATAATCAAAAATCTGACTTGTATAACCCCATGTAAAAATTGTTTTAGTAAAACATCTCATGTGTGTGTCATTTTTACTTTAACATTAAATAAAAAGTTATTTATGTCATTTCCCAACCAAAGTAGATCAATGGGGTCCCCAAGTTGACCCATGGCTTTTATTGGTCGGCCATGACACATAAAATAAGGGTAGTACATGTGTCAAGGTATTTTAATTTTATTATAATATCATTTTTGCCTTAAATTGCACTAATTACCTCTAATCGTGATTAAAAACTTAATGAGTTACTATTCACCAAAAAATTATTTTAATCCCATTGAACCACATTTTACTTCTTAATGACAACCATGTATATCGGATTTTTGAAATTCAAAACACAAAGGTGGCAAAATTTCATTTAAACAGAAAATCAGTTTTTATAAGTACCACTTAGTGGTTTCACTATTCATAAAAAATTGAAGTTTTTCAGAAAATTACCAAAAATTCACCGTAAGCTATATTTGATATTCCGAATTCAAAAATGAAGTCTATTTTAAAAAATTCAAAACATATAAGTCGCATTAATTAATTTAATAATTAATTCCCGCTGTCATGACAAATAGCGTGTTTTTATGAAACAATAAGTATCAAAAGATTGACACTAGTTTAAGTCTGATTTCAAAGTGAAATTAATTCCAACGACCACTATTGGATTTAATGGAAAAAATATATTCTAATTTCACTTTAAAATCAATTCAAAAGATAATCTAATCTTATAAATAAATTAGATTAAAAATAGGTTTTGAATTAAAATACAACATTTTACACTATTCATTAAAAAATGAACTTTATCGGAAAGATACCAAAAATTTACACAAAGTAAATTTTGATGTCCCGATTCTAAAGAAGAGTTTTATTTTGTCAAAATAGAATGTATAAGAGTGAAAAAAACTATATTTAATGACGGTTCACCATCAAAAACTGATAAGTGAACCTTTAGGGAAAACTAGGGTATATACGCCTAAAATTGAATTCTTTCCGTATTTTAAGCCTTTATCTTATATTGGATAAATGAAAAAACATTTAAAAACATATATAATCATATTTTAGTTATTTCTATCCATTCCCGTCAATACAATGGCTACATGTTAACTGCCATTTAAAATAATATTATTTTATTATTAGAGTGCAACGTAAGATTCCTAAGAAACTCGTTGTTGCGTGTTGGGTACGCCATCGAACATAGCGTCTCCTTTAAAGTCATATTAATATTTTATTCACAAATATGGATAAATATGAAAATGTCATATTCTTTATTTACCTGGGGTGTTACACTTATCCCCTAGTCAAGATAGACCTATGTTAATATTATGGAAAGATTTTTTGATGGGGTTTTTGTTCATTTAGGGTGGTTATTCATTGGTCTAGAGTTTTGGAAACCGAAACGGGTGATATCGGGTGTGTGTTTCCTTTCCACCTCGGATTTGAGTTAGGATACCCCTTGCACAAGCCTTTACCATTTATGTTTTATCATTATCATGGTGTTCTAACCATATTTATATGATATGTTCTTCTGTGAAACCTTGGTTTTCATTGTCTTGTGTGAAAATGATGTTTTATGCCTTATATTGTTAAAAATATAGTTGTTTTTTTGTATAAATGTGTACTCCTCTTTTATAAATTATTCCATTATCTTTCGCAATTGAGTTATTGTATTTTGAATATGTATCAGTAGATTGAATAAATTTATGGCATGAAAATGGAATTTTATCCCTTTTTATGTGATTAAAATATGTTGTTTTGTTAAAGAGTGCATGCCATGTGTTCAGTAAATTGCCCGGTTGGCTTTTATGTGTCTAGTGTAGTTTAAAATTATTTGTTTGGATTTATAAATACATTGGATTCATGAAAAAAAAATTATTTTTGGATCCTTTTATGGTTTTCCAATTTGTATTTTATTTTACAAATAAAAGAGTTTTTGTTTACAGAATGATTTGGCCTGGGTTACTGGAAAATGGCTCGTTTCACATCCTTATGAAAATATTTGTGTTTTTAATATGTAACCTGAGTGTTTTAAGGGATTTATGAATGTAGTTTTTTATATAAATTCTGTTTATACACCTACATAATAAATTTTAAAATCATAACTTTGTGAAATTTTAGTTTTGATAAAATGTTTAAAGACTCATTTAGCCTTTCCAAAAAATAAAGATTGTGTGTTTTACATGTATATACCAATTTGTGTCAAATGGGATTGTTATATGGTCCTTGAAATGATTTTATTAAATGTTTTTAGGGATGAAAAATATGGTTGGTCATTGTTGTGTAGTATGTTTGTACTTAAAAGAGTTCTTTGAATGAGTTTTATGTGCCAAGACTCAAAACACTCCTTGAAATTGATATACAAAATCTTTTAGGGATTTATTGATTTGTGAAAGAAATGTGAAGAAAGTTTGTGGGTTGATTGTGTTTTCATGGTTTGGGAATTCAATATTGATGTGAAATTTGTGTTTTATAATATTTTTAACTTGATTGAGCACTAAAAGGAATCCCGGGTTTCGATGTGGGCTGGCGTGTACTAGTATGCTAGTGATCCCATGTGGTTTGGCCCCCGTTTCACGAGAAAGTTTGATGATGAAAAAATTAACTAAAATCTGATGATGATGATGTTTAGGGACTAGTAGTTTATGGTTAATCTCCCTACTAGTGGCTCGTGTGCACGAGAATAGTTATTTATTATGGTTACTTTTGCCGAGATACGAAGTACCTGGGACACACAACTAACTTGTGCCTATGGGTGTTCTCGTGACTTGTGCTCATTGGATATTTTGTTCTCACCATCGACATACGGTGTGTTTGGTTGGTAAATTCAATAGTTTGGGTGATTTATTTAATAATTTACATTCATTAAAGCAACCATCTTAAAAACTAGTTTCATTTTGAAGTTGCACCTCTATGAATATTATTACTAGTATTCTTGTTTATAAAACATGCATGTTTTTGTCTAGAAATTTTTTTTATTGAAGGGGACCTCATTTGAAAAACATAAAATTATATATTTTATTTAAAACTTGAAATTGATGTTTCTTATATTCTAATGGATGTGCATTGGGAATAGAATATTGGGGTGTCCTACCGAGTTATATTACTCACACATATAGTCTTCTTTTGTTTTTATCCCTTCTACAGGTTTCTGCTTGAGTTCAATCGTCTTGGGTGACATGTGATAAATTTTTTGGACAGTGACTAGAGGGATTAAATGAATTTATTTGGTTATCAGGTTTGGTCAGTTGAGTTGTTGGTTTTTTTGTAATTTCAGTTTTTTGTACAAATAATGTTTGGTTCAACTTTATGTAAATGTATTTTGGGATGTCCATTTATTTTTGCTATTTTTCTGATTTTTTATATTTTGGAGAAATAATTCACTTGTATACTCTACTGATTCCCTCAGTGATTTTATCAATCCCTAGAGGATTGGGAACGCCTCTCAGGAAATGTCACGGGTTGACCTGGGCGACCGGTTCATTGTCGATTCGGGCTGGTTCATGACCAAATGGTATCAGAGGAGGTTGTCTCTTATAAAACCTTTCATTTTAGAGCACCCTTGTTATTTGGGGGATGTCATGGTAGATGGTACATGATTTTTGGTACTTGAGGGTTATGTACGAGAAGAGAATATTGAACTCTTTCTCATTCTGATCCTCCAGTTTCCATGAGAAATCCGGTTTTATTAGTGTTTTTTTGTTCTTGTTGATTGTTTGGTGTTGGGATATGACCAGGGGAATCTGACTAATGGCTTCTGTGAGATCACAGGTCCTGGAAAGACATGTATATCTTGGGAATGGGCCTAATATTTCTCTCTATGTCGGAGTGGTTTTTGACATATGGCTGCCAAACCATATGGTCATGTCACCCATCGAAACTAGTTCCCTTTTGTGGGTTTCTGGGACCTTTCTCGAAATCAGAATTTTTGTTCTAAATATAATTATGTGAGAATTGCGGAAATTGGTTTTAAAGGAAGTATTGGATTTTTTAAATTTGTAATGTGGTTTTCAAAAATTAAATATAAGAGTTGTTTTGGTAAGGTTGTGTTTTTTTAAACAAAATTTGGGGAGGAAGTGGAAATGATTTAATGCGACTGGATTTTCCCTAATCTAAACATGTGGCTTATTGAAATAAAATGTTTGAAAAGTGTGAATAATTTTAATGTAATTATGAAACATATTTTTCGATGGTGTGTTTTGGGCTGTGAAAAACTGTTTGAATCTGATGAATTTGTTTTGGAAATTTGGTTTGAACGGCTGGCGTTTTTATGGAAAGGGGTTTTGGCCTTTGTGGTTGTCAGATTATAAAAGCGACCATGCTGATTTTTTTAAAAATAAGAAAGGGATATTTGGAATAGAATGGTTGTTTTTGGATGTTTTATTAAATTGAATGGATTGTTTCTTAATTAAATGGTTCTTTATGAAGCGTGGCTTGTCTTCTGAAATCTGAAAATGGTCTTTGATTTGGTGGTTAATGTGCCTTTTAAAGGTACATGATTATTTTTGTAATGATAATTTATTTTTCAGTAGATGTTTTCATGGGTTCTTACCTAAAAGGATTTGTGGATATATGTATGAATTAATGTAATGGAATGGTATTCGAGTGCCCTGCATGGCACATAAATTTTCATGTGAGTGAGAATTGATGAAACACAATTGGTGAATGTGAAAATCCACCATGTTAGTTTTTATTAAAAAGTTTTTTGAGATAGAAAATGGTGGTGTTTTTTATGAACTGATGGTTATGTGGATGATCTATCCTATGACTTATATGTTTTGTCTATTCGGTATGCTTCTTTATGATCTAGAAGTCACTCTATTATTGCGTCTTGAGATGGGATCTTCTTGGTTTCTTGGTTTTGTGGCAATGTTCTGTGGGTTTCTAAAGATGTGTTGGATGTTGTGATGTGGCCACTGATGGTTCTCCATTTGTAAGATCTCTAGTTGATCAACCTATGTATTTGTTTCAAATTCAAAATCCACCTCTTAGAAGGATACCTCAACCCGTTTGTTGAAATAGAGAGCTGTTTGGGCTTGATTCAAAGTGTATGCCCATTATGGTGATTCTCTCAGTTTTAGTAGTTGTGCTTAGGGATGTTTAGTAGGTGTTTTCATGTTCCTTGTTCATTCTTATCCCTGTTCATATTGAAAGAAAATAGTTTTTGTACCTCCATGTTCTTGTATGGATAAAAATGTATTGTTGAGGAAGAGAATTTCACGGTGTCTTATATCTTTTGTTTCTTACAGGGAGTATTATGTGGTACTGTGTGGAACTATGGGATGGTGTACAAGTTGGGGATTATCGAAGCCTGACTACGAGGCAAGATATGCTTCAACCATCAGATCTCCACCCATAGGTTTCGGAGTGATGCTGGAACATATTCAGGATTCTTAGGATTGTTGGTAGTATTGCAAAGCTTATACCATTTCCATTTTAGTGAGGTAGTTTCTTTTTTTTTTTGTGGTTTCAATGTCCCAATGATTGGTTCTCCTTCCCTCCCCTCCCCAATTTGTTGGGGTTTGGATCTGTGCAGAGAGTGTTGTCCTAGTTCTTGCGGCCTCTATTCTAGAGTGGGTGGCTTAAATTATCACGTTTTATTGCTCCCAACTTGGGTTGGTAGGTTGTTTTAGGAGGGTTTTGGTTTTATTGTGTGTATGAGACCCGATTATAGCTTATATTTAATTATTTTTTGTTCTTAGCTAGTTGGATTCTAATGGCAGGGAGACCCACCATGGGTCTCCTGGATTTTCATCCCAGGAAGATGTCTAGTGCTAGTTGTTTCTTAATGGTGGGATTTCATTCCAAACTCTCCTGAAATATTTTTTTTCCGTGTGTGATCTTTGGTTTGGTATATCATTGTTTTCATTGGTAGAAGTCCTAACAATCTGGTTTTTAATTTGGTTTTGGAGGTTGTGACTCAATCCATTGGTTGATTCTCAAGAAGTGGTTGTGAGTTGGTGTTTTGTTTGAGGAAAGAGGCATAAGTTCCTTTAATTAAGAATGATATTTCCTTGTCTTGAGAGGCTATATAATATTGTTAAATAATACATAATTTCTGATCTTTCAGCTAGAATGTGCTATGTCTTTCCAGAGGCGGAAAGTATTAATGGTGGGGAGAATTGCCACACTCGGTTATTAATGTCTTGGTTTTGACCATGTTCATTGGAAATATTGATCATTTTCCTAGGTATTGGGAGATATTAATGTTTAGTTTTTAAGTGTCATCTATATCTTATAATCCATATTTGGGTACCTCAATTCTTTTTTTGGGAGTTTTTTAGAAAGGGTGGTTACCTCATGATTTGGGTCAAACCATGAGCCCATTTCCGGTTTAAAAAAAATATTTTGTTTCTTATATATATCTATAATTTTTTTAACATTATTGACTAATTACTCTTCATATTTTTTCTCCCCTAACATATTAAAGCCTACATATCCTTTGAGACCCCTTAACAATTAATAAGCATAGCAAATTTGGGTTATATATTCAGGTATTGTGCCAGGTCATGGTACCATTTCCAGTTTTAAAAAAATAATTTATTTCTTTTAAATAATTTTTATTTTCTGAAAATTTTTAGTGGTTCTACCTCCCACTCGAGCCCAATATACCTAGGCGCACCCCCATTGTCTATTTCCACTCTTTGGATCTCATATTAGCTGAGTATTAGGGCGAAACATCTTTAGAATCCTAAAATCGTATAGATTTTATAAGGTAAATTGTGTCTTTCATAAATCCTTTGTCCTTCACCATTTTTCCCAAAATTAAATTTCTCTGGTTCTTCCAGACCTAAGTATACTCTCCGAAATTTTTTATTCAATTACCCTTCCACTAAGGGTGTATATCTAAGGTAATATGACAAGTCCTTTAGTTTCTAAGGTGATATTCTCTCTCCTTTCTTTTCCCTCTTCCTTCCCCTTAAATTTTATTTTGGTTTAAACTTCTCCATTATTAATTATAAACCTATGGAACTGTTTTGAAATGGTTTTTGATTGGTTTTTGGTTATTTTAGGGTGGGTCTTCATAGGTATAGAGTGTTGGGAACCGCATCGGGTGATTTTGGGTGTGCGTTTCCTTTCCGTCTCGGATTTGAGGTAGGATACCCCATGCACAAACCATTAAAGTTTAATTTTTATCATTATCATTCTATTATAATATTATTTATATGATATGTGCTTCTGTGAAACCTTGGTTTTAATTGTTTTGTATGAAAATTATGTTTTATGCATTATTTTGTTAAAAATATAGTTGTTTTGGTATAAATGTGTACTCTTCTAGTTTGATAAATTATTCCGTGAGATTTTGAAATTGGTTTATGGTATATTGAATATGTTTCAGTAGACTGAATTACTTTATGGCATGAAAATGGTATTTTATTCATTTTTAAGTGCTTAAAATAAATCGTTTTGTTAAAGAGTGAATGTCATGTGTTCAGTAAATTTCCTGGTTTGGTTTTATGTGTCTAGTGAAATTTAAAATGATTTGATTGGATTTATAAATAAATTGTTAGCATGAGAAAAAATTATTTTTGGACCCTTTTATGTCATTCCAATTTGTATTTTATTTTACAGATAAATGGGTTTTGGTTTACTACATGTTTTGGCACGAGTTGCCGGAAAATGGACCGTTTCACATCCTTATGAAAATGGTTGTGATTGGAATATGTAACCTAAGTGTTTTAAGGGATTTATTAATGTGGTTCTATTTTATAAATGGTGTTTATACACCTCTTTAATTATATTGAAGTGCATAACTTTTTCAAATGTTAGTTTTGAGAAAATGTTTAAAGACCCTATTGGCCTTTCATAAAAATGAAGATCAATTGTTTTACATGTATATGACATGTTGTGTCAATTGGGGTTATTTTAAAGTCCCCTAAATCATTTTATGAAATGTTTTTATGGATTCCATATTTGGTTGGGTATGGTTTTGTGGTATTTTTATACTGAAAATAGTTTTTTGAGTGAGTTTTATGTGCAAATTCACAATAATCTCCTTGGAATTGATTTACAAAACTTTTATGTTTTATTTATAGTAATGAAATGTGTATTTGATAACATGTGTGACTTGAGTGAGAAATAAAAGGAATCCCGATTATCTAGGTGGGAAGACGTGTATAAGAATGCTAGTGATCCCGTGGGGTTTGTCCCATGTTTCACGTAGCAAGTTTGATGATGAAAACACTAACTAAACTACGATGATGATGATATAGGGGAAAAACTAGGTTATGTGTATTCTCCATACTAGTGGATCATGTGCATGAGATCATATATTTGTTATGGTTACTTTTACAGAGATATGAGGTACTTGGGGCTCCCAACTAACTAGTTCCTAGGGGTGTTCCCGTGACTTATGTTCATTGTCTATTTTGTACACAATTTTTTCATACGGTGTGTTTGATTGGTAAATTTAGTAGTTTTGGTGATTTATTTAAATGTTTTTATTCTTTAAAGCATTCCTCTTTAAAACTAGTTTTATTTTGAAGTTTCACCTCTTTGAAAATTATAACTAACATTGTTGTTTATAAAATATGCTTGTTTCTTTCTAGTAAATTATTTTAGAATGGGACTTCATTTGGAAAACTTACATTTATATCCTGTATTTAAAATTTTAAATTGATGTTTCTTTTATTTTAAAGTAAATGCATTGGGAATATAATATCGTGCTAACCCACTGTGTTTTAGTACTCACACCTATAGTCTTCTTCTGTTTTTATCAATTGTATAGGTTTCATCTTGAGTTCAATTGCCTTGGGAGACATGTGATAATTTTGTTGGTGTGTGACCACATGGGTCACATAGAGTAAGTTGGTTATCAGGTTTGGTTGTAATTTCAGTTTCTTGTACAAATAATGTTTAGTTCAATTTTAATGTAAATGTATTTTTGTCTGTCCATTTCATTCCACTCCGTGTTTGATTGTTTATATTTTGGTGAAATATTTCTATTGTGTACTCTACTAATTCCCTCGGTGCTTTTTTCCATCCCCAGAGGATCAAGAATGCCTCTAGGGACTTGTCACGGGCTGGCATGGGTGACCGGATCAGGGTCGACGCGGGCTGGTTCGTGACATCTCATGAGAAGGAGATGACTGGAACAACATGTAAATCTAGTTAAGTAATACTATTCTGGAATGAGCAGTGAACTCAGTTCAGTAATGGAATTTTTATGCTATGATTGTCTTGGTAATGATATATGAGTATTATGAAATTATTTTTTATGATTATGTGTGTTTTCCATGAAATTTAATGTCTTATGTTATGACTATTGGGATTATATTTCACTTTTATAATTTATCTGATGACATGATATTATGATCTTTTATATATAGGATATGATTTTAAAATGTTATGTTATTAGGATTATGACATGATTGATATTGTCCTTGTTTACCCTTACTAAGTATTTGAGCTCACCGATTAATATGTTTATTTATCCCAGGTTATAGAGAAGGGTATTAAGTAATATTTTTCAAAATATATTATAGTTATGAAGAAATATGTGGGAGACTATGTGGATGTTTTATGAACCAGTTGTTTATGTTTCCCAATTTTTAAATACACTAAATATATACGGTCTTGGCGTGGTTTTTATTATGTTATGTAATTAAAATTTTTTAATATTGAAGAAATATGTATATGTAAAGTATGTACCATTATATGTAAAATTGATGTTTTCATGTATCAATATGTCATAATCAATATTGAAATATATATAACTAGACACACATTACATATAATTAATAAAATAATAATAAAATGAATGTTTTGATAATATAACCATGGCGATATCATGGGAAAAATTAAATTAATTCTCAATGAAGGAAATTATTAATAATTGGACGTCATGATCACATGCATCATGAGACATATACAGTTCAATCCTATCACAAGGTAGTTGAAAAATATTACAAAAAACACATTTAATGCTAGATTACTAATTCACTACATTATAATACTAGTGAATCAGGGTGATATCTATTACTAGTACCCACCCATCATTAAATATCCAAAATTATTACTCATATTTATAATAAGTTATTTAATTCACGACTAATGTTCCTTAGCATCAAATATATATATTTAGTGAAGAATTAATATTTATTAGTATTCCCATAAATAATAAAATTAATTTAAAATAAAAAAAATATCTAAATAATATATAAAATTATGAAAGAATCATCTCCATTATATATTGAATATGTATATTTAAGATATTTTCAAATTCTAATTAAAAATGATCACAAGAATGTTATTTTTTCAAGAGAAAGTTAGAAATGAAAATATTGTATAATAAATTAAGGGAGACCGTAGATTAATTTGGAATATAGGTTTAAAATAGAATCATTATTAAATATGTATTCATATTAAATACCTAATTTGGGTATTATGTACTCCATATAACATTTAACAAGTACATGTTAATAAATAAATCTCAATGAAATGAAAACTAAGATGAGATCCCATACCCTGGGTTTCGTTTTGCATGAATATGCATAATACACATGTGTAATAACTTAAAAAATGATATCAAATTATACCATAACCATTTTAATATATATAATATCATTTATCATCCATATATAACATTTTACCAGTCTTCTGTTAATAATATTTCATTATTTTCATTGTCTCATATCTAATTGACTTTTTTTTCTCATGTGTGTTTTGTAATTATGGTTCCATGCCTTTTGTGTAGGTCATATATCCATCTTATGAAGAATTATATTAATTTTTAAATACCATTTTTATTCATTATATATATTTTTATAATTATTCTTGACTGTTGGACATGTAAAATGAGTCACATCACATTGTGGAGACAATATGTCATACGTATGCATGAGTGATGATATCATTCCATTAATGAGGTAAAGCGTAATGAAGTGAGTGATATATTAATTTTATTGAATAAATATAATTTCATATTAATCACATATATTAATTAAATACATCTTTATTAATTTATATTTAAAGTGTAATGTAATAACAAATCACATATCTTCGTGCGGTGGTAGTCCACTGTACTGATGAGTGACATTATTGTATTTTAAATGACATGTAAATTAAGAATTTATATAGCGTATTATTAATACATATGTCTAAATACTGTAGTAATAATAATAATATATATATATATATATATTAAATCCATAATTCCATATATTCATGATATGTGTTAATGGAAAATGAGTTTAATTAGTCTGCGAGTTGATAGCCCTCCACACAAAGGATCAACAATTTTGTTTCCCATTTGAGAGAGGAATATATAGAAAAATATTATTCCACCAACATAATAAAATATAATTATATTTTTTATTATGGTGTAATTATATTGATAAGGTTAATATATAAATGAAGTAAGAAAAATAATAAATAAAATGAAAGAGCATTGTTAGGATAATTAGATTCTCTTAGAGAAAAGTAATCTGGATCTCCCATTAAGAACAACAGGGTTAAAATATTAATAATAACAGTATCTCTATAATGTGTATATTTATGTTTTATATATTTTTCCAGTGTTTTTATAAAAAGGACATGAGAGTATTGAATAAGTGAAAACCGGATGTTCCCTTTTATAATTTAGGAGGAGGACACACTCGGACTTTGTCAATAGAAAAAGTGATAACCACGGGTTTTATATTACAAAATGATAAAAAAATGGGCCTTTAATGAACCTTGTATGATATAGGGTATAAATATATCCATAAAATAATAATAAGACATGTTTTAGTACACTTTTAACCATGATTATATTATATTTACCACCGATAAACTTGTCTTAACTTTGATCACATTAATTAAAATTTACTTTATTCCCAAAACATTATGGTATATAATTTAGTTTAACTTATTGGATAATTTAAAATATTTTAATTAAATATATGGAATATATTTTACCAAATTTAATTCAATGTAGAGGATGAATTAAATTTAATATTTTAATCCATATACATGATACAAATATGGTTTTCCAAAGAAAAAATGTTCAGAATTCTAAAAAATAATATATCATAATTCAATATTAAATTGATTATAATTAACTAATATTGATTTATAAAAATATATTTCAACTAATTTTACTTTTAAAATATTATTAAAATAAAATTGGGCTTTTAAATTCTCTAAATGAAAAGGAAATTTTTAGTAAAAATCAATATTTTTCACTATTCATTGTAAATCAACATTTTCATAAAATTAGATAAAATTATACTTAAGATAATTTTGGAATTTTTATTAATAAAATTATGTTCATTTTTAAGAATAAATTTTATTAACTTTGTAAAAATAAATTTTAAATTATGTTTGAAAAGACCAAGTGAACCTCATATTAGAATCAGATATTGCATCTTAGAAACCATACCTTCCATTAAAGTAATATTTTTAATTTAATTAAATATAATAATATTGAAATTATATTATAAATTTTTATAACATATAATTTTCATAAATTATTTATTGCTTAAAGGCTAGGTTATAACAATCACATTCAAATAAAAATATTATTATAGAACAGTCTATTTTGTTTAAACTCGATATTGTGTATATTGTAGGCTACCAAAAAAATACATTCCTTAAAAAAGAAATATATTGTATAGTATTAATTTGTTACATTTTACTATCCTACATTATGTTTTATAAAACTAAATTTATAGATATTACCTCCAAAGAAAATAATTGTAGTTCTACCACATAACATCATCCAGATCACATTTTTTTTCTTCCATTTTTAAATTTTTTAAAAGTACCATTACAAATATTATTGTTCATTTACACAATAAGTTTTATCTAGTATCATGAATCTTGATGAGATATTAATTGTCAGTCCCTAATTTTATATCTGAAAATATGATCACATGCATTGGGTTTACCATGTACATCATTATTAATGATATGTGAAACACATGGTGTACATTAGAGAGGCCTGGTGGTATCAAAAAATTATAATCCACAACTCTAATTCATTATATAATTTCAAGGGGTTTGATGTACTTAGTACCCATATTTACCTTTCCATCGAACCTTATGACACCATTCAATGATGATACAGTCCATAAAACATTACCTCAAATTTAGAATTCCAAATAATTCCACTGATTATTTTCATAACTATTTTACCTCCTTTTACTTATTTTATATAATCATGCGTAGTATTTAACATTTTCATTATATTTTCCAAATTTTATTTTCCTAGAATTTTCCATTCATAAAATTCATCAAAACATGTTGGAGTATATGATCTCTAACCATATAATTCTTCATGAAATGAATTTCAATACTTGAATAGAAACTATTATTATTGTAAAACTATACCAAAGGTAAATATTGATCCCACACACATAGAATGTCATGTTTTAATAACCACAACATTTCTTAATATTTTTAAATAGTTACATTGGTCTAACAATAAATTTCATGTTTGTAGAACGTTCTCAAATGGATCTTAGTATAAAGAGACTTCTAATGATTTTTCGTTAAATTTTACTTTAAATAAGGATTGTGATCGTTGAAAATTAAAAGAGGTTCAATATGATGTCGTTCCACGTAATTAATAAATATCTTTATGATGCACTCAAGAGGTAAATCTTCTCTTATATTGATGAAATGTAAATATTTCAGAAGGATATAAAAAATAATCCATATTACATCATTCATTCAAGTAGTATTTGGTAGACATGTGAAAAATTCTATAGTAATTTTATCCTATTTAAAAATTAGATTATGAAGAGGTTGCATCACTTATCTTAGACTCAAAACCTTATCTTATAATTATTGAAAAACTAACCATCTAGACATGTAGTTAACAATTTCCAACTTAATGTTATGAAAAAATGGTTTCCCTTAAATCCTTATACAAGTTATTACTACAAGGGTTTACTAATAAGTTTGAGTTTTAAGAATCATAAAACAAATCAAATTTCCAATGAGTTATATATGGAACCCATAATATATTTAAAAAATTTATATTTCCATACTGACAAATAAAATTAACAAACTTCCAATCATTCACATTATTACATGACTATAAAATTCTCAAAATGGCTTTGAGAAATTTTTATATTTTCTAATAATGTTAGTTTTACATTTATTTTAAAAAATGTGGTTTATCACATCCCTTAATAATTTCCATATTGATAATTACTATATCTAGGAACATACAATCCCTCTTAATCTTCTTACGTGATAGAACTCCATGATTCTTCACACATACAACATATTCTACCTAATTTTCCTTTAATGGGTTCTAGTGTATAGAACTATCATATTACTTGAGTATCTCTATCCATCATCTCAAACACACATTGATCTATTTATCTGAAAACATATATTTTAGGCTCTTTTGTTCAATTTTTACCTCACATATCTCACTATAGGGATAATGTATTTATAACCTTAATGAAAATATTACAACTGCCAACTCAAGATCATGGTTTGTATAGATCTATTCTTGAGTATTATACTTCATTAATACATATGAAATAATTTTTTTATTTTGCATAAGGACACAAGATAATCAAATTTTCAATGAATAATTGTACATCAGGAACCCAAAATTTCATAACAGTAGAGTCAAAATTGAACCATTTACCAATCTCATGTTTAATTCATCAAAATATTCATCACATTCCATTTTCTATATTATCATGACCCCTTTACGAGTAATATAGGAAAACAACATAGCCAAAAAGAAAAAATTATAAATAAATCAGTAATAGTAACTTTACAAACCAATAAAACTACATACCTCAGTTGTTTTTATTGGTGTAGTTAATTTTATAAATGAATTTTTATTTTCATAATCAACCTGGATTCCATCCTTGGAGACAATATGGCCATGAAAATGAATTAAAATACACCAATATATTCATAAAATAATTTCTTCATAAATACATGAAAATAGAAGGCCAGCTAATGAATAAAAATGGAATTACTAAAAACTCATAATGTACATACCTCTATAGAATGATGCCTTCATAGTATCTTCATTCTTTACTTATAATTGATGATACCCACAATAAAGATTTTTTAAAAATATTACCCTTCATGATGATGAATGAATAATTCATTAATTTGATGTAGAGGAGGTGTGTTATTTATAGTGATGACATTTATTTTCTTATAATCAATGCATAAACACATTGATCCATCTTTATACATAATAAAGGGAACACATGGACCCGATAGTGAAAAACTATGTTGAAAAAATATATTATCACACAATTCCTCTACCTTTTTTTCAAATACACTAATTTCTTAGTGGCTATTATATAGAGAGTATGTTATATTAGTTTTGTATCAAAGATGAAATCAATAGAAAGCTTAACTTCATGCTTTAGTGTATGTCTAGGTAATTTGTCAGGGAATACATCAATGTATTGTTTTACAATTGGTACATCCCGAAATTTAATATTTCATTCTCTGTACATTGATTATATTTATTATACTTCGTGTAGAATCTCATATAGAAGTGATAATGTGGGTGGATCATGAAAAGATTTAGATTATGATGTGTATTATTTCATGATAAATTATTCCACATATCCATTAAAAATAATAATTTCATTATTCATGAAATAAATCATTCAATTATTTTTGTAAATATAGTCCATAATAAGGATTATATTGAAGTATTCCATTGTTATGATAATATATTTAGAAAATAGTGTATGTTTATGAATCATAATGGGGATGGATGACATATCCCGATTGTAGGGAGACATCCAATAGGGATTTGGACTAACATATACTTTCCTAAGATGATATAGAAGTATCTGATTATCTATGAAAACATTGAAGATATCTAAAATGATGATGATAATGAATAAAATAAAAAACTGGATAAATTTAAATTTATGACTAAAGTTCATGACACCACTTCATTGGTTACTTCCACATCAGATTTGGGGATTCCATAAATATTCCTTTTCCCCTTAAACTCTTATATGGTATATTCTCTTGATTATTGGAACATTAGTTTGAATAATTCCCCATTTATTTGAATTT
This sequence comes from Viscum album, assembly GCA_963277665.1. Lineage (NCBI taxonomy): Eukaryota > Viridiplantae > Streptophyta > Magnoliopsida > Santalales > Viscaceae > Viscum > Viscum album. The sequence continues at coordinate 49,422,019 of OY728156.1, forward strand.
TCATAAATGTAAACCATAAATTTTATTTTTTCCTTGTATTAATGAGCTGGATGACTATTATCACCGAAACAAACACCCATTCTTCTTAGGAATTTTATATGATTATTCTTTCCAATGTTTTCAAAAGTAGGAAATTTATTTTTTCTCTTATTATATGTTGATGTATTTAATTTTTCTTGGTGCTCATTCAACCAATTATTTTCTTTATTACCATTAAAAAATGGGACTTAAAAAATTACATATATATTTTATGGAACATAATATTATTTCATTGGATAAAAAAATATTAACACACTTGTTCCCATCAGTGACATGTATTTAACGCCTCAAGGATATGGTAGATATTGTATTTTGTATAGCTTATGTAATATGTAGCATAACTGAACATTATTGTAAAGGATTCCTCACTACGAGAAAACATTTCTTCACCTTCTTTCAACTATGTAAAATTATTTTTATTTAATTTAATTTTTTATAAGGGAATGTTTTTTGAAGTTTGTTTACTTAAAATCTATATATTCCATTTTATATATTTCTTCTTCCTTGATAGTATTATAGATCAATGAACTCCTTTGATTAACATCAACCTTGAGATAGTATACTTGCAGTATAACCATTTCCATTTTATTGAATCCCAAAGACAAAAATATATTTTCATGTGACTTAATCCATTGGTCAACTACAACTAGATTAGTAGTCCTGCTAATTGATGGGGTCTTCTATCGTGTGTAGAGATCTAACATTGAATAATCATTATATTTTAAAATGGTTATTGTATCTAAGTAATGTTATTTTTCAAAACATAATTAAGTTTCCATAATATGGACATAACATTATTTCTTCCAATACCTACTGTATTAGTTTTTCTGAAGGTAATTCTCTACAGTTCAATGATTATTGACATGTTTTATTCATCCATGTTAAATATAAACATTGGAATATATTGATTCATCTAATAAAATAATGATTTCAAATACATAACACACAATTTATAATTAGGTTTAATAAAAACAATTGAACATTTATGCTTTTTGAATCATTGAATCTTAAACATGGTACAACTAGGTATATCATTATTTTAAAATGCATGAAAATGAGTCTTATTGAAAATGTGTGTTACCAAAGAAAATCATCTTGGGTTTCGAACCATTTGTGCCTTAAATTCCGTTTTCGTTGACCTTGTAAAACCTGAGTCAAGACTAACATGCCTTTTTCAGAGTTATTACCCTTACATACTTCAATTCAAGAACCAATTTCACTAATAGTATACTGAAAGGGATTTATTTCTAGGAAAAACTTTTAATATCTACTATAACAAAAAATTATTACATTTTTTGTAGTTATCATCAATGATTATTATATGTTTATATTCCCAAAATGAAGTTTTTTAATCTAGCTACCATGTTTTCTACCAAATATACTCTGATTCAATCTATAACGACCCATGTTATAGTAACCTAGATCTGGGGTCCAATTTATAACAGTGTAGTAAGATACAAGGGATCACATTCATATGTGTTGACCAGTTTAGTATTTTTACAAAACCTAATAGATACATGATTCTTATTTAACATTGGGAATTAGAAAATAAAGCAAAGTAATGTGATACATTTAGAATAATTGAAATCATTAAATGAATTCATCTTTAAAACATGGGGAAAATAAAGAAAAAGGTGTGGTGAGATTCTTTGTATATGTTATGTATAGTAAAGTATATCATGAACTAATAATGCATAATCAATATAGAAAGGTAAATAACTAAACACAGATTCCATATAATAAATATACTAAGAATTGAATAAATCTATGTAATGGTTTGGAAATCTCTGGTCCATTCCATTGAGAAAATCTAGTGTCTTATTTGTTTTGGAGGTCAAGGTGACTTATCCCCAACACTTTTCCAAATTTTGAGTTCATTAACAATTTTTCTAGAATGTTGAGGATCAATAGTAGACTCTATTTCCTTTGCCAAATTTTGAGTTCATGAACAGTGTCTCTAGAACGGCGAGGTTCAACAGCAGCCTCTTTTTCTGTTGACAAATTTTGAGTTCATAAATAGTGCTTCTTGGATAGTGAGGTCCAACAATATCCTTTATTTCCTTTTCCAAATTTCAATTCTAGGAACAGTGTTTTCAAAATGGTGATGACCAACAGTATCCTCTATTTCCATTTCCATATTTTGAGTTCATTAATAGTGTTTCATGAATGGTGAGGTCCAATGGTAGCCTTTATTTAATTTTCCAAATTTTGTGTTCATGATCAATACTTCCAGAAAGGTGAATCTAATGGTAGCCTCTATTTCCTTTGCCAAGTTTCGTGTTCATGAATAGTGTTTCCCGCTTCCAACAGTTTTTCCACTTTCACAATTTCTATTATTTAAAATGCATTTAAATCCTTATTTTGTGGACTCTAAGGTTGATTCAAAGGCCATAAATCCAATATTTATTTTTCCTAAGGCTTGGGATGCTTTTACTCGGTCAAACATCTTGGTTTAATGTGATCTTCTTTTAATGGAAGATCTAGCATATCATAAACCACTACTCCATTAAATCTTCTAATGGGAAAAGATTTCGTCCACTCTAGTTCTTCCTCCTTGTTCTTAGGTGTGAGATTCTTGACCCTTCTATTCCTTCCCGCAGGTGTTGTGCGATCAAACTTTCTTCCTCAGATTGGTTCCCCTCTGTTTTTATGTAACCAAGCGGTATTGATCAATCATTCATATAAGGTATTATCTGTAGTCATTATTTTGGGTTCATCTCATAATATTTCTCCTTTACCTTTTATGGAATGTTATATATATGTTCCTAATGGGATTTTCTTTGGTGTTGTCCAGTGTGGTGGTGTCTCTGCAGCCTCGGCTGGATACAGTTGTCACGGGGGGAGCAGATCGTAACCCATTGTGTAGCTCGTTCTTGAATAAAGAATGTCAAGAACCGTTTCAGGTAGGGTATTCGTTGCATCTATTTTCCTTTACGTGCAATTTTATAGTTATCTTGTTTTATCCTACTGTATCATAAAGGAATTGACATAATAAATATATGAACCGTAAAAAGAAATTTATATCGATCATATGTTATTGCGTCTTTTTTTAGATAGTGTGATATCTTTGCCTGCTTTGTTTTGATATTCGTTCTTGATAGAAATTGGTAAATAATTTAAAGTTTGAATTAATTGATAATTGTTTGGCTAAACATAAATAGGCCTATGAATGAATCAGATTTTTTTATTGTAATTTGATGCTAACCAAATTGATTCAATTAGCATGTTTAATCAATTTGTGATAGCTTACTCTTTAGGTTTCCCATAGTTGAAAACTGTGAATATAAAATCAGTTAATTCATGATTCATTAATGAAATGGTTGTTTGATAAAACATAATTCATTGTAGGGTTCTATGTTAACATATTTATTTTTTAAGGGCCAATATCCCAATTGATATGATGTTTTTTTATGCTGATTATGTTGTGATGTGAGGTTGGATGGCTATTGTGATATGTGGGGGAATGTAGGCCTATTTGTTGTGGTATCAGTTGAAACCTAGAGTGGTGAGATGCATATTTTTATGCATGTGGGTTTCGGGGTGGAAACCTGGGATGATGAAATGGGTTGGATGTGAATGTTTCGATGCTTGTGGATTCTTGTATGTTTTTTTATCTTCATTACTTTCCCCACTTCTCAAGGAAGCAGGTTTTCTTACCCTCCTTCCAAAAAGGGGCGATTAAACGCGGGGTATGCCACGTGATTTTCGTGTTTAGCTTCTTGAGGGAGGATGGGTCTATTCTCTTTCTATATGTGGACAAGAATTGACGAGTTTTTCATCTACTCATTGAGTTGACCCCCATTGTGTTTAGTAGGTTAGATTGTTTTTTTAGAATTCCTGGTAATATGGGAAAGTAATAACATTGTTAATAAATTATTGAATAAAAGATGTTAACCCAAGGGGTTGGAGCTTCCTGGGACACAATGCTGAGGTTACAATTTAAAGGGCCAATGGACTTTGGGTGTGATGATAATGAAATTTAATATTGAATTGTTAATGGTTAATTAATGATTAAAAAATTAATTAATTTCAAGTGCTACAGATAAAAATGGAATTAATTAATGAAATTAAGCTCTTTAAATGGTTTTGTGATTATATGATACCTAGTCTTAGAAGTGGTAGTCAGGAGTCCAATAGACGTTAGATGCAGTTGTGTCTAAGACTAGGTTTTTTCCATAGTGTGGTTGTGAGCTATAGTATATTCTATACATTTTGTGTTTCTATATGCTAATATACCCCGTCATTTAGAGAAACTGATGCCTCGATGATTTTGATCCCTAGGGGTGTCCTCCCCAACATTGATATGGGAGGATCGATGGCTGAATACCCCCTTTGGCCTTACTCTCTTCTCTTGGTAGTTACTTGTGTTGGTAGACACAATAGTTAGTTTTCCCCATATTTGTGTGTATAGGGATCTAATGGATTATGTTTATTCACAAACATATATTCTAGATATACTTTCATATGGACTACTATAGGTGTAATGTGTATAGGCTATGATGGATTGAGGATCCATACATGGTTTATGGGATATAATGGCTTGAGGTTTAAAACCCGATGTATGATAAACATTATTCGAGTTTTGGTGCCTCCTAGAAACTACCAGGTTACTTTTCATATGTGGATGTGGGGGTTTTTTAGCATGAGTTTCATGTTGTGGTGCTTTGCCCAGGTGTTTGCGGGAAATAATTTTTGGAGGGAGATGCTTAGGACATGTGACGTTGGGGGTAAAGTGGAAAACTAGTGGGGAAGTAGTAGCAAGGTACCCTTGATACTATTTATATTATTATATACTGTTGTATGTGATAAATGGTGAGAGTAACCATAGTGAGGCTATGAACTTAGTATACTTGTTTAGGTGATGAGTTAGTTTTAATTGTTGTTCACTGTGCTTTAGCATGCTTTATTTACTTTTTCACGAGAGGCTCTAGGGAGGATCTTACAAAGTATACTTTTATACTCACCCTATGTACATATAAACAATTTTATAGGTCACTTATAGAGGGTTTGAGATCAGGTTATTTTCTACTATCTTGGGGTTGTAGGAGCTATTTCGGCTTCATGGTTGCTATTGTTTTTACTCTCTATTGGGTACATGCATGTTTTCCCCTTTCAGTTGTAGTAGTTTTGCATGAAATTATATATGTGTACTTGGGATTTCATTTATATTGTTTTCTGAGTAGGAGTTTATTTGTGTCTATCTTATCTCTCTCTTTCACATGTGTTATCTTAGAGGGTAATGCCTCACAGCTGTGTGTTTACTGTACCCTTGGTGCTAGTCCCCAACCCGGGGCCTACTGGAGGCTAGACTCGTGGGGTCATTATCTCCCTTCTCACATTGCCGACCTAGGAGGGGTACACATTGTGGGGAGGGGGCCATGAAAGAGTGGTATCAGAGCACTGGTTGAGGGATATGATGAAGTTTGGAGTTAGTCACATGTCATGTTGCATGGGTTGGTAGAGAAACTGTGTTAGTCAAGTTTAGCAAGTGATGTAAACACTGGAGACCAGCTGAGACATAGGCGTTTAGGGCCCCTATGAACTGATGTATAGACCTTTAATTTTATAATGTCTTCTAAATTAGGTGATGATAGTTGGAGGGTAGAGACCTAGGAAGTGATCATTCATCATTCTTACTTGTGCCTATGTTTAAATGGGCAGACCATGGGATAGGGTAACATAAAATGAATAAAATAAGGAAATTAATTAATTAATGTTGAGCCTTCCTTATTATAGGTTTAGGAGCTCTAACTCTTTGTTATTTTAGGGGTATGGATCGAGTTCTACGTCCTATTTAGGATCGTATATAATATGTCCAGCAGGTTATTCCATTAGATCTCTACATGGTAGAGGTTGATGACGACGACACTTGGAGGAGGACACTCTGAGAGTTTTAACGCCAGAGTCTGCAGATGTACGAGGGAACCGTTTCAGATGTAGTCATATAAGATTGGTTGGGGAGGTTGAGATAGGCTTTAGTTTTATCCATTATCGGATGGAGCACTAGGTTTCCTTGGAAGTGATGATGATGCGTGGAGCAGCGAGGCAACAATGGTTCTTGTTCCTCGAGGATCGCGGGGAGTCAGTGAACTCATGGGAGGAGTTCCGAGACAAGTTTAGAGTTGAGTTTCATTCGTAGACCATGATGTATTACAGTCGCCATGAGATTCTTACCCTTTTAAAGTGGTGCACCGATGTGCGAGAGTTTAGAATCCATTTTATAAACCTTTTATGATATGCTTCGGACCTGTTGCAAAATGAGGAGGACATGGTCAGGCATTTCGAGGAGGATTTGCATCCAGAGATCTAGTGCCAGGTCACCCCATTTATGTTGGAGACATATCTTGAGGTTCTGGAATGGGAATAGGTTATCGAGAATACATTTTACATAATTTTATCATCACGATTTGGGAGTCTTCATGATTCCTCGCAAATTAGAGTTGTGGTCTGGGTTATCAGTTTCCAGGGCAGAAGAGTTTCCGTTCGGCCGGGGGTGGGTACCAGCCCTCAGCATCTCATTTATTCTGGGGAAGTAGCTCTCAATACTATACCAAGAGATCAGGAACTAGTTTTACTTGTGGTGGTCAAGTTCATCAGCAGAGGGAGTGCCCGAACATCCAGATCATACATCGTGCACAAGGTGATCGGCTTCAGGTTCCTCAGTTGAGGCAGTTCCAGCTAAGGCAACAGCAACAGTTTGCACTAGCATTAGATGAGTAGAGGGTAGATGGGGAAGGCAGAAGATAACCTCTTGATACTCCCCATCCTCAGAGATCATAGAATATGCATGGTGGTGGTCGTCATCAGGGTCAGAGAGGCCGTAGAGGAGGTCGTGATCAGCTTCATGCTTTATCGTTGCCAGCTCCAGGTGAGCCAGAAATTGTTCGAGCTACCCTTTTCTAGTTTTCTAACTTGGTGTAATCCTTGTTTGACTCATGAGAAACACACTCCTTCATATAACCTACCCTTTTCCATGCTTTGGGACTTTAGTTTGAGAGTATTCCTGTGCCCTTGGCATTAACAATGCCTGTTGGAGGCCGAGCTGACTTATTTGAAATATATAGAGACCGTGAGCTAGTGTTGTGGCATCACCAATCTTGGGGAAATTTCCTATGTTTATTAATACAACCATATGATTCTATCCTCAACATATATTGGTTTTATTCAATGTAGGATGTCGTATATTGCTTTAGGAGGCAGATTTTGTTCTTCGATGCGGATGGAGAGCCAGTGGTGTTCCTTTGCGAGTGAGGCCCTATGATGTCTCAGAGCCGTGTTTTGTCCTTATCAGACATTATGGCTACGCTGATGGTTAATTATTAAAAGGATTATATGTTGGTGTTTCCTAGGGTTGTAGATGAGTCCCCTGATGTCTTTCCAGAAGAGGTTGTAGCATGACCCCCTCGACGAGAGATCGAGTTTGGGATCGAGCTACAACTAGGAGAGTCTCCTATCTCTTTATCTTCATATAATATGGCTCCTTCTGAGTTATGAGAGCTACATATACAGCTTGATGTTTTTTTATAGTGCAGTTTTGTTTGGCTGAGTCTGTCACCGTGGGGTGCACCAGTTTTTTTCTGGAAAAAGGCTGACTGCAGTTTGTGGTTTTGTGTCAATTATCATCACTTAAACGAAGTGAAAGTGGAGAATCTATATCCTCTTCTGCATATTTATGATTTATTCAATCATCTAAAGGGTTAAAGTTGGTTCTCAAAGAATGAATTGCAGTAAGGATATTATTAGATTCTTATGAAATATGGGGATATCCCAAAGACAGCATTCCGTTGTTGTCATGAACATTATGAGTTTGTTGTAATTTTGTTCGGCGTGAAAAATGCTCCATCTTTGTTCATGGAATTGATGAACGCTGTGTTTAGTGAGTTCTTATAAAATTTCATGGTGGTTTTCATCGATGACATCCTTGTGTACTCCACATCAGAGGAGGACCATTCAAAGAATCTACTTGCTGTTTTGGTATTTCTTCATCAACATCAACTATTGTAGATTTTGTCAAATTGTGAGTTTTGGGCTCGAGAAGTCCGTTTTGTGGGGCATGTTGTGTCTCAGTAATAATTAGTTGTGGATCCATCAAAGATAGAAGTATTTGTGTCTTGGGAAGTTCCTAAAATAGTTTTATAGGTGCAAAGTTTCATTGGTCTTGCAGAGTAATGTAGGAGGTTCATAGAAGATTTATCTTGAGTTGTGAATCTTCTAACAGCTTTGAGCAGGAAGTATCAGACATTATTATGGACTGATCATTGTCAGATAGCTTTATATTATCTAACAGAGAATTGGTAAGTGCTCCAGTTCATTGTCTTCCTGTAGAGGATGTTCAGTTTGATGTTTTATGTGAGTCTTTACATCTAGATTTTGGTTGTGCTATGATTCCCTAGAGATCAGTTGTTTCTTATGGTACCCGGAAGGTGAGTCCCCTTGAACATAACTATTCCTCCCATGATCTTGAGTTGGAATCCATGGTGTTTTCTCTAAAGTTGTGGAGACCTTACATCATAGGAGAGAACGTTGTGGTTTTCACTGATTATAAGAGTTTGAGGTATGTTTTCTCCCATCGTGACTTAAACATACAGCAATATCAGATGATGGAGTTATTTCAGGAATACAACTTCAAAGTATCGTATACACCTGGAAAGGATAATTTTGTAGCCGATACGCTGAGTCAGAAGTCACGTAGTGATGCAGATACTGATTCTAGTGACTCCTAGAGAGTAATCAATGAACTATCAGCATTACGTCTTGATATGGTAGATGTTGGGGGCAGAGGTTGTCTTTTTCAGATGATGGTGCAGTCATCTCTGGTGTAGTAGGTGGAAGAGTCCATGTTGGTGGATCTAGATCGGGAGGTATGGAGATACCAAGTTGTTTTTGTTGAGGCCCCTAATGGTTTGTTTTAGGATGAACAATAGTGTGTGTTGTATCATGGAAGTATATTTTTTACTTTGATGATGCACGAGACAGTTCTCATAGAGTTCTATAGTTTTCTTTTAGCTGTGCATCCTGGCATGGAAAATATGTATTGATCCTTCAAGAGCCAGTTCCTGTGGCCTGGGCTGAAGTGTGCGGTTGTGGAGTTTGTGTCTCGATGTTTGGTCTCCCAGAAGGTGAAGGCTGAACACCGTGATCCGGGTGGTATTCTGCAGCCATTAGATTTTCCTCAGTAGAAGTGGAAGGACATCTCAATGGACTTTTTTACTCGTTTACCTCATGCTCAGGGAGGACATGACAATATTTGGGTGGTAGTGGTTAATTTAACAAAATTATCCCACCTCATAGCAATCAAGGAGTCAAGATCAGTGGAAGTTTTATCAAGGAAGTATCTGGGGGAGGTGGTGAGACTTCATGGAGTCCCAAAGACTATCATTTCTGATGGAGATCCTTGTTTTACCTCTATAGTATGAAGAGGTCTCCATCATGATTTTAGTTCTCAGCTATGGATTATCATTATTTTCCATCCTCAGACGAATGGTCGGATAGATCTGACCATCCAGACTCTTGAAGAGATGTTATGCACTTGTTTCATGGATTTTGGAGGTTTGTGGACAAGGCACTTACCCTTGGTATAGTTCTCTTACAATAATAGTTTTCACTCCACCATTAGTATGGAACCGTTTGAAGCCTTGTATGGATGACCTTTCTATTCTCCATTGTGGTGGACTGTGGTCGGAGAGTCTGCAATTCTCAGACTAGAACTAGTGCAGAATACAACAGAGATGGTTTATGGGATTCGAGAGAGGATGAAGAAAACACAAGATCATCAGAAATCATATTCAGATCAAAGGAGGAGACCCTTAGAGTTTGATGTTGTGGATCACATGTTTATAAAGGTGATGCCCTGTTGTGGGCAATAAAGGTTTGGTCATGGGAGTAAGTATTCTCCCATGTTTTTTGGCCCATTTAAGGTGTGATATCATGATGGAGTTGTGGCGTATTGAGTAGCACTTCCCCCATGGATGATCCAGATACAAGATGTTTTTCATATATCACATCTATGTCATTATCTTCATGACGACTCTAACGTCATCGATTCGGGAGAGGTCGATGTTGATGATGATGACACCTTTGAGGAGATACCTATGGAGATACAAGACCGTAGAGAGAAGGTGATAAGCGAGAATTCTATCCCCTTGGTTCGTATCATGTGACAACATGGTGGCATGGAGGAGAGTACCTGGGAACGTGATTCACAGATACGTTCTTAGTACCCAGAGTTGTTTGATGTTTAACACTTTTCATGTAATGATGTCCACTTTGTGTTTAGAGGCCTTTTGTGGTTATGATATGTCTTTATTTGGTTTCTTGTTGTTTCTTTCTCTCTTTAGAGAGGTATCTTGATCGGTGGTTGTTCAGACTTCTTTTCCTGTTTTCTATTAGGTTGGTTTTGAATTCTCGAGGACAAGAATGTTTTGGGAGGTATCTGATATAATGGCTCGGACCACTCCTATCTATTCCATTGAAAAAATATAGTGTCTAATGTGTTTCAAGAGGTCAAGGTGACTCATCCCCAAAACTTTTTCCAAATTTTGAGTTCATGAATAGTGTTTCTAGAATGGGGAGGTTCAACGATAGCCTCTATTTATTTTTCCAAATTTAGAGTTCAGGAATAGTGTTTCCATATTTTTTAGGTTCAATGGTAGCCTCTATTTGCTTTTCCAAAATTTGAGTTCATGAACAGTGTTTCCAGAATGGTGAGTCCCAATGGTATCCCCTATTTCTATTTCCAAATTTTGAGTTCATGAAATGTGTTTCCATAATTGTGAGGTCCAATGGTAGCCTCATTTTCCTTTTCCAAATTTTGAGTTCATAAATAGTTTTTCCAGAATGGTGAGGTCCAATGGTAGCCACTATTTCTTTTTCCAAAATTTGAGTTCATGAATACTGTTTCCAGAATGGTGAGGTCCAATGGTAGCCTCTATATACTTTTTGAAATTTAATGTTCATGAACAGTGTTTACAGCATCCTATAGTTTCTCCCCTCTGATATTTCCTTTGATGTAAAATGCATTTAAAACCTTGTTTTAAGGATTAGAAGGCCGGTTCAAAGGCCATAACTCCTATATTAATTTTTCCTAAGGCTCGGGATGCTTTTACTTAGTCAAACTGTGTGGTTTAATGTGATTCGCATTTAATGGAAAATCCAACGTATCTTAAACCGCTACTCCATTAAATCTTCTAAAGGGGAAATATATCCTCCTCATTAGCCCATTCACCTTGTTCTCAAGTGTGATATGCTCGACCCTTCCATTACATCCCATAGGAGTCGTGCAATCAAACTTTCTTCTTGGGATTGGTTCCCCTTTGTTTTCTATATAACCAAGCAGTATCGATCATTCTTCGATATAAGTTATGTTCTATCCTCATTCTATTTGGATCATCTCCTTATGTTTCTCCTTTCCCTTTTATGGAATTCTATCTGCATGTTTTTAATGGGATTTTATGGGGTTTTGACCAATGTGGTGGTGTCTCTGCATCCTCAGGTGGATACAATTGTCACGGGGGGAGGAGATCATAACCTGTTGTGTTGCTCATTCTTGTATAAATAACATCAAGAAATATTTGAGGTAGGGGATTCATTGCTTATCTTTTCTTTTACGTGAAATTGTATAGTTAGCATGTTTTATCCCATAGGATCATAATGGAATTAAAATAATAAATATTTGAACTAGATAAATAAATTTATATTGATCGTAATTTATTGTATTTTGTTTTCCTAGATAGTGTGATGTCTATGCTTGATTATTTTATATTTTCTTTCTTGAGTTAAATTAGTAAATAAAATAAAGACAAGATTAATTGATAATTGTTTGGCTAAAGATAAAGATTCTTGTGAATGAATCATATTATTGTTGTTGTAATTTGATGCTAATCTAATTGATGTATTAAGCATGTTTAATCAATTTGTGATAGCTTAATGCTTAGGTGTCCCATTGTTGGAACTCGCGAATAATAAATCAGTTAAATCAAGATGGATTAAAGAAACGTTTTTTTGATAAGAGATCATTCCTGGAAGGTTTCAGAGTTACGCACTTTCTTGTTTAAGGGACAAGAACCCAATTGATATAATTTTTTTACTACTGATTATGTTTTAATGTAATCCTGGATGGTTGTTGTGATATGTGGGGCATGCATGCCTATTAGTTGTGGCAGCAGTTGATGCCTAGAGTGGTGAGATGCATCTGTTTATGCATGTGGGTGTTGGGGAGGACACCAAGGATGATAAAATGAGTTGGATGTGAATGTTTGGATGATTTATGATTCTTGATGGTTGTTTACCGGATTTAGTTTCCCGACTGCTCAAGGCAGTTTGATTTCTTACCCACCTTCCAAAATGGGGTAAAGACATGTAGGGTGTGCCACATGATTTCTGTGTTTAGATTCTCAAGGGATGATTGGTCAATGCTCTTTCAATAGGTGGAGAAGTCTTGACGGGCAGTTAATCAACTCACCGAGTTGAGCCACTTTGTGTTTAGTAGCTTAGAATGTTTTACAAGAAGTCTAGGGAATATTGGAAAGTAATAATGTTGTCAATAAATGATTTAATAAATAATGTTAACCCAAGGGGTTGGATCTTGCTAGGATGCAATGATAAGGTTACAATTTAATGGGATATAAGACTTTGGGTGTGATGATAATGAAATTTAATGTGGAATTGTTAATGGTTAATTAATGATTAATGAATTAATTAACATAAAGTGAAATTGATAAAAAGGGAATGAATTAATGTAATTAAGCTATTAAAATTTTTGTGTGCTTATAGGATACCTAGTGTTCGAAGTGGAAGCTGGGAGTCCGAGAGACGTTAGATGGACTTGTTTCAAAGCATAGGTTATGCCCATAGTGTGGTTGTGAACTATAATGTATTTTATATTTTTGTGTTTCATTACACTAATCCACCCCATCTGTTAGGGAAACTGACACCCTAAGGATTTTGAGCCTTGGGTGTGTTTTCCCCAACATTCTAGTGGTAGGATGGATGGAAAAATACCCCCTTTTCCACCGCTCTCTTCTCTTGGTTGTTACTTGTGCTAGTAGGAACAACGGTTAGTTTTCCCCAAATATGTATTTTGAGAGATATAATGTCTTGTGGTTATTCACACACATATATTCTGGATATAGTTTTTTATGGCCTACTATAGGTGTAACATGTATAGGCTATGATGACTTGAGGAACCATACTTGGTGTATGATATATAATGGCTTGAGCTTCAATACCTGACGTATGATACACACAATGCGAGCTGTGGTGGCTCCCAGAAACTATCGAGTTACTTTTCTTATGTGGATGTGGTGGTTTTGTTGAATGAGGTTCATTTTTTGGTGCTTCTCCCAGGTGTCTATAGGTAAACCTTTTTAGAGAGAGATGCTTAGGACGTGCAACGTTTGGGAATAGCGGAAAACTAGTTGGGAAGTATTATCGGGGTACCCTTGATATTCCTTATTATATAATATACTCTTGTATTTATTACTTGGTGAGAGTATCCATGGTGAGGTTGGGAAGATAGTATACCAATTTATGTGAAGAGTTATTTTCACTTGTTGTTCACTGTGCTTTAGCATGCATTCGTTAATTTTTCCTGAGAGGCTCTGGGGAGGATCCTACTGAGTATACTGTTATACTCATCCTAGGTACATATAAACTATTTTTAGGTAACTTTTAGTAGGATGGAGATCAGGATGGTTTCTATTAGCTTGGGGTTTTAGGAGCTGTTTGGGCTTTGTGGTTACTGTTGTTTTTTACTCTGTTTTGGGTACTTTCATTTTTCCAATTTCAGTTGTAGTAGATTTTCATGACATTACATATGTATTTGGGATTTCATTTATATTGTTTTATAAGTTGGATTTGGTTGGTGTTAATCTTATATCTCTCTTTTTTATGTGTTTTCCTGGAAAGAAATGTTTCCTATCGGTTTGTTAACTATATCCTCAGTGCTAGTCGCCAACCCAGGGCCTACCAGAGGCTGGACTCGATGGTCATTATCTCCATTTTCACATTCCCAGACCAAGAGTGATACACTTTATGGGGAGGGGGACATTACAATATAGATATAATATCAATGTAAAAAACCATTTTATAATAAAAATAACTAAATTAAAAATTTAGGAAATGAATAATTATTGGATTTCATTGTCTCATGCATCATGATATCTCTATTTCCATGACCATTCAAATGATAGTTCAATGCAATGGTTAAAAACCCATTTAATTATTTCTTTCATATAAACCTATTGAGACTACTAATTCATTGAGAAAATATCTATAACCACACCCTAACGATCATGGCATGTCCAAATAATCCATTATATATCAAATAAATGATTTAATTCATGAATATTTTTACTTATCATCCAATATTAGTTTTTAGTAAATAATACAAATTTATCAATATTTTCCCAGATAATAAATTAACATGAAATGTAATACCTTAAGTAAAAATGGTATATTTTTTAATAAATAACCATATACATTATATATATTATATGGATATTTAAGAGAAATTTAATGTCAAAAGTCAAATTATCACAAGATTGTGACCGTTTCAAGAGAAAGTTCACAATACCAAAATAAAAAAAAAATAGATGTGACCATAACAACATAGGGAATATAGTATTTAAAAATAAAACAATCAATATATATGCTATTATTGTTTAATGAATCAATTGGGGAAGTGTATAAGATATATAAAAGTGAATAGGTCTATATTGAAAAATATGTCAGAATGAAATTGAAATTGAGATTAAATCCATTACCGCAAATGTTAATTTTGTTAAACATGATTCAACCTCTAGTGTAATGTTTTTAATCATGCTATTAATTTTTTAAAGAACTGTATTCAAATTTAAAATATTATATATGACCTCTTATAACATTTTATTCCTAATTTGTTAATAATATTTCATTATTATCATTGTTTCGAGTGTTAATTGAATTTCCTTCCCATTAATTTTATCCATGAAATATCCCATTTTTTTGTATAGGTTATAGATATATTATATCCATAATGAAAACAATGTTATCAACATCATATTTAATCATTAAAAAAATTAGAGTCATTCATTAAGGTCAGACATGAAAAATGAATCACATCTCATCATGGATAAGGTTGGTCGTATGTAGGCATGTGCAAAAATATCAATCCATTAATCATTGAAAGGGAAATGTTACACTATTCATATTTTTTGGAAATAATTTTTTTAAATTAATTGACTCTTTCCAATATTTTTCATTATGCATATCATGGAATTTCTTTTGCATTAAACAAAACACTAAATTTAAACAAACAATGTTACACTATTAAAGTACTATTATTTAAGGTGATATTTATGTCATATAAATGGGAATAGAATGTATGAATAATATTAACTAAAATATAACATTACATTGATCACACATGTATATAAATGTATCTCTTTGGTGAAAAATTAATTACAATTAAAAATAAAAACTATTTGAATCTTCTTTTTAAAAACAATTTTATTGAAAAGAAACATGTTTCACCTTAATATTATAAAAAAACAACTTTTGTTTAAGGTAATTCATGAAATTTGTATAGATCATATTAAGTATACTCATTAACATCCATATTATCATTTTTCTAGAAAATATATAATAATGAAATAAATTTTATTCATAAAAACTATATTTTTCTAAAATGATGTTTTGTACACTTTTATGTGCATAGGCATTGAATTGTTTTTGAAAAATTTTGATTTTTTTTTTGGAAAAAATAAATATATTATTTAAATGAGAATATCAAAATTATCTTTTGGTGTTTTTTGATTATTTTCTAAAAAGATTAAATTTTTTTAGGAATAGTGAAAAACACTAAATTTTAATTAAATATTGGTTTTTGGTTAAATTATTTATAAAGATAAATTTTATTTAAAACTGGTTTTATAGAAATAGTTGACAAATTATATATATATATATATATATATAATTTATGTCAATGTAAATGTTTTCATATTTATATTTGATATAAAATTCATGAAATCCTTTGAACATTTTCTCTTTGATAACACGTTTTTCCGTCACATTTAAAGGTTTATTTTTAATTAAAAAGTTTTGATTTCTAGAATTTAATTTGTAAACATTGATTCCATATTTGGAAATATAATAATTTATATTATCTATTTAGATCATCTAAATTTTTAAACAATATTAATAATTAAAAAAGTAAAAATTAATTACTATGATTAATGTAATTGTAGGGTTACCTATGGGTTTAAACAAAAATGATTAGTGAGAAATAACCTAATAACATATCTAAATTATATTAAAAAAATATATTTCCACCCTATAGTGTTTAAGGGTATAAAATAATCTATTTTGGAGCATTTTAGAATTATTAAAATGTGGTTACACCTTTTTTTACTTTCAAAATAAATTACATGTGTACAACTCACCTCTCTTATAATAGGCCACCACCTATCCTAATATCATCACACCATCAAACCATTTTAGATTTTCCAGCTTGTAATAACAAAAAAAAAATAAAAAAATTTAATGAATAAAAATTGAAACATTTAATTTTTCTCATGTTATACACAATAATATGTTTATCTTATGTTATTTCCAATAAGGAATTTCTTTGATAGCTTGCATTATATGAAAGATTGTGTTTTATCAAACAAAGATATACTATAAATACTGTTATTTAAATTGAAACATATCATCTTTCAATTCTAATGTATGGTAATAATAGATTGACTAACATATTAAATTACATTACATAAGAATTTTTGTTAGCTATCTATTGATTATAAATAAAATAATAATCATTTAACGGAAAAAAGAATTATTCTCTATAAAAAAATATTTTTAAAAAAAATATGATTTATCATTATTTTCCCACATAATTTAAAAATAATTTATAACTAGTTTAGGAAATTTAATTGGATTAATACATATTATTTTTGTAGAATATTTCACTAATTATATTAAGGTTAATTTTTGGTTTTTTTATGAGAAGATTCAATTATTGATGAATTGTGGTAAATCAATTTTTTATTAAAAACAACATTTATATTTAAATAATTTATGATGTAAAGATATTTTCTAAATTAGATTTTTAATATAATAAGATTCATTTTACATCAATTAATCCAATTTTGAATAGTGGAATAATTTTTATAGTCAATTTAGTTATAAGAACATTGTATACTTTTGAAATTTTCACTATAGAGACCCGCTCTCTCATCATGCATGCATGATTATTTTTAAAATAAATACTTCTACATCAGTGAGTTGAATTTTACCAATGTACTCAATATTAGTAATAATAATAATTTATTTTATCTAATAAGATAAAAATAATGTTTAACTAATGTGATTAGTAAAACCAGTTAATTAATTATAGTGATTATGGAAAAAACTAATTTAATAAGTGGTTAAACATAATATATATCAGGAAATATGACCTACCAGAATTCCAAAAATCTATTTTCAGGCCATTTTTAGACCATTATCACCTCAATATCTATTTCGAAGAGTTATTTCAATATTATTACATGCATGATAGACATATAATATGTTATGTAAAGAGAAAGAAAAAAATGAACCTTCCTTGTCTTAATTATCAATAAAGATTGGGGATAGTGAAAAACATCATAGGATTAGATATAAAAATTACTGTTAATGATAAATTATTTTTTTCGATAATTATATTTTTTTAAGATGAAATAAGTATTTAAATTCTTAAAAAATGCCAACACAATAATCATTTGGTCAATAAGTAACTAAAATAAATGGTTCTAAAAATATAAAATATTAATTAAATAAATTTATTACAGTATTAATTTTTTAGATGAATATATCATGTTATAGAGGTGTTATAATAATATATTCTTGTTTTATAACTAATGTTAATAAATTTCAACTAAAATATAATGAATAATTTTAAAATTTACATTAACGTTATTTTATAATAAATTATATTTTATTAAACAATTTAAAAGTACTAAAAATACTATATTCTAAAAAATTATTTTTTAAATGTTAATAAAAGTAAAATATTTCCCATTTATTTTCAAATAGCTCTATTATAAAGACTATACTGACCAGTAAATAATAAAAACTCTGTTAACATGGTTAACATTAAAATAGTGGGTTTTCACGTTACAAGCGCTAGTGTCAAAAATTGTTTTCAACATAAGTAATAACTTCATTTCAAAAAATATACTTTATTTTTAAAATCATTGTTAAAAAATCATTAAAATATTCCCATTTTACTTAAATCTGAAAGGTTATATTATAGAGAGTATAAATAAAAGTTACTATGGTAAAATACAAAAGGGTACAATTGATTAAACTAAATTGATAAAGAATAAAAAGATATAAAATAATTAATTTTTGTGTGTTGGAGGTTTTTATTGACCAAATAAACCCCCTGTCTGTTATTGAAATTTTTTAGAGGATCCTAATGTAAGATATTCCTCCAAATATAGAATACATTTTAGTATTTACATGAATGAAACTCCTACTCAACTATAACATGGAACTCATTCTCCAACATTATTCACATTATCAAACAAACTTGGAGCACACAAATTCAACATAAATTAATTTCCAAAATCCCATTACTAATTATAGAATCCATATTGTGATGATATACTACATTTAATGGATTCCATGCAAACCTAAGGAGGTTACCCAAAGAAGAGGTAATGTTCTTAAAGGAGTGTCTCTATTTTACATCCCTATTCACTTAATTAAATTTTAATTAATCGATTATAATATAATAAAATCAGTATATTACATATACTGGGATATTTTTTATAATTAAATCATCTACTAAATCCTTCTCTACTCCCATAAAATGATTTATGAAATCGTCATTGGTGTGTATGACAGACTATTGTCTCACGAAGCGATGTAGTTCATTTTATAATAATCTTGTCTAAATGTTAGGTATTATGATAGTTGTAATGTATACATATGATATATATATATATATATGAAATAATTATATCTATTTAATGAATATATCAAATATAACTTTTTTATTTCTATTCCATTGGAGACACAATAACTTCGCTTTTATGTACGGAGGGAAATAGCCTTAGGAAGTGACGCGATTACTCTTTCATTAAATCATTACATGCAATTTGATAAGGAATAATTATAATGATTATATGTGATATACATTATATAAATATTATATTCATTAAAAATTAGTCATTATGTGAATATAATGTATCATTTTTTTATATTTATATATGATAACATCATTCATGTACATGAGGACTACCACCATCATGAAGATATCTGACTCTCTTTTGATCACAACACCAAATTAATGATATATATAAGTATAATTAAAGAAATAATAAATTATATATTATATTATTATTATTATTGAAAGAAAAAATATCACTTTCACCATTTTTATAATGAACATTGTTTAATGGAAACCGTTACTCATGTGTATGTACTTCCTAATGTCTATATGATCATAACACTCTTCATATTTTCTAACCATCATTAATAATTTTATTAAAAGATTACTTTGTCTATAAATATCATGATTATGTAATGGTTTCTTATTCCTATGATTTTATAACTATATAATATGTTAATGACCTGTAACACTCATGACAAAAAAACGAATGATAAAAGAAGGTAGTTAACATCTGAAACAATGAAAATAATGAATGATTATTCATGAAATGTTGATAATATATAATAAAAAAACATGAATGATATTATATGAATGAATATGGTTATTCTATAAATTTACAACCTTCATAAAACCATTATAATGGATGTTAAATCATTATCAACTAATGTAAAGTGTGATTTAGTGGATTTCATGTTAATTTACATTCCAATGAGACTTATTTGTTATTATGAATGAATTCACATTTAAGTGGTGTATATACTACCCCATTGGAATGTAATATTTTAAATAATTAATTATTCATTGTATTTTATATTTCCATTTCAATTCTTTCATCTATGATTACTTGATATGAAATATTACCAGATGGTAAATGTTATTCTGAAATCTCTCTTTCTTTTTAGACTGTTAACTTTCTCTAAACACAATCACGTTATTATTATGCTTTTTCATTAAAAATTAAATTCATATTATATATACATATTATTGTGTTCATAATATGATTATTTCCTAAAACATATACCAATTATACATATGTTGTTTATATTAAAAGTGATTTTATTATCTAGGAAAATATTGATAGTTATGTACCCTTTAATCAATATAGATTTGTGAGGATATGAAACATTATTTATGGATTAAATAGATTATTTGATATATGTGGATTTATTTGGGCATAAAATAAATAGTTTGGAAAATATTTAATGTAACCCCTTGAATCTTCTGTACTATCACGAGAAAATATCAGTTGGTGATAAATGCATCACGTTTGTAACCATGTTATTTTAAACTATTTAGAGGACAGATCATGATAGTAAGTGTGTAGTGAAAGGTCATGAAAAAAATAAAATGGATTTTTATCCAGAATGTTTTAAACCATCTTGATGATAACTCTTGATGTTAAAGCTATCATGTGTATTGGAGAAATGATGTTAAATAGTTAAGAATTTCTATCATTCGGATTCATTTTTCATTATACATGAGATTTTTGGTATGATATTATCTATGGAGGTATTTTATTATTAGTATATTGTTAAATTTTATGTGTTTTATTTATTTACATGGACATATTGATTCTTCCTTATATATTCATGAAGTAAAGTTATTGAAATCATATTTTTTTCAATTATTAACAATTTCATATTGATTATTCTTATTGATTCATGATATCTGACACTGTAATTAACCCTTACTAAGTATTTAAACTCACCCCTATTTTCTTCTATTATATAGAATATAAAGATGAATTCATTATATGTTTTTATACAATGATGATATTTTAATTTTTAATTCCCTATTTTATTTTATCAATGTAAAATGGATATCATTTCTATATTTAGTTTTCTAGAAACTAATAAACTAATAGATACATTGTGATTTGAATATTTTATCTATTCCAATGTAGTGGTAAAAGGCATCTGATCTGGGTGACTGGGGTTGATGTCATTATATTTGGAATCATTGAATGTATGGTTGATCACTTGGGAACAAAATTTAAGAATACATAGGTTAGGAAACATAACCCTACAATATAAATTGGGGATAATTATAAAAGAACTCCCTAAATTTTTGGTATGGAAGAGATAATTTGGGTCTTCTTATAAATACATCTATGTCTGATAGTATATGTGTACGAAGTTTTGGGATAGAGGTACCTACTGGTATTAAAATTGAAAAAGTTGAATTGAGCTTAACTCGTGAGTTACCAGGTACACAACATTGAGGCTTACTACGCATTAATGTGTTGCTTTTAGAATTGGTTTAAGGCTTGAGGGTTGAATAATGTGCTCTATCGAGTTTTTGGTTTAACAGACCCTGAAACATATACTTTTGGGATGTTTGACAAGGTCCCGTAATTTTTCCTAAACAATGTCAACCTTGGGAAGAAACCATACGACCTGCGTAGTGGGGTTGAGGGTGTTGCATTGGGTTTTCATAACATGTGCACTAGGCCACAGAGTCGTGAAACATGTATTAGGTGTTGGGGAGAGGGAGAAGAAATGGTTTGCACACGATGTCCCAAATAGTGTGCATGAGAAATGGGACCCACCTTATTTAATTATGTCACTTTCATAGATAGCCCATGGTTTAGAAAATAGTGCATCCAAATTGTGCCCCTCATTAAAGGGGATGAAAAATACCAAAATTCCCCTCCAGCCTTATTTCTTTACTCCCCCACCTTCTTTCTACTTCATATCTACCAAGGGTCGCCTGATTAAACTCCTCCCCTCCTGTCCTTGGGATAGGGATACCTCCTCCATCCGAGGTTTTATTTGAGCGATGTTAGGTGTGTTGGATAACCGGTTGGTGTTTTTCGGCTTCCATAATTTATCTCGAATAGGATAGATTCATGCCTCAATAATGGACTTTTGTATCTTCCTAAGTATTGTTTAGGTTATCTATATCTTTTCCCTTATATTTCACATCTATATAAAATATCACAATTATGCCACATTCAAAACATACCCCGTGTCACATCAAAATAATAAATTTTCATGAATTTGATTTTCATTGATTTTCTTTTGATGTGTCTTCAACCTTATTTTTGTGGTTGAAGGTTATGACCCCAACCCAAAACACACATTTGGGTTAGGTCATTTATTTTCCCTCTCTAAATGATTTCTACCATTTTTAGGGACACCCCTTTGGGTGTGATTTTTTGACACGTTAAATTATGATGCTCACTTATTTTAAACCCACCATTGAGTTAGGTTTATTTTTTTACTTGTGAGGGTTTTAGATTTCCTAAATTTTACTAAATGAATTATTAAAATAAAAACATCAATTTTTAATAATAAAACGCCTTGATGAGGTACACTATCTTCAAAATTGAAATATGGTATATGTGATATGCCTTGTTTGGCATTATGGTTTTGGTGTTTCCATGGCCTTATTTTTTGATTGTGCTTCTTAATGTGGCTTATTGATTTTTGTGTCTATTTTTATTTTAATATGAAATGAAAAATGGGTGCGGCCCACCTAAGGATTAATTATTTCATGTTATGGCATACTCACAAGAATGTTCTTTTGTATTTGTTTAATTTAGATGATTAAATTAATTATGAAAATCATGAGCTATACATAGGTTTCTTTCCAAGTAATTCCAAGTGTGGGATTGAAATGATTTTGAATAGTTTGTATAATGATGGTGTATACATTGGGGGAAATATTGTTGTGCTAGGATATTCTCACAGAACGTTTCTTTTACCTCAACATGAGCGATATCGGTTACCTATGGGAGACACCTTAAACATACTCATTGTTTAGATGGATACACAAGTCGATGTGTGGGACTTTGTTTCATATGTCAGATACTCGGTTTGTGATCATTGTTCATTGTCTCAAATTAGGTTTGTAGTGAAACTTGCGAGGGCATTCATGGACCAAATTTGAATAACTCTAACATATGTGATCTTTTATGGTTCTCTTGGTTTAATTGATGGGTTATTTGATATGGTTAAACTTGTATAGGACCATGATACTTGTAATTAAATTTCAGTTATATACTTTCATAGTAAATATTGTTGATTTATATTTATTACCCAAAATATGTGGCCACCAATCCAAACCATATTATTGTTTTCAATCCATCTAATAATATCAATTTTATGATGTTTTTTTTCTTTTCCTTCCTAACTATTTTTTTTTCAGTTTCTTATGCTTCATAAATATTAGGGGTTGGTGGAAAAATATATGTTCAGACTAGGTGTCCCTATGGAGATTGAGAAAGACTAAGTAGTTTATTTATATCGCATCCATACATTATTTGATATACATTCACCTTCGCTGTTTAATATGAATGAACTAGATTATGCTTTTTTCAACATTGATTGTGGCCTATTGATTATATATCACACCTTACTCATGATTCCATTGACCTATGATACCTCTTTAGAATCTCTTGTTTACAACACCATGATTATTGGATGATATTTGTGTAGTTATTTTAGTACAGTGGAGACGGGATCACAAGACATAGGATGAGATCCAGATGCTCTTGGAGTTGTCCTTTGGGATTTTTATTTCAATTGATTATAATAAAAATGAATTTTATTTTATTCCTGGTTTTAAATTTATATATTTAGATATGGAGACATCTGGGCATGCTTTCATAGTAGTACACTTTTTTCTACACCCATTTTTATTCAGTTGTTTTATTAAGCTTCTATTGCATGTATTTCATTTATACATCTTCTTCTATCATATATGATTATCTAAATCAGATATAACAATTTTATACTCTAATATTAAAGTAATAGTCTCTTTAATCTATCACCATTTGACCCTCACTGCTAGTCGGAAACCTATGGAGTTTGAGGAGGTGTGCTTGAGGCCTGGTGGCGAGCCGTCTTGATTGTAGATTCCCAGTCAACAGGGTCGGGATGCTAAAATAATGTTTTTTGTGAAATGTTTAAGTAAAATTTATGTTGTCCTGGAAATATTATGTTTATTTAGTGACCTTCCATCCAAATTTGGTATCACATATTTTGGAAAAACATTACGGACAACTATTTATAAAATAGATCCAGTTGACTATTATCTATTATTTCTAAAACCGAAACATTTATGAAGATATGTAGAACACATTCAGATGTACTATTTTACATTTAATTAATTAATATTCAATTTGGTTTCAGTATGGGGAGTTTTGGGAGATGTTTTAAAAAATGGGAGGATATGGGGTAGACAGTGCGCCATAATGCAACAAACTATAGACGAGAACTAATTAAGTCTGAAAATCAATTATAAAATATCAAGAACCCACTAATTAATGAAAAATCAACCCAAATTATTCCTTCAAACATAATTAACGTTTTGGAAAATCTCCAAACAAATTTTAGGCCTTCTTGACTTCCATTCATTGTGAATCAAATCCAGGATCGAAGAATGCTTCTCTCCCAATAAGTAATTTCTTCTCTCATTATTCTCCCATTCATTATTTGTCCATTCCACTTTATTTTAATGATTAAGCCAAAATATTTGATAGATCTATTTATATTTGGTTATATCTTGATATAAGATTATAGATCTAGATCTAATATTTCATGATCTTGATTTTATTGAATCATGATTTTAGATTTTTGAGATTCTGATCTAATTCTACATAGTTGTAATGATCAAATTTCAGGGATTTCTATTGGGTGATTAGTCTTTGAAATATTGAGTTAAGTGGTACAATATAAAATTCATATAGTTTTTTATTTCTATTAATTGTATTCAATTATATAACTTCTGGTGTTCTCTATCAATTTGAATTCATAAATTGGGTAAATTATTGTGGCCAATTGAGTAATTGGTTTGTTATTGAAATTAATGATTATGTGGGGATTTAATCTTGAGAATAATGAGCTGGTAATTTTTATAATCATGTGGGGAATTAATTTTGAGAATTAGTTTCTATACAATTATATAATTAATTGAGGAATTAACTATGAGATTTTGGTATTTGTGGTTTAGATAATGACCAATTTATTAGTTGGATAAATTGTTCAAATTTATGACTAATTGGGGAGTTGATTATGAAGTTAAGTGGATGATAATTTTTTATAATTAATTAGGGATTTAATTATAAGAGCTAGTGGATTTCTAAATAGATAAATAATTGATTAATAAATTTTGATATTTGGGAATTGTGATATAGATAATATCCAATTGATTTAATTAGATTATTGTTGAAATTGATGATTAATTGGAGAGTTATACATGGGATTAAGGTTCCATTCATTAACATAATTAATTGGAAAAATAATTATTAGAATTAGGGGCATCATAATTAGATAATTAATGGAAGTATTAATGATTACATTTAAGGATTTGTGATTTAGATAATGGTCATTTGATTTAATTGTTGTATTGATGACATATGTGACTAATTGGAGACTGGATTATAAATGTAAGGGGTTTCCAAATAAGATAGTTAATTTGTGAATCACTAAATAGGTTTAGGTTTATCCCATTTTGATAATTAATGTGAGTATTAGTTATTAGATTAAGGGATATGTGATTTATACAATTAATCAAGCGATTACTAATGAGGTATTGCGATAATTGTTTTAAGATAATCAATTTATGAATTAATTATGTGATGTCTAGATGTATGAGTAGATTTAATTAATTGTTAGATAATTATGATATATCTAGATATATGAGCTCAAATGATTAGTGATATATTAATTAGGAGATGAGTAGATATATTAGTTGAGATAATTATTTGATAAATTAATTATGACATATCACGGTATATGAATTGAGATGACTAATATTTGAATTAATTATGAGATAATTAGAATGTTTATTTGAAAAATTAATTGTTGGATTAATTATGGATAATGAGATATGAATATTAAGTAATTAATTCTTTAATTAATTAATAGAACTAAAATGCCTAATTTATTAAGGAATTAATTAATTATAATTCTATAATAAACAGATTGATGAATTAGTAATGAGATTGAGATGATTAATTAATTATTTAATTAATTAATGAGAATCATGGGATTAACTAATTTTTGAATTAATTAAATGAAATAATGTTATTATTTAATGTTTTTATTAAATAATTTATTTAATGGGAGTGATTAATTAATTTTAGAATTAATTAATGGGATTGACTTGAAAAATAAATTAGTGAATTAATTGAATAGAATGGTGTTATTAATTAATTATTGAAATAATTAAATTATTTGATGTGATTAATTAATTTATAAATTAAATAATATTATTGATGATATTTGTTACTTGTCGAATTAACTATATTTATTGACATATTTAGTTAATTAATGAATAAAACTCAGTTAATGATGTGATTAGTTAATTGTTGAATTACCAAGAGTTGTTGATATGAATAGTTAATTGATAAATTAATAAGTGTTATTGATGTGGTTAGTTAATTATTTAACTTAATAGAGTAATTTTTGTATTTAGTTAATTGTTTAATTAATTAACTAATTTTATTTAAGTGATTTATTATTTGTGTAAATAATTATTTTATTTTTTATGATTAATTACTTATCGGATTAATTAATATTATTAATGATATTAGTTTTTTTAATTTACTAGAGTTATTTATTTGGTTACTAAATTGATTATTTAACTAGAGTTATTGATTTCATTAGTTATGTGATGAATTAACTATGGTTATTGAATTGGTTAGTTAATTGTTGAGTTAACAATAGTAATTTTTGTGTTCATTTAAATGTTAAATTGACTAACAGGATTGAAGTGATTAATTAAATTTTGAGTTAATTAATATATTTTATGTGATTAATTATTCTTATAATTAATAAATATTATTTATTAGATTAGTTAATTATCAAATTAAATATATTTATTCACTTGTTTAGTTAATTTATGAATTAACTCAGTTTTTTAATGTGATTAGTTAATTGTTGAATTAGTTAGAGTAGTTGATGAGATTAGTTAATTTATGAATCAACACGAGAAATTGTTTTGATTTATTAATTATTGATTTAATTTATGTTACTAATGTGATTAGATCATTATTGATTTAACTAATAGAATTGTTTTGTTTTAATAATTCTTGAATTAGTAATGCCATTGGTGTGGATAAATAATTGCTGAAATAATTATGAGTTGTTTAATGGTAACATGATCATTCAATTTTTTTTATTTATGGAATATTAATGCGGTCATTCATTTGTGTGAAATAATGAATAGTTATAGGACCATTCAATTGTGTGATTTAATAAATGGTAACATTTTCATTCATTTGTGTGAAATAAAGAATTGCAACGAGTTCATTCAGTCATGTGATTTAATGAATGGTAAGATGGTCATTAATTTTTGAAATAATAATGGTAACATATACATCCAAAAACATGGTATCCCTTGAGGATATTTCAAATTATGGAATGAGTCTAAGATGGTATTGAGGTTCAGGCGTGTACGGAACTCGGGGTTTTGTGTGCTTAAATAGAGAATATTACTGGAATTATTATAGACACCACTGGTGGTGGCCAATTGAGTTGTTCTTGCACCATACTAGGGATACCTATTCAGTACCAAAATAGACTATTTTTTTCTGAATAGGTTAAGTGAAAAGTATATCTATTAGATGGATGAGTTAGGATGGATCATGGATGAGGCAGTTAGATGAGGTTCGGTCCCACTTGGGAGTTATAAGTGTATATACATTTGAGTTTTCATTTTATACTAGGCACATACATAACATGGAATATCTACTATTCTATTTTGATTAGGTATTTATAGTTTTGGTGGTCTTGTGTCATTAGTTCTGTCTATGGTCAAGTACATTCTTTATATATTGTTTATTTATTTCAGATGGTGTACTACTCAAATAAAAGATAAAAAATAGTATAGTCTCCCCATGAGAGACTTACCAGACCCCTGATGCTATTTAGTAGCCTTAAGCATGTGAGGATATGTTCTTGAGGTCACATAGTGAAATGGATTAGGGCACCGTTGTGTGGTACCCAGATCGAGACATTACAAAGTGTTGTAAAAGGTAGTTTTATTTTCTTATTATTTTTCATTACTATTCGAGAAAGGTAGAAATGAAACTATGAAGAGTGGGGGCATGGTTTTGAGCTTGTGCCTAGGAATAGTTCCCCCCAGTATGTGGGAGATCCCATGTTCCCAGGGTGGGATTATTTTTTTTTTATGTTTTCTCTTATAGTTGGATGTTATTTTATTTTAGGCGATGTACATAGTTGTACGATGTGATTAATTTTTATACGATTTGTTGAGATTGACTCATGTCCCTAAATGGTATGACAATTCAGTCTGCATGCATCATTCTAGACACTTAGGATTATTTTGTTAACAAACATTATTTTAGGGAGACATTGGAAAAAGGGTTATGGGTATGTTTATAAACATGAATTGTTTTTTTTTCTTGTGAAATTGAACTGAAAATAGTGTCTAAAATGATAATAAATAAATATTGTAAATTGATAAAAGATGAGAATAAATAGATTTCTAAATTAGAAACTTGAATAATTATAATGTTTTTACCATTGTTAAATAGGACCTTGGTGTAGGATGGTTAATGGTAATGGTAATGCCTTCGTTTTGACCATGTGCCAAAACAAAAAGGTGGAAAGGCTTGATATGGTTTTTTGTAAATCCCTCCTGATAATTTATTTAATGTGGTAAAATGGGAATATTTTTTTGTTTAATTGGACCTTTATGTGGGTGTTTTGAGGAGTGAAAATGTTCTATTTTGAGAAATCAGTTGGGATTTGTGTGTGGGACCATATGGTTTTGTATAGTTTAGTGAGATGTTTAAAGGTAGGGAAGCCCAAGACATTAGACTAGTTAAGGTGTTTCCAACATGGGAGGTAAAATTAGGGATGGAGGATCAATGGTGGTATTCATTGATGAATTCTTAGTGTATTTTTAATTAGTGATGATCATATCCCTTACCTTGATGTCATCTTGAGTCCAATGAGAAAGCTTCAGATTTATTCATAACTATAGAATTGTGTTTTGTTAGATATGGGGACCCTTATATGTTTTTCTCATAAAATGATATGTGTGTGGATCTTGGTGGTGTGAGTTATACCATCGATAGTTTAGATTTGAGGTTTTTATGAACGACCAGAAGTCAATGAAAACTATCGGCCATGGTTTGTGGTAGTTTAGTTAGAGGAAATTTCAATGTTAAATAAGATATAAAGGTGGGGAGAGATGTGTAAAAAGTTTGTGCGTGGAGAGATACCATGGGTTAGAAGTGGTGGAATCAGAATTCCAATGAGGATCCTATAAGGTGCATGATTAAATTTATCATATAATGGCTAGGATATCCTTGGAGGTTGTGGATGTACGTTCTTTCTAGGAAGTATTTGATTTCAAGACCGAGTTCCAATTAACTAGTGTTTTGTTTTTTTTGGCATATTAGATTTGGAAACATGTCGGGTATGTTGATGATGTTGATTTTGATATTGATACACCCTTGAGGAGAATATTATACATGTGTTGGATTGCAACAAGAAGGTATTGTGGGGAAATATTGTTTTGGTATCCCATGTGTTATAGAAACATGGATGTGTGAAGGAATAATATTCAGGTATATTTATGGATTATAGTGATCTGCGGTCCATTATTTTTTACTCCAAATCGTAGTGAAGCGTGGGAGTGCAGCTCGAGGATGAGTTGTTATAAGGTGGGGAGACTCTAAGAACCCCAAATTTTATATACAAATATTAAACTCATTTAGAGATACTCTTTAACCTTGAATTGAATACCTTTCAATTGGGTTTTATTTTTTGGTGTTTTTGGAAGATGTTTGGAAAAAATGGGAGGAGATGGGGCCTATAATGTGCCCTTATGGTGGAAAATGTGCATAGGAATTAATTAAGTCCGAAAATTAATTCTAAAATTTCAAGAACCCCTAATTAACACAAAATCGACCCAAATTCGTGCATAGGACATCATTTATGTTTTGGGAGACCTCCAGACGAATTCTAGGCCCTCCCAACCACTTTTATTAGTGAATAGAATCCACGATAAAAGATTGCTTCTATCCACACCACAATCCTTTTTTAAAATTTATTAAAATCCAATTTTTGGAAAAGTGGGAACCAATGAAAAGAGCCATAGGATACCCATAGTTCATGAAGAACATCCATCCACATGACACAACTGTTCAAAATGAAAGATACAACATTCAAATTTCAAAACCAATATTATGAAATACTGCCAAAATCAACATCGAACTACCAGCAACCCACCCCGATCCACGCCACGGGGGAGACCTCAAACCAGACCACACCGCCATCATCATATCGCCGGATTAACATCGCATCACCATCACTGCCATCACGCATTCACATCAACAAAGTCATCATCATCATCTTCATAACACTTCCGACCGCATCTCCAGTGACCACCGCCAAATCGTAAAAAATCATCACAGTAACATTGCATCGTCCGCTAAAACCAGATTAACATCATCATCGTAGCTGGAGCTGAACCCAACCTCGCCGTCGAAGATCGAATCGCCATCACCATCAACCTCTTGAAGCCAGCTGCTCAAACACACATCCCAAATACCATGAAGACCTCTGTGCAGATCCACCTCAGAGAGAACGGAGGACTCCTAGATCCATAGCAGGGAGAAAGCCGGTATTTTCCGGATAAATAGCGACAATGATTGATTTCTTCTTCGGTTCTTCCCTCATAATTCCTCCATCCATTCCACTTTATTTTAATGATGTAATATTTGAATTATATAGATATATGTCTGTTTGGTGATATTTTGACATATAATCCTAAATCATAATCTAATCTTGGGAGATCTTGATTTTCAAGAATCTTTATTTTTGAGTTTTGAGTTTTGGTTATAAATCTACATCATTGTCCTGGTCACGTTTCATGGATTTTTTTAGAAAATTAGTCTTCAAAAAAATGAGTTTGGTTGACTAATATTCCATTCCCATAATTTCAATTTCTATTATGTGTTTCAATTAAATAATTTATATCTTTCTTTATCAATTTGAATTCCTATATTGGGTTAATTAATGTGACCAATTGATTAATTTGTTAATTATTGAAATTGATTATTAATTGGGGATTTAATTATGAGACTAAGGGGCTTCTAATTTTGATAATTAAGTTTGGAATTAATTATGAGATTTAGTTTCATTCCAATTATATAATTAATTGAGGAATTTATTTTGATATTTAAGAATTTGTGATTTTGATAATGAAAAATTGATTAATTGAAAAAAATGTTGAAATTTATGACTAATTAGGAGTTGATTATGAGACTAAAGGGATGATAATTTTGAAAATTAATTTGTGAATTAGTCATGATATTTAGGGGTTGTCTAATTAGATAATTTATTTATGAAATAATTGGGTATTCGAAAATTTTTATTTAGATAATTTGTAAGTGATTTAATTGGATTATTGTAAAAAATGATGATTAATTATGGAGTTAATCAAGGGATTAATGAGCAGTCCATTTACATAATTAATTGGGAAATTAATTTTTTGAATAATGGGATACTCAATTAGATAATTATTAAGAGGAATAATTCTGAGATTTGAAGGATTTGTGATTTAGATAACAACCATATGATTTAACTGGATTCTTATTGTAATATATGAATAAATACATTGTTTTTTATGAGACTAAGGGGATTCACATTCAGATAGTTAATTTGGAAATTGAATATAATGTATAGGTTCTTCTCATTTAGAAAATTAAAGGGATTATTCATTATAAGATTAATGGATATACTATTTAGATAATTAATGGGGGGATTACATATGAGATATTGAGATAATTGGTTTAAGATAATAAATTAATGAATTGGCAATGTAATGTCTTGATATATGTGTTGATATAATTAATGGTATGTTAATTATGATATATCTAGATATATAACCTGTTATTATTAATCATAGACTAATTAGGAGATGCATAGATATATTAGTTGAGATAATTAATTGATAAATTAATTATGACGAAAAATGTTATATGAATTGAGATTTTTAATTTTAGAATTCATTATGAGATACATAGATTTTTTATTTGAATAATTAACCATTGAATTAATTATGGATAATAATATGGGGATATTTACTGATTAATTGATGAATTAATTAAAGGAATTGACATGATTAATTAATTGGGGGATTAATTAAGGCTAATTCTATCATAAACTAATTGATGAATTAGTAATGTGTTTGAGATGATTAATTAATTATATAATTAATGAATGAGATTCATGGGATTAATTAGTTGATGAATTAATTAAGGGAAGTAACGTAGCTGTTTAATGATCGAATTAAATAATTTCATTAAGGAGAGTCATTATTTAATTTTAGAATTAATTAAAGGTATTGACATGAAAAATTAATTGTTGAATTAATTAAATAGATTATTATGATACGTTAATTATTTAATTAATTATTTTATATGATGTGATTAATTAATTGTTTAATTAATTAATATTATTGGTGATATTTGTTAATTTTTTATTAACTAGAGTTATTGAAGTGTTTAGTTAATTGATGAATTAAAATGAGTTATTGATTTGATTAGTTAATTATTGAATTAACTAGAGTTATTAATTTTATTAGTTAATTGATGAATTAAATAGAGTTATTAATGTGGATAGTTAATTGTTTAATTAACTAGAGTAATTGTTTTTTAGTTAATTATTGAATTTACTCATATTGATGAAGTGATTAATTAATTGTAGAATTAATTAATATTTTTTTGATTAATTAATTATCAAATTAAATAATATTATTATTTAGATTATTTAATTAATGAATTAAATAATTTTATTGATGTGATTAACTAATTTATGAATTAACTAGAGTTATTGATCTGATTAGTTAATTTATGAATTAACTAGATTTATTTATGTGGTTAGTTAATTGATTAATTAACTAGAGTAATTGTTATATTTAGTTAATTATTCAATTTAATTATATAGTTAAAGTGATTAATTAATTATTTAAGTAATTAATGTATTTAATGTAAATAATTTATTGTCTAATTAATTAATATTATTTATTATATTATATAATTGTTTAACTGACCAGTTTTATTGATGATATCAATTAATTAATGAATTAACATGAGTTATTAATGTGATTAGTTAATTTTTAAATTAATTATAGTAGTTGATGTGATTTTTTAAATCTTGAATCATCTAGAGAAATTGATATGATTAATTAATTTTTGAATTAATTAAGGTGATTGATGTGATTAGTTCATTTTTTAATTATCTAATAGAATTATTGTGTTTAAATTAATGTTGAATTAGTAATGTCGTTTGTGTGGATAATTAATTATTGTATTAATTATGTGTTTTTGAATGGTAACAAGATTATTAAATTGTGTAATTTAATGAATAATAACATGGTTATTCATTTCTATGTTTCAAATAATGGTAAAATGGTCATTCAATTGTGTTATTAAATAAATGGTAACATTGTAATACATTTGTGTGAAATAAATAATGGTAACATGTTCATTAAGATTTGTGATTTAATGAATGGTAACATGGTCATTCATTTGTGAAATACAAAAAGTAAAATTGAAATTCAGACATGTGGTATCCCTTGGGGATAGTTCAAATTCCGGTATTAGCCGATACAAGTGTTGAGGATTGGGTATCTAAAACAACCTGAGTTTTATTTACACAAATAGAGAATATTTAATAATGCGATAAATTTTTTATTTATTCATTATAGATATTCTTATTATAATTAAATACACTATTTTTGACAAGAATTTTTCTAGACACCATTGTTAGTGGCCTACTGAGTTGTCGTCACACCCCACTCAGGTTGGTTGATCGGTTCACAAAGAGACTTTGTGTTTTTTGGACATATTTAGTGAAGGGTACCTATGTTAGACAGATTAGTTGGCAGGAATAATGGAAGAGGGATCCAACCATGATTACGACCCACTTAGGAGTTTTAGTCTCTTTAAATTTGTGTTTTTATTTGACACATGGCACATTCATAGCATGACATATATATTGTTCTATTTTGATTATGTATTTCTAGTTTTGGTTATCTTATGTCATTGTTTTTTCTATGGGAATATATATACTTAAAATATTGTTTATTTATTTACATTTGTGTATAACTATGATAGAAGAAAATAGGGTATAATCTCCCCATGATCGACTTACCATACCCTCACTACTAGTCGGTAGCCTCTAGAGTATGGGGAGATATGCTTGTTGTCACATAGTGAACCAGCTCAAGGCACTAATGTGTGGAACCAAGTCCTGAACGTTACATTATTTGATAACATTTTTATACCATTTTTTTAATGATTAGAGTAATATAATTTTAATTTTTTAAGGATCATATTATTGATTAAAATGTAATTTTTTGTGTTTTAGGCATTAAAAAAAATAAAATTTTGGATATTCATTTATTGGAGTAATGGTTGAATTGAAAATTTATATAAAAAAATAAAGGATAAAATTTTCAATATTAAATAGAAACATATCAAAAAATTATATTTCCTTGTATTAATATGTAGAAAAATAATTCGAAGAGTCTTAAAAATAATCCTTAAAAAATTATTTAATATATCATTATTTCATATGATATCAATGATTATATCTATATCTATTTGGTATATGGTTTTGTGGTCATTAAAATTATATGGATTTCCAATGTTCTTAGGATCAATTGTTTATGTCACCATCCCTCAGTATTTGGGTGTTATTTTAATCATTAATGTTTTGGTTTTCATTTCCCACTAATGTTCTGCTATATGTGATCATAGTTATGTGTTAATTCAAAATGAATTTGTCACTTTTATTTCCATCATGTTTAGATTAGTTTAATTTAAATATTTTTAAGATATAGTTTTTCATTTACACAATATTAATTTTTTTTTTCAAATTTCAACCCCTTCAATTCAATGATCAAGTTTAAATGATGAGGACACAACTTATTTAAGATTGGGAGAATGTAACACCCTGAAATTGAAGAATAATAAAATTTTATTCAATATCATATGATATATTATACAATTATTTTATCACATGTTATGTGAAATAAAATATCTAGCTTTAATTACATGCAAGAATGGGTTTCTTTTATGTACTGAGTTATAAAAAGGATCGAGTTTTATCGAACAACAATATATTATAAATATTATCATTCCCAATGATAGTTAACCCATAGACATGGAAATGAATTTTTAGAATAGGTTTAAATAAAATATTAAAATAAATTAATTAAAAAAGTTTATTATATATATAATTCTTATGAATAAAATAATAATCATCTAAAGGGAAAATTAATATTTTATGAAAAAAATATTTTTCTAAAATGATTATTTATTTATTCTTTGAAGAAAATTAATTTTTATACGTTAAAATATATAATTATTATTTAAAAAATAACATTAATAATAGAAATATAAATACGAAAACAATATTACGGTGAATTTTTGGATTTTCATGAGAAATTTCATTTTTTGGTGAACATTGAAAAATACTGAATTTTAATTACAAAGTTATTTTTTTAAATATATTCTAAAATTAAATAGTATTTATATTTTATTAAGTGAAAATTTATTAAATTTTATAACAATTAATTTAATTAAGGTCATTTTAACCATTTTTATATTTAATTTATATATAATGACAGTGTAAAATATTAAAAAATTAACTTTAAATCACTGCCCTCTCATCAGGAATACAGGATTAATTTTTAATTTAGTTTTGGAAATTCAATGATTGGAATTTGTAAAAATTTCTTCCAAAAATGGATTCATAATAATTTATATTATTTATTATTTTTTACTTAATTTTTTCCAAATTTATATTTGGAAACAATTAAAATTTATTACAGCAATTATGGTAAAAAAAATTTTAATAAGTGCTTAATATTAGTAGATAATTGCTAAAATAACCTACATACTTTTTCAACACAAATTTTACAGACATATATTTACCCTTATTACATTAGGTTATATATGAATGATTTAGTGTCTTTCTATTCAAAAATATTTACCTATATGATAAGTTAAGAAATGAAATAGAAAAAAAGGAACCTTCTAGGGATTTCATATCAATAAAGCATTGGGGTAGGGGAAAATAATATATATTCAGATATAAATAATATTTTTAATTATAAATGAGTTTTTAATATCATGAATTTTTTTTGAGCTGAATTAATTACTTCATAATCTTAAAAAACTCCAACGTAGTAATTGTTTAGTTAATAATTAACAAAAATAATTGATAATAAAAATATTAAAAGTGAAGAAATTTGAATGAATTATCGCCTTAAAATAATTTTTTCGATTAATATATCATGTTTCATTTGTTTTAAAATAATATATTCTAATTCCATCATTTTAATTTTTTTTAAATAACATTTAAATTAATAATATCAAAATTGGAAATAATTTTATTTTATAATAAAGGATATTTTATTAAATGATGTATAATTAATAAAAATAATATATCATTTGAAATTATTTAAGAATTTCTAAAATTATATTAAATGTTCTATTTGTGGGATAAATTTTTTATATTGAATATATTCACATGTAAATATTAATTACTATCTTAGAGTGGGTAAGGTTAAAACTATGTTTTTTTCACATTTCATACGCTTGTGTTGAATCAAATTTTAAACATAAATTATATATTAAATTGATAAATTTTATTTAATAATTATAATTGGTGGGCGTATATTATCTAATGAGGCTAAAATCAATTTACTCTTAATGGGTAAATTCCCTAGGGTTAAAAAATATGTTCCCTTTGTAAAAACCAAAAGGGTAAAACTGAGTAAACATACAGGGTATAGAAGAACATCTTAAAACTAATTATTTGTTTGTTTTATACGCGTTTCTAAAAAAATTAATCGCTCTCATACATTTTTGATCTATTTCTAAGGCATGGGAGGTATGAGAGACCTCCCAATATTGAATCCATTTTACTATTTACAATAATGTCACTCCTCCTCAAATATAAAAGGTCACCCACTCCCCCACCTTATTAACACATTCAAACAAATATGGTTTATATAATTACTACCCAAATAAATTTGAAAAACAACTCTCTTAATCCAAGAAGGCATATTTTGGTCATAAATCCAACCTTTGAAATATTTAGTGCAAACCTAAGGAAGATACCCGAAGAAGAGGTAATGTTCTTCAATGAGAATCTTTATATTTTATTATTCTACATCTAGTTAAATTTTAATTAAACCATTATGACATACTAATATCAGTATAATCCATATACTATTATGTTTTTATAATAATTGGATGACTTAAAAATATCTCCACTTTTATCAAATGGGTTTGAATTCATCATCTCATGTGTGACAAACTACTGCCTCACAAATATATGTCATTATTTTTTCCATTTATTATTTTCATTATTGGGAAATATGATAGATATAAAGTATATATACCTCTTGAGAACATATATCATATATAACTTATTTCATTCCATTTTTTATGAGACACATTAACATTGCTCATGTTTATGATGAACTATCGCATCACGAATCAATGTGATTTGTCCTTCACAAATGCATTACATGGAAGGTGAAAAGGAATAATGTTAATAATTATATGGTATAAACCTATAATAATTATTATATCCAT
This sequence comes from Viscum album, assembly GCA_963277665.1. Taxonomy (NCBI): domain Eukaryota; kingdom Viridiplantae; phylum Streptophyta; class Magnoliopsida; order Santalales; family Viscaceae; genus Viscum; species Viscum album. The sequence goes on from OY728156.1 coordinate 49,459,788, forward strand.
GTAATATTCATAATTATTAATATATAATGTATTATTTAATTGTTTTCCACTTAAATATGATAACATCCTTCATGTACGTGGGGACTATCGCTTTCATGAAGATATGTGACTCAATTTTCATCACCACACCACATGAATGATATTTATAAGTTTTCATAAATAAATAATATTTTATATATAAAAATATGATCATTATTTAATGATAAAATATTATTTAAACCCTCTCAATAATGATCAATTAAAAATGGAAAACGTGACTCATGTGTACGTGTGACCAACCTTCTCTATGATCGTAAGATACATCATTTTACGTACCTATCATTAATGATTGGTTTTAAAATTATATTCTATTTTAAGTACGATTATTATGTATTGATTATTTTTCGTTACATGATATAACTATATTATATGTTCATGAACCATATCTTTCAAGAAGAAGCATGCTAACAAACACAAGGCAGTTATAACCTGAATCAATGAAAATAATGAATGATTATTAAAGACAGGTTTATAATATGTAATAAAAGGATAAATTATGATTTTATAAGAATTAATATAGTTCATTTAAAAATTAATAAAATTATTTAAACCATTATAGATTAAATATTTATGGGAGGTATTTCATCTCAATTAATATTCTGTTGAGACTTATTTTTTATTAATTCCTAATTCACCTTTATGTGATGTATATACTACCCTTTGAAATATAAGATCATGAAAAGTTCATTAATCATTGTATTTTATGTTTTTATGTTTCAATTTAAAATATTTCATTCAATAAAATTTTACTTTAAAATTAACAGATGGTAAAAGTTATTCTATAATCTCACCTTCTTTTATTATTGTTACCTTTATCTTGAAAAAATCACGTTATTTTAATAATTAGTCTTTATAAATTACATTCCTATGAGATATCTATAATGTTTTTTTATAAATGTTATTAATTAAAAACCATATACTATTTACATATATAGTGTTCACTTGGACTGTTATTTTATTTAGTAGGGAAATGTTGATAAATATATATCCTTTATTCAAAACAGATATTTAATGATATTCTGGATTGTTTATGAATTTAATCAATTTTTAAATAGATTAGAAATGCTTCGAAAATGTAATACATGGGTTGGTTTCGGTAGATTAATTCATATTGATGAATAAGTAGTCTCATGAGACAAAATTATTTGGCCCAAACCCCATACATTTCAAACCATGTAGTTTTAAACTACCTAGAGGCTAGATCATGAGAGTAAGTTTCTTTTGAATGTTCATAACAAATATTGGATGGGTTTTTACAAAAAAATGATTTAATCAATCATTAAGATATACCTTTACGGAAATGTTAACATGTTCTTGGGAAATATGACGTCCACTAATTAAGCACTTCCATCATTCATATTCAGTTTTCATTATCCATGATATTTTTTCAATGATATTACCTATGGATGCATTAAATTCTAAGTTTATTGATTAAATGGAATGTGTATTCAGTTATTTTAAATTCCATATTTATTTTCTCTTATCTTTTAATGAATTCAAGTTATTTTAATGGAATTTAGGTTTATTTATTTACTATCCCATATTGATTATGCATATTTATTCTTGATTGCTTCTCTTATACTTAACCCTTCATAAAAATTTAAGGACACCCTTTTCTTCCATTCAAATGATATAATGAAAAATTATTTTAATGAGTTTATATGATTATATTATTTTACCTATTTATTCATTAAATTGGTTTCTTAATTTATATTTGGTATCATGTAGGTATCTAGTTTTCTAAAACCAAAAATATAATCGATATAATGGTATTTGAATATTGTATGAATGATAATGTTATTGTTGCAGGAATCAGATCTAGGATACAAGGGTTAGGTTATATACACAATCCTTCCCAAAATCCCTTCCCAAAATCCCTTATATAATCATTGAAGCCATTGTTTGGGTAGAGAGACAATAAAGGACTGATTGTTTTAAAACCTAAGGAAGTTACCATAAGAAGAGGCATCATTATTCAATTAGCTTTTTTACATTATTTCCCCATCATCATCATTCAATTTTTAATAAACCATGTTGATCAAATATAATCAATATAATACTTATATTGATAATTTTTTATGTTTATCGAATGAACTAAAACTATCTACACATCCATCAAATGGGTTAAATAATCATCATTCCTGGGTACACCATATAATTTCCTCCTGAACCGATGCCATTAATTTATTCCATTACAACAAATCATGGTTAGGTATAATGATGGATATAATGAATATATGAGTTATTTATAAGAAAATTATATAAAGTACCCATCCTTAATAAATATATAATCTAGTTTTTTAATATAATTCAATTAATTTGAATTTCAAGAATACTTTTAGTTTATATTTTTGAAAAATATAATTATAAATCATAGAAAAAAATCCTATATTAAAATGTATACACTTATAATCAATTTCATTTTTTTCAGAATGTGAATCCTTTTAATCAAAAAATGATTTATTTTGATGAAAAATATTTATGAATTTAAACCAGACTTATTTTCATTTATCCATCTTTATATCCCATGAAAAACTTTTTAAAACATTTGATGAGGACAACATGATCAGTAAGGGAAAAAGAACCATTGGAAAACATGAAAAACCCATTAAAAACTATTCTATTTAAAATATATTTTCATCTAAAATTTGAATCTTTTTTACCCTAAAATTTTTCATTATCTTACCTCCTAAAATTAAGAAATTTTCATGAAAACTAATTATAATAAATATAAAGGTTATCTAGGTATCTTTGGATATCTTTTTCCACATCACTCATATAAATGGAATAACCAATATGGTAATATTATATATCTATAGTATGAAATTTATTAGTGGTTATAAAGTAACTACCCATCATTGGTTTGTCACATAACCACCTAACATTGTTTGATAGAATAATATTTCATCCTTTGATTATCATTGAACCACACATAATTGGATAATAAAGTAACCCCTACAAAATTATAACAAAATAAAAAAACCATATCATAATCATAAAACATGAATTATTTCATCATAAAAATATACTTAAAGAAAATAATTTTTTCCCTTTTAAATAATTTTTTTTGAAAAAGACCAAGCAGAAAAATGTATCTATTTTATTTGAAAATAAAATTGTAATATTATAAAAGAAGAATAAAATAATTAAGGCATCATGACTGAGGAAAAATAAGCACATAATATATAAGTTAATAATTAAATTCCTTTTTACTTGTTTATGAAAGTGTTACAGATGAACTGTGGGTTTTTAAAGGACTCTCCCTTAGGCCAAGTATCATAAGTTACATGTGAAGCCTCGAACCCATGTTATCAGGTTCAGTACGTACAAAGGTTGTGTATTTTTTAAGTAAAGAATAAATGAAAAATACGTAGATCATTTAGCACTCCATGAACTTTTTTGGTATATGTTTTGAAGTATTAAACATAGAGCTTATTTTTTATAAATGCGAAACAAAAATAAATAAATAAATTGCCTCATGTGGGATAACTCTATAAGAGAAGTGAATACCTTCGTAAAATTATACTATACATATGGAAAATAATTTTCTTTAAAAAAGGGATGGGAATTAAATTACATAGTAAGGGGTTTTAAATAAATATGAATGCACTTTAAAAGATACTATAATACATTGAAAATATTTTTTCATTTAAAATGAATTAAAAATAATCGTGTTATTTTTTGGAAAACATTATTTAATCTCTTGAAAAAACCATGAGGCCACTTCAAACATTGAAGGTTGTCTTGGCCAACCCACATTTTTTAGGGATGGGTTCACTCAACAGTCCCAATTGTGTTTAGAATTTCCATGTGCCAATTTCTATAAATTACTTTTTGATATTTCCATAAATATATACATATATATATATATAATGAATTTTTTGTGTTACTCACATAATCATGCATTAAATATATATACAAATTTTTATTTGTATATAAGTATGTATATAAATATAATATTTATTTAGAAATCACTTGCGAGATTTGGTCTAACCAAACCCATGATAATTAGAATTTTTAGGGTTTATTAATAAAAATAATTAACAACAATGTATTTATAAAAATAAAAAAACTCATTTTAGAAGTTTTTTTAATAAAAGAATAATTTATTCAATTAACATGTTAATATATGTATAAAATATATAAAAACATATTTATGGAGTACCATTAATAATAAATAAATATTGACATAATTATTATGATCAATGAAATGTATGAAATATGATAACTTCAAATGATATGATTCCATTACATGATAAAAATACATCAAGTGGACGATCTTGAATATATTAAGTCTTGTAAATAATACCATGTAATATTAATTTGAAATTATAAAAATTAGAATATATGTTTAAAAGCATTATTACTCCCTTTCATATTTATTTAAATATATATAAACATTGTTATTCAAATATAAATTGGGAAATTGGAATCTGTAAAATGAATTACTTTAAAATCATTGAAATAATAAACACATGAATATATTACACCCTCTTAATTTCAATATAAATTTTGAAAATAAATTCCATTTTAAGGAATTTATAGAAAAAATATATATACATATTAATTCAGAAAATATAATTTTATCTTTACTGATAAATTCGAACATAAATATCAAATAAAAAAATAATTAATCCCTTATGATTTTAAAATATATAGAATTAATAAAAAAATATCATGCTTCCAAGTGAATATAAGTGTGAAGATCATAATTTTATTTTGAATAACATAATTTCATAGTGATACATATATTTAAAAATGATAAAAATAACCCTTGAAACCTAATTAACCTGAAATCAAATTCAATCATTTTATTGATAAATTCATATCCCTTATAAAAACATGAACTTAATTAAAAACAAAAATTGACAGAGAAAAACAAAAACAATCCCTTAGCTTCAAATATAAATGAGACAATATATTATCAGAACTAATAAGGATCTTAGAAGATGGTTTTTTATCTCATAATTTTCATAACAAGGGTGTGAAACACCCATACAAGATGTTCAAGACATGCAACTCTTAGGTAGGGAGTGAAACGCATCATAGATAGGTAAGTGTATTGATAATAAACCTCTGTATTTATAATATAATTTTGTTATCAGTAAATATATATAATATTAAAAAATTATTCAAATTCGGGGCATTCTTAAACCCAAATATTAAAAATAGATTTGAATATATCTCAAAAACAAAGACATTTAATATCTTGTAGAGAATTCACAGTTTAAATACGTTTATGAAAATAATTCAAGAAGTAAATTGGAATAAAATAGTTCACTTATATAATCATACATTCTCTATAAGGAATTCATCTAATGAAAACCAAAAAAAACTTGACTAAATTATTATAAAACGATGATAACAATGATAAATGAACTAATTAATGAACCAAAATCAAAAACTGATGAATAAAAAAAATTAATGAATAAAGAATAAAACAACTAGAATCCCATTAAACAAAAACAAATTAAACTGTGATTTATGAAATTACAAATTAAAAAAAACAACCTCACATGGATATGAATATGAATAACATCACACATTCCTCATTGACATATGAAACCCAAACTATGAATGAACCAACTTAACATCACCCTGACCATCCTTGTTGGTGGACAATCTAACTCAGACACCCTTGGTGAACAGATCTAACCCTTTATTTCTCCAAGTAAATAGAGACTCTTCATTTCCACTAGATGTCAAACCCTCGGCATCATGCGGACAATTGGAAACATTTCTCAGGCTCTTGTGAATCCCTCTTTCTTAAACTGATATATTCACCCTCTCAAAACATGTTTTCTTTTAATTTTTTTTAAAATAACTTTCTATCTTTTATTTAAAAAAATTATATCTTTTTTGTATCTTCTTTTCACTCTTTTTGTCATTTTGTTTTATCATTTTAAAATTCCCATTTTCAGTTTTCTCTCTCATTTTTTCATGTTTATTTTTATTTATTTATCATTTTCTTTTCTTTTTTTATAAATTTCATTAGTATTTTTTATAATTTTCTTAATAATATGAGTAATTGTTTTATATTTATCATATTTAATTCATAATTTGATATAAATACATTTGTACTCATAATTAAATAATATTTATAATTTTATTATTGTTAGAAAATATATATTTTTATAACATATTTAATAAATTATTTATTTAATTTAAGTACTATAATTAATCATTAAAAAGAAAACATTATTTCATTAGGAAAATATTTTTTATAAACATCTCAGTTTAAAATATACAAATTATTTAAAACATAGAATTATATATAATAATTCATGATAATTTTTTAGTCCCTTCAAATAAACTATTGATTTTGTCATTAAAAAATATTTTATCAAATAAACAAATTTTTATAATTTTAAATTAAAAACATTACCACATATATAAAAAAATATTTATTTATAATTTCAAATATTTATTTAAAATGAAATATTATTTCTTGAAAATAATAATTTATATAAAGATATTACAATGTTTGAAAAAAAATTACGAAAACAAATAATATTAATTGATAGTATTTATTGTTTTATTATACGAAAATAAATATTAAACATAGTCAAATTTTATAAACACTTAGTTCACTAAAATTATAATACAATTCATTTATTAAATACTTATTTGTTATTTAATTTTTTTTTGGCATGTAACATTCTCCCCCCACATAAACTAAAATTTCCCTCGCAATTCATTTGTTGAATATAATTTTTTTGAATTGATGTCTTAAGAATTATGAAAAAGTAGAATTGTAAAAAGTTAATATTCTATCATTGAGATTTTCCTCAAATTAAAACAACTAATTTCTAATATTTTCTTGATCATCACTATGATACCAATTATGTAGCATGGAACCCACACTATTGTGTTCTGCACATATAAATACTCTGTATTTTTTTAATAAAATATAAATAAACAAATAAACAAATAATTCTACACTCTAGGAACTTTTTTGGTCTAGGTTTTCGAGTGTTAGACAAATAAATTACATTTTATCATATCTTAAAAAATTAGAATAATGTAAATAAATTTATTCATTTGTGATAACTATGTTAGAGATGTTATCTCCTTCATAAAATTATAATAAAACTATAGAGAATAATATTATAACATGGGATTAGAATTAAATTTCATAGTAAGGTGTTTTAAATACCTTTGTGAACAGCTTAAAAATATTTAATAATAATTTGAAAATACTAACTCATTAAAAAATCACTAATAATAATTATATGTTTTTTTCAAAATTCATTATGAAGGATCATTAAAAAACATGAGGTCACTTGAAACATTAAAGGCTATCTAGAAATACCCACATTCTTGAGGGGCGGGTTCACAAACCACTCCTTATCATGTTTATAATATCCATCTTTGAATGTTTATAAAAAAGTTGAACTTTCCTTACATATATATTTATATATATACATTTTTCACGGGAGTTTTTTCTTAAGAGGTATAATAATATATTAATCAAACATACACACATTTATTTATATATAAGTATATATATAAAAATTAACATTTATCGTAAATCTCATTTAGTCAAACCAAAACTGATATTCACTAGCATTTTCATGGTTTATTACTAAAAATAATTAACATCCATGTATTTATAAATCCCAAAAAAATTTATTTAGAGTAGGTTTTTTTTAAATAATAATTTTTTCAATATAAATGTTTATAAATATATACAATATATAAACAAAGATGTCTGAAGTTTCATGAAGAATCAATAAATATGGCCATAACTATGATCATGAATGACTTGTATACAAAATGATTACATGAAATGATATAATTCCATTCCATGAGAATAATACATAACATACAAGATTTTGAAAATATTATGTTTTGTAAATAATACCATGTAATCATAATTTGAAATTATAAAAATAAAACATTTGTTTTAAAAAATTATAACTCCCTTTCATATTTATAAAATTATATATATAATCTCTTTTAATGGTTGGGGCTAAAGACTCATTTTATTATTTTAGAAAAATCCTATTTTTAGATGGGTAGAGGGAGACTCATTACAATTCCCGAAGGCCCATGTGGCATGAATACAAGGCTTAAAAGACCATTTTTTGGACCAAAGGGCCCTTCAGTGAATAGTATTACTACAGTACTTGACCTCTAATTGTACCTTCTTTGGTACCGCTATCATTACAGTTCCTAGTATAGTGCCTCCATCGCTTCAATATCACCACTGCTATAGTTTTCCGTTACTACAGTGCTGCTACAGTATTGCTACAATACCCCCATTATTTTTTCCCTGCACGGATTTGATCCTGGGTTTTTTGGATGTGATGTAAGAGACTGTACCACTTCAGTACAGGCATGTTGGAATTATATATATAAACTCTAAATTAAATATAAATTGGAAATTTAGAAGACAGAAAATGAATAACTTGAAAACAATTGAAACAATATACACATGTATATAATAAACCCTTACAATTTCAATATTAATTTTACAAATAAATTACATATCAAAGAATTTTTAGAAAACATATATATATATATATATTAATTTTAAAAATATACCTTTTCATTACAGTAAAATTCAAACATAAAAAATTAAATATAAGTAAATAATTAATCCAGTATGATATTAAAATTTAAATAATTAATAAATAAAATATGATGGTTTTATGGGAACATAATTATGAATTTCATAATTTGTTATTGAATAACGCAACTTCATATTGAGGAATATTTTTAATTTTTTTAAAAATATCCCTTCATATAATGTTAACATGAAATAAAATTCAAACCAAAATCAGATAAAAAAATCTCCCTTGTAAAACCATTAACTCCAATTAAAACATAAATTGATAGATAAACATAAAAAAATACCTTACACTCAAATTGAACTATAAAAGACTATTGTTAGAGCTAAGAAAAACCTAAAAAGATGATTAATTTGTCTTTAATTTTCTCACGATGGGTGTCCAACACCCACATAATATGTGAAAGACGTGATACACCTAGGCATGGAGTGGAAAACCTCATAAATAGACAAGGGTAGTAATAAAAAAACCCCAATTATAATATAATTAAATTGGTGTTAAATATATATAATATTAAAAAATGATTGAAGGCCTGTTTTTTTAACACAACCATAAACACATAGATTTTTAATGACTTAAAAACAATGAAATTTATAATCATGTAGAGAAATATGAGTGTACATATGTTTAGTAAACTAATTCAAGCATCAAATTGACAAAGAATATTTCAATTATATAATCAAACATTCATTTTAAGGTATCATCTAAATAAAACCTGCACAAAACATTAACATAAATAATATTAAATGATGATATCATGGATAACCAAACTGATCTTGGTAGAAAATCACGACACAGAGATCATAAAAATTGATGATGGAATAAAAAATCAAGGGAATCCTTGTTGACCCGAAAGTGATACATGAACTAAGATTCAGACACCTATAAATTAAAACATAAGCCTACCTCACATTGATCTGAAGAACAATAACATCATACCTTCCTCATCGACATTAGAAACTCTAACTGTGAATAAACCACATTGAAATATCTGAGAACACACTTAACGATAGCTGTTATTACATGGACTCCCTTTGTGAACTGATACGACCCTCGATCTATCTTCAATACATAAGACTCTTCATCTTCACCAAATATCAAACCCTTAGCTTCTAGAACCCAGCTCGACCCATTACTTGGGCTCTGGTCAATCCCACTTTCTCAAAATGGTAGACTCCCCCTCATAAAATGTGTTTTCTTCCCTTTTTTAAAACTCATTTTCATTTATTTTTACCAAGTTTTAACTTTTTTTATATCTTGTTTATCACTCTTTTTTCATTTTTTTTTTCATTTTTACAAACATTTTCACTTTTCCCTCTTCTTTTTTACGTTTTTATGTTTATAATTTTATTTTATTTCATGTTTTCATTTGATCTACATACATTTTCACTTTTCATTTCTTTTTTTTATTTTTTATTTTAGTTTTTTTCAGGATAGAATGGCTATTTTAATCATGAAATGTTTTAAATGGTTATTAAATAGGTCTTTATATGTTTTCAAGTTTATTTTAAAAGAAAATGAGTTTTAATTTATTTATTTTAGAAAGTCTTTTTCAACGTGGAAAATAAATTTTCCTCATTAATATTTTTAATAATTTTAAGGATTCATTTATAAGTTTTTAATGAATATTATAAAAATAAATTATTTCAAAAATATTCTAAAAAGATGAATTTTAGAATGTGATTTTCAATGAAAGTTCATTTTGGTTTAGAAATTTTGTAAGTGTTTTTTACAAAAATAATTCTCCATATAATATACCATTATATAAGGTTAATTATTCTGTACTGGCCATGTTATATAAGGATAAAATTATTATTCTTTCTCAGAATGTTTTATGTTTATGATGAAAGGATGTCTATTTGACCCATTTTTTATTTTTCAAGTTATAATAAAAATAGTTTTTTGGGAAGCCTGTTTACTAAATATTCTAAAAAGTGAAATCCCATTTCAACTGGGTTAAGGGAAAACCCATTAAAACCCTGAAGGATAGAGGATCCTAGCCATGAAGTTAAATGTCCTGGGATCCCATTGGTTAAAAAAATTGTAAAATGCATTGATTAGAGGCCTAGAAATTCCAGAATTCTATATAGACTATAGACCCAAGTACCAAAGGAATATTAGAGGACCAAGACCCAGTAGAAGACCCATATATCCTACCTCCACCAATAACTACACTTCTACTGAAAACTAAACTAGATCTATTATTCTGATTCAACCCCCACCATGATCTCATCCCCGTAGTTATAACCAGAAGGAAAATGACCCCCCAATGACAGATTAGTTGAAACTATCTACCAGGAAAGAAAACGCAAACTCTACTGATAATGACATGGATACAGCCACAGTATAAACAAATATAATACATTATGTAGCTGGGATTATCAAAACTACGAGACCATATCTGATTATGAATCAATATCCATGTCTATATCTACACCACACTAATACATATTCCAATTCCATGGATATATCCATATGATTCTATACCGCATTCTTGGACACTTTCTAAGAACAAAACACAATCCCCATTGTCACTATTGACTTCATATAAAGACAATGATATTACTATTATGGTTTTGGGAGTAGACCTTAACAAGAATTATTGTTTTGTGAGTGAACCCATTCCACTATGAGGTTTTTTGAAATTATACTTGACTTCAATTGGAATAAATTTCTATACCCATTTTATGACACGATTTTATGTGTTATCCCAATGTTATGCTCTCAGGGATAATGTTATTTAGATCCATTGTGATCCATATATAATTTACTTCCAATATTATTCCAAGAACCAATATTATTATCCGTGATATTACATTTTTTATTCAAATTTTATAATCATGTTATCATACACATATCATCATGTTATATATATATATATTCCTTTTTTCCTTAGTGAGTATATGAGCTCACTAGTTCTTATGTTTCCTTTCCAAAGTTTATGAAGAATGGTTTTAAAAAATTTCTTTTTGTGAATAGTACTAAATAGGATGATCATTATTAATTATTTTGAATATTTATCCCCAAATTTTAAGATATTTTACCTAGAATTTAAATACATGAATGTACAATAGACCTCACGCATGCGTTTTTTTTAAATTATTGAATATTCATCTAAAAATATTTAAAATATAGGTATGAAACTATTTGATATCTATAGTCGGTATTAGAGGATAGATTGAGACAAAATTTGGAAAATAGGATGAGAAAACAATTGTGAGATACCTAGGTTATATTAATGATCTTTATAGGTATGTCACAAAGGATAATTTTAAGAATGATTTAATGTATTTTAAAATTATTAGATATTTTTTTTAAATAAAATATCAATTGGTTTCCCAGAAATTAAATACCTATTTAAATACAATAAGAGGATTTGTCTCTATGACATAGATATATAATAGTAATAACATTCAAAATAGTTCAATGAGTAGGACTCAATCATCACCTGGTCCAAAAAAATATGCCTTAAAACACTTCTATTTTAACACCCTCAGGTGATAAGCATTGAATATTCAAAAAATCATTACAAAACGTCATGAAGTATTTAAATAGATGATAATGATGAATGGAAAATTATAAAACAATGTTTTATAAAATTGAAAATAAGGTTTCATGATTTAGATATCATATAATTTATTTATCATGATTATGTGGTTTTCTACTAGGAATATTATTGATCACACTATGATTTTCAGTTTTATTCAACGCATAGAACCAAAACAAATAATGTTAATACTGAATGTGATGGAATATTTATTGACTATGAGAAACAAAATCGGATGATGATAGGAGTGAAAGATATTATTATCATGACTAATCATCTATCTCGTTATATGATTAACAAAATCAACTTTTCTGAGACACTTAAACCGTAAAATAAGAGGAAAATGAACATTTTTGATTTTTTTTGGAAATTAATACAGAGGAAATAAGAATCATATTCCTACATGTAACAAATATGGGATTAATAACTTAGAAGAATATCTAAAATGGAGGGGAAGATGTTGTCTATCATGAATAGATTGTAATAGATGGAAATTTTTTTGATGAGTTAAATGTATTATTTATGCGGAACATGGACATTATCGAACACAAATATCCAATCAAATAATTATCTAATATACCAAGGAATTAACTATTTCATTAAATAATTATTGTGTTGGTATTGAAGTAAGTGTATATTGGGATTTAAGGATTATGGGGAAGGATTATTTTTCTATTCGTGTTCAGATTATAAGAATCATGAAACATCTTTGGATCATGTAATTTTTCTTTGAAAAATATTTATCTCCATGTAATATTAACATAAGAGTTATAGATTCCATCATGTGTTTATATGTTTAAGGTTCATCATAATTTAAATTTCTTTGAAACCAACTTTAGGTTTTATGGGATTATACATTATCATGATTAACGTTATTTTTGGATACATATAGTCCTTTTTTTATATATGTTTTATTCATTGTTTTATTTGAGGAGGAAGTCCATTAAAATTTATGGACATATAATTAATTTCACTAGAAACCTTTAGGGTTTATATTATCTTTTATGTTGATCAAATTATGGGTTTAATTCAATCAACTTATGATGTTAAGAAACATTGATTCTACTAGAGAAGGATTCATTATAGATCATCTCATGAGAATATACATTAAAAAAGTCACATCCCGCCCCTAGGGCCCATTTTGTGCTACCCCAAACCCGTCTTCCATAGCCTAGGGTCTAGTGACTAGCATCGGAAAGGTGTATCCCTATAACGGGAAGGAATTTCCATTATAATCGTACAAACACTCAATCTAAGAACACTACAAGATGCCACCACGATGTAAAATATTGTAGTAAAAAGTGTTCTCAAAAGTAAAGGGTAGTACAACTCTGGATCAGTAGTCCTTGCATCACGTCACACCAAATGGTCCACCTATGAGCACCGTAATGTCCTGGATCCCTTATCCTTGATCAATGTTGTCTATAATATGCACAAGACACAAGAAGGTGTGGGAGAAGCCCGTGTAGGGGCAAGTATAACAATACTTAGTAGAGACCCCGAGACCCCCGAAGGTCTCCCCGAGTTCCATAAGGGAAAACCCACAAAACAAGACCTCAACTACAAAGCACGAAGCTGTCATAAACTCTACTTAGGTATATGACCATACATATACCTAAGTTATCAAGATATACATATCTCATACATGAGTAAAAAATATCACAAAGGTAACACCACAAATTTAACACCACAAAGGTAAAAGTACTACACAATTACCACCACGAATATAACACAACGAAGGTAAAATTACAACATAGGTAACACATTGAAGATATCACCATGAAGGCAATAATACCACACATGTATCACCATGAATATATCACCACGAAGGTAAAATTACCACACAAGTATTACCATGAAGATATCACCATGAAGTTAATAGAAACAACTCGCACCAGGTATATTTGTAAGGAACATAAGTACATATGATTTGTCGCGATGCTAGATCATATTATTCTGTCATGAGGCACTGCTGGTAACCATACGGAGTCTGACCCGCACAAGATTTATAGTTAATAACCCATGAAATTATCCACATAGAATCTGACCTGCCCAGAGTCAATATGTACTAACCCCCATAATGAACCTCATAGGATCTAACCCACATAGGATCTGAACTGCCCAGAGTCGATAGGTACTAACACTCGCAAAGGCCCTCATCGGATCTGACCCACACAAGATCAGTTTGTCTTGACCCACACAGGATCACTGATCGCTGACCCACATAGGATCTGACCCACACAGGATCAGTGCTGACCCATACAGGATCATTGATCGCTGACCCACATAGGATTTGACCCACACAGGATGAGTGCTGACCCACACAGGATCACTCGGCACTAACACCCCGTATGATCTGTCTCCAATCTCAGCCACACTACCAACCACTGGATTCCCGCTCATAGCACACTTTATTCTAGGTGAACATATCTTAAAGCCTTCAATCATATTTCAACTAGCACAATGTACCATGAATAAGTAACCTGATGATCTATCACGTAATAAGTGTTCCCATGCAAAAGATGAAACGTCAATCAGATGCCCGGTCTGTAGGCTATTAGAATTTTGGTTTTGAGGGCCCGGTTGGATTAGTAGTTGATCCAACCTAGACGTATTCCAACATTATCCAATACTCTCATGTAGTATTTCAAAAGTACTGCCTTGTAACTAGGGTCCTTATTCCACAGATGTCGCATCAATTAGACGCCCGGTCAGTTAGTTACACCCATTTCTGTGGAACAGTGGTGATCGCACCTCGGTTTGACCTCGCTCAGTTAGGTCTGCCGGAATATGCCAAAGGGACCACTTCCCAAAATGTTCTGAATGCCACTAACGAGATGTCAATTGGACATAAGGTTTGTCAGTTATGGGAGTCTCTTAATCTAGAGACCGGTTGGGTATGGTCCCGGTCCAACTTGGTCAGACCGGCCTGACACAACAGGTCCCAAGATCCACCTAATCCAGCTTGCGTCCAGCACACTAAGGGTATGCCTGGATCAGTTCTCAAGACCGGGCTGTGGTTGGATCGGCCCGTCGGATGGGGCTTGTCCCACCCGCATGGGCTCACTGGGCCACGGGTCCGGCCTGAACCACTGGCGGGTCTTACCCGCTAGGCCACAGGTCCGGTACGCTTAGAGGGTCCGAACCGCTAGCCCGACCCACGTCCGGCCTGGTCCACTAGAAGGCGGACCGGTTTCTCCATCTGGCCCTGTGGGTGTGAGGCCATTTCGGCCAGCCAGTGGGGAACTACCTCACCATGTAATGGTCAGCTGTTTCAGCCAACCGGGGGTCCGTTGTCCCAGCACGGTGTGAGGGTTGCGCCTCTCTCTACCTGCCGTGGCCTTGAGCAGCGGCCTCTTCCAACGGTGCGTGATGGTGCACCGCTCTGCCTTCCTCCATGGTCATCTAGTGCTGGCCATCGCTGCCCGCCATGGCTACATGCCACAGCCCCCCTTGTTCAGCAGTGCGTGATGGCGCACCACTGCCTCCTTCATGGCCAGATGAGCCAGTCGCTGTCTTCACCCACCACGACCTTCTTCCCTGGCAATGCACGATGATGTTCCACTCTCTCCCCTATGACCGGTTTTTTCTGGTCACCGTCATCCTGAACTTCATCCAACCATACATGAATTCTCATGAATAATCCACCAAAATTCCAACAAAAAGGGAATAGGGTCCTAGATTTTTTTGTTTAGCCCGCACCCTTCGCATTAGCTTTATAGCAAGAGGGTGGTAAAATATTTATCAACTCTTGAAATTAAACATAAAATAAACCATACCTCATGTTCTTTGGAGAGCATCCACATTTGAGAAGTGTCAGTGTTCATCATCCCCGCAACAAGCCGCCAACATTGTCACTCGAATGTCGTCCTTCGGTTTGTGATTCAGTGTCACTCATCACCACCTACTGGATCTGACTCCATCCTCCAAGTGTTGGGTGACCCGTCACTTTACCGGAGCTTCGTCGATTTCTGTAGTTGTGCAAATATGTCCCCCCAAACTCCATATAAATAAGAGAGGGGGAGGGTAAGTAACAATCATGGAATTTATGGGTGTTCATTTAATAAGAACCTCCCTAAATTTGAATGACATTGTTTCTTAGGATTTGAAGGGTAAATCCATTTAATGTATTGACTCATGTCTAGTACCAGACTACTCCTTGTCCGTTAGAGAAAATGAAAAGAAACAAATAAAATAACTATTTTATTTTATTATTTGTTTAAAAAGTCCAAAATCAAACTTTTTTTCCAGACATACTATGGTCGAAGTGAAGCCTCCCTTAAGTGAATCCAGGTGCTGCAGATTAAATAGTGCTCTAGGATTTTTAATCTTAGAACGGGTTAAAAAGTTAGAAAATTCCACTCACGTGTTTACTGAAGGTACCTTAAAAAAGTTCAATAAATTATTAACATTCACCCTAGACCCATGCCTATCTAAGTTAGGCTCTACCTAAGGAAAACACACCCCAAAGATCCCAACTACACTCTCATATTTTTTTTATGAGTTACCATTTAGCTTTTATAGATTTTAACAATAAAATAATTGTAACTTAATAATTTTAATTACGGCCAAAATATAACTTTCACTGATGGCCCGCGCTGTAATGACAAAAAATTTCATTAATGGAAATTCCCATTGATCTAATTAAATGTCTTATTATGGTTATATAAAATGTTAACGTCATCGATTTTACGTTTATGGATTTTAAAATACCATTATGAATTGTGACCGTTTCTAATATAGTCGTTGAATAGTGATCGCATGATTAGTATAAATATATGGATCTAACAAATCCAATTTACTCAGACAATGGAAGTGATGGCCTCATCTAGTAGACTTTCCCCATACGAAGCCCATTTTTTAGAGCTCATAAAGGAGGTGATGCCATTGGGTTTCACTCTTGACCAAGCCCAAGCCAAGCTTGAATACTTAAAGATTGAAGGGAACTGACTATGGGAGAATTGGAAGTTAATAAAGATTACCACCCAAACGATGTTAACTAATCCATCCCAAGAGTTTGTCATCATCGCAGACCTTACCCTTCCATCTTATGTAGGTGTTATAAGGGGTTATGTAATAATACCATAACACAATGACTATCTACATTATTTTTGTTTAAATAACGTGCATTCATTTTATTATTGTTACTTTGTAAATAGTTTCTAAAGAACAAATAGTAATTTTAGTTAATATTCAACTAAAAAATATATTTTGATGAAAAAATGGATTTTTTTGAATTAAATAATATTTTAATAAATTATTATTAATAAATTATTTTTTTTAAATATAAACGATCATATAATTTTATGTATGCAATTGTAATTTTTATTAAGTTTTTAAAACTGTTTTTGTCACAACCCATGAATTTTCGGTAAATATCGGTTTTTATTTTGAACATTAAAATTCACATATTTATAAAATTATTTAGATAAAATGAATTTTATTTTTGAAATCAGGATGTCAAAATTATCCAACGGTAAATTTTTCATAATTTTTTGATATAGTCGAATATTTGGGTAAAAATTAAATACCGTTTAAATATATAAATTGTTTTTTGACATCATCATGACCGATAGTGATGTAATAAAATTATATAAACATTATGTTTGGAAATTATATGTTTTATCATTAAAATAATTTTATTTTATATTTATTTGATTTATTTTAGAAAACTTTCGTGGACCCTCCAATACTTATAAAACATTTTCTCTTTTTATATTTTTTTCATTGAGAGTGTGACTCAAATCCACATAAGCAACCCTATTATTATAAGATGTTCGGCCATTTTCCTTATAAAATAATTTCTTCCTCTCCCCTTTGGAAAAAATCGTGGGAAAAAACCATTTGTAGTTTTGTGGTATTGATTAGTTTAATGTGATGTGTCCCAAACTGAAATAATAAATATTTCCCTCTCCTTCCCTATGTAACCCCACCCAAGATCCCACTAACTCTTCACTCAAAGCCTTTGGAGTTCAACCAACCCCTTCCCTTTTCTCTCTAGATTCCTCACAAGGTGCCCCAAACTTCCAAGAAGCCTCTCTCAAACCTCTCTCAAGCCTTTGGTATCACACTTCCAAGTAAGGGATTTATTCCTTTCTCATTTTTTCCAATTTTATTTATGTTTTTATAACCTATTTTTTTCAATTAAAAATGTTGGGGTATGATTTTGAACCTTACCCATACTGCCCTATTTATGTTTGGATAATGGGAGACCCTTTTTTCTCTCCTTAATTCCTCCCATGTGCACCCATTACCATGCTGAAATTTCGTGAGAGATTTATCTATCTTCTTTTACATCCACATAATTTTTTTGTATTATGCATCTATATTCCATTACGTTTGTTGGGACATGTATCTATATGACCCCCTTACTGTCCATTTCATGTACAAATGTTGAAACATCCTTTTCTTTCTCATCAACCATTTTCATGAATGCTTATGTCACATCATTATGCTGCCGAAATCAGACCAGGTTTTTCCAAACCAATTTCATTGTGTAGTGAATACCATACCCATGTATTTATCAAGGGTATTAAACTTTATTCACATATTCATATTGAATGGTGCGTTCATGTATTTATTCCACATTAATTAATTGTGGCATAACTTATGATGTAGATTGATTCCATGTTATATGATCTATGTTGCACACTTATGCATGAAATGAAATGTTATGAAGGGTGCGCCCTAATAGCGCTCCAATAAATTGGGTAAATTATAGTATCATGATACATTATGTGAAATGGGTGTTAAATCATTATAATTTAAGTACATCGAGGTTTTACTCGTGATTCATGTGCAATGAGGGTTTACTCATGCCCCATGTGCAATGAGCCTGGGCTCGCACTAATTCTATGTTAAGTGTTATTTCCACATTTACATGTTATGAATATCATGCATTATAATGCCTTTATGTTCATGTTTCTCTTGTAATACATTTATATTCATATTGTCTAACATTTATTTTTTTACTCATGTTATTCCATGTTTATTCCCTTACATGGCTTTATAGCTCACCCTTTTCTAAAGAATATCCTCAGGTTATCCCATGGAATGATAAGTATAAGGGAATGTAGTGGTCATGTAAATGATGTTTTCAAAAAAGTTGTTGTGTGTTTTATGTTCTAAGCTGTTATGTAATGTTCCTCAACCCCAAATACAGTAGAACTATTGATCTTCTATGTTGTATCAAGTGGAGATTTTATGTAAAAAAATCATGTTTAAGTGTGTAATAAAAAGAAAGGTTCTTATATTTGGTATTAGAGGATAGGTTTAGTTGTTTTTGGTATTAGGACTAGAAAACCCTAGTGAAGACTTAGGGACATGAATAAGTAAAATAAAAAAACCCCTAAGTATTTTTGAGTATTCAGTAAGTTGATTGTCATGCAAATACATCCTTATCTGGATATGAGCAGGTAAGGACAGCTCTGGTACAGATGTAGCCTAGCGGTAAAACCTGAAAACACCACTTTTAGCTAGACTTGAATGGGAAATGGTTCATGAAAACAATCCTTGCTACACTCTTGGTTACGACACTTCCAGGGGATATGCTTTGGTAAATTCACAAGCTTAGTATAAACCCTTATCAAGGGAAGTAAAAAAAATGCCCCTAAGAATATATTTTAGAATGTTGATCATAAATATCATATATTGAAGCCTATGGATTCATAAGATAATGAAATAAAAGTTATTTATAAGTCATCAGTTTTGTATTTGGATTAACCATTATGTGTTACCCATAACATTCCATTTATTCTAGCCAATGTCCGGTAATAGGGGGACTCAGGCTAACAACCGATGTGAAGATCAATGTGATGACTATGCTAATGAGATGACCAATCCTATGGGGTTGGGAATCGTGAAATTTGTCATAATTCTCTCTTAGTTAACTCATGATTTTAATAGAAACATGGTTCAAGAGTAACATTCAACCCCCCCCCCCCCAAGAAAGAACAAGTCGCTATAGAGAGCTTCATGAGACAAAGGCCTCTTAATTTTATTGGATAATTTGATCCCTCAATCGCCGAATAATGGATAAACTCAACTGAAAATATCTTCCATATAATTTAATGATTTGAACAAGAGAAGGTTCTCCTATCTACATATCATATAGAGGGTGAAGCTGATCAATGGTGGACGTTGATCAAAAATAAAAAGCCTAAGGAGGAGATCGAGGTGTTGGAATGAAAGGATTTCTGGAAGATGTTTTTCAATAAATATTATATGTGCACCCACCGACACAAGATGGAAAGGGACTTCCTTTCCCTCACGAAAAAAGTTGACTAATCTATTGGATCATAAAAGGAAAACATCACAAGGCATGCACGATATGCCTTCTCCTTTGTCGTTACCCCTGAATGCATGGTTGACCTCTTCTTTGGTGGTCTAAAACCTAGCCAATGGAAAGCGCTGCTGATATGTGACTTTGAAATATGTGAGGAAATTGTTTGATGTGCCCCCATGGTCAAAATGGAAATTGGGGAATCTTAGGGGTATCATGGGGATAAAAAGTTTAAGGTGTACTTCACTGCTGGAGGTCCAATGAAAAAATCCAATAGTTCTAAGAAGATCCAGCACCCCACTTTCCAAAGGTGCAGTATGAAGAACCTCTAAAATTTCCTAAAGTGGACAAGGAAATGATTTAGGTTTGGAAGAGAAGGGTACCTGGCTGTTAACTGTTGGAAGGAAAACCCACATCTAAAACAGAGGATAGGAACACTCCGTTCGAACCTCAACGCGTTATTCATTGCTACAACTGTAATGAACCAGAGAATATTTCAAATCAGTGCCCAAAGATAAGAATTTTCGGAGGCAACCAATAACATTCAAGGCAGTAAGAATGAGTATTTTCCATCAATACTTCTGATGTGAACCCCGACAACAATGTGGCGATAGGTACTCTAGTTATTCATTCAAGAATAGGAAATGTACTTTTCGATTTAGGTTCTATTAATTATTTTATATCTCAAATGTTTAGTAGAACAATCCCCGCACCACCACAAATCATGGAAATAAAGATGTCAGTGAGTACAAAAAAATGGGGCAATCATTGCATCCCATGAATATAACTCCTTCCCTATCAAAATTTTTGGATTTAATTTCCCAACGAACCTCATAATACTCCCTCTAGTGGAATTTTATGAAATTCTTGCCATGGATTGGCTTGCCTTATATAGAGACAAAATAAATTGTCGTGAGAGGGAAATCTCTCTCCATGTGGAGAATCAACCCCTAATTCTATACAAGTGCAAGGAGGAAGTTGAATATTTTTTATCTCCATCATCTCAAACGTGGATATTACTACCCTATAAGCATGCATATCGATATCAGATGATTGAGTCAAAAAAGGTAACCATCCTTAAAGATTTTACTATTGTGAGGGAATTCACTGAAGTGTTTCCTGAGGAATTTCATGGTCTTCCTCCTAGAAGATATTTTTAATTATCAATTGATCTTATACCTGTGACATTTCCAATATCCAGGGCTCCATATAGAATTGTTGTTGTGGAGCTTGAGGAGATGAGGAAAAAACTACTAGAGAATTTGGATAAAGGGGTTATACGCCCAAGTGCTTCCCCATGGGGTGTATCAGTCCTCTTCGTCCAGAAGAAGGATGGGTAAATGTTCCTTTGCATCAACTTTCGTGAGCTTAACAAAATCACGATAAAGAAAAAGTATCATGTCCCACGAATTGATGACTTGTTCGAACAACTGCGTCAAGCACAATACTTCTCCAAGGTGGATTTTTGGTCAGGATATTATCAAGTAAGGTTGAAGAAGGAAGATATCCCCAAGACTGATTTTCGTACAAGATACATGCACTATGAATTCATATTAATGACTTTTGGACTCACTAATTCTCCAGAAATCTTCCTGGACTTGATGAATAGAGTCTGTAGGGATTACTTCAACAAATTTTTGGTAGTCTTTATAGATGATATTCTGATATACAAAAAAACTAGTTAGGATCATGAGGAGCATCTAAGAACTGTACTAGAGACATTGTGGAAGTTGAATCTCTATGAAATGTACACCAAGTGTGAGTTCTAGTTAAAAGATGTCTCATTATTGGACCATATCATTACAAGAAATGGGACATCTATAGATCCCTCCAAAGCAGATGAAATTAAGGGATGGCTAAGCCCAACATCAGTAACGAATATCTGTAGCTTTTTAGGGTTACTAGTATATTATCAACGACTTGTGTGAAATTTCTCACGATTGTCCAACCCTTTTACCATGTTAACTCGAAAGGAAGTAAATTTTATTTGAGTGATGAATGCAAAGAAAACATCAAGGAGTTAAAAAGGATGCTCATCATTATGCATGTGATCCCTTTACCCACAAGTGGAGAACTTTTTGTTGTATTTAGTGATGATTCGAAGAAGTTTATGGGCTATGTGTTGATGAAAAATGACAAAGTCATTGCCTATACTTCAAAGAAATTGAAAGTTCATGAGAATAATTATCCAACACATGATTTGGTGTTGGATGTGTTGATATTTGCTTTAAAATTTAGCGGTATTATCTCTTTGGGGAGAAGTGTGAAATATATACAGACCACAAAATCCTCTAGTATATATTCACAAAAAAATAGTTGAACATGGGAAAACTAATATGGTTGGAGCTGATCAAAGACAATGATTGATCAATCCATTACCAACCTAGGAAAGAAAACAAGGTGGAAGATGCTCTAATTTGAAAGGACCTGATGATTCAATCATTTATGAGAATTGAGAAGGATCCAATATTCATAGACTTGATGAAGATGGACATGGGAATCATAAATAAAGGAAACTCATCAATCCTTTCACTAATGATTGATCAACCATCTCTTTTGGAAAGGTTAAAGGATGCTCAAAAGGATGATGTGGGAATTCAGAAGAGAGTTGAAGCAATCAGAAAAGGGAAATCCTTATATTTCAATGTTAATAAAGAAGGAATTATGATATTTGGGAAAATATTATGTCTTCCATCATGTCGAGAACTGATGAAGGAACTTTTGGATGATGCACGTAGTTCAAATTTCTCTATTCACTCCAGAAACACAACGATGTATCAAGAACTCTAAGAGCATTATTGGTGGAATAATATGATGAAGGAGATCACTGAGTATACATCAATGTTCCTGGTGTGTCATTAAGTTAAGGTAAAGAGGAAGAAGTCTAAGGGGATGATACTACCATTGCCCATACCAGTAAGGAAATGGGAGATCCTCACCATGGAATTTGTCATAGGACTTCCGAATACATTAAAAAGAAACAATGCAATATGGGTTTTTGTGGATCATCTTAAAAAGTATGCACATTTCATTTCAATTCGATAGGATTTCTCATTGGATCAACTGGCACAGATATATATCAGGGAAGTGGTAAAGATGCATGGAGTACCACTATCTATTATATCCGATCATGATCCAAGATTCACCTATATGTTTTGGAAGAGTCGTCAACATGTTCTAGATACTAAACTGAACTTCAGTACAACCTATCATCCTCAAACTGATGGCCAATCTGAGTGAACTTTTCAAACATTGGAGGATATGTTAAGATCATGTTCTATGGACTTAGAAGGAGGGCGAGACCAACATCTTATACTGGTTGTATTCTCATACAATAACAGTTTCCACTCATGGATAAACATGGAACCTTATGAATACCTATATGGGAAGAGGTGTAGAACACCAATATGTTGGGATGATGTCGACGAGAGTAAGCTACTAAGACTAGAAATGGTTGATCAAATGGTGGAGAAGTTGAAAATCATTCAGTATCATATCAAGGCAGACCAGAGTTGGCAGAAGAGGTATGTAGATAATCTTTGATGATACCTTGAGATTAATGTTGGATACATGGTATTTCTATGTATATCTCCATGGAAGAAGTTCATGAGGTTTGGAAACAAAGTAAAGTTAAGTCCATGGTACATTGGCCACTTCGAGATTATTGATCGTGCTCAGGTTTTGGCCTATCGACTTGAACATCCAACTACCGTGGCCAAAGTACATGATTTAATTCATGTATCCCTCTTAAAGAAGTACATAAAGACCCTTTAAATGTACTCTCTTTAGAGGTATTACAGCTAGTGTATGAACTTTCTTATGAGAAGAAACCAGTGAAGATCCAAGATCGTAGAGAAAAAATTCTATGAAATAAGACAATGCCACTCATCAATGTGTTGTGGTGAAACCAAATATATGACGAAGCAACAAGGGAATCAGATGAAGTGATGAAGCTGAGTTACCTACATCTGTTTTAGTGTTGGAAAAGGAAATTTCAAAAGAGAAAATTCTTAAGGGGGGAATGTTCGAATGACCCAAACATTCATTAATGGAAATTACCCTTGATCTCATTAAATGTTTTATTATGGTTATAAAAAATGTAAAATTCATTGGTTTTACATTTCTAGATTTTAAAATACCATTATGAATTGTGATCATTGCAAATATAGCTGTTGAACAGTGATGACATGATTAGTATAAATATAGGGCTCTAACAAATCCAATTTACTCATCCAATAGAAGTGATGGACTCATCCAGTAGACTTGCCCCGTGCGAAGCACATTTTCCAGAGCATGGAAAGGAGGTGGTGTAATTGGGCTTTGCTCTTGACCAAGAACAAACAGAGTTGAAAATGTTAAGCATTAGCATAACCAACTATGAGAGAAGTTGAAGTTAATAGAGATTACCAACCGAGTGATATTATCCAAGCCATCCCAAGAGTCTGTCACCATTTCACACCATACCCTTTTGTCTTATGCTGGTGTTATAAGGGGTTATATAACAAGACCCTAGCAATATGACTATGTACATTATTTCTGTATAAAGAATGTAAATTCATTTTATTATTGTCACTTTGTAAATAGTTTTTAAAGCACACATAGTATTTTTAGTTAATATTTATCTAAGAATTCTATTTTTATGAATTATATAATATTTTAATAAAATATTATTATTAAATTAATTTTTATTAAATATAAATGATCATATAATTTTATGAATGCAATTGTAATTTTTATTAAGGTTTGAAAACAGTTTATGTCAAAACCCATTAATTTTTGGTAAATGTCGGTTTTTATTTTAATAGTAAAAATTCACATATTTAAAAAATTATTTAGATAAGATGAATATTATTTTTGGAATCAGGATGTCGAAATTATACAATGGTGAATTTGTCATAATTTTCTGAGATAGTTGAATTTTTGGGTAAAAATTAAAAACTATTTAAATATATAATGTGTTTTATGACATCATAATGACCCAATAATGATGTAATAAAATACAATAAACATAAATTTCGGACCATATTTGTTTTATTATTAAAATAATGTGATTTTATATTTGTTTTATTTATTTTAAAAAGCTTTTCTGGGCCCTATAAGACTTAAAAAACATTTTGACTTTTGAAATTATTTTCCTTGAGAGTGTGACTCACCTCCACATAAGAAACCATATTATTATAAGAAGTTCGGCCATTGGCCTTATAAAAAATTGTTTTACACTACCCCTTGGAAAAAACCATAGTCAAAAACCAGGTTTTGGTTTGTGGTATTGATTAGTTTAATGTGAGGTATCCTAAACCTAAATAATAAAGAATTCCCTCTCATTTCCTATATAAAACCACTGAAGCTCCCACTTCCTCTTTACTCAAAGCCTTGGGATTTGACCAAACCCTTCCCTCCTCTCTCTAGAAACCTACCAAGGTGCCCGATGTTCCCAAGAAGCCTCTCTCAAACCTCTCCCAAGCCTTTGGGATCACACTTCCAATTAAGGGATTTATTCCTTTCTCATTTTGTCCAATTTTTTTTATGTTGTCATGCCATTTTTCATTCAATTAAAAATGTTGAGGTATGATTTATAACCTTCCCCATAATACCCTATTTTTTTTGGATAATGGTAGACCCCTTTTCTTTCATTAATGCCTCTCATATACACCTATTACCATACTGAAATTCGGTGAGGTATTTCTCTCTCCTCTTTTATATCCATGTAATTCTTTGGTATTATGAATCTAAATTCCATTATGTTTGTTGGTACACATTTCTATATGACCCTGTCACCATCCATTTCATGTACATATTATGAGACACCCTTTTCTCTCTGATCAACCATTTTCATGAATCCTTATGTAATGTCGTTATGCTGCCGAAATTGCACTATGTTTTTCCAAGACAAGATCATTGTGTAGTGAATACCATACTAATGTAACTATCAGGGGTATTCACCTTTATGAAAATATACATATTGAAGGTTACTTTCGTGTATTTATTCCAAATTACATAATCTTATAATAACTTATGAGGTTGTTTGATTCCATGTTATATGATCCATGTGTCACACTTTTTCATGAAATGAAATGTTTAAGAATGGTGCACCCTGATAGCGCTCCAATGCATTGGGTAAAGTATATTATCATGATACATCATGCGCAATGGGTGTTGAATCATGATAATTCAAGTGAAAAGATGTTTTACTCATGATTCATGTGTAACGAGGGTTTACTCATGCTCCATGTGCAATGAGCCTTGGCTCATGCTAATTCTATGTTAAGTGTTGTTGCCACATTTCCATGTTATGATTATCATGAATTATCATGCCTTTATGTTCATTTTTCTATTGTTCATCATTGACATTCCTATTTACTGACATGTATTTAATTCCTTATGTTATTCCATGATTATTCCCTTTCTGAGATTTATAGGTCACCCTTTTCATTGGCATGTCCCTAGGTAATCCCAGGCAATGCTAAGTACGAGGGAATGTAGTTGTCATGTAAAGGATATTTTTAATAAAGATGTTGTGTGTTTTATTTTATAATATATTATGTAATGTTCCTATGCCACAAATACACTAGACCTATCAATATTCTATGTTGTATCATGTAAATATTTGATGTAATAAATCATGTTTAAGTGTGTAATTAGAAGTATGGTTGTTATACACATTGGCCAATATTAATTTCATCCTATGAAAGGAATACCCTCACAAGATCAGCGGTGGTCTCAGATTTCCAATCTGAGATACTGTACATGAGTTATAATAATTTAGAAAATAAAATAATTTTATTTAATGATTTTATTTACGGTGATGCAATTTTTGGTTTTTCCCACTCGAGGCCTGCACAGACTAAACTGAATTCATGACTAGGGTAAACCTGCCAACCTGAACACAACGGTGCCCCAAAATTAATGATCTGGGAAACCATTTAAGAGCTATTCCAATTTATCAAGAAAACTACTTTCGAATGATAATTAAATCTTAACAATAATTTGACAGATCATTTCGGGCATTGCATTCCTCAGAACCACACTCAGTCAGATTTCGTGGTCTCGAAATAATTCCATATAATTAAAAATGTTATATGAAAATTATGGGACATTACATTCTCCTCACCTTAGGTATTTACATCCCCAAAATCCAAAATAAGGAAAATTAGATAAATGAGGGTACTGTGCAGAAATCTTATCCTCCCACTCCCAATTTCTCTCTTGAAGGTTCCCATGCTGCCACCAAAATCACACAATAGGGATCCAACATCCATGAAGGACTCGATCCTATCGATCCTCTATCTTTACTAGAAACTCATTAATAGTTGCCCCATCATCGAATTCCAACATTCCTAGTCGATAACGTGCAATGCATCATGCACACATCCCCTTAGATGCAACACATGGAAAACATTATCAACCCGGTGCATCTCCGGGAGAAGAGATAGATGGTACGCCACCTCTCCCAGTATAGTCAGAATATAGAAAGGTCCGACTAACCTCAGAGATAGTTTGTCACCTTAGCTAAACATCCACAATTCTCATCAAGGTGAGACCCATAGGAAGACATGGTCTCCCTCCTTGAACTTTAAAAATCTCTGTTTCCTATCGGCATAAGAATTCTGCCACTCCTTTTGGGATCTCAAAACTCAAAACTCCTACTTCCATGAGAGTAAGGATGGATGACTCAAGATTGATTGGATGTACCCTCTTATGCATGAGTTTATCTTGTGTTTCCAGGGTTTCCCTTTTCACCGACTAAGTAAAACCCCATTGCAATGTTGTAGATAAACAAACAACCTTTTTCCTAATACGGTCAATCTGAGTATGAACTGTGGATGTCTAATCCATACCCAAACTAACGTCGTAAAGCCTCGACGCTACAACCATGAGGTTCCAACCAAAATTCTCTCCTTAAGGTTCAGATCACTCCATCGGGATAAGTATGATTATCAAGTCTCCTCCCAATGGTTCCTTCAGATGTAATGGTCAAGTCTTCAGTTTAACAAGAAACTCTAGGTCTTGAAAATGATTAATGTTAAGAAGTAATGATTGGTACCTATGTATATTAATATAGCAGAAAGTATTAGACACAAAATGTACCTTAAATCATTTCTATATCCCTTGGGTCATGCTCTTTGACCGCATGCAGCTACTCCCATCACCTATCATCCAGCTCCTTGAGCCAGGTGGGGACCAAATTGGGGTGGTGGTTATAAAATGTCGAAATTTAAACCACCACATGCTGCTCTCCTATTTACACTTCCACATCTTCTGCCCTTCATAGTCATTTTTCCCTATCACTTCCTCTTCCAAAAATATTTTACACGCCCACGTCACTGAGACAAGCATCAGTTTCATGCATTCCCACCTAACATTCACTGGTCGTATCTGCTCAGCCAAAGAACATTCAACCACAAAGGTTCTCTTTTTCACCCTAACATAAGTAGGAATGAATATAGGATTAGTTATAGCATGTATGTTCCTAAACACACCTCACTTAGAGGTTTGAGCCTTGAAGAACTAGCCGTACTATATTTATCGAGTGCAAGGGATAGTCAGTTCGCCTCGATGAATACCAATCTACCAGCATGTCGTCATGCCGAAGATATATAATCTCTAGGGAACTCTCATCCCTGATCTCTTTAGGGTAATATACCCCCTTATTTTAAGAAGGTTCTCTTGCTTTTCCATAGACAATTCACTTGTACGCAAGATCAGGGTAATCTAAACCCTATCATCGTCCTACTGAGCCACGTAGAAGGCTCTCTACCAGGACCACCATCTGATCGAATGATGACCTACCTAGATGGAAACTCAGCCACCTCCACAAGTGAGTCCTTATTCACCTGTGAGTCAGGATCACCTTAGAACCTGTGGGGTAACTGGTGCTGAAAAATATGTAAACCACTAAGCATACATGTGTCCTCTACCGGTACTCCCGGTTGTAAATTCCTTCCAACGTGAAATGATTTAGCTAACACACTACCCAAAGGTACCATCTCGGGAAATGATACATGTACCAAAGCCTCATCACCATGAGGACCATCCTCATTTTCACACACTATAAAAGAATAGTAGGTAAGATCTCCATATTTTCTTCTTGTTTCTCAACATGGCGGAAAACTTTATCCACAACCTCCAACAAGTCCTCATCTACATGGGAATCTGTCTTGCCTCGAAACAACAGAGGCCACTTCCACTGAAATATGTGTAGCCTACTCAGTAGGCATGAACTATCCTCTAGTGCGGCTAGTTGTAAGTATTTCCCAACAGGTGGTGGTGTCGTTGGTACACCACCTGAAAGTGCCAACATAGTAATAAGTCCATGCACCGAATCCTCGTCGCTGAGTGGGCTGTCATGATGTAATCTCTCAGGAATCCTAGCTGGCTATCTACATGAAATCATCCTCATAAAGAACAAGTGCTCCATGGTCATTATGTTATACCTAATGATTAGACTCCAAAGAAACCAAGGAAAAAATTAACAAAACACAAACAATCAGTGTTTTCATGCATCGAGTCGGAAATCAGAATTACAGGTCCTGGTGTATGGATGCGTCGGCTGCCGCACCCACACTGGACTCCCAAAAATGAAAACCAAACTCAAAACACTTAACACTATTTATCCATTAAAAATATTAGAGTCCTTGTTCTTTGGTTGAATCGACTCCTCTGATACCACTTTTTCATGACCCGTCCCTCAGGGCCCGTGTTGTGACTACCCAAAGTCCGCCTTCCATAGGCTAGGGGATGGCGACTAGCACTGGAAAGGCATATCCCTATAATGAGAAGGCATTACCTTTAAAAATGTACAAACACACACTCTAAGAACACAACAAAAAGAAACCACAAAGTAAAATACTTTAGTAAAACGTGTGCCGAAAGTAAAGGGGATGAAATACAAGCCTAAATGGAAAGTAAAAGTACAACTGAAAAGAGAAAAACAGCTCCTGGATTGTCCACTGAGGATCCTACCTGAAGGGTAGGTACAACTCACAATCAGTAGTCCCTGCATCACGTCACACCAAATGGTCCAACACTGAGCACCTTATAGTCCTGGAACTCTCAGCCTTGATCAACATTGTCCGTAGTTTGCACAATACACAACAAGGTGCGGGTGAAGGCCGTGCAGGGGTGAGTATAACAATAATCAGTAGGGACCCCGAGACACCCGAAGGTCTCCCAGAGTTCCACAAAGGAAAAAACATAATGAAAGACCTCAATCACAAAGCCCTAAGAATTCATCAACTCTACTTAGGTATATGACCATACATATACCTAAGTAATCATGATATACTTGTTTCATACATGAGGGAAGAATATCACAATGGTTACACCATGAAGGTGACTCCATAGAGGTAAAATTACAACACTAGTAACACCACAAAGATAACACCACGAAGGTAAAAGTACCACACATGTAACACCACGAAGATAACACCACGAAGGATAAAGTTAGACACATGTATCACCACGAATATATCACCACTGAGGTAAATGACTCCACTCACACCAGGTATATAAGCAATTCACGGATGTACAGATGATTAGTCTTGAAGTTAGATCATCTTATTCTGTCTAGAGGTAGTTCTTCTAACCATACAGAGTCTCACCCACATAGGATCGATAGTTACTAACCCCTGAAATGATCCACACAGGATCTGACCCGCCTAGAGTCATTAGGTATTAACCCCCACAATGACACACACAGGTTAAGACCCACAAAAAATTGGTATGCGTTGACCCACATAGGATTGTTGAGCACTGAACCACAGAGGATCTGACCCACAGGGGATCGATATGCGCTGACCCATTTAGGATTGCTGAGCACTGACCCACATAGGATTTGACCCACACAGGATCAGTCCTGACCCACAGAGGATCACTTGATACTAACCCCCTGTATGATATGTCTCCAATATCTACGTCACTTCTAGCCAAAGGATTCCTACTCATAGCATCATAGATTCTGGGAGAACATCCCCTCAAGACTTCATTTATATTTCAACCAGCACAATGTCCTATAAGGGTTCCAACGCAACAGACGACGCATCAATTGGACACACGGTCTGTACGCTATTCACATTTAAGTGCTGAGGGACCGGTTGGATTCAAAATCGATCCAACATGACTTTATTTCAACTATCTATAAAAATATCGTGAGGTATCTCAATAAAAAAACCTTTTCATTGAGGTCCTTACTCTAAAGACAACTCATCAAACGGATTCCCGGTCTGTTAGTTACACCCCTTTCCGTGGAACGGGGGTGATCGAACTTCGGTCCGGACCGGCTAGGTCGGGCGCACCAGAATGGGCCAAAGAGGCCACTTCCCAAAATGGGTCCTAACACCACTGAAAACGTTTCAATTAGACACTCGTTTTCCCAGTTATCGGTGTTTCCTTATTAGGGGATCGGTTGGGTCTGGGCCCGGTCTGACTTGGTCAGACCCACCGGATGCAATGGCTCCTGGGGTCCTCCTGACCCCGCTCGGGTCCAACCCGCTTATGTCCAGCCGAGTTTAGTTCTCATGTCCAGGCCCAATTTTTCCTGGTCCGTTCGATGGGTCTCGGCCCACCCCTGTTGCCCCATTTTCCCACGAGTCCGGACCACTAGGTTGAGGGTATGGACCACGGGGTGGGTCTGGTCTACTGGGCGGGTCCAGCCTGCTTGGCTGGCCCACGTCCGTCCCGGTCTGCTATAAGGTAGAATAATTTCTCTAGCAAGCCCTCGTGTGTGTGGGTCTATTTCAGCCATCCGGTGGGGTGCTTCCCCACCCCGTAACGGTCGGCTGTTTCGGCCGTCCGGTGGTCCACCGACCAGGAGCGGCAAGAGTACCACCCCGGTCTCCACCTATTACGACCTTAGGTTGTAGCCTCCTCCAGCGATGCGTGTTTGTGCGCTTCTCCACCTTCCTCAATGGCTGGTCGGTGCCGGCCACAACTCCATGTCATGGCCTCCTTTTTCCTACGTTGTGGGATGACGTTCCAATGCCTCATTCACGACCAGCCGAGCCAGCCG
This sequence comes from Viscum album, assembly GCA_963277665.1. Classification (NCBI taxonomy): domain Eukaryota; kingdom Viridiplantae; phylum Streptophyta; class Magnoliopsida; order Santalales; family Viscaceae; genus Viscum; species Viscum album. The sequence goes on from OY728156.1 coordinate 49,492,235, forward strand.
TTGTATTCACCTTCCACGGCTACAGCCGTGGCCTTATTCACTTGCGATGCATGATGGTGCACCTATATCTCTTCCTTGACCGGTCGCTGCCACCCCGGGTTTCTTCCAACCAGAATGGAATGCTCGTGAAGAATGCACCAAAATTCCAACAAAAAGTGAGGTGGTTCTGTGCCTTGTTCATTTGGCCCATGCACTCCGCGATAGCTTGATATAATGATGGTGGTAAAAGTTTTATCATCTCTTGAAATTAAATAATAAATAAACCTTACCATATGTTTGTATGAGAGAATCCACGTTTGAGTAAGTGTCGGCGTTTGTCATCCCCGCAACAAGCCCCAACGTTGTCACTCGAACGTCGTCTTTCAGTTCGTGATTTAGTGTCACTCATATCCACCCACTAGAACCGTCTCCGCCCTACAAGTGTTGGGTGTTGTGTCACATTAGTAGAACTCTGTCTCTGGGTGATGTCATTCCAATATCTCACCCCATGCTCCATATAAATAGGAGAGGAGGAGGGTAAGTAATGATCATGAAATTTAGGGGGTTCATTTAATAGAAACCTTCCTAAATCCCAACAATGTTGCTACTTAGGATTTAAAGGGTCAAGCCATTTAATGGATTCAATCATCGTTGATCCCAGACTACCACTTGTTTGTTGGAGGAAAAGAAATGAAACAATTAAAATAACAATGTTATTCTGTTATTCATTTTAAAAAGTCCAAAATATAAAATTTTCTCCAGACTTACTGTGGTCAAAGTGAAGCTTCCCTTAAGAGAATCCCGGTGTTGTAGATTCAACGGGGCCATCATATTTTTAATATGAGAACCGGTTCAAAATTTATAAAATTCTGCTCACGCGTTTAATAAACGTACCTTAAAAAAAGTTCAGTAAATTATTAACATTCACCCTTATCTCAGGCCAGACGAGGTTAGACACTACCTAAGGGAAACACACCCCAAAAAAACCAATGGTACTCTCAAATTTTTAATATGAGTTACCATTTAGAAGTTATGGATTTTAACATTAATATAATTTTTACTTAATTATTTTATTTACAGCCAAATAATAACTTTCACTGATGGCCTGCGCCAACCAATATTAATATTAGCATAAGGAAACAATAACCTTACAAGTTCAGTGGTGGTCTCAGATTATCAATATGAGTTACCATTTGTGAGTAATAAGAATTTGAATAATAAAATAATTTTATTTAATAATTTTATTTATAGTAATTCCATTTTCATGTTTTCCCACTTGAGGCCTGTGTTGAATAAACTTAAGTCAATCCTAGGGTAAACCCACCATCCTAAACACAATGGTGACCTCATATTTCCGATATGATAAACCATTTAATATTTATTCCACTTTTTTATGAAAACTTCTAATGTGCACTAATTAAAGCTTAAAAAAATTGAACGGATTATTCCAGGAACTCTGGGCCTCGAAATCACACGTTGTCACTTTTTGCGGTCTTGAAATAATTCAATATAATTAAATTAATAATACCGAAATTCTTGTACATTACAAACGACATTTAAATATTTCATGGTATACCACATTCAGTTGAAAATAATCAGAATTAGATGTTTACCTTGATGTTTTTTTGAAGTAATCAGCATGATTTTTATATCGACTTTAGTTTCAGCAATATGTACCATCCTCAGATAGATGGTTAGTCTGAGGGAAAAAATAAAACCCTAAAGGATATGATAAAATATTATTCTATGTATTTAAATTTTTTCTTCGATCAAAACCATCCTCTATTTGGGAATTTTTTCAACAATATCATTCAATAGGTAATTCATATAGATCCTTATGAATCCCATTATGGAATGATGTATATACCTCAAATGGGATAAATGTTGTTGTAGAAAAATAGATATAGGTACATGATATGGATTATGAAATGGAAGAGAATGTTATACTTATTAAAAAATAGAAAGGGTCTTAAATAAATGTTGACAAATGGGATATACTGATAAACAATGAAATGATCTAGAATTCGATGTTGGTTAGAAGCTATTTCTATTAACTTATTTATAGATGAAATAATATAACAAATTACTTAGATATATCATTCAAATTATAATACTTTATCATATTTGGATAGTATCTTATCATGTTTTACATCCACCAAATCTCTCCAACGTTCACGATGTATTTCTTATACCTCTTATGAATAATTCTACACCTTCTCCTTCAAATGTGATGAACTCTAGATTCAAACTGTAGGCCAATGATATTTATAATAATGAACAATTAGTTGATATTTTTTATCGTATATAGAAAGTGATTATAATAAATACCACAAACCTGTCAATTTTCTTGTGGTGAAACCACTAGAATGATTAAGCTACATTGTAACTTGAGGATGTAATAAGGTATAAGTATAATTAGTTTTTGGTAAAAATGTGAAAAATTTTGGGGGAGAAATTCATTTTATTGGTATTAGAATATATCACCCTGAGATTTGGTAAATATTTTTTGTGAACTAAATTTAATATTTTCAATATTTTTTATTACAAATAACACTTAACATTTCTTTCATTACATTAAATAATGAGTTTAAATGAAACATGACATACTATTACAATATTATTATTTTATATGATAGTTATCGTATAGTTGTTGCAATGATGGGTGTGAATTGGGAGAAGAAAATTATGAAAATATATGATGTAAACATGTATAGAAAATGAATTCTTTGGTGACTAATTTAAGAAATGAAGATAACAACTATTTGAATGTTTTCTGAAAAAATAAATTTCTGAAAAAAAATGTTTTAAAACAATAATGTAAAAAAATATCTTTTGGGGAATTATTTTAATTAAATTTATATATTATATATTCAATAAAATATCTTAAATTAATCATATATGTTTTATACAAAATAGATAAGAATAAATCCAATTTAACGCTTAAAACTCTATTTTTCTAAAAAGATTTTTTGTCTACTTTTTGAGCACTTATTCTAAAAAATAATTTTGGAAAATTTCCATTAATAACATTTAATAAATAATTTTTTAAATCATCATATCAATAATATGGTCAGATTAATTTTTGAAATATTTTGAAAAAGATTAATTTTTTGATGAATAATGAAAAATACTAAATTTTTATTGAAAATATAATTTTATTTATATTATTTATAAATATAAATTATATTTTTAATTTATTTTAAAGTAAAATTAGCTTAATTATATATATATATATTAATATATTTTAGGTTATTTCAATCATTTTAATATATAATTTTTCTACAAAAACCTTGTAAACATTTAAATATTTTCTGTTTAAAAGTGCGCTTTATAATCACCTCTACATGATTAATTTTAAATTAAATTTTCCTTATATATGAATTGAATTTAGAAAAAGGTCCTGTAATTTATATCATTAAAAATTATATTATCCAAATTGTTGCAAATAATTTTTTACCATAATGAATTTTGAAAAAAGTGAAAATTAATTACCCTGATTAAGGTAAAAATGGGTTTACTCAGAGGTAATAAATTCATAACAGTTAAAATGACATAAAAACTTGTCTAAAATATATTATATGGAAATATTTTGACACTACAATGTCTCTGTCTCTATAATACTCTATTTTAAATATTTTTAGTATGATAAAAATGTTGTTACACCATTTTTCATTCATATAATTACAAGTGTGCCACTCACCTCACTAATTAAAGGATACCCTCCCCACTATCATCTTCCCACCATTGAAATATTTTATATCAACGAATATCAACCTAAATTAATTCAAAATGTTCATCCTCTCGTCATAGAATCCATATTTTTGGCATAAAACCGACCTAGGATGGATTTTCATGAAAATCTTAGGAGGTTACCTAAAGAAGACGAAACGTTCATCAACATGTATTTTCATTTTATTTTATTATCTACCTTAAAAAATAAAAATATAATGACATAAATATATTCTATATACTAAGATATTGTTATGTTATAGTAATGACCTAAAACCATCTAAACATTCATCAAATGGGTTAGAAAAAATATCATTCGTGTGTACAATGGGATATCACCTAACGAACTGATGTCATTATTTTTTCCATTACGCTCACCCATAGTTTGGTAAGATAATGGATACAAAGTATATATTTGTTAATTATTATTAAATATAATTATAGAGTAATAATTTTGTATATAATTTTTTTACAATCCATTCCTTTGGGGATATGATATGGTCACTCGTGTCTATAGTGTACAACCACCTCACAAAGTGATGTGATTCATTTTCTCACTAAATATTTACATAGAAGATAATAAAGATGATGTTAACGAATATATATGATATAAAAGACATATTTTTATTTTTTATGAGTTATTTTTCATTTTTAATTATAATATATAATTTCATTTATTATAATTTCACTCATATAAATATGATAATATCATTCATATATGTGTGGAGAACTTAATTAATGAAGTAATGCGACTGTATATTTTCATCGTAAAACCACATTGATGATATGGATTAGTATATTAAAATATATAATATTTTGTTAATAATATTATAATCATTATGTAAGGATGAAATATTAATTATATTTTTTCCATAATGATTTTTGAAAAATGGAAACATTACTCATGCGTACGTATGACTTCCTGTCTCCATTTTCATAACATAAATCATTTATCAAAACCAAATTCATGATTGGTAAAAAGAGTATTATTAATTTATAAATATGAAAATTATTTCAATATTATTATTTGGGATATTTTGTAACTATTATCAAATTAATATGACAAAAAATCTCATATCAAATAATAAATCAATAAAAAAGTAGTTACTGCCCGAAACATGACATTGACCTTGAATTGTATGTCAATTGGTAATAAAAATTCATAAGAATATAATTTTTTGTGTGATATATATATTTATTGTTCTGATAGATATTTTTAATAAACTTATATTTATTATAGAGTAGGTTCGAGCATGTATAAAGGAAGTTTATATTTAAGGTAATAGATTTTTAGTCTGTATTTTATTTTTGTGACGCATATGAAAATTCAACACTCCATTTTGTGTTGTGTATATACTGCACCATTTTATTTTTATATATTTAGTATTATTTAATTAATTATATTTTTTTCATTTAATATTATTCATTCTTATGGATTACGATTCAATGATGAAAAATTGGAAACACTTTTATGTTGCAATTATATTAATTATATAGATTATTAATAATTATTTTACTATGATGAGAAACTATTATATATATATCTAAAGAAAGTCATGAAATTATTTATTTTCTAGTTTTTTAATCAGGTTAAATTTCTACACTTGATTTTATTCTTTTTATGTATTCATTATTTTAATGTAATGTTTTAATTGAAATCGTTTTTATTTATCTCTTCAGTCAAAAACCTTTTTTCATCGAAAACCATGTTCTCTAAAAATGAATTAAAAAATGTTTTTATCATTTATCAAATGGTTTATTAAATTACTTTTTACACTTTTTTGAATTTTTAGAAATTTTTTTGAAGTAAGCAATCATCAATATTTTCAAATAATATTCATTTATATTTCACCGAAAATGTGAAAAGTATCATTGTTTTTAACATGAATGATATAAATAGTATTTGTCACAATAATGACCTACCCAATATTTCAATATCACTTTTATTGTTTCAATTTTCTTTCTAAATAAAAATTTTTCTATAATATTTGGTAATTTTTGGATTTGAAGTAAATTATTTTAATATTAAAAGGGTATTTGAAAATGTTTTAGAAAGTTATTTTAAATGTGGATGGGATATACTGTCAAAGAAATACGTTAAATGATTTTTATGGATTACTTTAGAAAAATTATTGGTTATTTGAAACTAAAAGGATGTTCAATTTTTTTATGTTTAAGAAAGTCTTTTTCAAAGTGGAAATACTACTTTCCTCATGAAAAGTTTTAGCTAATTTTTAAAAATTCCCCTATTAGTTTTTAAATTTATTTTCAATAAAATAGTTTTATAAAATATATTATTATTCTTATATTTAGAATTTGATTACAAATGAATGGTTATTTTCATCAAGAAATATTCCAGTTTATTTTTTGTAAAATAATTCTCCATGTTATATAACATCCTTTGAGGTTACTTATTCTTTACTAGGTAAATTATTAAAGGAACCAATTATTATTATTTCTCTAAATGAATAATGTATGCGATAATATCATGCTGATGATTCCAATTTTATTCCTCGTTATATCCTGAAAAAAATTTATGAAACCTGTTTCAGTTTCACAAGTTAAACCATGAGAAAATTCTTATGAAAAAATGATTCATTTCATGGTTTAGGCTTAAATGAAATGATGAAAAATTTATGAAAGATATCTATTTTTAAAATGTTAGGATACGATAATATTTTTATGAAACCAATTTCATTTCATGGGTTGTGATATGATGTATGATTTATGATCTTTTAAAACACATATGAATCAATTTTATTATTTTATATGTGGGATCTATAAATCCCTACAAATAATTGAGTAAATATTTATATCTTATTTGATAGATAGGAAAAAAATAGAGAGTGATCCCTGTTCGATAATTGACTTTGTCTATTGTGATTGTATTGCTAGGGAAAAAAGGATACAATGATAGTTTACATATTGAACCCATTCCATTATGATGGTTTTGGAAGTTATAGTTGACCAATGTGTAAATGAATTTCACTGATTATTCCCATGCCATAATTTCTTTACTTCTTCCATTATTATTCTGTTGTGGATTAGGTTATTTTATTCCCCTATGATTCATGTATTATAAACATTGTTTCATTATGACATGGATCAAGATTATGATCTCTAATATTTAATGTATGGTATTCCAATGTTATTCTCATCTCTCATAACCTTATATTCATGTAATGATTATATATATTCATTTTTACCCATAATGAGAATCTATGCTCACAGTTTTTTTTATTACATTCCCCAGTTTATGAAGAATAGTTTTTTAGTATGGTTTATTAGAAGATTACTAAAGGTGATGATAATTATGGGAGATGTTGAAGGAAATTTACAAGATTACATGATTTTATGCATTGTCTAAAAATAATAATCTATCACAGTCCTACAGTGTGTTTTTGTGTAATGTATTGAATATTCATCTAAAAAAGTAATATGTATGTATGTGAATCTTGGTTTATTATAATTGGTATCAGAGGAAATGTTTAGTTAATAATTGGAAACTAAGATGAGAAAACATTAGTGAGATCCCTAGGGATATGTATATGGACATTTCATGAGATGTCTCAAAGGATTAGTTTAAGGATGAGTCAAATCTTAATAAAATATCCCATAATTTTTGAATGGGATAGTGAAATTGGTTAAAAATAAATTACATCTCTATATAGAAACTGTAAGAGTTTTTGTCTTTGGAACATGGGTAACTTGGGGTAATAACACCAAAATATCCACAATAATATAGAGTAGATATTCACCTCATGAATGAAAATAGGACCTTCTACACATTTAGTTAGACAATACAAGGAGATATACATTGAAAATAGATAAAATATTTAGGAAATATCATAAAGCATTTACACAGATGATGAATATTACTCTCCCAGGATAAACCTAATACATGAAAGATTGAAATGAAGCTTTAATTTTTTAGAAATCCTATAAGGAATTTGTTTCATCATAATTTGGATTTCCACTATGAATATTATTGCTCACACTATGATTTTCTATTTTATTAAATTGATGGAACAAAAATAAATCATGATAAAATTGAACCTGATGGAAAATTTGGTGCCATTGAGAAACTAAATTTGATTGTTAATGGAGATAAAGATATTTTAATTATTCATGACCATCTATCATGATATATAATTAATAACATGATCTTCAATGTGATTCATAAATAGTAAAATAACAGGAATTAAATTTTTTTGGAAACAATGTGTGGTAGTAAATAAAGAGTATATTTAGATTTATATATGTCAAGATGGTGGGAAGAATCACAAATAAGAATATCTCAAATGGGATGGAAGATGTTATATAATGTTAAAGAAGCTTATAGAGTGAAAAATTGTTGATAAGTCCAACGTATTGTGTGTGGGGAATATGGTCACTTTTCAACAAAATTCCCTAACATGATAATTAACTTCTAGTCTACAGAATGACTTATTCAATGTCAATCATTGATGTTGAAAGACTAACGTATTTTTGTTTCAGGATTCAAGTATTATGTTTTAAAGGTATATTAACAATGGTATTTCTATTGTATGAATCATGAAACACCAAAGTATTATGATATTTTTTGAAGAATATATTTATCCATGTTATATTTTCTTAAGAGTTATAAATGACCTCAAGGGTTTATATGTTTATGGATGATCATATGTTCAATTATTTATACATCCCACTCATGTTTTTATGTGGTTGGAATTTATCATGATTAGAGATATTTTGGGAGTAATTTATGGGAATAAACTTGATTTGTTTTTTATATGTTTTAGTAATAACGTTATTTGAGGAGGAAATCCATTGAACATTTTAAATATATGATTAATTATACAAGTATCCATTGTTATTTATATCATCTTTGAGGTTGAGGTAAATATGGGATATATTCTATCACCTTACGATGTCATTACACATTATTTCTATTAAATAAGATTTCTCTGTGGATAGACTCACCAGAACATACAACATAGAAGATTTAATATTACATTGACCAGTAAATTAAATTTTATCTGATTTAGATCCAATGTTTACCATGAATTTTTGGGGAATTAATCAGAAAGACATTTATATATAGTTTATTTTTAGCACATTATTATCATCCTCAAATAGATTAATTACATGGGATAATAATTAAAACCCTATAGTATATTCTATGATATTGTTATATGTATTTAAAATTTTGTGGGATCAAAACCATCCTATAGTTGAGTCTTTTTAAAAAAAATAGATTTTAATTGGCATTCAGATGGCCCCTTCTGAATCCCTTCATAAAAGAAGTGCAGAACTCCAACGTACTAGAATGAAGTTTTATAAATAAATTTATTGGGACATATACTAGATGATGAAATTACATAGAAGGTTATATAAATTAAAAAAAAATATAATGGATGCACAAAGTTGACAGAAAGGTTATGATAATAATGTTTTACATGATATAAAATTATAAGTTAGTGAGAAGGTCGTTCTGAAAATACCTCCATGGGTGAAAGATGGTAAAACTATTACACTAACTGATGGGTCCCATTGAAATACAAGATCATATTCAGATTGTAGATTATCTTTCAGATCTTCAAAAAAATGTATGTTTGGTTTACAATTTGTTCTACGTACCTCTCCTAAGGAAATATATTCATGATCCTTCAAATGTACTGAACTTAATGATCATGTATCCAACACATGATATTTATTATCTAGAATAATTGATTGATATTATGGATCACAGAAAGAAATATTTATGAAAAAAGTCAGTCACCTAGTCATTGTTTTGATCTTAAATATACATCTTTAGTAAGAAACTTTGGAACCGGAAGATGCAATGAGGTAGAACTAAAATAGTTATAGTATAACATTTATTTTAACAATGGTAGAATTTAACACCCTAAGATTTTGGGTAATATTTTTTTCAATTAAATGTAATCTTTTCAATATTTTTCATTACACATAACATCATGTTTCTCTTCTGTTACACACAACATTTAGTTTAAACGAATCATATCATACAATTATAATGTGATTATTTATAATGATAGTTATCACCTAGATTTTGAAATGGTCGGTATTAATAGTATTAAATTTTTTTGAAAATATATTGTTTAAATATCAATATAAAAAAAATTCTTTCATAACCAATTAATTAAAAATGAAAATAAAAACTATTTAAATCATTCTATGAAAATCAATTTTTATGTAATTTTTTTTAACTCAATCAATTAAACATACCTATTTTTATAAATGAATTTAATAAAAATTATATATTATATATTTATTTAACTATTTAAAATTTATTCTATGTTTTTTAAGGAAAATTGATAAAAATAAATCCAATTTGTACATAAAAACTGTCTTTTTCTAGAAATATGTCTTGTCCTGTTTTTTGTATAATAATTATTAATTATTTTTTAAAATATTTAATGATTTATTTTAAAAAAATAAATTTCTAAAATCATAAAAACAAAATTATTTTAGGGTTATTTTTTTTGATAATTTTATAAAAATATGAATGTTTTGATTAATAATGTAAAATACTGATTTTTAATTGAAAACAACATTTTTATTAAAATTAATTATAAATAAAAAATTTATTTTAATTTTTTTTATAGTAAAATTAGTAAAATTATGTATCTATTAATAAAATTGAGGTCATTTTAATCATTTTATTGTTTAATTATGGTAAAAAACCATTGTAATGTTTTGAAAGATTTCTCTTTGATAACATACTTTCACGTGATGTCTGCACGGTTAATTTTAACATCAAATTGTGTATATATGTAAATTTAGTTAGGAGAAATGGATTCCATATTTAGAATCATCATAATATGTATTATATAATATGTTAAGATTTTATTTTTATAAAAATTAATAGTTGATTTAGTAATAACTGATTACCATAATTACTGTAAAAATTAGTTCATGGGGGGGGGGGGGGGTAAAAATGATAATGGATTAAAGGACCTAAAACATGTCTAAAATATATTTTATGGAAATATTGAGACCTAAAAATTTATATTCGTTATGAATAATCCATTTTGGAGCAATTTGTTAGAGAACAATAGGGGTACTCATTTTCCTTTTCCATCATTTTCAAAGGTGTTACTCACCACACCTATAAAAGTCCACCACTCTCCTATCTTTTTAACACATAAAAAATATTTTTTCATAGAAATTAATACAAAAATCACATTATAAATTCAATAAATTAATAATTATAAGATTATTTTGCGATGAAATTCAACCTACGAATGTTTCTTAGTGCAAGCTTGAGAAGGTTACCCAAGGAAGAGGTAACGTTCTGCAATGAGTGTTTGAATTTTATTTCTTCTTCCTCCACCATTAATTTTTATAAAACCATAATGGTATTATAATTTCAGTATATCCCATATAATTTTATGTTTTTATCCTTATTTAAATATAAATAACAATCTCTACATCCATAAAAAGGTTATGAAATCATCATTCGTGTGTATAGTAGTCTACAACCTAGTGAACCAATATAATTATTTTTTCCATTACACTATCATAATAGGGTGTGATGATTGGTAAAAAGACTAAATATGAAGTGTATAACATAATTATACCTATTTAGTTGTTATAACATATATTACTATTTAATATTCAATCCATTTATGATATGATAACCTTGATCTTGTATACGGAGGACTACTACCTCACAGAATATGTGATTCATTTTTCAATAAAGCATTATATAGAAGATAATAAGGATAATGTTAAAGAATAAAAGAGATATAAATGGAATAATTTTTATATTCATGAAATATTTATCTTTATAGTGTGATGATATATCATTTTTTTCTAAAAATTTCACTCACGGAATGATGATAATATCATTCGTGTATGTGTGGACGGCATCCTATTTAAATTGATGTGACTATCTCATTTTATCACCACACCACATGGATTTAATATATATATATTAAAATAAAAATGTTTTTATTGGATTATTATCATTATTGAAATTTAAAATAATACTTACCTTCTATCCATAATTATCATTAAAATATAGAAATGTTACTCATGCATATGTATGACCTACCATCTACATGATTGAAACATAGTTTGTTTCTCAAAAAACAAATTTTATTATTGGTCATAAAAGTATAATTAATATATAAAAATTACCAATATTTTATTATTATTTTTATGTATTTTATTGAACCGTGATAAAATTGATAATATCAAAAATAAAAAATAAAAACTTACATTAGTGATAAATCAATTATTTCCTAAAACCAAACATTTACATAGAATTATTAATAAATGGGCATTAAAATTTTATTCAAAAACCATATATTCTATGATATATAATTAATGTTCTTAAATAAATTAATAACATATTTAAATTTATTATATAATAATATTGAACATTTACAAAGTATGTCGAGGCTTAAGGATTTGAATTTATAGTCTCCCTTTTCTTTTTGGGTGGTATATGTAAATTTACTAAACATTTCATTTTTGTGGTACATACTACCCCATTGACATCATATATCATGAATCTACTTGATTCAATGATATTATACAATTTATTTAATTTTATTATATCATGGTTATTTCTATACAATGATACTAACATGTTAAGAGTATTACGTTACAATTTCATTGTTATCCGGATTGTTTATAATTATATTTCAAAATATATAATATTAAGATATATATCTAAATAATATTATTAATTTTATTATCATATGGATATTCCATAGGTATAGATGATTAATATCAATTTTTTCTCTTTATGTACTCATGTGTTCAAAAAATATTTTGAGTAAAAACAAATTTTTTATCTCTTCAACTGAAAAAACTTTTTCTTCCAAAAGCATGATTTTTAAAAACACTTCTAAATGGATTTAACCATTTTCAGAATATTATATTATATAAATTTTTACCCATGATTTAATTTTTAACCAAATATTTCAATTAAATATTCATATTCATTTCCCAAAAAAAATTTAGTGTTTTACGAAAAATGTGAATCGAATCCTTATATATAATATGCACGAAATGAATAAAATATATCACTATCATGAAGGATAAAAGATATTAATATTCCATTACAAGTTATTATTTAATTTCCATAAAATTTTTTTTCATAATATATTGGATATTTTTTATTTTAAATAAAATATTTTATTGTAAAAAATGATTTTGAAAATGTTTTGGGAATATTTTTTTCAATGTAGTTTTTATATTTTCCTTAATAAATGATTAAAATCTTTCAGTAATATTACATTATATGATTTAAGTTTTATTTTAAATGAAGAGTATTTAAAAAATGATTTATGTTCTAGAATGTCTATTTTAATGAAGATTTATGTTTTTCTTAGGAAATGTTTTATGTGACTTTAAAGCTTCTTTTATATGTTTTAATTTTTTATTTTAAAACAGAAGGATTTCCAAAATATTTTATAATGAATTTTTTTTAAAATTTATATGAAATGAATGTTTATATTCATCATGAATCATTTAATGTTTTTTTATTTAAAAGTAACTAACCATCTATGATGACATCCTTTGAGGTTACTTTTATTTTACTATGGATATGTTCCAATGATACGTTTCTTATTCTTTCTTTAAATGATTTATGTTTATGATGAAAAGTTGTTTAAGAAACCCATTTATTTTTCCAAAGGTTAAACCATGATAAAATTATTATCAAACCCTTTCAAATTGAAGGATTATATAATGATGAAATTGTTATGAAACTAAATTATTTTAAAAGGTTAGGATGTGATGAAATTATGGACAGATTATGAAACCTATCTCTTTTCCACAGGTTATAATATTATGAAGTGTTTATGAAACTCATTATATTTCATGGGTTATGATATTATAAATGTTTTATGTGCTTCAAATATAAATATGTGTGATTTTTATTATGTGAACAGAGAGACATATTTCTCCCTCCAATTAATTGGATAAGGAAATGTAAGTCATGAGATTGAGAGGTTTGGAATGGGGTGTGAACCTAGTTCTGTAAGAGACTTCATCCATTAAAATGGTATTAGGATTCAACCAGGAATACAATAACGTTTTTGGTAGTAAAAAAATAACAAAATTATGGTATTGGAAATGATACATTCCTACTATGAAAATTATTTTCGTTTCTTATGTTTATGGAAAACTTTTTTGTCATCTGGTAATGTTATGCTCCCATTATTCAAGTTCTTTGATTACCCAATGATTGAAGTCATATGAACTGAAATTATGTATTCTATGTCTCATATATATGTTCATTTATATTATGGGAATGGTATTAAAATATTATTATCATGTAATCATGCTATTATGTTAATTTTATTCTTATGTGTCACCATTTTTTATGCTTAGAGAGCATCTGAACTCACCCTTTTTTATATTTCCTTTCACTAGGTTATAAGGAAAGTTTTTTAGTAGAGTTTGTTTATGAAGATATATTAAGGGATGATATTTATGATATATTTTGAATATAAATCACAAAATTATGATATTTTTTACCTATTACATGATGAAATTAAACTATTATGTTCATCTAGTGTCTGGTTGTGTAATGTATTTAATATTAATCTAGAATGGTGAAATATATATGTATGAGAATTTAAGATCGCAATAATAAATTAGTTTGATGATATATTAATTTTAATGAGTTAATATAATGTCATATATACAACATATATTAATTAAATTTATCCCTATAACTTTCCATGTATAGCATATGAGAAATATCAATCACATTGTATCGCGAGAAGTTAGTTTACTGTACACGTGAAAGGTGTTATCATATTTTAAACGACTTGGAATGTAATATGGAATATGTGTTACAAAAATTATAATGTAATAACATAAAATATAATATACTTATATATATATAAATTAAATTTTACATTATATGCTTTCATGAATTGTGTTGATGGAAATTGATTTTAATCGGTTCATGAGGCAGTACTTTGTAGTACACAAGATCGATGATTTTGTTTCCCATTTTATTGTAGAAGATATAAATAAAAATTATTCCACCAATATAAGAAAATGTTATTATGTGGTATATATTAGTTTTATTATATTTTATGTTATAATATATAATTTATATAGGAAAAAATATGGAAGAAAATGAATGATATTCGTTATGTTAGTTTCCTTTTCCTAGGGAAACATTCTATGGATATCCTCTTAGGGACATAGAGTTGTTATTATGAAAATAATAGAAGATATATAAAATGTATAAGGAAGTTAAAGAGATATTTTTTGGGATTGGATGACAAAAAGGTCTTGATAGGTGTGAATAAGTGAAGGGAGGATGTTCCATTTTATAATTGATGAGGAGGAAAAACATGATAATTTTGAAAAGAAAAATTAATACTTATATTTATCACATGAGTAAAAGTATAAAAAAGGCTCATTTTATAACCATGTATGATATAGGGTCCTGATACGTTCATAAAATATGAATAAGACAAGTTTTAATTCATTTTGACCCTTTCTATATTATTTGATTTCCTATTAAATTTGTCATCATCTTCACCGTGATAATTATTTTATACTATTTAGATATTAATTATAGTCAAAAATTATATATAAATTAAAATATAATATAAATTGTAATGATAAAAAATATAGAATATATGTTTTCAAAATCTATTCACATAAGTGAAAAAATTATATTTCAAATTGAAACTACAGATGCCCTGAAAAAGAAGTTATCTAATGTAATAACATTCACAAATTAGAAATGTTTTTTATATCCTAGTTCAACATAAAATTGACTAAAATTAAATTATTTAGTTTAATAAAAATATATTTAATATCGTTTTACTTTCAAAACTTTATTTAAATTAAATTGGTCTTGTATATTCTGTAAATGAAAAAGAAATTTTTAATAAAAACCATCATTTTATACAATTTAGAGAAAAAATGGAAATTTTCAGAAAAATCTCAAAAAATTCCCCTATGATAATTTTAATAAGACCATTTAAAAAATTGTATTTATTTTGCAATTTTTTTTCTAATTCTTGAAAAAATTAATTTTTAATTAAATTCACAAATTTTGAATAAATTGCCTTTTAGAAAAAAAACAGCTTTTCAAAATATATTTATTTCTCTCTAAATTGATTTATTTTTTATTTTAAATAAATTAAAAACCATTTAATATTAATATACAAGTGAAAAGAATATAATTTTCAGAATTTATATATTTATTAATGGAATGTTTATAACAGTCATGTTTAAATAATAATATTTTGAAAGTGTATTGTGATTTTAAACTCGGTGTTTCGTATATTTCAAGCTATAATATATATTAAATATATTATATAAGGAATATCTTGTAATGTATCTTGGTGTAAAAATATGGGTATATTTTTTAGAGGAAACTAAATTTTGGAGATCTATTAAAAGGTTATAAGGAGGCCCTATTTATAAATGTTGAGAATTGATTTTTTTTAAATATTTCAAATCAATATAAAAAGGGAACATGTATCACATGTGTATTATCTCCAAAAGTAATAGTAATTTATTAGGGGATGATATATTGTAAATCATCACACATACATTAATTTACAATAATTTTTTTACTTAACTAACTCTTTTAATGTTTGGTTTATCACTTTTTTTCGTTTTTCTTAGGTAACTAGATTTTAGCTAGGTAATTTAATTTTACATTTTTAAAAATGAATCATATTACATAATTTGGATGTAATTATTTTAATTTTGAAAAAATTATCAGTTAATATTTTCATGTCTGAGAAAACCCAATTTAATCATTAGATTATGTAATTAGTATAAACCAATTTTTAGATATACATTATTATTAAGATTATTATTTATGTGACAGCTGAAAATAAAAATTTAATTAATAATTAGGATATTAATTACTATATTATAAAATCAAAAAACAATGTTCTTATAGTAAATAAACAACATAATTGTACCAAAATAATTTTTAATTACTAAAATTGAAATAAGGAGTTCTTTTATCATAAGAGTTTACTTTCATTCAAAAAATATTATACCTAGGTTTTTTGAAATTCTAAATCCTATATCAAAATAAAATATTTCACATCATAAAAATTTGTTTGATAAATAAATGGTTTTGTTATTTTTTTGGTCTTTATCACATAGTATTATATGCCTAAAATTTATAGTGTTGATGAAAATTGGATATTTTCAGTATTCATAAAAAATAACATTTTAAAAAAATGCCAAAAATTCATCTTTAGATAATATTAAAATTATAAATAAAAAATATCAGGTTAATGTTGTTATATTAATGATAATTTTTTTTTAAATAAATTATATAATAAATTCACTTTATATTGTGCATTATCTGATAGTTTTTTAATATAATGTATGTCTCTTATATTAGGGTCTTATGTATTACCAAATCTGTGGCCATTTTTTTTTCAATGAAAATTGATGATGTATAGGACTATAACATGGGTATGAAATTTTATATGGCGAGGTGTTTGTAATACCCCTTATATTAATGAGTTGTGTTCCATATAAATATTAATATTTTTCTAATTTCTTCGTAATTATGCGATCGTTATGTTTATAGGTATCGGTAGAGGAACCAAGAATATTTTTGGTGTTTAAAAGACTAGTGATATTGCAAATTGGATTTATTTACCTTATTGAATGATTAGTGTTAACCATTCCCCATAACCATGTTGAGGATAAAGATAGGTGAATGGTTTGTTTTTTGTGGAGTTCAACAGGAATCCATAGAAAATAAGCAGTAAAATTCGAGTGGGTTACTTATTGTTAGAACTTGGTTCACCATACTGTCCATCTAAACCATGTGTGGAAATGTTCTCTGGATAGTGGGTTTAACATGATTTTTGAAATAATTAAATATCCAGGGTTAAATCCATTTGAGGCGTGGCTTTTAAAAAAGTTTGACTCACATTGTTGGATCATTAATTAGTAAATTGTGTTGCTAAACTATGTGTCACATAAAAATTTAAATAATTTTATGATTAAAAAAAGACATTAAAGTGTTTAAACCCTTTTTTAATAGTTATTCTTCCCAATGATAGTCTACATGCACAACCCTTCTTCCTATGCTTCATATTGAGGTTTTTATTCAGATTATTATATTTTCTTTTAATTTGTTCCTATAGTGTTCTAGAGGGTAATTAATTATTTGAATATACCTATTTCATGGATTTATTCATTACTAATAGGTTTCATATTTATAGACCATCTTTTTTGTAATTTTTTGCTATGTTCTATTTTCTCAAAAAATTTCTTAGACACAACAACCAATATTCAATGATTACAATTCTATGAGGCTTTGGCAAGTGGTATTTAATTTATCTATAATGTATCTATTTTATAGTTCTCTACTTTTAAAGAAACACTACCATACCATGTTGTTGACCTATAATTAATTTACATACAATATTAATTGACTGTAATCTTGAATAATGATCCTTTAAAATTTTAGTGGCCAGTTAAAAGAAGGAAACCTAAAAGGTTTCCTTAGAATAGATATTGACACTAAATGAGATAAATTATGTTTTGGATCTTTAATAGTGTATTCGTATTATATTTAGGAGTTCTATTATAGTAATATAATACTTTTTTATAATTTTATAGTTAGTTAAATAATTATTTAGATAAGATACTATGTTTGAATGATAGATCATCTGTTATGAATTAAAATCCATTATCATAATTGAATGGAATGTATGATATTGGATTAATTTTTAAACTATTTTGAAATATATATATGAAACTGATAAATCCTGAATGGATTTAACACTCGGATCAAAGGATGAGTATTTATTTGGTAGTTCTCTTATAGTGTTAGAGATGGTATTTCCTCAGTGTGGGACTCCATTTCAAGGAGGTTTATATTTTCAATGGTGTATTTTCACATTTGAAGAAGAGAATATTTTCTAATATAAATTTACCTAATCTTGGATGGGTGTATTTCTCAATATTGATTCCATGTTCAATGGATTGGTATATTTTTCTGGAATAAATTAAAAATTTAAGTGATATAAAACACTAGTTGAGGTAGTTGAGGCCAAAAATGGGTGTATTGATTGAAAACAAGTGTTGATAGTTCTATTTAATTATTTATTTATATATGAAATTTTTATCATATTGGCACATCAGCATGATATTTCTCAAACATTATATGTTTATAGACACCATTGGCGGTATAATACCAAGTCACACTCATACTATATTTAGGTCTCCGTTGGTACCTGAGAGGATGTCATGATTATAGTACCTTATAGGAGAAACAGACCCAACCAATCCATTATATGGATAATTAGACTCTGTCACACGAGAATTTTACTAGTCTAGGACTTGTTTTTTATCTTTTGGACTCTTATAAATTTTTTCATTTGTGACTATACAATATGTGATTATCTATGAGGGTATAATTGTATGTTTTTATTGGATAATTTTTTTTATTATCTATCATTTTTATATCATGGGATGCGTATTTTATTACTAGATCATAATTGCATGTTTTGTTAATTTTTTCTAAATAATTGTTTGATATTTTTATTATATCTATTGATATTCAAAATCGGATGAGATGGTATATTCTCCCCACGGTACCTTGGTAGATCCCCATTTATATTTTATAGCCTCTACTATATAGGAATATGAACTTGATATCAGATGTCCAACTTGATTGGGCAAGATTTTATTATGCATGGATGGGCACATAAGAAACACTAGTCAATATGGGAGTGGATTAATAGGGATATAAATATGGTAGATCATAGTGGATAATTTTATTTTTTGAGTGATTTTTAAGTGGTGGTGGGAGGATGCTTTTATAAGTGAGAGGAGTTATATTATTGTAATACCTAATACTTAATAAATAAATATATGTAGTTTTTAATTAATGTGGAACAATTTTTTTTTATAAAAAAAATATGATAATGGGAGGTCAATCAAAACAACATCGACTCATTTATCTATAATATTTTAGGATATTTTAGGTTTATATCCACTAATTTAACACTTCTATCATTTCAATCCTTTACTACTGGGATCATTTTTAACATGGAAATGTAATTTTATGCTTAATAAAAAAATATTGTTATTTTATAATTTAAACATTATGATTCTAAATATAAAAAAATTATTAAATTTTAGAAAGTGATAAGAAGTTATTGTAGAGTAATAAAAATATTATTTATCTAAAATATCATAGAAAAAAATATATTTTTAATAAAGATAATGATATTAGACCCAAATTAGGAATATTATAGATTTCCATGAAATTAATTAGTATATTATAAAAAATGGAAGGGTATTTTTTAATAAAATGAAAAAATCTAATGGTATCCTATGAATATTTAATCAAAATAAAATAGAAACAAATATTTTTTTATTTGAATAAAAAATAATATTCGTTCAAAAAATGTAGAATGTTGGTTTTGAAGTTGAAATATTATTTATCAATTAATTATTTGACAACATAAAATATTTTTTTATCAATGAAAATGATATTAAATTTTTTATCATTCATATATCATAATAATGTCATGAAATTTATTATATATGTTATGATTATAATTTTATATCCAATGAAAAGTAATTATTTTTCAAAAAATTCTCAAGAAATTACCTTAAGTTAAATTTGATAAAGTAAATGAATAAAATTTTAATTTTATTTAATTTATAATATCAAATTTTGGAATTTACAATTAAATAAATATATATTGCGAAATTAGAATATGTTTTTCTAAAAATGACTGTAAATGTATGTGTTCTTTATATTGATACATTATAAATACAAAATAAATGAGTGATAATATATTTTATTATGCATCGAAGAATTTCCTTAGAACAACTCTATAAAAGTGATCAATGTTATATTTGGAAAAAACATCACACAATGAAAATAGTTTTTTTATATAATTATATTTTCTTCAATTTGATGGGATTTTCCTGGTTGAGTATTTATTTACATGGAATTAATTAAATTTTATCAATATAAATTTATTAAAAAAATAATTCCTTATAAAAATAAATACTTTATTTAGAAATAATGTTTATGATAATGATTAATATATTTAAATACATGTAAAAGTTATTAAAAGAATATTTATATGTTTATATCATCCTAAAAAAATATCAACCCACTCATGGATTATGCATAATATCTTAGGGTATGATATGAAACAGTGTAATCCACCTATGGTGATTTATTTATCATGGATCTCTTGGTTATTTATATGAGCATAAAACATTCCCACAAATTCTTATACTCAATAAATACTTATTAAAGATCTAAATTTTCAATGTCTTTTAAATAATAATGTGTTTATAATAACTTCTATAGATTAAAAAAATGATCCACATATTGAAATATTTCAGTACATGATTCCATTTATTTTTCTTTCGATATGGGTTTTAAAATGTGTGTTCTCTTATTTATATTCGAAAATTCAATTAAAATGTTATAACTTCCACATTTACTAAATATAATTTTATCTAAATAATAATGTTATAGTTATATTGGTGTTCATTGTGGGATAAAAAAGTTTAAATATTTTTTGTAGTGGAAAATTCATAAAAATATCTTAGAGTATTATACAAGTTGCCACTATCATCACATTTAACAACATCAAGATCCTCTCATTGAAGTAATTTAATACCCTTCCATGTTATCATAAGTAAATAGTTTATGATTTTACTTATGTTCAGGTAGTCTCCCAAGATACTAGAATGTGGGATAATATTTTATAATCATGCCATAATATCTACTCCACATCACATTATTAGGAGTTACTAGAGGAATATGTTACAAAAATTACCACTCTGGACCATTGTACTTGGGAACTAGGGATGAAGTACTGGATAGGTACATATCATTCATATTCCAAGATTAAAAAAAACTATTCTTGATTACATGAATGTTTCAATCAAGTAATGGTATATCCCAAAGTTGAATCATTGGTAATCCCTAGTCCCCATTCGAAATATTCTATTGGCCATGCCATGTTAGGAATCAGTTGATGGGTTAGGATGTAACACACAAATGAGGGAATAAATTGACAATTTTATAAGTTATCACATGATAATCTATCAGGAATATCAATCCTATGATATTTTAGTTACCATTCATAGTTATATTTCCAGTGATGGTAATATATAACTAGAAAACCAATTAGGTTATCCACATTGTTTGACACAAGAATATAACTCTTTAGGTCCTCCATGTAGTTATAATTTTGAAGGTCATCACCATTATTCCAATAATATCATCCAATAATGTTTTCCTTTTTTAATCTAGACGTTTTTAAAGCCATATTGGTCCTCTAATAATTTTTAAAATAGAAATATGAAATGGAGGTCCTCCCAATATAGGTGACTGAAGAAAAGGTAAAAATAGATGCCCTAGATATGGTGATCAATCCAATTGATTATGAAGTCCTCCCTAGGGTTTATTTCATGGTGGTACAATATTTTAAAATATGAATAACTAAACTTGTGTCAATTCAAATTGTTTAAAATAAGAAACTAAAGATTATAAAATTCTTATATCTGGTGGTTAAATAATAAACTGTAAATATAGAGGTAATCCCAATAATGAAAAATAGAATAACATAGTTTATATGCCTTACCATGAGCTTGTTTTTTTTGAGATTCTCCATGTGTAAAACATATAAATAAAGTGTATTTATTCCCCAGGGTTCCAATTGTGAAGGTCCTCCTCAACTAATGTAAGATTGTACGATGATGTCCTGTAACATGCTACGACCTTTCTAAATATTCCCTTATCTTGAGAGGAATATAAAAATATTAATATAAAAACACCAGCAACATCATAGGTTTCAAAAAAAATGTGTTCCCTTAATAGGGAATATAAACAATAGGATTGTGGCATTTCACTCGAATGATATTCAGACTCTTAGAAATATCTTTACTATGACTAGGATACAGATCTATTTTATATTAATTGTAACACATTATAGAATCTAATATATTTTGTGACCATATATAATCTATATTATGAGAAGTAGTTTAATAAAATTATGATGATATATATGTTCAAAAAATTGTTTACAATGATGTTCATGGTGAGTGTGTGGGAACCCAACATCAAAGAAAACTAAAAGACTTAGAAATACCTCGAAATATAAAGCTACCACCAAGTCAGTGAGGTTTCAAAAAGTATAATGTTTCATGTGTTTCTATATAAATATGTCACCCAACACCCAATATAGTAGATCATATCTCTACTAAATATAATAATTCATGATATGGAGTAGTTTTATAGAGGTTGATGAATCTCCTTTTAAATTATGCAAATGGAATATTCATATCGAGTGAAAATAGTAGGACTAATACAATGTCTCCCATTGGTGAATCATATTTAATTAGATTCAATTGATCAATTGGGAAGGTATGGTCTAGGGAAACTATATACATGTTCCCAATAATATAGGATTATCAGGAGGTACCTGCCCATGGATAATTGTCACCAGTGTTTCAATGAGATACATAAGGCTGACTCTAGCAAGTTACCAACAATTGATTTTTTTAACCTTATCAATTTCATCCAATTATTTCCACTTGGGAATCTTAATTTTTGACATTGACACTATAACTCCTTAATTAGATCAATTCTCTTTATAGTTATGTGGAAACAAAAAAGGAGTGAAATACACTAGTGGTTTTATAGAGGAATCCATATCCTATGTGGGTAGACATGATTAACCCTCTACCTATATTTGACAATAATATTTTTTTAATGGAATGTGGGATATATAATAATATGTCACAAATTTTTATTCATAATTCTTCCCCATGGTTGGATCAATAGATAATGATGAAGTATAAAAATATTAGTGATTTTTAAAAAATCATAAAGTAACATAAAAATTTCTGGTGTAATAACCTTCATTCCATGTCCATTTATATTTTAGAAGATCTCCAATTACTGTTTCTCTACTAATTATTCACAATAATAAATGAAAGTAATATTCTTAACTGTTAAAACTACAAACAATGTGAAAATAAAAAGGTTGTTGACTTCGTTACTTAGTCGAATGTCTTGACATATTCATTGAATGAAAAAATTAGAGATTAATAGTTATTATAGATAGGAATTAAGATTCACTAGGTTGAAATCAAACCAACATTAATTCCATTGATGTAACCTAAATTATATTGAGAATTTTATAATGTATTGAAATAGTTAAATTATTTCATTCGGTACTATATTGTAAAATCAGAATGGCCATCATAGACATGGTACATTAATGTTTCTAAATAAGAAACTTCTAGTTTCACAGTAAATAAAATATCACTGTAGACCCCATCCCATGAGATTATTAATTATTATGTGGAACATCCACCTTCGAAGAAACAAAAACCTAAAATTAATAATTAATGTATACATGATGTGAAGAAATAAAATATCTACTGGATTTTTTAAAACTAAATGAAAAAGGACTTTTCCTTACAAAAGGAATAGGTCCTATGATTTTCCATGGAATCGCTATGAAAGAAAATGGTCACACTACCATATGTGAAATTGTATGATGAAGTGGTATTGATTTTTTACCTAATAATTTTATTTATTACCGTATATTGGATCATAATACTTTTTAATTTTTGGTCTTTAAGGATTCAATCTATATTATGAGAGAAACATTTAATGTGATGTTGTGTAAAAAATTAGATAATGTGGTTTACAAGCATGGTACTTTAAGTGAAGTATAAATTGAATAATAAGATGTTTGAAACTGAGTGGTACAAAAATTTCATGTATGAATAATAATAAAATTATTTAAATGTTTAAAAAACATTTTCCATGAAGGAATGAATTAAACAATAGTGACCCCCATTTACAATTATAGAGCCTAAGGCACCATCTTCAACATTATAATTTTTGATGATTAAATGTAGCCAATATTGATAAATACTGGAATAGAAAAAAACCCCCCATATAACCAAGGGGGTATAGAAACTATTAGATTTATAACCCTTATAAAAATAATATAGAAAATAAACCAATTAATAGTGTTTTCATTAGATGGGTGGTTAAAATATGAATCGATCAATATTATCAACATGAAAAACCACTTTTTGGATAAATATTACTATAATAAACATAAATCCCAAACCAGTAGCTATGGAGATGGTCATAATGGTTTTGTAAAGATTATTTTATATTTTCTATAATGTTTAATAATAACCAACTTTATTCCATACATACAACACAGACATTGAAATAGGGACTCCAATGAGCTCAATGGGATCAATAATGTCATGTCGAACCCTATAAGGTTCACTATGATATGATTTGATAGGTAGATCAAATGATATGAATGTTATTAGTTAACCAGTTTCGAGACCTTGGGAGCTGAGTTCAAACTTGTCCAAATATTGGAAAACAACTCCTCAATTACACTCAAGGAAATGAGTCTCTTACAATGTGAGATCTGACCCCAAGGACTCAAATCAAGTAGTATGGTATAATAATATGTGTAGGAAATTTTCTCATAAGTGTGATAATATGAAGTATATCTCTACCATCCTTCTGTAAAATTAATTTTTAGATGATTTATATATTTCCAAATAACTTAATGAATCTCCCATCAAGTCACTATCATTCCTCCAAGATTTTGAGTCTTATCACAAGAAATAATTCTTTATATAATTATAAATCTTAAATTTTCACATGGAATAATACTATAAATATTCTATATAGTGACACATCAATCCAATTACAATATCTAGAAACATATATGGTATTAATATTTATCAATGGTAATGTGATAATGGTTTTAGAATCAATCTCATTCAAATCCAAGATATGAACCACTTGGGATATATAAATTCTAACCTATCTAAAAAAAACTAAAAATCTTGGGATATGAAAATATTGATTCAAGTAAAATTGGGGGAATGAAGATAAGGAAATATTTTAGATACCTCATTTCAAACTTTGAATTCATGTTAGTATAATAATACATAGATTTCAATTGATTAATGGTATGTCTTTATCTTCATATACCTAAATCAGTTCTCTTATCACACAAAAATGCATAAAGTACTTATCTGTTGGTATATTTAGAGCATTCCATGTTTTTATCATTCCTTCTGATTACTATAAATCTTAATAAATTGATTAAATTTACCAAAAATAAAAGTATAAATATATTTTATGAAGAAAAATACCCAAATTGATACCCTTAATGGTTTGGATGTTTTACAGCGAAACCATGGAGTGGAAAAAAGTGAAGATTTTATATTTCCCATAAATAGAATCTAATAAACACCTTTAGTTATTATGTGTTATACAATTTTGTTATCTAATAACATAGACCCTCTATTTCATTAATTTCATATAATTTTAAATTATATTTTTATATTGAGAAGTCCCTATTAATAAATGAAGAGATTTCTAATCATGATACGTGTATAAATTGGTACCCGATAAACCTTTACTCAAATATGTGTTTGACTGATATTCTATCAATATGAATAGTTCTCTTTGATCATTGTGATATGAATCCCCATGATAGGAATGGGTCTTATATTCATTTTCTTATATCAATATATAGTTGGGTTACCCATGATAACTCTCTAATTACTTTGGAATATGTGACCATATTGGGAAGGATATTTATAATGTAACATCTCCCAAATCTCAAAAGTAATTTTTTCCTCCACTCTTGATGATGAAAACTAAGAATATGAAAATATTATAGAGACTTCATCAATATTTATTTACGGTGAGTCAATAACCATAGATAAACATTATATGGTTAATTTATCTACCACTGAACACCAAAAAGATATTTTATTTAGTACAAAACTTCAAATTATAGGAGAAATATATATATTTCTCAAATAATAATGTGTTTAATTTTAATTAAATTACATGGAAATGGATTTTTTTCTCTGAAGGTAGATACTATTCACTAGCGACATCATGAAAATAATTATTCTTAAAAATAGGCTGAAATGAGAGTTAATTCAACCCACAATGCCAAGGTTGATGCTGAATTCCATATTCTAAATACATCTAATAGAATTAAAATGCTCAATACAAAAGGTGTATTACCCAAATTTTCAACATGAAGAAAAATGTTGGGATGTTTTATACCTGAATTTATATCTAGAATCAAAATCA
Organism: Viscum album; assembly: GCA_963277665.1. Lineage (NCBI taxonomy): Eukaryota > Viridiplantae > Streptophyta > Magnoliopsida > Santalales > Viscaceae > Viscum > Viscum album. The sequence goes on from OY728156.1 coordinate 49,519,065, forward strand.
TTATTTTCACTCAAGAAATTTTTTAATGATGATCAATGAATTTATTATTAGTGACAAGATAAGTTTTAGGAAATATCAATCATGTAATGGTGCACTTTTTTATAATTATATCTTTTGGGTTCCCAAGGATTAAGATTCCACTACCATTGGGGAACTTTTTCTGATTCTTTCGTCGGGGCACATGCATTCGTATGTTTGAGGAGGAAAAAGATGTGCTGACTGTTTCCCCGTATTCCAACTTTCATATGGCGGTCAACATCTGTCTCTTATTCAGGGATGTTGGTTCAATCTTCAGTGGATTCCTCCTGAATAATCATCACCTAGTATAGGTCTCCCTTATATTTTAAGACGTTGTTCATGAAACTATTCTCATTGAAACATCTTCATGGAATTCTGTTAATTACACTAATTTTATCAGGACATTCCAAGGGGTCCAGTTAAGGAAGCAACCTTCTGTCAGGGGAGTAGTCGCGTTGGAAATCACTTGCGTGTCTAGATGCTGGAACACTAGTGCCTCAAGGTTTCTTCCCCTTATTATAGAGCTTCTCAAGGGCATGTAAGCCCGAGGAATCTCATGTTGAATGCGGGGAATTATATGTGATAGGCATGTCTCTAAGGTTTTCCTCAGCTTCCCATGTTTGAGAAAGGGTATTCCGTGAGTTTAACATCAATAGGAGACAGATCAGACTTATTGGAACATTGACTAGAGTGGATCAGATGGGTGGAACCCTTGGAGGGAACACTGATTCTAGGAGGTGAATTGTCATGATCACACCAGGATGTAGTGACTCGGGTAAGAATCATGATGGATAATGGATGGTTAGGTGAAGTAGATAGATAATGAGATGGAGTCAACTTGAGGGGGATGGTGATGTTTAGGTTGAGCCTCGTAAAGTCCTCCTTTGTATCCCTGTGGAAGGGAATCAAAGTCCACGAAGTTCATGATGGGGTATAGGATTAGGGTGTACGCAGAGGACAGAGACCCGATGATATACTAGGGATTATGCATGGTTACATCCCGAGGATGGTCTGACTCTATTATGGTGGACCAGATATGTGGGTTCGAACAATGGGATGACAATGACTTACTGTCGATGGAGGCTTCCTACATACCTTTCCATGGCAAGGATCAAAGTCCTCATAGTTCGAGATGGGTTGGTGAACCGACATGAAGATGGTCAGGACCAATGGATGGTGGGCTTGAACCTTAGGGAGGATTTCTATGTACCTTGCCATGGCAAGGATAAATGTACTCATAGTTCGGGATGGTGTGGGGATTACAAGCTAAGGAGGCCTAGAGAGGATTCCTTGGTCGACGTCTACTCTAAATCCACGTGAGTCATATTCAGTTTGAGAAACAAGAGGCAACAAAGACCTGATGATCACCTTGCGAAAAGTGCGTCTGTAGGAAGTGGAGTGGGGCTAACATGTAGTTTGCAGCCCAAAATGGAAACATGGGATTATGCGTGGACCGCATCCCAAAGAGGAAACAAGGTCATACATGTGGTTACTAGCCCAGGGAGATGTATATTGGGACTTAATCCAGGGTGGAGGCCAAATAGCGATAGATCCCAAATAGAGGGGATTTGGGATGGAAGAGAAGAGATATTTGGAACCCATCCCCCCCTCTCTGGCCTTTGTCCAGGAAGAAGATAGGAGGACCAGGGATACTGCATCCCACAAGAATGGTTAGGGGCTTACTCCTTGGTGGTTTCCCTTTCCCCATAGATAGACACCGCTCCAGCAAAGAGGACCTCATTCTTTGTACGGAAGATCTTACTCCAGTGGAGACTAGTGGTCATAGAGAATTATCGATATGGGGCACCCAATGTATGATGCATGGGGAGGGGTCACAGTTTAAAGTCATGTTCTGAGGATGATGGTGCTTGGTTTTTTAATATCGTACATCTCAGATGAGGTGGGTTCATTATGCACCCCTAGTAGTTACATAACTAATCCCTCGAAGCCCTTAGAGAAGGGAAGGCATTAGAAATTCCTTGGTGAATGGTGTTATGGTGTGATCCATTGAGGAGTCCATGTTAGCGTGGATAGGAAAAAAAGAAATAGCAGTTAGCGTGCCTATGTGAAGAAGCATGAGGTGAAACAACGCAATGGGAAGCAATGCCCAAGGTACATTGAAATCACTTCGTGAAAACCTATATGATCTCACAGGAAAATGAGTTTCGGAACAAAGGGTTTCATAGCTAGAAGCCTCATGAAGCATCAGAGCTCTATGTAGTGGAGGGGATTCGTGAAGGGTTATTCTTTGTAATGTGAAGTGGCATAGCCTAGGCATTGGGAATATGTGCACATGGAAGGTTCTTCACATAGTGGAAAGGAATTCGTAGAGAAGGGAATCACAAAGCATGGTGACCCTGACTTAGCATGTGGGTCACATGTTCATGGATGGTATTTCACAAATCATAAGTGCTCTATGAATACCTGAGTCACCTTGGGGATCCCCTTACTTTGTGGAATCCCGTGGGCTCCGTGAAGGGAATCCCTATTTAAAGAGTGGTAAAATTAAAGTAATGGGGGACGCACATTGCAAAGATAAAGTACCTTCAAATGCTCATGGTTCGCAGAGCTGAAATTTATTCGTGATTTGAGATCTAAGAATGTGAAAGGTTGGAGGATCCATCCTTTGGTCTCGAGGGGATCTTGGTATTTATAGGAAGGACGCATCGCAAATCAGATCTTACTAGAAATGAAGACACATGGAATTTTGTCATAATCACAAAGCATCCCACCTCCTAGCCCTGTGGAAGATTTGAAAACGTCAAAATGGTTCGTGGAGCCTCTAGCCTTGTTGCTCTACAGCAGCATCGCAAATGTCAAACGGGTTCACGGAGCCCCCCACCTCCTTGCTCTGTGGTGGCTTCACACCGGCCGTAATGCTGCGGGGCTCCGCATGCAATCTTAGTGAGGAAACCCCAAGGTCCCCATGTTTTCTTCTCCTATTCACAATTTTTGGTGCCAAAAAATGCCCCCCCTGCAGAATAGGTGTCGAGGAGAAATCAAGGGTCAAAGTATGAAGGTCAATCTCCATAACTCCTTGATCAATCGAGAAGGTGACTCACGATGGAGGCTCATGAAGCTGAGAGGTGACATGTGGGCTGAGTACGCTACGTAGCTAGCCTCGTTCAGATGTTCCGCTAAGTACAAGGGGTCCTCTCTTCTGATTAGGGTAGGTTGACCTCTCTTTTGACCTTTCTCACATCCTCGTTTTGGCATTTAGTGCTCTCGATTCGTGAATCTCTGCATACTCCGTGATTTCTATCCTCGAATCAGTCCTTCTGCTTCACAGAGTATAGTGAGTCCTTGAATTTGTGATGGTTCACACTAGAGCTTGATTATGAAGGTCGGTGTAGGGCTCCGCGAACAGCCTTCATGAAGGAACTCTACGACCAAGCTCTGCAAATGAGCTCCGTGAAAGAGCTTTGCGAACCAGAACCAAAAAACACCCAAACTGAAAAACTGAATTGCTCACAAAGAGGCTGTCAAGGGGTCCTTTTGGATGTTTCCTGGAGGGAGGAGATGGCTGATATCTCAGGTATAGGGGAGTTTGCATGAAGCTATTTTGACCAAAACTTGCTTGTGGCACTACTGTCAGAAATCAAGAAGGACGATCAACTGTGCAGGAGGCTGCCTCTGTATACCTTTGGCCTCAGGGATGACGTCTTCATCCCTGATGTGAGTAGAGATAAACCATCTTACTGGTTCAAGAGCATGCCTTTTCAACATTAGTGTTTTAGGGTGGTGGACGACCATGCTCGGGAGGACTTCAATCCTAACAAAGCTGACTGTCTGTACAATCATCTGGATGACGTTGACGGGAAAGAACTCCATCCGGAGACATCTCCCCCACTTTACTATACAATTTTGAAGGAAACCCTGAGGAACCTAGAAAATAGGTGTTCCGATGAGTGGTATCTGCGCCAGGGCGGCAATTTCATGTATTACTAGGCCTTGGCCTACTGGATAGGTGCCTCATGTATGGAATTCCGGGAAGAGATAAGAAGAGCGGGACTGCATGAGGCGGCTTGGGCCTCTCAATTCCAGATATATCAGCTGAAGCATATGATGCTTGAGTTGCTGAGCATATGGTCATTGAGGACCAATACCTTCCACTTGCACCATGGAGAGGGTTAGCATCTGTTTACATGACCTACATCAGATCTCAGAGGTCCCGATACTAGGGGCGACTTATAAAGAGTTCCTCCCTATTATGGGTGCGTTAGAAGATTAAGAGAAAATTCCATCACTGGCGACGACATTGATGAACCTACTACAGGAAGAGCACAAGCAGTCAGTGAAGTAAATCCACTTAAAACGATGGTTTAATTAGTTCTTTAACTTCCTTGAAAATAGGCAGTTCCTTCTGAGGCCTCGGACTTTCCTAAAGGGGGTTCAAAGTGGCAATGAGCACTCTTATTGGTAGGTCTTGGAGGATAACCGATGGAAGGTGTGGGGTTTCAATGTCAGTAATGATCAGAAACTAGTAGTCAGGTAGGCTTCATTCAATTCGGTGCTCATCTGTGGTTGGATCCTGCCGGTGAGAGACACGAACATGGGCATGCAACCCAGCATGTTTATCATGGAATCCATGCAGGCAACTAAAGGATGGGTCAACGTCAGGATACTGATGCTCACCAATAAGTACAAGATGTTGTTTCATATCAGTGAGGGGAAGAAGCCACAGGGAATATTTGGGTCATTCCACCTCCTTTATTGGTGGATATCGGCACACATCAGGGGGGTCTATGAATGTCTTAACCCCATCTCCCCTCAAGGATTGAACTTACTCCCATCCATTCTGAATGTTTTGGGTAACTTTCCTGCCAAGATAACCATGCATGAGGTACTGAACCGGGTACAAGGACCACTTGTGCATGATGAGGAAGATGTGGCTCAAGTTCATAGGGGAAGATGGGAAGATGCAGAATGAGCTGCCTCCACCCATGTCCTTTTTCATACTGGTAAAGGATTATTCTAAAAGAATATAGGCGGCCTAAAACGGGGAGATGCTGAAGTAGCCATCCATTTAGGCAAGCGATGGTGTGCCTCCCCAGCCTCGATGTCGGGGCTAGAAGGTAATGAGGAATTATCTTGGTGGAGGGGCTACCGTGGCGGTGAGGTCCACACCAGTTGAAAGGAATGTATTAGAAAATCAAGCAGTAGCAGCGAACCCGGTGGTCCTAGAGGAGTAGAGTTATTCGGAGGGGATGCCACCAAGGGGATTCCATAGGATATCCACCTAGGCTCTGGGGAAGCGACTGCGCCATATAGACATGCCGGAGAATGTCATCTTCCCAGAATCATGGGCCATCTGAGATGTCAACTTGCAATTCCTCTACCCATCTGAGATGTGGAATCACATGATCCATCCTGGGATGAATTTTCCAATAATCATCCCTGTTAAAGATGGAATAGAAGTATCCCAGGAAGAGGCAGAAGAATTTCTGGTAGAGTTATAGGACTTTGTGCACTCTTGGGGTTCTCCTTGTCTAATGATAGATCATGAAATGGTGTTTCTAGATCGTACGACCTCTCCATAGTTTTTGGCTACTGAACTGAGGGAGTACTTCCCTTTGCTGGAAGAATCAGATGAATCCTCTTGGGGGGAGGGGGACGGTAGATGGAGCCCAATGGAGGAGGGTGAAGATGGCGATTCAGATTCAGAACATGAAGAGATTGTAGAGGCTCTCAAGGTAAAATGCTGAGTCACATCCCCAAGATCCATTTCTAGGTTACTTTGGATGGCTTACTAAAATTTTAACTTTTTAGGAGGGCCTCATATGCAAAACCCATTCTCTCCCCTCAATATATGCATATGCGGGGCCTTTGGGATCTACTCCCATGGCTATGGAAATTACAGCATCCAGCGGGTCCAAGACATCTGAGTTGGTTCCTCTTGAGTTTTTGTACTTCACAACAATATTCGGAGGGCCACGCATCAGGGTACCGATGGCACCAACCTAAGAAAGAGACTGAAAATTTGATCTCTGTAAGTCCCCTTTATAGAATTCATGTCGGCCACCCATTGATCAGGTTAACTAACATCCTTCCACTTCATTCCATGCAAAATTATTCAAATGGAGTGGGTTACCTTGGAATGGATGGTTGGTACTCCCGGTGACGCCTTTCCCATGGGAATGTCAGTGTTCTTGGAAGAGGACACCCTCAATAAACAAGTTGTGGTGCACCCGATCACTGGTGGGACCATTATCATGGCAGAGCAGGAAATTATTGGGGTAGGATCTGAAGATGAAGATCAATCAGAGAGAACTGGCCCTTCCATACCCGATCAAACACCAGATACGGACCCTGATGATGAGCTCTTGGGGGTGTTCCCTATGTATGAGCCTTCCGATTCTGTAGACTGTGACGAGATGGCCTCTAATAAAGAGGATAGCAAGATAGTCCATCACTGGTCATGGATGTTGATCAAACACTTTATTGATGAAACCCCTCAAGCATAATAGATATACAATATATATAAAATTTGTTTACTATTGCACAAAATGTGCATTGGGGGAGTGGATTTCCATCGTCCCCACATGATCATCCGAGATCTCATGGTGTAGAAGATATGGGAATATGACTGCATCCTTCATGTGGGTTTGCAGCGGAGAAAATCGGTGAACATCAAGAGGCTCTAGGAGGCTAAAAATGAGATTCAACAGCTACACGTCTGGGCAGATGAACATTCTTCTTTCCTAAACGAACAATCAAAGATTATATTGTGGTTGATGCCCAGCTGGCGGATGCCAAATAATGCATAGGTAAAACCTCCGAGGAGATGACTGTCATTCGAAACAATAATGAGCGGGCCCAGATCGCGATGGATGAACTGTGCCCCATTGCTTCTGAGGAAGAGCAGGAACTCAATAGGCGACAGTAAATCCTGGAATCCATAAGCCAGAGGGTGGCAGAGCTGCAATGCTCTTTTGATGGGGTCAACCCATCCATGGGAGGGGTCGATCCTCAGGTATTGTGATGCATGTAACTTTTGAATGTGCCTTAATGTTTTGATTATTCATTCTATATGCATGCATGAGTTCTGTTATTTTTTTTTGGTCTATTGAATTTCTGTTACATTCATGGAATATCCGGAGATCAGTTTCTAAGGTCACATGGGTCGGGCCCTATGCGATAAACAAGGGATGACCACCTTGTCATTCCATCCAAGTATAAGAGTGAAAACCAAGCTTCGGGCATCCGGGGTTTGAACAACCAATCTCGATTTTCGGGAAGAAATGTTGAGGCCCGACTGGAGTATGAAGATCGCATAACAATCGACGAGTCATATTCCCAATGTGCACTAGTGAACGAGCAGGGTAACACCGGGGGAATTTGGAATCAACTCGATCATTAGGGAGTGGAATGTGTGAATCATGATACCCCATATTTGGAATACTGTGAGGGTGGAGTGACAATGAAGGATAACCATTGGCCATGTTCGAAACACAGTATCCTTATTATGTTATCCTAAAATGTTGATAACAAATGATGGTTGACTGTGGACCATATTCAAAACATGGGTCCAAACTCAAAATGATACCCATTAGTCATCCAGAATGTTGGCCCAAGACAGTAGGCAAGCCATAGGTCAAGCATACATACTGTTAGGGGTTTCTTCTAGATGTGAAAGAGGAATAGGGTCTGAATAAAGGGAATGAAAAGCTTGAAGTGTGGAGTGATGGGTTGTTCGAATGGAATCCAATACTCAATAAATCACGCCACCGTGGAAAAAACATGTTAGTGGGAATATCTGTATGAATAGGGATCAAACATACTTATGAACACGAACTCTTTGGAATGGACCTGGAATGCTATGTAGTTTTACATCATACTAATAAAGATGATAGATGTGTAGTTTAAAAGTCATATAGTGAGTGAAATTCACATAGTTTTATGGTCATACTTTCTTGAATAGAAATCCTCCCTTTCAAGGGATATGGTACATCCCTGACTTACATGGGGCATCATGAACTTGTCTAGGGTAGAAATGCAGATTACTGTCATGCATTGAGGACCTATGGACTCGTGCATTGTAGCGTCGTTTCATAGGATGAGGCGTGAATGAAAAGATCCCAGGAAGGATCCATGTGATGTGGTATCCATAAAAATGAAATGAATGAGGATGTGAGAAGTCCACAACACACCACGTATCCCTGAAGAAAGCTATTAGGTCAAGGAACCAATAGGAAAAGTTAGGTTGTTCCTGAGGCAGAGTAGTCTAGAATTCCTATGCATTCCATGAGGATGGGCATCCAACCGCCCATAGTTTTGAGAGCGCAGTTTAACATCATGTGGGACGATGAAAGGCATGTGTGGCATGGCTGCGCCAGTACACGTCCTACCAAACTACTATGCCCACATGAGTCTTTCTCGATGTGGGAAACAAGGAGTAGTGATGAGACTTTCCTAGCACAAGAATGCACACATTAGGGGTAGTGGCGTGCTAGGTGATTGATGTCCCCATGATGTTGACCCGCCAACTTAACTCACCTAGATTTGTGAAGGGTCAAAGCCAAGTATGTTGGAATTCCACATAAGCATAATTAAGTGAAAAAATATGAATCATGATTCTCGAGATCTAGCCCAAATTGATGATGGCATGACGATAGGGGATAACTGTTGACCGTGTTCAAAACACATTATCCATATCGCGTGAACTTGGAATGGGGACATACAAATGAGGGTCGACCGATAACCATTTTCGAAACATGGGACCTGTCACAAATGTCGTCTGAGGTCCTCAGGGGCGTTGGACCAAGACTATATGTAATCCAATGTTGTATGAGACTAGGCTGTAAAATGGGGGTCCCTTCAGACATGTAATAGGATGATAATCCAAATAACGGGCTCACAATTCTCGGAAATTCAATGAGGGGAATTTCCCTATGAAAATTCCACACATCTGGCTCTTTGTCACAATGTATCTGAGTACGACAATAAGACGTTTCAGATAGAGGGAGTTGAGTCCCCATCAAAGGACAAGTGTCCCGAGTTTTCAGGATTCCAACATAATGGTTGTAGGATGGGCTATTAAGAGGGGATGGATTTAATTGACTGTGCACGAGGTGGCGAAGTAGAAAAATGTGATGTGCGGTTCCCATAGGGAGATCTTAGTTTAGGATCATAGAACTCGGAACAGGTTGGAAAAAAACATTGGAGGCACATGGTGTGGATATTGCAAAACTCAACCTGAATGAGAACCCAAGAGGTACTCACCACACCACATTATCTTAAAAGAGTTCTAGCCAATGTTCTAAAGAGAGGAGGCCAGATTTTAGATTCCTAGGGCGGGACCCGGAGACAAGATGTCTGGGCGTTCCTACGTATCCCATGAGGATGGGAATCATGTCGTACGTAGTTCTGGAAGATGTTGTGCAGTTTAACATCTTATAGAAATTATGTGGAGTGGTCTTAGTTTATGGTCGTAGAGCTCAGACCATGAAGAAATAGAAGAGGGATACACGTGGTGATGTAATTACTAAAACCCAACAAGAATGAGGATAGTAAGAGTTCGTATCACCCCAATGTGCTCCCCGGAAAACTTCTAGGTCAGTGGACCAAAATTGAAAGTTAGGTTGGGCATGAGGAAAAGTGTCAAGGAATTCATACTTACCCCATGAGGATGGTAATCAAGCCATACACAGTTTTGAAGGTGGCATGGTAAGATACGAGGGCCAGATATAATAAGGTCACTCGGGTCTGGCCCTCACACCAAAAGAATCTGCATTTGATAGATCTTGATCGTCCTTTTGGATGAATGTGCGTTTTTTGTGAAGAAATGGACCTTGGATGGAAAATACAAGAATCTCCACGTGAATCAAGCTGTATACAAGCATTGACAAATGGTATGTTGTGTGACTGATACCAAACATGATGTCCCCACGAGTGAGGACACCACGATGCAATGCCATTTTTCATTTTGCAGCCAGGATGATAATGTCACAGTTTAGGGTCATGTGATGAGACCAACCATTCATTTTAACATCGTGTAGTATAGACTCAATCATTTAATGTCATGTCGGACTAGCCAACATAATTTAAGGTCATATGGCTTAGATGTATATAGTAGAAACAAGGTTCAAGAGGGGATGTTCATGGCATGATAAAGCATACCTTACATGAAAGAGGAATAAGTACACATCAAACCACACACAATTCCAAGAAAGAATCCTCAGGCTGAGGGGCCCGAAAGGTCAGAGGATATGGGACAAGAGAGACTAGCTTTCAAAAAGGATGTACTTGGTGTAGCTCTTTCAAACCTTACATTAATGGAGACACAAGTGCACACACACCAAACTATGCAATCCTATATAGGTGGGATCTTAAAAGTCTAAATAGAAGTTATAATCAGTAAAATTTGATATGGACCCAAAGATGAAATTTCTAGGAATTCCTAAGTGTCCCATGAGGATGGGAATCAAGATATACATAGCTCTATAGGATTATTTATAAGTATATATTAGTGTATGGTCTTAGAGCATAGACCATGATGAGGAGAAACACTTCCAATCGAGCGCAGACCTCGATCTGGTCCCTAAGCTCACGTGAGCCAAAATTAGTGTGGGAAACAAGGGTAGAAGTGTTCCGTGAAACACATGGAATACAAGTAAATGGGAAGTCGGTGCGGAGCCATGAATGATGCCTTCCCGTAGCTTTGTCATCATAACGTGAAAATTCACACAGAGGGATAGTACCAAGAGTGTAAGAATTCCACTTGGACGTGATGGGGTGGAGAATGATGTGAATCATGTAAACAAAATTTAAGGCTTAATGGGGTTAGAGTGATGATAGAGGATAACTGTTGACTGTTAAAAACCCAACATCCATATCGTGTGACCTGAAATGGGAACAAAAAATGAGTGTCAACCGCTGACCATATTCACAATGTGGGACTGGTATCAATTTGTTGTTCGAAACCCTCGAGGATGTTGGCCCGTAATGGTAAGAGAGCCCTTGGGCCGAGCATCCATGCAACATTGGGGTCTCTTCGGATGTAAAATATAATGAAATCCAGAATAAAGGGGAACACGAAGCCTGAAAAATGGGTTAAAGATTGTCTAGGTAGAATCTAACACTCATGGTTCTGAACAAAAGTACTCCTTGTCACATTAGTGAATCACTGAAGAGGGTCGAGGGACCGAACATAAAAGTAGTTGACTCGAAAGGGTTGAGTGTAGGACTATGGAGCGAACGGAGATCAAGAGAGATAGGTACAAGGGACTAATATTAGAAACCCGATGTGAATGGGGACACAAGCCCATACCACACTATGTACCCCTCCTTTGTAAGGGGCAGCACAAGAGGCCAGAATGATAGGGAGGTTTCTATGAAACGAGGTTGGGCCCAAAGATTAGATGTTCAGGAGGTCCTAATTATCCCAAAAGGGTGGGAATCAATCCACACATAGTTCTTAGTGAAAGGATGTTGTGTAGTTTATCTTCATGCATCAAGGATGGTGGTGCTCTTAGTTTAAAGTAGTAGGGCTCAGAATGAAGATGCCTAGTTTAATGTCATATGCATGGGACATCAGAGTAGAGAGGGAGAATCATTATGACTGTGGAAGACCATGAAATGAAAAAAACAATAGAGGATTATTATTGACCATGTTCGTAACAAAGTATCTATATTTATGTGACCGGAGGTCGGGGGAAAATAATTTAGAGTTGACCATTTACCACATTCTCAACATGGGACTCGTATCAATTTGTTACTCAAAACCCTCGAGGATGTTGGTCTGAAATGGTAGGAGATCCCTTGAGGTAAATATCTATGCTTTTATAGGGTCCTTTAAGATATAAAATATGAATGGAACCCAAGTTATGGGGATTGTGAAGCATGGAGGGGATTTTGCTAGCAGAAAGGATGATAAATGAAGGAGGTATGTCTGAAGGGGATATGTGTAGAATGGAAAAATAGCCCAACATGAATGAAGACACAATTCAATACCACGCCACACAATCCTAAATGATTACATGGTCCAAGGGGCCGAAAGGGTGGAGGGACATGAGGCTGGGCGTCCTGGAGAAATATATCCATTTGAACTCTCATATGGGTATTGCCATACCTCAGCTCTTAAGCCCATGTGAGCAATTCTCAGTGTGGGAAACAAGGAGTAGGACTAGTATCTTCCCATAATATAACGGTTCGACAGCTGGAATCACACTCCTGCCAATGGTAGACCGATTCTTGAAGAGACAATGGGGAAAAATGAACCACTACACTACATTTTTTAGGGACATATGAGGGTGGTGACAACGACAAAGGATAGCTGTTGACTCAATTTTAGATACAACATTCATATCGTGTGACCTAAAATGGGAACAACAAATGAGCATCAACCAATGAACACATTCAAAATGTGGGATTTGTATCAATTTTTTGTTCAAAACCCTCAAGGACGATGGCTCATAATGGTAGGAGTTCTGTTGGGCTGAGCATCCATGCCATTTGGGGGTCCCTTCAGAAGGGAAATATTATGGAGTCCCATGTACAGGGAGTGAGTGAAGAATAAATGTGCATGGGAAATTTAATGTTAAGATAGACAGTAGAAGATGTGGATATCTTCAAGGGGAGGGATACATGGTATGGTCATAATGAGAATGACATGAATTATGGAAAAAGATAGCACCACACCATTTTTTAGACCCAATGGTTGGTCCCGAAGTTTGGGGTTGGGTCTACAGTCGAAATGTCCGGGCATTCCTACATATCCATTAAGGATGGAAATCAAGTCATATGTAGTTCTTGTGATTTAACATCTTGTAGGACAACATAAATTTTAACATCATGCCGAATGACATACAATTTAATGTCATATAGGATGACATACATTTTAACGTCATGCGGGTTAGTATACAGTTAAACATCATGTGGGGCGAAATATAGTTTAGTTTCATGTGGTACATTATACAGTTTAACGTCAGGTGGGATGACATGAATTTTAGTGTCATGTGGGATAGTATATAGTTTAATTTCATGCGGGATGACATACAGTTTAATGTCATGTGGTACATAATACAGTTTAACATCAAGCAGTATGACATGTAGTTTAATGTCATGTGGTAGATTATACAGTTTAAGGTCCTGTAGGACTTGACAATTTAAGGTCTTGTAGGACCCAACAATTTAAGGTCATGTAGGACCCAACAGTTTAAGGTCATATAGGACCCAAAATTTTAAGGTCATGTAGAACCCAACTATTTAAGGTCATGTAGGACCCAACCGTTTAAGGTCATGTAGGATCCAATAGTTTAAGGTCATGTAGGACACAACCGTTTAAGGTTATGTAGGACCCAACAATTTAAGGTCATGTAGGACCCAACAGTTTAAGGTCATGTAGGACCAAACAGTTCAAGGTCATGTAGGACCCAACAGTTTAAGGTCATGTAGGACCCAATAGTTTAAGGTCGTTTAGGACCCAACAGTTTAAGGTCATGTAGGACCCAAATGTTTAAGGTCATGTATGACCTAATAGTTTAAGGTCATGTAGGACCTTATAGTTTACTATCATGTAGGACCCAACTTTCTCAGGCATTATATTTCTTGAGGAACAAGGCATTGGTGGGAGGAGTGATACACTCACCGTCCATGGTTACCAGGGAGTATGTACCATTGGAGAAAACCTTTTGAATGACGTAAGGCTCTTCCCATTTAATCTCCAACATGGGTGGTTTCCTACTAGGTATCATTTCTATCTTCAGGGCCAATACCAAGTCGCTTTTCAAGAAAAAGATGACGCCACCTTTCTTGTTGAAATCTGTTGTTATCTTTTTCTACTGTTTTTCAAGATTGTGCAAGTAATGTAGCATGTTCTCGTCGAGTGATTCCAACTAATCTAGATGTGTTTCAGATACTTTATCTGGCACTTTCTGATCATAGAGAGCTGTGCACAATGAGGTAAATTAAATCTCAATTGATAAGATGACCTCTGTTTTGTATACCAGGTAATATGGGGTCACTTGGGTGGAATTATGAGTTTTCATTCGATAATCCTAGAGGTTGTTGGTAAAATTCTCCAGACAACTCTTTCTGTTTACACCAACCATCTTCAATAGAATGTTAGAGAGGGTTTTGTTGAACTCATTGATCTGTCCATTTTCATGTGCATGATAATGGGAGGTATGGTTATAATGGATGTTGTTATTATCATAGAGTTTCTTCAGCTCAGTTTCATGGATGTTCATGCCATTATCGGTGAGGAAGGCATGAGGGACTCCAAATTGGTAGATGATGTTGGAGCTCACAAAGTCAACGATGGAACATGCCTTGACCTCCTTGAGTGGAACTGCCTCTGCCCACTTGGAGAGGAAATCCATATCAGTAAGGATGAACTTGCAAGGTGATCTATCGCTGGTGGATATGGTCCCATGATGTTGAGTCCCCGTACTGCAAATGGCCAAGATTACATGGAAGCGTAGAGATTCTCTAGCATCTGATACATAAAGTAGGAATGAATTTGGCTTGTATGGAACCTTTTGGTGAACTCGATGTAGTCATGGATCATGAAGGGCCAAAAATAACTGAGTATCTAGATCTGGTGAGATTGTTACGGCCAAGCATGATGAGCCCCGCATGAAATCGCATGAACCTCCTGCATGACTTGGGAATTCTCAGATCCTTGAATGAAATAGAGGAGAGCCCCAAAAAACATGTTCTTGTAGAGGATCTTCTCATGACCAAGACCATTCTGAAGGGTAAACTATAACGCGTGACACTGGATTTCCTCGCGCTTGGAATGATGTGTTCGTAGATTACCATTATAGAGATACTCGACAAAGGAGGTTCTCCAGTCGGGATTCACCACAATAAATGCATTCGAGTGACATAGTGGTCTTGATGTGGAGGCGTCTGTAGTAAGTTGGCTTACCTGCAGGCTGCCACCATCATCTAGAGTGACAGGAGCAATGACTCTCTGGTGTGGCAATCTGATAATTATATCATCTTTTTTGGGCTCCACAAGTGGTGCTGCTAGGATGGACAGGGCATCAACTCGACCAATCTGTGATCAAGGGACGTGAGTAACATCTAACAGAGGGGGGTACTAGGCCATTAGCTTGAGAGTGTGTTACAATAATTGTACAAGCTCTTTATTTCTGATGACATCGTCCCCATTGATCTTCTTGATGAATTTTTCGGAGTCCCCTTTCACATTCATTTGGGGAACATCAATATCGATGGCCAACTCGAGACTAGCAATGAGAGCCTAATTCATCATCTCACTGTTGGTGTATCCTTATAAAAACATTAATGAGTATAGAAAAATGGATTATGCTATGGTAATGAAGGAAATACCCAGGCCTGCGCTTTTGAGCTTGGGGTCATTGAGCCTTCTTCATATGGGGATTTGGGAAGCACCATCCGAGGGTATTTTCCAGCATGACATGGCTTGGTCTATCGAGAGAACCGCTTCATCGAGGAAATCGAGATTCAGGGATTGGTCCGCAGAAGCTGGATGGGCAGGAAGGAAGTCTGCCAATGCTTTCCCCTTAATATCTTTATGAGGAACAAACATGATGTTGAACTGCTGAAGGATTACTTCCCACCGAGCTAGATATCCTATTAACATCGTGCAGTTCAGAAGGTACTTCAACAGATCCACTCGGGACAGTAGCTGTAACTCATGGTGATGGAAGTAATGTCCCAATTTTTGTAGTACTAATACCATCACAAGGCAAGTCTTCTCGACATGGGAGTTTCTGGTCTCCATATCGAGGAGTATGCAGCTGAGATAGTAGAGATTGTTCTATGTCCCCTCATTGTTCTTCTGGGCAAGAAGGGTGCCAAGAGACTATTCCAAGGCGGTCACATGAAGGACCAGAGGCTTTCCAGAGATAGGTGGAATTAACACCATAGGATGGATCATATACTACTTTATTTCCTCAAAATTAGTCTGACATTCCTCATCCAACTCGTATACAATTCCTTTCATCATGATCCGAGAAAATGGCTTATACTTGCCGGCCATAATTTCGATGAATCAGCGTATATAGGCCAAGTGGCCTTGAAAACCTAGAAGCTCCTAGAGGTTTCTTGGGGGAGACATATGACTGATGGCCTTGATCTTTTCCAGGTTGATCTCGATACCCCAAAGGCACACATCAATTGGTTCATCTTCCGGTGGTGAGAAAGAAGAAATACTAACACTCTCTCAATGTATTTGTGATGGTCCTGGAACTGGTGATATTTGACCACTAGATCTTCTACGTATCATTCTACTAATGTTTTGAGGATCGACTTAAATATGTGATGCATAGCACACTAATAGGTGGAACCTGCATTTTTTAAACCAAAGGGCATGACTTGGTAACATAAAGTACCTTGTGGTTCCCTGAATGCTGTATAATCCTCATCCTCAGGTTCCATTCAGATATGGTTATACCCGAAGTACCCATTCCTAAAAGAGAGGTCCTGAAACCCAGTTGTAGTGTCAATCAACAATTACTTCATAGAAAGGGAAAAGTCATCCTTCGGATAGTGATGATTGAGATCCCGAAAGTCGATGCAGAAACTGATTTTCCCATTCTTTTTCTTGACTGGCACACTTTTGGCCTGGAACTTGGGGTACTAGACCTCCTTAACAAAATTAGCAATGATAATCTTGTCAACCTCTGCCTCAACCACGACACCGTGAGAAGGGTGATCTTTCTTGAAGTCTACTTGAACCCGTGATAATTTGTTGGGAGACTGAGGATGTGGATGGACACATGATGATCTAGTCCTGGAATCTCATCATAACTCTATGAAAATACATCCTGTTACTTCTTAAAGATGTTTGTGT
This sequence comes from Viscum album, assembly GCA_963277665.1. Classification (NCBI taxonomy): domain Eukaryota; kingdom Viridiplantae; phylum Streptophyta; class Magnoliopsida; order Santalales; family Viscaceae; genus Viscum; species Viscum album. The sequence continues at coordinate 49,535,866 of OY728156.1, forward strand.
TTTATTTTTTCTCTTTGAGGGGCATGGCGGAACTGATCAATATGGGTTTTTGGTCTGTCTCACTGCTGAGATTCACCTGTACAAATTCATCGACCATGGTGGAGACACCCTCTTCAAAGGCAGGGGGAGCATCCTATAAGTCATATTTTTCACTTTTGAAGGAGGGATCCCCATTGGGAGGAGTTTCTTCTAAGTCGATAGATCCTGATGGGAGGCTGGTACTGGCCTGAGCGGCAGTGGACACCGCATAGGGGAACTCTTGTGCTGTCGAACCCATGGTGTTGAAGGTTGTCGATCTGATCCATTCTGGCCTTTGTCCCAAGGGGCCACGATTGATGATATCTAAGAAATGGTACCATGTTATCTTGAGCTGGTTAATTACATCCGGATGAAAAAATAAAGTATGACATATTGTCGTTTCCATGGGGTGGACATCCCAATACCTTATGGGAGTATGAGGCTTTGGGATCACTTAAACCTGATTTTTGTAGAATTATGAGGTGATTATCCTACATCGCATAGACATGGGAATTCCCCCCTTAATTCCAGAAATAATGAAGCAGTGTCCCATTTCCAGGGTTATAACCTCCAGTCGGTGGATTAGATAGATGTAGGCATCATCTAGATCTGTCCATGGTTTGATCACAGCCATGGAATGCTTAACCTTGTTAGCCTAAATCTACATGTGTTTTCTCTTGTAATAGTCAACATATATATTGCGGGATTCACAAGATGAAAAGGGAGATGCATCCCCTTGAAGCATGTCCACTCGACCATTAAGGGAGTACTTGAGGTACAAGTGATACGATGAAGGAACCAGTACATTAAGGTGGATCCATGGCCTTCCCATCAATGCATTGTAGGCAGTGTCCTGGGAGACAACCATAAACTTGGTGCTAGTAACTAGGCCACCAAACTGGGTCCAACATAAAATATTTCCAACCCTTGTCTATTCAGTCCTATAATAACATTGGATTATTAGGTTATAGGCACTCAGATCATCCTCGAACAACCCTAGTTTTTGCAGTGTCCGAGTTGAGATTAGGTTGATCCCGAAGCCTATTTCCACAAGATAGTAGTGAACCTCCACGACATTAAATTGGTCGGTGATTTACAGTGGGAGAATGTGCCCCTGTATGAGAGAGCCATTATCTTCTCTAGAGAATTAGATGATGGCTTGGAATTCAGCATGCTCGACCGCCTTAGTATAGAAGGGTTCTGTAGCTGCTACCTCCGTCTCAAACTGAGGGGGGCTTCTTAATGCCTTAGAAATGGCCTCATGCATATCGAATACTAGGCGAAGGGCCTCAAGGATAAAGATCTTGGCTGGAATGAAATAAATATTCTCGATAAAATCATACTTCTATTCTAGGTGTGATATTCTGATAACAGGTCGCTCTGTGACAGGAGGTATGATGGGCCCTACCGACTGGACCAACAACATATTGGTGCTGGGAATATCCTGCTACTCACCAGTTGAAGCCTGCAGAGAGGCTACTGGGTGAGGGCCTGGTGACTGAGATTGGTCTCTAGCAAGGCGTGGCTGATCACGACGTAGTCGAGGTGGCTCTGCCTAATCCAACAACATGTAGGACAGTGAAGGCGGACCCGATGACACCAAATGAGAGGGTTGCTCATGTTGAGTTCTCCGCTGGGCCTGCTTCCTGATTTCGGTATCATGCACATCCTGGAAGGAAATACTAACTGAGTCACTGTGACAGACCATATTTTCAAAGCTCCATCGACACTGAAAATAGCTGGTGTTGTTGGGAGGATCCTCCTGGAGCTCCTCAATGTCAGGAATTATTTAGGGGTTTACTGGCTCTACGATATTAACTGATGTCTACCCTTGGCCGTCACTTGAAGATTCATCTACTACTGTATAGATTATAGGGGAAATTTCCATCTCCAGGGGCATAAAATCGCAGAGAGTATGGGATGACGACATCATTGGCGGGGGACTTTGTTTTCCCTTGTGCTTCCAGTGTATTCTCTTATGAGAAAAGGGCAGTTGAGATTAAGATGAAAAAGTAGTAGCTACGAAATCTGAAGGCTCTAGCCAATTCAATCATGCACGGATAACACAATGGGAATGAGCAACTATTTTACGAGCCATCCAATCTTCATAATTCTAAGACCAATAATTAGAAACTAGATGCCCCTCGCCTTCGCTATCAATACTGCTATCTTGATTCATGAAGACACATGCCGCCCATGCCGGAGCTGGGCCTAACTAGACTATGTTTTTATCTTAATGGTCTTGATGCCAATCTTTGAACACATAACACTATTTTAGGGTGTCCCTCAGGATCCGGTGATAGGGACATTAATTAGGTCCATTAGTGATGTTCGCCTCTTATGGCCTTCTACACTCAAGAAAACGTACAATCCTTTTCTCCAAGGTACTATGGAAGTAACTGGGGACCGAAGCCATGTTGAACGAGTAGGTCTGGTTCATCCTGTTTGGGAAGGGGGCCTTGGAGCCTGACCCTAATGAGGGTTTGGAGGAGCCTATCGAGTAATTTGAGCCTAGTTATCTAACCTAGGCATTGGAGGCACATTGCACGGGGGAACCTACCGATTTTGAGGTGGGTGATATCGGTCCGAAGGCTACGCCTGAGGTAGAGGGCCTCTGAGAGGCTGTGGAGGTAACTCCACCAGAAACTACTCTACTTTCGTAGGGACCAATATTTGATCCACTGTGGCAGGCTCGACCCTGGAGGCCCTTCTCACGGGGATTGTAGGAGCCAACAAACATGCCTTCCCGACATGCTGTAAGGATTCCCCTAGGCATTAAGCCCTATCTGTGAAGTCTTGGAATCCCCCAGTGTAATTCTGAGTAATAAGGGATGGGACCAGTTTTTTCTTGACATTTCATATGCACATTGTCAGCAGTTGATCCGGAGTCAGTGGCATGTCATGGGAGTAAGTGAGTCCTTTCCACTGGGATACAAAGTCTATGACGTGCTCATTAGGCCTCTGCTTGCACTTGAAGGGGTCCACAATACTCTTCTTCCGGGTGGTGGAACTGATCTGGTAACGAAATTTCCAATAGAGGTATTCCCAGCTGGTTACTGATCCGATGGGGATCTAGCTATACTAGATGAATGTTGGCCCTTCCAATGTTTGTACAAAAGCATTTGTGTTCGGCGGCCTCCTGTTTCACTGGAGTTCCCAACATGGGGCCACACCTTGAGATAAAGTGGTCAATGGGAAATGGTGGGACCCCTAATCTGTTGGAGTGGGAAAAGGTGGGATTTCCCAAACCTGACTGTGATGGCATATCATCCACCCACACTGGATAAGGCTTTCCATTAGGAGGTATTTCCAATTGTCGCATCTCCAATTCCTCGAGAGGGTAAAGGAGTGCCTCCATTGGATAATTCACCTGGGGTTCTTGTCTTGATGGATATCACTGACCACCAGTGCATTGGCAGGTTCTTCCACATGTTATTCATTCCCAAAAACTCATGGATCGACACGAAGAATGAATTGTGGAGCTGCTGGGAGAACTTAAACTGGGTCCCAGAGATTGTCTTGCCACTCAGGTGTATTTGGTGACTCATACCACACTCTATTCCTAAAAGTTCCATCCTCAACCTTGTCTGCATGGGAAGGATGGTTTGGGTCACCTAAAGGAAATTTTCTAAGGGGATGTTATGCCTTCCCCTACTACCCTAGCAGAGGATCATCATAATTTGGTCGTCGATCTGCACCATGATCACTGAGGAGGTCATCAACCATCTTCTTGTGTTCGGTGTGTTGCTGACGCAATGCAGTTTTTTTGAGATCTTCTTCCACTGTATGCAATATGATAAATGGGTCGGAGGGTTTGATGGCTCCGAGGTGCTTCTTACTTGTTTTTGGGATTTCGGCTAGGGACTAACTCCTCAGTGGGCACGAGAAGACCTAATAGATTCTTCTGTTGATGAGAAATACTTCCCAATTGGTCCAAGAGGATTGAAACTCCTTCGAGGGGGCGGGGAGGTCCTATCTAAAAAGATCTAGCTCATTCTCACCTGCCAGAGGGTCAGACATGTTAACCACGACCCTACTAGGGAAATATCCTCTATGTCACCTAGAAAATTGGGCTAGTGTCAAACAGAACTGAAATGGCAGGCCACGTACTTCACCCAACAATAGATTTTCAAGTAAGGAGAATCCTCCTTGATTATCTTGAGGTGCACTTTAAATCACTAGACCCATCGTTATTGGAAGGTCATATGGATACTTGGTGACTCAGGGCATTGGGCCACAGGGAGTGTTGCCTAATCAACCAAACGACATAGTAGTACGATGTCTTCGAAGTGAGTCTAAATATTGGGGTAGGCCACTTGTCATTGAAAAAGAATGAAATGAGATTCCCAGAGGTTTTGGAGAAAGCATCCAACCTCCTCCTAGGCGAGTGCTTCTCATGCCTTGAAATTTGGCGCTACAACTAGCCAAAAAATCTCTGGGAAATGGTATGCTGTGAGAATATCCCACAAGCTCCTTGGTCCAGATTCGAGGTTTGGATATTAATTGTACAAATCATTAACCAATGGTGGAAGGGGAACTGGTAGCGGTACTGATGCAAACCACTGAGATGGAAGAATAGCCGACGGAGAATATGACAAACGAGGTTACAAACTGCCGCATCTAGGGATATCCTTCGAAGAGTGTAGTGGCTTAGACACCCCATCGTAGTAAGACAGGCTGACGACTATAATTTTTGGTGTAGGGTCTATGGATACCGGTGATGTAAAATGTTGTTGTTCATCTACCATTGGTCCCCATAATAACTTTTTGTGATATCCAGTCGAGGCAAAGAGTGCTTTTGGTGATGATGGCAGTGATTGCATGACCAGAACCTAAAAGGTTTCTAAATTTTCATCCTCATAGACGTACCTTTGTATGGTGGTGAGAATCTAATGGACCTCACATTCTTAAAGTATGAGGTTGATGTGCCTTGTTTCTTCTCCGACCCTTAACACGGAGGATCTAGGTGAGGGTTACATCCTTGAGTCATATTCCACCTCATAATCTGAGAAATAGACTGGCTTAATCTCAGTTTAAATCTTCTCAGTATTCTTGTTATTGCGGTGATGACCCGCCTTCCTGCCCCTGGATGGTTCTTTTGTATAGGGTATATTTCTGGCACGAGGAGGACCTTTGACCATACTGATGATGCTAGGGTGGAGAGGATTTCCGCTTGTGTGATCTTGGGTGCGAGGAGCACCTGGATATATATCAAACAGAACAGAGGGAGGACCCCCATTTGTACTAGCTGATGTACATGGGGGATCTCTTCCAAAAGTGTTGAAGCCAGTAGGACCTTCACCGAAGCTGATTGGAGCATGGGCGGGACCTCTATGCTTGTTTCCCATGGATGCATCATCATAACAAGGGTCCTCATACTGGTCAAGCCAAACACGGGTAGGACCTCCGTGTTGGGTGCCAATGAAGCAAAGCTGACCATCACTCCTCTGATTGTTGAGGCGGAAGAACCCGGTTCTTATTCTTGAGGTATGAGTTTTTTCTTTTCCGCTTTCCTTATGTGTTTTTGAGAAAATAAGGAATATGGGTGAAAATCCCAAATTTTGCGGGTACACGCTGTGTACTTTTTCACATGCCATGTACTTTGGCCGTGTGGGATGGGTACACAGGGCGTGTAGGCCAGTCGGTGATGAATGGTGTAAAACCCGACTACACGTCGTTTACTAGGTATTTTCACTCCATGTAATCAATCAGCAAGTGAAATGTAAGGTAGTATAGGCAGCTTCCAACTGAGCGATAGTACATGCCGTTTATTCAAGAATATATGTCGTACACTTATGTCGACAGATGAACAGTGCCGCGGTGGAAAGGAGCTACCAGAGGAGAAATTTAATTATGAAGGTACACACCATGTACTTGAGAGTACATGCAGTGTAGTTTGTTTTTTTCCTTAAAATGGGCAGTAGAATCCTCTATGGACACAGGAAGCCTAGAACGCCGGTGGAGCTCGGGAGAGGAGGCTGGATCTTGGGAGAGCTCTCGGCCGCACACTGGGAACATGATTCCTAAGTTGCTGATCTCGATTGAACCACATAGGTAAGCCCTTCCTTCTCCTTGAGTAGTTCTTAAAAATTATTTCACGATCGAAAATTATTTGAGGTTGAATGTGCGAGTGTTTATCCTAGATATATGTATTTCATGGGCGTTTCGGTAGGCTTCAGTCACAGATATCGACCAGGGGAGATTGAGGTTGGTGGTATGATGCTTATTTCCAACCATTGAGTTGAAATTGTGTACTGTTGTATTATTCTCCCATGTTTGGGGTGTAGTATGGCTGATGCCATTGATGAAAGAATATCTAGAATTGTATAGATAACCTAATGATAAGTTTAAACTACTATTTGGGATCGGTGCTTGGATCCAGGACCACCCTAGGGGTGCCTTCCTCTGTTTAGCTATTTGGTTAGGATACCTGAGGGTATTCCATGATTATATTGTGAAATTCATTTTTATTGAGAGAAAGCTTAGGTAAATTTCTTCTTTATGGTTTTGGCTCATCTTGGATCCTTGCACCTAAGGGAAGTGTTCTATTTATCTTGAGGGAATTGTTTTCATAACATGTGTGTAGTTTTTGGATATCCTAAGGGTATCCTTTGTTTATTAATATTGGAGTGGTTTCTGTGCCGGAGGGCCATATATCATATGCTGGAGGGAAATGTTTATTATTCCTGTGAGAAATCACCTGCGAGTATTCAATTTTGTTACCTGAGGGTAAGGATAGTATGTTTGAGGACACAACTATTTAGAATATTCATTGTGGTGATTTTCATATGTTATACTTTTCGAGAAAAAGAAAAATCTTGTAAGAGATTAATAAATATTAAAATGGCAATAAAACTGGTAGTGATAGTTACATTTTAGTACTTATTAGTTTATTGCATTTACTTTTGCACACTGTTGTTGCACATTTTCACTGACAGTTGGGAACGGTCCGTTGGTGAGTGCCTACTGGTATTTATATCTCACACCTTGTTTGGGTCATGTCTTCGGCCGAAATAGACTATATTTTTGCAGGTGTCGACATGGGAAAGGGTACCTATATAGATACATGATTATAGAAGTGGAGTAGGAGAGCATGGGACTGACCTTAGGCTTGCGATGCTACTGCATTCTGTTTAATCTGCTTTGATTTGTTTGGTTGTATATTGTAATTGAGTTTTATTGTATTTTATTGTAGTGTATCCTGTTTTGGTTGCTTTCATAGAATAGTGACATGCTGCATCTTTATATATATGACTGTTAGTTCTCTTTTACTTCAGTTTTACATTTCAGTTTATATTGATTACTATTTCCATAGTTGAATGTTATATTTCTTTTCTACTGTGCTACAGTTTGACAAATGAGGGAATAGTTTCCCCACTATTAGACCTGGGACCTCACTGCTAGTCGGCAGCCTCTGGCGTTTGGGGAAATGCGATTGAGGTTATGTCACCAACCGGGTTCGAGGCACCCGTTGTGTGGCACTCAGATTCGGGATGTTATATGAGGAGAGGAGGACCTTCGATAGCTATTTTAAGGACATGGGGAAGGCCCCCATACTGGATATTGACCGTATGTGTAACATCCCCACATCGGCAACTTGAGGCAGGAGGAACAACTTCATCCTTGATTTAATCATCACGGGAGAGGCTTCCATACTGAGTGTCGCTACCGTGGAGAGGACCCTCATTCTGATTGAAGGTTTCACATGTAAAACCTCCATCCTAAACATGGAAGTGGAGAGGACCTATGTTCTCAATGGTTGCGGTATGGGGAGGACCTCTGTAATGGGTGTCATAGCCACAGGTCAGTCCGCGGCGGCCACTACCTATGCTGACGACCAAGAGAGTTAACCCAGCCTAACTGTGGGGTGGTTGGGGCCTCAATTTTGTTTGGGTATACAAGATACCCAATTCAGTGTACATATGGGGCTGATGATATAAATCAGTTGTGGAGTGAGGCACAATAATTTTGGATGTTGATGCCCTTTTGCTAGCGTTCTCCTCGACCTGCGCCCGACGCTAGCGTCAGGTCAGCCGGGCTGGGACCGGCTTTGCAGGAGCAAGGCTTACCTGCTCTTCGACTCATGGGACCGGGTGGTGGTGATGGCATAACCTTCTAGGAGACGTCCTTGTGAGCCCCTGAAAAGGGATACTATCCAGGCTGGCCCAAACATCCCCAACCTCATCAGCATAGATGAGGGAGTCATAGAACCATTCCAAAGAGATATCAAGGACATTATCCATCCATATAATTAATTTAGATAGTTAAATAATAAATAATAGGGTTCTACAGTGGTCCATAATCACCACTATTGGAATAAACATATATTGGACTTGCATACATTCCATTATTAATAAACAATCATAATAATTCTATAGAATAATGGGTAATGATTAAATGATAAATATATTATATTTAATATTTTGGAATGGGAAAATATATTTAAATATATAAAAAACACTAAAAATAATAACCCATTGAATGGTGTCACATAAGAAACACATAAGATGAAAAACATGCCTATTATAGAGGATGGTTATGTAGGAAAAAAATGAATTGATGGATAATTAATATTATAGAGATATGATTAATATATTTACAAAATAGTCCAATATATATGGATATTAAATTAAGAAATTTACTTAGTTTTAAATAATTTTTTAATGGATTACAATGAATATTTTCTTGGAAGAGAAGTATTTTAGACTAATAATAATTAATAGATTCAATTTCCTAATAATGGATAATTAATTAGTTTTGGTAGAAAATAATATTGTCATAATACATATAAATCCCCAAAATACTAGAGGATAAGAAAATTATGCGGGGTTTAGAATGAAAGATAATTCAAATTATTCATAAGTATTAAATTAAAACTTTAATCCCAATATATAATTGAGATTGATGATGAAACATATAAGGTATTATTAATATGATAATATGAATTATTTAATATAGTTACGATGATATTTATATTCAAATTTAATAAAATTAACAATGGTTATTATACATAATTTCAATAGGGAATTGAATACACCATATCAAAGGAATTTTTGTGCACAATAACAATCATGTCTCATTTAGTTGAAAATAGAGGCAAACCCCTTTATAAATTTTCTATACATTAAATCAAAATACACGTGAGGAAATAAAAAAAATATTTGTTTTAAAACCGCATGGAATATAATAATTTGGAAAAATAAAATATTTAAGTAGTAATCATATCATATTAAGGATATTAGGGTTCACAATAATAAATATGTCTCAATAAATTAAATTTCACATATAAATCCACTAACATCTTTGGTTTGTTTTTAATCAAAGTCCATTTGAATAAAGAATAATATTTTGATATTTAGAAACCATAAATTATATTTTTATTTTAAATGTAATTCTATAGGTTTTAATCGTGGAATACTTATGATATCATATTGCACAGTAATATTTATGTATCACAAAATCAAATTTGGGATAAAGAAACCCTTAACCTAATTTAAAATAATTAAAAAGTGATATAACACCCTTTATAATAATCATAAATATCATTATCAAATATTAAAAAATCTTATTCATAAATATATTCCTTATAAACATCATTTATAAACCAATATTTAAAATATACTAGTATTTTATAGTTTATTTTCAACATCCAATTCATAAAACTATGATTGGGATTTTTTAATGGAATTATAGAATATTGTTTATTAATAATTATAACCATTATATTATTATTAATGGGAAAGTAATTATATGCATTTAATGGTTCAATATATCTTATTTTCATTTGGTGAATGATAAATGTAGGGTTTATGAAAATGGAAATTATAATGAACTAGTTTCACTGTGTTTTATGATAAAAAGATGATATAGTAAAAACATGAAAAATATTTATAAAAAATTTAAATAATCATCAAAACATTTTTAATAAATTATTATTACATGATTCAATCATTATAAAATATTATTTAATCATTTATAATATAAATATTATAGTATCATTCATGTTGGTGGTAAGACCAACCAAAATGAGAGAGTGTTATGATGATCTTATTAGTAAGTAATTTTTTTATGTAACGATAATATATATTTAAAAAAATAAACATTAAATAAATATGGAAAATCTTCATAAAACCAATTTAATAATGATCCATTAATTTTCTTATTGATAAATGAAAATTTTCATTCATATAGGTGGTAGTCCAAGCATACATACAATTAATGGTTGAATTTATCAGTGAATTTCATATAATGATGATATATAAAAAATTAACATTTTAGAATAAAAATATTTAAAATGTAAAAAATTTATTACTCTAATAAAATCTATGTACCATCCCTAGGAGGTGGTAATAAAAAACAAACCACATCACGTTGTAGAGGTAGTAGTTTGTACGTACACATGATCAAAGGTGTTTTTTTCAAAATTTATGGAAATGATTTGGAATTAATTTCTAAATAATAACATATAATTATGTTAATAATACTTATTTTTTTATATTTGGGTTGATATAAAATTTCTGAAAGATGAATATTATGAATAAGGGACTATGGAGTAAGAAATAATCATGTGTGAATTTTGGATTTCTCTTGAAAATCTAATTTGAAATAGAGGCCATAGGATCTCTAAATGAGACCAGGGGACTATGAAAATTTGATAAAAATATACTCATATGAATATTTTAGTGTTTCAAAAAATTTATATGGGATATTGGTGTCTTGATGTGGTTTAAGTTTCCCCCTTTTCATAAGTAAAGAGAGGAATTATTTTTTAGGTTACCATTACATTTCAATTATTAAATGATATTATTCAAGTGTAAAAGGTTAATGAATTATTCAATAATTGAGTGTGTGGTTATCTCGATAAAATAAAGTATCCCAAATATTTTTTCAATCATTTTTTAAACATGTTTAAAACCATTTACGACATGAATTTTCCATTTTACCATTTTTTCACAATTAAAACAAGTTTTTAACTATGAAATTTCAGTTTCACTAAAAATAAAAGTGAATCACTCGTACCAAACATGGGTTTTACAAAACATAATACATAATACATAAAATATATTTCAATTTAACCATATGAAAAAAATTATCCTTTATTTCAAATCCTTTTATATATTGATTATTTGTTTTTAGGAAAATGTGGTTTCTACCAATATGTGTTATTAAGAATTCATAGTATTGTTGAAAAATTTAATCTGCTTTATATTTTATATAGATTTAAAATTTTAATTTAATTAATTTTTTAGACCTTATTAATTTATATTTTATGATAAAATATATATAATATTAATAAAACAATTATTATAAATAATAGTTTTTTTAATATCATGATAATTAACATTAGCTATAGAATTCTTATATTTATTCATAAAAATTAAATTATCCTTATTAAATAACTTGTTCATTTTGATCTGAAATATGAAATCCATTTTGTTTTATTTAATTTCTATTGGCCTTGAAAACTAATGTTTTATACATGAAGAAATAAATAATGATTAAATAGTAAAATATTACTTATGTTTTTAAAATGTGAAACATGAGTTTTATAAATTTTAAATAGGATTTTAATGCATTATTTTATATTATAAATATATTTTTATATATAATGGTTTTTAAAAAATTTATGTTATTAATTTTTTTTATAATTTCTTAATGTTGATGGTATTAGAAAAATAATTATTTTTTCACGATACATCTAAAAATACAATATTTCAGAAAAATATAAAGAAATCGTCAAAAATAAATATTGTAATTCTAAATCAAAAAATGATGTGATATTAGAAAAATAATGATTTTATAATTTTTTAATTACATTTTAAATAAAAATATAAAAATAAAATGAAAAACATTTGGGTATGAAAATAACTATTTAAAAAATTATATATTCTACATCTTATTTCCGGTCAATTACCAATCAAATTCCAGGTTGCCATATTATTCATACAATTAATATATTTTATCTATAATACATTTAATATCTGAAAATTAAGCACATAAAATTGCATTAAATTTTTATAAATAAACCAATACTATTAGTTATTTAGCAATACTATTTGAATTCTATCAATGAACTATTATTAATAATAACTATTATTATATTTGTATACAAATTTGATAATTTAGTTACTTCTTTTTTCAAGCATAAATTCTATGTCTACATGTCAATGGACTTATTATTTTTTAGTTCTTCGAGGTCTGATGTTGTGTGTCTTACATGATAAAAAACAAAATATACCTTTAAAGAATATATAATTTAAAAAATTAAGGTCAAACATTTCCTCCCCTTATATAAATTTTATCCCAATAATTTGGATAATCACTTACTAATAATATTATTCAAGTGTTTCTAAATGATATAAGTATCACAAGATGTATTTTAAAATGATATGTATACTATAATATCCTTGCTATGACAATAGAGAACACTTTTCCACTTATCAGGTTAACAGATTGGTACATCTACTATTTGAAACTTGTTAATATGTTCATCTCTTTTCTACACATAAAGAATAATTTTTTCCCTAAATACATTCCCATTAGTGATTGTAATCACAATTTTAATGTGATGAAATATGATTCTTATTTTATTCATAATTATCGACATATAAACATATAAGAGAAACCATCCTTTTATTCATTAATTTTTTTTGGAATGAAACTATATAGATGCTCACAATTATAAATTGGGATAGATGGTTTGGCATAATCAAAATATTTCTCACTCAAGGTCTTATTTTATTTTGTATGTTCTCATAAAAATCAATATATATTCCATGTAATCCAGAGAAACATGATTCCATCAAGATTCAACCATTACTAAAATAAAAAATTGGTAACATGGTTGATAAAAAATTAACTCTATAAGAGAATTTTTGTATGTTAATTACATAAAAAAATAAACCTCAAAATATCTGAATCTTGTAAATTCTCACATTATCTTTTATATCTACATAAATGACTAAGTTTACCTTATATCATTATTGGATTAACCTAGGGTACTTTTAGTTTGGTTCTATCATACATCTTGGACTAATATGGAAATATATGTTCCAAATTATGGTGAACTTTATTAAAATATTCCAATCATGAATATAATATAAATGTATGATATCAAAATACAACTTACTCTTTATCTACAAAAGCCCATACATATTAATTTGTAACATAATTTATGAATATCTATGTTTCAATCTATGATTTATCGGTTCATTTTTCTTTTAGGTAATTTCAAATAAATATTTAAATCCATTATAATGGTTTATATTGCATATATGCATCGTTGATTTCATATCCCATGATAGTGCCTATCCACGTGTTCAATATTTGGACCACTCATTATGAAATACATGATGATAGGTCTAATAATTGACAATCCCTTTTAGGGTGATTTTCCCAAGTTTCATATGTTCCATAGTTTCTGACACATTCCAGTATCGAGATATGGATCTATATATCACTAGAAATTAAACTATATACTTTTCCAAAATATATATGGTCTTCCGATACTTGTAATCATATATTAGAAATATCACTAGTATTTCCAATAATGTTATCTTAGCATAATCACTGAACACAACAAATATTGAATATTACCACAAAAAACATAAAGGTATGTATATAACCTTGATATTATGATAAAAATTTATTTATCAACCATTAAAAAGAAAAAATTACTCTTACATTATATTCAACTATAATATCATAATAGCTAAAATTTTTAAATACTGCTTAGATATGAAATAGGACAACCCTAACATTAGTGTACCATAATTACATGAGTTATAAAAAATATTGCATCACCTAAATTCCCACATGTTTTTATATAAAATTTTTAATGAATTGGAAAGAATCATTAACAAATAATTACCATTCATTTCTAAACGAATTTATAATTTTAAAATTATTTTATGAACTAGTTAATCCAAAATAATTCTCCCCATGTCCCTTAAATTATTCACACATGATATATTTTGAAGATATATATCCTGTAATACTTTAATAACCATCTTATAGAAATGAAAATATTTAAAGGGTGAGATGAAATTATTTTAATGGAAACCATATACCAAAAACTATCATAGAACAATTCATCATTAATAATATGCGTGTAAATAAATGATAATCAAATAATTCAATAAAAATAATCATGTTATCTTGAAAATATACATTGATGAAATAATAATATAAATAACCACATGGGTAAAAATAGATAAATTCATGGATATGGAAGGCCTAATGTATGAAATATTTAGCCAATAATTAGTCCTTTAATACATTATGTGTACCATCAATGCTGCAAATAAGACATCATTCCTATTATCAAGGTCACAACCAAAATATAATGCATAAATTAGTTAGGCGTACACCAAATAACCAAACTATATTTATCATTAAACCAAATTATTTGATTAGGAGATATATAATTTGGGCTGTAATCCATCACTTCTTTATGTCCAGTTCAGTTACCATATATGTAAAAAATGTATGAATATTATTGACATCCAGATTACCTTAGGAATAAATATACCTAACTATTGAAATATAAACATATATAACAAAAACACATTCTAAGTACCGAAATTGAATTACATGGACATAATCCATCTAAATAAATAATCTTGACAGTTAAAAAATAAATAATATAAATACCTTAGTAATCCAAAATCTCATATATTATAATAACAAAATAAGTTATATAAATACATTTCAAACCCCATAAATAGTATTATTCCATCTAGATAAACTTTATTCATGCTTAAATAATAAATATCTCAAGTGTAATAATTGTAATTATAGAATATGATTTTAAAGATGAAAATTCATTCATAACAAGAACACATTGGATAATATCAAAAAAGAAATTCATTGAAAAAAATTAATTTAACAGATAAAGATTTTGAAAGAAAATGGTAGTGATGGATCATTTCAGTTATATATAATTGATTCAAATTTTAGAAAATGATTCTAATAAATTAATAAAATAACTTAGTCAAATATTTATGCATATATTAAAGTCATTTTGAAAAACATGTAATGATTTCGATCATGTAGTAAGAGGATTATCGAATGAAAAGAAGTTGTAGGGTTGACTTCTCTAAAAATTGTAATAATGAGTTATGGGGGGAAAAGAAAAATTAAGGAGACAATTCAAACCCCAAAAAACTAATGGAATGAAAAAATATGGAGTTTTAGAGATAATAAGAAAACAGAATCCCCAGTTAGATTTCTGTAAAAAACAACCATGATTTGAAATTGATATTACATTAAAAAAAACTTAGTAACATTAATGTATGAATCAATATAACATAATAGGGTTTCAATGAAATGAAAATTAACATATAATTAAATTAAATATATTCATCATACATGAATTAAATTGGGTACCTAGAAAAATATAGTAAAGGAATGGTGGTGAAATATATCAAATGTGTCTTGAGGAAATAAAAATAGTGACAAAAAACAATTATAGATATGGTATATTTTGAGTAGATTTATTTTGTATAAATAACATAATATAAATCCTAAATCCCCATGAATTACAATAATATTATAAAAGAAATTCAATATATTAAATAATTTTTTTTAAATCTAATGGTTCACAATAATAATTATATATTGAAAACCTATTGGGATCCCACTCCAAAAACAAATTGTGATACTCAAACACCTTAAGGGTATACATAGGGGATGGAGTAGGAAATCATTATAAAAAATTCATGAAGACATATGGAACTTTGCGGAGGATTTATCCTATATTTAGGTTAATAATGAGAATCATCCCACCCTATCTTCAGAGGAAATTATAGCCCATAATAAGATTTATTACCTCTTAATGATCAATGATATATTGGTCAATAATTAGCTGAATGTGAGATAGTTAAAATATGGGGATATAAATTCTATGGTCTTCAACAGATTGCGTAAGTAGAAGAGGGAACATGCATGGATCAAGGTGATCAACTTTGATGGTCACCTGTATACTGATGAAAAAAATATTTCCTCATCTGTTTTGGAGCATTTCAAGGGGATATACTCTAATTATGGGATGTCAATTATTCATTGCATGGTGGAACAAATAAATACCTACATATATGAACACAATAATCAACTTCTTATCACACCCCCATTAAAATAAGAGATCAGTAGAGCCATCCTATCTCATAATCTGGAGATTTCCCCTGGTCCATATGAGTTTACAAACAAATGTTTCATGTTCTATTTAGACATTTTGTTGTATGAAATCACTCAAACCATTAAATATTTCATTTATCACTAATATATGCCTCATGGAATGAACTCATGCTTAATTTATCTCATTACTGAGAAATAGAATGCTCTTGAAATTAAGGATTTTATGAATGTTGCACTTGGGAACACAATTCACAACCTCATTAGTATGATTCTCACGAACAGGTTGGGAGGATTGGTCAGTGACACGATCACTGAAAATAATTTTGGCTTTTTACATGGTATAATTATTTAAAATTTTCTCTTTATAGACTTATAAAGATTCAACATAATGAATATGAATATGAAATAAGGGAACATATCCATTAAAATTTACATCACAAAGGCTTTATATATACTTCAATGGATCTTTATCCTTGATGTTATTAGAAGATAGGGATTCTCTATTGTATTTATTAGTATGATCAGCACCATCTGTGGATATTCAAGGTTGTCCATTGTTGTAAATGAAACCCTTATAAGATTCTTTCCATGCACCATGTGTGTGAGATAGGGTGCTCTACTATCTATGGTTCTATTTTCTATTATAGAGGATTACATAATTTGATGAATCAATGATCTTGACCACATGGGTCTCAAAAAATAGATTAAGGCTGGTATGAATGATTATTCCCCATCTCACCACTTTTAAACTAATGAAATTTTATTACTTTTTCTGGACTCAAAGAAAACCATATCCTCTATTAAATCCCTCTTCAATCATAATAGGGAGGTGGATGGATAGGCAATCAGCTGTGAAAAAACCTTTATTGTATTTGGTACTGGAATTTTAGTTGGAAAGAAAAGTAAAATCATTAGGGACCTTGGGGTGGGGAGGGGATCCCTTAATTTTTAGTATCTTGGTGTTCCCTTTTTCACGGTGAAGGTGAAAAGGAAGTACCTAGAGGCAATATATGCTAGTATCATACATCAAATTTCTAGTTGGATAGGGAAGGTCATGTCCCTGGATGGGAGGGTTTTCCTTTTTAATTTATTGGACACATCTAAATTTTTCTACTCTTTCTCCCTCTATATATTCCCTAGAGGCCTTATAAAAGTGATTTAAATAATGTTTAAGAATTTTATATGGACATGGTCAATACACGAGAGAAAGTTGATCACTGTTTATTGGAATGAATGTATTAAGCCAGTTGAATTGGGAGGTCTAGGAATGAAGGATATCAGAACATTAAATGATAGTTTTATTGGTAAATTCACATAGATCCTAATCTCCGATAATGTATATGATGACTTACTTTAAAACAGACTCACAAGGTGGTTGTTTAGTGGATACAAGTGTTACCTTGTTTTATCAGTTTGGTCATCTCTCATGAATTCTTAAAATTAGATCATTTCTGAAATGAAGTGGCTGGTATGTAGAGACTACAACCTTAACTGTTGGAACACAATATGGATTGAACACTCTCTTCCTGATCTAGATGTCCCACGTAAATAATTCAATATGTCCATCTCAGACATTCTCTCACAAATTCATTCTTATTATATAATGATCCCCCCATGTTATGATTGAAATAAATTCTTACTCATTTATGGACTATGACACCTTGGTTTGAATATATAGAATTCCATGTTAGTTTAATTGAAAATATTACTATTGGATGAAATGTTGGGGCCTCACTCACCCACTTTCATGGGTAATGAAATTTAGTACTAGTTTTATTCATCTTTCTAGATTCATCTTGATATGTATAATAAGAAAAAACCTAATCTCAATTTTTGAACAGCTCAAATGGGATAGTTTCCACTTAGATTCATTCTTTTCTCTGTGTTTGTGTATTGAGGAAACCTTAAACCAATTTTTTTTCTAATTTGAGTAGTCCAAAAATCTGTGGTCCAATATTGCCTTTCAGTTTAGGATGAGCTTTGAAACCTTCATACAACTAACTTAAATGTTAAGAAAGATGTTAGATGATCATTTCATTGAGTAGATATATCAATTCGTACTTGTCTCTACTGTTTCACCCATGGTAGCCCTCTAGGATTCTAGGAACACTGAACTGTTTGACAGTGATCACAATGTTGTTAAATAGGGAATAGTTGGCATACGCGAGGATGTTTGTGCTGATTCACTTGTCCAAGAGGGTAAAATTTAGAACATTATTTCTAACTTGAGAACTCTCAGATTTTCATGGGGTTTCTGGTCAATCGCGAAAGCCATGGAAACTCAAATACATTTGATTGATACCTCTGATTGTGCCATGCCTCAAGGTGAATTTTGATAGAGCTTCTTCGGGTGCATGAGGTCCTTTGGTTTTTGGTGGGGTGTTTCGTACTTATCATGGGTTTTTAAAAGAATATTTCTATAAATTCATTGGAGTTAGAAATTACTATTATGTTGAATTATGGGAATGATTCATGAAATCAGGAACACTAACAACTTTAATTGTAAATGGCTATGGATAGAATGAGATTCTCAGATTGCAGTTCATCCATTGAGAAAAAATAAAAGTTATGTGCTTTAGTGAGTGTTATCTTCTTGGGTTGACTATCATAACAAACACACTCAAATTCATCTGGTTGTGTCACATGCCTATTGGGAGGCCAATCATGTGGAGGACGCTCTGGCAAAGAAGAAAATCTTTGAAATGGATATGATGTGGTCTTTTACAGCCCTGGACTACTATGCCTTATTAGTGGAGGTGGATAGATTTGGTTTCCCAAAATCTCATTTCTGTATTAATCCCATGTATGTCTAACTCTATCAAGTTTTATTTAATAATTTCTTAGGGTCGGCTTCTACTGGACCCAGGTCATTTGGATTAATTGTTGATAAATTAAAATTATGAAAATGAGCCCCGTAAAACATTGTTATATTATAAATCAATATCAATTTGAAGAATGAACCTGATAGGGATATTCAAACCCCATGAATTACAGTGACATGGAAAAATAAATTCATTCGTTAGTAAGAACACAATATTAATGATATAATGGTTCCCAAAATGTATTATGTCTCATGAAATTAAATTTATAACAAATAATCCCATACCCAAATTCCTACTTAGTCAAAAACATTCTAACATCCTATATAATAAACATAAATACATTAATAAGTTATTAAATAAATAATTTCATGTGTATATATAAATTTAAAAAATCAATTAAAATAGTTTATTATAAATATAGCAGGCCGCTGTAGTTTATCATCAGTAGTGGGTGCTCGAATCTCGTATATCCTATTTCATAATAGTTTCTTCTATGAACTAGTCAATTGATTCTATGATAAATTCAATAAAAATATTCATAATATCCCACATTCATTAAGTTAATGATAATTCCATGGTTTTTGAAAAAGGAAATTCTAACACATGCACCACATGGGTGCAACTTAGTGGTTGTGTCTCTATGGGTATCACAAGAGGTCATGGGGTCGACTCTCCCTGAGTACATATAGGCAGTGATGATTCTTCATTTCTATATAACCCCCCTCCTTGAGCTATTATGTAAATATTCTTTTTATGATTAAAATTTTATATAAAAAAATTATTCAAACAAATAATATATTTTGTCCACAATATATTTACTATCATAAATATAATGAAATAAAATTATAAAACATGTAATGAATAAATATTTTTTATTTTTTATATTCAAATATAATTTAATTTTATCAATGCATTTTTATTAATAATTATCTATATTTTAATATATATATATATATATATATATTTCATAATTTTCATACCTAT
This sequence comes from Viscum album, assembly GCA_963277665.1. Lineage (NCBI taxonomy): Eukaryota > Viridiplantae > Streptophyta > Magnoliopsida > Santalales > Viscaceae > Viscum > Viscum album. Next base: position 49,555,824 of record OY728156.1, read on the forward strand.
ATTTTTCAATTAATCCCATGAATACATTTGAAGGGTAATATTATTATTTACAATTCATTGAGGTTCTTGGTTACGTTAACAAAATTATATGATACATATTATGATATAAAGGAATATATAATTTATAATCTAGGGTGTTATAGGATATCTTAAATCAATTTAAAGTTACAGGCCAGAAAGAAATTCCTTCTCTTGTATTAGAATTTTTTTTGTCAAAATGGAATTACATAAAACATTTTTGGAATCACATTTGGCCCTAAAGAATCAATTTATTCTCACTGGTTATGTAATATTAAAAAAAATTATATGACTATATTTTATATGACATACAAGTTGGTTCAAAATATTTATGAAATGTGAGTAGAGATGTAATTTAATTATATATTATCCTTATGAAATAATTGATTTTTATATGAATAAATCATTAATTATATTAATTAATAAGTACTTCAGACACTCATATTTGAATTTTAAACTATTGGATTATAGTAATTTAAATATTACATCACATACACCCCTCCTATATCAATCCATGATAAAAATTTCATGATTAAATAAAAAATATTAACATTTTATCTAAACAATATTACTCAGATTATGGTGATGGTGGAAAGATGATTCATATCCAACCATTCCATATTTTTTTGAGAATATATGGAATATGAATGAATGATTGATTAGAAATTTAAATTATTTTAATCATTAATTTTTAGAATATGTTTTAACAAACACATATTCATTCAATGATTACTTGATTTTCATAAATAAAACGTTACTCCTCATTAATTTTAAAATTAATAAAAAGATAATAATTGTTTGGATTCACTAGGATAACATATTGTTGTAAAACTTTAATGGGGAAATATATCATTCCATACATACTATAATGATATATCACACTATTTATCAATTTATTTGTTCGTGTAATAATGGAATGGACATGGAGAAATATTCACCTTCTGTGGGAAATTAGACTATATTCCAGTACCACATTTCAAAAAAATTACTCTAGAATTATCACATGTAACCCAATTATTATTCAATGAATAAAATAAGGTTCTCCATTTTACCTTATAAATAGAATTTATTAATTTTGAATGAATCCTGTTATGATGGGGAATTCTATTGGATTCGAAAATAAGTTCCATTTACATTGTACTGGAATTTATGTTTTGATCCTCACTAAGATAAAAGGTATTTAATTTTGGTATAAAATATCTCCATTTATAAAAAATATGATAAAATGTGTTTTTATATACAACATGATTACTCACTCACAATGGTATTGATATTAAAAAAAATATTGATCAATCAGGTGGTGTGGCGGTTAAAATATCTTACCATGAGTATCCCATGTAATTATTTCATTTCTATTGAAATTATTTCCAAACCATTAATAACCACATAAAAATTATTTTTTGTTATTTTTTCCCTCATAAAAAACATGATATAGGTAAACCATGTAGATATTGTAATTTATCATTTAATAGGATTTTATTGGTAGAGTGTAAATCCAAAATCAATTCCCAGATCAAATGTTATAACTATTTTTATTTTGGATTCATGTTATCATAATGAAGATGGTGGATCCAGAAAAAAGAATGTGGAATATTTAAAACTTATGTTGTGGTCTTACCATTTGTAAAAGTGACATATAATTAATTTATGTATTGAAATAGGAATAATTTGGGGTGAAGTAGCAGAAATCATTTCTGCTATATGATCTTATTGTAGATAGGTCTTCATCTTTGAAATCATGGAGGAAGCCATTTTTTTATCAATATACAACCACTGTAATATAATTTCATTTGATGTTACATGATGTATCTCCTATTCAAATTCATACTTAATCAATGGTCACAGTTCTATATAATCAATGGAGTTATATTTTATAGTTCTCCTATACGTACTACCTCTTTTTTAAATTTATAATATTAATAATTTTTTTATGGAGAAAATACTAGGTAAAATAACATTATTTGTTAGATAATAAATTTTCCAAGGATTTATGGAACACCAGTTGGTAGTTTTTAGAGTAATACATAGTGTCTAGGAAAGATCCCACTTAGATTTACTATGGTTATTCAACCTCTTTTTGAAAACATCATGGTGCATCCCATGTAATATAAGTTGTGATTTTCCCACAGAAGATTCCTTTCTATAGTATATCCCACTATTTGAATCATATATGGTGTGAACCCTAAAATATTTTTGATTTAAATGGTCCATACACATTCAAATAAAACACAAATATTATTTGAAATCATTTCTTCATAATGTAGATCATGATCTCATTCAAGGGGTCTATCAGGGAAAATGATATTAATTATGATTGGACGCCTCCAAGGGGATCAATGTAGTGGATATCAATGCCATTTTAATGTCCAAAACAAAACATTTATGAGTTAGATGGGTTGAAATTATTATCAATATGACTTTATTAGACCACTGTCACCAAGTAAAAACCTCTAAAACCTATATTCCTTCAATGTGACATCCCAAAATATTGGGCTTACATGGAATGGTTAGTATACACATTCATATTCACCCCTCGGAAAATATATTCAATTGATAATGGTCCAACATATAATTATATAATATTTACCTCAACTAATATGATCCACAATTTATTAACAATCATGTATTCCCATAATAGGGAGGGGTCCCATTATTATGTTATTAGCGTAATCCTGCATGGATGAGGATACTCAATCTAGAATCTACACGATGATATCCCATAATCCTCACATACATTGTCAAAAATATTGTGTCTTCATGATGTAAACTTACTGAACTCTTTTTCTTGTATCACTATCCATACACAATAAATTAAAGTTATATTTTAATTCAAAATAACATGATATTAGGTTGAAAAAGTGATAGAGGGTGATGGTGTAACTAAAAATAAAACATATAGTATCTTTAGGAAGAGATAATATATATTTATATTAAATAAATATATCATTGAGGCTCTAATTTATTTCTATGAAATACATTAAAATTTTCCTTCTATCGACATGTTTCTTACCTCAATTCATTGGTTGCTGATCATTTTCCATTTCCTGATAATATATGAAATATCCCATGGAATTGTAAATTTTTTATAGAGAATCCCAATCCAACCATTATAGTCTTATTCAATCACATATATCTTGGTGATATAAAAGTTTAATATAAAAGGGTAATATTCATGGTCTTCAAATTCCCAGTAATGGAATTACATAGGCCTAAAATGGGTATGAAGTTGAGCAATATTGAGACTCTATCGTCTCGCACAATACTGCCCCCTCATTACCCCATGCTCATAGGATTTAACCATGTTCAAATTCATCCCCGGATGTTGAGGTCTCCATTTAACAAATCTCCTATGGTGATCATGTCTTATTTCCATCAATAGAAAGAAATCCCTTGACAGTTACCCCAATGACTAAACTGAAGAACCCCACATTCAATGAGAGTGCTAATATATACCACTAGAGAAATCACTATAAAATAAAGGCATAGAAAAGAGGGTATCTTCCATTCCTATGTAGAGTTCATTACATCCAAAATCACTCAACACGCCACCACAAGAGTCATGGAATAGATCTTAACTTTAAAACCATTCCAACCAATTCCAAATAACCATGATGTGAAGAACAGCAGAATGGACTCCCCATGTGTTGAGACTCTCATTCATTACTCTATAGAATATTATATATAATCCCCAAAATCTTATTTACTCGTGAGATCACATTCTAATTTAGATTTTTGAGAGACACAACATTGACAACATGAGGCTAAATTAATACCTTCCTTTTGAACAAAGTCATCTATTGGGATATCTTGATTCCTCAAACACTAAGAAAAGATGTTGATTTTCACTTTAATCTCATAGAAAATTATATTAGATAAATCCATAGGATCATTTATTGAATTCATAATTTCATGAAACTCTTTTACACTATGTTACCAGGTCTATTATTCTCAATAAACACACAAGTCAGGTTAATTCTCCTAATTTATACTACAATATGGAGTCTTATAATTGTCATTAATTATTTTAATGATAAAAATAGGAAATTAAATAGAATATATGAATGATATATATATTAATAAGAATCCTTTGATGAATATGGGGGTATCATGTACCCAATTATCCTTTTAGTCACTGACATCATCGCACCCCACTACCCACCTCACCTTCCCCTTTCAAAACTCTATTTTTTTATCATACGCCTTTCACGAATGGATGGAACTATGGATCCTTCTCCCCATCATATTGAGTAATCTATCTATCTATTTATCATGAATCTATCCCATAAATATGTAACCTAGATAATTTACTAGACTGCTTTTTTCTTCAAGGCATGTATGTCTCTTATCACACTATGCAGATTGATCCTGCCTACCTCAATAGGGATTTTCATTCCCTTCCAAGAAGCTTAGTAGAATATTTCTCCTTAATTATTAACTAAAATTAAGCACATTAAGATTTTTTATTACTCATATGTATTTCTATTAGGAACCTAGATAATAAAAATAAAAATTCACTGGGAATCAGTTGAGGACTCGCTTCATAGATTTTATCATTCCTCTAATTGATAAGAAGTTATTTTTGTTATTTAAAATGTTACTGGAGATCCAGATGGAGATATCACCAAATATAACATTTTGGATATTCCCAAACAATGTTGTGTCACCATGAAAATCCATTATAATTTTATACTCCTAGATTATAAGTCACTATTATTTGAATCTACTACGGTATTATGAGCATTTTTTAGAGAGGTAAATACTATTTTCACTTGATTAACTAGTTTCCTACTATAAATTCCATAGGATTTGAGGATCCTTTTGAATCCCTTTTTTCATATACCATTCCATGAAAACTATGTATTATCATTGAATCTACCATGACCTTGGATAATACTTCAATCATATTCCATCGAGTCTAATTAATAAGTTAAAAAAATTGTTGGGATTCAAGTCTAGTTTATGTCCCAAAATATAAAATTTGGATTATACGACCTATGAGTCTAATATTCCCTCCCTATGTAGTTACATGTTAACAGGAGGGGATAGATAATACATGGATATCTTAATGGGCTCAATTCATATCAATTTTTTTTAAAATATCACATCTATATGCATAATTAGAGGTATTATGGTCTTTTATTGTCCTCATTCTAAGTGTAAGTACAAAATACATCTTATCCTCATTGGTTACCACCAAATAGGATAATGAAAAATATTCCATTGTTTTGTATGTTCCATAAAAACCATTTCAATATACTATCCACCTAGTAGTCAATTATTCCTGAAATTTGACAACTTAGAATTCGTCATGTCATATGATTATAAAATTTACGAAAAATTGGTCTTAGATGAATGAATATAAATATTATTTTTTTAATAATGGATGTATGACCTTCAAAGGAATCATAAAAGTTATATTTTACATAAAATTCTAATGATCAGACATTTCTCATTAATTTACACTGAACAAGATGAGTTCTTCTACCCATTATAGAGGTATGCAGGAAGCCTCTTTCGTAGGATTTATCCTTATTCTATAAATCCTAACACCTATTTGAATGGAAATAAACACTATAGATCAAATTTTTTTATTTAAATCATATTAGAATCAGCCAATGGTGGTGGAAGTGAATAAACTTCTATATATATTGATGAAGATCCTATGATACATATTGAATTTCACATCGATTCATGGTGTTAAACAATTTCATTAATGACATTGGAAACCATTATTTTGTATGAGATGAACTATATTAATATATTAAAAATCAAATGTAGAGTCTATATCTAGGAAGTAAGACCCTTATTTTTTTTTGTGATGACCTCATTTCCACGAATCTTCAACATGAAATATGAAATATCATTAGTAAACACAATAGACTACCTTAAAATGTAATATGGGATTTATCCAAATGAAATTGTTGAAAAGAACATGTGGGTGGACAGAAACCATGGGTGAACTATGATATTTTAATATAGTTACTTCAAACATACCACTATACCAATAAATTTAGCATGAAATCATAATTAAATAAATATAACCTTTATATCATACATCATGTCCATTTCAATAAGCAGTATTATCTCTCAATACATCAATACATAGATTTATTATCTGAACTTTAGTGACTCATTCAACTATCAAATAACATATCTACAAATATTATATTTATATACATCTATAATAGTGGGTCACATAAATATTAAAATATTTTAATTACCCCCGTAACATACATTAATCACCTACCTATCATGTAATTCATTTCTATATTTTTAATGTTTTTATTTGCTACCACATATATGGGATCTAAAAGATATAATAAAAAAGTAATGTATTGAACATACTATAATTAAGATTCAATATTCTTAGTGAAAATATTCAACACATGTGGAAAGAAAATATACAATGTCTCTAAAAATACAATTCAATGTCTATAACTGTTAGGTCTAGGTCATGTGAAATATAATTATATTCATGAGAGAATAAATTTCACAACCCATAGGCATTGATTACTATCTCTCACCTTAATAAAAGTTTATTCTAACCAAATACTTGTCACTATAAAATAATCTTAATAGTGTACTCATACTTTTTCAAATTTTAGAATGAGTTTAATAGTCTTATACACTTTTAGGAGTTTAAAATTAGAGAACATAAATATAATGAAATATTGGGTTGAACTTTTTTACATAGTATTTGTAATTGAGTTACTATCAACTAGAATTAATTTATTAACCTTTAATAATTACATACAAATTTAGTGAAAATATTCCCTATTATTCAGATTTTATAAAGTGAAACCAACATTATTTTTTACTAGGATCATCACAAAACCATTATTATTTTTTATAATGGAAATAAACTCTTCAATCATTGAGGAAATGTATAGAATGTCTTCAGAATATAACATATTTTAACTGAACACCTCAAAACATTAAATATATTATATTACCCACTTTTTTTAAAATAATAATATATAATCAATTAATACTATAATAAACTGAAAAATACATGGTATAGTAAATAATTTATCAATACATTGAATCTATGTGGCCCATTTATAAAATAAAACAATAATTTAACAACTTCCTTGTGACCAAATGTATTTTTAAAAGGCATCTTAAAAATACCTTCATTATAAATTTTAAAATAATGTATCCATACAAAAAATAAATGTTTAGAAATTAGTTTTCACTATTAAAAAACTGAATAGATCATTAAATCATGATGAATGATAATGGTTATTTAAAATTAATTGATTTATCTCTAAATAAAAAATTTATAACCTATAATTAAATTTCCCCTTCTTAAGGAAGAAAATAGTTGTACCCCAAGGTTACTCACTAGGATGATTTTTACTTATCTTCAACATATAATTAATCTCAATTTTTATCACTTGATGATTAGTACTTTACATTTGATATGGGAACAATAAGGTTGGAACCATACATCGATGAACCTATACATTCAATATAATTTTATTAAAGAAATTTTGAGTTATAAATTCTTATAGGATAACACCTATGGATTCATCAAGGAGTCTAAATGTCATTAAACAATTTCCTTATTTTATATATATTATAAAAAATTCTATTTAAGATGATATTGATAGATAAAATGGGTTGTTTTTTGAAGAATAAATAATTTTTTAAATGTTTTTTGGAAAACTAGATATAATATGTCAATTATATCATATTTGAGTCCATGACGATGTGTATGTACCATTATAGAATCAATGGTGTTAATATTATATTAATACTAAAAATCATATAGTTATATTTATGATCATGATGTAATTTTTTTACGAAAATTATATGTAATGATGAATTAAATATTTTATGATGATGAAATATTATCATTATAAAATAGATATCGTCTATGGTATAATATTTATTAAATTGTAAAATGTTTAAGTTTATGACCTGATGGTCACAATATAAGGATATCACATAATATTATTAATTTCATAACTATTTTCAAATAACATTGTAACATATATATGTAAAAAATGATATCTAATGAACATGAGAACATGGTTAAGGGATAGTTTTTATAAATCTGATAACATGTATTACATGGAAACAAATATATTTTGTGCCTAATTATAGAATATAATCATGCCACAACAATTCCCCTGGATTATTAATTAATAATGATTTTAGAAGAAAGAGTTCACCATATTGTATTTTGTATAAAAAAAATATTATAATCAATTATCCTATACTATTATCAGGGTTAGGATTCATCAAAGTTGGTATGGTTTCGATTTATATATGTTTGAGTAAATAATATTTAATTATATTGAACCGATGTTAATTTGGGATCAAATTCAAACAAACATGTTTTTTTGAATTAAATAGTTAGATAATTATAGCATCTTGAAAAATAGGAAATTACAATATGACATTATAAGTTATCATAAAAATTTATGATTTAAATATCTTTTAAAGTATATAAATAATTTCTTATAATTATGGTGATTTAATTGGTCGAAGGGAATTTTTTTGAAGAACAATTATTATATGATACTTGTATTAAAATTGGGGATATTTTATAAAAAGTAATTTGGAAGATAAATGGTCGATAATAAAATTATTTTAAGGAGAGAACTTATCCATGTATTGGGAGACATATTTCATATAAATTTTAGGTGGTGAGAGTTATAATTTATTTCATTTGATGATGTTTTTTAAAGATACATGTGATTAAGATACAATCCCTTTTTAGATATCTATTTTAAAGTAATAAAGGGTAATATCAGTGTAAATTATTGTTTAATACATTTCATTATGTTGTATGTCTATGTTGGGAAGGGTTTATTGGCCCTTTTTATGTAAGTGAGGAATACCAAAAATATAAATCCTAAATGGATAATTCTTATTTTCATGTTATATTAACAAATTATTTGTGTATGATACATAGATGTATCTTATTTACATGAAAAATGTAAAATCGTTATTTCATCACATTTATATTTATGATTTGGAAAATATAATTAAGTTTTTTAAATTTATAGGTTTGATATGATACTGTCAATTTGGGAACAAGATCTACTCAATGATAAGAAATTGAAACCCTAATTCATCCTCATGTTATAGTCATTGAGCCATAAGTTCTCAACAAATGGTATTAATGTGACCATCAAATTAACTTTGAAAATATTTATTATGATGATTTATGACATGGATGATATGTTAAATGAAAAAGGAGTTCCTCTCTTGGGTATATAAAATTATCAAATTTGGAACAATAGAATGAGATCATAACTATATTCTTTTAGGATTCATGTTTAATATACTATTTTGGAATGAAATTTATATAAAATAGATTAGAAATATATCATGTAAAATATATTATAGATATTTTTTCCTATATATATTATATTGTTTGGAAAAAAATATTCTAATTCGAATTTGGTACATATTAAATTGTAAAATTTTGGCAATCCAATGGTCTCAATACATAGGGAGGATGCCTCCAATATCTTCCAAATCACTCTCTCAAGAGAGATTATCCTCCTAGGGTTTCTTCCTCTTTGAATATGATCATTTTCCTTCAATAATTGATCCTCTATGATCTTATTTCCTTTGTTTCAGCTTCCATCTAGGTCTTCTTCTCTCTGATCTTGCTGTTGAGGGCATTTTTCTGTTTCTCTTTTAGTCTCCTCAATCATGCATGACCCCACTCTTGTTTATGAATGATTGTATGTAAGACTATTATAGAGGTGTTGGTGGCTGGTCATAGTGTTGAACCTTATATTTTTTTTGCTTCCAGCATCTTTAATTCATTCTTCTAGGGGTTTAGTTCCAATTCCCCCTTTCTAGTTACACTGTGGATCTTTCAATGGATCCACTTCAACAATTTTTTATGGTTTTAATTAGGGTTTAAACCCTATTTATCTTCTTTATAGTCTCATGTCGGTGTATTTTCTCTCTTACACTTTCTCTTCCACTGCTCCTTAATCCGCCTTTCCGGTCCATTTCACCCTTCTAGGACTGTCGGGTACCATAGATACCAAGGAGGATTTTGGATGTGTTCGGGGATGGGTAAGCATTTTCGGGTATTCTAACATATGGTGGCTTTCTCCATTTTCAAGGATCATTCCTATTTATCTTGTGAAAATGGCCATGTCACTCTTTATATTTTTGGATGGCCACTTTTAGTTGTGGATACAATAATGAAAGAGTGGATTGTTTTTTGTTCAATATATTTTGTTTAGTTTTTCTTCTGTTATTATATTAGTATAGTTGTTTTCATCTCTGGTTATTGGTATATGTGGGGATGGAATTTTTTGGTTCCGTCTATGATGATGGATTGGTCTCTTGGAGGCTGTTCTTGGTGATGCTATTTTTTTGGGAGTTTTCACAGAGGCGTGTTTTGGGGGTTCTACAGTGGTGATATGATGAAATTGGGCCAGCAATGATGGATATAGATAGTGTCTAGAATCCCACAAGTGATTTGGTGAATCTGGTAGTGATGGTTATAATGAAGATGTTTGGAGTGGACAACAATGATGTGATGAGGACAATGAGTGAAGATAATGGGGAAAATGCAATTTGGATGAGCCATACTCAGTGTAGCAGTTGCGTGATTTGCCTGATCTTTTGGTGATGGGAGAGTTCATGAGGTGGTGAGTCTCATTTAAAATTTTAAATATGTGGATTGGTTTTTAATTTTTGTTATTTCTCCCATTGTACGGTGTTTGGGCATATTTGGTTCGCACTATATCCTCGAAGTGGATTTTATGAAAATAAAAAAAAAATATTTGGAGGAAATGTTCTTAGTACTAATAGAAACTAATTTATTTGATCTCATAATAGATATTTTCTTTTATTTTTGGATACATATGAGATTATTATAACGATAAATAATCATAATGTAATTCACGGAGTGATATGAAATTTATTAAAATTTCAAAATTGGAAATCAATAGTGGTATAGATGAAGAAAGTTATCTGAGTGATGAATTCTTATCTCAAATTAAAGGTGAGTTAAAATATCCTAATAAAATATTTGATATAAATTCACCATTAAATTATTAGAAATATAGAATGTTTTAAAATATATTATCATTATTTTTATGGAAAATTAAAGGTCATGATGGTTAATTTGATAAACAATGAAATTAATTATAAATAAAATTCTCGTAGATATAATTTTTTATCCTGAAGTATATACCTAATGATGTTTTGATATAAGGTCTTGGTTTTTAATATGATGGATTAAAATAATATTTTATTTAGAGGAGTTTTATGTGAGTTCAAATAATATTTAGGGTAATATATTATGGGAATAGTGGAAAAATAAAATTACAAACATTAAATAAATAATAAATTAGAAGGATTATCTTACCTAATGTTTTAACAATAAGGTTATAATAAAAAATTTAATAAGAAAAAGATATATAATGGGATGAATTATTGATGGTAGAGGGATAAACTGGAGTAGGTTGACCAAGTAAAGAAAACATTATGTTGTTAGTTGGGGTTTCCAAAGAATATGATACTACTCAGGAAATATAAAAATATGATTTTTATTTCAATATAAAAGTAATAGAGAATACCAATGTAATAAACAATGATTATTCAGATATTATGGATATTGGAAAAAGGATTTAATCCCATAAAATTGGTATTTTTATTTTGAAATGAAATTTGGATAATGAACTCAAATGTAGAGGGTCTAGAAAAATATTCTTAGATTATGATTTAAATAATTGAAATGGAGCACAAAGTGTATTCAAACATATTTTATTAATAATAGTAAAAATAATGTATAAAATACTATTATTCTAAATAATTATTAATAATTTAATATATGATATGAAAAAAACAATAAAATAAAATAAAATGTTGAATATAACCATAAAATTTTGAGGTCTTATAAAAAATCTATTAATAGGCAGTATATATGTTGAATAATAAAAATATGATATAATAACTAATTAATATTTAATATTGTGGCTAGTTTGGTTTCATAATGACATATAATTATGAATATCATATTATCTTATAATGTAAGGCTCTACAATGTAATGAAAGATGACTGATAATATATTCTTCACTACTATAAAGAAATTATTTTTAATGTTACTATTTTTGTAACTATACATCTGGATAAAATGGTTATGCCAATTTGAAATGTTATAATGGGAAAAGAGTCATTAGGGGTCAATTTAAATGTAAATGTAATAATTTTATATAATTTCTTTAGGATAATAAATACCCTAATATGAATGACATGATAAATAATTCACATCCCACTCAAAAAATAATGAGGATAGTTCGTTAATGTTTAGTATCATCCCAAAATATCATAAAATGAAAATATAAATATGGAGAAGGATATCTTAGCATATAACTCATTCATTGTGAAGAAAAATAAAAGAAAAATTATTTTTGATACTGGATGTCTATCCCACATTATTAGAAACATGAATTTATTGAATAATGTGATAGACAAGGTAAATAGAATTGTTTATATTACTAACAATGAATCATTTAAGATTAAAGTTAGTTAAAAATAAAGGATTCTTTGAGATAAATTGAAATACATAGAGCCACATTTTATATGTGATATTATACATTACCTATCAAATAAGATTTTTAATTGTAAAGAAAATTTAAAATACACATATGAAAGGATGGATGAATTATGGAATTCTCTATCACATGGAAAATATTAAGAATACAAGTATCCTCATAGTGGAAGGGGAGAATATATTATTTAATTTTATTAATCAATAAGTTAACTGAAAAATAATATAGATTCTCTCCATGATTAAGGAAACTTTTGATCTTTTAAAACATAAATAAAATTAGGAAAATTCTAATGATAATTTTATGAGAGATATGATAATAAGAAACCCATATAATATAATTAATTATCGATCATTAAAGATTATTTTTTTTATTTTGATATCGGATGTCCCATGAATCGTTTTGAAACTCATAAAGAAATATATTTCATTTTTTATAGATAAATAAAACAAGATGTGATAAACTATGTTTCTGAAAACAATATGGGTGTAATGATATAGGTTAAATAATATTAGTGGTGAGGTGAAAATAAATGAAATTGTTTTTGTAAATTATTTAGTTTAATAGTGGGATTGGTTATTCCATGAGTAAAGTTGATAATTATATTGATAAATATTGTATCAAACTTGAAATTTCATCAATAAGAAAAATGATAGAAAATTAATTAATTAGAGATGATACCTAGTGGTGAATAACCTAGGGAAAATATAACACATTAAAAGTGGAATTTAATGATTGTATTGGAAATTGGTTGTTTAGTTGGTAGTTTAATATCAAATTAGGGGTTTCGTGTATCCTAAAAAATGGACATTATTTACGGTTTTTTATAAAAGAAAGGAAAATAGAAAACATTTAAAATGATATAGAAGTTATTTTTACAACTAAAATTAGGAAGAAAATAAATTATTGAATATATATGTAGAACATAGTGTATTATATCTATGATTCACAATACTGAATAAAAACAACACAGTTTAAATTAAATACTCAACAAGATAGTGCAGAGTATGGATTTTATGGTGATTTGAGAATAATATGACTACATGTATCTATATTTAGACTTGAATAAAATTTAATAATAATAGGAAATTATTGATAAAGTATTCAGGGGGAATTAATTAATGATAAATGCATAGTATATCCTCAAATTTTACATATAATAATAATACATAAAAGTGTAAAAATTGATATATTTAATATCATTATGTATAAATTGATCTAACAAAAACCTACAGGCTGAGGATTATTAAGAATTATGATATATAATATTTAATGGAGCTGAAATCATTCAAATTAGTTGAAAATAGTTAATAATGTGTTAATGATATAAATGAGGAGTTGAAAAAAAAGGAATACATGAAAAAATTTAAATAAAAAAATGAGTTTAAACTCAATGTAATAATGTGTGTTTTTTGGAAAAATATTATGGGAATGTGAATTTATTGATGAATAAAAAAAGATTCATTTATGATTTTTATGAAAAACGTTATGGCGTAAATGTGGAAGATAATTTTTCCTTGGTGGTAAGAATTTGGACTATTTTATTATTCATTATTATTGTAGTTAAAATAGGATTTAAATTCAAGAAAATGTGTATGAAGATATAATATTTTAATAGAGTTTATACGATAAAAATTTACATAAAAATGGTATTCTATAAAATTGGAGGTGAAAAATGAATTGTTTATTTTTAAAATTTACATTCATAGACTAATGAAGTAAAAAAGAATTATTATATGATCATTTAGACTCTCAATTGAGGAATATGTAATTTATATGAGGATATTTTGACCACAATCTATATAAGAAATCTTGACAAGAATAGAAGTTCATGGTTGTTGTGTATATAAATGACATAATCATTATTTTATATTGGAAATAATTAGTGTATTGTTTTGTGAAATTGTTCTCATCCATAATTTAAATGGATATGATTGATGTATTAATTTTTCTATGTGATTAAAATTCCAAAAAAAAGGATGAGTATAACTTTATTTATGAAGTAATGTTTGTAAAGATTTGGTTGATGAATTTCGACATGCATGAATTAATTTTTATATGTTCCTATTATTATTGGAACTAAATACAAAATACAATAATACATACTAAAAATTTATCATAATTTCGAGTAATTATTTATTTGAAGTATGATTTATTTGAAAACAACGTGGATAAACATTATTTATTCTATTTGAATGGTTTTTAGAATTAAAATAATTTAATTGGAGAAGATCACACTAAAATAAATACAATCCTGAGGTATGTTAAATTTTCAAGGATTATATTTATTGGTTATTAATAAATTGCTATTATAGTTTTTAACTTGATATTAAAATTCATATTTTATTTGTTTTATGTAAGATATAAAATCCATAAATAGATGATTTATTTTTTTTGGAATTCAATTTTTTTATGGTTAAGAAAAAAATATGGTTTTTTTATTATTATAATAAAAGTGGAATATATTTTAAATAAATCATATACTCAGTTGATATTGATGAAGTGACAATTATAGGATCATTGAAAAGGAATAAATAAACCTATTGTGATATTGTGTTTCAATAATTTAGATATTGAGTTAATGAATTATCATATAAAAAATTATGTAAAAATAAATTTGTAGAATGTATCATTATATAAAGTAAATATTGTATCAAAAAAATTTCAGAGTGAAGAATATTTGAACAAATGAAAATGTTGGTGAAATAAAAAAAATACATTAGCCACACCATCAATTGAGAATATTCTATTGAATTTTGGTGTTTATCCACCTCACATTTCATATTGATGTTTGACATATCCCCTCTTATCATATGAATGTAATTATGTAGATAGATATTAAATCATGTATGGATTACACCATTTTTATTTATTGTTAATTAGGAGACATTAATGGTATTTTGAATGTATTTGATTATTAACTTCCAAAAATTTAGATCAAATGAAGAAAAGTATAAAAATTGAAATCGATGTGTAAATCATAAATAAAGGGGAATAAATCTATTCATGATTTGATGTTTTTGTGATGGATTTATTGGGATATATTATACATATGGATGATCCCAAGAATGAATGAATTCTTGGGTTTCTTGAAATCATTTGTTAAAATGTTGTTTTTATTTTTTCAAAGTCAAACCTAATAAATATATCATAAAATTATATTTTATGTCATTTTTCAAATAATTGGACAAATATTCTTAGAGTTATATTCATGATCATATCATTCAATTATTATTTTTGAATAATTATGTGACATTAACTTCACTTATGATTTCTAGAAAAATGAAATGGAAAATTCCCTCAACCTATGATATTTAAGTGGAGAATAGTGTTTCAACAGAGTATTTAGTAGAGGCATGAATGAAATTGGAATTTTTTTTCAAAAAATTTCCCAATTGGGGAATTATATTAGTTTATAGTAATTGAGAGTGTTTAAATAATATTAATGAATCATTATAGATAACATTATATTGAAGGTAATAATCATACATGAATTTTGTATTTGTTGATTCATATTTTTGTGTTTGTTTTTACAATATGTTTCAGGAGTTGGGAGAAGCCCATTTCTAATTTTTTTATCAAAATAAATGTAATTTATTATTACAATGTGGTTTACATAAATGAGGGTAAAAGGAACCATGCATATCCAAATCTACCAAAGTATGAAAAATTCAGGGCTGGTGAAAGACCATCTCCAGAATGTCTATGAAATTTCCCTTTTGGAGAGAGCATCTACAACTTGATTGGATTTTCTATACACATGGGTGACATCTAATTCATGTTTTTCAGATATGTGTGATCATTAAATCTAAGATGGGATCTCTTTCCATGGATCACATCTGGATCGTTTAAAAAGTTAATAGTAGTGGTGGAGTAAGACTTCACCCAAATACAAGTACAGTTGTGTTGAGGGCCAATTTAATGGCCATAACAATATCCCACAATTCTACATCAATAAGAGAACCAATTCCAATATAGTGATAAAAAACATTCATAAATCCACAATGTGTACGAAAGTCACCACCTAGGCCTAATGGACCTAGTGAACCTGATGTATAACCTTCCCCATTCAACTTTAACAATGTGGAGATTTGGTAAATCCATCTAATTGAGTAGAAAACTAATGGTTTCTTGATCATTCAATCGACACCATAAGTTTTCAAAATCACAGGATCATAAAAAGAATTAATAATTTTACTCTTTTGGACATTGGATGAAGCTGAAACCTATATAAAAATAGTAGTGATTCCAACATTCTCTGATGGTATTTGGTTTTCAAAACCAAGATCATTTCTATCTTTCCATATGACAGCAATGAGGGCAATTGATGTTTTGTATAGAATGTCCTAAATCTTCTTTCTTCATTCAATGTAGAAAATATCTTGCATTATGTCTTCAGGGTTTCCAAGCATTAGCTTAATTCCAAAGACTAGTTGGATATGAATCCATAAGTGTCATGGGAGTAAACAAGAAGTGAAAACATGATCCATTGTTTCATACGGGGTCAAGAAGAGTGGATACACATGTGCTGACTAAAATCCATTTCATCGAATTCATCCTTGTAGTAGAAAATCATGTTTCCAGATCCTCAAATGTAGTAAATAACTGGTAGGTGAAATGAAATTTGTCATGATGTTTCTCAGTCACAAGGGTATTAATGTGCCCTCATCGTAACTGTTTCTATATAATCCCTTAGAAGAAAAATTCACAATTCAATCAGGGGTCTACCTCAACATTTCAAAATCAATAAAGAGATACCTCTATATTTCCATAAGTATAGAATGAGGAAAATATTCTAGTAAATTATCATCCAAAATAGAATAATTTATAGAAAATTTCCTCCTATGGTTAAGTTCAATGAATAGTTTATAAATCATTTTATTCAGGCATGGATTATTCCATTAGTTCAAGGTTTATTTCCTCATAAAAACCCATATTGAGCACCCTATGAGATAGTTATATGAGGATTTAAGAGTTTTTCAAGTTGAATATGGAACATACAGTGAGTAATCATTCTAAAGTTTTGATGCGAATATTCTGGAGAGGAATTCCAATGAGATTTCTCCCGATTTCAAGACGTTCCAAGTGAATTTATTGATAAGGGGCTCTTTGAAGAGACCCAAATCTATAATACCTAGTCCTCCCATATCAATCGGCTTTATATAATACTTCAATCCACTATTAGAATCTTATTTTCATGTATTGAACCATTCCACACAATGTTTCTAATCAATATATAAACCTCCTTAAGGATGTATTTAGGCCATTTATAAAGGGAAAAGTCATAAAATACATAGATGATATAATTGAGTTAACGTAGAAAAATATACATGATTGCAACATAGAATTCCCCTTCTAGGATTCCATATGACCAATTATTTTAGAAGTAAAGTTTTCATGATAAAACCTTTTTTACTCTGTCTAAAAAAGAGGAACATCATGATAGGTGAAAGAGAGAGTGCCATACTCCACACTAACCATTCTGGCCACTCTGTTCTTTTTGGTGGTAATTATTCCATCACCAAACACCATAAAATACTTATTCCAACTAAATATTTTCCCGAAAAACTCTTCATAATGGGAAAAGATATTTTGAAATCAGGAGACTATTTTCCTAGTTTCCTATCAAAATAGAATTATATCATTGGCATAGAAGATATCAAAAGGGGTGAAAAGATCCTTACAGTACTTATTGTTCTATATATATCGGATTTCACAAGACCATTAATGCATATACTCAGATAATTCACATCCATAGAGAAATGGATCTGAGAAAGTGGATCACCTTGCCTTAATCCTCTGAGACACTGGAAAAATCCTCTTAGAGATTCATTAATTAGGATGGACAACCCGTCACTTTTATGTATGATGAAAACTAATTGGATGAATTCACTCAAAAAACAATAGCATCTGTGCATTTCAAAAATAAGTCTCTACTTGATTGTATCAAAATAATTTTATATTTTGATATTAATAGAAAAGTTCTCATGTCTAGCTTTTTTATTCATATGGTAATGAATTTATAAGCACATAAGGAGACGTTTTGAGTATTCCTTCCTAGGATAAATCCTAACTGGTTTGATGAGATTATTTCTCCAATAATCGGTCCAATCCACATTTCAATAACATTGCTAATGATTTTTTAAAACATGTTCCCATTGGAGAAATTCTTAAAACCCATGACATTCAATCCATTTTAATTTTTATGAATAAGGGAAATAAAATTGGCTTTGACTCTACATGGCATCAATTCATAGTTAAAAACGCCCTCACTCTACTATGAATTTCAACCTATACAATGTCCCAATAAAACATAATGATTTTATTTGTAAACCCATAAGGGATAACCACACTTTCAATATTAAGAGTGAAGAGGGAAATATTTACTTATCTCTCATCCAGGGGTCTTGATAAATATGAATTATGATTATTTTCAACAACATAGATGAAATTATTCATCATTTTATAGAAACTATCAGCCCCCATGATCTGAGTTAAGACCTTCAAAGTATCCAACCAAAACATTGAATATTTAATTTTCTAAAATTTATAATGAACAACCAATGATAATAGAAGTTATCCCCTTTCCAATCCTATTTTTTCTATGGGAAAAGTGGAAGAATCTAGTGATTTTATCACCATCCTTCAACCAACTTAAATTATACCAGTTTCGGGCCAGCCTTTCCTTTATGTTCAAGAGATAATATAGGCTGGAAAAGGCCTTAGACTCATTTTTGGTAGGAGGATTCTAATAATTGTAGGAATTATAACAGTGTATTAGATTTTTCATAGCCTCCTTGAAGTCATTATCAGGATTGGATAAAGAATCTTTTCTACATTCGTGAATCTGTTTTTTGGAATTCTTTAGCTTTGTAGACATAACATAGATTGGACATCTGATAGTTTCCATATCCCATTATTTGATTAAAACCTCTCTATAATCCAGCATAACAAACCAAGAATTATTGATTATAAATACTACAGGTTCAGACCTCATTTTTTTGTAAAAATATCCGCAATAATGGGATTGTAATCAGAGTGAAATTTTGGTAGCATCAATCCCAAGACATTGATTACATCATTCTAATCATCAATATGAACAAAGAATCTATCAAGTATTTTTTCCTGTAAACTATTGAGAGTTTATCTTTGCCATGTGTAATCTCTACATTCAATAGTGACCCCAACCTGGCTACACTTTTCAAGAAAATATAAGAATTTAGATTCTTCCAATTAATTGAAGTGAGATCCTATTTTTCCCCAAGTCAGGGAACATTGTTAAAATAAGACAACATTAACCAACAATTTTGGATTTTTATCAAAGATCCTTTCAAAACTATCCCTATGCTCCCTTATTGTTATGTAGGAATTGGAATTATAGACATAATTCAAAGAGATTAATATCCCATGGAAGCCAACATCAACTGATATGTCTTGATAACTTCATGAATAACAGTTAATGATAATGATATCATGATTTCAGATCCAAATATTCTAATAATTATTCTTTATTTCAGTTTTTTAGAAAAAGGAGTAGCTGAGAAATTCCCACTTTAAGGAGCTGCATTTTCCACATTTCATATTTTCCTTAGTAAGAGAAATCGTTGTAGTTTTATTTGATGTAATAAAATGTCTCAGGGACATGAATGTGAGAGCATTATCAAGCCCTAGAAAATTTCAATTAAAATATCTTAATTTATGTGAAGATAATATATACCTTGTTTTTTCATTCTTCCCATTAAAGAAGGTAAATTTTCTTCTTACCTCACCCTTTTTTCACACACATATCATTTATCCCACCCAACAAACCTCCAACCTTATCACTAGTCTTAGATAGAATTTCATTGATTGGAGGATTTTACATACCATCCTCATCTCTTGAATTCCAACTGACTGGGGAAAATTGATTTGAAGAATGATTAATGCCTGAGGTCATAGTTCTTAAGACATTACTTATTACTAATTTTTAGGATTGACTTGAGTAAACAAGTTAACTTTATCATGAATTTCTTGGTCAACCATAGATCAAAACAGTGGGAAGTCCAGGGTCATTCCCATGTTCAGTGCCCTCTAATTTTGAATATAATGCCTTCTGATCCACATCAGGCTAGGAAAACACATATAAACACTCAGAGATATATATTCATGAGTCAGGGATACCGTTCATCATCATTTGTGGGTCTACATCATCTTCAAAATAGCCACAATCATCCAGGAAATCATTAACATTCTTCTACTTCAAAGAATAGGCTTGATCAAGGGTGATGGATTCCCAATCCAGGGCTCTATTGGTCATCTTAGAATGCTGCAGATCGCCCATAATAGGTACATCACTATCCCCCATAATAGGAACATGATCACCATTTTATTCAGTATGGTGATTCTATTCATAAACCTATCCCATCATAGCATGATGTGGGGATTACAAAAACCCAAAATAAATTGGAATATTTTCAGTATCACCCTCCTGGGCCAAATCTTCATCACACCACCTTCCATCCAAATTATCCACACGTTGAGGATAATCATCTATATTCCCTAGGTTAACCACTAAATGAGCATTATATGAGTTTTGAAATAGGATATTTTTTTATCCACATCAAACTCAATAATGTCATCAAGTACCTCCATTTTAAAATTAGGATCAATGGACTCCTTAGTAGCCTAAATACAATTTGGGGGTTCCCTTCCATCACCTACAGTTATAATGTGACCTTTACTAGAGTTAAAAAAGGGAGGGGAATTTTTTTAAATAGTTTTACCCTTGTATATGACTCTTATATGCGAGTAGTTATCATGAAAATAATTTTGCATTTTGCAAAGACTTTTCATATATTTCAATTGGATAAGAGATTTACAAACTAGTTACTATCACCAAATATTTTGGGATTTCTTTCATAATCAATTTCCATATTAAATAAATCATCTCTTTTGGTGAGGAAAACCTCTTCCACCAGTGTAATAGCCATATCAACTTCAACAAGAACACATGAAATGTGACTGTACATTGGATTTTAATTTTTATTATCAATTATGATAATATTTACAAATGAAGATGAAATATCCCATAAAATTATTGGATGAAGTTATATCCAATTGTGCATAAAAATACAAATCCACACATTATTATGTGTGTTCCTCACAATAAAAGAATCAAAATTCTGGTCCCATTCATGAATTATTAGGATTCTGAGCTTCATAGATATAGAGATAAATTTCCACATCCTCCTATTATGTTCATCTGAGGGAAAAACAATATAGAAATATAATTTCTCCATTACAATTGTGTTTCAGTCACCAAACCCACAGACCATGGAAATTCGATCAAACACATCGTTGAATTGCCAAATTCTCTCACCCATAGGGGGCACAACATGAGTAGTGATTGAAACTATATAACTCTTAATTCCCTCATCAATAACCTCTTAATTAGATGTAATATTATCCATTTTACCATTCTTGATGACTATCTAGAGAGAAAGAGCTCCAAAGTCAGAGAAAGTCATGCTCAACGCAGATATAACAAAATATGTTAATTTTTTCTTCAGGCCAGAAGACATTAGAGGATTCATAGGATCCAGAATATTTTTTTCAAGGTACAAAGAGGGAGAATAGATCCTTGTGTCTAGGAATACAAGTGAATTTGGGTTCCATATATTCATTACTATAGAAAACATCACCATCATGCTCATAGTTTCCCTCCTCGTAGTGAAAACCCCCTTGATTCTCCATACAAGAAATCTTATTCCCTTTCTTCTGTTTGTGTTTTAATTTAAATAAAGAATATGTGTTGAAAATGAGAAGAATCAATGTTTAATCTCTCTTACTAGTCTAATAAGATCTTATATATATATATATAATTTTTTTTAATGAAATCCTTATTGGGTGCAATTGTCATTGTTATTTATGTCACCCACTACCATGGTTATAAAAATACCAATTCTAAAAGGGATGGATCAATTGATTATAACAACCCATAAACTTGTATCCATGATATAATGGTTAATTTATTACATTTCCACTAGATACAAGAAACCACATCATGAGGGATCAAATAGTTTATTATCCAAGGGTAAATAGATAATCTATTGAATTAGACACACTACATTTTAAATTATAAAATAAAACATATTATTTTAATTTTGTACATTATTATTACCTCAACCACATAATTTCATATCATTCATAGTAGACCTACTGGTATCCAAGGGAATGGGAATAAATAAAAGGGAAATATTAAATAGGTATTATAGTAATGAGTAAAACATAATTTGTCCTTAAATAAATAAGCTATAAATAATATCTTTGGAATAAATGATGAAAAAATAATTAAATTTTAAAATTAACATTATCTTTAAATTTTTACATGAATGTAATTACTATATGAATAATAATAAGGACATCCAAAAATATTTTCATAATGATAAAATTCATAATGTTACACTTTGTAATAATACCATAATAGACTCATTAGAAGACCACATACAAATATTTGTAACGTATATGCCAAATACCATTTTATTTTTGTCTCATGAAATACACCAATTAATTGATGGGATAAAAAATTATTGTCTAAACACATTACTTAATAATTTTAATGAATTCCCCATTTTATTAAAAAATATAACTTAATAAACATTCCTTGACAATAGATAACTATAAATATTTAAATAACTAGTATACTAAATTTCTATAATTATTAAAGTAAAGTAATCATAACATGTCTACAGAAATATGGTGGTTTGAATTATTATATTATATCTTTAGTAAAGTTTAAGACTAAAAAATGGATGTTGAAATTGATAAATATAACTTTAAAATATAATAGGATCATATCTAGTGGAAAATACGATTTCTACTTCAAAATAAAATTTTAAATATAACAAATTTTATAAAATATCATGGGAAAAGTTTCTTTAGAATAAGAAAGGATACATGTAAAATAATAATCATATAAAATACAAATCATTAGGGGGGAACATTCTATGTGGTTTACATTAAAATAAATATTATCTTCTTAGCGCCATAAAAAATTGATTTAATAATAAAATTCTAGGAATATTACTTCTAAAACCATTTGTTGGAAGTATAGAATTGGTAAAAATGAAACGAATACATCAAATTAAAATAGATAAAAAATATTTAATACAATATAAATAAAATATCAAAAGGGTTTTATAGATTCTATAATGAATATAAAATCAAATCCAGTTGTACTTAAAATCATTCTTTATTAATTGTCTGATCTATAGTGAACAAAATGAAGGGAATGTAAGTAAATCCCATAAATAACCAAAATATAAGACAATTTAAGGATATTATTAAAGAATTATAAGAAAATTTCTCTAATAGAAACAAAAATTTAAACAATCTTCAATAAGGATTAGATTGTAGAAAACCCTCACATCAAATCTGAATTACTTCATAAGTGATTATAACCTCCTATAAAATTTATTTAAAATTATTATAATTATATAATATTACAATATGAAATTTTATATTACCAAATATGATCCAATGTTAACATTTAAACACTTGTTTATTAATAATTTAGGTTTAAAATATTTCTTTCTAGTTTTTAATTGTTTTGTTTTTCGTGTAGGTTTCGATTTAGTATTTTTTTTCAATTAATCATCCCAGTAGTTCCATAATCTAAAATATATCAATAATAGTATAAGTGTCATATATATTCATTATATATATATTTGTAATTTTTTTTGAAAAGAATACATGAAAAATGTATCAAATCACATTATGGTGGTGGTAGTCCACACATACGAGAGAGTGGGATTATAATTTTTTGATAGGTGGATGGGTAAGAATGTAATTAACATATATTATTTAATTAATTATAATTATCTCCTAAAAATAATTTATAAAAATTATATATAATATAATAATTATCTATTAATGGGGGTGATAAAAAATTAAATACATCACTTTATGTGGTGGTAGTCCATGCGTAAGGATGAATAAAGCAATAATTCCCCACATTATAGAGAAACAGATAAAAAAAGGATGAAAAGTTGAAATTATAAATTATAAATATATGGTAGATATTGATTTTATAATATGAAAATGGTTAGAATAAAATTTGAAGTGGTATGAGATGTAATAAAATGTATACACTCAGTTTTTTGCTATCGGTATTTTTTGGACAACCTCCATTATCATACACATTAGGCCTTTTAATGATAACATTTTGATCATAACATGATTAATAAATCATAGGGAGGGATTTTGAGATGGTATATGAGTAGTAAATGAATGATAAAATTGGCTCCTAAAGTTAGAGGAAGAGAGGATAGGTTGTTCCATTTTATAAGTTAGGGAGAGGAAACTCTTTGAATTTTTCAAAATATTAAAATATTTTCTGCATTATTATATCCAAATGGAATAAAAATGAATCATCCTATAATATGAAATTATATAGTATTTAAATATGACCATAAAATATTATTTACACATGATTACGTGTCATCATAACACTTATCACTTAGTATAACCTCTCTACTAATCTTTTTTTAATCCTAACAATGGAAATAAATTTATAAATTTTTTACTATTCATTGTACAAAACATTAATTTGAAAATATTATATAATAATATTTATGATGTATTGAGATATAGAAAAAATCATAAATAATTCAATTTTTAATATTTTTATAACTTAATTTCAATGTAAATGTTAAAAATGAAATGATATTTTTTTTTTAAAAATGACTGTTTCAACCCAAAAAATTGATTCTATAGAAAAATATTGTATAAATTTAATTTAAAGGAAATAATTATATTTTTTTAAAATAAACATACGTTTATTTTAATTTAAATCCCAAAAAATAATAGAATCTTTTAAATTATTTATTATAATAAAATAATCTAAAATTTTTATTTGGATAAAAACATTAATTATATTTATAATATGATAAGTCTATATTTAATAATTCGACATTATAATTTATTATAAATTTTATTAATTTATAAATACTTATTTATTTTTTAATATTTTTTTTATGATCATTTAAGTTATTATTATAAAGTTCTGTTTTCATATTCTAGAAACTTTTTGTGAAATCGGTATTCTCAATATGCACCCAGAAATCAAATTTTTAAGGAAAATATAGAAAATTAACCATGAGATAATTTATAGAAGAAAATTTTTTAAATTAAATAAATTTAATATTATATAATTTATAAATAATTCGATTTTAATTATAATATTACTGAAAATTTTAATCATAAAGTATCTTTTTAGTTTTTTTGAATAAAATGAAATTAAAAAATAAATAATTATTTATATTTAATTAACAAATTAATTTCAATGATATAAATAAAATTACAGATATTATTTATAATTTATATATATTACTATTAATATTGATAATTTTATTTTTATGTTATAATGGTCCAATTTAAGTATATCATTGTTTCAAAAGAGATCCATATTTTATTTTGAGAAAGCCATGAAGATTATTAAAATTTTGAACTAATTTTGTTTGGGGTTATAGATACTCTATGACTTAAATAATTTTTTTCCTCATAAATTTTTTTGATAATGAAGGGTTAAATATTTGAAAATAATATTGTTGAAAATCAACATCCTACAATAAAATAATAAAACATCCTTTGAAAAAGAAATCTGGGAAATGTAATGGGTGCTTAAAATAGCACATAACCGTGTTCCAAAAATTAGGACAACATTAGTAAGAAGTGAAAATATAGATATAGTTAAGATATGATGGCATATAATGAATAATATGGAGTGATAGAGAACTAGATTATTATAACGTTAACAACCACAAAACCATAAATCAATAACATATAAAGATGAAATTTATTTCCTTATAAATAATTATAAAAGGATAAAAATATTATTTCATGATCATTTTCCTGGAGTTAGGGGATTCTTTTACTATAAAAATTAATAACATAAGAACATATATGTGATTTCATTCAGGTTTTTAGAATATTTTTTAGAATATTTTTATCAGTATCAACGTCTAATTATAATGATACAAAATATTGAATTTCTAAAACATAAAGTAGGAAAATCCCTCTTTAATAGATCATATGATCCATATAAGAAAGTCAAGAAATCTCCTCTCTATAAAAAAATTTTGTAATAATTTGGGTTAATATATAATATGAATAAACATTCCAATGAGGTAGTAATAAAGTATTTCCTAAAACATCAATAATAACACAAAATATAATTTTTTTTTGTAATTTAACATTTAAATTAAAATCCCAGTAGTTCAAAAAAGATTATGTTAGTCTTCAATTAATTTTTCTTAAAGACTTAAAACATTGAATAATATAAGCACTATTTTAAAATATTCAATTATCAATATGAAAAACATATTTTTATTAGAGTAAATTTGTGCATAATATTAGAAACAAACCGTAATATTCACATTACAACTGGATTCCCACTTAGTGTTTTGACTGGAACTAATTTCTCAGAGTGTTAGGTGGTGATTAAATATTCATAGTATATATAGAAACTATATAGATCTTAACTAAAATAATGAATGAGAAATATTTTTTTTCATGATCAATGTTCCTACTGTTAATGTAGCAGTAATTTCATCTTCTGGTGTAGTAATTTTATAAGTTTGGCCTCTCTACCTTGCAATTTTTGGAGGTAAATTTTCTTGATTCATGGATATTTCATTTGAATAGTCCCCATCTCCAGATAGATGAATACCAATTCATTGTTAGATTCTTTATTACGGATGCACTCACCAGTCAAATGACCATTCTCTTTATTCCTAAAAACACATTCCCATTAGTAATATACAAGTGTGTTTCTTTTATAAATCATTAAATACTGGGAACTATATTGTTCTATTTTTTATTGATGTTAGTGTTTACATTAATATACACCACTTATGCTATTTTTTCATTATTTCATTTAATTATACCAGATACACTGAATTCATTCTCACCCTTTGGGGAATATGACACCATATCATCATATAATTATTTTTTTGAGAAATTAATACCCTTCAAAGGATTAGAATTTTATCAACAAAGAAAAAAACAATCATACTCTATGGATAACATATATATTATGCATAAAGACTTTAAAAACATAAAATGTTTTCTTTATACAATAAAACCCCCTCACTTCATCCCAAATTTAAAAACTTCCTTTCAAGATAAACTCATGGATCATGTGGAATTTATTTTTTCATAGAATATATCAATAAAAGTCTCCAATTCAATAAATTCTATTTCATTAGAAACCATATAATTTTGAACCAATGTCTGTCATTGAGTAACATCTCTATTTAAACAAAACAGTTCCAATGTACTTGTTTCCCTTCAATTAAATACCAAAAAATGAAATATATTTTTGAGGGAATTGATCCATTGTTCATCTATAAATATATTAGTAGATTAATGAAAGCACTTTGGCATCTAAATTTCAATTTATTATAGCATCATAGTATCATACAGCGAAGAGACATAGTTCTTTGTATATCCATGTTTTCTAGTCATAATTTTCACTAAATTTTTTATAAATTTCAGTCCTCCAATGTAATATTATAAAAATTATTATGAGGTAAATTAAAATTTGTATTATGGGTTTTGAAATAATTTCAATTCCATTTATTGTTCACCATTTTTTTACAATATAATACACTATATTAGTTCATAACTATATGAATCACTATGTATAATTATAAATCAACTGCACTATATAACATAAATTAAATATATATGAATTTATAAAATTATAATAATAAGGTTATAGTCATTGGGAATATCATAAAATAATTTAATTATTTCAAATCATTCATAATGATTCTTATGGAGTGTTTTAATCAATAAAATCATATCCACCCTAAGTGTTGTGTAAGGTGTTGAGTTTTTGGCCCACTCTTTTTTCACTATTGATGAACATGTTAATAACCAATCCATTCAGTTATGATTATATAATCCATGGTGAATCGATTATAAAACCACATCCATATTCTATTATACATTTCAGGATTTATTTACTAGGAGAACCACACACCCATTACCAAAACATCATGATATTATCTTATATATAGATTTTTTCATAGAATATATAATATGGTTATGTTCTCTATATATAATTTTTCATAAATCAAATTTCTATGGGTCATAATAAATATTATATCATAGAAACTATCACAAACTTGACTGTATTATCAAAATTCTGGTGGTTACACCAATACAATGGAAATATATTCAAACATTCTCATCCCTAGGGATAAAATAGTTTAATACCACCAAAACATTCTTATATTACATTTGATATCATAAAATATAAAATAGTATATCATCATAGAATATTATAACTCTATCTAACATATCCTTTAATATTTACCATAGTACACATCATAGCCTTCTAGGGAAATAAAAAACAATAAAACAGTATGTTTAAACTAGTTTGTGAATTCATATAATTGATGTTATCTTTGAATAAAAATGGTGTTGATAGTATGGGAATAATAAATTATCAATAAATAATAATATGTAAATATTCACATGTGATTGAAACTTATCAAGGTACAAGATAACCATTAAAATAATCAAATTGAAATCAATACATGATTTCATCATGATGGAATACATAATGTTAGACATTATAAACATAAGAAAAATGCATCATTCCCAAACATCATATAGAAATGGTTATGGAAAATAAAAAATAAAAAACCTATATTTTATCATCAGACCTACCGAGGAATTAAAGAGAAATGTAATTTCATAACACACCAATCACATAATAATTTTAATTTATTCATAATGAAAGTTCATAAAATAACATAATCACTATTTATAATAATTAATAACAATCTTTGTTGAAATGAAAAATATATGTAATATTTATATTTTCCCTAGTAAAATGATTGTAATCTATCCCAAGAAATATATTGGATGGAATCATTGAATTTTATCCTAAATAAAAAATATTTATCATAGTATATTAAATAATACGAAAATAATTATAAAATATTACTAGAAAACGAATTTAAGGAAATAATATTTTTAGTTGGAAATTATGTATTTAAAATCTAACAATTTCTAAATAAATGATAAATAATAATATTTTGAATGAATTGAGGAATAATTCAATGGGATAAGCAAATAAAATATTATTCATGAGATTGGGTAAAATTATTCATGTAGTGTACATTAAAACATTTTTTTTCATTCATATCTGTAGTAATCAATTACTATTTCAAAAAATGACAAGAAATTTTATTCAACGTTTTTATAGAAATGAAGCATTGATATAAATTGCTAAAATAATTTTTCTAGAAACATAAAAACCATAATTTTATTTTAAAGAAAATATCAACATGGAATAAAAATATCCAAAACTGAAACAAAAAAATAATGTTAATTATATATAAACAAATTCATTCATACTATTGAGTACAGAGAGAGAAAAAAATGAAAGAGGAAAATTTAATTTATATAAATAAATATAAGATAATAATTTTTATGTGGTTGATTATAAAAATATCATACAATTACACAAAAATTAATATAAACCAAATAATCCTGAATAACGTTGAGATTCTGAAATAGAACTTTATATTAGGTATGAAATACTTCATAATTTATTTTAACATATAGTATGGTAAGTTTATATAAATAATTAATCAATACCTAGACTATATAAATACTTATTGATGGTCAGAGTAGGATACTTAGGGGGTGAAATGGGTTCCTATAAAAAATAATGTCTAAAATACATAATTAAAAGTTAATTAAATTTTCTCCAATTTTAAAAAAACCATTTTACCAATGTAGGAGATTTATAAAAGATTTTTTTATTAAAAATATTTCTAATATATTGATTAGTTCTCAGTTAAAACAATATACTTTATTTTTTTAACTTTCAAAATTATTCTACTAAAACAAATTTTAATATAAACACTATATAATATTAACAATAAAAGTAGAGTTATGTTTTATAAAATAGTTATAAGAACACAGAAAAAAACATGAAAGAACACAGCATATGTAAACAAGAGTTTTAGTCTCAAATAGAGACCAAATCCTCTCCACTTAGTGAGCACCTTCTAAAAAGCAGTTTATATTAAATAAACCTAATCCACACCCTGGATTGGGGTAATAATAGTATAAAAGCAATCTAGGTCACTAGAACTCTTCCACATAATACATTGGAGTACAAAACAAACAAATAGACATGCCATACAAGGACCTCTTCCACTGTTATTCATGGTAATTTATAGAATGAAAAGATAGTTTGGTTAAGATATATATGTAACTTCCAATTTAGTATAGGACTCAGTTAGTGTTTATAAAATTGGGACACCCAAACTTCCAGAAATTTAAATAACATAACAATCAAGTGAAATGTAATGAAAATAGAATTTATTAAGCTACATGTGATGTTCTATGATGCTTTTACACTCCTTCAGGATTGTAGAAGTGAATATGGGGTCGTCTTCTAGAAATATACAACAAAACATACGGTTGTTTTTTTGTTATGTCTTCTATTCATAGTGACGTAGAATATTCCTCATAGGGTTATAGTCTTCTATGTTATTGCTATATGTACTTGTGGTCTATTGGTTCTTAGTAGTATCTTTGTGTAAGAATAATAGGGATATCTTGTGTTTTTATCTATGGTGCACAAGTACTTTATTCCTGGTCACCTCTTTTTCATTTTTTTCTTATTGATCTATATATTCTCTTTATAGAGACAAGAAGCATGTTATCTGGTACCTCATACCTCGTACTAGTCTCTAAAATCATTAATTATTGTCTACAAAATACTGATACACTCATTATTATAATAAGAAATACTTAGTTTCATAAATAAGACCATTAGTGGTATGTTTGAATTTAAGATATTGATCATCAGTGACTCAGTCTGTTAATAGAAAAGAATGTTAGTGTTCCATGTTATCGGTAGATAATTATTTTGGTATCTCATTCTATTAGTAGATCATTTCTATTGGGGGTGATATGTCGGTAGAGAGACTATCGGTTGGTGATGCATCAGTAGCCCGACTGTTAGTTGGTGATGCATTGATGGATTGACTATCGATAGGTGATGCGTTAGTATGTTAGGATTTTGTAGGTCAATCTCTTGGTGAATCATGCTGTTGATACTCATACATAGAAAAAAAACTGAGTCACTCTATCAACAACTCAGCTTATTGGTATCTTATGTCATTAGTAGCTCATGCGTAAGTGGCATATCTATCGGTAGGTAAATTATCAAAACCTCATACTAATCAAAAACATGTAATTCTATCATATAATGTAACAACTAACACTAAAGGATAAATATATAATTTCACATGTTTAAACACACTGTTTCTTAATAAATCATAATTTATATATTTAATCACGAGTTTTGATCATTAATACTAGAGGATCCCAACAATCTCCCCCTTTTTGATGATCAAAAATCATGTCATTATATACCACAATAATTTAATTGATTTATGATGATTAGTGAAATTATTTTATTAACATATTTCCCAGATTACTGAGGTAAACTTTTAAACGAAACACAAGTCTATAACAATTCTAAATGGTCTTTGTCAACAAGATGTTCACTTTTAATCTCAAGCATAATCATAAGCTCATTAAATAGTCTTTTTTTCAGTTATATATTCCCTTTTAATCTAAATATTAATCTTAAACTGTCACGAACCAGGCCGGGTCGCCATCCGACTCGGCGCCTGACCTGGTCCGCAGTAAGGCCCGAAGGGCGTTCTCGATCCCCACGGGCTAGCACAAGTGCCCGGGTATCAAGAGTAACATGTGGGAATGGTTTACCCGAAATAGTATACACAAACACTAACAAGATAATAGAAAATGAAACTAGGAATCGACAACCAAAGAGACCATTAAAATGAAATCAAATTTAAAGGTTTACAACTAGAACCAATATCCAAAAATAAACGACAACAAAAGAGACTAAAAAAAACTATAACTCAAACCTCCAACTTACAAGAGTGGTGTAGCATCTGCACCCCACAGCACCAACCTGCATGAGAAGACAATCAATGACCAAAACCACCATCACTGAGCACAACGCACAACCTGGAATACACAAGAAACAAGGTCTACATACACCCGAAGGTGTATGCAGGGTGTGAGCGAAAAGCCTACTAGGAAGTCACCCAATAAAAAGGTTCCATGACACAGCATCAAAAGGTCAATTTAAGGTGCTTATTCAAGTTATACTTTCAAAATGATTTTAAAGAAAATAGTTACAAACCAAATGCTAAAGGAAAACACTAAAAAGAACTCATTTAACAAACATGATTTTAAAGTGGAAGAGAAAGGTTCATTATGGGCACACACACATACACTCACACACACATACTCACACACACACACATACACATGCACACACACACACACCCAAGTGGTCCTCCATATGCCGACGGAAGGCACCACGCCATCGATGGTAGAGCACAATGGGTAAATCCTCTAAGGTTCATCTAGCTCGAGTGGGACCCTAGAACCTCGTGTCTCGGTGAAACGTGGCTTAGAAGGCCACGACCCTAAAAAAACGTGGCATAGAAGGCCACAAATCTCATAATACGTGGCTTAGAAGGCCACGACCCTCAGATATCAAACATTTAGTTAGTGCTGCAATCGTCAATCCAGCTAAGTGAAACAGGGACGATACCCATCCAGTTCACTAGCGCACTAGTTCTAGTCTGCCCACTAGATACCCAGGGTTTTACCTTGTGCTCAATCAAACTTCTCATTCACGTAGTATATTTCAAATAGGATATTTCACACAAAAGACCCCATTTTCATACCCAGACAACATTTCAAAAACTCACGCACACCAAAATACCTTTTCAAAAATACATCTGTCATTATGTAATCATCTTGAAAATCCCCATTTGGCAACACTCAAAGAACATAAACAATTCGCACAACTTAGAAAGCATTATTTAAAGAACCCAACAAGGGTCGACACAAATAAACACACCCAATTGCAAACAAGAGAGTCGTTCAAACCACTTGCTTAATAAATTATCCTTAAAACTAGTTTCACACCAACTACACAATTATCTAGACCATCTTCACCTTGAACCCAACTTGAAATCATTGCACCAAAACAACATAGATTTTTACGTGCAAAGGTCATTTTAAAATCAATTTCACACTCAACTATTCTAAAACCTCACTTGCACCATATAACAATTGATTAAACTATTTTAGGATTTACCCTAATAAGGTCGAAATGCAAAACATGATCATTTCTAAAGATAGAGAAATTTTCAAAACGCATACATGTCAAATAATTTTTTTTTCGCATTTTGCACAACCTTCAAAGAACGGCCAACCATTTATACAAAAAAACATATAAACAACAAGAACATACTATTTTGGAAATTTGATTTCATCAAACGATCATGCCAAACC
Organism: Viscum album; assembly: GCA_963277665.1. Taxonomy (NCBI): domain Eukaryota; kingdom Viridiplantae; phylum Streptophyta; class Magnoliopsida; order Santalales; family Viscaceae; genus Viscum; species Viscum album. Next base: position 49,589,796 of record OY728156.1, read on the forward strand.
ATTTTAAACATAGATCACATCACGCAATTAAATCATGTTACATATTTAATTAAATAAACAACCAAATTAAATTATCTAGAGGATGTCAAGGCATGGAACCACCTACCCTTGACACCGAGACTCCCAAACCTGGGTGCAAAACTCCAATCGCAACCAATTTGCATCACAACCAACTCAATTGATACCCTAAAAAACAGAATTCAAACAAAATATGGTTTCAAAAACAACCCGAAACGCACCTCATACCAGCTGGATGAAAAAAAAAACCAATGGAACAAAACTCAAAGAAAGAAGGAGAAGAAATAACAAATTAATAATAATAATAATAAAATTTGGGGGGCTTAACTAGAGGCGGTCGTCGGAGGGAAGCCATGCGAGCAGAACCGAGGGAGGGGAGGCCGACGACGGTGAGGGGAGGCTGCCGCAAAGTAGCTCTCCAGGAGGAGAGGGAGCAGGGGAGACACGGTGGTGGTCCGGTGTGGGAGGGGGTTTGGTGCGATGGTACGATGGGGAGCAGGGGTGATGGCTTGTAGCAGATAGGGCAGGGGGGGGGGGTGCGCCTCGACCAGGCCAAGAGGGGGAGGCCGCCAGACTGGGGGTGAGGGAGGCGGCGCAAAACCGGGGAGAGGATGGAAAAGGATCCAACGAGATGAAGAAGAAAAAAGAAAAAAAAAGAAAACGGGGAAAGGCGGAAGGATGGTCAACGAGGGAGGCAGGCAATGGCCTCAGCGCGCAGGAGGGGAAACCGCAAGTGCGGCGCAAAGAACCCCAAAACCCTAAGGAAAGGGTGGATAAAAAATGAAAAGAAAAACCAAATAACAAAATTAATAAAAACAAAAACAAGAATAATAATAATAATAATAATAATAATCATGAATATGAGTAATGATGTTTATATTATTAAAAGTAATAAAACCAAACTGCTAGTAATAAAATCAAATAAAATGTTATATCAATTAAAAATAATTTGATAAATTTTTCCACACTTGTTTATATTTTCTCTATATTTTATTATTCCTTTATATTTTAACTCATTTTTGAAAGCTGGGCAGACTGCACGGTCTCAGAGCCGGCCTTTCTCGTACGTCCAGTGACGCAGAACCCAAACACTCATAATAATAATAAAATTAAAATTAACAAAAAAATAACAATTGTAATAAAATAAAATAGAAATAATAATAATAATAATAATAATAATAATATTCATAATAATATCAAATGACATTATTATGATTATTATTATTAAAACAATTGCTAATTCATTTTGTTTCATTAATTAAACATCGGAAAGGCGTGCGGTGAACCAGGTGGGGCCACACGGCGACCCAAGCGAGGCCACACAGCTTCGACCGCGTTGCGCTGGATGAAAACAAGACCAAAACACAAGGGAATCGAAATCTTAAGTAATGTTTCGACCCAAACTACTCGACGCAAAGAAAATTAATAAAATAAATAAATTAGAAATGACGTGTAACGACCCGAAATTTTTTAAATAAATTTTGTTTCCAAATTTTATGTGTTATTGTTATACTCAACAAAAATGTTTTATTTGATAAACATGATTATAATTAAAATGAGATCAGTGGGTTTTTGACTATTATATAACCATCGGTCAATATGACCACTGTGAACAAAATGTTTTGATTATTGTCTCTAAATATAAGTAATCTTGGTTAATTATTATAGAAAGAAGATTCGATGGCCTCACCTAGTAGTCTTGGACCGATCGAAGCCCATCTAACAGAGCTTGGGAAGGAGGTAGCACCACTGGGCTTTGCTCTGGATCAAATCCAAGCCAAACTTCATCATGTGAAGCTGGAACGGAATCGCCTTCGTGAGAAGTTAAAACTGATAGAAATTACTACTCGGGCAATGTTGACTGAGCCGCCCCAAGCTTCTATCACCCTAGCACACCTTACTCTTCGGTCCTATGCTGGTATTATAAGGGGTTATGTAACAAGACCGTAACTACCTTGTGTAATCCTTGTTTTAAATAAAAATTGGGATTTCTTCTTATGATGAAGTTTATGAATTTTGAAATGACCGGATAAATATAGTATGCTTATTTTTGATGAATTTTAGAAAAAGGATATTTTAAATATGTTTATGTAAACCCTAAATAATTAAAAATGTGTAATGATTTTCAAAAAATGGTCTTCTGCAATTATGTTCAGTACTAAATTTAGAGTCTAATAAGATCAACATTATTTTTGATGAATAGTAAATTATGAATAGTGATTTTATGATTAGGATTAGTAATATGACCAAATGGATTAGTAATCTCACTTAAAGAAAGTTTTAAAATAATCTAGGCACCTTGATTAAGTAATGTGATTCAATAAAATAGTTAAATAATGGTTTCATTAATTATTATTCAAGTATTTGTTTTTTCGGGTGAATAGTGTTTTTTTATTTAAAAATTTAATTAAAAATAATTAGAAAATTATTTTTATAAAAATGACTTTATTTTTGAACTCAGAGCATCGATATTATGTTATGGTAACTTTTGGGGTTTTTTCTGAAAAAATGAATTTTCGATGAATAGTGTTTTTATTTAAAAATTAAATTAAAAATATTTAGAAAATTATTTTTATAAAATGGATTTCATTTTTGAAATCAGAGCATTGATATTTGGTTGATGTGAAATTTTGGGATTTTTCTGAGAAAGTTGAATTTTCAGTGAATAGTAAAAATACAGTTTTAGGGTTTCGGTATGTTTAATGACATCATAACGGTGTCATGATGATGTAATGAAATCTTTTGAGGGTTGGCCGGCCAAGGGTGATGAATTATTGTTTTGGGGGCCCCATGTGGCCTAACTCCATGATAAATGACAAGGGAGAGCACATGGGTTTGAGAAAAGCACATGTGAGGTGTCCCTTGGCCATTAATGCCTTGTCCCCTCACTTTCCCTATAAATACCAAGCCCTCCTCTCATCCATTCGACTCCCCACTCATTCCCAACGAATTTCTGGTCTCATTACCTCCCAAGGAGTCCTCCCAAGGTTCCCCCAAGCCCTCAAGGTCCCAACCTTTGAGGTTTAAGAGTTACATTTTAAGGTAAGGGATCCGATCTTTCTCTTTCCTTTCAAGAAATCTCTTTTATGTAATTTCTTTTATGCTCCATGTTCAAATGTTAAAGGGTGTTCTTTTATACTCCTCTTACTTCCCTTTTCATGTTCATATAATGAGATATCCCCTCTTACTCTCATTATTTTAGTATTTTGATGTTTTAAGTGGCGCCGTTAGGCTGCCGAAATTTTTGTAACGGATTCTTTCTCCCTTCTCATTTTTCAAGATCTATTTTCATGTAAAGTATTTCAAGATAATTTTTATTATGTTGGGGTATGATCTCTAAATTTATCATACTGATATTTTATGATCATATGATGAGAGACCCCATTTGATCTCTTCAATTCAGTATTTTGAAGTTTTAAGTGGCGCCGTTAGGCTGCCGAATTTTTAAGTGGTTCTTCACCCTTCTCGTTTTGAAGTTCTACTTTCTTGTCAATTATTTTAAGTTCCTTTTTGTTATGTTGGGGTATGATCTCTATATCTATCATACTGGACTCTTGTGTTCATATGATGAGAGACCCCATTTGATCTCTTCAATTCAGTATTTTGATGTTTTAAGTGGCGCCGTTAGGCTGCCGAATTTTTAAGTGGTTCTTCACCCTTCTCGTTTTGAAGTTCTACTTTCTTGTCAATTATTTCAAGTTCCTTTTTGTTATGTTGGGGTATGATCTCTATATCTATCATACTGGACTCTTATGTTCATATGATGAAAGACCCAATTTGATCTCTTCAATTCAGTATTTTGAAGTTTTAAGTGGCGCTGTTAGGCTGCCGAATTTTTAAGTGGTTCTTCACCCTTCTCGTTTTGAAGTTCTACTTTCATGTCAATTATTTCAAGTTCCTTTTTGTTATGTTGGGTTATGATATCTATATCTATCATACTGGACTCTTATGTTCATATGATGAGAGACCCCATTTGATCTCTTCAATTCGGTATTTTGAATTTTTAAGTGGCGCCGTTAGGCTGCCGAAGTTTTTAGGGGATTCTTTCACCCTTCTCATTATTTTCAATGTTCTACTTTCATGTAAAGTCTTTCAAGTTCCTTTTTAATTATGTTGGGGAATTATCTCTATATCTATCATACTGAACTCTTATGTTCACATGATGAGAGACCCTATTTGATCTTTTCAAATCATTCTTGTTGAAGTTTAAGTAACTTCGTTAGGCTGCCGAACTTTCATAAGAGAAATCTAATTTTTTTTCTTCCTTCCATGTTTTTCATTTCAAATGGTATTTCCTTGAAATTTCATTACCATGATCATGTATCCTTCTTATTCTGTCCATGTACTATTTTATGGGTCATTTATGAATGTTTGACCCATTTTACCTCTCTTTTAATGTCTTCTAAAACCTCGGAACATTGCCGTTATGCTGCAGAATTTCTGTCTCAAAATGTCTATCTCTTTTTCTAAAGTTCTTTTATTTTATTAAGTGAATACTCAAATCTCTTTCTTCTAAAGGGGTATTCACATATATACCAAAATTTTCTATTTTAAATTCTGGGATTTACATACATGAGACCCACCTTCCTTTTCTGTGGGTTTTAAAGTGATATAAAGATCATGTCTTTAAAGCAGTTTTTAAAAAAGTTATGATTATGAAATGAAACCCATTTCCTTTATGCTATATGGGTTATTTATGAAATTTTTGATGATGATATATGTGGCTCACATGATAATAAAGGCAAATTTAAGGGTGCGCCCTGATAGCGCTCCAATGCATTGGGTAATGATGTAACCACTAGAGATTACAATTTTCACGATACCTTGGTGAATAACCTTGGTAATTTTAAAATGACACCTTGGGGATGGACCTTGGTGATATGTTCATGATTGTCTATGTTAAATGATGTAGCCACATATTCAAGTTATGAAAAAGTTTTATTTTTATTATGATATGCCTCATGATCTCATTTTCATGCCTTAAAGTTCTTTTCATGACTTTATTGATGTATCTCAAGTTCATATGTAAAATGTTTCACTTGTTTCCCTTGCTGGGCCTTCTGCTCACCCTTCCTTTTGATGTATGTCCCCAGGTTATGGGATGCAGTAATGATCCTAGGGTGAACATGAGGAGAAGCCTTTCAAGTGTTTAAGAAGAATGTTTTTTTTGTTTCATGTTTTATGTTCCTTGTTTCCAAGACACTAAACCTTAAAGATCCTCAGTTCCGTGAAATGGAATGAAAAGTTATGTTATAAAAAGACGGGATGCTATATGACGGGTGTGACAATTCTCCCCACCATAAAGCTTTCAGTCCTCGGAAATCCACAACCAGAACTAAACCCCACAGCCGAAAACCACACTCCCTTTAGATTCAAAGGGGATCCCCACAAACATCAAGAAAAGAGAGGCAAAAGCATCGTGCTCAGAGATATTGACTCAATGATGACTTCAAGAAACGCGTAAAAAGACTTTCTGATATGTGTTGCCCTGCCCAAAAAAACTAGAACACCACCAATTGATTGATCAAGGATAAGGACTCTCGCACTCGCGAGAACCAACTTCACAAACCGAAACACCTCAAGCACTAATAAATGAAAACCACAACATTTGGCTTGAATGAACAAATAAGGTCAAACCACATCCATGGAACACTCTTATCACTATCACCAAGCCATATTTAAAATCATAAGTAGAAGATCAACATGGGGGTGGCTCGAGGGGCTCCCCACCATTAGGAACTCACTGACGCTCGAAAAGAGACTTGAAAATAGACACGAGGAGGTTCGAGCGGACTCCCCGCCATTAAAGAAAAGTACAATACTGATTCATTCTAGAGACATTCGTGCGAGATCCAATGTGGGTCTCCCCACCATTAAGAATCTACCAACGCCCAAGGCAAGACTATAAAACCAACATGGGGAGGTCTGGGCGGACTCCCCACCATTCAGGAAAGGCCAACATCGATTTATTCAAGAGACCATTGTACGAGACCCATTGTGGGTCTCGCCGCCACTAGAACTAATAGAGGATACAGAACTTTGAAAAATTCCAGATGGTGACCAAACACCCCACCACAAAGGGCGGGGAGGGAGGGGCCCAACTACCGGGGCGTTAAAGCCACAACCCAAAACAAACCAGCATCTTCACGTCCCTGGATGAACACTATTCAAATTTGAAACTGATTTACCCAACAAACCCCATAAGGACCACTAAAAGTGATTACATATGATGGGACGATACCCCCAAGACTTCAAGGCATCGAGGTGGACATTCCTATACATAGTCACTTACACCTTACGTAACCAGAAGGTTCGTTCGAAACTGAACAACCATATAAAACAATTATAATGACTCCACTCTTAACACCGATGACAGAAATAAGGTCAGGGTCTCATACACTCTTGGGGTTGCTGACCACGCGCCAGCTTCACTCCGGGGCATATGGATGGAGCCCTGATGATTGAAGCATCTCCTGCCTTGCAGTTAGGAACTGAAGACTCTTGAACAGAGCTTCTCCTTTTGGTGTTGCATGCAACCACATTGCAACGGAGGCAACACTAGCAAACACGACACATTACAGCATCTGACTGATCATACAAGGAACATTCACTAACACTAGAGTTGAAGTGGTGCATGCGCATCACCCTTTGTCACACTGGATGCAAACACGACACCACAAATTGTCACCGAACATGACCGTTTCTATTAAGAGGAACATTACGCTGAGTAAGACCTTAAACTGCATCTTAAACAACACGTGATTCCGACGAACGACCATAGCATCCTCATACGACTGGGTCTGCCAAACTAGTAGCCTAACATGAACCTTTCCATAAATGAAACAAACCAAAGACCATAGGTCATTTAGAACGATAGGCTGCACCAAAAACTTAGGGTTGCTTCCACCTTTTTCCCACTGGAGTCTCCTTTACCGCTTCCAATCCACCGTTGACTATCATCAGGACCTCCCACTGCAAGACGTCACCGAAAATGACCCTTGAAACAGATGTAAATACTACAAAGACCTTCAAGATACTGGTCCACACTGATAATTCTGAACCGCCTTCACCCTTCCCCACTAGATTTCCTTTCACTGTTTCAAGGGGGAACCTTCAGACGCAACGACGTCAAACATCATACCCGATGTCTCATACAACTCAAATAGACCGAAACTCCTTTCATCTCCCCTCGCATCTGTCATCCCACTGTGATAGGATCCGCTTAGATGTAGAAAATGATAGGTGGGTTCAATTCTAGAATCCAAGAAGAGATTCCTCTAATCAACTGGAGGGTCGGCCAACGGCGAATTGTCTGTGGCCACACTTCAATCACATGACAACGCTTTATGGGGGGCATACACTAGCCAAGAAAGAAAACCATGGACCCAACCAAACTGGTCCAACGGTCCAAACGTACAACAAGCAAACACCAAACGTGCAGGGGAAACCACTACACGGGCTCCCCGATGTACTCTTCAAAAGAATTTATTAACCACATGATTGCATGTCGTCTTACAAAGAAGAATTTAAACTCAGGACATAAGTCATTCAGAAAGGATCCTCTGCTCAAAACGCCTCACATCCGACATTTCCAAAACACAAGGACACGTCACACAAACACCGGTTACTTAAAAACACCAAATTTTTCATTTAACAAAACTTTTTGAAAATATACAAAGTTGGTGGGTTGCATAAACACCAAAGGTGTCCCATGGGCCAAACACATGCATGTTCCCGTGCCGCACTGGCCCCCACCTCATGTCCATCCAGGCACCCATCCACTCGTGCCATTAACCATTTCTTTTTTTCATATACACTCATGCATGTGGTTACCCACGAGAACACCAAGGGTCAAAACCAAACCTTTCAACTTTTCAAAACCAAAACATCCAACCCACACTTTTCTTACCACACACACCATTTCATCTTTAAAACGATTCATTTGAAAACATTTTCCAAGACCAAAACATTTTTACTTAAAAACCAAATTTCCACGAATCCAAAACAAGGAGACATGAAATGACGCAAGAGAAACTTGTGTCAGCGGGTGACTGGAACATATGGTTGGTGGCAATACACCAATCACACCACTACCACGGAGGGTATTCCAAAACAGCGTCCCTAGCTCCGCATGGCTTGCCATACCCTGTGAGCTCACTAGGACCACTAACCTAACCCCTTTTAATTTCCCTTAGACAAGATTTTCCGCATGGACCAAAAACTCAGACAAACCTCAACATACTTTGGTAATTCGAGTCCCTCCACGAGGTGTGCTGGCCAGACACCTTACTCGTAGCCAGGACACCAAGTCCCGACAACCTTAACTCAAGTCCACCGTGACTCTATCACAAATGATCACGACTCAAGAAAGAAAAACTGCCTCTGATACCATTTTTTCACGAACCAGGCCGGGTCGCCATCCGACCTAACGCCCGACCCGGTCCGCGGCAAGGCCCAAAGGGCGTTTCCGATCCCCACGGGCTGGAACAAGTGCCCGGGTATCAGGAGTAACCTGTGGGAACGGTTTACTCGAAATAGTATACACAAACACTAACAATATAATAGAAAATGAAACTAGGAATCGACAACCAAAGAGACCATTAAACTGAAATCAAATTTTAAGGTTTACAACTAGAACCAACATCCAAAAATAAACGACAACAAGAGAGACTAAAAAAAACTATAACTCAAACCTCCAACCGACAAGAGTGGTGTAGCATCCGCACGCCACAACACCAACCTTCATGAGAAGACCATCAATGACAAAAACCACCATCGCTGAGCATGACACACAACCTAGAATACACAAAAAACAAGGTCTACATACACCCGATGGTGTATGCAGGGTGTGAGCGAAAAGCCCAGTAGGACGTCACCCAAAAAAAAGCTTCCATGCCACAACATCAAAAGGACAATTTAATGTGCTTATTCAAGTTATACTTTCGAAATTATTTTAAAGAAAACATTTACAAACCAAATGCTAAAGGAAAACACTAAAAAGGACTCATTTCACAAACACGATTTTAAAGAGGAAGAGAAAGGTTCATTATGGGCACACACACACACACACACACTCTCTCTCACACACACATACTCACACACGCACACACACACACACACACAAACACACACACACCCATGTGGTCCTCCATATGCCGAAGGAAGGCACCACGCCATCAATGGTAGAGAACTATGGGTAAATCCCCTAAGGTTCATCTAGCTCAAGTGGGACCCTAGAACCCCGTGTCTCGGTGAAACGTGGCTTAGAAGGCCACGAACCTCAGAAAACGTGGCTTAGAAGGCCACGACCCTCAGAACACGTGGCATAGAAGGCCACGACCCTCATATATCATACGTTTAGTTAGTGTTGAAATCGTCAATCCAGTTATGTGAAACAGGGATGATACCCATCCGGTTCACTAGAGCACTAGTTCTAGTCCACCCACCTAGATACCCAGGGTTTTACCTTGTGCTCAATCAAGCTTCTCATTCACATAGTATATTTCAAACAGGATATTTCACACAAAATTCACCATTTTCATACCCAAACAACATTTCAAAAACTCACGCACACCAAAATACCTTTTCAAAAATACATCTGTCATTACGTAATCATCTCACAAATCCCCATTTGGCAATACTCAAAGAACATAAACAATTCACACAACTTAGAAAGCATTATTTAAAGAACACAATAAGAGTCGACGCAAATAAACACACCCAATTGAAAAAAAGAGAGTCGTTCAAACCACTTGCTTAATAAATTATTTTTAAAACTAGTTTCACACCAACTACACAATTATCTGGACCATCTGCACCTAGAACCCAACTTGAAAACATTGCACCAAAACAACAAATATTTTTATGTGCAAAGGCCATTTTAAAATCAATTTCACACTCAACTATTCTAAAACCTTACTTGCACCATATAACAATTTATTAAACCATTTTAGGATTTACCCCAATAAGGTCGAAATGAAAAACATGATAATTTCTATAGAAAGAGAAATTTTCAAAACACATACATGTCAAATAATTTTTTTTTGCATTTCGCACAACCTACAAAGCATGACCAACCATTTATATAACAAAAAACATATAAAAAAGAAGACCATACTATTTTGGAAATTTTATTTCATCAAACGAGCATGCCAAACCATTTTAAACATTGATCACATCACGCAATTAAATCATGTAACATATTAAATTAACTAAACAACCAAATTAACTTATCCAGAGGATGTCAAGGCATGGAACCACCTACCTTTGACACCGAGACTCCCAAACATGGGTTCGAAACTCCAATCGCAACCAATTCGCATAACAACCAACTCAATTGATACCTAAAAAAACAGAATTCGAACAAAATAAGGTTTAAAAAACAACTCGAAACGCACCTCATACCCTCTAGATGAAAAAAAAACCAAAGGAACAAAACTCAAAGAAAGAAGGAGAAGAAATAAAAAATAAATAATAATAATAATAAAATTTGGGGGGTTTAACTAGAGGCGGTCATCGGAGGGAAGCCGTGTGAGCAGAACTGAGGGAGGGGAGGCCGGCGCCGGTGAGGGGAGGCCGCCGCAATGTAGCATTCCAGGAGGAGAGGGAGCATGGGCGACGTGATGGTGGTCCGGTGTGGGAGGGGGCTTGGTGCAACAGATCGACGAGGAGCAGGGGTGGCAGCCTGTAGAGGATAGGGAAGGGGGGTTGCGCCTCGACCGGGCCGAGATGGGGAGGCCGCCGGACTGGGGGAGAGGGAGGCGGCGCAAAACTAGGGAGATGAGGGAAAATAATCTGACGGGATGAATAAGAAAAAAGAAAAATAAGAAAACGGGGAAAGGTGGAAGGAGGGTCGGCGAGGGAGGCAGGCAATGGCTTCAGTGCGCAGGAGGGGAAACCGCAAGTGCGGCGCAAAGAACCCCAAAACCCTAAGGAAAGGGTGGAAAAAAATGAAAAGAAAAACCAAATAACAAAATTAATAATAACAAAAACAAGAATAATAATAATAATAATAATCAAGAATATGAATAATGATGTTAATATTAATAAAAGTAATAAAACCAAACTGCTAGTAATGAAATCAAATAGAAAGTTATATCATTTAAAAATAATTTGATAAATTTTTCCACACTTGTTTATATTTTCTCTATATTTTATTATTCCTTTATATTTTAACTCATTTTTGAAAGTCGGGAAGACTGCGCGGTCTCAGAGCTGGCCTTGCCCGTACGTCCGGTGATGCAGAACCCAAACACTCATAATAATAATAAAAGTAAAATTAACAAAACAATAATAATTGTAATATACTAAAATAGAAATAATAATAATAAAATCTCAAATGACATTATTACGATTATTTTTATTTAAAAAATTGCTAATTCGTTTTGTTTCATTAATTAAAACTCACCAAGGCGTGCGGTGAACCGGGCGGGGCCGCGCGGAGACCCAAGCGAGGCCGTGCAGCTTCGACCGCGTTGCGCTGGACGCAAACAAGACCAAAACACAAGGGACTCGAAATTTTAAGTCATTTTTCGACCCGAACTACTCGACGCAAAGAAAATTAATAAAATAAATAAATTAGAAATGACGGGTGTGACATAAACTTCCCCTAAGAGAGATTCCATATTAGTTAAAATGATTTTGGGATTATCCTAAATAAAAAACTAATTGAAAAATAAATAACATATAAGGAACTATCAGTAAGATGGAATCATAGTGGGTATTTCATTAATCAAGCAGTACAAGGGATAATACAAACTATTACAGAAAATGAGTTCATAAAATCCTTATCATAATATTATCCGCATACTTCTTAGGAATATAATATTCCATCACTTCCATTCATTTATTTGATAAATATGAGGGAGGAGTACATGGTTAGGTAGAATGAGTAGTGGAAGGATCAATGTGGATACTGAGTGAAGAAATATGAACTCTAGTAAATAATGAAGGAGCGAAGATGGGTCTAGTTGATGAAGAAAGACATGTGACATCCTATAAGATAATAATTCTTATCTTATTGATATCTTGATCATGGTTTAGGGTCAAAGTTATCAATGGTGCTTAAGAAGAGGTAGAAGCAGGAATCACTGGTCTAAAAGGGGATGTAGGAGGAGAAACAATGGATGTGTTGTAATGGTGCATGTAAGGTTTGATCAAATTTATGAATTATATAATGTATTGACTAACATATTTCATTGCCTTCTCAAAATAATCATTATTTTCCATAACTTCTCAAGGGTAGGAGTAAAATCTTTCAACTTCCTAACTTTCTATTTGAATTCTTGAGTCAGTAGAGGATGACTCAAATTGTCAACCAAATATTAGAAGTGACTGGTCAACTGATTAATTTAGTAAATTATCTTTAAATATAAATATACTTTCTTGTTAATTTTCTCTTAATCCTTTTTATCATAAGTGGAAAAAATTTAACAATATGATAAATATGATCACAATTCTTCCTGATTTTTGAGATACTCTCCTAGTTATTGTAACCCATCACTGTATGAAGTTACACTCTAATCAAATCTCTAATCATCTCAATATATAGAGAGCAAGAAATAGGATAAAGTGAGCTAGATTCACTATTCAATATATATCAAATATCTTATATCAACATAGTTATATCATGTGTTGGATTCTGAGAAGAATTATCTTCCTTAGAAGATTCAGAAGTGGTGGGTCAAATACATTTCAAAATATTTTCTAATGAAGTTATATACTTAATTGTTAGACCATTAGCCACAGAAACCATAACATTTAACTCATTCCACAAATTTTTATTATATAAAACAACATCTTCTAAAAGAGCGATCGACCTTCACAAAACCTAATATACAACTCTCTCAGTAATAAAATCAGTATCTCTTTCACTAATTCATGAAATAGGTGGAGGTGGGTGTGGAGGGGTGGATTGAGAAGCATACAACAGGTCTTACTTGAATACATTAAAATTATATTTGGTGATATATTCAATAGGTTCTGAACAAAATATAATAGTAGGAGTAGTCCTCTCCTCTACACTAGAATAAGTAAATCCAAGAGTCATAAACCCTGGGTCCTTCCTCTATAAATTTACCACACTATCATCCATGGGAGAAATCAAATTAACCTTTTCACTCTTATATTTTCTCTCCCCCTCAGTTGATATCCAATTTCTTGAATAAACCAACTCCCACACTGGATTCCACAGATCCAACCCTTCAATATTGAACTTCCTCTGGAACATGTGAAACATAAGATCTCACTTCAACCATAGTTGGTTCAATATGAGATTCAAAATCTATTTCGTTATTAAAATCCTATTCATAATCCCCATGGGATTCCATAATAGTTTCTTGTTATTCTATGGGTGGACCAGTAGGATTCTCATGATCAACAAGATCTAATATTAGATTAATAGCATCTCTACCAGGACCTTTGTCATCAACACCATGATTTGATTCCCTATTATAATCATCACATTCATCATCTTTAATTTCACTTTAATCTCCACTATCATCCTCTATAGATTCTTTGTAATCATCTTTGGCTCCATCATTATCATCTACTTCATCTTCTTCTTCACTATCAGTTTCATTTTCATCACCAGATCCTTCTTGACTAACAAATATTCTCTCATACATATCCATTTCTGAATATTCAGTATCTTCACTATCATTCTTTGGTTGAAGTGTTTCCTTACATGGTATATATCATGGTGGACTTCCAAGACCATAATAAATCCTCACTAGAGTGTCAGCAATATCAGTATCACTCCTATGATCTATATGAGACTCATTTCCTTGACGATCCTCGTCCACATCATCATCAAAATAATCACCAACTTCTTGTGTTCCTAGGCCAGGATCAACCATGTTCCGCGTCCTTGAGGGATTCTTAATAATATCATGTCTATAATACATCATTTCATTATCCTCAACCCACATATTCTTTTAGAGATTCTAATTAATTTCCATCATCTTAAGGATAACTTTTTTGATATAGAATCCTTTAAAAGTCAGGACCCTCTATTTAACTTCATTTAAAAAGCCCTAATCCTTTATCATGGAAGAGATAATTATAGGATCTATCCAAATTTAAATATTTATTAATCCACTTTTTGGAAAATGTGGGAAAATAGAGTTCGAAAATCATATATTCCACTACATGATAAAAGTACTCAAAAATGGATTAAACACGAGACATGATTATTTAAATCAGACACTCTAAATAGTTCTTTGTGAAAATTACTAACCTCGGTGTCATGATCCACACTGATAATCTATTAAATGTGGGATCCATTCTATCTAATGTTTGTATGAATTACTATGAGTTGATTTTTCATTGGTCAAAACCTCACACTAGGATTCAGTCTTGTTTGTCTTTCCATGCCTTTTTATCCTCATTATCTTCAACTTTCAGCATTCTTCCATATATTCTTTTGATATCCTCTTTTGATGCATTAACCCGAACAACTTTTTCAATCCTTTCTTCCTTGAATGAAGGGTGAGAATCAGAAACTCCCCTTTCTCTTCTTCCACTATTCTTGTTTTCTCACATTGTGCTTCACATTCACCATTCATAAAGGCTTTTCATTCTTTGTTTTCTCCCATATTATCCGACCTTATATCCCTAAATTTAGGCAACTGTGAATAATATTTACATCCCTTTGATTTTTTACATTTAACCACATTACATTTCCCTGATTGTAGATTTTATTCTTTCACATTCTTCCTAATTCTAGGATAAAACAAGGAGTTTGTCTTGCAATAGGGAATGGCCATATCACTGATAAAAACCATAATGTATGTGCACAGATTTACCATATGAATTTTCTTCAACAGACACAGGAAGTACACATCCTAAAACTTAAGAGAAGAGAAGTACCCTTTCGTAGGACATAATTGTTGATGGATAAATTTAAACAAAATCCTTCACTCACCATCAAACACTTCAATAATTGGGCTCATATTCTCTCCATTACCTAGAAACTCATCCAATGCTTCCATATAACTAAATATGTCACTAATTGTTTCAGAAAAAACCCTAATGATCATCAGAAAAACCCTCATGGGGTACCTTCAAGCATTCTTCCCAATGATTTGGTGTAAAATATACTGTCTTTCTATCCACTATCGACATTATCCAAAACACCCCAGATCCATCCTGCCGAAATTAAGCATACATGTAAAAATCTTGTACCACCCTCAGATAATATGGCCTTTCATTATTATAGAAGCACTCTAACCAGCCTTGGGATGGAAATACATTTAGCAGAAGGTACTTAAATAAAAAAATAGTCATTCCAAAATCACTTCCTTCTCAGGGGATATGATACAATTTGCGAGTTTGGGATGTGCATACTTAGCCTTACACTTAGGCTGACTTGATTAAAGTATTTATTCTTGAATGGAACAAATAGGTCCTTAGATACTTCAAAAAACGTGCTTGAGGTGAGCAATTGATAGAGGCTTGAAAGTTTAAGTTTGGGGGAAAAAGGTAGAAGCTCAAGAGAGAAGGGTTCAAGGGAATGATTATGAGAGTAAGCTAGTGACGGTAAAAGTGTTCGATAATCCTTTAATGTTATCATTTAGGGATTTTAAAATAGAAAATACTAAACATGTGTTAAAATAGTTTTAATAAAATAAAATAGTTACATTTAAAATTATAGACAAGGAAATAATTAAATATCAGTCGGTGAGACAAATCAGTGAGAGCCATCCATCAATTGCCATTGGTGAGGCATCATAGGCATGACATGTTTTTCAGACATCATTGGTGATTCACTTCGGTGAGACCTCATCGGTTTGTCACGTTAGCGAGACATCATCATTGAGTCACGTAGAGAGACATCATCGGTGAGTCATGTTAGTGAGACATCATCGACGACTCATGTTGGTGAGACATCATCAGTGAGTCATTCTAGAGAGACATCATTAGTGAGTCACATCAAAGATACATCATTGGTGAGTCATGTTAGTGAGACATCATTGGTGAGTCACAAATAGTAGGTCCTAAAAAAATTTTCAATGAAAACTCTTGTCTAATGTAACTCATCCTCTCATAATTTAATGGCTTAGTGAAAAAATCAGCAAGTCATTGTTCCATTCCAATGAATTCAAGAGTTATATCACCATTTTGGTAATGGCCTCTCAAAAAGTGATGTATTACATCAATATGTTTTTTTCTAGAGTAATATAAAATATTCATAGAAATTTTAATAGAACATGAATTGTCACTGTTTATGGGGACATGCATAAACATATATCCATAATCTAGTAATGTGTGGTTCATCCACAAAAACTGAGCACAATAGCTACCAAAAAAATTATATTAATCTTCATCAGTCGATAATACAACAAAATATTTCTTTTTTACTACAACATTATACAATATTACTTCCCAAAAAGTGATGTTTTCAAGAGGTGATATTTCTATATAACATAAAACCACCGAAGTCAACATCATAATAACTACCTACATCAAAAAAATTTCCCATTGGATAAGAAAATACTATGTTTTTAGTATAATTGAGGTATTTGAAAATTATTTTAATAACACATAAATGTAATTCAATAGTGTTTTCATGAAAACATGAACACTGAAACACAATAAACTTAATATCAAACCGGATAGCAGTCAATTAAAGTATAATTCCAATCATTCTTTATAATTGGTTTGATCAATAGATTTTCCATTTTCATAAAGATCCAATTTGCAGGTGGTACTCATTGAAGCATCACTACTTTTTATACTATGAAATTAAAACTGTTTCATAAGAGATTTAGTGGACTTTCTTTGATTTAAAATAATACCTTTACTATTTTGAAAATTTTGAAATCCATGAAAAAAATATATTTCACCCATTAAACTCATTTCAAATTCATTTTTCATAATTTTTGAAAGATCAATACATAAATAATTTTTAGGAGATCAAAAAATAATTTCATCATCACAGATTATAACAACTAAAAAATATTTATAAATTGTTTTATAAAAATATTTGGTCTAACTATGCCTTTTATAATACCTTTAGAAATAAGAAAGGTGTTGTGCCTATCATACCAAGATCTTGGATCATGTTTTAAAAAATAAATTGCTTTTGATAAATTGAAAACATGATTTTGAAAATGGGGGTTTGTAATACCGGGGGGTTGTTAAACAAAAATATCCTTAGCTATATACCAATTTATGAATTCACTTTTTACATATATTTGATATAATTTGAAATTATGATGTATTTTATATTCTACCAAAATTCAAATAGATTCATGTCTAGAAACAAGTGAAAAAGTTTCTTCATAGTCAATTCATTCTTCTAGACTATATCCTTGAGAAGCCATTATATACTTGTTTATCACTATGGTACCAGCTTCATCTACTTTATTTCTAAATACCCACATAGGCCAATAGTTTGGGTGTCTTTGGGGATATGAAAAAATTTAGAGATATTATTTCTTAGAAATGCATAAAACTATTCTTGCATAGCCATTACATAGAATTCATCATTGATTCCATCATTGATGTTCTTAGGTTCAAGGTGTGAAAAATTTATATATGTTCAACCTGGTTCTTTAGAGAATATATATTCTATGTCCATTTATCTATGTCTCCAAAAAAACATCTAATGGATGATTCTTAAGGGTTCTAAAAAATCTAGAAAAAAAGGACTGGTGAATTTAGGTTTATCTATAGGATCAGGTTCACTATGAACATAGTTAGAGATTTGTATGAACATAAGAATTTTTCTTCTTGATTAATAGATGAGTTATAATGTTTAACATTTTTATCCAAATGAGACAGATGATCCTCAATATTTTCAAGCGATGTTCTAGGTTCATGTAGTTCTATTTCATAAAATTTTATTTGTAGATATTCTTCTAAAAACATGGTTATTTTATTAAAGACCCTATAGGATTTTATTGAGGTTTAATAACCTATATAAAGACCCATAATTTCCATGGATTTTTTTAAAATACATGGGAATTTTATGAGTCTGCAAAACATGGAGACACATGATTACGAGGCCCTATGTGCACGAAATCAATTTATTATGTGTTGTTTAGGTACATTCAGTAAACATACGAGCGGGTTTTTATATCTTTTGAACTGGTTCTCGTAATTGAAATTTGAGGACACCGTTGAAATCGTAGCGTAGATTTTTTCTTAAGGAGTCTTTCACCTCGACGGTAGTGGGTTATGAATGAAAATTAGTATTTATTGGGTTTTTAGTGAAATAATTAAATAAAAATAAATTTCTGTAGCTTTATTTTTATTTAGTTGGTTAATTTCTCCATTTTGTAGTTGGAGGTAGGGACAACCACACCTTAACCTCGCATGAAAGGTTATGTTGGTGGGGTAACCCTGAACCTAACCTCCTCTTCATGTTAATTGTGGTGGGGACCACCAGGGTTTTACAACCCCTTGAAACTCCACATTAATTGGGAGAAACCCTCAATTTTAACATTAAGTGTTGGGGAGCCTCTTCACCTCACCTACCACTTAATGTGCCAAATCATCCTAATTAATTAATTGATCCATCTCTTTCAATTAATTAGTAAACCCATTTGAATTTTTTTCCAACAATTAAATTTTAGATAAAAAAAATATATTATTTTAGTTGGAATTTGTCTTTTGGTGGAACTTGGTAGAAGAGAGAGAGCTTAGGGAGAAAATATCTCGCCAACAAAGAATGAATAACACGATCTTCCAATGAAGAACACCGATGAGGAGCATATTTGACTTTATTCCTCATAACCTCCATCGACGTAGGATGTCTAGGACTACGACGAGCTGGCACACTAACCGACGATCTAGGAAAATGGTGACGTCCGTCCTTACAAATAATCCATCATCATTCCTGCCACTCTATCAATGAAAAACAAACAATGGTCGGGATTTTATGTGAATATGATGTTATTCCTATATTTCTTCCCTTCTAAAACAAAGTATCGTTCTGGGTGTTTACCTTAGGGGTTTGGAACCTTCATTTGTGGGATGATGCGGGGTGTTTTCTTCTCTCTTATATCTTGAAAATTCATTGAAAATAATTATGGATTTGAACCAATGTTATCACCCAGAATGCGGAGGGTGCAAGACAAACAAACCTGGCATGAATCCCTTTGCCGATCTCTTTTGTGATGTTATTCTGCATGGCGAAAAAACGACTTGGTGACAGAGGCGACAGTCATCGTCTGTGATACCCACGGACTATGAAACTCGTACCACCCTCGTGGCGCTTCGACTGAACTGGCTCCTGGCTGCCCACCGACCTTTTGGCTACCCGGTACCCTGCAGGCCTCCCGGCCGCCCGCAGGCCTCCCGGCCGCCCGCAGGCCTCCCGGCTCCCAGCCGCCGCTGGCCACCAGTGCGCCCCGGCTGAACCGCGACGGCCCGCGCCACCCGGCTTCTGGCCACTGTCGGCCACCCGTGCGCCCCGTCCAAACCGCGCTATCTCGTGCCACCCATCTTTTGGATGATGCTTCCCTCCCGTGCACTTTGGACGACCTACGTCGCCCCGCGCCGCCCTGCTCCCGGAAGATGCCGGCCTCCAGTGTGCCCTGGCAGAACCCCGCTGGCCCACGCCTCCTGGCTCCTGGCCACCCGTTGGCCACCCAACCTCTCTGACTGAGCCCCCTGAAGCGCACCCCTTGCGGCGCTCAGGTCCGGACTAGGCCCGACCTCCCAGGTCGAGCCGCCCAAACCGCACCCATCACAGTCCTCCAAGCCGAACCGGCCCCGACCTCCTGGGTCGAGCCGCCTAGACCATGCCCCAACAACACTTCAGACATAAATAGATTTCCTCCTCTGGGCCAAGCCGCCTACACGGTGCCCTTCGGGCTGAACCGCACTTGCACTAACCCGTGGTCAGTTCGTGCCCTCGCGACCGGTCCGCGCACTCGCGGCCGGCTGGGCTGGGTCCAGTGGGCTGGGTGATATCTAACGGGATGACTAGCCTAACGGGTCGATCCATACCAAATGGGTCAGGATAGATCAACCCATATCGGGTCGGCCCAGACGGGGTCGGGCCAGGTCGGTCTGATCGGGTCGGACCGGACCCGGGCCCACAACCAACCCTTTACTTTCTTTTGGCCATATCCTTGGCACCAGACCTCTATTTGAAAAATTTTCAGCGGCGCTGGTATCCATGGAGCGTGGTAGTCCTTTAGAGTATACCCCACTAGAGTTTGGGGGTATAGTTGAGATATAGCCAGGTTGGATCATGCATGAATCCAACCGGGCCTCCAGGACTAAAAGGCTAATAAATCACAGACCGAGTGTCTGATTGACGCACCGTCTGTTACTTTGAGACATCTATGACGTGGCAGAGCGTTGAGATACTTCTACGTGGGTTCGAAATCTCGGAATACTATCATATGATCCTACGTGGGTTCAAAAGCACTGACTAATGTTCAATAATACTATGTGGGTTTGACATCTCTGACTACTATTCGAGGATCCTACGTGGGTTCGACAGCTCTGACTATTGTTCAAGGATCCTATGTGGGATCTAAAACTGTGTTTTCTTTTCCAGGATCCTACGTTGGTTCAATAGAGTAGGTGATTTATTGGCTACATATATTCATCTCTATCTCTCTATATAAGTTGTGTACCTGTGTGAGTTGAGACAATAACTTTATTGTTTAAATAATGATTGAGATGGATTACTTGATAACTTAGATATATGTATGGGCATATACCTAAGTGGGGTTATCTATTGTTTTCTTACCTTTTGGTTTATCCTTGTTGGATTTTGCGAGACCTTGAGGGTCTTGAGGTCCCTACTGAGTATCGTTATACTCACACCTGCACGTGATACACACGGACATTGTTGTGTTGGTTGCATACAACGTACAACGCTAATTGAGGCTGAGAGTACCAGGACTGGATGGTACCCAGAGGTGGACCTTGCAACGAGTCAGTACACAGAGGAGACTGAAAAATGTGGAGAACTGAGGAGGCTATCAATACCCACCCATCAGGTAGGAATCCCAGAGGATGACCTAGCAATTGTTTTTCCTTTCTTCAGTTGTACTTGTATTTCTAGTTCCTTGTACTTTACAGTTGGGCGTGTATTTCTGGACCTTTTTACTTTTCAACACTCTTTTATTATAAGTTTACTTAGTGTTTTGAATCAATTTGTGTGCTCTGTTGTGTGCATTTTACGTTATAAAGGCAATGTCTTCCCAGTTTAGAGAATTTTAACTTTGGTGCTAGTCGCAATACTAAAAAAATGGGCTTCATCAGTGATCAAAATGGGATTTATCAGCACTAAAAAAGCATTATAAATATCAGTGCTGATAAGGGGGGTCCCCTTTATCAGTGCTCAATAAGAAATGATAAATGGGTACTTTATCAGTTCTAAAAACACACTGATAAAGGGAGACATTATTAGTGATAAAAAGGCACTCATAAAGGACCCCTTTATTAATGATAAAAAAGTGCAGATAAATATGTTTTTTATCAGCGCCCTTTTAGCACTGATAAAATGATACTTTATTATTGGTTTTTTAGCACTGATAACGGTGAATTTTATCTGGTATTTTTTAGAGAAGATAAAGGCTTTCTTTATCAGCGCAAAAAAAAGAGCTGATAAATGCCCTGTCTGCTACGACAAAAAATTCAACAGCAGCACACCCAAACAACACCTGCAAAAAATTCAGCATCTTAACAAGTAAGTATAACGATACAAAATTGACACATAAATCATAAGGTAATCACACCAAGTATACCCATACTAAAAGTATACCCATACACCATTAACACATAATTCATAAGTTAATTATATACATAAACAATTAATTTAAAAATTTAGGGGGTTAGGGAGGCTGTTCAGGGGTTTGGGGTGGCTGTCTAGGGGGGTAGGGGGTGTCTGGGGGGATGGGGGTGTCTGGGGGGATAGGGGTGTCCAGGGGGTGGGGGCGGTCCAGGAGGTTGGGTGGCTGTCCATGGGGTGGGGTGGTGTTTAGGGGGTGGTGGAGGCTGCCCATGAGGGTGGGGGTGTTCAGGGGGTGGGGGTATCTATGTTGTGGGGTGGTGTCTAGGAGGGGGGTGTCTAGGTGGGGGGGGGGGGCTGTCCATAAGGGTGTACAGGGTGGGCTGCTGTCCATGGTTTCGGGGGGGATTTCTAAGGGCAGGGGGGTGTCCGGGGGGCGGGGGAGGTCCAGGGGGTTGGTGGGGCTATCTAAGGTGGTGGGGTGGTGTCTAGGAAGGAGGTATAGGGGTGTTCGGGGGGATAGGGTTGTCCAGGGGGTGGTGGTGTCCAGGGGGTTCAGTGGTGTCTAGAAAGGGGTTTCCATGTGGGGGGTGTCTATGGCGGTGTCTAGGGGGTGGGATTGTGTTTAGGGTGGGGGGGGGGGCTTTCTAGGGGGTGAGGGGGGTATCTGGGGGTTGGGGGCGGTTCAGCGGGTTGGTGGGGCTGTCCATGGGGGGGGGGGGGGTGGGGTGGTGTCCAAGAGGGTGGGGGTGGTCGTCCATGGGTGTGGGGGTGTCCATGGGGTGGGGGTGTCTAGGTGGTGGGGTGGTGTCTAGGAGGTGTGGGGTGCTTTACCAAGGGTTGGTGGGTGTCCAGGGGGTGGGGTGTGGGGGGGGGGGTCGGTGGTCCATCCATGGGTGTGTCCATGGGGTGGGGGTGTCCAGTGGGTTGGGGGGATTTCCAGGGGTGGGGGTGTCCAGAGGGGTGGGGGTGTCTAGTGGTTGGGGTGGTGTCTCGGGGGGGTGGGAGTCTAGGGGGTTGGTGGGGCTATCCAAGTGGGGTGGGATAGTGACCAACGGGGTGGGGGTGGCTGTCCATGGGGGTGGGGTGTCTAGGGGGTGGGGGAGGTGTCCAAGTGGTGGGGTGGTGTCTATGGGTTTGGGGTGTCTAGGGTTTGGGGGACCTTCGGGGGGTTGGGGGTCCATCTATGGATCATTATCCTAAAGGATCAACATAATCTGAATGCGTTTTTCAGATTTCCGTACGTCATTTGTTGTTTTCACATAAAATTATGTCCATTTTAAACAAATGGGTGACACATTGAGGGATACCGGCCACACTGTACATTGAATTGAGGCGGGGTTGACTCTTACATGTCACAAATGACCCATGTATCTTTCTTCTAAAGGATCAACACAATCCAAATGCGTTTGGTCAGATTTCCGTAAATCAGTTGTGGTTTTCACTTAAAATTCTGTCCATTTTAAACATAAAATAGACCCTTTGAGTGATACTGGATACAACGTATCTCGGATTGAGGTGAGGTTAACTCTTACATGTCACCAATGCACCCGTGGAATGTTATAATAAAGGATCAACACAATCCGAATGTGTTTGGTCGGATTTGCGTACGTCAGTTGTTGTTTTCACTTAAAATTGTGTCCATTTTAAACAAAAGACGAACACTTTGAGGGATACCGGCCACTCCGTGCCTCATATTGAGGTGGGGTTGAATCGTACACGTCACCAAAAAACCCATGGATTTTTATTCTAAAGGATCAACACAATATGAATGCGTTTGGTTGGATTTTCGTACATCAATTGTTGCTTTCACATAAAATCCTCTCGATTTTAAACAAATGAGAGACACTTTGAGAGATACTGGCCACACCATTCCTCGTATTGAGGTCGGGTTGACTCATACACATCACCAATGAAACCATGGATCGTTCTTCAAAAGGATCAGCACAATCCTAATGCATTCGGTTGGATTTGCGTAGGTCAGTTGTTGTTCTTAAAATTCTATCCATTTTAATAAAAAGAGAGACCCATTGAGTTATATCGGCCACACTGTTCCTCAGATACAGGTAGGGTTGACTCGTACATTTCAAAAATGACCCACAGATCGTTCTCTTAATGGATCAACACAATCCGAATGTATTTGGAAGGATTTCCCTAGGTCAGTTGTTGTTTTCACTTATAATTGTGTCCATTATAAACAAAAGACAGACACTTTGAGTGATACTGGCCACACCGTGCCTCAGATTTTGGCGGGGTTGACTTTTACACATCACCAACACACCCATGGATCATTATCCTAAATTATTAATACAATACGAATGCATTTGGTCGGATTTGCATACAACAGTTGTTGTTTTCAATTAAAATTGTGTCCATTTTAATCAAAAGACAGACACTTTGAGTGATACTGGCCACACCGTGCCTCAGATTGAGGTGGGGTTGACTTTTACATGTCACCAATGCACCCATAGATCATTCTAATAAAGCATCAACACAATCTGAATGTGTTTGGTTGGATTTTCATATATCAGTTGTTGTTTTCACTTAAAATTGTATCCATTTTGAACAAAAGACATACACTTTGAGTGATACCAGCCACACCGTGCCTCATATTGAGGCAGGGTTGACTCGTACACATCACCAAAACTCCCATGGATCATTATATTAAAGGATCAATTCAATCCAAATGGTTTTGTTTAGATTTGTGTACATCAGTTGTTGTTTTCACTTAAAATTAGTTCCATTTTAAACAAAAGAGAGACACTTTGAGTGCTACCGGCCACACCGTGCCTCAGATTGAGGCAGGGATGACTCTTACAAGTCACCAACCCACCCATGGGTCATTCTATTAAAGGATAAACACAATATGAATGTGTTTGGTCAAATTTATGTAGGTCAGCTGTTGTTTTCATTTAAAATTCCGTCCATTTTAAACAAAAGTGAGACGCTTTGAGTGATACCAGCTACATCGTGCCTCATATTGAGGCTAGGTTGACTCATACATGTAAAAAATGACCCATGTATCATTTTACTAAAGTATTAACACAATATGAATTATTTGGTCAGATTTCCGTAGGTCAGTTGTTGTTTTCACTTAAAATTGTGTCCATTTTAAACAAATGACAGACACTTTGAGTGATACTGGACACACCGTGCCTCATATTGAGACAAGGATGACTCGTACACATCATCAATGCACCAATGGATCATTCTAATAAATTATCAACACAATCTGAATGTGTTTGGTTGGATTTACATATGTCAATTGTAGTTTTCAATTAAAATTGTGTCCATTTTAAACAAAAGGCAGACACTTTGAGTGATACCGGCAACACCGTGCCTTTGATTGAGGCGGGTTTGACTCGTACACATCACCAGAACCCATAGATCGTTCTCCTAATGTATCAACACAATCCGAATATGTTTGGTCAGATTTGCGTACATCAGTGGTTGTTTTCACTTAAAATTCTGTCCATTTAAAACAAAATAGAGTCACTTTAAGTGATACCAGACACACCGTTCCTCAGATTGAGGCAGGGTTGACATGTACACATAATAAAATACCCATTTATTATTATCCTAAATAATCAACACAATACAAATTCATTTGGTCATATTTTCATAGGTCAATTGTTGTTTTCACATAAAATTCTATACATTTTAAACAAAAGAGAGACCCTTTGAGTGATACCGACCACACTATGCCTTTAATTGAGGAGGGGTTGACTCATACATGTTAAAAACACATAAATGGATTGTTATCATAAATAATAAACACAATACAAATGTGTTTGGTTGGATTTTCGTATGTAAGTTGTTTTTTCCCTTAAAATTCTGTCCATTTTAAACAAAAGACAAACACATTGAGTGATACTAGCCACACCGTGACTCTAATTGAGGTGGGGTGGACTTGTACACATCACCAAGGCACCCATGTATAATTCTTTTAAAGGATCAACAAAATACAAATGTTTTTGGTCAGATTTACGTACGTCAATTGTTGTTTTAACTTAAAATTGTGTCCATTTTAAACAAAAGACATTCACTATGAGTGATATAGGCCACACCGTGACTCAGATTGAGGCGAGGTTGATTCATAAACATCACCAATGCACCCATGGATATTTCTCCTAAAGTATCAAAATAATCCGAATGCATTTGGTTTGATTTGCGTACGTTAGTTGTTGTTTTCACTTAAAATTCTGTCCATTTTAAAGAAAAGAGAGTCTCTTTGAGTGATACCGGCCACACCGTGCCTCAGAATGAGGCAAGGTTGGCTCGTACAAGTCAAAAAATACCCACGGATCATTCTACTAAATGATCAACATAGTACGAATGCATTTGGTCAGATTTTCGTAGGTCAATTGTTGTTTTCACTTAAAATTCTATCCATTTTAAACAAAAGAGAGACCCTTTGAGTGACACCGGCAACACCATGCCTCAGATTGAGGAGAGGATGACTCATACACATTGAAAATCAACCAATGTATCTTTATCCTACAGAATCAACACAATCCAAATGTGTTTGGTCAGATTTTCTTACATCAGTTGTGGTTTTCAATTACAATTCTGTCCATTTTATACAAAAGACAGACACTATGAGTGATACTGGCCATATCGTGCTTCATATTTAGGCGGGGTTGACTCGTACATGTCACCAATGTACCCATGGATCATTATCCTAAATTATCTACACAATTAGAATGCATTTGGTTGGATTTACATATGTTAGGTGTTGTTTTCAATTAAAATTCTGTCCATTTTAATTAAATGAGAGACACATTGAGTGATACCGGCCACACCGTGCCTCAGATTGAGCCGTGGTTGACTCGTACATGTCAAAAAAGACCCATGGATCATTCTACTAATGGATCAACAGAATATAAATGCATTTGGTTAGATTTCTGCATGTGAGTTGTTGTTTTCACATAAAATTCTGTACATTTTAAACAAAAGAGAGACCCTTTGAGTGATATCGGCCACACCGTGCCTTGGATTGAGGCGGGGTTGAATCATACACGTCAAAAACACACAGATGGACCGTTATAATAAATAAAAAACACAATAAAAATGTGTTTGGTTGGATTTCCTTATGTCAGTTGTTGTTTTCACATAAAAATCCGTCTATTTTAAACAAAAGACAGACACTTTAAGTGATACCGGCCACACCGTGCCTCAGATTGAGGCGAGGTTGACTCGTACACATCACCAAAATACCCATTTATCATTCTTCTAAAAGATCAACACAATTCAAATGCTTTTGGTTGGATTTCCATAGGTCAGTTGTTGTTTTCACATAAAATTCTATCCATTTTGAACAAAAGAGAGACCCTTTGAGTAGTACCAGCAACATCGTGCCTCAGATTGAGGGGGGGGGGGGTTGAATCATACACATCACCAATGAACACATGGATAATTCTCCTAATGTATCAACACAATCCGAATGTGTTTCGTCAGATTTTTGATCATCAGTTTTTGTTTTCACTTAGAATTTTTTCCATTTTAAATAAAAGATAGACCCCTTCAGTGGTTCATCATTCCTACATGTTGCTGGTGTATTTCATCTCTTAGAATGGGAAAATGACTCATTGGAGAAATTATTTTTGATTTGATAACATTTACAATTTTCCTAAGAACATTTATATACAACAATGTTTCATCTTTTGATCCTTTTAACCCCTCTCAAAAATGACCGCCAATTATACACGTCCCCAAGTCAGATCATCATGCTATTTGTGTACAATCTTCCATCAGGTATGAAATCCACTCATTTACGAACATATCTATATCGTCTTGTGAGTTTGAGTATTTTCGGCAGTCAGAGTAGTACCACAAAATATAAAAATAAAGAATTAATAAATTAATTAAATTAAATAGTAGTTTTTTTTGGAAATACCTCTTTAGGGATGCTAGTTTATAGATGAAAAATGATCTTTTTCATAAATTTACAAATATAATAACTGGAATCATTATTATATGTTTGTTTTGGACACTACAAAAAATTATATCCTTAGGAGAATAAGTAACTTGTGTTGATATGTGTTTGGAGAGTGAAATTTTATTATATATACCCTGATATTTTTCCAGACGTAGTACTTGTTCTCCTCCTTATTCTTAGCCCCTGTACTCAACCCTTTTTTTAGATTATAATGATACACCGCCACATCATAACAGAATCCTCATAAAAAGAAAATATAAATTATATTACTTGATGTTTAGACCTAAAATGTAGGATTCAGTGTCTTACAGATTCACAAACTCCCTCATGTGTGGTCAGTTTGATGGATATCCTTGCATTGAATCCAAAAAATAAATCATTGGAGTATCCATGATCACCAAAATTAGCATCCAATGTTTCATAAAAACACAAAAAGGAATAATTAATAAAATATGTGAAAATATAATTGATATGCATTAATCGTAGAGTTTTACCCCTACATGGTTGGTATTAAGAAGATTCTGTCATCTGTAATCTAGAATTCAAATGTTTTCAGAAAGACATTAACTATTTCATATTTTATTTGATGGCTATAATTTTGTTAGATGTGTTTATGTGTTATTAGAACTAACGAGTCAGAATTTTGTCTCATGGAAAAAGTCCTTCAACTATTTTTCATATATACGTCTGTCAACAATATAAAATGAATGTATTCATAATTTTCACATTAGAACAGCTTTTAGAAAATATATTCATGAAAACATACCTCATATATATATTTACAACTGTGACGCCTAGCCACCCATTTTCAAGGATCTCATTTACATTTTCAGCAACAATGAAATCTTTACATTCCACTCCGTATATATTCTTTTCTAAAAAAACTATATGACTACTACCACCTGTTAGCTTCATATCCACATGAGTATTCAATTCTAGTAAATGTGGATAGAGAACAAGTGGTGTTATTGGTGTTTCAGTAGCTCATTATGATTGGTTGGTTGATCCTTTAGATGGTTTTGAGCCGACGTTTGTCACCCCCTTCCCTTTCTCCATCTATAAAAACATTCATTGGGTCAGACCCTTTTTTCATTAACTATTAAAGGTTTAGCTTGAAAGAAAAGGAAATAAATACCTCTTTGTCTACATGTACTATTACAAGTTCTGACGACCATGAAATGAATGTCCCAATAGCCTTTTTGACCATATGAATATCATCGTCATCAAGTGGAATAGGTAGCTCTGCATTTGGCACATGAGCTACAGTAATCATCACTTTCAGATGATCTTTCGGAAATAGTCTATTATGCAGCTTGTCATCTGGGATGTTGAACAACATATCCCTTGATACAAGGTGATATGTGGATGTTGAAAGACATAAATCACATTCATTATCACCATTTAGAATACCAGTACATGAAAAGTATCATTGTTTTTATGATTCACATTTGATGGGAAGAAATATTAGAATATTGATTACCACAACTAAGACAGTTCTTTGTGGGGAATGGCTCTCCACAAAGCAATTGGGGGGTGTGGTGGGATCTTCATGCACTGGTTGTTCATGATTTCTGTCTTCTCCAGGCTTCCCCCCTATAAAACTTTCTAGCAACTCTCCCTGCCATTGAAATCGTTCTTAAAGAGATTCTAGTCTTTCTCTCATTTGTATTAATTTTTCATCTCTATTATCCATTTCTTTTTTTCTCAAAATATACCCAGGGTGTCACCCCAAACCCCGCACCTCTGACATGACTGTATTGTTACAACTGCTTTAAATCCATCGATAATAGGTCTGCATCCTCTACAGGAGTAGCTAATTCTTGTGACTATCAGATATAGGAAAATAACTAATTCATTTTATGTAATAGAAATTTAAAACAAATCTTTTTATCATCGTGTCATACTTACACTTATTTCCCACACTTTTTTTGTGTTATCATCTACTAGCTTCCCTTCCTTATTCACACATTCCTCCTTCCATAGCACATGATGTGGGATGGAAGTGTCTTTGGTTTTAGACTCATAAATCTACATATAAATAGAGAAAAATAATTATGATGTTGTTTATTGGCACCTAAAAATATAACTATAAATTTAAAATACGTACCATTTTCATTTCTAGTGAAGTGTACCCCATCCCCGCATTACGATAGGGGTATGTTGGTTTTGATTCACATTCTTTATTTTCAGTACAAATTTGCAGTTTCATAAATAAAATATAGATAATCAATGTGTTGAATACATGTATCCTCAAAAAAAGTATTATCACCCACAATGTACCTGAAACTTCGCATCCTCACGACGGACAATAAATTCATCCCCTGATTCTTGGGATATCAGGTGAGCATAGATAATGGGTGGGTGTGGGTTTATTTTACCTTTGAAATATTTCATGTGACATATTGTAAAAATAGTGAGAAAACCTCAATGAATCCTCCCTACAAGTCTTAGTACATAATTATTTTGTGAATCATCTACTATAAATGTACTCTGAAAAAGATTGAGAAGAGTAAGGCACTATTTCATTATTTTATTTTCTCATCAATTAAAGAAATAATATCATAATTTTTCTGTAATTGCTTCCCAGATCATAGCCTTCAGCCCGTACAAAACATGCTTCCATGAATCTATGTCAATCGGCACACATTTTTGAGTGACAACTCCAATTTTACTACTAAACATAGCCTTGTTGGGATTCACATGTTGGCCTCATTCATTCCATCCGACATAAAATTTGATGCCTTTGCTTTTCATCTTAATAACATTGGATCACACCGTCAAACTACGACGCTCCTGTGTTTTCGGCGATGTCGGTCCTTCATCCCGGACCATTTTATCAATATCAAGATCATCTATATGTTCATATGAAATGGTAGAAACGACATGTGCTGATGGTTGTCGAACCTCAACACTAGGAGAATCGATAGGTTCATGAAACTTGTTGTTTCTCTACACTGTGAGCAGCCGCAACAGCAGCAGCCTGGGAGACTTGTTAAGCCTCATGGTTAGGAGCACCAGAATGTGCAGAAGTCATTATCTACAAAATTGGTGGAACAGTTAATTTAGATTACACAAATTTAGTAATTATAATATAATAACATGAGATAAGAATATCTATATTACGAACGAAATATAACCAATTTATTGAACTCCCTTTCTTTTTCTCAAAGGCTGAAGGGATTTTACACCTTATCGATTATCCAAATCACTTCATTGTGGTCTCCTCTAACAAACAAAACATCATATACATTAGGACCACTGTGAAATGATTGTGATGTACCACTAAAAAGATCATCTTCAACTGAATGCTCATCGGACCATTCAGTAGTTTTGGACGATAACAGAACAATCGACCACTTTCGGTTTGCAGGATCTAGAACATAAAAAACATGTACTGCTTGTGATGCCATTATAAATTTTATGTCTTTTTACCATTATTTACTAAAATCAACATTCACAAATCCCCATCCATCTATTTTAACACCACTTTTGTTATCAACACATTTTCATAGAAAAATATGCAATTGGAATTTTGTATAATCCAACTCCCATATTTTTTTGATAATGCCAAAGTATGAAATATTTGCATAATCTAGAATTTTTTCCTTACTACCAGAAACATGCACCGCTTAAGCCACTAATGTTACTCCAATATTTTTCATGATATTATCTTTATCATGTTCATGTGTATATAATGTATAACCATTAATTACATAATCATTGTAAGATAATACATACACAGTTGGTCTGGCAGCTAGTAATAGAAATAATTCTGACATTGAATTCGGATTTTCATCCAAATCCTTAAAAATGTGGTTCTGAAACCATTCTATAAACTGGTGATTATGTATATCGGATATCCATTTTTCAGCTCTTGATGGATTCAACTGCTTAAGAATTTCTTTGTGAGTTTCAATATATGGAGAAACCTCCCAACTGTTGTACAAAACATAAAGGTGGGCATTCTCTCGATCTGTAATACTGATTGTCACAACATCTCATCTAGAAATTCCCTCACCCTCAATGCGTCCAGTGTGATGAGATTTCAGAAGACCAATGCTTTCCACATCATATAGGTATTCGGTAAAACAATCAATGGATTTTTCAACAATATATCACTCCACTATATAATCCTCTGGCAGACTTCGATTTTTGACACACCCTTTCAAAATCTTCATATACCATTCAACTCGGTACATCCATCTATATTGCATAGGACCATAAAGTTGAATCTCTCTCACCAATTGAATCATCAAATGAACCATCATATCAAGGAATTTTGGTGGGAAAAACATTTCTAATTCACATAATATGATGACAATTTATTTTTTCGTAGCTAGAAATTTCGTCGGGTCAAATACTATGCTACATATAGCTTTGAAAAAAAACAACGTTTTTGTTAACGTACGACGTACATTATTGGAAGAAATTCAATGTAATGCTATAAGAATTAGATGTTGCATCAAAACATGGAAGTCATGTGATTTCAAACCTTTTAACTTCAAATCATACATTGAAACAATGTTCTTGATATTTGATGAATACTCCTCCAGAACCTTTACATCGTTGAACAAGTTGCAATACTGATATATCTCCTACATAGAACGAGTATAAGCAGCAAGAGGAAGACACATTTGATTATCACCCTTCACGGGAGACAACTCTTCTCGTATTTCCATGTCAACCATGTACAACATTGCCTTAATTCCATCCTTTTTTTTCATGGGTCATTTGGCAACATTTCGATGAAACTGTCACATACATTGTTTTTCACATGCATGACATCAAGAAAATGTCTGACGTACAAAAAATTCAAGTATGGTAATTCAAAAAAATGATCTCTTTTTCAAACCAATTTTCATAAGGTTTTTCAAAAATGGTTTACCAAAAAAAGTGTTCACATCTTTTACTTTCTCAAAGAGCTGATCACATGTTAGTGGATACGGTGCTGCATGTTGTTCTGAACTTCCATTGAATGATGTCGTCCAAGATCGGTACTTATGCCGACATGGTAGAAATATACGATGTCCTAGAAACATAGATTTCAATGAATGTTTCATCCTAATTGATTTTGTATCTTCTTCACACATGGGACACCCTTGAGTTCCTTTAATGATATAGCCTGAAAAATTTCCATAAGCCAGGATATAATTTATTGTCCCATACAACATAGCTGTCAACAAGATGTATTCTCTTTTATAAGCATCATACAACATAACACCTGAATCCCATAATAACTTCAAATCTTCGATCAAAGGATCCAGATAAACATCTATATGGTTACCTGGTTGTTTTGGTCCTGATATAAGTATAAATGACATGATTAATTTCTGCTTCATGCCTAATCAGGGTGGTAAGTTATAATTTACCAACATAACAAGACATTTACTATGAGTGCTATTTTGAAAACCAAAAGGATTCAATCCATCTGTAGATAACACAAGACAAAGATTTCTAGGATCTTTTTCAAATTTAGGATACTCATGATCAAGTTTTTTCCATTGAGGAGAGTCAACCAGATGACATAATTTCCCATCGTTATTTCTTTTATCTGCATGCCACGACAATTGTCTTACAGTTTCTTCACTTCCATATAGACGCCTTAACCTTGGAATGATTGGAATTTACCATAAAAATTTCATAGGATTGCATTCATATTTCTTGTATCGAGAAGTACCACACTTTGGGCATTCTGCAAGTGAATTTTTCTCATTGAGAAAAAATATACAGTCTTTCGGGCAGGCATGTGTTCTTTCAGTAATCATACCCATCAGGCGTAGCATTCGTTTAGCTTCATTTGTCTAGCTTGGGAGCACATTATCTTCTGGGACCATGTCATTCAATAGAGCATGTAGTTCCGTAAAACTGACATCACTCCATCCATTGATTGGTTTCAATTAATAGAACATTAGTATAGCTGATAATACTATATATTTAGTACAACCCACATACAATGGTGTCTTTTCACAACACTTTAAATTCTCAATCAATTTTGGGAAATCACGGTGTTCATCTTCAATTGTATTTGTAATTTATTCAATATGATCATCATCATCATTGACATCTGTAATCACATCCTCCATACAGTATTCTTCATTATCCATTTTATTATTAATATCCGATGATCCATAAAACACAGTTTTATCCCAGCCAGTAGCTACATTATCATTTTCTCCCTGTTTATTGAAACAGTTTTAACTCTGATATATTTTGTGACATATTAAATGTTCTTTAAACTCCTTTAGAGTATGTAGTCTAGATTTACAACAACGTAAACACAGACGAAGGATTTGGGAAGGATCCTTGGCTTGATCCTTTGCAAACATGATGAAATCTTTCACTCTGTTCTCATACTCTATTGTCAAATGATAAACATCCAACCAATATTTATTCATATCCATCCTATTTGAATATAAAATATTAGTATTTATGGTTAAAATAAACAAAACAAGACTTCCAAATATAGTATAATAGAACCAATTCCTAATAAAAATAGAGATTAATTGAGCTTAACCATTTCCAATAAAGATTTGGATATCAACAGAACCTGGATAGACCCCCCCATCAAAATCAACACATTTTCCAAACACAAAGGGGTTCTTAGGGATAATCACTTTTGTCATAGATGGTAAAACTCACATGACATCGTCCTCTATGGCTCATCCTCCAATATCGGTTCAACCCTTCTATGGTAAACTAGTCCATCCTTTTATACCCCACCAACCTAAAATACATATGGATGAAAACCAATAGCCCGCTCTATATGTAAATAAAGGATTCTCATAATCTCTACAATATGGAATTCATTAAATATAATTACTATTGATTCATTATAGTTTCCTCAAATCACCCCAGTACAAATAGATGAACAATAAAAAATGATACATCTACTACTCCTAGGTCTCTACCCTACATTAAATATCATCATGCCTAATATTTTTGTTAAGCTCAAGTTACTTACTTTAAATCGCATGGGGGGATAATCACTTGTGTCACAGATGGTCTACCATGTTATTCTATTTGAAAATTTTAACAAATATTATTGACCTATCATCACATTCAATCCTCATGAGTGTCTAATTCCAAACTCTATCTTAAGTGTAATATCAAAAGAATATATATTAATAAATTACCCCACACCCACTTCCCCACTAATCTGGTCATTCTCACACTCTAACGGAATATTTATTATACTTAAACACCTTCTATATAAACTCATAACCATATATCCACACATACACATGTCACAAACACATAAAAAACCATATCCACATCCCAACCCCACATCACATCCTCATCACAGTATGATATCATGAACATGAAGGACATAAACATCATACTATCCTCCTAAAATTCCCAACCCCCACTATGTATCCACATCAAATACACATAATCATGTCAACAATAATATATATACACCAAAACCTAAAATCATTATAGGTCGTATATATACACCCACTATGAGCCATTACAACTCATACTAAGTGTGAAGGGGGAGAAGGGAATATGGAGTGGTTCTATATGTGTTCCCTCTATATCCAAGATATTAAGAAAACAGTCAGAACCAAAGTAACCATATGGATTTCAATCAGGTTACTCGACTCAAGTGGTGGTGCATAAGAAATAATAAGAAAATATAATAATTATATAGTAAGACATAAATCTTTTCTAAGGGTTAACACCAAACTAACACTTCAAACACCCTCGTCAATCATTGCCTGGTTACTACCACCCTCTTATAACCACTTTCATTATATGACACAAATAATCCCCAACAAATCAAAAAACGCACCCATATAAATATTACCAACTTCTCATTTCATTTAACATTATAATTTATTGGATTTTTATTACCATATGCATTTTAATTGTTATCCATTTTAATGAAAAACCAATCATTAAATAACTACCCACTATAATCCATTCATTAATCATTAATAAAATATATTCTATCATTAACCATTTATTAATCATAATTTTTCCAATCATTATCATTAATCATTTAACAAACCATCATTTATCATTTCCAATCCATCACCCATTACATTTTTCATTTATTCCAACCATATTCCATGCCAAAATGAAACTATAACACCTCCCAATAACAACTAAATATTCATGACAGAAAATACAACTAAAAAAACTCTAAAATCCATAAAACCACTAATTTTCTACCTAAATAGACATATCATTGCTATCATATCCACACAATAATCCATCCATAACTACTATATTAATTACCACATCACATGCTCCCAAACACATCAATCAACCATCACCCTTATAATCATAGTGATAAATACCCCATACATAGTAGCATGAAAGGGAAAACATATAAGAAATTCACACTAAAAACAACCCCTTAAACACTCTATAATAATAAATTAGAATTTATAGTTTAAATATAACACTTTAATTACAAATTTCCATACAACCAATTCATTATCTACCTTAAGTGACTAGAAAATAATGAAAGGTGATTTTAACATATTATCAGTAGTATGAAATTTATTTCACAACATCAAGAATAAATCACTTAGAAACAAAACCAATAAATCAATAAATATATAATAAATATTATTGAACATCATAAATCACATTCAAAACTCCCTCTTCACTTTAATTTCCATTAGTGTAATTCATTATAATATTTTGGTTAATCAGTAGTATCCATCCAATGGAAACAAAATAACATGATAATTCCACAATTTTCACAAAATAAAGAAGGATAAATTTTATGTCCACAACCTAAAATAATGATTTAACAAATATTTCATAATAATGAAAAGAATAATCAAATAAAACATGAGTTAACACATGAGGGTAATCTAAAACTCTTATGTATGACCATTAACCATTAAAACCATAATAAAAAAACCCAAAAACCGAATAAACATTGTTGTCACATCCTTCCTAAGAAGAATGTTCAAGAAGAGAATCTAGAATAAGAGAACAGAAATTCACCTTATAGGAGGTGAATTAGGGAACCTTCTATGCTAAATCAGGAGGGGAAGTCACCACTGCTAAAGGGGGAGGTGCATTGGAGGAGTCGTAAACCATTGATAAATGGAGGAGTTGTGTTCACGGGGTATAGGGTTGATCGAAGAGGAGGAGAAGTAGGGTTTTAGGGGAGGATGATCTGCAGAAACGGTTCAAGGAGAAGTATAAGGATAAGGGATAATGGTGGAGGTCCGACAACGCCATGATTGGGGGTGGCAGAGGTATGACAACATGAATATCATGGTGGGGGGGGGTGGAGTTATCGCAGGGGTACATTACCTCAAGACCTTTAGGACGCGATAAATAGAGAACACTATGTGACCAATTTTATAAAATATCGGACTATAGTTTTATCAGCGCCAAAAAAGTTGTGATAAAGGTTACCCTTTATTAGTGCTAAAAAAGAACTGATAAAGAAGGCATGTATCACCACTGACATTTTAGCGCTGATATAGGGATTCTTTATCAGTGTTTCTTTTTTAGCTCTAATATAAGGTGGCGCTTCCCTTGTCCATTTTTACAGTACTGTCGCTAGCCCCTAGTCTATAGAAGGCGGGCTTGGGGTAGTCACGACATGGCCCCTAGGGGACTGGTCGGGAAACATTGGCATCAGAGGGGTCAGTTCTATCGCAGAACATAGGCCTCTGATCTTCTCTGTGATGTAATAGTGTTAATGGTACTGAGTTAGGATTTCAGTTCATGGAGTTCAGTTTTGGGGCGGTGGACAACGTATCCAAACACCAGGACCCTGAATTTTAATTTCCAACTCAGTGCACGAAAACACTGATTGCGTGTGTGTTTTCAAAAGTTTTCTATGAGTCTCCTCACTAGTTATAACTTATTGACTGTGGAAAACCTCTTTCTTTTCAGGATGGCCCGATGCAGACAGCCATCTAGGGTTCCAGGCTTTGTACGAGATGGTAGGCTACCGAGCTTTGAGGCTTCGGTGCAAGGCCCTATCACAATGGAGGCACCAGTGGTACCCCTACCTATTGGGCCACTGATGCCACCAGACCTAGCAGCAGATAATGCACGCCGCCTGAGCGCGTTGCATGAGTTCCAGCACCAGAGGCTTCCCAGGTTCAGGGGTGAGACAGTCCTTCCAGAATCTGAGGATTGGCTACAAGCTATAGTGAGAGTCTTTAGACTAGTAGGGACAACAACCGATCTTATGGTGATCCTTGCCACGAGTCTCCTTCAAGAAGAAGCTTGAAGATGGAGGAGCATGATGCTCTTCGTTCATGACAATGCAATACTTCTCTGGGAAGACATAGAGAGACTGTTTCGGATGGAGTTTGTCCCAGCCACCCTACGTGCAGTGCAGATATAGGATCTAATTCATCTGCAGCAGGGCACTATGAAAATGGAATAGTACTCAGCGAGGTTCACCGACCTCTCGTGATACTCTACAGATATGGTGCGAGACCCATTTTTTAGGTCCCGAACCTTCGAGCCTGAGCTTAGGCGAGAGATCATGTCTTCGATGATCTCCCTCAGCATCCTGATGTAGGCGGAGGTGTTGGAGCGAGCCCTCTTTTTGGAGAGTTTCCTTGCTGAGAAGTCACCAGTAGCAAGACCCACCACCGGGCATCACATAGAAGAGTCTTCTGATGTTTTCAGTAGATAGATGTCGTAGAAATCCTAGAGGACCAGACCATCTGGTGGACAACATAAGAGCACGGGTTCTGTTGTGCAAGGAACACAAGACAGAGCCAGTCATATGAGGAACATACAGTGATACGCATGCGACGGGAAGAGTCACATGGCTCAAGACTGTCTGACCCACCATGAATATGTTCATTAGAAAATTGAGGTACCTCCCAAGTAGAGGTAGAGGTTTGATCGAGGCAATCTTCAGGGTTCAGTTGGATGTGGAAGAGGAGCTGGTCCAGCAGATGGTGGTGGATGATGTTACAAGGTGTTACCACCACCACCACTAGAAGGTCCACCCCGACCACAAGGAGCAGGTGGACAGGCGAGAGCTCATCTCTAGGAATTTGAGGCTTATGATCATGGAACTCCTGAGATTATCCTAGTTACGATATGTATCTACTCCACCTTAGCTGTAGTTCTTATAGGCATAGGTTCCACTCACTCTTTCATTGCCACTTCCATCATTCAGATCTTGGATATTTAGATGGAGTTGTTGGCTCGATCCATATGGCTAGAGACTCCTACAAGAGTAGATTCGACGATTACGCACTGGTGTCGGTATTGTGAGCTTATTCTAGGGGGAGAGATCTTTGGCTGGGATCTCTTATTAGTGGCATTGAGTCCTTAGGACGTCATCTTGGGTATGGAATAGTTATCTACAGTCCATACTCAGATAGACTATATTAGGCGCATAGTGCGGTGTGTTTGCATGGATGGAACCAGGTTTACCTTCACTTGTGATAAGGGATACTTTGCAGCACATGATGGACTTACTTGGAGGAGGGTTCAGCCGATCACTAATAAATTGTCCTATATTACCCTCAGAGCAGTAGATGTGGAGATTCCGAGCTATCCTGTAGTGGTAGACCGGTACGCGGATTTTTTCGCTGATAATGTTTGAGGTCTACCTCCTCGAAGATAGGTGGACTTTTACACTGAATTATACCCAGGATGGAACCAATATCTATACCAGCGTATCAGATAGCTCCCGAAGAGCATTGTGAGCTGTGGGTACAGCTAGAGAACTTGTAGGAGAAGGGATTCATCTGGCCCAGTGTTTCTCCTTGGGAAGTACCAATTTTGTTCACCAAGAAAGTAGATAAGAGATTCAGGCTTTGTGTTGACTACCAGAACCCGAACCAGGTGACCATGAAGAACAATTACCCACTCCCGAGGATTGATGAACTCTTTGATCAACTGAAGGGAGCATGGTGGTTTGTGAAGATAGACCTCAGATCAGGCTATCACCAGCTGAGAGTTCAAAATGAGGATGTGGATTAGATGACCTTCAGATCTCGGTACGACCACTATGAGTCCTTGGTTATTCCATTCGTCATATACAATGCTCTAGCAGTGTTCATGGGACTCATGAACAAGATCTTTCAGCCATACCTCGATCGCTTTGTCATAGTCTTCATCTATGACATTCTGATATACTCGACTACTGAGGAGGAGCCTGCCTACCGTTTGCAGGTAGTACTTGACACACTCCGAGAGGACTAGCATTATGGTAAACTTTCTAAATGAAATTTTTGGATCCAAGAGGATCACTTTTTTTGACATGTCAACTCGGAGGCTGAAGTTTCAGTGGATCTAGTGAAAATTGAGGTGGTACATGCTTGGGAGAAACCCAGAAGTGTGAAGTGGTACTAAGTTTCATGGGTTTTCCTGCATATTACCGAAGGTTTGTACCAGAATTCTCTAGAGTTTCTGCACCACTATCAGCCGTGAAGAAGAAGGGGAAACACTTTGTGTTGTCGGAGAGATGCCAGCAGAGCTTTCAAGAGTTGAGGTAGAGGCTAAATAGTTCCCCCATCTTGAGGCTACCTGGGGAAGGCGTAGGGTACGTAGTCTATTGTGATGCATCAGGGAATGAAATAGGATGTGTCCTGATGCAGGGGTGATCAATTATTTTTTACGGTTCATGATATATGAGAAAACATGAGTAGAACTACACTACACATGACCTAAAGTTAGCAACTGTGGTCTTATCCTTGAAGATGTGGGGAAACTATCTGATGGGTGAGAATTTTTCCTTGTACTTTGATCACAAGAGTCTCAGGTATATCTTCTTCTAGAAGGACCTGAACCTGAGGTAGAGATATTGGATTGTGTTCCTCTATGACTATGACTTCGAGATAGTCTATACTCCGGGGAAGGGGAATGTTGATGAAGATGCGCTTAGTAGGATAACTAGTATACAGCTGCTGGGTGAGGAGATAGAGCAGCCAGTTTCTTTATAGCTATCTTTTGTGGATAGAGATGGAGCATCCTTTCTTCAGTCTCTTACGGTCACTCCCCCACATTTTTAGTGAGTTATGGAGGCGCAACATGGGGATGTTGACTACGAGACAAGAATTTCTCACATATCCACAGGGCAGACACCTGAT
Organism: Viscum album; assembly: GCA_963277665.1. Classification (NCBI taxonomy): domain Eukaryota; kingdom Viridiplantae; phylum Streptophyta; class Magnoliopsida; order Santalales; family Viscaceae; genus Viscum; species Viscum album. Next base: position 49,630,492 of record OY728156.1, read on the forward strand.
GGATTTTCTAAATGTGGGGAGCACGTCATACTCTTCAAAGGATGTACCATGGTACCGGTGTCACTTCAGGAGGATGTTTTGACGGATTTCAAACATCCCCTCTAAAGGTACATGCATGAGTGGAAAAGATATTCTAGGATCTCTAATGACTACAGTGGTGGCCGAGAATGAAGAATGAAGTTGCAGAGTTTGTCTATCGGTGTCTCAATTATTAGTAAGTGAAAGAGAATCACCAGGTACCATCAGGCTTGGTCAAACCTTTAGAGGTCCTAGAGTGGAAGTGGGATGGGATATACATGGATTTCGTGACATGAATTCCACATACATCTAGAGGTTATGACTCAATTTGGTTGAGCTTCAACCAAGTCACCATGTCGGCCCACATCCTACTGATCAGAGAGCAGGGTTCAGTAGAGAGCATGTGATGCCATTATGTGCATGAGATTGTACAGCTACATGGTGTACCTTCGACGATTGTCTCTAACCGTGACACATGATTTAATTCCCAGCTATGGAAGGGGTTGCATGAGGCTTTTGGGACACAACTTCATCTGAGCACCTCCTTCCATCCTTAAATGGATGGTCAGACCGAGCTGACCATTCAGACTCGCGAGGACATGCTGCGTGCTTATGTCCTCGACTTCGGTCGCAGTTGGGAGGATCACATATCATTGGTGGAGTTTTCAAACAACAAAAAATATCACTCCACCATTGGGATTCCACCTTTTGGGGTGTCATACATGCGACCATGCAGATCACCTCTGTGCTAGAATGACCCTGGGGAGTTAGCACTCATGGGACCAGAGATGGTACGAGCTACCACAGAGATGGTGCAGATCATCCATGTGCGGATGAAGACTGCACAAAGCAGGAATAATTCATATGATGACAGGAGACGGAGACCTCTGTAGTTCGATGATGGGTACCACGTCTTTCTACGGGTCTCACCTCGATGAGGTTTTCGGAGATTCAGCCGAGGCGGAAAGTTACCACCAATATTCATCGTACCTTTTCAGGTCCTCAACAGAGTTGTCGAGTTGGCATACCGCTTAGCTCTTCCACCTTAGTTTCACCGGGTGCACGACGTCTTCCACGTATCCCATATTAGGAGATACGTGAATGACCCTTAACACATCATCGACAATGGAGAACTAGACAACGACGATGGGGAAACTTTTTGGAGGTTCTAGTGGAGATTGAGGATCGACAGTATCGGGTCCCACATGGATGGTCGATACCTCTGGTGCGTGTTCGCTGGCAGCACATGGACCTTTAGGAGAGCACATGGGAGAGGGAGGCTCAGATGTTTTCACAATACCCCACTTGTTTCCTTAGTTCTAGTTGTAGCTTACGAGGAGGCAAATCCATGAGGTGGGGAGAATATAAAGACCCAATATTTCTGTGGATTTTTTTTAAATATACCAAAATTTTATGAGTCCGCGAAATATGACTACGCGTGATTCTGAAGCTCGGTGTGCCCGGAATCAATTTATAATGTTTTTTTGGGTACATTTTGTAAATGTACGAGTGGGTTTTTATAACATTAGAACCAGTGCTCGAAATTGAAATCTAAGGGCACTGTTGATCTCGCAGTTCTAGTTTCCAATTAAGGAGACTTTCACCTCGACGGTAGTGTGTCGAGAATAAATGTTAGTATTTTTGGGTTTTTTGTGAAATAATTAAATAAAAATAAATTTGTGTAGCTTTATTTCTATTTAGTTGGTTAAAGCCTCCATGTGGAAGTTGGAGGTGGGGACCACCGCACCTTAACCTCCCATGAAAGGTTATGGTGGTGGGGCCCACCGAAACCTAACCCCATCTTCATGTTAATTGTGGTGGGGACCACATGGGTTTTAAACCCCCTTGAAACTCCCCATTAATGGGGAGAAACCCTCAATTTTTCCATTAAGTGTAGGGGATCCTCTTCAACTCCCCTAACACTTAATGTGCCAAATCATACTTATTAATTAATTGATCCAGCGCATTCAATTAATTAATTAACCCATTTAAATTTTGTGCCAACAGTTAAATTTTCGATAAACATAATCTATTGTTTTGGTTGGAATTTGACTTTTGGTGGAACAAGGGAGAAGAGAGAGAGAGAGAGATTAGGGAGAAAAGCTCTCACCAACGATGAATGAAGAACGCGTTCTTCCAATGAAGAACGCCAGCGAGGAGCGTATTTGACATTATTCCCCGGAACTTACTTTAAAGTAGGACGTCTTCGACTATGACAAGCCAATTCACAAAACAAAGATCAATTAAAACGCAAGCATCCAACCTTACCAACAATCTATCTTCTTTTCTGCGACTCCATCAACAAACAATGAACAAAGGTAGGGGTTTTATTTGAATATGATGTTATTCCTATATTTCTTCACGTATAAAACAATGTATTGTTGGGGATAATTACCTTGCAGGTTGGGAACCTATATTTTCCAGAAGATGTTGGGCATTTCCTTCTCTCTTCTATCTTTACAATTCTTTGAAAATCATGAAGCTTTTGAACAACTTTCTATCAAACTAAACATGGAGGGTGCGGTCCAAATTGACATGGCCCAACTCCCTCCACTGATACCTTTTGTGATGTTCTTCGGCATGGCGATGAAACAATGAGGCGAAAAAGGTGACACACAATGATTGCACTACCCGTGGATTCCGACACCCGCGCCTCCCTCATGACACTTCGGCCGAACCAACTCCTCGCTTCCCGGCCGCCCGCCGGCCTCCCGGATCTCGGCCGCCGCCGGCCACCTGTGTGCCCTGACCGAATGGCGCTGGCCTACACCACCCAACACCCTGGTGCCGCCGGCCTCCAGTCCACCCCGGCCGAACCGCAGTGGCCCACGCCACCTGGCTCTCAGCCGCCACCGGCCTCTTGTGCGCCCTAGATAAACTGCGTCGACCCGCGCCACCCTTCTCTCGACCGCCGCCGAACTCCCGTGCACCCCGGTCGAACTGCGTCAGCCCGCATATCCCAACTCCCGAGCGCCAGCTGGCCACCCGGCCTCCTGGGCTGAGCTACCCAAACCGCGCCCGTCACATCTCTATAACCATTCTTGAAAATTCTACACGGAAATTTAATCAAATTTTTTTATAGAGATGGTAGGTTGTATATATGAACGCGAAAGAATATCATTACCTAAAAGGATTATTGGGTAAGGAAGTGAAGTATATGTTATTTTCCCATAATGATTATCATTTCATATATATCGAATATTTTATATAAATTTTTCATTATTATTTTCTCTATAAATATTATTTGAAAAAAATCTAAATCACTTTTCTAGGAGGTAGTCTTCTACATAAACAAGTGATGTTTTTATATTATTAGTTATATGGAATGTAAGAATTTATATGTTATATTATAAATATTGAATTAAATTAAATAATAAATATTATACATGCATAATAAAACCCCAATAATATCCAACCGTGAGAATAGTTGACGAAAAATGATTTTTAATAGTTTGCAAGGCGGTAGCCTTCTATACACATGATTAGCGATTGGTTTCCCATGAAATGCATGTGGAGAAGGATAAATAGTATTACATAAACATAATAAAACCACAATAAATGGGTTATAATGGTGTAATTATCTTCAATATTTTAATAGATAATTTAATGTTGTAAAATAACAAATAAAAAGTTAGAGAAAAGAAAAGAAAATTACTTTATCTAAGATACGTCTTCTTTGGATATACTATTAATGACCTGAGGGGTGATATTTTTGGAAGGACATAATATCTATAATGTTATTAATGATTATTTGGATATATTTTCTGATGTTTTTTCATGTAAAATATATTGAGAGGTTTGAATAATTTAAGGTAGTGAGTTCGATCTTATAATGGAGGAAAGATATTTTTATGAATACCAAAACCTATTAAATAATTGGTTACCAATCTGTCTCAATTTCCTAATAAATTATTAAATAAATTATTGGATGGATTTAGTGATATGTATACACATACACATAAATAAACCTTTTTAACATGTTATTATTTGGATGTTATGTCTAATTAATTTTAACATATTACTTATCACTATGGTAACGAGTCTTTTTTACCAAGGTGATTTTCTTATTAATCAAAAAATAAAATAATCTATAAAATAAAATTTGAACCTACTAATTATAAAATTAAAAATTAATTCATTAATAAAAAATTATATGTGTGTGGAAAATTGATTTCTACACAACCTCATATAATGAGAAACCCCTCTCTTTGAAATTAACGACACTAATTAATTTATTATTGTTTTTACTTATCATTATTACCACAAATCATGATGATATTTTTAACTAACATTATATATTATTATTAAAAATATAAAATCTATTTTTATCAAATTAATGTCTCATAATTGTGAAATCATAATTTAAACACTATCTCGCATAGATGTTGAAATAAAAGTTTTTCAAATAAATATATCAAAAGATTAAATATATTTTATATCATAATTCAATATTAAATTCATTATAATAACATATATTATTAAAATATATAATATAATTTATATATTTTTAATTTTTAATCAATATAAATTAAAATATTTCTTTTTAAATAATTTTAGAAAGTTAGTTTTCATTAAATATAAATATTTTTCACTATTCATCAAAAATTTAAAAATTTAAAAATATTCCCAAAAATTGAACCAAGAATAATATTTAAATGGAGATTTAATAAATGTGGTTTATATTATCAAATAATTCTTCTAAATGAGTTGAAAAGTTATTTTAAATTAAGGGTTTTAAGAGAGACTACGCAACCTTTTAGAAAAAGAAATTGAGAAAACATTTTTTTTCATTCAAATGATTCTTATTATTATAAAATTAGTAGATAGAAATTGAACATATTTTATACATGTGTAAAAGATGTAATTTTCATAATTTAGTTTTTACTATTCATATATTTCAAATTAATAACTACGTATTACTGGACATCTTAAAATAGTAGTATTTTAATAAAGTGCCATGTTTCATTTTAAAAAATCATTGTGTGCATTAAAAGATATCAAAGAGATTGAATTTATTTAAAAATAAATATTTCATAATATATGAAAATGTCACATTATCTTCTAATATTGGGTTTTTATGTCATTTATGTTATCAAATATGATGTTCCTCCTTTAAATCTTGGGGTGTTATACATAATCAATGTGCATTAACATAAAATTTGAGAATTAAGAGTAATTAAAATGAATATCATAAATAATGTGACATGGAATTAAAATTTACCATAATATAACTATAATATTATTTAACAATCATGAGCCATGTGGAAACAATACATGAGAAATTGGTCTATTATAACTCATATAGAGCATTGAAAAAACTTATGGTATCATCAAACATAAAACCTACATCATTGAATCACCTAACGATATATTTAATGTGTCTTATATTAGTAACCTATAATACATAAAATATATTATCACATAGTATAAAATTAAAATCATATTACTCTACCTCTTTATGAAATGCATTTCTGGTCTATAATTGACCCTCCCATAGTTGATTTATAATGTAACCACCTATCCTTAAATTATAACACAACCATATATGCATGGTTTTAAAAAAACCCATTAATCATTATTATATAATTAAAAGTACATATATAATGAAGAAATCATTTAGAAGCTTCCACTTTTTCAAAATAACACCCTTAGAAACCACCATCATTCATTTTTATCTTAATTAACCTAAGATCAAGAAATGGGATCCATGAAATTATTTCTAAAAAAATAATACATTCAGATAAATAATAATAATGGTATTATTGAGTCGTGTCCCCATTTAATCATAGAAATAATAATGGTTCTTTATATAGTAGAAAAATAAAATTAAAATAACATTTAATATATTTCATTGAAATTTGATAAATACTTCATTTTTGGTTAATAGTATTTTATAAACAAATTTCAAAATATTGGGAAAATTATATTATATTAAAATTACCATTTTAACATGGAAATTAATCTTTAATTAAAAAATCATGATAATGGAAAAATCTATTATTGTTTTTATGTTAAAAATAAGCACTCTTTTTAAACTACTGAAATGAGTGTCAAAAATGAACAATATAGAAAATATCAATAAATTGTATTTTATATCCTTATAAAAGGTTTTCAAATATAATGAAAAATAAATTTAAAAAAACCTATATTTTTTGAGGTGGAAATTCCTTTAATACGATAAATAATGTTTGGGAAGAGTTAAGTTGATTTTCATTAAAAGCATTAAAATAATATATTTAAACAAAACCCATTGACATCCTTTAAAAACATTTTAAATTAATGAAAATAAGTAGGAACATGAAATTACATGAGAATAAAAAGTTTCATGAAATTATATGTCAAAATTTAGTGTATTCACAATATAAAGGAATAAAGGTGCATCAACCAAAATATCTATACTACAAAAACAGGCTTTATCAACACTCAAAATGGGCTTTAACAGCGCTAAAAAGGCACTATAATGCTCAATGCTGAGAGGGGGAGGGGTGTCCCCATTATTAGAGCTAAAAAAGTGCGGATAAAGGTATCATTTATCAAAGGAAAAAAATATACTAATAAAGGGTTCCTTTATCAGCCCTAAAAAAGCATTGATAAATTCCCTGCCTATTATAACATAAAAATCTACAGAAGCACACCCAAACGAGACCTACAAAAAAACCAGAATATCAACAAGTATACCCATAAAAAATCAACACATAATTCACAAGGTAATTACAGCATGTATACACATATAACAAGTATACCCATAAAACCCATAGATCAAGTATAACCATACACCATTAACACATAATTCATAAGTGAATTAAATACATAAAGAATTCAATTTAGAATTCAGGGGGTTGGGGGCTGTTCAGGGGTTTGGGGTATTTGTCTAAGGGGATTAGGGGGTGTCCAGGGGGTGGGGGTGTCTGGGGGATGGGGGTGTCTAGGGGGTGGTGTCCTGGGCAAGGGTGGGGTTGTCCATAATGGTGTCCAGGGGGGTTGAGGTAGTGTCCAGGGGGTTGGGGGGTTTCTAGGTGGTGGGGTGTCCATGGGGTGGGGGGGGGGGAGATGTCCAGGGGGTGGGATGGAGTCCAGGGGGGTGGGGAAACGAGGAGTTTGGGGGTGTCCAAGGGTGGTGGGGTGGTGTCTAGGAGGGGTGGTGGCCATCCACAGGGTGTGGCCATCCAAGGGGGTAGGGGAGGGCATTCTATGGTGGTGGGGGGGGGGGGGGGGGCGTCGATGGGGGTGTCTAGGGGGGGTGGTGTCCAGGGAGGGTGGGGTGGTGTCCACAGGCTGGGGGAGATTTAATGGTTTTAATGGAATGTATTTCATGGATTTTAAGATCATTGGTATTTTTAAAATGGTTTTGAAAAAGTGTTTATTTAAATAGTATGTGTTTATATTGGAAAAAATGAATTCTTTTGGTGTGTATGGAATGAAGGGGGTTTTCCATACTTTAGTTGTTGTTTTCACATAAAATTCTGTCTATTTTAAACAAAACAGAGACACGTTGAGTAATACCGGCCATACCATGCCTCAGATTGAGGTGAGGTTGAATTTTACATGTCAAAATTGACCCATGGATCTTTCTCCTAAAGTATCTACACAATCCGATTGCGTTTTGTTGGTTTTCCATATGTTAGTTGTTGTTTTCAATTAAAATTCTATCCATTTTAAACCAAATAGAGACACTTTGAGTGATACTAGCCATACTGTGCCTAAGATTGAGGTAGGTTTGAGTCTTACATGTCTGACATGACCCATGCATAGTTCTCATAAAGTAACAACACAATATGATTGCGTTTTCTTGGATTTCCATATGTCAGTTGTTGTTTTCCCTTAAAATTCTTTCAATTTTAAACAAAAGAGAGACACATTGAGTGATACCAGCCACACCGTGCCTCAGATTAAGGCATGGTTGACTCGTATATGTCAAAAATGACCCATGGATCATTCTACTAAAGTATAAACACCATAATAGAGCATTTGTTTGGATTTCCATATGTTAGTTCTTGTTTTTTACTTAAAATTCAATCCATTTTAAACAAAAGAGAGAAACTTTGAGTGATACTGGCCACACTGTGACTCAGATTGATGTAGGTTTGGCACTTACATGTCACAAATGAATCAAGAATAGTTCTCCTAAAGTATCAACACAATCCGAATGTGTTTGGTTGGTTTTCCGTACATCAATGGTTGTTTTCACATAAAATTCTCTCCATTTTAAACAAAAGAGAGACACTTTGAGTGATATCGGCCACACTGTGCCTTAGATTGAAGCAGGGATGACTCGTATAGGTCAAACATAACCCATGTATCATTATCCTAAAGTATTGACACAATATGGATGCTTTTGATTGGATTTCCATAAATCAGTAGTTGTTTTCACTAAAAAATTTCTCCATTTAAACAACGATACACATTGAGTGATACCGGCCAAAAAATGCCTCAAATTGAGGCAGGGTTGACTCTTACACATCGAACATGACCCATGAATCGTTCTTCTAAAGTATCAACACAATATAGATGCTTTTGGTCGGATTTCCATAGGTTAGTTGTTGTTTTCACTTAAAATTATATCCATTTAAAAAAAAGAGAGACACTTTGAGTGATATCAACCACACCGTGCCTCTGATTGAGGTGGGGTTGAATTGTACGCATCCTAAAATACACATATATTGTTCTACTAATTTATAAATACAATACGTAGTTGTATGGTTAGATTTCTGTACGTTAGTTGTTGTTTTCACTTAAAATTCTGTCCATTTTAAACAAAAGAACGACACTTTGAGTGATACCGAAAACATCGTGCCTCAATTTGAGGCAGAGATGACTCTTACACATAAAAACTGTCCCATGGATCATTCTCCTGAAGTATCAACACAATCCGAATGTGCTGGTCCGTTTTCCGTAGGTCAGTTGTTGTTTTAACTTAAAATTCTCTCCATTTTAAACAAAAGAGAGACACTTCTAGTGATATTGGACTCACCATGCCTCTAATTGAGGTGATGTTGACTCATACACATCAAAAATGACCCCTGAATTGTTATCCTAAAGTATCAATACAATCTTAATGTGTTTTTACAGTAATTTGTACGTCAGTTGTTGTTTTCACTTAAAATTCTGTCCATTTTAAACAAAAGAGAGACACTTTGAGTGATATCTGTTATACCACGCCTCAGATTGAGGTGGGATTGACTCTTACATGTCGAAAATGATCCATGGATCATTATCATAATGTATTAACACAATAAAAATGCATTTATTCATTTTTCCGTATGTTGGTTGTTGTTTTCACTTAAAATTATGTCCATTTTAAACAAAAGAGAGACACATTGAGTGATACTGGCCACACCGTACCTCAGTTTGTAGTGGGGTTGACTCATAATCAACACAAATTACCCATGAATTGTTCTCCCAATGTATCAGCACAATCAGAATGGGTTTGGTCAGTTTTTCGTTCGTTAGTTTTTGTTTTCACATAAAATTCTACCCATTTTAAACAAAAGATATAAACTTTGAGTGACACCGACCACACCATGTCCTCGATTGAGGTGGGGTTTACTCTTAAACATCACACATGACCCATGTATAATTATACTAATTTATTAACCCAATCATAATGCATTTGGTCGTAGTTATATACGTCAGTTTTTTTCACATAAAATTGTGTCCATTTTCATCAGAGGAGATACATTTTGAGTAATACCAGCTAGAACGTGCCACATATTGAGGAAGGGTTGAATCTTACACGTCGAAAATGATCCATGTATCGTTATACTAAAGTATCAGCAAAATCTGAATGTGTTTGGTCATATTTCTGTACGTCAATTGTTGTTTTCACTTAAAATTCTGTCCATTTTAAACAAAAGAGAGACACTTTGAGTGATACCGGCCACACCATGCCTTTTATTGAGGCAAGGTTGATTAGCACAATTACACATGAACCATGGATCGTTATCCTAAAGTATCAACACATTCTGAATGAGGTGGGTTAGATTTCAGTACATCAGTTGTTGTTTTCACGTAAAATTCTATCCATTTTAAACAAAAGATAGACAGTTTGAGTAATACCGTCCAAAACGTGCCTTATAATGAGGGCTTTATGACTCATACAAGTCATACATGACCCATGGATAATTATAATAATGTATCCACACAATCCTAATGCGTTTGGTTTGATTTACATACGTCAGTTCTTGTTTTCACTTAAAATTCCGTCCATTTTAAACAAAAGAGAGACACTTTGAGTGATACCGACCACACCGTGCGTCAGATTTAGGTTGGCTTTACTCTTACATGTCACAAATTACCCATGTATCGTTCTAAAAAAGTATCAACCCAATATAAATTCATTTGGTTTGTTTTCTATATGTCAGTTGTTGTTTTCACTTGAAATTCTGTCCATTTTAAACAATATAATGACACTTTGAGTGATACCGGCTACACCGTGTCTCCTATTGACGAGGGGTTGACTCATACACATCACATATAACCCATGTATTTTTCAACTAATGTATAAGCACAATCATAATGCGTTTGGTTGGATTTATGTACGTTAGTTGTTGTTTTAACTTAAAATTCTGTCCATTTTAAACAAAAGAGAGACACATTGATTAATACCGGCCACACCATGCCTCAGATTGGGGTGGGGATGACTCGTAAACATCACAACAGACCCATGGATTGTTCTAATAATGGATCAACACAATAAAAATGCATTTGGTCAGTTTTCCATAAGTTAGTTGTTGTTTTCAATTAATATTCCTTCCATTTTAATCAAAATAGAGACACTTTGAGTGATACCGGCCACACCGTGATTCATATTGAGGTAGGGTTGGCTATTACATGTCAAAAATTACCCATAGAGAATTCTGTTAAAGTATCAACACAATCTGAATGCGTTTGGTCGGCTTTCTATATGTTTGTTGTAGTTTTCACTTTAAATTTTGTCCATTTTAAACAAAAGATAGACATTTTTAGTGATATCAGCCACACCATGCCATGTATTGAAGAAGGGGTGAGTCATACAAATCAAACATGACCCATCGGTCATTCTCCCAAAGAATCAACACAATATGAATATGTTTTGTCATATTTCCTTAGGTTAGTTGTTATTTTCACTGAAAATGCTGTCCATTTTAAACCAAAGAGAGACACTTTGAGTGATACCGGAACACCGTTCCTTGGATTGAGGCGAGGTTGACTCTAACATGTCACACATGACTAATGGATCATTATACTAAAGTATAAACACAATAAGAATGTGTTTGGTCGGATTTTCACACATCATTTGTTGTTTTCATTTAAAATTCTGTCCATTTTAAATAAAAGAGAGACACTTTGAGTGACACCGGCCATACTATGCCTAAGATTGTGGAAGGGTAGACTAATAAACATAAAAAATAACTAATATATAAATTCCATTTTACATATTAGTTATTCCAAATTATATTTATTAAAATATTTTTAATAACCTTTTTTTGATCTCTTTATTTAAAAAATAATTACTACCTCAACTTTGTCTAATTATTTAATATACATATTTAATGAAAAAAAGAAAAAATAAATAATATCATGAATTTAAATCCATTATATTTCATAATTATACTTTTAGTCTAATTTATCTATGGAGATACCCAATATTAATAATGCTATACTCTTTTAAAAAATTTACATGGAAATTTTTATACACTTTATATTAAACAATATAAGTGTAATAATATCTATTATAAACCTAAAAATAGTCAATAACTCAACTATTTGATGATTATGGTAAATATGTACTTGACATGTAAGGTCATGGAAAGTTTTTTGGCCTTTTAGGGTTATTAATATTATAATAAAAACTGTTTTATTTATTTTTAATAAATTAATTAATTTTTTTATCATCCGAATATAAGTCTTTAAGGTTATTATGTATCTCTGAAAAATTACAAATAAATTTTCATGATAAATAAAAAAATATTATCTTTAAAATTATTATTTATAATCAAATTTATATTATGTATAACCTTATATTAAAAATAATTTAATTATTGAAGTTTGAGTGAGACATATTTCACTTTTCATAAATGAAATAAATTAAATATCCTAATATTATTCGTATGGGTTCCAATGGACACCATTTCGACCCAGGTTTATATTAGGGAATATTATAATCGTCCAATTATATTTATACAAGTTTTATAGTAATTTTATAATATTATTTTTAACCATAATTACCTGATTTACCCTTTTATCTTGTTAATAAAATTTATTGAAGTCGCTATCCAAAATATAGAATAAATATATTTACAAATTTTGGAAATACTGATTAAAAATAGGGAATCTATTTTTATAAATAAAAAACACAAAAGTTTTAGTAATAAATTTAAAATTAATCTCATTGTTTAAATGAGAAAACGGTGTTTAAAAGTTAAATTATTGCAAAAGATTGAATTATTTTTATATCTGAATTTAATGTAAAATTAATTCCATTGACCTTTATTATATTAAATGGTAAAAATATATTCTATTTACACTTTTGACCAATTAAATAATATAATTTAAACATGTAAATTATTTTAAGGAGAAAAGATATTTTTAATTAAAATTTATTACATTTTTACTATTAATCAAAACATGAATGTTATCATAAAAATATCAAAAATTCATCCAAACTATTTTTTTATATCCCGATTAAAAATAAAATGTTTATGTTATCATATAATAATTATTTTTAAAAAAAAATAATTTAAAAGGGTATATCCATTCAATGGTGTAAAATTATCCTCAAAAATATGTTTTTATACTTCAAATAGGGTTTTATTCATACCCTATAACAATAATATCCATTGGATGAATATAAAATATATTTTATAAATTATATATAAATATATATATCTAATTAATTTCATTACCATAATTAATTCACTAAAAAATAAAAATATCTATTTATATTTTTCATACATAATTTTGAGCCATTGAATTCACAACGCATTTTTATAAGTTAGTTATAATTATACTCACTAACCTAAAAGCTAGTCTATAAAGATTATTTTATAATATGGGCATCTCATAGTTCCTCTAAAATTATGATTTCAGGAATATAAAGGTACTGAAGAAGAAAAATTATTGAATTGAAACATTTCATAAAAATATTTTTGTGTTACATCACCGACGCAACGACCTACCGACAGGAGTCACCAATGAAAAGGAGTCACTTATAGGATGGCCTACCATAGAATTATTCAAAAAAATTCATTTATATTAAAATTAAATATTAATTCTTATGGTCATATTTATTATTTTTTAATCCTTATTATATTAATGACCTTGCTTGACTTTTTTAGACATTGTAAGAGAAAAATACGATGTACGAGGAAGACCTCATGTTAAGGATCATTCCTATTGTCGACCTATAAAGAATATAAAAAGAAATCACTTGAGAAAAAATATAGAGTTCGTGATATAGAGATAAACTATGAAGTAAAGAAATATTCATACATGAAGAATACTCATTCTTTCAAACTATGAACATGAAGAATTTTCTGAGCACAAAAGCATCAACATTTTTGTAGCAATAAACCCTTGTGATGAGAATCTTTGAAGAACATCTTACCTCACTAAAAACCAGAACACAGAGCTTCCAAGAAAATATTTAATTGGAGTCTGCTTCCAGAAGTGGAATCAAGGTTTACATATTCTATATATATTAAGTATATAATCATCATGAAAATCAACCAGATCATACTAAACCATCTCCCATTATTTCTTCTCTATTGTGTATAATTTTACTAATTTTCTAGTTGTGTATCTGTCTATTGTATAACCACACACTATCTACAGAGATAAGCAAGAGGATATATGATATCCACACACACTCAAAATTATAAACTATTTTCTCCCATGTATAACTGTGGAAGAGGTCCTCGTATGGCCTGATTGTATTTTGTTTTCCATGAATAACTATGGAAAATGTGTTGATGATCGAGATAGCTTTGTATAATAGTGTGAATCCTGATATAGTGTGTGGATCATGTTAAATAATATAAATTTCATGACGTCTTGTGATAACCATGTGGGTAGGGTTAAGTCTCTTCTTGAGACTGAACTCCTTGTTTCATCCTCTTTGTTTTTCAAATCTTGTTTTCTCTATTTTTCACACATATTTCAGAGAAGTAAATATTTATTTGATAGTTAATCTTGGATAATGTTTATTACTATTTTTATTTAGTAAATTACATCCAAAATTTATATCAATCATTAAATTTTTTGTAACTAATAATTAATCAATATTTTTAGAAATTAATAAAACATTAAAAACTCTTATAAATCTGATACTTAGATTAATTAGGTTGTTTAGATTTTAAATAATGGGTATTTTTAAATAAAATTTTTACTAAATTTTTTATGTGAACTCAATACACATACCCCTCTTTAGTTTCTTATTCTGATCATCAATATTTATATTATAAATTTTTATTGAAATGATGATATGAAAAATGATTCATATTTTTTTGGAGGTAGTAGTTCTTACAAGCTCATGAGTGATGTTATCATTTCTAAATGATTGGAAGGGTAAAAGGAAAAATATATTTTATTTTAAAAATCATTGTTACATAAAAAATACCATATTTATAAATATTATCATTCATAATAACCATCCATGAATAGTATTGATGAAAATAATACATCTCTCCGCAAGGTTGTAGTCTTCATGTTTGTAAAAATGATAGTGTTGGTCGGAGTGGTTTACTCAAGAGGGGGGTGAATTGAGTACCAATTAAAATTTCTGTATTTAAAAACACTGTCTTAAAGACCCCCAAATAAAATAATAAATTAAACTGTAGTGAATTTATATTAAAGTATAGGTTCTGTTAGATTCTCAAGGAATTGATTAATTCCCAGTTAATCAATACAGGAGTGTATGATTATCTTTTGAAACTAACGTACTAATCTACAATTAACATAAACACTTGCTAATTTAATTATCAAAGTATCTTTAAAAACAGTATTAGTTTTAAAGTGATTAGCAGCGGAATAAAACTTTGAAAGAGATGGAACAACAAATGTAACTAAGAGGTTCAGTCTCAAGCCGAGACATAGTCCTCTCATAAGTTTATATAAAAATGATCCACACCCTGTATTGGGGTTCAACAGTTTACAACTGTCCAGGTCCAAGACCTCTACCACTGTTATTCGTGGGAAACATTACAACAGCAACCAGCTATCCAGGTCACACACGACCTCTACCACTGTTATTCGTGGGAAAGAAAGAATGCAAGAATTTGGTAAGGATTTACAAATCCTCCAGTTTAAGTACAGGAGACAGTGTATGTGTTAGATACAGCAGATAACACACACTGCTCGAAATAAATAATAATAAATCACAGAGCAAGAGAAGTAGAGTTTAGAGATGGTTCTGGTGATTTCAGTGTAGCTCTGGACTCCTTTGAATTCGATCAGAAGTGAGTCTGAGTCCTCTTCTCGTTTGTGTTTGAGAAACAGAGTGTCGTATGCTCCAGGTTCATAGACAGTGAAAATGTAGTGGTTGAAGTTCTTCAGTGTTCTTCTTATATGCACAGAACACTTCTCGAGTATGCTTGATTGTCTATGAGCTTCTCTGTGTTCTTGATGGAACTGGTTTTGCTCTTGATTCTTCTTGTTCTTGTGTTTCTGGTATATTTCATCCACCACACACTTCTCGAGTATGCTTGATTGTCTATGAGCTTCTCTGTGTTCTTGATGGAACTGGTTTTTCTCTTGATTCTTCTTGTTCTTGTGTTTCTGGTATATTTCATCCACCACACTCTCCTTTTGTTGGGCAGCGTAGTCTTCTCGTATTTATCTCACGGGCAACAGGGGACAGAAAATATTTCCTTTCTGCAGGTACGAGGTACGGGTTCCTGACATCCGACAACCTTTATCAGATATTTGACAAATCATTAAAATGTACATGATATGACCGTTAGATAGATTAAATATAGGAAATAAAGAAATTCAAACAGTGAGTCGAGTGATTGGTAGGTAATCAACATCGGTAGCTTGGACATCGGTAGCTCAATTTCATTAGTTGCTTTGACTCTATCGGTGGCTCTATGCGTCGGTTGGTATATGCTTGTATCGGTGACTTTGTTTATCGGTAGCTACATGCGTCGGTAGCTTCATGCGTCGGTAGCTCCATGCGTCGGTAGCTCCATGCATCGGTAGCTCCATGCGTCGGTAGCTCCATGCGTCGGTAGCTTCATGCGTCGGTAGCTCCATGCGTCGGTAGCTCCATGCGTCGGTAGCTCCATGCGTCAGTATCGGTAGCTGTGAGTCTGTCAGTAGCTTCGTCCATCGGTGACTCTTATTCCATCGGTAGCTATTTATACTTACACTGGTAGCTCTAGGTTTTTATCGGTAGCTGTCTGTAAGTCAGTAGCTTACATTTATAAGCACATCGGTAGCTCTGTGTTAAGTATATCGGTGACTCTGTCTGTCGGTAGACTAAGTCTATCGGTAGACTGGGTACCGGTAGCTCTTTATCAGTAGCTATAGGCAGATTACTTATCTGTTTTATGCAGAACACATCCGATTGTGTTAGAATTAATTTATAACTTGTATGAACATGGATAAATGAGGATTAACATATTCCAAATACTATTTTAAAAATTATTATTGGTTTGATCACAGATTTGAAAGAATTAAAGTATAGATCAATGATACATAAAAATATCATAGAGAATGAAAACATAATTGGGATTTTCAACACATATGAATACATGATTGAGATTATCAAAACAGGCGAGGTCAACAATATCCCCCTTTTTGATAATCACAATTTATGATATGGGCATTTAACATAGTGAAAATATAATAGTAAAGAGTATAATATTGAAAACAATTTTCTCAGAGAAAACAGCATCAGAGATAATAGAAATAGTATGATATAGACATAAGTTATCAGAGGTAACAATCATAAGGTACCGAAGGTAAAAAGAAACATAATAATATCAGAGATAAAATTGAAAAGAAGGTTATTTTTCTCCATTGAAAATATTTCTCATTCTCTCATTTTGTTCTCCCCCTTTGTGATAATCAAAAAGTGGGAAAGCATATATAGGAGACAAATAAAACATGAGAAGTAAAAAGAGTTCCTCTGTATTAGTGTAGTCAGAAAGTACGGAAACAGAATACAAATGAATTACTATCAAAAATCCTGGCCACTGGATCAATCCTCATCTGCAACGGGAGATTTTCCTTTGGGATCAGAAGAAGGTTCGGGTGGTGAGGATGCAGGTGAAGGTTTTGGAATGCCAGAAATGATCAAAGGAGGCTGAGCTACTGACACAGAGTCAGGCCTGTAGGTTGAAGATCTTTGGGTGATCATTGGTGTGAGGCTTCGAATAGCTTGAGCAGGAGTCAGCTGGACTGTGGAAGCAGCTAAGGCAGAAGCAGGCAAAGCATAAGGTACGATGACTGGTCTGGCATCAACATGCAAGAAGGGCAGCAACAAATTTCTAAAATCCATAATAATTCCTCCTCCTCTTTCCATAGCAGAGATGAAATCATCTTTGTTCTCCATGAATTTCTCCAAGGAAGGAGTCAATTGTCTTAGTTGGCTCACTTGTTCTCTAAAATCTTGAGTTACTAGAGGGAGCTTCATGTTTTTCAACATCAGCTTGAAGTGGTGATCGAGTTGATGCTTGGTGAAAATTCTGGTGAAGTAGTAGTCCACTTTTCTCTTTATGGCTTCCTGAGAGGCAGAGGCTTCTCTCATATAATCTTGAACAATCTTCATTATTTTTCTAGCAGAATCTCTTGTAGAATGAACCACTCGGCTCAACTCTGATGAGTCCACAGAGCCACTGGTTGAAATAGAACCAATCTCCTCCTTCAACATTGCTTGAACTAGATTCAGGTCAACTAATAGTTTGGATGTGAGAGGGCCAAGAGATAAGGAAACAGTTTCTTTGAAACTCTTAGACAAACCACTGATTAGGCTTTGAACTTGAGAGTCCTGTAATTGAACGTGATCCTTCACTGAGGTTTTGAAACTTTCAAACACCGAGACAAACTGGCTTACTACACTCTTCACATAAGTTAGGTCCTTGTCAGCTTGAGACTTGTAGCTCATATAAGAATCCAAAGCAGCAACTGATGTCTTGAGAGCTTCAAGATCTGCTTCGATTCTAGAAGACTGAGTCTGGCACTCTTTCACTTCTTCCATAAGCTCAGACACAAAAGAAGATAAATTACAAGCCAGAGCTAGCTCGAAGGATCTCTCTAACATTTTCATTTCTCCATTAAAGCTTTGCTTCATCTCAACAACTGATACACTGAATGATTCTTTCAGCTCATTCTTCATGGATTCAAGATCAGATTTAGAGACAAAATCATTAGGGACAACTGCAGCAGATCCCCTTGCTGAGGCCAAACTAACTACAGAATCAGTCATTATTGATTGAATTGAGGATGCAAGGGAGGTTTCCATTAACTTCACTTCTTCAACAAAACTGCTTTTGAGGTCCTCTTTCAGCTTATTCAGATCATGAAATCTGACCACATTATCGGTCAATAACTCAGAAGCAAGATCATAATTGGTCTTAGGTCTATTCACAGACATCTCATTATCTGAATCTGGATAATCCAATCCACAGACTATAAACCCTGGGTCTTCTACCCAGTCTCCAAACTCAACAGCTACTGTAACATTTCCAAGAACATACTGATGCTCCCCCTCATTGGGTGCATTCCCATGTATCACAACAGCATTCAGTGCTGGATTCTCTTCATCAGAATATTCTACTACAAGTTCCATCGGTGCAGCATCTAGAAGATCTTCTGATACAGGTACAGCTTCTTCTGTATCTCTTTCTACTTCAGCAGAAGGCATAGCTGAGCTTCCAATCAAAGGACTCATACATAAACTACCAGAAGCAGACGATTCAGATACATTCTCCTTTTCCTCTTCTTCTTGGTAAGGTACAGACTGGTCTTCCTCATAAGTAGACAAAATTTCCTCTACCTTTCCTTTCCTAGAATAAACCAATTCTGCCACAGGACTTGGGGGCAAGTCTGGATCTCCTCCAACATCCATGGGAGTTTCTTCTTCTTCTTCTGTTTCTTCTTCTGTTTCATTACTATAAACAGGTTCCTCTTCATCAGGTCTCAGACTCGGATCTCTCATATCCTTTGTTCTTGAGGGATGATCCACAGGATTAAACCTATCATATATCTTCTGATCATCACTGACCCATTCTCCCTTCCATGTGTTCCAGTTAATTTTCATGTACTTACAAACAGTCGAGGTGATGCAGAAATTATTCCTGACTACAACTGTCTCATCCTGAGACTCAGCTATTCCTTTCACTTTTATCATTACTGAAATCAGCTTGGCAAAGAATAAAGCATTAGTCTTTGACTTTGGTCTAATCATGTCTTCCATTTGAAGCATTAACAATCTGCACAGATTGATTTTCACACCATGTCTTAGCAGATGAAGAAGATAGATATCTTGATATCTCAGATTTTCAAAATCTCCTCGCCTCGGTATCAACACATGCTGAACAAACTTGAAGAGAAGTCGATTCTCTCCATCCATTTCAGCAGCAACCACTTGCCTTTGATTCCCATTACCGGTCATCTCTTTTAAGGCGGTTTCATAATCAAAGATGTCACTGCTAGGTGGCATTGCTCTTAATACATACCCAGAGACACCTTCATGTGGTACTTTTAAACACTCAGCCCACTATACTGAAGAAAAAGACATCTCTTTTCCATTTAAAAAAGAGCTTACCTGATTCTCATTTTCAGACTTCTCGAAGGTTACAAACTCGTAGAACTGTTTTACCAACTTCGGGTAGTATGGGCCATTGTTATTTGAGAAACAATCCACCCATTTCTGGTCCTCCAGAATCTCGAGTACTAACGATTTGCTAGGCAGTATCCATTCCACGCACAGTTCCTTCTGGATTACTATGTCTCTATTCTTTAAGTGAGGAATCACTGGTCGCCTTCCCGATCTAGTTCTGACTTCACGAACACTGGCTTTATGCTGTGTCTTCTGCTTCTTAGCTTTTGGTTCTACACTTTCATCTCTGACGATAGGAATATTAGTTTTTGCCATCACGGGTTTAGGGTTCTTGGCCGATTTGGGAGCTAAGGTTCGAAGGTGAGAGATTTTGAGCTCGGTGAGGTAGGAAGTGGCTTAGACTTAGTTTTATCATTTAGGAATTCCAAATAAACGACTAAAATAGAGTAAGATAAAATAAAATAAAACGATTCGTATTCTTGGCGGCATACATAAGTTTTAAAATATAGCATCGGTGAGAATTTCAACATCGGTGAGGATTTTCACATCGGTGAGAATTTCACATCGGTGAGAATTTCAATCAGTGAGGATTTTACATCGGTGAGAATTTCACATCGGTGAGAATTTTCACATCGGTGAGAATTTTCACATCGGTGAGAATTTCACATCAGTGAGGATTTTCACATCGGTTGTGATTAAACATTCCCAATTCGTGTCTTATGTAACTTAGCCTATCCGAACTTAAAGGTTTAGTGAAAATATCAGCCAATTGATGTTCAGTGCCAATAAATTGAAGAGAAATATCACCTTTTTGATAGTGATCTCTTAGGAAATGGTGTCTTACATCTATGTGTTTGGTTCTAGAGTGAGATACAGGATTCTTAGAGATGTTTATTGCACTGGTGTTATCACAGTTGATTGAAACATGTTTAAAAACATATCCATAGTCCAAAAGATTGTGTTTCATCCACAGAATTTGTGCACAGCAACTACCAGCAGCTATATATTCTGCTTCGGCAGTAGATAATGCAACTGAGTTCTGTTTCTTACTACACCTAGAAACTAAGGATTTTCCAAGCAAATGACATGTTCCTAATGTGCTTTTTCTATCTAACTTACAACCAGCAAAGTTAGTATCTGAATAACTCATTAACTCAAAGGATTGTCCTTTTGGGTAGAAAAAACCTAAGTTAACCGTGTGTTTGAGATATTTAAAAATTATTTTAACAGCAAGCAAATGAGATTCTTTTGGATTAGCTTGAAATCTAGCACACATACATACACTAAACATAATATCAGGTCGACTAGCAGTAAGATAAAGTAAACTACCAATCATACCTCTGTAATTTGTTTGATCAACTGGTTTCCCAGTTTCATCTGCGTCCAATTTACAGGTAGTACTCATAGGAGTTTCACTTTCCTTGATACTATCCAGACCAAAACGTTTTAAAAGATCCTTTGTATATTTACTTTGATTCAAAATAATACCATTTTCATTTTGAAATACTTGAAATCCAAGAAAGTACTTAAGCTCTCCCATTAAGCTCATTTCAAATTCATTTTGCATACTTTTTGAAAAATCAGTACATAAAGAGTGTTTAGAAGATCCCAAAATAATATCATCAACATATATTTGTACAACTAAAACATCTTTAGAAATTCTATTAATGAAAAGAGTTGGATCAGCATTCCCTTTAGTAAAACCTTTTGAAATAAGGAAATTGCTAAGTCTATCACACCAAGCTCATGGAGCTTGTTTTAAACCATACAAAGCTTTAGAAAGTTTAAAAACTTGATTTTGAAAATGGGGGTTAGTAAATCCAGGTGGTTGTTCTACAAAAACATCTTCAATTATAAAACCATTTAGAAATGCACTTTTCACATCCATTTGATATAACTTGAAATCCAGATGTGCAGCATATGCAAGTAAGATCCTAATGGCTTCTAGTCTAGCTACAGGTGCAAAAGTTTCCTCATAGTCTATACCTTCTTCTTGACTATATCCTTGTGCAACTAGTCTAGCTTTGTTTCTAACTATATTTCCAGATTCATCTACTTTATTTCTAAAAACCCATTTTGTGCCTATTGTCAAGGTGTCCTTAGGTCTGTCAACTAATTCCCAGACTTTGTTTCTTTCAAACTGATTTAATTCTTCTTGCATAGCCATTACCCAGAATTCATCATTGATAGAATCATTGATATTTTTGGGTTCTATCTGTGAAAGAAAAGCTTGATGTTCAACCTGGTTTCTTAGTGAAGCTCTAGTTTGTGTTCCTCTATCAAGATTACCAACAACAGCTTCTAAAGGATGATTATTTAGAATCCTTGTTGATCTGGTAAAGGTTGGACTAGAAATTTCAGGTTCATCTATAGGTTCGGGTTCAACAGAAGCAGATTCTGGACAAAGTCCAGAACTGGATGTTTTGATAACAGGTTCTTTAGATTTATCATTAATGTCCAGAACAGATAAGTCTTCTTCAATATTTTCAAGAGAGGTTTTAGACTCATGTGGATCAGTTTCACCAAACTTGATGTGAACAGATTCTTCCACACATTTGGGTTTCTTATTGAATACTCTATAGGCTTTACTTGAAATAGAGTAACCCAGAAAAATTCCTTCATCACTTTTGGAAGCAAACTTATCCAGATTATCTTTAGTATTCAGAATAAATACTTTGCAACCCAAAACTTTAAAGTAATTAACCTTAGGATTTCTATTGTTACACAATTCATAAGGGGTTTTCTTAAGAACAGTTCTAATTAAGACTCTATTAATGACATAACAAGCTGTATTTACAGCTTCAGCCCAAAAATAAATAGGCAGGTCATATTCATTGAGCATGGTTCTAGCAAATTCTTGAAGGTTTCGGTTTCTTCTTTCTACTACACCATTCTGTTGGGGTGTTCTAGGGGCAGAAAAGTTATGAGTATAGCCATTGTGTGAGCAATAAGATTCAAAATCTTGATTTTCAAACTCACGACCATGATCACTCTTCAAGGTTTTAATCTTAAGTCCACTAAGGTTCTCTACAGATTTAGAGTATTTAACAAAAGAAGAACATGCTTCACTTTTGTGAGCTAGAAAATATACCCAAGTATATCTAGAAAAATCATCTACAAGAACATAAACATAGTGCTTCCCATTTAAACTAGAAACTCTTGATGGTCCAAACAAATCCATGTGAACCAATTCAAGTGGTTGAGAAGTCGAAACTTCTTTCTTTGATTTAAAAGAAACTTTGTGTTGTTTTCCCTTTTGACAGGGGTTACACACTCTATCATTTGGGAATTCTAATTTAGGTAGGTCTCTAACTAGGTTTTTTCTAGAGAGTTTTCTAAGTGAGTGAATGTTGCAATGTCCCAATCTTCTGTGCCATAGCCAAGATTCGTTATGAAAAGCATTCAAACAAGTAATATTCTTCTTAGCTAAAGAATTCAGATTAACAGCATAAACATTTTCATTTCTTAAGGCATAAAATACCAAAACATTCTTAGAATTAAAAACTTTGCAAGAATCATTTTCAAATTTAACATGAAAACCATCATCACATAACTGAGAAATACTTAATAAATTGTATTTAAGGCCATCAACAAATAAAACTTTAGAAATCAAAATTGAATCAGTGTTACCAATTTGGCCAAGGACGATGATTTTTCCTCTTGAATTATCACCAAAGGTGGCAAAGCCTCCATCAAATTTTATTAAACTATTAAAACAAGAGAAGTCTCATGACATATGTCTTGAACATCCACTGTCCAAATACCAGGTCTCTTTACAGGAGCTCTTTAAGCAAGTTCCCTACAAAACAGATTCAGATGGGAGATGATTTTGGTACCCAGATTTTCTTGGGTCCAGACAGGTTATCCAATAACACTTTAGGTACCCATATTTGTCTAATGGGTCTCATATAATTTTTAGAATTGACATGCTTTGAAAGATAAACTTTATTAGATCCATAGCTATGTATATAACTGGTTGAAGCATATGAAGTTCCAGAATTACCTTCATTCTGTCCAGATTTAGAAATGAATCTAGTTTTGGAAATTTTCCTTTGTCCAGGTTGGAATCCTATACCAGTAGTATATTTAGGTGCTATTTGCTTTCCTAGCATCTATTTTAGTGTATTTTTTCCATTTGTGAACTTCTCTAAGTCTTTCTTGAGTTGCTCATTAGATAGTTTCAGTTCAGTGTTTTCTTTTAACAGTTGAACATTTTTCTCTTTTTCAATAGTAAGTTCGGTGTTAACTATAGTGGTGAGAGCATGTTTTTTATTTAATGACTTGTATTTATCCTTAAGTTCATTACATGTCTCTTCCAGCATATCACAGTACTCAAACAATTCATTTTTAGACATTGTTCCAGAATCAAAGTCAGATTCTGCATTATCTCCAGAGTAATAATTTAAAGCAGGAGTTTCAGCAGTTACCTGAGATGTGTTTGTCATAAAGCACATATTTGCCTTATTTTTGTGTTCAGTTTCAGAGCTTTCAGATTCAGTAGAGCTATCCTCAGAAGCACTCCAAGTAGCCTTCATGGCTTTCTTAAACTTATTGTCCTTATATTCATATTTCTTTTTATACTTCAGCTTTGGACAGTCGGCTTTAATGTGTCCTTTTCTCTTGCACTCATAACAGACAACATCATCTGATTTGTCATTCTTCTTCCAATCCTTTTTCCATTTACCTTGGTGATCATACTTACCCTTACAATTTGTTTTTCTGAAGAACTTCTTTTTCCTATAAAATTTATTAAATCTTCTAGCAATGTGAGCCATCTCAGCATCACTGTCAGAATCACTTTCACTGTCTTCACAACTTGAACTTTCAACTACAGCTTGAAGCTTTTCTTTGTCCTTATTCTTTGAAGTTGAAGATTTGAAAGCGACAGACTTTCTTGGAGGTTCATTTTCATCATCTTTATTCACTTTAAGCTCTTCTTTATACATCATCAGCTTGCCAATTAGTTCCTTGACAGGTAGAGAAGCAATGTCACATGATTCTCTGATTGAGACAGATGTGCCCCTCCATCTATCAGGTAGACATCTCAAAATTCTCATAATTTGTTCCTTCGATGAGACATCCTTTCCCAGCGAGATCATTGTATTGAAAATTTCATTGAACCTGAGATACATGTCAGAAATGGGTTCATCAGGCTTCATTTTAAAATTATCATACTTGATAGTATAAGTGTTCAATCTCATTTCTTTAACATTCGTTGTTCCTTCATGAGAAACAGCTAAGGTATCCCAAATTTCATATGCAGTTTTACAAGAAGAAATTCTATTAAACTCTTCATCTCCTAGAGCACATTACAAGGCATTCATAGCTTTACAGTTGTTATTGTAAGCATTCTTTATAGGTTCATCCCAAGTAGATCTAGCAGTAGTAGTAATTTTGTATTCTTATTCAATAGCAGTCCAAATATCAAAACCTATGCTTTCTAGATGAATTTTCATTTTCAGTTTCCACTGAGCATAATTAGTTCCATTTAAGAAAGGTGGCCGGTTAGTAGCAGCACCCTCAAGTCTATTGTACATGATGAGAAAATTTTAAAGAGATAAAAATTTAGATATAAAAGAAATTTTAAGAACTTTAAAATACAACTACAATCACAGTTCAGAAGCAGAGTACTTTTAGAAAGTATTTTCAATCCTCTAATACCAAGTGTTGGTTGGAGTGGTTTACTCAAGAGGGGGGGTGAATTGAGTACCAATTAAAATTTCTGTATTTAAAAACACTGTCTTAAAGACCCCCAAATAAAATAATAAATTAAACTGTAGTGAATTTATATTAAAGTAGAGGTTCTGTTAGATTCTCAAGGGATTGATTAATTCCCAGTTAATCAATACATGAGTGTATGATTATCTTTTGAAACTAACATACTAATCTACACTTAACATAAACACTTGATAATTTAATTATCAAAGTAACTTTAAAAACAGTATTAGTTTTAAAGTGATTAGCAGCGGAATAAAACTTTGAAAGAGATGGCACAACAAATGTAACTAAGAGGTTCAGTCTCAAGCCGAGACTTAGTCCTCTCAAAAGTTTATATAAAAATGATCCACACCCTGGATCGGGGTTCAACAGTTTACAACTGTCCAGGTCCAAGACCTCTACCACTGTTATTCGTGGGAAACAGTACAACAGCAACCAGCTGTCCAGGTCACACACGACCTCTACCACTGTTATTCGTGGGAAAGAAAGAATGCAAGAATTTGGTAAGGATTTACAAATCCTCCAGTTTAAGTACAGGAGACAGTGTATGTGTTAGATACAGCAGATAACACACACTGCTCGAAATAAATAATAATAAATCACAGAACAAGAGATGTAGAGTTTAGAGATGGTTCTGGTGATTTCAGTGTAGCTCTGGACTCCTTTGAATTCGATCAGAAGTGAGTCTAAGTCCTCTTCTCATTTCTGTTTGAGAAACAGAGTGTCGTATGCTCCAGGTTCATAGACAGTGAAAATGTAGTGGTTGAAGTTCTTCAGTGTTCTTCTTATATGCACAGAACACTTCTCGAGTATGCTTGATTGTCTATGAGCTTCTCTGTGTTCTTGATGGAACTGGTTTTGCTCTTGATTCTTCTTGTTATTGTGTTTCTGGTATATTTCATCCACCACACACTTCTCGAGTATGCTTGATTGTCTATGATCTTCTCTGTGTTCTTGATGGAACTGGTTTTGCTCTTGATTCTTCTTGTTCTTGTGTTTCTGGTATATTTCATCCACCACACTCTCCTTTTGTTGGGCAGCGTAGTCTTCTCGTATTTATCTCATGGGCAACAGGGGACAGAAAAGATTTCCTTTCTGCAGGTACGAGGTACGAGTTCCTGACATCCAACAAACTTTATCAGATATTTTACAAATAATTAAAATGTACATGATATGACCGTTAGATAGATTAAATATAGGAAATAAAGAAATTCAAACAGTGAGTCGAGTGATCGGTAGGTAATCAGCATCGGTAGCTTGGACATCGGTAGCTCAATTTCATTAGTTGCTTTGACTCTATCGGTGGCTCTATGCGTCGGTTGGTATATGCTTGTATCAGTGACTTTGTTTATCGGTAGCTCCATGCGTCGATAGCTTCATGCGTCGGTAGCTCCATGCGTCGGTAGCTCCATGCGTCGGTAGCTCCATGCGTCGGTAGCTCCATGCGTCGGTAGCTCCATGCGTCGGTAGCTTCATGCGTCGGTAGCTCCATGCGTCGGTAGCTCCATGCGTCGGTATCTCCATGCGTCGGTATCGGTAGCTGTGCGTCTGTCAGTAGCTTCGTCCATCAGTGACTCTTATTCCATCGGTAGCTATTTATACTTACACTGGTAGCTCTATGTTTGTATCGGTAGCTGTCTGTAAGTCAGTAGCTTACATTTATAAGCACATCGGTAGCTCTGTGTTAAGTATATCGGTGACTCTGTCTGTCGGTAGACTAAGTCTATCGGTAGACTGGGTACCGGTAGCTCTTTATCAGTAGCTATAGGCAGATTACTTATCTGTTTTATGCAGAACACATCCGATTGTGTTAGAATTAATTTATAACTTGTATGAACATGGATAAATGAGGATTAACATATTCCAAAGACTATTTTAAAAATTATTATTGGTTCGATCACAGATTTGAAAGAATTAAAGTATAGATCAATGATACTTAAAAATATCATAGAGAATGAAAACATAATTGGGATTTTCAACACATATGAATACATGATTGAGATTATCAAAACAGGTGAGGTCAACAATGATGATTATAGTTCCATTTAATGATGACAGATATTAGTTATGGTTTCCCCATAGATATAATAAAATATTAGATTATGTAATTTATTTATTTTTCTATTTCATCTTGTGTGGTATATAATTTTATGATGTATAAAAATAAGTAAAATGAATCCCTCAATTAATAGGTATACGTATTCTTTAGACAACCCACATTAGCTAAAACCTTATTCTTTATAGGGTTGGTATATTGATCACAAATTGATATATAAATATTGGGTATGGATTTTATTAAATTATTTTTATTTTAATTGTAAATTATATATGGATTTTTATGTGTGAGTAAGATAAAAGAGGTGGTGTCCTTTTATAACAGAGTGAGATGAAACACATGTATTTTTTCAAATCATTAAATTATATTAATGTATTAATATAGAAAACTTACACTAATATAACTAGAATTTGAAAATTATATACGATAATAATGATAAATGACAAAAAAATAGTACTCAAACGAGCCTATGTCGATGTTTTTCAGTTATAACATAGTTTGGACCCTAGTAAAAACATTTTAACCACATCTTTGGTAAAAAAATTTATTTTCTTTTAATTAATTATGAAAAAAATATTAGTTTAACATATTAAATAATATTAATTTTTATGATTAAATATGTGTAATAAATTTTGAATTAATTAATTATTTTAACTGATGAATTTTAATTATAATATAATTATGCAAGACACAATAAAATCTAATTTTACAGAAAATCTTGTTTGAAACATAAAAATTATTTTTGAGTAAAATAAAATATATTTTTAATTAAATGGGAGTTAATTTGAGCATGATTAGTCATGATAGGTTATTTATATTTCAAAATAGAAAAAAATTGATAAGAACCTTTTCAATATAAAATAATGGGAACACAATAAAAAATTATTATTTAGAAAAAACAATTATATAAATTTTAATATATGAAGAAAATATGTCCATGTTTGATATTATATTTTAATATGAATTATATTATTTCATAAATTTATATTTTTTATCGAAAATTTTATCATGATATTTAATTTAATTTTAATTTCTTTGTAATGTCAACAAATTATCAGTTTCTATAAAATCATATTTTTCTCACAATTTTCCAAGAAATGAACAATTTATATAAATTAATCAAAAGGTTACCATAAATGAAATTTGAAAATTTTAATTCATAAATAAAATTCATTTAATCAAATACCATTTATATAATTTTTATAAGTTTATTAAAATGTTCATTTACAAAAAAATAAAAACATTTTTGATGAAAACATATTTTTGAATGATAAGATGACTTAATTGAAAATTGGTAAAATTTTTATTATTCACATATAAATAAATTTGAATTATGTAAAAACATTATATATTAATTTTAAATTTTTTTATTCCTATTTATGCAACCCATTTGAGGTCAAGGTAATACTGTTAAAATATATAGTATATCATTTCTCTATTAAAGCTCTGCATTGCATTCCCAGTGAGATATCAAGATTATTATTATTTTAAACTAATATGGTGATGTGTTAAAAAAATTAATTGAAAATATGAAATCATTAATGTAAATATTATAATTCTATTTTTATAATCTATCTATTTCTCATTTAATAAGGGTGTGTAAATGTGTTATTAATTTATAGTTTAAAACCATGTTAAATCGATATAGGAAATTTAATACTATTAGAAGAGGTATTAGGATCCACTAGATAATTTATGAAGATGTTAAGGATATACTAGATCATCCTCAGTGGTTCAGTCTTGTGTATCATCACCAACATTGGGGTTTGAATTCACCATCTCATCTTCACCAAGGGTATGAATCTACACAGTTGTTAATAATTAATTGTTCTACAAGATTGTCTCTATTTAAATAATAAGGGGTTTCATTGAAGATTCATTAAATGAATAATAGAATAAGTGTTTTATGATAGTGTTTCATGATATCCATGTTGTCTTTATGGGGTAAGATGGAGTTTCACTACACCTACGAAGGAGTAAGTTAGTACAATAGAGTTTCATATCATATCGGAAGGCTTAAGAGGATGAAGTAGAAGTTTATGTTCTATATAATTAATAATAGGATCTTTTTAGTTTTTATTAAGATAATTAATGATTATTTGGGTACTTTAGTTAACCATTCCATCCGGGAAGGCATAATAGGGTACATTGGCGATTCATTTTATACAATAATGTTTAATTGGTTATAATGGATATTCTTGTTATTGATGAAGTCCTAAAGGGGTTATCTAGAGTTTTATTTAGTTTGGAAAGGATTAGGTCTGTACACTAGAGTTTGATAATATCTAATAATTCTTATCAATTTGTTCTTTAGTTTTATTTTAATATTGGATTCCAAATAGTTTTGAGTTTCAATTCATTGGTTTAACATTACAATGATATATAGTGATTCTAGTATTTGGAACATATAATAGGATTTGTAAATATATCAATTAATGTAATTAAAACACATATAGTTTGATACCATATGAAATTTTCTAGTATAAATTTCATGTCCATTTTTAATGGTCTATATTAGTACCTTTTATGATATTGCAACCACGACCAATGGTGTGAATTTTATGGTTTTGTATCTAGGACCATTGTGACATGATGTTTGTTGTCATATTATTAGAGGTATTTCCAATAGTTTTGATTCCATGAATAATGTAATACATGGTAAGGGGTACTATGAATTTGTTTGGTGAGATACTTGTGTATAAATACCCAATTTATAGACTGTCCAAATAGAAATATCAGGTGAATGAATGTGATAGCCATCAATTTGGTGGACCTAAATGATCATTTTTAAGAATTATCATTCTGAATGGGTAGAGGGATAACTTTATAATGGTTAAATATTAGTATTTACCTCATATTAATTAGTAACTTGGTAGGAAAATAGATAATTAGATATATAAGTGTTATAAATAGTAGGAGAAATGGTTGCACTATATTGGACAAAAAACTAAGTTAAAGGGATTATCAATGGAATATATATCTAATATCATAGATAGTTCAACAACTAAATGTTACCAAACACCATAAGTTACCACATATGATATTTTTGCGAGACTTAAACCTCTAAAAATTTATTTTATTTAATAAATAGTCACATTATGGTTATTTTTAAACTGTAAAAATATTTTAAAATAAAAATTAGATGTTATGTTCATCTATAATCTATCATTATTGATTCACAATTTTTGTTATCATGATATAAATAATTTTTACAATAAAACATATGATTCATTAACAAGGTATCATCTCCACCAAGATATAAAAAAATAATCTAGAAAATACCAAATCCCTTTACTTCAATTGATACCTTTTCATATTTATGCATTTTATTTAAGAGACATCAAACAATACATGTCCAAGATTTCCCATGGGAGTGATTAATTGATTCTAGGAATATTCTTGTCTATTATCATCATTATTCTCATAGATATGGTATTTATTTTTGGTATCCATCTTCATAATATGTTCTACACTGGACGCATATAATAAATTCATTTTTCCATACATTTTCAAGGGAATAAAAATTTAATGTGTCCCAGGGAAGATATATTTTACATTGTTCCATGAATAATATATATACCTTTAATTATAGTTTCCTCAATTAACCTAGAATTCATATTTATTATTACTACAATTGAAAATAAATTTACAAATATAGGATAAAAAGAGATTTATAAAATCTACAAGACACGGTGAATATCATATAATATCCATATAACATTGAATCCTTATATTTTCATTTATTCAGTTCTATTATATTTTAAATTCATAACACTATAGTTTTCCGTAATCATTATCATTTCCATTGGAATAAATTATTTTTAACGGAATTGATATATGTTATAGGTGAAAAACGTACCTCACCATAAATCAAATTTGAGTATGGAAAATACCTAGATGACCTCAAACTCATTAAATTATTTGTAATTAGTTATTTATTACTAACTCATTATTTTAAACCCTAGTATATTCCTGCAATACAATTAATTAAGTATTTTGGAAAAGAAAACATAATCCCCTAAATCCTAACTAAACCCAACACATTTGTTTTATCCTAACACATGTAATCATCGAATATTCACTAAAGATGTTTAATGAAAAATGTTTAAACTGATTTCATAAACCTATAAAAAACCAATTAAAGATAATATTTTTGTTAAAAAAATTATGAATTTGATGACTTTTATGAATTCGAAAAGGATATATATTTATTGAACATTATATTTCATTCACATTCTTTTCAATGAAATCAATAGATACCCTACCTCAGATAAAACTCAGGACTGATATAGATGCCGTAAAATTTTGTATAAAATTTTATATTCATATATAGAATTGATGAATGATCTATATCTCAATAATTAGGAAATTATTTAAGGAAGAAATCATCTTCCCTATCAAAGAAGGTGGGTCCATAGGCACCTCTACATAAAGTAATGCATCTTCATATTAAGTGAATGAAGCAAATGGGAGAACAAGAGAGAGAGAGAGAGAGGCAAATAGAGAGGTGGAGAGAGATTAATAAATAAAGAGAGACATATATATAGTGAGTGAGTTGCCAGAAGTCCTATAATTTAACTATTTTCTCCTTTTAGTATGAAGTATTATATTTGTTTGGTATCACATTTTACAAACTTAACTGATGTTTTTATTGTTCCAAAAATGATTGTAAGTATATGAAACTATGTCATGTGATTTGGAATTTTCTTTAAATTTAAAACTATACCTTGAAACATAAGTAGTGAGAGGAAATTGGTAACCATGCACATATGGGGGGAAAAGTGTGAGTTGGGTGTATGAAAAATTAACTTAGAGCGTGGGGCTTATTTAAGAGAATTAAATTTTTTTGGTAACCTATTAATATGTAACATGGAGTTCTCCTTAGTTGACTAGTGATGTAAAAGAAATATAGATTTCACCCATAAATTATTTAATGTTTTTAATATTAAAAGAATCAAATTATAATGGAAAAAATAGTTATTTATGTGATTTTTATTTTTCAGATTGACCTAATGATGATGAACGGTCTCTTATACAATATTATATAATGTGGTAAGCTCCTCTGGTTTACGTCTATCATTTAAAAAAATATTACAACATTGCTCAATTTTTTATGGAATCTTTTCATTATCTCCTGATATCAAAAACTATTAATCATTAAATGAGTTGAAACAAGTTTATGTATTTTGAAATTTTCATTCTGAAGTGGCTAATATATTACAAAATCATTATTCCCGGGTTATGGATTACTTTAGTATGAGTCAATAACTATAGAATAATATATAATATATAATTTGTTTCCAAATTTTCATGTTTTTAATACTTTATCCATTTTAATTATCAATTTATATTTGAAAAACACATGAATTTAGGTTAAACTACAGCTCAATATGATTCTAAGGATAATTAAATGATGTCTAGTTGAATTTATATTTCATAATACCATCTTGGTTTAATTTTATGAATATTGTGAGTAGAGTAGTTTTGTTACCCATTATTGAATACATAACATCCCAATAGTTTATTAAAAATTATTTAATGTTTTATTACATAAATGTACACATAAAAAAACAAAATATTGAGAATTAGTGTGTATATGGTAATTAGTTACATCATATAATAACTTAAAATTATAAAAAACACCATCTTTATTAAAAACATCCTTAACATTCTCTCACATAAAACTACATTAGATAACAATGGGACATACAAATGAAATGGGTGAGCTATAAAGACTAGTAAGAGAATAAAAATTTAAGGATATGATAAAATTTAAACATTTTATACAATAGGAATATCAATGGGGAATTAAAGGAATGAGAATCACTTAAACTAATGATAAGACATTGTAAAACATGATAATCATAAAGGCAAAATAGGAAATTTGGAAATAACATAATATACTTCCTCATAATCATAGTTCAATGATAAGTGTGAAGAAATCATGATGGAAAAATTACCTGCATGGAATCAGGTTCACTCCATACTCCAACATGACATCTCATGAGACTAAAACTTACCCAATGCATTGGAACACTTTATAATTTTGGGTGCAGCCATTACTTTCATTTCATTCTCATTCTTATGTGTCCCATATAGATCATACAACATAGATTGATTCATAATAATATTTTATTATAGAATATTGGATTTTGGAATATAAAAATTTATGTAACAATTCCTATATGTAAAAGTTTATAATGGTTAAATCCTTATTTGGAAGTGGAAATGGTATTCACTAGAAAATTTTCTTTCAATGAAAAATGGTGGCTAGATTTCAGTAGGAAAACATCATCACGTAAAGATTAGTAAAATGGGTTGATGATAGCTATTGGGGTCTATCATATTTTTCACATAATGCGGAAACTAATAGGTACATGTAATTACATATCCCAATAATATTATTTGGAAATATAATGAATAACATAATAATGAAACTATAACAAAGAAGGGAAGAAAAGGATCCATTACTTGAGTGTGTGACTCCAAATGCTTAGGAGTAACTTCTTATAGGGTAGGGGGTACCATTGGATGCCTATATGGATAGGAAAGAAGAGTAATGAAGTTCAAAAAGGATTTTTAGTGAAAATAAATGGGAACTTTGGTTGGATTATATAAGAAATTAGTTGACGGTTATTTATTATTTATCAATATTAGGTGTTGGACTCTATAAAATAAAATAATGAAAAGAAGTATACCTTATGAGTCCTTTTCCCATGTTTTCTGAAAAAAATTCACTTTTTTTCATTATTTTATACACTAAATAACCTAACATAATAAATAATACCATTGTTGATGTGAATTTGAGTCATACTCTTAAATAAATTGTTCTAAATCCTTATAATATATTAATGGGTTTTGAGGATTTTTAAAGGATTTATAAATTTAATCCATCAAATATAAATTAAAATTATTTTAATTGGAAGAGAAATATATGTACTTGGATACCATTTATATTATTTATTATATCACTATTTGGTAATTCTTATGTCAAAATATAAAACTTATATTTATACCGTATATAATTTTTACCTTTAAATTTGATTGACTCAGAAAATAATAAAAAATTCACTATTAGGTAGATTCATCATAATGATAGAAAATATAAAATAATTTTTATTCAAATAACTTTAAAAATATATGAATCCAATCTTTTAATAAAATAATGAAAATTTATTGATAAACAAAAAGTTTTTTTTGATAATAACAGATTTAGTACCCTTTAAGAATTTACAATTGAGTTAATAAAAATTATATGATTATCTATAAATTATAAAAATTATTTAGAAATAATTTTTTTAAATATTATTTATTTAGATAATCATTTAATCTATCAAAATTAATGTCTTCAATGAAATAATTTATTACTTAAGGATATAATTCATATTTTATCTTATAATAATATAATTTTTATCAAAATGATTTCTTAACCATATATAATGTATAAAAATAAGGAATAAATATAATATTAATTTTAATTAAAATTAAATATAATTATTAATAATATTTTTGTTATATTTTTTATAGTCTTCGTTATATTATTTTTTTGCTTAATTAAACTGTTTTCTTTTTTAACTTGGTAATATATATTTTCTAAAATTATTATTCATAAAATTCAAAAATTAAATCTAGCTTTTTACCTAATACTAATTATTATTATTCCCTATATGGAATCAATTTTCTCAAAATCAATTCATTTAGGTGAAATAACATAATTCAATATCAAACCCATAAGCATGATGTTAAGAGGTTTTTTGGAAAATTAATTTTTTTATGGAAAAGATGATTTTACATGAACTCTATAACTAGAAATACACATTATATGAATTTCAATTAATATATATATATATATATATTTGAATAATATAATAATTTAATTTATATCATTTCTCATTATGTTATATTTTATTTAATTAGAATTCAAAAAAATTTTGCATTTTAAAGTTGTTTTCTAGAAAATGAATCTTAATCCTAAAAATAAAATTATAATAAATTATTTTAAAAAGATAATTTAAAAATAATTAATTTAATTAAATATAAAAACACAATACATATTTTACCATTATATATATTTTAAATAATTATTATACTTTAAGATTAAATAATTTTTAAAAATAAATATTTAATTATTTAATATATTATTCATTGTAATTTAGTAAAAATATAAGCATTCATAAAATCCCAAAACTTCACACTATTTTAATATTTATATGATGATATAAAAAAATTGGGCCCATTTTATTAAACATATTTTCAAAATTTTATAGAAAATAATTATAATATTATTTTTATATAAAAATTATTTTTCGATGAAAACATATTATAACGAAAAAAAATACATTAACAAAATTTAAAGATTATTTTTTAAGAATTTGTCATTATATTTAGGAAATATAAATATTTCATAAATTATTTAATCCTCATTATATCCAAAAATAAAATAAAATGTTAAAATTATCATATTCAAATAATCATTTCTTATTTGAGTTCAGTATTGTGTATTTCATATTCTATCAAACATATTTTTCTCTATTCATTAAATGCACGATGTTACATTATTCCCCCATTTATTAAAGTTCATCCCCATATTCTAAACATAACCTCACTAGAAATGTTTTTACACTTTAAAATATGTTTTCTGAAAACCCACATTGTAAGAAGGGTTAATAAAACCACCTCTTTAAAAGAGGAGAAAATAAGTTTGAATATCAACACATAACTAGTATTACTAATAGGATAACATTAGTGGGATGTAAAAACTTGTTAATAAAAGATTAAAATAACAACA
Organism: Viscum album; assembly: GCA_963277665.1. NCBI lineage: Eukaryota > Viridiplantae > Streptophyta > Magnoliopsida > Santalales > Viscaceae > Viscum > Viscum album. Next base: position 49,666,834 of record OY728156.1, read on the forward strand.
AATAAATAATTTAGTCTCATAGAAAACAATATTAACAACATATTAATGATTAAAAAATCATAAATCTATGATAGAAAAAATGACCATCAATTCATCAGAAATGATCGTAATATGAAATAAGTTTACATTGAAGGTTAGTCTCTTAATGTTAAATAATTTCAATAACATATATAATATTAACATAAGAAAATATATTTTCTTGAAAACTATAATCTCATCCTTTAATAAATTTCCACTATAAAATCATCTTTTTCTCCAAACGATCAGAACTCATGAAACTTTTTTTATTCCTCATCCAGTAAAATAATTTATAAGATTCAGTGTATGGTTTCAGTGATCTATTTTCTAAAATTAAAACCAATGGGAATTTTTTTCATTAATAATGGTTCATAATGATCTTGTAAATTTATCAAATCATATCCCTAGGAGTGTCAAACAAGGTGTGTAGCATGGATCGTTGTCATGGATGAGTTATCTGTTGCGTCTAGCTCAAAACAGTGTTTTTGGATTTCACCCCTAAGTACATATATGCCAAAGCCACATCCAGTTTTAATGTCTTGATATGGATATAATTTCTAGATAAACCCCCACTCTATACTGACCAACATTTTTGTTTTATTTCTTATACTTAGTCTTATCCCTATGGAGTTCACTTGTGTTTTCTAATAGAAACCCAAAAAATAATAAATCTCTTCATTTCATATGAACTATAAATAATTTTTTCTATATAAGAAAATAATTATTGATTTGTTACATGAATGAATACATAAAACAACCTAGATGATTAATAAGTATGGTGTATTTTGGAATTGGGTACATTAAATAACAAATTAAAACAAATAAAGACATCATCTTTTTTTGAAATTTTCATTAACACGCTCACACATAAAAAAATATTGGATAACATAGGGGCATATATAAGAAATGGGTGAGATATAAAGACCTGAAAGGGAATAAACATGGAATAACATGAATAAATTAATTCATGTTAGAAAATATCAAAATCTGTGGCCAATAAAAAAATATAATCACAAACATGAAGAATAAGACATGATATAACATGATAATCGTAAAAAAGACATGGAAAATATGGAAACAACATAAAAAAACATTATAATCATTTGAAAAGAATAAATACTAGTAAATCACGATGTAAAAAAGCCACATAAAGAAATCAGGTCACTCCCTATCCCAAAACGCAACTTAGTGAGACTAAACATTACCCAATTCATTAGATAGGTATGTAATTATGGGTTCACCCATCACATTATTTCCATTATCATGCTTAAGTGTTCTACACAGTTCATACAACATGGACTCATTGATCATCATATTTTATCCACTAACATGAAGTGTGGGAAAAAAATATGTATGTACCTTGTAAACTAATTATATTTGTAAAAATTTGAACACTATTGATAGGAAATGTGTATGGTATTCAGTATTCAATTGTTTTGGAATGAAAAATCAAGGATAAATTTCGACAGCATAACAACTGAAGTTAAAAACTAATAAAATTGGTTGATGAATGATAATGGTGTATTAAATTTTTATAACATAAATTGGGATGTTATTGGTACATAGAGATACATATCCCATAATATTTAATTATAAATATATGGAATATGTTACTAAAAACCATGAATAATGTAGAGAATAAAATAATCCCTTACATGAGGGTGTGACTCCAAATGAATGGTATGATCATCTAGAGTGCTTTGGGGAACCGTGTTAGGACTATAGATATGTTTGGGAAGAGTATTTATGATGTAAGAATATTTTTAGTGAAGGTTAATGGGAGTATGGTAGGGTTTATATTTGATATGAGTGGGGAATTAATTTTTATTTGTCAGACATATGTTTTGGACACTATTTAATTAAATAATAAAAAACCACTAAACAACCCTTGGTTTCCACAAAATGGGAGTGGAAATAATTATTTTAAATGTTACTGGTATTAACTTAATAAAATAATACCCTTTATTATGTGAAAGTATTTTATACTCTTAAGGAAAACATTTTAAAACATTAAAATATATTAATAGATTTAGAGGATTCATAATGTCTTTGTAAAATTAATAGAAAAAATATTATTTAAAATTGGAAACACATATTTGGTCATTTATACTATTTATATTATTTTTTAGATCAATTTTTGTTCATTGTGATGTAATAATACAAACCATATATTTTACTCTATTTATTTTTTACCCTAAAATTCGGTTTTCTTAGAAAATTATGAAAAATTTACAATTGGATAATTTAGAAATTCTAATTCCAAACAATATTAATTCTATAGAGAAAATTTTATTTTTAATTTTATTTTAAAATTTAAAATAAAAATGAAAATTTATTGTGAAATGATGGGATTTTTTGACAATAATAGTTTTAAAACACTTATAAAATTACATTCAACATCATAAATATTAAATGATCATTTATATTTAATAAAAAAAATTATTTATAATAACTTTTAAAAATATTATTTATTTATAAAACTAATTATTTAATTATGAGAAGTGTCTTAAATGAAATTATATATTACATAAGAATATATTTTTTGTTTTATCTTATCAAAATATAATTTATATCAAACTTATTACCTAATCATTTATATAGTGAAACCAATAAAGATTAGATATTAGAGTAATTTAAATGAAAATGAAATGTTAATATTCATACTATTAGGGTCACTTTGTTTCTAGTCTTTCTTATATTACATTTAACATTAATTAATCTACTTTTATTTTACTATGGTAATAAATATTTAATATAATTACTATTCATTCTGGTGGATTAATTTAAATTAATATAAAAATTCTAAGCCTGATGTTAAGAGGTTTTCTGAAAAATTCATTTTTATGGAAAATATTATCTTACATTAAATATATAATAAGTTGTCTTAATTATTTGGATTTTAATTCATAAATATGAATATATAATCTAATAATTTCATTTATATAATTTCTCTATAGTTATTTTTAAATTAATTAAAATGTACACACAGAAAGCAATTTAAATAAGATTTCAGTAAAATGTATTTATACTTCTAAAAACCAAATTATACTAAAATCCAATAAAGAGATTATTTCAATGTACTTAGATTAATTAAATATAACAAAAAACTAACTAGGTTACATTTATTTTAAATTTAAAAAATAATTGGTCTTTTATGTTTATTAATTTATCAAAATAAATGATTATTTCACTTAAAAACATTATTTTCACATTTCAAGTAAAATAAATGTTTTGTAAATATCCCAAAATATGAACGTATATTTATATTTAAATAATGATATGAAATATTGAGTTCATTTTTTCAAATAAAGTTTGTAAATGTTATATAAAATAATAATAATATTGTTATAAATTTTTTTTTTGAAGAAATAATATTTTGAAGAACAAAAAGGCATTACAAAAATTGATTGATTATTTACAAAGCATTTATCAATATATTTAGGAAACCCACATATATATATTATAAATTATTTAATCCTACCTATATCCAAAAAATATATATTGAATGGGTAAAATGATCATATTCAAATAATCATTTTATATTTGTGTTCAATGTTGCATATCAGATAATATATAGAACATATTTTTTACATTTTTAATAACAATGGCTAGTATAGGATTGGATATGTTTCAATAGTTTTATACATCAAAGTGAACCAATAATTTATTTTTATAACCATAATTCTCCTTTTAAATGGTTTATTATTACCCCTACATATATGTATAAAAAAATCTCTTCTAAATGATAACTTTTACTGAGATAAATAATGAGTACATAGAGGAGTATAACATGAATAAATATCTATTAAATATGAATAAACATTATTTATTCTATCAAAAGATTACCTAAGAATATTTTGTAATCCATATGTATTTAGTTAATGATGTTTTTGGGGGATGCAATTCAAAATGGGACCTCTATTATAGGGGATGATTCTCTAATGAGTTGGTATGATCCAATTAATTCTTAAAATTTTTTGAGTAACTTGGAATATAGTTTCAAATACTCGATATATAATAAAAAACTATGGTTTAAAAGCATATGAATTTTGATAACATAATATTTTTATAGAATTTTAAATCTAATTTGGACATGATATGGAAACCATTTAACTTTAACATAGAGAAATTCAGATCGTCCTATGGGATGTATACCATATTGAAAGAATAATAATTATAGATGAAGAATATGTTTAATTTTTATAGTACCATCATCTTTATAAACTGTATGTAGACTCCACAACTAGTATAAGAAATAGTAATGAAATATAATAGAAATCTAAGGGGATAAATCTATCCCTATTTGGTTGTCCTATTTGGTGGATAAATAAATATCTATTTATAGTATCATGAGTTAAATCCTAAGGTAAATCATACAATTTAATTTCTAGCTCAACATTCCCACAATGTTTTAGGGAATATTTTTCTTTTTTTGAAGATGGATTTTATACATCATGTGGTAAAAATATAATACTTGGGGTACCATTGGACCATTAGTTTATTTCTTTTCAATCTATGTTTACCAATATGTGTCTTTTCCATATGAAGGATTATTGATTGGGGTTCAAAATAATACATTAACAATAGACTCTAAATTGGAACACGTGTGTTCAAAAATCATTATAGTTATATCATTAGGGTAAATACATCAAATATTATGTTAGGTCCAATATTGAGATATATATTTTTCATATATTTTGTGTAATTTAATTTTCACTTTTGTGGATTGTGAATAAATTTCGTGGTTATAAATTCATGTACACCATAGGGTTTCACATTTAACCTTATTCCCAATAGTACATAATATTTATAGTGAGAGAACACTATTTGTAGCCATTGATGAATAATCTAATATGGTGAGCGGCATACATTAATTTTTTCTATATCATTGTATGATTCCCTATATGATACTCATGAGAAATGCTAGCGACACAATAGAGGAACACTCATATATCATTTATCTCAAAGGAAAATTACATTTGAATTAAATTGATGAAACTATTATATATAAACTATGTATTCTACATTTTATTGTTTGATATTTCAAATTTATGAAAAAAAAATTCTCTGTTATTTGTTAAAATGTTTCATATAATGGAATTTATCATTATATGATTGAGAATTTGCGAGAAATAATACTTTTAAGCTTCATGCCTATGGAATTTTTAGTATTAGGACTCTGGTTATTAGTCAATGAGATAGGAAATCCATTGAGGTTTTTTTATAATATCAGGTGTTTTATTTCATGTCTAGTTCATCATGTTGGTGTTGGTGGGGTTGTGTTTGGTAGAAATAGTAACACATCAACATCAGGTTCTTGATATAATTCCATTGGTTAAATAATGTGGTTAATAGTATATATGTACCCATGGGGTTACACATAAAATCAATTGGAACCAAAATATTAATAGGGTATTTTTAATTTTTTTAAATTATTATTATTTATATTGTAAATAGTATCCTCATCTAAATGGTAGTCGTTTGAACCCGAACCACCTTCACCCATTTTTCTTTTAGTCTCTCCTTTCCTTGTATTATTCCAATAGATTTAATATGCTTATATCATTACCGAATTATGGGATAGATAATTTATGTAGTATCCCTTAGTTATTTGATTGTAATCACTTGGTACTCTATCATATTCACTCATATTATAATATTCATTTATTGTAAACTCCATTTTGGGTATATTGTTTTTATTTCCTGATTTCAAGATAATAAGGATGAATATATTTGAGATATAAAATGAGTACGATCCTATATTCTTGAAGTGTGTGGTTACTTCTATATATTACAATAATTCACATATTTTTATATTATGTGAATTTTATTGCGGTCAATATTAGGTTTAAAAATTGAAAATTTGGTTAAATGAATCATAAAGATTGTAGATTTACTATTCATAGACTCTAAGGAAATAATAATGTCGTTCATGATTGGTTTGGTCATTTTAGAGTGGCTCAGAGTCTATTCATCAATGGTGTAAACATACTTCTAAATACCAACATACCTTATGATCCTTGGAGTCCCATATTTATTGATAAATATCATAGTTTGAACCAGTATGAGTAGGTTTATAGTATCTAATTTAATATGTAACATCAACAATTATTTTAATTGGTTGATTTAATTTGGTATTGAATGTAACGTTGGTAGGAGTGCCTTATTGACACAAAAACATTTTTAAGCATTAGGTGATGGTGATGTTGTCTCCTGAGGTAATATGTTATCTTCAAGATGAATTTTAAAATTTATTAGAGCCTCTTCCCTAAATTGGTTTTCCATGTATTTTATAATACACATGTTTATTGGGTTTTAGTTAGGGGTTAGTCTTGGGGATGGTTTAGAATTTAGATATATTGGGAATAGATTTTTCAAGGTTATGGTTGCTTCTTCTCATAGATCATATAGAATGTAAGAAGTGATCCACAATGTACTTGGACAATTATGAACCCTTAATACCTTATTTCTTGAGTAAATACGTAATATTTAATGTTTTCATATAGAAATATATTCCTTTAAATGATCACATGGTTGATTATAATATGAGTGAAAAATGATCTATATTTTTAATGGTCATCAGATTTGGATAATTCATATGTATGATTGGAGAGGTTTGTTGGGGATGGATAGTCACTATAGGTAGTTGGGATCATTTTTTTTGTATAATAGTTGAATATATGTGCTTAATATATGATTATTAGTAGATGGTTCATAGCATGTGATTATTATCCATGTTTTGGGATAACATATACTTGTGTGCTATGTGTGGGTAACTGAATTGTAAGACGATGCTTCTAGGTCATGTGATATGTTTTATTTTCTATTTATGTACCATAATACTGATGTTATTTATGATTATATTACGGACTATTATTCATCATGATTATTTAGTGAGTGATTTCATGTCCACTCCGAGTGAGAGGGAACCAATCTAGGTATTTTTCTAATAGTAACCTTGATATAGTTATTGATGGAATAAGTTAACCCAAATGAGTTAGTATTGATTCATGATGAGGCTTTGATACCGATCCCACCTGAATAGGTGACCATATGAGGAATGGTATAAAATAAGTAACATTTCGGGACTTTGATACCAACTTTGAGAGAGTGGGGAGTAATCGATTTGTTTATAATGAATGTGATTGTGAGACATGATATAAGTGAGAGGGGTTTCCTCCCTGTGTTTATGTGGAATTTAGTTGTTATACCTATGTTATGTTAGAAGGAATTATCTAATGTGTTCATTTTAATATGAACATGAGACCCACCATGAGTGGGAGGCGACAGATGGCATGTAGTTTCATGAGTTGTTTTATTGGAACTCACCTTGAGTTAGCGTGTATACAAATGACTCTCTACATGAGGTTGGGGATTATAATAGAACCTTACCATTAGTGACATGATGTTTTTCCAGACAATATATTAATTATGATCTCATTGTGGTTGAACTCAAGCTTGATTATAATAAGTGACAACATATTCCACTTAAATGGTTGGAACATGTGAGTTATTATTTCATTGTGTTCTAGTACAGAATAAAAAATTTTGAATCATGTTTTTGAAAATTGTTTTATTATTTCAATATTATAAAATAACATAATATTATATTATATCATACAAACCCCATTTATGGTTTCCGATGCATATTTATTTCTCACCCCTTACACAGGTACCATGGTGTGTTTAAATATCCCATGTTTCACATTTAGTTTGTAAATTATTCTTATTGGGGTAGTTGGATAGAGTATTTTGGGACTAGTTTGATGAGGGACCATTTTTTATGGTTTAGACTCAGTGCATCTTAAAATTTCATTATACTAAATTTTATTATAAGAAAATCATTGTTAAATATTTATAAATATTGAAAATGAGAATCATTTTTTATAGAATATATATATTTTATTTTATTGATTGTCTAATATTTTCTATAAATATTTTTTCTTTGAAATGTGTTACTTTATTTTTAATATATTGTTACTTCATGTGCTGATATAAAATGTATAGACCCCACATGTTGAGTTATAGATAGTCATTACAAGTTAGTAACATCTAGTATATAGAGAGGTGTGGATATGCTCTTGTGATGATATGTATTGGGGTTTATTTGGGTTATTTATTTATTTAGTTATAAATTTTAACCAAATAATTTATTTTAATATTCCCATCATTTTGGTACACAATTTCTAAATATAGGCATGTGTTATTAATTGGATGAGGCCTTAGTATGGTTTGTTAAGAACACGATTTCCATTGAATTTTCTATGATTTAAAGGATATGGCATGTTTAATCATTTTTTCATTATAATAATGTGTATTTTCCTAAATTTTGGATGTTTTTTACTGAGTGAATTAGTTATTATTTTAATATTTTTCTGGTGTGAAAAGAGATTTTCTTTTCATGCATAATATTAAAAAAAATAGATTTATCAAGATATATAGAAGAATACAAGTCTGTATCAAATTCTCTTCTAAAAAATAATGACAATTAAAATGGAAAATATATTTTTAATTATTAATTTTTTTCGTAAAATGGGAAAAAATTGTCTCTAAATGTGTATCAATTAATTTGAAAAACATAATTTAAATAATAAATTCTTCAAAAATTAAATTATTATAAAAATATTTATTTTTGGAGATCAGTATGGTGACTTTTATTATTTTTCCATGATTTAATTATATTTTATTATGGTTAGTAGATGAAATCCCTTTAGTTGGTAGGCTCAGGTAGTGGATTAAATATATACATAGATTAAGAGGTATGACCCTATGATTTTTCAATTTTATCTTGGGGGATTTATGTGATGAAATACCCTTAAAATTGTAGGGTTGGGAAGAAACATTTCTTTAGGATAGTGTTATTTCTCTCTATGTGTTGAGTAGAGAGAGGGGCCCATGAAATATGGTTTTTAGTGTGATATATTAAGGTAGTTGTGAAAGATCATATGTTTGGGATGGGTGGGTGATATATATGGCTGAGACCCACAAGTAATATTGTTTATTTCAAAGGGTTTCACTAGACCATTGATATATGATCCTTCGTTTATGATTCAATTAAGCATTAGTATTGGATAGATGGTTATAAATTTTGGAAATTACGTTTTGATTTTTTGGTTTCATAGATAGTTGGGTCATGTTGGACTTGACAAGAATTTGATATAGTTATTTATCCATTCCATGGTAAAATGTATGTGGGTTTAGCATATTCCTTGGTTCATGGGATGAAATGACCTAGGTTTTGGTAATCATGTATTAGTTCATTGGGATTCGGTTGATAGGTAACTAGTAAGGGGACTGATATATAGGTTGGTCACTTTTTATAGGCTTCTTTAGAATATAAATATCTTACTGTCTTCATTATGGATGTGTTGGAATTCAGATAATGATTAATGTAAATTGTTTACAATGTGTTTTCATTATAAACAAAAAATATGATCTGTATAATGGAAAAGTGCTTGTGATCCTTCCTCATAGTGGTATAAAGAATGTGAGACATGGTGATATTTTAAGTGGGATGATGTGGAATGATTTGAGAATAATGATTTATGGTCTCCAAGGTAATTAGGATAAATTGTTTGGGTAAGCATAATTATATAGATGGGTCATTAAGGGGTGACCATAAAGTGATATTCCTCAAAACAAACCTTGATATTTAGTAGGTATTCTCTCAATAAATGTCAAATGAAATTGGTTAAAATCTATGATGGTTATATCCTAATGAAATTACCGTAGCAGCCTAAATGTTTTGAATAATTAAATTTCTCATTACAAAACATGAAAAATGAAATATTTGTTATATAATTTCATTGGATTTGTAGGTTATCAAAAAAATTACTATATAATTTTATGATTCTGAATATTATTTTTATTTAGTTACAAGATTTTGGTCATTTTTCGATGATGGTAATATATGTGGATTGAAACAAATTATTCTTGGGAATGGCCAGGTTGTGGTTGGGGGATGCTAGCATGAGCTAATGTCGGTAATATGGGTTATGTGAAAACTTTCTATATAGACTAATGTGTGTTGATGATTTGAATTGATTATTAAGGGATATCCAAGTAAAATTAGGTTAATTTTTAATGGAATATATTAAGGATTCATAAAATAATAATTCATAGGTTCAACTTCTTGGTTTTCAATGAGAGTGTCTCTATTGGGAAAATATATATTGATTATCAATTCTAGTTAGGATGATATCAATGGGATTATGGTATGGATGAGAACATCATGGGAAGAATCCAATAGTATCTATGATTACATAATAATAGACAAGGAGTATTATGATCTATTTTAGGGGGTGTGATGTTATCTTGGTAGGTAAGATGATAAGTTCCAAGTCAATTACAAATATAGTAGGATGTGTCTTATCTGTTATTAGAGACACACTATATCTAAAAATTACTTTCCATCATTTGGAATCATTAGTGAATTAATATATTAATGGGATTTTAGAATAGATTTTTGGTATAGGATATAGGCTAGTTGTCAATTACGTTGTGTAATATAACATTCTTTTAAAATAAGACTATATTTTATAGCTTACAACACACAAAACACTGAGCTTTAACAAAAAAAATTATTATTAAAATAAATCATTCATAATCATGATATATAATTTGTGGGTATAAATAGAGGTAATCAAATTATGAAATTAATAATTAAATTTTCTACTAATTAATAATTTATCCACACATTCACATAAAATAAGAACTCATAATAAATATTTTTATTTTATGAAACAAATATAAATTATATTAAAAAATTATATTCATTAATTGTTGTGGGAGAATATATTCATTTTTTTCTTATAAATTTATATAATTTAGCTGATAAATATTATATCATGTTTCAAATATATGTACCAAAATTATCATATATTTTAATTGTGCTATTTTTCTTAAAATATTGACTTTATAGTGAAGAGTGAAAATACCATTTGTTTAGAAAACATTCTTATCCATTCAAGAATTTACATATATAATGTTTTTTAATTTATTTTAATATGAAATTTTTTCTTTTATATTATCTATAATCCAGTTTGTGTCATTATAATTGAAAACATACCAAATTTTGAAATATGATCTATTTTATACATTTATCTAGAAAATAGTTTTTCGATATAATTTGATGGTTTATTTTAAAAATAATTTATACAAATTAAAATTATCAAATTTGATCTTATCTATTCTATATGTGGAATCAATAATTTTTAATTTAGTAATTATGATCCTTTTACTTTTCGATATTAAGAATAATTATTGGGGTAAATATTTTCCAACTCTGTAAGGTTAAATAGGCTAATTAAAATTAAAAATAACATGACAAGGATTTAAAAATAAATATAACTCCTACCATATTTTTGATATATGTTTTATGTTACAACAACTTATGAAATAACTGAATATATAGAAAATTGTTTCCATTTTACTTTGATAATAATAATAATATTATTTTATGTAAATAATAAATACCAAATGGAACACTCTTTGTTATAATATATATTTATTATTTTTCAAAAGGGGAAAAATTGGGTTTTGTTAGTTGTAAATCATTATATAAAACAGAAATTATTATATTTTGTTATTTTGTTATTTTTTACTAATGTGTTAATTAAATTATATTATTATTAAACATCGACAATGTTATAGTAGAAATACTACAAAAATACATAAAATTATCTTCTAAAAATTCAAAGTAATATTTTTTGGGTGATGTATCGTGTTCAATGAAATATGTAGATAAATATAATGAACTAGTGATGTTCTGAAATATTATATTTTCATTCCATTACTATCATGATTTATTAAAAAAATTGTGTAAATAGTATAAAAATGGACTATAATGGTATTTTATGTTATATATCAATTTATTAAATGATTTAAAATTTATAAAAATATTACCCTCGGAAAACTGAAAATGATATGGTCAGTCATATCAACTATTATACATTTATGGGACATTTTTCCGTTTTATTATTACATTATTAATTTCAAAAGAGTAAAAACATTGATATCATGGTAATCACGAAAATGGATAATGTTATTTTATAAATAAGAGAAATGGTTTTTAAAATAACCTCAAAATGTCTAAATATTATCGGATGAGATTGGTTTTTCTTATCTAAATCCTAGATTCGAAATATATTAATTTTTATTCCACCTGAATATTAAATTCAAATTATATTAATTTATTTATTTATGTAATTCCATGGTTCCCATCAACTCACATATAATAAGGTTCATTATCTTGTATCATTATCACACATTTTTAGCACTCTATCTCGATCATTTCTTTTCCAAAATCGATCTTAACCATTCACTCCATCAATTGGAGGCTCAGGTATCATTAGAAGACAAACCTAGAATTATAAAAGTATAATCAAAAGTTATTTTAAAAAATTCTATAAATATTAACATAGTGTTTTCATTTTACATATTCTTCTACCTTCATCAATGTTTTTAAGTGTTAGTGAAATAATTACATCAGTAAATATACAATATAGAAATGTTACTATAACTATAGTAAAACCATTTTCCTATTATATTCTATATCCTCATATGAATTTTATTTATAATGATTTATTTAATTTATATATATGGTATTCATGATATAATTAGTGTTTTTGAAATACAATATATCATCTAACTTCATACTATTTTAATATTTATGAATTGGATCCTCACATATGCTTATATACAAAAAACAATATCTATGTAGAAATATTCATTGTTTCTTAATAATGAAATCACATGTATAGTCATGGGGAAAAATTTAATGAATGTATAAGATGTTTTAGACATTAATATGGTTTTATAAAGATAATATTTTTTATTATTCATTTTACATCCAAAAAAATTATACAAAATAACCACGTGTACTTGCATACTACTTACTGAAGGGAAAATGATTTTTTTCTTCATATAATATTTTGATAAATGAATATAAAATTGAAATTGATATATAAAAATGATAAAATGTATTCATTTTTAATCAATATATTATTTCATAATTACTTATTTAACCATTTTCTACATAACAAAGTTGTTTTTTAGTAATGTAGCAATCATCCTCAAAAGACATGTAGAATTGTCAAATTAAAAAATAAATATATAATTAAAATAAATAAAATAAATTTTTTAGTGTAAAGAAAACAAACATATAAACATTTTGATACAAGTAAATAACTAATATAATTTTATTATAAAAAAAATAATGGACATTCATATCAATTGTGAACTAGATTTAGGGGGTTTCTTAAGACATTTTCTATTCATTGGGACATAATTATAATTCATTAACTATAATATAAAATGACAATGTGTGAAATTATCTATTATAGTATTATGTTCTATTTCCATTTTTGTGTGTTCTTCTATTGTTTTTACGTAATCACCTTAATGATTAAGTCTAACATCAGTGATAAGATCATTGTAAGGAATCATTATCCCAATATCATTACATAGAGGCATTCTTGATTTTATAAAACAATTTATGTTTATGAGATGATTATACTACCAATTTGAGATATTATATAATGGATAATTTTTATTTCATGTTATTTAAATGATACAAATGAAATTATATCCACAGTTATTTTAATTAAGATTTACCATGTGGATAATATTTATCATATCAAATGGTCTTTTTAGGAAGTATGTTATATTATATAGATATTTTTTATAAAGTGTATCCACAACCCCATGAATATTTTTAATAATGAATATCTTTATTTTCATGTAATTTAATGTATCATTTGGAGTTATTTCATTGGTAGGGGTTATGATTCAAATTTTTCTAAATTAGTAAAGACTTTGTGTTACAATATAATTTCAGTATAAAACATCTATAATAAATTCCCAATGAGGTAAATTATATTTGTATTATTCTATAGTACCCATTACATTTTTATCCATTTCTTTGTTTTTTTGTATTTTATATAATATAACTATTTTCTTTTTTTTGATAATTAAAATGATTAAGAAAATGTTATAACGAAAAATAGATGTTATTTCAAATTTGTTAAATGAACATTTTCATCATTTGAGATAGTTTTCATAATTATTATATGATATTTATTACATTTACATAAAATGTTACAAAATAGTAATTTTCACTATCTCTGATTTAATTTACAATTTTTTAAAAGGAATCATTCTAAATGTTTTTTTGAAAAAGCCATTTTTTAATTTTAAAATATTTTGAAAAGAATGCTAACTTAAAAAATATAATAAATGAGTTGATTTTTGATATTAGATAACAATTCATTGATTTCATGATTAATTTACAATTTTATTTAGTTATTTTCGATAAAATATATATTCTTAATGATGTGACAATTTTTCAAAAATATTTTATCATAGGAATATGATATGTTATCATGTTTTTAAAGAAATTTAAAATGATGGTTTTTATATAATTTTAATATATTTAAAAAGAATACATTAATGATATTATTATACCATTATATTTCCTTCTCAAGACAGTTTTTACTAATTTTTTAAAAAAAATTAGGAAACCTATTTATTTTTCAGGGTAAATCAAGATTTGACATTTTCTATGAAATGAAAAAATACATGTAGTTTTTTCATGATATGATACATATATATTATTAAATAATGAATTATTTGGGATTCAACCCAAGTGATTAAGGGAAATTGTTTGACATATGATGGGTGGGTCTGTTATATCCCTCCTTTGAATTGAATGATGAGATAGAGTTAACTAGATTGATGTTACCCCAAAGTTATAATAGATTTTACTGATTATAAGTTACATTTAAGAGATGATGAAATTTAATAGTTATAGGATACTTCTGATAGACATGTTAATTATTTTTTTATGTTATTACATTATGAATGATTCAGTTTACAAGATACATACATAGTTATTCAATTATATTATTCATTCCTAATTGATCATTTACTTAATAATTTTTTTCACATGGATTTTTATTATTTACTTAACATCATATTTTCATATGTTAATAAATTATTCTATGCTTCATGAATTATGATCCATGTTTTTTTGGGTATGAATTCTCTTATATTATGATCATGAACATTGATTATTAAATCATACAATTATTCACATATTATTCACTATGAATAGATTTAATATTTAATGATAATGTTTATACTTAATGAGAATTTGAGAATACAGTTCTCATTTCTCTAAATTCCTTTTTTAGGAAAAATTTTGTTAAATGAATTATGTCTATGAAGGTCTCATGTGTGGTGAATGTTATGGGATACGTTGATTATTTTTTTGAAATAAAAATATTTTATTAATACATGTAAAATTATTACTAGAAGAAATGAGGATTTTTATGTAAAATTTTAACTTATTTATATAAATCACTAAACATAAAAGGTCCTTAATTATGTTTTTGATCCAATATTTTTATTTTATATTGACTATTTTGAAAGGATTAAAAGGGCTCAATATTATCAATATAAAATCCAAAAATATTAATATGTTGTTCTAAACACATGATTCATGGGTTTGGTTTTGTGGTTGTTATAGTAGTTATCAATGAATTTTTTAAATAACATTAGATATTATATTATTTTATTAATGCTTTAAAATATTTTCCATGGAAGTATTAGGGGTTTATATTTCTTAGTTTAATCATAATATCAGTGATAGAAACTCTTTTTTAACATTTAATTGATGTTATTTTTTAATTAGTGATATCTTTGGAGATGATTTATTGAATTGAGTTATATATAACCCATTGGGGTAATATATGGCTTAATAAAAAAATAATTTTTTAAAAATGGAATTACATGTTTATGGAGGTAAGATGAAATGATTGAGAAAATCATCAATATTAAAACCTTTTTTAAGTGTGATCTTACAAAGGATAAGTAGAATATATTGTTACATATTAATGAAAAGTTATAATATAAAACATTGGTGCTATTATTAAATGTTTTTAGGTAAATGTATAATATAATAATTTTAAGGTTTATTAATTTGGGGGTATTACGGTTAATTCTTATTTCTCTAAATATATATGAATTATATTTTCAATCTATTATAGTTTTCATGATCTATTAGAGGTTTATTTTAATTTTATAATCATAAAAAATGTTTATCATAGATAATCAATATTTGTAAAATGGGGTAATATTGGGGTGAAAATATATTGAAATAGGACACGAAAGGTTGAAATTAAATATATGATTTGAAGAAACCACGTAAGTGTATTTTATCTTGTTCTCTTCCATAAAGGTAAAAGGATTCAAATAATTTAAACAATTTTTTTAAAAATAAAATTTTCCCTTTTCTTACTTTAATTTCTAATGAATTGATTTTCATCATCAAAACTCATTGAGGCTTCGACCCCAACCTTTAAAAAAATATATTAATATGTTTTCACTGATATACTAATGATCCATAAATTTATTAGGATCGATATTATTTATCACTCTACATAATTTTTTAAACATTATATTTCAATATGATGTCTTTATTTTCATTTCTAACTAATGTTATTTTATTTTGGAACCTATTTATGTGCCAATATATATAATATTAATATTTAACTTTCCTAATTTTATAAAGGATGTTTTATTATACATTTTACATTGTGGGTTTTCAACAATGGTATCCCCAAAATTTAAACCCGTAAACCACCAAAAATAAGATCAAATTGTGAGGTAAAAATTTAATTATGTTGTGAAGACTTTAATACCCTAATATTGTAAAATAATATTATTTTTGATATTACATAAGACACACAATATAGAACTTTAACAACTACAAAATATTATTATTTAAAAATGACTATAATTACACAACCATTTAATTGGTGGGTATGGATAAGATTAATCAAATTATGATATATATATATATATATATTTGTCCAACTTAATAACATAATTTATTGATATATTCTTATAAAACATTCATTAAATTTATATTAATGTCAATTTATCATTTACAAATGGTTTTTACTATTTTTTGTGATAGATTATTATAATTAATTTCCACAACTTTTAGAAATTTTATTTCAAAATATGGATAATTTTTTTAAAAATAATACTATATTTATCTTACGGTGAAATTTTTGAATTTTTATCTAAAATGATATATTTTTTATTGAATAGAGAAAAAAACCTCTTTCATAGAAATTTTCATTCTCTATTTATGTATTTAAAGAGTACCATAATTTTATAAATTGATTTAAAAATTTATTAGTTTTTTATTTAATTTACTATAATTAATTTTATTTTAATATATAGTATGCTTAATAATGATATAAATATATTTATATACATAAAAATGAGTTTTTTTAGGAAATGATTTTTATTTAAATTTTTACAAGTTTATTTTAAATGTAATTTATGCCCCTAAATTTTTTTTCTAAAATATGGATTGAATATTTTTAATCTAGTGATTAAAATTGAGTAAATAGGACCGTTATATTTTTGGTCTTTTTGAATTATAATCATAGTGAATATTTTTCCCATCGGTAAGCATAATAGAGTTAATTGAGGTTAAAAATAATGTGATATAGAATTAAAAATATCTCTAACACTTACCAAATTTTTATTAGATGAAATTTGCTTCACTATCCTAATCCAATAATAAAGGATATGTTAAATTGGTGTTATTTTTATTTGATAATGGTCGTAATAATATTTTAAAAAAAATTAAAAAGATGAAATATAAATCCCATTATTTTAATAAATCTAAAAATATTCAATGATAAAAAAATAGGTCATGATCAATTATATATTTATATTTTAAATACAAGTAAATTTTATTATCATAGTTATTTATTTTTATTTTTATTGATGATATAATTAGCTTAAATTATTTTTCAATGACGAAAGAGTTCCTGTTGAAGGTGTTGGAAAAAAAGAAAATGATTTCAAAAAAATAAATTGTAATATTTATTATATAGTGTTCAATTAATTTTGTGGATAAATATAATTTATTAGTGATTGTTCATATTCTTGTATTCAAATTACATTATATTCATGATATTTTGAAGGCTAATTATGTGAATAGTACTGAAATGTATATAATGGTATTTTAGGTTAAATAATTTTTTATTAAATGTTTTAAATTTACTAAAATATTACATTTATAAAATATAAATGGATATGGTAAAAAATGTTAACCATTTTACATTTATGCATTATGTTTCCTTTTATAGTGACATTTTGACCCCTAAAGATGAATACTATTTATTATCTTGGTAATCATTAAAAGGGTTGATAGGGGGTTAAATATAAGATATAATTTGTATAATAACATCTAAACATTTCTAAATTTTATTTTATAAGAGGATTCCATGATATGTCATTTATTTTAGATATCTATAAATATATTCTTCTTTTCCACTATAGTTAATGTCTGTTAATTTATTTCTATAAGAAATTACAAGGATTCTACTCACATGAAATTTAATTGGAAGCACCACTCCACCGTTACTCACACATTATTAGCACTATAGTTCATCTAAGTGTTTCCTAAATCCATTCCCAACCATTTTCTCGATGACCAAGAGCATTCCGTCATATCTAAATAACATTATATAGGTCTTAATGTGTAATCTATGATTGTTTTCCAAAATAAGTTGTTTAACTCATAAATGAGTATTTTCATTTTACTTATTCTTCATATACCCCTCCAAATATTTTTAATCCATTATGATATAATAACATCTATATCTCCAATATACTGAAATGTTAATATGACCATGATACAACCCTTTTTATCACCTTTACCTTAACTTCCTATAATTCATATTTATAATGATGTATTTAATATATATATATATATATGTATAATTCATAAAATAATTATGACTAAAGAAATATAAAATATCATATTTTGTTAAACCCTTCCAGTATTTAAAAATAGAACCATCACACATGTGTAAGTATAAACTACCATCTCCATGTTGTAATGAACTTCGTTGTACAAAAACACATTCTTATTGATTTTAATGAGTATGGATTTTATAAATATATTTTATATATATAGAATGATAATTATTCTATAAATAACATATTTTATTTTATTTCATTATTTAGCATTAAATATAATATAATAATATATATCATGTGTTTGGATGGACTGACGTCTCATTATATAATGCATTTGGTTCTTCATGACCTATTATCTTGGATGAATAGAAAATTTTATTTGATTATAAAAATATTAATTTAATAATTAATTTAATTGTATAGATTTTGTAAAAATTATGTCATTAAACATGGTCAATATACTAAAGTCTCTTTGAAATTACTAACTAAAAATTCTCAATACCCCCCAACAAGGACATAACTATTTAAATAACTTAATATGTCATTAAAATAAATGAAATAAATAGTTTTATGAAAATTTAATGAACTAGAAAAAGGTATATAAATAAAAAAATATATAATATTGTTTTTAAAGGACTTATAGGACAAACATAATAAGTTTGGACTCATGGAAGTGTGTTTCATTAATCAATTTCAACTCATGAGGCAACACATATAATTCATTGGCTTTATTAAGGAACGATTATGTGAGAAATGATATATGATAATTTTTTTATATTTACCGTCTTCTATGATTTTACTATTTCTATAAATAGTTACACCAATGATTAATTCTGACCTTAGTGAAATAATATTCTTAAGTAATATTTTCCTTAATATTATTTCATTTAGAAATGTTTTATGATATGAAACTATTTTTATTTATAAGGTGTATATACTATCCACTTGACTTGTTATAAAATTAATCCTTATTAATTCTTGGTATTTAAATTTACAATTTATATTATATTATTAAAGTATATTTCCTTTCATTATTAGTAATTGATAAGGGTTTATCATATCAAATTTCTTTTTTTGGACGTATTTTATGTTTTACACACATTTTTTTATGAGCTATATCTACATACCATTTGATATTTTTTATAATGAATATACTTATGTTCATGATGATTAATGTTATTAGATGTTATTTTTTTCATTGGGTTTCTAATTCAAAATTTACTAATGCATTATGGGTTTTATATTTAAATATTATTTCTATTTGGGATTTTCTATGAAAAATTAATATTGAAAAAAATTATCTTAATATTTTAAATTAGAACAAAAAAAATTTATTTTCATATTATTATATTTGTATTTTTTACTATTTTCCACCTTTTAATAAATAATAGGACTGATAATTTTTTTTTAATAAAATAAGGTGCTTTTCTAATATTTCATCGATGACCTTTTTCTTACATGTATATACTCTTAAAAATTATTCTTTTAAATTTAATACCTATACATGAATTTTTTTAAAAAATTTGTTTAAAATACATTTTTTTATATTTACATATTATTAAAAAGGAATATTGTTTATAGTTTTCTCAACAATCCTTTTTGACTTATTACAAAATAATTAAAACAATGATCTATTTTATCATAAACAAGTTGAATTCATTTTCCCATCATTGTTATCATTATTTAAATTAAATATTACATTACTTGTATCATTTTTTTCAAATAAAATGGATTTAAATTTATTATTGGAATTTCAAGTTAAAATTTTATCAAATAAAAATGATTTTTTCATTGGTTTTTAATGACATTTCAAAATATTATTTAAATATCATTTATCATTTATGTAAAAAGGATGTTTTATTCTTATGGTTCTCTGGGTGTATGATCTTATGATACCATTCAATTCCATTCATTGAAATGTTTATAATGATGTATTAATTATATCATCAGAAAAATTGTTTATTCTTACTGGTTATAAAAATCTATTACAATTTTATTGAAATAAATGAATCAATGTGTTTTAAAAAAGAATTTTTTTATTTTAAATTATTGATGAAAATATAATTGTATAGTGTACCCAAATAATCAGTGGATTTTTTTTCACGATATTTTATTGGTAGGTATTTTATATTATTTTATTTTCATTGATAAAGAGACATAGTAAATGCGGTTGAAGTTACTCCTAAGAGAAAAAAACATTACTTTAGTCTTAAGGGAATGTTAAGACAACAAACTATAATTTATTTCTATTAGATGATTGATTTTTCTAGTTATAGGTTAGTCTATGTAGACATAGAAATTATCTATTTATGTGATTATGTAATAAATATTCGGTGTTCCACAACACCTACATAGTTTTTCAACTTATGATATGAGGTTTAATGGACCCTATTGTAAAGGATTATATTCACATGAATAATGAATGATAACATATATAAATCTTTTCTTATGTTATTTAATTATTTCAGGTTTCAAGACTTGTCATGTATGTTTTTATGGCATTGGATTATCTAATTTTATGATCATTTTTTTTATAAAACCACTATGCTCAACTTATTCTCATTAATTTATTTCAATTTTTAATTTTTATTCTTACATATAATCCATTTTTGATCTCACCCACCATATTATTTTTACTTCCCTGGGTTAAACAATAAATTTTATAAAGGATGCACATTTTTTTTTAAAATTTTATTAGAAAATACCATTTTTATGTAGGTTGATATAGAACCCTTACATGACCCCATATAACATAGGTATAAATGTTTAATTACTTGACCCATATGACCAAATGGACAATACCATACATATATTGTTATGAATAATAAAATAAAACATTCCCTCCCTATTACATATTCATGTCCTTATCGATTTGACCACCATGACGCTACTAATAGCATATAGTTCCCATGTGTATAGGATCACCAACCAATGGAATTACCGTTATATCTGTCCAGAATTCCTTGTGTATGGATAGATCCAACATAGTGACTACTTCTACAATGATCAATTTACTCACTACTTATCTAGTAAATTGGATATGTACTAATATTTGGCTCCTTTTTCATGTGGCCTAATGTATTTTGAAGGAATGAATGACCTATGAATAATGAAAAATTATTGTGACTCTAAATATCATTTGGGATAATTAGTACTACTTATACAGTACCCATCAATAGTACCAAATAAATTATTCACACTTGTAAAATGATTCATAACTAGTGGAAATTCGATCACACTCAGATTTCATCGAGGGTCTAATTTAGGCCCCTAGGATGAAATTAATGATTTTAAATGAAATAATACTATAATGGATTCATTTTTTTATGTTATGATATATGTGTATGTTTTATTGAGAAATAATAAAATACAGGTATGGTGGGAGAAATATTCTCTGGAAAACTAAGTATTAATATATAAAAATTTGTAATAATTCTCCAAAACTCTAATCTTAAATGGTCTTTGGGCTTATATGTTATTCAATATTTCTGTTTGAAGTTGTATTTTTAGTGTCTAATATTAGCTTGTTTTTATCAGTATCAAATTCATGTATGTAAATATTAAGTTTTTTTCTCATCGGATCAATATGTGTGGGTTTGAGGCTGTAACATTTTGGTATATAGGAGTGAGTATGAAATTGATATCTAGGATTCTAGGACTGACTTAGTAATTAGGCTTGAGGCATTATTTTCCATAGGTGCTATTAATTTTCCATTTTAGAATAGTGAATGTATGTATTTATAATTAACATTTTCAAATTTTATTATTGGGAATGGTCTATGAAGAGTACCCATGTTTCAATTATGTATCCTTGTTTGAGGAGTCAATTTTTATATTAGGGTTAATATTAATGGAATTTAGTGTGGTATAGAGGGAATTTAATGAATGAGAAAGCTCTGATATGGGTTTCATAAAGGATTTGATAATTGATATACTACTAGATCATTTTTAGTTTTAGAATAAAATTTTTACAAAAAAAATTATTTTTAGATTAAGATGACTGATTATATGTTGAGATACAATATTGAATTATAGAGAGTAGTATAGTTGGGGATAAAATATTTGATCGTGTATCATGGAATCATATGTGATTTTTATTTTGTATGATAATAACTATAGTGGGGTGTTTATAATGACGTATGCAGTTATGGGTAATTTAATTCATATGGATTTTGAATGTATTGCTCTATATCTGGAGGTCTCCTAAGAATTTGGTATTAGATCAGAAATTAATAGGTCTGATATTACAAGAAGGATGGGTATATTCCTGATTATGGGTTTGGGGTCTTCTTTGGGTCTTTAAGAAGAGGTTCTATGGGCCGTGTTCTACTGTAATTATAGTATAATAATACCATGAACAATTAACAATTCCATCAAGTATAAAATAATATTAGAATTAGAAAAATACCCCATGTGGTGGCATAATTAGCTGATGGATTACACCAGTGTAACTATTTTATTCATGGGTTTTTTAATTAAAATTGTTTAGAAAACTTTTAAGGCCTTCACTATTCATAGACCGTCGAATCAAAACCCTCCCCCCATAATCTGTCTTCGTCTCATCTCCCACTTTTCCTTTAATGGATCTTAATGGAAAATATCATACTTGAAGGGCCAGATATCTAAAGTCATAGTTATTCCTTGGTATGAAAAATGTAATCCATTGGAACACTTTTATTTCATCTCGTAATTTTTTACGTTATTTTAGTCAAATCACCATTTTACATCATATTTGTCATATTTTTAAACTTTATGGGAATAAGTATTATATTATCCCCAAATACAAGTTTTGTGGGGCCTTATAATCTTGATATATCTAGTTCCTCTAAAAATTCTAAATATTACAATTATTTTAGGTGATTTTGTGGTATAGGGTATAGATTCGGGGTTCTTTAATTTTGAAAGGAGGCTAGGGGAGTCTCATAATTTATTTAAGTCTATGGTATAGATTTCTATGAATGAACTAATTGTTACATAGTTGGTTTGCTATTTCTAAATAGTTAAATGACTATTCCTATAATGATTATACTTAATACATGGGACCATGAACACTGTGGTATTTTTGAATGATGTAGATAATAATAAATGATCTTCGTCCTGGACATATGTAAAGGTTATTTTTATCTCATAACACAAGGGACATAGATATATATTCTTACTATTCGAGTGCTTTATGTGTTGAATAATAAGATTCTTAACTAGGTTATATGGAACTTAAAACTCATTTTTACTGGTTGGATGAAGGTGGTGTTGTATCCCCGTGTTAGAGTTACTCTTTGAGAGATGGTTTTGGTTATATTATGGTGTAGTAAAATATGGGGTTTCTGTGTATAATACATTTAGAAATAATAATTTGTTCTATCTAAGGATTTAATCTTGGATGGGTTAGTATATATGATAATTTGTTAATTTTTTATAATAGACCATTTGGGTTTTGTTCTACATAGCCATCAAAAAGTTGTCCTCATTGTATTATGTGTGTGACTACTTATTTTATCCAATATGGTTTGAGTTCATGAGATGTAAAGAAATGATTCTAATATATTTTTATTCCTCATAATGACATAATAATTTATTTAAATTCATATGGAATGATTTTTTAGAGTTACCAGCAACTACGGTGGTTGGGTAATGCCATATTTGGACATTGTGAATGGGTATATAAAGTGTGATCAATGATGTCTTTTTTGATTTATAGTCACCTTAGGGCCTTGGTATATTTTTGGGGTGTAACATAACTTAGTGTATATGTGCGATAGATTAGAAAATTGATACATATTAGTGAATGTGATAAGGACCCCTGTTGAAATGGTTTGGTTTTGAGAAATTCCATGGGATTTTCCTTGGTTATGTTACATGTGTATTATTATATTTATATTCCTAAGCTGAGATCTGATTGATGATTATGATATGGGATATGAGGCCTCACCATGATATATATGATGTTATCCCAGACCAACCTAACTGAGATAGGTCATAGATATTTTTATGGAGATTAATCCTATGAGAGGGGTTGTTATAATATGTAATCCAACGTGAGAGTTTTCTAATGATTTTTCTGGATGTGCATATTCACCATGAGTGACAGTGTTGAGGTAGGATATGGATATTATGAGTCTAATTTATTTAAAATAGATGGATGGGGTACTGGCTAGGAGGTGAGGGTGATATTAGAAGAAATTGTTACACAAATAAAATAATTATTAACATTATAATTTATTAGAAATGAATTTACCAAGGGACATGATTTACTAGGATAATTTTTTCACATTGAAGAACATTCAAGGAGACTAAATGTGACAACATAATATTTTCATAAATTACGAACATGGGTTTCGAATCATTTACATGGATATTCTAATTTTAGGTGTTATAATATATCATTTTTGAGGTATTTCCTTTTATCTTATTCAAATATATATATAAATGGAGGAAATAAGATATGTTTTTTAAGTGAATATTAGCTACTCAGAAACCTAGAATTGCATTGTATATTATATCTCTAAATGCTTCCATGTTAGAGGTATGTATTTTTTTTGGCCCTGTGGGGCCTATAAATTTTATCACACTTGTTCTTAAAAAAGAAAATTAAAATATCTGAAGTGATATTGGATTTCGTGAAAAAAGAACATGGATTGTAATTATTTTTGAGGAATTATTAAAATTTTTAATGAAAATGTGTATTTTGAATTTGCGAAAGTCATTGAATTTTTAATATACTCAGTGAATAATTATATTTGGAAAATGGATTCGGAAATTAGTGGTGCATAATATATTACTCTATAAATGAGAAAAGGCACATACAGATAATTTATATTTCTTCATATATAATACCATTTAATATGAATGAATGTTAAAAAAACAAATATCATTTCATTTATATGTAACATAATTGAGGAGTTTCATATGATAATATACAGAGGTAATATGAATTTAGAAATGGAAAATCACATAGAGAAATGCGTATGGTTTTTAAATAATGGAAAAATAGAAAAATAATTATTGATCCTTCTATGTGTATAGTTTATATGAGGACACCAAATATAAAATAGTTTATAGAAGGGAGAAGCATTATATACATAAAGTGGTAATGTGTTGGAGTGAATATGTTTTTTAATAATTGGTAATTTTTATAAAAACCATTCATGGGTTTTTTTTTGTTTTTTTTAATATGAAATAACTCTTTTATCTTGATTTTGGAGAAGGAAATATGTTTCCCTTTTATGAACAAGAGATTCATGTCATGACATATGTATGCATGGGTATATTATCAATTTGATTTTGTCATTACATTGTTTAATTATGTTATCTAATCCATATTCACTTTGAGTTTTATAAATAGTGACTCAATGGATCTTAACATTCTCAAATCTAGATTTATTGAAAAAAGTAAAAGGAAAATCCAATAATATTTCTACTATTCAATTTGTAAAGAGGCAAATTCATCCATCATTACCATTATATCACTCACTAAATGAATTTTTAGTATGGTTTCCTCATTTAGAATTTGGCCCGACTAGTAGATAAGAAAATCCTCCTATCACCCTTGTGAATAATTATCATTTTTCACTTAACACTCAAGTATCTATTAATGACTTTATAGAATTCCTAAAAATTTATTTTCTAGAAAACTTTCAAAGCCTTGTCAATAATTTTAATATCAATTCTAGTGGTGATATACTGATTTGGTAATAAAATTAGAACAACATTCTAAACACCAATACATATTATTGAGATAATTTTATCGAATCCGATCATGATTTTTAATAGAATATTATATTTGAAAATTATTGGATCAGGACTTCGTAAATGACCCTAGTTTAAAGGTTTTCACATTAAATAATTCATACTAATTGTTTTCTTAAATTATTTTAGTATCTCTGTCTATTCTAGGGGAAATATTTTCAATTATCAATGGGATGATTCCAACTATCCATTCCTATCTAGTTTCAATGACATGGTTCTATCCAAAATTGAATATAACCTCTTAAAAGTCACATTTCTAGAGGCATATTCTCTTTCGAGTCAGCAACATCACATCACATCTATAAAGATAGCTCCCCAAATATTTAACCTATTTAGGTATTATATTTCTTAATAGATATATTGTATCTAATATTTTCATAACACCCTCTTATGTAAACGATCTTCCTTCTATGTATATGCAATTCTAGAAAAAAAATCAGAATAACGATAGAAACCAATCCCTTATAGACTATATATTACCCCAATTCCATCCATTATTATTTTTGTTTATGTAGAATATATTTTATCATGGTTCATAAAAATAATATTTATTATTTTTTTGATGTTTTCTATAAAT
Source organism: Viscum album (assembly GCA_963277665.1). Taxonomy (NCBI): domain Eukaryota; kingdom Viridiplantae; phylum Streptophyta; class Magnoliopsida; order Santalales; family Viscaceae; genus Viscum; species Viscum album. The sequence goes on from OY728156.1 coordinate 49,693,961, forward strand.
CAATTACTATGGTATTTATTAATTAAATTTTTGATAGCACATAAAAAGTTAATCCAGTTTGCGTGGAATGTGGGGATATTTTTCCTGATTACACTGGATGGATTGTTGGATGTTTCTTTGGTAATTATGGCATATCATCATCTCTTGAGGATAAAATGATCAATTCTATTAATGAGTAATCCTTTTAATGTAATAAAGGATGCAAAATGAGTTTTCTTTAATGGGACATTACTACTATTGATCAAGGTATATGTAATGACACAAAATTTATTTTTTGAAAACTCATATCTATGTAGATGGAATGTTTGTTTTCCCTTTCTGGATGCAACCAAATCATGAAAAATGACTTTTGGGAATCAAATATGGTTACAAATGTATTTTCCAACAAAATAGGATGTAATTATCCCACATGGTTAAATAAATCTCCATATTATCAGATTTTACATTCAAAAAATACAATAATAAAATCCATTATTTCATAGTTAGGAATCCTTTTACTTTTTCAATAAATGAGTTTGGCCTCTTTAGCCACGTTAGGACATTTCAAAAATATTAAATATTTTTAAGGAATAAAATCAAATATATTTTCGTGGAATTATAAAACTAATTCATCAACATATATAATATTTGATATTAAAATTTCCAAAGTTGATTAAGAATTATGATGAGATGTATGTGTTTTAAAATAATTTAATAATCAAATATTTGTAATTATTGTTTGTTTATAATTTATGTGGTAATTATCTCACATGTATAATCAATTGAAGGAAACCAAATTAGATGATCATTACTGGTATTATGGAATTAATATATTTAAATGATACATGAATCTTCCAAGGTGTTTATCTTGAATATTGAAGATAATTATTGATATATATATCTCAATAAATATTTATGTTTAGTATAATGAGAAAAATGGATAAATATTAATGATTTCCATTCTAATAGGGTGAAACTAAAATTATTAAATATTAGATATGTATAAAGGCTATCAGTGAGGGAACTATATCATCATCATGTTTCTAATAAAATGAATAAATATAAAATGGAATTACAATATTATATATGGTAGTTTGAGATAAAAACAATATAACTCTAAAGTGGAATTATATTCAACTTGAAGGATTTACTACTGATGTGATTTCTGGATGGAATAGGCTTCAACCTCACATTGATGAGTTGAGTTCATCCAAATATTATAATGAAGAGTGTAATGTATTTGAAATTCAAAAAAAAAATCTATCTGAATATATAGATTCACAAAATTATTCTTATAATAATGATCATAGAGATACCCTCCAGTCTATAAAATTACCACAAACTAATTGATGTAATTTACAAATGAATGAAGATATTATGACCATATAATTAATAGTGTATCATTCCAATATCTTTTTAATAGATATTTTTAGTTATATTTTTACTTTGTATATCGACACCCTATTGATGTTTGGTCCTTGGATTGTACAATTTTGGGGAACAAAAAACTACCTATTTCAAATGAATGATTTAAATTTCAAAATTTGTGCATGAGGTTGGATGAGGTTATATGAATTAATAATCGATTAATTGTTTGAAAATCACAATATATTACATGGAAAAAAGATATTAGGAGAATAAAATCTTGTTAAAGAAAATATCACGAATTATCCAATATCCATATTATCTCTCACCACTCATAGTATATCTTAGTTTGCAATAAGTGCTATGACATTTTTATGTTCTTCTATTGGTTCAAAATGAAATATAAATATGGCGATGATTTCATGAAATATCATGAAATATTATATATAAAGATGATAGTTTTTTTAATGAATGGTTGTTTTTAAATCAATATATTGATTTTTCTATTTTTTAAAATCATTTTGGATGTCCTCATGATATCCTATTAATTTTATTTGTTTTAATGATTCATTATAGAGTGATATTTGATAATTATCAATAAAATTTTGAGATTGAGTCCTTTTATAATAAGGACTTCAAGGATCTTGTGAAATAATTTGTATCCAAAATTATATCTCATTAGAAATCATCAATGAAAATATATATAAAGTTAAAATATAATAATTGAAATTAATCTAAATAAATGATGAAAATTATGATATTTTATTTGTGAAAAATATAAATAAATTAGACGTATAAAATTTATTTTTGTTGAAAATTAATTTTTTATGTCTATTAATATGTGTAATACGAAAAAAAAGAAATCTATACATTTTTTTGTTCCAATTATAGTGGAAAATGTTGATTCTTTTGGTATATCCACATCTAGATTATATATATATATGTATATTTTTAATAATTAAAATAAAAAAAATTAATATGAATTGTCTAAGGATAAAGATGAAAAAAAGAAAATTATATAATCTATTAAATATGGATATTGTTTGTGTAGAAATCAAGAACAACATCATGTCCTAGGTAGTGGAATACTATTCATAAAGTCTGATGATGAGAATATTTATTCTTATACAATAGAGAATATGATAATATAAAACAGATGGCGGAAGTTATGACATCAATGGATTCTTATAAATATATGGAAAATAAAATTAATTAACTTAGTGATCTTATTGAGATTCATTTTCATGAGTTGAAAATTTTAGTTAAAAAGTATAAAGTCCGAGAAGCATCAATATCTTCCATAAGGTAGCAGTTTAAAATTTATATGAATATTCTATATAAATAAAAAAATTATATATTTAAAATGTAACAAGGGAAATTAATGGAGAATGATATGATGATTAAGAGTCCATAAGGATAACATTTGAGGAAGAAGATAAATCATGAGGATTCTATCATAGAAATTTCAATGGGTAACATGCAGAACAAAAATTATAGTAGAGAAATAGTCATGAAATGTTTCTAGAATTAATTGAAATGTTTTCCCAATAAATGTAACTTTACAATGCTACATGTGTGGTATATTAGGACACACAATAGATGTGTGCATGTAGAAATATGAGATTTGATGTTTGAGGATACATGACAATACATATCATAAAGGGATATTTATATAAGGAAACCATAGAAATAATTTTTCTAAGATGAGATTTCCCAAACATATGACTTAGAGGAGACATTACAAAGACAAGAAAAACATATCCTATTTAATAACATATCCAGAGTTCTATTTTATTATTATGTGATTTGGAGAAAGGCGAATCATTAAGTATCATTAATAGTTTATAGATAGAAAAATGATATAATTAACAAGGGACAATGTTAAACACTCAATTTTTCAAACTTTAATCAATCATATTATAAAGATAAGAAGAAAATATAGATCATGAAATGAATTAATAGTTTCCTCTTATGGTACTAAAATAATGTTTAATCAAAAGGATACATGTGTCTAATATATACGAGGTAGTCATAAATGATAATCATAGAACATTATTTCTTTGGTTCATCTGTACAACTACAAATAATGAGTTGAGGACTGGTTGGTTTTTATATCCACATAGGGATATAAATCATAATGATAGAGACAATAAAAATAATAAAAGGGGGAAACATATACAATTGAGAATAGTCACAAAACCCAGATGGAGCATCAACCAATGGAACTGAATAATCCGATAGAAAACATATGGGAATAAATTTCTATAAGTTTTATTATAGTAATAAAAATAATAATAGAATAATGAGTGTAGAAATGTCATGGTTCACCATTGCCAAAACATTTCCCCAACATCATATTGATTGAGGAACTACTCCCATTATTTGTTTAAATAAAATTAACTATTAGTAATTTGGGGTGGGATTGTGTAGAAGATTTATTCCATGGGATCATTAGGATTAAAACGTGTTTCGTATTAAAATTTATTATAGTTATTAATTGATATAATTCCTAAAAATTAAAAAATGATATCAAGAGATAAATCTACCTTAGTAAATGGTTTCAATAATCTAATATGGGTTTTATGTTATCTATATATTAGATACTATAATAAATATATTTAAATGTTTTATAGCTTCAAACAAAATTATTGAGGTTTTAATTTGTTTTAAATTTTCTAGTGGTATTACATCACATTTAGATATCAATCAACGTTATTAGTCCATTTTTTGGTATTTTAAAAATATAATTAGATTAAAAAATATATAATATGAGGAAGTTATTATTATGATAAAATTAATGTGTAATTATTATTTCAATAATTAATTGGAATATATTTATAATATTTATGGATAATAAGAAGCTATTGGAATGAAATTTGAAAACAAAATTTTTTTCCCCATGACAAAGATTACCTCAATACATGGTTACAAGAGCTAATGGTATTCACATGTTATTGGTGATGAACCCTTGAAGATTATTTATCATCATCAAAAAAATATCAATAATTAATGATATTGAAGGATAATGGATATTATTTGATATAGATAGTTTATTTCAAACATGTGGTATCGGTTGGTTCAACATGTTCTATGTATCACAAAAAATGAAAATTGTTTATTATTTTTTGATACTATAGTGAAACCATGAATGAGATCACGTAAGAATATATGGAACAAAGTATGTACTCATGAAAAATTTGTCCATTAATGTATGATACTGATACCAAAAAATATGATGTTGATAGAATACTATCTTTTTTATACATTTTTTCCAACATGTAATGATTAATGAATTTCACAATGACACATTCCCATATAGTAAGATCATTTACAGAATAATTTGCGATAAAATACAGATGAAATAAGAAACCATTTAGATATTAAAAAAATTAATTTTTTTTTCTAATTCCGTAAGTGATATCAATATGTATAATCAGGGTGGAACTATAAATAAAATTTTTGTTTTTACTAATTCTACCAATAGGAATTTAATTACTTAAATTACCAAACAATAAGTGGATAATCCTAATGGTGTGAATGTGGTAAATGATGTATGAAGCCCAAAGTAAAAAAATATCTAGAATTGTTTTGATGTTACCTAATTAAATTGAAGTAAAAAATTGAAAAGCTTGACAATGTTATGTAATGTGGATTCAAATTAGTGGTTTCGAATGTATAGTGTAGAGGATCTAGTTTTGTGAATAAATTAGAAAAGATTAGTATCAAATATGTTAGGAATAAAAGTTCTTTGTAATCTTGTAAAATAAATTCCTTAAATCTATATTTAAATCTATGAGTGTTATCATTTCTTATTAATAAAATTTTGAAAATAAAAAAATTATGAATCATGTCAAATATATATGAAGAAGAATTTATTTTATAATTTATATTCTATGGGATTTTATGTAATGGTGTTGATCGTGAATAAAAATTATATATGAAAGAGAATTAATTTTTATTGAGAATGGGGGAGAAAATGGGGCATATGGGAGTGAGGTAAATGCATCATAAATATGGTGGAGTTGTATATAAAATCTAAAGTGGTATGTTTAAATCAAGAGGTTTCATGTTGGTTTTTTGTAAATAACGGTAGGACATGTGGACTATAAATTTAGATTGATATTAGAGACTAGAATATGGAAATTTAATAATGTATTACATCATAATATATTGATCTAAGGTTTATATATGGTCATAGAAGACTCATAGAGATGGTGAACTTAGAAGGACTCTTGAAGAGATTCAAAGAGACATATTGATATTTCAAAATACCAATGACATGGTATTTAAATCATTTATATTGAGAAAATTTTTGTACATGTGAAGGTATATCTACCTTTTGAGAGAGAATTTGTGAACTTATTCAAATATTTATGATAATTAATATTGTATTATCAGTGTTTTAAAACCCAAAAAGTAGGTTTGAATTCTTGGAAATCAATAGCTATTATAAATCCAAGTTAATGAATTTTATATTATTTATAGATTGTAGCACTGAGGTTTTATATAATATTTGTTATACATATTATTTTATATGTAAATTAATAAAAAAAAATAAGTTACTTTGAATGGATGAAATTAATTTTGGTGTTTTGGATATATTCTAGTGGATCTCTTGAAAATATAGAAAATTGATTTTTTTTGAGAATTTCAAAAATTCTAGGAGTAAAACATATAATAAGGTTTGATGTAGATTTTGGGATAGGTATAGAGTAATTAGTCGTCTATAAAATATATGAGTGGAAATGAGAGGATAATAAATCTTATTTTTTTGGACTAATTGTATGTAAAATATTTCAAGTTCAATAAATGTGAAAAAATAAAAAAACATTTCTTATATATATATATATATCAAATTTGGTGAGTTTGGAAGGATTTATAGAAGTGGTATTTGAAAAATGGAAGGGGAAAATTTCTTAGTGTAATTATTATAGTTTATTAATGATGGTAAATTGGAAATGAGATGGAAAGTCCCTATATGGATAAGGTTTCTATGATAATATGAAATTTCATCTTGTTTACCATAATAATATTATGGAATTTCATTAAAATGGAAAATTCATATAGTGTTCAAGGCTCTCCAGTCATGTGTTTCATTATTATAGAACATTCCCATGATTTATAATTTCTTATTAAATCTATCTAAATATTTTTACCGTAACTCTTGGAGAAGAAAGTGATCATAAAAATCCTGGCTATTTTTTATGCAGTAAAATTTTTAAGAATTGGTTTAATACTAATTGAATTATATGATTGATTATATAGTCACATGAGATTAAAGAGGAATTTATTTTTTTGGAAAATTTAATGAGTGTTCTAATAGAAAATAAAATACAGGATAATTATAAATAATATAAGTTATCTGAATAAATGATAATGCAAGTATTTCATTTATTTTCATTAACTAATAATTAAAAGTTCAATAAAAATGAAAAGTTTTTTAAGTTCTCATATAGGAAATAGTTTGGGTTTGAGATTTTAAAAATTGTTCACAATCTTTTTAAAGTGGCTATAATTACTAAGAAATAGATTTTATGATCACGAGGATGATAAAACATGTAAAATATGGGGGTCAATGATATAGGATATCTTATATAATTTAATACTATTCAACAAAATTTAATTATTTTAATTGTAAAAAACAGAAGATATTTTCATGGATTCATCATAATATCTCATAAATGAATTTAATATTGTAGATTATTCATGCCATGGTGGATTAAAAATATAGTTCACTTTTATGTTTTTAAATATATTAAAAACCTCATTGTATATATTTTAAAATTTCTATATTTAATATTTAAAATAACTCACCTGGTATTTTTAAGAAGGTATTCAGTTTGGACAATTGTGGATGGAATTTTGGAAATTATATGCTTTTATAATCCTGACATCATAAATTAGTTTTTTTTAGAATATAGGATAATGAATTGAATTCATCTAACTCCATAAATATTAGAAACCTCTTTGATTAGGAAAATAAGGAAATATGATAGATTTATTCTCAAAGAGAGTAGAACTAGTGAAATTTTATATTTGGTAGAGAGGAATATGGAGAGTCGTGACCAGAAAAAATTTAACTAATTGTTTATGAAAAGAGTAAATAATAAAATAATTATATATCAATATCATTATTTTAATGAAGAATATATAATCGAAAATTAAATTGTGGAATTATATTCAAATAAAAAGATTTATTGAGAGTAATATATATGGATGAAAGAGTTTCAATCCTAAAATAAGGGATCTGATATAATCCGATGTTAGAGAATAAGTGTTTAATGATGGATTAATAAAATAGATTGTACAAGAATATACATATAATATTTATTATTATGAGTATGAAGTAGGGACTCTCATGTTTATAAATGGACTAAGCCTTCTCCAATGTAATGCACTTCATCAATAAAAGGCAGTGACCCTAGAAAAATAAGAATTAAACATTCCAAAATCATTATAATAACTAGAGTGACATGTGTTACATTTTTTTATATTAATGAATTTATTTTGAATTTTCCATGGACTAAACCATTTTGATGAATGAATTAATATATCTTAATAATGTGAATGCTCTTAATTTATTCATTCACACATGAGGTGTAGTGAGGTTTTATAAAAAAGTAATAGATTATTATGTTAAAAATTGATCCTTATAACATGGAAAATGATCCTAAAATTATAAAATTCATTGAATGTAAAAATATCAAATGGGAATCATATTTAAATATCAGGATATTTTAAATTAAAGACTATGGACAATAGAGCATAAAATATGCAACAGTGAGATTAAACAAACCATAAAAAATAAGCTTATAATATGACCATTAAAAGCTAGTTATTTAATTTCAAGGTATGAATATTATAATATAAATATTAATATATATATATAATTTTTATATTTAATTAATAGTTTATTAATTATTATGAAAAAATAACTCAATTTTTATTAAAGGAATTTTTTCATTAAATTTTTTGTACAAAAATATTATTTATTTATTTTTTGAAAAGATTTTATAAATAATTTCTGTAAATTTTCAGAAATATATCTCAAGAATTTATCATAATTTTCAAATAAAATTTTAATCAATTTCTTTTAGTTAAATAGTGGGATTACATAGAGAAGCATTTTTTCAATAAACAGTTAAAAATACTGAATTTTTGGTGAAAAATAAATATATTAAATTTTCTATAAAGAATAAAACTATATTAGATTTGATTTATAAGAAATTTTTTAATTTTAATTAATAAAAATCCATTTTATAAATTTTTAAATTATTTTTTTCTTGAATTTATCATAAATTATCTTATACTTCAAGAATATATTTTTTTATAAAAAAACAATTTTTTTGTTGCATATTTTATGTTTAATTTTGAATTATATTCTACAATATAAATCCGTTAAATTCCAAGAAATGGATTCAATATTTTAAATAATTTTATCCAAATTTGGTCTATATTTCCTTTTAATTTTTAGACATTGTGAATAGTAAACTTAGTAATTTGGTAACAGCTCTAATGTGTAAATCAAGATATTAAGGTTAATAATACAGTGATAAAGACAAACAATGACCATAATATTTTAATTATTTTATTTGGATGCACACATGTCATCCATAATCATCCAAAATTTAATTATATTCTTGTTTTCCTATTTTTCCATGATGTTGAAATTTTTATTCAATTATATAATGAATTGTAAAAAAAATTATATATATTTAATAATTTATAAATTGATTAAAAGGGATATGAATAAGCAATTCTTTGTAGTAAATAATCATTTAAAAAATAAATAATCTTTCTATATCATGGTAAATTATTTCAAATATTTATGAATGATATAATTACCATAATATCTTATGAAACACTGAATAAATTCTTGTGTAAGGTTTATTATGATTTAAAAAATAATTTTAAAAGCACAAATAATATTATTCATTACATAGTTATGGTGATACATTATTTTTTATTTAAAAATAAAATTTGATTGATGTGTGGATTTAATGTAACTAAATTACATTATTAGCTTGTAGTATTAATGATAAAATAAATGAATAATTCCAAAATTTACATTAACATTATTTAATAATATATAATATGTAATTAATTGATTATAAATTCCTCAATACAATTTATTCATAAAATGGAATGGTGTATGGTTTTTCAAAAACATATTTGGGCTAATTTGGAGCCATTTTTTCCTTTTATAGTGACTATATTATCTACATAAGAGTAAAAAATATTGATAAAACCATTACGGTCAAGAATGATAATTTACGTTTAAAATAAAATGATAATGGTAAAAATGTGATTTTTTTAATTTTATTTTATGAGATCATATATACTCATCCTATTTATTTCATCAAATATTATAAATTTAAATCCTTTTATAAATTTAAATTATATTATATTAATTTAATATTATAATAAATTCTTTGAATGAAAACTCCTTTTTTCAATAAACATGAGTTTTGGTTGAGTGGTAATAAAAAACCGTAGTGAGTATGAGAAAACAACATGTTGTGATATTAAATATTTATTTTTATATGAAAAAATAGACAGAAAACCTGAAGGGATCTCGATCCATGACCATGCATGTTTGGAGAAGACACATCGCCAGCCAGAAATATCATGAGATCACTAACATTATCGTTGTTGTCACCAAAAAACCACATAAGAAGATAACCATTTATATATTTCTGAAAATATGAATAATTAAAAACAATCAAACCATCATCAAAGACGTGAAAAAAATCCCAATAAACCTTCACGGGAGACAATGAGGAAGAAACACGATCAAATATGAAAAATCATAATCATTTCAATGTTATTATCAAAACCCACACTACATGACATCATAGTCCAATGGATTTTCATAGAACATATGTGGCCATGAAACTGCACACCAAAAATATCAAATTAACAACCACTTCACATCCCACTTGGGGAAGCATAGTGAAGCAAGGGGTGGGAGCCTGGAATGTGATGCTTAGGGCTCTTATCCATGACATCATCAATGAGGAAGAAAATAGAATCCCCAATAAAATGTGGAAGCTGACCATGGAAGAACCTTGAATACTTTCGACCAAGAAACCAAAAAACACATAATATCTTAGTAACCTCCTCTACAAATCTGAATCAGAGAGCCATAGAGGAACGAGAAGTTAGAGTAGGGGTCTAAGTGGAAAAAGGATTCAACTGCGGATAACCATCATCAGTTCCCCAAACCACCTATGAAAAAGTCATCGTCGTTAAAGATTAAAACTAGAAATTCTATTACCTGAGTGGTTGTAAGAACCTTGACTTTTCTAGAGTCAATCTCGAGCATGTTTTCAGGAAATTTTGAGGTTTTTAAGTACCTCTTTTTTTGGAGGAGTGACTTAGGGTGAGCTTAAATAAACTTTTATGTAAACAAAAGTGCATTGGGTTGTACACGGTTTGACAAACCGTGCGACCAAACAGTGCCAAATAAGCAGATCTAGGCAGAGAGGTACACACGGTTTTGGAACGGTTTGATAAACCGTGCAGCCAAACCGTGAAAATCGTTCAAATCTGGATAGTGAGGTCCACACAGGTTTGCGCACAGTTTGACAAATCGTTCGTCCCTATCCAGGAAACCATGCGAGCGGTTTTTATTTCCAAAATTCCTTATTTAAAACCACCCAAACCCCATAATTTCATTATTTTCCAAACTTGGCTCAGGCTTGGAAATTTCTAGGTGTTTCCAAAGCCTCTTGAAGATATTCCAAGGTGATCCGAACACCCTTTCTCAAGATTGGAAGCTCAGATTGAAGATCCAATCTTCTTCGGTAAGTGGATTTCATTCTGTTGTTCATCTGTTCTTTCCTTTAACTTTCCATTATCATTACATGGGATATTTCCATTGTTTCCATGGATCTAAACCTATGAGTTATGGTATAGATCGATGGTTTTGGATCTAGATCTATTTTTGCAAGATCCTCATGCATTTGATCTTATTTTTGGTTTTAAGGATTTAGATCCAAAACTTGATCGACAATGTTATTCCACTCAGATTCAGGGGATTTTTGTTGGGCTAACTTCCATTAATAAATCGGGGCAGGTGGTCTAAATCCAATCCCATAGTCTCATCTTGATAGGCGTATGCAGTTTTATAAATGTCATGGCATAAATTATGAATTGGTGGTTTGGTTATGTTGTTCTTTGTGAATTGTGAATCTAGTTGAATATGGGTGAGAGTTATGTTGGAGGGATAAAGATGATTAAGAATTTGAATATGGTTGTATATGTGAATTGGATATTTGATTTGAAAATGGGTTGTGGGAGATGGACTGACGCTCCAAATACCCACATAGGTTCTAGACATGGCATTCTAGAACCAATGGCATGCATGAAATTGATATTTTATGGGATAAGGACCGATGCTCCAAATACCCTTGGGGCTCTGAGACGGGGACTGATGCTCCAAATAAACACATGTGTTCTAGATGTGACATTCTACACTCTTTCATTTATTTTGTATTATGGTTTCATTTTCCTATTTCATAAACTCAATATTCTAACATAGATATTATCAATTGAACCAGGGAAATGGTTTAGGATACTACACGAGCTATAGCAGGCATTATATTTTTGGTGTTCTCGGGAACCTGGTTGTTTAATGTATTAAAGAAAGCCAAATTGGATAAATGTAATTGTCTTCCTTATTGTCTTATTTTATTATTAATTCAAATGCATTAACTTCTTATGACTCGATTTGTTTTTGATGTCGTTGGTGGTGATCTAATAAGTTGTACTCACACCCTACTCACGCAGCCTTATTGGTACCTGAATAGACCTTGTTGTTGCAGGACAGGACAAGGGCAAGAGCCCTTGTTAGAGTGCTATTTGGGGTTGGAGCATGGAAGAGGGAACCATACGTGGTTCGGGACCCTTTTGGAGACACTGTGTCGTTATTTTCATTTTCATTGTAGAAACATGGAACTTGAATAGTCATAGAACGTTTTACCTTTCAGTTGAGTATTGTATTTATTGTCTTGGATGTTCTTGTTACATTTTAACATTATAATTATATATTATTCAGATATTTCTTGTTTACTTTTTTTTGGTATTCTATTATGACAACAGAGAGTATAGTATCCCCAATACTGACTTACTAGACCATCACTGCTAGTCGGCAGCCTCTGGCGTACGAGGAGGCGCGCTTGAGTGCTTCTGGCCAACCGGCTCGGAGCACCGTTCAGTGTCTCCTGGTTCGGGTTGTTACAAAGTTTAATCAAAGGAATGTTTTCTCTCTTCTTATTTTTTTGTCTCACTATTTGGGTAAAGGTAGAAAAGATATTAGGTAAAGTCGGGGCTTGATAATGAGCTCATTCATGGGAGTTGCAAACCCGTGTAGGAGGGAAACTTCAAGTACTAAGGGTGGGATTGCCGTTATTGATGTTTGTCATTACAGTTGAATATTATTTCACCTTGGGTGATGCACTTGTTGTGGGATGTGATTATTATTTCTATAATTTGTTGAGTATTGATTTGTAGCCCAGAATTTCATGAGTGTCTCATCTACATGCAACATTCTAGGAACTCAGGATTATTATGATATGCATCATGTTAAGCATGCAGGGGAAAATGGATTATGGGTAGATTGTTGAACACAAACTATTTCTTTTCCTTGATTGTGAAATTTTAAATGAAAATAGTGTCTAATTTTGTAATTCAAATAAGTAATTGTGAAGTTATATGGATAACTTGGTTGTGTGTAATTGTGATAACATTGTGAACTGTTTTCTAAGTTGCATGTTTGTCTTCGTAGAATTATGCCACCACGACGCTGGTTGAAAGGACGAGCAGGGGGTATAGTTAGAAATGGTCCTCCAATGGGGGTGAACCCGAGGAACTAAGAGTACCAACTGAAAAAGGGGGAGAAATGTATCGATAGAACCTCACCCGTTTCATGCAAATGATGGAAAGAGGCCCAGGGTGGGTTGTGAAAAGTATGTCTGATCTTATGAGGGAGTTTTCATTATAGCACCTGCCGACTTTCACTAGAGAGGGTGGTCTAGAGAAAGCTGAGTTCTGGATTGAATCTAACCAGAAAATACTTGACCACCTGGAGACAACTATTAGGAAGAGAGTCAATTTGGCAGCTTAAATGTTGTGCAGTCATGCGAAAAGTCGGTGGGACATCCAAACTCAGAATGGGCAGCTAGAAGATATAGAGTGCAAGAAATTTCCGAAGATGTTATTTGAGCACTTCTATCCAGAGACACTCAGACATGATAAAGCTGCTGAGTTCGTGAGTCTAACTCACGGGAATATGACTGTAATTGACTATGCTGGATGCTTTACTGAATTACAACATTTTTCTCCAGCATTGGCAGCAGACGAGGCCACATTAGCAAGACAATTTCACGATGGAATTAAATGTAAAATTAACTATCAATTGAATATTTTCAGGATGAAGATGTTTTCTGATGTGTAAAATCAGGCTCTCAACTCTGAGGGGAACCTAAAGTAGTATTCGAGTGGAAGACAAATAGTTTTTACAGGATGGTTAGGTGGTGCGACTTTTGAGAGCAGGAAGCGACATTATGAGAATGTGAGCTAGGGAGGTGGGAGACAGAGTAACCTGGTAGAGGGGTTGATTACACCGGACCTTGCTCGTGTGTTTTTTCACCAGTGTGGAAGGCCAAGACATTATCATAAAAAATGTCCCCAACCCCCTATTGAATGCAGATCCTATGGTAGGATGGGACATCTCTAGATGTTCTATAGGAACCCAAAGGAGTCAGGTGGTGATCGATTAGCTAAATAGATTCAGAGTGTGGGAAGGGTATCCTCTGCACCTTTTCAGTCCCAAAGATGGAGTTCTACTAGCTGAGGTGGTAAGGGTGACAGACATTGTTCTTTTGGACAACAACGCCCATATCAGCAAGGTGGTACATGTCCGGGGAATCAGATGGCATCACAGGGAAGAGGAACAACACAGTTGCATGCAGTACATCCTACACTTGTGGATAGCGGGGCTGGACCATCGACAGTGAGAGTTATTATTCTTGTGGCTTAAACCTTTGATTGTTCCTTATTTGCTATTAGTGCCTCACATTCCTTCATATCTACAGAACATGTTTATGGTTTGTGTTTGATGGTGGAGATTGTGAGTGGGGTTATGGCGATCAATAAACGTTTGTGATTGCGGTCTAGAGACATCTTTATGTGCAAGGGATGCTCTCTTGTGATTGGGGAGTACCATTTTCTGTGGAATCTTTATATCCTTGAAATGACTGGCTTTGACTGAATTCTGGGTATGGACTGGTTAGTCACATACCATGCCCATGATGATTGTTGTTTTCGGAGGGTGACTTTTACGTCACCTATGGGTAACCATTTTATTCACTGTGGGGTGTGGGATACCCAGGTCGGCCAATCAGGGCCAATTACTAAGAAACTGGGAGAGATCACAACCCATGTTGCTATTTTTTTACTGGATGACAAAGGTGTTAGGCAAAAGATATTTCCACCAGTGGTTGATTTGTTCCAGGATGTTTTCCCAGAGGGCATCTTAGGGATACCACCTAAGAGAGATGTTGAATTTACTATTCATCTCATTCCAGGAGCTGAGCCAGTATCTATTTCACCTTTTAGAATGGCACCGAAAGAGCATAAAGAAATCAAAGCTCAGCTGGAAGACTTGAAGGATAAAAGAATTTCCATCCAAGAATATCACCTAGGAGATCACCTATGCTTTTTGCAAAGAAGGATGATGGGAGATTACGTTTTTTGTCAATTACCATAGGTTTAACAAGATGACTATGAAGAACTGATATCCTCTACCACATATTGATGATTTTGTTTGACCGGTTTAAGGGAGCTTGTGTTTTCTCAAAGATCGACTTAAGATCGGTGTATCATCAGTTGAGAATTCAGACTTCTAATATACCGAGGACTACATCAATGAGTAGTTATGTGACTTATGACTTTGTTTTAATGCCTTTTGGGTTAACAAATGCACGAGTTGTGTTTATGGCCATGATGAATAGGGTCTTCCATCTGTACCTAGATCGGTTTGTGGTGGTATTTGTGGACGAAATCTTGGTGTATTCCATGACTCATGAAGATCATGCCCAACATCTTGACATCGTCCTAAGTACACTGAGAGAGCATCAGTTATACACCAACTATCTAAGTTTCAATTTTGGATTGATCAGGTACACTTCGTGGGACACACTATCACAAAGAATGATGTTTTAGTGGATCCAGAGAAAGTGCAAGTAGAGGTTTCTTGGGAGAATCCCATGAATATTTTCTATATTTGAATATTTCTGGGGTTAGATGGATATTACTGGAGATTCATCCAGGACATTTCCAGTTTGGAAGCACCACATTCGAGCTTGACCAAAAAGGGAGTAAAGTTTGATTAGTCAGAGGCTTGCGAAACATCTTTTCAAGAGTTAAAGAAGTGTTAGACGTCCACACCAATTTTGGCTCTACCTGATTCAGGTGAAGAGTACACGGTGTATTATGATGCTTCTAGGATGGGACTTGGAGCTGTATTGATGCAAAGATATAAAGTTGTGGAATAGGAGTCATGACAGCTGAGGCAGCATGAAGGGAATAGTCCAACACATGACCTTGAGTTGGCAGTAGTAGTTTATACTTTGAAGTGTTGGTGACACTACCTCCTGGGTGAAAAGTTTACAGTTTATACTGATTACAATAGCTTGAGGTATATCTTTCCTCAGTGTGATTTGAATCTTCGACAGTCGAGATGGGTTAAACATATGCAGTATTTTGATTTTGAGCTGGTATATACACCTGGAAGAGGAAACAATGTGGCTGATTCTTTGAGTAGGAAGACTCAGACATGGATTGTTCAGGAATCTAGTGCCTAGTGGAGTATGATGTCATTTCTAGTTGAAATTCACATTGTGGTTCAGGATAGATAGTAAGAAATGGCACTCATGTCAGTTGTAGTGGAGTCTACACTTTTGAGACGAATCAGGGACAAGCAATATGAGGACACAAAGTGCTTGGCCTTGAGGGAAAACATTGATGGTGGGAAGATGCCTTCAGACTGGAATATAGATGAGGATGATATCGTTTATATGAAAAATAGGGTTGTTGTTCCTACGATCAAGTGAGAGGAGATCATGCGGGAATTTCATGCCTCAAGATGGGCAGTGTATCATGGTGTGACCAAAATGTATCGTGACCTACGACGATAGTTTTGGTGGCCAGAAATCAAGAATGAGATAGCAGGTTTTGTGACATGTTGCTTTACATATCGGCAGGTGAAGGCAGAGCATCATCAACCTGGAGGTTTACTACAACCTTTTTCAATTTTGGTATGGAAGTGGGATTATGTAACTATGGACATTGTGATAGGTCTTCCAAAAACACTTAGGATGAATGATTCTATTTGGGTTGTTGTAGATCGACTGATAAAGTTATCACATTTCTTGCCTATAATGGAAACTTTTACGGTTGAGCAGTTGGGAGAGCTGTATTTATAGAAGATAGTTTGATTACATGGGGAGCCACGAACTATAGTTTCGGACCGAGATTCACGTTTTACATCGCAATTCTGGAAGGGTTTGCAAAAGGCACTTGGTATACAGGTTTTAATGAGTACGAATTTCCATCCGTAAACAGATGGACAATCAGAGTGTATTATACAAGTGCTTGTGGATATGTTGAGGGCGTGTGTTCATGGCTTTGGTGGATCATGGGAGAAACACCTAGATTTAGTGGAGTTTTCCTATAATAATAGTTATTAGGAAACTATACAGATGGAACTATACTAGGCTATTTATAGTAGGCCATTTAGAACACCGCTATGTTGGATAGAAGTAGGTGAGTCAAAGTTATTAGTACCAAGTATCGTGCAGGAGATGAAAAAGCAGGTTCATCTGATTCATAAATTTATGGATACGGCTCAGAGTAGGTAGAAGTCATACACTAATAGAAGTATATGACCCTTAGAGTTTAGAGAGTGTATTCATGTTTTCCTTCGCGTGTCACCTAGGTTGGGTCACCGCATGATACATAGGCAGTGAAAGTTGGCACCCATGTTTGTTAAACCATTAGAGATTATGAAGAGAGTCGGGCTGGTAGCACACCAATTGGATCTTCCACATAAATATTGTGATATTCATGATGTTTTCCATGTATCACAACTATGAAGATATCACACCGACCCTTCTCATGTGATCGATGTGGATGATGTTGAGCTAGAAATAAATGCGTACTTTGAGGAGCATCTGATACTTGTGTTGGATTATAGTGAGGGGGTGTTGAGGGGAAATATTGTTCTGATAGTTCGTGTTTTGTGGTATCATGGGCGTGTGAATGAAGAGACATGGGAAAGGGAGGTAGATATGCGGACTCAGTGGCCCGATCTTTTTAGCTCGGAATCTCAGAGAAGTTCGGGAGTACAGCTCGAGGACAAGCTGTTATAAGGTGGGGAGAATTTAAGATCCTGGCTATTTCTAGAGTCAATCTCGGGCATGTTTTCAGGTACATTTTATGTTTTTAAGTACCTATTTTTTTGGATTAGTGAAATGGGGTGAGTTTGGGTGAACTTTTAAGTAAACAAAAGGGCAGTGGGTTGTTCATGGTTTTCGCACAGTTTGACAAACCGTGTGACCAAACCATGCCAACCAAGAAATACCAGGCAGAGATGTACGCACAGTTTCCACACAGTTTGATAAACTGTGAAACCAAACTGTGTGGACCGAGTAAATATTGATAGTGAGGTCCGCACGGTTTGCACATGGTTTGAAAAACCGAGCATCCCTATCCAGGAAACCTTGCACGTAGTTTTTATTTCCAAAAATTCTTATTTAAAACCACCCGAACCCTAGTATTTCTTTATTTTCCAACCTTGCCTTGGGCTTAGAAATTCCTAGGTGTTTCCAAAGCCTCATGGAGATATTCCAAGGTGATCTGAACACCTTTTCTCAAGATTGATGGATCAGATTGAAGATCCACTCTCCTTCGGTATGTGTATTTCATTCCATTGTTCATCAGTTCATTCCTTTATATTTCCATGATCTTTAAATGAGATATTTCCATCATTTTCGTGGATCTAAACCTATGAGTTAAGGTATAGATCTAGGGTTGTGGATCTAGATCTTGTTTTTTAAGATCATGATGCCTTTGTTCTTATTTTTGGTTTTAAGGATTTAGAACCAGAACTTGATCGACGATGTTGTGCCGCTCGGATTTTGAGGTTTTTCGTTTGGCTAACTTGCATCAATAAATTGAGTTAGGTGGTCTAAATCCAATCCCAGAGTCTCATCATGTTTAGCGTATGCAGTTGTATAAATTTCATGGCATAAACAACGAATTGGTGGTTTGGTTTTGTGGTTCTTTGTGAAATGTGAATCTAGTTGAATATGGGTGAGAGTTATGATGGAGGGATAAAGATGATTAAGCATTTGAATATGGTTGTATATGTGAATTGGACATTTTATATGAAAAGGGGTTGCGGGGAATGGACTGACACTCCTAATACCCACAGAGGTTCTAGACATAGTGTTCTAAAATTAATGACATGCATGAAATTGATATTTTATGGGACAAGGACTGATGCTCCAAATACCCATGGGGTTGTGAGACAGGAACTGATGCTCCAAATACTCACATGTGTGCAAGACATGATGTTATACACCCTTTCATTTATTTTTTACAATAGTTTCATTTGGGTATTTAAAAAACTCAATATTGTGACATAGTAATTATAAATTGAACCAGATAAATGGTTTAGGATCCTACACGGGTGGTAGGAGGCATTATATTTCGGGTGTTCTCGGGAACCTGAATCATTAATGTTTTAAAGAAAGGATAATTGGATAAATATAATTTTGTTCCTTATTGTCTTGTTTTATTATTAATTCAACTAGATACACTACTTATGAATGGATTTGTTTTTGACACTGTTGGTGGTGATCTACTGAGTCGTACTCACACCCTACTCGGGCCGCCTGAATGGTACCCAAATAGACATTATTGTTACAGGACATGACAAGGGAAAGAGACCTGGTTAGAGTGATATTTGGGGTTGGGTCATGGAAGAGTTCACCAGACATGGGTCGGGACCCGTTTGGAGACATTGTGTCTTTATTTTCATTTTCATTGTAGACACTTGGAACTTGCATAGTCATATCATGTTTTAACTTTCAGTTGAGTATTGTATTTATTTTCTTGGTTTTTCTTGATACATTGTACTGTTATAATTATATATTATTATTCTATTTATTGATTACTTCTTCTAGTATTTTATTATCACAACACACGGTATAGTCTCTCCAAGACTGACTTACTAGACCCTCGCTGCTAGTCGGCACCCTCTGGCGTACGAGGAGGTGCACTTGAGGGCTTCTGGACAACCAGCTCAGAGCACCATTCAACGTCTCATGGGTCGGGATGTTACAATGGTCCATGATTATCTACAAACCATCATCACATCAAAAAATCGAAAAAATCATCATTGATATGAAATTTGAGCTAATAGGACCATTGAGAGCACTACCAAAAAATAATGACCACCATCAAGAAAACAGAGCGGAAATGGAAAAATTATGATATAAAAGAGGGAAGGAGAAATGGAGGGTGGAGGAACTATTGAACCCTCCCCTCTCAAAATAACTATTGGGAAAACCCTATGACGGGAGGAGGGGGATGTTGACACCGCTTAGAGGCTCGTCAAAATTCAAACAGTTCCCCTCCCCTACCATATAATAGAAAACCTATTCATATTATTTGTTCCCAACTAAAGAACCATTTTTATCAATAAAGGAATTAAAAAATCCTTTCCTTACATCATTAATAACATCATAGTGGACATGGTTTTATTAGAAAACCAACATAGGAAGGATTTTGTTGCAAAACATAAGGTGGGTTATATAGAAGAAACATTGTTCATAATTGATAATTATTTTTTTTCTCCATACACCAAGATCTAATTTTCCTTAATATTGATGATATTATAAAATATATATCTAACATATTATGATATTTAATTATTTTAATGAAAT
The DNA here is from genome assembly GCA_963277665.1 of Viscum album. NCBI lineage: Eukaryota > Viridiplantae > Streptophyta > Magnoliopsida > Santalales > Viscaceae > Viscum > Viscum album. Next base: position 49,714,318 of record OY728156.1, read on the forward strand.
AATATATATCCATATCTAATATACATCAAACGAGAAAGGAATCCATCATTCTTGTGTGTGAAGAGCTACCACCCCATGAACCGATGTAATTCATTTTCCATCACCACATCTCATGAATATTTATAATGATATATTTATTATATATATTATATTTATAAAATATTTATCATTATTTAAGTATAATATAAATCCTATTTTATTAACATTTAATTTATATAAAAATGAAAATGTCGTTACTGTGTATGTGTGGGAAAACACAACCATGAAGAGATGTGATTCATTTCTCATCACCACATAATATTTATAATATATATATAAGGATATTAAATTAAATAATATTTTTTTGGATATTATTAGCATCCTTGATGGGTGAAATAATTCTTACCTTCATTTAATGTTGGTAATTGGAAAATGAAAATGTTACTCATGCATATATATGAATTACCATATTTGTGATTGTAATGTATCCCATTGTTTCTAGGAATTTATCAATATAATATTAGAGTATTTGATCAATTATTTATAAATGTGTGGTTATTATTGGAGTTGATTCTCTAACGATTCACTATTTTTTCCACTTATTTGTTGTTCCCCTTTTTACTTCACCAATAAAAATTTTATGTGATTTATGATGCATAACCATCATTCATTGTTGGAATTTAAAGTATATATTTTTTGTAAAAAAACAACTGTGTTATTCTTATTATTATAATGGTGAGGGTATAAATAACAATTTTACAACTGTAATTCTACCGATGTAATTTTTGATATATGATCTAAATAATCTTAAAACAGTAGACATGAACATAATTGATTGTATAATTTTATATAACATGGGAATAAGTTAAATAAAATGAATAATAAACATGGAAAGGGATATAAAGAAATAATTTAATTAAAATAATTTTATTATTATATAATATAAGAAACACACATGTTATTTTGGGGAAAATGTAGATGACATTCTTTTAAAAATGTTGATTTATTGTTACCTTTTTGTATCCTTCTCTTTTATATCCATATTTTTAAAATAATATTATAGACCTTTTTTGTGTGCTTAATTTAATTATAAATGATATTTTATGTCAATTTTTTAATTTCTTTCATAGATTTTAAAAAATTATTATTTTTATGGGGTGTTTTAACTTCATTTATAAAATAAAAAAAGAAATGTTATATTTTATAGTATACGCAGCCAATTACTTTTCCAAATTCCATTACCATTATTTGATGCTTGGATTCCATTATAATCATTCATGATTTATATTATTAAAAAATATTCCACATTTTTTTGGGAATATTGTTATTAAAAATAGGTTTAAAAAAGGTTATTTCTAAAATTCAAAGGTCTTTTGTATATGGATTTAGAAGAGTTATTGGGGGGTTCTATGATGAATAGCTAAAAACATTGAAAATTTTATTCATGATATGGTCCATGGATTTTATTTATGATAACTGTTGAACATGATATATATTATATTATTAGTGAGACTAGATAAACATTAATGCATTGGGCATTATTAGAATTCTATTATATAGTAATTCTAATTTTAAACAGTTCTATAAGGATTCTATAAGGGTTATATGTAGATGATTTCCCTAGGCACAAACATAATTTTTCTATTCATACATATGTGTTATTATGGAAATAATATATTAAAAATTTTATGATATGTATAATTTTATTAAGGTATTGAATTTAAAGTTTTTAGTTAAAATGTTATGTTTGTAAGAAATACATTATTATGGGTTCTTATATTATCTATGAAACACTTAATATTTTGATTTTTATTTTAAGAATGTTTCATTAAAATGTGTTTTATGGAAATATTTTAGAAGTAATGACAATTTTATGATAATGTACATGATAATTTGAGCACTATTTTGAATCATTTTAAATGAAAATGATTTTTATGATCATAGGGATTAAGAATTCATAGAAGATATTTTAATTAAATTTATGTCTCCTACAGAGATTTTCAAGTTCATATGAAATTTAAAAAAAAGATCATATGGTTTATGGATGATTATGATACAATTATAATTTTTTCTTATATTAGTAATTATATTTCATGAATGAAAACATGTTTTACATTAAATGTTTTATATTGTGGGGAAAACAGATATTCAGTAAAAGTGTCCTCTTTGAAATATATTGGATTTTAATATAAGAGATATTTCATTTTTTTTCTAAAAAACTTTACCTAAAATATTTATGGTAATTTATTAAAATGAATTCTTCACAAAAGAAACAAGAATATGTAATATTTAAGATTGTGTCCTTAAAAAACCTCATCCCACCCCCAACAGATTTTCCAAGGTTGAAATTGGCATGATATGTGATGATGTTAATGATGTATTATTGCCCTAAACCTTCACTCATAGATCCAATGATAAAAAAATAATATTTGTCATTTTGGATTTGATATAAATAAATTTGAAAAAATTTAACACATTTAAATAATTTGACATCAAATGGAAATGTTATATCACATAAATATCCATTAGGAATTCTCAATTTATAGTTTTAAATAATTAAGAAAAACACCTACAAAATAATAACCATGTCTTCAAGAGATCACATTTACTATTATAACCAGAATTTTGTATTTCATATTAAGTATTTATATTCTACCACATAATTATAGGAACATGAAACATTTTTATATATAATTAATTTAACATAATTATTCATAACATAAGGTAAATGGATAGGTTTGAGGGTTGATGTCAAATTCTAAATAACGGTGTATAAATAAATTTTAAATTGAATTTCATTAGTGGGGAAAATCAAGATGAGGGTATCATAACATAGTATAAAGACCCAAACTCCCGTAGCATAGATATGGTGTCTATGTTAATTGAGTGGAATAAGATACAAGGAATTGTATCCAAAAGGACTGAATAGTTTAGTAGTATCTCAAAAAAAGATACATATTTGAAATTCACATTACAATTTATGTCGTGTAATAATAAAAATGTTCTCTGTTAGACTATCATATTTCCCATTAAAATATCACAACATATATATTATAAAACAATTCAGGGTTTTTTGAAATAAAATCAATATAAGAAATGGGTTTTCATAGATTATATGTATCAGGATGACTGCAATGGAAGCTATCATGAATGAATAAGCGTAATTAATATTGAAAGGTATGTAACTAAAACAATATCAATTTAATGAATAATATATCCATAATATGAATTGAATAAGTGATCATCAAATAATGACACATAAATAATCACATGATATTGAATATTATCTATGGAAATTGTAGCTAACTGAATAAAAACAATGGCATAAATTACCCATATTATAACAGGGGAATTCCTAGTTATGGAAATTAGAAATATAAAATAAATAATTTTAACATTACACATCAAAACTAAGGATTGAAACACAATTAATTTGTCCAATTTAATTTTCTGATGAGAACTATCGATGCATCACAGAACTGTGAAATTTTGGTCCCACCATTCACATAATAATTGTAATTAATTCATATTATAAAATGAAAAAAATAATAATCAATATAAACATTCATATTGAAAAACGTACATATGAACTGTTAATACATACGCTAATAAATAATCATTTCCTAAACCATCCATAGTAATATGTTGAATGGTAAAAACATTGTATTTCCATAGTTTAACGGATCCTAAACCATGCATAAAAATTATAAGGACAATATCAATACAATATATTCGTAATTTTTGATAATTCAAATTAATGGTTAATGTTATTGATGAATTTAAATAAAATAAATATGTTATTAAAAAAACATTTGAGGAAAACTACCATTTCACATTGAACTTAAATTCATAACAACAAAAGTTCCAAAAATATTTTGAAGATAATTTTTTTAAAATTACCATTTAAACATATAATGTAAAATTTAAAACATTGTGTGGTCATGATGGTGGAAAATTACTGTCATTTCATAAAAATTTAAAATATATTCCATTAAAATTTTAAGTATAATACATATATCCCTTCTATCTAAATATTCAAGAGGATTTCGTTAAATAGATTTTTTAAAATTATATGAAAGGGTAAATGTTTTTAATAAATTAATTTAAAAATATTATTAAAAATTTTGAATTTTTTTAGAAGACATGGATTTGGATAAAAAAGGATTGTTGATAGAATAAAAAAATTAAGCTAGTTGTTCTTAAAACAAATTTCTAAATAATATTAGTTACCAAATAAATGAAAATTGAAAACATTAATTGAAAAATTCCATGAATAACTAGAGGATAAGAGAACAGATAGTGGTTAATATAGTAGTATAAAATAATTTCTCTAAGAGACACATAAAAATAAACAATCTTGAATAATGATGAGATTGTGAAATACACAATTGATACTGTGGTATGTTTTAAATCATAAGACCAATGAAAAAATTAATTAAAATTATAGTAAAAATATCATGGATAGAAATATATTCATGTTACAAAATTTTAAATTATTTAGTAGATACACCAAAAAATGACCAATTTGTGTAATATCTCACATGTATCATGGGAGTAAAACTCAGGCGATAAACCCTTACTAATAGTTCAACTTCAATTGTATGTTTCTAAATATACTATATAATAAATAGTAATTTGTTATGATCATGTTATGGATACATAATGATATATTTCAAACAGTATATGATCCTATTATATATTTTTCGTCTTGGTTAATAATATTTCATTATTTTCATTATTTGGTGTGATAATTCCCTTATTTATTATTGCATGTTTATTATAAAAAATTAAGTTCTTGTATATTGGAAATAGTTCAATAATTTAAAAAATGATATTAACAACTTAAATACTATTTTTTAAATTATATATATCCTTATAACGAGAAATTTAAATTTATCATTGAAAAACAATCACAACACATTGTGGAGATGGTAGGGCATATATAAGAATGAGAGATGATATCATTCACTTAATGTGGTAAAGGGTAAGAAAGGGGTTGTTATATATTTTACCTAGAATTTAAAAAGGTCTAATATATCAAAAAAACTCAATTAAATTGTCATTATTACTTTCCATGTATAGCGTACTTGAAAAATGAATCACATTTCTTAACAAGGTGCAAGTCTTCTGTACACATGTGTGACTTTATCATATATTAAATAGAAAGGAAATGAGGTTATACAAGTTTATATTATTACTCAAGAATTATAATTATATCATATATAATATATATATATACATTAATTCTATCATTATAACCATCTATGAGAGCCATTGATGGAAAATAAGTTACATCATTATGTGATGCAGAAGTGCACCATAAAAAAGATTGATGATTAAGTTTTCAATTTGATGGAATGCGGGATAGATAAAATTATTTTATAAATAATATAAAATATAATTATATGGTAGATACTAGTTTTATTATAGTTTAACTATTAATACATAATATAAAGATTTAAAATAAGATAGAAAAAGAGATACATTGTGAAGATAATTTGGTTGTTTTAAAGAAACCTCCTTTACATAACTTATAAAGGGCCCTAGGGTAGGTAATTTTGGAAGAAAATAACATACATAATTTTATTATGTATTTTGATGTGTTTTGGTAGTATTTTAATGATAAATAGTTTTTATATGTGTAAGGATGTTAGGGGAGTGACTGTCCTTTAATAATTATGGAGAAATGGAATATTTTTAAATACTCAAAACTATTCAACTATGGGAAGCCACTATAACAAAAATTGTGTTTATTAATGAAATATAATGTATTGGAGGGATTATATGGTCAATAAAAACATTAAAAACACGTTTTTAACATGTTAATCCTTGGACATTATGTTTACATACTTTTACTCTTTTTTTCACTATGATAAATAATTTTTTAATATAGATATTTTATCAATTAATTCTTAAATAATATGAATCATAGTATATAATATGGACCATGTTATTAAATATATTAAATTAAAATTATCAACAAAAATTCTATGTGGGTGTGAAATTAATTTTGACAGAAGTGAATGTAACACAGAAGGCCTCATTTTAACTATGGCCTAATTAATTAATTCATTATAATTTTTACTCATTATTATAAAAAAATGAGATGAATTTATTTAATAGTAAAAATAATTTATTTTTAAAATATGAAATCCATTTTATGAAATTAATCCTAAAATATTTAAAAAATTAAATTTGAATATAAACCCATTGACAGGATGAAAAAAGTGGTTTCAAATAAAGAAAATATTTTTTTTATGTTTTTCAATCTGAATTTCATATAAAATTTATTCAGATGACCTGAATTGGTAAAATTTTAATTAAATTGAACTAATTATAAATTAAAACAATTTCTAAATATATTTTATCTTGGAATATAATTTAATCAAAATTGATTTTTTCAAAAGAAAATCTATATTTTTCACCAATCATCAGTTAATTAATATTTTAATAAAATACAAAAAATTAACCCGATGATATTTTTGAGATTTAGATCAAAAAATGATGTTTATTCATAAAAATAACGTTTAAAAAATTTGGTAAATGTTATTTTTATCTTATGTGTGCAATGTATGACTAAAAACTCTTTAAAAAATTGTTTTAGAGAAAACATTTTTTTCATTCAATTAATTCATATTTAATATCTAATCAATATGGAACTATTTAATTATATTTATATATAGATAAACCGTATATGTCTAAATATTAATTTATTCATATTTATACCAACAAAATTAACAACTTTGTTATAACGATCATGTTTAAATTATATAATATTAATAGACTGTTATGATTTGTTTAAACTGGTGCCGTGTGCATCACAAGACCTCAATGAGATCAAGTTTATTGAAAAATAAAAATATCAATAAGTCCCTATGAGTTTTATTCTCATCTATTATTTGACTTTCATGTCATATATTCTATTGAATACCATGTTTATCTTTTAAAATATCACGGTATTACATTCTACCCATTAAATAAATTGAGTCTGACAATTTAATCCTTATATAGGTAATGACGGATTTGAAATTGGAGAATATATTTTTTTGAAACCCAAATTTAAATAAGGGTTAATAAATATTCCTCACTGATAAAAGATAAATATAAGTAAAATGGTCATATAGAATAACACATACTAGGTTTCCAAGTAAGAAAATATTTTTAGGACAGAAAAATACAGATATTCAAGAAAACAATAAATAATTGTGGAGATTTATATAAACAATAGATAAATAGAATGTGAATGTACACAAAACAATACATATTTTATGTCTTAAGAGACCAATTTATTTATTATATACAAATTTAATAGTATTCAATTTTTGTTTCCAGAACTATTTCCTTTAGTTGATGAATTTATTTACCTTATACAATTAAATCAAATTGAAATATAATTACTTGAAAACTGTAATTCAATCATTTGGTTATAAATTAAACGATTTTCACTTCCTCTGTTACTCTAAAAAATGAATGTAAAAAAATAATTTTCATGTGTGATGCACTAAAATTAACTTTAAATGGATAATAATATCCATTAAAAAATAAAAATTCATTTATCCTTTCTATTGATATCTTCAAATACTAAAAATTAAAGCATGAGTTAGAAAATTAATCATTTATTTATAATACCTAGGTAGTAACTACCAATGATTAATGAAATCCATTTCATAAATTGTTATCAATAAGACTCACCCAAAATATGTCTAATGAAATTAAAATCCAAAACTTTTAACAGAATGTCACTAAATTAAAATTATATTCCCTTGGAAATATAATGTTTCTATTAAGTTGAAAATCCATATATTTGTATACCATTATCATTATAAAACTATAATGAAAACATGAATTTTTTCAAAAATATATCATTTTCGAATATATTCCACAAATCCAAACATCTAATAAATTTGTAAAAGAATAACGTAAACCATTAATTCACTTAAAAAATATCAAGGTCACTATTAATATCCCATAATCATATCATTATCATCATTATCTCAAAAATAGAGCACATATTAAGGGTTATCATCCATCAATTATGGGCTTTCCAAAAATATATACTTTCCGTTGAATAATGTTTATGTGTACTATTCAATATATGTTTTCAAATCCTTATATAGAAACAACTTCAGTTCAATATTTCTATATTTAATGATTCTAATAAGTACAATATAATTGATAAAATACATCCAGAATAAAATTATTTATTCTGAATACACATGTTCATTAATAAATAAAATTGATTATTAAATAATTATCTACACTACATTATCTTATTCAATAATTCCTTCTTCATTTAATGTGTCATTTGTAGTCTATTCATCATCAATAGTATTACCATCACTCAAAAAAATATTTATGATTCATTTCATTATCATTAACTTTAGGAAATATATATTTATATGTAAAGATCAGAAAAATTACCTGGAATTTTTTTTCATAAATACATGGGAATTTTGTGAGTCCGCGAAAACTGACAGCACGTGATTCCGAGGACCGGTGTGCTTGGAATCAATTTTTGAAGTGTTTTTCAAGTACGTTTAGAAAACATACGAGCATGATTTTATATCATTTGAATCGGTTCTTGGAATTAAAATATGAGGGCACTGTTGATCTCGCAATGCCGGAATTCACTTAAATAGACTTTCACCTCGACGGCAGATGGTCGTGAATTAAAGATAGTTTTGGGGTTTTACCTGGAATAATAAAACAAAATAGGTGCATGTCTTATTTTATTTTGTTTGTTTTAACCACCATGTGGAGGTTGGAGGTGGGGACTGACACACATACCTCCCATGGGAGGTTATGGTGGTGGGGCCCACCCGACTCAACCCCCATGGGGAGATTAAATTTAGTGGGGACCACCCGAGATAGAAGCCTCTTGAACTTCCCATTAAGTGGGGAGAACCTCTTGTGCTCCCACTTTATGGTGCCAATTCAGCCAAATTAATGAACTGAGCATCAATTACATAACTTGAATCTATTTGAATTATAATACAATGATTAAATAATAGGTAAGATGAATCTATTGTTTGTTTGGATTTTTTATTTGGGAGGGGTAAAACTTTGGATAAGGCTCCCAATGAAGATTGCTCCAACCGACGAAGAATGTCGACCTCAATCCGGACTACAACTTCCTTCCTCAGAACCTCCTCGACTTAGGAAAAGTTCGGCTACAACAAATGAACGTTCGGATTCTGCGACTTTGTCAACAATCAATAAAGGTAGGGTTTTGAACTTGTTTCGTTTGATGTTCTTCGTCTTACTTCATGGATTATAATTCGAAGCCGCTTGATATTACCCTAATGCGGATGGCGTGGGCCGAAGAAACACGGCCCGAACCCTTTTCCTTCATTGTGAAATTTTTTGCTAAATGTGGCATGGGTCTGGGATGAGCATTACTCATCAAACATGGTTTCGGATCGAAGGCGGCATCCCGATCAGTGTGTAACTTCTTTCGGAATGGGAATCCGGCCCCCAGAACTCATCCGGTGACCCACGGAAGGTTCGCCGGTGGTAAAAACTGGAGAACGACACTGTTGGAATGAATGAAGGAAGGATGCCACACCGTCCAGCCACATGGAAAGTGGTGGTGAAACCGCGCTACCGGAGGAGAAGCTGCGGCCCCTGGCCACAGCGGTGCAGCGACGGCTGGTGTAAGGCTGAACGTGAAAGAAACTGGCGGATCGAGCCGCCGGGTCGACGGGGAAGGTTCAACCCAACAGTGCCATGCAGTGGAGTATAAAGGAGTCACGACCCCTGGTCACGGCGGTGAAATAGCGGCCGACACAAGGCCTGCCACGAGGAGGTCCGGTGGCCCGAGCCGTCGGGTCCCCGGAGGAGGCGCGACGCAACCTGTGCCAAATGGGAGGTGGCTAGCCACTAGGCCAGCTTGGAGGAGTGGGACGCAGCGGGTCCCATGTGACGCAGACCAGAACCACGTGGCACTGGTTGTCTCCCACCCAAATGGCTTAGTCATTTGGGAACCCCAAGGGGCACAGTCTCTCCCTTGGACGTGACTAGGGAGGATCCCATGGGCCGCTGGGCTGCCAGCTGTGTGGGCCGCCGGACGCGCTGGCCGAGCCGCCCCCGTGGACCAGGCTGGACCTGCGGACCGAGTTGGACCCATGGACTAGGTTGGACCCCCGTCCGGACTGGGTTGGGCCAGGTTGGTCTGACTAGGCCGGAAAGGACCCGGACCCGTTTTGACCCGATTTCACCTTTTCACCCATACACATGGGCTACGAGTGTCTGATTGACGAACCGTCTACGACGTCGAAAATCTTGGAGAAAGATGGTTCTTTTGGTATAACCCACTTTAGGATTGGACACAATTGGGGTATGGTCAGGTTGGATCGTACACGAATCCAACCGGGCCCCCAAGACTAAAAGGGTAACAACTCACCGACCGTGCGTCCGATCGACGTGTCATCTGTTTCATTGAGACCCCTATGACGTGGAGGACCTCTGAGACACTTCATCATGGGATTTTTGTTTTTGTAGCATTAAATAGAATCTCATGGAGAGGATCCATCTAGATATGAGCGAGCATAGTGAGAGGACCTAGTAGCTGGCTGAGACTTGATGACTGCTGACCGATTCGACTCGAAGAGTTTTGACTAGCTTAGTGGGGAGCGCCTTGGTGTCGCGGAAGACCCACAATGGGGAACACCTCAGTGTGATGCAGCAGACCCATGGTACTCGACAGGAATAGTACCTCAACAGGCTACGAGGGGGAGCGCCTCTGTGTGAAGCGGCAGACCCACAGTGAGGAGCGCCTATATGTGACAGAGTAGACCCTTGATACTTGACAAGAAGAGTACCTCAGCAGTCCATGATAGTGGTAAGTGCCTCTGTGTGATGTGGTAGGCATGAAATACTCTATAGAAGAGGAATACTCTAGCAGCCGAGGTTTTCACAGTTTGACTGGGAGTGTTTCATGTTACTACCCCTAGAATAAAATCCTGGTTTGAGCTGAGTCAGTGAGTTTTGTGTTTACCACATGACTGAGATGGATTACTTGATAACTTCGGTATATGTATGGTTATATAACTATGTAATGTCTATCCATTTATTTCATAATCTATAGTTTATTCTTGGTGGATTTTGAGAGACCATGGTGGTCTCAGGGTCCCTACTGAGTATCGTTATACTCACCCCTGCACGGGCTTTTCCTACACCTCTATCTGTTGGTTGCAGACAATAGACATCGCTGACCGAGGTTGAGTGGGCAAGACTAGATGGTACCCGGAGGTGGACCACATGGCATGATGGTACATGGAGGATACATATGTATGTTGAGTGATGTAGAGGCTATCTGTACCTACCCTTCAGGTCGGATCTGTGGTGGACAAACTAGGAGCTGCTTTGCACCTTTTAGCTGGTTTTGTTCCTTACAGTTGTACTTGTAATTTACAGTTGGGATTGTATTTCCAGACCCTTTAATTTTTATCACTCCTTTTGTATATATTTTTAATTAGTGTTTTCATTCCAACATATACTATGTTGTGTGTGATTATATTTTATAAAGGCAATGCCTTCCCAGTTTTAGGGATTTATGCCTTTGGTGCTAGTCGCCAGCCCTTGGTCTATGGAATGCGGGCGTGGGGTAGTCACGACATGGGTCCCGAAGATGGTCTGTGACAAATTGGTATCATAGGAGTCGGTTCTATTGCATAACATAGGACTCTGATCATTCTTTTCTGTGAATCAATAGTGTTAAGGGTACTTAGTGTGGTTTTTAGTTCAGGGAGTCCAGTGTTGGTGCGACGACTGACATATCCATACACCAGGACCCTGACTTTTGATTTCCGACTCATTGCACAAAAACACTGATTGTGTGTGTGTTTTCAAAAGATTTATTTAAGTCCAATCAAATAGGTCGGCTCACCAGGTATAATATTTTGATAGTTTCGTGTCTGTTTCTTTCAGGATTCCTCCCCTCGGACGACCAGTTAGAGCCCCAAGAGTTGTACGCACAGATTTCCCACCGAGCTACAAGGCCTTAGTGCATGGACCTCTTCTAGTAGAGGCACCAAAGGTTCCAATACCCATTGGGAAACCAATGATACCATCCCCAGTAGTAGACAATTCACGTCATTTGAGCGTGTTAAATGAGTTCCAGCGCCAGAGGCCGCCTAGGTTCAGAGGTGAGACGGACCCATATGAAGCTGAGGATTGGCTAGAGGCTATGGTGAGAGTCTTCAGACTGGTAGGGACACTGGAAGACCTAATAGTGTTCTTTTCCGCGAATCTCCTTCAGGAAGTAGCAAGCAGATGGTGGAGCCTGATGCTCTATGTGCATGACGAGGTGACACAACTATGGACAGACTTCGAGAGCCTGTTTCGTGTAGAGTTTGTCTCAGCCACCCTTTGTGCTATGCAGATACAGGAGATTCTACATATACAGCAGGGCAGCGTGAAGGTAGCTCAATACTCAGCGAGGTTCACTGACCTCTCTCGCTACTTCACATATATGGTACAAGACCCATTCTTCAGGGCCCGAACCTTCTAGTAGGGGCTCATGAGAGAGATTAGGGATTTGATGATATCACTCAGCATCCTGACACAGGATGGGGTGCTATATTGAGCCCTCATAGTGGAGAGTTTCCTCGATGAGCTGTCTCTGGTAGCGAGACCCACCACTAGTCGATATGCAATGGAATCTTTTGGAGCTGGAAGTAGACATATGACACAGAGTTCCAAGAGGACCAGACCCATGGGTGGATGACCGCATGACTTGAGATCAGTTATGTGGGGCACCCGGGGCAGTGACATACATGCATGGATTACACAATGTTACACACACAGCACGTTAGGTCACATGGCTCATGACTATCCGACCCACCATTCAGATGATCATTAGACAGTTGAAGGACCTCCCAGGCAGAGGCATTGGTTCGATCGCGGTGGTCCGCAGGGAGGAGTCAGGCGTGGTATAGGAGCTGGCCATGCATATGGCGGTGGAAGATGATTCGAGGTGTTATCGGCACCGCCATTAGGAGGTCCACCTCAAATGTAGGGAGTAGGTGGACAGGGGAGAGATCAACTTCAGGTAGCTAAGGATTACGATCATGACACTCCAGATATGATTCGAGGTATGACATGTTTCTACTCCACCATAGCTGCAGTTCTTATAGATACGGGTGTCCGTCACTCTTTCATTTCCACTGCCCTCATTCGGAGCATGGAGATTCTGACAGATCCATTGGCTCAATCCTTACGACTAGAGACTTGTAGGGGATCAGACTCGAAAATTATGAACTAGTGCCGACAGTGGGAGATTACTCCAGGAGGCCAGAGCTTCAGCTGGGATCTCCTCTAACCAGCATCAAGGACTTATGACATTATCTTGGGTATGGACTAGATATCTACAGGTCATGCTCAGATCGACTGTATTAGGTGAAAAGTGTGGTGTTTCTGTATGGATGGGACCACATTTACCTTCTCCGGTGAAAAGGGAGCATTTGCATCACATGAAATACATACTCGGAAGTGGGTGAAGCCAATAACTTATCACTTGGATTCCCTTATCCTTGGAGTAGTAGACCTGGAGAGTCCAAGGTATCCTGTAGTGGTGGACCGGTATGTGGATGTTTTCCCTGAAGATGTCCCTGGTCAACCTCCTCTATGAGAGGTGGAATTTTAAATTAACCTATACCTCGGGAAGGCACTGAAATCTACACCAGCGTATCAAATGTCTCTCGTGGAGCTATGTGAGCTGTGGGTACATATAGAGGACTTGTAGGGTAAGGGATTCATCCGGCCCAGTGTTTCTCCCTGGGCAGCCCCGATTCTATTCACCAAGAAGGCGGATTGGAGCTTGAGGCTTTGTCGACTACCATATCCTGAACCAAGTGACTATGAAGAACAAGTACGCAATCCCAAGGATTGAAGAACTCTTTGACAAGCTGACGGGATCACGATGGTTCTCGATGATAGACCTTAGATTAGGCTATCACCAGCTCAGATTTAGAGATGAGGATGTACATAAGATGACCTTTAAGTGTTGGTACGACCACTACAAGTTCTTGGTTATGTCTTTTAGAATAACCAAAACTCCATTAGTGTTCATAGGACTCATGGAAAAGATCTTCGTGCCATACCTCGATCGCTTTGTCATAGTCATTATTGACGACATTCAGATCTATTCGACAACTAAGGAGGATCATGCCTACAATTTGAGGGTAGTACCGGACACACTCTAAGAGCACCAGCATTAGGGTAAGCTCTCGAAGTTCTAGTTCTAGATTCAAGAGGTTCACTTTCTGGGTCACGTCATCTCGGAGGCTAGGGTTTTAGTGGATCTAGTGAAGATTGAGGAGTTACTTTCTTGGGATCCACCCAAAAGTTTGACAGAGGTACGAAGTTTACTAGGTTTGTTTGTTTATTACCGGAGGTTCGTACTAGACTTCTCTAGAGTTTTAGCACCACTATCTACCTTTAAGAAGAAGGGGCAACCCTTCACGTGGTCGGAGAGATTCCGAAATAGATTTTAGGAGCTGAGGTAGTGGCTTACTAGTGCCCCCATCTTGAGCCTTCTAGAGGAAGGTGTAGGGTACATAGTTTATTGCGATGCATCTAGGACCGGACTCAAGTGTTTCCTGATGCATGAGTGAGGAGGGATCGAGTATGGTTTTCGGCTACTGAGAAAACATGAGCAGAACTATGCTACACATGAATTGGATTTAACAGCACTGGAATTATCCTAGAAGATGTGGTGACACTATCTGATGGGTAAACGTTTTACCATGTACTCTGATCACAAGAGTCTGAGGTATATATTCTCTTAGAAGGACCTGAACCTGAGACAGTGATGTTGGCATGAGTGCCACCAAGACTATGACTTTGAGATAGTCTATACTCCCAGGAAGGGGAATGTTGTTGCAGATCCACTCAGCAGGAGAACTGGTATACAACTGCTTGGAGAGGCGATAGAGCAGTTTGCTACCTTATAGATATCCTTTGTGGATAGAGACGAAGAGGCCTTTCTATAGTCTCTTATAGTCACTCCCCAACTTCTTCTGTGAGTCAGGGAGTCATAGCATGGGGATGCTGACTGCGAGAAATGACATGCTCAGATATCCATAGGACATGCACCTGATGGATTTTTTGATGGTTGGGAGCACATCATTCTCTTTAGTGGAAGTACTATGGTTCCAGTGTCACTTCATGAGGAATTTTTGAGGGAGTTCTATAAATACCATATATAGGTACATCAAGGTGTGGAGAAGATGTATCAGGACCTCAGAAGATAGCACTGTTGGCTAGGTATGAATAAGGTTGTAGTAGAGTTTATCTCTCAATGCCTCACTTCTCAACAAGTGAAGGTGAAACACCAGGTACCAGTAGGCTTGGTTCATCCATTAGAGGTCCTAGATTGGATGTGGGATGGGATATCCATGGACTTTGGGACGTGTCTTCCACGTACATCTAGGGGTCATGACACGATTTGGGTGATCATCGACCGACTCACCAAGTCGGCCCACTTCCTACCGATCATGGTGGAGGGTTCAGTAGAGAACGTGGGACGCCTCTATGTGCATGAGGTTGTGAGTTTATATGTTATACCTTCAATTATTGTCTGCGATCGTGAAACACAGTTTTCTTCTCGACTATGGAAGGGGTTGCATGAGGCTTTTGGGACACAGCTTTTTCTGAGCACCGCCTTCCATCCTCAGACAGATGGTCAGACTGAGTGAACCATTCATACCCTTGAGGAAATGCTATGTGCTTGTGTCCTCGACTTCAGTCGCAGCTGGGAGGATCAATTACCATTGGTAGAGTTTTCCTAAACAACATTTATCACTCAACCATAGGGATGAACCCTTTTGAGGTGTTGTACGGGCGACCATGCAGATCACCCTTGTACTGGAAATACCCAGGGGATTCAGCACTGGTGGGACCAAAGATGGTACGGGCTACCACAGAGAAGGTGTAGATCATCCAGGGGTGGATGAAGACTTCACAGATCAGACAAAAGTCATATACTGACAGAAGAACGATTCCTCTGGAGTTCGAGGATAGCCACCACGTCTTTCTATGGGTCTCACCTTGACAAGGCCTACAGATATTTGGCTGAGGCAGAATGTTATCTCCGAGATTCATTGGACATTTTCAGGTCCTCAATAGAGTTGGCGAGGTGGATTACTGCTTATCTATTCCACCCCAGTTGCACCGGGTGCATGACGTCTTCCACATATCTCAGCTGAGGGGATACGTGCACGACCCTACTCACATCATCGATCTTGGAGAGTTGGGCGTCGATGATGGGGATAATTTCACGTAGGTTCAAGTAAATATTGAGGATCGATAGGACCAGGTCCTACGTGGATAGTCGATACCTCTGGTGCATGTTCGTTGGCAGCACATGAACCTCCAGGAGAGCACATGGGAGCATGAGGCTCAGATACGTGCTCAGTACCCCTATTTGTTCCCACAGTTCGAGTTGTAGCTTACAGAAAAGTAAATACTTAAGGTGAGGAGAATGTAAAGAAATGGAAATTCCCTAGAATTTTTTTCATAAATACATAGGAATTTTGCGAGTCCACAAAAACTGAGGGCGCGTGATTCTGAGTCCTAGTGAGCTCAGAATCAACATCTGAAGTTTTGTTTGGGTACATTCAGAAAAAGTACGAGCGTGATTTTATAACATTCGAACCAGTGCTCGGAATTGAAATATGAGGGCACCATTGATCTTGAAGCACTGAAATTCACTTAAATAGTCATTCACCTCAATTAAGAATGGTCGAAAAAGAAGATAATTTTTGGGTTCGACGTGGGATAATAAAATAAAATAGGTGCATGTCTTATTTTATTTTGTTTTTTTAACCACCATGGAGAGGTTGCAGGTGGGGACCACCACACCTTAACCTCCCATGAGAGGTTATGGTGGTGGGGCCCACTGCAACACAACCCCTATGTGGGGATTAAATTTAGTGGGGACCACCCGAGATATAATTCTCTTTAACTGCACATTTAGTGCCGAGATCCTCTTGGGCTCTCTAATTTATGGTGACAATTCACCCAAATTAATGAATTGAGCACGAATTACATAATTTGAATCATTTAGAATTATGTGCCAATGATTAAATAATAGGTAAGATAAAACTATTATTTTTTTCATTTTTCCTTGGGAGAGGGATGAACTTGGGAGAAGGCTCCTGATGAAGAACGCTCCCACCGACGAAGAATGCTCCAACCAACGAAGAACATGACCTCGATCACAACATCGAATTCCTTCCTCAGAAACTTCTTTGACATCGGACACATTTGTCTAGAACGAATCGACGTCCACCTTCCACGACCTCTTAAACGTTCAAAAAAGTTAGGGGTTCGAAGTTATTTTGCTTCTTGTTCTTCTCCGTCCTTCAGGGATTATAATTTGAAGCCGCTTGATATCACCCTAACGTGGAGGGCACAGGTCAATCAAACATGGCCCAACACCTCTGTCTTCTTTGTGGAATTTGACGCTAAATTCCACATGAGTTTCGGATGAGCGTTACTCATCAAAAATGGTTCTGGATTAAAGGAGACATCCTGAGTAGTGCACGACTTCTTCCGGAATGGGAATCGTGCCACCAGAACTCGTCTAGTGACCCGCGGAAGGTTCGCTGGTGGTACGAATCGGAGAACGACACCGATGTAATGAAGGAACGGCGGCCGGCACACCGGCTGGCCGCGTGAATAGCGGCGTCGCAACCGCTCCGCTGGAGGAGAAGCCATGGCCCCTGACTGTGGCACTGCAGCGGCCGCTGGCGCAAGGCCGGCCGAGAAAGAAACCAGAAGCTCGAGCTGCCGGGTTGACAGGAAAGGCACAACGTAATGGCGCCGTGTGATGGAGCAGAACGAAACTGTATCCACTGGCCGCAGCGGTGCAACGATAGCTGACACAAGGCTGGCTGTGAGGAGGTCTGGCGGCCCATGTCGTCGGGTCTCCGTAGGAGGCGTGACGCAACCGGAGCTGCATGGTAGGTGGCTGGCCACTCGGCCATGCAGGAGGAGCAAGACCCATTAGGTCACACGTGACATGGATGGATGCCATGTGGCACCAGTTGTCTCCCACCCGAAAGGCTTAGTACTTCAGGAACCACAAGGGGCACGACCTCTCCCTAAGACACATCCAGGGTGGACCCCAAGGGGTACCGGGCCGGACCCCGTGCGGGTTGTGCCACCCCCGCGGATCTGGTTGGACCCACATACGAGGTCGAACACGCAGACCGGGTCGGGCTTGGTCAGGCCGACTGGGCCGGACTGGACCTGGACACGTTTTTACCCCATTTCACCTTTTCTCCCATAACATGGGCTAAGGGTGTCCGATTGACGAACCGTATACGGCGTTGGAAATCATAGAGAATATGATTATCTTGGTATACCCCACTTGAGGTTTGAACATAGTTGGGGTACGGTCATGTTGAATCATACATGAATCTAACCGGCCCCCCGAGACTAAAAGGCTAATAACTTACAGACCTGGTGTCCGATGGACGCGCCATCTATTGCGTTGAGACCCCTATGATGTGGCGGACCTCTAAGATACTTTTCTTGGGACTTTGTGAAAGTTGGAGCATAGACCAGTAGCTCGTGGAGTGGATCCTTCCAGAGACGAGCGACCATAGTGTGGGGTCCTAGTAGCTGGCTCAGACCTGACGACTGCTGATTGATTCAACTCAGAGTGTTTCGACAAGCCTAGTGGGAATTGCCTTGGTGTCATGGTAGACCCACAGTTGGGAGTGCCACTATGTGATGCAGCGGACCCATGGTACTCGACAAGAGGAGTACCTCCACAGGCGATGAAGGGGAGCGCCTCTGTGTGATGTGGCATACCCACTGTGGGGAGTGCCTCTATGTGACACAGCAGACCCAAGGTACTCGACAGGAGGAGTACCGCAGCTGTCCATGATAGTGGGAAGCGCCTCTGTGCGATGCACCAGGCCCACAGTACTCTATAGAGGATGAGTACTCCATCAGCTGAGGTTTCAACAATTTGTCTGGGAGTGTTACAGGTTACTATCCCTATAATAATATCATGGTTTGAGATGAGTCAGTGAATTTTGTGTTTAACTCATGAGTGATATAGATTACTTGATACCATACATATATGTATGGGTATATACCTATTTAATGGCTATCCATTGATTTCATACCCTGTGGTTTATCCTTGGTGGATTTTCAGAGACTATGGTGGTCTCGGGATCCCTACTGAGTATCGCTATACTCACCCATGCACAGGCTTTTCCCACACCTCATTGTGTTGGTTGCAGACGATGAAAAACACTGACGGAGGCTGAGTGGGCAGGACTGGACGGTACCCGGAGGAGGACCACATGGAATGACTGTACACGGAGGAGACAAATAGACGTGGAGTATTGTGGAGGCTATCTGTACCTACCCTTCAGGTAGTATTCGTGAAGGACGAACCTAGAGCTGCTTTACACCCTTCAGTTGTCTTTGTTCCTTACAGTTGTACTTGTACTTTACAGTTGGTCTTGTATTTCTGGACCCTTTACATTTCATCACTCCTTTTTTATACTATTTTACTTAGTGTTTTGATACCATCTTATACTCTGTAGTGTGTGATTATACATTGTAAAGTAAATGACTTCCTAGTTTTTGGGATTTACGCCTTTAGTGCCAGTGTCATCCCCTGGCCTATGGAAGGTGAGCTTGGGGTAGTCATGACATAGGTTTTGAGGACGGGTTGTGACATTATAATTCCCATAATTTAAACATATAGTAAATCTTTCCATCGATGATACATTAGGTATACCATTATTATAATCTATTTTGTTAACCAAAAAAAACTTTTTCATTAGAAATTAGTTTTTTATGTCCTTATTTTCAACACCTAAAACATATTCCCATTTCAATAAGTCATTCAAATGGTTGTTTCTTCCCACATTGTCTATATATTAAAAAATAAAAGTTATTTCCTTCAGCCCATCCACCACCCATGCTCTTAGAAAACACTATCCTCATCTTAATGATTGATTATGAGAGTTTGATATAATCGAATTTGTTTATTAAATGTTGTGATAACTAATTAAGATTAATCACAATTTCATTTACCCTAGTCATCATCCCATTTGGTTTCTCTTCAGAAAAATTTCAACTACAATAAATGTTAACCCAGTTCCTTCTAGTTCCCTCCATTGAATAAACACAAAAAACATAGTGTAAGAAACATTAATCCTAGAGGGGAACCCTATAATCATGCAAAATAATTTATAGTATTTTTAAATCCTAAAACCTTAATTTAAATCTAATACACCTTCGGTTTAATCCTAGTTTATTAATGGTAAATATCTATTCACACCATTCATAAATGTTTTTAATGAAAATGTGAACTAACCAAACTAAATCCCCCTACACTGTCAAAATATGTGCGTAGTAAGGCCTATTTTCATGTACTAGTTAATGATCGAGTCAAATAGAAATTCATCCATTTCCGAGTTATTAACTCAAGGGAAAAATTTACAAAAATCATGTCCACATTTAGTATCTATAAATGGTTTCATAGCTAAGAGAAACCACATAATAACACCCTTTCTAAACCTTAGGTTGTTCTTTTATACATATCCTCAAATTCAATTTTATAGGTATGTTACTTAATTTATTTTTTATTAAATAATTTTACCACGGTTTCTAATATACATTATAATATACCAAATGTAATGTCCCCGAATCCAGTATCCTAGAGCTAGTGGGTACTTTATAATAATTTTATGATATGCAAGTAATTTCATTCTGAAGGATAAAATAGTTTAGTATTACAGGTAAACAAGATACATACTTTAAATCCACATTATAATTTATAATATAAATATGAAAAAAAAATTATTTAATAACACCATATTTCCCTTAGAATATTTCAACATATCAATTTTAAAACAACTTTTTGGTATCCTTGGTAAAATAAAACATTAAAAAGGGTAATATAATATTCTTAGTAAGGGGTTTTTTATAAAAGAATAAATGATGAGTAAATATTAATAATAAATATTTGATGGTAAATTAGAAAAACATTCCCTTTAAAAAATAACATGGGAATAATTTTACATGAATTAATTATTATCAAATAAATCCATATAAATAATATTATGATCTTGAAACATATCAATTTATATTTCAAATACCAGAATAATCATATAGACATCATAAAATTATTTCAAAATGTGGTAATTCATAATTTCATACATCTGAAAGATATTTTAAATACCATTAAGATGAGTGTTTAAAACTATTCTCAAAACAATAATATATTTTTCTATCTAATTTGTCTCATGATACCCATTGGCGCATCTAGGGTCTAGGAAATTACTCTCCCCACTAGTCATACATTATGTATAATTAATTCTATATATTAATGGAGTAAAAAATAATATATATAAATATTCATATTTAAAATATGACTTATGAAACATTAATTCTTACTCCAATCAATAAAAATTATCATAATCCATCCAGAGTAAAATAGTTAATGGTAATAAAATTTTCTATCCCTATTTAATCTCATCATAAACTATTTATATAAATAACAACAATAATATCTTTATAACATATACCCAGTGATTAATAATTAAAATCAATGGTTGATTTGATTGATGAATTGAAATACCAAAAATATGTCATTAAAAGCATTCTTGAGGTAAAAAACTTTTCTGTTTTAAAATAAATGATTGAAACCTAAAAGTTAACACTTTTTTTGAAATTGAATTTATTTTAAAACTCGCGTTGAATCATATAAACAAATCTTGAAAAACTGAGTGTTCGGGAGGGAAGGAAGTTATTTTATTGTCATACACTTTAAAACAAACATTCCATTAACATTTTCAATGTAATAAAAACAATTATTATTGTAGAATGTCATAATGATTATTTTTTAACCATTATTTAATATTTTTAGCATGGGTAAAGATTAATTTAAAAAATAAAATGGATAAGTTTTAATATTTTTTGAACAAATTTTTATAGAACATTTATTTTGATGAAAATGGATTATTACCTAAGAGAGAAATAAACTATTATTTTCTAAAAAAACATTTCCATAATAATTTTAAGTTGTAAATAAAGGTAACATGGTAATATTACATAAAAATACTATTAATAACTTGAATGAAAATGGATTTATTTTGAAATAAAAGTATAATATAATTATTCAAAAGAATTCATAAACATAAATTTTTTTGAATAATGATTAGAGTATGTAATAAAATTTTCCACATATATAATGGATGAATAATAAGCCCAATGCAGGAAATAACATCAAATTAAATATTATATACCTAGATTGAGTTATAATTAGGATACAAAATATAAAAGTGTAAGTATATATATCACATATAATAATTAAGTGGTGAATATTACAAATGCCTCATGGAAGTAAAAGTTCGGCAAGAAACACATAACTCATGTTTGACTTCCTTAATATGAGTCTAAACCACATTTATGATAATTATAGGTTTATTATTATTATAATAAATAAATATAAACATATATTAAATTCAATATGTGATCATATTATATTATTTAAATAGTTTTTTAAATAATATTTTATTATTTTCATTAAATTAGGGTGAATTACCATATTTTCTCATGTATACCAAATCATGAAATTTCTATTTTCTATACATAGGATATTGTTCCATCATAATAAATATGATATTAAACTTGTTATTATTAATTTATTTCATTAGATACATCTCTATAACAATTCATGAAATTTTTACATAGAAAATTAATCAAATTTTATTGGAGAGATGGTAGGTCAAATAAATGTTCGTGGAAGAATATCATTACCTAAAAGGATGAATGGGTAAGGAAGTGAATGATATATTATTTTTCTATAATGGTTATTATGTCATATATATCAAATATTTATGTAAATTTGACATTATTATTTTCTCTATAAATATTATTTGAAAAAAAATCACTCTTCTAAGAGGTAGTCTTCCACATAAATGAGTGACGTTTTGATATTTTTAGTTGAATGGAATGTAAAAATTTATATATTATTTTATAAATATTTATGTAAAATTAAATAATAAATATTATACATTCTCATTAAAACCTCAATAATATCCAACAACTAGAATAGTTGATAAAAATGACTTTTACCAGTTCGGAAGATGGTAGTCTTCTATATACATGATTGGCGATTTTGTTTCCCATGAAATAGAAGTGGAGAAGGATAAATAGTATTCAATAAACACAAAAAATCACAGTAAATTGGTTATAATGGTGTTATTATCTTCAATATTTTAATATATAATTTAATGTTTTAAAATAACAAATAAAAAGTAAGAGCATAGTAAAGTCAATTACTTTATTATAGATAAGTCTTCTTTGGATATACTATTAAAGACCCAAGGGATGATATTTTTGGAAGGAAATAATATCTATCATGTGTTTAATGATGACTTGGAAATATTTTATATAGTTTTTTATGACAAATAACTTGAGAGGTGTGAATAATTTAAGGCTGTGAGTTCCGTCTTATAATGGAGGAATGATATTTTTATTAATAACGAAACCTATTAAATAATTTGTTACCAATCAGTCCCAATTCCACTAACAAATTTTTTAAATAATGTATTGGATGGATTTAATGTTATTTAGACACATACACATAAATAAACCATTTTAACATGTTATTATTTGGATAGTATATCTAATTAAATTAAACATATTACTTATCATTATGGTAATGAGTCTTTTTCACCTAGGTAATTATTTTATTAATCAAAAAATAAAATAATCCATAAACTATAGTTTGGACCTACTGATTATAAATGTACAAACTAATTAATAAATAAAAAATTATATGTGTGGGGAAAATTGATTTATACACAACCTCATCTAATGAGAAAACCCTCTCTTTGACATTAACATCACTAATTAATTTATTATCGTTTTTACTAATTATTATTACCACAAATTATGATGAGATTATTAAAAAACATTATATATTATTATTAAAAATATAAAATCCATTTTTATCAAATCAATGTCCCATAATTGTGAAATCATAATTTAAACACTATCTCACATAGATGTTGAAATAAATGTTTTTGGAAGGAAAATATATCAAAAGATTAAATATATTTTATATCATAATTCAATGTGAAATTAATTATAATAACATATATTATTAAAATATTTAATATAATTTATATAATTTTAATTTAAAATCAATAAAAATTATTATATTACTTTTAAAATAATTTAAAAAAAGGTAGTTTTCAATAATAACAATATTTTTCACTATTCATAAAAAAATTAATATTTTCAAA
The DNA here is from genome assembly GCA_963277665.1 of Viscum album. Classification (NCBI taxonomy): domain Eukaryota; kingdom Viridiplantae; phylum Streptophyta; class Magnoliopsida; order Santalales; family Viscaceae; genus Viscum; species Viscum album. The sequence goes on from OY728156.1 coordinate 49,738,584, forward strand.
ATATTCTAAAAAATGGAACCAAGGATAATATAGAAATGGATTTTTATTAAACGTGGTTTATTTTATCAAATAATTCTTTAAAATTAGTTAAAAATTTATTTTAAATTATGGGTGCTAAGGGAGACTATGCATTCTTTTAGAAAAAGAAATTGAGAAAACATTTTTTTTTTGTTGAAATGATTCTTATTCTTCTAAAATTAGTAGATAAAAATTGAATTTATTTTATACATGTGTAAAAGATATAATATTCATAATATAGTTTTCCCTATTCATATATTTCATATTAACAACTACGTATTACTGGTTATGTTTAAATATTAGTATTTTAATAAAGTGCCATGTTTCGTTTTAAACAATCATTGTGTGCATTAAAAGATATCAAAGATATTGAATTTATTTAAAAATAATTATTTCATAATGTATTAAAATGTCACATTTACTTCAATGAATGGGTTTCTATTTCATATATGTTATCAAATATGATGTTCCTCCTTTAAATCTCAGGGTGTTATACATAATCAATGTGCATGAGCATAAAATTACATAATTAAAAGAAATGAAAATGAAGATCATAAATAATGTGACATGGAATTAAAATTTAACATAGGATAACAATAATATTATTTATAAATCATGATCCATGTGAAAAAAATCCTTGAGAAATTGGTCTATTATAACTCGTAGAAAGCATTGAAAAAACTTATGGTATGATGAAACATCAATCCTTCATCATTGAATCATGTATCGATATATTTAATGTGTCTTATAAGAGTAACCTATAATACGTAAAATATATTATCACATAGGAAAAAATTAAAATCGGATAACTCAACCTCTTTATGCAATACATTTCTAGTCTATAACAGACCCTTCCATTCTTGATTTATAATGTAACCACCTATCCTTAAATTATAATAGAACTATATATTCATGGTTTTTAAAAAAACACATTAATCATTAATATATAATTGAAAGTAATGTATAATGAATAAATCATTTACAAGCTTCCACTTTTCAAAATGACAACCTTCAAAACAACCATCATGCATTTTTATCCTAATTAACCTATGATAAAGAAATGGGTTCCATGAAAATATTTATTAAAAAATAATCCATTCAGATAAATAATAATAATGGTATTATTGAATACTATCGCCATTTAATCATAGAAATAATAATTTGTTATTTCCATAATGTAAAAATAAATTTAAAAAAACATTTAATATATTTCATCGAAATTTGAGAAATAATTCATTTTCAGTTAATAGTATTTTATAAACAAATTACAAAATATTGGGAAAATTATATTATATTAAAATTACTATTTTAACCTCGAAATTAATATTTAATTAAAAAATAATGATAATTGAAAAATTTGTTATTGTTTATATGTTAAAAATAAATACTCTTTTCAAACAACTGTAACGAGTATCAAAAGTGAACTATTCAGAAAATATGAACAAACTATCTTTTATATCATTCTAATAGGTTTTCAAATATGATGAAAAATGAATTTAACAAATCATATATTTTTTGAGGGGGAAATTCCTTTAATACAATAAACAGTGTTAGGGAAGAGTTATGTTTAGTGTCATTTATAACATTTAAATTAAATTTTTAAACAAAACCCATTTATATCCTTTAAAAATATTTTAAATGAAAGAAAATAAGTAGGAACATGAAATGAAATGAGATTAAATTGTGGAATGATATTATATGTAAAAATTTAATGCATTCACAATATAAAGGAATAATGGTGCATCAACCAAAATATCAATACTACAAAAACATGATTTATCAGTGTTCAAAATGTGCTTTAACAGTGCTAAAAAGGCATTTTAATGCTCAGGACTGATGGTTTGGGGGTTCCCTTTAGTGGAGAAAAAAAAGAAATGATAAAGGTATAATTTATCAAAGCTAAAAACACACTGATTAAGGGATTCTTTATCAGTTCGAAAAAAGCGTTGATAAATTCCATGCCTGCTGTAACATATAATTCTGTAGTAGCACACCCAGACAAGACATACAAAAAAATCAGCATATCAACAAGTATACCCATACAAAATTAACACATAATTAATAAGGTAATTATAGAAAGTATACACATACAACACATATTCCCATAAAAACCATAAAACAAGTATACCCATACACAATTAAAACATAATTTATAAGTGAATTAAATACATAAAGAATTAAATTCAGAATTTGGGGGGTTGGGGGCTGTTCAGGCCTTTGGGGTGCATGTCCAAGAGGGTTAGGGGTTATCCAGGGGGGGTGTCCGGGGGGGGGGGGTTATCATGGGTGGGGGTGGGGCAGTGCATGGTGGTGTCTAGGGGGTTGGTGGGGCCTTCCAGGGGTGGGGGTCTCTAGGGGGTGGGGGTTTCCAAGGGGTGGGGTGGTGTCGAGGGGGGTGGGGCGGTCAAGGAGGTTGGGGGGTGTCCAAGTGGGGAGGGTGGTGTCTAGGGGGTGTGGGTGGCTGTCCATAGGGGTGGGGGTGTCCATGGGGTGGGGGTGTCGTGGTGGTGGGGTGGGGTCCAGGGTGGTGGTGGTGTGGGGGGCATCCATGGGGGTGTCCAGGGAGGTTGGGGTGGTTTCCACGGGCTAGGGGGGCTTTAATGGTTTTAATGGAATGAATTTAATAATTTTTAATATCATTGGTATTTTTAAATGGTTTTGTAATAGTTATTATTTCAATATAATATATTTCTGTATAAAAAAATTAATTCTTTTGGCATGTATGGTAGGAAGGGGGTTTTCCATACGTTAGTTGTTTTTTTCACTTTAAATTCTGTCCATTTTAAACAAAACAGAGACACCTTGAGTGATAATGGCCATACCATGCCTCGTATTGAGGTGAGGTTGAATCATACACATCACACATGAACCATGGATAGTTCTACAAATCTATCAACACAATAAAAATGTGTTTTGTTGGATTTATGTACGTCAGTTGTTGTTTTCACTTGAAATGTTTTCCATTTTAAACAAATGAAAGTCACTTTGAGTGATACCGGCCACACATGCCTCAGATTGAGGTGGGGTTGACTCTTACACATCACACATGACCCATGGGTAGTTATACTAAAGTATCAACATAATACAAATGCTTTTTCTTGGATTTCCATATGTCAGTTGTCGTTTTCACTTAAAATTATCTCCATTTTAAACAAAAGAGATACACATTTACTGATACCAGCCACATCGTGCCTTAGATTGAGTCAGGGTTGACTCGTACACATCACAAAGACTCGTGGATCTTTATCCTAAAGTAACAACACAATACTAAAGCTTTTTTTTGGATTTATATATGTTAGTTATTGTTTTCACTTAAATTATATCCATTTTAAACCAAAGAGAGACACTTTGAGTGATACTGGACACACCGTGCCTAGGACTGAGGCAGGGTTGACTCTTACATGTCACACATGACCCATGAATAGTTATCCTAAAGTATCAACACAATCCGAATGTGTTTGTTTTGGTTTTCTGTATGTCAGTTGATGATTTGACATAAAATTATGTCCATTTAAAAAAAAGAGAGATACTTTGAGTGATATCGGCCACACCGTTCCTCAGATTGAGGCAGGGTTGACTTTAACACGTCCCAAAAGAACCAAGGATCATCTCCTAATCTATCAAAAAAATATGGATGCGTTTGGTAATATTTCCATACGTCAGTTATTGTTTTCACTTAAAATTTTATCCATTTCAATAAAAAAAGAGACACTTTGAGTGATACCGGCCACACCGTGCATTGGATTTAGGCGGGGGTGACTCATACATGTTATAAATGACCAATTGATCTTTCCTTTAATGTATCAATACAATTTCAATGGGTTTTGTCAGATTTACATACTTTAGTTGTAGTTTGCACTTTAAATTAAGCCCATTTTAAACAAAAGAGAGACACTTTGAGTGATACAAGCCACACCATGCCTCAGAATGAAGGGGGGTTGACTAGTACACATAAGAAATGACCCATGGATCGTTCTCCTAATATATCAAAAGAATAAAAATGTGTTTGGTCAGATTTACATATGTCAGTTGTTGTTTTCACTTAAAACTCTATCCATTTTAACAAAATAGAGAGACACTTTGAGTGATACCAGCCACACCATGCCTCAAATTGAGGTGGGGATGACACGTACACATCAAAAATGTCCCATTGATTTTTATATGAAAGTATCAACACAATCTGAATGTGTTTTGTCGGATTTCCATACGTCAATTGTTGTTTTAACTTAAAATTCTATCCATTTTAAACAAAAGAGAGACACTTTGAGCGATACCAACCACACCATGCCTTGGATTGAGACAGGGATGACTCATAAACATCAAAAATGTCCCATGAATCATTCTATTAAAGTTTCAACACAATCCGAATGCGTTTTCTTAGTAATCCGTACGTTAGTTGTTGTTTTCACTTAAAATTATGTCCATTTTAATCAAAAGAGAGATACTTTGAGTGATAATGGTTGCACCATTCCTTGGATTGGGGAGGGGTTGACTCTTACACATCATAAATTATCCATGTATCGTTCTCCTAATGTATCAACACAATCTAAATGCATTTGTTCAGTTTTACTCATGTTAGATGTTGTTATCACTTAAAATTCTGCCCATTTTAAACAATAGAGAGACACTTTGAGTGATACCAGACACACCATGCCTAGGTTTTTAGAAGGGTTGACTCTTAATTGTCACACATTAACCATGTATATTTCTCCCAATGTATCAACACAATCTGAATGGGTTTGGTCAGTTTTCCATATGTGAGTTTTTGTTTTCACTTAAAATTCATTCCATTTTATACAAAAGAGAGACACTTTGAGTGATACCAGTCACACCGTGACTTTAATTGAGGTGAGGTTGACTCGTACATGTCCAAAATGACCCATGGATCATTCTAATAAAGTATCAACGCAATACAAATGTGTTTGGTAAGATTTCAGTACATCAATTTTTCTCACTTAAAATTGTGTACATTTTAACCAATAGAGATACATTTTAAGTGATACCGGCCACACCGTACCTCAGATTGAATATGGGATGACTTTTGACGTCAAAAATGACATATATATTGTTTTAATAAAGTATCAACACAATCCTAAAGCGTTTGGTTGGATTTCTGTACATCAATTTCTGTTTTCACTTAAAATTATGTACATTTTTAAAAAAAGAGAGACACATTGAGCGATATCGGCCACACCATGCCTTGGATTGAGTAAGGGTTGACTCTTACACATCACAACTGACCCATGGATCATTATTATAATGTATCAAAACAATATTAATGCATTTGGTTAGATTTCCGTATGTCGGTTGTTGTTTTTATTTAAATTTTTGTCCATTTTAAACAAAAAAGACACACATTGAGTCATACAGGCCACACTGTACCTCAGAATAAGGCGGGGCTGACTCATAGACATCACACATGACCCATGGATAGTTCTAAAAAAGTATCATCATAATAAAAATGCGTTTATTCAGATTTCCATATGGAAGTTATTGTTTTCACTTAAAATTCTGTCCATTTTAGACAAAAGAGGGACACTTTGAGTGATATAGGCCACAATGTGCCTCAAATTTAGGTTTAGTTGACTCTTAAACATCACAAATTACACATGGATCCATATACTAAAGTATAAACACAATCCTAATGTGTTTGGTCAGTTTTCCAAATGTGATTTTTTGTTTTCACTTTAAATTTTGTCCATTTTATACAAAAGGGAGACACTATGAGTGATTCCATGTACCACATGCCTCAGATTGAAGTGGGGTTGAATCATACACGTCAAACGTGACCCATGAATCATTTTATTATAGTATCAACACAATAATAATGCATTTGGTTGTCTTTTTGTATGTCATTTTTTGTTTTAACTTAAAATTTTGTCCATTTTAAACAAAAGAGAGACGCATTGAGTGATACCGGCCACACCATGCCTCATATTGAGGCGGGGATGACTCGTAAAAATCACACCAGACCCATGGATTGTTATACTAATGTATCAACACAATAAAAATTTGTTTTGTTAGTTTCAAATAAGTCAGTTGTTGTTTTCACTTAAAATTATGCCCATTTTAATCAAAAGAGAGACACTTTGAGTGATACCGGCCATACCATGCTTCATATTGAGGTGGGGTTGGATCTTACACGTCACATATGACCCATTAATAATTCTTCTAATGTATCAACACAATTAAAATGCGTTTGGTCTGTTTTCTATATGCCGGTTGTTCTTTTCACTTTAAATTCTGTCCATTTTAACAAAAGAGATAAATTATGAGTGATATCGGCCACACCGTGCCACATATTGAGTCGGGGATGACTCGTACACATCACACATGATTCATGGATAATTATCCTAATGTATCAACACAATAAGAATGATTTTAGGTAGATTTACGAACGTCAGTTGTTGTTTTCACATAGAATTCTGTCCATTTTAAACCAATAAGAGACAAATTGAGTGATTCGGGCACACCGTGCATCAGATTGAGGAGAGGTTGACTCGTACATGTCACAAATGACCAATGGATCATTATAATAATGTATAAAGACAATCCTAATGAGTTTGGTTTGAATTTTGTATGTCATTTATTGTTTTCACTTAAATTTCTGTCCATTTTAAACAAAAGATAGACACTTTGAGTTACACTAGCCACACCATGCCTCAGATTGAGGCGAGGTTGACTCATACACATCACACATGACCCATGTATCTTTCTATTGATGTATCAACACAATATTAATTCATTTGTTCATATTTCTGTACATCATTAGTTGATTTCACTTAAAATTTTGTCCATTTTAAACAACGGAGAGACACTTTGAGTGACATTGGCCTCATCGTGCCTTGGAATGAGGCAGGGTTGACTCATACACATCAAATATGACCCGTGTATCATTCTCCTAAAGTATCAACACAATATGAATGTGTGGGGTCATATTTATCTATGTTATTTGTTGTTTTCACTTAAAATTCTGTACATTTTAAACAAAAGAGTGATACTTTGAGTGATACCGGCCACACTATACCTCATAATGGGAATGGGTTGACTATTACACATCACAAGTGACCCATGGATCGTTATCCTAATGTATAAACACAATATGAATGCGTTTGGTCTATTTTCCGTATGTCAGGTGTTGTTTTCACTTAGAATTTTGTCCCATTTAAAAAAACAGAGAAAATTTCAGTTATACCGGCCACACAGTGCCTCATATTGAGGCGGGGTTGACTCTTACATGTCACACATGGCCCATGGATTTTCTCCTAATGTATCAACACAATCTGAATTTGTTTGGTTGGTTTTCTAAATTCCAGTTGTTGTTTTCACTTAAAATTATGACCATTTTAAACAAAAGAGAGACACTTTGAGTGATACGGGCCACACATTGCCTCAGATTGAGGAAGGATTGACTATTAAACATCAAACATGACCAATGGATCATTATTAAAAATCATCAACATAATAAAAATTCGTTTGGTCAGTTTTTCATACGTCTGTTGATGTTTTCACTAAAATTTTGTCTATTTTAAAGAAAAGAGAGACATTTTCAGTGATACCGGCCACACCATGCCTCACATTGAGTCAAGGTAGACTCATACAGATTACACATGAACTATGAATAATTATCTTAATGTATCAATAAAACCCTAAAGTGTTTGGTCAGTTTTCCATACATTAATTTTTTGTTTTTACTTAAAATTCTATCCATTTTAAACAACAGGGAGACACTTCAAGCGATACCGGACACACCGTGCATAGGATTGAGGGAATGTTAAATCATAAATGTCACACATGACCTATGGATTGTTCTACCAAATCATTTACACAATTAAATGTGTTTTGGTTAGTTTTCCGTATATTAGTTGTTGTTTTCACTTATAATTATGTCAATTTTAAACAAAAGAGAGACACTTTGAATGATAACGGCCACCCAATGCCTCAGATTGAGGTAGGGTTGAATCTTAAACATCACACAAGACCCATATATTGTTCTCCTAATTTATCAACCCAATCCAAATGCGTTTGGACGGATTTCGGTGTGTCAGTTTTTTTTCACTTAAAATTCCATCCATTTTGAACAAAAGAGAAACACTTTGATTGATACCGGCAACACCATGCCTCAAAATGAGGTGAGTATGACTTATAAACACTAAACATGACCCATGGATCATTTTCATAATTTATGAACACAATAATAATGCATTTGGTCAGATTTACATATGTCTGTTGTTGTTTTCACTTAAAATTCTTTCCATTTTAAACCAAAGAGAGACACTTTGTGTGATACCAGCAACACTATGCCTTCAATTTAGGCAGGGTTGCCTCATGAACATAAAAAATGACCCATTTATCATTATCCTAAAGCATAAATATAATAAGAATGCGTTTGTTCAGATTTTTCTACGTCAGTTGTTGTTTTTACTTAAAATTCTGTCCATTTTCAATAAAAGGAGACACTTGGAGTGATACCAGCCACACCATTCCTCACAATGAGGCATGGTTGAGTCATAAAAATCAAACATAACCAATGTATTGTTCTCATAATGTATCAACACAATATGAATGCGTTTGGTCAGATTTTCGTATTTCAGTTGTTGTTTTCACTTAAAATTCCATCCATTTTAAACAAAGGAGAGACACTTTGAGTGACAGTAGCCACACTCTGCCTTGGATTGAGGTGGGTTTGACTCGTACACATCGAAAATCACACATGACTCATGAATCATTCTAATGAGGTTTAAACACAATCCAAATGGGTTTGGTCAGATTTTCTTATGTTTATTGTTGTTTTCACTTAAAATTATGTCCATTTTAACCAAAAGTGAGACACTTTGAGTGATATTGTCCACACTGTGCCTTAAAATGAGACAGAGTTTACTCATACATATCAAAAATGACGCATGTATTTTTCTTTTAAATAATCAACACAATCCGAATGTGTGTGGTCAGATTTTCGTGTGTCAGTTGTTGTTTTCACTTAAAATTCTGTCCATTTTAAATAAAAGAGAGACACATCGAGTGATACCAGCCACACCACACCTTGGATGGAAGTGGGGTTGACACGTACATGTCACACATGACCCATGGATAGTTCTACTAATGTATCAACACAATATAAATTCTTATGGTATGTTTTCTGTATGTCGGTTGTTGTTTTCACTTAAAATTCTGTCCATTTTAATTAGAAGAATGGCACTTTGAGTGATATCGGCCACACCATGACTTTTATTGAGGAATATTTGAATCGTACATGTTACACATAACCCATGTATTGTTCTCTTAATGTATCAACACAATCCAAATGTGTTTGGTTAGTTTTTAGTATGTCAGTTGTCATTTTCACTAAAAATTCTGTCCATTATAAACAAAAGGGAGACACTATGAGTGATACTAGCCACGACGCATCTCAGATCGAAGCAAGGTTTCCTTGTACATGTCACAAATTCCCCATGGATTGTTATCCTAAAGTATCAATTCAATCCGGAAGCATTTTGTTGGATTTCCGTACGTTAGTAATTGTTTTCACTTAAAATTCTGTCCATTTTTAACAAAAGAGAGTCTTTGTTTGATACCGGCCACACAGTGCCTCCGATTGAGGCGAGGTTGACTCTTACATCTCACACATGACCCATGGATAGTTATCTTAATTTATCAAGAAAATAAAAATGTGTTTGGTAAGATTTCCATATGTCAGTTGTTGTTTTCACTTAAAATTTTGTCCATTTTAAACAATAAGGATACACATTGACTGATACCAGCCCTACCATGATTCATATTGAGGCTTGGATGACTCAAACACATCACATGTGACCCATGGAACGATTTATTAAAGTATCATCCCAATTATAATGTGTTTGGTCAGATTTCCGTATGTCAGTTGTTGTTTTCATTTAAAATTCTGTACATTATTAAAAAAAGAGACACTTTGAGTGATATTAGCCTCACCGTGCATCAGAATGGGGTAGGGTTGACTTTTAAAGATTAAACATGACCCATGTATCATATTAATAATGTATCAAAACAATTAGAATGTGTTTGGTCCGATTTCCGTATGTCAGTTCTTGTTTTCAGTTAAAATTTTTTCCATTTTAAACCAAAGAGAGATACTTTGAGTGATACCGGCCAAAATGTGTCTCAAATTAAGGTAGAATCGACAATTACACATCTCAAACTACCCATGTATTGTTATTATAATGTATCAACACAATTAAAATGTGTTTGGTTGGTTTTCTGTATGTTAGTTGTTGTTTTCACTTAAAATTCTATCCATTTTAAACAAAAGCGAAACACTTTGAGTGATACCAGCCACACCATGCATCAAATTGAGATGGGGTTGACTCATACACATCTAACATGACCCATGTATTGTTATCCTAATGTATAAAAACAATAAGAATGCATTTGGTCAGTTTTTCTTATTCCAGTTGTTGTTTTCACTTAAAATTATGTTCATTTTACACAAAAGAGAGACACTTTGAGTGATATCGGCCACACCATGCCTCATATTGAGGTGGGGTTTACTCTTAAACATTAAACATGACCCATGTATCGTTATTATAATGTATCAACACAATAAAAACTCATTTGGTCCGTTTTCCATACATTAGTTGTTTCTTTCTCTCAAAATTCTGTCCATTTTATACAAATGTTAGACACATTGAGTGTTACTAGCCACACCATGCCTCGGACTGCGGCAGGGTTGAATCATAAACATCACAAATGACCCATTTATTTTTATTCAAACGTGTCAACAAAATCCTTTAGAATTTTTTTTGGATTTCTATACATTAGTTGTTGTTTTCACTTAAAATGCTTTCCATTTTAAACAAAAGAGAGACACTTTGAGTGATACCGGCCACACAGTGCCTCATATTGAGGCAATATTGACTTTTACACTTCAAACATGACCAATGTAACATTATAATATATTATAAACACATACCGAATGTGTTTGGTCAGATTTACGTACGTCAGTTGTTTTTTAACATAAAATTCAATCCATTTTAAACAAAAGATAGACACTTTGAGGAATATCGGCCACAACATGCCTCATATTGAGTTGGGGATAACTTTTACACATCAAACACGACCCATAAATCCTTTTCATAAAGTATCAACACAATCTGAATGTGTTTGGTCAGATTTCTGTAAGTTAGTTGTTGTTTTCACTTAAAATTTTGTCCATTTTAAACAAAAGAGGGACACTTTGAATGATACCGGCCTCACCGTGACTCATATTGGGGAGGGGATGAATCTTACATGTCACACATGACCATTGGATAGTTCTATTAAATTATAAACACAATAAGAATGTGTTAGGTTGGATTTCCGTGCTTTAGTTGCTGTTTTCACTTAAAATTCATTCCATTTTAAACAAAAGTGAGACACTTTGAGTGATACCAACACATCGTGCCTCGGATTGAGGTCAGGTTTACTCTTTTAAATCACACATGTACCATGGATCGTTCTCCTAGGGTATCAACCCAATATGAATGCGTTTTCTTAGATATATGTATTCTAGTTGTTGTTTTCACTTAAAATTATGTCTCTTTTAAACAAAAGAGAGACACTTTGACTGATACCTGCCACACCGTGCCTTGGATTAAGGCAGGGTTGACTCGTACATGTCACACATGACCCATGGATCATTATACTAACGTATCAACACAATATGAATGCATTTGGTTGGTTTTCCGTAAGTCAGTTTTTGTTTTAACTTAAAATTTTGTCTATTTTAAACAAAAGAGAGACACATTGAGTGATACCGGCCATACCATGCCTCGGATTGAGGCGGGGTTAACACATACACATCACACATTACTAATGTATCATTATAAAAATGTATCAATACAATCAAAATGCATTTGGTTAGTTTTCTATATGTCAGTTCTTGTTTTCATTAAGAATTCTGTCCATTTTAAACATAAGAGATACACATTGAGTGATACCGGCCACACTGTGCCTCAGATTGAGGCGCGGTTGACTAGTACACTTCACACATGACCCATAGATCATTATAATAATATATAAACACAATACAAATGATTTTGGTTAGTTTTATGTATGTAAGTTATTGTTTTTACTTAAAATTTTGTCCATTTTAAATAAAAGAGTCATTTTGAGTGAAATTGACCACACCGTACCTCAGATTAAGGTGGTATTGACTCATGCACATCAAAAATGAACCATTTTTTTTACTAACATATAAACACAATCCGAATGCTTTTGGTCATATTTTCTTACGTCATTTTTTGTTTTCACTTAAAATTATGCCCTTTTTAAACAATAGAGAAACACTTGGAGTGATATCGTCCACACCATGACTTACACTGAGGTGGGTGTGACTTTTACACATCAAACATGACCCATGTAACATTACCAAAACGTATCAACATAATCCGAATGCGTTTGGTTTGATTTCTATATGGAAGTTGTTGTTTTCACTTAATATTTTGTCCATTTTAAACAAAGAGAGACATATTTAGTGATACCTGCTACACCGTGACATAGATTGAGTAATGTTTGACTCTTACACATCACACATGACCCATGGATCATTCCACTAAAGTATCAATTCAATAAAAATGTATTTGGTTAGATATGAAGGTATTTTGGATATTTTACTAGTTTTTCTTATCCAAAGCCCAAAGAAAAGTGGTCCATAATTCTTGCATGTTGTTGATGAATTTGATCTGTTAAAATGAACAAATGACGCATTGGAAAAAAAATTTATTTAATAACAATTACAATTTTCCTACAAAAATTTACATACAACAATGTTTCATCTTTTGATATCTTTAAACCCTCTCCAAAATGGCCACCAATTGTATGTGTCCCCAAGTCAGATATTCAAGTTATTTGTGTAAAATATTACATTAGGTAAGTGGTCCACTCATTTCAGAAGAAATAAAAATCATCTTGTGAAAATGAGGCATGTAATGATGGTTGTTGAACCTCAACACTAGGAGGAGAAACAGGTTCAGAAACTTATTGTTGCTCTGCATTGTGAGCCTCAACAGCAGAAACTTGAGAGACTTGTTCAGCCTTGAGGTTTGGAGCACCAGAATGTGATGAAGTCATTATCTACAAAAGTGGATGAATAGTTAATTTAGATTACATAAATTCAGTAATTATAACAGAATAACATGAGATAACAAGATCTATATTACCAACAAAAAATAACTTGTTTACTGAAATATCTTTCTTTTTTTCAAAGGATGATGGGATCTGACACCTCTATCGATTATCTGAATCCCTTCATTGTGGTCTTATGTAACATACAAAACATCATCTACATTGGGAGCGTGGGAAAATTATTGCGACAAACCACTGAAAGGATCATGCTCAACTGAAATTTCATCAGATCCTTGAGTAGTTTTGGATGATAACAGATCAATCGACGACTTTCGGTTAGCGAGATCTGGAAAAGGAAACACTTGTAACGCTTGGGATGACATTTTAAAATATTTGTCTTTTTACCCATATTTACTAAAATAAACTTTAAAAAATCCGAATTCATCTATTTTAACAACACTGTTGTTATCAACCCATTTTCATAGAAAAATGGAAAATTGGAATGTCGTATAATCCAACTCTCATATTTGTTTGATAATGCCAAAGTATGACACATTCGCCTAAATTGGATTTCAGTCCATAATACTAGAAACATGCATCTCATCATCCATAATTGTAACTCCACTATTTTTCATGGTACTATCTTCATCATGTTCATCAATTTAGATTGTATAACCATTAATTACATAACCATTATAAGATAAAACATACACACTTGGTATAACGACTAGCCATCGAAGTCATTCTGAAATTGAATTCATATTTTCAACTAACTTTTTAAAAATATGGTCCCAGAACCATCGTATAAACTAGTGATTATTTGTATTTGATATGCACATTTATCCCTTGATGGATTCAACTGCCTAAGAATTTCTTTGTGGGTTTCAATATATGGATCAACCTCCCAACTGTTATGAAATACATAAAGGTGGGCCTACTCTTGATATGTAATATTGATTGTCACAAAATATCTTTTAGAAATTACCTCACCCTTAATGCGTCTAGTATGACGAGATTTCAGGATAAAAATTCTTTCCACATCAGATAAGTATTTTGTACAGAATTCAATGGCTTCATTAACAATATATCACTCCATAATACAACCCTCTGGATGACTTCGATTTTCGACATAACCTTTTAAAATATTCATATACCGTTCAATGGGGTACATCCATTTATAGTATACAGGACCAAAATATCGAATCTCTCTCACCAATTGAACCATCAAATGAACCATCATATCAAATAATTACGGCAGGAAGACCATTTCTAATTCACATAATATAATGAAAATTTCTCTTTACATAGCTGGAAATTTCACTGGGTCTAAATCACTGTGCATTGTTCTGAACTTCCATTAAATTATTTCGTCTAAGATAGGTACTTATTATAAAGTGGTATAAATATGTAATGTCCAAGAAACATATATTTTGATGAATGTTTCAACCTAATTGATTTCATATCATCTTCTCCCACGGGAAACCCTTGAGTTCCTTTAATGCTATTGCTTGACAAATTGCCATAAGAAGAGAAATCATTTATCGTCCCATACAACATCGCTCTCAACAAAAAGTAATCACTTTTATTAGAATCATACAATATAACACTTGAATCTCACAATAACATCATATCCTTGGTCAAAATATACAAATAAACATCAATTCTTTACCTGGTTGTTTTGGTCCTGCTATATGAATAGATAACATGATGAATTTCCATTTAATGCATATTCAGGGTGGCAAGTTATAATTTACCAACATAACAGGCCATGTACTATGTGTTCTAGTTTGAAAACCAAAAGGATTCACTCCATCTATAGATAATGCAAGATGAAGGTTTCTCAGCTCATATCCAAATTCTGGATACTCATGATCAATTCTCTTCCATTGAGTAGAGTTGGATGGGTGACATAATTTCACATCTTTATTTCTTTTCTCGGCATGTCATGACAATTTTATTGAAGTTTCTTTACTTCCATATAAATGCCTAATCCTTGCAATGATTGTAATGTAGCATACAACATTCGTAGGTCTAGATTCATCTTTATTGTATAGGGAAGCACCAAACTTTGGTCATTATATATGTGATTTGTTCTCCTCGAGAAAGAATATACAGTCTTTCAGGAAGGCATTTATTCTTCAAAAATTATTTCCATCGAGTGTAGCATTCATTTAGCTTCATATTTCTGGTTTGGGAGCTCATTATCTTCCGGGAGCATGACATTCATGTGAGCAAGTAGTTCTATAAAACTAAAATCACTCCATCCATTTCCTGGTTTCAATTTATGCAACTTTAGTACAGATGAAAATGCTGTATATTTAGTGAAACCATCATAAAATGTCATCTTTTCACAACTCTTTAACTTCTCAAACAATTTTGGGAAATCACAGAGTTCATCATCAACTCTCCTTGTCATTTTTATAAAGGAAATTTCCTAGTAAAATACTAAGACAAAATCTATTAAAATCAAGAAAGGAAATTAAATTAGGCAGAAAGAGGAAATTTTATAACAATGTTTTTCATATAGAGGAAGAAGGTATACTAGAAAATCATCGATCCACGTAATGGCCTGGTTGATTCACTTGTTAGTAAGACCATCTGCCACCGTAGTCGCTTCATGGTAGGCACAGGTGGCAATGTATCTAAGCTCTAGAAGGGAGTCAACACAGTTCTCCTAACTCGCAGTAAGAGGCCATGCATGATGAACCACACCGTTCCAAATTTCATGAACAATGGTGGTAGAGTCACTTTCAATCAAGATGTTGTTCCAGCCTTTTTATTTAAGAAATTTTATGGCATGAATCAGTTCCAACCTCTCACCTTCAAGGAAAGAGGTTACACCATATCTGCTATAGAAAAAACCAAGGTAATAACCTCAAAAGTGTTTGAAAATGGCTCTGTAACCCATAGGTCCTAGATTTTCTTTTAGAGGCACCAACCACATTGATCTTGATCCATCCATGAAGAGGGGCTTTCCAGAACACTTAAAAAAAGATTTTCAGCTGAGTGATGATGCCATAAATCCTAAGACATCACAGGATCACAAATCACTAATCGAGTTGTCACAATGAGATTTTTGGATCCTCGCGACATCCCTAATGGCAATCAGAATTATCGTCCGACCTACACTAAGGTTGGAAGAGTAATTATGATGAATAATGACATTTATATCATACCAGATAATGTATATGAGCTCTACAAAATTAGATAGGAATAGGTTCTTGATTTTTTGTGAAGAATCAAGATCCACACACCATTTTATGTGAGTGAAAATATTGTCAGAAAATAACTATCTTCAATCAAACATGTCAGTAATACAACTCCAAAGTGTAGAACTCTCATTGTCATTTCCTCAATTTGATCTTTATCATCATTTACATCTATAATCACATCCACTATACAATCTTATATATTATCCATATTTGTAATCATTAATGATCCATAAAATGTAGTTTTATCACATCATGTAGCTATATTAACCTTTTCTACATGTTTATTCCAATATTTATAACTCTGATATATTCCATGACATTTCAAATTTTCTTCCAACTCCTCTAGAGTAATTAGTCTAGAATGACAACAACATAAACACGAGAAAAGGATTTGAGAAGGGTACTTTGGGTGATCCTTTGCAAACATGATGAACTCTTTCTCTCCATTCTCATACACTATTGTCAAATGATTAGCATCCATCCAATATTTATTCATATCCATCCTATTTGAATATGAAATATTATTATTTATGATTCAAATACATGAAAAAATTGTTCCAAATATAGTAAAAGATAACCACTTATAAAAATAGAGATTAATATAGCCTAACCATGTCCAATAATGATTTGGAAATCAACAGAACCAGTATAGACCCACTATCAAAATAAAAACACTTTACATCCCCATACCAATAGTTCTAGTACCCACCACCCATGCTAAAAAACATTGAACATCCTTTTAACCACCCCAACCAGCCACCTCATTCATAATAAAATAATCAAATTAAACAACCCAACACTAGTGACCAAACTCAATAAAAACGAAAAAAAAGATACAATTTTGATGAGAAAACTAATATAGTAGATACATTTCCAAACACATGACCTTTAGATTAGAATAATTCTCATACATTTAGGTAAAATAGAAATATTATTTCTTTTTTTTCTTATGAATCATTATATTTGGACAAACACTGTAACAATATTAATTAAATTTATATTTTCACAGGAATTTGAAGGTAAAGAGAGATAAATAATTCCATTGAAAATAATTCAACTGAATCTTTTAGTATTAATTGAATGAGGGTATTGGTTAATAAAGGGATCGGGTCAATAACTCCGGACATAATCATTCCTATAATCTCTAACCAAACTCACCACATCAAAAGATTTTATCAATAAAAACATGACCATCCGACTAAATAAAACTACCTCACAATGAATATAAGACTAAGAAAAAAGTAATCTAATGAGGATGAGAGAAGAAATCACCAAATATCAAATATGGGAAGTAGATAATCTAAACTCGTCGAAAAGAATCTCAAACACTTGAAGTAGGGTTCACATGGAGTAGGGTTTATTGGGAAGGAGAAGAAGTAGGGTTTACATGGAGGAGGATCCACAGAAGGGGTTTGAGGGGGGGGGGGATAAGGAGTTGGGCTACCGATGACAGAGTAGAGAAGCAGTGCTAGAGTAGGGCTAGCAGTGGCAGAGTATGGCAACAGTGGTGGAGTGGAAAAGACAGAGGAGTAGCACCCTGCAAAGAGAAGATCAGGGGGGGAGTTGTTGTAGGGGTACAATCCCATGAGAGCTTAAGGGTGCGATATATAGAGGGAACTATGCACCCTATATTATAAAATGGTACTATTGTTTTATCAATGCTAGAAAAGGGCTGAAAAAGGATCCCTTTATTAGTGCTAAAATTTTAGCGCTGAAAAATAGTGCCTTTATCAGTGCTTTTGTAGCACTAATAAAGTGACCATTTATATGCGCTTTTAATTAGTGTTGATAATGAGTTACTTTTATCAGTGCTTTTTTCTTAGCACTGATAAGAGGCAGAACTTTATTGCCCGTTTTTGTAGCACTGTATGTTTCAAATATATAACTTTGATAAAAGAAACCATTTTAACATGAAAAATACATTAATAAAAAAGAAATTCAATGAACGTTCAAAAAATTGTTCTATAAAACATATAATTTTCAAGTATTAATATGAAAAAACACATTCATTAGTCATTAATTACAACATATAAAAAACCATGGTGTATAATATAAATTAAGTTTGAATGAATTAAAATAGAGACACTGAAAACCCATGAATATTTTATAAATTTGTATCAAAATCCTCTAAAAGAGATAACATCAACAGAACATTAAATATCTTGATAAAATTGTCATTAATGATATTAAATATCAATATATTTAATATAATACTTATATAATGATATGGATGATTATTAAAAGTCATTTTAGAAGTAAAAAATATGGAGATTTATAATCCTTACAATCATCATATCAATGAGGATATAATTAATAAAATGAGTGATTATGGTTAAAATAAAAAAACAACTAAAAAATTGAAGTAAAACATAATAAATTAAATGATCATTCCACAAATAATGTTGGAATAACATATTGAATGATGTAGAAGTATAACTTTGTGAATGGATATTGTTGTAAGAAACACTCTTACCTATAATTTTGGATAACTATATAAATACTTAAAATCGCGTATAATAACAAAATATTAATTATCTATTTTACCAAGAACCTTTTTATGGTTTATTAAATTATCATTAAACCCTTTATTTTTATGAAAACTCTAGTTTCTTACTTGATTAATACAATGTTGATTTTATTTTGATGTTTGATTCATAATTAAAAAATTACATGGGTGGGATGCCCATGGTCAAAGGCAAAATTGTTATATATAAATTAAATATAGTTTTAGAAGGACACAAGAAAGGAGTACGTGAAAAATGAATAACATTTCTTCAAGGTGATGGTGTTTCACATGTACGCAAAAAGAGTATTATAAAGTTCATACATGTGGAAGAGAAAGAAGATATATAATATTATATATTTTAGAAATAATAATTATTTCAAGAATATCTTATATATATATATATATATTATTTATATCACAATCACCTTCCTATTTTGGTAGTGATCAAAAATGAAAAGAAATAATAGCATGGTTTTGGTAGTCCACACATATACACAAACTATGATTTCATTCCCCGTAATATGTAAAATTAGATTAATAGGGTTATTACATTTACAAAATAGCCCCACTGTATATGGGAAAATATTATGTTTTTATGTTTTAATGGATTGGAAAAAGGTGAAGGAGGTATAAAAACAAGTAAAATTAAAACACTAACATGACATTACTACCTCCTTGTTGAGACACAACCTTGGGATCTCTCCCAAAAATCCATAGGGATAATCTTTTTAGAAGAAATGAACCTATAAAATTTATCTACATTGTTAAAAATATTTCAAATGTTTTTTGAGATAAATATCTATTGATATGTGAGGTATATGGTACAAAAGTGTGTGTGAAAAATAAATGTAAAATGGTTGATATTATAGACTATAGACCATCTAAATAAAAAAATATAAAATTTAGATGAATTTAAAATCCTTAAATAAAATATTATTTAACATTAAATACCATTATATTCATGTTTGGTGAAATTCAGATTGTTTTACTTTAATGAGATCAAGATAGTAATGATATTTGAATATTTAATATAAAAAATTAATATGTTACAAATATATATATGATTAATTGAACAAAATAATTAGATACAATGTTATAATTTTAATTTTTAAAATCAATAAATTAATTTTATACAACTTATAAAATCAATGTCTGATCATTTCCTAAGAATTTAGGGTAATTATGAAATCACTAAATAATAAAATTAAATTACTATATTAATAAAATTTATATTTCAATGACCCATTTAGAACAAAACATAACCTCAATTTACACAAATGAAAAAATATTAGTGATATTAATAAATAAATATTGGCATTTTTTATTTTTTACTCAATTAAAATATTATTATAGTAAATATCAAAGAATTATGAAACTATGTATCTATATTTTATAATATTGAATAAGGATGGTTGAATTAACTCATTAAATATTAATAAGGTAGCTATTATATAAAAATGAAATAATTTCATATATGAATATTATATTATTTTAATGATAAATTACATAATAATAATACATTCTTGAATAGAATAGTCTTGTGTGTTAGTAAAATTAGGTTGATACATCATTTTAAAATATATATAATAATCATTAGTTGAATCCACATTGTTTCTACTCCTAAAATATACCACGTTCTCTTTATTACAAGTAATCACCTTTGTATATAAATCAATGAGAGGGGTGGTATAAATGATTAGTAAGAGGAGTAAAAAACAAGGGATAAATAAGAGACATGAATCAATAGTGAATGTGTGATAATAGTAATCATCCACAAATCATGATTAACGGATAGTAATAATCATCATGATAGATTAATTTGGAAAAGGCATGTAATGTGTCACATGTACAATATTAAAGCAACATAATATATCTCTTCAATAACACATGAGGTTGTGAAAAAGAATTGAATCATGTTCTCACATGACATATGTGAATAAATAAACACATCATTACATTGAAAAATAAGACAATTATTTTTATGAATTATACACATATTATCTGGAGACATATCACATTACCCAATACATTGAACGACTATATAAATTATGGCCCAAACATCATATCATAAAATAATCACAATCATGTTTTCCATATATAAATGGATCATATATCAATGTAAGAAATAAAAATAGATTGAGGGAATTAAATGGGTTTTTCCATTACCCATTCCAATGGGGATCGTGCCGTGACTATGCTAAACCCTCCTGGAATACAACAGGGGCTGGAAACCAATATTGAGTAGCCATATCACTCACATGACATGACATAACCTAAGGTACCTATACACATGAACACAAATCAAATTAGCTACAATGAATAAATGTAAAAAAATAATAAGAATGAATTCATACATCTAAAATCCCATCAATGAAAGTATGAAAAAATTTATTGTAAAGGAAAATAGTAACACCCATAGATTTTAAAAGAGAAAACTATGTTCGGTAGAGTATACAATACAAACAATGATTGTTTGAATATGAAATTTTTTACCATCAATTGATTTTTTGGATTTAATTAGGATTAATTATTTGATGAAATATATATATATATATATATCATAAATATATTGATAAATTATTACTAAATGATTAACCAATTTTGGTAATGAATTTTTTTCAAAATATGATATCATCAAAAATGATTATTGATTATTTGTATATCAAGAATATTATGATAATTTTAAAGACAATTTAGGAATGTACTTTTATAAAACAATACCCATTTTTGTATCAGAATATCAATATTATTATCTAGTGAAATTTTGAGATTTTTAGAATATATTGATTTTTTAGTGAATAATAGAAATTACCAATTTTATATAAAATTTTCACTTCAATGATTATTCAATTAAAATAAAATATTAAGTATTATATAAATTCTTTTAAAGGTTGAAAAATGTTTCATTTTTTATATTTAAATAAATTAATTACATTTAAATCATATTTATACCATATTTTTATATAATATTAATTTTTTTATTAAAAAAACATTTTATCTTAAAAATGTATTAAAATTTATAGCATTTCTATGTCATAATTTATTAAAATTACCCATAATAAGAAATTATACAAATTGAATTTTTATATTATATATCAAAATTTATTAATTTAAATGCATATCATAATGATTTATATTAGTGGAGTTAATGTAAAATCAACTATTCCAGAAAAATTAATTTTATGAAAACTGCTTTCTATGACTCGTGAGGGGTTTATATTAAATTAAATTATTCTATTTCTGAAAATTATTTTTGGTAAAATGGATTCCTAATTTTGAATGATAATAATTAATATTAGGTAACAATGCCTACTTAATTTTTGATCAATATGAATAGTAACTATAGAAAATATTTATTACCATGGTAAATTTTTTTATTAAGGGTAAATATAATTTAACAAAGACTATAAACAAAGTAACTATAATATTATGAATAATGATATTTAATTTTCATTTAAATGATTATTATATTAATCTGAAGTTTTCTTTTATATTATAAATTAATAATTAATTCTTCTGATAAAAATTATGTTTTGATATAATATAACACAAATAGTATTTTTTTAATATTAGTATTAAATTAAAGAATTTATTTTTAGTAATTAATAAATTTTATTTAAATAATTTTTTAGTTAAATATTTCTATTAAATAGTTTTTTTAAATATAATTTATTATATAATATTTATAAAGTCAAATAGAATTTTAATATAGATTAAAAAACCTTTGTTGTCAAAAAATACATCATTTTCATTAGACATTGGTTATTATTTTAAAAGTAAAAATTCACATATTTATTAAATTATTTAGAAAAATGTATATTAGTTTTTTAATTATAACATAAAAATTATTATATAGTTAATGATTCATAATTTTCCGAGATAGTCAATGTTTTGGGTAAAAATTTAATACGATATAAATATAAATTATGTATTATGGAATCAGAATGTTTAAAATGTGATGTAATAAATATTATAAAGGGTATATACCATGAAATCAATGTTTCAAATTTAAAATAATTTTATTTTGTGTTTATTTTTTTATTCTATAAAGCCATTTTGAATCCTCCAATACATGTAATATATTTTAAGGTTTTAAAATCATTTATATAGGTGTATGAAGCAACTAAAAAGAAGAAATGGATTTTTTTATGTTTATCCATTTTTCCATTAAGATAGTGTAAACAAGTCCCATTTTTTGGAATCCATGGGTTGAGGCCATTAGAAGGATTCTGGTTTTGGGTATACTGTTATGTATAGTCCAAAACCAAAATAATAATGAAATCCCCCTCTTTTCATATATTATAGCACCCAATGCCCCATTTTATTTCACCAAAAATCATTGGATAATGACCATACTCTTCCCTCTAAATTATAGAGTCCTCAAAAGTCACCCCAAACTCTAAATAATCCCCTCCCATGATTTTGGATTCACACACTAAAGTATGGGGTCCTCACCTTCCTCTCATTCATCCAATTCAAGAACCATCATTGAAATTATTCTTTATAAATTAAAGTGGTTATATTTTCATTAAATTATTATCATGTCATTAAATTCAAATTAATTTTATTTAAATGAGATATCATTTATACTCTTCCATTTTGAACCCTACCTAAGCCATTACCGTGTCGATGTTTTGTTAGGGATTTATCTCTTCTCTTATATATTTTAGAACAAACTTTAATGTTATATATCATAAATTACAATATATTCAGTTGTAATATATTCTCCCATCATACCCTTACTGTAAAATTAATTTATAAATTATTATATCCTCATTTCCCTTTCATTAACCCTCCCATGATCATTTATGTACACCCATTACCATGCTGAAATATATTTATGGTTATTTTCTTTATTAATTTTTCTTTATTACCTTATGCATTGTATATCCATTTTATAAGACTGGGATATGATTATCCATTTTCTTATTACTACCCATTTAATTTTTATATTATTATTGAATCATTTCTCTCCCAACACCAACCTTACGTGACACCATTATGCTATCAAAATAACACTGTAATTTTTCATGCCAGACCAATTGGGTAGAGAATACCATACCCATTTCCTATCAAGGTGTTTCACCATTATGAACATATAAATTATTATTTCAAACATTTATGTATGAATTACCCACACCGTGGTCATGCAATAAATCATGATGGTGAATTAATTCATGTTGTAAGATATACATAGAACAATAATCAATGAAATGAAATGAATATGATGGGTGAATCCAGATAGTGCTCCAATGAATTGGGTAATGTTTAGTATCATGATACATCACATTGGGACATGGAGTGAAACTGACTCTTTTATTGGACCTTTTGACCATGATATCATGTCAGTTTTCCACTTTACATTTGTTTAAGATATAGGGTTTTATGTTGTTGCCACATTTACCATTATATGATTATCATGATATACTATGTATCATTGTTAATGATTTTGATTCCTAATCTTTTTATACCCCATTGGTATGATTATTTTCTAACATTAATCTCCATATTCCATGTTTATACACTTACTAGGATTTATATCTCACATCTTTCTTTGGTATTTCCCCAGGACATCCTGTACAGTTTTAAAGGAAATTAAATTTTAGATACACGATACTGATGTTTTTAATAATGTTGTTATACCACATGATCAAGATGTTTGGTAAATTATATAATTCTAAAAGATAGTATACTTATTGATGTTTTTAGTTTTATTAAGTTTACTTTTATGTAATAAATCACGATTTAATGTGTAATGAAGAAAAGGGTTGTAATAAAAAGGTGTAAATACAAGAACACCATAAAGAAACTGAAAACACTTTTGATCTATAAGGTCCAGTAAGGACCATTGCCAATGAATCTATATGAACACACGATAGAATATCCATATCACAATGATCCACCAGTCATGTTCCCTCTAGTAATCCATAAAATGGTTGATCGTCTTAAAAAAAACACGAGATGTGTGGGTGCGTATAACTATACTGAGTAGGACACCCCAAAATCAATGAGCATAGATAATAAATAATAACATTCATCACATTAAAATTATATTTCAAAGGCATATATAAATGAATATCTGGATATACTAAACAAATACAAAAAGTCTCTTATTAAATTAACTATAATAATCAAAGCCATGGATTCAAGATTGAAAGTTCCACAAAGCAATCATATAGGAGAACACACATACTAAGTTAGATAGAACTGATTTGCTCCACCTGATATGTCACTATCATCAGGTCTTTCCCCCAATAATTAGCTTACAAAATCCTAAATAGATCAATAAATAGAAAGGGGATCAATCCTAGATCCATGGGGTATACCAACAAACCAATTTGTGTTAACCTACTATGTAAGGGATCGATGCCTGTATAGTGTTGGTCAATATGATACCATGAAAACCACATTGAGAAATTATGATAGAGTATATCACTTCTAACCTCATTAAGGGATTCCATACATCTTTCAATGTCATAGAGTTCTTATGAGGTGATTACCATGCTATTCATTAGACATGATTTCAAAAAAACACTTATAGAATGGTTTAACGGAACAAAAAATAATCAAATATGTGAAATATGAATAGTAAAAGGGATCCAATACATCATTGATGAATTATAAGCAATGTACTACAAGTACACTACATGTACCTTATACATCGAGTTTTACCCATGTGTCATGTCCCATGCCAGTGCCTGTGTTCGTATCCATGTATATGGTATGTTTAATCCATTGGCCTTCTAAACATGTCCAAGTATATGGATCTTCACATGTACACCTATCCTTTCCATGTACCTGTTTGAGTATATAGTGTTTTTGAGATTAGTAACTCCTAGACATGTCTGTGTATCCTCCAAGGTAGATGCTGAAACCCTAGGTATGGTTTATATGTTTTCTGATAGACTTCACATGCCATGTGATATTTATCAAATAAGTAGATAACCTAGAATTACACATGGGGTCACATATAGTGTGAAATGCCTAAATACAATCTATGTACTTTGGGATCTCATAGAAATTTTTTATTCTTCCAATTTATTTTATGCACCTCAGTTGATGCTAATTTCTCCGCTTGTGTTAGTAGAGATTGTGGCTCTATTCCAACCAGAACTCAGCGATGAAGATCACCAGAATCTTGAACCCAAAACATATAAGAAAATAACCTTTTCAGGTGCCCACTTCTGTCTCATTACCATCTCAATTTTGGATTAATAAATCCATCATCGTGCCACCGCTACTATCATTCTATATCTATCTCGTAGTTAATCCAAACCAACATATGTGATATCAATCCATATCTCCATGAAATAATGGTGAAATGATTGATTATCTTCTATTTTATAAGCCAACGGTAAAACATAATACCGATCATGAATACATTAACAATTCATGTAGGAAACCAAGAAACATTATAATGTTTAATGGGTGGAATATGTGTTCAAATTGGTCATGATTCATTGCATTTAAAATGACTAAAAAAATAGTGGAATGCTACTAAAAGATGTTTGAATATTATAACAACCCAATAATAATACATGAAAGAAATGTTACGAACTAGATGTAATAAATATATTACTAAAGATTATGAAAATTAGACAACCTCATTGGGAGATTCTACAGATGAGAATAATGTTGTTAAAAAATATTATCATGATGAACATAAGAAAGAAAAAAATAACCAATTAAAAATTAAATAATAAGAAGAATAAATAAAGACAGAGAGACGTATCTTATTCCAATTACTTCTTATAACAAACATCTAATGTTCCTCCATATTCCCAAAATTTATGCATACTTGTACAAACATGATCATAATTTAAGGAGTCGAAATAAAGATTTTTGTTTTGATGAGACTCTGACTATTCTTCCAATGAATGTAACGTGGTTATGAAAAATAATAGTTTCTAGAATGTTTTGTTTTTATACACCATAACATTATGATATGTTTATTGAGATAGGTACATGTTACTTTTATCACAATAAAATTAATTCAATGATTTCCGTAGTAATGAGAATTCTGAAAGAGAAATGAAATGTTATTACATGAAAGTTGTGGTGTTGACAACATTGATTAACTTCATTGTATACTTATGTTGTTAAAAATTAGTTAACCCACATATACTAAGTTTATTTTTGTTAAAAATTATTTCTTAAAAAAATCATGTGATACATATGTTATCTCGAAAAAGAATTTCCTGATTGTGAGATGAAAAGTTCCATCCCTAATAAATGAGATCAATTGTAAATAAGTGAGAAACTAATAAGGGTGTACCTGATGAATATAATTACCATTAAGGGGAGAGATAAGAAATAGAGGTTAGAAAAAAAAATTATTAAAATAAAAATTGATAAAACAAAACTTAAAATGGTATATCATATAAGTGAATTTTAGGTATTGAAGTTAGTGTTGAAAAAATGGAGATTGTTAGTGCCAAGTTGTGTTTTGGTAATAATTTTTTCCAATTAATCAATATGTTGATTATGTATAATAAAAAAAGTATGTTTTGAAATGTAATGGAAATTTGGTTTGGGTAATGTTTTCTATGAATTTTAAAATAGGATCCCAAACCATTGAATGAAATATTAGACTCACCATCATAATCTAGAAGATTATTACTTTATAGGTGTTGTATTTTTTTATTGATGGGAAGTAACCACATTAATTTGTTAAATATCTGGGTTTTTTACAAGTGTTTTTTTAATTTTAATAAATCACCTCACTTTGTAAGATATTTGGTTGATTGGATGGGCCATCATATTTAGAACATCTACCCCAGAATTCATAAGAAGTCCTATTGGATTGGGAATAAGTTTACATGAATAAAAGGATCATTAGAATCACCATGTGTCCAAAATGAGGATTTAGAAGTTATGAGAAAGAGAATATGATTTTTTATGGATCCAATATATATCTAATGATTGTTTTTTAATTAGTGTTACAATAAATCATCAATATTCTAGGAGACTTTTGATAATTTCTTTATGAAGGAAAGTGTGAAAAGGTGCTACTAATCGTATTAAGGTATTGTTGGAAATAAAAATGTTTCTAAAAGAAATGGGATGTTACAAAAGTTTCCATTAAAAGTCATATGATGTTGGATGCAATAAAGATATATAATAATATAATTTTGTGACGACCAATGCATATAAGAAAATCTGTGATCAATTAAACATGTATTCAACCATTTATAATAAAGATGAACTGTTGATTATTTTGGGGATTTTTTTATTATCATGTTGTTCAAGAGAAAATAAATTCATTGATTTTTCCATCATGTGGGTTAAGAGAAAATAAATGATCTGGTATATTTTCCTTTTGGGGAATGAGATAATATATCTAGTGCCTTATAATTTCAATTGGGTCAAGATCAATTATACCAGAGTAGACAACGATCTATACGAGTGAATCCATGAAGGATCTGAATTACATAGGATAACATTGATGAATTCATCAAATTTTATATTACCGGGATAAATAAAAAGAGAATAATATTTCATATAATGATTTATAGAGATTCTAATGTGTTTCATTGGGGAGCCTGATGGTTGGATAATATATTTTATTTTTTATTAATTTTTACCGAGCATCAACATGGGGAAAAATATGTTGTACATTTTTAACATTTGGTATAGACAAACATATTGAAAAATATTTTGTCCAAGGAATTATGAGGAAATAGAAATGTGATGATAATATTTAAAATGGTATCGGGAAATGTTATAATATTTCCACAGTTCGTATTTCATTAAATGTGGGTCAATAGAATTGGATTGTCGAATTTTATCCATCATAATAAATAATTCATAATGGAAAATTGGAATCATAATAAAGTTTATTAATAAGTCTGAAGTGAGATGCAGTCATGATAATATTCCATGAGATTATAGAAGAGTATATAAATTTTTATGAAGTCAAATAAGTATCCATAATTCAAGGGAACTAGATATTTTAGGGAATTTTTTCATCAAGAAGGATTTTGAGAATCATACCCAATCAATTTTGGGATTCCTATAATATAAGAATGTTGATTTTACATTACATACATGAGTATTATTCATGAAATGATGATAAAAGGTGGAGAACCGAATAATTATAGAGATAATAAGTTTCTGGATCATGCTTACCAAAGAAAGTTTTCTATATATGAGAAGTAAGAAGAAGTGACAAGATTGTATTTAGATGATCATTGTATTGGGATAAATCATCAGACTAAGAATCATACTAGGATAACTAAAACCAGATAGAAGTCATTCAGAATTGTTTTAGTAGTATACTTATGGTGTTATATTTTTTTACTAAAAATAAAATATGGGAATCAGACTGGGAAATCAGACAGAGTGTCATTCTAACATATAGAAGAAACACTTTCTAGATACTTAGTAAG
Source organism: Viscum album (assembly GCA_963277665.1). Classification (NCBI taxonomy): domain Eukaryota; kingdom Viridiplantae; phylum Streptophyta; class Magnoliopsida; order Santalales; family Viscaceae; genus Viscum; species Viscum album. The sequence goes on from OY728156.1 coordinate 49,767,785, forward strand.
AAAGTGAAAATTTGACTTTGAAGAATATTTTTTTTAATGTTGATCAAGAAATATAGTATCATATTTGATACAAAATATTTTATATTATTATTTATTCTATAAGGAGGAAAATCATTATTAGATAGTTTATATAGTGTTAAACTACTATCAGGGAGTATCTTACTCATTTTATTCCATATAAAATTATTTTTTTCTGGTGGACTGTATGGTATCCTATTGTTTCCATACTATACTAATGACATAGATACGCTTGTTTTGTAGTGAACCTTATAACTACATGATTTCCTATGGATATGTGATTTTATTCGTAATGTTATTATTATATACCAGGAGGAAAAGGTTATTTCAGATAGAATAAAATTTAAAAGGTAATAGATATTCTTGATTCACCCCTTCCCCAACTTAGTGATAATTGGATCTTAGATATTTAGTTCCATGATGTACGGTTCTAATTTTCCCAAGGCACTAAACCATTGATCCTGGTTTTGTAATTATTTTATGTTTTATGTTTCTAAAATTATGTTATAATCATGTAAATTAAGTAGGGTTGATGTAGTTTGTATCATATCACGATTTTGTTAATTTTTGAATTAGGAGTAGAGAGAATTGGTTTTATAAGACTCTGTATATGTAAATATCCATGATGTTTTTTAGAAAATTATAAACATAGAGATCCTAGAAGTTATTCCTTTAGAAACAGTTTCACAAAGAAATAAATTATTGATTGAACTCAAATTAAATTCTTTTTTCTTCCTACCTTTTTAATTTTAGAAAATTTTAGGAATGAGGATAAATTTGGACAACAACCTTGTGGGAGATAATATAATAAATACTTGAACGATGTCCATAATGACTTGGGTGGTGGAGTTAAAAATTTCATCATTATGTTTACCTAACCATCTCAAGATATGAAAAATATGATTAATAATATTTAACGTACCCCTTCCACTAATAGATAGAAACTAGAAATCGAGTCATTTATGAGGAAACGACCATAGATTTTTTTGTGGATCTTAATATTCTCGAGTCACATAATAGTGGGTTAACATAATGGAAAAGATCATTTCACTACTTCATTATTTTGAGATGGATAAGGTTACTCTAACTGTTTATCATTTACATGGAGAGGCCTACCAATGGTGGTTATTTTTTATAAAGAAAAATCTAAAAGGTCAAATTTAAGAGATGTATTAGAAAAAATTTAAAATATATATGTTAATAAGTACTTCCCTCAAACACTTCATACAAATATGGAGTGGTAATTCATAGAATAGATGAAAACAAGGTGAATCTATTATGGATTAGGAAGAAAATTTCATAATGCCTAAGAGGTACGCCAATGGTATTGTTAAAAATATTATTGAAAAATAGATAGATTCATTAGTGATTTCAAACAACACCGTCAAAAGGATGTAAAATTTAAATACTTTTGGAGTTATGAAGAAGTTGTACGATGTGATCTTAAATTATAAAAGGGTTTTGGAGAATGGTCCCATGTCTATGGAGTTATGAAAAAAATATGGAGTTTCATGATGGATGATCTAATGAAAAAGGTATAAATAAATATAAAAAAGTAACGTGTAATAAATGTTGGAGAATCATCATGGGAATTATCACAATGGGATGGAGAAATGCTTCATGTGTGGGAGGGAATGACACAAAAATCATGAAGGCCGGATAGACGTGCATAATCTTTCCAATGTGATGGATAAAAAGAAAGAACCATACATGACTTAATGCTTAAATTGTAGGGATAATGGGAAATATAAAATATTGTACACAAAATCGCTAGTACTCAAGGGTAATTAGCGTAAGTAGTCTCCAATACTAATGAATCCAAGGATATATTATTCCATCCACACTAATAATGTTGAGCATCGAAATGAATTAATATAATGTATACATTCTATTGACTCATGAATGGAAAATACCTTATTTTATTTTGGTTCTGCAAATTAACTTATATCTTAAATGTTTTCTAGATCTATTGAATTGAATAACTGATACCTAGAAGTAGAAATTTCCATAAAAACACATAGTGGTGTGATCATTGAAACCCAATTGTTTTACTCTTTACGTATTGTCATATGTTGGAATATTATTCCAACTTATATTCTAATACATCCCTAGTGGGGATTTGAAACTATACTAGGTATGTATTTTCTCTCATTATATAGAGAACACATCAAATATCAGGAAGATAAAATATCTTTTCAAATTTCAATCCGTCCCATGATCCTATACTAATGTAAGGAGGATAATGAATATCCATTGGAAGATCTTTTAACGGTGTGTGTGTCGGTTCCTTATAAATAGGAATACTTCAATCAAATGGATTGGTCCTAGGAAGGTATCAACTAGAAGGAAATGTGTATTTTTAGGGAATATATTGATGAACATTATTAAGAGTTACCAAGTCTTACCGAGATTGTGAGGAATATTTATCAATATATTTAATACACAAAGACACCCATATCTCCAAATTCACGTACATAATGGTCCCAATCGAACTGAAAGAGTTAAACCGGAATCGACAAGATAACATGTAAAAATGGTCCATATAATTACTTGCTTAACCTTGGGGTGTGAAAGTTCTCTTTTCCAAGATGAACGATGGATTAATGAGGTTGTGTATCAGTTATCAAGAATTCAAAAAGTTCACCATATTGATAATGTACACTCATCCAAGGATTGATGAATTTTTAAATAATCTAAGAGGAGCTCAATACTTCTCAAAGGTGGTTCAACATTATATATATCATCACCTAATGTTTAAAAAAGATGATGTTCACAATAATTCCTTTAGTGAAAGGTATGGACACTATTAGTTTATAGTGATTCACTTTAGAATTACTAATTCCCCAAACATCTTCATGTATTTTAGGAATATATTCCTCTACACTACCATGAAAAATTTGTGGTAGTGTTTATCGATGATATTCTCATATACTCCAAGATAATTGAGGAACAAGAAAAACATCTATTTATTGTGATTCCAATACTAAGGATGGTTAAATTGTATGAAATGTTCATTAAGTGTGACTTTTGGATGCAACAAGACACAATATTTGGACACATGATCACCGTTGATTGAATTTTTGTGGACTTGTCAAAAAATGAAATTAAAGAATGGAAATAAAACTACTAGTTTCACAGATATCAATTGTTCTCAAGGATTAACAGGATACAAACAAAATATTGTGGGAAATTTCTAATGATTGTCTAGCTCGCTAAAAAATTTAAGAAGGAAAGGGATAAAGATTTTTTGGATGGATGAATGTGAGTTAACATTTAAAGATCAAAATAAGAGGCTGGTCACTTCTCTAATAATCCCATTAAAAATAAGTGGTGAATGTTTTTATGATATAAGATGATGCTTCCATGAATTGGTTGGTCTGTATACTCATGTATAATGATAAAGTGATAGCCTAAACCTAACAGAAGATGAAGATACATTAGAAGAACTATATGACACATGATTTAGAGCTAGATTCTATGATTTTTATCTAAAAAATGTCATGGTAAAACCTCTATGGTGGAAAGTATTACATATATAATGATCACAAGATTCAAAAGTATATAATCACACAGAAGGAAATCGGCATGCATCAAATGAAATAGTCAGATGTAATCATGGGCTATCATTTCTATATTCATTGTTCTCATGGATATTTTAATAAGGTTGCTGATTCTCTTAGCATAAAATGTCCTCCTACCCAATCCATGATGTATATGGTCAAAACAACTATCTTTAGGGATATAAAAAGGATGGATTTCGAAATTATAATAATATGTTTCCTAAAAAATTTCCCAAACCTGTATCCAAGAGATGATCCAGAAGGAACATAGGGATGATCTGAAGCATTAATAGTAGGTGAATAAAGTAATGGAATGGAAGATTCCAGAGATCCGTATCGATGATAGTGTTGTGATTTGGTTAATAATGAGAATTTGTGTTCCTTTATCTTCGGATATAAAGAAGGATCTATTGAATAATTTATATATCTCAAATATATCCATCCTTCCTTGACGTACCAAGATGTTTCATCATCATCAAGAATAATCTTTCTCGGATAACATGGAGATATAGATTGCAGATTATATCTCAAGGTGGTTAATATTTCAACATGTTAATGAAAAGCGCTATAATTCTGAATGGATAATGCAACAAATTCATCATCCAACATTAATATGGGATAATGTCACCATATACTTCATCACTGGTCTCCCACGCCATCCAATGGAAACAATACGATATGAGTTGTGTTGGATCAACTCACCAAGACATCCCACTTTATTCTTATTACGACAGACATATCACTTGAACAATATTCTAAGATATATGTGAAGGATGGGTTGAGGATGCATGTGGTTCTAATTCTGACCATATTTGATCATGATCCAAGGTTTACATCTAAATTATAAAGAATTATTAAACATTATTTGAGTACTGAATTACATTTCAATAAGACATATCAGCCAAAAACTGAAGGAAAATTTGAAAGGACTATTTTGATGCTCAAAGACATACTATGATATCTCTCAATGAAATTAAAAGATGGGCGGGGTCATAATATTCCATTTGTTGAGAACTCATACAATAAATATCTTCCACTTAATTACACAAGTTACTCTATTAGATTATCTATAAGAAAAGTTATTTATAACTCCAACCTATTTATTTTTAGTTGGAGAATGAAAGCTACTTGGACATGATCTTCTGTAAGAGATGATAAATAAGTTTAAAGTCATCCTACAACAAATAAAATGAGCTCAGAGTCGGCTAAATTTCTATCCCAACAACCATTGAAGGTACTTGGAGTTTGATGATGGAGATATAGTCTTCCTTTTAAATATGTCCATCGATGAGAGTCATGAATTTTTTAAAGAATGTGTAACTTAACCCAAGGTACATTGGACCCTTTCAGATCCATGATAACATAAAATCATGGTCCTATCATCCTTCACATCCATCAAATATGGCTTAAGTACATTATATGTTTCATATAACTCTATGGATGAACTACATACTAAACCCCTCATGTGTAATGAATCTGAATATGGTACAATTGGTGGACCATATCTCATATAATGAGAAATTGGTGATGATCATAGACTAAGGGGAAAATATCATACACAAAAATACAACCCATCTTATCCAATAGTTGTGGAGGAATCATAATTATGAAGAAGAAACATGGGAACCAGAGGAAGAAAAAATGGATTAATACCCTCACCTACTTATAAAATAAAATTCATGGGAAAATTTTCATTTGGGGGAAGAATTTAATGACCAAACATTAATCAATTGAATTTACAATATAATAATTTTGTTATATGTTATAAAAAACATATATAGCAAATGGATACTAATAAAAACATGATTCTCATAAATGAAGAATGAAATAAGTGATACTAATATGAACTAAAGAACCTATACTGATCAAATATTAATCACACTCAATAAATTATAAACACAATATGGGAATATTATAAATGTAAATATAATATAAATATTTCCTAGTATAACTAAATAAATGCTTTAATAATGATAAATTACATGTTGTTAATTTTTAAAATAGAAAGTTATATTTGTAATTTAAATTTTTTTATAATGATTGAAAATATTTTATTTCATAAAATAGATTCATAAATTAATATTTTGTTGTATTATGAATAGAATATAATTTTAAGAGAGTTTAATTAATTTTTTTAATGTGTAATATAAACAGTTATAATTTTAAAATTGTTAGTTTTCGAATGAAAATTTATTTTAATAAAAAATTAATTTTCTCATATTTAGAAAAATATTTTCATTAAATGATGTTCATTTTAATGTTCAACAAGTCGAAAAATGGTCAGGGATAATTTTTGAGATTTTTTAAAATAGTTTAATTTTTATTGAATTTTGAAATATTATAATTTTTGAAATAAGATAAATGCATAAATATTTGAGTCATTTTTGATTTATAGATTATATAAGAACCATTATCTTGAACCCAAGTTCCATATTTACTATATTTAGTCATGGGAATAAAATAATTCATAGTCTTGAGAAAAAAATAATGAATAAAAAATACCCCTCTCCTCCCCTATAAATACAACCCTCACGACCTCTTCTCCTCACCATTGAAATTCATTACAGCTTGTCCAAATTATTCTAAATACCATTCCAAAGCTTCTCAACCAATGTCCATGATCCTTTGGTCTTAAAAAAATAACAAAACCGATTTCTTTAAGGTAGTTCAGAGGGAGAAAATTTCCAAAGGTAAAATACCCCTTCATTTTATTTTAGTTTCTTTTCAATTTCATTTATTTTCTTATCCTTTCCATACCTCCTATGCACAATAATTCATGATAACCCTAGTTTCGTATATATACTAAAATTTTCTTATTTTAATGGATTATACATCATCAAAACCCTTCTCCTCATCTGTTTATTCTAAAACCGAAAACATCATCCACCATATGTTGATTTAATGTCATCATGGATGATGCATTTTAATTTTCTACTACCGCATTAATGGATGGTCACAAAACAATATTATGGTAAAAAGTCTTTTTATTATACTTATTATAAATAATATAATTTCATATAACCAATATATATAAATGTGATTTCAAATAAAATTATATAAGTTTTTGATGATTGTGAAAATCACCAAAAAAATTAAATTATTTTCATTAACATTATCTAATGAATAATCCTAATATAATTTACCCAAATGATATATAAGACCAATTAAACACATTTATGTTCATTAAAAACATTTACTTTCAATTATAGAAAATTATTTTCATTCTACATGAACTTCTATACCATTATACATGCGAACCTATCATGAAAACAATGAAAATAAACACCCCCATAATGGCAGAATTAAACACTTTAACACATAAAAATATCAATAAATGGAAAAAAATTATAATAAATAAAATATATTCTTCTATGATTATTTATTTATTAATTAATTAATATAATTTTATTGACTATAATATTAAATTGAAGAAATAATTCAGACCAAAGTTATGGAGTTTCTCAATCCAAAATCCCTTTTATTTAGTGATCACTCTTTCATTCCAGATTTCTATATGGATATTTAAATAAGTATACCTTAAATATAATTTCACTATTCTACCCTTTTATTTTTTTGGATAAACATGTTTCTATACTTATTTCATAAAAAAATAAAAAAAAATTCTAAATGAAAACTTCTATCATAAATAAAATTTTCTACTCCTGATGTCACGACCCGCCCTCGGGGTCCGTGCCGTGACTACCCCAAGCCCGCCTTCCATAGGCCAGGGGCTGGCGACTAGCACCAAGGCGTATATCCCGGTAAAAAGGGAAGGCATTGCCTTTGTAAAGTAAACAAACACCACAGAGTAAGAAAGCGGAAAGTAAACACTAAGCAAAAGCAGAGTACAACTGAAAGTGCGGAAAAGTAAATGGGCCAGTATACAAACCCAAACTGAAAGTAAAGTACAACTCGAAAGGAAAAACAGCAACTGAAAAGTAAAAGCCGCTACACCGAGCTGTCCACTGGAAATCCCACCTGAAGGGTGGGTACAGATAGCTCCACTGCTCCACGGGTCCCGCCGTCCGCTCCGAGTACGTCCCGTCCAGTGGTCCACCTCCAGGTACCGTCCTGCTCTGCAGGCCTCAGCTAAGATCAACGCTGTCCGTCGTCTGCAACCAACACAACGTAGTGCGGGCAAGCCCGTGTAGGGGTGAGTATAAGCTACTCAGTAGGGACCCCGAGACCCCTGAAGGTCTCTCAAATCCACAGAGGATAAACCACGAAGAAAGGTACAATCACGAAGTAACAACCGACACTGCTTAGGTATATGCCCATACATATACCTAAGTCATCAATTTTCAAATACGCTCCAACCTCCAAGCCCAAGTACAACTCAGTCCACACAGGAAAGTAAACGTATTCCACACAGGAAAGCAAAACGTAATCCACACAGGATTGCACAACACAATCCACACAGGAAAGAAAAAGGATTCAGCTCACAGAGGTATACTTCTTCAAAAGACGATAAAGATGATCTCTGATCCATCTAAGTCGTCAGAACCACGAAGGATCGATAGGTAACTAACCCCCGCAGAAGACCCACACAGGATCAGGCCCACGTAGGACCTGTAGGCGCTGGTTCACACAGGACCGCTGAGCGCAAAGACCCACACAGGATCGGACCCACACAGGATCAGGCCCACACAGGACCTGTAGCACTTATCCACGTAGGATCGCTGAGTGCTGTAGTCGTCGTCGTCGAATCCACACAGGATCTCTGTACTGTCGTCGTCGCATTCTCAGTAGCAGTAGAAGTCACAGTAACAGTCGCAGCCAGCACTAGGGTTCCCGCACACAGCAAGCTCGTCCGGAGGATCCCCTCCACGAGCCGAGAGGCTGATACATCAACTGTCACAAAGTCCAGAGTTGATGTATCCAAAAGTTCCGTATCGTCAACAAGAACTCAACGCAACAGACGGCGCGTCGATCGGACGCCCGGTCTGAGAGTTATTGGCATTTTCGTCCCCGGGGCCCGGATGGTTTTTAAGGCAAAACCAACCCGACCGTACTCCACCTGTGTTCAAAACTCGGTCAGAGCATGCCAAAAGAACCGTCTCACTAAGAGGAACACAACAAAGCTGACGGCACGTCAATCGGACGTCCGTAGCTCAAGATATGAGCGTTTCCGCTCCGAAGGCCCGGTTGGTTTCGTGAACGAACCAACCCGGCCGAACTCAAAGTCTTCCGAAACCTTGAGTGCGATATATCGAAACGACCGTCTCGATCCAAGGATCGCGTTGCCGCTGACGGTTCGTCAATCGGATGTCCGTGGCTCAAGTTATGGCCAAAAGACCGAAACTGATTCGAAACGGGGGGTCCGGGTCCGGGCCGACCCGGCCCAACCCCCCCTGGGCGGCCCGAACCGGGTCGACCCGGATCGGCCGGCCGGCGGCGCGGCGGTGCGGCAGCCTGGCGGCGCGGCGGCCTGGCGCCGCATGGAGGCAGCGCGCGGGGGGGGGGGGGGGGGGGGGGCAAAGCCCCCCGCTTCTTGGAGTGGCGGCGCGGCATATGTGCCGTGACCTTTTTGGAAAACGGCCCCCCTCGTGGGGGCCTATTTGATTAAACCGGGGGGGCGCCTGCCCCCCCAAAGGAAACCGCCCCCCTCTTAAATGAGGGGGGTTTTAGAGCTGGCCGGGGGAATTTATTTCCCCCGGCCTTTGACCTTCCGGCCGGCCAACTGCCGGCCGGTTTTCTCCAACGGGACCGGAAAATCCGGTCCCCTTTTCGGCTTCCGACGCCGGCGGCCTGGCCGCCGGTCTTCTCGTCCCGCCGCGGCCCGGAACCGGCAGCGGTGTTCGTCATCCGGCGCGGTGCGACGGCACCGCGCCCCTCCGCCGCGCCTTTGATTTCCTTCAACACGGCGCGACGGCGTCGCGTTCTTGATGATTCTTCCGTGGCGCGGCACGACGTCGTCACGTAATAAGATTCGGGCGAATATCCGCATGGTGCGACGGCACCACGCCACCTTGATTCATCCGCAATATAAAACATCAAGAACGAAGGAGGGGGTTCGGCCGTGTTCATGCGGTCCGGCCCCCTCACGTTAAACAATAACGCTTATTTAAAATCCTTACGTTAGTCATGCAAGAACCACGAACAAGGATAAATAAATAAACAAATAACAACAACCCCTACCTTGGGTATAGGTTCGAAGATTTGTCAACGTCCCGCGGAAGACAACGTCGCGGAGGTCGGGCGTCGCGGTCGTCGTTCGTCAAATCCGATGACGATGAGGTACGTCCGAAGAGGTACGCCGTTGGCAAATCTTCGTATGCCGACGAAGAGAGTCCGAGGAGGAAGCGGCGTTCCCTTTCGTTGACACGGAAGACGAAGAAGAGAGGAGCGACGTTCTTCGTCGGAGCTTGAGCGTTCTTCGTCAAAGCTTGAGCGTTCTTTGTCAAAGTTTGAAGAAGAAGGAAAAACTCTCAAAAGCTCTCAAGATGGACAAAGAGTTCTAACCCAACAAAATAAGATAAGAGATTATTTTATTCACAAACTTAACAAATGAATTTCAAAGGTTTGAAATTCAAAAAGGATAACTCCAAAATTAAATAACTCATGTCATTTAAAGAGGGGTTAAGGGAGTTGGGAGAAGATGAAAAGTTTAGGGTTCGTGTGGGCCCCACCACACTTAATCCTCTCAAGGGAGGTTAAGTGGGTGTGGGTCCCACCCCTAACTTCTTTTGAGAGAAGTTAACTAATAAGTTTAAATAAAAATATGCAATCCACAATTTTTATTTAACTTATTCTAAACTCCCAAAAAATAACTCTCATCTCGAAATAAACGCAACCTCGGAAAAGGTCTCCTTAAGCGAATATCGGCGCTGCGAGTTCATCGGTGCCCTCGGATTTCAATTCCGAGCACCGGATCAAAAGATAGAAAATTCCTGCTCGTTCGTTCACTGAACGTACCCGAGCCAAATTTTAGAAATTGATTCCGGGCACCCCAGGCCTCGGAATCAGGTGCCGTTAGAAACCGCGCTCTTGTAAAATTCCAAAGAGTACTAAGAAAAATTTTCCCTTGAATTTTACGTGTCTTTACATTACTCCCACCTCAGGGCTTTACGTCCCCGTAAAGATACATCAAAAACTTGGGAAACAAATGAGGGTACTGAGCACGCATCTGAGCCTCCCGCTCCCATGTGCTCTCCTGGAGATTCCCGTGCTGCCATCTGATGCGCAAAGAGGAATCGATCACCCATGCAGGACTCGCTCCTGTCGATCCTCTATCTCCACCGGGACCTCCGTAAAAGTCCCCCCATCGTCAACGTCAAGCTCCCCATGGTCAATGATGTGCGTCGGGTCGTGCACGTATCTCCTCAGCTGAGATACGTGGAAGACGTCGTGCACCCGGTGCAACTGAGGTGGCAGAGCCAGGCGATAAGCCACCTCGCCAACCCTGCTGAGGACCTGGAAGGGTCCGATGAAGCGTGGAGATAACTTGCCGCCTCGGCCAAATCTCCGAATACCACGTCGAGGTGAGACCCCCAAGAAGACGTGGTCGCCATCCTCGAACTCTAGTGGCCTCCGCCTCATGTCAGCATATGACTTCTGCCGGCTCTGAGCTGTCCTCATCCGCTCCTGGATGACCTGGACCTTCTCTGTCGTGGCCTGGACCATCTCCGGTCCCACAAGTGCTGACTCCCCAGGGTCTGTCTAGCACAAAGGAGATATACAAGGTCGGCCGTACAACGCCTCATACGGTGCCATTCCGATGGTGGAGTGGTAGCTGTTGTTGTAGGCAAACTCCACCAAGGGTAGGTGGTCCTCCCAGCTACGACCAAAGTCGAGAACACATGCGCGGAGCATGTCCTCGAGAGTCTGAATGGTCCTCTCTGTCTGACCATCCGTCTGAGGGTGAAAGGCTGTGCTCAGACGTAGCTGCGTCCCGAACGCCTCCTGTAACCCCTTCCAAAGCCGAGAAGTAAAGCGGGCATCTCGATCGGATACGATAGATGATGACACACCATGGAGCCGCACAATCTCCTGAACGTAGAGACGTCCCAAGCTCTCCACTGAGCCCTGCTCTCTGATGGGTAAGACGTGTGCCGACTTGGTGAGTCGGTCAATAATCACCCAGATGGAGTCGTGACCTCTGGAAGTGCGTGGAAGTCCAGTCACGAAGTCCATAGATATGCCGTCCCACTTCCACTCCGGAACCTCCAAGGGCTGTACCAAGCCTGCTGGTACCTGATGCTCTGCCTTCACCTGCTGGCAGGTGAGGCATCGAGAAACGAACTCTGCTACTGCCTTCTTCATGCCCGGCCACCAGTGCTGTCGTCTGAGGTCCTGGTACATCTTTGCCACTCCAGGATGTACCACCAAAGGATAAGTGTGAAACTCTCTCAGCACTTCCTCTCGCAAAGCGACTGGTACCATGGTACGTCCTCTGAAAAGGATGTCGTGCTCTGCTCCAAGGGAGAAACCATCAGGTGTCTGTCCTGAGGATATCTGTGCACGCCGTGTCTCACAGTCAGCATCCCCACGCTGTGCCTCCCTGACTCGCTGCAGTAGTGGAGGAGTGACTGTGAGAGACTGAAGGAAGGCTGTTCCATCTCTATCCACGAAGGATATCCGCAAAGAGGCTAGCTGCTCCGTCGCCTCCTCAAGTAGCTGAATGCCCGTCCTCCTGCTAAGGGCATTGGCTACTACGTTCCCCTTCCCAAGAGTATAGACTATCTCAAAGTCATAGTCCTGGAGGAACTCGAGCCATCACCGTTGTCTCAGGTTCAGGTCCTTCTGCGAGAAGATATACCTGAGGCTCTGATGATCAGAATAGACTGTAAAGCGCTCACCCATCAGGTAGTGTCGCCATGTCTTCAGAGCGAAGAACACTGCTGCTAACTCCAGGTCATGGGTAGCGTAGTTCTGCTCATGCGGCATCAACTGACGTGATCCATAGGCGATCACTGCCCGCTCCTGCATCAGAACACAACCGAGTCCGGTCCCTGATGCATCGCAGTAGACTACGTACCCTACTCCCTCCTCAGGCAACCTCAAGATAGGTGCGCTAGTCAATCTCTGTCTCAGCTCCTGGAAGCTCTGCTGACATCTGTCTGACCACACGAAGGGTTTTCCCTTCTTCGTCAAAGCTGTGAGTGGTTCCGCAACTCTAGAGAAGTCTGGCACGAATCTCCGATAGTATCCAGCTAGTCCCAAGAAACTCCGAACCTCAGTCACGCTCCTGGGTGGCTCCCAAGCTAACATAGCCTCAATCTTCGCGGGATCCACTGCAACTCCCGCCTCAGAGATAACGTGTCCCAAGAAGTGGACCTCACGTATCCAGAACTAGCACTTTGAGAGCTTACCATAAAGCTGGTGCTCTCGGAGTGTGTCTAGTACAACTCGCAAGTGATAGGCGTGCTTCTCCTCAGTCGTAGAGTAAATCAGAATGTCGTCGATGAAGACCACGACAAACCGATTGAGGTATGGCTGAAAGATCCTGTTCATGAGAGCCATGAACACTGCTGGAGCATTGGTTACACCGAAAGTCATAACCAAGAACTCATAGTGGACATACCGACATCTGAAGGCTGTCTTCTGCACATCCTCGTCTCTGACTCTGAGCTGATGATAGCCTGACCTGAGGTCTATCTTCGAGAACCACCGTGCTCCCTTGAGCTGATCAAAGAGGTCATCAATCCTCGGTAGCGGATATTTGTTCTTCCCTGTCACCTGGTTCAGGCGACGATAGTCAACACAAAGTCGCAAGCTCTCGTCCTCCTTCTTGGCGAATAATATTGGGGATTCCCAGGGTGAAACACTGGGTCGGATGAACCCCTTGCCCTGCAAGTCCTCCAACTGTACCCGTAGCTCTCGAAGCTCGGCGAGGGCCATCCGATATGATGGAGTGGATATCGGGGCTGTCCCGGGGTACAAGTCAATATAAAAGTCCACCTCTCTGCGAGGAGGTATCCCTGGAACGTCGTCGGGAAAACGTCCGCAAACTGATCCACCACTGCAGGAAAACCAGGACTCCGCACGTCAACTGCTCCAAGGATGAGGCTAGCTAACTGATGAGTAATGGGCTGTCCTCTCCTCCGCGGAAGTCCATCCTATGCTGCTAAGGCTCCCTTCTCGCCGGTGAAGGTGAACCTGCTCCCGTCGGTGCGTACACATCGCACTTTGCGCCTAAAACAGTCAACCTGCGCATGGACCGTAGATAGCCAATCCATGCCCAAGATGACGTCGTAAGGCCTCGACGCTTCTACAAGAAGATCCCAGCCGAAGCTCTCGCCTCCTAGAGTAAGCTCACACTGCCGGAACCAGTGAGTAATCGTCGAGTCTGCTTCCGTAGGAGTCTCTAGCCGTAAGGATCGAGCCAACGGCTCTGTCGAAATCTCCGAGCTCCGAACAAGGGCAGCGGCTATGAAAGAGTGACTCGCTCCTGTGTCTATAAGAACTGCAGCAAGGGTGGAATAGACACAGATAGTACCTCGAATCATCTCGGGTGCGCCGTGGTCATAGGCCTCTGCTGCCTGGATCTGTGCCTGTCTCTGCCCGCCAGCTCCCTGTGGTCGGGGTGGACCTCCTGGTGGTGGTGGTGGCAGAGCCTCAAAGCGTCGCCCACCACCGGCTGCTCGTCCAGCTCCTCTGCCTCGTCCACCTCCTCCCTGCGGACCGCCACGGTCGACCCTCTGCCTCTGCCTCGGTGGTCCCTCAACCGACTGCTGCTCCTCGGCACGGCAGGTCGGGCAGTCACGAGCCATGTGGCCCTGCCCGCCGCACGAGTAGCACTGTCTACCTCTCGAAAGACTGGCTCCTCACTGTGTTCCCCGCACTGCTGAGCCAATGTCCTGAGGTCGTCTGCCCGAAGGTCTGGTCTGTCTGGACCCCTGAGTCATCCATCGACTGCCTGCTGCAGATGAATCTGCCACGTGCCGCCCTGCGGTGGGTCGCTGCGCTGGTGTAGACTCAGCAAGGAAGCTCTCGATCAGAAGGGCCCTCTCCAGTACTCCTGTCTGAGTCGGTATGCTGAGGGAGATCAGGTATGCCCTGATCTCGTGTCTCAAACCCTGCTCGAAGGTCCGGGCCCGGAAGAATGGGTCCCGTACCATGTCGGTCGAGTAGCGCGAGAGATCAGTAAATCTCGCCGAGTACTGAGCGACCGTCATGCTGCCCTGCCGCAGTTGAAGAAGCTCCTGGATACGCACCGCACGAAGGGTGGCTGGGACGAACTCCGAGCGGAAGAGGCTCTCAAAGTCTGTCCAAAGTAGAGATGCCTCATCGTGCACCTGGAGCATCAAGCTCCACCATCGTCCTGCTGCTGCATGTAGTAGGCTCGCAGCGAGGATCACCATGAGGTCTGCTGGTGTCCTCACTAGCCTAAACACACGTACCACTGCCTCCAGCCAGTCCTATGCTGCCTGGGGATCCGTCTCCCCGTGAAACCTGGGTGGTCGCTGGCGCTGAAACTCATGCAGTGCGCTGAGGCGATGTGCATCGTCAGCGGCTGCTGCTGGAAGCATCGGGGGCTCGGCGGGTAGAGCTACCGCCGGTGCCACTGCTGACAAAGGGCCCTGCACTGAGGCCTCGTCGCTCGGTGGGCTGTCGTCATGCTCGACTCTCGGAACCCTAGCTGGCTGCCGTCGTGGGGCCATCCTGAAAAGGAAACAGGTGCGCCACGGTCAGAACAGTATACCTGGTGAGCTGATATAAGTAATCACAAAGAAAACTTTGAAACACACACGCAATCAATGTTTTCGTGAATTAAGTCGGAAATCAGAAGTCAGGGTCCTGGTGTACGGATACGTCGGCCGCCGCACCAACACTGGACTCCCTGGACTGATAACCACACTCAATACGCTAAACATTATTGCTTCACATAGAAAAGATCAGAGTTCGCGGTAGAACCGAACTCCTCTGATACCAATTTGTCACGACCCGCCCTCGGGGTCCGTGCCGTGACTACCCCAAGCCCGCCTTCCATAGGCCAGGGGCTGGCGACTAGCACCAAGGCGTATATCCCGGTAAAAAGGGAAGGCATTGCCTTTGTAAAGTAAACAAACACCACAGAGTAAGCAAGCGGAAAGTAAACACTAAGAAAAAGCAGAGTACAACTGAAAGTGCGGAAAAGTAAATGGGCCAGTATACAAACCCAAACTGAAAGTAAAGTACAACTCGAAAGGGAAAACATCAACTGAAAAGTAAAAGCCGCTACACCGAGCTGTCCACTAGAAATCCCACCGGAAGGGTGGGTACAGATAGCTCCACTGCTCCACGGGTCCCGTCGTCTACTCCGAGTACGTCCCGTCCAGTGGTCCACCTCCAGGTACCGTCCTGCTCTGCAAGCCTCAGCTAAGATCAACGCTGTCCGTCGTCTGCAACCAACACAACGTAGTGCGGGCAAGCCCGTGTAGGGGTGAGTATAAGCTACTCAGTAGGGACCCCGAGACCCCTGAAGGTCTTTCAAATCCACAGAGGATAAACCATGAAGAAAGGTACAATCACGAAGTAACAACCGACACTGCTTAGGTATATGCCCATACATATACCTAAGTCATCAATTTTCAAATACGCTCCAACCTCCAAGCCCAAGTACAACTCAGTCCAAACAGGAAAGTAAACGTATTCCACACAGGAAAGCAAAACGTAATCCACACAGGATAGCACAACACAATCCACACAGGAAAAAAAAGGATTCAGCTCACACAGGTATACTTCTTCAAAAGACGATAAAGATGATCTTTGATCCATCTAAGTCGTCGGACCCACGAAGGATCGATAGGTAACTAACCCCCGCAAAAGACCCACACAGGATCAGGCCCACGTAGGACCTGTAGGCGCTGGTTCACACAGGACCGCTGAGCGCAAAGACCCACACAGGATCGGACCCACACAGGATCGGGCCCACACATGACCTGTAGCACTGATCCACGTAGGATCGCTGAGTGCTGTAGTCGTCGTCGTCGAATCCACACAGGATCTCTGTACTGTCGTCGTCGCAGTCACAGTAGCAGTAGTAGCAGTAGAAGTCACAGTAACAGTCGCAGCCAGCACTAGGGTTCCCGCACACAACAAGCTCGTTCGGAGGATCCGCTCCACGAGCCGCTAGGCTGATACATCAACTGTCACAAAGTCCAGAGTTGATGTATCCAAAAGTTTTGTATCGTCAACAGAAACTCAACGCAACAGACGGCGCGTCGATCGGACGCCCGGTCTGAGAGTTATTGGCATTTTCGTCCCCGGGGCCCGGTTGGTTTTTAAGGCAAAACAAACCCGACCGTACTCCACCTGCGTCCAAACCTCGGGCGGAGCATGCCAAAAGAACCTTCTCACTAAGAGGAACACAACAAAGCTGACGGCACGTCAATCGGACGTCCGTAGCTCAAGATATGAGCGTTTCCGCTCCGAAGGCCCGGTTGGTTTCGTGAACGAACCAACCCGGCCGAACTCAAAGTGTTCCGAAACCTTGAGTGCGATATATCGAAACGACCGTCTCGATCCAAGGATCGAGTTGCCGTAGACGGTTCGTCAATCGGAGGTCCGTGGATAAAGTTATGGCCAAAAGACCGAAACTGATTCGAAACGGGGGGGTCCGGGTCCGGGCCGACCCGGCCCGACCCCCCCTGGGTCGGCCCGAACCGGGTCGACCCGACCCGGGTCCAACCCGGACCGGCCGGCCGGGCGGCGCGGCGGCCTAGCGGCGTGGCAGTGCGGCAGCCTGGCGGTGCGGCGGCCTGGCGCCGCATGGAGGCAGCACGCGGGGGGGGGGGGGGGGGGGGGGGGGGCAAAGCCCCCCGCTTCTTGGAGTGGCGGCGCGGCATATGTGCCGCGCCCTTTTTAGAAAACGGCCCCCCTCGTGGGGGCATGTTTGATTAAACCGGGGGGCCGCCTGCCCCCCCAAAGGAAACATCCCCCCTCTTAAATGAGGGGGGTTTTAGAGCTGGCCGGGGGAATTTATTTCCCCCGGCCTTTGACCTTCCGGCCGGCCAACTGCCGGCCGATTTTCTCCAATGGGACCGGAAAATCCGGTCCCTTTTTCGGCTTCCGATGCCGGCGGCCCCGGCCGCCGGTCTTCTCGTCCCGCCGCGGCCCGGAACTGGCCGCGGTGTTCGTCATCCGGCGCGGTGCGACGGCACCGCGCCCCTCCGCCGCGCCTTTGATTTCCTTCAACGTGGCGCGACGGCGTCGCGTTCTTGATGATTCTTCCGTGGCGCGGCGCGACGGTGTCACGTAATAAGATTCGGGCGAATATCCGCGTGGTGCGACGGCACCACGCCACCTTGATTCATCCGCAATATAAAACATCAAGAACGAAGGAGGGGGTTCGGCCATGTTCATGCGGTCCGGCCCCCTCACGTTAAACAATAACACTTATTTTAAATCCTTACGTTAGTCATGCAAGAACCACGAACAAGGATAAATAAATAAACAAATAACAACAACCCCTACCTTGGGTATAGGTTCGAAGATTTGTCAAGATCCCGCGGAAGACAACGTCGCGGAGGTCGGGCGTCGCGGTCGTCGTTCGTCAAATCCGATGACGATGAGGTACGTCCGAAGAGGTACGTCGTTGGCGAATCTTCGTATGCCGATGAAGAGAGTCCGAGGAGAAGCGGCGTTCCCTTTCGTTGACACGGAAGACGAAGAAGAGAGGAGCGGCGTTCTTCGTCGGAGCTTGAGCGTTCTTCGTCAAAGATTGAGCGTTCTTCGTCAAAGTTTGAAGAAGAAGGAAAAACTCTCAAAAGCTCTCAAGATGGCCAAAGAGTTCTAACCCAACAAAATAAGATAAGAGCTTATTTTATTCACAAACTTAACAAATGAATTTCAAAGGTTTGAAATTCAAAAAGGATTACTCCCAAATTAAATAACTCATGTCATTTAAAGAGGGGTTAAGGGAGTTGGGAGAAGATGAAAAGTTTAGGGTTCGTGTGGGCCCCACCACACTTAATCCTCTCAAGGGAGGTTAAGTGGGTGTGGGTCCCACCCCTAACTTCCTTTGAGAGAAGTTAACTAATAAGTTTAAATAAAAATATGCAATCCACAATTTTTATTTAACTTATTCTAAACTCCCAAAAACTAACTCTCATCCCGAAAAAAACGCAACCTCGGAAAAGGTCTCCTTAAGCGAATATCGGCGCTGCGAGTTCATCGGTGCCCTCAGATTTCAATTCCGAGCACCGGATCAAAAGTTAGAAAATTCCCGCTCGTTCGTTCACTGAACGTACCCGAGCCAAACTTCGGAAATTGATTCCGGGCACTCCGGGCCTCGGAATCAGGTGCCGTCAGAAACCGCGCTCTTGTAAAATTCCAAAGTAAATTAAGAAAAAATTTCCCTTGAATTTTACGGGTCTTTACACCTGAGTTATTTCTTCATCCCTCTATAATTCTGAATCATATAAAAAATATAATTTAGCATTATTATTTTGTATACTAAAGTTTATTCATGAATATTATTTCTTATTTTTAACCCATTCCATTCCATTGGTTATTTTATATCATATATTGTTATACGTTCTTTGTGGCATGCATGATTATGTAAATGTTTTGATAAGATGAATGCATCCAGAATTATATAGCACTCTAGTGCTTGGGTAATGTGATGTATCTCAAGAGATGTTGTGAAATATGTTTAAACAAGATACTATATTTATTCAACATGATGATGTTATGTATATGCACATATTTTATAAATGAATATGATGTTGTCTTTTTTCAAAACTATGAATGGTATTGGACCACTAAGACATGATGTTTCATTTTTATGGTTTTCCACATTCCATGCCTTTATCTAATACTTCAACTCCTATTTATAATAATGACACTATTATTATGTTATAATAATGATGATTATTATTACCCATGTTATATTTATTCATTTTATAATTTATACTTTTAGTGGGATTTTATCTCACCGAGTTCTTTTATGTATATCCTCAGGTGATTAATTGTACTAGTGAGAAAAAAAGGGACACTGATAATTTAGAGAAGAAAGAAGTAAATTAATTTTTTAAATTTATTATAAATAAGTGATATATGGTCATAATTTTCCAAAAAAAATAAACCTTTCATGATATTTGTGTAATTATTTTAATATATATATCTTTAAATTGATGTAATAATCATGTACGAGAACTAGGGTCACAATAAATGAAGTTTTCAAAAATGTAATCCATGTCTACCCTTCTACCATTTTCAATGGAGTGATGTCTATGAATTAAGAAGTTGGTGATCCTCAACAGCCCTTGATCCCATTTTCCAAGGAAACTAAAAAGGATTATCCTCATCATGAGTTACTTTCTCTATGAAATGAGGCATGGAGTAAAAGGGAGATGCCAATTCTAATGGTTGATCCAACAATGGGTGACTATTATCAGCTATTTTGGTCACCTCATTATCTTTTTTCCATGTTTACCTCCTGGTGTTGATGAAATGTGTAACTTTCTATTCAGTTCCATTGACTTAAAAAATTGATCCAGGGAGGGGATATTGAATTCCAGTTCCTCCAACATTCTTAGATGAAACTAAGGTTTTTTAGGGGGTATTAAAACAAGGAATCTCATATAATTAATTATTCTTGGACTATTTCTCTCCCTCTAATAGAGGCTATGAGATTGATTTGGAGATGGAGGTGGATTTTTTCACCACACACCTCATTGTATTATGGGATATTTAGATGATAATCAGGGATATCCCTCTTAATGACATGTAATCATGACTTTACCATATCCACTTTAAGCATTCCATTTTAGGATATAGAATTCTTTTTCACCGTGAGATCCCTCGTGCATTTAATTTGATCATTTACAAAAGGGAAGAGGGGAGAATATCACAATAATCTATGGTGAATAAGGTGGGCTAGTTTGAGGATCTCAGAGCTTGAAGGCCCCAAGATGTGCTCATACACACCAAGAAGGTGGAGGAGTGTTAAGATCATCATGATGATAAATCCCTCCAAATTTTCATCCTTAAGGAATATTAAAATAATTTAAAAGAAGAGTTAGTCCAACTCCACTAATCCTTGTCAAAGGGATTTTTCATAATGAAGGGACATTTTCTCTAAGGAGCTGAATAATCTCTATGATGTTGAGGGGGATGTTGATACATAATCATTCGAGGTTTGAATATTTGGGGAGAATTATTGAGCTATAACACATATTATCCATTCGAATTCTGAGGTAAACATTAATATTTGATATAGAGGCTCTATTATGTGATAATTATCCTATGTCATTGAACATAAATGAAAATTATTTTTTTCAAATCCCTTTTGGTATAATTTTTTACTTATTAAATTTTTAATTGAAGAAATAATGTTACTTATTTCATTGAATGTCATCTCATAATAATTACATTGACAAGTGTGTGAGATAGCTCTAGGTTTTTACAAATCCATAGGGACAATAGAGAATAGTTTGAATGTTTTCAAGGTTATATTAACAACATTAAAATCTTTGTGTATTTTTATTCATCATCATAATTTGTTTCTTGTCTCCAATATGAGGTTAACTTAGTGGGTTATAATTAATTTTTTTATGAAACCTTTATCAATATTTCATCCTAATTTTTCCACCTTTTATATTTATATTCTACAATTCATTCCATGACAATGCAGAATTTCGATCTAGAGAGCAACGACTCAAATTTCTTCTACAGTTCCATTTGTGTGATTTCAAACAAATGTGTATTGTGTTTATTTTTGTGTGATGTTTAAATTATTGAAAACCTTACTATTGTGACTAGTGTTTAGGTCAAATATGATTGAACATAAGTTTCCAAATGATGACCCAAATAAGGATCATGGGATAAAATGGTTCCAAAATTATTAAAATACACAATGGATAATATTGAGCCATTGTTTTTTATTCCCAAATCTATAAAATAATATTAGGGAATATAGGGTGTCTCTAAAGAGGATGATGTTAACACTGGATAAAGAACTTTTTTTGAATATTTTTTGCAAATTCAAAAATGGAGTGTTACTACACTGTAAAATATTGTGACTCTCTGAATAAAATGCACTGAAATTTGGTGGGACACTTTTGAAAATCCTACTAGGGCATGTCATAACGTAGTAAGACAATGAATTTCTCATGAATTATGATATCCTATTTCTGATAGACAATGTTTGTTTCTGATGAATCTTAATTATAAAGTCCACAAATGGTGGGTTTTTCAAAAGAAGATACTGGATAATTAATAAATCATATGTGTTGGCATTGGCTATGAAAGAGGTATTGCTCATACGTGAATTTGGCTTGTGTATCAGAGGGTACATTTTATTGGACGAATGATTTTAGGGGTGAACGAAACATTCCAAAAAAGTGACGAGGAGTTGGGAAATTTAATTTCATGTGTCTAATGCATTTACCATGCGGTTTAACATCTTATGGTGTGGATGGTTTTGTAATGATTAACATCCTATTACTACGAAATTATTCTGTGTAGTTTAATGTAATTAAAAGATCATAATTCTATGAAATTTAATGTCATAAATCAAGGAAGTTGGGGGATATAATTTATGGACAACAGTGTTTATTAATAAATTAATAATTTTTTATTTTCATGGAAGTGTTTGTTAGAATGGACCATTAGTTTTAGGTATGATGATAAGATTGTTGTATGCTATAGTAAGGGAATTTTTGGATCCCTAGAGTGGTATAGTAAAAAGGACTTGTGATGATAGGGTAGGTATCTTCTAAGGATGAAATTACATCTAGTTGAAAAATATGTTTTTTGTGCTATATTATGAAAAGCATACTAGGGAATATTACAATATAGTCATATAGTAGAATCCTCTAGCTGATTTTCCCATATGTGGTTGAATTATGCAATGATAACTGGGGAATGATACAACATGGTCAAAAAACTTCCTCATGAATTATGACATTCTATTACTAATTTACAATGAATGTTTATAGATATTGAGTTTTCCATGGACATATAGTTTTGATCATGGATGGAGAGAACCAAAATACGGGTAGAGCATTTTAAGTCACAATTACTGATGAATTGTGGGAAGATGTTTCATACATAGGTCCAAACCAAACATGGTAAATATTGTGCATGTATTTTCAGTTCATACAACATAAACCAAAAAATAATGATTACAATGGGTTATATAGGGAATATGGGACTAAGGTGGTTCGAGATACTTCAGTAGTGAGGGGAGAAATTGAAAACCATGGTCTTTGGAGTTCTCATTTTAGGTGAATGGAAATGGTAAAAATATGTGATTTATGACTACATAATTAATTATAATCATAGGATCCTATATAATTTTTCCAATTATTTTAATGATAGTATAGGATTCTCCCATGGGAGATGTTACCATTTGTTGAAAGAACAGGTTCTATATGATACATTATGAAAATACATGTGGTCTATGATACATAATAGTAAAAAACATGCATCATTTGTATTAAAATCCCATTTTGTAGGAATCATTATGAATATATAACTAGGGTGTGTTATATCATAATTCATAAAATGTGTTATTATGTGTCAGACATTATATATTTAGAGGTTGGAGAACAATTATGAAGATATGATAGTGTCCATGATTTATAGTATGATGCATGTAAGTGATATGTATGACTATAAATGAAGTTTTTGGACTAATTTGGTTTAGTATGTGTAGGGTACATTATATAGATTTGATTAATATGAATTAGGGGGACATATCTCTTTCCTTGGTGCACCTTCTAATTAGGGGACCCAAATTAAGGGTTCCTATGTAGAACATTTCTTATACACAAGATGGGAGTTTTTCCCCATGGTTTGGCCTAGCACACGAGGTCTCGGTTTTACTACATATATAACGAGAATAAAATCAATGTAGAAGTAGTTCACGAGGAACCATTTTGATTATAGTCCGTGATTTAGAACATCATTCATTCAGTTTAACGACATTTTGTAAGGAAAAAAGGAAACTCAATTTGAAGAATCAATATTATGGTCAGACAAGGGTATCTGATCTAGGTGTCACTATGTAACATTTTAGAGAAATAATCAGTCCAAAATTTGTTTTATAATAGAATTCGCACACTAATTGAATTAATTTGTGCAAAAAATGGATTTTTTAATATGGGACCACACATGTAGTGATACACCATATTGAGTCCTCCTATGTAGATTTGACTCATACATAGAAGAGTGGGAGAGTTTCCCATATTGTGTTGTATATGGGCCCTATATGGAAGGCCAAGACATCACAACATATCTCATTGGAATGAGAATATTTCCACACACAGTTCATGAGGAAATCATGTTGTTTATTAACATGTTATGAGGACAAATTGTTAATATTTTAAGGTATTTTCGACATGAAAATGATAAAGAAAATGAAAATTGATATACCTTAATCATGTAGCGAATATCATTAAAAGAACTCCAAATAACAAGTGAGATATGCTCGGTTTGATGAAAAATTAGTGGAAAAGTTTTATTCCACTATTATATGTAAATAAATGTGAATTAATGATAAGGGGATGTAGAGTTTGTGGGGGCTGGGCTAGGAGGTATCATACAGGGGTTGTAATGTATATCACTATGATGAGATTAATTCATTACATAGTCCTAAAATTCAATTCAGGCCTTCAAGTCAATAAAGATTTTGGGCCACCTTTAAGGCCTTCGGGCTACCTCAAGGCCTTTGGGCCACATGTAGTTGCCCTAGACACACTACAAAAAAAGAGCAACCCCATAAGAGGATTCAGAGTAGGTGCACTCACCAAATAATAACCAAATATATTTGTTATAATGAGAGGGTATGGTTGTGCCATTGAGACCAGCTTATGCTTGCACGGGAAGCCGAGCCAGATGATCATGCGAAGGTGGAGAGCTACTATCATGATGCAGATGCTGGGGAGGGGTAGTTCCTTGTTGATAGTATGGTTGAATTCCTTAAGACATTTGGGTCATATAATCTCTTAAGCCTACGGGCCATGTAATCTCTGAGCCTAAGGGCCTTGTAAGTGTTTACCCTCATCCCTTGAAAGGGGGGTTATCAGAAATCAATAAAAATGAAGGCCTTCAGGCCATTCAGGCATGGAGAAATTGTTACCCACATCGATCATGTTTAGACATTAGGATAAAGGGATTTTGATATTTTCAAGGATGATGCTTTTCCTAATGACATGAGGTCTAGCCAACATTATATATTTTATTGGTATAAGAATCAATCCATATATAGAACTATAAATGATCCCTATGATGGTTTACTACATGCATAGGGAAAAATGGGATTTAATCAGTACTAGAGACAATATAGGAGGCCTAGGAATCACTATGTATCTCAATAGAATAACAATCAAGACACATGTAGTTCTTAAATATAGGAGCGGTGGGGTACCATCTCCAAATATAATTTTCAGCTCAAATATGGAATGAAAAGTGGTGTAATTTTAAATCATGAAATCAAGACATGAACCATGTAGTTTAATGTCACATGGTCATGAAGATATGCTAGGAAGTTCTGAGTCATAAATCCTAGACTGTATATGATGTTTTTCAGTTTAACATCCTAAATATTGGGTTGGTGTCATGTATTTTTAGGTAATGAAATAATCAAAAACTATGTAGTTTAATTTCATGTTGCTAAGAAAAATTTCATTTGAGTACACACAATATTTCATTAGGGAACATGGATTTGTTTGGGTCGTAATGATATCTCCATCCTTTGAGATTAAAGAACAAGCATCACCAGAGTGGACCTTGTGCATGGAGTATGGTCCATCCAATTTTGCTCAAGCATTATAGGCTTCTAGTCTAGTACCATTTGAGTCATATGGACCAGTTCCAGTTTACCTTGGATGAATGAACGAAGTTAGATCTTTTTCTAAAGTATAACACTATATTATTTTGATAGTCATCAACATAATGTAAGGTATGAATTATTTTATTTCGCAACCAATACAATTCATACCTTTATTTTATGTTTTTCGTTTTTTTGGATAGTAGGACTTGTATAGAAATATTAAACCACTATAATTTAACCTCAATTTGAATGACTGCTTGTATTCCATATTCCAGTGAGCATGAGGTCTCCCATGTGGCAGTACATGTTATATCCCTATAATACACTAAGTCATGAAAGAGTGTTTCGGTCCTATAATTATTATCATTATCCCCCATTTTCTGGAGTAATATTGGAATGGTCATGTTGAATCATTCTATCTATCTGTTAGCCACTTAATGATAGCGAGATCCAAGGTTGGAGTTGATATTGAACTACTGATACAAATTTTCCACCTTAGAAAAAAAGAAATTG
This sequence comes from Viscum album, assembly GCA_963277665.1. Classification (NCBI taxonomy): domain Eukaryota; kingdom Viridiplantae; phylum Streptophyta; class Magnoliopsida; order Santalales; family Viscaceae; genus Viscum; species Viscum album. The sequence continues at coordinate 49,793,579 of OY728156.1, forward strand.
GTTCCATTTTATTTTAGTATTTTATGAGGGATACCAAATATGGTTAATATTTTTCATTTCAAAACACTGAAAATTCTTTTGGCCTTATTTTTATTTTAGGAGTATTACCTCAACTAATTTAGAGAAGAAAACTGCAGTACTTATGACATATTTGAATAGTTTTCCCATCTATAGTGGGTATGACCACAAAAAAAAACATTTTTTCATATGGAAAATGGAATATACTATTTTTATATATGTAGAAACTATGGGTGTTCATTGATAAATTAGGATTTCAGTTGTCTGGAATGAAAATTCTTGGTAAATTTTTTATAATCCTACTTCATCTATGTGTATATGTATATGTTCCTTTGGATTTATTTAGAAAGTGTCTACCCTAACTGGTGGGAATGATAGGTTCCTTTGTGTATTTATTTCAAAATAGCCACATCCAATTTTCTATCAATATATATAATAAGGACACCCTCAAAGCCTTGTTTGTAGAGGAATTTCTAGTAATTTAAACAAATTATAAGGAGTTATATTGGATTATCTAGGTTAGATTTTTTTCATTCACAACTCAATCTAGTGGGAGCACTACATTCTGAAGGGAGTCAATTATTGGAATCATCGATAGAGTTATAGGACCATATGGCTCAAAGATATGGAGAACATTATTAATTTCTTCCTCTCTGATATGAACAAAATTTTATACCATTCTATGATGAAAAATGTTGATTACTATTTAATCCCTATTCGAATATGTCAATGTAAAATCGGTGTTCGAAAAAAAATATTATTTTTAATTATATGATCATATGATGTGAGTAAATGTTTTCCTTGGGGATAAATCTTCTGTTAACACCGAGACATAGTCATGTAGTTGAATTATCTATTCTTTTCTTATAGTGTAACCATCGTTGGAAAATTTTATTACCAACTATGAGTCAAATTTCACTTGTCGGTGGTCCCATGGAATTTAGATTTCCTGATATTGGCCCATAATTCTGAATTTTTATTTCTTCTTATTTTTTGTAAAAACTTATGAATAAATAATTGAAAAAGGTACACCTATATTTTAAAGGGAAATGATCAAGTTCCCTACACCAACTTTGATGATATTACGGTATTAAATTCTATTCCCTATTGGTCCTCTGGAGGCACAATCAGAATACATTTCCCACATTTGGGGGATATCCTAAATATAGAATAACTCCACATCCATAAATTTAGTACTTAATTTTTTTTCTACATATGTGTGTTCTACAAGTAAATATACCAAGTCCTAGAATTTTACTACTTTATGAGGAAATAATTGTGTATCAAAATACTATATAATGACTACACAAAATTCTAGAAATTCTATAATCATATGTTGGATAAAAATTATTTTACTGGGGTTTTATGAGAAACCGAACAGACCATCTTGTGCTGTAGTTATTGTCTCAGTTTTGGAATCACTGAGATTAATTCCATAGAGGTCTTATCGATATTTCAAAAATGAGTCTTAGCCTCGAGCATGGTTCGACTAAGATAATAAATGATGTTTTCTTTCCCACCATTGTTAATTTATTCAAGGAAGGTGGACAATAATAAATATAGGGCCATCACATAAATAATGTGTAGAGATCCATAAAAATTTGGAATCGATACTGGCATGATTAATATGTATTTATTAATGTTTTTAAAATACTTCATGATTGTCATTGGGGCACTGATATATGATCCACTTCGACATCATCTAGATGAATTGAAAACAATTACCTACAAGGTTGGATATGAATCTTCATATGTATTACATATGTCCTTTACGTCCTATCAACTCTTTTAGGATTTTTTTTCTAGATTAATAAGGATATATTTTATTTTTCTAGGGTTAATGTTGATGTTGCGATGGTATTCAATGAAGACAAGAAACATTCCTAAGGTTATCTTGAATGAAAATATTAATGGGTTTATCCTTAGGATATGCTGTTGTAGCTTCTTAAATATGATATATAGATCATACAATTGTTCTGAACATGGTTTGGATGTATCAACTAGATTTACAACAAAGTATTTGACAAACATCTATATGTATGGTTGGAAGATGAGATTCATGGAATGTAGGCATGTGGCACTAAATTTCTTCAAGCCAAAGGGAATTACCAAATAGAAAAATAATGCCTATAGGGGTACCTTAAGGTAGGGTACTCCTTATCTTATAGGGGTATATATATTTTGTTGAACCCTGAATATCTCTCCATAAAGGAGAGGTCCTGAAAAATATCTATCACATCAAGCAAAAGATCTGGGATTAGAACTAGGAAGTAAACTTTTTGATTTTTTCTGTTGAGATCTCATAAGTTGAAGTAGACTGGGATTTGAATTTTTTTATTCAATATTTATATGATATAGGCCTGTTATCATACATACCATTATTTTTAAATGATTTCATCATGAATGATTTTTTCTACTTCAGCCTCAATTTTTGATGCATGATTTGTCTATGTCTGTTAGGAAACCTATTTTTATCCCCAGTGGTCTTCCAAAAAAAATGGGATGGGTGGCCACCAAGGGATCATGGTATATAATTTCTACATAATTTTAGACAAAAATTTCATGGTCAATGTTTTGAAAAGAAATACATACCACATGTTCTCTAGAATTCACTATCACATTGCTCCAATTGGGTTGTGGAACTTAATCTGTTCCCAGATTTATTTCTCTAGGTTATTCAAAAGTGGTGGGTACACCTTCCCCAAATGCTATAGAGAAATTCATATGTTCCTAATATTATTCCACTACCTCATGATTAAATATTATACCTCATCCAGGGAAGTAGGTTATGAAGTATGTTTCTTAGAGTTTTGGGAGGAGTCTTTAGTTGGGCATTTGGAAGATGAAGCAACCATTTTAGGCTTAATTGATGGTTTGAGGCATGGTTGGATCTCCAAAGGGGAGACTATGGAAAAAAAATGAGCATATTAATTTTCTACAGAAGGAATAAAATATTATTCCCCCATAGATAATATAAGAGGGATTTATTGATGCTTAGGGGATAGAATGATGAAATATTCATCAAGGGGTTCATTATTAATCAGAGAGTTCATAAATTTTCTAGCATTGCCTTGTTTTCTTGTTCTTAAATACATCTTAAAAAATGATGGATGTTTTCTCAAAATTTGACCCACCTCTTATATTTATTTATGGGGAGCACATACTCTATACTGATTTGTTTGAACGGGTTAGCTAGAATCAACTCCATATGGGGATCTTTCACCTTGAAATTTCATAGTTTTTCGATTCAAACAATGTTTACGGAATTGTTGGTGTGATGAACGGATAGGCACATTGTAACTTCCCAATTAAATAAAGAATATTACATTTTAATATTTATTATTATTCATGAATTAAATATTAATTTTTAATTAAAAGGGATTCTATGTTTGATGGAATACTAGACATGCAACAATGGGTGTCTCTGACATCTCATGCTGCACACAAGGTTGAGTCATACTAAAAAATAATAATATAATATTATTTTAAATGGAAGTCAATGCCTAGACATTTTATATGTGAGAATGAATAGAACTAACTACAATATGAATACACATTTTTATTAAATTTTTTTACATTTATCCAATAAAATGTAGACTCTTAAAATGACAATGAATCCAATTTTGAGCATAAATACTCAAATATTTTTAAATGGTCGTTTTATAGGCTTTTGATGGAAAAAACCTTTTAAATTTGGTTTTTTACCTTTTTATGATCCATTTGACAAAATAATATTCTTAATTATAATCAAGACATAATAATTTACATTGGTAAATTTTTTTATATTTTTCTGATAAAATTCAATTTTTTATGAATAGTGAAAAATACTGCATTTTAATTCAAAACGACCTTTTAATATTATTTATTTATACAATTATATATTTTTTTTAAAACTGTAATTGGATTATATTTTTACTATTTAATCCAAAGTAGGTCATTGGAGTTAATATCATATTGAAATTGATCATAATCACATGTCAACCTTTTGGTAGTTATTATATATTAAAAACACACTTTTTTGTTTTAACAACAAGAATTAATTTTATAATAATTTCTGTATATTTTTTGTTTTTAATTTGTAAAAATGGACTCAATTATTAGGAAATAGAATGTCCAAATCGTGTAAATATGTATCTTTTATTTTAAGACATTATGAAAATTTACAACAGTAAATATTTTATTTACTATGGTTAAAGGGGTAAATATGGTAAATAAGTGTGAAAAATTATATTATAAAAATATTAAATTACCCTTAAACTTTTCATAACCCAATTTAATGAGATATTTCTTATCTATGTAATCCTTGGGTTGATTTTCAGACCCCATGGAGCCACATGGGAGTGATAATGACACTTTATATTAATTAATGTAATGTAAAGACAAAAGTAACATAAAAATATATATTTTAGTAAAAAAAATTATATGGGGTTATATAATCGATATTTTCATCTATAAATATTAATTTAAAATATAAAACTACTTACCATATCATCTTTTTTATCTATATTTTGTAGACATGAAATGAATAAATTTAAATATGACACAATGGTGATGTAGTAATTGCGTCATTAATAAAATATTTAAATAAAAGATATTATAAATATTAAAATAAATTTATTTTTAAACTTTTGATTCCATCCACTAATTTTAGTGACATTAATTAACTGATATAGTTTAATTAATTAAATATTTTAAAAATAATCAAGTTGTTTTAAGTTTTTTAAATGTCTTGATATGAGTAATTTATAAATTGACATAAATGTGTTTTTCAAAAAATTAATATTTTATTAAATTACAAAATAATACAAAAAATATATGATTTAGAAAAATTAATTATGTAATGTCCTAAATGTTCCATTTTATGTTTCATTAAATTTTATTGTAATTATATTAACCATATAGTATGAATATATAAGAGGGCAACGTAAAAGTTAAATAATTTAACAAAGGGTTAAACAAAAAAGATAACAATTAAAAAATATACAAAAATAGTAAAATTATTATTGGATGATTTTACTTAGACTTATATGTACTTTATAGTATAATTAAATAATTTTTTGACCTTTTGAATTTGAGAATCAATTTAAAATAAAATATTACTTTCAAACATTCCTAAAGAGCCTCTACTCCCTCTTATAAAAGGCTACCACCTCTAACCCATTACTCACCCCTATCAATCACCTTGGTTAGTCGAACATATACTCCAATAATCTCCCAACATCCCTATATTCATCCTAGAATCCTTCTTCTAGGTATAAAGAAATTTCAAGAAATCCTTTTTGATCAAACTAAAATGATTTACCTGTTTAAAGGCAACGTCTTCTCTAAAGTTATTTTATTTTATTTTCCTTCCCCAAGTCCATAGAATATATTTATTAAATTAATTTGTAAAGAAAAAAGTATCCTAAATATAGTAGGTTGTTTTTTATTAGAATAATTCAGACTAATCACCCACACACCTCCATCTAATTGAAACGAACATACTGTTTCTGTGGACGGTGAACTTCTGCATCATGAAACGATGATTGTTCAATTATCTCCTACTGCATATCATGGTGGCCATTATGATAGAAATATATTTATATATGATATATAATATATTTATATTGTGTCAATTATTATTTATTTTTCATTTATAGCATTCCATTATGGTTTCCATAATGGGTAAATACGAGAATCTCATTTGAGGAAGTGCGGAGTACCTCCCCCTCAAAGTGATATGACTCATTCATTCCACACATGGAACATATAATGGATGGAGTTAATGAAATTATATATGATATTATACAAGTATTATAATATACTTATGTATCATTATGTTTTAATTCCATTAAAACAAAATATAAATGAAAGTAACGTATATGCGTACGTACGACTTACCGTCTCCTAGAACGGTGCATTTCATTTCATATCTCTAAATGTTATGCACTGTTATAAATACATATATATACTGTATATTTATGATATATATGATATGTAATTCATTAATATTATTTTGGAGATAATTTACTTTTGACCACATTGAGAACTTGTAATTATAAGAAGTTCATTTTTTACTCAAGTACCAAATATCGACAAAAAGACCATTATTAAGCTAAATGATATTTTACTATTTATAACATGGTAATAAGTTATATAAAAGGAATAATAAACCTGAAAAAAGTTCTTAAAAAATAGAAATTATATTTAGTTTATTATTCGGGAGATTAAAGAACGAACGATTCAAGTGAGACACGAGGTAAGGTATTCATCTCAATCTCCTTTCATTGAGGCATCCTTTGATTTATACAAGGCATTATTTTATACTGTGTATAATCTACATTTACATTTAATTTCATTAAAAATGAATATTTTTTCTACGTATCATTTCACTAAATGACAAAGGGAATGTTTATTTTTAACGTATGTGGTGACAACGACCTTTCTGCCGCTGCGAGCATTTTTATATTTGGCTTTGTTAACAAGATGTAATATTTTTAAAATTAATATAAAGACCATATACACTTTTTAGGTATTTTGGTATTTAATATGTTTTTATTAATGGATTTATTATGTAAATATATTGAAATATTATATTGTGATTTCAATGTGGAAATGTTATCTTTCCATTATGCGTGTTCTTGTGTTATGATTATGTTAGGCTTCTTGGGAATTGTTTACACATAAAGGTGGTTTTGTGATAAACCTAGGGAGGGTGAGCCTGATATAGCTCTCCAATTAATTGGGTAACGTCATGATGGTATATATTGATTTTTATCCTATGATATTTAAGGAATATACCGTAATGTGTATTATAAACGTAACTCCCTATGTTGATGTGAAATATACAATGTATGTATGTTATGGATGCCATATCCTACCTTTATGAGTTATTATTTCCATGTATTATATATAAAACATATGACTTTGTGTGGTATGTTAAATATTGAAATGTATGATTTCATTTATTTTTAGGTGTTGACTGACTAATATTTTATTCCTTGTTTTATAACCCTTACTGATCTTTTTATGCTCATCTCAATGTTTTGAAATATTTTTCATAGGGTATAAGGAAGGGTAAGAGAGAGGAATAAACCAAGATGATTTATATCAAGAAAATAACCCTTTTATTATTTTAGGATTTTTATTTTTGTGAAAAATTTGGATCATGTAGAAGTGTATACTTTTTTATTTTTGAGATGTACTATAATAGTAATTGTCTAATTATACAAAACTATAAACCTAAAAAGTTACTCCATGTTAATTATTATCTTATTTTATGATTTTTTAATGTATGAGGTTGGGGCCTTATAATTTTTATCAAAGGTCGGTTTAGATAACTTTAGAGGTTTGGGTGTTATTTAAGAATAAGGGACATAACCATAATAGTTAGAATATAAGAAAGAGTCATAGTTAGTATAGATAGATAGAATGAGTTCAAGATAAAATTAATAAGTATATCTTACTGTTTACCCTCCTCATAAGATATTATTTGATGATTTTATTTATATACTCACAATGAAATTTTTATTTTTAGTAAATGGATACATCTATAAGGAACCATAATTACAATGAATGTGAATAAAACTGTGAAGTTTTTTGGAATGATTAGCTGAAAGGAATTGGAGTTTTAATTAAAACTATTGTTGTTATTATCAACCAACTATCTGGAGTCATGATTTACCAAATTAACCTTGGTTATTTCAATAAGGTATCATATATGCATGAAATTAATCCCAACATGAGTTCAGGTAATAACCATTAAGGTATGTATATTAAAAAACCTACGTGTCATGACTTTGGAAACAAAGACAAAGGAAAATGCTTCAATGGGAAACTATGATGATATAGATGTGGTAATAAAGGTTATAAAGAAAGAACATACCATGTAAAAATGAAGAGTCCAATTGACTCTAGGGATGGGAAAGAAGTTCATTCCGAATTATCATTTGAATGTTTTAAATATGGTGTGCGTGGTCATTATACAAAAAGATATCTCGTGAAGAAGGATTGGGAATGGTATCAGTTGGATTATACCAATATAGGTTTACCAATTCTGAATTCCATTCAAATTGAAGATGAGGAAACTAAAAATGACATATGAAAGGTATGGATTATTTCTTGTCCAATGTTTTGAAATTACTAAAATCTTAAGTCATTATTCATGATTTTGTTTGTAGGAATGAAGTATAAAATAATACGATGACAAAACATTGATAAATGATCAGGAGGAATGTTTGATGATTAAGATGTCAACATTTTAGTAATTGAAGAATTTTTTGGATCTATGGATGATGATATATTTAAATGTATTAAATATAGGATTACATTGGAAGAATATTTCTAGTATTTATAAACCTGAAGTATGATAATTGAAAATTTAATTCATGGAATAAATATATTTTCTTTTCTGGTTATAGTTATAAAGAACAATTTGGCTTTATAGGATCTTTGAATTTTATACAATTACAGGTTATTACTTTTTGGGATGAAAATGAGAGGTATGAGATAACATTTCTGATTGAAATATATAATTGTTATTTTGTAAGAATATATATCATTTTTGAGAATGTTATAAAATTATATAATTTTTTTGAAAAAGGACAACACGCATGACATGTGACAACCCATTGTGTCAGACAATCTTGTAGGAATTGAACCCACAACCAAAGTAGGATTGGGATTTATAACCTACCACTGGACTATGTGAAGTCCCTGGTTAGTATGAATAATTATTTTTGGTTAAATAATTATAAGGATCACAAATAAGTTGATTTTGGGAACATATATTTTATCAAATATATATCATTAGTATAGGAAAATTATTTTGCGATTAAGTGATAATGGTTATCTTTGAAGATGTTTTCTATTTTGGGAACCCTATATGCGTAAGGATCGTAAAATGCTATGGGATTTCATTTTTGGAGTAATTGTTGAAATATTATTTTGGAAGAATCTATGTTTTTGTGTGTGAATATATGGTAATTTGGGTTATTTATGGAAATGAATAACTTATCGTAGAGAATATGTGATTAAGTTAATTATTTTTTGGTATGAGACTTTAAGAGTAATTGATGTTATTTGGAGATAAATGTTATGATTTTTGTGGAAAACAATGTGATTAAATTCTTCTGAGTTATCGTTTTTAATATTATTTTAGAGTATATTGAAGGATTTAAAGGACAATGTTTATTGAATTTACTTTGTTGAAATTTTGGTATTATTTGTTTAATTTTCAAGATTAAGAGTAGAATTTATTTTTATAAAAGATTATACATTTGGGGATTATATGATATTGTACAAACCATTTTGGTTTGGGATAATGTCTTAATATAGGGGAAATGTATTGTTAATATTTTTTGGATTATGTGATTCTTTAGAATTTGATTATAGTTCTTCATGTGTGACCAAGCTATCTTGAATACTCATTATTTGGAGAAAATATGAATTTTTGGTTGAAACGTATTAAAGGATGAAACTATACATGAAAATTAAGTATATTTCTTTCTGTTCTTAGTCAATCTCAAAGATAAATTCTACAAATTTATAAAAGGTATCTTAGAATAAAAAAAATTCTGTTTACTTTTCCTACTTGGTAATCAAATACCATTTAACCTATCACATTTTTTTGGTTTTATTATTGTTAACTTTCTCATAATCATGGTTTCTATCACTCCATTTCAGAACAGAACATTTATTTTCTCTTCTATATACATGTTTTCATACATGGAATCATAGAATGTGTTATCCCAGGTGACCTTTGTTCTTAAGTCTCTTTCTTTTAATGTGATTGTTTTATTGGCTATTTTTCAGATGCGGGACATTTAATGATGTTTTCAAGCCCAATTTTAAAATTCTGTGGACGCAATTCCCAAAAGGGGGGAATGATGTAACATATGTGGTAAATAAAGAATATGACATTTTCATATTTAATAATTTTAGTGAATTAAATATTAATTTTACTTTAGAAACTATTATATGTTTGATAGATTACCTTTCATGCAACAATGGGTTTCTCCGAAATCTCATGTTGCACACAAGGTTGAGTCATACTAAAAAATAATAATATAATATTATTTTAAATTAATGTTAATGCTTATTGGTGAGAATTAACATAACTAACTACAATATTAATAAACATGTTTTTAAATGATTTTACATTTATCCAACAAAATTTAGAGGCTTAAAATGAGAATGAATCCAATTTTTTAGCATAAATAATCAAATTTTTTTAAAATGTCATTTTACCGCCTTTTGATGAAGAACCCCATTTAAAAATAATTTTTGTTACTTTTATATGTTTCATTGTAAAAAATAAACATCTAATTTATTATAGGGACATAAAAATTTACTTTAGGTAAATTTTTTGTATTTTTCTTGATATAGTTCATTTTTTATGAATAGTGAAAAATAATTCATTTTAATTCAAAACATCCTTTTAATATAATATATTTATATAGTTATATTGTTATTTTCATTGGTTTTAAATTTTAATTGGATTATATTTTTACCATTTAGTTTATTTTTTGTCATTGAAAGTAATTTCACTTTAAAATTGACCATAAACATGGGTCAATCTTTTGATTGTTATTTTTTCTTATAAACATGCGTTCCAGTTTTGACAACGAGAATTAATTTTATAGTAATTTCTGAAAATTTTGTGTTTTGAATTTGGAAAATTTGATTCCATATTTGGAATAATATAGTTCAAATTGTCTAAATAGTTAAATTTTACTTTTAGACATTATGTATATTTATTTCAGTAAATATATTATTAACCATGGTTAAAGGGGTAAATATGATAAATAAGGGTGGAAATAATATTTTAATAGTATTAAATTTCCCTTACACTTGTCATAACCCTATTATATGAGATATTTCTGACCATGGGCATCCTTGGGTCGATTTTGGGACCCCATGGAGCCACATGGGATTGATAATGACACTTTATATTAATTAATTTAAAGTAAATAGAAAAGTAACACAAACATATATCTTATAGTAAAAAAAAATTTATATGGGGTTATATATGTGATCTCTTTGAATATAAATATTAATATGAATTAAAAAATGATTTCCAACATCATGGTATTTTATTTATAATTTTTAGACATTAAATGAATAAGTTTAATTCTGACACAATGGTGATGCAATAAATTCATAATTAATAAAAGATTCAAATAAATGATATTATAAATTTTAAAATAAATTTATTTTGAAACTTTTTATGCCATACATGAATTTTCGGGATAATAATTCCTTTTTATAATTGAATCAATGATGGTTTTTCAAAATAATCTTGTTTTTATAGATTTGTTAAAAGTATTGATATGAGTAATTTTAAAATTGACTTAAATGAGTTTTTAAAACAATTAATATATTATTAAATGAAATGATAATAATAAAAATATAATATTTGTCCAAATGGCATAAATATGTCATAAATATTTCATTTTGGGTTTCTTGGAAATTTATAGTAAATATATTAACCATTCAGTTTGAATATATAAGAGGACATGGTCAACGTTAAATTTGTTAACAAAGAATTATACAAAAAAATATAAGGATTTAAAAATATCCAATACCTATACAATTCTTATTGGAAGATTTTATTTATACTTATATTTATATTATATGAAAATTAAATAAGTTTTTCCCCTTTTTAATCCGAAAATAAGTTTATAATAAAACAATACTTTCAAAATTTCCTAAAGAACCCCTCCTCTCTCTTATAAAAGGCCACCACCTCTAACCCATTACTCACACCTCTAAAGCCCCTTGGATCATCCAAAAAATACATAAAAAATCCACCAATAGCCTTATCTTTATACTAGATTTATTAACCTTGGCATAAGAAAATTCAAGAAATCTTTTTTGTTCAAACGAAATGGAGTTACTTGGTTTAAAGGTAACATCTTCTGTCATGTTCTTTTATTTTATTTTCCTTCTTCAACCCCCTAAAAAATTTTTACTACATTATTTTAGAACAATATTAGAATCCTCAATATACTAGTATGTTTTTATGAGAATTATTTTAAATACACTTCCACACACCTCCATCTAATGGATACAAACAAACTGTTTATGTGGACGACAACTATTGCCTCACGAAACGATGCTTGTTCAATTATATTCTACCAACACTCATGGTGGCCATTATGATAGAACTATATTTATATGTGATATATAATATATTTCTATTATCTATATTCTTCTGTATTTTTCATTTATATCATTCCTTTATGGTTTCCATAATGGGTAAATATGATAATTTCATTTGAGGAAGTGCGGACTACCGCCCCCTCAAAGAGATATGACTCATTAATGCCATATGTGGAATGTATAAAGGATGGAGTTATTGAAATTATATTTGATATTATACTAAAATTACAATATACCTATGTATAAATATGTTTTTTCCATTAAATATGAAATTGAAATGAAATTATCATTCATCTGTATGTACGACTTACCGTCTCCATGAATGGTGCATTTCATATCATATCTCCAAATTTTATGTACAATTGTAAATACATATATATAATAGATATATTTGATATATTTGATATCTAAATCGTTAATATCATTCTAGAGAAAATGTAAATTTGACTACATAGACAACTTGTAATTATAAGAAGTTCATTTTTGACTCAAGTACCCAATATCGACAAAATCACTCTTATTAAGTTAATTGATTTTGTAATGTTTATAATGTGTTAATAAGTGATATAACAGGAATAATAAACATTAAAAAGGTTCTTAGTCAAGTATTAATTAACTTTATTTTATTTTTCAGGAGATTAAAGAATGAACGAGTCAAATCGGACATGAGGTAAGGGCCTTCGTCTAAATCTCCGTTTATTGAGAAATCCTTTTATTTATACATGACATTATTTTATAGAGTGTATAAACTCATTCAAATTTTAATGTCATTCAAAGGGAATATTTTTTTCTCTGTATTGTTTAACTAAATGATAAAGGTAATGTGTATTTTTTACGTATGAAGTGACAAAAACCTTTCCTCCACCTTGAGAATTTTGATATTTGGAATCTCTAACAAGATGTAATGTTTTAAAAGGAAAATAAATAAAATATACTATTTTCATTTAATTCTGTATTGAAAATGGTTTTGATAATGTATTGATTATTTCAATATATTGAAATTTTATATTGTGGTTGTAATGTGGAAATTTTCTCTTTCCTTTATGCTTGTTCATGTGTTATGAATATGTAATTGTTATTGGGCATTGTTTACACATACTGGTGGCTCCATAATAAACCAAGGGATGGTGAGGCTTAGATAGCTCTCCAATGCATTGGGTAATGTGATGGAGGTAAATGTTGATGTTTATCATAAGATATTTTAGGAATATATCATGATGGGTTTTCCAAATGCAACTCCATATGTATTTGTGAAAGCTAAAATGTAAGTATGTTATGGATTCCACAAGTTACCTTTATGATTTTTTATTTTCCTGTGTTATTCATAAAACCTATTATTTTTTGTGGTATGTTAAAGATTTAAAAGTATTATTTCATTGGTTTGTATGTATTGATGGACTGATGTTTTTTTTCTTATTTTATAACACTTACTGAGATTTTTATACCCACCCTATGTTTTTGAAATTTTTTTCACAGGTTCTGAGGAAGGGTAAGTGAAAGGAATAATTAAAGGAGATTTATATCATGAAAATAACTCTTGTTTTATTTATGGAGTGTTTTTTTTGGAAAAATGTGGATAGATTAGAGGTGTCTAATTTGTTATTTTTGAGAAGTGATGTAATATTTAGGACCTAATTCTCTAAAAATATGAACCTAAAAAGATCCTAAATGTGAATTATAAACTTATTTCATGATTATGTAATGTTTAAAGTTGGGGCCTTATACACAAGCTGATGTATCTAGGTTTCTTCTATAAGAATGTTTATTGTCATAACATTCTGGATAATAATGAATTCTGATGCCGATACAAGATCCCTAAACTGAGTTATGAGTTTTATTATTCCATGATGATTTTTTATCATTGTTTTCATAACCATATCACATTATAGTATATGGGGAAAATTGAGATTCATTGAAACCATTTGAAAAAGTTCTCATATTGAAATAAGGCTTAATCCTAAACCATTTTCCATGAAAGTCCATTGATTATAATGGATATTTATCCTAAAATATATATAATATTGTCTCACATGTCTGTAAATGATGGTATTCTCTACTTATTATGTAAAGGTGATGATCATGTAGAATTACTAAAGATCATTATATGCATTATACACACCAACAATAGTATCAACATCTTTAAATTGTTGATCAATTGACAATTCAATAATGTGTTATTTCCTTAGGTATTTTGATATACATATACCATCTAGGATATAAAACATGATATAAATATGTTTATTTATTAAATAATGAATAATATTTATTCAATGTTTTGTGCTTATCCTCACAGGGATTGTATTTTGAAGGTTCTTTAGGAACTGATTTACTTGATGTGGATAGATCATCCCTTGGAATATGAGTTGAAGGTTCTTTAACTCTTACTGGATTAGGTTGACTATGTTTTCCAGATCTCCAAGGAGGAATTAGTGAGGAAGCATCCTCTATAAGATCATCCATGATATTATTTTCATGTAAAACACTTTCATTGGTTAGGTAACATCCTTTCTTCTACCGATCTCAATGTTGATCTCTTCCATGAGTTTCGACTACATGGACGGTTCATGCATGTATGTAGTTAAAGTAGTGATTTTTTAATGACCATGTCATCCCCAGTATCCTTGACTCTTACGACCTACCCACTAGTTCTCCAATCATGTGATGGTAATTTGGGTATATAATCATTCTCATAATTTAACAAAGGCTCCATAAAATGAATAAAATCCATAGAACCAAAGACCACATCCTAAACTGATGGATATCCTGTCATTTGGGTTGTCCCGTGTTATAACATTTAGTGGGGTGGTGCCCATTATTTTGGGACTATATGCAGGATGTCTGCTAAATTCAATGATAAAAACATCTATTAAAAATTCCCATCTTACTATATTTTCATTTTTCTCTTTTGGTCATGTCTCATTTTGGAAATCTATATTTTAGAGGACCTAGCAGTAGATTGAGTCAACTGTGTTGTAGGGAAAGTAGTTTGAGGAACAATTGGATAATAGATTTTTGTATAGAGGATAATGTAGGTTGGATTGATCTTTTTCTACCACCCATATACTGAATATATTATCACAATTACTACAAACTACCATATTTGGATTCTCTTCCATTGTATTTTTGGCAACAACACAAGATTCTTGAGCACATGTCCTTCCCAGCTTCACTTTCATAGAGGCCAGCATTCTTGTAAAATTTCATTTAAAACAAAACACTCCCAGATGTTTTCACCAATATATGATGGATAAGGATATAGTTTTATAGATGTTTTCATTATACATGTTGGGGTTCTTGGTCTTTGGAAACTTTATCAAGTTGTATTCTAATGCCCAAATGAAGCATCTTGGTACTTGGTAACTTCAAAATGAATAGACCAAATTCTCTATCTCCTAAACTTTTTTCATCTACTCTATATGATCATCATGAAAAAGTGAATTATGTTTTCTCATTCCCAAAAAGTAATACCACATGATATGGAGTAGGCTTTCGAGTGGGAGTGGGTGTAGGGGTCTGATTAAGGGTAATGGTAGAGGCCACTAATTTTCATGTTATCTTTCCATGAGTTTATGGAATTAATAAAGAATTCACCATGGTCTATGGAATGTATTCACCGATTGCTTTATAAATCTCTATTAGTTCTCAAAGTCCTCCTTTTTATTTCCCTGGGATGAGTGGTGTGTGTAACTCATCATGAAAATTATCTAAATAAATTGGAAACTAGTCAAACTCATGGATTAGTTGGTTTATGGAAGATGTTAATCCATTCCAGATGGAAATGAAATTTTATTCCCTTTCATTATTACATTTTTTACTATTTAAGTTATCAAGGACTATTTCCTTATGTAGTGTCGAGCTAAACTGGAAAGGAAACTTCTGAATGAGGTCTTCCCACCTTTTAATTGACCAAGCTGATAAGATAGTGTACCGTACAATGTATGTTCTATGTTTTGATTATATAAAGCACATGAGATTCAATCCCTTATACTATTTAGGGGACTCCATAAAGAGGTCATAGTGAGAGATAAAATTCGTCAAATTCTTCTCCGAGTCACCCGAGATAGAAAATTTGAAATGTAAGATTCCTGAGTTTCAATAGTTGATGAGTCTGATCGACCCATTCAGGGTAATGATTCTTCTCCAAGTTGCATTAGTGTAATCCATTATTTTATGTCTTCTAGTTGAGTCTTTAGAAACACAATGTTAATTTTGATCCCTTGGGGAATGTTCAGCTGATCACGAGTTTAAACTAGGTTTGTTGTCCATAGGGCCATATATGTTAGCACAACTGGTATCTCCTATTTGTAGCCAATAGGGGATGGAATGTGAAGAGGTCCCTCGACCTATTTTGTTTTTGCACCCAATAGGGGGAATTATTAATATTTTTCAATGGTAAAAATATATATTGTTGATTGGTATCCTATCTTGAGTGGATGTTCTAGATCCACTTCATTCACTATGAAAAACCCTCTTTTTTGTGTCACATTAGTTTGGAGTGCATGTTGAGGACCTATATTTAGAATATAACTAGTAGGAAGGATGCCCCCAAGTATTTCATCATTGAGTATCCAAAATTAGTCCATCTCTTCCTCTTTTTGAGAAAACATTTCATCACAAGAAAGGGGCTCAACCACTCTAGGAAGTAGGTGAGGAAAAATATTATTATTACCATTTTCCATGAGTATTATTTTTTATTTATGTAATGATAGATTTATTGAGGGAATGACTAGATTTAAGGTGATTCTCTAGTTCATGATATGGACACCTCCTTAAATCAGTTTTTTTGTTTGATAATTTGAAATGAGACATTCTCATCCAATTCTTCCTCCAAATTGGCCTCATGTTTTGTAGGGTATCTAGGGGTAGTTTTTATGACATTCACTAATGTGTAATGTATTATTGATATTATATTAGTGCATTTAAGAGATTTAGTTTTTCTATACTCTCCATGAGGCCTTGTCCAATCCTTCACCGATTCCCTGGTCGATGGCCATGAGACAACAATCTAATGGTAGTCTATAGACTGTTTAGTAATGAATATCTCTGACGAGGGTATTGAATCATGGGTTGGGATAAATTGGGAGGATTAATTATGTTTTTTTTCCCTAAACAAGAAATGACTGAAATCCAATTAGGAAGAGGTTATGTAAATGAGAAATCCATTATCCCCGAGGGTTTGGGATGCTCCCATTTCAAATTTATGACTCTTTAGTACTAGTTTTTTTGACCTATATGGTTATGTTAAAAAACCCTAGACCTATAAATTAGGTTGAATCATTTATTATGAACCTTAATCACCTTCTTCATATATTATTTCTATATTTCCTAAATTTTCACTATATGAAGAATGAATTTCCATAGGAGGGGTGATATCTTGTATTTTCCGATGAATGACACAAGATTATTTTAATATCCCAATTTATTATTTCACAATATCGATGGGAGTTGGTTGGGGCATATTTTTTTTGAGTATATATATTTTTTAAAAACATACTCCATTTTATAATGCCTACCTGAAACTATTACATTATAAGATACAAATTTTGGAGAGATTTTTTATTGGGGATAAAGGAGAAATATAACCCTCCTTATTCCTTCCATCATCTAATATGAACTCTAGATAGTATATCTATAATAATCTTTTACAGTATTTTTTATTCTCTTAGGAATGAGCGTTAAAGGGATCCTTTGTATTTCACAAAATTTGGATTTCATGCATCTAAGAGATCAATCGTGAAAATTTGGAATTGTATCCCATATGTTAACCTAACATGAATTCAATAATCATTATAGGGTAATAGTTTCACTCTAAAGTGATGAAGAGTTATATATATATTGAGGAAAATTTTGTTAACACAATTATATGAAAAAATTTCTAGACTGTCATATTGAGAAGTGGATAAAGGATATAAAATGACTAGAATGTATGATTTTTTGATATTATTCTTCCTGGTCATCATTTAATCTACTTATTTTTTCATTGCAATGTCTACTTAGTAAAAACAGAGTGGACTCTTTCCAACCACTTTGTCATAAGCAGTGAGATTGGTGGGGAATTTCTCTCTTATTTTGGAAGGTGGATGTACTAATGGTTGTTCAAAGAATAATTATATCCATGGGATATATTTTAACTAAGAAATAATGACATTTTACAATGATAAGTCATCATACATGAAAAGAACAATTTTCACAATTGCCTTGTTGTACGTTGAAATTATCATTGATACATCGCTAAGTGGAAAACAGTCTTGAATATATATAAAAAATCCAGGGAAAAAATTCTTAGATAATTCCATCATGGGGCGGACTGCAATAGTTTATTAAATTAAAGAGAAGAAATATTTCTCTTTTATTTTATGGCCACACATAGGGCTTCCATTTCACTCTATCAGATATGTGTTCTCTAGATTGGTCAGATATTGGAAATAAAGAAAGACCTCACATTGAATAGCCGAAGGGGGAAGGTCAGAATTACTAATACCCATAGTATCATTAGGTAAATTTAGAGAAGGATCATGAACTATCAAAGAAAAAATTTTACAGGTACCAAGACCTATAAAATAAAGTAGAGTGAGGTTGTTGATCTGTTCTTCATTTTACAGTCATTTCTAGTGAGGCTTCTTTTTGGATTCTTCTTACGAGTGACCAGGGACACTTTCTAGGGAATATGGTATTCAGGTATGGATGTTTTCTTTAATAGATCTCATTCAACTAATTGAATTTTCCTATAGGAACATCAGTTATTTATAGGGGATTATGAGTGCCTTGGGGTTATTTTTATAATTGACTGAGTAAATTAAATTAGAATGTGTGTATCTTCCTGATCTAGTCATCCATATATCATGGCAGATTTTTTTCCCTGACCCTCCTTGAAAGGTGCAGAGGTATGTGTCCGATCATGAGTGATCATTGGATGGGCCTCCCAATTTATATGAATATATCTAGGTGGCCTTACATATAACACTTTTATTATCACTGTTATGATGTCGTGGAGGGTCTAAGGGTGTGGGAATGGATTTTCATATACAATTTCACTATTTTCATGATATGCGAGGTGAATTTAGTTATTAGAATTGGAATATATTCCCAATGTGCATCTGGAAAAATGGTATATTCTAGATCTTATCCGGTATTTCCATCTAGTGCATAATTATAGTACTCAAAATTGGTTGAAGATAGTGGTTTATACCCTTATTCATAATAGGGATTTTTTTTCTGACTTATCTGGATGCTGTTAAATGATTCATCTGGTAATATTGATGAATTCAGGAATGTGTGTGATCCTGCTAGAGGTTTTACTCTAACCATATTTTTAGTGTTTCTTTTAAAAATATCACTAAAGGATTATATCAGGATTGATGTATGCGGGAAGATATTTTTTCCCTGCTCACATACTTTCGTTGAATTTGACTATCTAGCTTTCTAGGTGGGGGAGGTAATTGATCCTACCTATTGTGTGCCACCATATTCAGTTAGCAGGCTTCTCTAGGTGCTACAAGAAGATTTTAGCAGATAGATAAATTAGGGAGGGTGGGTGTATTTGACCACTATGGGTTTTCCACAAAATTTTATTAGTGGTATTATCATGAGGCGATAGAGGTGTGTCCCTTCTCCCGGTTAGCTGGTTTCTACTCCTAGTGGGTCGGATTGCATTCCCGAGTCTGGATGACCATGGATGGACTGTCATGGATGATAGAGTCATCATAGAGAGGGTTCACTACCTCGTGAAAATGGTGGTTCCAATTTCTATCAAGATCCCCTTGGAAGGATACCTATGTCTTTAGGAAGAGCTCATCCATGGCCTAACAATCCACCTCTCAATGATAACGGAGGATCTTGTAGATCCATTCTAGGGATAAGATACCAAAATAGTTGGAGATGATGATAGTTTATCTCCACTTTTGGACCACATATCATCACTAATAAGGAGATCTATGGTGCTTCCTGATTTTTAGGATCCCTCGAGCACCCTCTAATGTCAAGATTGTATTGTTCTGGAAATAATCCTAGAGTAGTGCATGTGAGACACATCATTAAATACACTAGTTCATAGGTGACACTCTTTTATTAGATAAATAACTATGATGAAAAATATGTTCTGAATATGTTTTTGAAAATTGGTGAACAATCATTTGGATTGAAGGGATATCCTATTGGATGTTCCATAATACTGATGAAAAAACACAAACAAGAAAGAATAATCATTCCATTATCTCATTTAAAAAAACAAATAAATTATTGATTGGATTTTTCCTTTTTATTTTTTTGATAAAGGGGTATTATATGTGTGTAAAAGAATCATCAATTTTAACGATTCATGCCTGGATCACTATTTTTGTTTCCTATAGGAATTGTGTGTCATGATGTTTTATTATCGGAGTCGATTATTGTTCACTCATTCATGTCTGGTTCACTATTTTATTAGTACTTCCAACATGATTTGTTTATGGAGCAATGAACACTCAACATTTCTATATCCATGAGGTACATGATTTCAAAAGGCATGAACTATTTAGAGTATTTTTACAATGATAGAGAAAATATGGGAGTCTAGGATCATCATATCCTTTTGGGGGAATTGTTTCCAAATCTGAGACACTCTTATAGATATAAGATGCGATCTAGAGTCCTTCATTAATTCCCAAACATGGTGTGGTTCACCATTGAATAATAAAGCAATTATTTTCATGTACATAATTTTTTAGTCATCTATATTTATCTATGGTTCATAATCAATGGAGATATATTTGTTTATTTATGGTAATCCAAAAAATGGTATCCTATTATGTAAAAGATAGTGATTTATTTGTTTGTTATTGCAATGTTGATGGTTTTCAACCACACAATGTGGTGACCTGGTTTCAATCATCATCTAAGGATATGGGGTATATTTTGATATTGTGATCAAACCCTTGGATGATCTTCCTATGTATAATAATTAAAGTATCAGAACCCATACAGTTGAGTTCCACTTAATGTTTCACATCGGTCCTTTTAAGGTCATTTGATATAAACCGAACCACGTAGTTTAGTATAATGTTACAATTTTATCTAGGTGAAAGGTTCCTAGTTAATTATTGGTGTGAGACCTGTGATGAGGTGGCCCATTGTACCATTAAAGGATATATATTTCGAATTTGAATAAGACTCTACTGGGAATGTATCGTAGAACTAATAGTTTTGATTCTGGATGTTGGGTTTGGACATTAAGGAGACTTCCTATATTTCCCAATTGAACATGAATCAATGCCCACATATTCAAATTTCGAGGATGAATGCCTATGAAGGACCTCAAGTTTGAATTTAAGGGGAATATATCCCGTTAATATGATTACTATTTGGTCTTAATCCATTGGAGGATTCCCTGGTGATTTTATATTTGATTGGGATTTACTCCAGAGGAGGATTCCCTGATTAATGAGGTTTGGATGGAGATTATTCCTAAAAATGATTCCTTAGTGAATGCATTTGGTGATATGAATGTGGATTAATTCTAATTATTATTCCATTCGGATATTTATAAATGGGTTATATTACAAATATGTGGACCATCAGTTCTATTAGTTCTTTAATAAGGAATGATGCCCAATGATGGAAGATTGTGAAGATGTCATGATCTTCACCAACCTATTAGACCAGTTGAATAATTCTTAGGGTGTGAAATAGTAGGAAGTTGTAGAAAAAAGAAACCAAATGATATTCGTTTCATTGTATTAGGATACATGGCCATGAGGACCCATGAATACAGAGGCCCTCTGAATGAAGGTTACAGGAAGATCCAATAATTTATTCTCTTCCAAAACATACATCAGAACATTTGGATATCATGATTCTATCCAAACTTGGTATGCACATGCGTCGTGTGTTAATGTGAGAATAATGAATAGTATGATTTGGAATACCACACAATCCCCCTTCCACTGGTGGAAGAGGATGGGGATACAGGTGATTAAGAAAGGGCATTGATGTTATCATTCCCTCTCCCATTTCATATCCATGAAAATCACATCAGACTACACATATTGGTATGAATCACAAGGTGATGAGAATCAATATTGAAATCTCATTAATGAATAGCTAGCAGCTTACTATAGGTGGGGTTCCATGAAATTGTTTTCAGTAAGAAGTTCCCATTCCCTGTCGAAGGTAATGGTATGTGTGGTCCTCACTCCCCCATCCTAGAACTGAAGGGCCCTGTTCATAGAGAAAACTATTGAAGGACATCGGCTCAACACAAGTATCCAAGATTTTTAATTACCTAAAACTTCCCACATGTTTGGGGTTTTCAAGGCTAAATGAATGAAAATCTATATGCACCCTGAAGGAACAACTCATTAGGGGGGATAAGATCAGGAAACCTCTAAATAAAGAAATGCATATCCAAATGGGAGACATTGTTGTGTGCCTCATTCCATGGATTTGAAATTTGGGAGGCTTTGGAAGTGGATTCATTATTTCCCCCGTCATATGAAAGTTCCAAATTAAGAGTAGTTATTCTATTAGTAGTGTGGAAGAGGGGTACATGGTTTCTCATGAAGGTCCTTTATTTTAGATCAATGTTTATTCACACACGGTTGGGGAGGAAGTAGAGGTGTTTCTTGGAATGGGTATGATGACATGAGATTAAGATAATATTTATAATGGATCACCCATGAAACAAAACAAGGTAGATGATTTATCTTAGGCACCATGGGTCTCCTTGTGTGTACCTGGATGAGACTCATGTAGGTCCCTGGTTTGGTAAGGGACCCCACATTCGTTGTTTTCTTCTATGGGTGAACAGGATTCTCATGCATGTGTGTATTATTTTTGATCCTAGAGGGATTTTGATTACAAAATCCCCATTAATTAAATCTTTTCATAGAATATAGAGGGAAAATAGATTGGTTTTGGAGAACTTTGGAGAATGGGTTATGTGTCCATAGCTTCCAGGAATATTCTTATTTTCCAGTTCTTCAAATGAAGATGCATGGGTTCCTATTTATAGGTATTTAGGGAATTCATTCTGCATGAGGTTGTCGGTGCAGGTCCATAGCGCAAGTATGTGGCAAATGTGTATAGTTCAGGGTTGCCCAATATTTCAATTCCACATAGGGTGATGCATGGGAATTTTGATATTTAATGGGTGAGTATAGTCTAATAGGGGTGAGTCCCTTTTATTCTACTTTGGGATCATCACTTAATCAATATTCTTAAGGTTCTCTTCAAAATATTATTATCCCCCTAGAAAAAATAGAGTTTCAACAACTCCATAACATCCCAAATTTTTATGATAATCGGATTTGGGATATAGAAGGGAACTACTTCTACAAGGGGTGGTAGAGGGGTATATATTATTGAGGAGAAGGGTAGTTTTAGTATATAATATTGAAAAAAATATAATTTCCATGTTAAATATTATAATAGTGATATTATTTAAAATTAATTTTTTATTTGAAAAAAAGAAAAATATATTAGGGAATTTATCGATTCCTAATATGGAAATAAAAATTTTATTTAAAAAAAGTATAAAAATAAAAAAAAATTATTTTTATGAAATGAATTAGACTATATAATAAAGAAAATAATTCTTATGTTTAAGTAACAGGTTTATTGAATTTAAATGACTAATATATATGATTAATTTTTTTGGGGTTATCAAATATTTCTATAATATATTTAGTCATTATTACATCATGAATGACGTAATTTAAAACAAGCCGAAAATAGAATAATTATATTTTTAATATTAAAAAACATTGATTTATTTTGAAAAATATTCTACAAATTACCCTTATTGAATTTTAATGATATTATTTGAAAAAGAAAATATTTCTAAAAATAATAATTTCATATAATTGGTATTTTTATTTTTTAATATAAAAATAATTTTTTTATTTACATTAGAATACACTTTATTTTAAAAAAATTCTTTTGGGTTTTTAAACATTATATTTAGTTTATGGAATTATAATATTTATATTTTCTTAAATTATTCATTTTAAATATTTATTATATAATTTTTTTTAGATAAAATTAATAAGTTAATGGTTATTTTATTATAATTGACATTTATGTTTCCATTTCAATTATCATATTAGCTTTAATAAATATTGTTTCATTCCATCAAACATTAATGAATATATTTTTTCCCAAGGTTTAATATATTCCTTTTTCTAGAATGTTTACTAGTTTACTAATATTTTTTTACAATGTGTTGTTCTTTGGTGTGATAATTCTAGAAAATTGGAATGATCAATATTGTGTGATAATAATTATATATTTTTTCTATTTTTTGTCAAATGTTAATTCGAGATATTTTCATTGGGTTACCTTTTGAATAATGTAATGACATCCATTAGTTAATTAATTCATTACACATTTATAAATGTAATCTATGTGTATAATTCTTTATAATATAATATAATACGCATTTAGTCTTAAAAAATTATTATTTATTATGACTGGGACATTACATTTTATAAAGGGTTTTAAATACTTATCACATTAGTTTTAACCTTATTTAACTGGTTTTCCCTCACTGAGAATACAAATAATTACCACAAATATTAATCAGTATAAATAAATAATGTTAAACTATATATAATTTTTTGACATATTGATTCAAATTATGGAATATAATTTATCAAAGTCAATCCCTATAGGTTATTGATATCACGTTTATAATAAACCAATTTATTTTAGAAATTTTATTTTATTGAAAAATTAATTATTATGTATAAATATGTATTGGAACAAAAAATAAGCGTAATATAACTTCCAATGAAATTAAATAGATTATTAATAATTAAAAGGGTTTAAATAATTATTATAATAAATTCAACGGAAAACATGACTTTGTAATTAATTGATTGGAAATGGTTGTTTTATTTAAAATCAGTATTTGTTTATTAATTATTTAATATTAAATATATTCAAAAAAACTAATGAAATCCAAATATTCAAAGAACTAGTTTAGGATATTAACGAAAATTAGAGGGGGTGAATCTGTGTTGGGTATTTTTTAATCCAACTCTAACTTTTTATTCCTGTAAAATTTATAATTGTTAGGATATTGATTCTCTTATTCTATTTACCCCATCATATGAATGTCTATGAAATCAGTAAATATCACATATGATATTTTTTCAGTGTTCACTACTCAATATGAGTAAATTCTTCCTTGTAATGGTCTAGAAAAATTCCTAACCATGTAATCAACTATAAATTAATGCCTTTTTGATGTATAGAAATCAGTAAATACTCTCCAATTGGCAATACATTGTAGTTAATTAATAATGAATTTTTTAATGTAATTGGATGGATCTTTATACTACCTATCATGTTATTCTTCTACTTATTGATTAGGTTTTGTATGTCAAGAATGACCTCATCTGGTTGAGTATCATCAGACATCACAATTATTATGTGTGCTTTTGTGATCTTCATATTCATTTTGTTTTTGGCACCACAACATATCAGAAACTCCTCTTATCTATACCCAGTAACAAAATTTATAGTTTAACTATCATATTCTTATTTCATTCACAGTGATATTATTATAATAGAATGATGGAATGAATCCTTCCTGACAAGAATGATGATTAAATAAAATAAATTTTTCTAGTAACCTCATCTTCTCCCTTTGATCTATAAAATAGAAAATATATACAATAGCGTATAGTAGTTTCTTTTTCACTCCTTATTTTGTGTGAAACCAACTTCATTGAATCACCATTTTTCCAATAATTATAGAATTAAAAACACCCTTTGAAAATATTAAATTAATAACTATTGGCTCAACATAAAATCCTATTGATTAATCTTCCCGGAATAATAATCAATATTCAAGTGGGTATACTCTAGTCTTATTTGAGACACAATAACGAGAAATTGTTTCGAAAGTTTCTTAGTCTATTTCTTCAAAAATCGAAAAAATAATGGCTATATTATTTTATTTATCTTCTTTCTTTTGGAATTATGGATGTAGGTTCACATATAGTTCTTCTTTACATAAAAAACTATGTGTGTTTTCTCTTATCATTATGTTGTGTGTCGATCGAGTATAAATGTTGTTTTACATCAAGAAACACAATGGGGGTATTATACCAAAGCATGGTTTCACAATTTCAATCATTGAGAATCATTATATTCTTTTGAGTTTAACACATGTCTAGTTTCCATAGATCATCGTAATCATGATTCCCAATGAGGGTGTATACACCTATCGAGAGTAAGAGGCTTTTATCCTTCACTAACAATCATATATACTCTGAAAACTACATTACACTACATGGTGTGAGTGGGTTTTAGAAAACCTTCCCTTTGCAAACTACCTCTTCTTTATAGATAGATGATTCCCAATGAACTCCCAAGGCATGGTGGACATCCTAGTCTTTTCATTACATATTCCATTGTAAGCAACAAATCCCTAAAACAACAATTCTAAAATACATCCTACTTTCTAGAATAATTCTGCGTAAACTATTCTCTTTTACAGAATCCTCCATCACGAGCTTCATCAAACATCCATGAATTTATTCCATCGATGATTTTTTCTAAGGATTTTTCTCTATATAATTATATTATTTTCTGTATTTATATAGGAAAATAATATTTCAAATACTCGCTAATCGAAATAAACCAATACATTGGTGTTTTATGGCCTTCATCGCTAAAAACTATGAGATCTACATAGTGCCTAAATCCATTTCAGTGGTTATTATCTTCCATAAACAGAAAAAAATTATGGCTCCTAAAATCAAAACCTATAAACTACACTTTTTTATCCTCCCACAAATGATGAGTCTCATGTGAACTGTAAGCCTCCCATGAACTATTTTTCCCTTGTGTAGTCCATGTAGAATTCTCTACGTACAGTATAGCAATACTATATGGAAATCTTACCAATATTCCTTTACCATTCATTGTACCTCTTATGTGGTCAATGAACTATGCATTATGGTCTAAAATATATATCACACGAGCAATTTCCCAAAATACCCTAACATTTCCATAAAAAACTCTCGATTTTGAGGCCTAATTTTTTTGAAATAATTGGGAATCTTTTCCTCCATAAAAATATTCTTTGAAAACACCAACCATACTGATTCATTTTCAGATGGTATTGTTCAAAAAAAATTGAAATATCATTAATTCTTCAACCATATTCTACAAAAATTCAAGTCTTTTGATTCAGATGGCGATTAATTTTTTAATCAACACAACCTCTACACTCACATGAGCCATGTTCGGTAAGGTGAATAAGAGTAGAATTAAATGCTCAGGAATTTATCACTTCATCCCAAAATACCTCATATTCATTACCGATAAACCTTTTATTTTATGATATTTAATCTTGGATTAATCATATTTAGGATCTTAATATTTACCTAGGAGAATTATTCAACCATGAGATCCAACATTATCTAATGAATTAATAATAATTCTCAAGCCATCACTGTAAAACTAAAAGTATCCAAAAGATATTTATTTAAATTTTAAAGACATGAAGACATTAACCAAGATCTACTAACTTAAAAAGTATAACATCATACAAATCACAATGATATATTCTTATCTCATTGACCACCATCAACAACTAATAACAATCAGTTGACAAAAAATATAATCCATACTCAAATGTGGCTCTTATACTAAAATGGTTTTGATGTTATTATTTCTAAAATAATATATTTTTAATATAAATAAATTAAAAAATGTAGCATAATTTAATTAAAAACTCTCTCATTAAAAGAAATAGAATTCATTATTGATGAAAATATAAATTTGATAAATAAGGATCCATTATTCAAAAGTGGCAAATATTTAATAATAATTAACAAGTTCATTTTATTTATGTAGTTCCATTATAAATATATATACATTTCATTATTAGGTTACTCAAATTCATATCTTCCAATTCAACGGCGATATTATAAAGGTAATGTTTTAAAAATAAAATTTTGCCGTAAATTTGACATCTATGCTGCATTTTTTATATACTATCTAACATATTGTTAGTTTAAAATACCAGATTATTATATTATCCTCTATTATTAAATTGTTACCCAAAAATTTTATCTTAATATCGGTAATCATGGGTTTGAAATTTGAAAATAAAGTTGTTAAAAACCAAAATTGTAATAATAGTTAATCAACCATCCTTTTTAACAGAGGTTAAATGAAATATTATGGTCATCTAGAATAACACAAAACCAGGCTTCCATGTTTGGGAAATTAGTGGGATGTGAAAAAATAGACATATAGGTATAATGTAATTTCAAAATAATAATGGAGAGTGAAAGAGAAAATTGGTCAAAAGAGGTGAATAGTCATAATATAGTTAATAACCAGAAAAATATATCAACCATTTATGATTAGAAAGACCATAAATCCATAAAAAATAAATAAAAAAGGAAAAAAATTCCTATAGATAAGTATTACATTACTATATTGATGAATAACATAAGGAAACAAATATACATAATTTTCTGTAACTCCATAAAAAATTTAATCCTTTGGTTTTTTGTTTCATTCCGTTTCCACGATTATCTAATATATTACTCAATGTATTGAGTATTATTAGTTTAATTTCTAAATCACAATAAGAAACTTATTATTTGAAAAGGGACATAAAATGAATGAAATTACTTCATTCATCTCTCCACATAATCCAAAATGGTTTAAAAAATTATGATAATACCCTAAATTAATAATAATTCATTTGAATAAAGAAAATAGTAATTAAAAAAAATATAATAATACCTAGAGATATAATTAAAAAATTTCTAAAATAAGTAACCATATATCCCAAATATCCTTAGTAAAAACATATTATCAAAAAAAGATATATTATAAAAATAACATCCATAAATGGAAATAGAATAATTCAAAAATTCCCTTTCATGGTCAATCTCATGATGTACCCATGGGTTAGATGAACTTCATTATAATAAAATATATCCCAGAAAAAAAATTAACCACCTTAAAATAAAAATGTAAAAAACTTATAAAGGGGTATTTACACCATTTAATGTATTATAAAACATATACTTAAATAACCATTTTGGTATCCAAAACTATTGAGTAAACCTCACTAAGAAATTAGTATCTCTAATTTTATTTAATTAATTTATCTCATATGAACAAAAATATCATTCAAACTACACTCTCAGATTATGTTCTAAAAACAAAATCATGACATTTTTAGAACTGATACTGGAAAATGTGAAAAAACATGATAGATACAAAACATATTGATTTAAATGGAAATATTGTATCACATATACATAAGAAACATTTTTCTTTGTAGATTTATGAAATTAGTAAAAACACTAAAATTATAATACCCATGACTTTAAGTGATTAATTTTCTTATTATTCCAATCATTTTTTATCTCATAAAAATAATTCAACATTCTGAAAATAATTTATTAGAGAGGAGTCATTCCAATATAGTATTAATTTAAAATATTTATTCATAAAATGGGGAAATGGAAAACTAAATGAGGGTGAGCTACAATTCTTATTAAGGGAAATCCTATGAATTGGAAACTAAATTACCTCAATGGGGAAAAATATGAGGATAAGGGTATGATTACATAATAAAAGATTACGAGTATAAGATAATAGAATTAATAACCATATAAATGTGGATTATAAAATATGATACATGTAATGAAGAATTTAAATAAGATATGAGTCAAATAATTCAACAATCATGAGCCATATTTAAACAATCCTTAAGCAATGGATCTATTTAAATGCAAAGAAATCATTGAAAACCCTTGTTGGAATGTTTGAACATCAAACATTGATAATTGAAATGCCTAAATAGATAATTAATAAATCTCTTAGAAGTAGCCACGAGTAAATAAATATCATAATATATTGGAATAAACGTATAATTTGGTGAATGTTTCCAATTACTTGATATATTATATGGTAATTGCTGACCGACCCTTCCATGGTTTAATACATTACAACCCATCCACATTTTATAACAGTACCAACCCAAGGGTTTATAATTGAAATATATTTCTATCATTCTTAAATATGTCCAAATACTATATAATAATGAAATAATTTTAATTTTTTTCATTTTCAACATAAAACCATCATAAAAATAGAAATTCTTTCTTATAATGATTAACCTATGGAAAAGAAAGAGGTTCCATAAATTTCCCTTTAAAATATTTACAATCCATCCATTTAAATAGTTTTCATGGAATAATTAGAATATGACCACATTTTTGAATAACTAGAAAATGGATGATAGTTCCATAATCAAAATGTATATTTTAATGTTTATTTAAAACAATTCAATGAAAATAAGGAAAAATATACTTCTATTTTGATAAAAAAATATAAAAAAAGCTATATAATTAAGTGAGAAATAATTTCATTAAAAAATAAAAATTAATAAATATAAATCATAATTCAAATAAAATATCAATTTTTATGGTGGAAAATCTATTAATGTAAATAATGTAATCATTATTCTTTCTTTTCAATATTTTCTCTAATACAGTGAAAAAGTAACCCATGTATTAAATGTTATGAGATATCCATTAAAACAAATTATAAAGTAGGTAAACTATCATGGAATATTAGTTTATGAAATTATTTTGGTTTATAATAGAGTATTATTTAAATAAGATAAAAATATAGGGGAAGAGTTTGGTGAAAATCCATTATAAACATTAAAACAACATGTTAATGAAAAAAACATAGATCTTTTTAAAAATAATCCATTTGAAAGAAAGACAATAAAATGGATCATAAAAAATTAGTATAAACAGTTTAATTATATTATATTTCAATAGTTAGTCTATATTCCACATATATTAATATAGGCGAATCGATCAAAAAAGGTCTCAATTATTGATATATGATATGAGAAACCATTACAAAATGGGTTATAGTTTACAAAAAAGCACTGAATCTGGGTATATAACAGGGTTCATTAAAAAAAATTTCTTGAAAGAATATAATAATAAAAAATTCATGGAATTTTATGTACCCTATATTAAATAAATCATTCTGAATTACATGAATTATGTCTCACATAATTGAAATTGGTAACCTGAAAACCCATTTAAAATTTATGAAATTTGAATAAATATCTCATAAATGTGAGACCAACAATAGAACATTAAATATCATGATGAATGATGAAATAATGACATAATATCTCAATATGATGTATACAAGCCATTTATGAAGATGTATGTACATATTACAAGTTATGTCTCAATGATACAATACAGAGATAAATAATACATACAAAGATTTTGTCACTAAAGAGAGAATTAATCAATAAAGTGAATATGTATAACAGTTCCAAAAATTGAAAATACAACATAATACAATCAAAAAAATCAATCACATAATATGGTTATAACATACTCAACAAATTAAAACTATATCCCATTGAATGGAAATTATGTTTAGAAACCTCTTAACCTATGTCCAAACCCAATATGAACATTATTTAACTCTATTATAATAAAAAAATTATTTTTTAATAACTTCTTTCATTTTTATAACCATATGTTTTTACAATTTATTTAATTTGGTTCAACTAATAATAATTAATTAAGGAATTATTTATATATTCTGTGTTTTGAAGAATTTTGGTTCATAATTACAAAATGAAAATAGTTGGATGACAATGCTCAATATGGATGTAAATATAATATAAATATATATATATATATATATATTAATATTTAAGAAAATATTATCATTTTCAAAGATCAATTACAATATTTCAATCACCTATGAAATATAGTCAAGTTAAATGAGTCACATCACTTCATGGAGGTGGTATTACACACGTACACACGACCGATATGATACATTTTCAATGGTTGAAAGGGATAAAAGGTATTAAATATTTCATATTTAGAAAAATCGAAATTGTTAAATGAATATTATATATATTTTTATTAAATCCTTAATAATAACTATCCATATTAGGTGGTGAGAAAAAACACATTGGTACATGGAGGTCTTATTCCAAACGTATGAACAAATAATGTTTTTTGTTCCTAATAGGATGGGAAAGAAGCTGAATAAGGTTATTAAAATAAAAAAATAACATATTAGTATATGTTAGATATTTATGTGTTTATATTGGGATGGTTAGGATAGAATTAATGGTGGTATAAGATGAAGTAATATGAAAATTATTGGATGAGATGATTACCTCCTATTTCAAGAACCTCCTTAAAATCTCTACATAAGGACACAATGGTTAGTCACTTAATAAGAGAAAAATATATATACATTCTATATGGAAGATAAAAATAAGCCTTTGAGTGGTTGGTTGTAACACCCAAATTTTTTTGATTAAAATACTAATAAGATCAATAGTTTTCTTAACATGCATTAACGAGCTTTGTGAAACAGGTGATATATTTAAAAATATTACTATATAAACATGTCCTTTATAACCATGAAATTGTATTGGGGGGAATGAATACTATTAAAAATTTATAATTTTTTATAAGGGATCTATATTATATATATTAATAATAGATAAGTTTTTTTTATCTTCAGTGAAATTATTTTATTCTTCAAAAATAAGTTTTCTAAAAAATTATTTAATTTTTTTTATGGAAATAATGATTAATTTAATAAAAAATTTGAAATTTTATTTAATAAAACTAAAATAAAATTTTTAAAAAATATATTTTAATTATCTTAAGAATAAATTTTACTAATTTTTTAAAATTATTAAAATTCATTGAATAGTGAAAATTATAAAATTTCCAAATATTATCAATTTTATTTTATAAATTAAATAATTTGAAATCCATATTATATTTTTCATATATTGTTAATGTAAAATATGATAATTTTTTTTATTGGAATCTAATTTATCTATTTTAATCCATAATATACAATTTTATAAGAAAATTTTAATACGTTAAACACATTTATCTAAAAATTGATTTTCATTAGAATTTTAGCATGTAGATGAAAATTTATTTTTTCTAGTTATATAGATTAATTATTGAAAAATTGATATATTATTTGGAATTAATATATTTTACTTTGGTGTATATTTCCTTTTTATATTTAGCAATTTTGAATTGTAACCGTGTTATATATTTTTCACATCTGTAAGGGTAAAATATGTAAAACAATGTTGAAAAAATTAAATAAGGAATAAAAAAAATAATTATATTAATTAATTATTTTGAGGTATTTGACTATAAATAAAATTATAATCTGTTCCATTTTGGTCCAATTTTCCATTGAAAAATGACATTTATAATATTTTCTGTAAATAAAAGTCTAAAATATCATAGTCTTGATTTTAATATCACTAGAATATTTAGATAAGGAAATTGTATGATATTTTTTGTTATAAATGTGTATTTTAAAAACTATTTATTTTTTTTATCATAATAATTTTTTTAAAATTTTAAATACAAAAAATAATTTCCATAATTTCTTATACAACTCCAACAGAGTTCCTATGTTAGTAGTTGAAAAATAAGGTAAATAATCTTATGAACTATAAAAGTAATATTTTACCAAGGATTTAAATTTTTTAATGAATTATATAAATTAATATAATATTATATATATATATATATTTATTATATATATATATTAATGGTTTATATTAGAATTAAATTTTTATCGTGATGGGTTTAATTATTAATTAAACTAATAGCGATAAAAATTACATTAATGATATTTTATTAGAAATAATATTTTTTAAATTATTTAATATATATTAATTTTTTTTAATAGGAAATGTATTATGATAAATGGTCAACTATTTTACCTCATTTCCATTCAAAAGCCAATTTTTTACGATATGACTAAATTTATAACCTTTTAGGATTGAAAAAGACAACACCATATTAAGGTAATGAATAACTAAAGGGATTAATAAGACATATATGGTTTAAAATGACATATTATCACATATAAATATGATTAAATGATTCTATTTTGATCATATATTCCTTATTTTTTTAACCTATTTCATTTTGGAAATACATTAAATGAGCTAGACTGATATCGTATTATATTTGTTTTGTATTTCCAAAAATGAGATTAATAGAATTTTATAATTAAAAATATTATATTAAATGAATTAAAATAAATAAAGTAATTATAAATTCTCAACGGAATGTGATGTGGTATAATATATCAACCATAGACCACTTATTTGTCAATTTTTTATTTGTACTTCCATTCATGAACCCCAAACTCCAAAAAACATTTATATGATTGTCATTTTAAGAAGAGTTTACATGGAATTAAAATAAATAGATACTGGTTAAACATCACCAAAACAAGTCCAAATTTTTTCATATTGGGTGATTTATAGTGATAATTATTCTATATTTTAATTAAATCAATATTTATCCACTTTAACATAAAAATTAATTTATATGAAAAGATTAATAAATTAAATTTCACGAATTCCCCACTACTCACTTATATTAAGACACTAATTTTTTCTTTTCTTTAAAACATATTTATCCATATATTGAAACAAAACTTGACCAATTATATTATTAAATAATAAATAAATTAAATATAAGTTAATTTATAATTAAAATATTATTTTTAGGGTCCAAAAAATAGATATTAATGAGGTCTTTCGAAGAAGAGTAAATAAACATGCGTAGCCTCATTCAAATTATTGATTCTTATAAATCCTATAAATCTGTGGTGTTTATAGTAAATTAATATCATATGTTTCAACATCATAATATAATGTTTTTATGAATATGGAACCCACTTTATTCCCCAACTTTTCCATCAAATAGGAGTTGAAAGTATTGCTCTTGTGTAAGTAAGATCTTCCTCCTCTACATAGTGATACAATTCATCTTACATAGACATATTTCATGGATGATAAATATGATGGGTTAATTATTTATTTATTATATTTATTTCAATATTATTCTTATGGAATTATAATATAAAATCTCCTTATTTATCCTTACAATTTTTTGGAAAATAATAACGTCGGGCATGTATACGTGTAGAATACACCCTCCAGGAAGTGATGTGATTTATATTTTAATTTACACATTAAAATGATGGTAATAAGGATATATTTAATAAAAATATGATATAATAATTATTTTTCAATATTTAATTATTAATTTACTTTCTTTCCTAATATATTTGAAAAGGCAAAGTTGCGTACATGCATACAATAGTTATATAGTATCCACGAATGAAGTAATTTAATTTTATATATCAACCTTTTATAGATGAATCTAAAAGAATATATATAAAAAAAAATAGATGTTTTAAATATTTAATGAAAAAAATTCATGAGGTTATGGGATAATGACCTATGTACTAGGTTCATAACTGATGAACCAAGCTTATATGATAAACGAGATAGTTAACAATCGAATACGATGATTTTAATAAATAATTTTTAATAAAAAGTTATTGAGATGTAATAAGTAAGTCATATATGAAATTATAAGTTTATTTCTATTTATGTTATATTATTATAATAAATTTCAATTTATTATATAGGAGATTAAAATCACATACAAAGTAAATTAGACCTGGGATAAGGCTTTATTTTACAATAACATCAATATTCAGGATTGTTTGTGGTTATATATCCATTGGGTGAATTATTTTGTCATTATATCATAATGTCACTATAGTTTATTATCAAATTATTATTTCGTGATATTTAAAATTTTCATTTAATTTTTGACAATTTATGTTGTGATAATATCAGAAGTCTATTATAATGAAAAAGAGAATTTGTTTTCAATTCAGTAGGGAATCATTTTCATTCATGTACATATTATCTATATAATATTTTCAAGAAATATTTTAATATTTTACTAGTATTTTATAAATTATTTTTTTATCTCCATTTTTATTTATATGAAAAACTATTAGAGGGATTCTTCTTATCGTATTCTAAACAAGGAACTTAAGATTTTATACCTAAAATGTGAAAGGAATATTTGTTTTTAAAATATTCAACCAGAACAAATTTTACCACCATTATGACCACTCAATCATTTGATGAATCCTTTACAATTTTACATGCTAATTTAAAATGAATTGTTTTTCATAATATTCAATAAATATCTATATATTAAATGCAATTTTCAATGTGAAAATGGTGTTTTACTCTAGAATTTTATTAATGAAAATATTATGGAATTTATATTCATCAAATAAAAAATATATTTAATTTACTTATACTCTAATGGGGATATATTTTAATGATACCATAACTATTATTTCTCAAGATGATTTATTTTCAGTTTGACTGGGGGTACAATTAAAATTATATATTCTTTTTCTTAATATAAATATATATTTTTTATTGTTATTTCATGATAACTTTTTTTTATTCATTATATATATGATGAATGTGTAATACATGTTATGTGATAGGTGGGGCCTAGAATTTCATAGCACCTATATGTATTAATTGATATTATGAGAAAAAATATGTATCTTATTTGGTTAAGTCATTATACTTTA
The DNA here is from genome assembly GCA_963277665.1 of Viscum album. Taxonomy (NCBI): domain Eukaryota; kingdom Viridiplantae; phylum Streptophyta; class Magnoliopsida; order Santalales; family Viscaceae; genus Viscum; species Viscum album. Next base: position 49,830,227 of record OY728156.1, read on the forward strand.
ATAATATATGTCTTGAAATCAGGTCATGATTGTATGTTTTAAATGCCTCTAAATATAAAATCCATAATTTTGAAAAAAAATATTGATTTATATGTAATTATTTGAATAGGTCTTTAATATTGGGATGTGTGTAAAGATCATGGGATTATTTAAATGGAATTATACGATCATTATTTATTCCTTATATATTAATCAGTATTATTTTATTCTATATTAGATTTTATTTTATTCATTACCTCACTAAGAATTTGATCTCACCATTTATTTTGTTTTGCCGACAATTGAATTATTATTGACATGAAAGGATATTATAATTGGAATAATCATGTTTAAATAAAATTATTTTATGTTTTAAAATATTAAGTTAAACTGATGTAAATTTCTATTTTCCTAGAACACCTATATATTCAGTAATTTGAGATGTTCTTTATTATACCAATTCTATAATGTAACTATAGAAACATAGATTATTAAGTTTGTGTATTTAATAATTTTATTAGAGTAAGTTTATATGAGTCTAGGGGAACCGGATTTAGGAAAACAAACATTGGATGACATAATTTTGTGAGTGAACTCGAGAAGATGATTAATTATATGATACTATGATAATTATTATTTTAAGTTAATGATTGTGTGGTTTCCCTTTAAATACATCAAAATTTAGATAGTACGAGTGGATTTCATTTGGTAATTAATTTATATAGCTGTAAAACCCCATAAAAGACTTGGTCAACTAAATTACATCAATCATTATAGTGAACGATGAATATTCCCTCAATGATCACACTATATGAAACTATCATGGGGATATGGTTGGGATAATTTACATTTTACTTATAAACCATTATGAATGATATGAAGAGATGATGATCAGGGATTACCTTAGTTAATATTAATTAATATAGATTGAAAATAAGGTTTCTTGATTTTGATATCCTATGAATTATTTTTCATGATTTATCAGTATGTTTTTTTACTCATAGTATAATTTATGGTTTTAGTAAAATTATAAAATAGGGGGAATTGTGGTAATGATAAATTTTATAGACAATGATATTTTTTCCACTTCAGATACAATGTGATATAATACGTAGTATTAAGGAACCTAATATTGTACCGAATAATCTATATTATTATATGGTTAAACTTCTCAACAATTTTTGGTTTATTAACACACATAATAATAGAAAAATGAAGCATAATGAATTATATTATAGTAAGAAGAAACATCTTTCTACATGTAAATTATTTGGGTATAAAAACATAGAGAATTTTCTAAATGAATTGAGGTGATGTTTTAGGTTTGGAAAATAATGGCCAATAGAAAATAATTTCCAATGAAAAATTAATAGTTAAATAAAGGTATGTGATGTTTATCCTAAGGTACTATTTAGCAGTCAATGTATTATACATGGGTAAAATGGGAATTATCTGGTTCAATATACTAGTATAATTTTAAACTCATAGATCATGGAATATCTAATATTATGAGAATATTGAATGCGAAAGAACTAATTTTTTTGGCACATAGTTTAGAATTATTATATTCATGTTTTATATAAATTATATTTTCTTATAATATTCTTGAAATAAGAAAATAATGTTACATGGTAGTTTGGTTTTATGAATTTCAAATAAAATATTGAATTTGATTTATAACTAGTAAATGTGATGTAGTTATAATTGAATATTTTTTGAGAACCAATTGTTAAGGGAAATATATCCCTTAATATTTTTTAAATTGTGAGATAATTATCTTTTGTTTAGATAAAGAGATGACTTATGTTTATAGTGTTAATTGGATTGTAATAATGACCATGGAAGTTATTAGTGATTTGAAGATTTTTTTTATCAAGTTATATTTTATGTAGTTTACTACATTTTTAGATTTATAGAATATATTTGAAAGTGTTAATATTTGTATAAATATATGTTTTTTATGTGGTTATATGGTGATTCATGTTATTATCATCGTTGAGTAAAATATATTATCATGGTATTCAAATAATTTTTTGTGTCATTAAAAGTCACATTATAATTTAAGGTGGATTACTGTTAAAATGATTATGGAAATTTAGTGTCCTTATTTATAAAATTTTGGGTTATGAATTTGGTCAAACATATTTTAGAAGAGTCTTATGTTGAACTATTTATTGAATAGATTATGTTGAGATTTGGTTTTTATTGGAGGTTTTAGATATTAATGAGATATATTTACCCATATTGGATAACGTGTTATTAAAATTTTGGTTTTGGAAAATATTTGAATTTCTATTCTTATATGGATTTTATAATATATTAAAATTTTATTTTATTTATCAAGCATGAATTTTTTTCCATGAATATTCATATATTTGAGTAACAAATGATTTGGAATTTCATCTGAGTACAAAAAAAAAAGGATTTAATTATTCATTTGATATTATTCATATGATGTTATAAAAAATAATTCTATATATTTTCATGTGTTATATATAATGATAGTAAAATAACTACTCAACATTGGGAAATTTACCAGACATGGAAAATGTTATAATTTTACATTAATTTATTTGAATATGATGTGTTATCATCCCTTAGATTTATGGGTTTGTCTCCATTAACTATATTAAGATCATGTCCTCTATTAATATATCTTAGTATGTGGATTTTACTTTTCTCATGCACTTACATATTTTAACTTCCCTCTAATTTTCAACTTATCAGCTAAGCCTATTAATTATTTTTGGATATTTTTGTTTTTTTTCGAATTCAAATTTTCATGGGATGTCTTATTATCCCTCCATAGAATGTGGTTCTAAAAAAATGTAATTTTAAATATTGAACCATCTATGAAAAAAATAATATTATAAGGGAGAAATTATTTTATTGGGTGTAGAATGTAACATCTTGAAAATTTACATTAAAATAATAACAATCTTAATCACTTTCTTAACACGGAACACAAAGATTATTGAGGATTGAAAAATATGTTTCCTTTTTTACCTAACTATTGGATTGGTGGATATGAACTGGACAACTGAAAATTTTAATATATTTATAATATTTTTATATAAAATATTTTTTAATAATATTTAATTAATAATTATTCAGTAAAATCATTGTATAATACCAAAATATTTTTTGTTTTAAAATTTTTTTCATTAATTTTATTTTTTGATGTTATAATAAATTTATACCTATTTATATATTTTATTTTATTAAATCTTTATACTTTTCAAAATCGGAATATAAAAATTAACACAGTGATATATTTTCATATTTTTATGAAATAAATTATTCTTTAGTGAATTGTGAAAAATACAGATGTATAAAAAACTATAATTTATTTTAATTAATTAAATTAAATATGAAGGAAAAATAATTATTTTAATTTATTATTAAATTAATGTATGAAGCATTTAATTTATAATTATAAAATAATTTTCATTTTATTCAAAAATATTAAAATTGATATCGGACGCTTCACTAGATTGAATCTTGAAAAAATAATTCTATATTTGGGATCATGATGTAAATATTTTGTAATTATGATCCTTTTATATTTGGTCAATATGAATAGTAACCAAGGTTAATATTTGTGACCTAGATAAAGGTAAATAGTTCAAAGACGGTTATAAACGTGAGATAAGGTCTCAAATTCAAATAAAAACTTTTAATTAATTTCATTTTATGGGATAAATTTGACTTTAAGAATCCCAAATTACAGTATAATGAATTTTTATTCCATTTTACCTTGATGAAAAAATTTATATTATTTTAAGTAAAGAAAATTTCGAAATATCACACACTTAACATTAGCACATCTAATTTATTTTATAAAAGGATAAAAGAGGATAAGTTTAGTTAATTTTTTCTTAATATATGAATTTATTTTTTTATCATAATAAAATAATTTTAATTTTTACTGGTTAAATTATCACCTTAAATTCTTACACAACACTAACATATTTCATAGTAATGTATTAAAAAAATTGTTAATGAATTTATAAATTCTAAGATTAATTATTTTTTGTCTGAGTTATAGTGCCCCATGAATTTAAAAAATTAACATAAAATTTTATGGATATTTTAATTTTCTATATTCTATATTTTTATATTTATGTCTTTAAATTATAATTAATTTAATTATGTATAAAATGGTATAAATGATGTTTAAAAAAAATAATATTTTATTAAATTATAGTATAATCACGAAAATCATTTCCGAATTTAATGTATGATAATAATTTGACTAAAATACCTCCAATATTCCATTAATAATCCAATTATAACCACATTAAAAAAATTATAACCCCTCAATATGTAAAAAGATTTTATTATGGTTAACGTTAAAAAGGGCTAATACGGGGGTTAGTAAAAATGATAAGTTATATAATGATATTTAAACCTATATAAATTTCATTGGATGATTATATAAATACCATATCCCTTATATATTTAAATAAATGTAATTTTAGGAATAATTTACTAGATTTAAACCCACAATATATTTTTATATTTCACGAATCTATGAAAAATGTAATTAAAGATATTTTATAATAAAAAATGTTTTATTAAAAGATTACCAAATTAAAAAAATTTAACAATAAACCAATAGAATAGTATGTGGTGTTAAATACACAATTTTATATTTTTATGTGTCACTTATCCTTTAATAGTGTCATTCATGACTCCTAATGAATAAAAAACATTGATCTTACATTAATGGACAAAAAGTTGGGGAGGAGGTTAAAACAAAGAGATAATAGTTAAAACATCACTGAACCTTTAAATTTATTTTGGATGAAGGAATTTACCTTAAAATTAAAAATATATTACAATTATATACAATTTTAACAACATTAACATGGATATCAATTTATAATAATTTAATACATTAAGAAATTCCAAGAACGCTGCACTCATCACATTTAAACATATACCATTTATCCCTTTTATTTACAACACTTTGAAACATATAAATTAACAAAAAATAACTAGATCATATAAATAAATACCATATAAAATATAAAATGTTTATTTTTATTATTAAAATACTGCCCTACTGGCCTTTCATAAGGGTTCTAAAGGAGGTCTCTTATGGAAGTGTTTCTCATCTGACCCAACATATTTCAATTAGTTCATTCATATATCTATTATAAATCAATGTTATTCATCATAAAAAAAAAATTTAGTATCCTAAATGTAATTAAATATAAATAAGTGTTATTATTATTGTTTTTACCCCTTTATTCACCCTCTTTTTTATCAAATTAGATGTGAAATATCAAAAGTTCATACGTGTTGACTACAACCTCCACATAATAATAACATTAATTTTGTATCAAAATATTTAATGATTGGTTAAAATTATGAGTCTATAGTATATATAATATATTCATAAAATATTTATTCTTTTTTAATTATAATATAAAATAAATCTTCTTACTTTCAAAAATGTTATAAAATCATTATATCACTCGTTCATAAGTGTAGGCTCCCACATCCATGAAGTGATATAAGTTATTTCATTTAAAATATTCATGGATCATTATAAGGATGGATTTAATAAATATATATATATACGATAAATATTATATAATAACGTTTCTATAAATTTTAATTACTATTTAACATTGTTTCCATATATCCTTCAATATGTGAAAAAAACATTCATGCGTAGATAGGGCCCATCATCTCTATGAATGATGTAATAAAAAATTTTATATATACCTTTTAAGAATGATTATAATCATTTATATTTAATACATATGATAAATATATCTACATTAAAATTATTCAGACTATGGGGCCTTGATTAAATTACAATCACAAGAACTACGGATCCAAAACCTATATGAAAAAATGAGACATTTAACACTCATAAATGATGATTTTAATAAAGAATAATTAATAAAATGGTATTGAAATATAATAATTAGATACCTTATGATATTATATGTATTTATATAGTTCTACTATATAATTATAATATATTTTATTTTATTTTACATGAGGAAAAAGGTACATAGGAAGAATGTTATACTTGAGGGAACAGTTCATATCACAATCATATCATTATATGGGATTTTTTATGATTATGTTTCCATTTGGGAAAATTAATTTATATTTATAACTAAAACAATTTATATGTCCTTTAAATATATTTATTCCATGAGGTCACATATTTTCCTTTCATTTTACCTATAATTCGAATATATGAGATCAAAATAATATTTTGTAAGAAACCTGAATATATTTTATATTCTCTTGGGAATAGTTTTACTACATGTCAATTTATTTAATAAATTTTTTTCAACATTAATTATACTATTATACTCATATTTTATAAATTATTTTTTAACTAAAATTTTAATTTCTATAAAACAATTTCATGGAATCATATTTTTTTCCTAAATAGTTAGTGATGGCTTTTTACAGAAAATATTATTAGGGTTTTAACCCATTTACCATGAATGGAATATCCATCCGTCATGAATAATAAAAGATTTAAAGACTAGTTTATTTTGGTCTACTTATATTTTAAAAAAAAAATTTAATGGTTTTCAATTTTTAAGTATTTAATTGTGATTTGTGAAGTGAAAATGATATTTTACTCAAGAATGTTTTTAGTTTCCTTGTTAAGGTGTTTATATTAATTAAAAAACAAACCATTATATTAATATTTATACATGGTGTATATTTTGTAATGATAACATCTTTATGAATTAATTGAATGATTTTTTATTAGATTGAGTCAAGAATATATTGAAATTTTCTATGTCAATTCTTCCTTTACAAATAAAAATTTACTATTAAAGCATGTGGATTATGTTGTATTATTTATTCATATGATCAATGAATGGTAATTATTATGATATTCTTGGGTCAAAAAATAAGTATCTATTTGATAAATATATTGGCTTTATGAGAGAAATTTTTTTGTTCTTTTTTCAAGTCCTTACAAATTTATTTATGATACCTTCAAATAAGGCATCAATTTTATACTTTAGATTCCTAACATCATGTTGTATACCTTTTTGAAAGTTGTTATTTATGTAAATTTGATCGTTCAATATTATGTCCCCAATGTTACATGAAGTGTATTATCTTCTACATGAATGGATATACAAGAGGGAACAATTATGTTTTCAGAAAAGTAGAATGTTATATTTTATTTTTTCAAATGTAAAGTGAGATTCATTTATAAATGTAGTCTTCCAAGAGTGAAAAATAATTCACTCTTTTGGGATTCAACATATTTTACCTATGTAATATTGAAACAAATAGATCTATTATTTTATGGGCAGTTGGTTTAAAATTGTATTTTCTCGTGGTTTATTCTGTGTGGGGGTGAGAGGAGTGGAAGTGTCTGTATATAAGAGTGGAAAGGTAAACTCTTGTAATTTCTTAATGAATTAAAATAATATAAATTATTTTATTATTCATGTGGATCCAAATTTTTTTATTTATAATGTTGGATAAATAATTAACAAAATCATATATTCTAATAAAATATATATAATAATAACTGATAATTCAACCCATATATCTTAGATTTAATGCATGTTTACAGTTTGAATAATATCTAAGAAAATATTTTTTACTCTTTATGGGTAAAAAATGTTACTATAAAAAACAATAAATTTAGAATGAATGATATAATAAACTAAATAACATTACATTTTCAAAATATAATATTTTCCAAAATTCAAAATCATTCAATAAAAAATAATATAACATAAAATATCATTAAATTAATTTTGAGGACTATTCACATAGTTTGACTATAATATCAACACGATATTAATGAAATTTGAATATAAAATTTTAAAATATATAATTATTATTCATATATATGTAGAAAATTATTAGAACTCAATAATTAATTAATATTTTAATCATAATTTTTTTATTATCAATCAATTTATTTATGATTTTTGCACAAGAATTGTATGTAAATTTAATAGGAATTGAGGGTAATTATTTAATTGAACGTAACAAAATATAAATTACAATGAAAAATAATTCATATATTAATGATCCATTTTTAATTGTTCGTATCAACTTTTTCCACTAGGAAAAAATTTTAATGAAACTAAAACAAAGTGAAACATTGAGCTTATTTTTTGTATATTATAATATTAGAGAAATTATAAAAAAAATTACCCCAATATACTATATAATCCAATATTGGGTAATAATGGAAGATATAAAAACATATAATTGAAATAATTCCATTGTTATATTTTATTTTCAATGCCTTGTGAAATTATTTTCAACCTTGATTACTAAATTTACACTTATAGGGGTGAAAATGTTTACAACTATTACTATTCATTATTGTAAAAAATATAGTTCAACCACTAAAAAAATTTATAATTTTTTTCAGATCTGGATTAAATGGTTTCAAATTCATTCCAAAAAATTTTAAAATTTAATATTTATTATAAACCTACAATACATGAAAAAATGAGTTTAGGAAATTTATTTTATGTATAAAAATATTTTTATAAAAAACTAATAATAATAAAAAATTAAAATTAAATTAATTTTGTTACTTTATATAAAAAGTTAGTAATAATTTTTTATATTTAGATATGAAAATTATGGTACTTTATAAATAATTGAATTGAAAAAATAAATTTCAATAAAATATTTATTTTTTAACTATTTGTTTAGAAATTAATTATTTAAAAAATTATCATAATATCACCCAAAGTTAATGATCATTTTATTATTTAAAAATTTTTATCATTTTTTCAAATAAATTGATAATTATTTTCAGTAATAATAATAATATTCTCTCACAAAGATCTATAAACTCTATTTTTGAAGAAAATATATTATTGATGAATAAAATGGCTATACTAAAAACAGTGTGTTAATTTCTTAAGGGTTGGTCAATAATTTTTTTTTAAATATTGAAATTTTATAAATATTTTTTATTTTTGATAATCTAATTCCTATCCCCTAATTCAATTGGTATTGTATGAAAATCATATTTAATTTTTAATATCATGTGGTTAATTTATGATTGGGGGTATATGTTAGAAAAGCTATGAATAATAATGTTCCTTGAAAATCATGAGGTATTACGTGATGATATTGATATTCTCACCAATAATGGGAGGGGAAATGTGTACTTTTAGATTCAAAACATTATTTTCTGGATAATATTTTTTTATAATGGAGGTATCATTACGTTGATATAGAACATGATTATAAGGTCATCCTTGAGTGAATGGGGGGAGTTGTTACAATGATAATACAATATGTGATTATGAGACACATGATTTTTTTAGAGTGGAGTGATAGATGTGTTATGGATATAGTTTTCGTATGAGACAATACCCTTTGAAAGATGGTGGATGTATGTGGTAGGAAATTATATTTGGACATGTTATATGACCACACATTGACTACAAGAGAAGTTATTAGTAATTTGCTTCCATTCTTATCCTTGAGCGGTGGAACTTTTTTCCGTTGAATTTGAGAAGCCTTTTTCCATATAATAATTATAGGAACTGTGATTTTAGGTATTATAGAGGTTCCATATTCATTTGAAAATATTATATGTATGATATTTTTAGTTTTCCTACACAATCACATTGTATATTTTTAATATCAATGAAACATCATTGGTGGTTCCCCATTATGATTTATTTCTCACAACCTGAATTATAAACCTGGTGTATTCATTAATCTTATACATCATAGTTACAGTGTATAAGAGTTATTGTTAGGGTGATGATATTTATTTTCAATAGACTAGTTAATTAAGGGGCTTGTGGTTTAAATTTGAGTGTCACTTTTATTACATTTAAGTTTTCATTGTATAATAGATTGTTATATCAGAAAATCCTCAAGTATGATTTTCTTAATATTGGGGAAAGTTACAGTTTTATTATAATATATTTATATTACATATTTTTTGTGGTTATATATTTTCTATTACATTTTGGTTAATCTGATGTTATTTTGATTCATAAATTTGTGATGTAATTATATGTTATGATACTAATATTATAATCTACCATTGTTTAGTTATAAAAAATTGTTTCTAGTAGGCATATTTTTTTTTTCTTTTGTTAGTTTTTGAGTTATTTTTCCACTCCAGTTAGGGTGTGGTTTGTGTAGTTTTAACTCGTGTATTACAATTTTTATGACCAGTATCTCTTGGTAGTTTTTTAATAATAGTTAACAAATATATATTGGGATGAAAAAATCATATTTTACTACTAAATGATATATAATAAATAAATATATCATGGGAGTGTGTTAAATTATAGTGTGGGAGAAATTAAAATACCATATTATGATGGGTTATTTGATTATTTTGTGGACCATATAATATTTAAGTATAATGTCCTCAGGATCCCATAACAATGACCCATAACGATGAGTACTACCAAAACAAATATTTGGGGAATCATGAAAAATATTTTCAATTAAATGGTTCATCAAGAACTAAAATACCTATGATGTAAAAAAATTATATACTATGATAGAACCAAGGGTTACAAAATGTACTCAAATTCTACAACAATAATATTTTAAAATGACATCCCATTGGAATAAGAACATTTAATTCAATTATTCGTAAAATATGATTATGTTTTTTTTAAGAGATCAACTATAGAAACCCCCAAGAATAAATAATTTCAGGAATTTTAGACCAAGTAAATGAAAATTTGATTATTTAAATAGTCATATTGTGTTTATTTTGAAAGGATTATATCAAGAATAGAACATTTTGAAAGTGGGTACAGTGTAGTTCATTCACAATAATAATTAAAACATCATTGGATGAGATCATAAGAAATAATACTATATTACTCACCTATTTAATGGTAGAAGTAAATGTGGTAATGCTTACTGATCAATTGAAAATAAATTTCAAAGGATTTTTGTTGTTTTAATGAAATTATAATCCCCATTTGAAATCCTACATTGTGATTGAAATCAAAGAGTCCATGCAAAAATATAATCCATCAGAATTTTTTTTCCCTTATAAGTAAATAAAATATTTGAGACATCATGATCGAATTCATTGAAAAAATTATAATATAGAAAAATATGGTATCAAGTTGTAAGTTATTACATACTAATTGATAGACATCCTTGATTAAATTTAATAATTCTAATGAGGACTTGAGATATTGGAAAAAAATATGGAGAATTATGTTTCTTGTTTTATTAGAAGTATATTAATGCATATGATTCTCATAAATAGGTTAATTATTAAAAATTTAAAAAATAATCAATTAAAGGGATCAAATATTGAGGGTTATTTATTTCCCAATCTTAATTTATTATGTTCTTTTTGTATCCAAATGATACACATATTTTTCATAACCCACCTTCTAAAAAATTATAATATATTTCATTCACATAATTTTTTACATTCATATACTCTTTTAATAATGAATTACTATGTTTCATGGGTTTGTATGATACATCTCAGATTGATTAATTTAAATAATAAATTTTAATAAATTGATATATAACCAAAATATTAGGATCTAGTTGAATTTAATCTTAGAAAACTATATTAATTATGAAACAAGCAATGGAAAGAGTAACCAGAAATTTTTACCAAAATAGATTTCTGTTACACCATACATATCTCCATTCTCCATTGGAAAAAAATGATCAAGAATTTTGAAAGACCACATAATGTTCATCTACTTGACTTCCTTCTTTGATAACGGTTTTGAAAATTGATTATAAGAACATAGTATTAAAGGTATATTGAAATTTTATCACTTTTTTAGAATACATAAAACACTATAAAAAGATATTCCCAAAGAAAATATTATTGTTGTGCCTTTGGAAACATGAAAACACAAACAATCATTCCTAAGTAGGCTAAATTATATAAAACTAGGTTATTGAGAACTATAAAACTTATTAAACACATAATATGTGATAAATATCATTATGACATGTGAAATGAAAAATAAAATGAGGTGATCTCAGATGCACAGTTAGGGTAAACAAGGGAGACATGTAAGCATAAACATGAGCAGAGGGGTATGATAACATGATCATTACAATTGATGATCATACAAAACATATTATAATATTGGAATTCTATATTATTCTATAAATGTATATAGATCAAAAAACAATAATAATAAGGAAATAAAGAACTTATTCCATTCGATCTATCGAGAACAAACCTTGATAATCTGGAAACCCGATAATAGAGCCAATATAGACACAGTCCAAGAGAGTTTTTGATGCCCACACGTCAGTGATTAATAATAGGAAAAATATAAATTGAATGTGGGAATGGTTTTTTCCAAAAATTGTTAAAAGTAAAAGAGACAATAAAGACATCGAATAAAAAAACACCATTGTATATAATTTTCATGAAGTCAAAGTGGAAGAAAATCCCAATGCACTACAACCAATGTACCAATATTGAGAAAACATCCCAATACCCAACTCAAACACAACTCACCATGTCCACAGTTAAATAGTTAGATCCACCTTTAAGACATCACTTTCCCTTGATGGAACATATACTGAGATAATCTACAAAATACCTAAGGAAAATATAGGGTGTGAGCCAATGACCTGTAGTATTTTACCAAATATTCCATTATAAGATTCAAATATCAAATTATCGTATAATGTTCTTCCAATTTTAATATAAATAGATATTTCATACGAAAAAAATAAAATAAATTATGATTTATAATTTAAACGATGGAAATAAATTTATCAATTCACTCTTCCCATCTAAAATGGTAAAAATAATTTTCAAATGATGGAATTTAACTTTAAACAAGAGGTTTTTAACCGAAATGGAACTTTTCACCAAATTGGATTAAATTATGAAGGCAGAAAAAATAGTTCTAAAAATATAATATATAAAAATTTTAAATAAAAAATTGCGAAAAATTTTCATATTCAAAATAGGTATGAATATTATAAGATATAGATATCCAATACTTTGAAATGATAAGTATGTACATTGGTTTCTTTGGGACTAAGTAAAATGTGACTTCATGACATTTCCCAAAGAATGATGATGTGATTAAATGATCTTTTTAATGTTCTAAGTCATAATGTTCCACCCAAAAATGAGTCACAAACTACTTAAGGAAATGATGTTCTTGAGTACAAAAAAATGATTGGAAAATTATTTCAAAACTTCTTAAAAACAATTAAATACATTACCCCATTTCAAATATGAAAATATACCCTTTAAAACCATAATTGTTTCTTAATAAAATGTATTCCATTTCAAAAATATGAAACCACTAGGTTTCCATTGAAAAAATTAATCCAATTTTCACAAACAAGGATATGATACCAATTCATGCAATTTCACAATCCAATTTTACAAATCATGTTCAACAGAATCAATTTCCAAAAAATCCACAATTTTCATAACAAACCTGTAATTCAATTGAATTGAGGTTTTGTAATAATTTTAAATTGAAACCATTTCCACAATAGAATTCAACATTTTAATGTACTCAATTTACATAAAAAAAATTTAAATTAAATAATTAAAATCAAACCAATTTCAAATTCCATGCCAAAACCCATTTTTCTCAAAAACACCAATTCACCAAAATTTGGTTTTCCGAACATGTAATTGACATACATATAAACCAAATACAAAAATTAAATTTAAATTCATAAAAATGATATATAATTAAATTAATTAGTGGTATTATTATATGGGAATCATAACCGAACTACCTACCTAAGGATCCAACTAATCTTGTAACATCAATCCCTAATTGGGATTTGTCCCTAGAGAATAATGTTAAAGAAATCAGGAATAAAAAATCTATTATAGATCCCAAAAAATAGGGTATTATATCCATAAATTAATATGGGGATCCACTAAACCACAGTGAAAAGAAGAGAGACCACATGAGAATGTTATCGGAAAGAGGAAACTAACCTTGAGGAGATCGAAGAGAATTACTCTAACTTCGGATCACATCCGGGAAGAATTTGAAGGGTCTGGAATCCTCATTGGGAGATCTAAGGAATGGATAAACTAGTTTGGGTTGATAGAGGTCTGTACGGTGCATAAAACTGGGGTTTGTAATATTTTATAAAAAATTGAATCTCTTAAAATCTCATTCGCACAGTTTCCTAGCAAGACAATCATGGTTAGAATGAACTGTGTGCCTTAGTAATGTGACTATTTTAAATCAAGAACACATTATCTACTAATTGGTCACATGGATTGACTAACTATGTGCTAATCAATCCTAATCCCACTATAATGGGTATCACAATTTCCTCTGATAGGACTCGCCGTTTTAGCAAACTGTGGGCCAACCGTGCACTAACCCAAATAATTACAAAAACATTATAATTTCACCCAATGAATCCCCAAATGAAAAACAACCAAATATTAATAAAAATGAGGGTTTAGGAATTCTTGATAATTGTAACAAGATTTTACAACCTCTACACCCAAGAATCTTTATGTCCCCAGAACGCATACCAAGAACCTTCCATTTAAAAAAGATGAGGCCACTACTCTATCAGCAGTTCATATCTCTCCCATATATCATGACTATCATCACCATGATCCCATAGCACACAGGACAATGTTATCTCCCTTCTATGAGGTTACATAGTCTCTAAATCAACAATCATGATTGTTCATTTAGTCACAGATAAATCTTTCTCAACCTCAAGATCACACCAACATCGAATATGAGATAGATCAAATAGATCAAATAGATACATTAATAGTTGATATATAGGAAACATGTTATGTAACTCTATTATATATGTTTGATTTGGTAATGGTATGAATGTTCCACCATGTTCTCAGCAACCATGTAAGGCCCCACAAAATGAAGAAAACTCTTTCCTTTCCTCCCATGTTATCGATGACCCAACTGGGGTGAAACATTCTAGAATAGCTAGCCACCAACTAAAAATTTTAAAGGTATGTGGAGAAGATAATCAAAAGAAATATATTGGATTATTTCCATCATGATCCTTTAATGAATCAACTTAATATTTTCTTTCATCTCTTGCACTAAAAATGGTCCATTGAAGAAATTTTCACCAATCTCTTAAGAACACAATGTATATTTACTACGCTATCAATAAAACTCCTTAAAAGGACTCATCCTAATCGTGGAATAGTAAATATTTTAATATAAAAAATCAAACAGACCCAAATGATCATCCCAAGAACCAAAAAATTTAAGAACACAAGTGCGAAGTATATCTGTTGGAATCTATATAGCTCTTTCTGTCTGGTCATCTGACTATGAATGTTATGTAGTAATAAAAAATACATGAGATCTAATGCCTCATATAGGTATCTCCAAAAATTAGTAGAGATCCAAATATCCCTATTAGAGACTATAGAATATGGAACTCCATGAAAACAAAAAATTTCTTTCACAAAGATATTTTCAAATTCATAAATATTGGATGAATCAAAAATGGGTATAAAGTGAGATGAATTGGTCATCCAGTGTATCACAAGCCATATAAAATTATTATTTATCTGGGTATGAGGAAACCCAACCACAATGACGATAGAGTTCACATCCCGCATCCATATAGGGACTACAAGTGAACACCGCAAACCCAAAGTCTTCATGTGCATGACCTTCACATACTTTAATGTATAGCGTTGAGAGAAAAACTCAACAATTCCATGTCTCATACATGGCCACCAAAATTTTCACTTCATATCATATATCATCTTAGTGGTTCATAGGAGCACTACCCATTGGTAATTATGAAAATTTAGCATCACATATTTCCTTGATGGTAATGACACAACATAGCGATTCTCAAAACCAAGAACACCATCATTAGATAAAGACTAGTGATAAATCATCTCCCAACCATATAGATATTCTCTAATGCTACATAACACTATGTGGCCTTAATTTTACTCTGTTTTCCACTTATTTTTATTTAATTTTAAGTAATTTAATTAATTATCATTGCATTTTTTGCTGATAAATTCACTTTTATAATTATATATTAAATTCCATTATTTAATCATTTTTCATAATTAATTTTATATATTAAGTATTTTAATTTATTTTTTTATTTTACATAGTTTCTTAGTTCTTTAATTTTACTCTTCTGTTCATTTCCGAATTTCATTATAATAATATATAGTTTATTTTTAAAAATTATTTAATTAATAAATTTTTATTATATTTAATGAACATTAATGGAATCATTTTATTTAATATTTTATGTTATTTTAAGTTAAAAAATCTTTATAAACTCAAATTTAAATTCTTGTGTAATTTCAATTATTAATTTATCTAATTTTAATTTATGACATTAATTTAATTTAATGTTTATTTTTTAATTATTTTAATCTCTCTACATAATATATTTTAATTATTTTTATAGTAGGTTTAGTTTTTAATTTTTTTATTTATACTTCTAAATTTTATTAAATATTTAATTAATTTTTATTTTATTTAGTTCATATCATAATTATGTTTAAATTTAAAATTATTAATGGATTTTCTTTTTATTAATTTTTAAATCTTAGTTAGATTTGATTTTACTGATTTAACATTATTCTATTTTTCTGTTGTCAGATGATTCATAGTCACAAAATCAAGTCACCATTGGCTTCCCAATAGTGACCAATTCTTCCCTTTACTAATGTTTTTTGTTTTACCGACAATTTTATTTTTTATTTACTGACACTATTATAGCCAAAAACGAGTTACCATCATGTCCTAAAATTTATAATGGTGAGACATTGACTCACCATTGCTGCTCGACCTACTAAGACCTACATTTAGGGGACGTCTTATAGATACCCCTACTTCTCTCTCACCACTCTTTCTTCAGTGAGACGAATCACTAATGATCCATCCATCATCCACTGGTCTCTATGACTCACTTTTTCTATTTTCATTAGTCCTTCACTCTATCTGATCGATATACATTTATCATTGGTGCGTTGTTCAATCACCATTACCCTTCTATCTCACCGACACCAAAAGAATTTCACATGCACCAATCAAAACTCCAAAATTATAAATGCCATGAAATCAATGGTTATTCAGATCAGAAAATTGAAATCACACCTCATCGAAACAACTATGTTTGAAGCCTCTACCGCTCAAGTCCTTAAATTTTTCACGAATTTATTTTAGAACCTATTAATCCCATCACTATAGAACCCTTATTATCCTCTAATACCGAGATCCCTCCATTGAAGAAGACGCTAGAGCACGATGTCTCACTATTGTAAAGAGAAAACACTTTCTGATGAAGCACCACGAGCCACCATGATCTGAAGGGCCTGACGTCTATACTGCTTGGAGGAGGTTGAGCCTGTGCCGCTGATGCCGAAGGGAAGAGTATCCACTGTGAGAGGATCCAGCTGCCACTAGACCGGCTTGCACAATGAAATAGAAGCCCCCTTATGTGTTCTGGAGATGAAGGGGGGAGGTAAAATTAAATAAAATTAATATTTAAAAAATAATATATAATAATTATAATATATAACAATTAATTAAACAATTATTTTAAAACTATAATATAAATAATAATAATTTATAAATAAAATTACCTAATTAAATAAAATATATTTTAAAATAGTTATTATAATAAAAATGATACAAATAATAATATTATAAAAATTATTAATTAAAATAAACATTAATAATAAAATAATAATAAATTAATTAATTACTTTGTAAAGTATTAATTATTAATAATATTAATATAATAATATGTAACATTATTAAAATATTAAATTTAATAATATTAGGTAAATAACAAACGTTCTATGAAAAATAAAATAAAAAAAAATTAAAATATTTATTAATTTACTAATAAACTATAAAAAATATTCAATAGTAATTTATCATTAATCTAATAGTACTAATAATTAAAATGTACTTTTCTTATTTATTATTTTTATTATGATAAAAACTATTCACCACATTTCTTGATTTGTATAAAGATACATAAAAAATATAAAATAACATCCAAATTCCACCTAACTAACTGAACAGTAGTTAGTTAGAGGGGTTTGTGTACTTTCACACCTATCTCACGAAAACACACATTTTTGTGGTGCATTAAAAAAGCACTTACTATAGTCCGTGTAGAAAAGTGGTGACTTGTAGTAGATGATGGGGGTTTAAGAAAGAAGAGAAACAAAAAAATGTGATCTCTCATTGATTCCATGATACATCATGGAAGATAATCCTTGGGAGACGAGATCAGTGGAGCACCAAGAGTAGTATTGGAGACTGGGAGTAGCAAGAGAAAAGAAGCATTACATGATTTTAATTTGTAAATGGATTATCCTTCTTCCTCATTTCCAACATGTTTTTCACTATAATTTTTATTTTTTAATTGAATATTATATTAGGGTAATTACTTTTGTTCAATAGTTTTGAATTTCTATGGGTTCATATTTTCTTCCTCTTTATTTTAATTTTTTTAACCAAAATTAGATTCTATCAGCGATATTGAATTTGGTTCTCAAGTCATTAATTAAATTTTCAGCTTCAGGCACTTAATTTCATAATCAATGATCATTTGGTGAGATTAATCATTGAGGAAAATTTAAAAACTAAAATTCAAAAACTACCCAAAAAATTTGGATAGATAGTTTTCTTTTTATATTCCTTTAATCAATTTTCTTATTGATATTTCATGACGTGGAAAAGATCAATAATTTCGATGAAGCATGTTAACTCTTCTAGTGAAGAAGAAATAACAATTCATTTATAAGATTTAGTTCAATAAATTGAAGAAACATACTTTTAAACATGTAGATTACAAATCTCTAGATTAAAAATTTTGATCAACTCATATTCCACTATAAGTTCACAGTTTCTTTTTTTTTCTTTTAATATTCTTCACATCCAGTATAGTAAAAATTAAAATGCTAAAAATTTTGTTTTATATTTGATTTCATATTTTCTATAACAAAAAAATATATAAAAAATTAAAAAAATATATAAGTAACTTCCCCCACTATTGACATTATTGGGGTTTTTATTAAACCCTTACATTAATCACCTTCCTTCTCTATGGTTTGACCCTACAATGTTATACTAATGTAGAATAAAAATTTAATTTTTAGGGTCATGATGACCTCTGAACTCTATCAAAATTTGGCATCGTTTCTAAGGAAGGAATTAACTTATTGTTTTTTTGAGAAATGAAATCTAAAAAATACATATAAAGAAACAAAAAAATATTCTTAAAAACAATTTGTTAACTTTTTCCTACCTAAGATATTTTTCAAAATTCAACATAATCTATAAATTCATAAGTGTTTAATCTCATAAATATATAAATAAATGGAATATTATGAGGTATGGATTTATCAACATGAACTATATTGTGTTTATTATGTCATTAATGTCTATACTGCCTAGTAGTGTGTCTATACGTTGACATAATAGAATGATTACATTAATGAACATGAATTTTTTTAGCACAATCCTAACATTCTAGAAATACATTCCAATTGTATCTAAAATGGATTATAAGAAACATTTTATGAACTCCATGTTAAATAAAAACCATGAGATTCAAATTATAAATTATCTAGAACAAGATCAAAGAATCAAAATTTTAGAAAAAATGTTATTAAAATTTCCTAATATGTTTAAATAACTAGAAGAATCTGAATTATGTGAAGAATAAAATTTTTATAGAAGGTTTTATAATGTAATTTTGAATCAGTGTATTGATGAAACAAAACAACAGACTTTTTATTGTGAAGAATTTGATTTCGATGAACAAAATAATGAAACTACTGACTCACTAAATAAAGAATAGAACATTGAATATCCCATAAAGAACATAAATGGAGTTGAGTAGGATAATTTGACAAAATAATTAATATAGATTGAAAATTAATTCCCAGTTCGCTCCATGATTCATACTTTTAAGAAAAATTATTGTTTTATGAGAATTTAAAACATGATCACATCGGTTGAAGATTAACTTGATAATGAGAACATTAATTTTAAGAACACTTGACACAAATTTTTTATATTTATGAATAATTTTCATGAAATTGAAATTTGGTATAATATGAAATTGGATAAAGACATGAAATCATTGATTTTAAAATTCTTTAACCCTAATTGAAAACCAATATTTTTTATTTTAAAACTTTTAACCCTATAATCTCTGAAATGATGTTATTTGAACTTAATGATATCGTGATTTTTGAAGAAAGGAAAACAATTGGTTTTCCATTAAAAAATTCTATGATTGATCACTTTTCTAAAGTATTTTGTACTGAAATTGAATACTGTATTATTATATTAGAGGAAAATGTTTTTAATTTGAATAATCTGTAATCGAAATGTATTTAATCTGAACTGAATAATTCGTCCCCTAAAAATTATTTTCGACACTCAAGTAATTCTGTTTTTGAGAGTGAACATTTTGATAGTGAAATTTATGTAGAGGAAGAACAAACAATTAATGATATAAGAAGAATAAATTTTTCTATAGAATTTGATGTCAATATTTTAATCTCTAATGGAGAATTATTGGAAGTGATTTATTTCACTATGAAACCTGAAATTTTAGATGAACAAAAATTTACTCTTCCCTATTTTCCTATGTCATCCTTGAGAGAGCTGGGTTCTAAATATTTTTGTGATGTTGAGGGTAGTTTAGAGTGGGAATTTCATTTGATATCTTGTCCTTCTGATTCTGTTCAGCATAGAATTGTTCCCCTTCTTGAAAATATTAGTCATAAATCACTATCAAGAACACTTGATATTGATTTTTTCGAAAATGATTTTGAGAAAGAATCATTTGAACATAATTTAATACCATTAAGATCCCTTGTACACCATTCTTCATTCCTAAATATTTTATGATTGCTAATTCTGAACATGGTCAAGACGTGGAAAACACTACCCCAATATAATCATCGATGTATCTGGATTAAAATATTCTTGGTAGATCATGAGGGAGTCAAGTTATCCCTTGAAAGTATGAGTCCCTAATGATATCATTTATTTATTAAAAAACATTTGTTCAAAACACATGTGGTGGTTCATTCTGAGGAAACCAAAACCACCTAGAGACCATGGTTAGATTTTATATGATTTTTAATGAGGACATTAAAACTATAGCTACTTGGATGGAAACCCAATTTTTTCTAATGTAAACAAAAAAATATTTCTACTTAAATAGAGTCTAACTGAAGACTTAAAACATAGTTCTTCATGGGATCCCACCCATGGTTCATGTCTTTGCCTTTACTTTCCTTCTTGTTTTAATTTTAATAAACTACTTCTTGCTGCTATCTTTGTCTACTCTGTATGTGTTGGATATGTCTCAATGTTCATTTTTATTCTTATTTTAATTTTAGAATATGCTACTATTGGGGTAATATAAGAGAATAGTTACCTTGTGCATAAATTCATATGGAGGTCATGTGTGACCATAAATAGAATAAATTTTTTTAGGGAAGTTCCTTAATCTAATTTTTTTCTTTCAATTTTCTACTCTTTATCACTTCCTAAAAATATATAGTTAAGTCATAGTTCTACTACTTTATGTGATTAACTGACTCACCAATGAACTTGGGTCACTGAAACTAATGTCGATGAGTCATCGATTTTTACTGATGTCAAAAAATTGTTATGTTATGAGATGAAGAAAAAAAGTTTTGTATGAATACTTAATAAAAAATTGAAATTCATTGAGCTTAAAACTAGTAACTATGTGAAATTTTGTGTAGGGATCATACCAATATTTCAGGATACATGTTATTTGATGTAATCTGGTTTAATCTGTTGGGTGTTGTAGTATATTTATATTTCTTCTCAACTGAAAAGTTTATTAAATAGAATTATTTAATTGGTACACCCTATTCACAGTGTACTAATTTGTTTCACACTCCACTTATTGAAAATTATTGAAAATATCTATAATTTTATTTAATGAAAGTGAATGTGGACTTTTTGTTAATATTAATTGTTCACTATGGAAGAAACTTTTGAACATAAATGAGACCCTTCTAGAATGTCATCAATATTTTTCATTGAAAATATATTTTCATCTTTAAAAATCAAATTATTGTTATCTACACTTCTGAATTCAAATTTAGGGACACTGTTGGGTTTTATGTGTGCGTGTGGGGGGGGGGGGTCAATATACACTGTGATAAACTGTTATTATTGGAAGATCATCAATTCCCACCGATTCTTTAAACGTTTTGTTTAAAAAATGGTTATTTTTTCAAATTATTTCTTAGTTTTTGAGTTCATTATGCTTCAAACTATACACAAATGATTCTTTCCTATATATAAATACCATATTAGTAGTTAAGAGTATCTCTAAATTTGAAACATGTGAGGAAAAATGATTGGTGAGTGACTTTTCATAGGGGTTTTATGAATATTTCATTTACGAACTATGTTTGACTACGATTTAGGTTAATTTTTTATTGAATTGAGATCATAGATTTAATAATTATAAGATTGAAAATTTTTCAAGGGGACACCATTTTTAATTATTAAACATTAATCACCTTAATGGGAACGTTTAAATGGTTTTTATATTAATCCTTTTAAATTGTTGTAAAATGATAATTTGCGAAACCATGGTGAATCTATGAGACCCTTGGACATGGGTGTCTTTCTATTAACTAAAATCCATCTATATAATAATGAATGTGTGCATATGAATAGTGATTATCATATGATACATTACTTGAGAAAAATTATAATAATGTGTTTAGTGTCAAAAATGAGTTCATTAAGGATAGTGGAATAATAAATGACAAATGAAGAAGGGGAAAATCAATTTCTTTGGAAACATCCAGGTTGTATCAATTTGGTGACTCATAAAAAATTATTTTTGGAACCTAGGTGATGGTTAATGTAATATGTTTTTCTTGTAAAGTTGTTAATTCGACTTCATTTTAACCATTTATCACTCTTGATATTAAAAATATGATTTGAATGGTAGTATGTCATTAGGCAGATTCATATATGTGGAAAGGAATCCTTAATTGTAGATGATGCACTGATTTCTTGATTACCGTTAAGAGATTTTTTAAGCAAGACATATTTTAATAATTTCATGTCAAAAGCGTATTACTCAATTTGAGGTCCTCTAATTTAAAACTATTGAACATGTTACAATTTTGAGTTGATTAATAAGACATAGTTATTCTTTTCTAAACAGAATAAAGTGTATAATGGTTTGAGGGAAAAAAATGTATATGTGTTTGGGAATTTGATGTTGCCTTAATTTTATTCAATTTTCCACATCGTTTTATTTGATTTTTAATAGTATAATTATTTGCATTTGAATTTTTTTTTTCATAAATGCACATTTTTAATTTTTTATTAAATTCAACTATTTAACCATTTTTCATAATTTATTTTAGAAATTAAATCTTCTAATATATTAGTTTTATTTTATTTATATTTTTGGTTCTTTAAATTTACTCTTATGTTTGTTTCTTATAATAATTATAATTATATGTAGTTTCTTCTTAATAATTAATTAATTAATCTTTTTTTTACAATTAATAAACTTAAATATTTACTTTTTATTTAATATTTTAATTTTTTTAAATTTAATTAAACATTATTAACTCAATTTTAATTTTCTCCATAATTTGAATAATTAATTCAACTCATTTTGATTTATTAATTTAATTTAATTTAATGTTTTTTGTTGAAATGTTATAATCTCTCTACCTAATAACTTTTATTTATTGTTTAAAGTATGTTTAGTTTTTTGTTTTTTTTAATTTCTGTTTTTTAATAAAATTAATTAGTTAATTAATAATTTTTACTTAATTCAAATCATTATTAAGATTAACTTTTAAATTAATAATTAATTGTAATTTTATTAATATTTATATCCGATTTCTATTTGATTTTATTAATTAATAATTTGGTTTTTTATTATCAGGTGAGTCACTATCACAAAATTGAGTCACCATTGGCAGCCCAACCGTGACACATTCATCTATTTACTAATTTATTTTGTCCTACCAACAATAGTTTTTTGAGTAACTAACACCATTGTTGCCAAAAATGGGTTACCTTTAGCTCTTCCAATTTGCAATAGTGATTCATTGACTCACCATTACTGCTCGACCTATCAACACCTCCATCGGTGGGATGTATCACTGATACCCCTACTACTATCTCACTGATCATTCTTTAATGATAAGACTCACTGATGCTCCATCCTTTATCCCCTGCTCTCCATGAATCACTATTACCCTATGCTACAATCCTTCCCTCTGTCTGATCGATAAAAATTTCTCACCACTTATTTGTTGAATAACATTTTTCCTTCTATCTCTCCAATAACAGAACAATTACACAATAACAAATTGAATCTCCAAAATTTTAAAACCCCAAAAATCCAAGGCTTTGTATATCAAAATACTGAAATCACACAGACTCGAATAAACCACTGATGTAGCTAATGCCACTCGAGTCTCACCCTTTTGAGCAGATCTTTTTTTGATCCTACTACACCCATCACTGGAGAACCCTCATGCACCTCTGATATCGATCCACTTTATTGAGGAGGATGCTAGAGTATGAGGTCTCACCTCCATAAGGAGATACGACTGCCTAGTGAAGCATTATAAGCCGACACAATCTGATGGACCCATCATCACTACTACTTGGAGGAGGGTGCTATTGCGCCATCAGATCTAGAAGGATGAGGAGCCACCACGAGGGGATCCGTCCACTATTGGAGCAGCTTTCACAATGAAACATAACCCCCTTATGCACTAGAGAAATAGGGGGTAAAAAATTAAATTAACATAATAATAAAAAAATAATATATAATAATTATAATATATAAAAGTTATAATATATAAAAATTATAAAAAATAAATATATATTAATAATAAAATTAATAATAATACTAATTAATTAAATAAAATGTTTTAGAACTAAAATATTTATAATAATAATTTAGAAATAAAATTAACTAATTTAATAAAATAATTTTTAAAATAGTTATTGCATTAATTATTATACAAATAATAAACTTATTAAATTTATTAATTGAAATAAAAATTAATAATAATAATAATAATAATAAACATATAACTTAATAAATAATAATTTTTAATAATCATAATATAATAATATGTAACATTATTAAAATATAAAGATAAATAATATTAATTAAATAATAAATGTTCCTAGAAAACTAAAATAATGAATCAATTAAAATATTTATTTATGATGTGATAAAAATTATAAAATATTAAATAGTAATTTATAATTTATCTTATATTCATAATTAAAATGTTTTTTTATTATTTAATATTTTTATTTCATTATAGAAATTTCCATACATTTCTAGTTTTGTTTGGAGATACATCCAACTGATGAAATATCGTCAAGTGTCCTGTTAACTAACTATCTGGTAGTTAGTTACAGGGGTTTCGGTACTTTTCTAGCCATCTCACGAAAAAAACACATTTTGGGGAATTGGAGAAGGATATACCATAGTCGGTGAAGACAAGAAATGACTTGCAATAGATGATTGGTTTTTTAGAAAGTAGAGATTTAGAAAAACATTATCTTCTCTTAATTCCACGATACATAATTGAAGATAATCCCAGGGTGTGGAGATCAGTGGAGCACCAAGAACAGTATTGTAGACATGGAGTTACTGGAGAAAATCAGCATTACATGATCATCATTCATAAAGGGAGGATCCTTCTTCCTCTGTAATGATATGTATTATATTTTAATTGATGTTTTTTCATTGAATATGATCTTATGTTAATTTATTTTGTTCCAGAGTTTTTAATTTCAATGTATTCATATTATCTTGTTCTTCATTTATTAAATTTTAAAAGAATCAGATTCAATCAATGATATTGAATCTGGTTCTCATGTATTTAATTGAATTTTCAACTATATGCACATAACTTCATTATCAATGATCTTTTGGTGAGATCAATCATTGAGAAATTTTTGAAAAATATAAGTCAAAAAACTATATAAACATTTTTCGAGATAGTTTTCTATTGACTTTTTTAATAAATTTTTTTACTGACGTATCTTGATGTGGATAACATCACAAATTTCAATGATGTGTGTTAAATATTCTACTAATGAATAAATAATCATTCATTTAGAGTTGTAAATTCAATAAAATAATGAAGCTTACTTTAAAACTAATAGTGTTGAATTCTATCTTGTAAACATATACATAAACTCTCAACAATCAAATTGAAATGCATGTTCGCTATTTCTTTTTATTTGTCTTTTATCTAGTTCACATTCAGTTTAATAAAAAATTGAATCATAAAATTTTTGTTTCATCTACACATTCATGTCATCTAAAAATGATAAGTATTTAAAAAAAATTTAAAAAATTTAAAAGGATGTTCCCCCATAATTGACACAAGGTGGGTTTGAATAAAACCCTTTGTACATTTATCTACATTATATGTGGTTTGACCCTACACTTCTATACTAAGGTAGGTTATAAATTTAATTTTTATGGTTGTGATAAAATCTAACCCTATCAAAATTTAGATCCATTTCATGGGAAGGCATGCACTTAGTGTTTGAAGTGTTCGATAATCTTAAAAACATATTAAAAAAACTCTCATAAAAACAATTTTTGACCTTTTTCTGCTACTTGATATTTTTTTCAAAATTCTATATAAAATATGAATTTTTGTGTATTTAATTTCATCATTTTTTAAAAAAATGCAATATTATAAGGAATTTATTTTTCAACCCAAACCATATTGTGTCTATTCTGCCTGTAATTGTAACATTGCCTGGTAGTGTTCCTATAACCAACCAAAACATATTGATTACATTTATGGACATGAACAATAATTTGATCCATGTCCGGACATCCTAGAAACACATGACCATAGTTTATATAAAATGGTTTCTTAGATGTCCATATAAAATCAAAACAATGAAATTCAAATTGGAAATTCTCATGAACAAGATCAAAAACTAAATATTTTAGAAAACATGATATTACAAGTATATAATAGGTTTAATTATTAAAAAGAATATTGATTAAGTAATGAAGAAAATTTTTATAGAAGGTTTGATAATTAATATTGAATCAGGGTGTTGCTGAAACAAAAAAACCATATATTAGAAGAATATGATTCTTATGAACAAAATTAAGAAATTACCAACTAAATGAATAAAGAAAACAATATTTAATATCCCATTAATTACATAAATGTAGTTTAGTTGGTTAATTTTTAGAAATAATTAAAACATATTGACAGAGAATATTTAGTTCTCTTCACGATTCCTACTATTGAGAAAAATTCTCGTATTAGGATCTTTGAAAAAATGATCTCTCATGTTGAATAGAAACTTGAGAATTAGAACATGAATGTTAAAAAATCAGCAACCATGTTTTCTTAATTTTTGAATAATGTACATGAAACTAAAAATGGGTATAAACTTATAGTGGATAAGAAACCTGAAATCATTGATTATAAATTCATTGAACCTGAATTGGAAACAAATCTTCCATATTTTGAAACATAAAACCCATTAATATTTGAAATGATGTTGGATAAATATGATAATTACATTATTCCCGAATAAAGGAAAAATGATGAATTTTCATTACCAAATTCAATGATTTATCACTTTTTTTAAAATCTACTCAACTAAAATTGAAAATAGTTTTATTATATCTAGGGAACATTTCTGTAATTTAAATAATCTTCAATCTGAATTTATTGAATCTGAATAGACTAATTCGCCCCCTTTAGTTGAATTGAAATACTCAACTAATTCTGTTTACAGAGTGAAATTTTTGACAGTAAACTTAATCTAGAGGTTGAAAAAACAATTTATGACATAAGAATAATAAAAAATATCAAAATTAGTTGATTTTAATATCTTGCTTTCCAATGAGGAATTATTAGAAGATATTTATAACATAGTGAAAACTAAAATTTTAGATGAACAAAAAATTAAATCTTCCATATTTTTTTAATACATCCTCTGTATAGTTGGGTGATGAAGCATTTAGTGATGTTGAGGGTAGTTTGAAGGGGATGGTTTCACTTGAGATATAGTTCTTATGATTCTTTTCATCTCACTATTGATCCCCTTTATAAACCTATTTCTAATAAATAACCCACAAGAACCCTCAAATGTGATTTTGTTGAAGTTTAATTTTGAGAATGAAAGATTTGAACATAATGTAATACCCCTAAGATAAGATAATACACTGCTATCCCATCATGAATATTTTAGGTTTTTCTAATTTGAACATGATCATTAATTGGACAACACTATTACCAAGATAGACTCGGATATATATGATCTTAAAATATTTCTTGAAGATCATGATGAAGTCATGTTTTCCCTTAAATGTTTGAGTTCCCAAAAATATGATTTTGTTATTAAAAACATTTGGGAAAAACACATGTTGGGTTCCTACTAAGTAAACCACATCCATCAAGTGACCATGGTCAGTATTTAGGTGAGTCAAGCTGGGGACATTAAAACAAGTGTTTCATGGAAGGAAACCCTATATTTTATTGTTTCAATAAAATAAAACAAAATTGTTACTTATAAAAGGTGTAACTGAATACATGAAACATAGTGATTCATGTGAGTCAAACGATGGTTCATGTATATATTTTTTACATTCCTACATGATTTCCATAGAATAATGTGTTTCCTGACGCTTTACATGTCTAATCTGTACGTTTTGGATATTCCACCTTGGTCTTGCTGCTTTATATTTTCAGAGTAAAATAAGCATCAGTTGGTATAAAAGAGGATCTTAATTCCCATATTATTCAATACATATAGATTTCATTCTAGAGAATAAATGGATTATAAATTTTCAGGGAAGTTCCATCAGCTAATTTTTTATTCCATTTTTCTGCATCTGCTCACTTTCTAAAAATTTCACTATTAATTCCCTATTAAGCTATTGTCATTGCATCGCTGGCTCACCGACGAAATGGACTCACCAAAACTACTGACAAAGAGTGAGTGGATTTTACTACTGCAGGGATCATTTTATGTTTATATAAGGAATTTCTTTCTTTCTTAGTCTTACATGATGAAAAGTGAAATTAATTCGTATTAAAACCACTCAATATGTGAAATTTTGTGTTGGTGGATCATAATATTATTTCCGACTTATTTTTGTAAGAATTAATCTAGTTTAATCTGTTCAGTTTTGTAATATATTTATTTTTCTACTCAATTGAAAATTGTTTGTTTTCAAACTGTTAAACTATTACATACTATTCATTATGCACAAATTTGTTTCTAAGGAAACGTTTTTGAATTTTATTGGAAATCTTTGTCAATGGGTTACCTGAAAATGAATGTGAAAATTGTGTAGATATTAATTGTTTACTGTGGGGATAACTTCTTATCCTCAATGAGACCCATTAAACATGACATTAATCTAATTAGTTGAAAATAAATTTTGAAATTTAAAAAAAATATTGTATGCTCATCTTTTGAATACAAAATTTGGGACACATTTTGGTATTATGTGTATGGGAGGGGGTAAAAATACAGTGAGGTAACCTTTGTTTATTGGAGGCCCATCAATTCCCACTGATTTTTCAAACATTTTGTATAAATATTATGTAATATTTTAAAACTATTTCACAATTCTTTTAGTTTCTTTAGTCCTCAGACTGTACATAAATCAGTATTTCTCAAAGACAAATACTACATTGGTAGTTATGATTTTCTTTAAATTTTAAACATGTGAGGATGGATGATTGTTGAGTGATTTTTCTTAGTGGATTTATCAATATTTGGTTTAGGTACTATTTTATAGAGTGATATAGGATAATTATTTGAGGAATTGATATCATAGGTTTAATAACTAGAAGTTTGATCTTTTTCATAGGGGACCTGATTTTAAATTATTAAAAATTTTTCACCATGTTGAGATATTTTAAATGGTTGTTATATAAATCATTTGGAACTAAAATAAAATGGGACTTTAGGAACCTAGGGTGAATCTCTGAGACCCAAGTCATGTGGTGTGTTTCTGTTAACTTGAATCCATATTTAGAATAATGAATAAGTGAATATGAAAAATTCATAGCATAAGATACATGGCTTGGGATAAATTATTATGAATTTTCTAGGGTCAAATATTATTTCATTAAGTTTAGTAGAATAATGAAATCCAAATGAACTGATTTGTATGGAACCGTTTAGGTTGTATCCATTAGGTTTTTTTAAAACAGTTATTTTTGAATCCTATGTGGTAGTAATGTACAAAGTTATTTTTGTTAAGTTGTTAATTCCAATTACTTTTAACCTTTTATCACTCTTTAACTAAAAATAGGCATTTGAATTGTTGTATGTCACTAGGAATATTCATATATGAGATACTATATCCCTATTAGTATATTGATCCACTACTTTCTTAATTAACAGTAAGAGTCTATTTTAGGGAAGAATTATTTTGATAATTTCATGTCAAAATCTTAATACTCAATTTGATTCCCTCAAATTTGAAATATCCAAATAATATTTTTTTTGAGTTTATTTATAAAAGCACATTTCTCTTTTGTGAAAGACAATAAATCATGTAATGGTTTTAGGACAAACAAATTTTAAGTGTGGGGGAATTTGATGTGGCATAAATTTTACGTTGTTTCCCATATTTTTTTAATTTTTAGTAATTTAATTATTTATATTTTTCACTTTTTGATGATAAATGAACTTTTTAAATTTTTTATTAAATTATATTATTTAATCATTTTCATAGTTAATTATATATATTATGTCTTTTAATTTAGTTTTTTTCTTTTATCATCATTTTTTAATCTTTAATATTCACATAAGTTTGATTCTGCATGACATTATAATTATTTGTAGTTTATTTTAATTAATTAATTAATTAATTAATATTTTTACATTTAATTAAAATAAATAGTTACTTTTTATTTAATATTTTATGTTTTTTAGATAATTAAACTTCATTAAGTCAATTTTAATTTCCTGCACAAATATAATAATTTTTTAACTCATTTCAAATTATTAATTTTAATTAATATAATTTTTCTTCAAATGTTTTAATCCCTCTACAGAATAAAGTTTAATTAGGATTTAATGTATGTTTAGTTATAAATTTTATTATATTTCTATTTTTAAATTTTTTTAATTCATTATTTAATTTATGGATTATTTTATCAAATCTTAATTAAGATTCACTTCTAAATTATTAAATTTATTTATTTTTAATCATTATATCTTAAATTGGTTTGATATTATTGAATTGAAATTCTATTTTTTCAGTTTTCTTGTGAATCGCCATCACAAAATTGATTCACCATTGACATCCCAACAGTGACTCATTCTTATCTTTAACAATTTTTTATATCTTATCAATAACTTTATTTTTTATGTTACCAACAACATTAGAGAAATAAACCAGTTACCATTATCTCATCAATTTTGAAACGGGGAGTCATTGACTCACCATTGTCGCTCGACCTACCGATGCCCCCATTAATGGGACGTCAAACTAATACCCCTTGTTTCTGACACTTTCACCGGGCCACCCAACTGCTTGTTGAGGATGCACAGATATGTTGCCCTGGATTCCCATTATCCGAAGGTGGGAATAATCTGTCACTTATTTAGGATGTTTTCTGCTTGATCAAAATGGAATGATGGGATGTCGGTTCCTCCTTATATGGATTCCTCCTTGCAACTCATTTCCTAGTATGGGTCTCCCTTATAGACATAAGACCTTATTAGTGAAATTATTCCAAATGAAATGTCTTGATGGACGCTGGTTAATCACACTGCATCTATCAGGAAATTCAAAGGGGTTCGACCAGGGCCACAATATTCAGTCAGGGGAGTAGTCACGTTGGACATCACTGGCGTGTCTGTATACTGGAACAATGTTGCGTTTCGGTTTCATACACTTATTATAGGGCTTCTCGGTGGCGCAAAAACCCAAAAAATCCGACGTCAAATAAGGGGAATTATATTTCATAGGCATGTCATTGAGGTTCTCCTCATCTTCCCATGTTTAACATAGGGTATGTCGCGAGTTTAATGTCTAACAGAGACAGATCAAACTTATCGGAACAACGATGAGTGTGGATCAAAGGGGTTAAATCCCATTTAGGAATACTTATGATGGGGATAACATGTAGTTAGTTTTCCGGTTTCTTGTATGGGCATTAAGAAAGTTGGTTGCGTGATCTCACTGGGATTTAGCTGCAAGGGTAAAAATTAGGATGGATATTTATTGTTGAGAGTGAATGGAGAGTGAGATGGATCTGATGCGAGGGCGATAGTGATGTTGGGCTTGATCCTCAAAGAGACTTCTTATGTATCCTCGTGGAAGAGAATCAATTTCCAAATAGTTTAGTGGGGTGATGGGGAACCTGAGGAGGCGACCCGTATGGATGGGACCCAGAGGAAGTGGAACCTCTGGGTTGGGGGATGACCTTCCCGAAACACATATTCTCGAGGGAGATAGAACATGAAGAGAAATGGGTGGTGGTATTTACCTTCAGGGAGGCTTCTTGTGTACCTTGCCTTGGCAGAGATCAAAGTTCGTGTAGTTCAGGATGGGGGAATAGAATCGGGGTGTACATAGAGGACAACGACCTGATGACATGCTTGGGCTTATGCATACTTAGCAGCATGGGGTTGGTCTGACGCCATGTGGGTGGGCCAAAGATATGGGTACTAATAAAATTCGATCATGATGGCTTACTGTCAATTTCAAACTACAATGTCTTACCGATATTTGGGTAAAAACCACAACTTACCATAAATCAGGTAAAACAACGACTTAACATCGATTGGGAGAAACAACGGATTACCATCAATTATGGATCATAATGGCTTACTACTAGATGTTGTTACAAATTCTTACCACTAGATGGGGTTACAATGGATTACCACCGGTATGGGTTCTAATGGCTTACTGCAGGTTAGTGGATCGGAATGGCTTACTGTCGAATGGAAGACACAACAACTTACTGTCGAATTGTGTTATACCTTTAGGAGGCTTCCTATGTACCATGCCTAGGAGACTAGTATGAGAGCCCACATAATTCGAATGGGTATAGTTTAACATCATGCGGAATGAAAAATGGTATATAGTTTAATGTCATGCAGGATGAAGGTGAACCAATGTGAAGGTAGTTGAAAAAACTAGGTGTTGTTCTTGAACCTATGGGAGGCTTCCTATGTACCTTGACTTGTCAAGGATCAAATTCTATGTAGTTCAGGTGTGTTTTTTGAACTGACGTAAAGGGGTCAGGACTAATAGGTGTTGGTCTTGACCCTATGGGAGGCTTCCTATGTACCTTGGCTTGGAAAATATCAATGACCACGTAGTTCGGGAGTGTTTGGTGAACCGACGTGAAGGTTTTGAGGACTAATAGGTGTAGGGATTGAATCTCTGGGAGTCTTATTACGCACCTTTCCATGGAAATTATCAAATTCCACATAGTTCGAGAGTGTTTGGTGAACCAACGTGAAAGAGGTCTAGAAAAATAAGTGTTGGGATTGAACCTCTTGGAG
Source organism: Viscum album (assembly GCA_963277665.1). NCBI lineage: Eukaryota > Viridiplantae > Streptophyta > Magnoliopsida > Santalales > Viscaceae > Viscum > Viscum album. Next base: position 49,863,739 of record OY728156.1, read on the forward strand.
GCTTCCTACGTACCTTGCCTTGACAAGGATCAATGTCCATAAAGTTTAGGATTTTTTGGTGAACCGACATGAAGGGGGTAGGGATCAATAGGTGTTGGGATTGAATCTATATGAGGCTTCCTACATACCTTTCATAGGCTAGGAAAATAGTCCACGTAGTTCAAGAGTTTTCGGGGCGTGTACTCTAGGGAGGCCCAAAGAGGATGTCATGGTCGATGCTTAATCTAAGCCCACATGAGACATGCTTGGTGTGAGGAATAGGAGGAATCAAAGACCTGACTGTCATATTGCAAAAGTTGTATCCATGGGATGTGGAGTGGGGCTTACACAGGGTTAGTGGCCCAAAGAGGAAACATGGGATTATGCATGGTTAAAATCCCCGGGTGATGGAGATTGGGACATACTCCATGATGGGGGCTTGATGGAGACAACGACCCAAGGGATAGGGACAAGAAAATGAATGTCCTTTTTCCCATCTCTCCTCTGGTCTTTGGTACCAATGAAGAAAAGAGTAGATGGGGTGTTGCCGCCTACAAGAAAGGCTAGGGGCTTACACCGAAATGGTTTCCCACACACATAGACAGGCGCCACTCCATTAAAGAGGATCTCATTCATTGTGAGGAAGATCTCACTCTTGGGGAGACAAGCGGGTATAGAGAATTTCCGAGACAGGGTACCCCACGTATGATGCATGGGGTGAGACCACAGTTTAATGTCATGTGCTGAGCATGATGTTTCTTTAAAGTTTAACATCATGTTGCTCGGACGAGATGGGTTCACTCTACACCCCTAAGAATGACATAACTAGAACACTTTAACCCTTGCTCAAGGGAATACACCAAAATTTCTTTAGTGAAGGGGTGTCATGGAGTGATCCACTAATGGTCCCACGTTAGCATGGTTGCGAGAAGAAGTAATAGCTATTATCATGCCTATGAGAAGAAGCATAAGGCTAAAAAATGGAACAAGCGCCACCACCCAAGGGACTTTGAAATCACTTTTTATAGACTTGGGGGTCATATGAGAAAAGGGTTTGTGGAGAAAAGGGGTTCATAGGAAGAGACCTCGTGAAACTCTACTCCTCTATGTAGGGGCAGGGCTTCCTGAATAAGTATGCTTCACGAATCGGGTTTCATAGCCTTGGCATTGGGATTAGGTGCACATGGAGGGTGCTTCGCAATGAATAAAAGCTCTCGCATTGTAGGACATCACTAAGCAAGGGTCCCTAGAAAGGCATAACACTGTGAAGCAGTCTACCTCATAGAGAAAAGTGATCTCGCCATAGCATGTGGTTAATATGTGCATGGAATGTACTTTACGAAGCGTGTGTTCTTGGAAAAGACCTGACTCCCCTTAGGGATTTCCTTCCATTGTGAAGGCCCGTGGGTTTCGCGAAGGGCATACCAAATTGAATAGGGGTTGTGTTTAAGCCAAAGTAAGGGAACATATGCTAATGTTCCTCGAAGAGTTCATTTTTTGATAGAGTAGAATGTTATTTGCGATTTGGGAGCTGAAAAGGAAAATGGTCAGAGGATCCAGTATTTGGGACTGAGGTCAACCTAGTATTTATAGGCACAAGGCGGCAAGAAGCAGGGTGCTCATGATGTGAAGCCACGTGGTGCTTTTTCTTAACCATAGAGCCTCCCACCTATTTTCTTCACAGTAGCTTTGTAAAAATCTTTTGGATCGTGGAGCCTCTATCATCTTTGCTTTATAAAGGATTTACAAGAATCACTGGGATCGTAGAGCCTCATGCCTCTTTTATTCACGGTGGCTTCACAAACATATTTTGGATCGCCGAGCCTCCCACCACTTAGATTTGCAGTGGCTTCGTAAGCTTATTTTGTATTTAGGAAGGTCCCACTTCTTTGATTAATGGCGGCTTCACAAATGTCTTTGTGATCACAGAGCCTCCTGTTTCTTTTCTTCACAGAGGCTTCACAAATTTCGTTGGGATCACAGAGCCTCCTACCTCTTTTCATCATCGTGGCCGCGAAGGAGGTGGCTTCCTGCCTGTTGTGGTGCTGTACGGCTTCACGAATAGGCTTCACAAGGATTCCCTAATGGCAGCGGTTTCCTCATTGCATTTTCTATTAATCTCTACATATTATATAACCAAAAATCCCCCCCCCCTCATACATTGAGACGAGGAGGAAACGAGGGTCTACTTTTGTGGGTGAATCGCTATAACATTTTTGTTCAACCGCAAAGAAGGATCATGACGGAGGGTCATGAGGTGGAGAGGTGACTCATGGGTTGAGAGAACCCCAAAGATCACCGTGTATGAATGCACCACAATGAACATTTGGCCATTTCTTATAAATAGGGGAGGCTGACTTCTATTTTTTCCTCTCTCATATCCACATTTTAGAGTTATTTATATCAATTCGTGATGCTCTCCGCACTCCTCTATTTATCTCTGTGAATTGGGATTTATGCTTCATAGTGAAAGCGAGTCCCTTGACTCTATGAGGGTGCACTCTACGGCTTTCATTTTCAATGTATGTGGCAGGACTTTTCAAACCATCTCTACGATTGAGCTTTACGATTTGAGCTACATGATCGAACTCCATGGTCTAGTTGAAAAATTATCAATAACATAACGACTGAATGGATCATCAGGAAGCTTCCAGGGGGTTCCTCACAGATGATGCCCATAGGGAAGAGATGGAGAAAAACTTGTGAATCACGGAATTAATTTGAAGTCATTCACATCATGATTCATTGGTATAACCTCTATCAAAGAGATAGAATAACTACCAACTCTGAAAAGGCTTCCCCTATACGGTTATGGTCTGAGGGATGAAGTCTTCATTCCAGAAGTGAGAACGGAAAAGCCGGATTACTGGTTCTAGAGCACATCGTGTCAACACAAGTGATCTAGGGTGGTCGATGGCCATAATGGGGAGGAATTCACACCCGTTAATGTGGATTTACTATACCATAATGTGAATATTGTTTACAGGAAGGATCTACAGCTAGAGAAATCTCCCCCATTGTACCACACCTGCCTAAAGGTGACATTGGGGAACTCGGAGAAGGGGTATACCGGGGAGTGGGACCTTCCCTAGGGTGGAAATTTCACTGATGGTTGGGCCTAGGCATTCTGGGTATGTTCTATGTAAGAGGAGTTTGAGGAAAAGATGAGGTGAGTGAGCTTTTATGAGTTAGCATGGGCCTCTCGATTCCATATATACCTACTAAAGTAGTTTATGCCAGAGCTACTGAGTAGATGGTCGTCAAGGACCAACACCTTCCATTTGCACCACGGAGAGGTCGACATTAGTCTATGAGACATGCACCAAATCTCGAGGGTCCCAATACTGGTGGGGATGTATTATGAGTTCTTCCTAATTGTGAATGTAGGGGAGGAACTAATGAAAATTTCTTTGTTGGAAAGTTAACTGATGGATCTGGTGTTGGGGGAGAACAAACAGTCGGTGAGGGAGGCCCATTTCAAACGGTGGTTCAAGCAGTTTCTAAATTTTTTGAATGCTGGGCAGTTTCTTGTGAGGCCTCAGACCTTCCAAAAATGGATTCAAGTGGGCATGGAGCACTGATACTGGTGTCTCTTTGAGGAAATCCAATTGAAAACCTGGGGATTCAACATCAGTACTACGCAGCAACCAGTGGTTAGGTTAGTTTCATTAATCGTGGTGCTTATCCGCAGTTGGATATTTTTAGTGAGGGACACAGGCATGGTCGTGCAATCGAGCATGTTCATTATGTAATCCATGTTGGCAACATGGGGACGGGTCAACCATTGGATCCCAATGCTCGCCAAGTTGTATAAGATGTTGTGGCATGTCAGTGAGGGGAAGAAGATGCAGAGGATACGCAGGTCATTTCACCTTCATTATGGGTGTATAACGACGCATGTCAGGGGTATCTATGAATATCTGAAACCAATTTCTCCTATATGATAAAATTTCTACATGTCCAGTTGGAATGTGGTAGAGATATTTCTATCCAATCTGACCCCATAGTTGGTGCTCAACATTGTCTGTAAGGTGGACATGATCAACTTCTATCTGTTCCCGTTGCCAATAGGTGTGTTCACTGATGAAGTCCAAGGAATAGAAGAGAATCGTTCCTACCTCATATCCTTTCAGGGTGGAGTCCTGGTAGTGTGGATTGAACACAAATCACTCTGTGAGACGTACACCCTCCACAATTTTGTGATGAAGTTTTGATGTGTCAAGCGGCCGACCCCGCAGGGCTACTTGGGTGTGCGCCACAGGGATCACAAGCTTGTGATGAGGTAGATGTGGTTCATGTTCACACGAGAGGATGCGATTATAGAGAAAAATTATTCTCCACCAACTACTATATTCAAGATAGTGAAGGAGTATGCCCAGATTTGGGAGGTGTCCTACCCAGGGGAGATGCTAATGCGGAAAACCGTTTGTGCCTGTGATGGAGTGCCTCCCCAACACTGAGGATGGGGCTGAAAGGCGACGAGGAAATATCATGGTGGTGGTGATACATGAGCGGTGAGACTTGTCCCTATCAATAGGGAGGATGCAGTAGTGGATCCAGTAGTCCCAAAGAGACAGAGTCATCCGGAGGGGAGGTTGCCTAGGGGGTTCCGCAGGATATCCACCCGGGCTCTATGGAAGCTGTTGCACCATATAGACATGTCAGAGAATGATATCATCCCAAGGGCTAGGGACATCTTGGATGTCAATAAGAAATTCCTCATCCTATTCAAGATGTGGAAACACCTGAACCATATTGGGATGGATTTTCTTGGTATTGACCTTGTCATGGTCGGTTTTGCATTATCCCAGGTGGAGGTGGAGAAATACCTTGCTGAGATGGAGGATTTTGTGCAATCCTGGGGTGCTCTGCATCCAATGGTGGATTGAGTAAAGGTGTTTCTAGATAGAAAATACCCTCTGCAGTTGTCGGCCACAGAATTAAAATATCACTTCCCTCTTCTGGAAGAATCAGATGAATCCTCATGGGAGGAGGAGGCTAGTAGAGGGTGTCCTCTAGAGGAGAATGAGCTTAGTGATTTAGACTCGAAGGTGGAAGAATTTACGGAGGATCCCATGGTAAAAATCAAGTCCACTTCTCCATTATATTTATCTAGTTCATCTAGGACTTCTAACTAAAATTTGAACTATCTATGAGGGCCTCATATGGAAAAAAATGCTCCCAGCTAATATTATATGTAACTACGGGAACGTCAGGATCTGAGCCTGTGGCTACGATGATTACCACACTTAGTGGGTCTGCGACCCCCGTGGCAGTTATTTCGGAATATTCATATATTACAACATTATACGGAGGGATGCTTTTAAGGGTTCCAATGATAACAACTAAGAAGCAAGACCGACTATTCAATCTCTGCATGTCTCCATTACAGAATTTTTCAACGTCATCCACTGATCAATTCAAATGACGTCTGTGCACTTTTTGTATCCATAGCTCTTCAAATGGAATGGTATTCATTCTCAAGGTTGGTTAGAGCTCCTGGAAATTCCATTCACAGAGGGATACTGGTGGTAGTGGAAGTGGATTTCGAGACTGACCATGTTGCGGCCCTCCCGATAATAGGTGGGAATGTCTACAAGGCCACACCTGAACTCATTTAGGTGCAATCCAATGACGGGGATCAATCAGACAACATGGATCCTAGCCTAAATGATCAGGAACCAATTGAAGACCCTGCTGATGAGTTCCTAGGGGCATTCCCTACACATGAACATGTCCACCCCACAAATATGGATGATAAAACACTTGATGAGGAGGATAAAAAAATCATCTATCACTGGTAATGGATGCTGATCAAGTGCTTCATCGATGAGACCCCTCAAGAACAATGGATAAACTTGATGGGGAGACTTTGGTCCCAGCTGTGTAAACTATGCGCTAGAGGAGTGGATGCCGAACGTCCTCACATGCTCGTCCAAGATCTCATGGTGGAGAAGATTCAAGAATATGATCGTGGTCGTGGTGTGGGTTGGCAGTGGAGAAAATCATTGAAGATAAAGATTCTCTAAGAGAATGTAAACAAGATTCAATGGTTGCTAGTCTGTGAAGATGAGAATTCCACTTTCCTCAGTGCACAATCATAAATTATATAATGGATGAAGGCCGAGATGGAAGAGGCTGAAGAACAGTTGAAGAAAGTCTCTGAGGAGATAGCTATCATCAAGAGCAACAAGGAGCCATCACAGGTTGTGGTAGAAGAACTACGACCCATTCCTATCAAGGTGGAGCATTAACTAAAAAGGTTACACCAAATCCTGGATGCCACAATCTAGAGAGTGTTAGAGAAGAAAAACTCTTTTAAAGGGGCCAACCCGCCCATGGGAGGGGTCAGTCCTCGTGTTTTGTAATGATTTTAATCCTTCGAACGTACTTTCTTGCGTTAATTGTTTATGTTGGATGCCTGTATGAGTTTCTTAATTTTTTGTCCTACTGCTTGTCTATCACATTTTTAAAATATCTGACGATCAATCCACATGCTCATGTGAGTCGGGCTGGATGTGAGAAACAAGGGATGACCACCTTGACCTTCCACCCAAATGTGGGAGTGCTGACCAAGATTTGGGCAGAAGGGTTTGAACAAAAATACCAGATTTCCGGGAAGAAAGAGGGAGGATTGATTGGGGGAAGAAGTTTTCAGAACACTCAAATTTCCATTTTCCAAATGCGCTGTAGTGAAAAATTAGGTAAACTCCAGGGGTGTGAAAATCAATCTAAACATATGGGAGGGTGAATTTTGAATCATGATACACAATAATTGGAACGCTGTGAAGGTGTCATGACAACTAATGGTAACTATTGACCATGCTTGAAACAAAACATCCCTATTTCATTAGCCTAGAATGGGGACAACAAATGACGCCGACAGCTGACCATGTTCGAAACCCGGGGCCTGATTCAAAATTTTATCTATTAGTCTTCAAAAACATGGGCTCAGAACAGTAGGCGAGCCATAGTTTGATAATCTATACTATTATGGGGTTCTTTTAGATGTGAAATATGAAGAAGATACAAATAAAGGGAAAAAATCATGGAGGTTGGAGTGATTGGTTGTCTTAATTGAGTATAACACTATTGAAATTACGCCACCAAGGTGAAGACACATTAGATGGGCACATCAGACTGATTAGGGATCAAATATACTTTTGAACATGACCTCTCTAGTAAGTTCTTGGAATGAACTGTAGTTTATTTCATACCCATAATGATGGTTGGAATGTATTTTAAACATCATACGGTGAAGATAGTGTACATATATTTAAGGTCATATTACTTGGAACAAGATCGGGGCCAAGGGTCCAGATGGTTTAATGACCCTAGGGTTGGGACCAAGGAAAATTTCTTGGGCATCGCTACATATCCCATGAAGATGGGAATCAATAAAAACATAGTTCTTGGGAACGACGTGGAAAGAGAACAATGGGGATAGGGGAAATCCTCTCTAGAGAGGGATCTGATGCATCATATTGTTATTATGGGGCATCCTGGACTGGTTTAGGGAAGTTCTGCAGTTTGATGTCATTCATCAAGGACATGTGGAATAATGTAGTTTAACATTGTACTGTAGGACGGGGAGGGAAAGGGGAGATCCTATAGAGGTAGTACCTGATGTTGTAGCTATAAACCCAACGTGAATGAATAAGTAAGGATTTTATACCACACCACATATCCCCAATGTTTTTTAGGTTAAGTGACCTTAAGAGAGAGTTAGGGTGGACTAGAAGCAAGGCACTTAGGCCTTCCTATGTATCCCATTAGGATGGGAATTGTGAATCACGTAGTTTTGAGAGTGTAGTTTAAGAACATGTCGGATGAAATGCTTCATAAACAATAATAATCCCACACAATTCATTCTCGATGTGGGAAACAAGGAGTAGCGGTGAGGATTCTTAGTACCAAGAGGCACACATTATGGGTAATGGAATGCTATGTGATTTAAATCCCAAAATTATTTACTCTCTTTCTTAAGTCACATAGATGTGTGGAGGAGTAGAATCGAATGTGCGGGAATTCCCCTTGAACAAAATGGGGTGTAAAGATGTGAATCATGGAACCCGAGATCTGGATCACAATGATTGTGGAATGGAGAAAAGGGGAAGCTGTTGAAGATGTTCAAAACACAACATCTATTTTAAATTTTCCAAGAATGTGGATAGACAAATGAGGGTCGGCTGCTGACCAAGTCTAAAATGTGGGATATGTCACAAATGTTGTTTGAGGTCTTCAAGGGTGTTGGCCCAAGAGAGTAAGTGATCCAATGTGGCATAAGACCACGCCATAAAGGGATTCCTTTTAGACATGGAAGAGGATGAGGATCCAAATGAAGGACACATGAAGCAAGGTCATGGAAAGAGGGAATATCCATGTAAAAATCCACCCACGTTGTGCTCTTTGTTGCGACACATTTTAATGCATCAATAAGATGCACCAGGTAGAGGGAGTCGAATCCTTTTCTAATGAAAATGGTACTAGGGTCTCACACTCCATGCATATGGTTGTAGAGTGGACCATTGAGAGGGAACTGCTTTAATGAAGTTCTCACACTGTGGAAAAGTAATCGACCCTGATTCATCGTTCCAATAAAGAGATCATAGTTTATGGTCGATGAACTCAGACCAGGCAGGGAAGAGATAAGGGAGGTATGTGGTGTAACATTTGAAAATATAGATGTGAAATGGAACCCAAGAGGTTCTCCCCACATCACATGCTTCCATAGAAGTTCGGGCCAAGGGACCGAAAAAAGGGGGCAAGATTTAAGATTCCTTAGGATGGACCCATGGACAGGATGTCCAGGCATTCTTACATATCCCATGAGGATGGGAATCAAGCCATACATAGTTCTAGAGAATGTCGCATAGTTTAGTGTCATGCGAGCATGACAATTGGATCTTAGTGTAATGGTCAGAGAGCATGGACCATAAATAGAAAGGGGGGTGGGATACACATGGTTTAGTAATTACAAACCCCGACGTAAATGAGGAACACAGGACAAGGGTCCATGATGATAAAAAGGTTTCTAAAAAATGGGAATGGACCTGAAATTTAAATGTTCAAGCAGTCCTATGTAACCCATAATGATATGAATCAGTCCACAAGTAATTAAAGAAGACATTGTGCAGTTATATGTGATGCTGAAAGGACACTTATATGGGAAAGGTATCTCAACAATTGATATGTATGACACGGTGTGTGACCTGATGTGAATGAGGACATTAGTCCATACCACACCGCATAATCCTAGATGATACCTTAGGCCAGGGGTATGAAAGGGTCGAAGGACCTGAGGCTTGGAGTCCCAGCTAGCTATAGAAACATAACCCCTTATGCAGATATTTCCTTACCAAAGATCTTAAGCCTGTATGAGCCATTCTCGGAATGGAAAACATGGAATAAGATTAGGCTATCCCCAACACATGAGGGGATGTAAGTGAAGGAAAAAAATCTTCCAGGGTTTGTCCCAACAAGATCAACGCTCCCGCCTAAAGTTGATGAATGTTTTAAGTGGTAGTAGGACAAAATTATTCACTACACCCATCATTTGTGACTTATAGGGAAGATGATAATGATGTTTGGTGGTTGTTGACCATGTTCAAAACATAATGTTCATAATGTGTGACATGAAATTTGAATGACAAATGGGTTTTGACTACTGAACGTATTCCAAATGCGGGAATTGTATCAATTTGTCTCTCAAATTCCTCTAGGATTTTATCCCTAAATGGTAGGAGAGAAATTGGTCCTAGTATCCATGCCATTCGGGGGTCCTTTTGGATGTAAATGATGATGGAATCCCAAATTATGGGAGGTGTGAAGCATGAATATTCTTATGAAGCTTAACATCCTAAAGGATTAAGAAAGATGAATAGATCTCCAATGAGGGGAATACATGTTCCAGTCATGGTGAAATCGATGTGAATGAGGGAAAAATCCTACACCACACCATGTGTTTTGACCAAAGCCAGGATTTTGATGATGGGATGGGTCAAAAGAAGAAATTCCTGGGCATTCTTATGCATCAAGTAATGATGGGAATCATGGAACACATTTTTTTGAAATGGGACATGTAGTTTCATGTCATGAGGTGAGGATGTGTGAGGATAGAAGAATGAGGAAGGTCACAGGGTGCGATCATCATAATGCCGACATGAGTGGGGGCCAAAGAAGCCTACAGTACACCATGTGAGACCCACTAAAAGAACTAAACATGCGGGAGGGTTGGGGGTTGTCAAAGATAAGAGTTTGGGGCTGGACTCAAGACAATGTGTCCGACCATTCATACATATCCCATGAAGATGTAAATCAAGCCATACATTGTTCTTGAAGTGTAGTTTAATGTATTGTGGGATGACATATAGTTTAATGTCATGCAAGACATAACCGTTTAAGGTCATGATGGACCAGATAAATTTTAACATCTTGTGGGATGATATATAGTTTGATATCTTGTGGTACATAATACTTTATGTTCAGGTAGGAACATATTTTTTCTGGAAATGTATTTCTTGAGGAACTTGGCATTGGTAGGAGGAGTTATATTCTCACCATTCTTGGTGACTAGGGAGTACATTTCATTGGGCTAAACTTTATGAGTGATGTAAGTTCCTTCTCATTTGATCTCTAGCTTGGGTGGTTTCCTACCAGTTGTGATTAGTGTTATTAGGGCCAACACTAGGTAACCATGAAAGAAATAGAAGTGGCGAACCTTCTTATTGAAATATCTAGCTATCTTTTTCTGATTCCTTTACTGATTTTATAGGGAACGAAGCCAATACTCGTAGTGTTCTTCCAATTTATCCACATGGATTTCAGCTTATTTATCTGGTGCATGTTGATCATAGATAGCTGTGCAGAATGAAGGAAATTAAATCTCGATGGGAAGGATGACCTATGTTATGTACACCGTGGAGTATGGAGTCACCTTTTGGAATTGCGTGTCGTTTTCCGATAAGCACCGAGTGAATTGGGTATCTTTTCCAACCAACTCATCTTGTCTTTACCAACCATTTTTTTCTGAATTTTACAGTGGGTTTGTTGTAAAATCTTGAACAACCTATTTTCTTGCGCATGATAGAGGGCGTTATGGTTAGAATGAATATTGTACATAGCATAAATTTTTTTCGACTCATTTGCTCAGAAATTGGTTCTATTATCGGTGTGGACTGTGTGAGGGACTCCAAATCAATAGATGATTTTGAGGCTCACAAATTCTGTGATTGAATGGTCCTTGACATCAATGCGAGGAACTTCTTATTCCCACATAGAAAAGGAATCCGTAGCAGTCATAATAAACCTACACTGGCGAGCTATCTCCAATGGATATGGTCCCATGACAACGAGTCCCCTCACAGAAAAGGTAAAATCATACTTGGTAGTGTAGAGAGATTCCAGTTTATGATGCAAAAATATGGCATGGATTTGACATGCATGGAACCTCTGGGAAATCTCTATGCAGTCACAGGTCGAGGAGGGACAAAAATACCCTAGTCTATAGATATGGGGAGATAGTTTCAGCATGGCCTGATGAGCCCCGTAGGAACTGGAATGAACCTCTAGAATGACATGAGAAATCTCAACTCCTTGAATACCACAAAGGATATTCCAATCAAACCCACACTTATAAAGGATTTTATCGTGACCACAACCACACTGGAGGGTAAAATGCAGCGTGCAGAATCAGATTCTCTTGTGATCGGCTCGATATGATGTGAGATTTCCATTTTGGAGGTACATGAAAAAGGGGACCCTCTAATAAAGAGTTACTTCCAACACTATGTTAGGGGAACCCAGCGGTCCTGATGTGGAGGCGCCAGTGGTAAGGTGGTTTACCTATGATCTATCATCATCATCTGGAGTGATGGGGGTGATGAATCTCTGGTGTGGCATGCCTATAATCAAATCATACTGAACAAGATCTGTAAGAGATGCAGCTAGGATGGCCAAGGTGTCAGTTAGACCAATATAGGTGAAGGGATATGGGTAACATATGGAAAAGATTAGAACTAGGCCATCATCAGTAGGTTTCATTCCAATAATGGTATGAGTTCTGGATTTTTGACGACATAGAAACTGTTGATTTGATTGATAACTTGTTTGGGGTCCCCTTTCACAGGAAAGCAGGGAATGTCAATCTCGAGGGCCAACTCGAGGATAGTAATGAGAACCTGGTACTCCACCTCATTGTTGGTGCAGTTTTATGATAGCAGCAATGAATACAATACAACGACTTTTGGTGGGGTAATGAAGACAATACCAAGGCTTAATCTGTTGAGCCTGAGGGTTATTTATCCTTCTTCCGGTAGGGCTATGGGAAGAACAGTCAAAGTACATTTTCCAGCACTAACTGGCATAGTCTACCGAGAGGATTGACTCATGAAGAAAATCATGGTTTAGAGACTAGTCCGCGAGAGATGGATGGGTGAAGAATAAATAGGGAAATTCTTTCCCCTTAATAGCCTTATGGGGAACAAACATGATGTTGAACTACTGAAGGATTACTGCCCACCGAGCTAGACGGCCTGTCATCATGGGTCGGTTCAAGATGTACTTTAGGAGGTCCACTCAGGACACCAGATATACCTCATAGTGCAAAAAGTAATGCCACAATTTTTATTCTGTGAATACAGGTGTAAGGTAGCTCTTCTCTATAGGGTATTATCAGGTCTCTGTATCGAGGAGAATGTGACTAAGATAGTAGAGAAGGTTCTTAGTACCCTCATTGTTCGTCTGGGTGATAAGGGCACCGAGAGTTTATTCTAGGGCTGTCACGTAAAGGACCAGTGGCTTTCCGGATAAGGGTGGCCTCAATACCAGAGGTTGGAGTAGATACAGCTTTATTTCCTCGAAATTAGTCTCACATTATTCATCCCACTGATAAAAGTTCCTTTCTTCATTACCTGAGAAAAGGGCTTAAATTATTTGGAAAAATTCTCAATGAATCTCTGTATATAGGATAAGTGTCCGTGAATTCCTTGACACTCCTAAACGTTTCTTGGGAGAGACATCTGGCTAATGTAATTGATCTTCCCCAGGTTGATCTCGTTTCCCCGGTATCTGACAACGAAGCCATGAAACATCATGTAGGTGACCCCAAAGGCACAAATCAATGTGTTCATCTTCAGGTGGGGAGAACTGAGGAATCATAACACTTTCTTTGGTTCTTTGAGAAGGTCCTAGAGCTTGATATATTTGACAAAGAGATCTTACATGTATCATTTCACCAATTTGTTGAGGTTTAGATTAAATATGTGATGTATAGACCGCTGATAGGTGGCACCTGCATTCATTAGACCAAAAGGGAAATTACCTGGTAGAAGAAAATACCTTGAAGTGACCTGAAGGATATATACTCTTCATCCAATGAGGCCATTACAATCTAGTTATACCTGGATTACCCGTCCATGAAATAGCATGCTTGGAACCCAGATGTAGAATCGATCAACATTTCCATCACCAAAAGGGGAAAACCATCAATTAGACAATGACGGTTGAGATCCCAGAAGTCGATACAGACTATGATCTATCTGTTCATCTTCCGGATAGGCACAATGTGGATAACCATAAGGTGTACTATAGCTACTTAAGGAAATTGGCTCTGGTGAACTTATCAACTCTAGCCTTGACCATGGCACTGTGATAATGGTGCATCTTTTTTGGAGGTTGATTAAACCCGCGGTGATTTGCTATGAGATTGAGGAATTGGATAGCTACCCAGGGAACTAGTCCCAACATTTCATCATAGCTCCTGGAAAATACACCATTATGTTGCTTTAGGGAATCCATGTACCAATGTTTCTCTTAGACAAGCATAGAAGCACTTATCAATGTAGGTTTCATATCTGCCTTCCTACTGAGGCTCACCTATACCAATTCATCAATCATGGTGGAGACGCCATCTTCAATGTCAGTAGGATCATCCTATAACTACTCTTCTTCACTTATATAGGGGAGATCCTTGGTGGGAGGAGTTTTCCCTGAGTCAACAGATCCTGATGGGAGACTGGTACCAGCCTGGGCGGCAGTGGACACTACATCAAGAGACTCCTATGATTCCGAAACCATAGCGATGAAATCTTTCAATCTAATCCCATATATTCTTCAGACCAAGTATCCATGCATGATGATATCGAATAAATAGTGATGTTTCATCTTGAGTTGTTTTATCCTATCCCAAAGAAACAAGAAATTATGCCGTATTGATGTTTCCATGGGGCAGAAATCTCGATACCTAATTAGGTAGGGGCTCTGGAATCACCCGAACCTGATTTGTTTAAGAATAAAAAGTGATCTTATGGAATCAATCATTAGTAGGTAGTCTATTTACATTCATTATAGAAACAACAATGAATTTCCCCATATCCAGGATCATAGCCTCCAATCGATGGATCTGGAAAATGTAGGCATCATTAAGATCTTTCCACGTGTCGGTCGCAGCTGTCACATCTTTGACCTCGTTAGCATGAATCTACTTGTACGTGCTCTTGAAATAATCTGCATCCAGGTAGCGAGCCTCAGAATAGACAAAGTTAGATGCATCACCATGATGTATGATAGCTCAACCATTAAAGGAGTACATGAGGCACTGTTCATATGATGAAGGGACCGCCACATGCAGGTGGAGCCATGGAATAACTGTCAATGCATTGTAAAAAGTGTCCAATAAGACAACCATGAAAATAGTGTTATCTATTAGACCACCGAACTGGGTCTTTAGGCCAATCATGCTGACTGGTTTCTGTTCTATCCTCCCAAAACCATGGATTTCAAGGTCATAGGGACTTAGATCATCCTCGGATAACCGCAATTTTTGTAGGGTTTTGGTCAAGACTAGGTTGATCCTAGATCCTATGTCTACAAGGTAGAAACGAATATCCACACCCTTGAAATGGCCAGTGATGTACAATGGGAAGATGTGCCATTTAATGGGAGAGCCTTAAACTTTCTATAGAACAATATAATGGCCTATAATTCAACATGCTCGACTTTCTCATCACAGAAGGCTTCTGCGACTGCCACCTCCATCTCAAACTGGAGTGGTATTCTTAAAGCCTTGGTGAGGGATTCACGCATATCTATTGAAATGAGATAGGGCATTAAGAAAATAAATCCTTTCCAAAATTCATGAATTATTCCTAAGAACATTTTACTTCTATTCCAAGTGTGTTCTTCTGCTTACAGGAGGTCGTTCTACAGTAGAAGGAATGTATGGACTTTCCGGCTAAGCCAACGGTTGACAAGTGATGGGAACATCCCATTGTTCTGCAGTCAATGCCTATTGAGAGACTACCAGATGAGGGAAAGATGACTAAGACTGGCCCATAATAGAGCGTGGCTGATCATGGAATGGTCAGGGCAGCACTTTCTAATCCCGTAGCACAAACGCCAGTGAAGGTGGACTTTATGACATCAAGAGAGAAGGCTGCATGTGCTGAGCTTTGCACTGGGCCTACTATCTGATTTTGGTGGCATGCACAACCTATCTAGAAGTACTAACCGAGGAACTCCTATAATCCATGATTCCCCAGCTCCATCAACGCTGGTGATGATTGGGAACATGGGGAGGATCCACCTGGCTCTCCTCACCGTCAGAATTCATGTAGGGGTTTACCAAATCATTAGTATTAACCAAGGCATACCCATGATTTTCATTTGATGACCATCTACTACTTGATAGAATATGGAGGGATATCCATATCTAGGGGCATGAAGCCACCAATAGTATAGGTTTACGATGGCATCAGTGGAGGAAATTGGTTTCCACTATGGCGCCGAAGCTTTCTCTTCTAGGAAGATGTTGGTTGAGCAGCTGATGCAGAGGTACTGGCTATGGGTGACACGATGTCTTATGAATGATCAAGTCGATTCAGACATTCAAAGACAATAAAATGGGCCCAAGAGACTTGTTTATGAGCTATCCAGTCATCGAACTTTTGGGATCATGTGTTAGAAACCTAATTCCATTTTTCATTCTATGTCATTGCAACTGTCTGGCTTCACAAAAACAGAAGGCACATGTTCCAGTGCTGGGCCTAACCTTACTATGTTGTTATCAATCTATTCTTGAAGCCAATATTTAAGAACATTTCACTATTTTAGGGTACTCCCCAAGGTACAATGATAGGGAAAATAGTTTGAGAAATTAGTAAGATCTGCCTCTTCTGGTCTCTTGCATTCAGGAAAGCATATATGTCCATGTTCCAAGGAACCTAAGAAATAACTAGGGAACCGGGCCTCATTGAATGAGTAGGTCTAGTTTATCCAATTCTGGATGGTGGCTATGGGATCCTAGAACTGATGAGGGGTTTTATGAGATTTTCGAAGAGGTGGAGCTTTATTATCTTGCCTGAGTGGTGTCGGCGCATTATGGGGAGGCAACTGCCGATTATGAGGTGGGTAATTCTATTTCGGAGGTTGTTCCTTTATTGGAGGGCCCATATGGGGATGTGGAGGTGGTTCAATTGGTAACAACTCTAGTTTCATGGGGGGGGATATTTGGGCCACCACGTCAGGGTCAGCCTTAACTGCTCATCCCATGGGAATTGTAGGAGGCAACAGACATGCCTGCATGGACTGGTGCAAAGATTCCTCTACGCACTGGGCCTTATCAAGGAAATCCCAGACTCCCCTATGGTAATTCTGTGTAAGGAGAGAGGGGACCCATTCAGTCTTGAAATTTCCCACACACATTTTTGAGAGCTATTCCTAAATCAGCAGCATGTTCACAGAGTAGGTGATTCCATTCTACCAGGTGACAAAGTGTATGACACACTCGTCATGACTCTACTTATACTTGAAGAGATATTCAATACTCGTCTTCTGAGTGGTGGAACATATATATTAAAAAAAATTGAAGTTCTTCCAAGACGACTACTGCACTGATAGGTAACTAGTTGTACCAGAAAAATGCTGGTCCTTCCAATTTATGTACGAGGCATCAGAGTTTTGCGGCCTCCTGTTGCGCTAAAGTACCCCACATGGGTCCACACCATGAGATGAAGTGGGCCAGATGTTGCATCGGATCACCAGTCCCATTGAAAGGGGAAAATGTGGGATATATTAAACCTGGGGGTGATAGAAAATCATCCACCCACACATGATAGGTCTTTCCATCAGAAGTAATTACCACATATCAAGTCTCCAACTCCTCGAGACAAGGACATGTGTGCCTCCATTAGATCATATGGGTGGGGAATACATTCTTGACAAGGATCCCTGAACACCAATGATTTGGAAGGATCTTCATCATGATAAGCAAGACCAGTGGCTCATGGAGAGGCTGGTGGGATGTCCCACGGAGCATTTGGGCGAACCTAAGGTGGGCCCAGAATGTTATCACACCACTCAGGGGGATTTGGAAACACATACCAATCCCTATTTAAATAAGTTCTTACATCTATCATGTTTGTGTGGGAAGGATGGTCAGTGTCACTAAGAGGCAATTCGTTAGGGGGAAGTTGCGCTTTCCCCTGCTTCCCTAGCCGACAATCACTGTATTCTGGCCACTATTCAACAACACATTCAAAAAAGAGGTCTTCTTCCATTTTCTTGTGGTCTGTGAGTTGTTGATGAAACATATATTTTTTGGGATCATCCTCATACTTTTTCACTCATACAGACTGGTTCGAGGGTTTGACGGCTTTGAGGTTCTTCTTACCCATGTTATAATTTTGGATGAGGACCAATGTCTCATTGAGGAGAGGAAGACCATGTTGAGTTTTTTGCTTGCGATTAACCCTTCCCAAAGGGTACAAAAGTTTTGGACCTCCCCAGATGGGTATGTTTTATCCAAGGAGTTCTGTCTCAATCTCTTCTTATGATAGATCATCCATGTTAACCACATCTCTAATTGGAGGCATATCTTCAATATTGGCTAGAATGTCAGATTGGTGTATGATAGAACTAAAATGAAGGGACACATAATGCCTTCAACCACAGATCTTCATGTGGGAGGAATCCCCCTTTATAATCCTGTAGACCAGTTTAAAGCTATGAAGGAATCGTTGTTGTAGGGTCCAATGGAGGCTTGGTGACTCAATACATTGGGCCAAAAACAGTGCGTCCAAATCGATGAAAAAAAAATTGTTGACCAATGTCTTCGAAGCATGCATAACTCTTTGGGTAGGCCAAATTACTATGATAAAGACGGAAATTCATCGCCCAAAGGGTCTGAAAAAACCATCCAACTTCCTCCAGGGTGAGTGATTTTAGTGCATTGACATTCGGCGCTGTGACTGACCAAAATATATCTAGGAAAATGGTAAGCTCCGAAAATATCTCACAAGCTCCCTGGCTCATTCTCAGGGTCTATCCTTCAGATTCCCCACTCTTCAATTAGATTTGGATGGGGAAATGATAGAGGTACTGAGGAATACTGCTAAGATATTAGGCTAGCTGTTGCGGAATATAGAGAGCGGGATAACAAGACGCTACATCTTGGGCTATCCCTTGAAGAGTGCAGTGACGTAGCCACCACATTGTAATAATACTAGCTGGTGGTAATAGTTTCAAGAGCATGGATTATAACTGCTGATGGTGGACCATGCTATTGCCCACCCCCCATAGGTCCCCATAAGAACTCTTCGTGGTCTCTAGTTGAGGTAGATAGTTCCCCTGGCGATGATAGTGGCAACTGCATGACTAGGAACCAGGGAGGATCCAAATCTTCTTCCTCCTGGATGTATCTATGGTGGGAGGCAGGGATCTGGTAGACCTCACATTCTAGATGGAGGAGGCTGATGCACCTCATTCCTACCCCGACCATTGACATAGTGGATTGAGGCAAGGTTTACATTGCAAAATCATATTCCTCCTCAAAATCTAAGAAGAAGACAAGTTTATTCGTAGTCCGAATCTTCTCTGTATTCTTTTTATCGCAGCGATGACCCGCCCTCCTACCTTGAGATGGTTCTTTGGGACATGGTAGGTTTCTGGAACAAGAAATATTGTCCATATCAGTGTGGGGGAAGAGAGGATATCATCCTGGGTGAGTTGGGGTGCAAGGATATCTTGGACAGATGTCAAAGGGAACATGGTTAGGACCTCTTTATCTACTAGCTGACGTGCAGAGGGATTCTCTATGAGAAGTGATGGAGAGGGTAGAACCTCCATTGGAGCTGGTGCAAGAATGGGTATGACCTTCAACATTGTGTCCCCTAAAATAATTGTTACGAGGATGGTCCTCGTACTGGTTGTGAAAAACATGGGTAGGAACTCAGTGTTGGGTGTTTATGAACCTAGACAAACCTTTGCCTCTCTGGTTAATGGGATGAGGAGGACCTTCTTCAGCAATATTAAGGACATGGAGAAACCCCCATGCCGACGGTTGACCAAATGTGTAGCATCATTATACTAGAAACCTACAACTAGAGATATGGCTATACACCTGTGGTCATGGGTGAAATGGAGGTTTCCATTCTGAGCATCACTACAGCAGGGAAGACCCTCATTTGGATTGAAGACAACATGGGGAGGACCTCCATGCTGAGTTTGGGAGTGGGAATAACCTATGATCTCATTGGATATGGTATGAGGAGGACTTATTTATTGGGTGTCATTGCCACGGGTCGGCCCATGGCAGGGGCTACTTGCGTCGGTGACCAGGAGGGTAGACCAAGCCTACCCGTGGGGCGGTTGGGGCCTCAATCCTAGCTGGGCATCTCTATACTCTGGATTGGAATAGATAGGTAAATGATGGTATGTGTCATTAGTGGCACGGGCCATGTTAGTCGTTGATGTTGATGCCCCTTGGTGGGCATCCTGCTATGTCGTGCCCGACACTGCTGTCTTATCAACTAGGCTAGGGGTAGTGGTGTAGGAGTATAGATTACCTGATTCTTAGCCTATGGGGCTGGGTGGTGGCGTTGACAAGGCTAATTTGGATCCCTCTTTGGGATCCCCTCGAATGATATCTCATTCGGGATGGACCGGACATCCCTCACCTCATTAGCGTAGGGGAGGGAGTCATTGAATCATTCTGGGGAGAGGCTCTGGAAATGGTTATGCATGGGAGGGGGAGACGTGGCTCCTTACGTGCCCCTTTGGGATAGTGGTTGTGACGAGGAGCAGAAGACACTATGTCTTGACGGGCCATATCCCAGGTTGGGATAATCCCCTCCTCCTTGTATCACCCAATGAAGTTCTTTAGCACCCTTATCTGAATGATTTCAGATAGGGAGATGATGAATGGTCACCCAATAGTTGTGGATGTGGATGATATCATAGAGGCGATGGGGCCATGAGGTATTGCCACATTGACATTGCCCCTTCCCCTACGTTGGTGGGCCGGTGGTGATGAATTTCCGGTCGTAGAAACCTATTTCATGCAAATCAAGGAGATATAACCATTAGTACTGAAAGAAGGAAAAGCGATGTCCAGTGCCCTGATTCCATTCATTCCTCCACAGTTATTAAAAAGGATCCACATGGAAAAATTCTCATACCGGGATGTACAACGTTATACTGACCCACATTCCAGTTATATTCCCACCATGCCCACTATTTTCTTAGCAGGACCTGGTGCAGAATAAATAAATCTAGTGACACTTCAATCCACTGATGTATCGAACACTAATAATCTCCACATTGATGAAAATAAACTCATGACAGGTTCACTATTTCTGTTTTTGACACTTTTTCCGGGGCGGGCATCCTCTAGTTGAGGGTGCACTGATCTATTGCCCTGCATTACCGCTTTCCAATGGTGGGTGACATCCATCACTTATTCATGGATGTTAATTCCTTAATTGAAACAAGATGATGTGATGTCGTTTCCCCTTCTATGGATTCCTCCACAGAACTCATTACGTAGAATATTTCTCCCTTATGGACTAAAGACATTGTTTGTGAAATTATTCCCAGTGCCATGTCTTCATAGATGCCGGTTAATTACACTACCTCTGTTAGGACATTCCAAGGGGTGCGGTCATGACCGGATCCTTAGGTCAAGGGTTTAGTCACTTTGGACATCGTTGTTGTGTCTGGACATGGGAAAAATGGAAGGTCTGGATTTCTTCCTCTTATTATAGGTCTTATCGAGGGTACGAAAGCATGAGACATCCCACATAAAATGCAGGGAATTACATGTTATAGTCATGTCTCTGAGGTTTTCCCCAGATTACCAGGTTTAACACATGGTATTCTACGAGTTTAACGTCCAGTGAAGATAGATTAGACTGATCTGAACAGTGACGGGAGTGTATTAGATAGGTTCAACCCTAGAGGGAACACTGATTATGGGGCTAACCTGTGGTCAGTATCCCGATTGCTACTAGGAGTAGCGAGAAAGTGGGTGATGTGATCTCACTAGGATGTGGCCTCCCGGGTAAGAATTAGGATGGATATGGCTTCTTGAGAGTGAATGGAGAGTGAGATGGTTCCGACACGAGCACGATAGTGATGTTGGTGTTGAGCCTCAAAGAGACACCCTACGTATCCCCATGAAATGGAATCAAAGTCCCCATAGTTCAGAAGGGTGATGGGGAAGCCGAGGAGGCAAACCGTATGGATGGGACTTGGAGGAATTGGATCCTCTAGGTTATAGAATGACCTTCAACTAAAACATAGGCTTGAGGGAGAGAGAACACGATGAGACATGGGTGATGGTATTGAACCTTAAATAGGCTTCCAACTTACATTGCATTGGAAAGGATCAATGTCTGCGTAGTTTAGAATGGGGGCACAGAATCGGGGTGTACGCAGAGGACAACGACCCGATGAAATGCTCGGGCGTATTCATGGTTAGCATCCTGATTTTGTTTTTATTCCATGGAGACGAACCAGAGATGTCGGTCCTAATAAAGGTGACCATGAGGTCTTATCATAGATTACAAAAAATAATGGATTACAGCTGGTTTGGTGAAAGAAATATCATACCATCGATCGGGGAACACAACAAATTATTGTCGATTGGGAGAAACAATAGATTATTAACGATTAGGGATCACAATAGCTTATCATTGTATGGGGTTACAACGTCTTACCACTGGATGGGGATATAACGACATATCGCTAGTTGGTGTTACAGCGTCTTACCACTGTTTGGTGGATCACAAATTTTTACCATGTATTTGGAGAAACAACGGCTTACTGTTGATTGGGGTTGGACCTCATGGAGGCTTCCTCTGTACCAATCCTAGTGGAAAAGGATAAAATCCAACGATGTTCGAATGGGTACAATTTAATGTCTTGTGGGATGAAAAAGGGAATACAACTTAATGTCATGAGTGAAAAAGTTTAATCGACATAAAGGGGGTCGAAACAACTAGATGTTAGGAATGAACCAATGGGAAGATTCCTACACACCATTCCTTGGAAAGGATCAAATTCCATGTAGTTTGGGAGTGTTTGGGGAATCTATGTGAAGTGGGTCGAGACCAATAGTTTTTGGGATTGAACCTTTGGGAAGCTTCCTACGTACCCTTCTTGGCATGGATCAAAGACCAAGTAGTTCTGAAGTGTTGGGTGAACTGACGTTAAGGGGTTCGAGACCAATAGGTGTTGGGATTGAACCAATGGGATTCTTTCTACATACCTCGACATGGAAGGGATCAATGTCAAAATAGTTTAGGAGTGTTTGGTGGACCGATGTGAAGGGGGTCATGACCAATAGGTTTTGGTCTTGAACCTCTGAGAGGATTCCTATGTACCTTGCCTTGGTAAGGATCAAATTCCAAGTATTTTGAGATTGTTTGGTGAACCGACGTGAAGGGGGTTGGAACCAACTCATGTTAGGAATGAACCACTTGGGGGCATCCTATATACCTCTCCTTGGAAAGGATCAAGTCCACATAGATCACGAGTTTTTGGGGAATACACTCTAGGAAGACCCGAAGAATATGTCATGGTCTATGCTTACTCTAAGCCCATGTGAGTCCTGCTCGGTCTGAGAAACCAGTGGCATCAAAGACCTGACAACCACATCGCAAATATTGAATATGTGGAATGTGGTGTGGGGCTTACACATGGTATGTGTACCAAATAGGAAACACGTGCTTATGGTCTTTTAGCCACCCAGGGAGATGGAGATTTGGACTTACTCCATGAAGGATGCCTGATGGTGACAAAGAAAAGATAGATATAGATAGGACAAATAAGGTTCATGTGCCCATCTCCCCTTTGGTATATGGAACCAAAGAATAATGGAGGATTAGGGGTGACTTCTCCTACAAGAAAGGCTTGAGGATTACACCAATATGGTTTCCCTTCTCCATAGACAGGCGCCACTCCAGTAAAGAGGGTCTCATTTTATGTGGGGAAGATATCACACCCGTGGAGACAAGAGGGTGTAGAGAATGTCCAAGATGAGGAACCCAACATATGGTGAATGGGGAAAGACCATAGTTTATCGTCATGTGTTGAGGATGATGGTTCTTGGCAGTTTAACGTCCTGCAGCACGAACGAGGTGGGCTCACTTTGCTCCTCGAGGACATACATAACCAACATTCTTTAACCCTCGGTGAAGGGATGACACCATAAACGCCGTAGTGAGGGGGTGTCCTGGAGTGATCCACTAAGGGGACCACGTTAGCATGGATATGAAAAGAAACAGTAGCTATTAACATGACTATGTGACAAAGCATAAGAAAAGTCCATGCAACATGAAGCACTGCCCAAGGGATGTTAAAATCACTTCGTATAGACCTGGGGATCATACGAGAAATAGTTTTTTTAGAGAAAAGGGGTTCAAAAGAAGAGTCCTCATAATGTAGTGGAGGGGATTAGAGAAGGTGTATGATTCATGAAGTGGGGTGTCCTAGCCTAGTAATAGTGAATAGGTGCACATGAAAGGTGATTCACAAAGCAGAAAGGCTCTCATGGTGTAGGGCTTCGTGAAGAAAGGGTTCCTTTCAAGGCACAACACCGCGAAGCAGTGTGCCCCATGAAGCACAGTGACCCTGCATTATAATGTGGTTCATATGTGCATGGACAATGATTTGAGAAGTATGAGTGATTTTTGAAGGCTTAATTCCCTTTAAGGGTATACATTTTTTGAGAAGGCTCGTGGGCTAAATGAAGGGAACCCCTGATTGAAGAGGGTTTGTGTTTAAGATAAAGGAAAGGCACTTAGCGATGCTAAAGTACCTCAAAGAGATCATTTTTTGAAGAGAAGAAAGTGTGTCATGATTTGAGATATGAAAAGGCGAATGGTCGGAGGAACCATCCTTTGGGCTCGATGGGATCCAAGTATTTATAGGCACATGGTGGCGCGAAGCTGGGAGGGCGTGACGTGAAGCAACGTGGTGCTTTGTCATAACGACAGAGCCTCCACCCCCATTTCCTCGTATAGGCTTCACAAACATCTTTGGTATCATTGAGCCACATGCCTCTTTTCATCGCAATGGCTTCGTAAATGTCTTTGGGATCATAGATCCTCCTGCCTATTTTCTTCACAAAATCTTGGAAAAAGTCTTTTGGATCGCAGAGTCTCTCACTAGTTTGCTTCATGGCTCCTTCACAAATGCCTTTTGGATCTTAGTGCCTACCGCCTCTTTTCTTCATGACGGCTTCAAAACCATCTTTAGGGTCACAGAGAATCTCACATCTTTTATTAGTTGCAGCTTCACAAATGTCTTTGTGTCCATGGAGCCTCACTCCTTTTTGCTTCACGACATCTATGATGGAGGCAGCATCGCTATGGCTATGGTGGTTTGGGGCACTACAAACAGGCTTTGCGAGGTATCCCTAATGGCGGTGGTTTTCTCTTTGTGTTTTCTCTTCCTCTCAACATAATTTGGCACCAACACCCCTACTACAATATCAAAACTTATTATTCTGTGAGATGACTCACTGATGATTTCCCTTTTCAGCCACTAGTCTCCATGACTCACTATTCCCACGTGCAGCAATCCTTCCATATGTTTGATCGATAGAAATTTTACTCTGGTTTATTGTTCAATCACCATTACCCTTCCATCTCACCAACAACAGAACAATATCACAAGCACAAATCAAAATTCATTAATTTAAACACCCCCAATCAATGGGTTTTTAGATCATAAAATTGAAATAACACTAACTTGAAGAATCCAATGATGAAGCTGATACCACTGGAGTGCCTCCCTATTGAGTAGAGAAGTTTCCAAACATGATACTCCAATCACCAGAAAACCCTTGTGCGCCACTAATATCGAGCTGCTTCAATTGAGAAGGATGTTGGATCATGAGGTCTCATCATAGTAAGGAGAAACTACCATATGGTGAAGCACCACCTACCACTTTGATCTGAAGAGCCAGACATCACTACTGCTTAGAGGTGGGTGCACCTACACTGTCAGATCCAGAAGAGGAGGAGTTATCATGAGAGGATCTATCTGTAACTAGAGTGGTTTTCCCAACGAACAAGACCCCCCCATGCGCACTAGAGAAAAATGGTCTTGTAAAAGAATAATAATAATAATAATATATTATTAAAATATATAAGCATTATAATAACTAAATAAATACTAATAATACAATATATTATTAAACTAATTAATCATTTATATTGTTTTATAACTCAAATATTAGTAATAATAGCATATAAATAAAATTAACTAAATAAATCAAATAAAATTTAAAATTGTAAATACTTTAATAATTATACTAAAAATAAACTTATTAAATTTATTAATTAAATTAAAAACTTGTAATAATAAATAATAATAATAAATTAAAATCTTAGTAATATAATATATTTTAATAATCTTATGATAATAATATTTAACATTATTAAAATATTATCTTTAATAATAACAAGTAAAAAATAATTGTTCTATGCAAAATAAAATAAAAAATCAAGTAAAATATTTATTAATTAACAAATAAACAATAAAAATATTAAATTTTAATTTATCATGGTTATAATAATAATAATAATAATAATAATAATAAATAAGTATTTTTCTTATTTAATGTTTTTATTCCGTTAAAAAAGGCTCATTACATTCATTTTTTTGTAGATATATCCAAAAGATGAAATCCCATCCAAATTCCCCCCAACTAACTGGATGGTAGTTAGATAGAGGGGTTTTTTAACTTTCATAGTTATCTCATGAGAAAACTCGCACTTGGATTGAATTAGATAAAGACTTACTATATTTGGTGCATATAAGCGGTGACTGACAATAGATGACCAGGGTTTAATAAAGAAGTTATTTAGAAAAATGTGATATCCCATTAATTCCATGATACATTATAGAATATACTCACAGGGAGATAAGATTAATGGAGTACCAAGAGCGGTACTAGAGACTTGAGTTTGTAGGAGTAAAGACTCTTTATATGATTTTTATTTTTAAAGGGAGTGCCCTTCTTCCTTTATTTTGATATGTTTTACATTGTAATTTCTACTTTTGAAATGAATATGATATTAGGATATATTTTTGTTCAAGTGTTTTGAATTTATATGGGTTCATATTTTCGTATTCTTAATTTAAATTTCATTTAACAAGAATCATATTCTATTAGTGACAATAAATCTTGGTCTCATATCTTAAATTGAATTTTCACCTTTATGAACTTAATTTACTAATAAATTTTTTTGGAGAGATAGTATATTGAATCAATTTTTTGAAACTAAAAATACTAAAACATCAAAAACAATAGTAAATATATTTTTCTATTGATATCTCATTAATCAATTTGCTTATTGAAGTTTATTCAAGTGGAGAACGTCTAAAATTTCATATCAATATCTTAAATCTTTTAGTGAGGAAGAATTAACTATTCATTTAGAGGCATGAATTCAATAAAATGAAGAATCCTACATTTAAAGTGGTAGATTAAAATATCTCGAGTAAACATTTAGATCAACTCACATCACAAATTTTCCACTACATGTTCACTATTTTTTTGGTTTTTAATTTATAATTGTGAAGTCTAATTTATTAAAAAAATAAAACCATAATTTTCTTCTTCTTCCCTTTCATATTTTATAAAAATAAAATATATTAAAAAAAGATGAAAAAATTAAAAAGGATATTTACCCACTGTTGACACTAGTGGGGTATAAATTAAACCCTTAGATCATTCACCTAACTAATCTGTGGTTTGACCCTGCACCACTATACTAGTGTGGGTTATAAATTAAATTTAGAGGGAGATGATGAACGCTGACCCGTATTAGAACTCATTATAATGCTGACAATAATGGATAATCATTTTGAGAATAGAGGATTTAGATTGAATTCTAGATAAGGAAACCTCAATACCTTTCTCCTAAACACTATTTTGAAACTGTGAAATGAGATCCATCAAATTCCACTCTTCTAAAGATTCTTTCAATGCGTGGGTCAGAAGTTTCATAATAAAGCAATCAAAAACAACATTACCATTACCCAAGGCATATTTGATTTCATTTTTGAAATATTTCATGTATTCCACCCAACAACTATGGTAGAGATTTAATTTTTTTGTGTAGATATAACTCATGTTTTGTGATCTAAAAACATGGTAAACCTTTCTCTATAAATTTAATGTAACACCCCATGTTTTTATTGACCATTATTCAAATAAATTAAAATTTCATTAATGTATGAGAATAAAATAAATGAAAAATTACTTTACCCTATAATTGACATCGTGTACGTTACCCCAAACATCAACTTGGAATATTTTACACGAATCATCATCTTGGTTTGTGTTAACCAATGTTCCCACAAAACATCATTATATTGTTAAAATTATTTAAATGAGATAAAAATATCCTAGCTGTTAAATATAGTAATATGAATACTCATAACTAATTTTCAAAAAAATTACTGTTTTATTAAAATTACATATATTGACAATGAAGGATATGATTTTTGTAATGTCCTTATACGTTTAAACATACCATTTTCTCCAATGAACTACTTTTAATGTCCTTCTATGATGAATAATAAAATTAACTATGTAAAAATATAGAAATGGAATTTGATAATATAAATGCCACTTTCTAATGTAGAATATTTAAATTACTTTAGGGAAAATATTTAGTATTTTTTTGAGAAACTTCATTTCTGTGTGAATAGTAAAAAATTCTGGATTTTAATTCATAAAAACATTTTCATAAAATTTATTTATAAGGGTAAATTATATATTAATTATGTTTAAAAGTTTAATTAGAATATATTTTCATCATTTATACCAATTTTGATAGTTGTAACAAATTTCACATTAAAATTGGTAAAAAAACATAGTAAAAGTTTGAACCTTTTTACATTAAGAACCTGCTCTATCGACCAGTATGTGGGATTAATTTTGAATTTATTTCTCCCAAATCTATGATTATAATTTTGAAAAATGTATTCAATATTTGGAATCAGAATAAATTATAATGTCTAATAAGTTAAAATTATTTTTTGAAGTAAAAATATTAGTGAAAGTATTTAAAATTATTTATATCAATTATAGTGAAATTAAGCATTAATATGGACTAAAAATTAAATGTATGACCCTAAACGACAAAGAAACTATTTCAAAACCCATTTTATGGAAATTATTCAGCCATTAAACTTCCATTACTATGTTAATTTATATTTAATGACTTTTTTTAGTAAAACGTGGCTACACCTGACTTGCTTTCAAAAATACCATGAGAGTCATTTCATTTTTCTATAAAAGTCCAACAACTCACCATCTTCTCTAAAACTCTAAAACCACATTAGTTTAGACAATATATGAAAAAATTTGCTTCCCTTCATCACTCCCATCCCCATTTAATCCTTTCTTTGTACATAATGTATTCTTAGGATTCATTCGGGCACAAACCAAAAAAAGTTATTATATTAAGAGGTAATGCCTTCTCTCAAGCTCATTTATTTTATTTTATTTCTACACCATCCCCTCTATTTGTTAAATTATTCTATAAAAATATTAATATCAAAAATATTATAGTATTTATTTATTATAAATGTTCAATAAACACAAACACAAACCTCTATCCAATGTGTAACAAACATACTGTTTATGTGTACGGTGATCTACCGCCTCTCTAAATGATGATTATTAATTATTACTTCGAAAAATATCATGTTGGACATTACGATAGACTATATATATATATTATACATTATCATTATTAATTTTTTATTATTTTTTATCCATTTTATAAAAAAAATATTTTTAGTTTCTCTTTTGTATCAAGACGACAATTTCCTTTGAGGAAGTGTTGGCTACCCCTGCCCAAATTGATATTATTCCTTGTTAAACTACATGAAATGTATTAAGGATGTTTTTAGTTCATATGTATGATATATATAATTTAATAATTTCATTATAATAATGATATACATATACTGATATTTTTCATTTTATTTCATTCTTTCAATAGAATAATAAAAACAGAAACAATATTCTTGTGTATGTATTACTTACTATCTCTAAGAATAGTGCATTCTATTTTATAATTATTTATTCTATATAATATTATAAAAAAAGAATACAGAATATGAATTATATTTATATCATGGTTTACATTCTGGAATCATGAAATAAGTATACTTTCCAAATATTTAACAAATTAAGATAAATGTGGTGAAGAAAATAAATATTATCCAAAATGAAAACATAAAATTGAATGACTAATAATAATGTAATATAAGGTTGCAATAAAAAAATATATGGTATTAGATATAATAATATGGTTATGAAATAGTTTTATAATAAATTTATATTAATTATATAGTTGGTTTTATTGAGTAATACGATAGTCAAGACACAAGGTATGGGGATTTCATCTCACTTTTTATTTCAATTAGATACATGCTAGGTTCACCAATCATTATTATTTTTTGTGGTGTGTGTAATAACACTAAATTTATTCTATATATATTATAAATAAATTTTTGGGTATTTATATATCTATTTTATTATATTTATTTTATGGGGTTAATGTTTATGATGTTTCTAAATCCATAACGTAGATTTTTCTCAATTTTCCTTCTTTGATAATCGTGTTTTGTTATGCACATAAATTATTTTTCAAGTTGTATATACTACCTTTTAACAAATGATAACATGAAATTAATTCTTTTTAAGATATTTTAAGATTTATTTAATTTCCTTTCTTACATGGATAATTTGATCCCATATTAAAAAGTTATAAGTGTTTATTGAGAAAATCTCATTTCTTATCGATATTGTTTATTTTTATTATTCCTTTGATGAAATATTATGATGCATCATTCAAGAACATTATTGATTTTCCTTATCATATTATTATTCATGTTGTATCGATGTATTAGTACCATTTAGTCATACGTTAGTACATGAGATAATGTTTTGAAGAAAAATCCTACCATATCTCTCTCATGTCCAAAATCTATTTTATTAAAAAACAATGTATTTAAAAAAATTGAAATTTCTTTTAAAAGATCTATAAAGCCCATTATCAAGGGCAAAGGATTTTGAAAAAAAATTATGGTATTCAAAGTTTTATTTATAAATTTTAAATATATTTTCAATGAAAACGAGTTTCAAAAAGTTATTAAGTTATAAAAATAATTTTAAGTGAAGAAATGATATTTCCCTCAAGAATAGTTTTTAAGAGATATTTCCGAAATATTTTTCTATTTAAGATAAATTATTTTGGAGTTAGTCATGTCTTTATGAAATATTAGTCAATGATTCCATTCATATTATTTCACTAAATATATTTTGTTTAGAAGGAATGATGTTTAGGAAAACCATTTCTCTTTCATAGATTTTATGATTTCGAAACCAACATCATTTCACGTGTTATGTTTATGAGGAAATGATTACGAAACCTGAAATTTTCTATAGGTTATAATATTATTCAATGTTTATGATAACCATTTCGTTTCATGTGTTCTCATATGATTATTTTTTATCATGTGGAACATGTTTTATGGATTATATAATGAGATGGGTGGGACCTATATCACCATCCAATGCATTGGGTAAAGATTTATATCACATGAGATAGACTAAGATGGACTTGGGAATGAACCTTGACTACTAATATGTCCTTGGGAGTGAACCATGACTAACATGATGGTATGAGGAGTGAACTCATGATATTAATATGGCCATGGTAGTGAACCAAGACTATGAAGTTGGTAGGGGTATTGAATGCATACTTCTAAGATGGTCATTGAAGCAAGGACTAGGATACTATAGAAACCATATTATTTTCTTATGTTTCTACCCCAATTCCCTATTTTAATAATATTTCATGCTTTAATGGTTTATGTTCATTATTTCCTTTTTATTAATGTCTTATGAACTACCATTCATTATTCCATGATTCATGTATGTGATCATTGATATTAATTGTATGATCATCAATATTCATGTTCATGTTATTATACACTTCTTATCCAGATTGTGCTTATATATATCCCTTGTTTACCAATATAAAGCATTTGAGATCACCCATTTTCATGTTTTATTTTCCATGTTATGAATATATGTATTATTTTTTATGTTTAAAATAAGGTTTCTAGTTAATAAGATCATAGTGGGAGATAATTTAGCTCAGTTATGTATCGGTTTTTATGTTTCCTTGCTTCCAAAGGCACTAGGATAATATTGTATTTGAGCATCTATTTTTAGAAGTTTTAAGAATTATGAAAATGTTATGTAATGATAATGTATTAAAAGTTTGGGTTTATATATTTGTTATCAAGGAAATGTTTTGGTTAACCATTGGAAACTAGGATGATAAAACCTTAGTGAGAACCCTAATGACATGTCTAGGGACAAGTCTACGTACAATGAAATGTATATAATTATGTAATTTTTTAAAAAATGATAATTTCAGTGGTTTTATGAAAAAATTGAAAATTAGATACTACAAGTGGATGAGGCTATTGCACAAGCATACCTAGGTGTAACAATTTTAACATAATGTTCTAGGCTTGATTTAGGGTAATATAGTACATGACAATGTCCCTTGTTGAACACGTGGTATGAATCTCCCAGGGGATATGATTTAAAAAGTCAAATAATATTAAATAACTATTATCAATTATTAAAATACTTTTTGGATATGAATAAACTATGATAAAACTAGGGTGTCATAGATTATACAATGTATCATAACATAGAATCCCTATAATTGGATCATTATGGTTATGTGGTTCCTAATTATGATAACTATTTGTTACTCTATAATTATGGATTTATTTAATGTAGGAAACTAAATAGACAATGTTAATGGTGATTGTGATGGATAATTCATTGATTTTACTAATAGGAAACTGAATTCTATGAGAGCGAGAATGAAAACCCTCATTGATATTATCCTAAAAACTTATAAAGATATGAATCATGGTGGAAATATAAATGACCATAGGAGGGAAAAATATTCTATTAAGTCCTTCATGAGTAAACATATAACAGATTTTAGATGGTATTATAATATACTAGTTTCAGAATAATGAATTAGTATTATTGAAAATATATTCTACGCTTAACAGTGTGAAAAGCATGAGAAAGTAATTCTGGGTATTTATTGGTTAGAAGGTGATCCAGACTAGTGGTGGACTCTAATAAAGAATGATGGGATGAAAATGAGATTGGTTCCATGGATTGGGACCAGTTTAAGAACCAATGTTTTTATAAGTAGTTCCCTAATATTCTTCAAACCATGATGTAGAAAAAGTTACCTGAGTTGAAGAAAATGGATGATGATTTTTTTGGTACACAAAAAGATAATTTCATAAGACATGTGAGGTACACGAATTGAATTATTATACAACCGAAAAATAAATTTGATTTGTTATATAGTGGATTGAATCCATATATCATAAGTGAGTTAGCCATAATAGATTTTAGTAGCTACAAATAGATTGTTCATTGTGAAATAAATCATGAAATAGAGGTTGGAGTCAAATTTAAATCTCACGGTCTTGCGAAGAATATAATGATAGTGTTTAAAGGAAAAGATGAATAATGTGAATAGAATAAGATAATATTCCATATATTCTCTATGTGTTGGAAAAATATAGAGGTAGTTTTTTGAAGGGTATAATAAATAATTAAATTATGGAAGGGAAGGACATTGGGCATTTGATTTATAATGTAACGGGAATAATATAGCTAATGTTGAAAATGGAGAAAAACAGCAACAGAATTAACCTCCCATGATTCAGTTCTACAAGTGTAAGAATAATAGCGATTATGCTAATTACTGCCCAAACCTAGGGGCTGGTGATGGAGATTTGTGTCCATAACCTATTAATCTGAGAGAGTTGGGTTAATCCCATGTTATTTCATTTTCTAATGAGGGGTTAAATAATGAACGGATGAAACCTACACATACCATCCACTCTATAACACCATATTTAATATTTGGTTCTAGATCTATCGACTATTTTAGACCTAATTAATTTTTTATGGGTGTTATGGAATCACCAAAAAAATTAGATGTGGAATTTTTAGTGGAAAACCCAAATGGTACGATGATTGGATATCAAGTCTATGATTCCTCTTAGATTCATGTTTATGGGAATGAGCTCCTTTTAAATTTTTTAATTCTTCCTCCTCTTTAATTTTATATCATCATAGGCATGGATTTTCATTATCTACATAAACCCCACATCAATTATCAAGGAAATGTAGTTTTTCTTGATATTTCAAAACCTTCATATGATCATCCATCAATGAGACTGTACACAAGAAATTCATGTGGAGATTATATACAATGTATCATTCTATATTCTCATTAAAAATCGTTTTTTAACCTCAACTGGTTTGGGGGAAAATCTACATCGATGATATGACTGTTGTTTGGGAATTTTTCGATCTATATCTGGAATAATTGACTTGTATTCCACCAAAACATGAGGATGAGTTTCTAAAGAAATTATACCTGGTTTTAAACCAATATCTATATATCCTTATAAAATGGATCCAATTGATTTTTATGAATTGAAGAGGAAACTCTAATAAAACCATTCTAAGGGATACATTCGGTCAAATTTGTCAATATAGGGTGCACCAGTTCATTTTGTGAAAAATTAATATGGTTCAATGCTACAATTAATTAATTATGAGGAGTTGAAGAAGATCACAATCATTAATAAGTGTCCTCTAACCATATATTGATGACCCATTTGGTTAACTGTGATGAGCTCAATACTTATCCAAGATTTAAATTCATTTAGGATATCTTCCCTTGGTTTTTAATAAAGAGGATTTACCTAAGATAGAATTCCACACATGGTATAGTCACTATGAATATATATTCATTCATATTAGCCTTAAAAATTCCCCTACTATATTTATGGATTTAATAAATATAGTCTTCAGAGATTATATTGATCAATTTGTGGTATTATTTATTGATTATATTCTTATCTATTAAAAGAAAAAAAATCATGAAGATCTATAGAGGATATTTCTAAAGACTCTAAGAAAGGTGGATATATATGAAAAATTTAGAATATGGGAATTTTTTATGCACATGGTTTCATTTTTAAGTCACATAATCTCAATAGATGGTGTAATAGTTGATCTATAAAAGACACATGTTACTAAATGATGGCCTAGAACAACCATAGTGATTGAGATCCATAGTTTTCTTGGTTTAGATGGATATTAATGATGGTTATTGGAGAATTTATCATGACGATCTAATCTTATGAAAAATTAAATTCGAAAGGGAATCATGTTTATCTAGACAAAATACTATGAGGAATATTTCATGAAAATAAAGAGAGATTTGGTTAGTGTACCTATGCTTACATTACCTTGTAGTGGAAAATTGTTCTTAATCTATAGTGATGCATCCAAAAAAGGATTATTATGTTCTTATGTAGAATAACATGTTTATCACTTATGCCTCATTATAGTTGAAGAATCATGATAAAAATTACCCAACTAGTTATTTGTAGTTATAAGTGTTATTTATTACATTAAAGATATGAAGGTATTAATTTATGGGAAAAGTGTGATATATATATTGTACATAAAAGTCTGAAATATATATTCACACAGAAGGAGTTGAACATGTTCCAGAGAAGATGGTTTGAGTTGATAAAGGATTTGGATTTATCAAAACATTAACACAATGGAAAATAGAACTAGCTAAAAGATGATTTAAGACATAAGAACATGTTATCTTATCCATGATTAGGATAAAAAAAGATCCAATATTATTTGAATTTCAATGGATGGATATATAAATTCTATAGGAAGGGTAACCATATTATATTTATCAAATAAATATTCAACCCTCTTTGAAAATGATGATTAAGGAGGTACACAAGGAGGACATAGAGCAACAAAAGAATTCTAGAAATGTTTTTTAGATTAACCTTGATCAAGATGGAATGATAAGGTTTATGAACTATGTATGTGTTCATTCTATACTATATATAAATATAGAACTATTAGAGGAAGCTCATATTTCATAATTCTCTATTAATCCTAGAAGTATGATGATATATGGGGACTTGAATGAAAGCTTATAGTTGGCTGTAATAAAGAGATATATCACATTGTTTTTATCTCAATGCCTTTTAAGAAAACACTTGAAGGCTAAAATAAAAAAGTTAAAGGGTGTGTCACATCCATTATCTATACTAGAATGGAAATGGGATAACATTACTATATATTTTCTCATTCTAAAACACGTAAACTCTAGTGGATTTAATTCTATTCAGGTGGTAGTCGATCACCTTACTAATTTAACACCCTTTAATGCTGATAGAGAATACTTCTCTCTCAATAACCATTAAAGGATATACATTAAAGTAGTGGTATGTTTTCTAGGAGTACGATATTTTATATTATTATATTGGGATCCATGGATTACCTAAATGTTCCAGAGAATTCTTTAGAAAGTGGTAAATATATAATTGTTTTTCAACATAACTTATCATCCTTAGACAGATGGTCAGTCTGAAAGAACAATTCAAACCCTAAAGGATTTGTTGAGATATTGTTCTCTGGATTTCAAAGGTGGCTGGTATCAACACCTTCCACAATTTAATTTTTCTTACAAGAATAGCCATCACTCAAGAATTTAGAGGGAAAATTATAAAGACTTATATGGGAATAAATTTAATGCTCCAACGTTATGGTATAAGGTAGGAAAATGAAAGAAATTGGGAACTGATATTGTTGAGGAAATGGTGGATAATGTTAGAACCTTTTAGAAATATATCAAAGTAGCTCAATGTCAGAAGAAAAATTGCACTGATATCCATATATGTGATATATAATTTGATGTTGGTGAAAAGGTGTTTCAAAAAATCTCCCATTGAATGAAGGTAATGAGATTTAGGAAGAAGGGAAAAGTAATCCCCAGGTTTATCAACACCATTGAGATTATTCATTATATCATAATAGTAGCGTATCTCTTGGAACTTACCCCTAATATCTCTCAATTCCATGATTAGTTCCATGTATCTCTACTGATGGAGTACATACCTGACCATTAACATGTACTTATTTTATAGGTCGTACTATTATAGGAGGATAGTTCTTATAATGAGAAACCTATTGAAATTGCAGATCGTATATAGAATGTTCTATGAGAAATGACCACTGAACTGGTATTTTTTTTGGAGAAATATCCAGTTATAGGAAGCTACATGGGAACTTGAGGATATGATGAAGCATAAGTATCATACATTTTTTTCTCCAGTGATGAATTTCAAGGGATAAATTTATTTTATGGGAGGTAAAATGAAACACCATAATATTTCATGGACATTTTTTCGAATAAATTAAAATTAAATATATATCATGAAATTAACTATGTAAAACTTTACTTTTTTAAGGCTTTTAATTGGTGTACATTACATTGATCACTGTCATGTCATACATTACATTTAAATTTGACTTGGTGAACATTACACACATCACTAATTTTTCTAGGAAACATCATTATATTATTATAATTATTGAAATCTGATATCTACCACCTATAAATTAGAATTAATAATATGACCAGTAATAAAAAATCTCTAAATAATATTTTTAATTGTTTTATATAAATAAAACATATTGATAATAAATTATATGATTTTGTGTAATTTCTTTATATATTTAAAAATACCATTTTCTCGAATGAAATTTTTTTACTATCGTTCTGTTGAAAAAAATAAAAATAAATTTTGACACATTTATAAATATAATATTATAAAATAAAATTCAGTTTTGATTTTATAATTTCAAAATATGCATATGGTGAATGTTTTTGGTATTTGTTTGAGAAACTACTTTTTTGGATGAATAGTGAAAAATACCAAATTAAAATTCAAAAATGCTTTTTCAACTAATTTTTTTATAATGTTATATAATATTTTAGTTTAATTTAAATGTTTATGTTAACTTTATTTTTATTAATTAAACCAATTTAAGTAATGGTATCCAATTTCACCTTGAAATTGGATATAAATACATAACATTCTTTTAATCAATTTGACATTAAAAACTTGTATTGTCGACCCGACTTTGGTATTAAGTTTAAATTAATTTATTCTACTTATGTGATTATAATTTGGAAAAATGGATTCTATATTTTTAAATATCATTATTTATAATTTCTAATAATTCCAAATGATTATCTGACAAAAAAAATTAGTGAATGTAGTACAAGACAATTAAATTGATTAATATAAAATTAAACTTAAAGACGATCTAAACCTTAAATTTAAGACCCAAAAAGTCTTCAAAACTTGTCAAAAACCCAATATATGGACATGAGTCTACCATTAACCTTCTAGTATTGATATTTGTTTATTTTATGACTTTTTTTAGTTAAAAACGGGGGTACACAAATCCTGTTTTCCAAAACTCTGAGTGAGTCTTTTCCTTTCCCTATAAAAGGACACCACCTACCCCTCTTCTTTTCACCCCTCAAACAACATATGATTGTCAATTAACATCCCAATGAAAATCTAAAAATTCCTCACTTACTCTTTTATGCATCTATTTGGATGTAAAGTCTTCCAAGGTAGACTTTTGGAACAATCCAAAAAGAGTTACCTGATTAAGAGGTAACACAATCTCTCATGCCCCATTCTATTATTTTACTTCTCCTCCCAATCCAAAATATTTATTCCATGATTTTATATGAAAAAAATTATACATAATTTACAATTATTTTTTATTATAATGGATTATTATATAATTACAAAAACCATTATATAATGGCTAATGAATATATTGCTAACATGTTCGATGATCTGCAGCCTCACTAAATGATGATTGCTATTTTTTCCTTTACCACCTCTCAGACTAGAAATTATGATGGGAATATTTTTATGAAATTTATATATTATATTGATTATTTAATAAATATTATTTTCTCCTTTTAAAACACATATATTTTTAAATTTCAATTTTGTGTAAATACGACAATTTCATTTGAGGAAGTATGGACTACCGCCCCTGCAAATCGATATGATTCATTCATACACTACATGGAAGATATTAAGGATAGTTTTAGTGAATATATTTGATATATATGTGATATAATAGATCTAAATTAATAATGATACAAATAAATACATATATTTCATTTTCATTCTTTCTTACAATATGACAATAGACACGAAAACATCATTCATGCATGTGTACAGTTTATTGTCTCCAAGAACGGTGTATTACTTTTTGTACTTATTTATTTTGGAGATTATTATAATAAAAATACACTGAATCTAAATTATATTTATATCAGGGTTTAAATTCTATTATCATGATAAATTTATATTGAAAATATATATAACAAATTATGATACATGCAAAGAACAAAGAGACTATTATTCTAAGTGAAACCTTATCATAGGATGATTGACAAGAGGGTAATATAAGACTGTAATAAAAAAGTATTATATTTAATAATATGGTTCTCTAAAATATTTATAATAAATTTATATTTATTATAAATGTGAAATTAATGAGTACGATGAGATTCAAGACACAAGGTATGAGGATTTTATTTATCTATTTATTTTCTTGAGTTACATGATATGTTCACTCAGAATTATTTTTTTATGGTGTATGTACCTAGTAATAATGTATTCTATATATATCATACATAAATTTATTGTTTTTATAATAGCCATTTTTTAATCTTTATTTCGTGGGTTTTTAGTTTCAAAATTTTTCTAAATCGGCTAAATATTTTTGTCTCAATTTTCCACCTTTAAGACTCATGTTTTGTTATACACCTGAATTATTTATAATGGTTTATATAAATCAATTTTATAAGTTATATCATGAAATTACATATTTTCATTATAATTTTTGGAATATGTAACTTCTTTTTTCATACATGAATATAATAATCCCATGTTACCAATATATAATACTTTACCGAGACAATCACATTGATTTTCAAGATTATTTCTATTTAGGCCTCCTTTGAAGAAATATTATGATTCATCATTTACGAAAACTCATGAGTATACCACTCCTATATTTATTATAGATATATCCATTTATTAGTTCCATTTTCGACACCTTTTCATAAAATAAAATGTTTTTACATAAAATCTTACTGTCTCTCTGTCATCGGAAATCCATTGTATTCAAAATCCATGTCATGAAAAATGTTTTTAAAAATGTTTTCAAAAGGTAATTGAAGCCCATTTCAAAGAAAATGAATTTTAAAACAACTTTAATGGTATTCAATGATTCATTTATATTTTTTATAATCAATTTTAAAATAACAATGTTTTTAAAAATGTTTTATTTTTTAAACATATATTTTCAATGCGGAAAAAATATTTTTCTCAAGAAATATTTTTTAGATATTCTTAAAAATTATTTCCCTCTAAAATAACATTAGTTGGTGTTACTCATGCCATTCTTGGGAAATATTCAATTTTTCCATTCATAATATTTATATGAATGAATAATTTTTTATGGAATTAATTTTATGAAATTTTTTACACTTTTATGAGTTATATGATTTTAAAAACCACTTATTTTTACAGGTCATGTTTATAATGAAATGATTATGTAATCGTTATTTTTCAATAGGGTATGATATTATTACTAATTTATAATACCCATTTAATTTCCTGGGTTATGATATGATATTTTATGATCTTTTGGAACATGTATATAATATATAATTATGATATTTTTTGGAACTATATCTCCTACCAATTGATGGGGTAATGATTTATATCTCAT
Organism: Viscum album; assembly: GCA_963277665.1. Taxonomy (NCBI): domain Eukaryota; kingdom Viridiplantae; phylum Streptophyta; class Magnoliopsida; order Santalales; family Viscaceae; genus Viscum; species Viscum album. The sequence goes on from OY728156.1 coordinate 49,903,808, forward strand.
GAGACAGACTAAGACGATCTTTGGAATGAACCTTAACTACAAAGATGGCTATGAAAGTGAACCATTATGACCAAAATAGTATGAGGAGTGACTTCATGATACTAATATGTTCATGGGAGGTAACCATGACTACCATGATGGTATGAGGAGTGAACCCATAATACCAAGATGGTCTTGGTAGAATTTCCATAGCTACTATGGAAGTAATATTATATTCTTATGTGTCCACTGAAATTCCTTGTTTTATTCCAATGTAATCGTTTCACGTCTTATGATCTTTATTTCCATATGAATCATGTCGTACAAAATTCGAATCATTTTACCATGATTACTGTATATGATCATTGATATAGAGGGTATTTTATTCTCATTTTATGATCATGTTCTCATAGCCTTATGCTCATGATTATTCTTACATATCTCCTTTTTATTCACTTATTAAGCAATTGATCTCACCCCTTTTTTCCTTGCGCAGGTTATGAAGATATAAATTTTTTTTGATGTTTCCAAGAAGGGTTCTAGTCTAGAAGAACCTATTGAGATATAATGCAGCTCACATCTATAAAATTGTTTATGTTTCCAATGTAACTAAACTAGTATGGTCATTGGGTGTTTGTTTGTACAATGCCTTTAGTATTCTTCAAAAATTATGTGATGTCAATGTATAAACATTGGTGGTTTCTATATGTGGTTCCCCCATCTCATAATCACATGATTCACATCAGCATGATCATGGTCATGGGTTGGATATTTAATTTCAAGTGGCCAAAGATGATGAGATCCACAGGCAACAACATGATTACATTACAAATGAACCCAACCCAAACCCGAACCCAAAGCATCAAAGAAGATCACACATACCTTCCCACCCTATAGAAGGTCCAAACCCGACATATAAGTCAAAATACATTTCAACTCAAAAAATAACTCTTAACCTTACAATTAAAAGCAATATTTACTCCCTTATATGTTAGAACTATCATCACTGAAGACAACATTGAGAAGTCCTTAACAGACCAACGATAATATCTTCCTGAACCTAAGAAACACTAATTCGAAAAAACATTATGTGGCTGTTCCCATTTAATAACATCATTTTCCTTCTATAGTTCAACTAAAACACCTTTTTATGATTTCATGTGTCCATATAATTGCACTTACCTAATTAATAAATTTAGATTCAAATATTTACTATAGTTTCTATGATGTCCTTGAAAACATAAAACTATTCTTAGAGGATGAAAATGATCATCCAAAGTCACATAGTAAATGAATATTACATCCATTGGAACTACCATAATGGTATCCAAATACTCCTAGAAAACCAAAATCATTAGTGCCATGAATAATACTAGAAAATTGGTTAGACCAAGATGCATAACAAGGCACTCATAGAAACATTATCAAATTGAACGAACATCATTCTTCATAAATAGAACTGTAATTTCCCAAAGTGACACATGTGTGCATATAAATCATTTATCAATAAGATCATCCAAATACACCTTAAAATGATTAAATTCAACTGGTTCCATGTGGTGAGATAGAATCAAAACTAGTTCAGTACTAGATAATAAGTCAATGGAGAATTCAACCTCCATTACTTGTAGAAAACCAGATAATTTAAAAGAAAACACGTTAGGAAACTTGAAAAAAAAGTAGGGGGTACCAAAAATAAAATATTATTGATCCATATCAAAGGAAAAAAAATATTACTTTCCCAAATTTTGGATATGTTGTTCTGGACCAACTTGACCTTGGTTCCCATTATCATTAAAAAAATGAGATATTCCATTTGGTGTAGTGAAGTAGATGCGTTGAAGATAATATTCAATCAGGGATTTAGTTGAAATAATAAAATACATCACGAATATGGCAACAATGGGTTTCATGTTGAGAATAATAAATCGCTAAGATATCTCAATATCTAATATAGAGAAGAAACAAAAAGGACAACAAAGACTTTTCCATTTCTTTATTCAAAGTGGTGTAGTAATATACATTTCACATGATAAAATATCTATAGGATGGTTTATGAGATGAACAATATAGGTTGAAATAAATGAATGAGATGAAATCCTATTAAATAATGTATATACAGATGATGATTCTATAGTGATGGTGCCTATCACAGTCACATGACCCATATACGCTTGCTCTAGAGACTCTTTCATTACGTATTGTAGCTTCATTCCGAATGCATGTGGTCCTAACCCTTTAAAACATAAAGCATATTATTGGGATGCATCTTTAGAAGATGTAGATGATCCCATTCCAGTATGTGGAGTAGAATATATATGGATGAACCAATGTAAGCTCCACTGAAATCCATAGGATTCACAATTATTGGTTTCCTTAGTGAAACCCCTATTTTAATGTCTTTGATTACCACACTAGTAAAATTACAAAGAACCCATTACAGGAAATAAAAGATGTATAGAATGATCCCCCTATCAAGAACCATTATGATAATAATAACACTTCTTGTTTCCCTTATAAGAATGCACAATACCACTTGGAGAGAAAGAAACTACCAAAATCCCAGACATTCCCGAATGTTCCACGTAAACCATAAACACTCTATCCATTACAAAATAATAAGAATAAAATTTAAGTATTAAACGTAGGGAAAGAATATCCCAATGAAGTCCCAACTCTATCCTTTAGGAATTCAACTTATTACTTGATAAAATATTTTGTGTGAAATTTATATGCTCAGTAAAATAGTTTTCATACTCAATCACATTCCAATCAGAATTATCAAACTTGAAAAATGTCGTAGACTTAGATAACATCATTGAATATAGATAGAAATTGTCAGTGAGAATAACCTTGAAGACATTCCCCTCTAATCTCTCATGAATATTTTCCATCATCATAGTGTCCAAAAATATCCTACATGGTCCTTCTATCACGGAGATGGCACACATCACAATGATCTCACCAGGTGTGTTCAAGAACCAATACAAGAATCCAAACTACTCAACCATTAAATAGACAGCTGAGGTTATTTTTATCATATTAATGGTCCATTATTCAAGAAAAGTAACTCTTGAGAACTAAAAATGAGAACATACCTATGAGGTTCCACAATTAGAACCTGAATGGGAACTGGAGGTGGTGCCTATCCCAGAGTGTGGATGGTGGATACAATCACCTCACCTAGATTTGGAACAACAACATGATTCACTCACTGAGGTTCAATAGTGTCTTCCTTCTGTATATGATTTTCATGTCTTCACAATGAATTATTCTACACAACATCCAAAAATAACAATGATGACTTTAGATTATTCTCAAAGAGACCAACAAGGGAAATTAATCCCAAATAATATGATACAAAATTTCATTTCACCCTATCTAAATTAAAGGAGGGAAAATGATAGAACTAATCCAGAAGACATCATTTCCTAACAACCCCTGGTGGCATAATGTTCATTGTAGTGAGATATGGATAGACACTCAATAACAACTACCTCCTAAGTCCCGACAATACCTTACATTATATAATGACTTGATGATAAAATCACAATCTCATTTGAGACCAGTTTTTAACAATCCAACTAGGGTAACCTGGTATCTAGACAACTGAACAGGTCCTGACAAATCTTGAAGGTCATTCCGAATCCCCACGGGTCGGTGGATAGCAATTGGAATCATACAAAATATCTGTGGATATAGTTTTTCATCACAAATTTTGGAAGTAAAATACATAAGATAATATTCATATAAAAGAAACCCCCTGGGAGTAATTTACCATATGTAAAGCCTGAGATAAAGGACAAAGTAATATAGTGAAGGATCCAAAATAGGGAAAAAAATCAATCCCCAACTCAAACGTAACTCACCATGTCCAAGGTTAAACAGCTAGATCCACCTCCAAGATATCATTTTCTATTTCTCAAAACTAGAAGAAGATAATCTAAAACCACAAGTAGGCACAAGTAGTGTGTGAGCCAAGTCCCAAGGGTATTTTACCAATGATTCTATAACAAGATTCCAGAATCAAATTAACCTTTAATTGTTGATGTTCATGATTTGTATAAACCTTTTTGTATGTAGTTTTTGAGAATAAAATAAAATTTTCAACAATTAACCACTATTTTTTGGATAAATTGATTTAATTTGGTGATTTTGGAGATTTTTAGGTGTTTTTACAAACAAATAAAAAATCAGTAATGGTTAGAGAAAATATTGAAATATACAAGATGTGTATGTTATAAACACATCCAATGTACCTTCACCTAATCATGGTTTTACCGGGATGAGTACATGCCCAAGGAATCCATATAGATACCAAAGGTTGTGTACTACCCATCACACCTTGTAACCTCCCTTCTAGAAGTGTTTGGTTGCTTATTATGAATCTACATTGCATATTGGGTGACACTACAATCCATATACATCTACTAACTGACCACCGACACTTTGAAATTCATTAGGTGGCTCGGTGGCTCACATATGGACAGAGAATCCTTATCCAAAAATGTTTACCAAATTACACAATGTGTACTTTATGGTACACACCGTGTTTCTTTAAATTATATAAATAAAAAGGAAACCCATCCATTTTTGGGGTTACTCATCTTTGGGTGGTGTTGTGGCTCTACCACTCAAATTTCCCCAGAGTCAATTTTGAGTTCTATTTCCTATTTTCATTTCAATTATAGTGTCATTTATTTTTCTCCCCTTCCATGTATTCCTCTTGTATCCATGAAAGGAATTATGTTTCGGCTCAATCCACACATCGTGATCATGGTCATAAGAGGACAATTCAATAATGATGGGGTTGTTATAATATTTGTGAGTGATTTGAACTTTAATTCCAAAACCATTGTTTTTATTATGATTATTATTAAAAAAACATTCATTGATCCTAATTCCTTATTCACCATTAGTGTCATGTCATAACAAGAAGGAACCCAATAGATAAAAATGAATATATTGTAAAGAGTTCATAATTTACCATTGGGTGTGCCAGTTGCTACCTTTTTAGGGGTTGATAACATGAACATGTTTTACGTAATTAATCACCAGACCAAGGGTTTTTCATTTGTTTATGTAACTGATTATCATAGAACCCAAAAATATCAATTGAATATAATACCTTAGATAAATATTAACCATTAATAAATCTAATTATAATGAAAGAATATTTCATTAATATTTTATCATAATTGAAATCCTGATTTGTTTGTTCACTATTTTTTCTGTAACATTCATTATTTAATTATATTTTCATAAATATTTTCACTTTGTAATATTCCCCCTTCACTCTAAATTTCTTGATAACCAATTGAAACATTCCAAATTGAGAAAAATATTTTACTTCTCTATTCTCATAATGGGATCAACAACAACAACTTCTAACTACATAGTTAGTTGGTTTAGAAGTGAACATAAATTTCTATCTAGGAACACACTTTGTGACATATGTGATATCAAATTACAGAACAATTGATGGGGATATATGTGGAATGAAAGTACCCAAATGTGAACTCACGTTAGTTTAAATATAATTTTCTTTTTCTTTTTGTGATTATATTTCCTGGATCCCTCGATCCCACACTCTATGGATATTTATTCAAATGGAGGATGGTAATATCCACTTGGAGATATTTTTATCTCTATGATCCAATTTTATAATACTAGTATCTATAAGAATACTATACATACATGGATGATGTGTTTCAAAATGAGGAATACCTAGCTAAATTCTTCACCCCACATATTTCTCTTTATATTTTAGATCCATATCCATTTAATAATAAGGGAATAATATCAATGATGGAGGAAAATTCCACATGCCAGTTTGAGAAAATCGAAAAGGTTAGGAGGACTTGTTACTTTGGTCGAGTAATATTAGAAGATAATCACCTATATGGATTGTGAGATTCAGTCTGAGGGTGGTTGTTCTAATAATTTTCAACTGAGGAAACATGTTTTGATGTGGTCCCTACCCAAATTTCACCATGAATTTGTGAACACACTTTTTTACTTAAATCATTGAATATGAGGACATATCACAACATGTTAATTCTTAATTTCAGTAATTGTTTATTTCCGACCCCTAATTTGATTATGAACTTGCATTGGATAACCCCAGTGATTGCTTTCATGTATTTGACATTTCAGAGCTGGAACATTAGGAGGAAAAGGACATACCTGAACCAACCAAGAAACATGTCTACATTCGACATGAATTTGAAATGGAGTAGGGATTCTAAAATCTACCACCCAAAACCACTAATGTTTTAGAATATTGGATACATGATGAGGGCTCTAGAAACATTTTGTGGTTCACACTATGAATGCCACATATGCCATCAGATTATGGGTATGTATCCCTAACTCATGTTGTACTAAAGACCCTAAAAACCGTATTTCTAAGAGAAACCCATAAAATCTTCTTTACTTTCATTCTTTCATTTCCATTTTTAACAAACACAAAACATTAATTTTACTTCCACATGCCGTGTAAAACTATTTTACCCATCCACAATACTAATAAGAAAAAAATAAGAATACACATCATGTGTTCCTTATTACATGACATTTAATTATGTTTCTAGTATATATTATTATATAATTTTATTTACAAACACATATTAATGGAGTTAATAAAAATGGAAGTGGCTTGAGAAAATGAAAAGTAAGATGGAGTGTATCGGATACATCACTGGTTCGAATCACTGCACACCTACCTTTGAAACAAAGCTCATTATTTTTTAATCTAGGTTCTAAATAAATGGCATGTGATGTTGTTTTCTAATAACTAATTTTTTTAAAAAATATGAAATCACATGGAGGTGATGTGGGCTTATTTGAAGATATTGGGCCCAAGGATCAAAATACTTATCCACAATATCAGCTATTCTCCCTACCTCATCCCAATTTTCAATATTTAAAACCATGCACCATGAATTGGTCTTTTTCCCATGTATTGTTTCACCTATACATTATATATTAAAATTCAAAAACAAATGTGCAATACTAAAACCACCACTCTAGCGGTTTAGTTCTTTCTTTCGGATCGACCGGTTGCTGGTTTGAATCCATCAATAAACACATATCGGAAAGGTATAGGTCTCTCTTTAAATTTTCAAAAAACACAGATGGTATTTTTTTGTTATATCAAGTGTAATATATTATATTTTAATTGTAAATAATATATAATTTTAATATATTTATTTCTAATTATACATAATAATTTCAGAATTATTTATTATAATTATAGTTTTAATATTAATAATATTAATAAATTTTTATAAAATGTACATGGAATATGGAATCATAAACACACCATGTGGTTCTCCAATGAAGGTTGGGAAACCTACCCGACCTGACCTATTGTGGTACCCACATTCTCTATTTTTCTCCCCCTTCATCTTCTCCCATATGACGTCACCCCCCCCCCTCAATCTCCAATTCAAGTTTATTTCAGGCCGCGATTTCAGTGGCATTGCGATTTTCAATCAAGGTATGTGATCTGAAACATATCATTTCAATGTTTTATAACTATTGGTGTGATTTTTGGATAGGCCGCCAATTTGGTTGCATCCCATAGTACACATGTTAGATGACGAACACCCATCGTGTACTATAAGTACATGACCACACTCTCTAATTTTGGAATTTCAAAAACACATGGTGTCTGCTTTTCATACACACCATGTACAATGACTCTTCCTAGTCTTTACTTGAAATCCATGTTCTAACACCACATAGATAGACCCCATGTATCCCCACATAGAATTCATGTTTTGTGCACACCATGTACCATATTCATCCAGAGCAGGTCATGTGAAGTGTGTACACGTATTGAAAGCCAACATCATATACACGCTGTGTTGGGTCTCCACACTGTGTGTACTTTACAGTAAGCCCCTATAGGGATGAGTGTATATATGGTCACATATATGGATAACACCTCATATTCTCACACATTAAGTTCAAACCATTCTACACATAGTGTAATCGATAATTCCAGAACACATTCCAAATTTTCATGTTTATCTAGAGGACACGGGTTGTGAACATGATCACACAACACACTGTGTAACATGTATATAAAAAACAAGTAAATTTTTTTATTATATATCAATTTCATTCCTTATTTTTCATATAATTTTATATTTTTGTTTCTATTTGTTTTTATTTCATCTATAAAATTTCTGATCACATGATTGGGAAGCGGCTTACGATTTCTACTAATTGAGATATATGCCATCAATTCCAAAAACTGGAGGTTGATGACACCAGGGCAATATCTTTTACTTTTTTAGTCACTGGACTTAGAGATATGAATTTTTATCCTATAGTCACCCTGTAAGGCTCCCGCCTCTGGTATCCCAGAGTCGGTGCTCTGGTTATGGTGTGTAATTTATTTTATACAAACGAAACAAACATTTTACACTTCATAACCCATCAGGAGGAACTTTCTGGTTTAGATCCTGGAGAATCAGAGTCAACCGATTAACTTCTTCCTTAAAAAGCTAAGATCAAAATCCCAAAACATTGAAAGACTCTATCAACCTGTAGAAATTTCATCAAAAATGTAGGGTGAGCATTGAAATACTCAGTAAGGGGTCTTGAAAGTACTTAAATATAGCTTTTGAAAACTACCTATGAAAATACATTTCCATACTTAAAATAATTTCTTAAAGGAAGAACATCAAGACAAATAAAAGGTGGATATAATACAGTTAAAGTACTTATTACTTATGCATTAGAACACTTAGCTAAAAACCACTTAAATAAAAGGTAAAAACGCTAGCATAAAAAAATGGCATGGGTTTTACTCAGTAAAGTGGGCATAAACAAGAAAGGTGTGAAAGTAACCATCATCAGAGTTTCGCAATAGCACATTCTCTACAACATATAAAAATTCACATCATGACATGATAAATGTAATGCAACATTTGTAATAAAAATATGGAAAAGAAAACTAGTCATGCATCAACATTTCCTCATCATACCTCATGTGTATTTTAAATATGATAATCATATGTAATGGTTCTATATCCAAGGATGTTCCCCTAGTGGGAATAATCACTTGATTGGTCATATACTAAGAAATGTATGATGATGGACTCATGGTCTCTGTTTCAAGGCCTTGTGCCATGAACTAGGGGTAAATAACCCAATCTGACTGTCTCTAGAACTATCGATGCATCAAGGATATTACTTTTACCGGTGTCCAACCCGAAGGGCTTACTTTAACCAGTCCCCAACCTGGAGGGCTTTCTTTTAACCAGACCCCATCCCGGTAGTCCAATACATTTCTCACATGTTGATAAGGTCTGATATTCAATGTGTCCCATACCACTTTGAATATTTAATTTTTATTTCATATTAACCAAGGTCTCATATACCTCTTTGGGTATTTTAATTTTTAGTTTATTAACAAGAAATTTCATATGCATGCCTTATGTACAATAATAAATGTTATGAACAATAAAAACATTGTACAAGTGGCTTGGAATTATAATATGTGACAAATGTAATGCACTTATGGCAATAAATAACAAAATGAATACACAAGATAAGACATACATGATTACTAAGTTAATATGGCATTATGGAATACATGTTTTAGTAATAATCCTACTTCACTAGATAATAACTAGTTTATGATGAATAATTGAATTTTCCACAATAGATGATAAATTATAACTCTTTTAAAATTATTATTTCATGGAAACAAATTACTTAATGAAAACACCTCTCATTATTTAAGGTGTTAACCACGGTATTGAACTTGAAACTAAACCATAACGTGATTAACCACTACTGAACACCGTAGCAGGTTTAACATCAAAAAATAAATGGATACTATAGGATGACATAAACCCATGAATTCTTAGTCCTTTAATTTAAAATAGGCCGAGGCACATTCTTTTAAAAACATAAATCTCATCAAGGGTATAAGGCAGTATGGCTACTTAATTAAACATTCCACTTAATATATGCTCATATATAAAACACATATAGGCTTAGGCAAACACTCAGACCTTACTTGTGTTAAAACATAAAGTTAATCATGAGAATTGTACTTGAAAATAGGGTTTATTATATATGAAACCATAAACACCCAAACACATAAAAACTATGGTTTTAAAACTATAACATAATTTGCACTTAAAACAAAGACCTAGCTTGCGAAAAATATATCATTCATGGATAAAATAAGAAACAAAACTGATTTGTATTAAAATACATAATCTTATAAAAATATATAGTTATATATATATGGCTTACATAAAGATCATTCAAGTTTGGAATTTATTTTAAAAAGACCATTTCAAATGTATAATTCCTAATATAAAATATTGAATTATATGGAAATATTAGAAATATATTTTTTATGGTTACTTATATATATATATTTGTATACTTAAACACCTGAAAATACATATATATAAGTTATTTAATGGTTTTTCTTACGAGAAAAACCCTTCACAACTACTCATATATAAATATTTGATTAAACAATAATAATAAACAATCTCCATGGAATCCCTTAAACTGGAAGAGGTTTAGGGGGTATACCTAAACATATATAAAATTATAAATATATATATATTGTATCATATGGGTTATATAGAAAAATCTCAAAGGAACAAAAACCCTTAAATATTTTTAGGGAAAAAAGATACCATTTTCTAAGCCGCACACCCATCCTTCAAAAGAGCAGAGAAACTGTGCCTATACTAAATATATATAAGTTTATATATATATATACATATCGTATACCGGAGTATAGGTAGTGTGTGTATAGGGTTTCAAATTATAAAGAGGTGTGGGTATCCCCTATATTTGTAGAAACGAAGGAAAACACCCTTCGAAGCCCTCAGTTTTCATAGATTGGTTTGCATGGAATGTAAATACCTGTAAATATAAGCCGTATAAATATATTCATGTATATATATATATATTCACCGAGGAGCATGGGTAGGTTTGAAAAAAAACATAAACATGACACCCTTACATGGCTGCGGAGGTCGCTTGGATCAGAGGAAGCTTGCTGGTCTTGTTGGAGAGGTCGGGAGGAGTTCGGGTGCAGGAGGATGTCTATGAGGAGAGGGCTTATATAGAGGTTTTGGTGCACCTAAAAGAATTATGATATATGATTTAGGTGAATCCTACGACATCCTAGGATGGTGGGGTGTGCAAGGTCAAATGAAAGAGTGGATAAGGAGGCATCTTGGGAGAACCAGTGCTGGTTAATAGGACCCCGACGTGAGGTAGGAGACGACGGGAAACACGGTTTCAAAAACAAAAAAATAAATGATGGCCGAGATCTATCATTGGATAGATCGGACGGCTCAGGTTAAAAGGGTTCAAATGAGTATTAAAAAAACTAAAATGGCTGGGATCTAACTCAGAGTGATCGAACGGACGAGGTTGCGCGGGGCGATCGTGCGGCCAGCCAAGCTTCGCCGAAAAAGAAACAGTACCCCAAAAAAATATACAGTTTACTATATTTTTTTTAAAAAAAGTATAAAACATTAAAAATTGAAATTAAACAATTTAATAGATAATTTTAACTTAGTAATTCCATGTCTAAAATCACATTTTAGACTATGTAAAATACTGTACCATTTGATATAACTCTTATAAATTTCATAATTATCATACTTAACTTTTATTATGAACTTATATCTTTAAAAATAAAAAACCCAATTTATATCATACTCCACTTTTTGATTCAAAAATAATTTTCCCTATTTCAAAATACATAGTTTTAGAGATCCAATATATATTTTTTCCAAATATTACAGATACCCCTTTATACATGACGTTCGACACATTTTAGAATTCAACGTTTTCCACCTTATAGATATCATCAGTATTTAAAAAAAACAAAATAGATTCATTTTCAATAATATTCATTTTTTTCAAAATTAAGATACTCGAAGCTATAATTATAATATTTTTTATATATTAAAATTTTGAAATACCATAAGATTATAAGAGCGTTATAAAGAAAAAAATTTTATAAAAAGGGGCACTTTTTCCATGGAAACACAATGGTAATATAACAGTAATATTCCCTTAAAGAACCATTATAAAAATAGGGGGTAGGGTGTTTCACATTTTCAAAACACCTGACCTTAGATGGATGGCTTTCATTATTCCATTAGTGCTGAGTTCATGTGCTGTGGTTCTGGAGATTATGTTTTTCACACTGTCGGACCCAGAAGATGAATACTATCTAATTACTGGAGTTTTGATTCTTCGCAGTCTTGCTGTGGCCATGTTGAGTCTTGCACACGGTGTTCTTGGTTAGTTTGAGTCTTTGTAACAATGTAACATTTTAATATATGCTAGTTCCCTTTGATTTTCATCTATTTAGTTTCAATTATTTTATTGGTATCAAAAACCATCCATTTAAAACAAGAAACATCATTATAAAACATATCATTGTTCATTTAATCAAGTTCATAAATCCTGGGGCATTACATTATCCCCTTCTTAAAAGAATTGCGTCCTCGCAATTCGATTGGCGTACATAAACTGAATTATTCACATGGATTCCCAGACACGCTTGGTGATGTCCCTCTACCTCCACCACCCATGGAAGAAGGTACTATTCAACTATATTCCCAGGGCCGAACAAATCTTGTGGGTCTCCTCTTCCCAAATACATTCTTGGAAAAATGGATCGTGTTTGAAACCAAGCTCCCGTTTGATACATGTGGTTTTCCAGAGATGAGAATGAGTTAAATCATGCTCCGTAACATCCGTTTGGATTTGGATCCTAAATATATCTCAAACAACATCATAGTTGAAGGATTCAATGAAAGATCCAAAATCGCAGAGGTCCCGAAGCATGCTGAAACACATGATTTGGTACATAAAGACTGCGCGGAAGTGAAACTCCTTTACAGCTTCTCCGAAGGCTGTGAAGGACAACCATTTATTATTCATGGTGAAGCACAGGAAGAGAACCTTATAGTACTTCCCTTTCTTTTTATAATTCTCAAACATTGCATTGGCCATTTGGTTATACCCAACTTCCGACACTCAGAAGATTCGAAGGACATTTGAGCTTTTAGATATTTCATAGAGGGGTTTTCACGTGATTCGTAAGTTAACAAAAGGTTGGTAACTTGTTGAGCAAGATTTTTCTATAATAGTATCTATGATCTCTGTAGGGAGAGTCAAGAGTCTAGGTGTGGTTCGCTGTCTTGCCATCTGAGAAGTTTAAGAAAAAACCCTACTTAGGAAAACATTATTAATGTTTTTGTGTTGTCTTAATTTTCCAGGGTTGTCTAAACCATTCCTCTGATACCAACTGTAAGGCCCCCGCCTCCGGTATCCCAGAGCTGGTGCTCTGGTTATGTTTTTTTAATTTATTTCATGCAAACAAAACAAACATTTTACACATCATAACCCATCAGGAGGAGATTTCTGGTTTAGATCCGGGAGAATCAAAGTCAACCGCTTCACTTCTTCATTAAAAATCTAAGATCAAAATCCCAAAATGTGGAAAGAATCTATCAACCTGTAGAAATTTCTTAAAAAACATAGGGTGAGAATTGAAATAATCAGTAAGGGGTTTTGAAAGTACTTAAATCCAGCTTTTGAAAACTACCATTGAAATTACTTTTCCATACTTTAAATAATTTCTTAAAGGAATAACATAAAGAAAAGTCAAAGGTGGATATAATACAGTTAAAGCACTTATTGCTTATGCATTAGAACACATAGCTGAAAACCACTTAAATAATAAGCTGAACATGCTAGTATAAAAAAATGGCATGCATTTTACTAAGTAAAGTGGACATAAACAAGAAAGGTGTGTATGTAACCATCATCAGAGTCGCGCAATAGCACATTCTATAAAACACATAAAAATTCACATCATGACATGATAAATGTAATGAATCATTTTTAATAAAATTATGGAAAAGAAAATAGGTCATGCATCAACATTGCCTCATCATATATCATGTGTATTTTAAATATGATTCTCATAGGTAATGGTTCTATAACCAAGGAAGTTCCTCTAGTCGGAATAATCACTTGATAGGTCATATACTAAGAAATTTATGCTGAAGGACTCATGGTCTCTGTGTCAAGGCCTTGTTCCATGAGCTAGGGGTAAATAACGCAATCTGACTGTCTCAAGAACCATCTATGCATCGAGGAGCTTACTTTTACCGGTCTCCATCCCGGAGCCCTTACATTAACTAGTCCCCAACCTGGAGGTCTCTCTTTTAACCAGACCCCATCCCGGTAGTCCAATACATTTCTCACATGTTGATATGGTCTGATATTCAAGGTGTCCCATACCACTTTGAATATTTAATTTTTATTTCATATTACCCAAGGTGTCCCATACCACAATGGGTAATTTAATTTTTAGTTTATTAGCAAGACATGTCATATGCATTCCTTATGTAAAATAATAAATGTTATGAACAATGAAACCATTATTCAAGTGTCTTGGAATTATAAGATGCGACAAAAATCATGCAATTATAGCAACAAATAACCAAATTAATACACAAGATAAGACATACATGATTATTAAGTTAATATGGCATTATGTCATATATGTTTTAGTAATCATCCTACTTCACTAGATAATCAATAGAGTATGATGAATAATAGAATTTTCCAAAAGAGATGATATATGATAACTCTTTTAAAATTATTATTTCATGGAAAAAAATTACTTAAAGAAAACACATGTCATTAATTAAGGTGTTAACCACGGTATTGAACTTGCAACTAAACCATAACCCGATTAACCACTAATGAACAGTATAACAGGTTTTACATCAAACAATATATGGATACTACATGATGACATAAATCCATGAATTCTTAGTACTTTAATTAAAATAGGCCGAGGAACATTCTTTTAAAAACATAAATTTCATCAAGGGCATAAGGCAGTATGGCTACTTAATTAAATATTCCATTTAATGTATGCTCATATATAAAACACATATAGTCTTAGGCAAACAATAAGACCATACATTTGTAAAAACATAAATTAAATCTTGATAATTTTACTTGAAAATAGGGTTTATTATATATGAAACCATAAACACACATACACATAGAAACTATGGTTTTAAAACTATAACATAATTTGCACTTAAACCAAAGACCTAGTTCATGACAAATATGTCATTGAAAGATATAAAAATGAAACAAAACTGATTTGTATTAAAATACATAAATGTTTAAAATATATAGTTATATGTAAGGCTTACATAAAGATAATTCATATTAGGAATTTATTTTAAAAATCCCATTGTCAAAAGTATAATTCCAAATATAAAATACTAAATTATATGGAAATATTAGAAATAGATTTTGTATGGTTACCTATATATATGTGTGTATACTTAAACACCTGAAAATACATATATATATATATAAGTTATGTAATGGTTTTACATATGAGAAAAAACACTTCACAAGTACTCATATATTAATATTTGATTAAATAATAATAATAACCAATCTCCTTGGAATCCCTTAAACTGGAAGAAGTTAAGTGGTATACCTAAACATCTATAAACTTATATATATATCTATATATATATTGTATCATGTGGGTTATATAGACATAACTCAAAGGAAACAAAAACCATAACATCTTTTTAGGGAAAAAAGATACCATTTTCTAAGCCATACACCCAGTCTTCAAAAGAGGAGAGAAACGGTGCCTATAATGAATATATATAAGTTTTTATATATATATACATATTGTATACCTGAGTATAGGCAGTGTTTGTATTGGGTTTCAAATTATAAGGAGGTGGGGGTATCCCCTATGTTTGTAGACACGAAGGAAAACACCCTTCAAAGCCCTCTGTTTGCAAAGATTGGTTTGCATGGAAAGTAAATACCTGTCAATATAATACGTATATATATATTCATGTATATATATGTGTATCGAGGAGAATGGGTAGGTTTAAAAAAATAGAAACATGACACCCTTACATGGCTACAGAGGTCGCTCAGATCAGAGGAAGCTTACTGGTCTTGCTGGAGAGGTCGGGAGGAGTTCGGGTGCAGGAGGAAGTCTGTGAGGAGAGGGCTTATATAGAGGTTTTGGTGCACCTAATAGAATTTGATACAGGAGTTAGGTTGAGCCTACGACGTCCAAGGAAGGTGGTGTGCGCAAGGTCAAACGAAACAGTGGATAATGAGGCATCTTGGGCGAACCAGTGCTGGTTAGCGGGATCCCGACGCGAGGTAGGAGATGACGGGAAACGCGGGTTTAAAAAAAAGAAACGATGGCCGGGATCTAAATTTGGAGAGATCAGATGACTCAGGTTAAAAGGGATGAAACAAGCGTTAAAAATAACTACAACGGCTGGGATCTGACTCGGTGAGATCAGACGGATGAGGTTGCACAGGGCGATCGCGCGGCCAGCCAAGCTTCGCCGAAAAGGAAACAGTACCTAGAAAAAATACAATTTACTATATATTTTTTTATAAAAAAGTATAAAACATTAAAAATTGAATTTACACAATTTAATAGATAATTTTAACTTAAAAATTCCAAGTCTAAAATCCCATTTTAGACTATGTAAAATACCTTACCATTTGATATAACTCTTATAAATTTCATTATTAATATACTAAACTTTTATTAGGAACTTATATCTTTAAAATTAAAAAATCCAATTTTTATCATACTCCACTATTTGATTCAAAAATAATTTTTCCCTATTTCAAAATACATAGTTTTTGAGATCCAATATATTTTTTTCCAATTATTACAGATACCCCTTTAGACATGACGTTCGACACATTTTAGAATACTAAGTTTTCCACATTATAGATATCATCAGGATTTTGAATAAACAAAATAGATTCATTTTGAACAATATTCATTTATTTCAAAATTAAGATAATCGAAGCTATAATTCTAATATTTTGTATATATTAAAATATTGAAATACCATAAGATTATAAGAGAGTTATAAAGACCAAATTTTTATAAAAAGATGCACTTTTTCCATGGAAACCCAACGGTCATATAACAGTCATATTCCCTTAAAAGACCATTATAAAAATAGGGGTAGTGTGTTTCACATTTTCAAAACATCTGACCCTAGGCAGATGGCTCTCCTCATTCCATTAGTGCTGAGTTCATGTGCTATGGTTCTGGAGATTATGTTTTTCACATTGTCGGACCCAGAAGATGAATACTATCCAATTACTGGAGTTGTGATTCTTAGTAGTCTTGGTATGGCCATGTTGATTATTGCACATGGTCTTCTTGGTTAGTTTGAGTCTTTGTAACAGTGTAACATTTTAATATATACCAGTTCCCTTTGTTTTTCATCTATGAAGTTTCAATTCTTTTATTGGTATCAAAAACCGACCATTTAAAACAAGAAACATCATTATAAAAAATATCATTGTTCACTTAATCAAGATCATAAATCCTGGGGCGTTACACACCCACAGCTTTGATATCTACTAGTCCATCATACACCACAACATCTTCTACGATAGCTACTGGTACACCTGCGGCCACTTCTGTATCATTTTGAAATTTCAAAGGCTTCAGTAGAATGCCTCAATATTCCATCATTGAAACATCAAATACATCCACAACATCAGTGGCCCCTACTATTCCGACACCACCATCCACCACTGGCATGACCTCAAATACTTCTACAACAACCCCTTCTCTTCCTTATACTTCAACAACCAGACCCTCCACATCATTATATACAGCTCCACCATAACTATCCTTGTCTGATGCTTGTCCCCAGCTACATCCCTTTATTGTTTTCGATGATATACATCATACAACAGATAAGTTTCATTGATTTTCATGTAAAAAATATAATTGACCATCCACTTCGTCCATATTATTATTCCACAGTGCCTCAGAATCTGGGATGATATTGAGGATCTCCTCAACCACACTAACATTATTAAGATACTCTATGCCATCATTCCTACTTTTAGTGATTTTATTCTGGATTTCATTGAAACCATTGAGTTTTAGGGGTCTACATACCACCATATGTGCACCGATACAACTACCATAGTATGATTCCGGCTAAGAAGATGATTTTTCTCACTGACTATGGATGATTTTCCCTAAGGGTCTCGATTTTTCCCTCATCCTACAACTCCATCAACTATAACCACTATCATCTACTCTAAGTTCTCTTAACTCATTGATATGTGGCATGACCCTTTTTTTCCTAATCATTGGTAGAACCCCACTTCCTAGAAGAGCACTCTCATCATATCCCCTCAAATTCTTTTCAACCATTAGTGCTTGGGGGCCATCCATTTTCCATTCCACGAGGACATTTGTGTCATGTACGAATGAGACATAGAGGTTCTCAGATGTACTATCTGACAAAACAGCCCATATATCCCCTTTCATGAGGACACTTATGTCCAATACATGAATCAATGATGGTATGGTGACTTGAAAAGTTACTTTTATCCCACCTGGTTGGGACACTACAATGGAGTTTTTGATTCATATCTCCCTTATGATCACATAGTCTCTCCCTAGTGTTTGGACTTCATTATGGTTTTCTACACATGGATGTTCATGCATTGGGGAGAATACTTTTTGCTCGTTTAGGATCCCCCAAATTCATGTATGGGGGGGGGGGATGGCCTAGATACCCCCGCTGGTGTTTCTGATCGTCTTCCACCCCATCCAACAGTGGATGTTCCTTCTCCACCCCTCCCATATTCTTCCTCCCTTATATCTTCATCCACCATGTACTATTCTTATTGATTATCCATATCCCCACATCCACCTATACCCTGTGATAATCTCCCCATATCCCTTTTTTCATGGCTATGATGGTCCACCGTCTAGACCATATTGAGAACGAATGGGCTTCCATAGTTTAGTCCCAATCCTGAATCGAGAAACAAATTGGAATTCTTCATTAGCATCAAGGAATTCAGATACCCGCCAAAAATCATTCTTTCTCTCTCCGATCCTCATCCTTCAGTTGGGACACGTCCGTTCACAGCCCTGGCCATATATTTCGTGATCCTATCCATTAAAAGACCAAAGTCTACTACTACTATTTTCCATGACATGTCTGTTTATCCAATGAATCAGATTGCAGAGCCATTACATTTCATTTTCCCTACCGTCGATTATATTTCTCACAATTCATCTATTATATATAATGAATATTCTAAGGCCACATAGTGGCCCTTTTTCACACTAGTTTCATTCTATATATATCTTTTGTTTTGAGATAGTGATTTGATTGATTGGGTATAAGATGAATTATTTCCCCATTTCTTCTTTAGTTATAGATACTATTTAGTGCTATTAGAATATACATTTTATACATTTTATATTTCTAAGATCACTAAAAGTGTATAATTATATCAGATTTTATTTTTATTTTTATATTGGAATTAATTATTTTCTTAATTCCCCTCATCCTGATACACTGGTTCTTTGCCACATCCTCTTCTCTTCCTTCAGTGTTGCACTTGGGGGAAAATGTGAAATATCATGTGTGGGGAGAGTCTTTGAGTACGCTATTATTTTCCCATAAACAGATCTATGATACATAATTAATAGTTTAAATATTTTAACACGTGTATGGTTTTTTTATTAATTATAGTTATAAATAAAAAATTCATAAAAGTGAAAATTTAATAATACAAGATTATTTTAAAATTTGATTTATTTAAAAATTATTACTAATATTTTTATAATTATTATTTAAATTTTTAGACATTTACATTTTTTAGAATTTTCATTTGTATTCATGCCATGACCTGATTGACCCTTTAATTTTCTTATTCCTGATAGGTATTATAAAACTTTTTGACATATTCTATCTTATACCTCTTTATTAAAAGATTATTGTGATTTTCATGAAAACAAGATCATGCGTGTTTTTCTCTTAAAACATAAATATTTTTAATATAATTAAAATGATTGATGTAATAAATTTTTATTTTCAGCCCAATAGACGTTGAAACCTACCATAGATCCGACCTTTATAAAAACCTTATAAACCATGAAATTCCTTGATAGAAATCCACCTAAGAAGACTAATTATCCATGATACCCTAATTCTTTTTTAATTTTCTAGGATTATACATTTGAGATATAGAGCGTAAATTTGGATCTTCATTGTATATTAAAGTGAGAAACATTGATATTATGTTTGGGGGAGAGTTACACTTGTTCATTAGGTAGATGGGTTCCAAACCATTTTTCATTCTATTTATAGTAGTCCCTTTTGATTAAAAAATGTTTTAAAGATTCATATGAGTGAATAAATTCATTCATTATATGTGTTGATGGTTTGATAACTTATTTTTGAAAAGGGGATTTTATCGTGGTTATGGGGACATTTTGTAGAGATCTTGTTGGGGGTTTATCTTTTATAGGCCCTATATTTCAATAACGTGCATTATTATTTTAGAATCCATCCTCCTTTTTCAAGCCTCTGAGATTATTTGTTACATCATACCTACATAAGTTTATCCTAACAATTATATGAACCTTATTTAAATTCATATATATTTATGTGATTTACATTCTAAAGTGGATAATTAGAATACTTAGATCCTATAGATAGAGTTCATATACCTGAGATTGAGCATAAATTTAATTAAGTGATCTTGAGTGATGAGTGTCATATTTTTCGGTGAGGTGAAAAATCATGTGGAATTTTTATTTATGAAAAGTTTAGCAATGTGGATAATATGGAATGAATATTATTAATTGGATTATAAAAGATGTATGATGTGAATATCATTGAAATTGAAATATGTTTTGTGACTTTTCAAATTCCTTATTGTGCCTCAATTATTTATAACAATAAATTATTTGAATGGTTCTCTTTTTAGACTATGATGTCTATTATTGTGATGTTGAGATTACACTTTATGGAAATGAAATTTTTATGTATGGAAAAGTTCGATGTGACCAGTTTTTGAAACCTTTTTAAAAATATTTTTGAATATAAAATCTTGATTTCACCAAATTTCTATTTTTATGGGATAAAATGATTTATATTTTTGATCATGGTAACTTTTATTTGTTTTTCATAAACGGAACAAATTAAACTTTTTTAGAAAATATTTAAACATACACAATGTGCACATTATAAACACACATTGTGTGCCTCTACCGAGACATGGTTCGACCAACCTGAGTACATGCCCAAATAGACGGCCAGATACTACATTATATGTATAACCCATCACACACAATGTACTCCCATCTAAAATAATTTGGTGGATGAATTTAAACTACACACCATGAAGGGTGGGGCTACATGTAATGTATCTCCACCAATAGACCGACAGAGATTTTAATGTCATTGGGAGTCTTAGAGGATAAACTACCTATAAAGAAACCTAAGATAAATATGTTTACCAATGTACACAATCAATACATTATGGTTCATTCCATGTACATTAAAATTATATAAATAAGAGAGAACCCCACTATTTTCAGGGTTGCACATCGAGGGATGGTATTGTGGTATGCCACTCAAATTTCCCCTGAGCTCTATTTGAGTTGTCATTCCCATTTGCATTTCACGTTTAGTGTAATTTTCTTTCTACCCTTAACTATCTTCCTCTCATATACATTATAGGGACTGAGTTTCGGTTTAATCCACACACATTGTGCACTGTCATTAGAGGCTAGTTCCCTCATGTTTCATTTGTAATAATGATTGTGAGTATTTGAAATTTAATATCAGAAGAAATTTTTTATTATGATTCATGATTGCATATTCTCATTGAACCTAATACCTTATTCAGCCTCAGTGTCATGTTAGACCAAGAATAAATCCAATGTTGAAAAAATAATAAGTACAAAGGAGGGAATCCATAACCATTGGTTGAGCCCATTTCTTCTTGTTTTTGGGGTTGACAACCTAAACATGATATAATTAATTAATCTTTTGACCAAGGGGTTTTTTAGTAATCATATATTACATTTTTTTTAGTTTGCAATTTTTTTTGAAAAGAATCTATATAGTATGCAATTTCTATTAATAAATAAAATTCAAATGAAATAACATTGAATTATCCTTTATCATAATTACAACCCTAACACGTTTTTTGAATTTTTGTTCTGTAATATTATTCTTTTAAATAAATTTTAACAAATATTTTCACTAACTAACATGTTCCCTTCACTCCTTATGTATAGATAATTCAATGAAAGTTTTTGAATTCCACTAACTCATTTGCTTTTCAATTATCTGCATGGGATCGACCTCGACAATTGCTAGCTACATACTATGTCATTTTAGAAGGGAACATTAATTTTTTATTTAGACCGAACCTTATGATGGGATGAATATCAAATGCCCATTCAATTTTAAAATAAACTGGTTTGGCATTAAAAAATCATCTTTAAACAAATCATACTTTAACATTTAAATAACAGATATACATTTTGAAATTCATACTTGTCATTTTAAATGAAGGAAATTGATTTTAAATGATGTAATTTACCTTTAAAAATGGTGTTTTTTTCACATGTGACATTAATAAAAAAATGGCTTAAATAATAACATTTGTATATGAAACAATTTATATAAATTATCAAGTAATGTGAAATATTTCCAATATTGTAATATATATACATTTTAAATTCAAAAAATTGAGAAAATGGTCATATTCAAAATTTTTATAAACATTTCTTGATATGGTGACCCAACCGTATGAAATAAATAGAATGTACATACACCCCTTTGGGCCTAAGGAAAAAGGGACTCATCCCCATTGCCTAATGAATGATTTTGTGATGAAATGATAGTTTAAAATATTGTAAGATATAACGTGACACCCAATATAACTCAATAACCACCTATGAATTTCATTAATCAAATATTAAAAATTAATGGTAATTCATTTCAAGACTGCTTAAAATATTATTAAATACAATCCCCCATTTCAAATATGACAAAATTCTCTATATAAATGATAATGGGATTTTAATGGAAATATTCAATTTCATGATGATGAAATCACCGGGATTCCATCAAAACCCACTTTAATCCATTATTCAAAAATAAAAAATTTGAATCCAATCAATTCAATTCCATAATCCTCTTATAAAAATCAAAATAAAAAATTTAATTTTCAAACCAGTTCCATCAAAATAAAAAAAACCACAAATTCAATATAATTATTGTTTTTCACATTTTTAAATCAAAACTAATTACACAATAAAATTAATCAATTTTATTTATTCAATATAAATGAAAAAAATTAAATTAAACAATTTAAATAATTCAAAATTTCAATTCCATTTCAAAAAACACAGTTTTCCCAAAAACCCCAACTACTATGAATTGGGTTTTCCTAAAAACCAATTCAAATCCATGTAATCAAGGTATATGAAATTGAATTTAAATTAAAAAATTTAAAATTTAATAAAATAAATTAGGGTTAATATAAATTGGGCATCATAAGGGAAAGACCTACCTCTAAATTGAACTAATCTTGCTATGTTAAATCCTGATTATTATTTATCATGGTAGAAAGAAGTCCAAACAAAAAAAATAATATCTAGGATTAAGATCCAAAAAATAGGATATTTTAACCATAATTAAATATGTGGATCTACATTACCCTATTGATATTATGAGAGATAGTTGTAGAATGAAAATAGACAAGGAAATTGTCTGTGAAGAGATCGAAGAGAATTTCTCTTTCTATAGATAGCATTTGATAGGGAATGAGCGCCAAAATACTCCTTGGATGCTTTGAGGAAGGAAGAAATTATTTTGGGTCAAAGTAGGTATTTCTAAGATCCAAAAATGAGGGTATAATATTTTTAGTAAAAAATAGTATCTCTCAAAATCCTGTAGGCATATTGTGTTGGGCATACCATCACGGTAAACCAAACCGTGTAACCTGGTCGTGCACCCATTTTAAATGTGTTACATGGTTTATACTAAGAGCGTGAAAAACATAAGTAATTGTGCTCCGTCTATGAAAAATCACACTTCCTTATATTTTTTGGTTTTTAATGATAGGGAACACTATTTGAAAATATTGTATTTCAATTATTCACTAGACTTAAAAATTCCAAAAATCATTAAAATATCACCAGATTCAACCCCAAACTAAATCCAACAAATGATAAATAAAAAAAGGTTTTATAAATAACATAAAATAATAACAGGATGTTAGAAAATCATATTAGAATAATTGTACATTGAATATTTTCAAACATAAATATGTGATAACATTACCTATAAGTCAAGGCACATAGCTATAACTTATTAGGGAAAATCATTGGAATTGTAGCTACAAGGAGGGACACACCACCATTCCCAATTATAGTTATTTCCTTGCAAGGGATCAAGTTTCACCATCATCCCATAATGTATTTGTTTTTCCCATCATCCCATAATTGATCTGGTTTCCCCATCTTCTATCTTCATGGGGATTACAACTACTAGGTGGGACACACCATCTTCACTAGTTATAGTCCTTTCCTTGTATCAAATTAGGTTTCCCTATCATCCGATAGTGGATCAAATCTATAAGCATGATTCCCATAATAATATAATGATATATAAAACATTACCCAAATCAATGGATTGAGATATATGTCCCACCCATCTCATAATAAAAACATTCATACATGTTCCACAATATAATAATTCATTCATCATAGCACAACACATAAAAAAAGATACTATTTCAACATGCATCAAATCATAACCAATGAAATGATATAGGTATAATTAAAAATTAATCATATAATAACCTATAGAAATGATAGAGATTTCATAATAATTTCATTAGTTTATAACCCGATAATATAAGTGGGTTTCAAAAGCATATAACTCATGGAAGAGAAATACGTTTCATAAGAATAATTCCAAAAAAACATAAACCAATAATGAAATAATATTAATGGATCCTTTGGATAATTTCCTATAAGATAATAAGTGATGTTAATTAATTATATCATATATGTAAAATAACATAGAAGGAAATTTTGAAAACATTTATTTATGTAAATATTTTTGAATTTCTGAATTTTTTTCGTTAAAATATAAAACCTTTGGAAAACCATTTTGTTGAAAATAAACTAGAAAATTTCGAACAGAGCTTGGAAAAATTTTTGGAAATTTTTTTGTTATAAACTATTTTTAAAACATAGAAATAAGACATTAAATCATATTGAATTCCATTTTCTTTAAAAATTCTAAATTGAGATTTAAAATATTCTAAATACTATTTTGTTGTAGTTCACTTTTGAAACATAAAATTTACGCTTGGAAACAGTTTGAAAACCATTTCAGTAAAAATAATTTCAAAGAATATAACGATTGATTGAATTTTTATTGAAATTAATTCCACTAAAAACACATTTATGACTTATAAATAGTTTATGAAGACATTTTGAAAACCTTTTTAGAAAATAAGGTTTTCAAGTAATACACATTTTCTAATGAAGAGGGTGGTAAAGTATGAATTTAATAAAAACACATTCACAATAATATTATATACCAAAGAGTAAATAAATTGAACCAAAACGTGATAAAATCATGATTACATATGGGATAACAAAATTTAAGAGTTCTATTGAGATACTGAATATAGTAATTCATTGACGAAAGCATAATCATAAATAATCTCAAAAGGATGAGATTTTACCAATAAACAATTACCACATAGAAACATTGAATTAAAAAATACATGTTAGAAAATTAAAGAAAATGAATATTAAATTGTCATTAATTAATTTATTATCATGATTTATCTTGTAAAAGGTAGTATATACAAAGTATAAAATAATATAGGTGCATTACATCACTTGTGTTTCAAAGAATAAAAATTGAGACAAAATTACTCTACCAATTTGGAAACATTATAATCCCAAACCACATGAATGAAAAATAATCAAATGTAAATGTAAAAAACTGTAAATATATATATAAAAATAATATAATACATCTATGGTTAGTATATATACCACACAAAATAAATGAGTGGTGTATAAGGAATGTATCTCACAGAAATAAAAATTGAGATGAAATTCTATTAACTTGTGTATTGACGGTCATCATACTCATTAAAACCTACAATATAATAAATATATGTTTATTAAAAATCTACCACAGAACCATATTCATATATACATATAATACCATATCTGTTGTGATTATAATTTTATATTACCCACTTGTTAACAATTTCTTGTAATGGTTCCACTTTGGGTAAAAATATCATTTTTTTTGCAAGTGTCTTAATTTTTGTAGTTTTTTGTCCTTATACATATATCATGATTTAAATAATTTAAAAAATTATATAAATATAATTTTTATTCACTATATTTGTTTTATAAGGATCTATATGATATAGAAATATGAAATGGAAAACATCATTCATGGATTTGGTAGGTTGTACATGCGCATGAACAATGGTGACATTTTATTAACGAATTGAAACAAAGAACTAATATGATATATATGTATATATTTATATAATATACTTAATTTTTTATTATTTCTTCATCTATAACATATATGTTCACTAAAAACATACTTAATACATTCCATGTAGTGTGTGATGAATCAAATCAGTTTTAGGGTGCAGTAGTCCACACTTCCTCAGATAAAATCATCATATTTACAATGAATGAAATGTATAATGATATATTTTATAAAATTACATTATATTAGGAAAAAATATGTATAATATATATCTTATATAGATAATTTTTTATCATAATTCCCACAATTAGAGGTGATAAAAGAAAAAATAAGAATAATTATTTCATGATTTGGTAGTTTGTTGTATACATAAACAATATGTTTATTACCTATTTGATTGAAGTGTGTTTTAGTTTAGGGTGAAAAATTATTTAAAAAAATTAGTATATTTATGATTCTGGTTCACTAGTATAATAATGGAATCTGTAGTGTTTATGGGTGGAGAATAAAAATAAGATAAAGGATCTTGTGAGAAGATGTTTCCTATTCATTCTGTAACTCATTTTTGATTTCGATAATGGGAATACATGGATTTATTTTTTAAAAAATTGCCACGTAAAGGTTTAATATATGTATTTTTTATGTATATTTGGATCATGTTGGCTAAACATAATTTTTAAGAGGTGTAAGGAACTTGGAGAGTGTATTCCTTTTTATAGTAGAAGGGGTGTGTCACTCTTATAAATAAAAAAAGGTATCATTAATAGGAGATATAAATTACCTAATGTTCTTGCAAAATGGAAAACTAATGGATTAATGGGAAATAAAAGTCTATTAATACCTCCATCATGCAAAAATATGTGATTTTCAATAATTTATTTCCTTAACTACTATGTTTTCTCAAATTTTATCACATTTTTTATTAAAAGGACTAGTATTCTAACATATGTAATTTAAACATTATGACCAAATTAAAGTGATACTATTTTGAAAAATTATTGGAAAATAATTTCAAATATGATACCAAATTTCAAAAATAAAAAACTATTATGTTTTGGAAATTAATTTTAAAACCAGTGCATGTGACGCACAAAAACACTACTAAAAACCAAGCCATTCATAAGATGATTTCATAATTTATGGTTCAATATCATATTTATAAAACAAAAATTGTTACATAAATGTCCAAAATATAATATTATTTAACACTTAAAAATATATTTTAAGAATATAGTATTTTTATTTTTTATATCATTTAATAAAATATTATTTATTTCATCTTATTTTAAAGATATAAAACCAATATGGGAATTAAAATATATTATTTTTATAGCCTTGTAACATAAAATATTTATCTAAAAAATAATTAGAGATAATAATTCAAATAATTTACATAGATTTTTATTTTTATAGTATCCGTTATTTAATTTAATTTTTAACTATATAATCACAATGTTTGAATTTCTTACGAATTGTAAGTCACCCATTAATATATCAAAATAAATAAATTATTATTATTTTAAAACCCATTTATCTATCATCAGTATTATTATAACAAAAAATATGGTATTATTTACATTTATTCAAATATATAAATTTTAAATATAAGGAAAGTTCACTTTTTTGGTTTTTTCTTACCTAAACTATTCTATACAGAATATCCTTTTAATAATATCTAAATAATCCATAAAATATGAACCAAGAGGAGATATAGTCAAATTATTTTCATCTATTTTTTTGGACAAATGTCTAGCTCATTTTTTCCTTATGATTTTGTTTTAGTCCCTTTTTAACCATATTTTAACCTTAATCACATTAATAAAATTTAATAAGATCTACTAATCCTTTTCTATATTAAATTATGTTGACATTATTACCCCAGAAATATTGTACTTATTTAAACTATGTATGTCCAATTTTTTAATTTCAAATCATATAAGTGGTAACATTACGTTTAATGCTAATTCTGCATACATGGCAAGAAAAGAGGTTTAAAAAGTAAAAATTTTCATATCATTCCATACATGTTTATATCTAATTTCAATATAAAAGTGAATAAAATGACCAAATTTGGATTAATATAAGTATTATTGACCAGTTTTGACATGAGAACCCAATTTAAAATATAATTTAACATTAATAATTATTTTAATGAAGAGATGGGTTTTAACTAAAATATAGTATTTTGACTCTTCATCTAAAAATAATGTTTTTTTGAAAAATACCAAAATATTCACCATAAGATAACTTATACATTATAAATTCATAACTGAAGATTATTTTATCAAATTCATTATTTAGAAGTGTCGATAATTAAATTTATTATTTCATATAGAAATTTATAAAAAGAAATTCATTTATGAAAATATGATTTTTAATCATAAAAAGTCTTTAACAAAAATAATATTTTTGATAATAAATATTTTATATTTTTATAAAATCATCTTAAACAATATTTTTATTTTATTTATCACTATTCATATTGGTATGTTTTTCTACTAGGTTATAACTATCTCGTTTAAATAATTATGATATAAAATATTGTTTCATAGAAACATCATGTTTTATTTATCATAAACCATGTGAGAGTTTCATGTAGCACAATATTATATTCATATACTGAATAATGATATAATGAATTATTTAATTAATATGAATAAGAATAAAAACTATTTTCAATTTTTAGTTAAATGATAAATATAAAAAATATTGAATTATTTCAAAAGAAAATAACTCACAAAATCTATCAGTGTTACATTCTATGCCCGTTAAAATGACTTTCTCTCACAATTATTTTGGGTTATCAATGTTTTAGTACTTTAATGTTACATTAATATAAACCCACATCATAAAAATGATCATGAAGTATCCCTTTAAAAAAAGAAAGCTAGAACCATAATGGTTACCAATAGTAACACATAGATGTGGTTCCATATAGGATAACACCTGTGGAATGTGAAAACATGGGCATGAAGATAAATCTAACTATCTTATTCCGTAGGATATTGATGCAGAACATGGTAATGATAATGTTAACAATACAAAATTCAATAACATGTTTTTATTTAAGGGACCATTTGATTCATCGAAAATGAAGGTACATGAATAACCTTTTCAATTTCATGATTATTATCTCATGTTGATGAATTTAATGAGAAGATATACATATATGAATTTATTACCATTCATATGAATTTTTTCACCCTTTATTAATGTCTTTACCAATTTCCACTTCACATATTTTTCCAAAACGTAAGGTGATTTTATAATTCTTGAAGTTCCAACAGGCCATTAGATACATGATAAGGAATTACTACAAAATGGTTTGCAATGGTTATCTATCTTGCATAAATTATTATATGGTGAGATATTATATTAATCTGATGAACATCATATGAAGTTTTAATTAATACCTTCAATAAATGAGTTATCTTGTAAATCATATAGATTATGTAAATCCAATACATCAAAAAGAAGGTCATGAATTCAACTTAACGTTGATCACCCATATATCATAATGTAGATCTTGGCTATCAAATTTCATACTTTTTAATACCTTCATTGTATATTCTCTTGGAACATGGTAATAACTTGATGTTCTATTAATCATTTTCAAAAACATGAATGATTAAATTCTCCAAACATCAATGGATAAGTTCCATATGTATAAATTTTTTAATCTTGATGCAACATGACGTAGAGTACTTTTTCAACAAATAAATTATCAAATAATCTATATATATAAGTGAAAAAAAATTATTTCAACTCCTTGGATGCATTAAGGGTTACCTTTCATAAAAAATAACACCTTTACATTAATTTTATTTTCTAATCTATCCAAACAAGTCAACATAATCTTGTAAATCCTCAATTGGAAACATAAACTAAATAATACATATATAATTAACTATTAAAAAATATGGAGTCCAATTAGACAAATAATTTAATCCTTACACATTAATGACTGGTATGAAATAGTTACATCCCTAGTTTAGAAATAATTTTTTAAGATAAACCATTGATTTGGGTAATTATCTACTTTTTTACTAATAATACATTGCACTGTCTGAAAATCAGTCACTTTATGCACCTTTTTTCAACACAAATAACATATTCTCCTCCATTTTTGGTATTATTAAAGGTACATTATCCCTTATTTATGATGGTAAGGAATAAAAATCTTCATTAATCTATGTTTCTAACCATAAAATATTATCTTTACTTTATTTAACATGTTATAAATATCACCAATTCTAGCATAACTAAACAAGTATCACAATAGATGATTTGGTTTAATGTTAATCTAGTTCTTTTTGGTTCAATCCATTCGATAAAACTATGAATAATTGAGTAACAAATGATTATGATAGTGAGGAATGACATAATCATGAAAACCACATATATGAATTTAAAATTATAAAACCATTATTAGATAATGAAAACCTGGGTTTATTCAAGGTTATTAATATCCACGATTCATTTACATACTTCATGGTTTTTTGTGAAGAGTTTGTGAATTTCCAAAACATATCATCTCCGAGTGTTAAAGAATGTGATAAGTAAGGTCGGTTTTCATGTACCTGGTTACACCGAGTCATGCCCGACACACCTTTTAAGAGTTGTTACTCCTAGGTACATCTAGGCTAGAACAAGTTCCTCGTGTAGTATCTAGATATTGACTTGTCTGACCACCTATTCATAACGAGTGAAATGAGATGTAAAGGAGGAATTTTTTTTCGAGGAGTCATACCCAAATAGGACGATGTCATCAACATATAGAAGATTTGATGGGGTATATTCATCCCTACCATGCATTATTGGTCAATAAAGGGATGTTTGAGGGATATCATTGATACCTCGACTCAAATAGTCTTGATGGATAGAAAATATAAACCCCTCCAGTGGATCACATTTTCTCACACCTCATGTGCATTGAAAAAAATCCATGAGGGGTCCCACTAATGATGATGAACATATTCTCTTTGAAAAGGATGACATTAGTATGTTTGATGAATTAATTTGAGAACCAATATCTTTATTGGAAAACAAATAAGAAGATCCATTTTAATTTGTCAAAGGCCATGGAGGTATTAATTTTAAGATAAAAGTACCTTCTTCCATCTTCCTCTTCATAAAATGATCAATTTATAATGATGTAAAATAGATAAATCACAGTGTTCTTCCTCATAACAAAACCAAAATGATTTTTAGTAATAATGTGATTATAAATTTCATCTATTCTATTCAAGATAATTTTTCTAATGAACTTTGTAATAGTGTTTTTGATGGAATCTAAACTAATGTATCTAATATCAAGTGTTTTTTACTTCCCATAAATTAAGGTAATGAAACCTAATTTAACCGCAAGCGACATTGAGTAGTAAGAGAATTTTTGTTTATTTCTTGAGTAATATCAGCCTTCAAAATATCACAATTAAACATAATGAATTTTTTATTAAATCCATAAAAACTATGGTCACTCTCAATATTATTGTTGAAGAGTGTTTCATTCAATTTCTCTTTGGATGGAATCATTATTAGAATTTGGTTTTGGTGATCCCTTATACATCAATAAATGTTTTCAACAATATTAGTTGTGTTGATCTCACCATTATATGAGTGAATACCCCTTATGTAATCCACCAATACATGAGGAATATCATTTTCATTAGTACAAAGACAATAATTAATGCTAATAGCCATGGTTCCAACTATTTTTCCATTATTTGTGTATTCTATTAATGAAATCTGACTTCCTCTCACTATCCTTTATCCATTTGATAGTCCATTTATTTTTATCAAGAATTTCATTTAGAAAGAGAAGTCCATAAAGAATTCAATGAGTCTCAATTTCTTCTGTAGAAGTAATTCCTTTGTGTAGATTCCATGTTTGAAATAAGAATATATGATCTTTAGGAGAATTAATTTTCGTTTAAATATTAGAAAAATATTTTATTCTATAGTGTTGAATAAAATCATTAGTATGCATTAATTACACAACTAGCATATACAACGTACTACCAATGTGCCCAATTTTGTAGGCCACGAACAAAGTTTCTCTACACCCAGGAGTAACAAACAATCCATTATTAATTCCAAATGTTATAGTATATGACCTTCTCTAATGATGTATGACTTATAAAAGTATTTTATTTTGACCTATGTGGTCATAAGGTATAGTAATGTCTGAGGACCTGCTTTGACCACTTATATCATCCATTCGAATGAAGCATCAGTCATGGTTTCTTACTTGCGTACCAGAAATTTGTATATAATCCATGTGAAATAATATCCTTCAATTGAGAATTCAAAAGGGATGTATTGGTCAATAAAACTATATATTTCAATGGAGGTAATCTTATTAATGTTATACACTTTTTTCTTATCATGATTCAAGACAATGTTGAAATCTCTAAGAATCACAGATTTTATATCAATGAGTTAAGAGAATCCCTCATGTTATTTCCATAGATCATTCTTTATGATGTAGTATATAGATTCATATACAGATGATATTGTAGGATCAAAACCTGATATGTTACATAATACTGTGATAGTTTTTCATTTCTTACAACATGTAGTGACATTGATGCTTTTATGTTTGAGAACCCATAGGTGATCAATAATGTAATTTTGTAAATTATGGTAAAGGGATTTGTATCCAAGATAGTCCCATTTAAAATATTTATAGTTTTTAAATAAAATCCTATGCTCATAAATATAAACACATATTGGTTTTTGTTCCATGATGAAGTTTCTAAGGGCTCTGGTCATTAAATAATTCCATATCGAATGGAAATTCCAATAAAATATCTTCATTGCTTGCAATTCCTGAACCTTGTCTAAGGCCCTCATTATTATTCCATTTCCTACGGTCTTTCCCTTTAATTCAATTTCTATTCTTCTTTCCCTTTTTTATGTTATTTTTGAATGTTTTTTCACTTATAAAATCCATTGAGAGGCATTTATCATCTTTTTACTCAATTGAAGAAGTCATAATTTGCTCACGGAGCTGGGCATCATCAGCCTCATCTGACCAAAATACCCCATTCAATGGGATTAATTTATTCAAAATATGTCCAGATACACCGGATTTTTTAATAGAGGTTTTACTCATAGTAGCCTTCTAGGCATGGACCTATGAGAATTCCCCTTCAAGTCATTTTTCCATAATTTTGTTAGTATCTTTCAAATAAAAATAAACTAATATTTTTATCCTGTAGTGATGTCATGATCACCTCTGATGTCAGATTATCCTCTAGGGGTATATTGGAATCAATAGAGGACCCCAATAGATTCTAGAGGGAATTGGTGGTTTTCCCTCATCATTACCCCATCCTCTCATTATTTTCTAATGATTTGGGTGTGGATGTATGTATTGAACCTTCCCATTTCTGGGATGGTAACACAACTGAATCTTTATCTATGTACGTATGAGGGTAGGATACTATCGCGGACTCATCGAAGTAATTGTCATGGTTAGAATTCATGTTATCTTGAGTGAAAACCTATCTATATATAGCCCCTGTCATTGGATTTTGAGATCATCCCTTAGGAAGGGACCCCATAGATCCACGAATATGCATAACTACATGATAATTCTCTACCCATTGATAAGTACACTATAAGTTTCCTTCATTATTTCCATCCACAATATTATCCAAATATAGGGTGCATGAATCCATATTTCTGGATGAAGGCCAAATTGGTATGTTGTGTAAAATTTCACAACACTAATTCACCATGTGGTTCACAGTCATCTCAGTAGTAGCTCAA
Organism: Viscum album; assembly: GCA_963277665.1. Lineage (NCBI taxonomy): Eukaryota > Viridiplantae > Streptophyta > Magnoliopsida > Santalales > Viscaceae > Viscum > Viscum album. The sequence continues at coordinate 49,938,004 of OY728156.1, forward strand.
GAGTGGTCATGATCCACATGGGTAGTGTACATCGTACCCATAAACTATTTGGGAGTCATATCATTCACTATCATATTGATCCAAACATTAGTACAAATATAGGGTTAAGGATTCCTATCATATTTTTCATCATTTTCTTCCACAGTATCAACTATTACAGTTCAATTTCAAGTAATGGTCAATTTAGAGGGGCAAGAGGAAAGGGTCCGTTTGATTTAAGTAGGTATTATCTTGTACTTAAACATTTTCTTTCATCAATTATAGATTTAGCTCTCTTTATTGTTGAATAACATACACTATTTATCTCTAATGAATTCATATATGAGGTTTCCAATTAATAGGCATCTCAAACAAAACATTGGTTTCATATAATACCAAATCTGTAAATTGATGTTATAATCCCTTCCATATAGAACCACTTCCTCCACAATTGTGTCTAACATATCAACCTCTCCTATAATTACTTCATAATTTCCATATAGTTGTTTATTAGTTTTCTTATCCATCTTAATTGGGCTCCCCATAGTAGTGGAAAATTCTACAAAAATACATGGAAACCAATACAACCAATTTCACATGAAAACATGAATCCTTAATTGAGTATTAGTATTTCATACTGAGGTACAATCAAAATTCATTTCCTACTACTGAATTAGTAGAAAAATTAATTTCATGGATATTAATCAAAAACTCTAGGGACTTCATTTATAGTCTTCTATGGGAAAACCCATATAGTAGTATCTTATCCCCAGGGCATTCATCATCCTGTCAACAAAGACCCAGATCTCGACAATTAATCATGTGAGATCATTTAATTTCCATAATCTTCTACATTGGTTATCAATTCAATAAAACATATGATATACTTCCTTTTTAATGATTCTTATAGGAGTAGCTAAATAAAAATAATAAAAATATTTGATGGTTGTTGATTTTACCACATCTTAAACAATATTCTTGGTTATAGCAACATAATCCAGGCCAATATTTAGCATTTTTAATGAAAAATTTAACAATTCCTTATTCCGTACATGATCCACCAATGATGTAGACTTTGAATTTCCAAAAGGATTAAAATTATTTTAGGATTCAAGATATATATATTAGGGCTTTTGTCCCTCCTCAAAATGATCCTCCATCTTCAACCCTCAATTCAATTTTAATTTATATTTTTATGTTATAATAATAAAATAATCCAACTCACAGGGTAATAAAATTCTAAAAAATTTAACTAATAAAAATATTTTTTCATAAATTACGATAGGAATATCCCATATCTAAAAATATAAAATATAATGAATGGTTATTTATAAAAATTATATGTTCTCTCAGAAATTTATAACTCGTTATATAGATATTCTTTGTCCTCTTAAACTAAGGATGTTGTGTTCAATTACAAATGAATGTTTAATATCCTCCTAGATGTGAGAACACTGATTGGAATTTGAAATCTATGTTCAGTTATACCATTTCTGAAACAAAGATTTTATTAATATACAATGAATATGGATGACAAAATTAATGAAGTTCTCACTAAAACATGTATTATAAGGTTATGTTATGACAACCCTGCTTTTATTACAAACTTAAACATGATTTATTACATAAAACATCACTTGATACAACAAAGAAGATCAAGAGGTTTAGTGTCTTTGGGGATTAGGACCATTACATAAAAACTTAAAACATGAAATAAAACATCTTTATTGAAAAATTACATTACATGAGCACTACATTCCCCCGTACATAGCATTGCATGGGATAACCTGAGGACATGCATAAGAAAACGGTGAGCTATAAAGCCCAGTAATGGAGTACACATGGAATAACATGAGTAATACAATACATGTTAGAAAATAGGCATATCAATAGAGCATATAAGAAACATCAACATAAAGGCATGATAAAGAATGATAATCATATCATGGTAATGTGGCAACAACACTTAACATGGAATTAGCATGAGCCAAGGCTCATTGCACATGGAGCATGAGTAAATCCTCATTGCACATAAAGCACGAGTAAACCCTCGTTGCACTTGAATTGGCATGAGTAAACACTCATTGAACATGAAGTATCATGATACTATAATTTACCCAATGCATTGGAGCGCTATAAGGGCGCACCCTTCTTAAACATTTCATTTCATGCAAAAGTGTGCCACATGGATCATAAAACATGGTTTCATAAAACATAATAATTTATTCCATGATAAAGGAATGTGGAATTAATACATGAAACTTTACAATAAATAAGTAAATGTTCATAAAGGTGAATAACCTTTATGGATAAATGGTCATGGTATTCACTACACAATGACATTGGCTTAGAAAATCGGTGCGATTTCGGCAGCGTAACGGCGTGACATAAGAATTCATAAAAAAGGTTGATGAGAGAGAAAGGGGTTCCTCATCATATGTACATGTAATTGACAGAGAGAAGGTCATATAGATACATGTCCCAACAATTGAAATTGAATTTATTTTAATGATACAAAAGTATTTCTTGAATGTAAATGAAGAGAGAGAAGTTCCATTCAGAATTTCGGCATAGTAACAGGTGTGCATGGGAGGCATTTAATGAGAGAGAAAGGTGTATCCCATCATTCAAACAATAAGAGGGTAGTATGGGGGAGGTGTTAAACCATACCACAAAATTCATAATTGAAATTAAAAGGGAAATTCAACTTAAATAAAATTGACAAAAAAGAGAAAGGAAGAAAAAACCCTTACTTGGAATTGTGCTTCCAAAGGCTAGAGAGAGGCTTGTGAGAGGCTTATTGGCAGCTTGGGGAACCTTGGGAGGATTCTAGAGAGATTTTGGTAGAGGTTGGATGAACTCCAATGGCTTTGAGTGAGGAGGAAGTGGGAGCTTGGGTGGGTTTATATAGGAAATGGTGAGGGAATTCTTTCTTATTTAGGTTTGGGTCCCCTAACATTAAATTAATCCAAACCACAAACCATCCCATGGTTTTTTCCCATGGTTTTTTCGAAAATAGAAGTGGAAAACAATATTTTATAATGACCAAGTCCAAACGTCTTAAAATAATAAGGTTTCTTATGTGGAGGTGAGTCACACTCTAATGGAAATTAATTTAAAAAAAGTGTTGAATATGTCTTGAGAGGTCCATTAATGCATTGAAAAGTAAGTCAAACAAACCCAAAATCACATTATTTTAATAATAAAACATATATTGGCTGAACATAAGGATTATGGTATTTTATTACATCACCATTGGGTCATTATGATGTTATAAAACACATTATATATTTAAAAGGTCTTTAATTTTTACCCAAAAATTTGACTGTCTCAGAAAATTATGAAAAATTCACCATTGGATAATTTTGATGACCTGATTCTAGAAATGATATTTATTTTATCTAATTTTTTTTTCTAAATATGTTAATTTTAACTTTTAAAATAAAAACCAATATTTATTTAAAATTCATGGGTTTTGACAGAAATGGCTTTCAAACCTTAATATAAAATTTTAATTGCATTCATAAAATTATAAGATCATTTATATTTAATAAAAAATTAATTTAAAAATAATATTATTATTTTATTAAAATATTATATAATTCAAAAATCTGTTAATTTAATAAAATATATTTATTAATTAAATAATAACTAAAAACAAAAATTGTACTTTTAAAAACTATTTACAATGTATAAAAAATGACTAGAAATTATATTCATTATTGTATAAAAAAATAATGTACATGAACATAGTACTACTTATTTGTTACATAACCCCTTAAAACAGCCGCATAAGACCTAAGGGTAAGGTGTCCGATGGTGACAGACAATTGGGGCGGCTCGGATAACATCGCTCGAGTGGTAATTTCAATCAACTTCAACTTTTCCCATAGACGGTCATGTTCGAGCTTGACATGATGAAGCTTAGCTTGGGCTTGGTTAAGGGCGAAGCCCAAGGATGCCACCTCTTTTCCGAGCTCCAACAAATGGGCTTCATATGGGGAAATTCTACTGGATGAGGCCATCGCTTATTTTGTGTGAGTAAATTGGATTTGTTAAGGTCCTATATTTATACTAATCATGTTATCACTATTCAACGGCTATATTAACAATAGTCAAAATTCTTAACATAAAACCAAAGAAGTTGACATCTTATAAAAACATTTTTCATAAAGCGACATTTAACTGGATCAAGAGGGATTTTCCATTAATGAAACTTTGGGATGTTACATATGTGTCTTACATAATAACTATAAAACAAGGACGTTCTATTCATGTATGAATGAGATTGGATGTTTAAGGAAATTAAAATAATTATTTAGGGTTATATGTACGGTGTCATTATCCAAGAGGGGTGCATGCATCCTAAAATATTATTCATGATTCCATATTTATAGGCCATCAATTTGAACATATATATATAAACATAATTCTTAATTTCATATATTTATATATTTATGTCTTGAAAATAGAGTTTTATCATTTATATTTCAAAATATTAGCCCATAAATTTTCATATATTTTTTTAACACCTATAATTTTTCCAAATCCATTATTTTATTATGCCTTATTAGGAGAAGCCTAGATCATTTTTCTGAACTCTCTTTATGCGATTTCATTCATGATTTTTTTCAATCTCTTTTAATACATTTATGTTCATAAATTTCTATATGAAATAATGGTTTCTATTTATGGACATACAACATCGATATAAAATGAATATATTTTTTCTCATATAGATTGAACTAAAATTTCTATCTTAGTTTCATATCATAGTGTTTTTAATTAAATAATAATAATTATTACTCACTCATACAATTAGTATCAACCCAAAATGATTTGAGAATTAAAAAAGTTTTCTCTTAATTTGATGATGTGTTCTAAAAAACAATTGTAATATATATATTTGATGAAAAAAATGCTTTAATAGATTAATGTTACTTAACATTAATATAAATATCATTTTAATTTAAGGTTATACCTCTAAGTGAAAAGCATTGATGAGGTATAACATTTTGAACATTGGACTAAAAATGTTCTAGATATATTAAGTTTTACAACTTTGTTAAAAGCACTACAGTTGGTTAAAGTGATGCATTTTTTATGCATTTTTTAAATGTTTAATGATTTATATCTTTGATCAAGATAAGGTTTTATAGTTTTTTTTGGAAATTTTCACCAAATGTGAATTAATAATTAAAAATAAAAGTATTCAATTATATAAAAATCATAAGAATATATTTTAATATTTTTTAAAAACCTAATATATATAGTTGAAAAAACATTATATATTTAAGGTTAGAATAAATACCCATGGGGAATCTATCACATTATTTTATAAGCTAACTTTAACCCAATCCATGACAAAGGTCTCGGAGAGAGTGGTATAAAATAAATTTTTTTTATAGGACTACCATTTTTGACTTTTACCCTAATTAGTTTTCTTATAATTTTATTCTATATGATATGTAATTTTAATTTGGGACAAATTTGTGTCTTACTTTTAGGGTCATAGTTTATAAACCTATTTGTGTAGGGAGTTTGTGGTCACAAAAATTGAACTATGGGGAATGAAATGACTACTCACCTTGAACGATGTTTATAAAAATATAATGAATATATGTATAAACATTTCTATTATTGTTCTTGATTTTTATATATTTTATGATGTATCTCTCTACCATGATCATGTAGACATGGGGGGTCTAGAATTTCATATTTATTCACAGCGGTGGTGTGAAAGAAAAATGAAAAAAATGAGTTATATTCCTTTAAATATATTCAATATATCAATGATATTTGACATATATCAAATATAATTTTTTTTAAAATGAAATAATTGAATAAAAAATATATTGTCTATAGAAACCAATAACTATGAAAAAATAGGTGGGCCAATATCATACTATTGGATAAATATACTGAGGATAACAACTAAAGAAATTTTAATGATAACATCAAATGTACTAACATGAATGGAGAAAATTGATTTCTTAATCCATTCTTCTCAGTAGATATATACACCTAGATAAGATTTAATAGACTGTAAATGTGGTGCATGTTCCATCACCATGCCAATGGGTGGAGTCACCTCATAAAGTTTATTAACATTACAATTTTCCATGAAACATTTATTCCAATTCAAAATAATTATAACATGTATTTGAAAAATTACATGGATGTATATATATATATTATTAATATATAAGATTATCTAATTATGCAAGAAAATAATTTAAAAATAATAAATATGTCGACAAATAATTAATGTTGATCCATTGTTAGGATATCAGTATTTTACAATTTATCTTGTCAAAATAAGAATCCTTCCACCCTTAGTTCAGATATTAGAGTCTTTATATTGATCTAGATCATATATAAGTAAAATTATAAAGGATTCATCTATTAATAGGGATAATTAAGACGAAATGACATCACATGGTAATGATATAAATTATAGGATGCAATTAGTCTCTTAAATTTACTCTAGATTCAAAAATTAAAGATTCATCTTTTACTACATGCCTTATGATAACATTAATAAATCCAAACACAGTTTATGAAATATGGATTCGAAAAATATTTGGATCATATTAAATTTAAAAACAATATAGTTTTAAGGTGGTGATTTGGTGATAGGAGGATCAATAATTTTTTATGGTAATTAGTATGAGTCTGAAAATTTGTTTGAAAGAAACTATAATATGAATGTGGAATATTATGATAGATACTACAAAGGGTCTTTTTGTAAATATAATGTACACTGTGATGATATAAATCATTCCATTGAATGATTTAATGGAAGGGTGGAATTTTTATCATAGTGTATTGTCAGTGAAGGAATCATAACATTAATTGGATACCAAAGAGTCTTTGTGATAGTTTTTTAACAATGTTTTTTCGTTTATTTAATATCTAGATACCTTTTTATAAGATTTTTCATTGTAAGGGTCAGATCTAGTCTTTTGGAATATAGTTTTATATGAAACGTTAATGTTAATAAATTTTTAATCCAATCAAAATGGGGCAGAAATGTTTTTTATTTGTGAAAATTATTTTCTGGACACAGGTTTATCGACATTGAAGATTAGAATGAGAAGTGCCTGACTCGTAATATATGAATGATAATACCCAGTCCTAGGAATTTTCAAAATGATGATGTATTCTATAGGACCCAACATCAATGTTATATTCATCATCAATATGTTTAGATTTATCATATTCATCTCTTGTCAGTTTGTCTAAAGATGAAAAGTGAGGAAGTTAGAATGATGCTTGAGAGGTTTCTTGAAGAAACAGAATTCAAGTGTTATAAAGTTATCAAATGTTCTAATCCAAATTTAGATGATGATTTTTTATTATTAGTATTTATATCAATCAAAAAAACATTATTGATTAATTATCTGGATGAAATGGATGAATTTAAAAGATTTTATTGGTTTTAGAAAATAAAGACAAATCTTGGTAATAAGGCATGACACTGAAAGTATCAGGGCGATAAGAAAATGTATTACTAGTGAATATTAAATAATTTCAATGTTTCTATGTGAAATCTTCATAAGATGCAGAACATCATAAGGATAATAAAATAATTATTATTTCATCATCATGATGAAACATGATAAGATGAATATGATGGTTTGAATTAGAATTGATAAATCTAGTATACATATCTTCTAGTCAAGAAGAATAAGATGGAGAAATTATTGGTTACTGAATGTTTCCTTTTTTCGTAATAATATAATAAAAAGAAGTTGATGAATTAATTGGTCAATTGGATTAATTTTTTCATCAAGTCAATAATTCGTTCTTTGATAAGAATATACAATCAGATAAACATTGTTTAAAAAATTAAATTATACTTACCTCAATGAGGAAAGATAATTTGGAATTACTAGAATAGGTTCATAGTAATGGTATGAGAATGTTCAAATAGAATTTAGATGAGGTTGGAAGGAATATCAAGAGCTATGAAATAATATATAATCATATTCAAGTAATTAGTATGATGAAAAATAATGAAGTCTGAAAAGGCTAAATGTGAAAAAGAATTGAGATTATTAAATAAGATTTAAGATTCGTTAAAGAAGAAAAATGTTAAATTTAAGTATGCATTAATCTTGGAGTTTTTGAATTTGAGGAAGGATGGAATGTTTTCATGTTTCCCGCTTTATCTTGTCTGGGTTTTCTAAAAAAACATTCTTAGTACATCAACACATTGTCACTTTTCACATAATCATAAAAACTGAAGTGATAAATAATTAAATGTAATGTTCCTTCCAGAAATATTTCTCATTATAAGGTCATAAATTTATTTTTTACTACCAAACTAAGACACATAATTATGAGAAGACTATATTGAGTTGATCAGACTGAGGAAGTTCAAACAAAGTTTTTTAGAATAGTTTGAGAAGAGTAGGTTGAAAAAGGGAAGATCTTATTGATACTATAAGACTGATTTAATGGGAATGGATTTATCATACTGATGTTCAATAGATTCAGGATCATCAGATATAATAAATTATGTGGATAAATTTTAACAATGTTTCTTTGGAATAATTTTCTATTATAATACTTGTTAAACTGATGGGAGTATTTATAATCATTCCAATCAAGAGTTAAAATATTTATAATGGGAGTTGTCAATATTTTTATCCACTTCTTCGTAATAGTGAAATTTCATAGACCCATGGGAGTGGTTATATTAAGGATGTATCTTCTCACATTGATGAAAAAACTTTCTTATATTAGGATCATTCCTTTTCAATCCTATTAATTAATGCATGAGTATTTATAAAATTAAGATATAGATATTAACATTAACATGTCACACGATAAATGTTTTTAAATGACTTGAAACTTATAAAAATTATAATACCTATTTAGCCTCCAATCCAGGTTGTTATTCGATTATTTGGGAAATAAATTGGTATCATAGGTAAGGTTACCTTGTCTAATCTATATCAAGGATAATTTCAATTCTATCAATAGTAAGGGAATTCTTATATTTGATGGAAAAAATTATTATGCATTGAAAAAATAGGATGATTAATTACCTCTTATCTCTTGGATTAGATGTTATTTATACTTCTAGAATTGGTCTTCCACATATTAGGAATGATTCTAGGATGATTGTTTTTGGTAAGAAAAATAATAATGATGATGGAAAAGCTCTAAATTATATTCTTATATCTTTTTATGAAAATTTTTACATTTAGTTAATGGGTCTCTAAGTATCAAATAGTATGTGTGACAAGCTAGATTGTATTTATTAATGGAATACTAAAGTGAAGGAAGAAAAGCTACAAATATGGAATAGTAATTATGAAGACATCAGAATGAGAGATGAAGAAACTAATGATGAATACTTCATAAGAGTAATTGAAGTGATTTTCCATAGTAGAGGATTATGATACATCCTATAAGATTATACTATTGAGAATAAAATTATAAGAAACACTATGAGGAATTTTGATTTTATAATAACAACATCATAATAAAAATACGATTTATCCTTTGATGTGTTTTATAAATGTATTGGATCTTAGGAAATGATAAAAACGCCTTTGTTGAAAAATAATATTAAATATTAAATGGAGTTTGAATCTAATGGAAAAATTAAAATACATGATCATAAAGCTGATGAAAATTATGAATCAAAAGATAATGTAGATACTGATTTGAATAAAAAATAAAATCTATTATATCCAAGAACTATCTAAGAGGAAGGGTGAATCATGGAGGTAATATTCCTATCATATTTATTTGTGTGGTGGATTCATAAAATTATATATGAATTTATCCATGAATAATGTTGGTGAATACTTGGATAATTGTGATAAAAAACATGGATAGAATAAGGGGAATAAAACTAATAAAAAATAATCAAAAAAATATAATAAGATGTTTACCAGTAACAAGAGATATATGTTATGTAAGAAAGATTAATTAGACTCAATAAAAAATAATTCTCTATAAGAATATTTTTCAGAAATAATTAGAATATTCATTGAAAAAGATGAGAAAACAAAGTAATCCTCAAATAGGGGAGAAGAATAGGTTGAAGAATCATACATAGAGTATCATCATTAAACATTAATTTTTATTATGTATTAAAAAACAATTTTGTTAAATAAAAATATCAGAATGATAAAGAGTGAGTGAGAATAAGTTTTCTAAAGGAAGAAAAAATGTTATCAAGAAAGAAAAAAATAAATTCACAAGATCTTATGTTAACAAGATAAGAATTTTTGTATTAAGAATGCTAGTTGAATATCTCAATATAAATCTAAAGACGAAAGATGATTTATTTGACAAGTTTCAATAAAAAATTAATAACTATAAAATTTCAGTGTTGTAAAAGAATGAAAACTTAATAAAAGATTATGAAGTAAAATTTTATACTTTTAATTTATCTAAAAAGGATTCCAAAAATAATTATGTGTAATACTCACTCGTAAAAATTAATGTTTTATTTTATTATTTTTACAGTTTGGGTTCCTGTTTTTTTGGGAATTCCTGGGTAGAGAAAAGATGTGAGAAACCTATCACATTTACAAGATTTGTAAACTACCTTAGATGGAAATAAATACATATCTTTTTATGAAAGAACATAAAGAAGTCATAAACCTCTACAATGTTTCTATATATAATGAAATTGCATCTGTAGATAACCATGATTTGATGGATATTGATGGTGTTGTTGAATCCACGATATTAAAGCATATAATGTTTGGTAAGACATGTCAATTACATGAATAAGGTTTTATAAAAGGGAAATATATTGTTGAATAATGATGCATAACTTTTCTATCTGAAAATATATAAGAGAATAATGAAAATTAAGATGTTAGAAATTATAAAAAACCTAAATTTGAATTCCTAGAAGTTGTTTTTGGAATATTGGATCTAGCTAGTCATCATTTCAAAAGATTTTTGACACTCCTTTCAAAATGATATTCTTATGGTTGAAAGGAAAATTAATCTTTAAACAAAAAATATGAGGAAATAGGTTTTGTTGTTGAGACAACATAGAAAGTAATAGGAACAACCCATGGATATTTCATAGGGGTTTTCCCTCACATAATAGAGGTGATATAAAAATATTTAATCATTTTTAAATCCATAATGGAGGATCATTATTTTAATGATATTTCTTTAAAAATCATAGGAATCGGAATGGACGAAATTTATGTATATAAGATCAAATCTAATGTAGTTTTATTTCTTTATTGGATAAAATGACTATACCTATTGTAAGTGAACATTGTAATGATAGAAAATAATATATTTTTTATAAAATATTTATGAATTATTAGAATAATGAAATATAAATATTTTATGAAAAAAGGAGAAAGTACTATTTGTAATCTGTCTCAATTTGTAGAGTTTAATAACCCCTATTACCTGAGTGCAGAAAAATAATAAAAAAATTTCTGGCATAAATTACATGGGATGAATTTGAAAAAAAATCAAGAACAATAATTATAATGTTAATTTTGTACATCATTTTAATAAATTTAGAAGATTATATGATGATATTTATGTTAGTTTTCAAAAATGGTACATTATTAATAAAATTCACAACAGATTTAAAATTATGTCTAATAAACCTCTTCAACTTATTCATTCTGATTTATGTGGTCCGATGAGTCATAAATCAGTAATTGGTAATTTTTAGATTTTTCTTTTAATGATTATTTCTATCATATGAAAAGTACCATTTTTATGAAACTCATTTCATAAGATATGGAAAAGTTCAGGTTTTTTTGTGAAGAACTTGATAATGAAATGAGAGTTTATATAAAGTAGTTGAGAATTGATAATGGTACCCAATTAAAAATCAACAATTAAGAAACATATATGAGAAATCACGGTATCAAACATTTGTATAGTGCTGCCTATACTCCACATCAAAATTGAGTAGTAGAAATAATGAACTAATGTATGGTTGAAATATGAAGAAGTATATTAGGATAATACAAACATTAAAAGTTATATTGGATATAAGATAATAACAATGCTTTACATGTTTAAAACATAGGTTGTTTTAGACCATAAAAAATAATTATTTCTGATGAAATACGGTATAATAAATAGCAATAATTGAATTACTTCGATGTTTTTGGAGGTACAGGTTTATATAAAATAGAAAATCTCGAACTGGGAATGTTTAATTATAAATCTATGTATGGAAATTTTATGGGTTATTCAACAAATGTAATAAGTTAAAATTGGTTTAACAAACACTAAAAAATATTGGTTGACTCATAAGATGTGAATGTAATTAAAAATAGAATTTCCTTAACAAAAGTTGTGGACAATGCTGAGGAGGATAAATTAGTGATTTCAAGAGATATCAAAAATGAGTAAAAACAAAATTAAAAATATTATAGATAATTGTGTGATGTGGAATTTTATAGTGGAATAGAAACTATGAAATTTACTACATTAAAAAAACATGTTGAGTACTAAAAAATTATTGGAAATTAGAAAGATATATTTCAGACCAGAAGCAAGATGAGATTAGAAAATTAGACATCACCTATCTCAAAGATGAACCAGATTCAGTTTGAGAATCTATTAAAAAAAAGAGTGGGAGGATGCTATGAGTGAAGAGATTGATCATATTGACAAGAAATTAATAGGTGAAATTATTCCACATCCATAAAATAAATTTTTAACAAGAACGAAGTCATCCTAGAGTAAAATATTTAATGACTATGGAGGATTTTCAAGAAACCAATAAGGACTTGTTTTTATTGAATATTCAAATGTGGATGATGATTATATAAACTTAGTATAATTCTTCTTTGAGTGTCATCACATTAAAATAACAATGTTTAATAGATGGATTTACAATTGTCATTCATAAATTGTGAGAATGTGGAAGTAGTTTACATTGAAAAACATACTAGTTTTTAACTTTATAAGGTTGAAAAAAGGTTTTGATATTGAATAATTTTTTATTTAGGTTGAAATAAGCTCCATGAGTGTGGTATTCAGAATATGAAATTATTTTGAGAATGGCAATTATTTCTAATTAATGGATTATTGAAACATATATGTGAAATTTCTAGTCTCTCAAATACTCTAATTTTGGTTTTTTATGGGGATGATATAATATTTTATGTGGAGAAGATATTTTTTAAAAAAATTCATAATGAAATGTTATAGTATTTTGAAAGGTAAATGTTAGGATAATTTTCATATCCATTTGATTACATCTTAAAAAAAATGAAAAGTAAATTTTATTATCTTAAGACAAATATGCTAGTGAATTTTTAATGATTTTTGGGATGGAAGAATCCAAATATGTTTGTGTTGATCATGTATTAATTAAACCATTTCATTAGTTTATCTTTTTTTGATGCACACAATTTCTCACATTTGAGTTAAAAATGAATTTAATTTTATTTGAATTTTATAAATTATATTTCATTAGAATATTTATTATGGAATTATATTCTAGATAGTGATCTGATGGGAATAATTGTCAATTTTTATGAGACATTTATAAACATATATAATAGAATCAATGTTCATAACATAAGTTTAATCCTAACATAATGATTGAATAAATTATGTTTTGAAAAATGTATATAGATAATATTACCTATATTTGGATGGGACCTTGCATTTAAAGAAGGAAAAATTATGGTTAATAAACCTGATATTCGAAATCAACTCTATGTTTGAGGAATCAAATTTATGGTAATTAATACTACATTTTTATTCCACAATACATTATCAACCTTATTTTTGGAGTTTTTTTGTCATATAAAGGAACCCCATGATTTAATATTAATTGATGAATTTTTAAATCTGTGATATTTTCAAGGATTTATGCAATGGTATTGGTAGTTCTAATGGTCTATTCAAAGAAATTAAATGTCCTTTTATGTTTTTTTAAACAATCATATTAAATTTAGTAAATTGTAACTATTTATAAGGTATGTTATGACCACTCTTCAATTATTTTAATTCAAATATTCAAGATTTATTGTTTGATATTTCTAGAGCTGGATTGATGAAGAGTTGTTCACCTAGCTGTATAAATATTGTGATGGAATTAATTGAAATACAATATTAAAATAATGAAAAATATAAATATTTATATGTATAAAAATTCATAAATATATATCCATGTGTAAATTGTTGATTTATTTAAAGGATACAATATGTTCGATAACTTACATAATACGCCACATTGAACTAAAGCATTATTATGTTACCTTAAAACCTAGTTATTAAAATGGAGGTAATGAATAATATTAATTGAATTATGGAAAATTATATTACACATAAATTTATTTAATTTTTTTGAAAACAATTATTTATAAATGAAAATAAAACCCTTTTTTATTAAAAGGATTTTTTTTCTTAAAACCATTTATATGAAATCAAGTGGATTTATAAAATAATAAAATCACTATTTATTGGATTTATTAATGAAATATATATGTTATATATTCCATTTAATGTTTATTATTCATCTGATGTGATTTTTATATATTATATATAAACAAATTCAATTTTACTGATCAAATGATTTTTTTTCTAAAAATGAAATTTTACAGCCTTTTGATGGAGAACACTTTTTAAATCTAATTTTTAATCATTTATAAGTATTTTTTGAAAATATAAACTTATTATTTGGAATAAGGATATCAAAATATACTTTGAATGACAGTTTCATATTTTTTTTCTAAAAATCATATGTTAATGAATAGTGAAAAATATTCATTTTAATTCAAAATTGTCATTTCATCTAATTTATTTGTATTTATAGATTATCAGTTTAAATAGTTATGAATAATATTTATATTATTTTATTATAATTTAATCAATTTGGGGGATTTGAATTATTTTTATATTGATATTAGATATAAAGGCATATATTTATTGGATGTTTTTTATTTTAAAAAATATCATTTATTTGTTTTGACAACGAGAATAATTTTTCAATTAATTACCGAAAATTATCTATTTCAAATTTAAAAAAATGGATTCCATATTTGTATTCACAAAGTCCAAATTTTTTTAATAGGTTACTTTTATTTTGTTTGTATACTAGGTAATTTTAATTTACCATAGTTAAAGATTATATTGGTAAATTTAGGTATCATATAAAATGATAATGTCAAAAAATTTACCATAACACCAGCCAAAATCCTATTATATAAATGAAAGTTGACCAATATCATCTAAGGTAATAAATTGATTCAATTAATGGAATTTTTTCCATGAATGTGATGTAATTATTATTAAAATAAATGAAAGTGGCAACAAATCACTCTCTTATCTCTTAAAAGTATAATAATTTTAATATATTGATAAAATTAATTAAAAATAGAAACTAAATAGCCTCAATTAATATAATTAAATTATCTATGTAAGGTAAATTTATTTATAAACTTTAGAGACTAAATAATTTCAATAAATATTGTGAAAATAATGATTAAATAATTATTTTATTAGGAAAATATGAAATAAATGATTTTATAAATAATATAATAAATATTATATGAAATAATTTTTTCTTTAAAAAAAATGTATTGGTGAATATGACATTTCATAAAAATATTAATGTATTTGTTTCGAGGTTTTATATCTTTTTTTATTTTATTTAAATCCTTTGAAATGAATAGTATAAAAATTCACATAATTGATGTCTTATAAAAATAGCCAATTATTAAATTATTTTAAAATATTAAAAATCAATTAAAATTAAAAGGTATCTATGATAAGTTCTAAAAGATAATTAAGTGTCCAATTATTTTAAATTTACCCCATATAATTGAAATTAATATCCTAATAATAATTAAAATATTGTTACATCAATTAGAATTAAAAAAGAGTAATTAAGGTTAAACTGAAAAGATACGGTTTAAAATAAAATAAATCCATTTCTAAAAATTATAAGATGAGATTATTGATAAATATACTCATATTATATTATAATTAAATGTGTTTTGGACCATTTATAATCTAAATTTTTTATATTAATTTAATATTATAATACCTTCTAAGGGTTCCCATCCACTCTCTAATAAAATATCACCCATTCCTCCCTTTTCCTTACTCTCAAAAATCGTTTTGGAGGGCCAATATCTACCCAAAACTCTTCCTAGAACACCTACCCTCAACCTAGAAGCCTAAATTATGAAATAAATCCCCCAAGGATTCCTTTTTTCATAAACCAAAAGAAGTTACCCAATTAAGAGGTAACACCTTCTCTCATGATTTTTAGCTACATTTCCATTAGCCACTCCATATACACTTATTTTTTTATGAATAAATTACAAAACTAGTATCTTAAATATACTAGGATTTTTTTATGATTATTTAATAACTGATACTCACCCAAAACACCATTTAATTGGTAACGAACATATTGTTTCTGTGTATGTTGAACTATTGCCTCACGAAACAATGATTATTTGATTTTCTCAAACCACCTATCATAGATGCAATTATGATGAAAAATATATTTGGTATGAAATATATTATATTTTTATTTTACTTATGCTTCTATAATTTTCATTTATAGCATTATTTTATACTTTCCATGTATCTTAAATACGATAATTTCGTTCAAGGAAGTGTGGAAAACCACCCCCTCAAAGCGATATGGCTCGTTCCCATTATATATATAACTTATAAAAGATGTTTTTATTAAACCTATAAGACATATATAAAATTAAAATAATACTGGTAATATAATATACATTTATATCATTTTATTATTATTATTATAATATGATAAAGAAAGGAAATTGGCACTCATTCTTACGTTTGACTACCATCTCCATAAACAGTGCATTTCATTTATTATCTCCAAATATTATGGATTATTGTAAATATATATATTTGATATATATGATACTTAAATAATGATTAATTTTTTGAATATAATGTACTTTTGATGACATGGACAATTTTTAATCATAACAAGTTTATTTTTGACTCATATACTGAACATCGACAAAACATATGATATAATCTCAAATAATTAACTAAGATATATAACTTGGTAATAAGTAATTTAAAATGGACATTAAAAATGAAAAAGATTCTAAATCAAGTATAAATTAAACTTTTTTTATTAATTATGAATATAAATAATGACAATATAAGGCAGACTCGAGGTATGATAAATTTTATATCAATCTCTATTCGTTGTGTTAAATATTAATGACATTGGTTTTGTTTTTCCAAGAATATGTGTGAATGACCTAAGACTATTTTACAATGAATATACACTAATATTAGTTGTATTTATTTTTTTCACACATAATTATGTCATCGATTTATCCTTAATCTAGTGATATGATATTTGTAAGGTACTTTGTCTCAATCTCCTTCGATTGAGTAATGTTTTCATGTTATACACCAACTTCTTTTATATAGTGTATAATAAACACATTTGACATTCAATTTCATTCTAATAGAATCTTTTTTCTATGAAGTGTTTTATTAATTTAAAAAAAGGAATTTTTTAATTTATGTGACGATAATGACATCCCCTCCACCGTAACTATTATTTTATATTTTTCTTCTTCTATAAGACATAATGTTTTTAAAAGGAAACGAAATCCATTACTAACTTCATGGGCATATGGTGTTGATAATTTCTTTGAAAGTGTAATTACTATTTCTTTATCTTAAAATGATTTCATCTGACCAAAAACTTAATTTTATGATTGAAATGTTTATAATTACAATCTTTTACATGTTATTATTATATGATGGTGCTCGGACACTTGATGAGTGGTTACATGATAATCCAAAGATGTGTGGTTACATGATAAACCAAATATTGGTGATTCCGTGATAAACAATGGATGGGTGTTTATGTTATAACCTAAAATGAATTATGTGTATAAGTAAGCCATATGGCTAATCCATTTATTGATATCTATGGATGTCAAGCATATGTTTTGTTCCATTTAACTATGTTTATAGACAAATTTACCTTTATTTGTCACATACTGCCTACTTTGGGGTTTATGGAAATAATTTTGTTACAAAAAGGGTAAGAAATGATCTTATATTTAGTAATTTATATTTAATACTTCTTAAAGATGAAATGTATAACATTATGAGAATGTATTCAGTGTTTAAATGTTATTAAAAGTCCAACATTTTCATTATTTTAGTATTCATTACATATCTTTTTTTCTCATCCAATGTTTTGAAAGGGTTTTCACCTAACTTTAAAAAAAATAGATTCATGGACTGGATCAAGGAAAATAAATCTTGTTTAAACATGGAACGAACCCTATTTCATTTTAAAAAGTTTTTGTTTTATGAAAAACATTGGATTGTGAGTAAAAGTGTATAATTGTAATATTTAAGTTGTTATGCATGAGTTATGACTTAATTATCTAAATATCAAACCCTAAAAAATCCTCCATGTAAATTATCAAATTAACTCAAGATTATCTAATGCTTAATTTCGGGTCCATATAGTTTATATCAGAGTGAGTTTTAGACAAATTTGAAGATTATGATGTTTTCTTCACAGTTAAGGATATCATTATATGTTGAAAATTTTCAGTTTGATCCAAATATTAGTATCTTAGAAACCTCGTATGAATATTTATAACCTGAAATACTATGTTAAATAATTTTATTTTTAGAGACATTCACCTTGAAGGAAATTATGTGTCATTTGTTATTTGGTTGAAAACTTCAAGGTATGAAATAACCATTGTGGTTAAAACTTATTATGGTAATTTTAGGTAATTATAATATTTTTTAAATATTATATCAATTATATAGTCATTTTTTTAAAATGAACACACACAGACATTGTGAAAACCCATTGCATCAGACAAAATTGCGGGAATCAAACCCACAACCGGAGTGCGACTGGCCTTTATCCCATACCAGTAGCATACATGAAGTCCCTGGTTAGTATGATATTATCTTTGTTGTTACAATATTTGTTGAAATAATTAAGAGATTATATTCTGAATTAATGTTTTATCAAATGGATATCCTTGGTATTAGGAAAATGATTTGGGGATTCAGTGATAAATATTATTTTGGTTTAACTATATTTTGGAAGAATCCATGTTTTTTTGTGAACATATGGTGATTTGGGTTATTTATGGAAGTGATTATCCTATTATAGAGAATTTGTGATTATGAAATTTCATTTTTGTATGAGACATTATGTGTTTTTTATGTCATCTGAAGATAAATGTCAAAATTTATCCTGGAAGAATATATGATTAAATATTTCTAAATTTTGAGTTTTAATCTTAGGTTGGATTATTTGATTAATTTTATTGAATTTTAATTATTAAATGGTCACTGATAAACATTGGATATTACTGTTGAATTTTTGAGATTTAAAAGATATTTTTCACTATAAAATGGTTTATTACTTTGGAGTAATTGTCTATTTTTATCTAATTTTTTTGTTAACATTTAAATATATTATGAATATATAATTCATCATTTATGGATTTTGTGATTCTACAGAAGTTGATTCTAGTGCATCAGGTGTGACCATGTCATCTTGAATACTCATCGTTTGGAAAAAATATATGTTTGTGGAAGAAATTTATTAAATGATAAAACTCTACTTGAAAAGTAAGTATGTTACCTTATTTTCTTATTAAATCCCATAAATAAACTCCTTGATTTTATAAAATGTATCTGAAAACAATAAAGTTTTCTATTTAGTTTTCCGACTATGAAATCAAAGATCATTTTAACAATAAAATGTTTATGGTTTTTGTAATTATTACATTTTTACCGATCATGTATTCTATCACTCTACATCAGAACAAGATAGTTATTTTTTCTTCTATATCCATGTTTTTTACATGGAATCCTAATATGTGTTATCTTGGGTGACCATTCTATTTCTATATCATTATTTTAAACTAGTTGTTTTATTATTATTTTTCTAATGTGGGAATGATATAATGGTATTTGGAAGTGTCATACCTCAGTTACCAAACCCAAATTCAAATTGTGAGTATGCAATTTTAAGGGGTGGGGGAATGTGACATCCTAAGTTATTTTAGATGTTGAAAATCTGTTTGATAGAATACATAGTAGACCACATCGAACTTAAGAATTATTATGTTACCTTATAAATTATCTTCTAAAAATTCAGAAATGAATAGTATTAATTGACTTGTGAGAGTTTTTTTACACAATAAATTTATTAATTCTTTTGTAAACTATTATTTATAAATGAAAATAATCCCCTTTTTAATTAAAATGAAATGTTTTTCTGAAAAACTATTTAAATGATAATAAGTGAGTTTACAAAATAATAAAATCACTCTTTATGGATTATATTAGTGAAATATATATGTAATATATTCATTTTAATGTTTAATATTTATCTGTTATGTTATCTAGATATGATATATGAACAAATTCAATAGGACTGATAATATTAATGTCTTATAAAAATGAAGTTTTACCACCTTTTGATGAAAAACATATTTTAAATCTAGTTTTTTACACTTTAAAAAGTAATTTTTTAGAAAATAGACTTCTTTTTTGAATGTGGGTCATCAAAAATGATTTTTTTTTTGAAATTTTGGTATATTTCTAATAATATTCATAATTTAATTAATAGGGAAAAATATTGGATTTTAATTCAAAATTTCTTTTTTAATCTAATTTATTTTTATTGATATATTATCAATTTAATGTTTTGTTGTATCTTTAGATAATATTTTAATCATTTAATCTATGTTTTCCTATTGGAATTTATTTCATATTGAAATTAGATATAAGAACATGTTAATCTTTTGATGATTTTTACTTTAAAAAACATATTTTCTGGTTTTGAAAACACGAATAAATTTTAAAATAAATAATGAAAATTCAATATTTTAATTTTTAATATTTTTTCCATATTTTGAATTAGTGGGTCCAAATTATGTTAATAGGATACTTATTTTTAGCTAATATATTTACTAATTTTTATTTACCATAATTAACGGTAAATTAGGTAAAATAGGTTAACAAAAAAATTGATTAAGACAAAAAAATTAACCTAAAACCCGGAAAATACTATTAGATGAATTAATATATACCAAATAACATTAGGGTCACAATTTATTCATTTAATGGACTTATTTCCATAAAGGTGATGTAATTTTTTTAAAAATAGAAGAAAGTGACAAAATATCACTCTCTTATATCTTATATATAGAACAATTTTAATGTTGTGATAAACATTATAAAACATAGAAAATAAATATTCTCCCTAAACATGATGAAATTATATACATATTTTTAACTATTTCATAACATTTAAGTGTTAAATAAGTACCATAAATATTGACACAATAGTTATACACTAATTATTTTATTAAGATAAATATCAAATAAATGATATTATAAATAGTAAAAATAAAAATTATATGAAATAATTTATGTCATCCAAAAATTTTTAGGAGAATATGAAATTTTATAAGCCTATTATATACTTTTTTCAATGTTTTATCTCTATTAGTGTTTTATTCAAATATAAGGAAATGAATAGTTTAAAATTGGCATAATTTATGTTTTATAAAAATAGTAATTTATTAAATTAAAAAAATTCTTATGAAATTTTTAAAATTTAAAAAGTAGCTAATTTAAGGTCGAAAAGTTAATTACGTGTCACATTATGGATTTTTATCCCATATAGGTGAAAATAATTTCCTCTTAATAATAATAATGTTGTTACCTCAATTTAAATTAAAAGAGATTAATTAAGGGTAAACATAAAAGATAAGGTCCAAAATAATATAAATACAAGTCTAAAACATATTGGATGATATTATTTTTCACTATACTCATATTTTATTATTAATAAATTAATTTTGGACCCTTTATAATCGAAATGAAATTTATATTAATTTAATTTTTTAATACATTCCAAGGGTGTCCCTCCCCTCTCATATAGAAAAGAACACTTTCCTCTCATTTCCACACACTCTCAAATCCTTTTGGATGGAACCAAACTTGACCAAAAATCTTCCTATTATCCCTTACCTCATCCAATAATTCTTTCTTAGGGAATAAAG
This sequence comes from Viscum album, assembly GCA_963277665.1. Taxonomy (NCBI): domain Eukaryota; kingdom Viridiplantae; phylum Streptophyta; class Magnoliopsida; order Santalales; family Viscaceae; genus Viscum; species Viscum album. Next base: position 49,960,035 of record OY728156.1, read on the forward strand.
CCTCCCACAGAAGCCTTTTGTTATAAACCAAAAGTAGTAACCTGATTAAGATGTAACAACTTCTCTCTTGTTGTTTATTTTCATATCAATTATCCCTCCCAATAATATTATTTTTCAATTATTACATAACAAAAATTGTGTCTTCGATGTACTATGAGGATTTTTGATACGTTTTTAAACTACATTTACACAAACCTCCATTTAATGGGAAACAAACATATTGTTTCTATTTATGGAAGACTAATGCCTCACGCAATGATGACTGTTCAATTTTCCACTACCACCTCTCATAGTGGAAATTAATATGGACACTATATATATATATATGATAGATTTTATGTTTATGTTTTTCCTAATATTATGTAATTTTTATTTAGAACATACCTTTATACTTTCCATGTTTTGAAAATATGATAATTTCATTTGACAAAGTGTGGACTACCTTCCCACAAAGCTATATGACTCATTCCCAATTTACATGGAATGTATAAAAGATATTTTTATTAAAACTGTGAGATCTATATGAAATTAATATAATAATGATATTTAAATATTATTTTATATAATTAAATTATTATTTTTCTAATTTGAAAATGAAATGTATGTGGTGGTTATGCATATGTACGACCTACTGTCACCATGAATGATGCATTTCATTTCTTATATCAAAATATTATGGATAATTATAAATAAATATATAATGGATATATATTTTACTTAAACAATGAATAATTTTATAGATATAATGGAATTTTTACCACTTAGATAATTTTTAATCATAACATGGTCATTTTTGACTCATGTACTGAACATCGACAAAACATCTGATATGAACTCAAATAATTAACAAATATATATATAACATGGTAATAAGTAATGTTAAATTAATAATAAACATTAAAAAGGTTATAATGTAAGTATAAATTAACCTAAATTCATTATTTAGTAATATATATAATGAACGAGACAAGTTGGACTTGAGGTAAGGGAAACCTTATTTCAATATTCATCCATTGAGTTAAATAGCCATGTCATTGTTTTTGTTTTTCCAAGGATATGAATAAATGAAATATGATTGTTTTACACCGAATATCATCTTATATTGTGTGTATGTATATTTATCTCCCATAATTATTTCCTTAATTTATCCTTAGTCTAATGATACGATCATTGAAAGGGACTTCATCCCTATCTCCTTTCATTGAGGTATATTTTGATGTATTACATCACCTTATTTTACACAATGTATAATAAAAGCATTTTAAATTTAATTTCATTCAAATTGAATATTTTTTTATGATTTTTCCTGATAAATGAAAAAAACAAATCTCTTTTACATGTTAGCTAAGCACGACATCTTTTCCACCCTAACCGTTATTTGAAATTTGGATTCCCCTATAAGCCTTAATGTTTTTAAAAGGAAATGAAATAACTTATTCAATTTTTTAGTGTTTTGATATTTAAATAGGTATTGAATTTTTATTTACTATTTTATTATATTGAAATGATTTCTTGAGATTAGAAATGAAATTTTATGAGAGAAATGTTGATAATTTCATTCATTTACATGTTATGATTATAAAATGAATCATCGACATTTGACGGGTGGTTATGTGATAAACCAAGGGTTGATCAACAAGTGATAAACCAAATATGGCTGGTTTAATGATAAGACAAGGATGGTTTGTTACTTTATATCCTCTAATTCACTGGGTGTGGATGTTTCTTGTATGCCAATTCCATTTAGTGACATGTGTATTAGTCGATAGTATGGTTATTACATTTTAGTATATTTACATCTCACATTACCTATATATGTTATAGGTTGTATTATATGGAATTTATGGTAATATTTTGGACACAAATAGGGTATGAAATGATCACAAATTCATTTAAGAATATTCAAAAACTTTTTAATTGTGAAATGAATTACATTATTTTGAAGTATTTATGGTTTACATGTTTTTTCAAGAATAATATTTTTCATTCTATATGTATCCCTTACTGATAATTTTATGCTCATCCCAGGATTTTTATTTTATTTTCATAGGACATAAAGAAGAATATAGTCAAGGATGTGATAATGGAAAAATAATGCGATTAAAACATTAAAGGAACTATGTTTTGTTTTAAAAAGTGTATGTTTTATGGAAAAAATAGGATTATGAGTAGAAGTGTATTCATGTAATATTAATGTTGTTTTGTATGAGTTATGACCAACTTCTGTTAGACTCTAAAACTGAAAATATACTCAATGTGAACTCTTGACTTAACTAAATATTATGTAATGTTAATCGGAAGGTCCTCATACCATGGGTATTTCATGCATATATACACATTGGGGACTTACATGTTTTGATCTATCATCCTAATTCTACTCATTATATTATTTATACTCTATGTTATCATCACATCATATTTTGTAAAGAATGAATAATAATTTTCCAAAGATAACTTGGGGGGCATACATGTTTAAAAAAAGATCGGTTATGTCATTTTTTTGAAGATATCATATGAAACGTTAAATATATATTCTGTTATTTGTTATATTTATTATATGATTTAATCCATTAGTTGCAAATATATTAGGGATGTCTAACCAGTAACATCAGACAAATCATATACTTCCAGTTTATTTCAATTTCGACTGATCAGACTCAGTCCTAGTTAAGTGTCATCTCCTTGAAATAAGATGTAGATATTCTATATTTTTTATAAAGAATCAGAAGTATATTTTAAATATGTATTGTAAAAGTGTCAACGAACTATAATTAGATATTTTTTAAAGGTCTCCATGTAAGAGGACCTAGTGAAAATTGATAAGCTCAGGGAGTTTAGAGTTTTTCGGGTGGACTAAGGGATCTAGGTTCCCTGAACCACTATATATCGATGTATTAATTTTATTAATTTTTCTATTCATTTCTTTATCAACATTGTGATAAAATTAAAGATTCAATATTTAATAGGATAGGTGTTCTAAAATATCCAAATTTTTATGAACACAATTCACCACCTTATTGTGACGTTGTTTTTTCCATCATCATACTATCTGAACATGTGGTATCAAAGGAAGTGATATAGTGGTATATTATCTATTTAAAAAATATTAATCTTATAAAATATAATAATTTGTTGTTAAAAGGATTTACAATATATTTACTAGTTCTAATAAGTTAGAATTAATGATTCATATAAAGTCATATTGAAATGGATAATTATAGATAGGGTATGTCAATAATTCATTATCCTTATTTTTATGTTAAAATTTATAGATGAAGGAAAACTTTTATGGTTATTTATTTGAAAAATAATGGAATATAGGTTGAATGAAGGATTGTTAGGTCATATGATATTTCCAATGAATATTTGAATGATAAGATTAATGAACAATAAAAGGAATGTGATCATAATTCAAATGTTATGAATGAAATTTTTTTGGTTTAGGAATATATGAATTTAACCGAGTATTTAAACATCATATTACATATGAAATGTGGTATATGATTTCTATTTCTTATGAGGGAATTGAAATATGAAAAAATTAAGTTACACTACTAAAAGGATAATGTTTTCTAATTTTTGAATTTATAAAAAATGAAATTGTCAATCAAATTAATGAAAGGATTTCAGAGATTCTCAATATTGTTGTTGTTTTGAGATATTAAAATGTTCAATCAGATCAAGCATCAAAAGTAATCAATGAACAACGTATTAAGTGGAATGATATATCTGAAGCTATAGGATAGTCTACATCAGTAACGAATTTGGAAACCACAAAAAGAAGTCTGGAATGTGAATGGTTATAAAACATTGAAGATACATTATGATAATTAGAGTGAAATTTATCATTCAAAAAAAGTCCAACAATCAAGATTAAAAGAAATTGGAATAAATATCCACTTCAAATAGTTAATGTTACTACTAGAGATTTTATGTTTGAATATAATACAATAATGTATCAAGTTGTTGATATCTTTACGAATGTTATCCCAAACAAGTGATTTGTGGAATTAAGGATTGAACTTTATATTCAGATTTATCCCATTAATTCATAATCTATATAAGTAAGAATCCCATCCAATATTTGGATTATGTTCATAATGGGTGATATAATGTAACAAAATTTTTATTTTTTATAATTATTATTCTTAAATGAATATAAATATCAAGTTTTCAGATAATGAGGTGGAGTAAAATTAAAGCGAATGTAAAATAAAATTATGAAAATTTAACAGTGGGGGGGTATATAGCATCATGTCTGAAAATTTTTCTTATCATCTATTGATATAATTCATTTAAAAACATTAATTTTTCTATTAGTGTAGTGTAAATAAACTCTATTTTAATAAATGATATATTTTTATAAATGAGTAAAACCTTTTTCAGTCAAAAAAAGTTAATATGGGTGAAAGTTAAGATAGTTGAAAAATACGTTAACGATGGTTATAAATAAAACCAATATGGGATACTGAAGAACATATGGGTTAATTTTTATTTAAAAAACAATTTCTGATTTTTTAAAACGTAATTTTTTCATAAAAATTGTTTTTATTTGTCAGGATCATATAATGTTCATCAGAATGATGTTTTTAAGGATAGTTGAATGTTACTGAATATATCATACTAAACCTAATGGTGGATAACATTTTTTATATGTGAAATTTTTATCTAAAGAAAGGTTTCTGGAAAATGTAGATTAGACAGAGAGGTGCCGAACTCATAATGTTTGAATTAGAGGAACTAGCCATCAGAGTTACTAGATGTATAAGGTAGTTTATTATACATGAAATAAATAACATATCCATTTTCATGATCTTCATATTCATCAGACTCATTTATTTTTATAATGTGCAGAGTTTTAGAGTGAGCTTGTTAGAATGGTGCTGCAGATGATTGTTAATGAAAGTGAAGTTTGGTGTTAGAAGTTAATCAAAATTTATAATACAAAGTAAAATGATTATTTTCAATTCATAATGTAATCATAATGTAAATATTTATGATTAAATATGTTGTTAAAATGGTGGAATCATAATGATTTTAAATATTTCAAAAAAATAAGACAAAGATATCCAATAATTTATGACAAAAATAATATAATCGTATTGATAAAATAGGGATTGATGAAGTCTATAGGTTTTCAATGTTTTTATGGTAATTATGTAATGGATTTAGAATATCATAATGATAATTAAATCATTATGAGTTCATATGTGTGGGGAAACATGGGAAGAAAAGGTTTTTAGTTTTTAGTTAGAACCGATAAATCAAATCACCATATCATCATATCTGAAAAAATCATAGGCATACTTTGTTTTTTGTTGATTGATTCCATTATTTCAATCAAATAAATTAAATAATTTTATTCATGTATCAGTACCTAGGATATAGTGTTCTATAAATCCAATAAAATTGGATCTAATTAGGAAATTCAATATGAATGACTATGAGGAGAAATCTCAATTAGACTAACTCCATTGAGGAAGTTCAATTCTAAAAACATGAAAGAGGATCATCATAATGATCCAAGAAGGTTCTGTGAGACTGTAGATGACTCAGGAAGGAAGATCAAATCCTTGAAACAATATATAATCAGATTCACCTAATCAGACTAAAGGAATGTAAGGAATCTTCAAAATCATGAATAAATAAATGACTCAATGTGATTATTTAATATTTATGAGGAATTAAAGAGATAATACATGAAATTAAATAATGTGTAAATTATATAGTTTTTTAATTTGAGGAAGAAGGGAAGGTTTTTATATTTCCCACCATTTACATTCTAGGGTTCTTATAAATTGTTTCTTAGTACATTTATAATTTTTGACCTTTGAAATAAATAAAAAATTATGAAAGCTAAATAATTCAAGTGAAAGATCTTTCCAAACATAAATCTCATTAGAAGATTAGAAATATTTTTTATGGTTACCAAAATTACAAACAACATCTTAGGAGGATATTATTGAGTCGATTGATCTGATGGAAATCTTAGAGAGTTTTATATTATAGTTTTATAATTATATTTTGAGAAACGAATAATTGTATTGATTTTATGATTCTAAGTCAATCATACTAGATAAATCATACTCATGGTCATGAGAATCATGTTCATCAAAGCCCATAACCTCTATGGAGAAAAAATTATAAACTAATGGGTGTTAGTTTAATCATTCCCATTTGGAGACATAAGGGGACTCTTGGGAGTTGGCAGAAGTTGTAATCAGTTCTTAATAATAGTGAATTTCTATAGACCAATAGATGTGGCTAAATTATGTACATAGGTTCTTACACTTAGGAAAAACCTTGTAAATCACATGTTCATTACATTAATTCCAATATTTTCATGCATGAGAATTTTAAAAATGATAATAAGTGTTGGAACATTATCTGGCTGTAGATGTTATGTTTTAAAAATTATTGGAACTTATAAAACGTGAACAACTGATTCATCCACCCACACTTCTTAGTCATTATTAGATCCTTTGTAACATTATGCATTGTAAGATATTAACTCATACATGGATTGGGACCTCATATAGGGAAAATATGTCATCTAAAATAGAACATTAGAATTTATTTGGGGTCACATTCGATTGACCATCTGACTAATAGTTTTTTGTCTTGTGAGAAAGACCCTCAATCGTGATGTATACCATCTTACAATAAATATTTCATGTACACATTTTATTTAAATTAATATGATATTTTATATAATTTCATTTATAGTTTTTTTGAGGTTTACATTGTGCTATATAATTTATTATGACATAATGGGTATTTTAGTCTTTCTTCTTATAATGATAAGTAATAGGATAAAAAAAGAATAATTTTTTTATGAATTATAAATATTATAATCTTATATTATTATGATGAATTATACACCATCTATCATTGATGGTTAATAAATATGAACTGTAGGGATAGACTTTTTTAATGAGTTAAGGTCACTTCCAATAAGGATCCAATTTCAATGTTTTTTATAATCATCTATGTTTTTTAATGATATAACAGATTCACTTCGAAAAAATGACTTGACAAAAAATCCCTTAAAAAATTAATGATAAATTATATTCTAATTGACTTTAAGGTAATGGATATCTTTTCTCCAATGTTTATAGATACCTTCAAACTTATTCAGGTGAATTTTGACTAATCATCATATATTATACAGTTAAAAATTATTGTCCTATGTGAGGGAATATGAACCACAATTTTAATGAAATCTACTTTAATATAGACTATAGAAATTATATTTACATATATAGGATCTCATATAGTGTTTTGATAATACCTAAATTCTAAAAAAATCTTATATATCTATATAATTTTATCTTTTTATCGCACTTTCTTTGAGGTATTAAATTGAGTTAAATAAGAACATTTATTTATATATAAGTTGATTCATGACAGTGGAAGGATCAGTTGGAATATATATTTTATTTTTTATATAATATTTTTAAACCATGCACTTTTATTTTTTTCTATTATCTATTAGGATAACATGAAGAACATTGAATCAGGTAATGATGATGGATTTTAAAAAAGAAATATGTCTATCCCCCATGAATAATTTTATGGTATTAGAGATGAATTTAGTGGTAGTGATGTGAAATTTTCACTATTGAGAATCATTCAAAAGATATATCCGCATGAAATATAAGTTAATATAGAAAATATCCATTTTTGACTTAGGTAAATGTAGTAAATATAAGGATCGATGTATCATTTAAACATTACTTTAAGATAAGTGATATTTTGTCATGAATTCTTCAAAATTATGTAACATTTAAGGTCAAGATTATATAAGAAATTTGTCCGGATGGGAATGTTTGGAATTAGTTTGATTACCTGAAATATTTAATCACAGACCATTTCCATTACTTAAGGGATATCACAATTTTCAATGCAACTATGGTAAATCCCATAAAAACTAAAATAATATTGTATTTTGGTAGAATTTAGGGAATTATTGAGGATAAGTCATGTTATTATATGATTTTTTCTCTATTACATTGAATATATAGAAGTGCTCTAAATTAGAGTTTTTTCTTATTTGAGATATCAATTTTTTTATAACAAAGAGTAATATGTATAAATTCCTCCTCGGATGGATTGTATTATTTTAAATCAATTTTCCACTTATTTTTTAAGGAAAATAGACACTGCCATATGATATTACATAATGATAATTATATCATATTTATTCATAGTACTCTTGAAAAAAATATTTCATAAAGTGTTCGTATGATTTTTTTAATATTAAAATGTATTATATCACCCATTACGATAGTAATTATTCTATCTAATCATGTATGATCAATAAAATCGATTAATTATTTCCTCTTTAAAACATATTTTACTTAATATGTTTATGTAAAAAAATGTTTTTTCATTTAATAGTGAGTTTCTAATTAATATTTTATCATAATATTATAAATATATTATTTGGTATATGTGTATTTACTCAATATTAGAGAATAAATTTTATGATTGAAATGAAAATGTTTTTAGTGACATTGTAGGGATGGTTATAATACTTATTGGAAAACACTAATTAATATGATGTAATATATATTATTTCCTACCAGGCACCTCAAAGAAAAATGAGTAATCATTTTACTTTAAAATTACTTTTCATTGATAGAGAAAACCTCAACATAGTGTAACACTAAACCATATAATAATCCAACCTATTAAGGGTGTATAGTCATGAAATATATATGTTCTTTCCCTTCAGTTTCCTTTTTGGATAAAAAGTGGATTTGGATTACTTTTTTATTATAACCCATCATGAAAGATATCAAGAAAACATCAGGTTATTGATAGTTAATATTAATGGATTTATATGCGAAGATAAATGGAATTCATTATATTATGTGAGTAATTTAATATTTTTACCATTATAATTTGAGAACAAAATTATTTCTCCACTATAATATATTTAATCCTAGTATCTACCATAGTTTGAGTGAGGAAATAAGTTATATAATATTTTTATTCCTAATTTTTTGAGATATGAGAGAACTATTTTTCCATTCCGCAGATTTCATGTAGAGTATAAGATGACTACCATACATAGCTAAAATCAAAATTGGGGTACTAGGTGTGTATTGTTTCAATTTTAAAACTAATATTTTGTAGTATTGGTCCAAATTTTATATGGATTCTTTCATCGTTAACCATATAAATGTAAGAAACATTCGTATATTTTTTAAAATTAAGATCATGATATATATGAGGAACCCTAAAAACATCTTACCTTCTAAAGTTTTCATTGATATGGATTTCCAGGAATAAAACTAGATTTCTATATTTTTATCCCAGTAAATTTTGTTAATGATAAAAACATAGACGATTTACAATTTATGACACTAAATTTACATTTTAATTATATCTTACACATATTATATTGTATTTTAAACAACCTAAAATGATTATGTATATTTTTAAAATGTTTTTGGTATTTTACTAATAGGGTTTCAATATATAATTCTGTCATCTTCTCAATAAGGGTCTTAAATATTTGATTTATTATATACTGAAATATAGCTATAGAATTTTTTATATCACCATGGAATCACTTGGTAGAATAACACCCCATAGTGTTCTATAAATCATTGTATTTTTATCTAGAGGGGCCATTCATATTTCATTATATCCATAGTTACCATCCACAGTGAATTGGTATTTGAAGAAGGTTGTAGAATGGATCTATAATTCTATGAAAAAAAATTATTTCATTCTTTTTATAGTTGTGATTATATTCTTGGGAAATAATATGGGGGATAATTTCTTCGTAAATCTTCATGAAAAAATTATATTAGTCAATAATTTAGGTTATGTATCTTTAAAAATATAATAGTCCTTGAAGAATTTATCTATCTCATTATTATAAATTTTTCATTTAGATGGTTACATTATATTTTTCTATGGGTTATTACCCTGATGTATAGAATTATGGAATAAGTGGTGAATAATATCAAAGCGTTTTAAACCCTCCATCACTGTCTAGTTAAAAAAAGATTCCCAGAGATTCATTATTGATTCAATTTATTTTTTCCACTATTTAGGGTTCATAAACATACTGATTAATTATCGTTATAGGTCCTCATTGGAGCCAAGGTTCAAATATTTGATAGTATAGAATATAATAACAATATATTCATTGAATGTTGGTGACCATATCAATAGTTTCCACACAAAAAATCCTAACTATATAAGGATTATACAATAGAGACCTAGGAATCCCATAAATTAGTATATAATATTTTTAAATAAATATTAAATATATTAAATAATAAAATTTCGTAGGACCATTATTTTTTAGTTTCGTTGATGTCTAAGTTAACAATATTCTAATTTGGTCAATTTCATTCCGCATATATTGTAAAAAATTCTCCATTCCTACTATTAACTAACACAAACCATATGAATCCATTCTTAATAACTTAGTAAAATGAAAAAAAATACTTTGTATCATTTGATTCCCATTAAATTTAAAATATGAATATATGTAAGTATAACAAGAACATAAGGGTATGATCACATGGGCATAACATTTGAAAAAAATACCCTTCATTTCAAAGATCAAAAATCAAGAGTAATGGAATAAATATTAGAAGTTCATGAAACCTGAACCAGAAGGGAACAAATTACATAGTGCATGATATCATAACATTGGCATAAGGGGTAATATTTTATCATGCATATAAAAATAGAAAATAATTTTCATAGTAGTAAAGACACACTTCCAAAATCATTTTAGTGGAATGGGTTCACTCCCCAAGCATTCATTATAGTAATGGTTCACTCACAAGACCATCATATTAGAAAAATAATGTTATTGAACCAGGTTCACACCCTCTTCCAGCCATGTCATATCATTAGATATAAATCATTACAAAATGAATTGGAGGAAAAAATAGGTAACACTCATCACATAATAAAAATCATATATATGTGTGAAAAAATATCATAAAAAGAACTAGATCATTTCGCATGAAATAAAATCGGATTCATAAATAATTCATCTTATCATATTCTATATAAATGAGAATTGTTTCATAATAATATAATTATTTAACAATAGAATAACTTCTGAAAAGAAGTGAGATTCATAATTATTTGACCATGGTATAACCCATGAAATAGAAAATAGTTTCATAGGAATTATAACATGTTATAATCAATGAAAAAATAAATATGATCCATATACATGATGTCAATATAAGCATAATATTTTTCGGGAATTAGTAAGAATGGTATCATTTGATCATATCCTAATTAAATCATATGTAACCTCAAAATATGTCATCTTATAAAGAGAATTATTTTGCAATAAATGCAACATAGAACATATAATGATGATCATTACATTTTTTGAAAACAACATTTCATGAAAAAACCATTCTATAATATTTTAGAAGCCCATTTTTTAAATAACGTTTAAAAAAATAAAAGAAAATTTAAAAATAATTTTAAACATTAATTGAGGAAAATATCATTTTAATATTTAAAAATAAATTCTACAACATAAAACAATCTTAAAATTATTTTCATTGAAAATAGTATTGAAAACTGATAATGGATGATCAAAAAATAATTTAAAATTTTCCATGTGGAAAACAACCTTTAAAATTTGAAAAAAACTTTTTGAAATATTTTCTAAACAAATTTTCACATTAAAATTGATTATTTGGAATATACAAATTTCTCAAGTATTAATGAAAATATTTTATTTAAATGAATTTTGATAAATTTAAGGTAATTTGAATATCATTTAGTGGTCATGAAAAGGATAAATAATATTTATTATATTCATGTTTAAAGAAAAAATTCATTGAAATGTTTTAGTAAAATAAAAATAGGAAATATTTATAGAATTTTAGGAATATCCCATTATAAAAAGTATTTAATGATTCAATCATTGGTAAAATTTGATTAATGGTTAATTTGAAATTTTTAAAAATATTTCTGAAATGATTTTCAGAAATCATGGTTTTTGAAGAAAAATGGTGTTAGAGTGATAAAATAGAAAGCGTTGAAGGTTTTAAAAGTTCTATTTCTAACTATTGAGTATACAAGTAGAGTAAAATGGGAATAAAACAATTATTATAAATGAATAACCATATAATAAGAAAATTCATTAATTTATTGAGATATATATTATCTAATGTAATTTTTGGAATCAAAATTATAAATAATCCCATAAACAATAAGATTATAACATTAAACTGTAACCAAATTGGGTTCTTAAATCATAATAGTCAAGAAAAAAATAATATTTTGTAAAAAATATAATTTTATGAAAATAATTATCTTAATGATATAAATTGTAAAGGGGGATGTATATCTACCACATAAACAACATGAGTTGTGAATTTTCATATGTCTCCAAGATATGAAAGAGAGAATTAAAATCTATCACATTAAGTATTGACTTTCATTACACATGTTTGAAAATCTAATATAATTAATATAATTTTATTATATATTTATTTGAGAACAATTATAATATATATAAACAATAATATATTTCTAAAAACATATTTATACCCAGTTATTAAATAATATATATATCAATTTCATGTTTTGGTAAATAACAACTTTTTCATTCGCGTTTGTTTTTATTTTTTATCCTCTTAATTTGATCATCGTTCCCCATCTCCATAAAAATTATAATGAAAAAATTTATATATATAAAAATCAATTATAAATCAACGACTTATCATGATATATTTCTTTGAGAAATGAAGTATGTTATAATCTTGAAGATTGTAGGACATACTTACACATTAGTAATATTTCCATTTATTAAATATAATTATAGAAAAGAGTTAAGTAATATTTTACCTTTCAATAATGATAAAAATATATTAAATAAAATATATTTTCTTTTAAAATACTTATTTATATCATCATTTTTGTTTCATATAGAAAATAGTTTGTCAAAATTCTCTGTGAAGGTAGTAGTCTACACGTACATGAACGATAATATCATGATTGAGTGAGTGAAAATGTAAGAAAGAAAATGATAAACTATATTTTAATAATGATATATACTTAATTAATATCATGATTATTTATTTATTGGAACATATATATAATTACATTATCCTTTATATATTTCATGTAAAGAATTACTGGAAAATGAATCAAATCACTTCGTGTGGCGGTACTCTTCCGTACACACGAGAAACATTATCAAATGACCAAGGGAATGAAAAGTACAAAATAGTTATATATGATATAATAAATTAGGTGGTATAATTAGGATAAAAATATCATATACATATACTATATATATATCATCAAAACCAACTGTGATATGTGGTTGTTAAAAAATGAATGACATTGGTTCGTAAGGTAGTAGTCATTCAAACACACGAGTGATTGTTTTTTAACAATTTTATGAATGTATAGATTATTTAGGTCATTAACATAACATAAAAACAAATAATTAAATATAAGAAAATGATTTTAAATTTTCATCATTGTTTGAAAATAAATTATGGAGTTAATGGAAGAAATAGAATAAAAATACTTTTTGAAGAATGTTACCAATTCTTTGGCTGACCAACTTCATATTCCACCAAAGCAATATAATTTTGGATCTATGATAAAAATATTTCTTATATGAAGATATAATGGAATTTAGGAAGTTATATGGTTCATTATAGGTTTAACCAAAATGTCTTGAAGGTGTGTGTAAGAGGGGAAATGTTATTTCCATTTATAAGTGAGGTGAGTGGCACACATGTAATTTTCTAAAATGAAAATGTTTCATATAAGTTGTTTTCCAGAAAAATGTTTCCAAAATTTATTATTCAAGAGAATATTGAATTATAGTGTTAAATATTTCAATAACATAGATTCTATACACGTTCAAATGTCATTTTAACACTTATATTTTTAGTTTACCACCGATAAATTAATTTTTACATTAACCACGATAATTATTTTTTTAACTATTTTTACTATTAATTTTTAAAATAAAAAGACAAATACATTTGATAATATAAATTATAATTATTTAAAATATTTAAAATAAAATTATAATTCAATTCATATGAGTGGAAAATTTTATTTTAATGTTAATCTTATGGGATGAGAAAGCTAGTTTTCGAATGGAGAACGTTCAAAAGATTACTAGGTTTTTATATCAAAATGAAAAAATAAAATGTTAAAAAGACATAATATTTTTTGTTACATAAAAATTTTATCTAATTATACTTTAAAATATCTTTATAATAATGTTTAACTATATAAATAATTTAATTGAAAAGATAGCTTCAAAATAAATTCATTATGCTTCAGTATTTATCAACAAGATAAATTTTTAAAAAAATTATTTAAAGATCACCCTAAGATAATTTATATATTATTAATTAAAAATATAGTAAATAAAATTCACAATAATATAAAAAATAATTTAAAAAATAAGATCATAAAAAGTTAATAATTATTTTTTAAAAAATGATTTTCCAGCATGAAATTGGATTTATTATTATCTCCTACAAAGAAATATTGTAATATGAATGTTTAAAATATTTTTCAATATATACCATATAATATTTAATAAAAACCATTCACTGAAAGTGTATTGTTTAATTTATTGAGTTAAAAACTACATTTTTCATATAAATTTTTTTTTAATTAAAATATTCAGCTAGTTTTTATTTTCATTTGAAATTATTAAGTAGACAAACAATTAATTTAATATAAATTTATAAACAATAGTTAATTGTATTCATACCATTCTATTAGGATATCTAGGATATTACTTTCATTTTAAATAATAATATTTGAATTTCATTACATGTAACATTTTAATGTAGTGTTGGGTGTAATGCAAGAGAAACCAGGTGTTATGTGTCATAAAATATATTAAAAATATTAAATTCCTTTGAAAGAAAGTATTTACCAAAATCTACCCAAGTTACATTCTATAACCCTTAAAATGTTTTTTTACCACTAAATTCTTCACTTTTATACCAAAAATGTGGATAATTCTGCCTAATTACAACATCAATTTCCCATGTATCTTACTAAAGCTAATGGTTTTACAAAAAAAATATTGACCCGGTGAGTGGAATTGTTTTGATGAACATTCTATGTATGATCCAAAATGAAAACTGATTGTTCTTTATAGTAAATATCATTCTCAACTGATATGACATAGAGGTTTATTACATGTAATGGATAAGGTTTGTATTTCATTATGAGAGCTACATGGAACTAGTTGTTTATATAATAGAGGTTTCGTGAAAGTACCAAATGATAATATAACGTCCCAATATGATTATGTATTTCAATTACAATGAAATACCCAAGTCGTATTTTACCCCTCTATCCATCACTAAGAAATTAATATAAAAGCCTTCTCAGAACAAAATATTAAATATTCCAATAAAAATTATCATATTAACCTTAATAATGAATTTTTCCCTTATGCCTTATTGAATAGATGGAACATTATCTTAAATTTCATCATCTAGCTTCTGTCCCAAAATAATTCATTCCCTGTCTTCATTATAGTTTCTTGGTGTTTAAAATTTATTTCCATAAAGGGGTTTATAATGAGCCACATGAATGATCCAGTGAAATATATTATAGTATGAAGATAAAAAATAAGAAGGTTTTGATCCCAAATACCCTTAAAATATAGATAATAAAATTATATCATAGCCCTTATAGTTTCTGTTTCTCTCTTTGACTATCCATCTACATAAGGATGATACATAGTGCTAAAAATCAACATCATATCAAGATCACTGTAATGAAATCACCAAAAACTCAAGGTAAACATCATATATCGGTCAAATAAAATTGAATGTGGTACTCAATTAAATTTTAAAAAATCCCTAAGGTAATTTTTTGAGGGTGAATTGAGAGATAAATATTCTATAATAAAGAAAAGTGTACTATAAACATAAGGTGGCATACTACATCCAATAATTAACTCTTCATCAAAGATAAGTGGAAAAATAAAATTTACCTTTACCTTTAATCATATCTCAAAAAATGTAAATTCATTCCTCCTAAAATAACATTGATAATATATATATATATATATATATATATATATATATAACCAAAGGGTTGTATTTCCATAGATTTGTCTCTAAATATCCATAATCATTGTGAACCCCATAGTGTAAAACCCCTAGAGGGGTGTTTAATACATTGAACAGATGATCAAACATAAACTTATAAACCCATGATTTAATCCATATCTCTATAATTAATCATACATAGAGATATTTATTCTTACAAAATAACATAATAATAAGATGATTCAACATTCATATAATCCAAATAAAATTAGTAAAACACTCAGACAATGTAATCCTAGAATCCAAAAACATAAATTCATCAATCATTTCA
This sequence comes from Viscum album, assembly GCA_963277665.1. Lineage (NCBI taxonomy): Eukaryota > Viridiplantae > Streptophyta > Magnoliopsida > Santalales > Viscaceae > Viscum > Viscum album. The sequence continues at coordinate 49,976,421 of OY728156.1, forward strand.
TATCAATGATTTTTGGGAAATAGTTCCTTCTATGGTCTGGATGATTATTTTTGGGTTTATATATTGAGTTGTATAATTCATAAGTTATCCAAACATAATACATTAATCTCTTTGATAATATGTCACTATATATCCCTTCTTCCAAATAGGTAACATCTTCCCCTCCATTTGAGTTATTCTTGTATGCTCATTTTCCACATTATTCATATGTTAGAAGCTTGACATTCTTTTTTATTTATTCATTACCATGTGAAATTTCATTAATGTTCAACTTCCTCTTTATTTTATGAATTATAAATATAACATAAGTTCACATTGTCAATCATATATCACGATAGTTGATTAGGAATAATCACAATATCTTCTTTTCTAGTTATCATACAATTTGGTCGCTCATAGTGAATGAATTTTTCATTAATTTAATTTTTTTACATTATTATTTTTGGTTATACACATTGATGAAATCATAAAATCATTGTGTGAAAAAAATCACATTAGAAAACCACATAATCCTAAATCCTTATTTCAAATATTTTACACGTTAGTTTTATCATAGGTCAATTATAATAATCATCTATTTAAATAATTTATTATGGTTTATAATGAGTTTGTGATTTTCTAGTGCATATCCATAAGGAGTTTTAAATAATTTTTTAATAAAGGACTATTGTTGTGAAATAGGTGATGATTAGGTGATGTTCAATGTGAACTTTTCATATTTATTACCCCCATGTACCTATATGCTAGAGACACACACACTTGAATTACATATAAATGGATGAAATTTCATTGAAAGCTCATTCTCTATCATTTAAAATGCATCCAAGACATTTTACAAATCCTTGACTCATCCTTAGACTTATCCTTTGAGACATCGCTAGAAACATCCTTAGAAAATATCTTGGGATATCTATAATGTCTTATCTTCTAAATTTACAAATGTTAACTATATATATCCTATGATACCATCAATATAGAATTGATATTGTCATACATAGATATTACATATTTTTAGATGAATATTGAATAAATTACTAAAACACACACAAGAGGTAGGTAATGGTTTTGTGTATTTGGGGAGTAGTTAAAAAAGAATTCAAATTTGGTGAATTATCACAAATATATCTAATAAATATATTCCACCTCAATACACTTTATAGAAATAGTGTACCTAAATTTATTCTTCATAAGACATGAATCATTAAATAATCATAAAACATATGCCATGAGAGCATAAAATTTTCATAAGAAATAAAAATGTGGTATACACATAAATATAGAAAATCATTTCCATATTATTCAAGGATGATTTTGAAAATAATCACCGTGGAATTATTTCACCCCTAATCTATCATTGTAGTCAAGGTTCCCTCACAAGTCCATCATAAAAGAAAAAAACCATACAGAACTAGGTTCAGACCCTGTTCTAGTTATATATATCTCATAAGATATAAACCATTTACCAATTCATTTGGGGTAGATATAGGTCCCACATATCAAATAATTAAAATTGTATATATGTGTCCCATATGATCATAATAAATTAATCATATAATAACTCTTGACATGAAATGGGTTTCAAAAACATTTCATAATGTCATAAATTGTTGAAAATAGATAGGATTCATTAACTTTATCTTATAACTATAGAATAATTATTGAAATGGATTATGTTTCATAATAATTGCTTTTTAGTATAAAATAATTATGAGAAAAGATAATCATAAAAATTCTATTATTGTATAAATTATGTAAAATGAAATGGGTTTTAGAAATTCTTAATCAATATAATCATAAACCATTCAGATGAATAATAATAATTGTTTCATTGTATCCTATACCTATTAAAGAATAAGTAACCTCAAATGATGTCATCATATATGGAGAATTAATTTAAAGGAAAAAAATATCTTGGAATATATGTTGAGTAAAATAACATTACATTGAAAATAAATTTTTAAATCAATTATTTATAAAATATTTTGGAAATAATTTTCTTTTACCCTAAACTTTTAAATCTAATAAATAATGTTTGAAAAATTATTTAATATATTTCTAGTGTGGAATAGTCTTTATATAGTGATAAATAAATTTGAAACATAAAAATGTTGGAAATTCTTTTTCATAAAAAATAACCTTGAAAAATTATAATGTAAACTTTTAAGATAATTTAAAACATTTTAGGAACACAATATCCTTTCCACATTAAAAAAACGTTTTAAATCATATTCAATGTCCCATTTTTCATTGGAATCATTTATTTAAAATAGAAAATTCTATGATATTATTTAGTTGTTTTCATTAAAAAGGACATTGAAACATGTATGGGATGGATGAAATATTTGAGTGGTCATGAAAACGAGAAATATTATTCATTCAATGCTTGTTAAAAATAATCTTGCCAAATATTTGATAAAAAATGGAAATTGTTTAAAAAACAATATGATAATTAATTTCATTTTTTTTAAAACAATTCATGATTTGCTAATGTTTTTATTAATAAGTAATTTAAAATTTTTTAATAACAATTTTGAAAAACTGTTTAGAAAATATTGTTTTGTAATAAAAAGGATTTATGACTGAAAATAAAAATAATGGTGATTTTTCTTAAAATAATTTGGTTTAACCAATGAGTAAATCAAGGGAAAAATATTAATGGGAAAAATTTATTCTCTTCACATACCTAAGATAGAAAACATTATATTGGTTTCTTGAGATGTATATCATAATATTTTATCATTGGATGAAGAATTATAAAAAATTGTCATAGAGAATGATATTTTAATATAAAACTATTACCAATTTGGAATCATTAAATCATAATCCCTAAGAGATAATATAAGTAAAATAGCATTTTAATATCATTTAAATAAATATATTCATGTTATATAATATCAATCTGTAAATTAATACACCACCAAACACAGAGGAGTTTGGGATTTCCACAAGTCTCCTTGAAAGAAAAGAGATATTATAAATCCATTCATTCATGTGTAGACATCATTCATACATGTTCAAAAGTCTTATAAAATATATAAATGTTTAATATATATATTTAATTAATATTGTTTTAAATATCTTATAATATATTAATTTCATATGAATTTTTATTTCCAAATTAATAACAATTCCATGTTAGAGTCATTGAGGAAATAAATTCTTTGTCTTTCATGTATTATTGGAATTATTATTTTTGTTCTTCTCAATATGATCATGGTTCCATAATCTATAAAAATTTAGTGAATAATTCATTACAATATTTATAAATAAAATATAATATTAAAACTAATCATGAAATATGTTTTCGATAAATTATGTACATTACAACCCTAGATATGGTAGGCCATACATTCAAATGAGTAACAGTTCCATTTATAAAAGATCATTATTGAAAGAAGAAAGTAATAATTTATATTTAAATAATTATTAAAATTTAATAAATACAATATTATATCTTTATATATTCATATACTTATAATCCATATATTATGCTGAGGAAAATATGGAGTCATATCTCTTGGTGAAGGAAGTCGTTGACACGTACACATGTGATATTATAATCTTTCTGTGAGTAGAATGTATGAAAAAATATATTATCACTTCTGAATGAAAAATATATAATTAATATCTTAATTATTTCATTTATATAATTTATATTAACTAAAATTATTCTTACAATCGTCCACATAAATAGTTATTGAAAAATGAATCACACTGCTTTATGGGGCTGTTGTCCACTGTACACAAGAGAAATGTTATCATATCTCGATGATAATGAAAATTAGAAAAAAAGGAAATACGATACAATAACACTAGGTTAATAGTAATGTTATAAATTTCATATATATACTTTATATTTATCATCTTACTTAACCATGAGAAGTGGAAATGAAAAAAATTAATGACATCTGGCTTTAAGACAATAGTCCTACATACACAAGAATGTTGATTCCATAACACATTTGATAGAATTGTAGATGGATGTTGACAATGAAATTAAAAAACTTTAACTTACTGTATGGATTAAAATGAGTTTATTATATCATCCTAGATTAATACTAAATAAATTTGGCGTAGGGAGAAATAATTTGGAAATACACGCTTAAGAACATTACACTTTCTTTCAGAAACCTCGTTAGGTTTGAATGGAAATACTTCTTCTATTGGATTTAGGACCAAAATAAGGATTGTATTATGAGAGGAAGGAATTTGGGGCACAATTTTGTTATTTAATGTATTATCCTATAGGTATTTATGGAGTGAGAATGTGTCGAGAGGGGTGGTATCTTATAACTGAGGTGAGTGGCACCCTAATAATTTTTTGAAAGTAAAATCGTGTGCACACATTTTCAACATTTCAAAAGGATTAATTTTTATTATTATTGAGTATTAGACAATATAAGGTCAAAATGTGTTCTATAAAATATTTTATACTTTTTTAATGTTATTTTAAACCTTTACATTTTATTTTAAATCTCGGTAATCCAATTTTATCATTTACCATTGTAATTTTTTACTGTTTTTAATATTCATTATAGTAAATAATTATGTCGATCATATTAGATAATAGATATTACTATGATTAAAAATACAGAATACATTTTCACAAATTGAGTTCATATAATTCAAAAAATATAATTTTAAATTTATTATATATAAACAAAAAAATAGGGGTTTCAAAGAAAAAATTATCAAAAATTTACAATGTTTTAATATCAAAATTAATTAGGAAGATAATTAATATTTAATCAATTTAATTGATATATATTTAATTGAACGAAATTTAAATTAAATACAATTTAAAATACAATATATTATTAAAAATAAGTTAATCAAATATGGTGTTTTCAAATAATAAGTAGTACTTTTTATTATTCTAAAAAACAACCCATTAAAAGAATTATCATAAAATTCAGACTAATATAATATATATATATTATGATTTAAAAATTAAATCTTACTTTGAAAATATAATTTCTAAATAGTCCAATAATTATTTTTAAAAATTATATTGAATAAGCGAGAAACTGTTTTTTAGTAAAACACAATTTTTATGCGCAAAAATTTGATTTATTATTATATATTGTCTAGAAGAAAACATATGATAACTATGATTTTTATATTGAATTAATACTATAAATATTTAATTAAAATCATTCAGTAATTTTTTTTCAATTTATTGTGGTAAAAACTATTTTTTCCATAAAAAAAGTTTTTTAGAAAAAATATTCAAATAGTTTTTTAAAACTGTAAATAACTACTCACCAAATAATTTTTTTTATAATTATTTAAATCAAATATTTTTATAATTTAGTTGATAATATTTTTACCCACTATTCCAATAACAATGTGAAAACTATAACAATATATAAAAATTTTATAGTAGTATAAAATGTTTCATTTATACTCTGTGTTGCAAGTAATGAAAAAGAAACATAGTCTTACATATAACAAAAAATAACAAAAAGATTAAATTCATTTTAAAAATATATATTTTACAATTTATAAAGGTGGTATAAAGCCTTTCTATTACATCTATTATGAATCCTATATCATTTTAAATTATTAATAGGGGAAATTTTTTTTGATAAAATTTATATTTTCATTATCTAAACCTTACATAGGCCTTAAAATCCAACAATGATCATATTTAAAGTTGTTCAATTTCTTAATCTTTAAATATAATCTTGGTAATTCTACTTTATGACATCAAATACACATGATGTTGAATTATTATAATTGAAATATATCCCTTTCTATAAGCTCTTTTAATATTGGGATCAACTTGTATAGGGGTAATATATTGTTTTTTTTCATGGAAGTATGGAGTGGTTCAATTACAACATTATACAACTCCATATCTGAAAGGTTAATTTTTCATATATTTTTCATAAATTTGGAGAATAAATTTAATCCAAATGTTTGATATTATTTCCTTAATATGGTGAATGAGTAAAAATAATCTAAAATTCACAGCATTTCATAGAACATTTATGGAAAATCTAGTATACTTGGTTCCATCTATATAACTATTTACTTGATTTTGGGCTTATTCTCCTCCGTTAATAATATGTATTATCAATGTATTATACATCACATGTATCGTAAGGGAATTTATAGCAGTAAGGAACTCATATCCTACCATTATGGGAGTACATAAACTATTTATGATATAGTGGTGATTTTTTATATGCATGTGAGTATAGGTGAAACCTATCAAAATATTGACGTAATATGCCAATTTAAAACCCATAATTTAGTGTTAATAACATGATATTTGAATAGGGTTCATGGAACAATTATTCTAATGGGCTTCTAATTGATATTTTTATAGTGATGTCTGGTTAGTTTGGACGGGTTAAGATCATAGTTAGTTAACCATTTAATATTAGGTGTTCGAGATGAGAATATTTTATTCCGTATGAAAATTCCAGTATTTCCTAATGAATATTCAAATTTATAATACATCTAAACATATAAAGGCTCATTATTTACCCATTTATTATATTTTAATATTAAATTACTATTTTTTAAATGAAAACACATTCGTTTGTAAAATTTATTTCACTATAATAAGAATTATCTACCTATTTATTAAACATATTTTATTCATTTATTCATGGATTTATTGAGTGGATCAATAAGTTCCCTGAAAAATAAAAGAGTGTTAAATATTAAGAGGCATTCTATGGTTATGGTGAGTTATATATAGAAATTAAATTTCTCATAATGTTTCCATGAATTTGGTTCGTATAAATATTCTTAAAAATAAGTTGTGTTAATATTTGAGGATTAAGATGATTACACTCTTGAAATTTTGGTTAATGTTGTTTTCAATATATCAGGTATTAAAAATAGGGTTTTTTGGGAATTTGGGTGTGATAAAGAGGTAAATTTATTCCCCTACCATTTTCTTATATAATGGGAGTTGTATGAACCCTTGATGGAATTTCTTAAGTTTGTTTCACTTGTAGAGTCTATTATATAATGGTTCTTCTTTTAGCTATATGAATGACATGTTATGGAATATTATCATAATTCATGGGTGGTCTATGAATATGCCTTACCTAACAAGCGCTTTCTGAAGTGGAATAGGAATAATTGGGTATGTAAAAATGTTTTATAACATTATGTAATTTTTTACACTAAATTAATTAACTATGGTTTATTACTCCACCTAACCAGAAAATGATTTTATATGAATGAGAAGTTCTCATCCACTCATTAATGGGGACATAAAATTCTTGTGGTAATGAACATTTTTTAGGACTCTTAGATATCATCCAGATTATAATTTTCATGTGACTTCAAATTAAACCATATTAATTATGTATTTATTTATAAGACTTTTCTAATGGTCATATAATGAGAGATAAGGTTATTAATGGATGGTTAATCATTCCCTAGTGATTTCATGTACAAGAGTAACTAAATTTCAAGTAATATAATTTGAAAATTTATAGGCATAATTCTGTGAAGCATCTTAAAAATATCTATTTTCCCTAGGATAGAGGGTATCCATATTTGTTGATTATTTCCTTAGGTAATTCAATTCCACTTTCCCCCCCAAAAAAAATTTCAATAGTATATCCTTGAATACAAAGAACTGCTGGATATCGTTCAATAATATTATATTGAATGAAAAATTATTGGTGTGACTATTAATACCTGGATCATTGTACAATCTTACCTACAAAATTATAATTATTTTTATTTATTTAATTGATATAAAACAAAAATAAACACAATCAATCTATAAAGGAACAAATTCATCAAATTAAAACAATTCTAGAAACTCTAATTCCCATAAAAAAAATGTATTTTAGTTGGTTATGTCACTCGTATTTTTGTTATTTATGCATTGTTTTATTTTGTGGGTACACCAAAAAACTAGACTACATATTGAAATGGGGTTGCTGTCATATGATTTTAAATGTATATGGTAGAAATTTCTTATATCCCATCCTTATTATTTTATAGTTGTGATGTTAAATGATACTTGGTCTTTGTATAATTAATTGTATCATCAAGGAGTATAATTATGTAAAATAATTCATTTTATATGTTAGGGTTTTCTAATAGTATTAACCATGTGGATATGTCATCATTAATATTTTCAATATATTTTTTTGAAATGTTATCTGGTAGTCCATTCCTCTACAGAAAAAAAATTTCTATCCATTCCATTGAATTATGATGTTAATAATCCTCTCATTCCTTTTTTTGGAAATTGAGAGGTATTTAATACACTTCAATCCCAACATTGAGTTGAAATTATATAATTTTTAATTTTTATACCATAAATATAGTTAATAGTTGTTTTCATTATACAAATCATGACCCCAGTATCCCAAAGCTAGTGGAATCATAATTTATTAGGGACTAGATACATGCGATCACATCCAATTTGACCGAATATTTTCGTATTATTGGTAAACTATATATATACATTAATATCTCATTAAATTTGAAAATAATATATATATAAAACATAGTGAATGTAAATATTCTTCATCACTGAACTTATTCATTGAATCTTTATTCATATCCTAGAGAATGAATAACGAATATGGGGTGAGGTGAAATTCTCTATAAGGGTTACATAAAACAGAATATCTCATGAGTAAATAAGGAATAAAAATATTACATGGTAAATACATGAAATATCATGCTATTTAATAAATAAAATTATCCTGATTAATAATATTAAAATAATAAAAAAATAAAACATTATTCCATATTACAAATCACATAAGGTTTAACATTAAACATGGATATCATATATAATATAAAAAACACATAGAAATCAATAAATAATATAATTATGTTGTAATGTATAACTTTTTAGATTATAGACATACCATCGGAGCCTCATGCTAATACATATTATATAATAAAACAAGGCTGTAATGATATAAAAAAACTAAACTATTGTATATGGAATAAAAATGCATAATGTGGTTACAACAGGACCCTTATATCACATAATATGTTCAATTAATTCCTAATATTAAATGGGAGAATAGAAATTAAATGGATAATAAATATAAACATTTATATTGGAAAACTAGAAAACACATGTTAATATTTTCCCCAATTATATTGATTATATAAAATCCATAAAATGAATATGGATGATATCATTAAAATATATTCCCTATGTATAATAAGAAAAATACTGGGGTTTTTTCATTAAAAGACAAAAATTACATAAAAACACAAATAAAATAATTTTTTTTGAAACCTGATATTTCAAATATAAAAAATAATAATAAAAGAATAAAATTATAGAATATTGTTAAAAAAGTAATAATTGAAAGGAGTATTTTAAAATTTTAAATGATACACAAAATAATTTGGTGTTCATGATGGAATAAAATTTCATTCATTCCATGTATACTCTATTAATTATTCCTTAAACATTTTTTAATAAAATTTTAGGCCTACCTCATTTAGAAAATAAAATGAAAATTAGTTTTACACCATTCTAATAAAGTTTAACATGGATGAAAATTAATTTAAAAAAACATATGATAATAATGAAAACATTTCTTAAATAATTTTTCAAAATCATGGGAATGGAAAAAAGGATTTCCAGTTAATTAGGAAATAATGGATGTTGGTCTTAATTATTTTTTTTAATATATTGAGTATATAAAAGTGTAAAATTACAGGGAAAAAATATATTTTTCAAAAATTACTTGTGTATCAATTTTTTATGATCTAATTATGATATAATTTTTATAGGGGACCCATAAACAAAAACAATCTTGAATAAAAATTATTTTATGAAATAAACTCTTACCATATTGGTAAAATTTGAATCATAACCACTATGTGAGAATTAACATCAAATGAACATTTCATACTTGATTCTAAATAAATTTTTAATTTATATTATTAAAAGGGTAGGAGATACACCTCATAAATTAATATTGGGGTATAATATATATCTCAAAGAAGAAAATACATGATGACAAATCATTATAATTATCATAATGGTGAAGTGATAATTAATAAATGATTTCATTACCTTTAAAAAATTAACACAAACATTAAACTATTTTAAATACTATATAAATCAAACATATTTTATTTCACACATAATCGTAACATAATATAATCAATAAAGGCCTTATTTAACCCCATGAAAGGAAATTGAGTTGTTAAACAATTAACATTTGCTAAAATTCACGTAAAATACCCTTGTATGAATGATATTTTAATGAAAAATAAAATTCCTTGATATATGAAGAATTCATGATATCACATGTAAAATGGGACTATATAGACTATATAAACTAAATGATATGAATAACAAGAAATATTCACTTAATTGGGTTAAATTGAGATGGAATCTGTTACCAAATGTCAAATTCCTCACACACGTTCTTTATATTCTTAAATAATAAAAATATATTGATAATTAATAGGATTAGTTAACCTGTTTATGTTTATTATTATTATTATTTTATTTATTATACTATTATATTTAATTATATAATCAATTGATTTCACGTCAGATGTTTTGATGATATCTTGTTCATATGTCCACAAAAAAATTATAGTTTCATTAATGTAAAAATGGATAGTCTTGGATCATATATAGAATAATGAATACGAAATAATTATAATTCGTTTAAACAATAAATATATTTTCTAATAAAAATGAATGATGGTTAGGAAAAATTAAGTACATTAATATCAAGGAGACTACAAAGCGTACATACACAAAAGTAACATTTCCCTTTTTTCATTGATCACTATAGAAAGAAGATAATAATTATTTTATCCTTAAAAAATGATCTTAATATCATAAATTCTTGGTTAATTATTTCAATATTGTTATATATTTCATCCATCTGATGTTGTTATGAAAAAATAACCACATTGATTCATGGAGTTTTTAGTCTACTCATATAAACAAATGACCTTATAATTTTTTATTTAATAGAAATGTAAGTAATTAAAATGATATATTTTATTTTAATAATGATTTATTTTTCATAAAAATCACATATATAAATTATATCCATCATTACAACCATTCGTATGTGGAGAGGATATAAAATTAATGTTGTGTGCACGGATTTAGTATGTCCAACATGCGATTGTCTGTTTTGTCTCCGAGTTGATTGAAGAATATATTGATATATTATATGTAATTAACATAAAAACTCTTTAATATAAGGGTGATACTTATTTAATGACATAATAAGGTTTGATTATGATTCTATGGATGTACGAGAACAATAAAATCAAAACCCCTTGATTAGGAACAATATATCTTATTTAGAAAACCACTTAAGATATAAATCAAAATATTCTATATGATGGTTATATGATCCAACCAATACCTCTAAGAATTTAGAATGGATATAAAGGATGTATTTTTTTCTAGGTTTTTTTAAACCATATGGCACTTAGATTGTGAATAAAAGTGGATAGGGGTAACCTTTTACAAGAGAGGGCAGGGTCACTTCTGGACTTTCATAAATTAATAAATTTATTTAAATTATTTCCCAACGAAAATGGATCAAAATTTGTTATATTTGGAATATTGGATGATTATGTTCTGAATTAGAATCAACCTGTAAAATTTATATAAATATATATTGTTTTTACCATTATATATTTATTTTATACCACATCAACCATTTTTGACAATCGTAGTGGTATTACAGTTATTAACTTTTAGGGGTTAAGAGTATTTTTCATAAAATGAAAAACGTCCCATAAATGGACAATGATCAATATGATAAACCATATTCAATTTACTTAGATAAATTTAATATTTTTAGTAATTTTAAATTATTTAATAAATAATTATTAACTATAAAATATATTTGATGTACATTTTTAAAATATTGTTTTATGTTTACATTAAAAACATCAATAAAAGGAAGGTACTAGAATTTACACCTTCCACACATCCATGAAATGATTTAATTCTCTAAAAACTATAAACATTAATTTTATTGAAATAAATTACCAACAATATATTATCATTTTCTTATTGAATTTTCCATTTAATTAAGTAGTTACCTTGTTTTCATTGCAAAAAAATAATGATAATTATTTCATCACTAAAAATAAGGAATAAATTACCATGATGAATAAAAAATATATATTATTAATCTGAATATTTACAACAGAAAATACCACCTTTTAATAAATATTTGAACACATAAAGGGTTATAAAAATTAATAGGTTTTCATTTGATCAATTTCTGTACTTAAATTATTATAATGGTAAAAATCATTGCCATATGGATCAGAATTAAAAAATAACATTAATAAGAATATAGTGTGTCAAATTGTTTTTATAAAATATAAATTAAAAAACATATTTACCTTCATTATTACTCACATTCTATTTTATTAACCCATTTTAACCATCATTTATTTGTAACATTGATAAAATATTTTAAATATCATTGCTATTAATTTCTAAAAAATATTAATATGAACTAATTACTTAAAATAAATTACTCTAATACGAAGTATTGATTTTTTTTATCAAATTCAATTAACTTATGTCTCAGAATTTAATTTAAAAATAAACACCCAATTTTTTTTTTGAGAAACATGGATTTTATGAATGGTTATTTCATGATTAATATTATCATACATTATGTATCTGATTTGTGATAATAACTATATTCATTTAAGATAATATGTATATATATTTAATATAATAGTTTAATTTAAATTATAAATTACATAATGTTATATTAAATAATCAAAATGTATTGTCATTATACATTTTTAAATAGTTTTTGATAAAAAAGAAGTATTTTTAATTACATATTGGTAAATAATTCTATTCAGAAAAATAAAACATTAACCCTAAAATAATATATAATATATTTTTTTTAAAATATTTTATATTTATCAAAAAAATAAATAAATAAAATTCATATATATTTATAATGTTTTCTAAAAAAATAAATAAAATTCACTTCTGAGAAAAACATGATTTTGAATAATAAAATGAATTTTCTAAACTTTTAGTAATTATTTATTATGAATTTATCCATAAAATTATATTGTGTAGGTCCAATATATAAATTTATTAAAATAGATAATCATTTTCTTACAGTTTAATTTAATGGTTGGGTTATAATGAAAATATTTAAATGGTAATATTTTGTAGTTCCTCTAAGCTCAGTGTTGTGTGTCATATATTCCAATAGGCATTATTCTCTTATTTTAATATTTTTTTTATATTCTCCCTAACTCTAAAAAATTACATTCTCATTATTTGAGATTTCACTTAGACATAAATGGATTTATAGTTAAAAATACCCTTTCTGAGAATCAACAATGTAAAATGCTTAAAAATAGCATCATTATAACAATGAAATGAAAGTATAATTTTCATCTAGAATAACTCATAACTATGTTTCTAAAAAGTAAAACATTTCTGAGAAGTGAAAATCAAAATATGGGAAAAGAATTTAATTCCCATATAATTTTGTATAGTGGTAATGATCATTGATCACAATAATGTGATTGATCATGAAAATCTAGTGACCATAAATCTTTAAATATATTGTGGGTGTAAATACCAGTAATTCATAAAAAATGAATAAAAATTTATTAAATTTTTAATTAAAAAATTATTTCCATATTGTATAGGGTTTGTTTTTATCATGAGATAGAATACTTGAATATATATATATATATATGAGATATATTATTATACAAACCAAAATTTCATCAATTATTTGTACTTAAATCAATTTCAATATCATTTCATTCTTCATGAAATGAATATCAATATTGAATTTTTAATGTCGAAAGCTGTAAAATTATCTTCTAAATGGAAATGTAATTCATAGAATAATAAAAACTTATTCCTCTAAAATTTAAATAAATCATAATTTTTAGAATAATGTATGGTATACATAAAATGCACTAAACATAAAATAATATTATAAAAAATTCATCAATAAAGCAAAATTTGTAAAAAAATCATTCCTTAATGAAATACCCTTATATCCAAAATAAAAGCAATAAACGTTATTTTTTAAATTTGTTAACCTCAATAGTTATATCATACCCTTTCTCTCTCACCTATAAAAACATAATATTATTCTCCCACAATAAGCTATTCTATTAAATGTAATGGTTATATATACCTCATCCTGATAATACATATCCTAAAATATTAGTTTTCAATTCAAAATGAAACCTTTTTGTCCTATAATGTGTTCTCTAAAATCAACAAAATAATTCACTATCAAAACATATACGTAAAAAATTGTCACATTAACCAGTACATCATATATGCAAGTGGTAGGTTCTAGACACTTATCACTATTAGGTTGAGGGTTCAAGTCCAGTAGACATGCTGAATGCATTGGTTTGGACATACAAATGAGGTTAGATATTTTTCTTGTAAAATAATAATAATATTCCTATAAAATTTAAAAAATATAAGATGAAAATTAATAAAAATATCTTTACTCATCAAACCAATTTTTTATTACTAATTTTTTATATACAACATATTTTTTAACAAAATCAAATTACTTTAAATGATTATTAATACATCAACATCGATGATCATATTAACGGTAAGGTTATAAATTAACATAGTATTATTTCAATAAAAAATTTATTACAACAATAACCATCTCACAATAACATATATTAAAGAAATTTTCATTATCAAATAAATGTCACAAAAAATATCCATAATCTGGAGAGATTCCAATCACATAAAACCCCAACAGGGATATATGTTCTTTTAATATTATAGTCATACACAGACTTATTAACCCATAATGTTGACTAATTTTTTTAAATTATTCTATTTAAATCATAATCTTAGTGTCTGTGGGTGATGTCCTTAATGTATTTCATAGAGTTGTTTTCCTTAATATATGATTCATTAAATATTCTTCCCAAGGTTCATAATTAATATGTTTTGATACAAAAAATAAGGATCCCAACACATTTAGCCTATATCTGGTGGTTTAGTTATTACATTGGTACTAGAAACAATAGAACACATCACAATTTAAAGAACTATTTAGTAGTCTTATAACAATTGATATGTGCTTTAATATCTTATTACATTTGAAAAAAAACAACATAGTAAAAGTAAATATTTTTCATCCATGATCTTAGTCAATGATTCCTTCTTCATATCCCAGGTAAAGGAAACAAATAATGTGTGTGATGAAATTCATAGTAAGGGTTAAATATAGTGAATATTATCACGAGTAAATAGGGAATAATCAATTTGGTAAGGTAAATAAAAAAAATACATGACATTTAATCAATAAATTTGAAGTAAAAAATATTATTACCTGAATAAATGATGAAAAAATAATTTCATATAACTAATAAAATTATCTAAAAATTTATCAATGGATATATTCTATTCAAAAATCACAGGGAAATCAATAAATAAATTCATCATGATGGAATTCATAATTCCTAACTTCATAAACATACCCTTGATTCCCCCTTCCAAGGAATAATACATAAATATGAAATGGGTAATAAAAATACACAATCTAGTTTGTATAATGAGATAATAAAATTATCCAAGAGATTTGGATGTTCTTTCTACTCAATAAATATTTCAAATTAATTAATCATGTGGAGGTGGATTAAAAATTCAGTACACCATAAATATAAACATATATATTTAAGAAAATAAAAAATGTTAAATATTTTCCTCAATATAAATTATTATAAGAAATAAAGAATAAGAGTTTGGATGATATCATTACAACATTTCCCTAGTGAAGTTTATGTAATTTTTTTTTATTTTTTTATCAATATAAATTGCCTAAAAATATCATCAAAATCATTACCGAGGAAAATAAAATTTTAAATATGAAACAAAAAAATTTTAAAAATTAAAAATTTTAGACTATTTAAAAACAAATAAAATTAATAATAAACTATTTAAAACTGTAATTAAGCCTGAAATTATTGGGTGTTCATGTGCGGGGTAAATTCCATTCAATCCTATTATGTTAAAGAAAAGGTTACTTTCACATATTATTAACAAAAATAATAGGGTACCTCATAAGGAAAATAAAATCATGATTATTTGTAAATTATATTTAAAATGTGTGAAATTTGTAAAAATTCACCAATAAATAATTATAGAATAATGAAAAAAATTCATAATGGTATTTTTTAAAACAATTACATTGGAGAAATGATTTTGGATAAAAGAGGAAATAATTTTGTTTTCCATAATTTCTTTCTTGATATTTTGTCTATATAAAAGTGGAAAATGAAATGAAAACCTATAAGTTTTAAAAAATAATAGGAGAATAAGAAATTATTTTATTATTATTATATTTGAATGATCATATAATTCGTACCACAAAGGCTTAAACATAAAAACATTAAAAGAATGATGAGTATTGTGGAATATTCCATTCTATATTTAGAAATATTACATTCATAAACCCCAGAAATGTTATAATATAAAACTCACATCATGTGCCTTAAATAAAAAGAAATTGTTGAAATAAAGTATCAATGGGGTAGTATATACGACTAAAAAATATTAGAGGTGTAAAATATATTCCCTAAGGAAAAATATTTGAGATGAAGAACCCTTAAAACGATTATAATGTTGGAGTGAGAATAAATCAATGATTTATTATGAGTAAAAAATGTAAATCCATATAAAACAAGTGGAAATAAAAAATAATTAAAATGAATTTAAATATAACACATAATCTTGATAATATATAATCAATGAAGAAGTGATATCACCCAATGAATGAAAATTTAGTTATAAAACCCATACCACATAGAAAAATTCAATTAAAATTATCTTGCATGAAATAAATTCAATTGAATCTCAAAATAACATGAATTATAATTAACCTAAGATATGACATATAAAAGGGGAAGTATAGACACAATATTAAATATATTAGGTTCATTATTGTAAAATATTCTTCAAGGAATGAAATATAAGATTGAATCCCTTAAATCGGGTATGAATCATCATGCATGTTATTTATTTTCCTTAATAATAAACTTGTGGAAAATATCTATAAGATTACGAAATTTTTCATTTTTTATTCCTATTAATTTATTTATATAATTTTATATTTAATTATTTAATCAATTAAGATCACATTAAACCTTTTTTACGGTATTCAGTTCATTCATCCTAAATGAAATCATCATACTGATTTTGATGAAATTAGACTTCATTCTATAATATGAAGAATAAAAATTGGGATCTAATTATTATTCTTATAAATCTAATTTTTTTCAAAAAACCATGAACTATGGTTTCATAAGATGAACTACATTTAATTCATGGGGATGATAATTCATACGTGCATATAAGTGACATTTTCAAATTTCAACGATCATTATTGAAAGAATATAAATTTTATTTTATCATTATGGAATTATAATAATATAATAAATACCATATTATTTATTTTAATATACACACAGATATATATATCCCCCATTCTATGTGGTGTTAATGAAAAAATCACATTTCTACTTGGAGGTGCTAGTCCAAAGGTTTGAAATAATGACAATCACATTTTTTAGTTAATGGAATGGTAAGAAAGTAACTAATTTAATATATTTTAAGAGTAATAAATTTCATATTAACATAATATATGTAATTTAAATACATCATTAAAACTATCTATAAAATGTCATTTTGGAAAAAAAATAATTGGTTCATAATATGGTAGTTCTTCATACACATTAACCTCAGTTTTAGTTCACATTCGATGGAATAATAGATGAATATTAGGTATTACATTAACATAAAAACATATCAGAATATGGGAGATAATAATATTGTTATATTATCATTCTTGAACCAAAATTTATAGATTTAGAATAAGAAAGGAATAAAAAATGATTGATTTATAACTATAAAACTTATTTAGACATGCTCTAATGTTTTATACCAAAACGTTCCCCATGATGGTATTTTAATCAACACAAGACCTATAGAAATAGTGGTGGATGTCAGGAATTTATTTTGGAATGTAATTTTAGAATCAAAATGTTATTGTTGTGTTATTGATATATCTATGTAGGTTCCATTTTTTGTTTAGATAAGGATCACTTTGGTAATTTGATTAAGGATTAAATTTATACAAATTATTTAATAGAGAAAAATGGAAGAAAAAGATATATTTATAAGAATTTATAAGGATGGGTATGAACACTATCATTAAAAAAATTCTACACTTTGAGATCAGATTTTTACCATTATTCTTTAGTTTATAATTCAATAATCCATTCAGATAATTATCGCAATATTAACATTTATACTGTATAAGGGTTAAAAAATATTCTATACAAGGGAAAGAAACCCATAACTGGAAAGATTGTGAAATTTTAAAACATATAAAATTTACTTTTTTAAATATAATATTTTTAGAAATTTAAAATCATTTAATAAATAATTAATTATTATAAAATTTCATTAATTCCAAATTTGACACTATTCATGTAATTTTTCATTGAAATTAGAAAAAAATAGATTAAATTAGAGTATATAAATTTAAAAAATGCATATAATTTGATAATTATATATATAATTTGTGTAACTAAAAAATTATTTTTCAAATATTATGTAATTTTTTAGATTCATTTAATTTATTTTCCATATAAATAAATTATTATCATGCCAATGTTGTTTAAGAATTTTTTTAGTAATTATTTCAGTAAAAAATTGAAATAAATTAAATTGTAAATTAATTAATTTATCTTCAAAATGGATATTTATAACTGAACATGCATTATTTTTATCATTATGTGAACAGAGAAGAGGGTTTTAAGGGTTTGGAAACGATAATTTGTTTTGTTAACTGCTTCATTTATTATAATGGTAATAATCATTGTCCTTTTTCTGCAAAATTGAAACTTTACACACATTAGATGATATAGGGATGATATATGGGCATAAAATACAACTTTCAAATTTGTTTTTACAAATTTTTAATAATTATATACTTACTGTAATGAACAATGAACTTGTTTTTCCCATTACCATGGTAACAAATATTTGTATTTTATACTACTCATTATGAAATAATTAAAATAAATTTATTACACAGTCATATTTATATTGATTCAAAATATATAACAAATTTAATTTAATTAAATTCACATATGTGGAAATATTAAATTTAAAAATACACCCAAAAACATATTTTTTTTTTCAATGAATGCATTTTCAATAAAAATATGATCTTATAGTAATTATTTGACCATTGATAATCATTATATAGATTTAAATACATATATTTTGATATATACTCTATATATTTAGTATAAATTTTCACTTATTTATGATTATTTTATTTCATTTAATTGGAAATACATTATTAATTGAAATTAGTATATAAAAAAAAGCTATAATTTTCACAATTTAATAAAATGTAAATAATTTTAGAAAAATCCAAAAAAAATAAAAAATCTAATTTTCATATGATGATTTAAAAAATTATGTTTTTTTTATCAAATAAAATTTCTTCTGTTTGCAGAAATCAAATATACCAACTAAAAATAATTTTCGTGGGAAACATATTTTTTATGAATAAAAAGACATTACAAAAATTAAATATATTATTTACAAATATTTTATCAAAATATTTATTTTTATTTTTATCTACATATATATTTTATATACCAGTTAATCACATTCATAACCACTAATTTAATAGATATTTTTTAATGGTTATATTGAAATAATAATATTTATCATGTCATACATGCTCAAAATTTCATTACCAATACAATATCTAACGTAATATAGTTCTTTTAAAATAACAAGGTGCTACAATCTTCCATGATTATTATATCATGGTTTATATACTAATGTAAAAATAATATAATTGTTTTACGATTGATGAATAAAATACGAGAGATCATATGTGAATAAACCATTAGAATGTAAGTGTTTATAAAATATCTATAACATCTTAAGTTACCAAAATATATTTATCTTTAAATAAATTGAATTCCTTTGATATCACGTGTCACATGAAACTATATGTTTAGAAGAACTATGATATGCTTTAGAATATTATTATTTTCATGTGACCATTATAAACTATTCATTAAAAATTAGGTTTGAATAGGGATAATATATATATATAAAATGTGAATAATTATTTTATATTATTACAATATAATTATTAATGTATAATAAAAAATTAATATAAGATTTAGGAAGTTCATTTTATGATTCAAGAAATAACTTTTCAATAAAAATGATTTTATTTATGTCTCTCAAATAATATTGAAATTAATTTGTTCCACTTTTAAAAATAGTATTTTATAAAACAAGCCTTATATTTTAAATTGGATTATTAAAATTATCTTATAGTGAAATTTTTGGATTTTTCATAAATAACTTTATTTTCAGTTAATAGAGAAAAACCTGATATTTCAAATACTCTCTTTTATTATCATCAATTATTGTGATTTATATGTACCATTATATTTTTTTTTTTGTATAAATGATAAACATGATCCATATGATTTATCATAATATAATAAATTATATTTGATTCATCAATATTAATGATTTTAATATATCTTTTATTCTTAACAATAATATTTTATAAAATATATATTTTATTATGTTTATATCATATATATGAAATTTTATTTCCTAAAATGATACGAATTTAATTATATTAAATTTATTTGATTATTATATTTATAAATTCAAAATTATCATAGGATTAATCTTCGATTCATTTCTAAAGAATCAATATTTATTATGAGTAATAAATTAAATACTATGTTTATGAAATATAGTGTCTTCTATTATATCAAAAATATATTAATATGCCTTAAAATTTTTGTAAAATTATTTAATAAATTAAATATGATTATATTAAACACATATCATACCAAAATTATTCAGAAAAAAATAATTGTTTAATTGATGAATATAAAGTCATTATAAGTGTCAAAAAAGTACATGTAGAGCACTAATAAAGTATATTTTTTTATTATAATGACAATATTTGATATGGGAATGTATATTATAAACAAGGTTATAATTTAAGAATAATTTGTTTATATATATATATGTATGAAATTTTTAGTTACACAAAAACAAACTTATCCAAATGATTCACTAATGCTTGTGCATGGTTTGAAAAGTTAGAATAATAATTTAAATAATTTTTAAAAAAAATATATTTACTTATGTATAAAATATAATTTAATCTACAGTAATATTTTTAATGTAGTTAATTTTTGTATTGTAATTTTTATTATATTTAGTACATTCATAATTATGTGAAATTATTATGATACACTAAAAAATTGTTTGTGAATGAAGTAAATGAATTTTGTAAATGATTTTAATATGTATAAAAGTAATATTTTTCGGGTTATTTAAAGTTTACCATGAATTTTTAAGGTAATTATAATGTATTAGAGTGTTTTTAAATTCATATATTTGTATTCCATTACTTAAATGATTTTTTCAATGTCTAATTATGTGAATCATTCATATAATAACGTTAATAGTATAATATGTAAAATGTATGTTATTAAATAATTTACATATAATAAGTCTATTGAAATGTGATAACTAGTTTTAAATAGAATAAATTTTCATCACCATATTATTTAAATGTTTATTGTAACATTATTAGTTAATTTTTTACAGTTTAATATTAAATATGTTGTTAACATAGTTATGTCGAAAAATGAATAACATAGGGGTTAATGAAAAAGATAATTTTTAACATGATATATAAACTTTAATAGGATAAATTTTATAATTATATTAATAACATATAATTTTTATCCTCGATTACATGTCATTTGAGTACTATTTTTCATGAGATAGATGCATATTATATTAAAATATGTCACATATTTGAAAAACAATATCATTACATATATATTATATATTGGTTTAAAATTCATAAAATTCATATATTTGGAAATGTAAAATAGTTAATATTTAATATAAGAACCATGGTCCATTAATGGTTCACCTTACTCTAAATGGAAACATTTTTTACCGTTATATATTATGGATCTTTAATAATATTGTAATTGTAAAAATGATTAATGGTGGGTTAAATTTTAGATATAATTGTTATGACATCAAAAAAACATGTATAAATATTGTTGTATAATTTTTATTTCAGATTCTACTCAATCTATAATATAAATATCTCAATTTGGAGTCATCTGATTAATGAAATTAATTTATATTAATTTAATACAATATGTATTTCCAATAATACCCTTTCCGTCACTTGTAAAAGGAAACCATATCTCTTCTATTCATCTCACATTTTTATAATTATATCATGACAAAGAAATTAAATAATAACATATATAATACATTATCAATTTATTAGTGACTATATTTATTCATAAATACCATCGCTTCTATGAAAATAGTGTAAGAAAAAATTGTTTTCTCAGTTAATAGGTATACCTCCTAACCAATCGTTTTCAATTTTATTTATACTTATATATTATAAAAATTCATGGAATAAATTCTAAAATAGTGTATTATGTATCATTAAAATAAAAAAATTATTATGATTATGAAACAACAATTTTATAACTTCTTCCAATATATTTCAAAATGAAAACCCCTCTCATTAATAAACTTTTACTACCACATTCTTGATTAAAAGTAATTTTTTTTGTTTTCAATTAACAAGGATGGTAATAAGAATATATTTAATGAATATATATGATATATATTATATAAAATTTATATTAAAAATTATAATTTTTATTTAACTTTATTCCCTTTCATCCATGACTTTTTTTTAACAAAATTCATGCCTGCGTATGACCTAACGTCTTCGTAAACCGTGTAATTCAATTAGATTTACATATATATTTTGGAATATTTAAAATATATATATTGGAAATATATGTGAAAGTTATATCATTAAAAACATTCTGGTTATCATAAATAGTGATAAATGTAGAAGGATTATAACTCTTGATGAGAAACCTAATTGAAAAACTAGATAGTTTTTACTTGAAATGATGATTTTAATATAGATTTATTAAAAAAAATATTTAAATATAATTATTTATTCAAATATTTTACTATAAGTATGAATATTTATATTTTATAGAGGTATAATGAATTTAAATATATTATATTGTAGGATATAATCCCATATGATGCATGTCAAATAAGAGGTAACTATTCTTCGTATCAATATTGTTTCATTGAGGCTTGTTTTTTATTATGATAAAATTTGTGTTTATGAGGGTTATATATCACCATAATGATATTCTATATTCATGATCATTTAATTATCTTGTTATTAATGATAAAAATCAAATTATTTAATAAATGGTGTTTCAAATTTAATACTAGCAAAATGGTATGGGTTTCTCATCCCATATTTTACTTCTCAAAGATATATATCGTATTCATGATATGTTTCATTTTTTTGTGTATATAAATATAATTTAATATATAATATAATAAAAATATTTATGTTAATGTAATTTAATTTATCATTTTACATTATATCATTTATTTGGTTTAGGATTCAATTGTTGCCAGATGTTTTATGGGTTTATTTCATTATCTCACCATTATTCAGGACTGTTTATTTATAAGTCGATATTTACTAAACTATTTTTATATTAATATATTAAATCCAATAAATTTTATTCTCATATGGTTATTTATTTAAATTTAATGTTTTCCCTTAATTTTTCTCTCTTTATATACTTAGGAAACTGATAGGACATTCTAAATGAAAACTGATATTATTTCTCTCTTAGTTAGAAAATCAGTTCTCTTCCCTATCCATGTTTCAAATTATTTTTTGAATACTATTTTTAGTATAAAAATATAAATTTTTAAATCAATTTTTAATATTTATTTATATTAATAAAATGGGTAAAATTGAATATTATTTTCATTTTTATAACTTGGTATTTTTGACTATTTCTGAAAATGTGAAAGGATTATTTGTTTTCAAAAAAATATAATGAATAGAATATCTTGATGTCATGTCATGTCTCTGATTTGAATCTTCAATTAATGTTTCATATCAAATTAAATATTTTTCTTTGGTATTTAATAAATTTATATGTTTTTAATATTTTTTCCCAATGTGAAATATATTTTTTCCTCAATAAAAGTTTAATTTCATTTTAATGTAGTTCAATTCATCTCTGACAATAACAATTTATTTTGAATATGAAATATTGGGGATATATTATAAGGATACCTTCCTTTTTTTTCTCTTAATGGGTTTTTATTAGTTTTATAGGAGGAATGAATTAAAATTTTTTATTTCATCTTTTCCAACACATACAATTATAGATTATAAGGCATTATCGATTAAGCTATACAATTTATTCGTTTTATGAGTGAATATGTATTATTATGTTTTGGGTGGGGAATGTAATTACTTGTATAGATGATACATATGTTATTACCAAAAGATAATTTTTTTTTGGTATTTGGCATATGCCTTCACAATTTATTTATGATGAAATTTTTTGAGGCCTTCATTTTATGTTATTGGTGCCTCAGAATGAGTCTTTGATGTTACGATTAATATGTCTATTTTTATGAATTATATTATTATAAAATCAGTTATTTATGTTTATGTTATTATTAGAATGATTTTTATATCCACAAATATGTTTCTTGTTCATGTGATTATTAATATGAAACTATTGTTTCATCAATTAGTCATTATATATTATTCGTCATGGTATAATAATTAATTAAATGATTTTTTTAGTTATTTAACTTTCCATATTGATTATTAATTATCTACTCATGGAAAATTATGTTTCACGTACACTATTTTAATAATTTTTTCTCATACTATTTCTTTCTATTTCCCTTGATATAATGATTAAAACATTTACTAAGTTCAAGGGTGCATATTGTTTACTATTACTTTGTATAATATTCATTTTCCATTGTAATATAATATTATAGAATTCATTTAGTTTTCCAAGACTAATAAAATCATTGGTACATTGGATGTGTTCACTCATATATCGTTCCAATGTGATAATGTAACCTATGTATCTAGGATATTAGAGTTCGAGTCATCAAATTTTCTATAATAAATTATTATCATATTTCATTGAGATTATTTTTTTTGGATTATTAGAATTGTGATTAATTGATTAAAAATACATATTATCAAAAATAGGTTATAAATTAATGAACTTTAATTTAAACTATTCTACTTTAATTAAATGAAATTTATTTGTATATATATGAGTCAAGTGTATAACCGAAGTCTATATTTGATATGAATTCCATGACCTGAGGTTGTCAAAAACATTCCCTATATCTGTGGTTTCAAAAAATAATACCTTTTCAACACCATTTTATAATTTTTAATCATAGAATGTAATTGGATATGTATCTCAAAAATAATAGGGATTTGATTAACCTTGATATAATCAATCCACCCTTATGAAATGTTTTGATATCACGGCCTCGAATTGTGAATTTAAAATGTATGCACATAACCATGACAAGATGATTTCCTATGATATAATTAGATAATATATATTTAACTAGGTAATTGAGAATAATATATTATTTATATGATAATAATGTAATCCATGTATCCTTCTTAACCACAATGTTAAGGGTAAAAGAATCTATCTAATAAACATGTCGTGGATTTGATGACCCCAAATCCATTATTAGTTTTTTTAGTTATGATTTTTTGAAGATACCACTGTTAAGTAAAAACTTTGAATGAAACTCATGATTATTTACAACTATATAAAGTATCATTACTTTCTTGAAAAAGATAATCCTAATTTGGACTCTTAGATTAATATCAATAGTCCATGTGTAACAATTATTATGTAAATTATTACCAAAAGAACTATTTTTTCTATATTTATATAAAATATTTAATTACATAATATTTATTTAATTGAATTATGAATTATGTAATATAATATAAATAATGAAAAATTCTAATTATCAAATTGTATATATGAGGAAATGTCAAATCGAAAATAGGGGTTGGACATTAGTTTGATGTAATGGGATTCCAAGTCCCATTATCTGAAAACATCTATTACCAAACAATTATATACCATTTATGAGCATCCATTATAATATTTAATTAATTTATAGGGTTCTTTAATTCACATTAAAGGGTGGATCAAGGAATAAGACACTTTTTATTCTCTACTTAATGCCTTAAATGACCAATAATTGATATTTATTACACTAACTTTTTTTTAAATGAATTTTTATTCTTGAGTGGATATTAAAGAATCATAACCATAAATATATAAAATTGGAGGTTTGATTAAATTACATACATTGCGATAAACCAAAATTAGTTCTTATTGTGCTCTTGTGTTTATTTTAGAAGGCTCTATATATTTCCTCGTCAAAGTGGATCTCTAAAGACATTATCATACATCATTATACTATTTTACATGGAGGAGTTACTAAAATCACATATATAAGAATACATACCACGAAAATCATTTGATATAAGCACTATTAATGGATACTGATGGAGAACAGAATTTTTCAATTCATGTTTAATATAAAAATTAAAAAGAGGGTTATATTTTATTATTTTATCATTTGTTTTTTATTTATATTTCATGTTATTTTTTGGCTATTATAACATATTCGGATATATACCAAGGGTTTATTATTTCATTAAATCAATTTATATGTTTCAGATCCAAACTCAATAAATAAAAATTTCAAATTCCATATGTCAGTATGTTAGAGCATGCAGAGCCTAGTGGATTGAGCTGGGAAAAATAGAGGGGAAGGGTTGAGGGTAAATTACTGTTTGTCAAATTTAACCATATTCTCTATTAAAATAATATTATCACCTATTGTACATGATCCTATTTTATTTTAATTGGAAATTAATATATTAACAATATTGTAACAAAAAATTATACATAAAATACCTTAAAGGATTCGAATTGTAACACCCCAGGTAAATAAAGAATATGAAATTTTTATATTTATCCCTATTTGTGAAAAAAATATTAATAATACTTTAAAGGAAACACTATGCTCTATGGCCTAACCAATACGCGACAACGAGTTCCTTTGAAATCATATGTTGCACTCTAATAATAAAATTATATTATTTTAAATGGCAGTTAACGCCTAACCATTGTAATGGCGGGAAAGAACGGAACTAACGAAAAAATTATTATGTATGTTTGTCAAATATTTTTTACTTTTTACAATAAATGTTAGAGGATTAAAAATGCGAATGAATGCAATTTTTAAGCATAAACATTCTAATATTCTTTAAAAGGTCGATTAAACACCTTTTGATGGCGAACCTCTTTTAAATCCACTTTTTAAAAGTTTTATGTGTTGTATTTTACAAAATAAAATTCTTCTTTAAAATCGGGACATCAAAATTTACTTTGAGTAAATTTTTGGTTTTTTCCGATTAAGTTCATTTTTAATGAATAGTGAAAACTGTTGTATTTTATTTCAAAACCACTTTTTAATCTAATTTATTTATATTATTATATTATATTTTTAATTGGTTTTAATGTTCAATTAGAATATATTTTTACCATTTAATCCAATTGTGGTCATTGGAATTAATTTCAATTTGAAATCGGACTTAAACTAGTGTCAATCTTTTGATACTTATTGTTTCATAAAAACATGCTATTTGCTCTAACAGCGGGAATTAATTATTAAATTATCCAATGAAAATTATATGTTTTGAATTTTTTAAAATAGACATCATTTTTGAATTTGGAATATCAAATATATCTTAGGGTGAATTTTTGGTATTTTTCTGAAAAACATCAATTTTTGATGAATAGTGAAACCACTAAGTGGTAGTTTAAAAACAGATTTTTCATTTAAATGAATCTTTACCACTTATGTGATTTAAATTTCAAAAATCCGACATACATGGTTGTCATTAGGATGTAAAATGTGGTTCAATGGGATTAAAATAATTTTTTTGATGAATAGTAACTTATAAGTTTTTAATCGCGATTAGAGGTAATTAGTGTAGTTTAGGGTAAAAATAATGTTTTAATAATATGAGATGAGCTTGACACATGTTATACCTTTATTGGATGTGTCATGTCCGACCACGAAAATCCATGGGTCAACTTGGGGGCCCCATGGAGCCACTTTGGAAGGAAAATGACATTATTATCTTTTTATTTAATATTAAGGTAAAAATGTCACAAACATGAGTTGTTTTACTAAAATAATTTTTAAGTGAGGTTATACAAGTCATATATTTGGCTATAAATAGTAATTGGAAAGCTAAAACTATTTCCTACATCATAGTATTTGTTTTATAATTTTTAGTAATTAAATAAATTAAATTATTTATGACATCATGATGATGCAGCGATTACCTCTTATTTAATGATTTAAATAAAATTAAAAGATAATGTAAAATATAAGACCTACACATGTCAAAAACCTATTGTATGGGTATATTTAGAACCCTTATCACTATAGCCTCGAATAAAATCAATTTGGGACCTTTTAAATCCGAAACGCATTTTAAAATAAAGTAACATTTCTTTACTTTCCAAGAGTGCCCCTCCTCTCCTCTTATAAAAGGCCCCCACCTCTACCACATTACACACACCTCTCAAGACTTTGGATCTTCCAAAACCTGCCCATTTCATCTCTCCAAATCCATCTCTTCATCATTGAAGCCTCAATTTGGGCAGAATCCTTTCCAAGGAAGCCTTTGAGCTTAAATCAAAGAGAGTTACCCGTTTTAAAGGTAGTGTTTTCTCTTGTGTTCTTATGTTTTATTTTGTTTCTCCAACCACCTAAACTATTTTTATTCTTTTATTTTATAACAAAAAAAGTATATTCAATATACTAGGATGTTGTTATATGAAGGATTCTAGCTAAACTTACACACACCTTCGTCTAATGGTTAAAGAACATACTGTTTCTGTGGTTGGCGATTTTCTGCCACACGAAACGATGATTGTTCAATATTCTTTTAACACCAATAAAGGTGGCCATTATGATGTCAATGTATTTTATATATTATATATATGGTATTTATGTTTAATATATGCTTTTTTATTTTATATTTAAAACATACCTTTATTCATTTCATGTTGTGAAAATGCGATAATTTTATATGAGGAAGTGTGGACTGCCGCCCCCTCAAGTGATGTGACTCGTACATGCTATACATGGAATGTATAAATAATGAAATTAATGAACATATGTGACCTATATAACATATATATTATACTGTAATTATAATATATATATATATCATTTATTTTTAATTCCATTAATATGACAAAAAAAATAAAAGTATCATTCATGCGTACGTACGACCTATCGTCTCCGTGAACGATGCATTTCGTTTTTTATCTCCAAATGATATGGAATAGTAAAAAATGAATATGTACTGGATATATATGATATTTTAATCATTAATACTATTCTGAAAATTATTTACTTATAACTACATGGGCAATCATTTTTCAAACAAGTTCATTTTTGACTCATGTACCAAACATCGGCAAAAACATCTCATATGAACTAACATTATTAAACAATTATTATAACATTATAATATGTGATATGAACTGAATAATAATCGTCAAAGTAGGTCCTTAGTCAATTATTAATTGACCAAAGTTTATTATTCAGGAATATAAAGAAACGAACAAGACAAGTCAGACTTGAGGTAAGGGATCCTACTCCTCTCTTTCTTTTTAAGTATACTCTTTTATGTCATTCCTTTTAAGATCATCTTTCATGTGATTGGGATGTTCTTTTATATTAATCTTACTGTAATCTTTATGTTCATATGATAATAGACCGTATTCTCTCTCATCAATCCATTTTGGAAGTTTTGAGTGGCGCCGTTAGGCTACCGAATTTTTGTAAGAGATCTAACCTCTCTCTTTCTTTTTACGTACTCTCCTTTATGTCACATATTTTAATCTCATATTTGTTAAGTTGGGGGATGTTCTTTTATATTCCTCTTGATGTAAACTTTATGTTAATATGATGAGAGACCCTATTTGATCTCATCAATCCATTTTTGTATGTTTTCAGTGGCGCCGTTAGGCTACCGAGTTTTCGTAAGGGATTTTTCATCTCACTTTTATTCCCATGAGATTTATGAAACATTTGCCACAATTTACATTGAGTGGTGTATATACTTCCCATTATATTACTCATTGTGTAATATAATTTCATTTATGAGTATTTACCTCAATTTTTTATTTTCCTTATTTCACGAGGTTTATGTTCCGAAAGATACCCATGTCTGTAAGGGAACCTTTCACCCACCTCTTTTTTAAAATACTTCTTTTGTTATGTATTTTAATTAACATAATATTATGTTGGGATATGTTCTTCTATATCCTTATTGATTTAAATTTTATATCAATGTGATTAGATTCTCTTTTTATCTCTCATTAACTCATTTTCTGAATTTCGTAGTGACGCTGTTAGGCTGTCAAATTTTTGCAAGGGAACTTCTTAACCCAATTTTGATTCTTTGGTATAAGCTTATACTCCTTGAATATGTCGTTCTATGAATATGTCTGAATAACCTCTGATTGTTTTACACATAATATCCACTTATATTTGGTTTATTAGTTTGTCACACATAATTATGTAATTGATTTATCCTTAATCCAAGGATATCGTCTTTGTAAGGGACTTAGTCTCAATATCCATTCATTGAGGCATAATTTTTTATACACAACCTTCTTTTATACAGTGTATAAACCCCTTTGACTTTTACGTTTATCCAAAAGGAATCATTTTTTATACGAAGCGTTTTACTAAACGAAAAAAGGGAATGTTTTTATCGTACGTATGCGGCGACAATGACTTCTCCGCCGCCATGACCATTATTTGAGTTTCGGCTTTCCTCTACAAGCCATACCTTTTTTTAAAGAAAAATAAATACTTTGTTTTAATTTTCTTTTATTTTGGTATTTAAAATGGTTATCATAATGTTTTTATATCAATTTGTTGTATTGATATCTTGTGATTGAAAAGTGGAAATGTTATGTTTCCTTTATGCATGTTTTATATGATACGATTATGTTATGGTTCTTGGGAATTATTATGAAGACGGGTGGTTCCATGAAAAACTAAGGGCGGGTGAGCCTGATATAGTTTTCCAATGCATTGGGTAACACGAAGGGGTTAAACGTTAAGGTTTCTCCGAAGAGATTTAGGGAATATACAGTGATGAGTATTCCAAACATAACCAAGAGGGTTACTCCCTACAGAAGAATGTTATGAATGCCCCAAGTTACCTTTATTCCTTATGATTTCTATGATTTATTCATGATTTTATGGGGTATGTTAAAGTGCTTATGTTTTATGGGTAAAGTATGATTTCATTCTTATGTATACATGTACTCATGTTTCCTTTCCATATTTTTATATCCCTTACTGAGTTTTTTATGCTCATCCCACGTTTTTGAAATGTTTTTCACAGGTCCAGGGAAAGGTACATGATATGATGATAGTGTCAAGGAAGTGCAAGAATGAATCCATGTTTTATTTGAAATATGTTTTTGTTGATTGGGAAAAACGAGTACTATCTTTATGTAACCACTTTGTTTAAATGTGGAATGTAATTCATGATTTATGATCTAATTCCTTGAAACTCTAAACCTGAAAATATCCTCAATGTGAATTATTCATTTATTTCAATATTAAGTAAGGTTTAAGGCTGGGGCCTTATAGTTGTTATCAGAGGTTGGTTTAGATAACTTTAGAGGTTATGGTATTCTCAAAGCATAAGTGACATTACCATGATGGTTAGGATTTCAGAAAGAGTCCTAGTTTTAGATAAAGTGAATGAGTTAGTATATCTTACTGTTTATCTTACTCATTAGTACATGATGGTTTTGTTGAAATACTCACACTGAAATTTTTGGTTTTAGTAAATGGATAGATCTAGCAGGCACCAAAGTGACAATGGGTTTGAAGGGAACTGTGGTGGTTCTCTGATTAAGAGACTGGATAAAATGGGGGATTCAATGAGAAATCTCGTGGTTATTCTAAACCAACTACCAGGATTCATGATCAAACACTTGAACCTTGGTGAGTTCCCTAATGCATCATGTACGAGAGAACCAACTCGACGTGGATGTTCAGGTAATAATTATAAAGGTAACCAATTGGGTTTATATGATCATTACTTTTGTGGTAATTATGGGTTACTATATGTTATGTTGGAAAATGAAAGGCATGAGATAAAATTGAGGTTAAATTATGTTATAGTTATTTTTGATGATTTTATCACTTTTTGAGGAATGATTTGGGAATTATATAGTTTGGAAAAAAGGACAACACGCAGACTGTGTGACAACCTGTCGCGTCGGACAAAGCTGTGGGAATCGAACCCACAACCAAAGTGCGACAGGTATTTATCGCCTACGACTTGAATACGTGAAGTCCCTGGTTTGTTTGAATAATTCTTTTTAGTTAGATGATTTTAGGAATCAAGAGTATGTTGATTTTCGGTTATCTATGGAAATGATTAACCTTTCATCAAGGATATGTGATTATGTTAATTACTTTTCAATATGATAATTTAAGAGAAACAAATGTTATTTGGAGATAAAAGTTAATTTGTACCTTGGAAGACTATGTGACTAAGTCCTTCAAATATTTGGGTTTCAATCTTAGTTTGGTTTACCTTGAATAATTTTATGCACATATTGTTTATCAGATGGTCCTCGTTGATCTTTGGGTTTTGTGGGACAAATTTTGGAGATTAAGAATAGATTTTTTTTATAAAGGGATATCCTTTTCTGGATTATCTGATCTTGTACTAACCATTTTGGTTTTGGTTTTGGTTAAAGTCTAAAGACATGAGAAGTATATAGTTCTCTTTTGTGGATTAGGTGATTCTATAGAAGTTTATTATAGTACTCTTAATATGAACAAGTCTTCCTAAATACTCGTCTTTTGGAGAAAATATGAATTTGTGTAAGAAATCTAATAAAAGTTGAAAGTCAACATGATAAGTGATTATTTTTCCTTATGAATAAATTCCCCAATAAAAAGAAACTTAAAACAAAAATGTTGTCTATTAACTTTTACTACTGGGGAATCGAATACCGTTTAACCCATCACCAGTTTGTGATTCTCTTGTGGTTAACTTTCTCCTATACATGTTTTCTATCACTCTCCATCAGAACATGACCCTATGTTTTCTCTTCCATGTCCATGTTTTCCTACATGGAATCATAGTACGGGTTAACATGGGTGACCTATGTACTTATCTTTATTTATTTTAAAGTGATTGTTTTACCAACTCTTGTTCCGATGTGGGACTTTCAAGGATTTTTCCAAGCCCAATTTTGAAATTGCGAGGATGCAATTCTCAAAAGGGGGGAAGGATGTAACATCCCAGGTAAATAAAGAATATGACATTTTTATATTTATCCCTATTTGTGAAAAAAATATTAATATTACTTTAAAGGGAATGCTATGCTCGATGACGTACCCAATATGCAACAACGAGTTCCTTTGAAATCTTACGTTGCACTCTAATAATAAAATAATATTATTTTAAATGGTAGTTAACGCCTAGCCATTGTAATGGCGGGAAAGAATAGAACTAACTGAAAAATTATTATGTATGTTTGTCAAATATTTTTTACTTTTTACAATAAATGTTAGAGGACTAAAAATGCAAATGAATCCAATTTTTAAGCATAAACATTATAATATTCTTTAAAAGGTCGATTAACCACCTTTTGATGGAGAACCTCTTTTAAATCAACTTTTTAACAATTTTATGTGATATATTTGACAAAATAACATTCATCTTTAAAATCAGGAGATCAAAATTTACTTTGTGTAAATTTTTGGTATTTTTCCGATAAAGTTCATTTTTAAATGAATAGTGAAAAATGTTGTATTTTAATTCAAATCCACTTTTTAATCTAATTTATTTATATTATTAGATTATATTTTGAATTGTTTTTAATGTTAAATTAGAATATATTTTTACCATTTAATCCAATTGTGGTCATTGGAATTAATTTGACTTTGAAATCAGACTTAAATTAGTGTCAATCTTTTGATACTTATTGTTTCATAAAAACACGCTATTTGCTATGACAACAGGAATTAATTATTAAATTAATTAATGAAACTTATATGTTTTGAATTTTGTAAAATAGACATCATTTTTTAATTTGGAATATCAAATATATCTTAGGGTGAATTTTTGGTAGTTTTCTGAAAACGTCAAATTTTGATGAATACTGAAACCACTAAGTTGTAGTTTAAAAACTGATTTTTCGTTTAAATGAAACTTTACCACTTCTGTGATTTGAATTTCAAAAATCCAACATACATGGTTTTAATTAGGATGTAAAATTTTGTTCAATGGGATTAAAATAATTTTTTGGTGAATATTAACTTTTACATTTTTAATCGTGATTAGAGGTAATTAGTGTAGTTTAAGGTAAAAATATTTTTTTAATAATATGAGATGAGCTTGAAACATTTCCTACCCTTATTGGATGTTTCATGGCCGACCATGAAAATCCATGGGTCAACTTGGGGACCCAATGGAGCCACTTTAGAAGGAAAATTACATTATTATCTGTTTATATAATGTTAAAGTAAAAAATGTCACAAACATGAGTTGTCTTACTAAAACTATTTTTAAGTGGGGTTATACAAGTCAGATGTTTGACTATAAATATTCATTGGAAATATAAAAAAATTTCATACATCATAGTATTTTTTTATAATTTTTAGACATTAAATAAATTAAATTATTTATGACATCATGATGATGCAACAATTACCTCATTATTTAACGATTTAAATAAAATGAAAAGATAATGTAAAATATAAGACCTACACTTGTCATAAACCTATTGGATAGGTATATTTCGAACCCTTATCACCTTATCCTCGAATTATATCAACGTGGGACCTTTTAAATCCGAAACTCATTTTAAAATAATGTAACATTTCTTTACTTTCTCAGAGTGCCCCTCCTCTCCTGTTATAAAAGGTCCCCACATCTACCACCTTACACACACCTCTAAAGCCTTTGTCTCAGCCAAAACCTACCCATTTAATCTCTCCACATCCCTCACTTCATCATTGAACCCTCACTTTGGGTAGAATCCTTTACAAG
Organism: Viscum album; assembly: GCA_963277665.1. Lineage (NCBI taxonomy): Eukaryota > Viridiplantae > Streptophyta > Magnoliopsida > Santalales > Viscaceae > Viscum > Viscum album. Next base: position 50,011,559 of record OY728156.1, read on the forward strand.
GAAGCCTTTGAGCTTAAATCAAAGAGAGTTACCCGTTTTAAAGGTAGTGTTACTCTTGTGTTCTTATGTTTTATTTTGTTTCTCCAGCCCCCTAAACTCTTTTTATTCTTTTCTTTTGTAACAAAACCAGTATCTTAAATATACTAGGATGTTTTTATGTGAAGGATTCGAGCTACACTTACACACACCTTCGTCTAATGGTTAAAGAACGTACTGTTTCTGTGGTTAACGATTTTATGCCTCACGAAACGATGATTGTTCAATATTCTTTTAACACCTTTAAAGGTGGACATTATGATGTCACTGTATTTTATATATGATATATATGGTATTTATGTTTACTATATGCTTCTGTATTTTATATTTAAAACATACCTTTATTCTTTTCATGTTATGCAAATGCGATAATTTTATATGAGTAAGTGTGGACTACCTCCCCCTCAAGTGATGTGACTCGTAAATGCAATACATGGAATGTATAAAGAATTAAATTAATGAACATATGTGACCTATATAACATATATATTATACTGGAATTATAATATATATATATATATATCATTTATTTTTAATTCCATTAATATGAAAAAAATGAAAGTAGCCTTCATGCGTACGTACGACCTACCCTCTCCATGAACGGTGCTTTTAGTTTTTATCTCCAAATGATATGGAATAGTATAAAATGACTATGTACTGGATATATATGATATTTTAATCATTAATACTATTCTGGAAATTATTTACTTATAACAGCATGGGCAATCATTTTTCAAACAAGTTCATTTTTGACTCATGTACCAAACATCGACAAAAACGTCTGATATGAACTAACATTATTAAACAATTATTATAAATTTATAATATGTGATATGAACTGAATAATAATCTTTAAAGGAGGTCCTTATGAAATTATAAATTGATGAAGGTTTATTATTCAATAATATAAAGAAACGAACAAGACAAGTCGGAGTTGAGGTAAGGGATCCTACTCCTCTCATTATTTTTAAGTACACTCTTTTATGTCATTACATTTAAGCTCATATTTCATGTGATTTGGATGTTATTTTATATTAATATTATTGTAATTTTTATGTTCATATGATGAGAGACCCTATTCTCTCTCATCAATCTATTTTGGAAGTTTTGAGTGGCGCCGTTACGATGCTGAATTTTCGTAAGAGATCTAACCTCTCTCTTTCTTTTTAAGTACTCTCCTTTATGTCACTTCTTTTAAGCTTCTATTTGTTATGTTGGGGGATGTACTTTTATATTCCTCTTGTTTTAAACTTTATGTTAATATGATGAGAGACCCTATTTGATCTCATCAATCCATTTTTGTAAGTTTTAAGTGGCGCCGTTAGGATGCCGAGTTTTCATAGGGGATTTTTCATCTCACTTTTATTCCCGTGAGATTTATGCTACATTTGCCACAGTTTTTTTTGAGTGGTGTATGTACTGCCCATTATTTTACTCATTGTGTAATATAATTTCATTTATGATTATTTAATCAATGTTTTATTGTCCTTCATTCATGGGGTGTATGTTTCGAAAGATACCCATATCGGTAGGGGAACCTTTCACCCACCTCTTTTTTAAAAGACTTCTTTTGTTATGTATTTGAATTCACATAATATTATAACAGGATATGTTCTTCTATATCCTTATTTATTTAAATTTTATTTCCATGTGATGAGATACCCTTTATATCTCTCACCAACTCATTTTCTGAATTTCGTAGTGACGCCGTTAGGCTGTCAAATTTTTGCAAGGGAACTTCGTAACCCAATTTTGATTCTCTGGGATAAGCTTGTACTCCATGAATATGTCGTTATATGAATATGTGTGAATAACCTCTTAATGTTTTACACTTAATATCCAATTATATTTGGTGTATTAGTTTGTCACACATCATTATGTAATTGGTTTATCATTAATCCAAGGATACCGCAATTGTAAGGGACTTCGTCTCAATCTCCATTCCTTGAGGTATATTTTGTTTTATACACAACCTTCTTTTATACGGTGTATAAAACCATTTGACTTTTATGTTTATCCAAAAAAATATTTTTTATACGAAGCATTTTACTAAACGAAAAAAGGGAATGTTTTTATCGTACCTATGCGGCGACAATGACTTCTCCGCCGCCGTGACCATTATTTGAGTTTCGACTACCTCTACAAGCCATACCTTTTTTTAAAGAAAAATAAATACCATGTTTTACTTTTCTTTTATTTTGGTATTGAAAATGGTTTTCATAATGTTTTTATATCAATGTGTTGTATTGATATCTTCTGATTGAAAAATGGAAATGTTATGTTTCGTTTATACAAGTTTTAGGTGATACGATTATGTTATGGTTCTTGGGCATTATTATGAAGACGGGTGGTTCCGTGAAAAACTAAGGGTGGGTGATCCCGATATTGCTCTCCAATGCATTGGGTTACGCGAATGGGTTAAACGTTAAGGTTTCTCTGAGGAGATTTAGGGAATATACTGTGATGGGTATTACAAACGTAACCAAGAGGGTTACTCCCTACATAAGAATGTTATGAATGCCTCAAGTTACCTTTATGTCTTATGATTTCTATGATTTATTCATGATTTTATGGGGTATGATAAAGTTCTTATGTTTTATGGGTGAAGTATGATTTCATTCTTATGTATACATGTACTCATGTTTCCTTTCCATATTTTTATATCCCTTACTTAGTTTTGTATGCTCATCCCAAGTTTTTGAAATGTTTTTTATAGGTCAAGGGAAAGGTACATGATATGATGATAGTGTCAAGGAAGTGTCAAGAAAGAATCCATGTTTTATTTAAAATATGTTTCTGTTGATGGGGAAAAACGAGTACTATCTTTTATGTAACCACTTTGTTTAAATGTGGAATGTAATTCATGATTTATGACCTATTATCCAAAACTCTAAACCTGAAAAGATCCTCAATGTGAATTATTCATTTAATTAAATATTAAGTAAGGTTTAAGGCTGGGGCCTTATACGAATAGTAGAGATTTAGGGTTTTATAGGGACTCGATCCTTCTAGAAATCCTACTACATACATTGTTTAATTTTTTCAAGTACACATATTTTACATATAATAAATTTTAATCTATTTCATGTTTACATTACATGGAATTTAATGGCCATGAAGGTATCATACACACCCCTTTTTCATTCTTATGCAGTTCAGTAATCCTGATAAGAAAATGGTGTAGTTTATAGCGGTCCACAAGTTTTCCAAGATTCATTCTTCGAAATTATGAATATGCATTTAGTGTCTAGGATCAGATCAATAAACATTTATGTATTTTTGAATTACTATAAAACATTTTATCACAATAATTTTCTTTTACAACGGTTCATAAAATGATAAGTGTATCAATTATATTTATAAACAACACAAATAGTATCCTATCCTTGAATTATCAATCTTCCCACGTGACAATGTTATATCATTTTCCACCTATATTTTCATAAATAAACATTTGAAATTTTAGATAGGTTAGCTTCATCTTCGTGGATACACAATATGTGTTCTCTTAAATGTAATATGTAGTTATACTGTTCTCATGCAGTACTCACCAATATTAAATAGGTCTTAAAGGATCAGAATATCAAGAAAATACTATTTTTTTTCAATGAAGATATTATATTCATGCTATTTAATGAATGTTATTTAGTTATTTTTTATGAAAAGTCTGAGATCTTTAGAATTGATATAATATATAATTAAAACTCAAGTAAATCAATTCATGGTCTCTATTTTATACTTCCTTATGTCCCAAAATATTCATATTCTTATGGACTTTATAGAAATTTAATAACATTATTTTCCCATTAAATCAGCATGAACTAATTATTTTTAAATATTCATTTACATATGCATGGTCATATAAAAAATGACATTAAACATCATCTAGATGTGAAAAAATAATCCCCCATCTAGTATCTATCATTGATGTTCCTCCTATGATCTTATATTGAATCATAACCCACTATACTTGATCATGATATTTGAATCAATGATGAATAGTTCTCAAGAAACATTAAATTTATATGTCCTATTTTGTAATATAATTCTAGAAATTTATCACCATTTTATATTTTTCCATAGGTATTTTAAAATATTATGATATTCTCAGTCACAATGTCACATAAAAATCTTCTTAGTAATTAACAACACTATTTATATTTTGGAAAAATAAAATGTCATATGGGTTGAATGAATGTTATTTATGATAAATCTAAGTCATACATGGGTGAATTTAGTCAAACATTACACCCCCTAAAAAATAATACATGATTTAAAGTCATAAACAGTCTTCTACTCAATGATGTGTGATGGAAAAATTCAAACACAACACCTTAAATAATTCATGCACATGAAAAAATAATGTCTTACACACACATAGTGTTTTATATATTTTATTACTATACTTCCCTATACAATTTTATAAATTATTACTCTGAATATTTAATTTTTATAAGGAGGGAAGAATTAATTTAAAATATTATAGGTATAAATTAAAAATAATTTTTTTATATAATCTATGGCCTTCAAAAACAATCCCATCACATCTAAACATAGTCCAAGTGGTACCCTTCATCTTATATTGTAGTTTTCATACTAGTTTTTCATGGGATGGATCTTCATCACTATATATATATATCTATTCTAACTTCATTAATAACATGTATTCAATTTATTTTAACTATATGTATCGAACCATCACACGAAATTATTATATACCAGTTCATTCATTATTCAATGAAAATTCTATTGTAGTTTATTTATGAATATCTATACAGTCATAATAGTTGTGAGGTTTCCCATAAACTTGTATATCCAATTTCAATACGTAAATTTATAAAATTTTTCTATTCAAAATTTCCATATGTGATTGTAAAATCTCAACATCCATCAGTATCCTTTTTCCATAGTTATAATAATGACATAAAATTCATCATTAAAAATAACCATTTTCCTAATATTTCATTGAAATTAGTGAAAAAAATCACATATTCAATTCCTGTAGTCCTTTAAATTTCCAAAATTTCATTTTTCTCAATACCATTTTTAATCTATTTTAATTCTATTGTTGATGGTGTCATTATCTCCCTTTATGAAAATAAATTAATATTTCATATTGGGGCCGAACATAAAAAACATATTTTTTATTCTCATTGAGAGAAGGTATTATATTTTTTATTATTAAAGTAGATTCTTCTCACTCATTATATCTGTATTAATATTAAATTAAATTATGTGAAAAAGATAACACCACACACAACGTATCCAAATAGACATTAGTTAATAAAATTCAAGTCAACTTCGAGAATACCTGTGTATAAAAAATAGATAATTATGTAGGAAAACTATGTTTTCCATGAAAAAATATGACATTTGAAAAAACATCCAAATTTATCAATTTTTTTTATATAAAAATAATTTACATATAACACGTGAATATTTTACTCATCCTAAAAAACATTAAAAATAATTCATGGTCAAGACTAATAACTCCCCCTTTATCATATTAAAGACATGAATCAACACAAACTCATTTTAAACGTATATTTCATAATAAAGAGAGAGAAATGTGTGTTCAGAATATCATAAAATCAATATTTTTTGAGATATCAATATTTATGGAATAATGTAATGTTAATAATTTTATATATAATCTTAAATTTTATATATAAGGACCCAAAGATTGATGGGGTGATTGTGCCACCTCTGGTCTCACGATGGATACCTAGCTGATGAATGCAGATGACTTCCCCCTCTTCCTAGAAGAGGAATGGTGGAGGATGATAGGATTGTGCTGCCTTGGGTCTTGAAAAAGTCGTTCACCCCATTTTCAAACCATAATTTTCTTATAGAGTTTCCAGCGATATAATTTTGCCCGAAGGCCCCTGATCTTTACCTTGGCGATCCACTGTTTCTGATCTCACTTTCGGAGTTCTATGGAGCGTCGATCCATCTCGATTTAATAGTGGTGGCTCATTTCAGTCACAAGGAGCCCTCGTTTGATGATTTTGAACGTTTTGTATTCAGAAAATGGGACTTGAAAGACCGCACGATCATCGATATTTTTGATAAGCATAACATTATAGTCCAGTTTTCATCAGAAAAGGTTTTGATTTGAGCATGGTCCAGTTCCCCTCATCGTTGCTATGGGTGTAAGTTTTCCCTCCATCGATGGTCTTTTGATTTATGTATGAACTGTGATCCTTCCACCATCGTGACATGGGCGAGTCTTCCTCAACTTCCTCTACATTTTTAAAACACTGTCATTATCTGCATGATTGGAAACATGGTGGGATGCTACCTATGTTTCGATGTCCAAACCTCCACGATAAGTCATCCGATTAATCCCCGCATCTATGTTGAGGTTTATATTGCGAAGCCTTCGGTGGAGTGGATATGGATCACCATGGGAGAAGAAATTTGATGGAAGAAGGGCATTTTTTTTGAGACTTGGGTAGATTACTGTACTAACTGTTGCTGATTGGGGCACATCATTTCTAAATGTCAATGTGAAGTACCAATCGGGAGGATGTCTGGTCCGAAAGAGGAAAATAGGTAGGATTATTTTCCAAGGACCTAAAGAGGATCTTTTGATTGGCATGGTGAAATGGATTGAGTTGAGTGAAGGGAAGCGCTCCCTAATCCGTTGGTTTCCTTGGGGATTAGTCAACATAGGAGTGATCTGGTTTCAGGGGTTTAGTAGAAGCAGTCTACTAGTGTCCATGGGACTGGTGACATGGGTGATCCATTGGGTGTATGTGTGATCAAGCCCTCACAATAAGAGATTCTTCTGTTATTGGATACTAGTGGGAATGATGTAGGAGACTGCAAGAAGCCAAAGCTTTTGATTGAGGTTCACATTACATGTTGTGAGTGTTGTACTATGGAGGTGTTGGAAGTTTCTAATAGGTCTCAAAGACATGATTTGGGTGATGCTTATATGATGACTTCAATTGTGACTAAAAATCGGTTCCAAGGAGTGAAATAGGTGAACGCGAAGGAGGCTGTTCCAATGGATGAAGGTGGCAGTGCAGAGCTACAAATCACTTCTCCAGAGGAAGGAATTGGGAAAGAATTCTTGTGGTAGGGTACTCTAGATAATTAAGAATTAATAGATCAGCCTCAGTGTCTGGCCCTGATTGAAACTAATTGTCAATATAAGAAAGGTCGAGGAGGGGAATATGGCTTCTATGAGGTCGATATTTTTGTAAAATGTTGGGACTACTCAGATAGTGGCAATAAAAATGAGAGAGTCTTGATCAGGCCCTCATTTAGTGAGATTGTTCCGAGCGGGGGGCTACATATGACCGAGAATCATGGAACCATGAATATTCAATCATGACGAAGGCCTAGGAAGGACTGATCCAAATTTCCAAAGCCGATTCCCAATAGGTCATCGGTTGGGAACACAAAGCTTCTATACTTGGAACGAATGAACATGCGAAAGAATTATGTGGAGGTTCTAAAATATTATGAATGTTTCAAATGGTAATTGGGTATTTCGAAGGAGGATTTTCATCATGGATGTGATGATGGGTACAGTTTCTTTGATATGTAATCTTCTCTTTCAGCTTGTGGTACTTGTTTACTGTCCTTTTCTTTTTATTTAATAAATGGTCTGAGGGTTATCCTCAGACGGCGTTTCTGGTTATAAGGACCTAAACATAGACATTAATTAATCTAGAGTTAAGTCAATAATTTGACTATTAATAACATCAAAGATCTTTCCATGTTTATAAATTTTGTGAATTATGTCATAACTGATACATATGAACTTAAATATTACCATAATATTCTTGTACTAACTATCCATTTTTTAAAAAAAATTAAAAAAAATTGTATCATTCCATGATTTAATAAAATAATTTTTCCTCAATCCCATCTTTGACTCTGTTATTATATATGTCTAATGAAAAAATTACAATTCATGGGATGAGCATAAAAATATTAGTAAGGGATTCACAATGATGGAAAATTGTTAGTCTTTCTAAAACATGTAAACCATGAATACATTTTCTTAATATCAATATGTTTAAACATTATGACGTAATAAATTATACTCACTAAATATAATCTCATTGTATTTCCTTTTTGTTAACCAAATATTTCCATAAACTAATAGAAATCAGCATATATCAGATAAAGGTTACGTAGGACATAAAAATACATAAAATGAATAACCACACGGTAAACTTCCACACATATCTCCAAATGGAATATTCATATGGTTGGCTCCCATACCCAATGCATTAGAGGTTATAATGTAAAAACCTATCCTTGGCCTATCATAAAACCACCCATATTTGGTTGATCACATAACCACCGATCTTGGGTTTATCACGTAACTACTCATCAAATGTTCAAGTTCTATAACACAATCATAACACATACAACAAGCATTGCGGAAAAATAAAATTTCCACAATGCAATCAGTAAAGATTATATCATGATTTTAAAATAATAAATCATTTAAAAAACCAATTTCCAATAAAAATATTAATGAATAGGGTATATGAAATATATTTTTCATTTAAAAAACATTACAACTTATATTAGAATGAAAATATCAAAAAATGGTTCCGGTGACAGAGAAGTCATTGTCACCACATACATTAAAAAAATTACATTCTTCATTTAGTAAACAGATTCATATAACAAGATTCCCTTTTGAAAACTGTTGAATGAAATTAAAAGAAAAATTGTTTATTATAAACCGTATAATATAAGGAGACATATACCATCAAAATATGCCTCAATGAAAGGTGATTGAGACGAAGTCCATTACGTTGAGTCCGGATCATCAAGTAAAATCATTGTATTCTTGAATAAAAAACATAGGTTAATTTATACCTTCCAAAGAACCTTTTTTATCTTAATTATTCCTTTCATATCACATATTACAATGTTATAATAATTACATTACTATTTATTTTCATATTAGACGTTTTGTCGATATTTGGTACAAGAGTCAAAAATAAACTTTTTGGGATGTAAAGTGTACATGTGGTCAAAATTCAATCATATCCAAAATATAATCCCATATTTGAATATCATATATACATAGTATATATGTATTAATAATATCCATAATATTTGAAAAAAATAAATGAAATTCACTGTTCATGTAGAAGTTAGGTTGTACACATGCATGAACGCTAATTTAATTTAATTTTCATATTAAATTATTGAAAAATAAATGATAAATATGTATATTATAATATTAATTTGAAATATATGTTATATTTCTATCATTAGTTCATTAAAACCATACATTATATCTTCCACGTATGGGATAAATGAGTAATATCACATTGAAGGGGCGGTATTCCACACTTCATCAAATGAAATTATCATATTTACGAAACATGAAACAAATAAAGGTATATTATAAATAAAAATTACATAAGATCTAGATAATACAAAAATAATAAAAATAATATATAATTATAGTGTCTATCATAATTTCCACTATAATAGGTGGTAGGGGAAATTGAACAATTATAATTTCATTATTCAGTAGTTTGATGTAAATAGAAACTGAATATTCATTACCATTAAATAAAGTTGTGGGTAAGTGTAGCTATTATAATTATCATAACAATGTACTTTTATATTGAGGATACTTGGGTTGTTATGTAATAATAGAATAAGAAATCCATAAGAATTGTAGAAGGAAAATAAATGAATGCTTTAGAGAAGAGGTTACATCTAAATTGGGTAACTCCTATTGTTTTGTGCCAAAAGGATTCCTTATGTTGCGTATTGGCCAAGAAAATGATTATAGGATGAGTGGTGGGATTCTAGGAAGTTTTTTGGGTAGATATCGGCATAACCAAAGTGTTCATGATGTATGAGTATTATATAATATATGGTACCTTATATAGGATAGGGAAGGGGCGCCCATGGTAAGTAATAAAGTATTAAATTAATAAAAACAATTTTTTTAATCAAAATGTAAAAAAATGAGTTATGTTGAAGTTAAGATAGAGATAGTCCTAAATCCTACATTCCAATAATATTTATATATGTATTGAAATTACTTTAAACATCATCTTTCTGGTTTACTGTTTATTATGCTCATTAAATATTAATTGCGCTAACAACATTTTAATTATTAAGAGGATGTAAATTTTACTTATTTGGTGTAAATTTCCCATGATTGGACACATAATAAAAATTTTATCATAATCATAGTTAATTTGATATTTTGATGGATTTCTTGGATTTTTAAATAATTTTATAAATTACTATTTTTATAAAACATCAATTATATCAATTTTGACATTATTCATTTTATTGAAGTAAAATAAAATTCAAACCGAGATATAACATAAAAACGGATTTAATATTCTTATAATATGAAATATTAATCTATAAAAATACAAGATGAAATAAATTTTCTCATTTAATATTTATTTTAGTATTTATAATATCATTTATTTTATTCCATTGTTAATAATGTAATCATTGCATCATCATTGTGTCATAATTATATTTAATTGTTTATTGTATAAGAATTATAAAAAAACTACCATGATATATGTAATATATTTAGATTTATACTGAATATATAGAGTCGAAGGGAGAATTTATATAAACCCATATTAAAATTATTTTACTAATAATATTTATGTGTATAACGTATTTTCCATTACGTTAAATTAAAAGATATAAGTTTCATAATCACACTCATGCGGCTCCCAAAAGACATATTTTCATTCCATGGGTTTTCTTGGTCAGAAATATATCATCCAATAGGATTATGAAAAGTGATAGGATAATTTTATATTATTATAATTTTTTAACCTTATTTATTTTATTTACCATTTAACTATGGTAAATTAAAATATTTACTAAAGTTACTATTCATAATATATGAAAATAAAAGGGGCCAATTTTCAAAATTTGGACCTTCTGATTCCAAATATAGATTCCACATTTTCAAATTCAAAAAACATAATTTGTAGTAATTTACAGGAAATTATTTCCCATTGTAAAATTGAGAAAACATGTTTTTTAAGTAAAAAATCAAAATATTGTCATGTGTTTATGTAAAATTTCAATGTAAAATTACCTTCAATAAAAAAATTGGATTAAACAATAATAGAATATAAAATATAATTTAAAAATATTCTAATTATAATATATTAATAAATAAAAATTAGATGAAAAATGAAATTTGGAATAAGAATGTTGTATTTTCAAAATTCATTAAAATATGAATTTTATCAGAAAATTACCAAAATTTCATCAAAAGTAAATTCTCATGTATTCATTTCTAGGAAAAGATTATTTTTTTTTTCAGATTGAACAAATAAAAGTGTTAAAAACTATATTTAAAAATTAGTCTCCATGAAATGGTAGAAAACATACTTTAAAAATTATTAGAGTATTTTATGCTTAAAATTGGGTTCATTATCATTTTATGCCTCTGGAATTCATTGAAAAAATTTAAAAACATTTAACAAACATGGGTAATCATATTTTAGTTTGTTTTTTTACCTTTGATAATATAACTAGTTTTCAACTACCATTTAAAATTATAATAATATTATTGTATTGTTTTTTGTATAATTTAGTGTTTTGTGAAACATATGATTTTTGAGAATCTAGTTTGTGCATGTTCAATACACTATTGTACAAAGAACCACCTTTAACATTAAAAATAATATCTTATTAATAAATATTAATGGATATGAAAAATTATTTTTTTATAAATACATGGGATGTTACATCCTTCACTCATTATGGAAATTAGTCACCAGATTTTTTTTTCTTATCATATAAGTGGGAGAATTTATCCCTCGTAGCATTTTAAGATTCCAACATTGCCTCTTTAAGGGTATGATTTTTATAGAACATCATTACCTTGTGACACACCTTATTCTGCAACACTTTCACATTATGGTCATGAATATATACTGACAGATCATTAGTATAATGAATCTAGACCAACTTAACTACCAATAGACTCAAAAAATGAGATAGAACTGGGATATGTATTCATAACATTGAAATATCAAAAAAATTGTGTAGCTTGAATAAAATTATAGGAATTTAAACTATATAGGTGACTGAAACGTCATTATTCAAGATTTAATAAGGTCCAATGACTCTCAGACTTAGCTTCCCTTTCTTACCAAAACAGATCCCACTTTTCCATGGTGAAACTTTTGGAAATACATAATCACCTTCCTCAATAGAGTGGTATTTCCTCTAGTTATTTGCATTGATTTTCTACCTAATCTGATTTTTCATCATTATATTCTGAATAAAATATATTTTTTTTCCATATATTCTACCAATTATAGTCCCATAAACTTATTTTCACCTATTTCATCCAAAAAATATGGTGTTGGACACCACTTTCCCTATAATGCTTCAAAAGGTGCCATCTGTTTACTAGAACAAAAACTTTTATTATAAGAAAACTCATCCAAAAAATATATTGATCCTAACTCCCCGAGTAATCTATTAGAAAATCACATATAATATACTATAAAGTCTGAATTGTGCATTCTAACTTCCCATCAGATTGAGGATAAAAAGCTGCAATGAAATTTAATTCTGTTCACAATGACTTCGGACAACCTTTCCAAAAGATTGAAGTGAACGTGCGACCAAGATCAGATATAATGGATTGATGAACACTATTTTACTAGACTATCTCTTTAATATATAATCATGAATGTTTATCTATAGATAGAGTTTCTCAATTTTTTTTTGAAGGTTTAGTAAATTGATCAACAATAACCCATATCACATTTTTACATCAAGAAGTATTTGGAAATACCACTATAAAATCCATGTTTATATTTTTCCATTTCGAATTTGGAATTAGAAATTGCTGATTAAACCATATCGGTAACATCCATTCTTCTTTAACTTGTTGAAGTTTCAAACACTTCACAGTAATGTCAGAAATATATCTTTTTATTGTTTCCCACAATTAATACCACTGAAAATATCTGTAAGTCTTAGAAATTCCATGATGAATGGAAAAAAAGAAGAACTATGAGATTCACATAACAAATCATTCATCAACTGCGACTCATAAAGAACACATATTCTCTTTACAAAACTCAAAACACATTTTTATCAATGATAAATTTAGGTAACATACCCTTCTAAACCAATTCTACCTTTTTTACAACTCACTATATTCTTTGTACACTTAGTTAATTATATCTGATATTGATGAATTACCTTCCATGTAAATAATACAGAGTAATTAACCACACCAACAAATTTCAATCCAAAATTCATCAAATCTATAACCAAAGGATCTTGTTCTAAATATAGCAAAGTTAATATAGCATTACATTTTCGACTCAAAGCATCATCCACATTATTTTATTTTTTGAGATGGTAATGAGTATTGCAATCATAATCCTTGATATTTTCAATACATCTCCTATGTATCATTTTTAATTCTTTTTGAGTGAATATACACTTCAATCTTTTGTGATCAATATATATTTCACACTTTACCCCAAAAAAATGATGCCTCGAAATTTTTAATGCAAATACAACAAAACATAATTCCAATTAATGTTTAGGGTAATTTAACTCAGGAGGGTTCATCTTACATGAAGAATAAGAAATTAAATAATAATTATACATTATGACCCAACCAAGTACTTTCAGTTATGCATCATTGTAGATAAAAATTTCTCCAATCATAGAAGGTAGGGCCAAAAATGGGAGCATTTATCAATCTTCCTTTAAATTCATGAAAACAATCATCACATTATTTTTCCCATATGTACTTAACTCTCTTACATGTAAAATTAGTTATTGGTCTAGATAAGTTAGAATAGTTTTCTACAATCCATCCATAATAAAATACTAGTCTATGAAAACTAAAAATCCCTATTATATTATCAGTTCTTGTCTACTTTTCAACAGCTTTTTTTCATAAGGGTCAATAAGTATGCCATCTTTAGAGACAATATTTCTATGTAATGATTATTTTTTGTAACCAAAATTCAATCATACAAAATTTACAATATAATTTTTTTAGTTTACAGTTTTCAAAACAATCCTTCAGTGAATTTTATGTTTCTCCCAACTTTTATAATTACCAAAATATCATCTATAAAATCAATAAAAAACTGATCAAAAAACTGATGAAACACTCCATTAATGAGATTTATAAATACAGCGAATTCGGGTCCAACCTCCTTCTAGGATTTCCATGGCCTGAGCATGGCCTCATACCCTTTCCCTCCCCCTCCCATGAGGGGAAGGGGTCGCCCTAGATTGATTTCCTCCAATCCTTTTTCTCCTCTCACAGATCCCGTGGAGATACTTTCGTTCCCTACAATCGACCTCACCCCCAAATTCCCCTCATTTGTTGAGGGACTCATGAAGCTCTTGTTAACAGAAAAGGAGTTCTTCGATGTAGTGGACCTCCATAGGAACTCTTTGGTGGCCCTCTTTGTTCGGAATCGTCTTTTCGTTGATGCCTTCAACAGCTTTTTCTCTGAGTTGTGGGGTTTAACTCACCATGCTATTATTGGGCTTCTAGATCCTCAACACATTCTTATTTTCTTCGCGACTGAAGACGTCCTAATCTCTGCCTGGACTGTCAACAAATGTACCTGCAACAAATCTCGCTTCTTACTCTTCTGATGGTCCTACAATGTTCATTTGAGGCGTGATCCTATGATGGCTATAATTTAGGTATGATTCCCCAGTCATCCACTTACATTACAAAACCCCTCCATAATTTCTATGCTTAGTAATATGGTGGGTAGGTTTCTATGTTTCAACAACTGATCTCGATCCCTCTGCCATTCAATTTCTATGTGGATCTGTGAGGAGGTCGATATTTCAAAACCACCAGTTTATTTTGTGTGGATTGAGATTGATAATGAGTACGAAATCAAACAGAGGGTTAGTTTTTATTATTGGACCAATTTTTGTTGTTCTTGTGGTCATCTGGGTTATATCCAACAAGCTTGCAGCAGCGGGAAAGGAGTCGATTCCACAGGTATAGTCAGCGATGGTGAGGTAATGGTTAATGAAAATATGAAATCTTATGTAGCTGCTTTATCCTCCCCCATGAGTGGCAATCTGGAGGAGGCTGGAGTTAAGGGAGGGCACACCATCTCCTCCCCAGTGTGACAGAATGGACCCTCATGGTATAGTACATGAATTCCTGGATCATTATCTCTATGTCTGGGAGGATGTTCTCTCTCGACGCTGACTCATGGTGTTGATGGGGTCAAGGAAAATGGGGAATGGACCAATGTAAATCACAGGAAGGCCAAGAATAGGGGTCCATCCACTCCTAATGAAGCAGCCTTAGATGAGACCCCTATGTCTCCCCTAGAGTTGGCATAATAAAATTAACTCAAGAGGATATCACATTATAGGATGTCAAAATGGAAGTTAATGCTCATTGATGATGGGGACTATTCGGTCCATACAGGGAGGAAGAAAAAGACCCGGAGAGATTACTCATACCTCCCCAAATCGATGACTACCCGAACCGCTAGAAAGGGTATACAGTTTAGGGAGCCTGACCAACCATCCTTCCATGACAAGGTGGAGGAGTCTAATGGGGACATGAGTGGGGATCCAAACAGGTCAATGGACATAGTGGAATATAAGGATGTACATGAGGAGACGAGGAAGGAGGAGGCTGACATGGAGCTTCTCCTACATTCTGAGGAATAGATAGAGGATAATCAATGTACTATCGACATTCCAAAGGAGGATGCTGATAGAATGTATGCTAGATCACTGTAAGTTTACCATAATGATGATAAATCAGGGTGGATCATCAAGGAAGACTGGATCTTGGCTCGCGGAATCAATGGGAAGAAAATAAACCTAGATGAATACATTCAGACTTGGGATAGGATGGACGACAACTTTGAGGATCTCATCAAAGACAACCTAGATGCAATGACAACCTCTATCACATGGAGCGTACATAGTTGTTAAATTTAAAACATTTAATGTTTTTTTGGAATAGTTGAGAAAACTATTATGAGGTTTGACATGTAGTTGCCTTTTAATATGGTTCTATCACGTTCCCTCAAAGTGACCTCTTTTATAAAGAAATTTAAATTGGATGTATGTGGTTTATAAATACAAAAAGTGAGTTAGCTAAAAGAATGGGAATAAAAAAATAATAATGCCCACATTTCATTTAGAATGTTTCCATTGGAATGTCACCCTCCTTTACCTTTAGCTGATGGTACTCAGACCTTAAATAATTTTTCAAAAAATACTGAGCTCCCTAGATTGGATCAAATAAATCATCTCTATAAGGCAAGGTACACATGTTCTTAATATTTTTGTTATTTTAGGATCTCTCATCAACACATAGTCTCATATAACCATCTTTCATTCTGAAAAATAATACTACAGAACCCCATGATGAAGTGTCAGGTCGGATGAAACCATTATCAAGTAATTCTTGCAAACATTTTTTTTAATTTCATCTGTTTTATTTGATCCATTTGATATAGGGGTTAAGAAATATGCTTCACATCATGAACTAAATAAATTGTAAATTCAACCTCCCTATTAGGAAAAAAACTAAAAAATTCATTCGAAAAAACACCTGTAAATTCTTCCAATACTGGAATGTCACTAACCACAACTATTTCGTTCTTTTCAACAACATTATCTAGATAAAATTCACTGGTAGATTTCATCAGTCATTATGATTCATGGAATGTTATCAAAGGTAGGAAATAATTGAACAATAATTTATTGTGATTACAATATGTTTTAACATGATAAAATAAAATCTAATCCATACCCAAAATGATATCAAATTCCCCTCTAGTAAGTTCAAAAATATTTTTATGAAAGAGTTCCCAACTAATGATAATTGTAAGATTCATATAAATAATGGTTGCATTAATACTTCAACCTGGATACTTTACCAAACGTCCTATATCACATTCATGTGTTGTTATTCACAATGTACATTAAAATATCTCATAAATGAAATAATGTTATGATCTAGAGTCAAATATAGTACTGAAATATTTTAATAAACAAGTTAAATACCTTTGACAACAAAGTTTGATGGTCCCACATCAACTTTTGTAGTAGAAAATGATTTTCCCATGCACTTCTACTTTTGATATTATTGGTTTATACCATATGAAATAAACTTTTGACACACATTGGCATAATTTCCTAACTCAATGCAACTGAAACATCTTACTCCTACCTTTTCATTGTCGGATTGATCATCTTTAGTACATATATGAGAAAAATGACTACTCTTACCACATCGGAAGCACTTCTTTGTCATCGAGGGAAATTCTATAGGATTATTTTTACTAAACTTATCACAAGTTGGAAATTTAGTTTTCATACCTCCGTACTTCATTGATTAATTATTTATCATTACTTTCTAACTAGATCACTTCTTTTTCTTGCTCTCCTTGAATACATGATCATCTGAAAACTCTATTTCTACATTCTCTACACATGAAATATGTTTCTCATAGATTTTTTATCATGTGAAAATAATGCCCTTGGGAATTTAACATTAAATATTGAGTAAAGCCTATTTATCTTACTATCAATATCCTAGATTAAATTTTTGATGTTTCTTGACAAACGGGGTGAAATTTTAATTTTTATGAAACTACAAAATCATCACTCTTTTTTCTCAAATTCATGATATTATTTTCCATTTTATGTTGAACAGCCAGAGGAAAATATTTCTCAAGGAATATATTCTTAAATTCATCCCATTCTATGGTGTGAATATCATCACTTTTTCTGATAGTTTTAATCATTGATTACCACTGATCAACTTCACCGTGAAAACGATCAATAGAAAGAATATCATTTTGATTTTCTTATCACCCCATGTCATCAAAAAACCATTTATAGTGCTTTAATCCACCATTCACCAAGAACAAAAGAAGTTTATCCTCTAAATTATGGGGGACATTGCCACATGAAGTGATACAATATCAACATATTCCTCTATGGTTGATCTGGTTGATCTTCTGCATGGACACAACCAACATTAATCTCCTGAGTAAACTAATACATCCGTGAAAAAATAGTTTTTTTTTTCAGATTCCAACTTTTTTAGGATATTAATTTGGAATGTTATTTCCCTCTGTATGCCTTCCCAGCACAACTAACCTATTTCCAATACAAGAAACCATTCTTAACAAACTTATCTTAGACAAAAAAACATGGTAATCTTAAAATGATATATCATTTAAATTTGACAATAAAGTAAAAATATTTTATGGTTATTTTCATAATATTATTCTAACTCCTAATGTTATCTAATCCAACATATGATACCAACTATAAGGCATCAACTGTAACATTAAGCAATCATTACTTATGTAAATAATTTGACTCTCAATCACATATAGGTTCTTTTTTGGGTTTAGATATTTTGATAATTAGGTCATAACTCATACAAAAAAACATAAATATTATATGTGGACACTTCTACACACTATTCAGTTTTTTCATAAAACAATTTTTTTTCAAAAAAACACGGTATCATTTTATTTTTTAACAACATAAATTTTCGTTGATCCCATAATTAACTATATTATAGTTTAATTCCAATAAATATCATTTCAAAACATGGGATGATCATAAAAATATTATTAAGAGAGACACAGATAAAGAAAAATAATATTATTGGGAAAACATGTAATCCATGAATACTTTATCATAATGTAATAATTTTACATTCATGAAGTATTAGTTATTATTCACAAAATATAAGATCATAATTACCCTTTTTAACAAAAATATTAACATAAAACCATATAAATAAACATATATCATATATAGGAATTCTGGGAAATATAAAATACTTAAATAGAATAATAATAGGGTCAACTTCCACACATATCAATATATGGAATAGCCACACGACTGACTTCCATTCCTAAAGATTTTGATGTTATAACATAAAATCATGTCCTTAGTTTATGATTGAATCACCCATCTATGGTTTCTCACGTAAACACTAATATTTTTTTATAATGTAACCACCTGTCAAATTTCAATGTACCATAACATAATCATAACACAACAAAAAAGAATAACACAAAAATAACATATCCACATTGCAATCACAAGAGATCATTTCAAGATATCGAAAATATCTATCCTTTATCAATAAAATTTTCAATAAAAAAAATACATGAAAATGGAATATGGTATATATTTTTCTCTTAAACTATATTATGGCTTTTATTGGAATCCAAATATCAAATAATGATTGTGGTGGGAGAGAAATCATTGTCACCGCATATGTTTAAAACATTCCTTTTATCGTTTAGTGACAATATTCATATAAAATTATTACCATTTTAAAACTGTAGAATAAAAATTAAATTCACATGGTTGATTATACACATCATGAAATAAAATGTATTATATTATCAAAATATTACTCAATAATGGTGATTGGGATGAAGTCCCTTACCTTGAGTCTGACTCATCACGTACAATCGTTATGTTCCTGAATAATAATCATAGTATATTTTCTACTATAATGAGAACATTTTTCATGTTTATTATTCATTTTATATCACTTATTACCACATTATAAAATTATATAATTATTTTTGTTCATATCTGATGTTTTTCCGATATTAGGTACTTGAGTTGAAAATGAACTCTTTTGATGTAAATTGTCCATGTGGTAATAAGTTAATTGTCTCTAGATTATTATTCATGATATAGATATAATATATATCCATTATATATGTATTTATAATATCCATAATATTTATATATAAGAAATGAAATAGAATTTTCATGGAGATGGTACGCCACATGTATACATAAATTATACTCTAATTTCATTATCATATTAAAATAATGAAAAATAAATGATATATATGAAAATTATAGTTCAAGTATAATACCTATGTTATTTTTGTTACATAGGTTCATTTACACCATCCATTATATGTTCCATGTAAGGCATGAATGAGTCATATATCTTTGAGGGGGCGGTTGTCCGCACTTCCTCAAATGAGATTATCGTATGTAAAAAATAAGAAAATAAGAAAAGTATTTTCTAAATAAAAATTACATAAGAATGGAGAAAATATAAATATAATATATATAATATATAAATATAGTGTCTAAAATAATATCCACCTTTAGAGGTGATAGGGTAAATTTGAACAATCATCGTTTTGTGAGGCTGTAGTTCTACGTAAATAGAAACAGTATGTTCGTTACCATTAAATGAAGGTGTGTGTATGTTTAGGTAGAATAATTCTCATAACAAAAATCCTATTATATTGAGAATAATGTTATTTTTATGTAATTAGAGAATATTAAAAGAATAGGGAGTGGAGAAGAAAAATAAAATAAATGAGCTTGAGAGAAACTGTTACCTCTATATCGGGTAACTCCTTTTGGGTTGTGCCAAAAGGATTTCGTGAGTTGCCTTATACCCAAGGTAAGCGTTATAGGATGATTGGAGGGATTCAAGGAAGTTATTTGGGATGATCTTGGCCGATCCAATGACTTATTGAACATTGAGTATTAAAGACGACTGGTACCTTTCTATAGGAGAGGTTAGGCGAACCCATGGAAAGTATTATAATATTAAATTAATATAAATTAATATTTTAATCCAAATTGATCAAAATATAGAAATGTTGAATATAAGATGAGTATTTTTATAAATACTAGAATCCAATAATTCAAAGACATGTATTGATTTTTTTTTAAACCATATCTTTTTTGGTTACTCTTAATTAATCTATTTAAATTTGAATTGTGGTCACAAATTTTTTTATTAGGTGGACATTAAATTTACATATATGGGGTAAATATCGGATAATTTGACACTTAATAAAATTTTATACCATATAAAATGAATGTGTGGATGATTTTCACATATCGAATGTTCAATGTTCCATTGCTCTACTAATGTGTATAACACCACTCGGTTCGAATCCTCAACGATGAAAATTTTTAATAGTCAATTATTTTTAGTTGATTGTGTTTTGATCAGGGGTTTTGTTGAACAGTATAAATGAAGTGATTAATAATTTTTTTGATTAAAAAATTTGATAAATATTGGGCTCTGTTTATTTTTAGTGAGTTAATCTTGTGATATCCTTATGCTATTGCTTTATATTGCATTTATATTTACACCCACTTCATAAGATAACAATGGTTGGAATTTCTAATTGTTAAGGCTTTAATCAAATCCTTAACATATCTTAGGGGTTTAATCCTTATCATAGCATGTTGATGGTAGTTTATTTATGGGTCCAATAATCCATGGAAACCATACGTTAATAAAATCAAGTCATTAATCCAAAACATTCTAAGTTTAACAAACATAATTTTAAATTAATGAATATCAATCGAGGAAAATATCTCTATCACTTAACATCCCCAAAATATAACTCACCTAATGATAAGTTTAATCAGCCATTTTATTGGTTAATAATATTTTGGTAATGTTTATGATGATTAATTATAAATAGAAGGAAAATAAATGGAGAAGAAAAGATTTGTGTATTGAACAAACACACAAACGATAAAGGGAATTAAATACTGGCATTATACTGAATGAGAAAGAAAAATAAGGTAAGGGCATTCAACTATATTTAAACTATTTTAAGACCATTAATATTATTTAAATGAAGTTTTATGAGAATAATAGATGAGAAAGATGAAACATTCATTAAAATATAATTACAAAAACAATGACTGACAAGACTACCATAATGAAGAACACAAAATTAAATGAAAACAATGAGAGGAGGAAAGATATATCAAGTGAAAACATGAGTATTTAAGGTCCACCAAAGCATTTGGAAAGGCTTTTTCATGCTAATAAATGCTTCTTTCTTCTGAAATGCCAACCATTTTGAAAGGGGAGTAGGGAATGTATTTATATCCCAATGTGATGGACTATTTGCATTCCAAAACTACTCCTCCAATTGGCTCAATGATTTGAACATCCAGACATATGAATCTCAATATATCTCCTTTTTCAATGTTGTATATAATAATGTTTTATGTCTACTGTCAAACTTCGGACGAATTTGGACTTATGGAACAAAATTTTTATTGTGGTTTTCATAAACAATGTTAAATTTTCTATTTCTATCCATGATTTTTATATGGCCAAAATGTGAATGGATTTTTGAATAGGAATATGACTTCAAGTCCATATAATTTCGTCAAAAAATTTAGCCACCTATATCACCTATTTCACACTACAAAATTGATAATTTATTTTATCAATAGATCATGAGAAATATCATGCATAGTATGTAGATTTTAATTTCCGGCCAGAATGGTGGGATGGAAATCAAGGCATAATTTGGGACCCTTGTTATAGGATTTGGGCCACAAAATGTTTATCCATGACTCCTAATATTGTCCCCTGAAAATTGTAGGAGAAGAAAATAATTTTTAATTCTAGATAGAGCCTAGTATTTCAATCTTTATAGCTAGTCCAGTTTCATCACAAATTCTTTTGGTCTTCTTGTGTGGTCTATATGACCCTTAAAATGGACGAATTTTCCAATGATCATTTCTAATTAAATCTTTTATATTGAAAGAGTAATCCTCTAGAAACTATCCACATAATTTTGTTCTATATAAAGATAGTTATTATTTAAATAGTAAGCTGACTTGAATCTGTATGAATTCAAATAACGCTCAAAAATTATATTTAATATTTAAACATTAATATTTCACACAAATTATGAACATTTCACAAATAATCAGTAATGATAGTATATAATATGTTATGAATAATTGTATAACATCAACTCCCCAAAAATAGGCATGTGCATGTCCTCATGTGAACCAAATATAAAAAACATTAAAGAATAATTATTCGCTCAACAAAAAATATTAAAATTTTGTTTTCCCCTCTCAGGGGAGGTTTATATAATTTCACTCATCTATATGTAATTCCACTAAAAATCGTTACAGAAATAATATTCTAAAAAAACATTTTTTCAAGCTCAAATATAGAAATGAAAAATAGTGGCACACAAAACATACTCATCTTAAGAAAAAATAATAATTTATGGTGCTTCACTCATTGACCAACCAACATTAAAAATAATATAGTTTAAAAGACCTCTAATATTCTACTACCTATCTTGAACTACTCAAAAAACAAGAGGTCTTTTTAGGGGGGTTTTCTTCCGATGGGACGGTAGGAAGATAAAATCCAAATGATATGAAAAAGGGGGTAAAACACAATCATGGAAAAAGAAATGAACATTATTTTAAATGAACATGATTTTAAATGGAATCATATATTTATGAAGGAATGAAAATGTAAAATAAGACACAAGAGATGAATGATATTTTAAGTTGATGAGATGTTGAAATATTTACAAACCATGAAACTTCTCCCAATGACATAAGTGTTCATTTTTTTTTTCTTTTTTTGAATGATGGAATTTAAATAGATCTCACACTCATATTCTATCCCATGATTTATTTCCTCATGACTCAAATTGAATTATTTATTGCAAGATCAATGGTTGATGAAGAGTGATGTTTAACTTACCCAAGACATAACCCATTTTTGTTTGTTTTTATTTATTTTTTGAATTTCATAACACTTTTGAATATCATTTGTACAAGATAAGCATATATATATCCCCAAACACAACCAATGGACAACATCTCCCCCCACTAAAATGGATGATTGTGATCGATCATATAATAACATAGTGAAATCAACAACGAGTACCAAATATGAAATCCATTCACCCCACACATAAATGTCAAAAAGTTATGAAATGAAAATCCATGGTAATATTGGGTGGGATAAGGTATTGGTATTGTAATGTGGATATCAAAGAAAAGGATTTCATTGGATCAAAGGTACTTTCAAAAGGTGGATTAATGTAAGGACAATAGGGTGATATTTGGGTATTGTGATTCTCATGAGGTTTAGAGAATTCCATTATCATATTAATTCACACTAAAGTTGAAAATTTAGCTTGAAGTTCCACAAAATCAAGAATCGCAAATGTGGGTGAATAACGCCGAATTTGAAAATATAGATGTTTGTGTCCTTATCATGTAATCTAATATTGTTCCTCACGGTTAGAGAAAATCATTTTCCAAATAAAAAATTGAGCATTCAAAATTTGATGGTGTAGATACAATATTCATTATCCAAATTTATGATGAAACAAAATTTTTTTTGGGAGATGAAACCATCTCTTTTTACTCCCCAAAATGGTTAGAAAAAATTTTAAAATTGGAAGGTGAGTAATTATGACTCTTTTTTTCATATTTCTTTCATAAAATGATTTTTTCTTTTGTTTTTGGAGGGTTTTTAGTTTTTTATAATGGAACACCAACAAAATAAATAAAGAGAAAATAAAATAAAAATTTTGATGATGAAAGTTGTAAAAAAATGAAAAAGAGAGGAAGAATAAGAAAAAGGGAGAGGGAGGGAGATGAGGAAGAAAAGTTAAAGGGAAAGAGGTTCCCCCCCCCCATTTTGGGTTTGGTGGGTCACCATATCCATCTAGTGGTTGGTCAATCATAGAAGTTGGGAGTCTGATGGAAGTCTATCTGGTTCAAGGATTGTATTTCCTCTCATGGTGATGTTTTAACCGATGTCCATTAATTATAAATGCATTTTTTCAAGAGGGGTCTTGATCTTGCACTACACCAAATTGTGAAACATTAGTAATAATTAAATGGCATCCCCAAAGAGAATTAATCTTACATGGGTGAAATAGATATTGATAATTGAAGACAATCTCTTTTTCACCTTCCTTAAATAGATTTCTTAGGGTGTGTTTATCATGGAGTGACTTGGATTTTCCTTTGTACAGATTGGAATTCTCATAAGAATCTAGTCTAAGCTCCTCAAGTTTATCCAATTTTAACTATATTTCGTCACAAAAATTTTAACAAAAAAAATAAAGGTTTTCATATCCAAAAAGAATTGTGTTGGATTTCATCTGCTAAATGACATGCTTTACCAAATAATATCCTAAATCGAGACATCCCAATGGGTATTTTATTGGTAGTTCGATAATCCCAAAGTGCATCCACGTGTCTTTCAGGAATGTCTTTTCTGGTGGGTTTTACAATTCTCTCAATCACTGTTTTAACTTCTGTATTAGAAAGTTCATGCAATCCATTTTTTGGGGGTGATATTCAGTTTAACTTTTAGGTAAAACACCATTATCAATTAAAAGATATTCCATGGTTTTATTAAAAAAATGGGTTCATAAGGCACATGGTGTTCCAAATTGGTGGAAGATGTGTGTCTTTTGTAACTCACTAATAGTATATGAACCATCTTTTCTAGTGGGTTTGGCCTCGACCATGAAAATGATGTATGATAATCCATTAGAGGGGGAATGGTCCCATGAAATCGATTCCCCAAATATCCAAGATCTCACATGAAATTTAATGCATTTTTGGGAATTTCATTTCATTTTAAAATTGTGACAATCTTTTGTCAAGTGGGACATGATTGAAAGAACTCATGTGAGTCATTGACAAGTGAAGGCTAGAAGAATCCAGAGTCCAGGACCTTTCGGGTGGTCCTTTTGGGTCCAAATTGGCCATGTCCAGGAAGTGAGTGGTTGAATTATAAGATGACTGGATATTCATATTCATCCTCACATCTCCTAATTACCATGTTAGCTCTTGTTTTCCAATGTTAATTATTATCCCAAAAATATAATTTTGAATCACTTTTAAGCTTCATTTTTTGTTCTTTTGAAAAAATTTCAGAAAAAATACCAGTATCCAAGTACATTAAAATTGGGGCATTCCATGGAAACATCGGAGTGGCAGATAAAAGGTCCTCAGTGGGAAATTTAGGATCAATTATTTCTGAATGAAAAGAATTAGAAATTCTACTCAAGTGATCAGCCACATTGTTTTCTTTTCCTAGTCTATTTTTGATTTCATGGTCAAACTCTTGGAGCATTAGGATCAATATTATTACCCTCAGTATGTAATCACTTTACTTGAGTAAGAACATTAAAGAAGAATGGTTTGTGGAGATGATGATTTTGGTACATAAGAGATAGGGCCAGAATTTATCTAAGGGAAAACCCACTAATAGAAGTTCTTTTTCAGTCACAGTGAAGTGAGATTGAGTTTCATAAAATTTATTTGACGAATAATAGATTACATGAATAATTTGTTTTTATTTTATTTGACCTAGAATAACCCAAAAATCTCTATAAGAAGCTTCATACATCGACTCAAAGGGTTAAGACCAATTTTGGGGTGGGATTATTGGGGTATATGTAAGATTAGTTTTGAGTTCAATGAAGGATCTCTTGCAAACCTCATGGAAATGGAAAGTGACATCATTTTGGAGAAACCGAGTGAGTGGGAGGGAAGTCCTACTGAATTTATGGATGAATTTTCAAATGAAACTGGTATGATTGAGGAATAAACAGATATCTCGAGCAATGGTGGATTCAATAAGTGGTTTTATCACTTCAATTTTGGTAGGATCAACTTTCATACCATCATTTGAAACAATGTTACCTAGAACAATCCAAATTTCAACCATGAAGTGAAATTTTTCAAAATTTAACAAAAGGTTACACAAGACACACTTTTGAAGGACTAGATAGAGTGAATACAAGCACGATTCAAATGAATCACCATAAATTGAAAAGTCATCCATGAAGACTTCCATGGAGGGTTCGATTAATTATGAAATGATACTCATCATAGACCTATGGAATGTTTCAAGATATTTGTAAAGGCCTAAAGGCAATATCGTATATGAATATATTCCAAAGGGTTATCTAAAAGTAATATTTTCATGGTTCTAAGGTATGATTTTGATTTACAAGTAGTTGGTGTATCCATCATGAAATCAATAGTGTGACTTTCCCTCTAATTGTTCCAGCATTTGATGAAGGAAAGGAAGATGGTAGTGATCTTTTCTTATTTCAACATACAATTTCTTATAATAGTTTCACACACACCATTTGTTCATCACTTGAGTTGTGACATCCTCCCCATGTTCATTTATGACCAAAGTTATCCCACCTTTCTTAGGTACAACTAGAATTGGACTAACTCATTCACTATAATAAATTGGGTATATAGTACCATCTTGAAAAATCATGGTGATATCTTCCCCAAATACCTCATCTATGAGTGGATTGAGTCTTATTTGTGGTTGTCTAATTGTTTTTGATTATTCCTCAAGATTGATTTGATACATGCATAGAGTAGGGTTGATTCCTAGCAGGTCATCTAGGGTCTATCCTAAGGCATTTTTTTCCTCTAAAACCTGAACATGTTTGGACTCCTTAGTTTTAGTAAGAGAAGCAGAGATAATGAAATGGTAAGAGTGATCATGGAAAAGGAATACATATTTCAAGTGTTTAGGGAGTGGTTGTAGATCAGCATCATCTTTCATTTGTGCGTTAGAAAACCAAGGAATGGTGGAGGGGATTTTAGTTGCTTCAAATTCATTTTCCTTAACATTGTCCAAGGTGTATCAATAGAGTTCAGAGTTGATGTGGGATTCTAGATATTTTTCAAGATCCTCTAGATTAATGGAGTCCATGAATGAAAGGTCAACATCAACTTCACCATTTATGAATTTGTTAATCATGTTGCATATTTCACAAGATCATATCTCTTCATAACTGGATGAACATAATGGAATGGGGTTCAATTGACTCTCAGAAGTTTCCTCAGAAAAATGGATTGAGAATGCAGATTGGTCCTCATATGGGTATCACATGTCTTGGAAAATGTGGAACTTGGTCAGTTGGTCAAAAAATTACTTAGTTAATGCCGGAATGACCGTCAATCTTGGTTATAAGAGTCACGAGGAAAGGTCTTTCTAGAATTAGGGGATATCAAGAAGATTTTATCTCACCTTTCATGTCAAGAACATATAAATAAGAAGGGAAGATAAGAATAATCACACAATCAAGGAAATCCTCGATTATACCCTCAGAACTAGTTGTTCTTCGATTGGCCTAGTAAATGAAAACCCCCATTGGGTGAAAGGGACCTATACCGAGGTTGAGAAGATGTATTTAGCCATGACATTTATTGATTCCCCAATGTCTATGACTACATCGTTGGAGTTTTAACTCCGTATTTGGAATGGAAATGTAAAGGTCCCTAGATCTTTTCACTTCATGGGAATAGACATATAAGTGGAAACGTTTTTTAAGGTTCTATGTTTCTTATTGTGGGTGAACAATTCCTTGAGAAACATGTAATACTTAGGAATTATTTTAATTTCTTCTATGGTGGGAATATTTGCTTCAACTTGTCTAAACATGTTGATCATTTTAGGATTGGGTTAAAATGACTCATTTGGCTCAGAAATGGATTGAGAAAAAGTAATTTGGTTCTTAAGTCGAATAAAAGGAGGCAAGGGAATGGATTCAGATTTATTTTTGAGTTCATTTCTCGTTTAAATTTCTAGGTCATCATTTAAAGGGGAGTTCGAAGAATTATCTTGATGCCTAGAAATTTTCATCCCCGACCTAAGTGAAATTTAACTAACATTGCCTTTGGAGTTGGGTAATGGTTGACCTAGGTTTTGTGAATAATTTTATTGTTGTTGTTGGCTCAGGTGGGAAGAAAGATTACCGATTTGGGTTTTACTGTTTTTGAGGATGGAACAGGTGAAGGAGGAAACATATTCTACAGTGCTTTCCCATGGTCTCTTGGAAGAAGAGGAATGACCCTAATTGGTATTACCTTGATTTTGGTTCTTGGTAAATCAATTGTATAGGTTTGGGAATTGGGAAGTCTCACTGGGATAGTGGGATCCAAGAGGAGGAAGCGGATGATTGGTTTTTTGAGGTTGATGGACAAAGGGGTATGGTTGTTGGAAGTTACCAACACATTAACCATATTAGAACTGTGTTGAGTTTTGAGGTGGGAATTGAAGGGGATGAGAAATGGGATTACCATACTTCAAGCCTTGGTTGAAGGTAGAAGAGAAGGTCTCAGAGTGGGGTCGGTTGATGTTTCTAATTAACTAACCTGATTTTTGAGTGTTGGGGTTTCACTAAACATATGATGCATTGAGTTCCATTGTTCTAGATGAATCATATTGATCCTCTTGAATTTTTGGACATGTGTCAGTTGGATGAGAATGGGAGAAACAGATTACATAGTTCTTACTAGTTCAAGGGAAAATAGATTGTGGAGAAGGTGAGGTGGTTACTTTGGAAACCACAGCTAGTTTTCTCACAAGACCTGTAAATCAATGATACGTGTTTATCTTGTACAAATGGTATTGAAAATAAAAAAAAACAAAAAAAATAAAACTCCTAGAATTATTTTTCTCCTTAACTGACACTATTGAGTCATTTCATCACTACTTCCCTCCTGGTTTCATAACCACATGGAATGACATGAATCGACATTAAGGTGGAGATGTGGATCCTCGTCGGCTAGAACATGGAAATGATGGAGAACTTGAAACAAACATGATTTGAGTTCGAATTCAGCCTCTATGTTTGGATATTGAATACCATGAGGTTGGTAATTCATATCAGGGGAAACAAGTTCATTAAGGGTTTGTTCCCTATGATTAGAAATTTCAAATTCAACTAGTTGGACAAGGAGTAGTTCTTGAATTATTTGAATTTCTCTTATGTTCCCCCTATTTTGGTGAAGTGATCCCTAAATTTTAAGGTCAAACAAACGCGAGGGATTTATTAGGAGGCTAAAAAGAATTAATAGATATTTTGGAAGAAAGAGGAAGGCAGGTTTTTCTTTGAGTTTCTTTTTTCAAATTTTTTAATTTTGGGTTTTTACAATAACCAGTAACTAATGACCTCTTAATGAACCATCCCTGGAAATGGTGCCATTTGAACGTGCATCTGTTTGTCACATATCGATCGTTCAATATTTTTATTCTCTGTTAAAGTGTATAACAACACTCTGGTCGAATCCTCACCAATGATACTTTTTAATAGACGATTGTTATTAGTTGATTATATTTTGATTGGGGGTTTCTTTTGTAGAGCTTAAATAAAGTGATTAATGATTTTTGTTTGATTTAAAATTTTGATAAATATTGGGGTGAGTACATTTTTAGGGATTTAAGCTTGTGATATCTTTGAGCTTTGATTTATATTTTATTTAAATGAACACCCACTTGAAAAGATAACATTGATTGGAATTTCTAAGTATTAAACCTTTAATCCAAGCCTTAACATATTATAGGGTTCTAACATCAATAAGAGATTATTGATGGTAGTGTATTTATGGTTCCAATAATCCATCGAAACCACACTTTAAACAAATTATGTCATTAATCCACAACATACTATGTTTAACATACAAAATATTAATTTAAAAAAAACATTCAGTGATCAAAAGATATCAATCAATTAACATCACAAAATTATAACTCACCCCAATGGTAGGTTTACTCAGACATTGTTTTGGTTATTAATATAGTTGTACTATTTGTGATTAGGAATTATAAATAGAAGAAAAAAGAAAGGGATAAGAAAAGTGTTCTATGCAGAACACACACACAACAACGATAAAGGGAATTAAATACTAACTTTAGACTGAATAAGAAAAAAAGGGAAGGGATTCGACTGTATTTAAACTATTTTAAGAAAATTAATATTATTTAAATGAAGGTTGATTAGAATAATATTTGAATAAGAAGAAACATTCATGAAAATATAGTTATAAAAACAAATACTTACAAGATTACAACCATGAAAAACACAAACATAAATGAAAACAAAGAGAGGAGAAAAGGTATCTCATGTGAAAACATGAGTATGTAAGGTCATCCCAAGACATTGTAAAGTATTTTGTTGTTCTAATATATGCTCCTACTTTTTTAAATTCCATCCCTTTTGAAAGGGTTGGAGGGGATGTATTTTTAACCCAAGGTGGTGGATGGTTTGCATTCCAAAATTACCCCTCTAATTGGATCGACAATTTTTTCATTCAAAAAAATTGAATCACCAGATATTTCCTTCTTGAATGTTTTTTATAATAATATTTACCGAATACTCTCAAAATATGGAGTCCTTTGGAATTATGGAGCCAATTTTATGATAGTTCTCATAAACAATGTTAAACGGTCCATTTCTATCCATGATATTTCAATGGCCAAAATGTGAATGAATTTTTAAATAGAAATATTCCTTCAAATCCAAATTATTTCTTCAAAAACGTTACCTGACTATATCCACTATGTCACACAGTGAAATATAAAATTTATTTGATGACTAGATCATGAGAAATATCATGCATAGTGTCGAGATTTTAATTCCCGACCAGAATGATGGGCCAGACATCAAAGCATCAGTTGGGCCCCTTGTTATTATATTTCGACCCAAAATGTTTTATCCATGACTCATTTCATTATCCCCAAAACATTGTAGTAGAATAAAGGAATTTGGATATCTGGATTGAGCCCATTAATTCAATCTTCGTAGTTGGTCCAGTTTCATCACAAATTCTTTGGGTCTCCTTATATGGTCTATATGACCATTCAAATGGAAGAATTTCCCCATGATCCCTTCTAATGAAATGTTGTGCATTGAAATAGGAATCCTAAAAACCCTAACAAAACAATTCAGATCAGTATATAGATAGCTATTATTAAAACAGTAAATGGATCAGAATCTGGATGAATTCCAATAATGCTAAAAAATTATATTTAATATTTAAATATTAATATTTCACACAAATTATGCACATTTCATATAAAAGAAGTAAAAGGATTATATAATAAGTTCTGAATAAGATAAAAACGTCATAATAGTCAATTGTGATTTTAAAATATTTATACATTTTTTAAATAATTTAATAAATTACAATTTTTATAAAAGATCAATTATGTCAATTTTTACACTATTCATTTATTGAATTTATATAAAATCCATATAGATATGTAACTTCTAAAAAGGGATATAATAGTCTTATAACATGTTATATTCAATAAAAAAAATAAAATATCACATAAATTATATCCAATAATATTTATTTTAATATTTATAATATCATTTATTTGATTACATCTTTAAAAAATCAATCACTCCAACATCATTGTGTCTTAAATATTTTTTTTCTATAAAGTATAAATAATATACCATGATGTATGAAATATTTTTTTCTTTATAATTATTATTTACAGTCAAACTAAGAATTTATATAAACCCGTATTAAAATTTTTTATTAAGAAGAGTTATGTTTATTAAATAATTTGTTTTACATTAAATTAAAAGACAAAAGTGTCATAATTAAAACATAGTAGCTTCCAAAATCCAAATTTTCATTCTATGGGTTGACCGGGTCAGTGAAATCTCATCTAATAAGATTAGGAAAAGTTTTATATTATTATAATATTATTTATACCCCTATATACGAAATTTACCCTTCAACCGTGGTATATAAAAATAATTACTGAATATACTATTCATCATGTACAAAAATATAAGGGGCTTATTTAAATAATTTGGACATTCTGTTTTCCGAAAACAAAATCTATTTTTTCGGATTCAAAACACATAATTTGCAGTAATTTTGTAAAGTCCCATAGCTGACGTACATAGACATTACAATACTTTCGCAGAATACTTCATACATAACAAAAATAGATTCCCAAAGACCATATTAGTTTAGTGTCTTTGGAAACTCGGAAAAAAATATTCTAATCATGGTGAAAGATCTTCAACATCTCCCATAAAGTTCTTCCCTTGTTTGTATTACCTAAAACTCTTATTTATATCTTTGGGAAATGTAAACATAAAAAGGGTGAGCTCAATTGCTCAGTAAGGGTAAACATGGAGAACATAAAACAATCCATAAACATTAGAATGTAAAAAAAACATGAGCATGAAATCTAAACATCAAAATCATGATCAATGACATAAAACATGGAAATACATAAGGTATAGATCATAAAAGAACATTAATCATGATACAATAGCATGGGGATAAAGCTTGTATTTGTGGAAAAAATTAAGCACATGATATGATTTCCATAATGGCCAAGGCCTTGGTGCCAAGATCATCTTAGTGGACAAAGTACCTTACTGAACCGAGTTCACTCCTCGTTCCAGTCATGTATCACTGAACCAGATTAACTTTCCATTCCATCCATATCAATCTGATGAGATATGAATCTTTACCCAATGCATTTGAGGGAGATATAGGTCCCTCCAATCTCATAATTAAATAATTCTTACGTGTGCCACAACATAAACATAAATCATTCATCATAACCCAAAGAATAAAATGTGTTTCATAATCATCATCCCATTATAACATAATCCATATAAAAAATATGGATATCAATTCTTCCTAAGAAAAGTGAAAACATGTAAATCATAGATACATTATACATGAAACATACAAATATGAAATAAAGTCATCTTATAGGGAAAATGGTTTTGATAAAACACTTGGAATAAATTCTTGAGGAAAATATCCTTTCTTCTTCAATGACATTTTCTTTTCACAAAATGACATTTAATTTTAAAATAAATGATTTTTGTTGAAAATAATAATGAAATATTGTAGAGTAATATTCATGAAAAAATGAGTTATAAAACCATAAAAATCTATTCATTCCATAAAAGTTAAAATAATAATTCTCCTAGTACTTTTGTCGTAAAAGGTAAAAAGTTCCTCTTATGGTAAACAAATGAAATATTTCTTCCATAACACAAATTAAAAGTCAAATAGGGGTAAAAATGACATTAAAAATAAATGGAAGAATATTAAATACCTTATGAAAAACATTTTTATTGACATAGATGAAAAATATATCCCCAGTAAATACTTATGTATAGGCAATCTCGGATAAAAATGAGATTGCAAAATTATCCCTTACCTTATGTCCAATTTCTTCCATATGTGTCAGAGAATCCTATATAGTGGGTTTAATCATATTATTAACTTTTAACAGAACCATAATGATATTTATGATATCATATATGATTTACGGATGACTTTATATTATCCGTTCATTTTCCAATTCCATGTTAAAGCTGCGTTTTGGGTAAAATTGTTTCCTTTATCGTCCTTGTTTTGACTTGTAATTATTAATATGATTACTTAGATCATGATAAAATAATTCCATAATATAAAACATGATTTATAGATAATATAAATTCAGAATATACCTATATATAATAGAACGATAAATGCAAAGAAATACACCGTTCATGGAGACGGTAGGCCGAACGTACGCATGAACGCTGTTTTCATTTCCTTATTAAATTGAATTTAATTAAGTAGATGAAATACATACATATATATATAAACATAAATCCATTAGAATTATTATTCCATATATTTGACTATTTCTTATTATATATAATTTATAATCATTCCTGATTGTTAACCTGGAAAATGAATCTCATCGCGTCGTGGTGACGATAATCCGTACGTATGCACGAGCGATGATGTAATTCCCATATTTGTTGAATGGAATTTGAGTGGATTATATAATATCATAGAATCAGTATGATGTTATAATAATCATATATAATTATTCTTTACACCATTATACCCATCCAGTTAAGGTGGTGGTGGAAAAACTGATTACACCACGGCGTGGAGACAGTATTCCATACATACGCACGCAGGGTGATTTTGTTTTCCGTATGATGGATAGAAGGTGAAATAGGGTTGTTTAATATTTTTAATAACATATTAGTATATAAGTAATACTTATGTTATTACTTTATAATGAAACAACTAAATAAGAGGAAGTAGAAGAAGAAAAAACTTGAAAGAGTCGGTAGAAGAGATTATCTCTTCCTCAATGGACCTCCTTTAAACTTATTCATAGTGCACTAGAGTTGGTCTTTTGAGAAGACCAGAACCTCTATGATATAACTAGTGAAGTTTATAAGAGTAATTTTTAGGGATTGGCCGAGCTTCACGGCTCAAAATGGTGTAAATAAGAGAGGGAAGGGGTTCCCTTTTTATAAGGGAGGAGAGGGGCACTTTTGGAAACCTCAAAAATATTAATTTATATTAAATTAAAACCCCACTTTAAAAAATGACCCAAATAAGAAATTATATAAGATATGGTTGTAATATAATCAACCATGAACATTTGGAATTTTGGTAATTTTTTTTATACATTATAAACATTATATATCTTTATTTAATCTATTTAATTTTATTTGTGGTTATAACATTTTAAATTTTAAATTGTTATAAATAATTATTTGTGTATTGTGAATTTTTTATAATTGGTTAATTTATGACATTTTAGACCATATAAATTTCAATTTATAATTTTTAAATATTTTTGTGATTTTTAAACCATTTTATAATATGTTATTTTTCTAAAATAACAATAGTGTCAATTTTGACATTATTCATTTATTTTAATTTAAATTAAATACACACAGAGGATATATTCTAACCAAAATATTTTATATATTCCTAACATGTCAAATTTGTCTACAAAATTAGTGGATCATATTAAATAGTTCATATAATATTTATTTTAATATTTTTAAAACCATTTATTTCGTATATCTCTCAATAAAATAATTAGTACAAAATTTTTGTATGATTATTTAAAATACTTATTTGTTGCATAAAAACATAAAATAAAATCCTATGATGAAGATAAATCTATAAGATTTTATAATATTAATTTTACTCGAATTTATTTTCTTAAAATAAAAACATGTAAATTGTTATCTTTATTAAATTCTGTAGGTGACAACTTTGGAATCATTTAAAATAAAATAATATAAGTGTTATAATAGCCTTAATTAGGATCCAAAAGGTCAAAAATTCGGCCAGTGGATGATTAGGGTTTATATATACACTACCAATACTTTTTTTAAGATTTCTGGGCCTTTTGATATGTATTATTATTTCAATAAAAATAATATTTTTTATTTTTTACTAAATAAATAATTTTTGTATCATTAATGTATAAGATAATAAGGTAATTAAATAACTCTTAAAAACTAAAAATAAATTACCATGATATATAAAAAAAATTTATATTTTAAATGATTATTTATAACCGAGTTTATATTTTATAAAACGTTATATTAAAAATACTTTAATTATTAAGGTTTGAGTGAGACATATTTCACTTTCCTTTAAATAAAATAAACTAAAGGACATAATCAAATACAAGTGGGTTCCATTAGATTCAATTTCGACCCAATTATAAGTCAGGGAAAAATATAAATATCCAATTCTATTAAGAAAAGTGTTAGGGTGATTTTATAATATTATATTTACCCTTAATTACATGAT
Source organism: Viscum album (assembly GCA_963277665.1). Taxonomy (NCBI): domain Eukaryota; kingdom Viridiplantae; phylum Streptophyta; class Magnoliopsida; order Santalales; family Viscaceae; genus Viscum; species Viscum album. The sequence goes on from OY728156.1 coordinate 50,047,826, forward strand.
TTACCTTTAACTATGGTAAATAAAATTTACCGTAGTTACTAATGATAATGCCTAAAAATAAAAAGTAGCTTATTAACATAATTTGGACCTACTGATTCCAAATATGGGATCCATTTATCTTAATTCATATCACATAAGTTGCAAAAATTAATTTAAAATTAATCCCATTGTTAAGAAAATGAGTTTTAAAAGTTAAAACATTGCAAAAGATTGAAATGATTTCACCGATGAATTCAATGTAAAATAAATGATAATGACATACGTTATATTAAATGATAAAAATATATTATATTTATACTTTAAAACCACTAAATATTAAAATTTAACCATATAAATTATTATGATGAAAAAATTTGTTTTTAATTAAAATATAACGTGTTTTTACTATTCATTATAATATGAAAGTTATCAGAATAATATGAAAAATTTATCCAAAGTAAATTTTTATATCCTGATACCAAATAAGAATTATATTTTGTCAAATTTAACTTATAAAAATTTCAAAGACATGATTTAATGTGGGTGAGCCATCAAAAGGCGGAAAAACTGCATTTCATGAAAAATACATATTTTACCCGAAAAATTGAGTTTGTTCATATACCATGTTTTAGAAAATGTGTAAGATGAATAATAATGTTATAAAATTCCAAATTTAGTTTATACTATTCATAACAGCTAGTTGATAATAATATTATAATAATATATTTTTGTTTAGTGAAACCCGGTATTGCGTATAACACACGCTATCGAGGAAGGTCGCGATTGCGTGTAATGCAAGCCAAGTCACGGTTGCGTGTAGTGAAAGACTCTTTTGTTGTTGCATATAAAAAAAATACAACCATATTTCATTTATACATTGAATATATATATATATATACACTCAATGCTGCTTAGAATAACTACTATCAAACAAACTTAAAATTGTGTGTAACATGATCCAAGATTAGTGTTGCGTATACTGCAAGCTAATACAGTGTTGCGTAAAGTGAATGATAATCTTGGTGTATCATACAATAGAAGATTTAAATGAATATATCTTATAAACTCTCAGTTTGTTACATTATACCCCCCTTAAAATGAATTTCTCCCTCAAAATTCATCGGGGTTATAAATGGTTTATTACATGAGAGTTTCTTTGATAGAAACCCACATCGTAAAAAGGTATACCAAAACTTATATTTAATAACGAAATTATGAAATTTAATGGTTTCCCAAATTAACTAATCACTGGGTTTCCACATAGGAGAACATAGGTGAAAATATAGATATGTAAGAGAAATCTAACCATCAAATTCTGATGGAGAGTGGTAGAGAACATGGCTATGAAAAAGCCAATAATCACAAAGCCATTAATATGTGATGATCTATGGTACCATCAGATTCATCAGAAAAAATAGAGCTAGGACAACATTTTTGGTTTTAAAGATCATTTAACTAATGTTGATGAATTAAAAGAAATACTTACATGATTTTCGTACAATCTCACTGTTGTTCATGCCTTGAACAATTTCTACTTCATCTCTTAAAGAAATTAAGATGAATTTGTTATTAATGAAGTGTTAGAAGATCATGTGATAGAATGATGGATCATTCCATATGTCTCAAAAAAAGGTTATAAAAAGTTATCAAATATACATAAGTCCATTTATGGCGAGGTTAATTGTATATGATTCCAAAAATTGACTTATACTTTATCTATCATACCGCTTAATAAAAAAAATTAGTTTCTACTAACCAGGGACTTCCTGTAGGCCATTGGTATGCAATTAAGGCATGTCGCACTTTAGTTGTGGGTTTGATTCCCGCAAGCTTGTCCAACAGGATGGGTTGTTGCCCATCCTACAGGTTTTCCTTTTTCTAAAACTACATTATTATAAAATTCCATAAATAATATCAAAAAAAGTTCTATCCTTAAACAATACTGACTTATGTACAACCTAATCCATTTCAATCTTTATGCTTATACAAAATACTTCTGTCTAAGCTCATAGTATAAAGAAAACAATTACTAGAAATGTCATTAACCCAGAATGTGAATACCATTATTTATCCTCCATATATCATACGATATATCTTGTTGGCTAAATTTCAAACATGTGAATACCTTAATCATGTATTCTCTTGAAAAATTAATACCCATTAAGCCATAGTGAAAACATGAATGCTGTCAAAAGTTAACTTTTTCCACATACCAAAATCCAAAAATTTCTATATACTCAATCCATGATATCACTTTTTACTTGTATCATTCATGAGATTATTAATAATATGAAACATCTCATTATCTCCTTATCCTTTCATTATGCACATATCATCTACCTTCCAAAAATATTTGAATAACTTTTCATGGTTACCGGTACCATACATCATATACTTTAAAAAACTCAAGGAAAGACAACAGTGAAACAATCATTATATGATTCTTTATTACATAGTAGCGTTAAATTACCTATACAACATACTCTTAAGAAACATACAATCATTCCACTAGCTTCTTAAACCATTGACCAGGCTTGAACAATTATTTCACCTCACATATCATTTGTAGTCTCTTCATCATGACCAACATAAATACTACCCATATGACCATGCGTATTCTCTTCATGAGACTATCCCTTAGGGCATGGGTTTGCATAATTCCCATACATTACACATTTAAAACATTTAATTGTTGTTGATGTCGTAGCAATACCATTATCCTTGTCCATGGTGTTAACTGAACCTTTTCTTATACACTTACTGGCTTTGTGTTCTTATTTTCCACACAGAATGCATCTTATAGTTCCATTGAAACATTCTACTTGATGCCTCTATGCACATGATTTACATGAAGGAAATTGAACTTTCTTTCCCCTATGATCATCATGAAACTCCATCTTTCTATTATTTGTCGAGTCAGGAAACACAATAATGTTGATATTATTGATCATATTATGAGATTGCTGATTAGAAATAATAACGATGTTTGGACTTCAAAATACCATTTCATTTGGTTGCTAATGAAGAATATCATTACATATTCCATCATATCCTCCATTATCCTGAATCTTCCTATGTCCAGCCATTTTCTAAATCCCAAAAAAGAATAGTGTGAGAGGAAAAAATCATGCTAGGAAAACAATATAATAAAGGGGGTTACCTTCAAAATCTAACTTCTTAGGTTTATTTATAATATTGTTACCATAATTCTAGGACTATAACCTATAATTATACTTAACCTTAGGGACATCCCTAGACATACTTTAGAAATATCTCTAGGGTTCTCACTAATGTTTTCACATCCTAGTTTCCAAAGGGTAACTAAAACATTGCTCAGATACCAACTGTAATGACCCATAGCTGACGTACATAGACATTACAATAATTTCACGAAATAGTTAATACATAAAAAAATAGACCCCCAAAGACAGTATTAGTTTAGTGTCGTTGGAATCTCGGAACAAAATCTTCTAATCACGGTGAAAGATTTTCACTCTCTCCCGTAAAGTTCTTCCCCTTTTTGTTTTACCAAAAACTCTTATTTATATCATGGGGAAATGAAGACATAAAAAGGGTGATCTAAAATTCATAGTAAGGGTAAACATGGAGAAAATAAAACAATCCATAATCATTAGAATGTAAAAAAAACATGAGCATGAAATCTAAACATCAAAATCATTAGCAATGACATAAAACATGGCAGTACATAAGACATAGATCATAAAATAAAATTAATCATGATAAATTAGCATGGTAATAAAACATATATTTGTGGAAAAACATTAATCAAATGATATGATTTCCATAGTAGCCAAGGGGTTGCTGCCAATACCATCTTAGTCGACAAAGTCCCTTACTGAACCGAGTTCCCTCCTCATTCCAGTCATGTATCACTGAACTGGAGTAACTTTCCATTCCGGCCATGTCTATATCATGAGATATAAATCTTTTCCCAATGAATTAGACAGAGATATAGGTCCCACCCATCTCATAATGAAATCATTCTTACGTGTTCCACAATATAAACATAAATCATTTATCATAACCCAAAGAATAAAATTGGTTTCATAAACATCATCCCATCATAACATAATCCATATAAAACATATGGATATCACATCATCATATGAAAATTGAAACCATGTAAATCGTAGAGATATTATACTTGAAACATACACATATGAAATAATTTCATCTTAGATGGATAGCGGTTTTGATAAAACACTTGAAATAAATTCTTGAGGAAAATATCATTTCTTCTTCAAAATCATTTTCTTTTCACAACATTCCATTCAGTTTTAAAAGAAAATATTTTTGTTGAAAATAATAATGAAATATTTTAGATTTATATTCATGAAAATAATGAGTTATAAAACCTTAAAAATCCATTCATTCCGTATAAGTTAAAAAAACATTTCCCTCGTACTTTTGTCAAAAAATTCAAAAAGTTACTCATATGGTAAACAAAAGAAATATTCCTTCCATAACACAAATTAAAAGTCAAAGAGGGGTAAAAATGAAATTAAACATACATGGAAGAATATTAAACAGTTTATGAAAAAAAAATTCCTGACATGGATGAAAAATATAACTCCGGTAAATACTTACGTATAAGAAATCTCGGATAAAAATGAAATTACAAAATTATCCCTTACCTTATGTCCAATTTCTTCTGCATGTGTTGGAGAATCCTTTATAGTGGGTTTAAACATATTATTAACTTATAATATAAATGTAATAATATTTATGATATCATATATGATTCACTGATAACGTAATATTATCTGTTCATTTTTCAATTCCATGTTAAAGCAGCATTTTGGGTAAAATAATTTCATTTTTCATATGTGTTTTGACTTGTAATTATTAATATGTTTACTTAGATAATGAATATGTAATTTCATAATATAAAACAAGATTTATATATAATATATATTAAGAATATACATATATATAATAGATCGATAAATGGAAAGAAATACACTGTTAATGGAGACGGTTGGTCGTATGTACACAAGAATGTTGTTTTTGTTTCCTTATTGAATTGAATGGAATTATGTTGATGAAATAAATAAATAAATATATATATATATATATTAATCCAGTAGCATTATTATGTCATATATTTCATGATTACTTATTATAGATACTTTATTATCATTCTTGAATTGTTAACATGGAAAATGAATCTCATCGCGTCATGGAGACGGTAATTCGTACGTACGCAGGAGCGATGATATCGTTCCCATATTTATTGAATGGAATTGGAGTTGATGATATAATATCTTAAAATTAGTATTATATTATAATAATAATATATAGTTATTTTTACACCATTATACCCAATAAAGTAAAGTGGTGGTGGAAAAACTGATTACACCACGGCGTGGAGACGGTATTCCGTACGTACACCCGCGCGGTGATTTCGTTTTCCGTAGGAAGGATAGAAGGTGAAATAGGATTGTTTCATATTTATAATAAAATATCAGTATATATGTAATACTGATGTTATTCTTTTATAATTAAATGACTAAATAATATGAAGCATAAGAAGAATGAAACTTGGAAGAGTCTGTAGGAGAGATTACCTCTTCCTCGACGGACCTCCTTTAAACTTCTTCTTAGGGCACTAGAGTTGGTATATTGAGAAGACCAGAACCTCTATGATATAACTAGAGAGGTTTAGAAGAGGAATTGGTAGGGTTTTCCGAGATTCAAGGCTAAAATGGTGTGAAAAGGAGAGGGAAGGGGTGCCCTTTTTATAACAGAGGAGAGGGGCACTTCTGAAAACAGCAAAAATATTAATTTATAATAAATTCAAACCCCACATAAAAAATTCCAAAATGACTGAAATATGAACATAGATGAGATAGCGTTGTAATCTTATCAGCGAATAAAATTTAGACATGTCGGTAATTTATTTTAAACATTATAAACTTGATTTATCCTAATTTAATATATTTAATTTTATTTGTGGTTATAAGATTTGAAAATTTAAATTATTATAAATAATTAATTATGTGTTGTGAATTTTCCAAAATTGGATAATTTATGAAATTTTAGACCATATAAATTCAATTTATAATTTTTAAATATTTTTATGATTTTTAAACAATTTTATAATATGTTATTTTTAAAAAATAACAATAGTGTTAGTTTTGACATTATTCATTTTTTTTAATTTAAATAAAATACACATAGAGGATATTTTCTAGCCAAAAATATTTAATATATTCTTAACATGTCAGATATTTCTAGAAAATTCCTGGAAAAAATTAAATAATTCATATAATAATTATTTAAATATTTTTAAAACCATTTATTTGGTATATCTCTTAATAAAATAATTAGTACAACATTTTTTTATAATTATTTAAGATACATATTTTTTGCATAAAAATTAAAAATAAAATCCTATGATGAAGATAAATCTCAATGATTTTATAATATTAATTTTACTCGAATTTGTCATCTTAAAAAAACAACATGTAAATTGTTATCTTTATTAAATTATGAAGGTGACAACTTTGGAATCATTTAAAATAAAATAATATAAGTTTCATAATCACATTAATAAGGATTTAAATGGTCAAAAATTCGTCCAGTGGATGATTATGGTTTATATATACAGTACCAATATTTTTTGTTCATATTTTTTGGCCTCTTTATATGTTTTACTATTTCAATAAAAACTATATTATTGATTTTTCAATAAATAAATAATTTCTGAATCATTAATGTATATGATAATAAGGTATTTAAATAACTCTTAAAAATTACAAATAAAATACCATGATAATGAAAAACATATTATCTTTCAAATGAGTTTTTATAACCGAATTTAAATTTTGTATAACCTTATATTTAAAATACTTTAATTATTAAAGTTTCAGTTAGTAATATTTCACTTTACTTTAAATAAAATACAATGAAGGTCATAATAAAATACAATTTGGTTCCATTAGATTCAATTTTGACCCAATTATGATTTAGGGAAAAATATAATCATCCAATTATATTAATAAAAGTGTTAGGGTAATTTTATAATATTATATTTACCATTAATTACCTAATTTACATTTAACCATGGTAAATAAAATTTACCGTAGTTTCTATTCATAATTCTTAAAAATAAAAATTAGATTATTAACATAATTTGGACCTAATTATTCCAAATATGGAATCCATTTTTTCCTAATTCAAATCACATAAGTTGCAAAAATTAATTCGAAATTAATCCCGTTGTTAAGAAAACGAGTTTTAAAAGTTAAAACATTTCAAAAGATTGAAATGATTCTACCTATGAATTCAATGTAAAATCAATGCTAATGACATATGTTATATTAAATGGTAAAAATATATTCAATTTATTATTTAAAACCATTCGGTATTAAAATTTAACAATATAAACTATTATAATGAAAAAAGTTATTTTTAATTAAAATATAGCGTGTTTTTACAATTCATTAAATGATGAAAGTTATCAGAATAATATGAAACATTATTCCAAAGTAAATTTTTATATTTTAATTCCAAATAAGAATTTTATTTTTTTCAAATTAAACTTATAAACATGTCAAAAACTAGATTTGAAGTGGGTGTGTCATCAAAAGGCGGCAAAACTGCATTTTTTTTAAAATACTTATTTTACCTGAAAAATTTATTTTGTTCTTATACCATGTTCTAGAAAAATATTAAGATGAATAATACTGTTATAAAATTCTAATTTTAGTTTATACTATTCATAACGGCTATTTTATAATAATATTATAATAGTATATCATTGTTTAGTGAAACATGGTATTGCGTACAACACACACTATCGAGGAAGGTCGTGATTGCGTGTAATGAAATCCATGTTAGGGTTTCCTGTAGTGAAAGACTCCTTTTTTTTTGCGTATAACAAAATCCAACCATATTTCATTTATACATTGAATATATATATATATATACTCAATGTTGCGTAGAATAACTACTATCAAACAAAATGAAATTGTGTGTAACACGATCCAAGATTAGTGTTGCATATACTACAAGCTAATACGGTGTTGCATATAGTGCAAGATAATATTGGCGTAGCGTACAATAGAATATTAAAAATAACATATCTTATAAAATATCGGTTTGTTACAAATTTATTTAAAATTATTTCTTATTGTCAAAATAAGGAAACACAGTTTTTAAAAGTAAAACCCATCATTATATTGACATGCGTTTATATAAAATTTCAATGTAAAATTACCTTCAATGAAAAAATTAGATTAAATGGTAAAAAAATAATATAAATATATTGTTAAACCAATTAAAATCATTATATATGAATACAATAAATAGATAAAAAGACATTTTTTAATTAAAATACAGAAATTTTCTAGTATACATTAAAATATGAATTTTATTTGAAAAATTTCAAAGTTTAAACCAAATAAAATATTGATATCCCAATTTCAAAGAAAAAAATTAGTTTTTCAAATATATAAAAAAAAGTGACAAAACTAGATTTAAAAATGGTCTCCATCAAAAGGCTATAAAAAGTAATTTTAAAAATATTAGTGTATTTTAGGATTAAAATTTGATTCATTATTTTTTAAGACAATAAAACTTATTAGATAAATGTAATACCATTTAAAAAATATGAATAATCATATTGTAGTTAGTGGTATTATTTATCTCCAATATAATGTCATGGCATTAAATACCATTCCCAATAATGAAAATTATATTATATTATTTTTCATATAACTCACTGTTGTGTGCAACATATGATTCGAAGAAACCTATTGTTGTGCGTGGAGTACACTATCGAAAAAAGATTCCCCTCAGACATAAAAATAATATCTTATTCATAAATATTAATAGATATAAAAATTTATTATTCTATAAATACTTGGGTTCTTTTATTTTTTACCCTTGAGGAATGTAATTATATTTTATTTGTAACACTGATGATATTAATATATTATTTCCAATTTTATTTTCTATATGTCATTAAAATCCTCATAAGAATCCATATTTATTTGGATTACATGAGTTAGAACCATGTTATTAATAAATTGAAGGGAATAAGGAGGGGTTTTACCTTTATTGTTAGAGATAAAAACCTGTTTGAGAATCAAATATCAATATTGTTCTTTTATAATTCCAATCATTGATTTATGAGAAATCAGATATCATCCACCCTCATTAATTTTCATGCATTAATAAATATTAGAAAACAATGAGTTTATTTAGATCTTATCATTTTTCATGAATTAAATGGGTTAATTAACATTTTATAATGACACAATTTTATATAATGTAAAATTTTATTTTCCTTTATTATTAATCATGTTTAAATCGTGATTTTTTATAATAGTCATAAATTATGTTATAACATGCCCAATTTTATTTCACCATCAATATATAATTTTATGAAATCATTCTTCAACCTTCTTGGAAATGCTCTCATTAAATTAAACTTCCTAATCATGTGAGAGAACCTATTTTTAATTAGTATTTTATAGTTCATATTCTATTTTTTTAACCAACTATAAATTTTATTTCAAATAAATTAGGAAATTATTCATGAAAAAATATTTATTATATCCTTCACATGGATTGTTTACACATTTTATATTACTATTTATGGGAACTGATTAACCTTTTATTTTGAGAAGTCAAAAATAAATGAAATTAAATTATCTCTCTATTGTAATGATTTTATTCCTAGATTTTTATTGTTTTTAATTATTATTTAAATCCATGTATTGATTGATATATCCAATAATTTGATTTCAATTAGTAAATTTTAAAAATCTTATTTTTTAGAAATCCTTTGATTCATTCTTCTTAGAAATCTCGGTTAAAAAAATATACTTTATCTTTTTGATCTTCATTATTTTATCTATTATTCACTAAAGGTACTTATAAATATTTTTTGACCTTTTTCCCCAATCGTATAATTATTTACATTTTGAATATAATGTACAAATATTGGGTGTATACATAAACTCTTCATTGTTGTGAAGACTATAATTTATTTAATTATAAATGTTTTTGAGGTATTCAAATAGTATTTCTGAGTTATAGATTTTTCCTTTCTATGAATTTAAATTTTAAACACAAGGTGTTATAACTTAGTCATGTCGACTATTCCTTGATTCAAAATGTTATTAAATCATAATTTGTTCTCCTATATATCCATTATTTAAAGGGTAATTACATGAAGTTTGTACAATACCGACATAATCACATTAAACTTATTATCCTCACTTTAGTGGTATTCTATCATGATTTTTCTAATGTACTTTTTAGGTTGAAAAATAAATCTATTGGGTTAATTTTAATAAGGTTCTTGTCTTTTATATGCTAGAATACAATCTATATGTGTTGTAGTAAAATATAACACATTTATACATCTATATTTTACTTTATTTTATTATGAATCTTTTGGTATAAAATGCAATAACATTAGTACATCAAACATTTCATAGGTTATCATATTCTTTAATCAAATATCATGTTGTATATTCTTTTACATATGATCAATAGTCGATTTATCGACTATAGTGAGCTTCCTTTTAGTCAAGAAACATAATAAAAACTTGTGTGGAAACATCTATCTTCTTTGATATTTGGTAAGTTCAACTTTATTTATTTATATTATTTACAACATCGCATTTATCTTACTAAATTTTATATAGAGGGAGTTATTCTCATCCTCATGAAATTTTATATTTCCAAACAAATATTTATTCTTCCACTAAAAAAAGTTATTATGAAAATTTAATATTTTTATTTATAGAGTTTAGAATATCCTTGATATTGTAGGATTTGATTTATAATTGTGCTTCATGGATATTTATTGTTGTTTTGTGTAAAAATAAAAATAATTTCTAACGTATTTAAGAAAATTTTGTATCAAAATAGTCTCACAAAAATTGTTTTTCACATTTTCTATAATTAATGAGATTATCTCATTTAAATGTAATTATGATTGTCTATATAGTTCTACATAGTCATTCAGAGCATTTCAATTTTAGTTTTTTTACTCAGTGCATATTTCATTTCATAAGTTTTCTTTTTTTTCATTTTAAAACAAAAATATCCCATTCAAATCCAAATATAATTCTTATTAAAATAATATGAACATTTTTATATGAATTTAAAAATTAAAAGCTAAAGTCTTAAGATTTTTATGGTATTCATCATCCTCTTACTCTCTATAGAATGAACATGTTTCTTTAAAAAAACCTCTTCCATGAGATTTCTAAAATGAGGTTATACCACCTTAATTGATGATAAGAGGTAGTATGTCATTTTTGTACTTTATTAATTTCTTTTTTAATATTTATTGATCAATTTTAATATATATTAAAAATCCCATTCCAATATTATTAATTAGTATTAAAAAGGAATGAAGTAAATTTTTGATATATAAGGAACCTAAATTTTTTATTAAAACACTTCATTTTAAATAAATATGAAAATCCATTCAATTAAATAGATCCAATTAGACATTGACCTGGTTAGCTTTAATATTACTTGTATATCCCAAAGGATTATTTACACATATTGGGTAAGGGGTGGATCCATGTATATATAACTTGATAATATTTTGCATTAATAAAAAATAATACCATATGATACATGAACATTAATCCCAATTAATAGATAATGATATTTTATTGCACCCTCATCTATTAAAAAAATATACAATGCATGAATAAACCAAAAAACAATGTTTTTTATAAGGTTCATTTCCTATCTAAAATCATACACATAACCATATTTTAGTTTTGAAAGTATATTTATTTTAATATTACATATATTTATTGGGTTATATGTTGTTAGTATGATAAAGAAAATGGTTGGATTGGTACAATTGAAATATTTTTTTCATTATCAAACAATGCAGTCCTCCTGATTTCATAATGATTATGTTTATATAATTACAAACAATTATCTCATTTTCCTTAGAATGCATGTGAATGTATTCAACATCTTGGTTCTGATAAAAAAATATTCATGCTTGTTGGCCTTGTTCTAAACCGCACACTTACTATGATTTGATATAAAAATGGATCTCGATATTTTTATTTTTCAATGATAACAATAGAAAACAGTATTAGTATAAGCTCTTCTTGTTCCCAATATCTTCCCATGTAATATTGTTTTATCATAATAATCCTACCTTTTAATCAATACATTAGATCACAGGAGAATAAATTATATTACTATGATTCAATTCCCAAAAAGTGTTCCCTTATAATAAATATCTAGTTATTTCTAATCGCATTGTACTCATACATATGAAACAATTCATGAATAATAACATTTTCAATCCAAACACTATTTTTTACTATCCTGTAATTTCTAAATTCATGATATTTTAGGAAGAATATTTACTTATAATTATGGAATTTCATTGATCATGAATTGTATAATATTATCCATTCAATCTCATTTGAATGGATTCATAGAACCCAATTATTTACTCATTGATACTCAAAATTCTTCAATTATCTATGGGATTGAACAAATCAAACTATTAATTCCACAAAAATATAAAATACTTAATTTCTTTTTAATATACCCTTATATATGCATGTATAGATACATTGTGATGTGGAAAATGCCTTTACATTATGAAACTCATCTTAACATCTTGTATACCCAACTGGTAATTCCACCTTTTACATTTTCATGCATCATAAGCTATAAAAATTGATAATTATATTTGAACAATTATTTAATAGGTTACAAGAATCATCTAATTTAATATTCATTTCGTAAAATACAATTATGTAAATGACTCTAAATTTATTTGTTTTTCATAGGAAATTTAATTTATTATGGCCTACACCCAAAAAAGTCAATATTATTCCATAAAATTCATATGTTTTTTATCAAAATTCTATAAAACTCAAATGTGTTTCACATAGTCTGAAAGTTGTATATGAGTCATTATAGAAATACATTGTCCCTGATTTCATACATACAATACTCTTAAATTTCAGGTTCATAGACACTTTTTATTATCAATTCAATTCAATGTTATATATATAATAATGTTATACATTTTTATTTAAGAAAATAAAAAAAATTCAAAAATTATTTTATACACATACATAGAATGTTCTAGAAAATATAATAATTTACCTTCGAAATAGATATAAAAATTATATTTTCTTTATAGTTTTCTACTGAAATAAATTTTAATGGTATAATTATATAAACTAGATTAAAAAAATATCTCATAGTTAGGTATCCTCCCATGAACATCATGAATTTCATAAAAATAACCCAATGTGTATCCATCATCATATATAGTATTTTTAATATTTACTGTTCAAATTATAGATGTTCATTATAGAAGATCAATTTTTTCACATTATTATTAATTACTCTTCGATATACTTTAGAGAAAATCATTCATAATTCACCTTAAAATTTTATAGACCTCGGATTCCTTTAATCATAAAAAAATTAATTACATAACATTTAAGAATAGCTTTATAAAAATCACACGTGGGGGGATTTTTCATAAACATATCGAACTAGTTGTTTCATTTATATCCATATAATAATTCTCTCCATATTTTTTATATATGATGTGAGAACCTAAAAATACATCATTTTTATTTTTCCATAGGCACATAAACATCATAAAAATTAACTTTATATATAAACTATTACCTGATATATCGAAATTCTTATTGAAAGAATAAAATATCAATCCTATGGGAATATCTAAATGTTTTTAAGGGAATTATTTAATAATAATTTACGTCACATATAAAAAAATATGGTAATGTTGGATTTCATATCAATACCCTTAAAGATAATTATAACTTTTATGTTTACACCTTTCCCCTTTTCTAAATATTATATGCCTCGTGCTCCAGTCCACCAAACACCTTAATGTTGTTGGATTTCATATCATTCCAAAATTATTATAGGGACATAGAATTATTCTATATGATGTGGTTATTTCATAACCTTTATATCAAATACAATGTAAAATAAAATATGTAATTAATATATGTAAGATTCATTAACCATTTACGAGATATATACTACTGAATTTCAATTTATATAATAATAAATTATAGGTATGTGATATATAAATTTTGTTAGTGAGGATAAATACAATATACTTCATTTAATATCCAATATTTCAAATAATTTCAATATTATTGGTAATGTCAATATACATATGACACTATAGTAATAGGATTGAGTTGGTTACATGACTCAACATCACCTTCTTAAAATACATATGCTTCCAACTATCAGTGAGGGTCTTTAGTTAAAATTTGGAGAGACTATAACCTCATATTAATGTATGTAATTGTAGATTAACTTATTAGAACATCATAGAAATTGATTATATATAACGTAACTCATGATTACATATATAAATAGGAATAAAAGGTTGTACTACATCAAATTGAAGTGTATAAATGGTATACAAGTAATAAATAAAAATCAGATCCCCAGTGGGCATATTGTATTCTTCAAAATTCAAAAATAATGGAAATAACCATATAGTAAAATCCCCCAAAACTATTTCTAAGTCATATCCCAATCAAATCCTCCACATTCCATCCTAGCCACATTATATGAAATCAAACATATAAATCTTACCCTTATGCTATATGAAAGATGAATGTGTCTTTGGATACCAATGATGGACTGAGAAGGGTGATAATAAGACTCAGTGATCCACTACAAATAGTTTCCGTTAAATAAATCACTTTTTTAAAAAAGTTCATATTTATATACCATGATATGATAATATTGTGGTTATAAATAAAAAAGTGCATATCTTAAGGTTTTAGAGGTGAACCTATGAGAAACTATAATATTTTTGGTTTGTTATATATGTCTCATAACATGTCACACCATCACCAATAATCTAGTGAGATATAGAAACCCAAATATATAAATATAATTCCATTAATCTATAACCTATGCATATACATTCCTTATCTACAATGAAATAGTCAGGTTTTCCTATAACTATAGGCACACATTAATGATCTAATAAACATATGATTCATTATCAAGTAACTACATCACATACTCATAACCCATGAAACAAAATCCATATAATCTATAACTCTATAGAACGCACTCCCCAACTTCAAAAATTATGCCATGTTATATAGAACCTATGGGAACTCATCCATTTCAAGGAATTATAATTTATTAAATTTAGTTCCTAGGGGAACACACACACATCCCAGATAGCATAATTCCAATCATCTTGTATAAGGCACTAGTATAATACATTACATATTCATGAGTAATGTTAGGAAATCATAGTGCATATATTTTCGTGTTTAGAGTTTTATGGAATTAGGCCATACATATTACATTACATCTCAAAAATTAGAAAGTATATACTTATACTCTATCCAATGTTTTAAAAATAATAAATCATATTAAATAAAACATGATTTTTTTTCTTGATAAAAATATTCTTGAATTCTTCTATTCTCTTACCCTTACTTATACCCTATGAATGAAATTTCAAAAACTAATGACGAGAAAAAAAGATCATTAAAAGATATAAAATAAGGAAAGAAAAAATTAGTCCATGAAAGCATAAAAGTCAATGAAAGTATACTTTTTAATCATAAAACATAATCTTTTTAACATACCTCATGAAATAATAAGATTTATGAATAACTCATAGAAATCATAAATCCTAAATATAACATGGGGAATCCATAACATGCTTATATTGTAGCTTTCACTGCCATATAGGGAGTAACCTTTATAGTTACATTTGGAATACCCATCATATTATATTCCTTAAATATATTAGTACAAACCTTATAATTTACCTATGTCATGTTAACCAATTCATTAGAGATCTATCTCCGACTCAACCAACCCCGGAGTATCATGAAACCACCTATATATGTAAACAATGCCCGTGAACCATAACATAATAATAACACGTAAAACAAGAAAAAAAGAAAGGATAACATTTCTAAATTGCAATCAAAATATAAAATTTTTAGATATTATCATAATCAATGGTTTCTCAAAACCATTTTCAATAAAAAAATTTGTAAAAATTGTATATGGTATTTATTTTCCTATTAAAATCCTTTCGACATGTTTAGGAAGCTATATATCAAATAATGCTCATGGCCCTGGATATTTCATTGTCACTGCATAAGTTAAAAATAAACATTCCATTCTATTACACAGTAGAAAATTCATTTCGAAAGTAAACCTCTTTAGCACTGTAGTCAATCTTATATTTATAAACATAAATCTAATCACTATCAAAAATTACACCAAACTCTACTTGAGGAAAACAATAATGTTTGTAAGTAGATTCTTTATGTACACACGGAAAAAAGGTTCTTATAATTTCATTTTATCTCAAAATTTATTCCAGGTGTTTTTACAAACATTTTAGGATTCATATTTTTTGATGGAATTCCATATTTATTATAAAATTTCTCAGAAATGATAGAATTTGTAGACCAAGACTAAAACAACACAGTGGAAAAACTGAATAAAAAATTATGTACATGATACTACTTTATTTGATGGAACAAAATCTTTTGACGTGTTTGAAAAGGATATCAGTAACACTTTCTACTTTCTATCCATATCCTTTCCATCAGTTGTGTTTTTCTTTGGACATTTATTTTCAAAATGACCCATTTCATTGCATATAAAACATTTTTCAAACTATAAATCAGATATTTTTTTACCATTAGACTAATCTTTTCCAGTTAGATTACGAGCCATATGTCCCATTTTACCATGTCAGTTGCAGTTATTATAATTCAAAAGGCACTCCCCAGTTTACTTTTAAACACAATTTTTAAAAACTGAGAACTGATGTTTTTTTACCATCAGACATTTTTGAATAGATTATCCTATCCATCTTCCACCTCGACCTCTAATATTGTTGTTTGTAAAAGAACATGTGATCCTAAAAAATATCCATTTCCACCTTATATACACATTGAAAAATATTTTCATAAATTTTGAGCTCATGAGATGGTAATTATCTTAGATACTTTGGCTTTAATCCTGAGTAAAAATGATTGATTTTACTATCAAGAAGCCATATGAAATTTAGAGTGTACCTTTCCATTCGAGTGAATTATTCATCAGAAGTATCCATTGGGTCATCCTCCATCTCCAATTCCAAGAATTTTTCTCCATCCTAAGTCTAACTGCCTTAGGAAATCATTTCTCAAGAAACATACCTTTGAATTTATCCCAATCCAGAGCATCAATAATAAAAATGACTAAATTACCTCATAATAAAATCCGATGAAAATTACTTTGAAAAAAATGAAAAAATTTAGAAATTGGTAACAAATAATTTAATAAATCATTCAAAGGATTGTAAAAATATTTTTTCAAATATTTTATGAAATCTTTTATATGGATGAAAATGAATTATTGATCAATTTTATAGATAAAAAGATAAAGACGCCATTTATTGAAAATAATTTTTTTAATAATTTTTTTGTAACAATATGAGGAAAATTATACAATAATTTGAAATGATAAAAAATAACCAGATCATAAGAAAAATAATTATATTCTTGATAAATATATCATAATATTTAATCATCTTATTCTTCATCTTAAAACAAGCTGATAAAAAATGACTTTGTAATTATAAACCCTTACTAGTTTTATAACATTAGAATCATAAATCACATGAATGATGTAAATGGAAATAAAAAATGAAATTGTTATGAAGATAATTATATTTATTATATAACATATCAAATAGAAGTTATTTTTACTACACACCCAAAATAACTGGTGAATATGACATATGTCACACATAATTAAAACGGGTTTATAAAGCCTTAACTCAAGTATGATTTCCATCGTAGATGTTCGACCCACCCCTTTCGTAATTATATATTTATTATATTTATATTATATAACCATAACCATATATATAATATCATCTATTATTTATTTTTTTCGTTTTATCACCCATTAGTTAATATTTTATGTTAAAATAACTGTTTCGGGAATAACTATTTCATTTTAATGTAATTTTTGTTTGGTACTGTTTTTAAATGTTAATTGATCCAGTTTAGATAATATACATAATTATATATGTATCATATGTATTAATTATATATTTATTTATAATAATCTCTATTATTTAGAGATATAAAAACCAGTTACACTATTCGTGGAGACGGTAGGTCGAATGTACGAATGAATGCTATTTTCATTTTTATCAATGGATAGAATCATAGAATGTTAAATAATTGTAAAAATTTAAACAATAATTATAAAATAAAATAATATTTATTCATTACATATAATTTTATGACAATCCATGTCCAGAACTAAATGAATAAAACATCCCTTCACTACGTGGAGGTGATAGTCCACTCGTACGCACGAGAGGCATATTAATTTTCCAAAATAATTAATGTTAGAAAGTAGATCAGATATTTTTTTTAAGAGGTATCATTGTGAAATAAATAATACACATATATTTGTGTGTGTGTGTGTGTTTCTATGTGTGTTAAATACATCATTATATCCATCTATGATAGGAGGTGATGGAAAATGAGTCCAATCAGTTTGTGAGGTGGTAGTCGAGCATTGTTATGATAGACAGTTTTATTTTCTATTTAATAAATGATGGGATGGATATAAGTTATTATAATAATGTAATAAAATATAAAAATGTTTAATATTATCATGTTATAATTTCCTCATATTCAATCAATATATTAATAATTTATATGAAGATATAAAATAATGTTTCATAGAGAAGAACTATACCCATTAATCCTAGAACATCTCTAGGTATATACATAATTACTCTCTAAAATAGTACTATGATTATGAAGGAACTCTAATTCATGAAGTGTGATTTATAGAAGGTATTTGGGAATATATTGGCTAATAGAAAGAGTTTTGCATGTGTGAATAAGAGACGGGGGTGGTGTCATTTTATAAGTTGGGAAGAGGACACACTTTACATTTTTTAAAATAATAAAATTTACCCATGTTTTAAAGACACCAATAAGCTACAATATGGAATATTATAGAACCATATATTACATAAAGTTCAAAATATTCCCTTAAATATGAACTATTCAAATTTCTTGGTCATTTTTACAATTAATGTTTTTATTTTAACAAAAGAGTATAGCTGTTTTAACCTTAAACTAAATTATTATTTTTTAATATTTTTACTATTAATTATGAAGAAAAATTAAGTTTATGATCATATGTAATATTGATTATTATTATATAAACTATTGATTCATTTTGATAAAATAATTATTATATTATTTATATAATATAATTTTAAATTAAACTACCAGTGATGTTGATAAAAGTGGCTTTACAATAAAAAAAATTAAAAAGTATTAGATATTTTTATATAAAATTATAAATGATACTTATTCCAATGATATACATATATCTATATATGGGATTAATAATTGTATAATTGAAATAATATTAATTATATACCTTTTAAAAGTGTTTATTTTTTAATTTATAATATGTAATGAAAATTATAAATAATTTTTTTTAAAATTATTCAAAAAAATAAATTTTCATACAAGTATAAAATATTTTATATAAGATTAATTTGATATGATAATTTAGAAAATAATGATAATTTTGTCAAATTATTTTTCTAAATTTATTAAAAATTAATTTTAAAATATTTTTTCAAAACAAGATTAAACATATATTTTTAAAATTTCAATTGTTTTAGAAATACACTTGTTTTTCATTAAAATGACTATCATTTTTCTTTATATATAATTTATAACATATGAATTTATATTATACTTTTATAAACCATATAATCTGAATAAATTTTTTTCTATTCATAAAACACACTTTAATGGTTTAGATATAATGATATACGATATTTGAATGCATTTAGACTCGGGTTTACATGTACCCAAGCTATCAAAGATAATACATTTTACTTAAGAAAATTCATATCGTAAAGTCTTGAGATATTACATTCTTCCGTAGTTGAAAAATTTTCATCTATGAAATTTCTATAATTTCTTCTCATGAATGGATTTGGGTAATTTTTTCATCATAATATCCTTTGTATTCAAGTTCACTTCATCTATCATAACATTTCTCCATAGTACCATTATTATCCAAGTTATAAATTTCTTCACAAATTGGTCGATTGTTTCAAGAATCTTGATAGGTTCCTCATAATATGATATATCTTTTTCCAATAATATTTCATTATAGGTGATCACATGAATTCAGTCTAGAATATATTATTTAACAATGATATATCAAACATATAATATATAATTGAGATATATGGTGGCATTTCATGATAGTAAGTCACAATACTATCTTATTCCAAAATTTCAAAATGTCGGATACACCTAGGGCCCAGGTTCACATTCCTATCACAACATATAACACCCTTCTATAGATATCATTTCACGAAAACATAATCTACATCATAAATTTATATGTATTTCCTATATTGTTAGTTATAGAACAATTTCATTTTTTGACCAATTTTAATATGTGTTTGAATAAAATTTACCTTTTCTATTCTCTCAAAGTCTAGTTCTATTCCTAAAAATTTAATTTCACAAATATAATCTGAACATGTTTTAGTTCAAAATATCTTTACGTATAATACTTTACGTGATTCCATTTGAATACTATAATGGAAGAAATTGATATAGGAAAACGTTACAAAAGGTAAATTATATTCCAACATACCTTATAGGTAAAGAGAGAATTAACATAAAATGAAGTCTATTGTTTGGACATTACCTTCATACAATCCATCAATTTTTTTTGTAATATCTGGTTCTCAAATAAAGATACGTATCAATAAATATTGTAAGGATTAGATAAAATTTTCATTTAAATCATGGATCCCATTATAAAAATTAAAAAGGGTCCATCTAGAAGTCTTACTTTTTTGTTAAAATAGAACTATAAGACGCCATCAAGTGGTAAATATTTTATTATATAATTCAAATTAGTTCATTTGGTGGAATAATTAACAATAACACCTATTGAATCAAAATTTATAGGATTCATTGGTAAGAGAGTGATAAATTATATTGTAATTCATCCCATTTCCACCTAAAAATAGTTTGAGGATGTGTTACTCCTCAAATATACAATATTTCCTCTTTAAATAGTAGAAAAACTAAATAATTTGACACATGATCAATAATTTCCCACTTAGTATTATCCCATAAATTGTTTTTCGACAAATATCTACACATATTGGTTCTTCCATAGTGTGTATATAGAATTTTTCTATATAAGAATTTTGTAAAAAATCATTATTTAGATAATATGTAGTTGTAATACATTGTCTCATTACAAATTTCATAACTCCATTTTCAAAAAAATGTAAACTAATATTCCATCATGCATGAAATTAATTTTATATTTAAATTCTAATTATCAGGTCTATAAGTTTTTTTATTTTCCAATTAACACTATTTTGAATTATTTTGAAAATGGATTTATGTTTTACCATCCTAGATAATTTACAGATCCATATTTATTGATCTATGATGATATAATCCCCTTTAATCCTCATTGTTTATAACACCATGATCATATATACTCAGGACATCTTCTACATTATATTCCTTCCCTAACTAGTTATATATTTTGTAATCATAATCCTTATTTAGATTAGTCTATATCCTCGGCCTCATGATGAGAAATTTTTAGGAAAATATGTGTTTTATACTCTTATGATATGTGTATACATCATATAATTCATAATAGAGACAATAACACCATATCTTGAAGTAAAATATCAGAGTCATTAACCCAAGATCATGAGTTAGAATGTTTTTTCATGAATATTTAATTTTCCTAATGAATATTAAATTAATTTATCATTATACATGAGGACACTACCAATTCCATTCTTCGATGTATCCCTATATATAATAAATTCATCATTTCCAAATGTTATTGTCAAAATACGATCATTCTTTAATCTCCTCTCCAATTTGAAAAAAAATTATTCACATTCCTTTTCCAATCTTAGTTAACCAATTTATGAGTATAATTGGATAATGAGTTATCCAATAGGGGTATTTTTTGATCAAGTCACTGATAATATCTTTCTAACCGATTTAAACCATGTTCCACAAATATGTTTATTGAGGTACGCCATTATTGGACTACCATTCAGATCACAAGATCAACATTGATCCCATACTTGGAGACAATATGGATAAGAAATAATATTTCAAAAATAAAAAATTCACTATTTCTAAATGTCTAGTGTAACTATTTCCTTATAAAAGTCCCAGGAATTATTCATAATGGATGATCATGGTACACATAAATCTTATAGTATACAATGATATCATTAATAAATACCACAAATAATAATATATACATTCCTTGAATTCTATATTCTATAGAACAATAAAGGATAAATGTGAATCAGTTAGTCTAAATGTCCGTAGTGTGAACTCATACTTTGTATACCATATTAAAAATGTTTCCCTTATAATATCCTCATTCATTAATACCAATTTGTGATCCCTTAAATGGTGGAAAGTTATTGATAAATATTGAGCTCTATAATTTCAATCATATAATTTTTTCAATTTGAGGTAAATTATACTAGTTCCATCTTGTAATTTATTTATTTTCATTTAATATATACTCAACCTCATAGATACATCTTTTTTTAATGAAAATAATTGGGTAATCCCATTACAAAACACTATATATTAATAATCTCTAATAAAAAAACTCCTCTAATTATTTCATCGAATCTAATAATTCCAATGTGGCTCTTTTATAGGGAGTTATGGATATTGTTCTTTCCTAAATGATTTAATTAATGGAAAAATCAACATCATGCTATTATGGTTCCAATGTAATTTAATATTAATACCGAAAAATATTCTTATACAATAGGTACATTTAATATTTAATGATTTACTTTTCCTTATATAGATTTTGATTGATATTAATCCCCAAGTATTTAATTAATAAGAGCTAATATGGGTGGGTCTAGACATGACATAGATGGTGGAGTATCCTTTAAGAAGATACAACTTTATAAATATACATAATTAATAAATTTTTATTCTCATTGAAATATATTTTTCACCATTTTTTTAAATCTATTATATAACAATGGTGATATCAAAATCAACTATTGGTATAATAATGAAGTTATAATGTATGACGAATTATTCTATCATGATGGGAACTAACTAAGATATCATAATTTTAGTGAGAAATCCACTTAGAGTAATGACTTATGAAACCTTTTTTAATTTTATAGGATAATATATAATTATATTTGAATACTTTTATATTATATTTTTTTTAATATCCATAATAAATTTATGATTTAGCTCAATTTGTATATATTATTAAATTACCTTCAAACACATCATTAAGGACATAAAACCCATCTAGTTTTATTGAATAAACATATGCATTCTAATATTTCCTTTTTGTAGGGTAATTTACCTTGACAACATGGAAATTCATTAGACTAGTTTCCCATATCAATACAGCATAAAAATAACATATTTGTATCTTCTTCTATACCCATTAAATCACAAGCATGATGTCCATTCTCTCTAAACATGTTGTAAACTCCAATTCCCATTAATAATTTTACTCAAAATTTCATTCCATGTTTATTACAGGTTAGAAATTACACTATTACCTTCTTCCCATTTTCATTAATATTATTTATATATTTCTCAAAAGTCCATTTCTTATCTCCATTAACTTCTAATTCATAATTTTTGTAAATTTATTTTTATTTCATCAAAATATAAGATACTATATCGAAATAGGATGTGAACATTCAGGGTAATGATACCATTCAATGTTTTGGATTTACCCCTATTATAAATTTTTTAATCCAAATCTTTGGATTATGTTTAATGTAATAAACATGAATGTCTATCCTTTTGATGATCTTTTTCATACATATAGTCATTTTCTATTCATTTTGTTTCAAAATAAATATTTTTCTCTCAACATATACTAATTTATAGAGAGGAAAATATTTTTACAATAAAACTTCCTTAATATGGTTCCACTAAATGTTTTATATTTCATCTTCATACTTACCATTTTGAATCAATCACCACTATGGATCTATATACACTGAGAGATTATAAACATCCATGAAATCATATTCCCATTCATTATGTCCCAAAAAATTAATATATTATCAATATATCATATCCATTTCTCATATAAGAATGTAATTTTCAACCCATTTCATAGTAAATGATGATAATGAATGAAATAGTATTACATTTTTGCATCATGTAGTTAATTAGTAGGCTTATCCATACATGAAATGTTCTTACACAAAACTTGAGTCAGCTACCCAAATAATGTTAAAAAGATTTTGGTCCATCTGCCAATCTAGATCCATCTTCATTTTCATAAGAATGAGGAAAATTGATACATGGATTAATAACATAAATATTGTTTTCATTCCTTCCACTAGGTGACATTTTGAACTAATGGAATACACTAGATTAGATCACAACATTTTTAATCATAATGTATAATATCATGACTCAGACAAGAGTAAACAAAAATTAAAATTTTATCTGTATATAATAACAAAATCATAAAGTTATATTGTTTGGGAGTATTGTAGGGTCATAAATATACTTTCAAACACTCCAAAGTAAGATTTATCCAAATTATTTCCTCGAAGACTCTCAAACTAGGTGTGAAACAATGCCCATTATTTTTTACCATCTGAGGATCAATTCAAATCCCAATGAACTCTTTTTGATTTTATTACCAATAGGTATAAATATTCTAGGGACACATAAATATATAGTATATAGACATGTATGTATTTCTATTAAACCCATATTATATTTAACTTACTAAAACATTATAATGTTTTCCAAAATATAGTATTTTATATAAAGTTATTTATATGGATATATTTCATAATATTTATCTCCCTAAATCTAATGAAAATGGGTTTTACCTAACCTACCTCTAATAAAACCAATAAATAACCTATCCCAAGTATCCTAGAATCTCTGGTCACATTTTACATTAGTAATAAATACATCAAAAAATATCATGAAAGATTAAATATTTTAGTAGTTTTATAAAACTAGATACATACGTGAATATCATATTTTAATTGAAAACATAAAATTAATCATACAATTATCATTCAGAAAATAGTTATTACATTTAGAATATTTTTATATAACAATCATAATACACTTCATGAGATTTTAGGGGATTGAAACATAGAAAAGCAGGTAGCTATAATACTTAACAAGGGTATGCATACATTGAAAGGTATTATTAATAAATATGGGAAAATTAATTTTTAATGTTAAATAACCAAAATAAATTCAATTTAATCAACAAACTGATGATAAATATGAAAATTTAATGATAAATAATGGTCAAATAATTCTATATAAATAATCCAATGAAAATGAAACATATCAATGGGTATTCTATGTAATTGAATAATCACAGGGACCTCGATATATAATATCTTAATATTGTAATTCATATTTCTATAAATTCTAACCATTACATAAATATCTCATTCCAGCACAACATATATATATTTCTAAGGCCACAACTAAATACCCACGATTTTTGTCGTGAGACCAACCATTCTATTAAGGGGCTATAGTGTTGCCCGACCATAACTTACTATATCTGATGGATCAATCATATGAATTGAGAGAAACATAATCATATAAAAATTAGTATTGAAAAAATATAATGTGAAATGAAAATAATTTTCCCAATCAACAAACTTAATAAGCCTAAATGTTCCAATTTGTAACTAGTATACAAAATGTTAATAACTTGTTCAATTAATAAACATAATCACAATACATCTCAATTAAATTTATAATGCCATTAAATTGTACATACCTAGAAAAACTGATCATGAAAAATATATTAAATAACAAATATTGTATAATTACAAAATATTCCTAATGGATCTTAAGTAAAATTTGTATTTTTATCACTGATAAATGGAAATACAATGAAATTTAAAATAAAAATTTCATGACGGAAATATCCTTTTCAATTTGAATGTAAATTTTAATGATAAAAAATTTCTAGAATGATAGGAAAAAAGAGTTGATAATAAATTAAAATGGAAACATGTAAATAATCTTTCAAATAAATGAGTGGTCATGATGGTTACTAATTCTGAACATACCTTATAAAAAAAATTCATTTCTCGGTATTCTAAAAAGGCCGATACTACCACGTTCAAAAATTGGAATGAGTATTCCATTTAATAAATTTTTTATAGTCCAAACATGTGTAAAAAGGACTTTAATATATAATTTGTAGGAGGTTGAAAATATTTTTTGAATTTTTTTAGAAAAAATCTATTGAGAAATTCTAGTATTATCAATATAAGAGACAAATAAAATATGTTTTTATTAATAAATTTTTCTCAATAATTTTAAGTATCAAAGAGTTGAAAATGATACTATTAATATAAATGTTCATGAATATAAATAGGAGAATAAAAATTCTTATTTTATTTATATTAATATCATAATATTTTATCATCTAAAAAATAATCATAAATAATCCATAGAAATGATGTGATTGTAATCGTAAAACCCTTACCACATTGGTATATTATGATCCATAACCCCCATTAAATAAATAACATAAAAGTAATCAATAAATATAAATAGATATAGATATTAGTGATAAATAATATATACGTGATATTTTATACAACAAAAATATGAAATAATTGGTAAATATTACATTTGTCTCATAGAAGTAAAAGTTAGTTTAGAAACCATTACCTTTGATCCGATTTCCATCATATGTTTTTTAGAATAGAATATAAAAATTTTATATTTATTAAACCCTTATTATTGGTCCATTATAATATGTATCGTATTATATTTTATTTACTTATATATTTTTATCACCCATTTATGAACACTTCTTTTATAAATTCATATATTCAGTTAGTTACATCATCATTTTAATATGTGTTTTGTTTTGGTAGATTCTTTCCATGTACATTAATCATGGTTCCATCATATTTGAAATAATAATAATTATGGAAATATAATATATATTCATTATTTATGTATTTATAACATTCTATACAATCTATATATGGAAAATATAGTTATATTGTTTACAGAGCCGGTGGGTTATATGTACGCATGGACATTATTTTCAATTTTTTACAGAAGGATTGGAATAAATAAAAAAAATATTTCATATTTCCAGAATCATTAATATATCATATAAATCATATATATTAATTAAATATATCCCTATTAACATCCACATCATAATAAAATGAATAATCCATCACATCTGTACATAGAGGGGGATGTCCACATGTTTTCATGAGCAATGTTATGAATTTCAAACCGATTCTAAAATAGGATGTTAGATGTGCTATTTTAATTTTATAATCATAATTATTTAATTAATAATATATATATACCATAACTCAATTATTTTATATATATATGAGAAATAGTGATAAAAAAATTACATCTGATCACGAAGCAGCATGCCATCATACACACGATTGACTGCTTTGTCTCCAATTTGATAGAAGGTGTGATTGAAATATGTTATTAAATTAAAATAATAACATATCAATATTTTCAACATATTGGTATTATTATTTCATCATATGTAGTGAATATTTTAATGAGTTGTAGGATGAAATAAAAACACAAATTGTAAAGAATTATAGCTCCTCTTCAAAGAACCTTTATAGTTTTATACCAAAATTTTTTCCAGAAGGGTTTTATAATACATATAGGGACTATAGGTCATGGGAAAGATATGTAAATAATTTATTTATTTATTTATATGTTGAAATAATGGGATTTGGACATGTTAATATGGGAGTATAGGGGGTTTCTTTTATAAATTGAGAGAGGATACAATTTTAATTTTTTAACTGTATAAAATGTACCCATGCTTTAAAATTGAAACAACGATTTATAAAGGATAATTAAGAAGAAATAATTGTGACAAGGTAAAAATAATTTCATGAAATAGAAGTTATAAAATATTATAGGGCATTTTAACCATTATTTTTTTCATTTATTGGCACAATAAACCAGTTTTAACAAAAACCTTGGTATTTAGTTTTCACTTTTTTAATATTAATTATTAAAAAAATTAAAGGTTTCCATAATATTTAATTTTAATTATTTTTTTCCAAAAAATGACTATATTTTTTCACATTTAATTCCAATAATTTATAAAATTTAATTTAATGTTAAATATTAAAATTTGATGAAAGAAGTTCTTTCCAATGGAAAACTTTTTAAAGTGTAATATGTTTTTATTACCAAAAAGAATCATTAAATTGATTCAACTACATAAATTGGATTGTTAGTATTATTAATGAGAAAATATTAATTATAATCCACTACAAAATAAAATATAACTACTTATATACTTTAAATGGACATGATATTTTCAATAAAACTTTATATTTTTTTACAATTAAGGGAAAAGATAATCTTTTCAGAAAATTATGAAAAACCCCCTAAACTATAATTTTAACATTAATTTTTTTTCTCATTTATATATATATATTATAAAATAAGAAAAAATTATTTTTAAATTTTTGGATAAATATGATATTAAACAACTATATTGAAATGTGTACTTTTCCATAAAAATATTACTATTTTTATCGAATGATATGTATTTTTATTTCTACTTAGTTGATAAACTATGAATTTATTTTTAAAATTTGATTACCAAATTATACTCACAAATTTTTTAGTACTATTAATAATGACCAATTTAATGGATATTTTGTTGTGGTATTCAAAAGTATTGTTTATTTGAAGTATGTGATGCGTGTACTTCAAAATATTAAATAGCATAAATTAATATAAAAATAAATATATCATAATTTCCCAGGTTTTTATATTAATATTGTTATCTAACTTCCTATCTGTCTGTGGATGATAAATAATTCTCAAATTCTATTTTGTACCAAACACATTATGAAATAATTTATAGAATAATTATGTCTAGAACAAATATGTTTCAAATGTATTACCCTTCTCTATAACATATAAGAATTATGTCTCTTTAATATATAACTTCCCTGAAACGTCTACAGAGGAAATCACTTAGATTAGTGTCATATGGTATACATTAATCAACCAATTTATTAAAACCCACCACATGTCACTTCATTAGGGTATCATTTGATACCCTATAACGAAATCTATAAACTTTTATTATCCCTTCCACTCTAGAATGGGTAATAGAAATTGGAGATTAGTATTCCACTGGTGTTAAGACTTCACTTGATGATAATATGTGGTCCATGTTAAAAACACACAGTACCACTTTTAATCACCAAACAAAAATTATTCCAATGTATTTCCCTATTTAAATGAGACCATCCAAGTATATGACCAATATTTAGGAGTGTGAATCCACCATCAACTCTACCCACATTACCTCAATATAATCAAAATTACCATATATTTAAAGGATATATTCATCATCAAGAGGATAATAATAAGGTTTATCCCCGTATTATATGATTTCCCTCATGTCTAGAAAGTAAAAATTTCATAACAGTATTCTCTTAATCATTATAATGTTTGAAAAATTATAGATACATATAGGAAACATGAAATTAGTACATTTATACATCATGAATTATCTCAAAAATTATTTTGATTAGTTGTTACTCACTACTAAAATATTATACTACATGAGTGTGTGTATTAACACTGATGTACTTTATGATAAGGTTACCCTTCCTATGTTTATACTTCAAATCAATTTTGAAGTACTTTAGATACAAAACCAGCTTCACTTCAGAAGGTTCAAGACATTATAAAATCATATTTGACTAAGAAAATTATAATTACTATAAATAAAAAGAAACACATTGAAATCAAATTAATAAAAATATATCAAGGGCTATTCTACTGTAGTGATAAATATTCTATTTTTTTAGTTTATACCATCTTTCATCAGATTCTGAGACCAATATGGGACCCAATGGTTGTGATATATTAAAACAAAAAAAAATCCAAAATCTAAATGGAACACAATACATAGTGTAATTCTTAACTAGATCACATAAGGACAAGATCATAGTTATAGTAAAATTTCATTTTACCCCTTTAATTTATCTCTCACAACCATATGACCAAATCAAATTCATACCATTCATGCTCATGTATTCTACCAGCATAGAAGGGTAGGAGAATTAATAAATTAAACTCTAGTAAAACATGATCAAACCAAATATATATATATAAATCTAAAATATATTCCTTGGAAACTCTTATGAAACTATTGAAAATAATTATATGGGGATACTGATACTATGACGTAAAATTTTATATGTCTTATATCGTTCCCATGATTGAATCCAAAGATAATAATTTAGAATAGAGAATATTGAGGACTATCCTAATGTAATCCCTTAATGATTTAATAATGTCATTTATTATCCTACCATGGCCTACTATTAATGATAATATCATCAATATAGAACACTATTCATTTTCCTAATTATGGATTAAAAAACTGTTTCATCTGTTCTATAAAAAATGAGGGTGTATTTTTTATACAAAACAAAATCACCCAATATACATCAAATACATACCTTATGATAACTTATGTATATTTTTGTTTATAATTCCTCAACCAAAAAAATGATAGATATATGTCAATGAAGTCATCTAGAACACTCAAATTTTTATAATATATTAAAATTATCCATCGATTCGAGAAACTAGAAATAGGTCCTTCCATGTCACTTTGTTCATCATATTATAATACACATTGAACTTTAAATAGACATCCATCTTCATAGATGTTTATATAAGAGAACCCTAGGATAATGTACTCGATTATAATAACATATTTTACACTATGTACAAAATATAATCCTTAATATATATATATATATTAGAGATTATAAGAAACCAAAATGTTGACCGAATTAGAAACATGATCTTCACCAAGAATGAGGAAGATCATAAACTTATCTTCTCACCAGGGTGTAAATCAAAATAAGTACATAGAGAATACTAGTTAAATATATCAATGGTATTTGGTAATAAAACCAATTATTTCTCACTATCATCTAATATAGTACTAAAAAACTATCATAATGATCTCACCAAGTTATTTAAGGATAGATCCTATTAGACATACTTTCATGTCCCCCTATCCAATATAAATGCAACAATCACCCATGGTAGATATATATTAAAACAATTGGTGGTAAAAGTTTCCAGGGGATTGTTATAAAACGAGAAAATCAATAAAAATGATCGCATTAATTATAATAATATATTTTATAAATCATTTCCTATAAAATTTCAATCCAAATTCCTCAAGGGGAAAAAACATTCAAAGAAACTTTTTATCAGATAACACCCCTAAAATGTTTTTTATAAGATTAGTCTCTATAACTACCCAAGGTATTTCTATAATCCATTATTTGACTAATAGTAATTTTACTAGTTTTATTCTCATATTATTAAAACAGATGATTCTATATTGAAACTAATAAAATATTCACTCATATTTAAGATGAAAAACATCTTGATCTATAAGAATATTTAAAAAACTAAGAAAATATATTTAAATAATGATATATACTCTAGAACAACTCTTAAATACTACCTTTAATTTGTATCATTCCTATTTAATATATTAGGAACGATATATCTTATCAAATACTTAATGGAGGTAGAAATACTATCTACCCACCCACCATGATGTATCAATATTTACCCAAGAAACTTATGTTTTCCATTGTCCCCTCTTATTGAGAAATTAATGAGAAATCCAACCAAAATTCAATAGATTATATATGTCTTAAGAGGTTATGAAATTAACTTGTTTTAAAATACAATATGGATGAATATTCCCCTAATAACTATATTTATATACCTCTCATGAACTACAACATTAAGGAGGGTGAGATAACCCACCACCATGGACATTCTTTTTACATTCCTCCTTGCATGATCCATCCAAATAATGATTCATGATTCCTATGCACTATTTCCAATTCATAATTGTATACTGAATTTAATATGATCCCGTCCCATTATAAAGGTTCATATCTATAGTAAATTATATTTTCTCCAACATAGAAAAAATATAAGAATAAAAATCTCCTCTTAAATTCAAATCTCATATTACAGACCTTCTTTACGATGTATCACCCTTGTAATATTATCTCCTTTTGTCATAAGGGTAATATTATATTAATAATTAAAGTGTGATATATAATTGACGGATGATATCCATTTATTTTTTATTGATATTAAATCCATATCCCTTTTATCCAGAAAATTCATCGTGATGAATGGATCATCGAACTAGGTCTGATAATCTATTAAAGGTAACCTGATATACAAGTTTTAATTGACCTTAACATCCCACTCACACTTAAAATAGTCTCTAACAATATAGTAATCCAAATTCAACCTCATATCTATGGGAATCATACATTATACAAAGACTATCTCTATGGACTACACCAAGATTCCCGCTACATATGAGCCACCCTTAACATTGAATAACAGTTGTGATACATATAAAACTCTATAGTGAGATGAAACATAGTGAGATAATGGGGTTGTTTATGTCACTACCTATAAAATATCAGTAAACATAATCTATTAGGTCTTTGATTATGGATAGTATTCCCTATAGCTATTGGAGGATCGAGTTTAAATGGTAGTGGCATGTTCCCAAATGTTGACTCATTGAAGTTGTCTTAGGAATATTGTGGTGGTGAATATGTACTATTCCAAGAAAATTTTCAAAAACTGATTTATTATTTTTTCATATTTATATATTTATAGAATCTTTTAGGATCTTATTGGATCATTTACAGGGGATGGGTTTTATCAATTATTTCCATCAACTTCAACAATGAGACGCAAACCCGTTATTGAGTTTTATCAGGCTTCTTCACATGAACTATTTTGATTATTGTTGTGTACTCTTTGTTTTGGTTTTAAAATTTGTTATTTTTGGTATTATATTAGAGAAAAATGAATGTGGAATGTTTACAGTTAGATCACAATAAGGAAAAATTTTTCTCAATAGCCCATAAATAATACGACCATGGACAGTGGGGATTTTTTTTGTAGGCACATAGTTTGTCTAACCGTGTAGCCTATTAGGAAGAACCACACACCCTAAAAAAAGAGGAAAATAGTTTAGAAACATTTTTAGGTAAAAACTTTAACCCTTTCACTACTAACTGGTTCCAAAATTATTCTCCCTAAAAATTAGTTCTTCAATTACCTGGACACATGTTTTATCTACTATTCGACCCCCATTTTACCCTATGTGGTCATTCACAATTTTAGAGCCTCATGGATGGATTCCAATCCTTGTAGAATACCATTTTATATGATTAAAATCCTAATATATGATCAAAACCCTTTATAGTAATAGTATTCTATCCCTCTTGGTTTCTCAATAATTCTTCCTTATACCCTATTAATGAATAGGATTGTTCCTTATATTTTGATTATACATTGATTTATCATCGTAAATAAACATTCTAGATTGTATATGTAGTCCTATATTCACTATAACATGATAGGTTTAATCATTATTTAGGGGTTTAGATCTAGATCTCATTCAAATTCATTATACTATAAATATCTTGGGGATTTTTATTGGGTGATTGTTCATTAACAAAGAGAGTTTGGTGGTTTATAATTTAAATCCAATAGTCATTATATAAATTATATGTATTTATTTATAAAAGTAGAATTAGATATGAGGAAATTGTGTTCTTGATTTAGATCAATTAATTTAGTAAATTATTTAATTTATGAGAATTGAATTGGGGTTTTTTAGGAATTCACGATTTGGAGATAAGTTATTGTTGAATTAATAATGTGATATAGAGAATTATAATTTGGAGGTAATTAATTTTATATTTGATTATCAGGCTATCATATTGGAAATTGAGATAATTAATTGTGTAATAAATTATGGTATTTTGAGTCGTGGTTATTGATTAATTAATTAATTGATTAATTATTGAGGATGAATTACTTAATAAATAAGAGAATTAAGTAAGGTGGTTTATGTATTTTAGTAATTATTTTGGTAACTAATGGAATTTTTTATAATATTGGAATTAGTATTGGAATACATGTGGATAAATAATTTTTAAGTTAATTTTGTGATGAATGGTAAAATGGTCATTTAGTTTGGAATTAAATAATATTAACATGGTCCTTATAATGTATATTCTATGAATGGTAACACGAAAATTAGGTTATAAATTATAGTATTGTAACATATTCAATATAATATCTAACGAATTAATGGTAACCTGTTTATTTAGTTTTGAATTGAAGAATATGACATTACCATTTTAATATGCAATGTATAAATTTTAACATTCTCAATTATTTCTGAATTAGTGAATAGGAACATAAACAATCTATTGTGACATGTGTTAATGGTAAGATAGGAATTCAATTCTCATTAAATAATGGTAACAATGTAATTTTGAAATAATATAACACCATGAAATACATTAGGATTTAGAATGATCTGAAGCAGGTAATGAGGTATGAGTGTCTATGTGAACCAAGGGATTATGAGGCTAAAAAAGATCAAATGATAATGTGAAAATTTTTTTCCTTTAGGTTGTAATTATTGTCTTTATACACCTACATAAACTATTATTTGACTCCATATTGTATTGGATTTCGGTGGTGGTGGCCTACAATGTTGTACTAACACTTTACATGGGAATCCTCATCAGGAACCGAATAGGAATTGTGTTTTATGGATAAGTTAAGGGAAAATGCATTCAGATAGATGGATGAGATGGGATGGATATAGGATGAGGGAACCAGACATGGTTTCAGACCTTCCTGGGTTGTATTTAGTGTATTTATTTTGGGTTTTATTATAGAAACATTACATGTTCATTGACATGGAATATTTTCTACCTAATTTTTTTATATTGTATTTCTAGTGTTGATTATCATGAGATATTTGTATTTTTATGGTTATATTTTATTCCTCTATTAATTATTATTTATCCTGGTGTATTACTCTTATAATAGATGGTATTTTCTCTCCATAATCGAGATATCATACCCTCACTTCTAGTCGGAATCAACTGGTGTACGAGGAAGCACACTTGATGTCATGTGACCGGCCACATCGAGGCACTGGTGTGTAGCACACAGGCCTAAACATTACAATTTGGTGTCAAATGAAATTTATTTAATTTTTTATTCTTCATTACAATTTTTTAATGGTAGTTAAAAGAAGATGATGATGATTTTGTATATGTATATAAGCTCATGCACGGGAGTATCTTACCCTTGTGTGGGAGAGAACCCATGTTCCAAGGGTGGGGATTTTTGTCAATGCTTTTTGATATTACACTTGATTATTATTTCACTGTGGGTGTAACGGTTGTTGTGTGATTTTATTATTGATGTGAATATTTTTAATGATTTGACTCATGGAAATGTATCGCTTGAGATTTGAGTTTACATGTATAATTCTAGGAACTCTTAATTATTGTTGCATGCATCATTTTAAGAATTCATGGGAAAACATGTTATGGGTCAGTTGCTCAAATTGAATGGTTTTTTCTTTCTTTTGACGATGAAATGAAAATGGTTCCTAAAATGAAGTTGATAAATATTTATAAATGATAAAAAAATGAGAATAAATGGGTGTCTAAGTGAGAAACATTATTAATTATGATTTTTAATAGTTTTTGACAAAGGCCTAGGTTTATGATTATTATGTTTAGTGATAATACATCAGTTTTGACTAGGTGGTGAGGGTTTTAGAAAATACTTGTTGTAGTCTAATTTGTGTCCCTCTAACATAATTGTTTTGATTTAGTGAACTATTTCATAAGGTTCTTATTTTAATTGTATAAATTATACCTCCATGACGATGCATGATGAGAGGAAGACTTGGGGACATGTCGAGGGATGATCCTCAAGTAGTGAGACCTAAGGAACTGATTGTTCTCTATGATGAATCTAGAGATAATTTCTTAGAGAACTTTTCATTCTCCATGAAATTCCTAGGTAGAGAGACATTTCTGGTTTTAAGAGTACATCTATTATAACTAATGATTTTTAACTACAGTACCCTCCAATTTTTACCGAAGAGGGTGGAAATGAGGGAGATGAGTTCTAAGTTGATTCCATCTAGAATATACTCTATCAAATGGAGACTCTACTGGAGTTTCAGGATTAGTTTTCTACTTACATGCTGTGAGGATTAACCAAGTGTTTTTGGGATGCTCAAGTGATGACTGGAGAATAAAATGATATGTTATGGAATGTCAATTTGGACAGGTTCATGGATAACTTTTATCAAGAGTCATTGAGGATATAGAGAGATGTTGAGTTCATGAGGTTGAATTTGGGGAGTATTTTTATGATGAGATATACAATATGGTTTATATGATATTATAATATTTTTTCAATCACTGGAATGTGACAAGACAACTATGAGAATATGTTTTATGGATAGGATAAAATGTGATATTATGTCCTAAGTTAATGTTTTTTTATTAAAAACTTTTGATGTGATGATGGACCAGAATCTCATAGTTTTGGGTAACCTAATGAAGGCTTCTAGTGCAAGATAGATAGTACTAGATAGATTAATAGGTTTTATATCATCTAGGAGTAAGAAGTGACACTAAGAAAGTTTCGGCAACGGCAGTGGGAAATATATTACCTATACAGAGGGATCAGTCGCACATGACCTTGCTCGAGTGATTTTTTATTAGTGTGGTAGGTCAAGACACATTTTGAGATAAATCCCCTTACCACTAATAATGTGTTGGGATAACAAAAACATGTGAAATCTATATAGGTTCTTCGGTACCCAGCAACATACGGTCAGTGGGGGTGTAACAAGGAATGTTAGGAGTGTAGGAAGGGTGTCTTCTACGCCATATAATTCTAGTGGTTTGAGTTCTACTAGACGAAGAGGTAGAGGTAGTGGATGAGGCTCTTTGGAGATAGATTTCCTATAACGGCATAGAATCACAATATATGGGAATAAGAATATAACATAGGGGAGAGGGGGGTGGGATAGTTTCATGTGGTATAACATACACTTATGGATTTTGCGGTAGGACCATCGATAGTGGGAGGTACAATTAACATAGCCTCTATATTCGCTAGTGCATTATTTTATACTAGTTCCTCTCATTCCAGAATTTCTACATATCATGTTAATGTTTTGAGCGTGATGATGGAGTTTGTGAGTAGATTTATGAATATTGATATATCATTGGGAGTATAGTCTAGAGATATCTATTTTTCCAAGTGGTGTTATCTCATTTTTAGTGAGTATTATTTTATATGGGTTATATATATCATAGAAAAAATAGGATTTGACCTAATTCTTAGGTATATAATAGATAGTCACATACCAATCCCACGTTGATTTTTACTATAACAGATTCAACATCATGACTCATAAGGGTAAAAACTATATTCACCATGGATAGTGGGATATATAGGCAGGTTGAGCAGGACTAATTACTCCATAACTGTGAGAACCCACAACCTAGTCTTCTATCCTATTTCTATATGATGTAGGTATAGATCATGGTGTCCTTATAAATTTTGTGGAATGGTTTTAGGATTTTATTCTTAAATAATTGTCATGGTTTTAACAATAATCCCATTGAACACATTTTTGGGATAGATTTAGTTCCTATTCCATCATATAGAATGGAACCGATAGAAATTCATCATCCCAAGACCAAGAGAGAGGAGTTCGAGGAGATGGTATTTATCCTTTGGAGTACATCACCTTGGGGTTCACCTTTATTGTTTAAATAATGTCTAATGGGTGTTTGAATTTATTTTCTGATTATAAGATATTGAACTAGATGATTGTGATGAACCAATATCATCTTCAACATATCAATAATCAATTTGACCAGTTTAGAGAAGCTTGTGTATTTTCAATGATTGACATGAGATTAGGCCATAATCAGTTGAGAGATCTGACTTATAATATACCGAGGAATTCATTCAATATATGGTATGATATTTATTACTTCATCATAATACTATTTTGGGTGATGATCAGACGAGTAGTGTTTTATGTCTTTAATTAATTGAATCTTCCATCCAAATATAGATCAGTTTAAGGTTGTGTTTGGGGATGACATCTTGTTGTACTCAGAGACTCACGATGACCCTAAAAAACATCATTACTTCTTCATCAGTAATTTAAAGACCTGTAAATTCCATGGATATTTTTTTTCATAAATTCATGAGAATTTTACGAGCCCTCAGTTTCTCACGACGCTTTATTCTGAGGACCGGTGTGCCTGGAATGAATTTCTGAATCTTTTTCTAGGTACGTTATGTAAACATACGGGTGGAATTTTATATCTTTTGAACCGTTGCTTGGAATTGAAATTAGGGGATACCGATGAACTCGCAGCGTTTGTATTCGCATAAGGAGACCTTTTTCGGAGTTGTGTTTGGTCGAGAGCGGAATTTAAATTTTGGGGATTCTTAATAAATTAAATAACATTATGTGTGACATAATTTTTATTTCTATGGTGGTTATTTCCTCCAATGGGATGTTGTAGGTGGGGTCCACCCCTCAAAAAACCTCCAATGGGAGGATATTTTGTGATGGGGCCCACACGATCTCAAAACCCTCAACTCCCCTTGAACCCCTTTAACTCTTGACCTTCCCTCTTAATGTGGAAAATCTTCCTTTTATTTAATTAATTGAGACCATTGAAATTATTGCCAACTCTTTTCATTTAATTAAGTGAACCATCTTAATTAATTAATTTGAGTGTTTGAATTCTATTAAAATCATTTATCCAACATTAAGATGATGGATTATATTCTTTTATTTGGGTAGGAATAAACATTGTTGGGAGAACTACGGAGATGAGGATAACTCTTGGAAGAACATAAACCTCTGGATGACAAACACTCCACATCTCTAAAAAATGTGAAGCAACACCATCTACCTTCTTCAATCGGATCAAGGAATGGATGCACCGCTGCCCATGAAGTATACCGAGGGCATCGACTCGACTCGACTTCACCGTGCCTTTCTCCCACCAATGTTCACGGAACGACGCCCGTCTCCCACAACTCATCAACGTAAAAACATCAAATAGGAGGTAGAGGGAATATGAATTATTTCTACGTATGAATTATATCCTAGTTCTTCAATGGTGGCCAATTGATGTCACCTTAAACGGAGGGCGTGGGCCAAACAAACATGGCCCGTCATCCCTCCGTTGTGTCTCATTTGGTTGACGCCGGAGGATGAGCCCAAAGGGTGCGGTGTCGTCGCACAACGCCGTAGCAGAACCGCGGCTGATGAAGAAAAGTGGTGTTGGCCGCCTGCCGGTTGGGCTGGAGAACCAGGATACCAGTTGGCGCCGCACATCGGAGAAGACCGTGGCCTGCTTCCACGGGCTGCTCTACTGGGTGAACTGCCCGGCCGCCTGCCGTCCGGGCTGGAAAAACTACGGCATCCTCAGGTGCGTGAGGAGAACATCAGCCCGCATCCACAGGCCACAAGTGTCGGTCAGAACCGGCTGCCTCCTGCCAGCCGGCCGAAGGAAGAAGCGGCGACGCTTGGCGCCGACAGGCAAACCGGACTGGCCCACAGCACGGGCCGGGTCCGCAGGTGAGTTTGGCCGACCCCCCAGCCATGTCAGACCCGCCAAACATGGCCGGGCCGACCCCCCAGTATTGTCGGACCTGCCAAATCGGGCAGAGCCGTCCCCCCAGCCAGGTCGTACCCGCCGAGCCTGGTCAGGACACCCCGCCATCCCATTGGACTTGACGGGATGGGCCTGACTTCGCTTAAATGCATGTATCTTTTAGATTGTGAATCTGAACGACGCGTTTTCTATGTCACTGGGACCCTCGAGACGAGTCTATTATTTTGCGATACTCTATGTCAGGTTTGGAAGACTATGGAAAACGTCCGGGTTTGGACTGAGCGTAAATTCAACTGGGCCCCTAGAACGAAAATGCCAATAACTCTCAGACAGGGCGTCCATT
The DNA here is from genome assembly GCA_963277665.1 of Viscum album. NCBI lineage: Eukaryota > Viridiplantae > Streptophyta > Magnoliopsida > Santalales > Viscaceae > Viscum > Viscum album. The sequence continues at coordinate 50,087,890 of OY728156.1, forward strand.
TAATGCATCGTCTGTTGTGTTGGGTTCCTTATGGTGAGATGGGACTATGTGATACATCAACTCAGGACTTCATGACAGTTGATGTATTGACACTTTACTCGAGGATCGGACCCTCCCAGAATCGAGCATGTTGTTTGCGGGAACCCTAGAGCTGGCTGTGACGACTATTGTACTGGAATCCTACGTGGGTTCGAGGATGATGACTATTATACCTGAATCCTACGTGGGATTGATGATGATGATTAATTTACTGGAATCCTCCATGGGTTCGAAAACAATGACTACTGTACCAGAATCCTTTGTGGGTTCGACAGTTCTGACTTCTGTTCCTGTATCCTATGTGAGTGCAGAAGAGTAGCTGGTCCTGTATCCTATGTGGGTCCGACGGCTTAGCTGGTCTGGTATCCTCTATGTGTCTGATAGCTTAGATGAATCAGAGACTACATCTGAGCATCTCTATCATCTACAAAAGATGTATACATGTGTGAGATGAGTCTTGACTTTCAATCATTTATCTTTATGGTGATTGACTTTACTTCATATGTGGACTGGGTTTTTATTGGTCTTGAGATTTGGAGCTGAACTGTGATTGGTAATGTAGGTATATGTATAGGCATATACCTATGTAGGGTTGTTTTATGCTTCGTGTTAGTAAATTTCTTTTTTGGTTATCCTTCGTGGAATCTGGGTGACCTTCGGGGGTCTCAGGGTCCCTACTGAGTATCCTTATACTCACCCCTACACGGGCTATGCCCGCACTTTATTGTGTTGGTTGCAGACGATGGACAACACTGATTGAGGTAGAGAGTTGTAGAGGTGGGCAGTACACAAAGGTGGACCATGTGGGGAGATGTACATGGAGCAGACATATGGACATGGGGAGCTGAGGTGGCCATCTATAGCCACCCTTCAGGTGGGATTCCCGGAGGGTGAATCAGTAGTTGTTGTTTTACCTTTCATCAGTTGTACTATCTTTTCAGTTTATTGTACGTTACTGTTGGGATTATATTTCCACCCCCCTTTCCTTTCAGCACTTTATATAGTATACAGCTTTTCTTAGTGTTTAATTCCATTTTCATACTCTGTTTTTTTGGTTTAATTATTAAATGCAATGCCTTCACATTTTATCGGGATTATGCCTTTGGTGCTAGTTGTGAGCCCCGGGCCTATTGAAGGCGGGCTTGAGGTAGTCACGACATGGGCCCCGAGGATTGGTCATGAAAAATTGGTATCAGAGAAGTCAGTTCTACCACAGAACTCATGACTCTGATCATTCTTTTATGTGAATAAATAGTGTTAAGAGTATTGAGTGTGGTTGTCAGTCCAGGGAGTCAAGTGTTTGTGCAGCGACCGAGATCTCCTTACACAAGGACCTTAGACTCTGATTTCTGACTTAGTTCACGAAAAAACTGATTGCGTGTGTGTTTCAAGAGTTTCCTTTGTGGTTACATTGTGTTATCTCACCAGGTAAATTGTTTAAACCATTGCACACCTGTTTTTTTAAGGATGGCCCCATGAAGGTAGTCATCTAGGGTTCCACGTTACATACGAGATGTTAGCCAACCGAGAAACACAGCCTCAGTGTAGGGCCCCATCACAGCAGAGGTACCAACAGTACAACTATGTGTTGGGCCACCGATACCACTAGCTCTAGCGGTAGAGATTGCATGCTATATGAGTGTGTTGAATGAGTTTTTGCACCATAGGCCGCCCAGGTTCCGGGGAGAGATCGAACCACAGGCAGCTGATGATTGGTTGGAGTCTGTTGTGAGAGTTTTCAGATTGGTAGGGACACCAGCCAACCTCATGGTGATCCTTTCCGCAATTCTCCTACATGTAGTAGTAGGATTATGGTGGAGCCTGATTCTCCTGGTGCATGACGAGGCATCTTTACTCTGGGCAGACTTAGAGAGTCTCTTCCACTCAGAGTTTGTTCCAGTCACGCTTCGTGAGGTGCAGATTCAGGAGTTACTTCATCTGCAGCAGGGAAGCATGACAGTAGCTCAGTACTCAGTGATGTTCACCGACATCTCGCGCTACTCCACATATATGGTATGAGACCCATTATTCTGGTCCCAGACCTTCAAGCAGGGACTCGTGCATGATATCAATGCTTCGACAATTCCACTCAGCATTATGACGCAAAAGGGGGTATTGGAGCGAGCCCTTTTAGTCGAAATTTTTCTCACTGAGTAGTCACCAGTGGTGAGACCCACCATAGGGAGACATGTAACGGAGTATTCTGCAGTTCGCAGTAGACAAATTACGCAGAGGTCCAAGCGGACCAGGCCATCTGGTGGGAGACCCCAGGATACAGGTTCGGTTGTGAGTGGAACACGAGAAAAATCTAGCTATATGAGGAGATGTCAGTGCTATGCATGCGGCGGGCTGGGCCACATGGCTTGTGACTACCCGACCCACCATGTGGATGAGCACCAGATAGTAGAGGGACCTCCTAGGGGGAGTAATAGGTTTGAACGTGGTGGTCCGCTGGGAGCAGGTGGACATAGCAGGGGATCTGGCCGAGCAGTGGATGGTGGACGATGTTTTGAGGCTCTACCACCACCACCACCAGGAGGTCCACCCCAAACACAGGGAGTAGGCGGCAGAGGTGGGCTCACCTCTAGGCAGTAGAGGCCAATGACCACGGTGCACGTGAGATGATTCGATGTACTATCTGTGTCAACTCCACCCATGTTGTAGTACTTATAGGCACATGTGTGAGTCATTATTTTATTGCCACTACCCTCGTTCAGATCATGGAGATTTTGATGGAGTCGTTGGCTCAATCCTTATATCTATAGACTCATACGGGAGCAGACTCAATGATTACGCACTGGTTCCGGCAGTGTGAGCTTACTCTAGGAGGCGAGAGCTTCGGCTGGGATCTTCTTATAGTGGAGTCGAGGCATTATGATGTCATCTTGGTTATGGACTGGTTATCCATAGTTCATGCTCATATTGACTGTATTTGGCTCAAAGTGCGTTGTATCTGCATAGATGGGACCAGGTTCACCTTCACCGGCGAGAAGGGAGACTATGCAGCACAAGATTCACTTACGTAGAGGAGGGGGAAGTTGATCGCACATTAGTTAGCTAGTCTTATCCTAGGAGCGGTTGACGTGTGGAGTCCAACATTTCCTATTGTGGTGGATCACTACACATATGTTTTCCCAGAAAACATTTCAGGACTACCTCCTCACAATGAGGTAGACTTATACATTGACATGTACCCCGTGATAGCACCGATATCAACTCTAGCATATCAAATGACTCCCGTCGAGCTTCGTGAGATGCGGGTACAACTGGAGGACTTATACGGGATGGGATTTATCCAACCCAGTGTTTCAACTTGGGAATCTCTGATTTTGTTTTCCAACAAGAATAATGGGAGATTAATATTGTGTGTCGACTACCGTCTCCTGAATCTGGTGACCGTGAACAACAAGTACCCACTCCCAAGGATTGACGACCACTTTTATCAGCTCAAGAGAGCACAATGGTTATCAAAGGTAGAAATTAGGTCAGTTTTTCACCCACTCAATGTTAGAGAAGAGGATGTGCAGAAGACGGCCTTCAGGTGTCGGTTTGTCCACTACGAGATCTTGGATATTTCCTTTGGCGTAACCAATGCCCCATAAGTGTTCATGAATCTCATGAACATGAACTTCTAGCCATATCTCTATCGTTTTGTTGTAGTCTTCATCGAAGACATAATAATTTACTCGACTAATGAGGAGGAGCATACCTAGAATTTTCGGGTAGTATTGGACACACTCTGAGATCACCAGCTTTATTGTAAGCTCTCAAAGTGCCAGTTCTAGATTTGAGAGGATAAATTCCTGGGAAACGTCATCTCGGAGGCTAATGTTGTAGTGGATCCAGTGAAGATCGATGCAGTATTTTCATAGAAGCCACCCAAGAGTGTGACAGAGGTGTGGAGTTTCCTGGGTCTGGCTGGGTACTTTAAGAGATTTGTTCTATACTTCTCCATAGTTGCAGCACTGCTTTTAGCATTGATGAAAAAGGGGAAACCCTTTGTGTGGTCAAATAGATGCCAGTAGAGTTTTCCGCAGGTGAGGTAGAAGATGACGGGTGCACCCATATTGAGGCTACTAGAGGAAGGCGTAGTATTCGTAGTTTAATTTGACACCTCAGGGATCAGATTCGGGTGTGTTCTATTACAAAAGTGAGTTGTGATCACGTATGCTTCATGGAAGTTGAGACTGCATGAGTAGAACTATGCTACCCATGAACTGGAGTTAGCAGCAGTGGTCTTATACTTGAAGATGTGGCATCACTATCTGATGGGCGAGTGTTTTACAGTCTACTCTGTCCACCAGAGTCTCAGGTGCAACTTCTGGAAGAACGGCCTGAACCTGAGACAACGACGATGGATCATGTTCTTCCAGAACAATGACTTCGAGATAGTCTATACTCCTAGAAAGGGGAACATTGTAGCAGATGATCTCTGCAAGAGACCAGGCATTCAGATTCTAGGAGAAGCGACATAACAGCTGGTCCTGTTGCTGATATCCTTTGTGGATAGAGATGGACCAATCTTTCTGCAGTCTCTCACAGTCACTCCTCCACTTCTTCAGTGAGTAAGAGAGGCACAACGTGGGGATGCTGACTGTGAGATGCGACGTGATCAGATATCCTCAGGGCAGGCACATGATGGGTTTTCAAAGGTGGGGAGCAAATCATCCTCTTTAGAGGACGTACCATGGAACCAGTGGAACTACATGAGGAGGTCTTGAGGGTGTTCCACACTTCCCCTCTAGAAGTACATCCCGGAGTGTAAAATATGTATGAGGACCTCAGACGACAACATTGATGGTTGGGTATGAGGAAGGTAGTAGCTGAGTTTTTCTAACAATTCCTCACTTCTCAACAAGTGAAGGTGGAGAACCAGGTTCCCGCATGCTTAGTACATCCCTTAGAGGTCCCAGAGTAGAAGTTGGATGGGATATCCATGGATTTCGTGATTGGAATTCCATGCACATCTAGAGGACACTACTTTATCTGGGTGATTGTCGACCGACTCACCAGGTCTGCCCACTTCCTACCGATCAGAGAGCAGGGCTTAGTAGAGAGCTTGGGATGCCTCTATGTACAAGACATCATACGACTTCAGGGTGTGACATCGATGATCGTCTCAAATCAAAATGACGGTTTCACTTCCTGGTTATGGAAGGGGTTGTAGGAGGCTTTCGGGATGCAGCTTCGCTTGAGAACCGCCTTCCATTCACAGATGGACATTCAGACTCAGAGGACCATTCAGACACTCGAGGACATCTCCGTGCATGTGTTCTAGAATTTGTCCATAGATGGGAGGATAACTTACCCTTGGTAGAGTTTGAATACAACAAAAACTACCACTCTACCATCGGGATGGAACCTTTCAAGGCATTGTACGACCCTCCTTGCAGATCACCATTGTACTGGACTGACCTAAGGGAGTTAACCCTTGTAGGACCGGAGATGGTGCAGGCTACGATGGAGAAGGTGCAGATTATCCAGGAGCAGATGAAGACTTCAAAACACAGACAAAAGAACTATGTTGATAATAGACGGAGAGCATTGGAGTCTGAGGATGGAGACCACGTCTTTCTACGGGTCCCACCTCGACAAGGTCTATGGAGAATTGGCCGAGGCGGAAATTTATCTCCACATTTCATCAGACCTTTTCAGGTCCTCAGTAGAGTACTGAAGGTGGCTTACCGCCTAGCCCTTACACCTCAGTTGCACCGGGTGCACGATGTTTTCCATGTATCACAACTAAGGAGATACGTGCATGAACCGTCCCACATTATTGACCATTGAGAGATGGATATCGATGATGGGGTAACATTCAGGTAGGTTCTAGTGAAGATTGAGGATCAAAAATTACAGGTCCTACGTGGATGGTCGATTTATCTAGTGCACACTTGCTGGCATCATGGGAACCTCTAGGAGAGCACATGGGAGCGGGAGGCTCAAATGTGTGCTCAGTACCCCCATTTGTTTTCTTATTGTTTGTTTTAGATTATGGGGAAACAAATACCTGAGGTGGTTAGAATTTAATGACCCAGAAATTCCATGGAAGAATTATTATTAAATAATTGGGAATTTTACGAGTCCACAGTTTCTGACAGTGCTTGATTCTGAGGCCCGGTGTGTCTGGAATCAATTTCTGAAGTTTTGTTTAGGTACGTTAAGTAAACGTACGAGCGGGATTTTATATCTTTTCAACTGGTGATCAGAATTAAAATTTGAGGACACCGAAAAACTAGTAGTGTCATTATTCACTTAAGGAGACATTTACCGCAGTTGCGTTTGGTCGAGAGTGGAAGTTAATTTTAGGGGATTCATAAAAAATTAAATGAAATTATGTGTGACATAATTTTTATTTAGGTGGTTGTTATTTCCTCCAATGGGAAGTTTTAGGTGCCCCCCCACATAACCTCCCATGGGAGGATATTTTGTGGTGGGGCCCACACGAACATAATCCCCTCAACTCCCCTAGAACCGCTTTAACTATAGAATTTCCATCTTAATGTGCCAACTCTTCCTTGTATTTAATTAATTGAGACCTTTGAAATTCTTTCCAACTCCTAGAATTTAATTAAGTGAACCAACATTATTAATTAATTTGAGTGGTTGAATTCATTTGAATTCATTTTTCCAATATTAAAATGAGGTATTATATTTTTTTATTTGGGTTGGCATAAACAACGTGGGGAGAACTAAAGAGAGGAGGAGAACTCTTGGAAGAACATCAACCTCTTGACGAAGAACACACTACGTCTCCAAAGAACGTAAAGAAACACCTTATACATTCTTTTAATAGGAGAATGGAAGGGAAGAACCACCGCTGATGAAGTATACCAAGGGCTTCATCTCGACTCGACTTCATCAAGCTCTTCTCCCATTGACGTTGACAGAATGAAGCCCATCTTCCGCGACACACGTCTTCCAAAACACCTGTCTTCCGTGACTCATCAAAGTACATACATCAAATATGAAGTTAGGGGAATTTTAATTATTTCTATGTATGAATTATATCCTCATTCTTCGACGATGGACAATTGATATCACCTAACGTGGAGGACGCAGGCTGAATAAACACGGCCCGTCATCCCTCTATTGAGTCTCGTTTGGTTGACATCAGAGGTGGAGCCGAAAGGGCGCAGTTCCGTTTCACCATGCCGGAGAGGAATCGTGGAAGATGAAGAAACACATTTCCATCATGCCACGCAAATGGCAGGAGAACCGCAGTGTCCTCATGCAACGGTGGAGGTGCGGAGACAGATGACCGAGCCGACTGCTGTAGAGATGGACAGTGGGACGAACGACCGGAACGCTGGAAGACCAAGGCGCCTGAAGGCGCCGTGTTGAGGGAGACCGTGTCCCGCATCCATACGACGATTTCTAGTTGAAATGGTCGGCTTCCTGCCAGCCGGGATGGAGGACCGCGGCGCCCGCAGGTGCTGCGCAGTAGAGAGGACCAAGACTGGATTCCACGGGCTGCTCTGCAGGGCAAACCGGATGGCCACCTGCTGACCGGGAAAGATAAACTACATCGCCCTTAGGTTACACATGAGGAGATCCATGGAACGCGTCAGTGGGCCACGTGCAATGAGTAAAACAGGCCTGCTACAGCTGGCCGACCATAGGAAGAGGCGGTTCCGTTTAGCACTGTCAGGTGAACCGAACTGGCCTGCAGCTCGGCCGGGTCCCTAGGTGGGCCGCGCCCCACCGGGCCGGGCCGACCCCTCAGTTGGGTCAGACCATACAAACCTGGCCAGGCTAACCCCCACCATGGTCAGACCCACCGAGCCAGGTTGGGACAACCCACCAGCCCACTAGGCTTGACGAGTCGGGCCCTACTTCGCTTAATTGCGAATATCTTCAAGATCGCGCGTATGAACGAAGAATCGTCTATGGCACTAGGACCCTCGCGATGAGGTAGTACTTTTTCGATACTCTAAGTGAGTTCTGGACTACTTTGGAAATCGATCGGGTTTCGACCGAGCGTAAATCCAACTGGGAAACTAGAACCAAAATGCCAATAACTATTATACCGGCCATCTGTTTGATGCACCATCTTTCACATATGGTTCCTTATGATGAGATGGAACTACGGGATACATCAACCCAGGACATCGTGATAGTTGATGCATCGACACATGACTCATGGAGAAAACCCTCTCGGAATCGAGCATGCTGTGTGCGAGAACCCTAAAGCTGGCTACGACGACAATTGTACTGGAATCCAAAGTGGGTTCGATAACGATTACTAATGTTCCAGAATCCTACCTGGGTTCGATGATGAGGACTACTATACCGGAATCCTCTGTGGGTTCAACAATGATGAATACTGTACTGAAATCCTACGTCGGTTCGACGGTTCTGTCTTGTGTTCCTGTATCCTGTGTGGGTCCAACAAATTAGCTGGTCTTGTATACTGTGTGGGTCCGATAGCTTAGCAGGTCCTGTATCCTCTGTGGGTCCGACAACATAGTTGAATTAGTGACTAAATCTGATCATATCTATCACTCTATGAATGATGTATACCTGTGTGAGCTGAGTCTTGACTTTCAATCATTTATCTTTGAGGTGATTGACTTTACTTCCTGTGTAGACTGGGTTGTGCTTGGGCTCGAGAGTTGGATCCAAACTATGATTGATAACATAGTTATATGTATGGGCATATAACTAAGTAGGGTTGGTTGATACTTCGTGTTTGTATATTTCTTTTTTGGTTATCCTTCGTGGATTCTGAGAGACCTTCAGGGATCTAGGGGTCCCTAATGAGTATCGTTATACTCACCATTGTATGGGCTATGCCCACACTTCATTCTGTTGGTTTTAGATGACAGACAACACTGATCGAGGTAGATAGTTGTAGAGCTGGACAGTACCCAGAGGTGGACCACGTGGAAAGACGTACACGGAGCGGATGAACAGACCTGGGGTACTGAGGAGGCCATCTCTACACACCCTTCAGGTTGGATTCCCGGAGGATGACTTAGTAGTTGTTGTTTTACCTTTCGGTAGTTGTACTAGCTTTTCAATTGATTGTACTTTACTATTGGGCTTGTATTTCTGGCCCCCTTTTCATTCAGTACTTTATTTTCTATAAAAATTTTCTTAGTGTTTACTTTTATTTGCGTACTATGTTGTTTTTTTACTTATTAAAGGCAATGGCTTCCCTTTTTATTGGGATTATGCCTTTAGTTCTAGTCTCCAGCCCTTGTCCTATGGATAGGGGCATGGGGTAGTCACGAAACAGGCCCCAAGGACGGGTCATGAAAAGTAAACTGATATAGAATCATCTATACTCAAGATATCTATGTTCATGTTTTTGATCAATCAGGTACACTTCATCGGTTAAATCAACTCCGAATTAAGTGTGTTTGTATATTCATAGAAGATTCAGTTAGTGGTTTCATGAGAGAATTCCAAGAATGTTTTTGAAATGCAAAGATTTTTTTGGAAGTAGATGAATATTATATGGGGACCATCAATGAATTGTCCTATATGGAAGTTCCACTTTTGATATTGGACCAAAAGGGGATAAATATTGAATAGTTAGATGATTTTGAGGATTCCATTCTGGAGCTGAAGAATATTTTTATTGTGACACAGATATTGATCCAAACTGATCCATGCGAAGAGTACACAGTGTATTGGGAAGCATCTACAATTGAACACAGAGCTTTTTTGATGTGAGGAGAATTTTTTTTGGTAAATGATTCTCTGATGTTGAGGAATCATGAATGGAACTACCAGACATGTGACCAATATTTGGATAAAGTAGTTTATACTTTAATGTGTTGGTAGAAATATCATTAGGGAGAATATTTGACTATGTATACTGATCATTAGATCTTAATGTAAAACTTTTCACAATGATACATGAATATCAGGTAGCGGATATGGGTTGAATACTTGCATTCATTTGTTTTTAAGATAGCATATACACCCGGAATGGGAAAAATATTGATAGTGCATTGAGTGGGAAAAATCAGACTCAATCAATTCAGGAGTCCAGTGTTGAATGGAAGATGATGACATTGCCGGCCGAGATGCATGTGGTGGTTTAATATAATCAGTAATAGATGAATCTACTTTTAGTTTTGGTGGAGTATACACTCTTGAGATAGATTGTGGCCAGAAAGTTTGCGGATCGAAAATTCTCAACCTTGAGGGAATGATTTGAAGGTGGGGAAAACTTTCAGATTAAATCATATACGATGATGAGATCATCTATTTCAAGATTTTCATTTTCCTTCTTGCGAGAATATTAGATGTGATAATGAATTATATGCATGAATTAAAGTGGGATTTACATCCAAGTGAGACCAAAATGAACTATGAACTAGGGGGATAGTTTTGTTGACCAAGCATAAAAAATGAGATAGAATGTTTCATGACATGATGTTACACTATTTAGATGGTGGGGGGGAATCAATTACTTGATGGGTTACTCCATCCATTATCCATTCTTGAGTCAAAGTGGGATGACGTGATGATGGAATTCTTGGTGTCACTCCCAACGATTCCTCATAATAATGATTTTATCTGGGTTATTGTTGGAATATTGACGAATGTATCACATATTTTGCTTATGTGAGAGACCTTTTCAGTGGATTAGTTATGAAATATGAATGTTTAAGAGGTATTTTATTTTTACAGGTTTCCAAAAAATATAGTTTCGTACTGTTATTCATAGTTTTTTTCATGCTTTTGGTAGGTATTTCCAAAGGTATTTTGTACATAGGTTTTTTTGGGTACGACTTTCCACCCAGAGACAGATTTGACATTGGAGTATACTACACAGGTTCTTGAGGATATGTTGGGTGATTGTATTCTAAACATCAATGTATCTTGAGATAAGTTCATGGATTTAGTGTATTTTTTCTATAACATCGTTTTTTCAAAAAATGATATTGATGTCACCGAATGAGGTACTTCATGTCATGACATGTAAATCACCTCTATGATGGATGGAAAGAGGTGATTCATAGTTGTTAGGACTTTGTATCATATAAAAGGCATCAGATTAGGCACAACTAATTCATATTCATATGGATATGGATTAGATTATACCAAATTTGTATTCTAATAGATGTTGATGACCCCTATAGGTTATAGAGGGTGATCATGTATTAAATCAAGTTCCACCTAGGTTTTTTCACTATAGGATATGGTAATAGGAAATGTTGGGATGTATGTTCGTCAGATTATTTGAGGTTTTAGAGAGAATGAGTCTAGTGTTTTACCCATTATCTCTTACATAGAAATAATATCTAGTGAATGATGTGTTATAACTATAGTGGTATCACCCAAAAAATTCTAATGTCATAGATTTGGATCATGTTTATCCTGAGATAGATGTGTCCTCTGAAGAAGAATTGATACATGTGTTGGATCACAGTGATAAGGTGTTGGGGGGATAGACTATGCTGATAGATAGAGTATTGTGGAAACATGCATGTGTGTAGGATGAAACATGGGAATGTAAAGTAGATACAATGCCTCATTTGCCCAAAATTTTTTGGATCATAATATTAGGGAAGTTTAGAGATTTTTCTAGAGGATGAGATGATATAATGTGGAAAAAATTGTGAGCACCTAACATTTTTTAGAATTTATTCTTGATCGTTTATAGGTACTATTTTGATTAGTTTTTAGTACCCATTGATTGTGTTTTTTCTTGAGGTTTTTTGGGTGTAAATTTGAGAAAAATGAAATAAATAGTGTTTTGCACTATTGGCACACCCTTAGGGAAAGACATGCACCCCAACCTAGGAAATCATGAAATACTGGACAATGGGTATTTTCATAGTTGATGCACTGTTTGACAATTTGTGTTCCCTTAAAAGAGTAACCATGCATCCGTCAAAAACAGTTTCTCATTTAGGTGTATGTTTTGGGAAAACCGTGGACCCATTTCCCAAAAAACCATGCAATAAAATTAATATCTCTTGAAAATTACTTTTTCTAAAATACCCAGACTATTATTTTAACTCATATCATGCCCCCGTTCGACTATAGGCAGTCTTCCATGATTTTGGATCCCCCCATATATATTTCATGACTTTTTGACATCTATTCATCGTGATTTAATTTCTATATTAGTGATTGGTACCTGTCCAAGAAATATGTTTTCATACCACTTGGTTTTTCATTCATTTTCTCACATCTCTTATTCATGAAATGGGTTATTCTCCATATTTTTATTAGATATATATCTATTTTTATCTAGATCTTGGATTGAATATAATTATTTATATTTAATAGAAATATTTTTTTTAACATTGACTGAGAGTTTTAGATCCTGATCTCATTATTTGTTGTTGTGCCACTAAAATTTACGGTATTTTCATTGGATGATTATTCATCAATGAAATGAGGTAGGTGCTGCATAAACAAAATACCATAGAAATTATTCAAATTACATGTATGTATTTGAATTATTTCTATTGGATATTTATAAATTATGGTATGGCTTATAATTAATAAATTAGAGAATTAATAAATTGAGGAGATGTGAATTGAGGATTCTGGTGACTACAGATTTTGAAAAAACCAATTTTTGAAATAATTATTAGATATATAGTTTTTTATTTGGATATAATTAATTTTAGAAACAATTAATAAGTATTGATATTGATAATTAAGATAATTAATTGTAGAATTAATTATAAGATTTTGAGTTGTCATTATTGATTGATTAATTGGTGAGTTAATTAATTGTATTGATGTAATTAATTAATTTTGGAATTAATTACAATGATTTATGTGATTAATTAATTATAGATTAAACTTATTTAATTCTTATATTTAAATAAATTTTTATTTAGAAATGGAATTTATGTGGATAATTTGTTATAGAATAAATTATGTGATGAATGGTATCATGGTCATTTTGTTGTGAATTAAATAATGGTAACATAGTCATTGTAATGTATTGTTTATCAATGGTAACATTGTCATTGATATTAGAATTTAAGAATAATAGATTTTTCTTTATAATGTATATTATATGGAAGTTCAAATGTTCATCAGGTTTTTAATTAAAGAATGGTGGCATGGCCATTTTAATGTACATGGTGTGAATGGTTACGTAGTCATTTAGTGGTGAATGAAATAATGGGAACATGGTGATTGATTTATGTAATGTGTGAATGGTAACATGGGAATTCAAGTATAAATTAAATAATATATGTAATGTAATTTTGAAATAATATATTACATATAATTACTTCAGGGTCCATCCTGAGCCGAAGCTAGTATTGAGGTATGGGTGTCCGCCAGATCCTAGGGGGTTATGTTGTTGAATAAAATATAATTAACAATGTCACAAAATTTTATTTATGTAGTGTAATTATTTTTTTAGTAAAAATACTTACACTATTATTTTAATGGATATTATTCTGAATCCATTGGTGATAGACTACAAAGTTATACTCACATACTACTCGGGCCCACAGATTGGTACATGAATAGAATTTCTATTTTTTGGGCAGTTTAATGGAAATGTAACTGGGATTGATGGATGAGTTGGGATAGAACATGGATGAGGGAACCAAAATTCATTTGGGGCACTCTTGGGGAGTCTTCATATTTTGTATTATTAGTTTTATTTTAGACACATAACATGTACATTTACATGAAATATTTTCTACTTTTGTTTTTATATTGTATTTCTAGTTTTCTTAATCATGAGATATTATGGTTGTCTGTAGTTAAATGATCTTACACTATTGTTTATTATTAATTCTGGATTATTCCTTTGATAATAGAGGGTTTAGTATCCCCATGATCAATATTTCAGAACCATGATACTATTAGGAAGGCTATGGCATATGGGGAGGCGTGCCTGAGGTCATATGACTGAGATGCTTAGTATAACGGTTTGTGGAAACATATTTGGGACAATAAATCAACAATGTATAGATAATATCAAATCTATGAATATATGATGAGTTACTACCATTGAAGGAACCCACCACTTCAACTGATGAAATAATATTCATCACTATCTCAATTTTACTTTTCGTAGAGGTTAGAGGTGTTTCCATAGTGGTATTTTTAACAATTATTGGAAATGATCATATAAATAAATATGAAAAATAAAATATGGGTATGGATAGAATGGGAAAAAATTGTATTTTTTTGTCATTATCAGAAAAATTATATAATAGGATAATTTTTCTTGAAAATAAAAATTCTTATTGGATAAATTTCAAAAAATCTATGAAGTAATACCCAATGTGGAGGATGTCATGATAAAATTACAGAGGAGTATATTTTATGACATTATAATTACTGATGATGAAGTTATTGATAAATATTTCATTCTGGTGGATGAGATAGTCAAAAATATTCATGGATTTTATAAAAAAACCATTGAGAGTATACTATTCTGGAGAGGAATATGAGTAAATTTCTAGATTGTTTCAATCAAGAAGTTTATATATTAGAATATATATATAAGACATTTATTTTTTTCAACATGCCAATATTTTTATTTCATAATAAATGTGAAAGTAACCAACCATAAAAAAATATAAAAAGGTGATATAGATATTAAATCCCCGAAAAAAATAAAAGTTAACGTGATAGAAGAATTCAGTGATTTTAATGTTATAGATGATAAAGATCCCAATAATATCATAACCTTATAAACATATATATTCATGAAGTAAAATGTCATTAAATTTTGTTAAAATATCTTGAATGATGTAATTTAAATGATATTTGTGATATTTCAAAAAAAATTACTAAATAAATATGTTGTGAAACCCAAATTGGATGAGAAGAAACATATTTTATAAAAGAACAAATGATATGATAAGAATAATATATTCCCAAGAATAAAATGAGGATTTCAATTCAGTAATAAAGATAACATGTCTTTCATTTTGAATTATTTAGTCTCTTTCTTTGACCAAGATGGGAAATGTTTTCAATTAATAAATAAATTATAATGGTTGAGAAAAGAGATAGGAACTAGAGTGTTAATTGGAAGGTATGTTGGAATCTTGTAATGAACACATTAAAAACCTTAATAATTAAAATATGAAGGTTTTTAATATTAATAAACGTATAATAAAGAAGAGATTATTTTATCAAGATGTAATCATCATATAGTGTTGATATCAATAGAAACATGTAAATGATTGATAAAAATTTAAATATTGCGTGTTATAGTAAAGAGAAACTGACTTATAATTAATAATACATGTTTTTGTATTGAGAAATAGGTACCATTATTAAAAATGAGTATAATATATTTACATAAGAATTTATTAGATGATTTTATTTTAATGGGAAATCTTCATATTCATTTGAGATCGAAAAATCTAACAAGAAGGGTACGACTATTTCCAAAAATTCCTAAAATAGATCAAACATTGCACAAAATTTAATTTTTAATAATAAGCATTAAACTATT
Organism: Viscum album; assembly: GCA_963277665.1. Lineage (NCBI taxonomy): Eukaryota > Viridiplantae > Streptophyta > Magnoliopsida > Santalales > Viscaceae > Viscum > Viscum album. The sequence continues at coordinate 50,103,341 of OY728156.1, forward strand.
TAAAACATGGTTAACAAGATAAAATATTACATACTGATTGATGAATGGATTTAAATAATATCACAACACCCTAGAAAAGATATGTTTTATCAAGGAAAACTGAAAAATTATTTTGGGTAAATATGAAATCAGTAAATAAAATCACAATTATACTGATTTTTTTGATATAGATGGTGTGGCTATAAATATATTCTATATTGGTTCAATATTTCTTTACAATTAAATGGTAATGAACACATGGGGAGTATTAATCTGAAAATAAGGATGACAACTAAATGATTCCACTTTTTACTAAATTTTTATGTGAGTCAAACAACCCTATAAAATATTGACATTGAAATTGGATAGAATGAATGGATGAGGATGAGGGGGAGCTCTCAGCTATAGTGTTTCTTCTAAGGCAATGATTTGTTTTTGTATTTATTCTTAATTATTCTTGTTTATTTTTCAAATTCATGAATCATTGAAGGATAATTTTGAGGCTTTCATTTCTAGATGTAAATGATGATAATTTGAACATATAATACATCTCCATATTTAAGAGGATATTAGTTCACCCCACGATGACGATATTATTTTAAGATAAATTTATAAAAAAACTAATATCTAGATATCATGGTTAAAATAGGAGAAGTGGTCTGAAATTTAATTTCATATTATTTTATTTAAAATATTATTAAAAAATTATCAAGGTAGACTATTATTTTATACTTTTATGAGAAGATGGGGAGTTTAATGATTTTTCCCAGAAGTATTTTAATACCCTGTTTGGTTTTTTTTCAAGTGAAAAATTTCATCTCAAACAAAAATATTATATACATAACCTTATTTGAGAAATAATATGGTTTCTGATAATGTATTCAGATAATTAGATTTATACATAAGGATATCCCATTTTTACTATTATTGGATTAGTCAAAAGAAATTTGGTTATAGAGTCATGTTATTTCATCCCTCTCATTAATCTGGATTAAGGGTGGAGGAGTGTTTTATGAAAAGATAATATGAGAGGACTCCATTATTTTAATCATTCCTTTTATTGTCAATAAAAGGGAGAATAAAAGAATTTGTATGTTGATAAACTAAACTTATCAATATATTAAATTTTTTAAATTTTAAGGATTATATTTTTCTCATAAGGTGGTATTGAAAAAAAATCTAATTTAAAATATTTTAAAGAATATTGGATTTGATTATATTAATATTCATAATCAAATATATTTTTTTGTAAATTTGTCTTGATATTTGATGGAGATGGTAATGAATAAGATTACAAAGAAAGGATTTACACACCCATATAATAGGGAGTACTGAGAATTAAGTTAATATCATTAAAAATTATAAAGGGACCACAATGTGGTGGTCCCCTGGTAATATTCTAGATCACATGTGTAATGTGTTTCAGCTAAATGTTCGTTAAATTGTGGTCAGAGTTCTATTAATAAGAAATAAATTGGAGATAAGTGTTTCTAAATTCCATCAAGTCAATTCCAACACCATAAAGGCGGGATTGGTGGTTGGGTAGTCTCACTATGTAACATGATATAAGAAAAAATATTTTAAGAGTGGTCTTATTAAGGCCAGGGAGTCTATTGATTTTTGATATTTTCCACATTCAAAAAATTGATTACCATCTTTTGAGGATCATGACACTATGTAAATCACAAATTATATTATGAAAAAACCTTAGAAATATGCATGTTGTGTTGAGGAAACATTTATGAGACATGATAAATGGACACATGAACCTAATTATGCGAAGATTATTTTATGATGTTTTTCTATATATATAAGAAGCCATATTTTAAATTTTATAATGAATGGAATCACATCCAAAATTCCATGGATTTTTTCATGTTAAAATAAATTTTATCTAGATATTCATGGACTATGTTGTAGTGTTTACAAAACACAAATAATGGTAGGTATATTGGTTTGAGATGCACCAAATTAAAAAATATAATTATTACAATGGTAAAAATAATAAAATCTCAATTTATCTGGTCATGAAAATTGGAATTTAACCTAGAGATAAATGGACCACCTTGTGTTGTGTATAAGAAATTCACAAGGCTGGATCTGTTGGTGGGAGATGGTAAAAATCAGGATTTGTAATTTTGATGATGGATGGTTATATCATGAATGATTACAGAATTAAAGGATTTCGTTTTAGGCTATTATTCAAGAATTATTCTAAGAAGTTTTCTATGATCTAAATGGTGAATTAAATTTTTAATTAATTATAGTTATAATGGGATAAAATATTGAGGAAATAAATTGTCATAGATTTACTATATTACAATAAATTTTATGTGGAGTATTGTGGGTTATCAGAGATTTACTAGTCATAGATTTACTGGTCATGAGAGTTATTATGAAGTAACGTATTTCTTAATTGATGACTCACAATACATTATAATGTGGTAATTTTAATTTCTATTTTATTACCTATTTAACACCAAATATTCAAAATTATATCTAAGAGACAAAGAAAACTAAGATAACCTTCATGAGTTTTGTTAGAAAACTGAGATGGCCTGATAAAGAAAATATTGAGGAGTAAAAAATAATGGATGTTGTAGGGTATAATCCATTAATATTAGTATTTATATATGAGATTAAAATTTTAATCTCTCAAAATATTTGGGGTCTCTACACTAGTAACTGTGAATATCGTGAAGTGGTATACTTGGAGATCTATATTCAATCAGATCCTTAAAGAAGACTACATTTCATCTCCTTGGATACTCCTTCACCACATGATAATTCAATCTTCCTCCCTATGTAAATTTATTAATAGATATATACATGTACCTCTTCCATAAGATCATCATTTATTGTCTACTTATAACCTCAGAATCATTAGAAAATTGAATCTTTATCACCTCCTCAAATACTGTAGTTTATAGATAATACATGGTTGTTTATTTTCACTTTATCTTCTCAAATACATGAAATTTTAGACTTCATTGATGTTCCTTCACAACATATTTAATTTGTTTCAATTTTTTAGGCTTCCGCACAATAGTAATTGATCTTATTATGATGACCAATTTAACACAACACTAATTAAATATTTGACCCATTTGAAAATTTTGGGATATCAATTAAACCGAATATAAATCCTCAATAAAACACATGATATATATAATTTCAATGATGAGAAATTTATTTTGGCACAAAATCTTCTCTCGATAAAGGGTGACCAAATTCCCAACTAAATTCACCATTATTATCCTTAAAAAGTCATTTATTCATATTTTAATCCTAGAACTAAATCATACAATTGTTGAAGTAATCATATCCATAAAAGAATCTACCTAATCACGTATCCTAATTATATAAATCAACCAATAACAAACCTATAATTATAGATTTCTCATAATAATCATGACATTATTGTTGTATATTTTTGAAAAACAAACTTTGACCTGTCTAGATTTAAGGCCTATTGATCATGTATCGATTCTGTGAAGAATCAATTAGAAAAAATTACTGTATCCTATAAAGTTTCTCTCACCATAGGAAGATTCAAACTTATTATGGGAAATTTATAAGATAAAATAAACACTAAATGTTATATAAAATGGTTGTAAAACCATGAGAATGTTTTTTTATTAATAACATGTCCCATAGCATAGTCTCATAAATCATTGCAAATTTACGACTCGATCTGACATTCACTCCACTACTTCAACAAAACATTCAATTAACCATTTTGGATACCCGTGTGTTTTATAGGGAGACATTTCAACTAAAATGCACAAGAAAATGTTATGGAAATATCCTTATTTACCAATGAATGATATTTCTTTCAATATAGAGATTATCCCAAAAACTACAACATTCATTGTTATTTGGTTAGGATAAACCATTTATCCCAATTGATATTTAATCTCAACATGGATACCAGTATGGTATGGTCCCTTTACAATTTCCCATATTGGTAATTTTATTCTAAATATATCATATTATTTGGGTGTCTCTTAAAACATACCTTTTGAATCATCATATTAATTTTCATCTTCATCAAAATCTCCACAAATATTTCCAAAAATCACTATTCTCTTATTGATAAAAATATAATGAAATCCAATAGTCTCAATAGAAAACATAAATAGTTATAGAATCCAACTCTCCTACACACCCCATATGATATGATTTATAAAAAATAGGTTATTTATCTAGACATATAATCCAAAATCATGTTCATTCACAAGTATACATTGGATCAAAATTATAATTTTTTCATTTTTTCTCTATATTTCCATTATCATGTATTCCACATTAGAGGTTTGGTTAAATGAAATTTTATTTACACAATATATAGTAATAAAATTATCAATTTATATTCAAATATTATATTACATTTATAGTATAGGTCTACATATTAAATTACTAGTAAAAATAATATAAAATTAGTGATATTTTCAAATTAACCATCTATAATAAATTTATATGGGAAAACACAATATAATATTCTTATAACTCTTTTTATGGAACCCATATAGTATCCATGGTAACAAAACCCGTGAAATAAAATGAATTGAATCAGAATCCTATATTCATAACATGATGTATGAATACATCCAATTTTTTCATTCCCAACCAATGTGTGAAAATAACATAACTGAAAAATCAAAAATCACATGAATCACACAATGTGAATCAACATAACAATAAATATAGTATCTAAGAATGAAAATTCCCCCACATGTAACATGTAAATGACTCATCAATGCATCATATAATCTAATAAATATGTTCCAATCAAAGAATTTATTATCACACCTCTCTCAAATACCTCATAAAAAATGTAATTAAAAATAAAATAAGTTTTGATAACACTCTATAACATACCTATCCCTACACATTCCTTGGTTACATGATTAAGTGGATTATATGACATCTGGAGCACCTCCTCGAATACCATAGGTTGTTTACTTGTACTGATGGTCTATAGTGAATACAAGAGGAGTCTATAAAGTAAAATTAGAATCCAAATAATAGAATAAATAATTATAGTATCATATGTTGAAAATATTTATAGATAATATAAATCATTTTATATGACAAAAATTGAAAAAAGGTCCCCTAAAAAAACCAATGCAATTTTACAAATTCTATAAAATTCAAATATAAAATTTAAAGCCACAAGTTTGGATATTATAAAAAAACCATAAATAAGATAAAAAATAACTCTAAATAATAATTCCTTAAAATGGGACATGTGTACTAGCTTATTCCAACATTATACGTTCCATGCTAGAAAATATTAATCAACATAGACCGTATAGAAATTTCAATTATCTTATCCTAAAACTCGAATGTATATGTGGGCACTAATGATCGATCAAAAAAGTTGTGATTACAAAATTGTATGTCACCACTGATAGTTCCCTAAATATTATATGTTCTGAAAGAGAGATTTTCATAATGTCACATGATATGTATAATAAGTAATAATAAAAAACTAATGTTCACTCCAACATTATAAGGATACATGCATTTAACAATACCTTCTTTGAATAGTTTCATATATTTATGAACATGTATTAACATTATCAATAACATGAATGACTATAACCCCCCCACCCCCAAATTATTCATGTCATTTGGAACCCAGTTTCATGAATCCACCAACTATGAAAAAAAGTAACATCTTATGAAATAATGAAAGAGAAAAACCATTCCAAGGAAACCGAGTAATTTCATCTATAACCAAAAGCATACATATCCCACTAATAAAACATATGACACTTCATTTTTAAAACAAGGAAATGACACTATTCCCATAAAAAATTAATTCATTCATACTCATTATTAGTGTATGTGGTTGATTATCATTTCATGGGGGTCAATCAATCATTGACATATATAATCTTTTTTTCAAGTAATACCATCATCCAAGACCACAATTGTTTAACTTTACATCGATGGTATTATCATTGGAAATATTTTTTCCACTCAGGCACCCATTTTTTTCATTTCTATCAACATTTTATTAGAAATTTATCAACAAAATTTTGTAATGGTATTTATATTTTTATTTATTACCAATCATATTGTGGCTTATGTAATGGATTCACCGTGCAGAGAAAAAGATAATTTTTTTAAAAAAATATTTTATTTAGTTAATATGATGATATATTGCTTGGAAAATGAAAAAAATATATTTAATGACAACATAAAGATGACATTTTATTATTGTAATTAAGTACACTCAAAATCATGAACTCCCTAATTAATACCAATACATCTAAAATCCTAAAATCAAAATCAACCGACTCATGTAAGTGTAGTAGGATGGGAATAAGATTTGTAAAATAAGAGTAGGTTTCTAGGTATATAATAGGCAATTAAATAATGAATAATGATAACCATATCCATTGAATCCCTTAATGACACAAGTAAGGAGAAAGAGTGTAGAATATATATGAGGTTATTAAAAAAATTAAAATGTATAATGGAACTCATGAGATAGGGGTGGAAATTAATATATGAGTCCAAAATGTAAAATCAACACTAGATACGTTAAAAAATTAGAAATGAATGGGTTGTTGGGTCACCCCTAGGGGCTGTTGGATGATATCGCCCAAGGTGATCGTGTCTCCTTTACCAAAATATTATAATGACATGATCGATATGAGTCATGATGTCACCACATTTTGGTAGAGGACCAACCCTATGTCCATGAGCCACTAGTGTGTTACCCATTTTCCATTGTTTCATGAGCCTCAATCACTCCATGGCATAAACCATAAATATATTCCTGCAAACCATGATTGCCTCTTTAAAACTGAATTTTAACTATGTCCCTAATCACATTCCATTACCATCACCCAAGAAACAGTCAAAACATGAATCATTTATAATGATGAATAATTTTCACATCTATGTTTTCATTTTCTGGTACTCATTTTAATTTTTTTTCCAATTCTTTTCCATTTATTTATCACTTGAGTTTTGGTGAAATTTGAGAATTTTTTCTTCAAACCATGTGGCATAATATTGGGGAACCTTTTTTGAAACTATGTTCCCTTTCCCAAGAAACTACACTATAATGTGACATTTTTGGACAATGGGTAACTAAATAGTTAGAAAAATGTTTCAAACCCATACAGTATAACCATGCATATGGTTCCACATAGATAATAAGGGGCACACAGTTTCCACCTGGTTTCGATAACCATGTTGGAAAATCATGCAGCTTTTTCAGTTTATTAAAAATATTTAAATAACAATTATGCCCCCTTAGGACTGAACCCCAATAATACCATTTTCTTCGGCAATAAAGATTACCAACCCCATACACCTCCAACGCTCCTCCTTACGCACTTAGACATACATCTGTTAAGTGATTTTTGTGGGAATTCTTCCTGAAAAATTCATGTAATTGGTTATCCTTATCGATTTCACATCTTTTCAAGGGATTATATCCTTTTTCTTCGGGTTTCATATCTATAGTGCTTTGGGTGACCTATTTTGGATTTAATCATTATTCATGGGGCTTAATCATGATTTGTTGGTTTAATATTTAATTTTTATAATTTTCTTGAGGTGAGGTTGTGGTTTAAAACCATTTTTTGTACGTTTCTACACTCGAGGTTTGTAGTTTCATACTTAAACAATATTTGGTTATTTTGATATGATTTATTTAATTATTAGTTTGGTTATTTGCATTGTGTTTGAGGTATGAGATATTTTTTAGAAAGGTTTTAAGATGTTTATGGTGTAAAATTAAGGTTTCTAAATGAAATTGGTTTTATTCCATGTCTTTTCCTGATTCAACATATTGATAGTGTTTCATAAATTGTGTATGTGGTTTAATAAATTTTATAATTGTGCGTAACATGTTTCTCCATTGATTTTGTGTCTATGTGTGTGAATTTGAAATGGGAATTTCTTATGGTAGATTGTTTTTTTGTTCGTGTGTTCACATCTTTTGTGTATGCATGTAAATGTATTGATGCATATATAACATGTTAAATGTGTATTGAGAAATAAGGGAATTATAGGAATCTAGGATAGAGAACTTGGACTAATATTATAGTTGACTTGGAATTTTATTATCCCGGATTCATTTAATATGATTGAAAATTACACAACTAACTAAATTATGATGGAGATTGGAGACGAGTAGGCCCTTGGGAGGTTCCCACCTAGTTGATCGTTCCTGAGAAAACTATTGGTTGTGGTTTCTATACCATGTTTCACCGAGATATGATGTTCCTATTATCCCATTTTAGATAGTTCCTAGGGGTTCTTCCTAGTAGTTAGTTCCCATTTGTGATATAATACCTATTGTCAACATACGACACATTTGGATTTTTATTTCAAAAGAAAATCATGTTTTCATTTAAAATATATTCAATGAAAATGTGTCTATATTTTTTATATAAAATATGTTTATTAATTTTATCTTATATGTTTTTGGAATTTAATCGCTTTTATTGGGTTGCATCCTACTGGGATTTGGATCACACCTTACATAATATTTTGGGTGCATAGAGACTAGGTTATGATTGACTCTGTTAGATGAAAGATATATAATGATTTTTGTTCAAGTTGCTGCTGGTATTCTATTCTAGGTGTTGGTGGGGGTGTCTTAAGGATGATCCTCCACTTTTATTTTTGAGATATTTGGGATATTCTTGATGTTACCATTGTTTTATTGCTCATTTGGTTTTTGTCTAATGTTGTAAAAAATGAATCTGAAAATTGTTATGCCTTGTTTTCCTCTGGTAAATTCTTATTCTATGGTTATTTTTGTTGGTTTTATATTCTAATAGGAATGGTCAAAATCATTCATAAGGAATAATTTTGATACTCAGGAAATAGATTCCAACCCGTAGGGATCAGGAACACCTTTTGTCCCATGCCATGGACCAGGTGGAGTGTGAGGTTAGATGAGACTACAACTTAGTTCATGAAAAAATCATTAGGATCAACAATCTATAAGTACTTTAATAAAATAATCAATCACATGGGCTTTTTATGAATATCATTCACTGAATCCTTGATTGGTCAAAAATACAAGCCATTCGTAGAAATCATAAATTACCTATCTTATGTTAAAAAATTTGTGTAATGTTTATCCCAATGTTATTTTAGGGTGACTCTTAAACAGGCATTTCATTCAGAATAGAACCAATGATTTTGTTTTTATATTCAATAGAAGAGTTTTCATAGATGTCAATCATGTTAAATTTATTAATTTTTATTTCACACAATTTACATTAGTTATATACCTAAAAAAACAAGAATTAACAGATGAGAATATCTGAAAAAAACATGTCAAATTAGTTATCATAGCCTAATAATCTAAAATATCTGATATCATTATATTAGTTAGATTTTTTTAATAAATGGAAATATTTTTAACAACATTAAATTTTAAAAAATTACGATGTTCGAGATCATATATTATAGACAACATAGAGCCTAAATGAAAAAATATATCATTTTGTCATAGATGTGAACTGAAAATTGAATTAGAATGAATGATTCGGTATGAAATTATTATAATATATATATAAATTTAAAACTCAATACAAATTTATTGGTTAATTATTAAGAAATAATCACCGGATATTTAACAAAATAAATTTTTTCTTCATAAATTCATTTTCATCGAAAATGGTTTTAATTTAATTTTATGGGATAATATTATAATAATTTATGGGAAATTTTAAATTTTATTTAATAAATATTACATTAATTTAAAAATTAGAATATTAAAATTAGAATATGTCTAAATTTTTATATATTTTTTGAAAATATTTACTTACTAGTGAATTGTTAAAGCTAATTCTTTTTATTAAACTTTTCATTAAATATTTCATATTTTAAAATTATAAATTTTATTAATTTGGATTCAAAGTATTATTAAATATATTATAATAATAATAATATAGTTATTTTCGTTGTAATGATTTTTGCTATAATTTTATATAAACAATTTTCTATCCTCAAACATTTATTTTTTTATAAAATTATGTTTTTCTCTATTTTTCATTTTAATATAAAATTGATTTCATCCAAATATATAAATGTATTATTACAGAATAAATTACATATTTAGAATGAATGGGTATATATTTGGTGAAAAGGTGACATTTTTTAATTTTTAATAGTAATCAATGTAAATAATTATAAGTGGTATATCGATTATGTCTGTAATTATGGTTTAAAAAATATGATAAGGAAAAATAAATGGACCCAAAACATATTTCCACCCATGTTTCAAAAAATGTTAATTTTTTGTTAAATTTTAATGTATTTTTAACTTTTTAAAACTTATGTGAAGGTTATGGTCTAAAATATCCCATTCATTCATTAAATATAAACTATAATTTTATAAAATTAGAAAAATAACTTATCTTTGTTTATAAATAGTTATTTTAAATATAAATTTTTGTTATTAATAATGGTATTTAATATTTAATTTTTATTAATGAAATATATAACATAATTCTTTACGAAACATTGGCACATTACTCATCAGATTAATATAATAATTTAGTAAATTATTTTTAAAAATACTATAACAAATATTTTCTAGGACGGATAATGATCCCATGTATTTTCAAGATTAAAATTACATATTAGAGACTTATTAATGAATTATAATAATATTAAATTTTTAAAACATATTTAATTATTGAATAAAACATTTTTATAATTTTTAATATGAATTACATAGTTATATCAGTTATAAAAATATTATATAAATTTTAATAAAAAAAGAAAATAAGGAAACTATATTATTTCCACATAAGATTTTTTTTAAAAAATTATTTTCTAATTTAAATAAATTTAATTATGTGAAATATATATAATTTATAAAATCATAATATCAAAAGTTATCTTGGGTAAAATGTTTGGTAATTTTAAAAAAATATTGATTTCTCAGTGAATAGTAAAAAATTTGACTTTTGAAAAAAAGATTTTTAATGTTACTAAATGAATTAATTTAAAATTATAAATATTTTTTAATAAGTTATTTTAGAGTCTAATTTATTAATTAGATATATATCGTCTACTTAATTTCTTTTTAATAATATATAAAATCGTTTTTAATATAATAATGTTATTGTTAAGTACATGATTTTTCAAAAAACTGTTTTAAAATTTATTATATTTTCCCATTTAAAATAATTAAAATAATCCCTAATTGAGAATGTTTCAATTGAAATGTATATATATTATATCATTAAATATTAATTTATTTTTATAAAATTATCATTATTATTCATAGATTTAATATAGAATCATATTTTACAAAAAATACGCTTCTGTAAAAAATAATTGTCTCACCATATCTATGAGATTAATGTTAAAAATTTATTTTCCAATCATGTTAATATAGTTTGTAATAATGGATTCCATGATTGGAATCATAATACTTTAAAAATTCTAATAATGTATTCATTATTTTTTACCAAAGTAAATAGTGAATACAATTAAAAATAATTAAAATGACTACGGATAAAACCATATTACATAGTGGTTATACATTAATCATATGGGTCCAAATGACATATAATTTTTAAATCACCCTTTTGGTAGAAATATTTTGACCATATATCATCTATCCCCACGTTAGGATAATTATGTGTGCCACAAAACATGGTAATAATATAATTCAACATGCCTTAAATAATAAATAGTATTGATTTACGTCATGAATTCACATCGAGGGTCTGTTCCAATTTATATTTAGAGAGAATTATCCTATACCTATTACATAACATCTCAAATTTATATAAAGTGTATATAAATAAAATTTTATCCATTTGGCCTACAATATAAAAAATCTTAAAAAATCAACATGATTTTTTCATGATAATAAATATTCTAAACTTCTTCCTTTCACTCAATAATCCATATACCATATGGAAATTTTTAAAAAAACAATGGATGAGAATAAAAATCTGAGTAAGGGATATAAAATAAAGAAAGAAAAATGTTATTCCAAGAATAAATATAAATGCATGAAGTCATTAGTTCCCCCCATTAAAAATAATCTCCTTAACTTATTTCATGAAATTTTATGATTACTAAAAAATCATAGAAATAATAAATCATAAAGTTAACTTCTGACATCTACATACATTGTAGAATTTCCAACTATATAGGGTGTAACCTTCATGGTTACGTTTGGAATATCCATCATATCATATTCTCTAAATCTCTTTGGATAAACCTTATTAATTACCTCCTTTCATGTTACCTAATTCATTGAAGTTATGTGATGAGGTCACCCAACTTTGGATTATCATAGAACCACCCATATAAATATACAATTCCTATGAACCATAACATCATCATAAAATATAAAAAAATCTTATATAAAAAATAAAAAATCCACATTGAAATCAAAAGAGATCATTTCATGATATTTACATAATCAATCATTTATCAAAACCATTTTAAATAAAAAAAATACATGAAATGGTAATATGGTATTTATTATCCTTTTAATAACTATATGTATTATAGAGGAGTCCAAATACAAAATAATTGTTTTGGTAGTGGAAAAAGTTATTATTGCACCGTACGTTGAAAAAAATACCTTTGGTCATTTAGTAAAATGCTTCAAAGAAAAATATTCATTTTTAAAACTATTGAATGAAATTGTAATTCAAATGGGTTAACTATACACCGTATAAAAAATGGTGTATAATATCAAATTATGTCTCAATGAAAGGAGATTGAGATTATATCCCTTACCATAACTACGACATGTCCCATATGATCTTTATTATAGTGAATTATAATCATAGATCACTTCCTACTTTCTTTAAAACCTCTTAAAAGTTTAATTTTCCTTTTATATCACTTATTAACCAGTTATAAAAATTACATAACTATTTATGTTCATACATGAGGTTTTGTCAGTATTCCGTACTTGAGTTGAAAATGAATGTGTTTTGAGGTTAATTATCCATGTGGTCAATATTAAATAATATAAAAAATAGTATTCATGGTTTAAATATCATATATATATCCAATATATTTGGATTTATAATAATCAATAATTTTTTAATATAAGATATGAAATGCATCGTTCATGGAGACGGTAGGTCGTATGTACACATGAACGCTACTATAATATCTTTTTCATATTAAAAGAATAATAATTATATTATATAAATGTATATTATATAAACATTATTATATTAATATTTTATATGTCACATAGTTTTAATCAAAACATTCTTTATTTGTTCCATGTATAGCGGGAACATGTCATATCATTTTGAGGGGGTTGTAGTCCCCACTTCTAAAAAAATGATTGTATTTACCGAACATGAAAATCATAATGATATGTTCTAAATAAAAATTAAAAAATTATAGAGACAATATACATATAATTTATATCATATTTAGAAATAGTTTCCATTATAATGTCCACCATGAGAGGTGGTAGGGGGAAAATTCAACAATCATCATTTCGTGAGGTAGTAGTTTGTTGTACACAGAAACAATACGTTTGTTACCCATTAAACGGAGGTGTGTGTAAGTGTAGATTGGAAGCATAGAATTATAAATTCATTGTATATTTAGGATACTTGTGATGTTATTTATTAATAGAAATGAATTATTTTAGGGAGTGAAGAATGGAAATGAAACTAAAAATCTAGAGAGAAGGTGTTACCTCTTAATCAGGTATCTTTTTTTGGTTCATACCTAAAAGAATAAATGGGAGAGTTTCTGGCCCAAGGGAGGCTTCTAAGAAGAGGTTAGGGATTCTATAAAATGGTTTGGTTAGATATTGGATGATTCAAAATTCTTTTGTGTTGTTATTATTAGAGAAAAGTGGGTACCTTATTATAGGAGATGAGATGGGCACGCTTGAAAATATTTAAAATTTTCAATTATTATAAATATATATTTTTAATATAAATCAATCAAAATTGAAATATATAGAATTTAATATTAGAATAGTTATAAATACTTCATAAATTTATTTTTTTATATATGTGTTTGTTTATTTTTTTATTTTTAAATAATTTTAATAATTATTATTTATAAAATTTCAATTATGTCAATTTTTACACTATTAACTTTATTAAATTTTAATAAATTTCAAAAAGAGAGATAAGTTATATTCATGCCATTTAATAGTCTTATACCATGTAATATTAACCAACAAAAATATTTTATGACATAAATTATGTCAAATAATATTTATTTTAATATTATATAATATCATTTATTTGATTCCATCATTAATAATGAAATCACAGCATCATCAACATGTCATAATTAAAATTAAATATTTAATTTATACATTAATATAAATAAAATAAAATGATGTATTAAATCCTTTATCATTATAATTACTATTTATTGTTAGAGATATCACTTATATAAAACCAAATTAATGTTTTTTGTATGAAGATATATTCCTATAACTTATTTTCAATAAATTAAATTAAATGATATAAGTGTCATAATCACACCCAAGTTGGTTTCAAAGGCCAAATATTCATCGAAGGGGTTTTCTTGGTCGATCATATCTCATTAAATTGGATTATTAATATATTTAGGGTAGTTTTATATTATTGTAATCTTATTTGTACCCTTATTTACCTGAATTAACCTTTAACAGTGGTAAATAAAAACAATTAATTATGTTACTATTCATCATGTCAAAAAATAAAAGGGAAAAATTTATATAATATAGAACTTATGATTCAATATATTAATCCATTTTTACAAATTAAGAACACGTAATTTTTAGTGATTAATTTAAAAAATAATCAATGTTGTTAAAATGGGAAGACACATTTTTTTAAAAGTGAAAATCATTAATAGATTGACATGTTTTTATATTAAATTTCAATGTTAAATTACATCCAACAACCAAAATATGATTAAATTATAAAAAATAATATTTATTTATTTTAAATACAATTCAAAATGAAATCTACTAATACAATAAAATTATAATTTTTTTTGAATTAAAATGAACTATTTTTCAATTTTCATTAAAATATAAATTTTATGGGAAAAATACAAAAATGTAAACCAAATTTTTTTTATGTGCCTCTTCTAAATAAAAAATTTAATTTATAAAATAGATCATATAAAAATACTGAATACTACATTTAAAAATGATTCACCATCATGAGGTGGTAAAATGACCTTTTATAAAATATAATAGTATTTTAATTTTAAACTTGTTTTTACGCTTTTCTAATGCCTCTAATATTAATTAGAAGTAAGTGATGAAATGTAATTAAAATTTATAAACATAATATATTTAATTTTTTTCATTCATGACAATATTATATCTAGGAGTTAATGACCAATTAAAATAATATTATATCAATGTTTTATTCTTCTGTATATCTCAACCTTGTGTATAACATAATATTTCGAAAAAACCCAAAGTTGTGTGTCAGGTATGCTATCAGACGTAGAATAAAATATTATGTAAAATGAATATATATTTCAAAAATATTAATAAATATGAAAATTTATTATTCTATAAATACCTATGATGTTACATCATTCCCCCCTTTTAGAGATTAAGTCGCGAAAATTTTTCATTTATCAAAAAGTGGGTGTATTTAACCTACATGGACTTTTAAAATTCATATGCTTCTAATTCAACCATATAGTTTTTCAAAAAACATTAACCAGAAAAAAACCATATTTCATAATATATGCTCTATACGGTCAAGAATCTGGGCTTATTTTTCCTTACAAAAATTATTCTCTTCTAAATAAAGTAATTCCAGACTCAAAACATGATAGGCATATGAAAAGTACATTATAAATATTGAAACATTAAAAAAATTGTTTACATGGAATAAAATTAAAGGTAAATACACTCTATAAGAAAGTGAACCATCTTTCTCCATGTTTTCATAAGGTCTAATTATCCACATACTTAGATTTCCCTTATAAACAAAACACATCACACTTTCCAATGGTGAAAATTTTCTAAAAACATGATCACCTACCTTGAAAGAAATATCCATCCCCTAGTAATCTGCATATCTTTTGTACCTTCTCTAAGTTTTCCTCATGTGTTTATGCTACAAATGATACTTTTCTACAATCTCTTCTACCAATTTTTTTCCCACTAACTTCCTTTCAACTACTTCATCCCAAAAATCTAGTGTTAATTCCTCAAATAGTTCAATCTAAATACTTGAATAAAAAATGTTGTTATAATAAAACATAACTGAAGAACAATGATAGTTCCAAATTCCCTTGTTATCCATTGAATAAGCACATTACATATTCTCAAATGACTGAATTTTTATTTTTGTATTCCCTTATGATTGAGGATGAAAATATGTATTAAAATATAATTCAGTACCTAACGACTTCTCAAGTCCTTTCCAAAAGTAAGTAGTGAACCTGGGATCATTATTGGATAAAATGGAGAAAATAACATTATATAACTTGAAAATCCCCTTAATAAATAACTAAGAAAGTTGATTAAGAGATAATGTATCTCAAATAGGCAGAAAATCATAATATTTAGTCAATATACAAAAAATAACTGATAACATATTGTTACCCTATTAAGTACATGGATATATTTTCACATTTCTACTCTGGTATTGGATATTGATGAACCATAATTTTCAGTAACTGATACCATAATTTAACCTGTTAACAAATAAAACACTTTAGGGTAAATTTTTCAATATCTATTTTCATTCCATCCCCCCAATAATATTATCAATAAACATTTTACATCATAATATTTCCAGGATGAACTAAAAACGGAGAACTCTAAGCTTCACATAACAAATATTTATTTAACTCTGAATCATAATTCAAACATAATCTTTTACCAAACCTAAAATCATAGTTTTATTAGTGATATATTATAGTAAATACCCTTAATAATAAATTATAGCTTTCTCTACAAATCAATATTTTCTTT
Organism: Viscum album; assembly: GCA_963277665.1. NCBI lineage: Eukaryota > Viridiplantae > Streptophyta > Magnoliopsida > Santalales > Viscaceae > Viscum > Viscum album. The sequence continues at coordinate 50,120,259 of OY728156.1, forward strand.
ATTTACTTGCTTAATTCTGTCTGGTAGAGTAGATTTCACTTCCGCCTGAATTAAAATAGAGAAATTCACTGCCCTAACAATATCTAATCCAATATTCATCAAATCAATAATTAAAGGATCTCATTCCAAATGTAAAACTATTAATATATCATTAATTTTCTACTCAAATCGTAATCCACTTTATTTGACATTCATGGTTGGTAATGAATCTTGAAATCATAATCCTTGATTAATTACAATCATCACCCCTCTATCTTGTTCAATTATTCTTCAGTTAATATATACTTAATAATGTTTTGATTAGTATATATTTCAGACATTACACCATACAAATTATGCCTCAAAATTTTTAATAAAAAACAATAGTAGATAATGCTAAATCATTTGCAGAGTAATTTAACTCATGAGGTTTCAACTGATGTGTCGAATAAAAAATTAACTGATCATTCTATATTAATACACAATAATGTACTTTAAATAAATAATTATTGTAGATAAATGATTCAGTATTCTTATAAGGCAAGCGAAAAACAAGATCATTTACCAATCTTCTTTTCATTCACGAAAACATTCATCATATTCATTTTTCCGGATGAACATAACACATTTTTGAGTTAATTAGGACAATGGTTTATATAACTAGAAAAAAAAATTCAGCTAACCATCGATAATATCCTTGTAATCAAATAAAACTATGAATCTCAATAATAGTTGCGGGTCTTGTCCATTCTTCAGCAAATTTTGTTTTAGTAGGATCAATAGTTATGCCATCTTTAGAAACCATTTTACCATTGAGAGAAAATTCTTGTAATAAAACCTCACAGTTGATAAATATCTCATATATTATATTTTCTTTTATGGTTTTCAAGACATCACATAAATGAATATCATGCTCTAATTTACATTTTTAAATTTCCAAAATTTCATCTATAATTACAACCACAATCTTATCCAAGAACTCAAGGACTATTATATTCTTAAGGTCCATGAATACAACATGATCATTTGTTAATCTAAATGTCATAACTACCAATTTATAATGCCAATATCTAGTACTAAACATGGTATTAGAAATATATGTTTCATTTACTTTCAACTGATGGTACCTCGAACTCAAGTCAACCTTTTATTAATACAGAGATCCAGGGAGTTGATAAAAAATAATTGATATGAGGAAAAGGATTCCTTTCAAAATAGTGATGTTTTTCAATTCACCACAATCAATAAAAAGTCTTATTGAACCATATTTATTTTTAACCAACATGACAAGAGTACCCCACGGTGATGTCCTAGGTTGAATAAAACCATAATATAACAACTCCTATAATTTATTAGGAAACTCTAAAAGTTAAATTTGAGTTATTTGATAAGGGGGTTTTGAAATTGGATTAGCATGAGGAATTAAATCATCTGAAAATTATACTTCCCAACTAGGTATAATATCAGAAAACTAATCATGAAAACCATTAAGATACTCATTTCCAATGGCACATCATTTATCTAAACAGTTCCTATGATTTGAAAAATATTTTCAATGTAACATTCATTTCCATATTCTACATGTATTCCATTTTCTTATATGTTATCAAATGTAAGGTTTCATTCTTATACACAAACTGAAAATCATTTTTTGAAAGAATTATCTTTATCTCTATAGTCAATATTAGTATGGTAAATAAGAATCAAATCCATGACCATAATACCATCAAAATTAACAAGTTGAAAAAAAATATTTTCAGGTAAATTCATTCTATAGAGAAGGATAAGACGATTCTTGTAATTTTGATTCCTCCAAATTTCCCCTTGGTGTCTTTACCAGATGTTTTGGATTCATTTATTGAGGTGGAATTCTCAATTTGGCATAAAATTTATCGAAAAATAAAGAATTTTTAGACCCATAATCAAAAAAAACATTTTCATAACATGAATAAACAAAATCTGTACCTAAAACAACTTCATTTGATGACCAAATATTTTCTAATATAGTTTAAAATGATTTTACCACACTTTTCTGCTTAAAATTTTCCTTTTTACCATTATATATGTTCTTCGTTGGACACTCATTCTCATAATGACCCATCTCATTGCACTTAAATTTTTTTAATAACAATAAATATGATATTTATTACCACTATCATTAATTTTTTTTGAATTTATGATCCTTATATCGCATTTTACCTCAGCAGATGCACTTACCATAATTTAAAAGCCATACCCCTATGTATTTTTTAACACAATTTTCACAAATAGTAAAATTATGTTTTTTCCATAAAAAATTCTTGAATAATTAATCCCCTTTGTCTTGCACCTTTCCCACTTATTCTGATGTTTTCCAAAGAACATAGTATTATCCAAAAACTACATCTCTACTATTTCCACTCATCCAACAATATTTTTGTAACTTTTGAACTCATGAGAATCAAATTCCCTTTGATACATTGGCTTCAATCATAATTTAAAAAAAATTATTTTAATATTAAGATCCCAAATAAAATTTAGAGAATACTCTGCCAGTTAAGTGATTTTTTTGTATGTAGCCACTGAGTCCTTATCATGCCTCAATTCTAATAAATGTTTTTCCATTTAATGTGAAGCCACCTTAGTAAATTGTTTCACATGAAACATAGAATTAAAATTGTCCTAATCAAGAGCATAAATAACCTCCCTATCCTTAATATTCTTAACCATATACCACCTATGATCGGCTTCACCTTCAAAACATAAAACAATAAGACTTACTTTTGGATTGTCTGAACACCCACTGATATAAAAAATATTTTCTAGTTTTGTAATACACCCTTCAGCTAGAACATGGTCAAATGATCCTATGAATGATAGAGGATTTGGTCTCATGAAATGATACACTACTTCCATGTTCCTTTATGGTTGATCTGGATGATCTCATTCATGGATACCTCCACTATTTTTTATTTGAGTCAACTACACCTTGACTATAAAAAACTATATAGTTTTGATTCTGACCATCTCATGTTGCTGATTGGGATGGTTGTTTTCAACATGATGTCATCCCGGAACAACTACCTTGTTATCACTATGAAAAAACATTCTAAAATAACATATATTATATGAATAAAAATGGTAATATTATAATTTTATATAATTTAAATTTGATCATAAAGTAAAAATCATTTAAGGATATTCTATTAACAATATCATAACACCTCATGTTATCTAAACCGAACTTTGACACCAACTATAAGGACAGGTGCGTTAAAAATTACATAATATTTATTTATTTAAATAATTAACATGGAGGAAATTTTCAGGATTATAGGATTAATGTATTCGTCAATAACTATTACAAACAACTCAAATTTTTACAATGTCGATAAAACTAAAACAATATACATTTCTTACACAATATAAAAATTTTAAAAAATAACAGTGATATCTTATCTTGAAAAAAATTATTCTTGATTTCCTCATTTCCCTTTCCCAACCTTATAAAATTTGAAAAAAAAATTTAAAAATGGGGGATGATCCCAAAATGCTCATTAAGGGATATAAAATTTGGAAGGAAAACTTTAGACCACGAATACTTATAAACCCATGAAATCATACATTTCATCTATAAATAATAAAATCGTTAAGCACAATCCATGAAATCCCCATATTCCTAAAAAAGACTCATATAAATCAAAAATCATATTGTAAACTCATTGTATCCATATCATACTTATATTTTATATTTCACAAATATATATGGAGTAACCTTCACAGTTACGTTTGAAATACCCATCATATTATATTACCAAAAATATCATAGGAGAATACTTATTGTTTACCTTATTCATGTCACCTGATGCATTGGAGAGTGATCACTAGCTCACCGTCCCTTGGATTGCTATATAACCACCCATATACATAAATAATTCCCAAAACCATTACATAATAATAACACACAAAACAATCATAATGGAAAAAATAACATTTCCACCCAACAATCACAAGAAGCTCATTTCAAGATATTGAAATAATCAATATAATATTAAATCGATTTTAAATACCAAAATATCTGAAAAGGGTATATGTTATTTTTTCTTTGGAAAAAATTACAGCTTCTCAAGAAATACAAATACAAAATAATGATTCCGGCAGCGGAAAAAGTCGTTGTTGTCGTGTACGTTAAAAACAATTATTTGGATGTATAGTAACATAATTCAAAGAAAATGTTCCTTTTTAAAAACAATTTAATGAAACTAAATGTCATAGGGCTTTATTATACACCATATAAAATAAACTAGTGTATAATTTCAAATTATGTCTCAATGAAAGGAGATTGAGATGAAGTCTTTTACCTTGAGTCCAACATGTCTTATACATTATTTATATTCCCAAATACTGAACATAGATTTATTTATAATTTTGTGGTAAACTTTTTAAATTTTATTAGTCGATTTATATCTCTTATTTCAATGTGATAAAAATTACATAAATATTTAATTTCTTATCATATTTTTTTCAATATTCAGTACTTGAGTAAAAAATGAACTTGTTTTGATATAAATTATAAATGGAATAAAAATAATAACATCTCTAGAGTATTACTACTGATTTAAATAACACACACACACACATATATATATATATAAATATAAATATATTTAGAATAATCCAAAATATATGGGGACAAGAAATTAAATTCACTCTTCAGGGAGATTGTAGGTCGTATGTATACCTGAATGCTACTTTCCTTTCATTATCATATAAAAATAATAATTAAATGATATAAATGTACAGTATAACAAAATTATTATATTAATTTATCATATTTCTCATATGTATAATAAAACCATTCTTTATTTTTTCCACGTATAGAGGGAACAAGTGTTATTGCTTTGAAGGGTGGGTTTCCACACTTCCTCAAAGAAAATATCGAAATTACAGAACATGGAAAGAATAATGGTATGTTATAAATAAATATTACAGAATAATAGAAAGAATATAAATATAATATATATCATAGGTAAAACTATTTCCCATTAAAATGGCCATAGTCAAAGGTGGTAGGGGAAAAATGGAACATTCATTGTTTCGTGATGCAGTAGTTTTTCATAGACATAAATAGTATGTTCGTTACAAATTAAATGGAGTTTTTTGTAAGTGTAGATTAAAACCATATCATACCAACATAATAGTAAATATAGAATTATGGTGTAGTTATTTAATCATATAATAAGGGAATTTTAGGGAGTAGATAGTAGAAATAAACTTTTAATGCATGAGAGATGGTGTTATCTTTTAATAGGGTAACTTCTTTTAGTTTTATCCAAAATGAATCATTGGGAGGATTTCTGATTTAAGGGAGGATTCTAGGATGATGGGAGGGATTATAGAATGAGTTTTGGCTAGATATTTTCTGGAAAAATGGTTTTGGTTGTGATAATTAGAGAAGAGTTGGTACCATTTTATTAGAGAGGGGATGAACACCCTTGGAAATTCATAAAATGATAAATTAATTTAAATTATTTTTTAATTCAAATTCATCCAAATTGAAATATGTTGAATATAAGATAAGTATATATAGATATATTCTCATAAAATAATTTTTATACATTTTTTATGTTTATTGACTGCTTTATCATTTTATTTTACCCTTTATTTATTCTCTTTAAAATTTTGATGTTGAATCAATATTGTAATTATTAAGAGGCTATTAATTTTAATTTTATGGGGTAAATTCTCCATAATTGGGAATATAATAAATATTTATACCAAATTGTAGACATTTTCTGTTTTTAAAATATTTTTCATATTTTTAATTATTTTATTAAATTAAAATTTGTAAAATATCAATTATGTCTTTTTTACACTATTGGTTTTATTGAATTTAAATAAAATAAAAAATGAGATATAACTTCAAAAAAAAATTGAGTAGTATAATAAAATGTAATATTTACCTAAAAAGTTGAGGATGAAATATTTTATGTCAAATAGTATTTATTTTAATATTTAGAAATTTTTTTATTTTAGTCCATCATTAATAAATCAATCATTGCATCATCATTATGTCATAATTAAATATAAATTATTTAATTTCTAAAAAGATAAATAAAATATCATGATTTAGTAATGATTTATATATTTTTAATTTCTATGTATAGGCAATGAGATCACTTATATAATATCATATTAAAATTATTTTAGAAATAAGATATATGTTTATAATATATTTTCTTTTAGTTTAAAATAAAAGTTATAAGTGTCATAATCACACCCAAGTGGATTCCTATGGATAAATTTTCATCCCCAGGGTGTTCATGGATAGAAATATCCCATCCAATAGGATTAAGAGAATTTATATTGTAGTTTTATGTTATTATAATATTATTTTTACCCATATTTAACTGATAAACCCTGTAACCCCATTAAATAAAAATTATTACTAAAGTCACTATTCATCATGCATAAAAATAAGAGGGACCAATTTACATAATTTGGAACTTCTGATTCCAAATATGAAATACACTTTTCGAAACACAAGACCCAGAAGTTTTGGTAAATGTCATGACCCGTCTCCCAGGGGTTGTGTCGTGACTACCCTATGGTCACCTTTCATCGTCCAGGGGATGTCGACTAGAACAGGAAAGGTGTATCTCTATAATGGGAAGGAATTGCCTTTAAACCTGTTAAAAACAAACAACCCAACAACACAACATGAAGAAACCATGATGTAAAATGTTATAGTAAAAAGTGTTCTAAAAATAAAGGGGTGGGAATACTAGCCCAACTGAAATGTACAAGTACTACTAAAAATAGAAAAATAGCTCCTTGAATATCCATTGAGGATCCTACCTGAAGGGAAGGTATATCTCTGTTTAGTAGTCACTACGACATGTCAGGTCAAATGGTCCACCTCTGAGCAGCATCCAATTTTGGATCCCTTAGCCTCGATCAACGTGGTCTGTCATCTGCAAAAGACACAACAAGGAGTAGGCGTAGACCGTGTAGGGGTGAGTATAACAATACCTAGATGGGACCCCGAGACACCCGTAGGTCTCCTATATTTTCACAATGGAAAATAACACAAATTAAGACTTCAATAACATAGAACAATGTAGTCATCCACTCTACATAGGTATATGTCCATACATATAACTATGTTATCAAATGATACTCGTCTCATTCATGAATAAAATTAAGGCTCCAACTTTTCATCCATTTTCACAGATGGTCCATGAAGTAAGAATACCACAAAGGTAACACAGAAAGGTAACACCACAAAGGTGAGAGTACCACAATGGTAACACCACAAAGGTAACACCATAAAGATATCACCACAAAGGAAAAAGTACAATAATGGTAACACCACAAACATAAAATCACAAATGTAAAAGTACCAGAAAGGTAAAGAATCAGCTCACACTAAGTATATAACTCTAGTACAACAGTACAGATTATTAGACGTATCAGTGAATCTTCTTATTCTATCCATAGGCTCTACTGCTGACCAACACAGGATCGATAGATGATGACCCACACATAATTTCTAGGTGTTGACCCACACAAGATCGATAGACGCTGACCCACACAGAATCACTAGTCACTAATCCACACAAGATTGATAGATTCTTACCCTAATATGATCTCTAATAATGGACCCACACAGGATCGATAGATGCTGACCCACACAAGATCAATGTTCTTTCGTCACGTTACAGCCATCGACGAGATTCTCGTACTAAGAATCCTTGATTCCAAAAGTATCATATCCTAAATAGATCGGTCATACATCAACAAACATGATGTTACAAAAAAGATATATCCCAATGTACCAACATGTTCTAAGGGTTCCAACACAATAGACGGCGCATCAATCGGACACCCTATCTGTGACATATAAGAGTTTTATTACTGAGAGCCCATTTGGATTCAGGATTGATTCAACCTGTCGTACTCAAAATTTCTTTAAAAAACCAAGTGGTGTACACATAAAGTACAGTCTCTCTCCAAGGATCTCAGATTCGTAGAAGGATTGTCAAAAAGACGCCTGGTTTACATGTTATTTCCCTTTGAGTGAAAGTTGGCCTGGTTGGGTCTGGGTCTGGTCTGATCTGGTCAAACCGACCCAGCCTGAACTGGCATGGATCAGTTTGGTTGGGCTGGGCCACAGACCAGCACGAACCACCTTGGCGGCGTGGTTCGCTGGGCTGGCATGACCTGACACATCGAGTGGCGCGACCTAGTGGGATCGCGAGGCCGGGCCCACGAAGGGGCATGACTGGTTGGGCCTGTGTGGCCAGACCCTTTATGGGGACATGGCTCACTGGGCTCGCATATCCCACCCCACTGGGCGCGCCCAACCCACTGGTTGGGGTCCACCCGGGCTGGTGTCGGGGGGGGGGGGAATGTTCCCCTATTTCTACCATACTGTTAAACCCTTCGTGGGGGTGAAGCGGTGACACCACGTGGTGCCACATGTTCTCTGTGGGTCACGTAGGGGCGGATCCCTCCTCCCTCTCCGCAACATCGTGTCACAGACATATCCAACGGTTCGCGATGGTTCTCTGCTCCGCTTAGGCCTACGGTCGGCCGGTGCCGATCGTTGTTGTCTGCTGCGACCTTCTCTGCCAGCGGTGCGCAACGGTGCACCACCATCCCTTTTGTGGCAGACCATTTCAGGAAACCACCACCATCCACTAGTGTCGATCTATGGTGATGTTGTTCCAGTTTCGAGCCGGTGTTCTGATTCGGGTCACCGCATGAGCCCCAGTGGCTCATTTTTTCATCTGAAGGTACCTACGGACCTCTCGGGACACCCTCTTCACTGCATGTCTCTCTGTACCTAAATCCGTCCAATCAGAACAAAATCCCACTAATGAAGTCCACATTTTCATAAATTTTATACTATAAATTATTTTTTATGACCCCACCATAGTATTATTGTTTGATAAATTGTCACGTTTTAATATTTTAGTGGTATTTTTATCTCAAATGCAAAAAATGGTTAAATCTGGAAATTTTACAGATTTTTATAATAGAAGTATTTTCATCATAACATTTACATTATAATTCAGAATTGTGTGATTCATTTTTTTGTTAAACTCTATGATTTATGTCAGAAAAATTTGTCTTTAGGTCAAATGTATTATCCGATCAATTGGAGGCCCAAAAAATCATTTAATTTGGAATGTTTCCGAGCAGATAGAATTGGACCCACCAACATAACGGAAGCATAACTCGATGAAGGCATCACCAAATTCATTTATTAAAGCTTTAATGAAAAGAAGATTCAATAATACACGTCCATGATGAATTAAAAGACAATATACCCTCATTAATGCATTATTGGAATGCTCAAAACATGTGGAAGATGAATCCTATCACCAAGAGAAAACGATTTCATTGGGTAATAAATTCATAACATCATTAAAATTCATCCAAAATGGAAATTATTTTGTGGAGAGACAACAAATAAAGTGTGGAACAACATTTATCAAAGTTACAATGTGTGAAATGATATTTTGGAGGGTCATAATGGCCAGGGAAGTTGAAGCATTTGAATTTTCCTAGAAAAATGGACATATTAAATGTCTCGGATTAAATCATCCATAACTCATATATCTTAGGTCCAATAAATCTCATCATTTTATGGTGAACGGTGGAGAAATTATGGAACATCGTTTATGAAGAACCATGTTACAAATTTTTCCTTTTAATGGGACATCCACATGGAATCATTTGGAGGGTGATTTTAAAGGGAATTATTTCATCTCATCTCCCTATAAATATGTATCCCCGCCTATTCTCAAAGTATTGGCACATATGTGTGGCCATTTTCATTGTTTTTTAGTATTTATCCATTGTAATAATATTATGAATTATTAATATATTTTTCTCTTTATTCAACTCCTTGTAATTTTTTAATCTTTTGTTCTTCCACCCCATTCTTCTCCACTGTTATCTCTTATACTTGTGATCATGTGTAACTAAGACAAGGAAATTCCCAGGGAATCAATATAGTGTTAATACTAATTAATTTAATATTAAAGTTCATTGTTTATTATTTTATTAGAGTTAGGTCATGAAGAATCATAGTGGGTAATGTGCCTTTTTTTCTCTACTTGCCACCCGAGGATTAACTTTATCTTTTATAATATTTTTCCCTTGATCTAGGAGGTGGATGTATGGTCTGTCAGTGATTTTTGAGAGCACCGTATATTCCCAACCTCATATAGAAGTGTAAATTCACCCATATGATAGAGTGTTATTATTAATTATATATGAAACTAATAATGAGACGGTTGTGGTTTAATATGGGCGATTCTCTTGGGAATATCTCATTTCTTTCTGACATCATTTTTTCTGCATTCATACTATCTATATTATGCAATGCATATTTAATTTTTATTTTCCTGAATAGTCATTTCTTAAAGATCAATATATTATAGTTTTATTTCATAAATAAAAAAATATAAAAAAGTGAATTAGAAGTATTGATTTATTGACCACAAAAGCTCCTCAATAGAAGGAATTAGTTCATCCCATATGATGCATTTGGTTATAAATATTTTTGAGAGAACACACAACAATGCTTCATAAAATTAGCGTCGTTGCCGGGGATCCAAGTGGTTTTCATTCACTATTTTTATTCACAATTTTTTAATATGTTTCCTTTCATTTAAAACAAACAATAAAAAATCTTAAATTTCCAAAACTAAAAAAAATCATCTTCATTCATGATGTATTAAAATTATGATTATTATGCATGGAATGACCAATATCATGTTCTAGAAAATGTTTACAATTATCTTGGTGCTCAGTTTCCTTGGATTACCAATAAAGTGAAAATCACAGAGAGCCAAATAAAATTGATTTCAGAATATGTACGCACATCCAGGAGCTACCCAAACCTAAGCTATAACCTGAGATGCAACCTGAACCATAAAGAATGGTGGAAATGATTTTACCAATCATTTTTTATGTTGAAGAATCTGAGGTGGGTGAGAAATACCTTCTAAATAAACTAATCACTATATCTCACACTCAACCATTGCTCAAGGGGGTCCCAAAAGTACTCATTCGCGCTGATGCACTCATGGGAGATCAACATTTTTTTTGAATAATCCTGGAATAACATTGTCGAAGATAACATGAAAGATGATCTTCCCATCCATGATGATGAGACATCATGAAACATTATAGATCTCTCTTACATTGAAAGATAATGAAGAAGATGCACCTATAGAGATTTATTTTCCAATGGTCATGCTTGAAGAGATCAATTTCCAAGATAAATTACATGAAAGGGAAGGTTTCTTTATTGATTCATCATGTTACAATATTATTCAAACTGAATTGTTTTACAACTTCTCTTTATTTGAAATTTATGATACATCACAAATAGAGAAAAATTTGGATGTTAAAGAAGTGACCACTAAAGTCATAGTGATTGGAGAAAAAGATCTAGAGAAGATGGTGGTGTGACTACCTCCTCAAAAAAAATATTCATACAATATAAAGGAGGATAACACCAAAGTTAACAGAGAGTTACATTATCTTATATTCCCTCCCACTTCGAACCTCAAATTTCTTATATATTCTTCCTCAAGGGTTGGGAACTTTCTTATCTTCATTGGGGTTTTCTACTTTCAGTGTTTAATCATGGACATCAGGAAAAATCACTTGTGGTGGTTAATCTCAAAAAAACCACACCCACCTTATGATTGGGGATAATCCACTGAAACTACATGACTAGGGGTAGTAAAAACCTAGCACTTTCTTTGTGGTTTAAACCAAGAATTATATATTTTCTTTTCCCATTCTCATTCATTTTATATATTCTTATGATGTATTTTAATTAATTTCTTATAGTCATAAAGTGGTAGATTATAGGAGCTTAACTCAAGGCATCCACTTCTAAAATAATGTAAGGTTGTATCTTTCCTTCCTTTGGCTTTTTTACCTTTATATTTATATTTTTTGAGCTGAAATGAGGGTAGTAAAATTTATGTGTGGGGGAGTGTCAACGTGCTATGTTCTTCTTGTGTGATTTTTGTTTTTATTATTATATTTTTTTTGATTTTTGAGCATTAATTAATATTCTTATCACTTTTCACACAAAAATTGATTTTGAAAGAGTTGAAATTATTTATGAAATAATTAATTTTAAATGATATTTGATGTGAAATCATTTTTCTTGAATTGGATTTTCAATCATTTTTAAGAGTTTGACTGATTTTTGAAATCCATGCCCATGAAACACTGAATCAAAATATTTTTCCAATACTGTGAGGTATTCTAACCCACTTTTACATATTCTTCCTAATACCCACACATTCTTGAGGGAAGCATGATTTTTTTTGTCTGAGAACCAAAATTTGTGAATATTCTCTTTCGATACTTTGGAATTCATGCAATGTATTTGAAATGATTGAGGTATCTCATTGGCTAGCCACATTTTATCTTGAGACCCACCTTTACAATTATCTTTTGTAAGCCTGTAGATTCCATGAATTTACTTATAGGTTTAAGCCACATTACAATCCAATATTTCCATACCTACTCGCACTTTTAGTATTTTTTTCATGGAAATTTAAAGTTTGATTGTGGGGGAAGGGTCTTTAGTGTGTGTTCATTGGGATGTGAATCAATTATGGGTGGTGATATGTGTGTTTCATTACATTGGGCAGTGGATAATAAGATAATTGTGCATGTGTCATTATTTCATTATGATTTATTTTTTTATCTATTTCTCATTCAAAAAAAATGAAAAAATGCAGATAAGCTTGAATTCCTCATTGTACATTCTTTTATGACTCATTTCCATCTATAAAATAATGGGCATGAATTTTCATTCATTCATAGTATTCAATTTTTGACTCATCCAACCTGAAAAAGAAAAAGAAAAAAAAGAAAATAATGTTGTGCCTTTCTTGAGCTTTGGAAAAAAAGGGGAGAAATTATATGATATAATTCATTATAATCACTTATTATATCATGTATCATGTCAATAAATATGGGTGGTGCTGTATGTTACATTTTCATGTGGTATTGAGAGATGAATTTCATGTGTTTTCCCTTCAATTAATCATGCATTGTGCTTAAATGTCCAACATCCTCTTTCTGGTCTGAAACGTTTTCAATAATTTTCTCACCAACATTAAGCCACCGAATTTTGTAAACCATTAATTAAATCCATCATCATTGAATTTATTTTCATGTTTCACACCGTGGAGAATTGATAATTTTCACAAAACTATGGTGATACATTCGATTTTCAAGTATGAGTATAACTCTAGATTCCATTTTTCTTGAGTGAAGAGTGACATAAAATTCAATGTGAGGCAGGTTGTGATTCGAACATGGATTGATTTATGAGGTTGAAAAAATGTTAATGATTGAAATGAAAATGAGAGAGAATAGATTTTCATAGATGATACATGATGGAATTCTATTTTGGATAAGATCATTGATATTTTCTCATTTTTTGATTATTGTGTGGTTTTTGATTTGGATATAAGATGATTTCCCAGGAGTGAAATGTTTAAGTGTGGGGGAGTGATGAAGCTCATATTTTCATACATTTTATACTGTAAATAATTTTTTATAATCCCACCATAGTGTTATTGTATGAGAAATTGTCACATTTTTTGATTTTAGTGGTATATTGAGCTCAAATGCAAAAAATGGTTAAATATGGAAATTTGATAGATTTTTATGATAGGGGTATTTTCATTATAACATTTACATTATATTTCCAAATTGAATGATTATTTTTTAAAACACTATGATTTATTTCCTACAACTTTTTCATCAGGAGGAAAGTATTATTCGATCATTTGGAAGCCCAAAAAATCATTTAATTTGGAATGTTTTCGGACGGACAGAATGGGGCCCACCAATTTAAAGGAAGCATAACATGACGTACACACCTCCAAATTAATTGATTAAATCTAGAAAGAAAATTATATTCAATAAGTCACGTAAATGATGAATTTAAAGTCAAAATATCCTAATTAATGCATTATTGGAATGCTCAAAACATGTGGAAGACGAAACATCTCACCCAGAAGAAATAGTTCTGTTGGGTAATAAATTATTAACATCATGAAAATTCATCCAAAATGGACAATATTTTGTGGGGAGATGTGAAGTCAATTGGGAAAATGTTATTATTTAGGTTCCAACGCGTGATGTGACATTTTGGAGGGTCATAATGGCTACGTAAGTGAAAGAATTTGAATTTTTATAGTCTAATTGACTGATTAAATGTATCTGATTAAATCAGCCATAACAACATCTGAGGACCAATAAATATAATATTTTGAGTTTTAATGGAGGAGATATTATAGAACATATTTTATGAAGAAACATGTTACAAATTTGGCCATTTAATTGGACAAACATGCAGAATTATTTTGAGGATGATTTTGGAGGGAATACTTTCACCTCATCTCCCTATAAATATGTATCCTCACATCTTCTCAAAGTAATGGAACTTGTATGTGGCCATATTACATTGTTTTGCTGTTTCTTTTCATTTTTATAGTATTATGAATTTTTAATATATTTTTTTTCTTTATTAATATTATTCCCATTTTTTATCTTTTGTTCTTCCACCCATTCTTCTCCATCGTTATCACTTATACTGATGATCATGAGTAACTAAACAGAGGAACCTCCCAGGGGATCAATCTAGTATTAAATCAAAGTCATTGAATATTAAATTTCATTGTTTTTTTATTTTATTAGATTTCGGTCAAGAGGGATTTTAGTAGGTAAGGCGCCTTTGTGTCTCCACTTTCCACCTAAGGATTAACTTTTCTTTTATAATATTTTCACTCGATCGAGGAGGTGGAGCTGTGGTCTGTTAGCAATCTTTTAGAGCACCGTATATTCAAAGCCACATATAGAATTTTTTATTCACCCATATGATAGAATGTTTTTATTAATTAAATATGAAACTAATAATGAGACGATGAATATTTAATCTGGGTGATTCTCTTAGGAATATCACGTTTCTTTCTGACTTCATTTTGTCTGCATCATAATATCTACATTATGCATTGCATATTTACTTTCCATTATCTCAAATAATCATATCTCAAAGATCAATGTATTTACGTTTTATTTCATAAATAAAAAAATATAAAATCAGTGAATTAGAAGTATTGATTGATTGACCACAGAAGCTCCTCAGGAGAATGACCTAGGTCAGCCCATATGCTGAATTTAGACATAACTATTTTTGAGAGTTCACATGACAATGATTTATCACCCGCGAAGAGAAAATTGGTAAATCAAGTAGTAAAGGGTATAGGCCTTGTTTGTTTTCCTCACTCCCTCCACATTAGATTGATATTAAGAGGGTATAATAGGATTAAATAATCTCAAGAAATTAAAACAAGATAAATCCATAACACAAAATTCGTTGAAGAACATATGCGCATTAGGAGGGGTTGGTGTTCGTGGATTCATGATTCGATAGAGCTCGTCACTATTCTCTGGAATCAGTCTCATCCTCCAAGTGATTAAAATCATGGAATTTTTCCAGAGCATCGTCACTTGGTGAATCTATCTAAATTCCCCAGCCCAAGCTCCATATAAATAAGAGGTTGGAATAGGTGGGAAATGTCGTTGAGTATTTAGAAGGTTCATTTAATAATGAACATTCTTAATCCCAATGGTATAGTTACAAATATTGGAGAGTAAAGACAATTAATTTCTAGATATGTCGTTGGTAGCACCAATACTTTTTATCCATTGGAGGAAATAGAAAAAGACAAATAACATAACATAACATGTTATTTTGTTAATTTTTTTCAAAAGTACACAAAAATAACATTTTCACAAGTCCTACTATGGTCAAAATGAAGCCTCCATTTTTCAAATCTCGAAACTCCGGATTCAATGGTTCCCTTGAATTTTTAATCCGAGTACTGGTTCAAAAGATAGAAAATGCCTCCCACGTGTTTGCTGGATGTACCTTAAAAATGTTTAGAAATTTATTCCGAGAACACCGGGTCAAGGAATCATCTACCGTCAATTTTAAAAACTCAAAATTATTCCTTATAATTTTAAAAAGTCTATTGAAATTCTAGGTCATTACATTCTCCCCACATTTGGGATGTTCATCCCCTAATTCCAAAACATAGACTAAGGAATCAAATGTGGGTACTGAGCATGAATATGAGCCTCCCTGTAACATCCCAAGTAAGTAATGAATAATAGATATTTTTATCTATGTTTATTAATGATTAAGATAGTGTTATAGTGGCTTAAAATGAAAATAAATCCAATCTTAACCATGGAATACACTAATATTCTTAAAAGATTGTTTTACTGCCTTATGATGGAAAACCCTTTTTAAATATATCTTTTGACAATTTTATAAACTATTTTTGTCAAAAAAAACATATTCTTTATGATTGGGACATCAAAATTTACTTTGTGTGAATTTTTGGTATTTTTCTGACAATGTTCATTTTTTAGTGAATAGTTAAAAATAATGCATTTTACATCAAAACTTCTTTTTAATCTAATTTATTTATATGATTATATTATGTTTTGAATTGGTTTTGAAGTGAAATTAGAATATATTTTCACCATTTTATCCAATGGTGGTCATTGGAATCAATTTCACTTTGAAATTAGACTTAAACTGGTTTCAATCTTTTGATACTTATTGTTTTGTAAAAACACGCTATTTTCTCTGGCAGCGGGAATTAATTATTAAATTAATTAATGTGACTTATATGATTTGAATTTTGTAAAATATACTTCATTTTTGAATTCGGAATATCAAATATATCTTAGGGTGAATTTTTGGTAATTTTCTGAAAAACATCAATTTTTTATGAATAGTGAAACCACTAAGTGGTAATCAAGCAAACTGATTTTTCAGTTAAATAAAAGTTTACCACTAATGTGTATTGAATTTTGAAAATCCTACATACATGGTTGTCATTAAGAAGTAAAATGTGTTTCAATGAGATTAAAATAATTTTTTGGTGAATAGTAACTTATTAAGTTCTTAATCGCGATTAGTGGTAATTAGGGTAGTTTAAGGTATAAATAATGCTTTAATAATATGAAATGACCTAGACACATGTCCCAACCTTATTGGTTGTGTCATGGTCGACCAAGACAAGCCATGGGTCAACTTGGGGACCCCATGGAGACATTTTGGTTGGGAAATGACATAAATAACTTTTTATTAAATGTTAAAGTAAAAATGACACAAACATAATACGTTTTACGAAAACAATTTTCACATGGGGTTATAAAGATCAGATATTTGATTATAAATTGTCATTGGAAAGATAAAAAGATTTCCTACATCATAGTATTTTTTTTTATGATTTTTAGACATTAAATAAATTAAATTATTTATGACATAATAATGATGCAGCGATGACATCATTATTTGACGATTTAAATAAAATGGAAAGATAATGTAAAATATATGAACTACACATGTCCAAAACCAACTGGATTAGTGGATTTAGAACCCTTATCACCTTATCCAAGAATTATATCAATGTGGGACCTTTTAAAACCGAATCACATTTTCAAATAAAGTAATATTTCTTTACTTTCCAAAAGTGCCCCTCCTCTCCTCTTATAAAAGGCCCCCACCTCTACCTCATTTAACACACTCCTCAAGCCTTTGGCTCGGCCAAACCCTACCCATTTACTCTCTCCACATCCCTCTCCTCATCCTAGAGTATTCCCTTTGGGCAGAATCCTTTCAAAGGAAGCCTTTAGGCTCAAATCAAAAGGAGTTACACTTTTTAAGGTAATTCATTCTCTCATGTTCATTTGTTTTATTTTGCTTCTCCAACCCCCTAAACTCTTTTTATTTACTTCTTTTGTAACAACACCAGTATCTTCAATATACTAGGATGTTGTTATAAGATATATTTGAGCTACACTCTCACACAACTACATCAAATGGTTAAAGAACATACGGTTTCCGTGGATGGCGAAATTCTGCCTCCCGAAATGATGATTGTTCAATACTCATTTAACACCTTCAAAGGTGGCCATTATGATGTCACTAATTTTATATATGATATATAATATGTTTATTTTTTCCTTAAGCTTCTGTTTTTTTTCATTTTGGGCATACCGTTATGGTTCCCATTATGGGTAAACACGATATCTTCATTTTAGGAAGTGCGGACTACCGCCCCCTGAAAGTGATTTGATTCGTTAATACCATATGTGGGATGTGTAAAGGATAAAGTTAATGATATTATATATGTTATTATACTGGAATTATAATATACTCTTATATCATTATGACTCCATTCCAGAAAATATGAAATAGAAATGGAAGTAGCGTTCATGCATACGTACGGCTTACCGTCTCAATGAACAGTGCATTTCATTTCTTACCTCTAAATGTGATGTAATATTATAAATACATGTATATGATGAATATATATGATATATATGTTATCCAAATCATTAATATCATTCTGGATATAATGAACCTTTGACCAAATTAACAACATGTAAGTGTAAGAAGTCTATTTTTGACTTAAGAACCAAATACCGACAAAATGAACATTATTAACTTAACTGATTACATGATGTTCATAATATGGTATAAAAGGAATAATGAACTTGAAAAAGATTCATAAGCAAGTAGAGATTAACTCAAGTTTATTATTCAGGAGATTAAAGAACGGTCGGGTGAAGTCGGATACGAGGTATGGGACTTCGTCTCAATCTCCTTTCATTGAGGCATATTTTATTTTATACACAACTTTCTTTTATACGGTGTATAAACCCCTTTGACATTTACGTTTTTTCAAAAGGAATTTTTTTTATACGAAGCGTTTACTAAATGACAAAAGGTAATGTTTTTGTCGTACGTATGCGGCGACAATGACTTCCCCGCCGTCGTGACCGTTATTTGAGTTTCAGCTTCCTCTACAAGTCATACCCTTTTTTTTAAATGAAAAATAAATACCATGTTTTACTTTGGTATTAAAATGGGTTTCATAACGTTTTTATTATATCGATGTGTTGTATTGATATCTTGTGATTGAAATGTGGAAATGTTATTTTTCCTTTATGCATGTTTTATGTGATACGATTATGTTATGGTTCTTGGGCATTATTATGAAGACGGGTGGTTCCGTGATAAACTAAGGGCGGGTGAGCCCGATATAGCTCTCCAATGCATTGGGTAACACGAAGGAGTGAAACGTTAATGTTTCTCCGAAGAGATTTAGGGAATATACTGTGATGGGTATTCCAAACGTAACCAAGAGGGTTACTCCCTACGTAAGAATGTTATGAATGCCTCAAGTTACCTTTATGTCTTATGATTTCTATGATTTATTCATGATTTAATGAGGTATGTTAAATTGACTATTTTTTATGGGTAAATTATGATTCCAGTATTATGTATATATGAACTCATGTTTCCTTTCCATGTTTTTATAACCCATACTGAGCTTTTTATGCTCATCCCAGGTTTTTTTTAAATGTTTTTCATAGGTCAAGGGAAAGGTACATGACATGATGATAGTGTCAAGGAAGTGTCAAGAAATAATCCATGTTTTATTTTAAATGTGTTTCCATTGATGGGAATGAAGAATACTATCTTTATGTAACCACTTTGTTTATATGTGGAATGTAATGCAAGTTTTATGATCTAATTCTCTAAAACTCTAAACCCAAAAAGATCCTCAATGTGTAATCTTGTAATAACTCAAGATTATGTAAGGTTTAAGGCTGGGGCCTTATACTCCCACTCCCATGTGCCATCTTGAAGGTTCCCCTTCTTCCAGTGAATGTGCACCAGAGGGATTAATCGTCCATGATGGACCTGCTCCTGTTTATCCTGAATCTCCAATTGAACCTCCTTAAACATATCCCCATCATCAAAATAATGTTCTCCATGGTTGATGATGTGAGATGAGTCATTCATGTATCTATTCATCTGGGATATGTGGAAGACATCATAAACCCTCTCCGATTGCAATGACAGTTCTAAGTGGAATTCCACATCGCCAATCTTCAGAATTATAAAAATGGTCTGATAAACCTCTGTGAGAATTTTCATCCTCGGAAAAATCATCATGGTGTATATCGATGGGAGACTCAAAATAAAACATGGCCCCTCTCCTAGTACTCTAGAGGTCTCTTTCTCCTATCAACATAAAACATCTTGTCTACTTTGTGCAGTATTCATCCACTCCTGGATGATCTGTAGCTTCATTGTGGTAGCTTGTTCTAACTATGGACCCATAAGTGTTGACTCCCCTTGGTCTATCTAGTAGAGAGGTAACCTGCATGGTTGACTGTACAATGCCACAAATGGTGCCAAAATCTTGGATGTATGGATGAAGCATGTCCTCTAGTGTCTGCATGGTCCGCTCTGTCTGACCATCTATATGTGGATGAAATTCGATTCTCAAATGAATGTGAATCCGGAAATCCTCCTACAATCCCTTCAACAACCATGATATAAACCATGTGTCAAGGTCATAGATGATAATTGATGTCACCCCATGAAGTTTTACAATCTCTTATATGTAGAGGTGTTCCAAGACCTCTACTGATCCTTGCTCTCGAATGTGTAGGATGTAGGCCGACTTCGTGAGTAATTCAATGATCACCTAGATGTAATCATGTCCCCTATAGGTACATGGAATCCCAATAACAAACTCCATGGAGATACCTTCCCATGTCCACTCTGGTACCTCTAATGGTTGTGCTAAGCCTACTGAAACTGGAGGCTTGACCTTCATTTTCAAACAAGTGATCCTCACAAAACAAACTCCACCAATGATTTCTTCATCCCTAGACACCAGTGCTAATGCCGGAGGACCTAATACATCTTTTCCATACTAGGATTCACTGCCAGTGGGGATGTATAGAACTCCGTTAATACCTCATCCTATAGAGCCACCGGTACAATGGTTCATCCTCTGTAGCAGATGACATGCTCCCCACCCTCATAAAATCCATCAGGTGCCCGTCCTAAGGATATTTGAGCACGTCAAGACTCACTATCTATGTTTTCATGCTATGCCTCCTGAACTCGCTGAAGAAGTGTAGGAGTTATAGTCGTATAATGGAGGTACGCTACTCCATCTCAATCCACAAATGATATCTGCAACGTGACTAGATGCTAGGTCGCCTCACTCAATAGTTTTAAACCAAACCTCTTGCTGAGTGCTTCTGCCACTATGTTCCCCTTCCTAATTGTTTATAAAATCTTGAATTCATAGTTCTGGAGGAACTCAATCCAGTGAAACTATATCATATTCATTTCCTTAAGTGAGAATATATACATGACACTCCTATGATCAGAGTATGCTATAAAATTCTACCCCATCAAGTAATGTTGCAAAATTTTCAAGGAGATGACCACTCTTACTATCTCTAGGTCATGGGTAACATAGTTCTGATTATGTTTTCATAGTTGTCGAGATCCATAAGCGATCACTGCTCGCTTATGTATCAGGACACATCGATGTTCTGTACCTAATGCGTCACAATAGATTACAATCCCAACACCCTCTTCTGGTAGCCTCAAGATGGGGGAACTCGTCTGTCCCTACCTCAGCTCTAGAAAACTCTAATGGCATCTCTCTATCCATAAAAAGTGAAATCCATTATTATTAAATGATGAAAAGGGTTCTAAAACTATAGAAAAGGTGGGTAAGAATCTCCGGTAGTACACAACCAACCCTAGGAAACTCCGCACCTCGGTCACACTCCTAGGTGGCTCCCAATCTAGAACAACCTCTATCTACACCAGATCCACTACACCTCTAGCCTCCGAGATAATGTGTCCTAGAATGTGGACCTCCAGTATCTAAAACTATCACACTGAGAGCTTACCATAATGCTGGTTCTCTCAGATTTTATCCATAACTATCTACATATGATAGGCATTCTCCTCCTCCGATGATGAGTATATCAAGATGTCATCGATGAAGACCACCAAAAAGAGATTTGGGTATGGATGGAAGGTCCTATTTCTGAGTCCCATGAAAAGTGCAGGGGTGGTGGTCATGATGAATGGCATAACCAAGAACTCATAGTGGCCAAAACAACATCCGAAGGTCGTCTTCTTCACATCCAAATATCGTACCATGAGCTGATGATAGCCTGATATGTGGTCTATATTCAAAAACCATCGATCTCCCTTCAACTGATCAAAGATATAATCAATCCTCAGATGTGGATAATTTTTCTTCATTGTCACCTAGTTCATGTACCTATAGTCCACACAGAGTCATAAACTCCCATCTGACTTCTTGGGCAAACAAAATCGGGGTTGCCCATGGAGATACACTAGATCTTATGAACCCCTTCCTCTGCAAGCCCTCTAATTGTACCTGTAACTAAAAAATCGCCCCAAAATAAATCTGATATGATTATGTAGATATCGGTTCTATCCGGGGGTATGGTTCAATGTAATATATTACCTCTATCCATGGAGGTAGTCTTAAAACATCATCATGAAAGACATCATCATACTAGTCCACCACTACAAGATAACTGGGACACTCAACATCAAATGCTCTGAGGGTCAGGCAAGGAAAATGTTGTGTTATCTACTGTACCATCCTTTGTGTCAGTCCATTCGTTTCTACAAATGATCCCATATTGCTGGTGAAGGAAAACATTGTCCCATATTTGCGGAAACACCACACAATGTGCCTACTGAATTCAATCGAAGAATGTACTATGGATAACAAGTCTATACCCAATATGGCATCGTAAGGACTCGACAATGCTAATAGAAGATCCCATTCGAAGCACTCGCCTCCTAATGTATTCTCACACTATCATTATTAGTGTGTAATTGTCGAATTAACTCTTGTAGGAGTCTTTAATCATAAGGATGGAGCCAACAACTCCATAAGAATCTCCAGGCTCCGAACGAGGGTTGTTGAAATAAATGAGTGACTGAAACATGTGTCTATAAGTATTGAATCTAGGATGGAGTAGACAGATATTTTACCTATAATAATCTACAGATCACAATGGTTATAGTTCTCAGCATCTTGGTTATGATATCGTCCCTGTCCTCCAGCTCCCTATGGTCATGGTGTACCGCTTAGAGGTGGTGAGGGTTGAACCTCGAATCACCGCCCATCACCTGTTGAACGACCAGCTACTCTACCATGTCCACCTGCTACCTGCGGACCTCCTCGATAAAACCAATGTCCTTGCCTCAGTGATCCCTCAAACATCTTCTAATCATCTGTACGGTTGGTCGGGTAGCCACGAGCAATGTGACCCTACCTACCGCACGAGTAGCACTTCCTGCTCCTCATCTATCTTCCTCTGTCCCGTGAGCCCTGCACAACCGACCCTATATGTAGTGGCCGTCCTCCAGATGGTCTGGTTTTCTTGGGCCCCTAATTAATCATCTATATTCTACTTTGTATGACTATGGTACCTGACGTCTGTTTGTGGCTCTCGTTTTCAGTGCCTTCTCGGCTATTTAGACCTCCACCAAAAGCGTTCGTTGTAACACCCTAGACTGCGTTGGAGTGCTAAGGGATATCATCAATGCTCTGATATATTGTTCGAGACCCTGTACAAAGGTACATGCAATGAATAAAGGGCCTCGTATATTTTCGGTGGAGTAGGTGTAGAGATCAGTGAATCTCAATGAGTACTTATCCACAGTCATGATGCCCTACTGTAAGTGCAACAACTCTTATATACGCACAGAGCATAGGGTTATTGTGATGAAATCTGCCCCAAAAGGCCCTCTATGTACACACAGGTGAGGCTCTCCTCATCATGTAATAAGAGTGTCATACTCCACCATTTCTCACCTACACCTTGGAAGAGACTGGATGCTTGGATCACCCTCAAATCAGCTGGTGTCCCCACTAAGTTAAAATATCTATTCACAACCACAACCCAATCCTCAGCCGTATGAAGATCCATCTCGCCTCGGAACCTCAGAGGCTTATACTGATAAAACATGTTCAATGTTCATAGTCAGCGTGCCCCCTCAGCTGGTGTGGCTGGTGGCATATTCTTCCTAACTGGTGATGGTGCTACTGGTGCACCACCCAATGGTACTATCGCCATAAGAGTGCCCTGCACCAACACCTCGTCACATTTTGTGCCGTCATCATGTAAACTCTTTGGAATCATGGATGGCCATCTACGTGGAGGCATCCTAAAAGAAAATTGGTTCCCCTTGGTCTAAATTTATACCTACTGAGCGGAGTCAAAGATATCAAAAGAAAAACTTCTCAAAAACACATGGAATCAGTGTTTTTGTGTACTATGTCGGAAATCAGAATTCAGGTTCTTGGTGTATGGATACGTCAGCCACCGCACAAACATTGGATTCTCCAAACTGAAAACCACACTCAAAACACTAATCACAATTTCCACATATAAAATATCAGAGTCCTAGTTATTTTGTAGAACTGAATCCTCTGATACAACTTTGTCACGACTCGTCCCCCGGAGCCTATGCCATGACTAACCCAATCCCGACTTCCATAGTCAAGGGGATGGAAACATGCACCGGAATGGCATATCCCTATAATGGGGAATAATTTACATTAAACCTGTACAAACCCACAATCCAAGAACATAACAAGAAGCAACCGAAGAGTAAACTATTGTAGTAAAAATTGTACTGAAAGTAAAGGGACTTGAATATAATACTAACTGAAAGGTACCAATGCAATTGAAAAGAGAAAAACATCTCCTAGAACATTCACCGAGGATCCTACCTGAAGTATATGAACAACTCATTATCTGTAGTCACTATGGCATGTCATGTCAACTAGTCCACCTCCAAGAACCATCTAGTCCGGGCTCCCTCAGCATCGATCAGCGTTGTTCGTCATCTCCACATGAAATAACAGGGTGTGGGAATAGTGTGTTCTAAGATGAGTATAACAATACTCAGTATGGACCTCGAGACCCCCTTAGGTCTCCAAGAGTTACACAAACTAAAATACCCCAATATAAGACCTCAAACACAAAGCACGAAGCAATCATCAACTATACTTAGGTATTTTCCGATACATATATATATAAGTTATCAAAATATACTCATCTCATTTTTGACGAAATATAAGTCTCCATCTTATAATCCATTTTAACAACTAATCCACGAAGAATGAATACTACAAAGGTAACACCACCAAGGTGACACCATGAAGGTGAGAGTACCAAAAAGGTAACACCACGAAGTTAAAACTACAGCAATGGTAACAACAAAAAGGTAAAAATACCACAATGGTAATGTATCATGTCATCCTAGGTATATAATTAAAGTATTGAAGTACATATAATTAGACGTATCACTGTAGAATCTTATTCAGTCGAGAGGATCTACTGTTGACCCACAAAAGATTGATATATGTCGACCCACACAAGAACTATTTGCGCTGACCCACACATAATCGATGGATGTTGACCCACATAGGATTTCTAAGCACTGACCCACATTGGATCGATAGATGCTGACCTTCACAGGATCAATGTTCTTTTTTCATGTTACTACCAACCATGAAATTCCTCCACTAAGAACACTTGATTCTGGGAGGATCCACTCCTCAAGAAATCGGTCGTACCTCAACCACAATGAAGTTACAAAAAAATGTTTCCCAATGGTCTCCCATGTCATAAGGGTTAAAACGCAATACAAGACGCGTCAATCAGATGCCCAGTATGTGACATATAATCATTTTAGTGCCAAGGGACTAGTTGGATTCGGGTTCGATCCAACATAGCCGTACCCCAACATCCTCCAATACTCAAGTGGAGTATACCAAAGGGACCATCTCGCTGCAAGTATCCCAGTGCTATAGGCAGTTCATCCAATGTACAACCGGTTCAGATGTTATGGCCCATTAAGAGAAACTAGGCCTGGTTGGGTTCAGGTCTAGTCCAACCATGTCAGACTAACCCGGCCAGGCTATACCTGGACCAGCCCAAACTGGCCAAGACAATTCTAGTTGGGCTGGGCCACGGACCGGACAACGGAGCGGCGCGACCCACTGGGCTGGCGCCTCCCAACCTTGGAAGGGGCATGGCCTGCTGGGCTTGTGTGGCCCAGACCACGAAGTGGTGTGGCCCGACACATGAAGGGGTGCATCCCTCTAGGCTCGCACACCACAGACCACAAAGGGGTGTGGCCTTCAAGGCTCACGGGGCCTGGCCCGCGAAGGGGCGTGACCTGCTGGGCCAACGTGGACCGACCCGTTATGGGGCACGACCCACTGGCCGGGGCCCACCCTAACTGGTGATGGGGGAGGGGTAATGCTCCCCCCTTCCCCCAAATGGCTACGCCATTTCGGGTGGGGGGGGGGGGGGGGGGTTAAGCGGCGGTGCCACGTGGCCCTGCCGGGTCCTCGTGGGACCCATAGGGGGGGTCCCTTCTCCACCGTCACAACTTCGTTTTGTGGCCTTCTCCAGCGGCCCACGACGTCACACCGCTCCACCTCCAACCGCGGCATACCGGTGCCAACCGCCGCTGTCCTCCACGACTACGACCGCATCCTTATCCACCGCTGTCACCATCCGGCATTTCCACCGGTGCTGTCTTGTCGGTGCAATGCCAGTGGTCTTCCACATTCCACCACATGAGTTCTAGTGGCCAAATTTTCTATTTGGAGGTACCAAAGGACCTCTTAGGACACCCTCTTTGCTGCTTTTCTCCTCATTCTGAAGTTTTTCCAATCCAGAAAAAAATCCCATAATGCGCACAGTGTTAAAACAAGTAGTGAGGGTTTTGGATTTGTTGGTTTGGAATTCTCCCCATGTTAGCTTGAGAGAAAGAGGGTAGAATATGAATCAACAATCTCAAGAAATTAAAACAAGATAAATCCCTAACTCAAGCTTCAATGAAAGATGTCTGCACTTAAGGAGTGGTCAGTGTTCATCGATACGTGATTCGGTGGCACTCATCATTGTTTTCTAGATCCAGTCCTATCATCCATGTGATTGGTGTTGTGGTATTTTACTAGAGATTCATCGCTTGGTGAAGTCGTCTCAATACCCCTCCCAAAGTTCTATATTAATAAGATGTGGGAAGAGGTGGGTAAGTTGTTGGGAATTTAAAAGGTTTATTTAATAATGAAACATCCTAATCCCAATGGTAATGTTACAAATATTGAGGAATCATGAAAATTAATGGCTTAACATATTTTTGGTCTAGCCATGCCGCTTGGCCTTTCTTGGAAAAGCACAAGGAAAAACAAAATAAAATAACATGTTATTTTGTTAATTTTTTTCAAAAGTATGAAAAATTATGTTTTCAAACTAACCTATTGCAATAAAAGTGATGTCTCCCTTAAGAGAATGTCAGTGCTGCAGATTCAATAGTGCCTTTAGATTTTTAATCCGAGCACCAGAATAAAAGATAGAAAACGCCTCCCACGAGTTTACTGAACGTACCTTAAAATGATCGGAAATTTATGTTGGGAACACTAGGCCTTGAAATAATGTGCCGCTAATTTTTAAAGACTCATAATAATTCCATAATATTAAAAATATCACATGAAAATGTTTGTGCCTTTATAGTAAATAATTTAAAATTAATCCTCATTGCCAATAAGAGAAAACATGTTTTCGGAAAGTAAAAACCCATCAAAATATTTAAATGTTTTTATATCAAATTTCAATGTGAAGTTACTTCCAATGAACAAAATTTTATTAATTGATAAAAAATTAATCAGAATATACATTAAAAAATTAAAAAGGTAATCTATGGATACAAATAAATTATAAAAAATCCATTTTTGTATTAAAAAGCAGTATTTTTCACTATTCATTAAAATATGATTGTTAGGATAAAAATTAAAAAAATCAACCAAAGTAAATTTTTATTTTCCTATTATAAATAAGAAGTTTATTATTTTTAAATAGAACATATAGAAGTGGAAAAAATGAATTAAAAAGGGATCTCGTACATAAGGTGATAAAATGTTTTTAAAAAATATTAGAGTATTTAATTATTAAAAATGGATTCATTCTCTTTTAAGCCTCTAAAATTCATTAGAATAATGTAAAAACATTAAATAAACATTTTTAAACATTATACAGTAATTTCTGTTCATTCCCACCAATGTAACTTCTATGTGAGAATAACCATTTCAAATATTATTATTGATAATGTATTATTTTTTAGTATCTATGAGCCGTGTGTGTTGCATAAGATTTCGGAGAAACACACTATTTCATGTTGGGTACAATATTGGACATATAATATCATTTGATGTAAAATTAATATATTTTTGAAAAATATTGTTTGATATGGAAATGTCTTATTCTATAAATACATGATATGTTAGAAATAACGTGGGTGTAATTCACTCTACCAAACACCTACATATTTTCAATTAACACCTCATATAGAAGTCCCCCCTATAATCCTATAGTCCATATATTGGGTAGAAATATAACGATGTAATTCCATTGGTGATAGCAAGAGGAGTAACAAGAAGAATATCTAATATTAATCAAAAGAAAATTTGTTTTATTTCTTTATCTATCAATTAAATTTTTATTAAACCATTGCTATATAGTAAACTCGGTATCATAAATATAAATATAATTTTTTATTTCAATTTTATAACCTAAAAACACACACACTTCTATAAAGTGGGTTATAAAATCTTCATTCGTGTGTATGGTTGAGTACCACTTTCCAGAATGATATCGTTTTTTCCCATTAAAACCAATATGGGTTGGAATACTGATGGAAACTATACTTTTATATTATATTCACAATATCTATAAAATAATTATAATTTTATATTAATAATATCATATACACCATTTTTAAGTTTCATACTATAGTGGATACGATAAAGTCTGTTGTGTGTATGGAGGACTACCAACTCACGATGTTATGTGAAGTGTTTTTCACTAATGTGTTACATGGAAAGTAATAAGGTTAACTATAATTAATATATATGGTATTCATGAAATAATTATGATATTAATTAAATAATTTTATTTATAAAAAAGTAATATATCATATATCTTCTTACCATTTCACACAGTAATGTCATTTGTGGACGTGTGGACTACAACCTCGTCAATGCGATTCGATTATTTTTTTATCAACAAATCACAAGAATTATATATATAACTATAAATAGTTATATAATAGTATTTATGATATAATTATCATTCTCTAAAGATAAAATATTACATATATTATTTCTATAATGAGAATTGAAAAATGGAAATGCTACTCATTATTACATATAACATATCGTCTCCATGATCGTAAAATTGGTTAATTTTTCTTAAAAATATTCCATTATATTTTTTAGAAGAATAATTTATGTATTAATATATTTATTTTTTAATGAATATTATTCTAGATATGTGTAAATAATTCACCCTTTTACCATATTCAACTTTCCAATGTCTTTGTTTATTTGTAAATTTAATGTTGTCCAAAACTCTTACGTAAGTTTAATTGATAAAGTAATTATATATTACATATTAATATGTGAAATAAAATTAATAATGGAAATGAATAATATTCTCAATCAGGTAAATACTTAACATAATTTTATTATTCATGTATATAAAGGATCACATGATAATTCCGACTCAAGCTAAGGGGCTTCGTCTCAATCTACCTTCATTGGGGAGTATGTTAATTTTATACACCAATAATCTTTTACAATGTTTATATACATAAATATTTTTTATTATTATCATGATTTTATTTATTATAAGGATTTTTAAGGTTTTATTTAATTTTCATTATTCATGGGACTTTTCTATCAAGTGTTTCCCTTGTGATAAGAGATATTTTCTTTTAAAAAATCCTTTTTTTATATTTTACATAAAACTACTTTTGCCTTAGGAATAAATATTTTAAAATTAATTTCAATGTTTTGTATGGAAATATAATATTTATAAAGTCAATTTTATGTGTATTTTAACTTACATTTTTTAAATTATTATTTCTACATGTTCTTAAGGAAGTGATGGAAAAGAATTTTCATATCATTATGATTATTATTTCATTTATAACATCCTTTAAATAAAGGACTATTTTCTAAAATGAATCAATTGATTTTTTTTTAATTTTCAATTTAAAAATCTGTTTTCAAATGAAATGTTATTTTTTGGTATTCAAAATATTATTTTTTAGAAAATGGTATTTTGATATTCAGAAGTGATTTGTTTTTGAGTTTAAATGCATTTTAAAAGTGAAATAATATAAATAATTTACTAATGTAATGTATCCTTATAATTATATAATGGTCTAGACTAGATAGTTCAAATTGATCCTATTATAGTTTATATGATGGGGTGTCTGGGATAACATCATTTTATCCCATTAAATATTTTATGATGGGATGGCCTAGATACTATCAGGTGATCCCGTTATATCCTAAAAGATGGGTGCACACATAGAGACATCCAATGAGTTATCTAATTTTCTTCTTTTAATAAGAAATAAGTATGGGGTTACTAAGGGGTTTCTCATAAGGATAAAACTAAGCCACAAATACTTCTGAAACATGTTTAAAATGGGTTATGAATGATACTCTCAAAGCTAGAGAGAATGGTTTTTAATTAATTTATATGGGTTTTAATTTTTTTCTTGGAGGAAATTGTTTTCTATGTTATTTTCATGTTAAACTATTTTTTATTATATTCTCAAAGAACATTATTTATAAACATAAACAATATATGACTTTTCATATTTTCGCCAATCTAATGGTTTTTATTTTTTTCCATCCCTTACAATGTTTTCTGTATTAGTCTTATATTTTTATATGTTTATTTTGTATTTATAGATTTTTAAGGGAATAAAATATGTAATGTTGGAATCCATGAATATTTTACATGAGGGAAAAAATGCTCAAATTTATATGTCATATATTATTAAAAAAAATCATATTAATAGTCTATGTCCAAAATTTATTATATATTTTTGTAATGAAATAATTATTACATAATTATCAAGATCACTTTTCTTGAAAAGATAATCAAATTGGATGAATGTAAATTAACGAATAAAATTCAATATTATTTAATTTTTTATTGTTTGGGCCCTGTAGTAGGTGTCAATGGATTGTTAAGATTAAATTAGAGTTGAATTTGATGTTAATAATGATACATCTATGGTTTTACCATACATTTAAGATAAAATGATATTTAATTTAATTTTTTTATACTGGTCTGTGAGATGGTAAATATTGAATTTAATTATTAAAATGTTTCTTCATCTAAACTATGTCCTTTGATAAGGGATTTCTATAAACGATATTGGGAATCTATAGTAAAGAGGATCAATGATGAAAATATCCTCCAAAAAAGCATCCTGAGATGGATGGAAACTGAATAGAATAGATTGTGGAAATAATGGAATAGTTGAAACAAGAGATAAATGGATGTTAAATCCATTATATACTGTAACTCGATCTACCTTGAAGGAACATTCATTTATTAGATAACTTCATGGGGTGAAATCTACCATTATTCAGTGGACCATCTTACCTCGTTATATATTAGGGACAAATCGATACTATAGAAAAAAAAATATTAGATTTAATTGGATGTTTAGGACATCAAAAGGAAACATTTTCTATTTATCTTATTTGTGGTGAAGTAGATCAAGAGTGGTATTTGGATAAGAATACTAAAAATAATAATTTTTATGGTGCCATAAAATAGAATAAATTCAAAGATCTTT
The DNA here is from genome assembly GCA_963277665.1 of Viscum album. Lineage (NCBI taxonomy): Eukaryota > Viridiplantae > Streptophyta > Magnoliopsida > Santalales > Viscaceae > Viscum > Viscum album. Next base: position 50,151,913 of record OY728156.1, read on the forward strand.
TCCTCGAAAAATATTTCCGTAATTTTGTTTGACTATGAATGGAAAAAAATTCAATACATCTGTAAAATAGATGAATATCATGTATATTCATATAAAGAAAACAAGAAAATATTTTCCAAGATTGATCCAAACATTATTTGAGAAATTGATAGTAGAATTAACAGATTTTAATATTATTTGAGACCTTGTTTATGAATATTATGGATGCATGATATTTTTAAATGTAATAGATATTTTTTTATTGTGAATACAATTTTGAGATGGAGTTTTCTAAAATGTATGTTACTCAAATTTCAAACAAAAATAATATTTCTATGTATAAAATAGTATAGAAACATCAAGAAAATATTTCTAGAGTTAATCCACAAAAATGAACCAAGTGTGCAAAAAGATATTTGATGGAAGAATTGGTGGGATCTAGGAAATGTTTCATTTGTGGAATGTCTGTCTGTATGGACAGTGAACATAAGGAAATAAATCTTGAAGAATAAATGAATGGGGTAATAAATATCATTCCAATGGTGAGGATTTTTATTTGTAATGATTGTGTAATTATGATGATGGATGTTCTAATTTAGTGGAATATGATGGAAATCGTCCTGAATGGAAACATAATGGTAAAGGGAAGTCATATTGGACTACTATAGTTTTTTTAGACCATCAAATGATGTAGTTACAAATATGATAAATTTTTATTCCAATTATTCCAATACATTATTTTAATTTGTTTATTAGTATTCATTTATTTATAAGAAATTTTCATGTAAAATAGAGATATAGACTAATAAATTTATGATATCACTCTTAGTGAGAACTCTTGGTGGATGTATTAATGAAACCATGATCTATAAGAATATTCCTATATTTATCAACATGATGTCCTTTCCGTCAAATCGTGTTAAAATAGATAAGGTAGAATATTATATCATTCTATGTATGTATTGGATTTCATGTTATCATTATATTATTAATTACAGTTATATGAATGTTTTATTCAATGATTTTATATCATTGATAACATTTTAAAAATATGATAAATTGATATTATATAGAAGTAGAATATACAAAAATAAAATTTTCAAAATGAATGAAAAAATTAAAATTAGTGGTGTTCTTGTAGTAAATGAATATATGGATGTATTTCCTATTGATTTTCCTTGTGTTATTCCTGATCAAAACGTTGAGTTTATTATTTAATTGGCTGATGATTATTGGAATATTTGAAAACCACCTCATCGAATGGATCAAATGGAATTTTTTTATTGATAACAAATTGTAGGATTTATTTGATAAATGATTCTTCTTATCTAGAACATCACCACAAGTTTCTCCAGTTTTGTTTTCTAAAAAAGTAAAATCATTAAATGCGACTTTCCGTTGATTATAGATTCTAAAATGAAATAATTTTTAGTAAAATTTATCAATGTACTTTTATCGATGATATGTTTTATAATGTATATTAAACTCGTTATTTTGAAATGGTTGAACTAAGGTCGAGGTACCATTAGTTTAATGTGACGGAAGAAAACATTATGAAGAATGTGTATTCAAGTAGATGTGGGCATAATGGATTTGTAATTATGTTATCTAGGATATCTAACGAACCTTCTATATATATAGACCTTATCAATATATTATTTTCATGAGTTATTGGAAGTGATTATTATATTGTATATTGATGATAGTATGGTATATTTTTAAAGTATTTAATAATTTGAAAGGCACATAAATGTTTTTTTTCCAATATAAAAAATTATATTGGTAATTTTTCAAGTGTGAAATATGGTTAAATAAATTTCTTTATGTAGAAATGTTATTTCTAATAATGGTATGACTATTGAAATTGCTAAAAAAGTTTTTGAAGAATGTACAAGACCCAAAAATATCACATATATTCATAGTTTTCTTGGATTTGTGAGTTACTACCAGTGGGATGTTGATAACTTTTATCAGTTTTCTTGGAAACTAGCTATATTATCTCAAAAATCAGATATTCTCATCTAGAATAATGAATGTGATGATTTTTTTTTAAACATAAAATTGATTTATAAATGCTCTAGTTTTGGCCCTTATTTCCAGAGAAGAGAAATTATTAATCTATATCAATGCTTCATTGAGTGGTATTGGGTTTTTCCTAATTCAGAATAATCAATTAATTGATAATACATCATTTTAGTTGAAACATCGTTTGATATTTTAATCTACACATTCTTTGTAAATAAATGCTATAGTTGTTTCTTAAAAAAATGGGAAGCATCATTTGTATAGAGTATATAGCTAAATATATATTCAGAAAAAAATATTGATTTATATATTTTCATAGAAATAATTGAATATAATGCATATAAGATGATTATAACTAATCAATTTTTATTATCACATGAATCATTAACATAAAAGAAAATAAAAAAATGAGGCTTATATATTTAGTCATAAAAGGTAATTCTGCATTAACCAAGTTTCGTTTAGAATGTGACCATTCATTTAATGATTTTATTACTTTTTCATAGATATTATAAATATTGTAAAAACCTATTTCATATTACAATTTTTGATCCATAAACATTTTTTGAACGAATTAAGGGAGATAAAAAAGGGGATAGATACAGTTAAGAAAAGACATAATCCATTAATATGGTTATGTTTCATGATTGTAATATGGATGAAGAACATGTTTTTAGTTTTAGAAGAATATTTTGTGTTCCATGTGACTCCCTGTTGAAGAAATATTAGATTAATGAAACTAATAGATCTCAAATTCCATTCATCATAGTAGCACTATGATCTTCAAAATCCATTAAGAGTATTACTTGAGATATGAAATAGAATGAAATATTACTACATTTTCCATGAATTTTTTTATTTAATGTAGGATAATGTAGAATAAATAATACTAAAGTGTATGATTAGACAATTTCCTAATCCATAGTATAAATGAGATAATATACCAATGGATTTCTTGGTTGGATTGCCAACACATTCTCAAGGTAATAATATAGTTTGGGTTATTTTTGATTGGTTAACTAAATATTCACATTTTATTAAAATTCACGATACTATTTAGTCATATCTTCATTTTCTACTATATCCAAATGGGATACTTGGGTTTTATGGAGTGCCATTATATATTGTATTATATTAAGAGAATAGTTTCACAACTAATTTTTTAAAGGACATCAATGCCCCTTGGGTACGAAATATAAAATTATTATATATTTTCAACTTCAATATGATAGAAAATATATGTATATGATGTAGACCATGAAAGATATGTTTTTTTCTTGATTAAGGGATTATTAGTGAAGTTGGGATCAATATATAACTTTTTTTGAGTTTTCATATAATAAAAGTTATCATTCTAGTATATAGATATAACCATTTGAGGGATTATATGATAAGTGGTGTTGCACCCTATATTTTTGGGATGATGTTCGATAAAGGGATATTATTGTACTATATTTAGACAATAAAAGGACTGAGAAGGTTTAGTTGTTTCAGCAATAGATGAAAATAACTTAGGGTTGGCATAAATGTTATGTGGATAACTGGAGGACATTTCTTTGAATAGAGGTAGGGGATCAAGTATTAATCATTGTTTATTAATGTAAATGTGTGATAAACTTTGGTAATAATGGTATGTGGTTTCCATGGATCATTATTCCATATAAATTTTTAGAAAATTTCAATAATTTCTCCACTTATTGAATTTTCCTCATAGTTTTTCTTATGTACACAACATATTTCAGGTTTCAATTTTGATGAAATAATTTACAGATTCATAAAATGTATTAAAACATAGAGTAGATTATTTGGAAGAAAATATTTAAATGTGGAATAACCATTTTGGATTACTGGTCATAAGTAGCATGTGCATCAGAATAATGTGATTCACCATGATGATGTTTTATGAAAAAATTGAATGGTTGACGAGGAAACATAGAATTATAAAAATATTATGAGGGAATTATATCCCCTTTAAATTAGTAACTGAATAAAATTTATAGGACATTATTTATAAAATGGATAAGGATGTAAGAACATATATAAGGATAGAATAAATAATTTTCATGTTATTAATACAAATTAAATTTTTATTTTAATTTAAAAAATATTATGCAATTTCTAATAAAATAGAAAATAATTTAACTAATATATTTTTTTATAAATTTTTATTTCCAGTATAATTTCTAAATTTTATGATTTTAATTATATAAAATGTTTATAAATATTTAAATTATAATTATACAATTTATAATTGGAAAAATTTAGGTTTATTTGTTTAAATATTAATTTTTAATGAATAATGAACAATATAGATGTTTATAAAAAATATTGTCTTTTTAACAAATCATGTAATTAAATAGATTAAATTTATTTTCCAAAAATTTTTAATCAAAAAATTTAATATTTATTATATTTATTACACTAAATTTTTATTATATCATCTTTATATTAGTTTCTAATATAATATTTATTTGGTTTAATGATAGGTTTATTATACGAAATTTTTTAAAGTGGATATGGTTTATCAGTTGTCATTAACTATAATAATAACTAATCATGAATGTTATAAATTAAATTTATAGATTATATATCTGTAAAAAAATAATTATTTACATAAAATTAATATCTTTATTCTTAGATTTTATATATATTATTATTTTTCTAAAAAAAATACTATTCTAACAACCCGAATGTCTCACCAGGTCTACAGGATTAATATTAAAATTAAATTTTCTAGTGATGTGAATTTTATTTTAAAAATGTTTTCCATATTTTAAATTATAATAATTTAAAATATCTTATATGTTCAACATAATTTCTTATCAAACTGATTTGTAAAAACAGATAAAAGTAATTACAGAAATTAAGGTAGAAATTAGTTTAGTTAATGGTTAATCATTACGAATATATCTGAATGACCAAAAATATCATTATGTTTCGTTTTTATATCCATAATTGAACAAATATATATTCTATAATCCAGTTTTTTATCTATTAGAACCACATTACATGGAAAAAACTTCAATGGAATTTACACATCAAAAAATTTATATGATTTCCACACACCTCAAATATAAAATTCCTCTCCCCATATTAGTTATTAGACACAACTAAATCCATTTGGGTTAGCCCTTACCTACCCAAATAACTTTTTATATTCCATAATATAATCTTAGATGCCTTAATTTTTGAATAAATCATATCAAAACGATTATATGGTGAAAAAAGTTGTTGCCCCTAGAATTGGCAACACTAATCCACAATATTTTTTTTATTTCTTTATCCACCAATTTAAATTATTATTATACTATCATTATATAATATCCAATTTTAAATACATATAATAATATGTTGGTATTTTTTTACCACTAACAGAAAAACACAAATCCATCCAATAGGATAAAAAATCATCATTCATGTTTATGGCAGACTACCGCCTCATGAGATGATGTTATTCATTTTTCCATTAAAACCTCTCATGGTTGTTAATAATGATGGAAATAAAAATTATATATTATATTTATGATATTTATAACCTAATTATACCTATAAATTCATTATGTCATATATAAAATTTTGACATTTAATACAATATGTGATATGATAGCATCGCTCGTGTGTACGACAAATGATCACCTCACGAAGGGTATCAAAGCATATTTCACTAATGTAATACTTGAAAATTTATAAGTTTTTATATAATTAATATATAAGATACAATTGGAATAATTATTCTATTAATGAAATAGTTATATTTGTTTAAATCAAACATGTAATTCAATTCTTACACTTTCAAAAACTGAAAAAGTGATAAAGTTGATCGTGGAAATGTGGACTACCACCTACTTGTAGCGATGTTCTTCGTTATTTCTCAAAATTGAATCACAATAATTATATATATATATAGTTAAATATGATGGATATTATTATATAATTAACAATTTTTAAATATAGATTATGACATACCTTCTTTTTATAATGGTCATTGAAAAATGTAAAAAATATCCATTCATACAAATGACCTACCATCTCCATGATCGTAAGGTTAGTTTATTTTTCCTAACAATATTCCATGATTAGATTTAAAAAATAATTTATGTATAAATATGATTTTAAATTCCTGATTATTAATCAGTATATGTTCAGTTAATAACCCATTTGACCATAGTCGACCTACCCAAGTCATTTTGGATAGATAATCCAAATATGGTTAAAACATCAGACGTAATATTAAATGATTATGTAATTTTATATAAAATTTTAATAACTGAATTAATGGTAATAGTGAAATTTTAAAAGGTTCTAAATTATGTTGATAACTAACATATGTTTATTATTCATTAATATAAAGACATATGTGATAAGTGAGAGACTAGATAAAAGACATAAATTTAATCTCATTTTATTGAAGAATAAAATGATTTTATATATCTATGTTCATATACGTGGGGTTTACAATGCACATTTTTAACGATATATCTTGAAATTACTTATTATCATTTTATTTAATTTATTTTTTAGTTATAATAATTCCTCTTTCTTGTGAATCAACATTTCCATAAGCGATAAAGGGCTTTTCCTGCATAAATATCCTCTTTAATGTTTTGCTTCAAAACATATATATATTTTAATCCCATGTTTTCAAATAAATTTGGAAATTTTTTATATGAAAATAAATTATTTATAAATTATATTTTCTTTTTCATTTACTTCATATTAATTTATTTCAAAGAAGACCTTTTATGTGGTCTAAATAAAATAACAACATCGATTTTCCTATCGTCGTGAACATTATTTCATTCATAACATCCATCGATTGTTTAAATATTTTAATAAAATAAAAACCCTATTATTTTTTTAGTTTTGTATTTAAAATGGATTTTAACATGAATATGGTATTTTGGTAATGAAATATTTTTTACATAAATGGGTATTTTGATATCTATAACTCATTTTTTGCATGGTGAAATGGGGTTTTCAGTGGAACAAGTAGGAAAATTATTATTATTGAAATTATAAATGATAATTATATAATGGTGTAGAATAGATAGTGTTATCTATTCCCATTATATCATAGATTTATTGGTATCCCAGATAGCACGTGGTGATCCTGTTACAACTTATATAATGGGGTGGAAAAAATAGCACTGGGCGAGCCTATTATAGCTTAAACAATATGTCATCTTGATAACGTTGGAAATGCATTTGAAATTTTCCTTTTATTAATAATAAATTATTAGGGATTTTCCAGGGGGTTTCTTCTATGGATTTTAATGGGATCTTGTTTCTTCTATCACATGGTTAATATGAGTTATGAATGATATTGACTATATTGGTAGTTAGGGTTTTTAATTTCTTTTTATTGGGTTTAATGGTGTTATTTTATAAAATATATGTGTGTTTGATTTTTATGTGAATTTGTTTTATTTCACATAGTCCAATAAATTTGATTAAAAATGTAAATGTAAAAATATTTTTCATATTTTCACATAGATAATAGGTTTCCATCTTTGTGCATCCCTTAGAATGATTTATTTTTTCAAATCCCTTTTTCTTAAATGTTTTTCATAATATTTAATTATTTTTAAGTGAATATAAGAAGAAAAGATAAAATTTATTAATATTTTACCTGAAATAAATTACTATTTAATTTAATATAATTATATTTTGTATAAAATTGATAATAATTGTAACTATCCACTTTTTATTATATGGTCATGTAATATATAAGTTAGGGAATAATTCTCTAAAAATATAAACCATAATATATACCTAAAGTAAACTAAATTAATTTATTGAATGATATTTTTAATAGTTAATGTTTAATTCCATGGCATTACATACATTACATCAATGTTGTTTTCATAGTCAAATCATTTGAATATTGTAATAAATGACAGAAATGATTTTTCATGTTAAACATATTATAATAAATTGTCAAATAACAATGAAAAACATAAAGGAGTAAAATTTTTATGATCAATAATAAAACAATACATAATGTGGAAATTTATTTTCAAATTTTTACTAAATTTGTAAAATTATTACCCATCCATATTGAAAAAAACATTACTACAATTAAAGATAAAATTTGTTAACGAAGGTATTAAAAAGAAGTTAATGTTATATGTGATATCTAAAACTATATAAATTTGATTAACTGGTTAAATTAATACCTCTTATTCCATATCATCAAATAAATTTCATATTGGAATCATTTTATGTGAGAAAAATATATATTATATTCTATTTTATTATGTATTTACCAAAACGCCCATAATGATATTTTGTAATAAATAATATTTTATTAAATGATTTTAAATTTTTAGATATATTGTATTCTAAAATGTGAATGGGATATTATTTACAATAACAATAATGGAATATTATTTGGACCATTTTTCTTTAATATTAAATTTTATTAACCCATGTGTGTAAAAACCAAGTTATTGTTAAAATTTTCAAGAGGGTTAATGGATGTTAACAAACATAAAACTGAAATCAACTCATAAACATGTATACATTTTATTTTATGAGATTATTTTAGCTCATAAAATTATTAACATTTAATTTGAGGAATTTTAATAAATTTTAATATTAAAATAAATTTATATTAATTTAATATTTTATAAAATTCCTTTAAATAACTTCCTTCACATATAAAAGGGAAAACACTGTCCTTTTATAGAAACACTTAAAAAGAATTTAAGATGTAAATTTACAAGATAAAATCACTTTTAGACACTAATTAAAAAATTATAATGATATTATTTTTGGAAAATGATAAAATCATTGGGGTTAATGTGTAATGAAAAGGATTTTTTCGAAAGATGAAGTTTATTTTATAACTACATGTTATTGTTTTATTTCAAATTCTAACTCGATATAATTTTAATTAAAAAATGTAAAATAATAACATTTTTATCTATCTAATATCAATATTTTATTACATTAAATTAATAAACTATATCAATATCCTCTTTCATGGAATGGGTAAATAAACTGTCATTTTTTTGAATAAGGGACAACATCCTCACGATACAATTTAACTTTTCTCAATTAATGACTCTAATAAATGGATATAATATAATATTTAATTTTAATATATGTTATTTTTGAAATAATTATCATTATAAAAGATAATATATCTTCTATTTTATTACCATTCCATCAATGAAAAAAAGATAAAACCATTCATTTGTATGTGTATACTACCACATCCAGAAAGCTATTTGATTAATTCTCAATCACCATATCCCATGGATGATATAGTTATGACTATATAATTAATTAATATGGTATTGATGATCTAAATAAAAAAATTAATAATAAAATAAAACTTATGTTATTTCAATCAGGATCATTTAAAAATGAAAATTTTAGTCTTAGATACATACGAGTTATAGTCTTCATGACTGTAAGATATTTCAATTTTTATAACCATATTTCTTATTTTGTATTATTAATATCATTATCATACAAAAATGATAATTAATTCATAATATTTATTTTGTGTGATTATGTAACAATGTAATATTTTACCATTCTTAGCCTAACAATGAACATTCTGACATATGAATCGAATATCATCAAAATATCCAACCTAAAAATATTGTATTATTTCATTAGTCATAACAAACTATGAAATAAAAATAAATAGATTAATAAACCTTAATAACGTAATTAAGAACGTAAATAATTAAAAAATTTCCATTTATCAAGATAATGAACATATTTAACGACTATGACACGAGGTTAGGGGTTTTTTACTCAATCTTCGTTAATTGGGTGATATAAGATCCTAATTAATTATTTGAGGCCATTATTATGTGAAAAAATTACCATTTAAGGAATTATTTTTAATTTCAACACATTTTCTTAGATTTTAATTTAATACAAATAAAATATATATATTGATTAACTACCAACATAATGTTATACACATTAATTTTATTGTTCATCTCAATTCGGTTTCATTATACAAAATTGACGTTATGTACTTATTTATGTTTCTGATGTCCATATACTGATACATGGAAATGAAAGATAATGAATATAATTAATTTTATGATATTTAAGAATTCAATTGTATCTTTTCATTAATAGGGATTATGATTCCCAAGATACAAATGTTGTATAGGAATGTTTTAGAGTCTCTTAATTGGGATATTTTATATTTAAGTCTATATTTGATGAATTATATTATATGTATTTCCAAAAAACTACCTAATTTATTTTGATTTGGATATTATGTAAAATATTATGTTTTAATTTTATTTTCTTATTTTAAATATTGATGATACTGAATGAATGTTTATAAAGAAAACATACCTTATTTCTCTCTTCGGTCGAAAGACAATTTTCTCCCTTGTCGGTTATTTCGTTAAAATATTTTAGTAATTTTTTACTATTACTTGATTAATTTTTTACAAAAAATTTTCTGTGGTTTTTATTTTAATAGATATATTTAAAAGGAATATTATGTTAATTTTAAGAATGAGGTATATTTGACATTTTACTGAAATTGTGAAATGAGTCATTATTTTAATGAATATGGCATGGATAGAATTCCAACCAACACAGATTTTATTTCAATTAAAGATTCATTCATAAGATTCATATTATATTTTTATTTAAAATTATTTTTCCAAAATTTTATAATATGTTATTTTTTTGATGATATTTTCAATGTAAACAAGCACATTTTCTTCATGAATATTTTTAATTATATTTTAATATAATTTATGTTCATCAAAAAAACAAGCCATTATTTTAAATAGTACATATTTAGAATAAATTAAAATGAAAACATCCTTATTATTTTTCTAGATTGTTTATGATCAATTTTATTTGGTGCAATATTAATATTTAATATGATTTTTTCCACAAATTTTTTTATCATTTTTATGTATTTAATTTTTATGCGCCATATTCATGTTTTAAATGAATTAGACATAGTATGTTTTTGGAGGGGACCATTGTAGCCCCTCAATTCATTGGTAGGACTAATGAGACAAGCATGTTTTTTTATTTGGCTGATTATATATAAATATATGTAATATTTTATGAAATGAGGCCTTGATAGTAAATTTATAATCTCTAGTATTATTTGTTCCATCATTATGATATTATTTATTATCATCCATGTGATTAATTGAATATTTATGATATTCATAGATAAGTCTCAAGATCATGTGATTATATTTATGAAATTATTTGGCCATCATCTATTCCCTCCATATTATTCTTAATGACCATGTTATTGATTAAATAGAATATATATTTAGTTATTTATCATGACATATTTGTTGTCCCTTATCTACATATGATAAAATTCACTATATAGATCCATTACTCAGCATATGATATTACAATAATTTCTTTTCCTTTCCCCTACATTTTAAGATTGATTCATTAAATGAGTTCATGGATTTGGATTATTATCTTTCACAATTTTATATATTTTTGTGTAAAAATGTATTATGAGATTCAATATATGTATTGTTTACAAAGAATAATAAAATATTTGGTTCTATTAGGTACAATCAATTGTATTAAATACCAATATTATAATGTTACTACTTTATTTGGGTTGCTATGTTCAGGGTTTTACAGTTAGTATCATAGAAAATATATTAGAAAAAGTAGGTACATGATTTAAGAAAACATATCTTAAGGAACCCAATCTTGTTAATGGCCTGGAGGATATATATTATTGTATTGTAATATAATATTTTTATTATGGTATTGATTATGTGGTTCTTCTAGAAACAAATTCAATTTTTCATACTATAAAAAGATTCTGTTTTTGAATAGATATATAAATAGTTAAGTACCCTTAAAAAGTTATTTTTCAACTATAGTTATGGTGCATATTAAGTGTACCCCTATTGTGCACCATTTTTGACTCTCCCATGGGATATTATTTAGAAAATTCCTATTTCCATTGTGAACCATGTGATGAATTGGAGGACAAAACCTATGACCAACTATGATATTCCATAGTTATATGAGATAAACCAAAAGTATCTTCAGATGATACATTTAAGGATGGTAATATGTTTAAAAGGATAGAAAAAGCATTTGAGATTTTATATGGTTGGAGTTTTACATTATTGAGGATAGTTTAGGATCCTTATATGATTACAGTAAATGAAAATACTTTTTTCTTTTGAGGGATTATATTTATAGGAAGAAAATTTAATTATATTTTTTAAGTATATATGATTTTATTTTGTATTTGAGGTGATTAAAGATATTTATAAAAATAAATTGCATATTTGGGATATTATTTAATTAGGTGATATACATTTATGGGTATGTGACATTATTAGTGGAAAATATTGATCAGAGAGATTTATTAAGTCTATACAATAAGATTATATGATCAAATAATTATGATTTATGGGTTTTGAAATTTTATTGGAATATTATTATAATTTATAAAGAAAATTAGTACAAAAATGATGTAATTCATACATTGGAGTATTATATGGAATCTTTGGAGAGTAATTTTATTTCTCGTCATATAACGTTTTATTCATTTTTTGAATTATCTTACATTAAGATAAATATTTTTTTAATTTATAAAGATATGATAAATATCATTTTATCATATTGTGGATTATTTGATTAGATGAAAGTTGGTTTTGTTATCTTTTCAGGGAAAATAAATCATTAATACACATCATTTGGTTAATAAGATATGAGTGGGGTGGAATTTTTTAATAGATGAAATACTAATTTTGAAGTAATAATATTTCCTTATTTCCTATTAAATATGGTAAGATAAATCATCAAATCCAGTAAAATTATCTTAAAATAAATATGTTGTAATACTACAATAATTTACAATGTTTTGAATAATTTTATCACACCACTTTGGCTGGTGTTTTATATACATTAACCTTCTCCGAATTATTTATATTCTTATAATCAATTTTCCCATGTAATGTCATGAATTTTTATAAATAATTTTTTATGTTTTATTTAAATGCATTATTATTTTTTATGGTTATAGGAAACATATTAACTTATTTGGTTTAATATATCCATTAGGATTTTAATAACTATTAATCAAATTATCATTGATAATATATCTATTTAGCAATGATCATATGATTATTATAAGTATAAAGTTTTAATAAATCTAATTGGTATAGATAAGGGAAGTGATAACCTCCACTCGTATGATCATAACCTAGAAAGCCCATTTATTAGCACATATTAGGGAGATATAATCACTTGGATTCTACATTGACCAAGAATAAGATAAGATCCAATATCATAGGAATGACTGAAACCATTTCCATGTGAAGTTCAAGATTAGTGAGATCACGTCCCAAACCTTGTACGATAAACCACTCCATGAAAATATTAACATTCCACACCTTACCATTATAGATTTTGATGGTTGATAAAATGGATATGTGTCAATATCCTATAAATATGAGTGTGTAAACTATTTTCAATAGAATAATTGTTTTTTATTCTTATTATGTTTACTCTATAAAAAATATGAATTTAATTATAAAATAACAATCTTTTTTGGGTACTATTAAAATTTAATTAAGAAAACTATTTTAGTTAATTAATGGATTTTTTAAATAAATATTATTATAATAAAATATTGTTATGAAATAATTTTATTTATATATTAATTATCATATATTTATTATGAATTGAAATATAATTTTTATAATGGTTAATAAAATTTTATTGCTAAAACGCCAAATTTTATCAATAAATTCAAATTATATTATAAATATAAAATATCTAATATTTATAAAATTAGTTAGGTTAAAATAATTGATATTTTTGGAATCATAAATTCGAAATTATCATAGGGTGAGTTTTTCATAATTTTATGAGATGGTCGATTTTTCAGCTAAAAATTAAATATCATATAAATATACGATGTTTATTATGACATCATGATGACCCAAAAGTCATGTAATAAATAATATAAAGCGTATAAAGAACTATATATATTTTAGATTTAAAAATAATTTCTTTTATGTTTATTTTTTTAAATTTATAGATCCATTATGAATCCTCCAAAACGTTTAATATATTTTCTGTTTTTAGAATAATTTCATTAAGAGTATGAAGGACATTAAAATCAGCATGTGTATTATTTTATTATGTTTTACCATTGGCCATATAAAATAATGAAAATCACCCTCCCTGGAAGAGTCCATGGGAATAAACTAAGGGAATGTTGGGTTGTTTGGTTATTTTTTTATATAGAGTACACAACCTATTTTTGAGAAGTAATAAATAATTGCAAACTCATTTTCTATATAAACCCACCAAAGACCCCATTACTAATCACTAATAATCCATTATGAGCGTCCTAACTCTACCTACACCTCCCTATATTTATCCTATGTTTCCCTAGCTTTCAAGAATCTCATCACAATCATTTGGAGTCACACTATCAAGGTAAGCAATCAAAACCTTTTATTGTTTATTAATGATTATTTATTATCTTATACTATATATTTACAATTCAAAATGTTGGAATATATCTTTCCATTTCCCTATTAATGACCATTTTACAACTAAATTATGAGATTCCCCTTTCTCCCTTAGAAAACCATTTTTCAATTTTTAATGTGACACCGTTATGATGTAGAAATTTTACATAGATTTTTTGTTCCTCCACAATTATATAAAAAATAACATACCCATTTCCTATCCTCATATTTATCCTTTTTAGGCATATAACTATTTTAATTAAGATTTACATGTATTTATTCCACACTCCTTGATCATGGAATAAAATATTTTAATGATTGAATCTATGTTATGTGATCTTTGGGGAACAAATAAGTATGAGAAGGAAATGAAATTGATGGGTTTACCCATAACTATATTGTCATCCAATTAATTGTCTAATGATTCGTCTCATTAATTGTCATGTTTGGATATATAGTGGGAATGATTATTTTATAGGACATTTTCCATCGGGATTTATTTGTAGTTAGTAAAGACCTATGATTATGATGCATGTTTTAAGTAACTACAACATTTCCCATGTCTCTTTTATGTTTATCGTGTTATATCATGTATAATTGTTCTTGATTATGATTCCAACTCTTTTTATGCACCATTTATATTCCTATTTTCTTACATGTACTATATTCGTCATTTTATTATATTTTTATTCCCTTATTGGTCTTTATAGCTCAACCCTTTTTTATGATTGTCCCTAGGTTATCCCATTCAGTTTTAGGTATATGCATGTTTAGAATTTTGTAAATTAAGATGATGTATTTACTATTTGATGTTCTAATGTAATGTAACTAATTCTCAAACACACTCTAATTTTCAATCATGTTAGTTTTATTAAGTTTCATATAATGTAATAAATCATGATTTAATATGTAATAAAGAATAGATTTTTTATATTTTGCATCAATAGAAAATATTAGTTATTTTTTGGATTAAGATTAGAAAACTTTGGAAAAGGCCATATGTTTAAGAATATGTATAAAAAACATCCCATAATTTTGGTAAGTATAAAGTATGTGGTTTGAAAAAAATACATCTCTTTCTATAAACTATAAGTGGATGTGGCTCTGGAACATAGGTAAAATGAGTAAAACCATAAAACACCACATTGAGCTAGACTTGACAAATAATTGGGGCATGAAAATTCAACTTATTGCACACCTAGTTTGACACAACCTGGTTATATACATTGGTAAATTTATAGCTTATTATGAACCATTAATAAGGTAAAAATACCCAAAATAGTACAAGATATGAAATGTACCACTGATAACATTCATTGAAGATGAGAAATCTATAATTTTAAGAAATATTTGTAATTTATAAGTAATCTCATTAATTATATTAGATTCTACTTTATGTGTTTAAAATTTTAAAAATAACCATTCCTAATTTTTCATCATTCTATATAATGAGAAGAAATCGGGGGAATCAGTGAAACAACCATTGTGATGAGAAAATAGATTTCTAGCCCTACCAGATTCCCAATCCAACGGGAGAGGGAATAGAAATTTTTTTAATTATACTTTCTCGGATAACATAGGTTATAAATAGAAACCTTGTTCAGTATGAGTTCATAAACACCCCTAATTGATAAAAATCTATGGTTGAGTTATTTATGAAACAAAGGCCTCCAACCATCAATGGATCATCTAATATCCTAATCCTGAAACAATGGAACAACTACATTGGGAAGATCTTATCCATATATCAATGTTCTGAGCAATAGAAGGCTCTAAATCCAATTTGTCACATGTATAGAGAAGCTGATTTTTGGTGGACATTCACCAAGAGTACAAATCCGAAGGAATATAACAATTTAATTTGGTGGAAAATTTTTTGGAAAATATATTTTGGTATGTATTTTTTCATCACTCTCTCAAATTTAATTGAAAGCGATTTTATTTCCCTCAGTAAAAAGGATGATGAATACATCGGGGAGAATGAGGAATTATTCACAAGACATTCATGATACACCTTTATATTTTACATTGGCCATGAATTCATGGTTGACAATGTCATTAGTGGGACAAATCATATTATATAAAAAGTCATGGAATTTTGAGACTTTGATAGCTTTGGATAAATTGTATGATGTTCCCTCAATGTCAAAATAGAGATAAAAAAATCTCAAGGGTATCAAGGGGATAAATAGAGAAATGTGGAGTTTGATTCATGTGGTCTGAAAAATAAATTTAGTGGTGGAAATACATTTTAATATCGTACATGAGAAAGGAGTGGAAATAATCACATTGGAAATTACCTAGCAGTGATGAGGAAATGCTTTAGGTGTAGGGAGGAAGGACACATAGCTTGCAATTACCCACATGAGAAACTGAATAATGAATTTGTGGAGAGGAATTCTTGGGTCAACCCTCAATGCTTTTTTAATTTATTAAACTATAAGGAAATAGAGAACATTAAAAACAAATGCAATGAGCCATGGGTTTTTAAGGAAAACTAAAAACATCCAAGGAAGCAAGGGTGATATTTTTTCAATGAAAAAGACTATGGTGGATCCATAAAACAAAATAGTTATAGGTATTCTAATTATTTATTTTCTAATATCTAAAATACTCTTATATTATGGTTCCATGTGCTCTTTCATATCATGAATATTTAATATAACAAGTCAATCACCGCACTAAATCTTGGATATATAGATGTCAGTGAAAAAACAAAATGGGGAAATTATTTTATCTCGAGTATGTAACTCATCCCTAGTAAAAATATATGAGATGAAAATACCATAGAACATTGTTATACTATATATATTGTAATTTAATGTTATTATGGGTATGGATTGGAATTATCTATATAAGTCCAATATAAATTTACACGAGAAAGAAAGAACTCTTTCTATCTTGAATTGACACCAGATTTTGTAGAATTTCAAGGAGGACTATGAATCTAATTTACCACAAAAATCTCAAGCATGGATATTATTTTCCAATGAGAATGAATATCTAGATAAATTGATTTATTCTAAGGAAAGAATCATCCTTGAAGACATGGATATTTTTATTGAATACACTAATGTGTTTCCCAAGAAATTTTTTGGTCATAGTACTAGCAAAGAGGTGTAATTTTCAATCAAGATCGTATCTATAGAATTACTATTATCAAATAATATATATATAATCAATTTTTTGAAAAATTAGAAGATGAAGAAACAAATAATAGATAATATGGATAAAATATTTATATTCACAACTACTCCACAATGGGGTGGAATTATCCTCTTCATCAAGAAAAATGATGGTCCAATGTAACTTTGTTTGGATTATCATGAGCCCAAAAATAGAATAATAATGTACACGTTTCCTCTTCAATAGACTGATAAATTTATTGACTAGATATGTTGATCAAAATACATATCCAAGGTGGATTTTATTTCAGGTTATTAGCATGATAGGGTGATGACATAGGATGTCCCTAAGGTTTCTTTTTGTACAAGGTACGATAAATATGAGATCATAGTAATTCCTTTAATACTCTCCAATTCTCTAGAAATATTCAAGATCATGATGAATAGAGTCTATATAGGTTACCTAAAAAATTTGTATAATTCTTTATATATGATATACTAATATACATCAAAATAAAATGAGGAGAACGGTGTGTATCCATTCTCTTTGATAATGAAATTACAAAAAGGGAATCTTTATTCCATGTACAAAAAAATTATTCCTATTTGAAGGATATCTCTTTCTCGAGGAAAAATATCAAAATAAATCAGATAAAATTCATCCGTTCAAAAATAAAATCATTTAATGTCTGAATTATTCCAATATCTATGACAGATATACATAGATTCCTTGGATTATATGGGTACTATCCTATATTTTTGGGAAATTTCTATGAATATTCAATCAATATTTCAAGGATAACTCAAAAGGGATTTTTATTTTCATGGAATAATGAATGTGATGGGAGATTCATGAAGCATAAAAGGATTAATATCACTAAACCTATACTCACACTACCCACAATTGGAGGACATTTAATTTTTTTTAGTATCTTGTAGAATACGGGATTGGTACAAGTATTAATGAATAATAAACAAGTGATAGCCTATGGGTAATGGAAATTGAACGTTCATATATAGAACTGCCCATAAATGATCTAGAGTTAACTGTAGTTATTGTCACTTTTAAAATATCGAAGCATTTACTCTTTGGGGAGAAGAGTAAAATATATACAGATTGAAAAAATATTATGTATATATTCTCATAGAAAGATATGAATATTCCCCAACAAAGATGATTAGAACTAATCAAGGACTATGACATCTCAATTCACTAACATCTCCTGAAACTGAATAAAGTGGAAGATGTTATAAGTTGAAAGGATACAAAAATTATATCACTGATGATAATTGAGGGGGATATGATATTCATATATTTTAAAAGGATGTATATGGGTATCATAAAGGATTGAATATCATAAATCCATTCATAAATAATTTTTCAACCATCCATTATATAGATGATAAATGATGCTCAAATAGTTTCTATACGAATTCATGAAAAAAGTGTAAAATAGAATAAAGGAAAATTTATAGATTTAAATGATTATGGATAAGGAGTTGAATGATTGGGGTCACAATAATGTGTACCATCCAATCCCGAGTTAACAAAGTTGTTGGATGATACACATAGTTATACCATGTCTATTCATCCCGGAAGCACAAATATGTATTGATATCCCTGAAGGAAATATTGGTGGGAAAATACGAATGAGATTACAGAATATACCTCAAGATGTCTCGTATATCAGTATGTTAATGTAGAATATAAAAAAATCAATGGGATGATGAAACCATTATCCATAACTACATGGAAATTAGAAAATATCACTATGGACATTTTCAATAGTCTTTTAAAGATAGAAATAGTAAATAATATAATATATTTTGCGGTGGGTCATCGTACATTTACTCCATACTTCATTGTGATTCGAGAGGATATCTAACACAATCAACATGCAGTGGTTTATATTAGTGTCATGGTGAGGCTTCATGGAACACCACTATAAATTGGATCTGATCAAGACCCAATATTTACATCAATAATTTATAAGAGTCTCTAATATGCTCTATATAATGAGTGAACATTAGAATTTTATATCACCATCAAACAGATGAAAAATCATAGGAAACTATCTAGGAACAAGTGGAAATATTGAGTGAATTGTCAATTGTATTAAAATGAGGATGTAAAAAAAATATTCCTCTAGATGAGTTCTCATACAATTATTGTTTCCACTCAAGAATTAAAATGGATTCATATGAATCCATTTATGGTAATAGGTGTAGAACACCATAATATTGAGATGAATTTGGGGAATTAAAAATGTTAGGTCCTGAAATGGACAGTAAAATATTCTAAATGATTAAGACCATTCTGTATCACATCATGTCCTCTCAAATTCGACAGAAGAGATATGATGAAAATTTATCATTAGACCTTGAGTTTGGTGTCGGTGAAATGTTATACCTCCACATATCTACATGGATGATATACTAGAGTTTTGGGAATAAGTGAAATATTATCCCGACATACATCACCCCCTTTGGGATATATGATCTCATTAGAGTAGTGGGTTATCGACTAGTACTCACACCTATCCCATCTAAAGTTAATGATGTATTCTATGTATCCCTCATGAGGAAGTACATAAAATAACCCTCACATCTTCTTAATTAAGAGGTGTTACCATTAGAGAATGACATTTTCAATAGGGAAAATATAGTAAATATAATAGATCGTAGTGAAAAATTAATATGGAATTAGATAATGCACCAATTAAATTTTCTATAGAGAGAAATCATGATTGAAGAAGTGACAAAATAACTGAAAAAAGTGATAAAACTGAGTTAACCTCACCTTTTTTTGTGCAGAAAAATAAATTTTCAATGGGAGTTTTCTGAATGTGGGATGAATGTAACAATATGAATAGTAATAGATGAAATTACCCATTTGTTTTAATTAAATGATTTATTATATTTTACGATTATAGAAAAAAATCAACACATTAGGTTTTATTATATCCTATTGGATTTTAAAGAAGAGTAATAATCATTTCTATTGATAATATCATAGTTGAACAATGATAATATTATTAGTACAAATATATGTTTTTACAAAAATCCTATTGATACTCAAAAAGTTACTGACTTAACCAGTAGGACGATTACCTATAAAGTACATTTATAAGAACATTAAAGGGTGATAAAATATATGTGGTTTCACATTAACTAATCACATATTGGGATCACCCAACATAAGCATGAGTGAAACCAGTTATGGGTGATTTTCAAGCTCATTAAAATCACTACCCCAACCATTCATGCGGAACCAACTAATGAATGTCTCAAAATCTCAAACTATACCCCTATAGAGTTTGTTGGTTTGAAAATGGGATATGAATATGTACCCTTGAAACATTATTATACATATTATTTTCAAAATATTTATAGTTATTTCTTTTTCCTATTATTGTTACAATATAAAGGATTCCTACTTTTATACAATAAAAAAAGTGTATTTCTTGGGTAGTACTTAAATCAAATTAATTCAATTATTTTATTGAATTAAGGGATTTATCAAATAAATAATATATTAATAAAATATTATTATTAAAAAGTTTTTAATAAATATGAATGATCATATAATTTTTATGAAGTCAAATGTATGGTCTATAAGGGTTCAAATATTGTTATTATAAAAATCCATCATTTCTCATTAAATTTTGATTTTATTTTAAAAAAATAATATACATAGATTTTTAAAATAATTTTATTAAAATAATATTTATTTTCAGAATCAAAACATTGAAATTATCCAATGGTGTTTTTTTTATTTTCCGTGAAAGTGGAATTTTCAGGTTAAACTTAAATGCCATATAAATATAAGGTGTGTATTAGGACATCATAATGACCCAAAAACGAATGTTATAAATAATATAAAGGCTATGCAAGACCAAATATATGTTTCACCTTTAAAATAATTTTATTTAATGGAATTTTTAAAATTCAATCAATCTATTATAAATCTTCCAAAACTTATAATATTTTTTAATGCTTTAAAATAATTTCATTAGCATTATTAATGACTTCCACATATGAAAAAGAATTTTATTATTATGATTGAAACATTTCATTATAAAAAAAATAAAAGAATCCCTACATGTAAAAAACATGGGAATAACCATGGAAAGGTTATGGTTTTGTTTATTTTATTATATAGAGTCCAAAACATAAGTTTGAGAAATGAAAAATAATTCACTAATCATTTACTATATAAACTAATCCAAGATACTATTTATCTTCACTAGAACTATTTTTCCCACATCGTTATGATTCCTTACCCAACCTATTTTCCTCCCATGTCACATAGTTCCCCAAATCTCTCACTAACCCCCTCCAAATCATTTGGTGTATACTCTCAAGGTAAGGGATCTTCACCATCACTACTTTACTCAAATTTCTTTATTATCTTATGCCTTATATTTATAATTCATAATTTTTAAATATTTATTTTTGGGTCCCTATAAAATCCCATTTTATGTAAAAAATGATTATCAATCCCTTTACCACTCATCAAACCATTTTACAAATTTTAAGTGACATTTTTATGCATTAGAAATTTCACCATGATTTTCCATGAAAAAAAATTTCTCGTATATATCATAAAATTTTAATATAAATGGTTTTTTACCATTTTATAGTTATATATCATCGAATTTGAACATACATGTATTTATTCCACACTCATGTCTCATGTAACAAAATATGATGATGATGTAATCCATGTTTTATGATATATGTGGAACTCTTAAGCATGATAATAAAATAAAAGTGATGGGTGTGCCATGAATTATATAGTTCTCTAATGCATTAGGTAATTTTTAGTCTAATGAAATATTGTGTTGGGACATGGAGTGATCCAAATTACTTTATCTGTCTTTTTCCATCATTATGTCTTTGAATTTCTTATTGACCTATAGTTCTGATTCATTGTTTTATGTTGTTGCCAAATTTCCCATGTTACCTTTATGGTTATCATGATATATCAGTTTTAATTGTTTGTTTTTATGATTACAAATCCTTTTACCCCATTGATATTCTTGTTGTCTAACATGTGTTATTCTTTTCATTTTAATCCATGATTATACCCTTATTGGTATTTATAGTGCACCCATTTCTTATATAATTCCCCAAGTTATCTTATGCAGTTTTAAATACTATAATGTTAAGGATGTTTTCAATAAAAATAATGTATTTATGTTTCTATTTGTTTTTTAATGTACCTAATTTATAATGATACCAAACATATCAATCATTTGGGTTGTATTAAGTTTAGTCTTATATAATAAATCATGTATTAACATGTAATAAATATTATGGTTGTTATAGTATATCACTCTCTATGATAATTATTAAATTTTTATTTTAATAAATTTCTATTTATATAATATTGACTAATGATATTCCATTTGGAAATATAGTTATGTGTAATTCCATCAGACCATCACATTTCCCTTTCCCTCTTTTAAGAGGATTTTTTATGAACCCTTTCTATGATGTGGTATTTTATAAAAAATGTTTTCATGATCTTATTAAAATTATGATAATGTAGTTTATTATGGAGATGGGGGAGAATGTAACACAATGAGATTTTAAAATATTATATTTTCAATAGTGTATATGACACACAACACCAATTATAAAAGGACTGAAAAATATTATTATGTTCTAGTTCCTATGTATCAATTGAATAAGAGGATATGAATATGATTAATTATATTATGATAAATAAATAACAGTCCTACTCTATAAAAATATATTTATTAATTTAAAATAAAAAAGTAATAAATATTTTTGAAAGTAAAATTATTTTTCAAAATTATATTACATTGAAAAATGTTTTAACAGAAATTTTTGAGTATTTTTGTTAAAAAACATTCAAACTTTTACTAAATATGATTTAATAATAAAAGTATTATTTTTTAAATTTTAATATCTAAATTAATTTAGGGAGAATTTAAGAATTTTATTACAAATATTATTATTTCATAAATAGTAAAAAATCATCTTTTTATTGAAAACTTTATTTTCCTTTCCAGAATTTTGCACAATTCATTTTTTCTCTCTACATTTTAAAAATTAAATTTGTTCTAATATATTATTAATGATCAAATTATTTTCATAAGAATAAAATATATGGTTCATTTTTTTATAGATATAGTTTAATACAACGAATAGAATTCCCTTTTATAGTTTGTTATTTTAGTTAGTGTTTTAATCATAAATTAATTTATCACACATATTAGAATTCAATCTTACAAAAAATAGCTCTTGTTTTTTTGAATCAGGTGATAAAACTATTGTAAATCAGACCCTATTATTTTTGATCAATATGAATTGTAATTTTAGAAAATAATTACAACAATGGTAAGTGTAAAATAGTTAATTAATGTTAAAAAATATAATAAGGGATAAACCATGAGACTATAATTTTTAATTATCCTATTGGATGTGTGGATTTTTGAAATATCCATCCAATTATAAAAATATTTCAACACAATTAGTTATTTTTTTATTTGCATCTATATAATAATTAATTATAATAAAATGTAAAAAATGTCAACTTCTAAATATTAATTAATTTTTTTAATGATACGGACAAATAAATTATGTTCAGTAATAAATAGTTACTTTAAACATTATTTATTTATCATGGTAATTTATTTTCAACTTTTAGTGATGCAATAATTACATTCAATTCATAAGTACAATTATACATCACTCCTAAAATATAAGAAAAAATTAAATAAATGAATTTAAATAAATTAAAAGTAATATTATTTGGGTGTGATAATGTGTTGTACAAATTATTTAGATTAGAATAGAATATTATAGATCTATGGAAGGATTAAATACATATTCACTTGTAGAAAATTGGTTTCGATGTCAAAATATGTGAATTATATCAAAATAGAATAAATAATATTAAATGATAAATATATCTTATTAATTAATATAAAAATTAATAAAATATTGAAATAGTGGTTATAAAAATTTTAATGGAATATTATTTCATTCCATGTCCATTTATGAGGCTATTTTCTCTTTATAATTATAATTATAACATTAACATCCCCCACTCTAGAACTCCCTGATGTATCTAAATCATTTTCATTAGAAGAAATCAATAATGAATCCTCGTACACTAAATTCTAGTAAATAGTAATAGGGGGAATGTGCATAGTTGATAGATAATAACCCTAGTAGAGGGATACAATATAGTGGAAATAAATATTATCATGGTACTGGAAATATAGAAAAATTCACAACTTTTGATGCACACCAAATGATAATTTAATAATTTAGAAAGGATGGAATTTTTTGAATATTGGTAATATTTCCCCCATAATAAAGAAAATGAATAGGGAGGTGGCTGAATATCATGGATCATGTATGTATCAGAGAGACTTGTGATCTCATGACCATCATAGGATCACTTGAAGGAACCAGGTGTATCAGTTAGTCTGCTGTAGGTACCGTGAAGCATATCTTGAGAAGTAACTCTTCCTTAACAAATTATCATCTAACATCTAACGGTCATGCAGTGGTATCTGGATACTCTCCCCCATGGTAATGTTTTTCATTGCTGAGATCCTATCAACCCATTCAATATCTGTTAATAATGGGTGGAAATTTCTAAAAGTAAAAGTCTCTTGAAATCATATTGATCATGTGACACATCTGTAATGGTAAGGATAAATATCATTGGAAACATTCAAGTTGTCTCAGGATAACCTTGAACTATTATATAATAAAACAATATGAAATAAATTAATAGGAGTTTGGAGCTACTCATGATAGTAAGTGGAATGATGCAACAATAGTGAACCATGAGAAACAGCGAGTCCCATGTGATATTCATACCTTACCTCATGAAGGATCTCTGGCTTCTCATCCTCATCATATGAAGTTTCTGTAGTGTATATAGGTGACCCCTCACTCTCCAATTTCTTGTTAAGGACAAACTGATGGGTTTTCTAGGAAATTATCATTCATCTCTAGAAACACCTTTATTGAACATGAAATACTTTTCTTTGAAATACAATAACTGTCTTTGATATAACTAATGTAATATTTCATAAATATATAACATTGTAATAGAAAAACAAATTAAATAGAAAAGGTAGGTTGTATAAGGTTCTCGTGGTCATAAGTCACTTTCGATGTTCAAATGAAGTCCAAAACATAGTCTCATGAGACTCCTGAAAAAGCCACCATGATCTCATGAATGCACCAGACAATCTTCCATTGTTTCCCAAACTTCTAGGGATAATTCAACTATGATCATGTGAATGCCTATCAAAAGGATCCCCAATCTCATGAAGGAACATTGACATGTTAATATAGAAATAAAGATCTCATTTTCATGTATGAATGATCAAAAAAATCCCCATTAACTGGAAATAATCTAATAAAAGAAATGTTGATGGGAGAGAACAATGGGCACTGAAAATTAGCCCATAATCTTTGGGTTAAACATGGTAGGGACTCACAAAGGCACATATTAATAAATACCTTCACTATCTTCAAACTAGATCCACGTTGAAGACTCCATGAAAACTAGAGAACATCCATTTTTGAGAGGCTTATTAGTCCCCCACTCAATCCTCAATGAAATTTTTTGAATTATTAATTTCCATACATATCAACCCATCCCTAAAATGGAGTGGACATCTCAAATTATTTGATCTAATGATTTTAATGTCTTCTTTAATGTAATATATCTAGGAATAGAGGGGGAATCGTGAACCTTTAATGAATAACTTTGCATGATCTCTCATAGATGACATGATGGATCTCTGAAAGGACATGTGAATGACATCTAACACACATTCTAGATCATGCGAGACATAAAAAAAGCTAACAGTAACCAAATATAAGGCATTGGGGTTGTAAAGGATGAAAATAAGACCTATAAATGTGTGTCTTAATAGAAAGAAGCACACAAAGATCCTCATCCACCTCACATGAACCATCCATGTAATGGAAAAAAAACATGACATGTCGCGCATAACATGAAATAGTACTTGGGAGTAATATTTGGATCATGCATACTCTAATGGACATGTCAAATAAAGTCATAAAACACCCCTGGGTCATGTCAACCGAGTCTCTTGAATCCCCCTAGATCACTATCCATGAATTGAATTGTACTTCATATATGTTTCCTGACTCATATAACGGTCCATTCACATGTTATCCAAGTTTCACGGTATCACCCAGAAATTAAACTACCTCTCGTGGTGCCCCTAGGCATGACACCCGACTCTTGCGATGCCCTGAAGACATGTTATACAAGACATGTGAAACCCTCCAATACATGTAACACTGACCCTCACAACACCATCAAGGAATTCCAACAAGTTATCACAATGCCCTCTATATATTTCAGTGATGTCATGTGACACCGTTTGAGAGATGTCACATTGACTCTCATAAAACCATTAGTGTGTGTTATCCTGATCTTGTAATGAAATAAGATAAATTCATATACATCATTCGACATATTCTAAGATATACCAAATGGGTCTTGACAATCCATCTTGACAAGTTATCTGTGACCACACGACAACCTTCATATATTTGAATCATGTTATGTGAGTTCCTTTGGATAGGACAACTGGATCACATAATTTTATTTGGATATTCTAGGTTGACACACTATTATAAAACAAGAACAAAAAACGAAACATGAGGAGTGGAGGTTTAGCGCTTGTTAGGAAGGAAGGAAAGGTCACTAGGGTATCTTATGACATCATGACATTGTCTATATTCGGTGTGTACTGAATGATTAATAGGGAAGCCTCTGAGTGTATTCCTGGACAACAGACATAATATTATATGTCCCAATTGGGCATCCAATGACATGATGAATTGTCCGCACATGGTCCATAAGCCCAAACCAATAGGGATACCTTAAAGTGTAGGCCTCAAATAATTGAATAATATGATATTTACCAACAAGGAATCCGATGATTTGATGAAATTAATCTTCCTCAATTTGTAATCCCCTATAAATGTATAATTCTCAAAGTGTTCTCCCCAACTAGAGCAATATTAGGTTATATCAAAATAGGGAATCTAAAGGAATGATTAAATTTTCCATTCATAGTGTGTAAGTTCGGATCAATAGGGAAACCTCAATGTGTAAGCTCCAACAAGTGACATGATATCATATATCCCTATTACAAGTGAAACATCAATGTATAATTCTTGATCAAAAAAACTATATGAAATCTAAAAAATTCAATGACCAATATATGTAGGACAACAACTAGAGGTTTGAGGTCCATATTAATTTTCCAAGGGATTTCCCAGCACATAAGTCCCACATCCATGGGAAATGACATTGATTACCTTCATTCTATTTTTTATCCCAATGAGTATAGCTTATATGGTCATAGAGAGTTTCAATAATCATATCATATTCACTATTTTTATCTGTAATAACAATGTATACCTCAGTGTGTATACCCAAATTATCAACATGATATAATATTTATCCATTCAATGGATAACATTAGTGTGTAAGACCTGATTAACTAGGAATCTATCCTGGTATAATCCCACAATATTCCAAGAACCTCAGAGAAAAAACCAATGTCTTATAGCATGATTATCCACGTTATCCCATCAATAGGTTATGGGATAACATAATAATGAAGACTCTAATTCTATCTATAAATAGGAAATGTAGTATTTCTTTTTCTAATGGAATGATCCTAGACTCAAATAGGGATACAACTCAAGTATATTACTTGTTATTTAAATCAGCGAGACCCTATCATTCCCCATGGATGACCACATTACATAATTCGTCAATGGATTGAGAAATCAAGTGTAACTATAAGAAATATTATTCTTATTATGATTAGGATATATAAGACACCTTCCTAGAGAATGAGATCAAATAAACATTATTTGATGCAAGAACCGTGTCTCATAAATTTCAACCATCAGGACATTGTCATTACCATTGGCTAATAATTCTACCTCATCCATCAAGGGACTGAAAAATACACTAAAATATAATAAATCAGAATATTTCCATACCCAGTATAGGTATGGAAGTTCCGTGATGCCCGGGGTCTATATCAAACATCCTCATGTTAGTCCCAGTATATAATCCTCAACACCCATATATTATGAGGAAGATCACTTGTAATCCCTTATTTCTCAGACCGATAATAGATCAAGTGGGATGAGGGATCCTAAATTAAGACCACATTAGAATTATTAATATCCACTGGCCAAGGAAATTTTAGTATATAACCCTCGATGAGTGGAATGATATAAACACCCCTACCAATATAAGGGTATTAACCTTGGTTCTAATCATAAGGTCATGGTCGAACTATGTTAAATCTAGTTCCATATTATGAAAAGATATGTAGGATTCCTTATAATGGTTGAATTCCTTTGAATGAATATTAATATCCTCCATGCATGGAAAAAAATTACGATGTACTTTTTTATATGGATTCAAAATATCATGAATCCTCCAATTACTGAGAAAATGATGGAAAATTGCATATGTATATCTTGAACCACTAATGTGATCCCCTTTATATTTTTCAACAATGATATTTCCAGTCTTTTCATATGAAAGAGAATTATCCAATAATCATTTTTTTAGTGTAACTGGTCCAGTATGGAAATTAGTAAGAGATTTTTTGACATTTGTGAAATGTGAGTCCATAAGAGTCATCAGGTCTAAAACCCAAGATTTCTAAATACCTTTGGAAAGAATGTATTTACCCATTTATGGATGGGGGGACTATTCAGAGTTTCTACATAAGACTTAATAAAGGGAAACACAATGTGAGCAATTGAAAAAGGCCTTCAACCCCCTTAGTCAATAAAAATAATTGAATAGTACATATACAAATACCCTTATCTCCTGATGAAAAAAATAGTGAAACAATTTTTAATATCTATAATAACAACTGATTGGGTTGTTATTCATCCTTACATTATGTTTCCACATAATAAACAAAAAAAAAATGTTGAACCCAACATGAATCTTTCAAATAAATAATGATTGGGTTATTATCCATTAGGAAATTTTTAACAAATAATTTGTAAAAAAATGTTGAAACTAAGTTGAAGACATATAATGAAAAATTATTGATTATTATCCATTGATTCATTTTGTCTATACACCATACCCAAACAAAAAAATGGTGAAACCAATATGAATATCAAAAATTAAAAGATAGACATGCATTATACCACATTGTTTTAGTGCCTAATAAAAATAATTAGTAAGACTGGGATGATCCTTCTAATGATCTTCTATATACTGGGTTCTCATGAAATAATTCCATCCTCAACTTGATAACTACATGTGAGTAGAATGGTCAAATCAAAATTAAAAGAAAAATTTTGTTAAAAATTTATATATGATTGATCATTTTATGGAAATTATATTGAAAAAATCATTTAAAATATTCTATTTAAACTTTACAACTGTATATAGTACTCTCAGAATCCAGATTTATTATAATTTCTTCATCTTCCAATGACTACGTCAGTGAATCCATTGTGGTTGTACCCCATTATGGGTCACCAAATGATCACACCTGATCAATTGATTCAATTTTTGGTTGTGAATGAATTTTTATCGGAGTACCATCGACATGTTATAATCCTATCCTTGTATGTTTCTCATGAGGATCTCCGAGTATTAAAAATCTTTTATCTACACCGCCTACAGAAAGGTTCTACTAAGGCAATAGCCTTGGTTTCTACAACCATCTTCTTTGGGAGATCATCCCCAAAGAATGAAAAATTCATCCTTTAGTCTCTCATTAAGGTGGATTAGAAATCAAAATACAGTTCCCTTTTAGTTTAGGTGTCGTATAGAAGAACACCTATCAACCTCTATCAGAAAAACAATCCCACTAGTACCCACTAGTTGCCTACTATGGGTACCACCTGGAATATTGTCGCCTATGATTTTAATTCCAGACTAGCAAGGAATATACCTCAGGTGTTTAAGGTTCTTGATACCTTGGATTTGTCTCATATAAATACTATTGATGACAATTCATATCAGAATATTATAATGGCACCAGAGAGAAAACCCATATTTTCTCTTAGTTAGAAAATGTATATGGTCTTTTTATGATAGAAAGAAATGAGGGGAATATCCATACCGCATTCATGAATCTCATTGGTATAATTCGGTGGTACAAGGACAAAAAAGTGGGAAAATATTCCCACTTCATTCAATGATATATTAAATTGAATAATGTAGAGGGAAAATGTGAAGGAATATATCCCTTCACACACGTTTCTAAAATTAAATTACATTTTATAAACATCCGAAGAACTCTACTGACATATTGAAACACTATTATATATAAAGGGATTGCTTCATACTTTATTCCCTACTATCAGAGAATCTCAACACTCTGATCAATAAAAAAATTAGTTTTACCAACACAATCACATATTCATACCTGGGGATCACTAGGTGTTAATTGAAAAATCCTTAAAAAAGTGGAACATGCCTGTCAAAAAGCAATCGAAAAATAATTTCCAATGGCTTAGGATCATGCACATATCCTCATTATAGTCGGGGTTCACCATGTTAGTGGGGGACATGCATTAGGAATGGTTCATATTCTTGTCTAAGAATCCTAGAGACATATTTAAAAGGAATAGGATCGGGAATATATATCCACTATGGGTGGGGATGACCATTATAAAAAGGAATAATCCATGGGATAGACTCCTATTCCTGTTAGTGAATATTCTTGACATATTCTAGAAAATCACAAAAGGAAGCAATATATTCATATATCTACTAATGAACAACTAAACCAACATCATTATAAATTAATATGATAGGAGGACCAAGTCCCTTCTACCATTATAGTGCTTTATATAAATAATACAGTATGGAATGGATATTGAATCTAGGATCATATTATTATTCCAAATAAGGATCACCCAGTGAGAGTGGTACAATTCTGGGGATATTCTCATATTCCTATAGGAAAAACCATCAGTATATCCCAAATTAATAAGATCACAGTCATATTTTCCTCCATACTGAGGCTAACCATTTGATAATAGCTCATTCTAAAAGATGTGATCATACTCCTCTGAATAATGAAACATATTTTTTGAATATTCTAAGAGATTATAACAAGTAGGTGTATATTCCCATAACACCATATGATTATAAGAATGTTCTAGAAACTATCATTTAGAAGGCTTATATCCCTTCACAATTTCATAAGGAAGGTCATCATATTCCATCCACAACACAAATCAAGAACCGCATATAGCAATCAGAAAAATTCATAGTGTCCTTGTGATTATTTGATACACATTCCAAACACTACAAGTGACTAACAACGTTAACACTAATGTAGAAGAAGATCATTATCATGATACACCTCCTTACGGTAGTGTGAAGATGGATCTGATTAAATCTACTCCTAACATCCATTTTTTCAACCTCCCCATTATGATATCTCCCATGGATATGGAAAACATCCCATTACCAAGACACCTTCAAATACATAAGCACCCCACTCGAATTAGTAGGCGACTGACAAAATTTTCTTCTATGGTTCGACTAGATGGATGTGGGTAAATTTGACCAGGAAGAGGTTACTATTGAAATATTTAAAGTGTTAGATGAAAATAAACTTTTCATCATGTTCTTCCACCTCACCAGTTTTGAACATGTGATACTATATAAGCTAGGAAAGGAGTTCATTCTTCATATAGACCAAAATGTGTTGGATAATTATCAGAAACTGAATTATTGACATCAATATTATCCAATATATTAATATCACCTTCAAACAATCAATATACTCTATTTTAAACTAGGCACATTTTCTATCTTCATTACCATGGATCCAAAACCAGAAAAGAAAAGTGAAAACATTCAAGAACATTATATCAAATGAATAATGAACCTCTGTAGATAATATCCAAAGCCACGTAATTCTTATGTATTCATGGATGGGGATAATATGTAGTGATACACTTTTCCAAACACCTAGAACATTGGAACCCCTCACATACGACATCTTGAAGTGTCTTATCCCCATTAAAAAATAGGGGAACAAGTAACCCCCAGGATAGTTGGTGACTATAATAGAAATAGGTTGTATCAATGGTGAGATAAATAAAAAATGGAGATGGATGATAGAAATAATGATTTCGAACTAGGACACTTGAACCAATGAGAATGCATTTTAGACATGGAGATCAAAATTTTGATCATCCAGAAAACTTACCATAAATAAGGGTTATCATCACGAGATCTCATCTCACACATATCCTATGAGATCATAACTAACCCACATTAGATATTCCATATAATTTGTCTCAATATAATCTATCTAATAGTGGACCCAACTCACTAAGCCAGGGAAATATCTACCACTTCTTAAAAATATCAGATCATCAATTCCAAAATAGATTTGGTACATGTCAGCAGAAACTATTAATAAAACCTAGCCCCTTTGGATGTTAGAATTTATAACTCAATCTCCATCACCATGTTCATCTCCCACTGATAGGTACCTAGGTGCATCAATGAAGATTCAAGATCATTCCCATCCCGCTAGAATAGGGGAATAATATCTTAATGTCTATCCCATGTGTTTCCAAGTCCCTTACTAGATGTATTGAATCCTAAAAAATAGGACCATTCAATGCCACATGTAGTCCAAAATAACACCCAAACACCAAGACTAGGGATAATTTCATTGTCATCACCACAATTATATCATTATTATCTATGATGGGAGGAAAAATATCAATGTTTGACATCCCACCTGTTCCTCCCACTTCATGAAAAAACTCTACTTGTTGGGTCCCATTCTAAAATCAAGACCATAAACTACCTCAGAGTGGATTTCCTTATTCCAAGAAGGGAGGAATGTATATATAATGATATTATAAATTTATAGGGTCCCATAATTAAATGGACCAACATGGATAAGGGTTTGAATAACAACACTTATGGTAGAAAATAATAATCGACCAGTTTCATTGAACATAATGGATCAGTTTCCCCTAGAAAATATTCTTATGTGATTGTTTTCATTATCAATATGGAATAAATTTTAAATTATGAAAAAAATGAAGAGATATGTAAATCAGAAAACATGCCCCAGTTTCAGGGTAATTTGGATGCACCAAACAATTCTACACACACCTGGAACCATAGAAGGCTCCAAAATATATCACTTATGAAAAATGAGTTCCCACCTACTCAGAGAAACACTACCAAAGAAAAATGAAATTGTGATTCTACATCACAACCACCAACCCAAAGATTTTATGTTCATTACATAAAGAATTTGTTTTCATAATATGAGAGTGAGATATGAACCCACGAACAAATCAATAAAGACCTAATCTGGGAAAATATTCCTATTGACCATATTCTTCATGGTAAAGAAAATATCCTTCCACCCTTAAGATCTGATGTGCTAAAAAATTGGAATCAAATCATCAAACTGACTATGGATATATGCATTCATTCTACATAGATAGGAATTCTAAAATGATCATGAGATCCCACATTTACAATTGAAATCTCTTTATATTTGTGGTAATTATTTCATCTAGGAAAAAATCAAGAATCAGTTGGATATAAAGGCTTTACCACCTCATCAATTGCTGCTCGCTCACTTTGGATGGTTGATGGTCTAGAAAAAATTCATCATAGAGTTTCATAAAGACATTCATTCCCACGATACACAAATGGAACCCTTGTGAGGAAGATTAAAACCTATGTAGCCTATGATGAATCCTTATCCCTAATCGGAGGATGATACTCCACCTATGACCAAGATTAGAAATACTACCTTTTATATCATTGACTTTGAATGAAACCCAGAACAATATCTCTCATACCTCATATCCCAATGGGGGCCGATGATGGGACCTCAAGATCAGTAGAAGGAAACATAGGTGAGGTGTCTCATACATACTCTGACATGACCATCCATTGATTTGAATAACTGTATATCAGTTAGATCTTTTGTATTGTGGTAAAATATTCAACATCAGCACCATTATCATTTCAGCTTCACATTGAGGAAAATGAAAATTATCAACCTAAATAACTACATAAAATGAACAAACTTGATAGGGTATATAAATTTATAGATAGATATAAAGATTTGACCTATTCACATAGAATATCTCAGTTATTGGAGAAACATTTGGAACTCTGTGATGAAAATATAATAATGAGTAGCAGACACCTAGGATTCCAATGAAATATCAAGGTGGATTCTGTGAGTTTTGTATAAATTTCCCATAATTTATAAGACTCCATTTTGTGAACTTGGCCCAAATCATAACCCACTCCCCCAACACATTGTGATCGTTCAAGAAATGAGATGTTTATTTTGTCAGTATCAAGAGAAAAATGATGCCCATCCAAGCACCATGGAAGGCCCCACACAACCCAACACCTCATGTCATGTGGTGAAAAACATAGAGTCACCCACTTCCAAAATCATAGAGAAATCAGGGTCACCTAACATCTGTGTAATTGGTGAATTAAGAATACTACTTTTAAAATGAACAAGTCTCTACTTATTTTTGAACACCAATAGAAAATACCATCTCAGGCTCCCAGAAACTAGTAATCCCAATGAGGTCATCCTCACCAAAAATCCTGAGTAATCACCATACCCAATATGGATGGATCATAATATCTAGGATTTCTTTGTCTTCTATGAAGTCCATCAAGGAATTGTTAATTCCAAACATGTGGTATTAGAAAACACCCCATAGCATATGGCTCGCACAACCGTTATCCAATCAGAAGAAGAATATGCTTAAAAGAATTTTCCACCCAGGAGTGCACAAAAGTTATACAATTGGATTTATCGAAAAATTGTGGATAAAGCCCATGATTCATTGAAAGCATAATTTTATAGACCCAAAATATCTATGCCTCCTATGAAAAATAAATCAAATATAACTCTCAAATTTTGGAATGATAGCGATAAGTAGCAATAATAAAAAGTGGAAAATTCATAAACTACTACAATGTATGATCTAAATCTTGCATACTTCATCCCTATGACATATACAACATGTGAAATGACCAACTAAATGAGATCCTCAATCGATGATGAGTTCATATTTGGTTATGCCAATTTATTACACTAGGATAACCATTTCGTTGATGATGTGCATGCCTCATAATATGAGTTCCATTCATATAACTATGGAATGGGAGGCCGTATTTATAGAAATTGAGGATATAGGGGATAAAAAGTCCATGTATGAACAAAATATTTTTATCAAGTCCCAATAAAAGAATTATATGTACATGATAATCGCAGGTAGACACTCTTGTAAACATATGAATGGAAAAGAAGTGTCTCAGAACCCTCTTTACATCATCCACACCTAATTCTCTTGCATGTACTTTTATCATGTGTTTTATTTTATGATCAGACCAAACAATAGGGAAGTCATGTTCAACCAGAACAACGGGCATCAGAAACTCCCATGATTTTTTCCTAATCCTCGGGAACATCCACCTCAAATTCCATTTCTCATGAGCCATATGTTCTAGAGAAACGCCACCTTGGGATGCACTACCCTCTAGATCAAATGCAGGATATTTTGAAATAGTGGGTAGTGGCCCTAGCCTAGCTCTAGATCCTAGATGCAATCTATAGTTAAAAAGAACTCAGTTAGGTAATATTTTAAGCATTCAATATACCATATGAGCATGATAATAAAGTCACTAAAACCAATAATGATCGAGTATAGACCTTCCATTAGAATCCCATCTCATTCACTGATCATGGAATGGAAGAGTACATCTGAGGGAAAATACGTACCCCTTATTTTTTCAAGAAGACTAAATAATTTCAATGAAAAAAGGGAACTTATTGATAATGGTTTCAAGCTCATCCTCTTTTAGGTTTGAACACTACGATGTTTTGGAAATCGAAAAGGGTACCTATCTTAGAAAAATATTACCATTCAAGGGTAATATAAGAGTGAGGAAAAACCTCTTGTAAAGATAAAACTCAATGAATAGTTTTGGGAAGTCATGACTGATGCTGATTTTTTGGATATCCATAAAGACACTATATATAACATCTTTCTTAGAAGACAATAGCTCTATAGTGACTATGTTCTCCCCATAAATCACATCTAGGTATTATATCCAATCAATATGATCCAGGCTCCTTCTATCACTATTGAATATGTTACAGCCCATTATCTCCAACATCTCTATGTAAGTAATTAGTTGGTACAAGGTTATAATGAGTCTTCTCATGGCCTTCCCCACCCCGATAGTGACAGAAAATCGCCTAGACTACCAACTACATATGGAATTGTCTACACAGACAAATGATATGGAATAAGAGAATGAAGTCCTTAGGAACACCCTTTCTTCATTCAAGGATAATGTATCCAACACCGTTAATGAGATCATGAAAATAAAATGTGGATTAGTATAACAATTGAGGCCTACATTGATTAGTGACACCATTCACCTTGAATTGAATTAAAAATACATCAAATTTATCAAGAAACATTGAAATGTGATTTCATTGAACTACTGAGAAATTCTTGGGATGAATCCATATGTTAAAACACAATATATTGAATTACCTGATGAGCATTGACACTTCAATAAGGAATCCAAGATGATGCACCACTCTCATTCCACCAATGTATTATTGGTATTATGTATGTTGATTTAGTCCAAAATTTTATTTTGATGTGTAACATCCATGATGGATTTATAACACCATAAACATCAATAAAATGATTAGATGATTAGGTCATATAGTAATTTTAGATACCTTAATTGGAATTTTATGAAATAATATTTTCCATTGACTGTCATAGAGGACTTTATCAATGAAAATGATCGATTAAATTCCCATTCCTTCATGGATAAGTGCACTGTGTATTATAAGATCAAGATGGTCCACAAAGATGAATAATCCACTACCGTCAGAGTATCGTAGAGGATCTTTTACTCCCAGTTCATGCCCTTTTGGATTGAATAACACTGGATCTATGTACAAACACACCATATGTGGAGTCATTGATCCATTCATGGGAATGGCAAAAAATAATTTTCTACTGCCTAGTTTTTAAATCCTAATAGTGATGTGAAAACTTCACAGATCTCCAAAAATCATAAAAAAGCTACAACTGCACATTATGAAGATGTATCCTCTAAAATAATTTATCAAGGTAACATTATTGATGTTACTTTGCTTAATTTATTCCACAAAAACAAATAGGCCTACCCATAGAAGATAGTTCTATTTCAAAAATGTCACCCAAGAAATATCATGGAATTGAGTGTTCTATAAGGATTCCTCAGATATACTTCGCAATTCATTTCTAAATTGGGAAAAAAATCTATCCACTTAACTAGCCTAATGAAAAAGTTATTCACCTACAAATGGGACAATGAATTCCAAAAATCCTTCTAATGTATCATGTATTACATTCTACACCCCCCAATTTTGATTCCTCTGATGGAAGGGTGTTCACTAAGATTGAATTTGGCCACTATATAATGGTCATTGGGTGACATCTTCATACAAAAAAATTATGCAAGGAGTGAGAATAGACTAATATAAATTATACAAAATGATTTTATGTATATAGGCAAAATAATCTATTGTTGAGAAGAACTAACTCATAGTCATCTTCATAGTGTAGAGGATAATTCATTACATGCAACACCATTAAGTCTATATGGTCTCTTATATTGATCCTCTAAATTAAATCATTGGATTTTATTTATGGATGAGGAGAATGTCCCGATGGGTGTTTTTTAGTAATCTTACATTCAGTTTGTATCACATAATTCAGTGAAAGTGAAACCATGGATGATTTCTATGTAGCTCTTTCTACCCTTGAAAATACACAAGATAAAACCAGGATTCCGGATGGGGAGTTATTCTATGACCATGGAACTCCTCATATTTTGGAGATGAATTTTTATGGAGCCTCCCAGTATAATAAAGATATGTGGATTGAAACCCGAAGCTCAATAAGGCTGTTCTGGGAAATTTAATTTTCTATACAGACAAGGAAGTTTTCTATAATATTTTTTACAATCCAAATTCTGCACATATAATGAGGATGAATATCAAGCCCCCATCACTGGGTATAAAATAACTCTATAGCTACACATAGCCTACATAAATATCAATGTGGTTTTGGAATTGGTGAAAAATTATATCAATGGAGAATATTTCATCAAAACGAGAGAAAATGACCCTCTCAATAGCTTCTGTAGTGGACTTATGGCATAGTTTCCTTTTGAGCCCACACTACATCATGTTCCTTGATCACAGAATCCTTCTGTTGATGCATTGGTAAATGTAGCCACCTTCATGGTTTACCATGATTTTTAGGAATAACTATTATGTATCACCCATCAAAGGATTGTCTCATTAATTTTTATATGAAATATGGATAAAATACATCATTTTTAAAACCACCCTACAGTGTGATGAGCCTATGGCCACACCTGGATAGATGAAACCCATAATTGGTTATCTCTAATATGGGACTCTATCAACAGATTGACCAATAATAGAATAGATTTGGTTCCTTGCATTGAATATATCCTTGTATGATGGTCGGAATGATAAGAATAACATCTATAAATGAGGATTTTAAAAAATCCTCCACTGATTCAAAAAATAATGAGATATTTTAACCATCACAGAGGAAGTCAATGTAGGATCTTGAGTCACCCTTCCATCAGGGACTAGGATATCCCATGAAATCTAGATGTTGGGATATTACTAGAAAACCAAGATATATGACTACGTGAAATTCCCTATGAAATGTCATGCATGCCATGTCTATCGAAAATTCATCCATCAATGCCTGGAATTTCTACATACATCTAAATATTCCATGTCATTTTCAATATACAGAATGTATATTCAGGGTCCATATTCCCCATCTACAACCACGAAATTTAATTTAATCCTTATTGATGTATAATTATTTTCCAAATGGGATAAGGAAATAACCCTCATGGATGTCATGATGAAGAATATCATCAATTTCTAAAATTCCCATATCATCACCAGGACTAGGGTCCCTCACACAATGTTGACGGACAAAAAAAACTATCTTATGGTCTACAGAGTTGAAGATACTCTTCCAAATAAATACAATCAAGCCTAGTCACTAATCATTATATCATTCATTGGAAAATTTATGGATAGAGGACTTAAATGATAATCTATCAAATAGAATCCAAGAATACTATAAAGAATGATATGGAATCCTTTTTGAAAATATTCATTCAAGCTTTATGGGCCTATAGAAACACCAAACATACTGCCACCTAGGAAACTCTATATCCATTGATGTATGGGACTGAGGAAATATTAACCATAGTGGATAATATTCCTTTGATCCAAATACCCATTTGTGTATAACACTCAAATTATGAAGAAATGTAAAATTTATCTTAATGAATTTGAATGACTACTTGAGAATTATTTTCACACACTACACATCCTATAGGTCTACTAAAATCAGATTTCATATTCCATTATTAAAAGGCTTCATCTTTATTCAGTCATACAAGGAGAAGTGGGGATTTATATGAGAACCCCAATGAAACTAGGGAAGAATCATCTAAAACTGAAATCCATGTGTAAAGAAAATTATATCATAAATAAGGTCAATAATAATAGAGCATACTCAATTTCCATAAAAGATGGGGAGAATGCCACAACCTCCACCAATGATAGATTTCTCAAGAAACACTTTTAATAGTTATTATTAGATGGGAACCCACATCATTTCTTGTCCCACTATTATTCATAAAAGAAATACGTTAAAATGCATCGTATCCCATATCCTAACCACATGAAGTTAAACATTACTTATATGTCCTTAGCCCAATATATTGATACTGCACAACTAATATCCTATCCACATGACATTATAAAATAATGGTTTTCTAGAACTATGGGTGCCTCGATTCCTACCATCACAAGATATGTAGTGGAAACAAAAACACTATTCTTGGGTCCAGCTACAATATTAATTTTCATTCACATCGGGAAATGCATGTCCTTACCGAATGATGTTAAACTACATGACTGAAATCTTCAATACATGACATTAAACAAAATGACCCATCTTGAATTATGTATAGATCGATTTGAAATTTTCAAAGGGATACATAGGGATCCCTCATTCATGTATCTTTTTCCAACCACTAAATGGTATAAAATGCCCATTTTATGTTTTTTTTTCTTCTACATGGTGATAGGAACCCTTTTCATTTTATCTTTATCACATCAAGAATAGGTCACGTTAGATTTTGAATTAATGTATGAGATTCCCCACACAAACAGGTCATGTAAAAACATGAAACTTCCACCTAGTCATGAAAGCAAGACCATTAATGTCACACCATGATTCCTTTCTACATGAAATATAAGTACATGGTCAATGTCATTTCTACATGACATAAAACTACATGGTCCCTCAAAAACTACTTGTGGATTTATTCCTATTATTTGGGGATACATAGTGATACCTAGATCTCTAATAAAGTGCCCAACTAAAATAATAAATTGAAACAATTCCCACCACTTTGTATGAGCCAAATTGGTGATGAGAGGGTTTCATGTTCATGAACAATGTGTTATTTGATTCATATCCTCTGAAGATATGTACTGATCTCGAATTTCCATATCCATGTCCAATAATAATAGATAATTATAAATATTCCCTAATCTTCTAATATGGGTCAGTCCCCCACAAGGAACTCCATTAAAAACTATGTTTGGTATGAATCCAATCATCAGTGGAAATTTAATGACTCCTAGAATTCCAATAAAGGGTCCAACTATTATACAACCATTTCACATTAAGAGATCCACATCATCATTCCACGATGTTAAACTCCCAGCCCATTCATAACTACGTGTGGTTTGATTCCAAGTTTCATGAGATACGTAGTTACACATTGACGTCCACCCTTGGTCCCAACCTTAACATTTCTATTATTTCACATCAGTTCCCATGTCCTTTCCACACAATGATAAACTACAAAATATTATATCCTTACCTCATGATGATAAACTACATTGATGTGTTACCTTTCCACGTCAATTTAAACTACGAGTAAAATAACTTGGTCAGATGACATTAAAACTATACAAAAAAATTAATCCTTACCGCATTACATTAATCTATACAGAAAAAATCATGGGTTCATTAAATTAAAAATGAAAAAAAATTATCCTTATAGAATTAAATTAAATTATAAGTAAAATGTATTTAACACATGATGTTAAACTGAACAAGAAAATATCCCCCCAACACAATGATATATTGTACATGCTATCACCCAATTCTACTACCATATAAAATCCCCTTGATATCGTTACCTTGGTGAACAACATTATGAGGTTCTTCTTCCATATTTTAAATGAACTACAATCCATATACCATAATTCTTTTCTTGATTACCCTAGGCTTCCACAATCCCTTAGTAGCCCATGGAAAATAAAATAGATCACTCTAAATGGAAATGTTATTGATGACTAAGGGCTTATAACAACCAAATCATGACATGGTGGTCCAGTATAAAGGGATTTCAAATTCATGTGAGCATGATGTCATCGATGAAGAATTAAACACCTCAGTGTGATGTGATCCTCTCCTGGAGTCAATATCACATATCCTTATTCATGAAATGAGAACCATTATTCATGATTTACCA
The DNA here is from genome assembly GCA_963277665.1 of Viscum album. NCBI lineage: Eukaryota > Viridiplantae > Streptophyta > Magnoliopsida > Santalales > Viscaceae > Viscum > Viscum album. The sequence goes on from OY728156.1 coordinate 50,194,278, forward strand.
TATTTTCATTGGCTTCTAATAAGAATATTTGTGTACTCATGTCCCTATGTATCCTAATGGAGATCTTGTGTAACATCCTCTATATTAGGTCTATGAGTTTCAGAACCTTAAACTGTACTCACATTATAAAAATATATGTGACCATAAACTCTAGCCTTTTACTGTTCAGATGACAAGACCATAAACTTCTAGTGAATTATTTGAAAAATCTGTCAGCTTGAAAGCCTATAAGGGGTGGTCTCAAAAAATGACATTATTTCACTCTCTAATCACATTATCTACAAGGTTAAGGAAAAATTTAGGGGAAAATATGGAATCAATATCATGGGTACTGCATTTTATCCCACGTAAAATCCATGTTATCCTCTTTAGACCCCCTAGTCTAGGAAAATTTTAGAACAATGATTTGTCACATATCCTCAATTTGGGAATATATTAACTAGGTGATGAAATAACTTTTAGGGTGCTAAAACCCTTTTTGGATTTTATATTATCTATAAATCACACATCATGAATTAATGTGCATTGTTTCATCACAAATGTTTCAATTCTCATGGAATGTAATAGAGATCTCCCTACTTTTCCATGTTATCGATCCATAGTGGCTTAGACCTACCAACTAGAGACATATTGTCCCCAAATAAAGGGTTTCACAATTCCCACGAGAACTAAGTCACCAAGGTATCACTCAACACATTAAATTGATCTAAATATATCCCCATAAGACTTCCCCATATCATCCTCGTGACCTGAGAACTGTGGACCATTATTTAAAATCCTCGTACGAAACTATCCGACTGGATTAGATATCCTTAACTTTACATATTCATGTTTTGAACCCTTTATTAATGAAATAGTGTGACACTCTATTTCCAAGCCATTTATATACCATTCCTCTTGATTAGAAACCAAAATGCGTAAGGACCGTACTATAAAATTAGGAGCTAAATTTTCCAATGGTTTTAGATGCCTTCATAGATTGATTTTCTTCAATACCCAACTTCATTGGTCAATGTAAGATCCTGGGTCTCATTTAGGTACATATATTTTCTTTTAGGTATAAATTTGTTTGCATTCCCAATTGTCTGAGACCCTAAACAGGGTCATGGGCCGGTTGTGTTGTTTTTTTGTAATAAAAGGGGAAATTGATAATGGATGGATACATGCTAGGTACACATCATGTACATGTCCTACACAAAATGTACATGGCATACACAGTGGGTACTGGACCATCACAATGTGTAGCCATCCATTTTTTCTAGAAAAATAGGGCATTACACATCATGTAATTGAGGTACATTTTGTGTACATTCCAGCTAGTTTTAAAAAAAATATAGGTAGTAGCCTTCTATTTTGATGTATAATTGTTTTCTCTAGTATTTGAAAAACTAAACCATCTAAAATAGCTTTTTAGGTTTAGAATATGTTCAGACTCTGATTTGAGTGTGGTTTGGCTTGTTAGAACCGCATTGAGGAGTACACGATTCCTCCTTATCCACTCTTGATTCATATGAATAATTACTATCATATTTGGATTTAGTATCATATTCCCTAATATTATTTTCTTCTTATGTTCTTTATATTTCATCCAAACCAAGAAATTTATGGAATTGATATTGGACAATCTTTTTACTACCTAGGCGATATAGGTGGTCTATTCTATCTTTTGACCTTTCTAGTTTTTTTATGGTGTTCGACTGATATTTCATCGACCATAAATTCTAAATGGGCCATGTTTTTTAGTGAGTTCTTTTCCTAAGGCTTAGTCAAAAATAGTAAGGATTCAGGTAGGTTCCATTTAGGTGAGTTGGCATTCATAACTCATTCTAAAGACTCCAATTTTGTTTTAATTTTGGATTTAAAATATTTATTCCTATTAAAACCACCCAAGGGTGTGTGTTCTTGTGCTTTACTATTTTTTAGATGCCTTTTAGATACCAGAATGGTTTGAATTATCTTCTTATGAGATATACTACCTACATTCTTAATGAATATCTTTTCATTCCATTCTTATTTTGACAGTATGAAATGTTAAATGAATAATATATTAGAGGGAATACCATTATAAAATGATTGATAGAATGTTAAATGGATTATATGGGTGGGTAAACCCATATAAATTATTAATGTCCTGATAAATGATTTATATGGGAGGGTAAGCCCATATTGGTTGTAAATGATAAATTGAATGAATTAGTGGATACAATCTTGGATTGTGCTTGTATATGAGAGTGGTTATACCCATATGTTTTGAATTGTATAAATTCTATGAATTTAAGTAATGGTTTGATATATTCCATGGATTTCTCTCCATAGATCTAAAACGTGGTAGTGGATGCCTTGGGTTGACTCTGCCCCTCAGGTCTTGATTCCATGGGATTCCGTGGGCCTTGCTACCCTATGGATATGGTTTTCTTGGGGTCATATAAGACATGCTCCTTCAATTATTATAAGATCCCAACCAGTTCCTAACTAGGATTCCATTGGGAAATCCATGGGACTCGATGGGATGTATTGGACAAGATCCTTGGATCTGACCCGTCGTGGTCTGGATTTTTTCAGGGATTCCCTATTATGTGACACCTCTGATCCAGCACTTGGGTCTCTAATTTACACTATACAACAAGGTTGTGGGATTCTTCTTTTCACTATACGACATGGCCGTGGGATTCTACTCTTCACTATACGGCTTGGATGTGGGGTCCTACTTGTTTACTATAGGGTGTGGTTGTGGGATTAATTACATATTTATACATTGTGGGTGTGGTTTTCTTGATATAAATAGATGTATAGTCTGGATGCGGGAATTTTTATTTATTGTTATAGCTACCTCGATAGGAGCTAACATTGTTGCAAGTAGCCTTCTGGGGATATTCAATATTCCTTATTATAGTAAACTTATTCCACAAGAATTCACATTACTTTACTTGTTCATTGACACTTTCTATGAACTTTGAAGAATTTTTCATTGAACTGATTATAACTTTTTGGTTTCCTAATAGGAATTTTATCTCACACACTATTTTGTCTCCTTAGGGACTTAAATAGATTATACGGTTAAAGGTGACTATAGGTTAAAGCACCCTACTACAGGTTATTTATTGTGGCTTGGGAGAAGGGGATCTTGGACGAAGCTAAGGCTTGCTATGCTACAAAGAAAATTTGGTCTTTTTTGGGATAATTGTACTATATTTTCTTCCATGTACTGTTATAAAAAAATTTCTAGGTACTTGAATCATATTCATCATTAAGAATATGGGACACTTCTAGTTATTATTTTGTTTTTATTTCTTTCATTCCATACTTTCAGTTGACTGCTATTTATTTCACTTCATTAATTTATTTTATGTTTGAAATTCACTCCGATACTATGGTGATGAGGGCATAGTCTACCCACAAACTCACCTAGGCCCTCGCTTCTAGTCATCAACCTTCATAATTTGGTGAGTTGCACTTAAGTCCATGTGGCCAACCAGGCTCGAGGTACTGTTGTGTCGAATGAGGGTCTAAGAAGATTCAAAGTGGTATCATAGGAATTTTATTTTATTTTTTGACATTATATTAGGACAAATTATGTAGGGATATGAATGAAATGGAATTTCTTAATAAATGGTGCGCATGAGTAGCTACCCCATGTTTAGGTAAAATCCAATTTTCCTCAAATGGATTCCTATTTTTTTGGATTTTGACAATTTTAGTTGATAGGATTTTCACCATTGGGTGAGACACTTGATTTATGCTGTTACTATTTATGTCATTGTGGGTTATATTTCTATTTTATCATGATGAAATGATGGGTTTCCATCTCATGCGACATATAGAGACTTGTTAGTTTCACATGCCTTGAATTATTCCATTCTATCTTGGATGCATTAGATATTTCATGTTACTGTGATAGTTGATGTCATAATAGTGGATTATATTGTGTTAGTTTTGGTGAAGTGGATATTAGAGTGATGTCATTTTTCAATTCATATGAGGTATGTGCCCTTATTAATTGGGAAATGACAAACTGATGATATATAACTGAGAAATAAACTTTATATATGTAAGGATTATATGGGCATTAAATTATGGTTCATGAGGTGATATGGGCCCTCAAGGATCAGAATATGGTGGACCAATGGTTAAATCATTTGAAAAAGTTGTTTCTAAATGAAAATGTTATCGAAACGTGAATTAATGTACAAAGATATGACGTAGTCTCGAGTTTTGAGTGGGAAAGTGGCATAGATTCTTATTATTTGTTGGTAAATACCAGGATATTGGAGAAGGTTGAGGGTTGACTTGTTTTCTAAGAGGGTTTGGACATTTCATATGCTATTGAGATGTGTGCATTAATTTTGTTCTCTCCTAGGGCCTGAGTTTTTCATTTTTGAGATATTCATCCATGATGACATCTAGCAGTACACCATGAGAGAGGTGATGGCCATACATCGGAGATGTTGGGCCTTAGGATACCGGTTGAACCTCTTATAGTGCCAGATGTGTCACTATAGTATATTCCAAAAAAGGTGTTGAGGAACATTTCCATGAGTGTTTTTTAATTATATTTAGATGAACTGGGGACCACCTTAGCCAGACATAAATCTGGCTGAGTTGACATGGGTGTTCCAGTAGTATCATCCTCCTACATTTTATTGGGATGAAACACCATAGCTTTCAGAGCTATGTCATGAGACTAAATTTTCAATTTTTGATCATATAGAGACAACCCATGAGTTAATGGTGAATCTCATGACTTACATGCTACGTGGGGGAGAATGGAGAATGTGCGACATTTTGAACTAGGCTGATGGGGTGTGCTGAATTCTAAACCCGCTTCTATGGTCACATTTTCTAGGATACTCTACATTTAGATTGGGAAACTGAGTTCCTATATCTAGATAAAGTCACTATGATTGTTATGAAATCCTTGAAATTAATGAAAAAGTTTAAGAGTTTTCCATTGATGTATCATACAGATTATCCATCGAGGGAGAGACACTTCAAGGATGGTCTCAGAAATGATATGAAATATCATGTCAATGTTTTCAAGTTCCCTTATATCTTTGAGATCAAGAATCAGGAACTAATTATTGAGAAAAACCTAATAGAAGTTGGGGGTAGATAATATGGGAGTGATATTTCTCTCATGAGTGGATCTCCATTTTCTAGTAGGAATAACTTTTTTGAGGCTTCCACAATGTGGGTTCTAGTCACGAATTTGGTACTTGAAGCTTGGTATATATCAATCAGGGTTGTAGGAGAGTCCTCGTGAAAAAATCAGTGAGACCATGACCCAGTTATGTGTCGATATTAAAGAAGGATGGGGAATATTCATCATTTTTGCAGGACCTTTCCTATAGATGAGAGTGGTAGGGGGTCATCTCTAACATAATGTTCAAGATCAGGTTATTCGGATTCGCGTCAGGCTAGGAGCTATTGTAGTGTAGGCCATTCAGGATAGGGTAGTGCTGGTCATGGAAATGTTATCCATACACTAGGTTTTCAATGATGGCAGGGGGGATCAATTCAGGGTAGCCAGGCATGGTCACAATGTCGTGGTACATGCCAGAGTTATGCAGGGAGACAAACCTGATAACAGTATGATCTCGAACCATCTATAGTGAGAGTTACAATATTATTAGCTTCTACAATTTAATCTTCACGTTTTGATATAGTTTTATCAAGCAGTTTTATATCATAATGGTTGGTTAAATGGTGTGGGCCTGTGGTTTTTATTTCTAAGGTGGGTTTGGTAATAGATACACCATTGGGAGTCAGAACGAGTGATGTTCATCAGTTTAGGGTGTTTCTCATTGTTGTCGGAATCTGTCACTTTATTTGGGGTCATTATGTCCTCATGATGATAGGGATTGACGTCTTTCATGGAATGTTCTGGCTACTGGCTTATCGAGCATACATTGATTGCTATCGCCGAAGGGTTATTGTCACATTAATAGATGGTATAGTGTTCATTCATAGGGTTTAGTGGGATTTCCATGCATGTAGATATATACCAAAGAATTGTGGGCTCAGTGGGATGACATTACAGATGGATTGTTTGTTTTTTGATGATTCGGGTTTGAGTTTGGATGACTTCCCTCTAGTGGTTGGGCGCTTCAGCGGTGTCATCCCTTATTACATTTGTGGTTTAAATCATAAGAGGTAGATGGAGTTCTCCATAGATCTAGTTATTGTAGTTGTGATAGTATCCATTTCTTTTTAAAGGATGGCTACCGCGGAGTTGCAGGATCTCAAGAGGCAGCTAGAGGATTTGGAGGAAAATGGTTTTATTCAACCCAATACTTCTTTATGGGGATCTCCAGTCCTTTTTGAAAAAAACTCATACAGAACTCTAAGGCTATGTGTATATTATCTGCAATTGAACCATCTAGTGATTAAAAACCAATATCCGTTGTCACAGATAGATGACCAGTTTGATCAACTTCAGGATGCTTGAGTGTTCTTGAAGATCAAAATGAGGTCCAGATATCACTTGGTTTTTATTCATCCAAAAAACATACCACATAAATCCACTCATAGTAGGTTTAGTTTATATAGGTATATGTTCATTCCATTAGGTCTCATGAATGCACTAGTAGTATTCATGGCTCTGATGAACTGAGTGTTCCATCTTTATTGGGACTCTTTTTGGGTCGTTTTTGCGGAAGATATCTTGGTGTACTCTCAAAATAAACATGATCATGCCAACCATCTTGTGGGAATTTTTAATACACTGAGAGGGCATCCGTTATATGTTAATCTCAAAAATATCCACAATTGGATTGATCATATTCACTATGAAGGTCAAATCATCTCAGTGACAAAAGTGTTAGTGTACCTAGAGATGGATAGAGTGGCAATTTCCTGGGAAAATCCTAGTAATTTTTCTTGAAATACATATTTTCTTCAGTCTAGGTGGTTACTACATACAATTTATACAGGACTACTCATGCTTTGAATCACCATTGATGGGCTTGGGTAAGTAGGATTTTATTTTCTTTTGGCCATATTTTTTTGAGATAACCGTTTAGAAGATTAAAGGGAGGTTGAAATCAACATTAGTCATGATTATACAAGAGCAGGGAAAGAGTTTCAATATTTACAGGGATGCTTCAGGTATTTTATTTATACCCTATTCTTTATCATATAACATTACATGATTTTAAGGATAATTATACATCAGAGTAAAATCCAAGAATAATAATTTCTAGTTTCTGAGAAGACTCGGTACATAATTAAACATTATAAAAAAACACTTTATATAATCTATATATTGAGAATCTATCTTAAATTGTGCTCATACATATGAATAGTATATCATTGGGATTACAAGAACAATGTAATGTAAAAAAAATCCCGGTAATAAAATAACAAAAATAACAAAGAATTAACACATGGGATAGAAGGCTAGACATGATGATATAAAAAGGCATGTAACATAATGAATCATAACATATAATAATGGAATAATATTAATATAGAGTCATAATAATGTGGATGAAACAGAAAAAATTACATTAGCACAAGTCAAGGATCACCACAAAAACCGTTTCACAGGGTATAACAAGGAAAGGATAACATACATGACTATCGCACATTGTAGCACAAGCCACCGAAAACCGCAAAGAACATCACACATAATGTATCATGAGACTCAACTTCACCCATTGAATTAGAAAACTATATGGGCCCACCCATATTAACTTCTAATGAATATTTTTTCCAATAAATAATCAAACAAAATCAATGTTACATATACATAAGGGTTACCGATGGAAAGAATTGAGTACCAAAATCACGTCATAAATATTAAAAAATGGTTGTTTAATAAAAGTGTTCATGAATTAAAGGAATCAAAATATACATGGACATTCATAAGGGAAAATAGGAATTTATTATGGTATTTTCTTTCAAGTATAAATGACAACATGTTTGAAATTTTAGAATTAAAACATTTTTCGGTGGCTTTAAGGAAAATAATATAGAGCCATTAAAATAGATAAATGGACAATCCGTTATATAAAACCATATGTGAACAAAAAAGGTTTTCATAATAAAAAATTTATATTTTTATAATGAAAATTATGGATTCATGTATAAGATTGAGTGCACTTGAAATAGTGTATGAATTTGGGATGTTCCCCCAAAACATGTGTTCTTTTAGGGAAGTAATGAGGAGGGAAGAAAATAAAATTAGGTATATCCCCGAAAGAAAATTATGAAAGGATATTGATAAAAGAATTTTTTACATTTAAATAGAATTTATAATATTAACATAAATTGAAAAGATATGTTCATTTCGGTAAAATAATGATAAGACAACCCAAAGGAACAAAGGGGGTTCAGGTGGAATCCCTTATGGATTATCGATTTTGAAGAAGCTGTATATAAGAGGGATTAATGAGACATAAAGGGGATTCTAGTCACTTATAAATCATGATATAATTACGGGTAAGGTTCAAAATCATACCCCATCATTTGGGATCACACATAAATGGGCATAGCGTATAGGACATTCTTAATTAAAAGTGGAATATAGAGGGACCCTTTCCTTATGTCTGATGGTGTTATCCACTTTATATTAATCACCTGAATAATAAAATTAGGTTTTTTAATTAATATTTTTTGAAAATTTTATTTCATTACATGATTTACTATAAATATTTTTGTTTATTAATTTCCTTTTTATGGGAGAAGTGGTTAATTTTCACACATTGGGACTATTTGTTTTCTTGGTTTTTACGATCGATTTACTTATTTTCATTAATAGATAAACATGTAAAATGGGGATGGATGTCTAGAATTGGATATATATATTATTATATAAAATATATAAGGATACATGGTTGAAAAATTTATTTTGTTACTTGGAGTGAAGTTGAATCACAATGTAAAACATTATTGATATCCTTTTGAGTTAATTGGATGTTTTTTTATAACAAAGAACACATTTTGTTTTAAAAATAAATATCATGTGTACAAAATGTTTCCAGAATCATAGATCTGACATAGTACATATATTATGCTCTGGTTCAACCATGAAAATAGATTCATGTCCAGAATTTAAGATGGAAACAAAAATTGAAAGACCATCATCCTTGAATGTTGTAAAGTAACACATCTCCGATGATGACTTTACGAATAGTATAAAATAAGAGTAAAGGAGAGATGATAATAACTTATGACATTACCGGAACAAAATTTTAGTACATGTATGGAACTGGAGTTTTCAAAACATTTGGATGAAGAAAGATAAGGATTGAAAAGAAAACAAATAAACTTGAAATGAACATAATTAATTGAAAAGATGAATTTACATTTTGAATCAATATTCTTTAAGATAATGTTAAGGGAATTAGATTATGTATCATGAAGAGACTGTTGGATTTTGGAGCTGAGATAGGATCTTTGGGAGATATTTGGGTAGAATTTTGGGAAAGAAAAAGGCTTGATAGGAGTAAAGGGATGAGGGGAGTGTGGGTGGTTTTCTATAGTTGAAGGGGGGAGAGGGTTTTAATAATAATTAATTCCACCTTATGAAATTTTTTCCATGAAATTTTGTTTATAGTCTATGATGTTAATAGGTGTGGGTCCTTTTCCTTTAATGCCTCATCCAATTCCCATGTTTCCTCATTGTACTTATGATTCAACCACAATACTTTGACCAGGCGAGTAGTCTTGTTATATATAAATTTATCTATATGATCCAATATCTTCAATGGATGGTATTGTAAGAGATATAATCCTCCACTTTTACCACCTATGAAAAGAATACATGTGAAATATCTGGTATATACTTCCTTAAGAGAGCTATGTAGAAGACATCGTCTACTTTGGACATGGTAAGAGGAAGTGATGTTGATGGCCACAACTATGACTAAATCAATGATCTTGAATGAGATGATGTACCAAGGGATTAGCTTTTCTTTCTTCCGAAATTTCATGACCATCTTCTATGGAGATATGCAGAGAGATACCATGTCTCCAACTTTGAACTCTTGGTCTTGTCAACGATTTTCAGCCCAACTCATTTTTAATCATTGTGCTACATTTATGGGTTTCAGAAAGGTTTTCACATTATCCCCCATTCCATTGACCATTATAGGTCCTACAAGCTTAAGCTCACCAAATTCATCCTAACAATCTGGTGTTCTGCACTTTTTCTCATAAAGGGAATTGTATGGTTTCAGTCTCTTGATCAAGTAGAAACAATAATTGTATAAGCAATCAATCGGTGGAAGATGTTGGTCCCATCCTCATTTTAATTCCATAGAACATTATCTCAGTATATCTTCTATTGTTTGAATAATTTTCTTAGATTGGCCATCAGTTTGAGGATTGTAATCCATATTGAAGTTCAGCACAATGCTTTGAGCATGATTAAGAATTTTCCAGAACTTGGAGGTGAATCTCCAATCATGATTAGATACGGTATATAGTGGTACTCCATGATGTGTTAACAATTATTTGATATATATCTGTCTATGTTGATCCAATGATAATTCCTCTCAAATTGAGATAAAGTGAGCTATCGTTTTAATAAGATCCATAATGACCCATATAGCATTGTTTCCTCTAGAGCTCCTTGGGATTCCAATGAAAATTTCGATGGTGATGTTCTCCCACATCCATGATGGTATGTGTAGTTGTTGCATCATCCCCTTACAATTACCTCATTTAGTCGTCACTTGCTGATATATCAAGAAATTTGATGTATATTCAGAAATCTCCTTCTTCATATTTTCCCACCAAAATTTATCTTGATGATCTCGATATATCATCATTCTCTACAGGTGACTAGATATCGCTAAGCAATCTGCATCATTAAAAATCTCATTCATTATCACTATATCATATGGGTCAAATACTTGTGACCCATATTTCCTAACTCCTTATTTATCAATAATGATGTCATTGGCTTTTATATTTTTAATGGCTACCACTAATTTTTGAAACTCCACATCTTTTCATTGAGCATACATTATCTTCTCCATGAGGGATGGTTGAGAAATAATTTGGGAATGGATTCAGGATATTTTTTCTTTAATTATTTTAATTTCCATTCTAGTAAAATAAAAAAATATCATATCCTTGTCAATACTCATCATTGATAAAGATGCAGAATCATTTTTTCTCAGAGCATCTGCAACCTAGTTTTCCATACTGGGTTGGTAGTGGATTGTGTGGTCATAATCCTCGATGAGATCTATCCATCCTTGGTGGTACAAATTAATCTCATTTTTGGTGAATAATAATTTGAGACTCTTGGGATTAGTATATATCTCAAACTTCTCCCAATTATGATAATACCACCATATTTTTAAGGCAATGATCATGGCCGCTAACTCAAGATCATGTTTATGATAGTTTTCTTGATGGATTGTCAACTGCATTTAGGCATAGTCTGTCACTTAGTGATTTTTTATTAGTACACTAACTAAGAATTTATTTGATTCATTTTTGGACACCATAAAGAGTTCTCCACTTGTCAGGATTGTGATTAATGGTGTAGTGATTAGCCCCTTTTTGAGATCATTAAATAATTTATCACATTATTTAGTTTAGAAAAACAATACTTCCATTCGTGTCATCGTGGAAATTGGGTTTGAAAATTGAGAGAAGTTAATAAAAAATTGTCGATAATACTAAGATAGACCCATAATTCTATGAATCCCCATTATAAATATTATGTTGGTCCACTCTTCAATTGCCTTTTTTCTAGGATGGGTCTTCAAATATCCCTTTTCTAGAGATAAATTTTACCATGAACGATAATTTCTCCATCCAGAACTCACATTTACTATACTTTTCATACCAATTCATCCTTCATAATTTCATTAATATATTATTAAAATTCTCCTCATGTTCCCCTTTTCTCTTGGAGAATTTCAAAATAGCATCGATAAATACTACCACAAATTTTTCGAGGTAATATATAAAGACTCTATTCATTAAATCCAAGAAACTATATGGTGAATTAGTGAGTATGAAAGAAATAAATATGAACTCATAGTTTCCATAGCTCATTCAAAAGGTAGTCTTTGAAATATCGTCCTTCCTTACCTTTAATTAGTGATATCCTGAGCGAAGGTCCATCTTAGAGAAATAACTAGCCCCATGAAAATGATCAAACAATTCATCAATCTGTGGTAGGGGATACTAGTTCATTATCATGATTTTATTGAGCTCATGATAATCAATGAAGAGACACATTGATTGTAACAGCCCGAGATTTTATGAAAAATATTCTTTTTTTTTATTTCACTAATGTCTTGTGTTGTACGCTACACCAAAAGGAGCTTGCACAACACGCATCCTTGACTTGCCTTGCATTACATGCAATCGCAACCTTCCTCGATAGCGTGTGTGGTACGTAATCCCGAGTTTCACGAAACAATGATATGCTATTAAAATATTATTAAAACTAGCCGTTATGAATAGTAATAACCACTTTTTAAATTTTAGAAATTTTAACTCTCAAAATGGACTTCATTTTTGGATTCGGAGTATCGAATTTAGCCTAAGGTGAAATTTTGGTACTTTTCAGATAACTTTCATATTCTGATGAATAGTGAAAATTATTAATTATAATTAAAAAACAACTTTTTTAATCGAAATAATTAATAGTGATAAATTATTAATTTGAGTGGTTTTAAAGTATATTTAGAATATATTTTTACAATTTAATACAATGTTGGTCATTGGATGTAATTTCACATTTAAACTAGACATAAACAAGTGTCAATCTTTTGATAGATATTGTTTCTTAAAAACACGCTATTTGTTTTAACAGCGGGATTTAATTATAAAATTAATTAATTCAACTTTTATGTTATGAATTTGGTAAAATAAACTTCATTTTTGAATTCGGAATATGAAATATAGCTTGGGATGAAATTTTGGCATTGTTCTGAAAAACATCAATTTTTGATGAATAGTGAAACCACTAAGTGGTAGGTTAAAAACTGAATTTTGCATAAAACTTAATTTTACCGCTTCTGTGAATGGAATTTCGAAAATCCGAGAGACACGGTTAATATCAAGGACTAAAATGTGGTTCAATGAGATGAAAATAATTTTTGGTGAATAGTAACTTTTTACTTTTTTTTACCACAGTTAAAAGTAAATAGGGTAATTAAGGGTAATGATGATATTATTATTACCCTAACACATGTCCTAATTCTATTGGACAAGTGTATTTCGACCAAAAACAAACTTAGGAATAAAATATGACCATTTAGGCCCACTTGGATTAGATTAGGACATTTATTATTAATTTATTTAAAGAAGGGTTAAAATAGTTAAAATCAAAGTTTAATAAGTAAATCATTTTTAATATGGGGTTATACATAAGATAAATTCGACTATAAATATTCATTAGAAAGCTAAAACGATTTCCTACATTATGGTATTTTATTTGTAATTTTTAGACATCAAATAATTTAATTTATTTATGACACAACGATGATGCAGTAATTATTTTATTAATGAAATATTGACATAATTGATGTTATAAACACCAAAATAAATGTAATTTGAGACTTTTTATGAATTCCACTAATTTTCTAGGTTACTATGATATATTAATGTTGATTTAATCAACTTGGTTCGAACATTTAATTCTGTTATGACTTTCACAAAAATCATATATCAAATAGTGTCAAAATTGACACAAAATAGTTTTTAAATCAAATATTATATTATTAATTGTTATTGTATTCCTAAAAATCTAAGGTTCGGCCAAATGACTTAGATAAGGATATATATATTAATAATAAACAAGTTGGGGTTCGTTTGGCATTTTATAGTAAGTGTATTAACCATATAGTGTAAGAAAACAAAAAGACACGGTAAAAGTTAAATTATTTAACTTATAGTTAAATCTAATTGATAAGGTTAAAATAATACCCTAAACTTGTCTAAATCCTATTGGTTGATAGGATTTCGACCCATCCCCACTTTAGCTTCGAAATAAGACCCTTTGGAACCATTATAAACCGATTTTGACTTTAATATAAAATAATATTTTGAGATATTCCTAAGGTGCCCCTCTCCTCCCCTATAAAAGGACACCTCCTCCCCCTCCTCCTCACTCCAATTTGAGCACTCAAGCTCGGCCAACCCCTGCCAAAATCTCTTCTCCACTTCCCTAGCAACATCCTAGAGGTTCTGGTCTTACTCAAAGACCAATTTTAGTTCCCTAAGAGGAGGTCTCCAAAAGGCGCTTCAAAGAAGAGGTAATTACCGTTACCAATTCTTTCATCTTTATTTCTTCTTCCACTTCTTCTTCTTAGGTTGTTTCATTATGAAGTAATAACATAAGTATCACTCATATACTGATATGTTATTATAAGTATGAAACAACCCTATTTCACCATCTATCCATCCTACGGAAAAAGAAATCACCACGTGTGCGTACGTACGGAATACCGTCTCCACGCCGTGGTGTAATCTATTTTCCACCACCACCTTACATGGATGGGTATAATGGTGTAAAGAATAACTATACATAGTTATTACAACATCATATTGATTCTTATATATTGTATAATCCACTCCAATTCAATTCAATATTTATAGAAATGATATCATCGCTCGTGCGTACGTACGGAATACCGTCTCCACGACGCGATGGGATTCATTCTCCATGTTAACCATTTAAGAATGATTATGATGTATATATAAGAAATAATAATGAAATATATGACATTATAAAGCTACTGGATTTATGTATATATATACATATGTATTTCATCTACTTACTTCCATTTCAAGACAATAAGGAAAGGAAAACAGCGTTCATGCGTACGTACGGACTACCGTCTCCATGAACGGTGTTTTTCATTTTATTTATCTACCTATTATATATATATATATACTGAATATATATGATATATAAATCATATTTTATATTCTGGAAGTAAGTAAATCATGATATAAGTAATAATTATGTCAATAACAACAAGTCAAAACACCTACGATAAATGAAACGATTTTACCCAAAACGCTTCTTTAACATGGAATTTACAAAAGAACGGGTAATATAATGTCATAAGTGAACCATATATGATATCATAACAATGAATATGATTCTGTAATAAGTCAATGACATTATTTAAATCATTATACAGGAGGTTCGGACACATACGAAGCAAATTGGACCTAAGGTAAGGGAAATATCACAATCTCATTTTTATCCGAGATTGTTTATTCGTAAGTATTTACTGGGGTGTATTTTATCATCCACATCCATGTTCCTTCAATATGTAATATTGTTTCCATCCACTTACAATAGTTTAAATCCAATTTTACTTTTCGGTGAGTTTTTAGTAAAGAATATGAAAGGAATCTTTTGTCGCTTTTTCATACGAGGTACTTTTTGACTTTTCCGACAAAAGTACGAAGAATGTTTTTTTTAAACTTATACGACACGAACGGATTTATACTGTTTTATAAAGCCTTATTTTCATGAAGCTTCCTCTATAAGATTTCATGACTATTTTCAATAAAATCTCTTTCTTTTAAAATTGCATGATGTTTTGTGAAAAGAAATTGATTTTGAAGAAGAAAGGATATTTTCCTCAAGAATTCAATTCAAGTGTTTTATCAAAATTATTTTCCATATAAGATAATAAAGGGTTCTGTTTCTATCCATATTTTTACATTGATTTGACTATGTTGTGATGGAATTATGTTTATGAATTCCTTTATCTTATATGAATGGTTTTATGATGTCATGTTGTTTAAGAATCCCATTTTTATTACATGGGTTATGCAATGATGTATGATTTATGATTTTGTGGCACACATAAGAAAGGATTCATTAAGAGATGGGTGGGACCTATATCTCCCTCCAATTCATTGGGTAAAGATTTCATATCTCATGAGATAGACATGGCTGGAATGGTAGGTTATACCGGTTCAGTGAAACAGGACTGAAACGAGGATTACTCGATTCAGAAAGGGACTTTGTCCACTAAGATAGTCTTGGCAATGAGTCTTGACTAACAAGAAATGATTCTCTATGATTATGTGTGTATGCCACAATGAGTAATGTTTTAAGTAAGGGTTTCATTTTCACTACTATGATTTATCCCATGTTATGAAATTATGCTCTCTTTTGCAGGTTAAGATTTCCAAAAATGTTATGTTCTTATGAAAATTATGTGATTGATATTTCTTTTGTTTACCCTTACTGAGCATTTGAGCTCACCCTTTTATGTTTTCTTTTCCCCAGGATATAAAGAAAGGTTTTAGGTAAAAAAAAAGAAGATCTTTGTGGGAGATTTTGAAGATCTTTCACCAGGATTAGAAGATTACGTTCCGAGTTTCCAAAGACACTAAACTATTACGATCCTTGTGTGTGTGTTTTTGTTATGTACTAAGTATTCCGCAAATGTAATGTAATGTCCATGTACGTCAGGCTTCGGGTCTCTACAGTTGGTATCAGAGGGAGGTTTAGTCAACCTTTGGAAACTAGGACGCGAAAACATTAGTGAGATCCCTAGAGATATTTCTAAGGTATGTCTAGGGATGCCCCTAAGGATAAGTATACGTATAGGATATAGTCATAGAACTATGGTAACGATATTAGATTAAACCAAAGATGATAGATATTTAAGTTACTCCCCCTTTATTACGATTTTTGCATCTAACACTATTCTGTTTGGGTTTTAGAAAATGGCTGGAAACAAGATGATTCACAATAATGGAGGATATGATGGACAATGGAATGATATTCTTTATGAGCAACCAAATGAAATGGGATTTGGAAGTCCAAACATCATTATTATGCCGAATCAGAAATCTCATAATATGATCAATAAAGTAAACTTTGGTAAGTTTCCTGACTCGGCTAATAAGAGAAAGATGGAGTTTCATGATGATCATAGAGGAAAGAAAGTTCAATTTCCCCTATGTAAATCATGTGGGAAGAGGAATCAAGGAGAATGTTTCAAGGGAATTGGAAGATGCTTTGGGTGTGGAAAAGAAGGACACAAAGCAAGTAAGTGCAAAGGAAAAGGGTCGGTTAACACCATGGATGAGGATAATGGTATTGCTAAGACATCAAAAATGGTTAAGTGTTTTAAATGTGGAATGTATGGGCATTATGCAAACAAATGCTCTAAGGGAAAGACTCATGAAGAGAATCAGTATGGTCATATGGGTAGTATTTATGTGGATGATGTTGAAGAGACTACAAATGATATATGAAAGAATTTTTGAAGCTCGGTCAATGGTTTGAGAATGTAGTGGCATGATTACATGTTTATCATGTGTAATTTTGGAATAAAGAGACATCTATGGATTGTTACACTGTTGTCTTTCCTTGTGTTTTGAAAGTATATGATTAATGTTACCAGTATCCATGAAAGGTTATTCAGATATTTTTGGAATGTAGATGATATGCGCATAATGAAGGGATAAGGGGAAAATTAAATGTTTGATAGTATTCATGAGCTCATGATTGATATAAGGACTAAGTGATATCATGGTTTGAGTATATAGAATTTTGAGGATTTTGGTATGTGGAAAGTGTTAACTTTTAACTGCACTCATGTTTTCACTAAGGTATTCAAGAGAATACACGATTAAGGACTTTGAATGTTTGGAATGTGACCAACAAGACATATCTTATGATATGTGGGGATCAACGACAGTATTAAATCTCTGGTAATCGATGTCACTATATTATGAGAGTGGACTGCAGTATTATGTATAAGCCTAATGATTAGACTGGATTATGTTGGACATAAGTTAGTATTGTTTAAGGATAGAAGATTTTCGATATTATTGATGGGATGTTATAGTAACGTAGTTTTAGAAAAAGGACAACCTGCAGGACGGGCGACAGCCCATCGCTTCGGACAAGGCTGTAGGAATCGAACCCACAACCGAAGTGCGACTGGCCTTTATCTCCTACCACTGACCTACAGGAAGTCCCTGTTTAGTAGAAACTAGTTTTATTATATTAAGCAGTATGATATATGAAGTATAAGTCCATTTTAGAAACCATATGTGATTAATCTCACTATAGATCGACTTATGTATACAATTTTGCTAACCTTTTGTTTGAAACAGATGGAATGACCCGTCATTCTATCACATGATCTGCTAGCACTTCACGAATAAAAAATTCAACTTCATTTATTTAAGAGATGAAGTGGAAATTGTTAAAGGCACGAACAACAGTGAGATTGTACCGAAATAAAGTAAGTATTTATTCTATTTCAAATTCTTTAACTTTAGGGAAATGATCTTGAAAACAAAAAATGTTGTCCTAGTTCTCTTATACCTGATGAATCAGATGGTACCTTAGATCGTCACAAATTTATGGATTTGTGATTACTGGCTTTTCCATAGCCATGTTCTCTACCACTCTCCATCAGAACATGATGGTTAGATTTCTCTTCCATATCCATATTTTCACCTATGTGGAAACCCAGTGATTAGTTTATTTGGGTAATCGTTACATTTCATACTTTAGTTTTTAAAGCCAAGTTTTGGTATTCCCTTTTACGATGTGGGTTTCTATTAAAGAAACTTTCTAATAGTAAACCATTTATAACCCCGACGAATTTTGAGGGCGAAATTCATTTTAAGGGGGGTAGAATGTAACAGCCCGAGATTTTATGAAAAATATTCTTTTTTTTATTTCACTAATGTCTTGTGTTGTACGCTACACCAAAAGGAGCTTGCACAACACACATCCTTGACTTGCCTTGCATTACATGCAATCGCAACCTTCCTCGATAGCGTGTGTGGTACGTAATCCTGAGTTTCACGAAACAATGATATGCTATTAAAATATTATTAAAACTAGCCGTTATGAATAGTAATAACCACTTTTTAAATTTTAGAAATTTTAACTCTCAAAATGGACTTCATTTTTGGATTCGGAGTATCGAATTTAGCCTAAGGTGAAATTTTGGTACTTTTCGGATAACTTTCATATTCTGATGAATAGTGAAAATTATTAATTATAATTAAAAAACAACTTTTTTAATCGAAATAATTAATAGTGATAAATTATTAATTTGAGTGGTTTTAAAGTATATTTAGAATATATTTTTACAATTTAATACAATGTTGGTCATTGGATGTAATTTAACATTTAAACTAGACATAAACAAGTGTCAATCTTTTGATAGATATTGTTTCTTAAAAACACGCTATTTGTTTTAACAGCGGGATTTAATTATAAAATTAATTAATTCAACTTTTATGTTATGAATTTGGTAAAATAGACTTCATTTTTGAATTCGGAATATGAAATATAGCTTGGGATGAAATTTTGGCATTGTTCTGAAAAACATCAATTTTTGATGAATAGTGAAACCACTAAGTGGTAGGTTAAAAACTGAATTTTGCATAAAACTTAATTTTACCGCTTCTGTGAATGGAATTTCGAAAATCCGAGAGACATGGTTAATATCAAGGACTAAAATGTGGTTCAATGAGATGAAAATAATTTTTGGTGAATAGTAACTTTTTACTTTTTTTACCACGGTTAAAAGTAAATAGGGTAATTAAGGGTAAAGATGATATTATTATTACCCTAACACATGTCCTAATTCTATTGGACAAGTGTATTTCGACCAAAAACAAACTTAGGAATAAAATATGACCATTTAGGCCCACTTGGATTAGATTAGGACATTTATTATTAATTTATTTAAAGAAGGGTTAAAATAGTTAAAATCAAAGTTTAATAAGTAAATAATTTTTAATATGGGGTTATACATAAGATAAATTCGACTATAAATATTCATTAGAAAGATAAAAAGATTTCCTACATTATGGTATTTTATTTGTAATTTTTAGACATCAAATAATTTAATTTATTTATGACACAACGATGATGCAGTAATTATTTTATTAACGAAATATTGACATAATTGATGTTATAAACACCAAAATAAATGTAATTTGAGACTTTTTATGAATTACACTAATTTTCTAGGTTACTATGATATATTAATGTTGATTTAATCTACTTGGTTCGAACATTTAATTCTGTTATGACTTTCACAAAAATCATATATCAAATAGTGTCAAAATTGACACAAAATAGTTTTTAAATCAAATATTATATTATTAATTGTTATTGTATTCCTAAAAATCTAAGGTTCGGCAAAATGACTTAGATAAGGATATATATATTAATAATAAACAATTTGGGGTTCGTTTGGCATGTTATAGTAAGTGTATTAACCATATAGTGTAAGAAAACAAAAAGACACGGTAAAAGTTAAATTATTTAACTTATAGTTAAATCTAATTGATAAGGTTAAAATAATACCCTAAACTTGTCTAAATCCTATTGGTTGATAGGATTTCGACCCATCCCCACTTTAGCTTCGAAATAAGACCCTTTGGAACCATTATAAACCGATTTTGACTTTAATATAAAATAATATTTTGAGATATTCCTAAGGTGCCCCTCTCCTCCCCTATAAAAGGACACCTCCTCCCCCTCCTCCTCACACCAATTTGAGCACTCAAGCTCGGCCAACCCCTGCCAAAATCTCTTCTCCACTTCCCTAGCAACATCCTAGAGGTTCTGGTCTTACTCAAAGACCAATTTTAGTTCCCTAAGAGGAGGTCTCCAAAAGGCGCTTCAAAGAAGAGGTAATTACCGTTACCAATTCTTTCATCTTTATTTCTTCTTCCACTTCTTCTTCTTAGGTTGTTTCATTATGAAGTAATAACATCAGTATCACTCATATACTGATATGTTATTATAAGTATGAAACAACCCTATTTCACCATCTATCCATCCTACGGAAAAAGAAATCACCACGCGTGCGTACGTACGGAATACCGTCTCCACGCCGTGGTGTAATCTATTTTCCACCACCACCTTACATGGATGGGTATAATGGTGTAAAGAATAACTATACATAGTTATTACAACATCATATTGATTCTGATATATTGTATAATCCACTCCAATTCAATTCAATATTTATAGAAATGATATCATCGCTCGTGCGTACGTACGGAATACCGTCTCCACGACGCGATGAGATTCATTCTCCATGTTAACCATTTAAGAATGATTATGATGTATATATAAGAAATAATAATGAAATATATGACATTATAAAGCTACTGGATTTATGTATATATATACATATGTATTTCATCTACTTACTTCCATTTCAAGACAATAAGGAAAGGAAAACAGCGTTCATGCGTACGTACGGACTACCGTCTCCATGAACGGTGTTTTTCATTTTATTTATCTACCTATTATATATATATATATATACTGAATATATATGATATATAAATCATATTTTATATTCTGGAAGTAAGTAAATCATGATATAAGTAATAATTATGTCAATAACAACAAGTCAAAACACCTACGATAAATGAAACGATTTTACCCAAAACGCTTCTTTAACATGGAATTTACAAAAGAACGGGTAATATAATGTCATAAGTGAACCATATATGATATCATAACAATGAATATGATTCTGTAATAAGTCAATGACATTATTTAAATCATTATACAGGAGTTTCGGACACATACGAAGCAAATTGGACCTAAGGTAAGGGAAATATCACAATCTCATTTTTATCCGAGATTGTTTATTCGTAAGTATTTACTGGGGTGTATTTTATCATCCACATCCATGTTACTTCAATATGTAATATTGTTTCCATCCACTTACAATAGTTTAAATCCAATTTTACTCTTCGGTGAGTTTTTAGTAAAGAATATGAAAGGAATCTTTTGTCGCTTTTTCATACGAGGTACTTTTTGACTTTTCCGACAAAAGTACGAAGAATGTTTTTTTTAAACTTATACGGCACGAACGGATTTATACTGTTTTATAAAGCCTTATTTTCATGAAGCTTCCTCTATAAGATTTCATGACTATTTTCAATAAAATCTCTTTCTTTTAAAATTGCATGATGTTTTGTGAAAAGAAATTGATTTTGAAGAAGAAAGGATATTTTCCTCAAGAATTCAATTCAAGTGTTTTATCAAAATTATTTTCCATATAAGATAATAAAGGGTTCTGTTTCTATCCATATTTTTACATTGATTTGACTATGTTGTGATGGAATTATGTTTATGAATTCCTTTATCTTATATGAATGGTTTTATGATGTCATGTTGTTTAAGAATCCCATTTTTATTACATGGGTTATGCAATGATGTATGATTTATGATTTTGTGGCACACATAAGAAAGGATTCATTAAGAGATGGGTGGGACCTATATCTCCCTCCAATGCATTGGGTAAAGATTTCATATCTCATGAGATAGACATGGCTGGAATGGTAGGTTATACCGGTTCAGTGAAACAGGACTGAAACGAGGATTACTCGATTCAGAAAGGGACTTTGTCCACTAAGATAGTCTTGGCAATGAGTCTTGACTAACAAGAAATGATTCTCTATGATTATGTGTGTATGCCACAATGAGTAATGTTTTATGTAAGGGTTTCATTTTCACTACTATGATTTATCCCATGTTATGAAATTATGCTCTCTTTTGCAGGTTAAGATTTCCAAAAATGTTATGTTCTTATGAAAATTATGTGATTGATATTTCTTTTGTTTACCCTTACTGAGCATTTGAGCTCACCCTTTTATGTTTTCTTTTCCCCAGGATATAAAGAAAGGTTTTAGGTAAAAAAAAAGAAGATCTTTGTGGGAGATTTTGAAGATCTTTCACCAGGATTAGAAGATTACGTTCCGAGTTTCCAAAGACAGTAAACTATTACGATCCTTGTGTGTGTGTTTTTGTTATGTACTAAGTATTCCGCAAATGTAATGTAATGTCCATGTACGTCAGGCTTCGGGTCTCTACATTGATTCATCCTTATTCATGAAAAATAGGACAGGAGGACCCTATGGTGAAGAACTTCGGCATATAAAACCCTTCTCTAAATACTTCAGTAACTGCTTCTTTAGCTCTTCTATCTCTACGGTGTCTATTCTATAAGGTGTCCATGATATAGGTAGATAACCTGAAAAAAGTTAAATTGAGAAATAAACCTCTAAATCAAGAGGAAGACCAGTAAACTCATCAATAAATACATCATCATAATCCCTCATGATGGGAATGTCTTCAATCATGCTTATATCCTTTGTCTCAATCATTTGAGATAGATATTATTTCTCATATGGAAAGAATATCTACACATGAGGTTATTATTAAAATAAAAATTCAACTTCCTCCTTATACTTCTCAATAATAGGAGGATGCCTCAGGATGTGAAGAGTGATATCACGTTCCCGATAGTTGATGTTGGCTTTGTATAAAGGTAGCTAGTTTGTTCCCATGATAGCATCGAACTCCACTAAAAAAGCATGACGAGATTTGCGTGGTGGTTCAGTCCACAAACATTAACATAGGAGGAGTTATAAAAAATGGATGCAATAATTTTTCCATTAAATATTCTCACATATTAATTATCCACTAAATTTTGAGGTGGTGATTGAATAGTTTTATGAAACATGAATGATATTAAATATTTTGTAGAACTATAATCTAATAGTAGGATATCTATTATAGAATGAGTTACTAGTGTACCTATCACCGCATCATTATCCCACTCCATCTTAGCTATAGTGATAGCATAAGACCTTCCTTGTTTCCTTGGAGGTTGTTTTTTATTTCCTCAAACAACCCTTGGTTTAGGGGATTTTTTTTTCATAATGCCCATGTTCCTTAAATTTGTGAAACGACACCACTGGATGATCATTTATCAGAACCTTCTTATCTTCTTCATAATTAGTGGGATTTTCATATCACTTCATCCTATTTTAGCTATAGGTCCCACCTTTCCACATTTTATGAAATTCATGGTTCCCTTAAGAAAATTTATAAGATTCTTATTCACATAATTTTTACATGTAGGATGATAAAGAATCTTTCTATCATTGAATTTATTTTCATATCTGCCAACATTAGTTTATATTTCCCCCATTTTGTATTGGGACCATGATGCAACTAAGACTCTTTGATATCCATTTCATCCATAAGGGCACAATGAACTATATATTAATAGTTATTGAAGTCTTGAATATCCAATTCCTTTCATAGACTTGGATTTAGTTAGCTGAAGAAGATATCCACATTATTTTTTGTCTTCATGAAAAAGCTTGTGGTGTACCTTTCACGAATTTTAATGTTTTCTTCATATGACCGGATTGACTCATCTTCTTTCATCTTGAGTCCATGGAACTCTATTTCTATATTTAAATAGAGTATTCAAGAGAAATATTTATTAAAAAACATTATCTTGAATTCCACCCAACACATAGCGTTAATTTCCACCTAGGTAATTTAATTCATGATAATTTTCTACCATTGATCAGCTTCCCCATAAAAACGATAGACCATTGGTATGAATTTTTCTTCTTCTAGTCCCTGGATGACAGAGAATATGTTTTCAAAGGTGTTAATCTACTGTTCAATGATCAGGGGATCAGATTATAGCCTAAAAATGGTAGGCCTTTACCGCATGGTGGATTCAATGATAAATTTCTTCATTCTTTGGAGGAGGATGGTGTTCCACATGATTCAAGTTATTAATTATTACATTCGCCAGCTGATCAAGTACTATAAGAATGTTTTTATCACTCATTATAATAATATTAGGCATATTGTTAGGGTAGTCTTCACCATTCCCTATGAAATTTATTTTTTCCACATGTTCTTCTATATCCTTCCATTGACTAAGAAAAAATAATGTACAATTACAGGGCTTGAATACTTTGTTATTGAGCATAATAATCAAACTTTGAACATAAAATGTTAAACATGTAATGGATTAGTATATAATATATCATGATCCCTTATGATAAAATTTCAGTTATCTTGATCTATTTCAAAGCTTCTATTATTATGGGATTTGTTTTATTCTCTTAACAATGTTTTTACCAATCTTGTGAATTTATCAAAGCATATCCCCCAAGAGTGTCACCCAAGAGTGCAGAAAGTCCGTTTTTGTTCACTAGTTCACGTTCGAGTATAGCTCAAAGTGGTGTTTTTAGGATTTACCCAAACATACATCTATGATAGAGCCACCTCTACCTATTTTCATCCATACGGGTATGGATTTTCATTATAAACCACTTACTCTATATTTATCAAAATTTAGCTGTGTTTTTATTCTTAGTATGATCCCTAAGGTTCTTACTAAATTTATCTAATCCTAATTTCCAAAATAACTAGACCAACCATTGACACAAACTATATTGTCCTTATCCTTTAACATATAACATTACATTGTTTTAACCATAAATAATAATCAGAGTACAAAACAAGGATCGTAAAGCCGTGTGTCTTACAATACTCGGTACACAAGAAAACATTATAAAAAAAACTATTTATTTAATCTCCATAATGAACTTTTATATTCCATTGTGCTCATACATATGCATAGGATAACCTGGGGATAACATGATCAATGGTTTGATCTAAAATCACACTAGAGGAATAACCATTAGAACAAATCATTATAACATGGTTTAAAGGCTTGGCATGATGATATAAGAATCCATGTAACATATGGAATAATAAAATATAAACATGGAGACATAATAATGTTGTTGGAACACAAAACATGACTTTATCATGAGTCATGGAAAACCTCTAATAACGTTTCATGTGGTAGCCCAACCCAAGTCTAACCGCCAAGACCATTGCTTATGGTAGCACAATTAAGGATAACCACTAAGACTGTCACACATAACATCTCATGAGACTCAACATTACCCAATGAATATGAGTAATATATTTGTTCCCCATTCCTAAATATTCATGAATATGTTTTCCTCATAAATAATCATACAGAAACAATCTTACTTAAACATAAGGGTAACCAATGGAATAAATTGGGTACCACAATCATATAATAATGAAAAAAATTGTTGTATCATAAATAATTCCATTAAAGAAGGGAAATAAAATATATATGGTCATTTTAAATGGAAAATATGAATTTATCATGGTAATTTCGGTCATGTAGAACTAACAACATGTAATAAATTTTTGCATTAAATCATTTTTGTGCTGTTTTAAGGAAAATACAATAGATCCTTTAAAAAATAAAATCATGAAATCATTTCTATAAAACCAGTAGTGAAACAAGAATTTTTTCATAATAAAAAGGAATTATTTTATAATGGAAATGTTCTATTAAATAAGAATATAGAGTGAACATTAAATCTGTTAAGAATTTAGGATGTTTCCCCAAAACAGGTTTCCTTATCTGGAATTTTTGAGGATGGAATCACTTAAGTACATATATATCCCTAAAAGAGAATGATGAATGGTTCATAATTAAAGAATTTGGTACATGTACATACAATTCATAATATTCACATAAATGGTTAAGAAAAGTTCATTTAGTTAGAATAAAGATAAGGCCACCCAAAAGAACAAAGGAAGTTATGGTGGAATCCCTTATGGATTATCGGCATGGTATCAATAGTACTTAAGAGGGTTTAATAAGAGACAAAGGGATTTATATTCACTTATAAATCATAAGGGGTTTATGTGGATGGTTTTAAATAATACCTCGTCCTTAGGGATTACACATAAAAAGAAAAATCATAGAGGATATTCATGAATAAAAGTGGAATAGAGAAGACCCTTACCTTATGTCCGATGGTGTTCTCCACTTGATATTAATGACCTGAATAATAAAATATGGTCAATTAATTAATAATTTAATAACCTATTCTATAATTAATATATTTAGTATTAGTTTTTTATGTTCTTCCATTACATTTTTGATGGGTTATGTGGTTCAATTTCACTGTTCAGGTCTGTTGGTTTTCTTGGATTTTACGATCTATTTAATTATTCTCATGAATGGAGAAACATGTAAAATGGGGATGGTGGAACAGAATTGGAGTTATATTTTATTATTTAAGATCTAGAAGTTTACAAGCTATAAATTTAATTTGGTTACTTGGAGTGAAGTTGTATCATTATGTAAACCAATATTGATATCCTTTTGGTTTAATTGGTGGTTTTTTTAGCACAAATAACACATATTATTTTAAATATAAAATCAATGTGTACAAAAAGATTCCAAATCATAGATAAGAAATAATACATACATTATGGTCTCGTTAAACCTTGAAAATGGTTTCATGGCCTGAATTGATGTGGGTAACAAAAATTTTAAACCCATCGTCATTGAATGTGGTAAATTAACACATCATGAATGGTGCCTTCACTACTAGTATATAAGATGAGTAAATGAGAGGTCAAAATAACTTATTCCAGTGTCATAAAAAATTCTAGTACATGTAAGATATTAGGTTTTTCAAAACATTTGGTTGAAGATAGGTAAGTATAGAAAAGAAAACAAATGAACTTGAAAATCAAGTAAAAGTATTGAAATAATGAATTTACGTCTTGAATAAATATTCTTTGAGAGACTCTCAAGGGGTGAGTATTTCATTTTTTTAAGACACTATGGGATACTATATTGGTGGCCGATGTTGGGGAGATATTTTGGTATAATTTAAGGAAGGAACAAGGCTTGAGAGGAGTGAAGAGAAGAGGGGAATGTGGGTTGTTTTTTTAGTTGGGGTAGGAGGGTTTTCATAATATTTAATTCCTTTTTTAAAAAATTTCTCTTAAGAAAATAAGGAGTTATTATTACATGGCCAATATAGTAATAATTTTTGGTGTGTTCAAACTAATTTGGGGTATATGAGCATAACATCATTCATGACTCTATAAATCATGTATTTATCTTAATTTTCAAATTATTGTATTTTACTATTCATAATATTTCATGTATTTTAGAAAAATACCAAAATATCAGCCTAACCATTTATTAACATGTCGAATACAAAAATGAAGCCGATTTTTACAAATAATTCTCTATGTATGATTAATTTAATTTTTAATTTAATTCATTATTTACTTGAATAATAAATATGTTAAAATTGTGACTTATTTTATAATGATTTCAAAAATTACATATGGTCATATAAAATTATTATCAAATGAGAATACATAATTTTTTTAATTTAAGAACACATTTTAGAAATATATAATTTATTTTAAAATAATTAATTTATTGTAGTTAATTATTTATGACTTACAAAAATACAACTACTTCTATTACGATCATATTATCAATTATAAGATTCTAAAATTTTAGTAACAAATTCAACTGTGAGGTTATTATTATTTTGGTCGCTTTATAATCTGTAAGTGTCAAATTAGAATTCATATGGGTAACATTATTATTCATAATGGTCAGTAACTATTCACCAAAAATTATATTTTTCTTATCAGACTCCAAATATCTTATTGATCACAATTGTGTATGTCATATTTTCAAATTTGAATTTACAGAAGATTCAAAATTATGTTTAATGGTCACTTAGTTAATTGAATCTCCTTTTTTGATTCATTTAATTATATGAAATTATTATAATAAGTTAATTCCATTGACAAAATATTGGGGTGCTACATAGTAGGTAGGGGCAGTGCTAATACAGGGAGAACTAGTCGTGGCATATAGGTGTCGACCACTGAGGCCTCAAGATATGAATTACCCTATGAACGATCTGGATTTGGAAACAAATTTTCATGATATTTATAGATGGAGACATTATTTACTGAGAGAGTGTTTTGGGGTGTACACAAACCACAATATCATTATGTATACCTTTGTGTAGTGTGATTTAAATCTGAGGTACAAACGGTGGTTGGAGAGCCGGTAGTCCATCGACATCGAGCTTGCCTACACAACTGGTTAGGGAAATGAAGTGACCAATTCATTGAGTAAGAGGACATATATACATATAGTACTACATGATAGTACCAAGTGGAATCTTATAGTGTTGTTTTTTGAGATGCATCTAGAGGTGCATGAAATTCTGGGGCAGTCATATCTATCATCCTTAGTTGTGTCCTCTACCCTACTAGACAGAGTTAGGATGATGCATCTATCAGAATCAAATGGCCTAGTTATTCAGGATGGTGTGGCACATGAGGATCCTTCTCCTAGTTGGATGGTAGGTGATGATGAGAAATTTCATTTCCATGAACAAATTTTTGTTTCAAGTGATATACGCAAGGAGTTAATGCTGGAGTTTCATTCTTCAACATGGGCGGTGCATCCTAGGGTCACCAAGATGTTCCTTGACTTGTGACGTCAGAACATGTGTCCAGTAATGAAGAATCATTTAGTTGGTTTTGTTACACGGTTTTCCACCTGTCAGCAGGAGAAGGAAGAACACCAATGACCATCTGGGCTTTTACAACAGTTACATCTTCCATATTAGATATGTGATGATGTAATGATGGATTTCTAGACTGGTTCACTACAGTCACCTCAAGGTAATGACGTAGTGAGTGTTATCATTGATGGTCTTACAATTGTGTATCTCTTCTTTAAAATCAATGATACCATCATTGTTGATGAGCATAGAAGTTTGTATATCCGAGAGGTAGTACCAATACATGGAGTCACACTCTCTATCGTTTTGGATAGGGAATGGTAATTACATATCATTCATTTCAATGTTTTCAAATGGAATTGCATACATAGGTCATTTGGAGAACAACATACCACCATCAGACTGATGGCCAGTCATAGAATATCATACAGATTCCAGAGGACATGATACAATCATGAGTTTTGGATTTTGGGGGCTCTCGGGTGAGGAATATTCCGCCAGTTGAGTTCTCCTATAACAATAGTTAGCAGGAGATGATAAAAAAGGAACCTGATGAGGCTTTATGTGGTAGGTAATTCAATTCTCTCATTCATTTGTTAGAGGATGGTGAGGTAGATTTACTAGGACATCATCTTATGCTGGAAACTTTTGAACAGGTCCAGTTGATTCAGAAGCGGATGGATACTACCCTGTCTTATAAGATATCATATGCTGATTTCCACTGATGGCCTGTAGAGTTTGAGTTCAAGGATCATGTCCTTTTATGAGTTTCACTAATGTTGTGAAACAAATGGATCAGGAGACCAAATATGCTTTAGAAAAGATATGTCGGGATGTTTGATAATTTGGTGAGAGTAGGGTCATTTTCCTATTGGTTTCTATTACCTAAAAGGTACCAATACATGCATGATATCATCCATTTATTTCAGATACACCATTATCACTCATACCCATATCATGTTTTTTAGCCTGAGGAGTTTTAGCTTCAGGTTGATGCATCCATTTTGTGACAGGATCACAGAGGTTCTCTATGGTCAGTTAGTTCTTCTAGTATGGGTTCTATGGAAGCAAGACCCTTTACATGATGATAATTGGTAGAAGAATCCCAATGTACATTCTGAGTGGATGGATTTGT
Source organism: Viscum album (assembly GCA_963277665.1). Classification (NCBI taxonomy): domain Eukaryota; kingdom Viridiplantae; phylum Streptophyta; class Magnoliopsida; order Santalales; family Viscaceae; genus Viscum; species Viscum album. Next base: position 50,224,588 of record OY728156.1, read on the forward strand.
TCACAGATGAATCATGACAACCCTTCAGAGAGAATCATGGGGATGAATATATATATGGTGAGAGATTGTATGATCCTGGGTCTTTCATGATTTACATGTATTTTATTTTCACGTTAATTTTTTTATATCCATTTTTTCTTGGATATTATGCCCGAACATGGGCTAGTTGGGTTGTTTTTGAGAAAGAAAGGCAGAAAAGGCATAATGATTGATGAAGATAAGGTGCACGTCATGTACGTGGAAACCACATTGTGGACAAAATTTACACATCATGTACTATACCATAATGATGTGTATAATACTTGTTTTTAGAAAAAAGGGTAGTACATGTCGTGTAATTGGGTTACATGTCATGTACATTCCCACTATGTTTTTAAAAAATAGAGTCAATAGCTTCTTCTTTTGATGCACATATGGTTACCATATTTTTTTTGAGAAACTAAATAATCTAAAATGGTTTTTCTGGATTAGAATCCATCCAGACTCCAATTCGAGCAGGGTTTGTGTAACAACCCCAACTGATAGTGGGTTAAATGGATAAATGATATTACTCATGTCATCAAGGTGAACCTTATTTTTTGGGAGCCTATTTGATTAGAACACCACAGTTAAACATGTTTTTCTTGGAGAAGTGGCCAGGATGGGTGGCATTTTGGTAAGTTATTCAGGGTTTTTTTGAGTGAGGATAAAAGAACACTTGAAAGGACATGTGTTGGCCTGTATGGACTATCATTAGTTAGATTACCCTTTCAAGCATGTCGGTGGACCCTTGGGTGGGGACCACATGTCTGTAGAGAAACTGGTGGTACCTGGAGGACTAGGACCCGATGGCCATGTTAAGGTGGGGTGTATGTGCTATATCTGAGACCCAGTTGTAACATTTTATATCAAAGGTGGTACCCGAACTTATGTGTGGTGCACTACCTGGGTTGATATGTAGTTCCCACAACGAGGACGTTGTGCTCTAAAGGGGGGGGGGGTGATTGTAACAACCCCAAATGATAATGGGTTAAATTTCTAAATGATATGACTCATGTCAACAAGGTGCACCTTCCTTTTTGGGAGTCTACTTGATTATAACTCCACAGTTAAGCGTGCTTGGCTTGGAGCAGTGATTTTATGGGTGACTTTCATGGAAGTATCCCAAAGAGTGTTTGAGTGAGGAAAAAAGCACAACGGAAAGGACATGTGTTGGGCTGTGGGGACTATCATTAGTCAGATTACCCATTCAGGCATGTGGATGGACCCTTGGGTGGGGACCACGTGTCTGCGGGTTAACTAGTGGTACCTGGCGGGCCAAGACCCGATGACCATGTTAAGCTGGTGTGTCTGTGCTATCAACAGGACCCAGTTGTTACAGTTTCTGCCTGTGGGAAATGTCATTAGTCAAATGACTGATTCACGCATGTGGGTATAGCCTTGGGTGGGGACCACATGTCCGTGGGGCAACTGGTGGTACTTGGAAGGCTAGGACCCAATGGACATGTTATGGCTGGGTGTCTGTGCTATCACTGGGACCCAGTTGTTACAGTTTGTGTCGTTGTAACTGCTTGAGTGAATAATCAATTCATTTTTATCCTTTATTCATTATTAGGAACAATTAATATTCTATTTTTATTTAGGATAATATTACATAATATTCCTTTATTCATTCGTTCATCATATTTATTCAAAACCAGGATGAATCAGGACTTGATAGTGGATGATCTTTCTACTACTAAGGCAAGGTAGGTGGTCTATACATTCTTTTAGGACTTCTTGTGTGTTTTGGGAATTGGGACGATATGCTGTCCATCAGCCATTCTAGAATGAACTCATTCTTTAGTGAGATTATTTTCATATGCTTAGTATGACCCGGTAAGAATTCTTGTAGGTTATGTGTTGGTGTATTGGCACCTATTACTCATTTGAAGGTCTCCCATGGGGTTTTCCTTTTGGATATAACCTGTTTATCCATACATAAACAACCAATGGGGTGTGTGCATTTTCATCACTAGATAGAGGGTTCCCTTTAGTTCCATAAATGGTTTTGATAATATGCTTAGGAGATGTAATACCTCCATGATTAATGAATATCATGTGATGCAATGTCTTTTTTGATTGTTAGTCATGTTAAATAGATACTATATGGGTGGGTATAAATATATGAAATGATTTAATGAATGTGAAATGGATAATATGGGTGGGTATAACTCTATAAATGATTAATGTAAAGATAAATAGTTCATATGGGAGGGTAGGTCTACATGATTTGTAAATGATAAATGGAATGCATGAGTTGGTATACTCATGGATTTATATTATCTACGTGAGTAGTTATAATCACCTATAAGATTTTTTAAATTGTATGAATTTAATTATTGCTTTGATAGATTCTAGGGGCTGCTTTCCATGGATCTAGAACACGATAGTTAATGCCTTGGGATTACTATTCCCCTTGGGTCATGATTCCAGGGGATGCCTTGTGCCTTGCTACCCCATGGATCCGGCTTTTCTGGGATAACGTAGTACTTTCTAATTCAATACTCCTAGGACCCGAACCAGTGCCTAACTGAGTTTTGAATGGGATTCCAATGGGAGTCTGTGGGACTACTTGGATAAGCTCTTTAGATGTCTTCCTTCATGGTAAATATTTATTTCATGGATTCCCTGGTACGTGACACTTTTTATCCATCCATTGGGGTCTAATTTTCACTATACGATGTGGTCGTGGGATTCAAATTTTCACTATATGAAATTACAACATGATTATACTTTTAACTATATATTGTGGTAGTGGGGTTTTACTATTCACTATACAGCGTGGTTGTGGAATTTATTACATCATTATATAGAGTGGTTGTGGTTTTCTTGATATGAATGGATATATGGTCGGGGCATTTGACTTGATTACTATTGTCATATCTGTCTTTTTAGAAGTTTACTAGTTTGAAGTTATCCTTGAGGGGATGTTCAATATTTCTTATTGTAGTTTATTTTTTCCATGGGAACTCACATTACATTACTGCTTCATTTAAACTTTCCATCTGCTTGGTAGAATTGTTGTTAGAACTCTATATACCTGGGTAGTTTCTTACTAGGATGTTTATCTCACACCTAGTCTAGGACTACTTAGGGACCCAAACATATTATATGTTTTTAGGTGATGATAGGGCCATGCACCCAAGTATAGGTTTTTTATTGTGGATTTGGATTAGGGGAGGATAAGTCCAAGGTGAGGCTTTCAATGCTACATACACATTATGGTCTTTTAAATTGTATGAATTTAATTATTGGTTTGATAGATTCCATGGGCTGCTTTCCATGGATCTAGAACATGGTAGTGGATGCCTTGGGATTACTCTGCCCCTTGGGTCATGATTCCGTGGGATTCCGTGTACCATGCTACCCCATGGATCCGGATTTCATGGGATCACATAGAACATTCTATTTCAATGCTCCTAGGACCCCAAAACATGCCTAACGATGTTTCGAATTGAATTCCAATGGGACTCGATGGCACTCCTTATATAATCTCCTTATATCTATACCTTCACGGTCACTATTTATTTCATGGACTCCCTGGAATGTGACACTTTTTATCCAGCCCTTGGGGTCTAATTTTCACTATACGGTGTGGTCATGGGATTCAAATGTTCAATTTATGGAATTAAAACAAGATTATACATTTCACTATATGTTGTGGTTGTGGTATTATTCTATTCACTATAAGGCGTGATTGTGGAATTTATTACTTCTTTATATAGTGTGGTTGTGGTTTTCATGATATGAATGGATGTATGGAGGGGCCATGTAACATGATCACTATTATCATAGCCGTCTTTTTAGGAGTTTAGTAGTTTGAAGTTATCCTTGAGGGGATGTTCAGTATTTATTATTATAGTTGATTTTTTTCATGGGCACTATCTTCCCTTACTGCTTCATTTAATCTTTTCAACGGCAATGTAGAATTGCTATTAGAACTATATAGTCCTAGGTAGTAGCATACTAGGATGTTCATCTCACACCTAGTTTGGGAATCCTTAGGGTCCCAAAAAGTTTATATGGTTGAAGGTGATGATAGGGGAAATCACTATAGTATATGTTGTTTGTTGTGGATTTGGAGTAGGGGAGTATTGGACCAAGGTGAGGTTTTCAATGCTACATACTCTTTATGGTCTTTTATTATTTTCGGGATACTTGACCTATATTGTATTACCGTATACTATTATCTTATTTTGGATAATTGTATAATTTTCATTATTTATTATATGAGACACTTCAGGTTATTGTCATGTGTTCCTGTCTTGGTTTCCTAACTTTTAGTTGAATGTTCTTTATTTCACTTCCTTTATTTATTTTAGGTTGGAATTCCATTTTGATACTCTAATAATGATAGTATAGTCTCCCCACTGACTCTCCTAGGCTCTCACTTCTTGTCAGAAGCCTCTACTATTTTGGGAGATGCTCTGGAGACCATGTGTTCTACCAATATCGGCCCACCATTAGGTGGAATTCGGGTCCATGACGTTATAGTCCTGGGGCCTAATTCTTTAAAAATATTTCATATCCCTTGGAAGGAAAAATATCTCTCTTTTTTCATTAATGATATTTACACAATAGGCCATAATCCCACCAAAAGGTAACATCTTGGCTCTTTATATAGAGATTTATATTCATTGTGAGCCCTGAAGACACCATGGAAGAACCTAACTACTCAGTGTTATGGGACATAATTGACATGTCTGCCCCTTCCCACATTCACAGACTCTTGTTTTTTGTTCTATGACTTACATCACCTATATTTCAACAATCTAGGTGGATTTATCATCCCTGGTATTTCTCAATCAATTATACTTACTTATATAAATCTTCTACGTCCTTTTGAAAATAGTAGAGATAATCTGTTCTTAGCGATGTTATCAATGGATAATGCATTTAAACAACATGTTTAATGCATATCCTCATTGGAAGAATGAAAATACAATCCTTTAGAATCCTAGAAACACCATGGAGGGTCTCAATAACTCATTGTGTTTTGGGTCATCATTGGAATGTCTATAGCACATTCCATGATCACCAATCATGTCAGAGGTAAATGACTTTAAAATAATGAAATGTCATGTCTAAGTAAAAGGAACATAAACTAAATCAATATAATGTCCTAGGAAAAAGGCCACTAACAAAATAAATATCAATCCTAAGGTAGATTACCCTAAAATAATGCAATATAAGGTCTGAACTAAATGTCCATAAACTAGAGAAATAAAGGCCCCCATAAAAATTTACTTAAACTAATGTGATATCAAGTTTGAGCTAAACAACCATAAACTAATGTGATATCAGGTATATACTAAAAACCCAAAACTAGAACTATAGATGTTCTCAGCTAAAAGACCATAAAAAATAAATATAATGACTGAGCTAAAAGGGAATAGACTAGATAAAAATATGGTATGAGATAAAAGACTATAAAATAGAGAGATCAAATGTCCTTGGTAAAAAATCCTAAACTATAGTGATATCAGGTCTGAGCTAAAAGACCCTAAACTAGAGAAATATAAGGTCGAATCTAAAAGACCTTAAGTATTGAGATATCAAGGAAGATAAAAAATACTATAAAATAGAGAAATAGAAGGCCCACGATAAAACACCCTAAACTGGGGAAATAGAAGGTAAAATCAAAATAACCGTAAACTAATACAATATTAGGTCCAAGCTAAAAGACCCTAAAGTAGAGTAATAGAAGGTCAGAGATAACAGAACAAAAAAAGGATACATTAGGACCAATCTAAAAGACCATAAACAAAAGTGATATCATATCTCAGCTATAAGAAGCTAAACTAGAGAAGTAGATGGTCCATGATAAACTCCCTTAAACAAAAGAGATATCCGGTCTGAGCTAAAATACTTTAAAATAAATCAATATCAGGTTAGAAAAAAATACCATAAACTATGTTCGAATTAAAATACCCAAAAATATATTAATAGATGATAAAAGATAAAAGATATTAAACTTTTGTGATATCTGGTACAAGATGAAAATACCATAACCTAATACATGGTTGTTATTTGTTTTACCATATCTTGTATAGCCTGCCATATATTCATGGAAATCAAGATATTATCACCAAACCCATTGTCTCTAGTTAAAAATATTGAACTCTCCCACCCATAAATTTACATTTAATGAATATCCTTCTACAAATTATGTTATCTCAAGATAAATGTAATAGATAAGTCAATATGGAATCTCATGTTGGTGGGAAATCAAGAGAATTTATCAGGGTGAATATTATAGAATTTTAAAATTCAATTCCAAACAATCATTTTTAATTTCATTTAACGTAAGTGATGGGTATCGTTGGCAATCTACATAATATTGGATCAACCAAATTTCATAGTTTTCATGGATGAATTGAAATTAGATAGTAATGTGGAATGTATAGGAAATTAATTCTGTCACATTGTGCAAAAGGTGTAGGAATCTCAACATTTTGGAATATCTCAAATGTTTCTTAAAAATTGAATTCATTGTAAAGGTTGAACAATGATAAAATTTAACAAGCTATTTTAGAATGGTTGTAAGGTGTTTAACAGAAAGAGTCAGTGGAAAGCTGGAGTTATTCTCCCCCACATCTTTTACTTCGTCCCATAAACAGAGAGTAATTAATTGAGACACACTTTAGTATAATCTCCAATATGAATGATGATGTTGAATGGTTAGACCTCAAACATGCCAACATATCCTCACATATCCATATTGAAACATTCCAGGAATCCATATGAGCTTGTAATTTTACTATCAATAGATGAAACTGCTTTAATTCCATTGACATTCCCCCACGTTTCTATTATGAGGATCCTAATATAAATTATCATGAAAATATCATTCACTTATGGCTAGACCTCACCATGTCATTATGATTTTCATCATTATATCTTACAAAGATTTCTAATAAAAACCGCCTAGCCCATGTCATGAAGAAACTAATGGGGGAGGTCCACTTGGTCCTGAAATGTTATAATGAGATTGTTGATGATCAAGGTATTAATATATTTCTATATCTTCTTATGTTTCATCTGAGCCTCCATGACCAATGACGCAGTAATGATAGGATGAGTAACTAGTTGATCCAGTAGGGAAGTGAGAGGGGATTACTCATATGATCTCCTCTCGAAAAGATTATCATCTATGGCCTATGATGGGGGTATTATAATCTTGAATAGATTTTGATCTACTATTATGGAAACCCTTACTATAAAGAGGCAACTTCCTCAACCTCTCTCCATGTTCTCCAAAATTTTCTTTTATATTTATAGATAGAGGGGTTAGTAAGGAAAAATTGTTATCCAAATGACAATACCACTAGATTAGTAAACCACCAAAATAATCTACAACTGATTCATGGGAACAATACATGTAATGTAAGTTGGGAGAATCAGCAAGTCAAAGTATGATCTCAACCTCTGTATCTTCATATTCAAAAATATTCCAAAATTTGTGGATGACCCAAAATTTTCATTCCCCTAGAATTCTATCCAATGCAATATGGGAAATATTTTTGTGAAACTAATATTTTGGTAAAATTGATATGGTGTGTATGGATTTTAGATAATTATCTCATCCATCATCGCCATAGGAACCCCATCCCAAAGAGAGATCATGTACAACAATTCAATAAGGGAACAAACATTATTATCGATAGTTGGTCCATCCAGTGCATGAATATGAGTAAATTCAAGGTTTTCATATTGGATCAATTAATATTTATCCTTTTATAGGCTTAGTGATGTAGTCCCAATGCCCGATATATTCAATATTCAATGGAGAGAGGAAGTATTGGTGATCCAGGTAGCATTGTAAAATTCAAAACAATGAATGTTCTCCCATATTCATCCCATCAACAACTAAAGAGGGCCATTGATTCAGTAAGGTGTGTAACCTTGTTGGATATGGACCAAGATATGTTAATGATGTTCGAGGACCAACACTAAAAAATTATGGAACTATTCTTGTACATGTGGTACAACCATCACCAATGTGCTATCTCAGATCCCTAAATGTGTATCCCTGACAAGGAAAATCCATGCAATAAAAAACATTGTTATAAATAAAAACAACCAATGGTGTGTGAATATCTATGAATTAACATGATCATCCTATATTTTATAATACCCATATTCAATGATAATCCAATACAAGTGAGTACGATATCAAACATGCTAAGAAGGGAACTGGTGAGGGCATATTTCTTTTTGAATATCCCTACAGTAGAAAAGGAAAATACTTATCAAATCATTGAATGAAATGAGAGGACACATTTTAATCTCCTTCCTCAATTTCTCCTTCACAATAATTAACATATCCTTCACCAAAATTGGGGTCTAAATGGGATCATATCATACTTCCATAGTTGGATGTAATTCATCATACATCGACCCATGTGGGGGAATCATACGAAGTCAGTCGATGTCTGATAGGCTAATACCCGAATCACCATATGATAGATTGAATGCGATGGTTCCATGAAATCAACCACTAATCGACTCTCAAATAAGGTTAGGCTGGTGATAAATAATGAACAAAGAAATCTACCCATCTGTATAATGATGAACCTTGTATAGTTGGCTAGAAAACTCTATGCCATATTCCTAAACTAGAAAGGCTATTCCCATTCATTAGAGAAGATTCCATTGGGATAGAGATTCAAGTTCAAGATCCATCCAATACCAATTTTTTTAGAGATGAATAAAATATACACAAATTACTCTGAGTGATAAGATAATGGGTGAAATAACAACCATCCAAACCCAATGGCGAGTTTTCAATGATATAAGACAATCTAAAGAATATATATACTACCATATGGACAATCTTATTAGTTTTCATTTAAAAATAATAGAGTAAAATTGACAAAAAATAAGATGAAATCTTTTTTTTTGAGGGGGGGGGGGTATATCAAATTAATCTTCCATACGAAACCCATATATAGTAATTCATTGAGATAGGGGATAGTCTTAGTGATCATATGAGAGTAACATTTTTAAAAACTCATTATCTGAATAAAAAATATAGTGAGGGTTGGTGCTATGATTTCAAGAAATTAGGGAACTTTTATTAGACATATATGAGGATAATTAGTGCGATCTTTAATACATCTAAATAATAGTATGTGTATTTAGTCAGATAGATGAAATAAAATATTTTTAGAGAAAAGATATATTGAACTAGAACTATACACATCACCTAAATCGACAATAGATTCAAAAATCAAATAAGGAGTTCAGGAGTATCCTCACCCCAAAACCTATCATGGATTTCATAACCCTAATAAGGAATCATGGAAACAATATACTCTATCAAATACATGTGATCACATGACCAGAGCATGGTCATGAAAATAGAATTATAATCATATGGTCAAATTTTCGAACAAATTCATTCAGCGATACCCATAAGAAAATAACATGCCTTATGGAAGATGTTCAATATAAAATTGAATGTATAGGTCATAGTTGGTATGAATATTTACCATATAAAAAAATTTCACACAAATGATTTCTCACAAAATGATCTTGCAATGATTGCTCATAGACAGGTCTCACCATCGAGACACACAGAATGATCTTATGATGGAGGCATGGGATAGAGGCAATGAAAGAGAACTCTAAAACGATGAGTATCCTGTGAAATGAATGGATCTACTTCTCCCAATATATACATAATTTCTAGGAATACCGTGAATCACCAGATAGACCAATCCTCTCCCAAGGAAACTAGTTCATGACATCAATAAATACTTAGGTGGGAATTTACATTCATCAAATATATTCCATTTTATCCAAGTATATCTCTGTAGGGGGGGATTTTTTGACACCCGATAAATGATCATTATCCAATTGAAAAAGTAAGGAATAACCAAATATTTGAATTATTTCCTCCACAAAAGAATCAATGGAAAGAGGTGGTTTTCAATGCTCGTAGATATCATAATCCATCAAGGGACATGAAATTATGTGGCCATCATAAGGTCACATAATGTAATTAGGTGCAAAAAATAGTTTGTTGTGCATCCCAAAAATCCCCTATTGAAAATTCCTTCTACTCTCAGAAAGGAAATTCAGACATCTAGTGGTCATTCAAAGGTATCTGGATGAACTCCCACATGGAATGCTGTTTTTCATTGGTGATAACCTAACAGCCCATCCAAAATTATTTTCAAATTGAAAGTAATTTTATAAATTTTATTGGCCTTTGGTGTTTTTATAGATCATGGGACACAACACTAATAGGAAGGGATAATTTCATAGACAACATTCAATTGGACTCATGAGACCCCTGAAGCATTGTAGAATAAATAAAAAGGATATAATAGATGATGAGAAAAGATCTACTCATGGTCATAAAATATATGCAACACAAAACTCGAGATCTTCAAGACATTGCGAGTCCCAGAAGATATGCCTTCCTTACCATGAAAATTCCATTTGGATTTTCTGACTCATCATGAAATGCACCTCAGGTATGCATAGATGACCTTTCACTCCCTCAGTGTCTCCCTATATATAATAAGATTCATTTGTTCTTAAAAATCTCTTGCATACCCACAAGACCATCATTGGTCGTGTGTTGCATCATAAAAAATAGATAAATTTTATTGGAATTTAATCATGAAATATTTCATTAAACACTACATGTTTAAGATAAAAAATAGAAATAAAACAGATTAGGTAGAATCCTCCCACAGTAGCAAAATTATTGTGACACGTTAAGGAATACTGCAACACAGTCTCGCAAGACTTCTAAACAAGCCGCCCTAATCTGGCGAATACATTTTACTAGCTATCATTGTATCTTGAAACATTCTGTGCATGTCATTCGAGATCAAACCAAATCCATTCATCATGTAATATTATCATGTAAAGGCATGTGGACATGTTAATAAAAACTAAGGAAGCACTTCAACTTGTACACGTGAATAAAAAAGACCCCACTACTTGTAAAATTAAATTAAATTAATCACTACTGGGTGGAAATCATGGTCTCTAATAAATAGGCAATGATTTATAGGTTCAAACAATAGAGTGTTATGAAGATTCACAACATTTAATCCCTTGTCCAACTCCATCCTATGTTTTTGTGAGATACATAGTTGTAAATGGAGAAATTCTAGGGTGGTGGGGCCTATATATCCCCCAACCCAGCCTCAATGAATGGGGTTGGATTTTCGCATTCAGGAATATCAACACTCCCATTTACCAAAGTAGATTTCTCAGAGGGGGTGATCTCATGATCGAAAATTCTTCCATATGCTAATATATCAGTGAACAACCTGAGCGATCATGCACCTTGAATAATGCACATCACGTGATCACCCATATAACATGAAGAATTTCATTGGAAGTAAATGTATTGGAAATCCCAAACACCATCGAGGTCACACAAGAAATTACACAAGATAACAAAAATGAAATTAATGTAATTCATGATATAAAAGGTGGAAATAAGAATAATAATTTAGATACTTTAGAGAATGAAATGTGGAGTTATCCTCATGTTCCTTGCATGAAGCCTTCTGGTCAACAGACTACACCAGGACATGCCAGCCAGATCATGGTAGAATCCTTGGGTATACTCTAGGGATTTCAGTATTTTTTTGGACATATAGAAGAAAGTCTTATGAAACCCATCCAACAGGTAACCTTAGTTTTGTGAAGCCACCCAATATTGATATCCTTTCCATGTGTTGTAATTATGATTTAATTCCTACTCATATAATGGCTCATGATCTTTTGATCCAAGTCTCAATGTAGCACTCAGACATGTCAACTGGCTACCGCGGTGCCCCCCTAGGGACTCTATCCGGGTCTCGTGATTCCATATAGACATGCCATCCATGACATAAAATACCCTCCAAGATATGTAACACTGAATCTTATAACACACTATGCACATTCATATCATTTCTCTCAATTCCCCCCTAACAAGTCAGTCATGACATTGACAATGTTCATGAAATTTCACATTGACTCTCAAGAGACCCTCCATGCATGTTACCTATCTCTTGAGATGAACAAGGTAATGTCATCTAGATCATGTGATGGTTTCTAGAATGAATTATATGGGTCTTGAAAACTCATCTGAAAAAGTTAGCGTTGATCATGCCACAACCTATAGACATGCCAACCATGATATGTAAAGTCCTATGGAATGGAAAATTGGATCCTTTAATTTATTTTGGATATTCCAGGAGGATACTCTCATAAATAACATGTATGTAAACAAAAAATTTTGAGTCTATATTTTTAGCATGTTATGAAGGAATGAAGGCTATGTCATTAGGGAATCCACAGACATGAAGAAAATTTCTATCCTCAATGTGTTATCCCTAATCAATAGGGTATCCCCAGAGTGTATTCCCTGACTAGGGACATAATATGATATTTCCCAATAGAAAATACTAGAACACGATGAATTTGATCATCCTTAGTCTGTAAGACCTGGTCACTAGGAAAACCTCAAAGTTTAATCCCATACAACCACTATAATATGAAATTTCCTAATAGAGAACATGAGGATTTTATGACAGTGTCTTCCCTCAGTTTGAATGCCACAATCAATAAGGAAACCCCATAGCATAACCCCAACCGACGAAATAATTTCATATGTCCCAATAGGGCATCCTAGGACATGATGACATTGTCCATCCTTGGCGTGTAATCACTGATCAATAGGGTATCCTCAAAAGGTAATACTTGAACAATTAAATGATATCATATGTCCCAATTATAAGGGGAACATCCAGATGTTATCCCTGATCAATGGAATTACCAAAACTCCAATTCCTATAATAATTAGGATATAGAGGGCACCTCCCAATGTTTTGAGCTCCATATTAATTTTCCATTGGAATTCTCAACACATAAGTCCCACATCCACAATAAATGAAATTGATTACATCCCATCCTTTGTTTCTCAAAAGGAGAATAGATATAATTTTCTTAGGCAGTTGTAATAATCATATCATCTCTACTACAAGACTCAACAATAATAAGTGCAACCTCAATGTGTATGAACAAATTATATAAATGATATAATGTATCCCCAATTAATTGGAATCCTTAGTTTATATGCCTATATTAATAGGTAATTCCTCCAACTATAACCCCTTAACATTATTATAACCTCAAGGATAATTATAATGTCTTCAAGTGTGATCATCCACCTTATCCCATCAGCTAGTTAAGAGATTACTGAGCTAAGAAAAATCTCCTTCCATCTATGACCAGTACACCTATGAAGAATTTTATAAAGGCCTTGATCTCATACTCAAATGGGAATTCACATCATGAATATTTCCTTTACCATAACAATAAATAACCTATCATTCCATTGTGCTGAAAACTCTACCTCATCCATCAATGGGATGAGAAAACAAGTGAACTTCGAGAACTATGATTCCTGCTCTAACCAGCAAACATAGGACACATTCTTAAAGACCTATCTCAAATAATAAATCCATTTATATTAAGGACCCATGTTTCTAACCTTTAAACCATTAGGATGAAATCATTCCAATCGGATTATCTTTAGGTCCCATACCTCAGTGGAATGTGAAATCTACTGAATTGTATCGACTCTGATACCAGCCATATCCAGGATAGATTGGAAGATTCTGTAAGTACGACGAACTATATTGATATTTTTAAAGGAATTCCTATTACATAATCCTCCAAACCCATATATGATGAGTATGGTCACATTCTTTCCCTTATTTCTCACACCGAGCATAGTTCACGTGGTCTTAGGGATCCAAAATTAACTCATCATTGTCATCATGAGTTTCTACTGGCTAGGGAAATCCCCGTATGTAACCTTGATGACAGAAATGATATGAACACCCCTAATTATATAAGGTTATCTATATCACGCCTAAACCTGATGGCATGGTTGAACTAGAAGAACTCTGATTCCTTCTATAATCAGGATACATAAGATGCCTCATAATGGCTCAATCCATTCTATAGAATATTAATCACCTTCGTACATTGAGTAAAAATACAAATTAATTAGTTATATGGAATCAACATATAATACATCTACCCATTAATCAGAAATTGATTAAAAACCTCATATATATTTATATGGATTCTCTAATGAGATCCTCCATTCCATTTTTCAGAAGAGAGATTCTAATTATTTTTCACATCAAATTGAATAATCCCATGATTAATTTTTAGGGTAACCCGTCCTTTATCAGTATTTGGAAGAGATTAAAAAGAATTTAATATATATTTAATAGATTCCAAGAGTATAAAAAAATTCCCATAAAAAGGGTGAAATGAGCTCTAACACCCACTCTTTAAAACGATCTGAGTCTATAAGAGTCGTCATGTTTGATACAACAGTTAACCATATACCATTTGAATGATGTTTCCAAGACATGTATAGATGGGAAACTATTGGGAGACTATAGGGAAGACTCAAATTATGGATTACCCGATGCAAGCAATTGAACAAAGCCTTATAACCTAGTAGTAAATTAAAACTATTAGACTGAACTTATCCACAATTCCTCGTCTCCTATAAATAAAAAATATATAAATTAAAAGTAAAATATAAAAAATAATAATGGCTTACTAAAAAAAATAATTTTTAAATTATACTATACGGATTTGATATAATATATCTATATAATAAACTAAGTATAATAAAGATATAAGAACCTAAAGACACAAATGGTCCCCAATATCCCAGATCCAAAACACTATATGCATCTCATCTCGATGATCCAAATCATTCCGTAAGAAGCAATCAAATATATGATCCTTTACCCTTGTCCAAATATGAAACCATATAATATTCTCGAGTACAAAAAAGGAAACCTGAAAAGGGTTTTAGGAAAACTCACTAGGTCCACACCACCATGTCTAAAAGAAACCAATCAAATAAGTCAATGAAAAGAAACAAATACAAGTGTATTAATTAATAAATTAATAAAATGCATCAAATGGAATACTTCAAAACCAATATAGAATATCACTATGGATGTACTAAAATAATTATTATTGTATCCCCATAACCATTTAATAATACAATTTCATGGAATAATCCCTATGTATTAGAATTTTAACATAACATGGTCAAATACATTATATAATAATACCCGTATCACTTGGGTCTGTCCTTTATGTAATGTTTTCAGCATAACATGGCCAATACCTAGAAGCATTCCAGCATAACAGGTTCAAACACATTATATAAGCATTTCAATATAGTTGGTAGAATCCTTATAAACATTACAATATAATTTAGAAAATACCATTATTTTATAATTCCAACAAGAATCAAAACATAAGATATAATAACATGAATAAATGATAAAATATAATAATCCACAAGGGTTCATTCTTCCAATTACCATTTATATTTCAATTACTCATTTTATTTATAAAGTAGGTATGAAAATATTATCATGCATGTCATTCAAAAAAACAATAAATCCATCATCCAAGGTGAATGTTTCACATGAAATCACATGAGGGATGTAGTCATACTATACATACATTTAGACATTAGTCAGTTCACTGTTGATCATGATTAGGCTCACCCTACATGTAGTAGTGAGGAAATTCCAAACACCTTTGATCCAATGGATTCAATGAAGTAATCTAACAGATGATTTATCATAATCATTATTATGTTAATAATTTTTCCCAGTTTCTTATAACAAACTCATATAATTTAACACACATAAACACTTGGGAATAAAAATTTGGTTTTGCTTTAGAGAACCTACATTTATCTAGAGATGAAAAAAAACATTAAACATGAAGTACGAATAAAAATGATGGTGAAAAAGATCAATGGAAGAACCTCAATTACAGAACGTCATGTTCAAAACCTAATTCTATAGTAGTTAAAATATTACATTGTGATAATGAAGAAAAAATGGAAGATAAAGGAAAAACAAAGAAACCCAAATCCCTGGGGATTCAACACATGATTAAAATTCCCAAAAATGATTAATTCACTTTAAATTAACATAGAATTTCCATAGGGTCTAAGGTAGGAGGACTTACTGTGGATAAGATAAAATCATACAACCATTCTAACTCTAAAATTGATGAGTTTATGAAATAAATAATGTGTAATACATTCATGATATCTATTTCTCAATTTATTAGATACATAGAAAAACTCAAAACCATGGGTTAAAAAACACAATCGACCATTAAATTGTGTAAACTAGTTTCATGTGGTGTAAAAATTTCTAATCCTGAATTATTTAATGCATTGTTGAATGAAATGTTTTCATGTCATGTATCATGTTCATGAAATGTAATTTTCAAAAGGATACCTCTTTATCTATCTTCTTCAGAAGAGCCTAAAACACCACTCATGATTTCCAAACCCATGGAGAAGCCTTGAAATTCTATTATACAGATTTATGCATAGACTCTAATAATTATGAAAAATATAAATCCCTGAGACATAAGCTATTTTACAAAAAAAAAGTATCTCCATCATCAAATGAACTCAACCACTAGAGGATAAGTAGGAAAACCCAAAAAAATAGGTTAAATAGAAAGATCATAGAGTAATGCACCTAGAAAAATATTGGATCACACTATTTCTACTTAATATAACAGGCATTATTTCAACCTAATTCAAGTATCGGTGTGGGTTATTAGTGAACAATTCAGGCCATTGTGCTTGAAAATTTTTCTCTCCATTACATATATCCTCTTGAACACACCAATTTTTCCACTACACTCAATGTACAGGTATATTGTTTACTTATATATAATTCCCACTACAGTACCCAATCTGTATTTGATTTTCCTAAATGGATACATATATAGAAAGAAAAATAATCATCATCGTCTACTACCTGATAAGGTTAGGGATGATATATCTAAATATGATACATGTGAAACATGTCATTCAAGTCACTATAACAATGTAGATGGGATAATCAACAGACAACTAGACATACCATTTCAACTATCGCAAATGGCCCAAACAGACCTGGGCACATGATTTTCCACTTTCTTGATACTAATTTGGATCAACCTAGGAAACACCTAAAGGAAAAGAAATATAAAACAAAAATATTTAGAGATCATTTCTACTCTCTAATGTATGAATTCTTCCTACTTTTTATGGTCACTACCCACCTCCATATCAACATAAAATACATAAAAACATCCTAGATTGGACTATGTATGAGACGCGCTATGTCATCCACAGTTACCCAACAATGTGGTAAACGACATGATCTCCCATGAAATCCTCAAAAAGTGAAAATTGGATCATTTCATGGATGTTGTTATTATAATAGAAATCCCTAAGTTTTAAATGATTCCCCCATGAACTAAAAAACTTCAAAACATTGGTTCATGAAACATACATACTAATTTGAATATTCTGCATAGATTTAACATCAATTTGTGGATTATAGGTTTTTCTCTAATGAATCTGCAACCCTAGTGACTTCTAAAGACACTTACATAGGTTATTTGTCAAAAAATGGTCTCAATCATTAATGATACTTCTCATAACACCATGAAGACTAAATATATATTTCATTCATATGATACTGAAATAATCAACATTGAAGGTTTCCCTAACACAAATGAAGAGTTAAACATTATTCCTCTGGTCTAGAATCACACATATTACATCGTTTAAATTTTTTCTAGGAAATACTGTCTAAAAATTAATTTTTAAATTTTCCCATTTCCACTTCTGAATGGGAGGACAATACAAAAGCTCAGCATTCTTCTCATACTCATCTTTGGCCTACTAATAGGTGAAAAATCTCACCAAAAATATCTTAACCACCCTTTTCATTCATAGACACCAATACTATCATTGGAGACCACAATAAATCTATGTCAAAACTAAATGCACTGACCAACTAAGAGATTGAAATTTTCTTATCATCTTCTCAGGTAATCCCATTGGAACCCATACTTGGCGTCATATAAAAATAATGTCATCACATTCATGAGACAATCATGATGAAGGATCCCCACCATATATACTGTAACTCCAGGAAAAGCCTTCTAAATAAGACATGTTCTCTCTATTGATCATGTCAAGTAGCATGGGTATAATAATTTTTTTTGTTATATCCACCCATCAATGGGACTCATAAATAAATAGATTCATATATGAAAATATTTTAATCTCATTAAAATCAATACAATGATCTAAATCTGACAATTTTCATGACTTATAACGTAATGAATCATCAATTGAATTTCTATTTCCCTGTTTATAGGCCATCTTAAAACTGAATGACCAATGATACATGACCCACCTTTTCTGCAAAAGGTTCTAGTGTTTTTTTGCAAATATTTAAATAAGGAACCTTATGTCTGTATACAACTCAAACCTTTCTCCTAAAACATAGTGCTTTCTAAATCGTAAGGCATGTACCATTAAAAATAACTCTATATCAGAAGTCTGATAATTCCTCTAATGCATTCTCAACTATCTACAGAAATAAACAATCACTGGATCCTCTTGCATAAAAAATGCTCTGACCCCAACTCTGAATGAATCACAATACATGGTATTTTCCATAACCATCACAGGTAATGTGGATAATTGGGATGAGTTTAGCTCACACTTCAACTCTTGAAAATTTGTACATAGATCATCTAACAAAATAAGACGGACACCTTATTAGTCATCCAAGATATCAGTAATTATAGACATGATAAGTCAGGAATAAAATTATGACAATAAACAATTAGACTCTAAAAAATGAATCTAAAAAAATTTATGGGACTCTCAAAAGATACCATGGATATAGACTTGTCTGGGACCACTAAAAATATATCCACTAAAATGACATTACAAAAGAAGTACCCTTATCAATATAGAAGATGTATTTTTTTATTGGTTCAGTGAAAATGCTCTCTCACTGTATTCAAGTTTGTTTGAAGATATTTATCATGATCATATTATGGTTAGGATTACAGTATGATGCATTTGATGAAAAATAAAAATAATGAGATATAACTAGATGATATATAATTGATTCAATAAGACAATCAATATTTTTGGGGTGTTCTTTATACAGAATAGAATCACCATGAACTCCTAAACTTATACCTTATCCAAAATGTATTCTAAGTAATTTCTTATGGTCCCACAAACAATTGATGACACCCTAATCTCAATTCAATAATGCATAATAACATTAATCACATTAGTTTATCGAAGAGATCATCACTATGTGGAAGGAGATAAATTATCTTGATCTTCATCTAGTTCATTCTCCCATAATTAAAACATTTGATAAATATAACATCATCTATCATGTAAAAATGAACTAGATGTCCCCATGGTGAAATATGAGGTTGTATAAAACCCAAATAATTTAGATATTCAAATTGAAATTTCATCTCAGAAATATTTTTTGGTGATATATGATAAGGAAGAAACAAAACTAACTCTACTCCTAGCCCCAAATCAATCATTTAATCAGTATCTTGATCAGGTCTTAAGAAATAAAACATATCAATAAAACAATTAGGAAAAAAGTCTACCACTGGTGAAAAAGTATCATCAATTATTCAAGAATCATCAATAGAAAAACCATATATATAAAGTGTGAGAAAATCCAATCATCACTAAATTGGTTCTACATTTCCAGCCCAAATATCCAAGCCACCCTACAGAAAATAGATTCCTACTTCTAAAGATAGAAATGAAAGTATCATTTGCTAATAGTCAATAAGAGAGTAGAATAAACGTTACCAATAATCACCGATAAATAATTTTAAAATAGTCATTTCTAGTACAAATTGCTTAAAAAAATAATTATGACCAACACTTTTTAGGGGCCACGCCATAGCATAATTGACATTATCTGAAATCAGATCCAATGGTAAATTGATTTTCATGAAAATATCCAATATTTATAGAAATATACACAATATTTTTCAAGACATATATGATATAATGGAGTGAGATGATATAGCATTTAAAAAAACATGAAATGGTATATGATTCAGGAATAAAAACACTGATGGTTGAAGCCCTTGTATCTAAACTAGGTGAAGTAGAATTCATAGTGTGAATCAATAATTACCATTTTACTTATGCTCTAGAATGATTCACCTTTAGTATTTTCTCTTCCTGATATTGTCACTCCTATACTGGGGTACCATGACCCCATCCTCAACCTGAAAAACTAATAGAACTCAAAATACATGTATACTTAGAAGAAATGTATTCCTTCACAGACTATGTTACCTCTTATGGTATTATTCCATTGCGATAATACTGAATTTCCATTCAAAAAAATAGTAGGGGGTCCAAAATACTATAATTTTGGAACTCCAAATAAGGTTACAAACATTGATTCCACTTATGTCAAGACATTACACACTGATAGAAATGTAGAAAAACACAATGTAATCATGGAAAATCAATTCCAAGGTTGGTCTTTCAACTTGTTACTTTCTAGTAATCTTCATATTGGCACTTCTTTCGACCAGAAGAAGAGCACCTAGTTCGCCCTACCGAAATAGCATGCCGGGTATTGTGGCATCACATAGAGTCCCCAACATAAAGAGATTATTATTCATCATGGCATAAAATTTAAAAAATATAAAATACAATTACCAGTAACCTGATATAATAGAAAATAACTTCATGGAAACACATCACCTAGGATATATCATCATTATCTAAATATGGAGAAAATCACTGAATGTTAGTGAATCATCTAGTGTAGTATGCCACTGATATTACCTCATGTGTCATTCATGTGAACCCACGAGCATTCTCATCCATCAACATCTCTGGATGGAAGTTGATCTTGATTTTCACCTTAATGTCAATCTAGAATAACACATCTTGCTCTAGAATTTCAATATAACACGTGGAAGGACCATGAAGAATGTATGTATCAAGCTTATCCCTACCATTTCAGCTGTCTCAATGTTAATTTTGATCATCTAGAATAACCTAATCCCGAATATAGAATCCTAGGGGCCTCCCTCCCCAGGGATCAAAGAAAGATACTGGAGATGAAACACTCTCATCAACTCATACCTCTATACAATAGTGCGATCAGTCTCCCTCTCCATAGATTGCAAGACCCTTCCAAATCTATCATGAATATAAACATCCATCTGATCGTCAAAATATATATGAATAATTGTTTTGGATGTCTTAAGAGTGTGCTTATTTTCACTCTCATGACGCTCAATCCGACTATGATGAGTGGGGATCTTCTCTAAAATAAAAACACACACCGTAGAACACTAGATAAAAATATGTTTATCATTAATAGGTGAAAATAAATTTCAAAAAACGAGATCAATGTATATCTAATGATGTAATACAAGTTAGTTACCATGTCATAATTGTCTTTTATAACAATTTTTTTAGATAAAATTCCAATCTCATTTCAATGTATATAAAAAAATTATGGAACATGAATTAATTGCGTCATTATCATGAAAAATGAATATATATATATATATAAATATATTCCGATATTGATGTTTTAATACTCATATCATTCCAAATCAAGAAACTTGTATTGCTATCAAGAAATAAAAAATATATAAAAATATGTCAATCACCCATGATGAGATAACATCATCTTTAACACTAAAAAATCCTGAAAAAGAATCGGATTGTAAGGTTATATTACTATACCCCATACATGCTTTAGTTACTCCCATTCACAATCCCATTAACTAGTCTCAACACATCCATTTTTCCTTTCAAACATCCCCAAATTGGAAATCAAGAGAAAATAGATAACAGAATCACCTTTGATACCACATTTAAACATCCCCAAATGGATAAATCTTTCTCATTTCCAATTAGGATTATTTACTAGATCTCATGAATGACTATTCATATGCAAGATGTGTCCGACTAGCAGTGGGTAAAAAATAACAATATCAGGGAGAATATACCCCCTGGTAAAGAGATATTACAAAAGAAGAGATAAAAAAATTTAGTTTAATTGAAATTATAGAGACTGTACCATAAAGGATTTGAAGGTAAATGATGAACCAAATAATAAACTTCAATTTAATAATCCAATAATAGTAAAATGATAAATTAACAATGGCATGTAATGTATCTTAATGTCAAATAGAATTTAATATAGATAAGAGATCAGGATGATAAAAATAAACTCAATCAAATATCTATTATAGAACCCTGTATTTGTCCCATCTCTAAGATCCAAACCATCCAGAATGAAAAAATCATCTACATGGTCTCTTCCCATTGTCTAAAATAATAACAATTTAATATACTTGGAAACCATTTCGGTGGCTCAAATATTGTTTGATTAAAAATTAGTAGGTCAAGAACACCATGTAAAAAAACTACTCTACTAAATTTGTGCATGAATAAATCGATAAACTGGTGTATCAATCAATAAATTAATACAACACATTAAATAACCAACTTTGGCACCCAACTGAAATGTGTCTGAGCATGTAAAACAACCATGTCTAATGTAACCTCAAAACTGTTGAATAATTTCATTACATAGTAGAATCCATATGTGTAAATTTTTTAATATAACAGGTCCCATCCCTTTATATAATAATTTTAATATATTTGGGACAATCCATATATGTATATTCATTTTATCATAACTGATATAATCCCTATAAGTAGTACATTATAATAGGTCAAAACCATTAATATAGGCATTTCATCATTAGAGGGACAAAACCAATAATCATTAAAAAATAACTGGGAAAACACATATAAATATTCATTTTAGCATGAATAACAAAAGACAATATAGAATTAGGAATAAGACATATAACATCATAATCCATAAGGGTCAATTAATAAAATTACCCGTTATCATTAAATTACATGGTTTATTTAACAAGGTGGTCTTAAATCATTATTATTGTAGTTATACTTAAAAATAATAATCCATTTTCTGAGGATTACATATAATAAAATATTAATTGTTGTATCTTGTAATGATAAATATTCTTTAAAACGTTAATCTGTTTATTTTTATTCTAGGGGAAGCTCACCCTATAGTTAACAGTATGGTAGGGGAACCACTATTAGGTACAAAGGGATCTATGGATTAATAGAACAAAAAATTTATCATCACCAATAATTTTTAAATTAACATTCACGTTAATTCAATATAATAACATAATATTTCACATAATTAAACAATTATAAACAAATCGTTGGGGTTGGTTCTAGATCGGCTACCATTATTTGGGGATCAACGAAATTCTTATATTAGGTAACTATAACATGAATAATGCTAAAGAAGATTATAATAATAACCATGATCATACATGATTAATTTCAACATCTAATTTCATATCATTCAAAATAATACATGATTATTATGAAGAACAAATAGAAGGGTTGGGAAATCCAAAGAAAACCATCTCAGTAGCAATTAAACGGTGAATCTAGGGATCACTATTGGATTATAAGACACAAAAATCTCACGTACTCCCTCTTGGGTAAGAAAGGTAATCCTTTATAGTGGAAGAAAAGAAATCATATGGGATACATGGGATTAAAACAAATAATCTTCATAAATCCCCGATGTGAAATAATTTTTTGATGTGTATTAAAAAATTTATGAGATGTGAATAAAAAGGCAATGACTAGTGTAAATAAAACCCCAATCATGAATTTCAAATTATGAACCAGTTTTGTGGCATGAAACTATTTCACATCCTTCCACTTCACAACATTTTCACAGAAAAATTTACAAGTCATGTAACACGTTTAAAGAATATAGATGTCCAAGAGATTTCTATCAGTCCACGATATATAGAACATTCTAAACCACCTCCGAATCATTACAAAATCATGCATAACCATTTTTAGTCACTTTTTAACATTTATACATAGACTATGACAACTCATACTGACATACATCCCTAAAGATTAGGTAATTTATCCCAACAAAAGCTCTACATACTAAAAAGGAACATGTTTACCAAATATTAAAGAAGAACGAAAAACTAAAACAATAGTTTCAACAGAATAACTCAAAATGGAATAATAAATAAAAATGATAAAATATTATAATAACCCTATTTACATAAAAAATGTCATTAAACATGATGTCAACATGGTAATTGTCAAAATGGTTAACAGGGGAGGTTAAAAATATTAAGTTTAATAAATCAACTAATCATTTAAAAAATTTATTTTATTATAAGATTTTGAAA
The DNA here is from genome assembly GCA_963277665.1 of Viscum album. Classification (NCBI taxonomy): domain Eukaryota; kingdom Viridiplantae; phylum Streptophyta; class Magnoliopsida; order Santalales; family Viscaceae; genus Viscum; species Viscum album. The sequence continues at coordinate 50,248,795 of OY728156.1, forward strand.
CATACTTATTTTATTTTAATTTTTAATGAATTTAGATGTTTTTTATCCTAATAACTATTTTACATTAATATAATTCATTAATAAATTCCTAGAATTTCCTCTTCCCCACATAAAAATGGGATTCCACTATCTACATATTTACACACTTAATAATCCATTTTCTTCATCCAATACCAACACAAAATTTCCTCCAACATTATATTGTTATTAGTTTGGGTAAAATAATAACCAGAGATGGATTTTTTGATAATGAAAATGATGTTATCTGATGAAGTGGTACATCTTATAATCAAATGATTTAGTTTTATTTCGTATTATACATCCCTTAAATAATCATTAAAAATAATGATATAAAACAAGTTTCTCCCATATAAATTTATGTATTTATTTTAATGTTATACCATATATTCAACTCCTCTTCAATCTAATGGAAATTGGAAATATCATTCGAGTGTACATCGAACATTCTTCTCAAGAATTGGGGTAATTGTTTTCCACAACCCCTATTCACAGATGGATATAATGGTGTATATAATTTTAATATATGATATTCATGGTATAATTATAATTATAATAAGATAATATATGATGTACTTTCTTACCATTCTATTCATTAAAAAATATAAATGTTGTTTTTTTGTGCATGTTAACTAGCACACCCACGATGCGATGTGACTCATTTTTAAAAACCACATCACATTGATGAAATATATATGTCTGTTTCAATAAAAATGAGGTTATTTATCAATTATTTTTATTTTGAAAAAATTAAAAAATTCTCATGCTTATCAGGTTAAAAAAAATAAAAAATTTAATCATGCACACACACTAATTATCATCACATAGATTCTAAAATAGTACATTTTTCAAAACCATATATCATATAATGGTTTAAATGTATAATTTATGTAGATACCTATAATTATTTGAATATTATTATATCATAGATGATTGAACAATGATCAGTTTTACAAAATGAATCCCACTAATGGAATTTTGGATATATGAACTGAATATCATAAGAAAAATAACTTGATCTTAAAGTAATAAGTAATAAAATATAACATGGTAATAAAAAACATTCTTAATAATTTTAATATTTAATATATCATAAATATTCATGATGATAAAGACAAAATTTTATTATTCATACTATATGTTAGAGGTTTTTAAAAAAAATATTCTTTCTTTCTGTTATATGACTTCGTCATTGATTACATAATGCCCAAATTATCTATAAAATCTCCTTCGAATGATTTTTTTATTTCACATTAATTTATATGGATTTTATTTTTTTTACAAAAAATATCTCTATATATTAACTATCAATTAAATGATATGATATTGGTAAGGGTTCATTATCTCATGTATGTTTTGTTGAGACATTTTTATGTTATATACATATTAATGTATATATGTTGTGTATTCTAATAGATTTAAATCATATATAATTAATATAATTTTTCCATAATATTTCAAAAATATTATTTTAATTTCTTATGGGTCTTACGATTTAATACATTTCAATGTGGTATGGTTTTATTTTATAATATCTTTCTTATTAGGAATTGATTGTGTATAAACCTCTTCTGGAAGAGTTATTAGATCACCAGTTGTTAAACCCAACCTTGATTATCATAATAAAGAAATTTATTAAAATTATACTTTTTCCTCTAATTTTACACTTTTAAATACTCTTGATACTAACATATTTATTTTGACAAAAACATATATTAATTCCATCTTTGGTCCAAAATCCCTTTCTCTTCCATGTCGATATTTCCCCAATAATATTTTCAATTTTTTTTACAATTATCCTATGATTTTTTAAATAATTTTTTAATTACTCCTTCGTTTGTATATAAATTTTTATTTTAATCTTATTGTTGTTCTCAAATTTTTATATTTTTAATTTTTATGAAAAATGTGAACATATCATTACATTAACATTTAAGGCATGATATGAATTTACTAACATCATAACCATAATTTGAGTTGATGATTTCATTGTATGTTTCCATGGATTTTTCAATGAAAATGATTTTTTAAATATTTTTTTAAATTATATACTTTGAAATCCATAGTAAAAGATTATCTTACTCATTATATTTTTTAATGATTATACTATGATATTTTGATTCATCAATGAAAAAATCATTTATTTTAATTATTATTTACTACATATCTGTTGTAATGATTCAATATTTATTCATTTTTTGGTTCATTTATATTTTTTTAATTGGAATAAATATCAAATATTCATTTTATATCTTTCTATAAGATTTTTTTATGTTGATTCAGTATCCAATTTTTATTCACCCAATTCTTCTTATTAAATATTTGGATGTAGTATGTGATGGGAGGGTCTGTTATATCCCCTCGATGCATCGATTGATCTCATGAGACAAACTATTTTGGGTATTTGGTCGAGGCCTTAACCATTAAGGTATGATTACATTGCATGAGGACCTGATATATGATTATGATGTCCAACATTATTCATTCTATAATTATGAAATTATTTATTGATATCCTTGTGATAGTTTTAATAGTTTTGATATATATAGATATATATCAATCACATGTAATTTTTTATATTTAATTATTAGATCATCATTTATTCCGTCAATATTATTTATTTTTCTCATGTTATAAAATAAATGAGACGTGTTTCTTTTATTTACCTTTACATATTGGTTTTTCCTTATTTAAATATGATGTCATCCACAGTTCATAAACTATATTGGGCATATAATATTATCCCCATTTTGTTTTGCTTTCCCTGGATACAAAAAGGGAAGCCATAAAAATATTCAATGATTCATAATATATACACAGCCTATATTAATTTTTTATATTTTCAAATTTAATATGATATTCAATTGTTTACCTAGTTTCCTAAGACTACTAAACCATTCAGTCCTTTGGTATGTCTTCCTGTATATCTACTGTCGATGTAACTATGTAATCACAGGCTTGCGGCTACAAGGGTTGGGTATTGACAATATTTGATAATAACATCCTAGGTATTATAAATGACCCAGATATATACATTTATTTATTTATTGAATTAAGAAAAAAAATAAAAATTATCAATGAGATTATTCCATGAGAAGGAAAACGTTTATGATATTAATTTTATTGGATGGTATCATAATTAGTTAATTACTCTATAAGGGGATGAGAAACTATATATTTAAGTGATATACAAAACTAATGAGTAATTGGATTCTACCACTACCAAAAGGAATTTCTCTGTGGTCTAAACCGCCGTTATATAATGCACACCACTTTCTAAATGTGACACATATTTCCATGTCAGGAATCATTTCACGTCACTTTTGGGGCACTAACTTTTAATTTTATGACATATTTTAAGGTGATATTTTTTTGTTTTTGTTTTTTTAATTATTGAATTTAAAATATTAATTATTTAATTTATTATTATTTGGTATTATTTTAATTTATTTTTTTAATTATTTATTTTTTATTTTTTACTTATTAATGATTTGTTATATATTATTACTTTTTTTATTATTTATAATCAAATTATTATGTATTTATTTATTATTTATTGGTTTACATGTTATAATTTGTTTATTTATGTAATTGTTTATATTTTTTATTTACATATTATTATTTATTATTATTAATTATTATTATTTATTAATATTTTTTATTATCAATCCTACCATGCATGCATATTCCATGAATGCCATGCATGCCATGCATAAATATGGAAAATATATTAGTGATATGATAGATTTTAACCACCCGCCTCTTGGATATACTTCAATTACTTTACCACTCCAAAAAGCTCCATATGTAGTGAATAAATAGTCTATAATATAATTATATATTTCCAAATTAGAAGAAAATAACGATATTAATTAATAATAATTAATTAATATATAATAAATATATATATAAAAATAAGTAATAAAGAATTAATAAATTAAGAATTAATAGTTAATAGATAAATATTAAAACATTAATGAAATTTTTTAAATAAATAAGAAAAACCAATTAAATAAATATTAATTATATTTTATTTAAATGATAAATTAAAATTAATCAATAAAAAATTAAAATAAACTATAATAAATGATAAAAAATGATAAATGATAATAAATAATAAATAATAATAATAAAATAATAAAAAAATTAATAAATAAATAATAAACAACTTAGTGATTAACTAACAAATAAATAATACATTAATAATAAATATTAAATATTAAAAAAATGAATAATAAATAATGTATAAATACTAAATTATAAAACAATCAAAATAAATATGTAATAAATTTATAATTTTTAAATATAAAATAAAAAAATAATAAAGTAAATAGAAAATATTTAAAAAATAAACATTAATATAAACTCAATAAATAATAAAAAATAAACAATTAATAATATATAATAATTAATTATGTGAAATATTTAATCATAAATTAAAAATAAATAAAAAAATAACAAATAAAAAATAAAAAATAAAATATTAATAATTAATAACAAATAATAAAACATTAAAAAATCCATCAATAATAAATTAATATTTAAAAAATCATAACATAAAAAATTAATAATTAAAAATATTTAAATAAGAAATAAGAAATAACAAAGAATAAATATTAAAATATTAAAATAATAAAAAACACATGGATATAATTTGAAATAAATAAATATACTTATAACCAAATTTACATAAATATATATAAACACATATTTATTTTATATAAATGTGTATAAAAACACAAATAAATATAATTGTATTTTTATATAAATATATATTTAAACACAAGTATATATATATATATATATCTATGTATATCAATAGATATCTGATATAAAAATATATAAGAAAAAATATGTATAAATATTTTCAAATTTATGTAAAATCGATAATTATATATTTTAAATGAAATGAATAAAAAATAATTATTTGAATCTGGTTTCTGTGCTTAATTTTTCTTTTATGTTAATATGTATTTATACAATTGATTTTTTATAAGTAAATATATGAAAATATGTATATATTTAATTAGTAATCAAACTGCATTGTGAAAAAATGGCTATAATTTTAAAACCATAATATCAATATGAATATAATCCCTGATAATAAATTCTGTCCAAAAAAATGTGAATAAGAACCTTTTAAATAAGGCAGAAAATCGCTCGAATGTTTAAAAATCGGGGCACCTCAAACAAAAAGTTCGTTTTAAAGGCCATTTAGGCATTTTTTGGAGGTTTACAAATATGAACCATCTCAAATAGATCATTTCATCCCTATATTGTGTATATATCATAACATGCTTCAACTTGATATGTGTTTGAGCCCAAACATGAACCCAAATCAATAGTTTTGGTCATTTGAAGTTCAGATTGGATTTCCTTGTTTTTGAAAACTGTACTAAATTTTAGTCATTTAACTATTTCAATATAAAATTCTAATTTAGGTTTAGTTCATTTAATAATCATTGATTTGATTGATTATAGAGCTAAAATGGACTCCCAGATAAAAAACGATGTCCAATTGATGAAAATGTCTATTTGTTCTTATTATTAAGCATTTATTTTTAGTTTTAACTTATTATTAAAAAATAACTATATATATTTATTAATTGACTTATTATAATTACCTAAAATTATAAATAATAAACTATATAAGAGAGTAAATTATGAATAATAAATAATAAATCATAAATAAATATGTTCTAATTTAATGTTTTCATGTAATTGAGCGAAAATGTTTCTTAAAACTACGTCAAATTCCCAAAGGGGTTTTAAAAATTTCCCCTTAAAAATATTTTTTTTTTACAATAAAATACTTATAAAACATTTTGAGGCAGTTTTAACAAACATTGGAAAAACAACCCCTAAATAATTTCTTGAAAACATTTAGATATTTTTTTTGAAACTGCTACAAGAAAACAGCTGGGAAATGCCATATTTTGTAGTGTACCTTACAAAATGAAAAATATTCTTATGAGAATTATAATAATGATTCATATTACATGAGATGTTTTTGGATATTTATAATGATTCCCATGTTTCAAACGGTATATAATGATATGGACACCTACAATGTTATTTAGTGGCTTAATAAAAAATCAAAGATATATTGGAGAAAAAAATTATATGATATAACGATCGATTGCTATAAATTCCAATCATAGGTGTTAGATATTTGTACTGAATCACATTTTTTTAATTGATTTATTCCTAAGGATTTTAAATGAAATTGGTTAATTTAGATTTGTACTTATGATTTGGGATTAAAAGATGCATTATAATATTATCAATGGGGATAGTGACTTTATATATTTATAGTGTATTACAATTACTTCTTGAAAACATTTATCATGTAACATATAGGAATATAATTATTTTATTTCATTCTTACATAGTGATTGAATTATATTTTATTATTAGGTAAAATAATTTTTTTATTTTTATGAATGGAAATTTTTATATGTATTCTAATTTGATTAATAACCTATATTTATTGGATCATGACACTACAATCAATAAGAAATATAATAATATGGCCTAAATAAATTATTTAATTTCATATATATTTTGAAATTTCACCTAGTAAATATATAGAAAAATAACCTCTAATGACTAAATAAATATGGATTTTTAATTTTAACAATTTTTATTCATTACATGTGTCTGAGTACTGTTTATCTCGAATGAAGTCAAAAATAATTTCAAGGATAAAGGGAATTGATCTAATGATTTATAAGAATGTATATATAATTAAATATGGTGTTTGATAAATAGTGTATCTTTGGGAAGATTATGATATATTATTATATTTCCTGATGACTTCAAAATGTATGGGTATGCGTATATTATAAAAAATAATAATGAATATTTGGAAATGTTCTTAATTTTCGAAAAATGAAGTAAAATCAAAATTGGAAAGGTAATTAAAATAAATTCATATATCATAACTAGATAATGTTTTTTGTTATTATTTTTTGACTATTTATGATATTTTAGTATAGATTCACACCTTACTCCACCATAACCACCATAGTGAATTTGTATATCTAAAAGAGTGAATAAAACTCATCTAGACAAGACTAATTGATTAATGATTCACATAGAGAATCATATTTTATTTTTGGGATATTCTATGGGAAAAATATTATTTACTCGAAACCATTTTCCATACATGGTTTTAAAATATCCAAACTAAGATATATGTACTTGGAATTTCTATAAATTAAATTTTATTAATTTTTTAAGTAACAATGAATATTTAAAATCTATTAATGAAAGTAAATTTGAACCAAAATTAGATATTTGTATTTTTAGTTTTTACCCCATTAAATCAACGAGTTATTATGTCTGAAATATATTAATGAAAATTTGGTTTGTTACACTACATGATGTCTTTTTATAAAGGAAATTTAGTTTCAAAAAAATAGTGGAAGTATATTTAAAAGCAATGAGGCTAAAAATCAAAATGATGATATTATTGAACTAGTAGATGATTTATATGCTTCAAGGTATATAAAAATGAATAAAAATTGAAAACATACAAACCTATAAGGTCTAGTTTATTTTATTAGGATCATTAATGCTATGGATTTCTTATTTTTTATTATATTGATTGAATTTTATAGAGCCTAATCAGACATTTAAAAAGAGTACATCATGATTCTTTACTATGTCCAGTTATTAAAATTTAATTGAATCTAAAATGGAATCAATATTATCTAATACGGTTTTAAACCTCATCGATCTGAATAAAATCATATTACCCTTTAGGTGAAATTAGGTCTTTGGACAACAAACTTTATTGGATGAAATAGTGTCTACCTACAATGAAGACTTACTAGGTACAAATTCTTTTAGAGATAAAAATTTAGAAGTATTTTAATATATCATAATTGGAGAAAATCCCATATTCCATTATAGTCAAATGTTTTTAGATGTATTTATGAAAAATATTATAGGTTTTTTGAGGATTTATGAAATTTTTGACCAATAAATATGTTACAAAAATGAATTTATATATTGAAGTAAGCTTCTATGTGTTGGAATATTTATTTCAATAATTATCTAAATCTGATTGAATTTTTAAAATTGAATATAAAACATTACAATGTAAAGATGTTAATCATATATGAAATCACATCCCAGAGATACAATTAGTGGAAAATATTTGGTAATTTCCATATCAATATAATATCTTAGAGAAACATCATATATATAGGGTATGAATATTTATATAAATTGTTATAAATTAATTTTTAGACCTGGTTAAAACATTTACTTTGGAAAATTTTCAAAATGGTATAACATTAATCCTTTAAAAATGGTTCATTACAAAAATTTAATAGAAATGGTTTTCAATGAAATTGTGTACTTCATCTTTTGAAGAACAATAATAGATGATTTGGATTCTATATTCTTTATCCATTTAATCACAGAAGTATTTCATGTCACAATGTTTTCCTAATGTATTTTTTTCCTTATGTGGGATGAATTGGTATCAATAAATTATTGCTTAATTTCATTAGGTACCAATTAGAAATATCATGATTGACTAAATTAAATTATGGAAGTATTATCAAAATTTAGTGATGAGGAAGAGCTTGTTATAAAGGGTTTCACTGGGGATAGCTTATAAAATAAAAATTATTGAATTGGATCTTAGTCAAGATTTTTATTTTGATTTGGGAGTCTTAATATATAAATGATCAATGAAAAACATAAAATATGATTCTATAATTGTATTTGATTATATCACAACATCTGTTGAATCTAAATAAGTTGTTTGGATATAAAATTTTCTTATTAAATAGGTGGTCTCCCCAAGGATAATATATAGCTAATTGAACCATACATTTATTAAAATAGATATGATTCACATCCAAATGAATAGAAGTCTCATGAATGATATTAACACATTATTTATATTTTTTATATCACATAATAAATAAACAGAAGGGGAGGTATTAATATTAATAGAGTTCATAAAGATGATATCAATACACTTGCCTAATAAAAATACCTTATAAACAAATTCATAATGTCCACAATAGTTATATTTTTATTAGAAACACAATTGACAATATTTTCTGAAAGTGGGATAATTTTAGTTACTTATCCTTATAGTCAGTAATGTGTTACTGGATTAGGCCCATATTGTGTCATGTAATTCAAATTGCTGGTTGTATATTTTCATTTATTATTTTATTACAAAATGGGATATGATAAGGAATAAACCCAAATAATATATATATATATATATATATTTCATTGGTATTATAGATCTATGACTATCATATTAGGTTATAATTATATGGAAAAATCAATTTGGTAAGTATCACTTGTATAGATATTTAGTTGACACCTTAATTGATATAGGTTACAAAGCCTATATTTTGATGGACCAAATTATGTAACATCATATAGATATATATATATATATATATATGAAATTGATATTAAATAACTTATCATTTGATATAAAACCTTAAACTTGAGGTTCACAATGTGGCCCCCTACAAGTGAGAGTTAATTTTTTCATACCCAGAAAAATTAATTTGACCATTTTGTTTTATAAAATTTTGTAAGGGGAGACTATAATCAAACAATGGTACCTCATCAACTAATATATAAAATACATTTCCACCCTTTTACCTTTAATAATGTATCTCTTATCCATTTAAGTGAATTATAAATTTTATTTATCTATTTTCTATATCATATAATACACATTTTTATTATAATATTATTATTCATATTTAAAATATATTTATTTTTATTTCTCGTTTTATTATATATTCGTTTTGTAATGTGTTCAATCCCTTATTGAATCTTATATCAACAAAAATAGAGAACTTAATTTGACTATTGTGGGAAGGTAGGGTGACATGTTTTCATAGTGTTACATTATTGTAAAAATAATTTGTGAAAATGGATTTATTTTATTTTTTACATCAATTTTTATCCACTATTAATAATGGTGATGATATAAATACTTTAATCAATGTTGATTAAACAAAAATAAAATTATAAATCCATAATGTAACTTGTTTTATACGTTTGATTTTTTTAAATAAAATAAAAAACCTTCATCTAAATCATTTTCCCATTAGTTGTTAAATAACCAATGTGAAAAATTCTTTTGATTAATGTTTTTTAAATCAGTTATTAAATATAGGATGTGAAAAATACTTTAGATGAAGGTTTATGACATCAGTTATTAAATAACCAATGTAAAAAACTCTCATCTGAAGCGTTTTTCACATCATATATATAAAAACCAACGTGAAAAAACATATACGACCTCAGTTGTTTTTTAACCGACATAAAAAATCCATAAAATATATTTGTAACATTGTTTATATAATTATAGTCATATAATAATTTTTTTTAAAAAAAATTAACTCATGTTACCCTTCCTCTCCACTAGCTACCAGAAATGAAACAAGCAGAAATAAAGTAGAGGAGTAGCGAAATAAAATAACCAGAATCAACCTTTACCAGAAAAAAAATTAATCATTTATAATTACATTTAAAACAATAAATCATTACAATATCAACTAAACAAACCTATATCCATCCAAATCAACTACCAGAAACACATTTACAATTAAAATATTCAAAATTTCAATATTCACTGGAGAAAATAAAACCCCAGGAAACATGTAAGATAATTTTACAATTCCACTTCTAATTGTATAAAATCTTGTGCACCATAATTTTGAGGTTCATAAAGAAGATACAAATTAAAAGGAAAGTAGTTAACATTTATAATTAATATAATAAATGAAATATTAGAAAATAGTTTATAAGGAAATCTAACATCATCAAACTTCGTAATTGTTCTATTTGTCATTTTTTCATAAAAAAACATGACACATAATGTCCTTATTAGATAACACATTTTTTTCCTGAAAATTCTGTGTAAATTAGTGTTTCAATTGAAAATATATTTTTTATGTAATACATACAAAATGTACTAATTATAAACTAATCTTTAGCTTTAATTTTAAATATTTGATCATAACACAATTTATCATTGTATATTTTTGAAATAAATCCCATATTCTATTAAAAAATATTATGAATGAAATTAATTTAAAATTCATTATAAAATAAAATATTAAGAAATTAAAACATATATTTCCAACATGTTTATAAAATCTCATCTCACATCACTATGGGAAGATCATATCTAGTGAAGTGTATTCTCCCTTAGAAAAAAACCTAAAATACAATGTTTAATGATATAAAAGAAAATTAATTGTTAGTGGTTATTATATTAAAAGATAAATAACACTTTATGAGATATATGTTTTATACCTACCAATTATAAAGAAACATCTAGAAATTTGTAATTAAAATATGTTCAAATCATTCAACAATATAAATAGTTTGTTGATCATCAGTCAATGTGTGTGCTTCAAGTAAAATAATATGTGTGTCCATTAACACATATACATCATTATTTTCCTTCTATATTCATATTTTATAAAGATACATAATACAAAAAATAAATAAGTATAAAATTTAAATAAATTTAACACATTGAAATATTTATGATAAGACATACATATAAAAAACATAAATCAAGTTGATTCCCATCTTATCTCTAGTAATAAACTTCATTATATTACTTTTCAGAATCCCCACATATATTTCACATAGAGAAAAAATAGATAAATATATTAACTTTAAAATGTTAAGGAAATTTAACACAATAATAAAATATAATATAAAATAATACACATACCTCTATGATTAAAAAGAATATGGAAAATAATGTCTGCCGATAATTTTCCAGCTATCCTCACATTTTCTATAGGTAATGGTACTCTAGCTATTATATCTATAATTTCCTATACGGTGACCGAATACTGCTCTACTTCAAAATTTTTATAATGAATTGTATCTCATACATAATATATAATCCCATATACAACTATATTAATATGAGAATCATCAACACACAACTCACAACAACTAGGAAGCTATGGAAGAGTGAATGTAGGAGTAGGACAAAATGCGGTCTACAGTTTGAGGTCGGGGAGTGGGAGCTACTTTTGGACATGGAGGACTTGGATTTGTTTTCTGAAATCACCTTTACATGTATACAAATATAGACTATACTAGTGCTCTAATATTTTCTTCCATCATCACAATAAATTTTTTGAACATCATCCTCCAATGATTTTTTGGATAAAACTGTCCATGTATGAAGCTAATGAACGTGGGAACACTTTTCTCACTGATACACCATACAGGTATCAAATTACATAACCTGGGTTTTCTGAATTTACCAATGATATAGAAAAAATATTTTTCTACCCATCAACTTTAAATACCCCAATAAGTGATCTTCTCCTCATAGGAATCCTGTATGAATTATTTTAAAAATTATGAAATGGTTTAATGTATATAAAAAATTTAATTAAAATCAATAAATAACATAAACATCTTACAATCCTCTTAGATACTACCATGGATTCTTCAGTAAGATATTTACCATTTTTTCACATCTGATCCCTCTTCCATTTCATAGGACTAAAGAGGGGATGGAGGGGAAATCTATCCAGATCTTGAAGACTCCACTCTAAGTTCTTGTAAATTTTCAGCCATCATTTGTTCTTCCAATAAATTATACCCTCCATCAGATAAAATATGAGGGTATATGTTCATAGATTTGAATTGATGATGATATCTCCTCGATTATTGAAAATTATAAACATGAATTCATTAAGAAGTCATTAATACGATCATTTAGATAAGAAAACATCTAAAAGTTTACATTACACTTACCAAAAATTATTCATTTATTCTACATTTCACTAATCGTTTACATGTGTCTTAATCTATAAAAGGATATATGTGGAATTTATTGTCCAATTACCTATGCACAATAATAAAATCAGATGTGAGGGTTGATTTAAAATCCCTCCATCTCATTGAATCCCTTGATAAAAATTTCCTCCTTACTCCTCTAGTGTCAGGTATATCATATTTCTTCTGACAAAGACGTAAAACCTATTATACTATAAACATTTCATGATTAGTCAAACATTATCAAAAGAGATTATCAATGTGTTTACCTACAACTAATATAGTTTTGTATGTGTAAACTTATCCAATAATTAAACAAAATGTTTATTTTTATTTTACAATATATTGATACAAAACCCACGAATTTTTCATCATTAGGACCTATAGGAATATCAATCTCATTAAAGTCTACCACTATCATCAGGTCTTAGCTATGAGTATGTTATAATTTCTGTAAACGTGTGTAGCCCTGTTTAACATCCCTTGTACATTTATTTTCCGTTGTGGGGGTACATGAAGACGATTGGGGAATATCATGAAGAGCATATGGATGTTTATCCTTATTGGTAAGATCATAAAGATCATATAAAGAGGTATATAGTAGATCAACTGAACGATCTGTCATTATCTGTAAGATCAATGAAACAAACATTTAGAACAGAAATATAAAAATTCATATATTATAATTCTAATGTAAAAAATGAAAAATTATGAAAAAAATTATGTAAAACATAACACATTATCATTTAAATTTTTAACAGTTAACTAAAATTTATAAAACAATAATGATATATGATAATGAATTTAAAGAAATGAAAGGAAATCCAAAATTTGAGTATGAATATTAAAAATATTCCAACCTAACAAATAATTTTTTACACAAACAAGGATATTATATAATATATTATATTTAAAATAATTTCCATTCTGAAAATTTGGTAAATATATAAGTTTTGTATTGGAAAAAATAGTAAACTATGCAAAAGAAAACTAAAATAAACAATCATTTCTACATAATAGTTTTCATATGTGTTTTAATAAAAAATAACAATATATGATATGTTATGAAATCAATAAAAGTATACAAGAAATAAACATGTGATGCCTTTAATATTAGGAATGTAATAATGGGTTGTTTTTCCAAATTCCTTCACCATGATCATTCCTTATGTTATAAAAGATATATACAATAGGTTCATCATTATTATATATTAATCATTCCAAGTAATTAGTGATCTCACATATATCAACATCTCTATTAAGTTGATCATCACAAACATATTTTTTTCTTTGTTAAATCATTGATCACTGAATATCATATTCATCAAGATCATATAATATTTGATTTTCATGTGTTTCTATTATAAAATATTTTTATTTGTATTCCAATCAATTAATATTAACTATTTTCATTCTAAATTCATCTATTCTAACACTTTTTTTACTGATAAACCCTTTGTAGTTAAAAACTAGAACATTTATTTTAATAAAAAACCCTAAGATATTTATTAAATGACTCCAAAATATTTTCTTGATTAAAAAAATTTGGGTTTCGTGTATAGAACTCGAAAAATTCATTGCTTCTGTGAACACCTATACAACACTATTCTAAACTACAAATCTGTTGTCCAGAGCATTCGTATGAAATGTTTATCCATTTATGTCATGCCTTGACTATGTTATCACATTTAAACGTGGACCGCCCACAATGAATCTTAATGTATCTAATGCATTTGACTTACCACTAATGATGTTTTATAACCATTACAAAAAAAGTTATGTTATTCTCATTCAAAATCCAAATTTATTTCTTCTTTGGATAACATTGTTTCAAATCATTAATATGTAATATTATATATGGTAGAGAATCTTCTATGTTATTGAAGATATTTAAATATAGAATTTTCATCTATACAACTAATAATGAGTTGAATTTCAGACCAAAAATCCCCTTTTCCCCACTATTAAATCATTTAGGGTGAGATAGAGGGAAACCAATGTGCTCTACCGTAGACAAGTAACTCTAAATAAAAATCAAAAACCTCATTAGAAATATATTTTCAAAAATAAAGGCTTTAGATATTTATGGATTATAAACATACCCCTTAAATAACTTCATATGTTATTCAAAAGGATATATCAAATGTAGATATACTGGTCCCAAATCTCTATTTCATGAACTAGATGAACCATAAAATGAACCATGATATCAAAATAAGATGGAGAGTAATAAATTTCCAATTGAAAAAGTATAGAAATTAATCGGTTTTCCAAAATGACCAAGTCATCTAGATCAATCACATTATGACAAATTGAATTGAAAAAATAACACAGCTTCATGATAGTCTTTATAACACAGATGGAAAATATACCACATGATGGAACTAGTAAATGCTTCTACATCAAGATGAGATAATCATCAGACATCATACCTGTCAAAATAAAATCCAATGGAAGATGGAATATTATTTACATATTAAGAATAACCTTGTGACACTTTGACATCCAAAAGACACTAAGAAAATTTAATTTCTCCCACTTGTAAAATTTATGAAATATCAGTGGAAGAAATGTTCATCTTCCATCAGATGTGGGATCTAACTCCAAACATTTTCCCATTGATAGTTATTCTTATCTTGAATTTAACAAATATTATCAGTTTCCATTCATATCTAACAATGTTACAATCAAAATATCACAAATATTCTTCTCCCTGTGCATGGGGTCAATGTTATGTTTTAATTCATGATATCTCAAATATGGAAGCCTGAAACATAGCGAACATTTCTTCCATATATGTCGATTATTACCAGATTTATGTGCCTTTCCCAATGTGAAATTATTTTTTTTGACCATATGAAAATTATCATTAGTGGATAAAAGTTTGGGAGAAATTTAATATTCTGGTGATCTTATGAATGCATATTTTTAATCTTCTATAAGTGTTATCTGAAAGAAAAAACATTTGATAAAACATGTATACTTTTTTCTTCCCATGATGTAATTGACAATAAAATGTATTTTTTTTGAAAAATGGACATGCTTTATTGTCATTGTCATTATATCAAGAAAAATATCCATATGCTGGGAAGTTGTTTATACTCAAAATAATAATTTCATGCAGTTGATAAAATGTCATTTAATATGAATAATACACCCCAATTCCATCCTTCCATAAGAGTTTCAAATCATCAATTAATTATGAAAAGAAAACATCAATATAATTTCCGGGTAGATATTGTGAAAAGATCATTTAATTCAACCTGTAATTTTTTTACATCATACCATTTGAATTTTATAGGTTGTAAATTACCAATTAAAAATTCTATAAACTATGTGTACAAATGAGGATTCTATATGGATTCATTCCACCTATGGATATTCCATGTCTCATATTTCTACCTTTATTTATGAATGTTGGAAACTACTCATCAACTTTGTTCCAGTGTGGACAATATGCTGGATGATATATTTTTCTATCACATATCCAATTATAATCCTTACATATTAACATTTTATTCATCGTGATTATTAGAAGATAAACGTTTTAAACAAGGAATTAAATTAAGATACCAAAATACATACATAGGGATATATATAATCCCTTTGTTAACCATATTTTTTTCATCTTATACTCTGATGTCCCACATTTGGGACTCTGATAGAAATTCACATTCCACCCTATATATCACATAGTAATTCTGAAAAACATTAATTTTCTTGTGTCAAAATCAATTTGGGAATAATATTTTTATGGACATATATTGTGATTCTAGAAGATTTTTTCTTTAAGAAGAATGTCATTCAATAATTTTAGCAACTCTATAAGACTCATGTCACTCCATACATGTTTCTCCTTACGGTTAAATAATCTTTAAACCAATGATAAAACCAAAAAATACATACAACATGGATACATTGGGTTTTCTTCATCACGACATAGTCAGTCAATTTTCGTTTCATTATCATTTTTTAATTCTATATCAGCAATCATTTTTTCAATTTCACAAGAGTTACAATATTGCAAGGAAACATCATTGTAGAACAAAAATTATTCATAATTTTACCATACCAAATCCAAGGGATATAACTCACATTAAAACCATGAAAAGTTAAATTATATATGTTATCTATACTTTTAAAATTCTTTATATTTAGAAATTTCAGGGATGAATAGAAATTTTTGTTGTTGTTTGGAACATTTATTAGAAAATTATAAAATTGCACCAATGCCTTATTTATATTAATCACTCATTCAATGTGTTGTAATCCAAATTTGACTAATTATAACCAATAAAAATGTAAAATTTATAAATATTTTTAATAGAATCCAATTTTATATTAATACGAAATATATACTAATGTTAATGTAACTCATTATTTAAGTATAAGACAATTTATGCGTATATGAAAATATATAATTATAAATTCCATACAATAATGGATGATAAGTTTAAATTTAAATGATAAATCATAAAAAATATATTTAAGAATAATTTTTGAACGAAAATATTGTTATATAAAAAAGTTTTATATTTATATAAAATATTTCTTAATTTGAAATTAAAATAAATTTTAAAAAAACATGTGTAATTGATAATTATAATGATATTGTTTTTGAAAAATAAGATATAAAATACAATGTAGAAGTAAAAAACAATTCCTTAATGTGATGTATTATTAACCCATTATAGAATGAGTTTTTTGACTTAAGGTTTTATACTAATTATCTAAAATCTTAACCCAATGGGTCTTAGAATTGTATTCAATTGAAATATTTTCTTTATTTCATGTAATTTTTATGGACACATTTATGGGTTTTGACATTATTATTGATTTTTCTTTTGGAAAATGTTATTATGGAAAATGGTCTTGTGTGCTATCTGTTAGAGTAATCTAAATTCTCTTTAGGTGTTGGTGAAAATTTCATATTTAAGGTATCTTGAATGGTTATTTTGGGGGATACTTAGATAACATGGTATTCATCAAAATAGTTAATTTTATAAATATTAAATAGACTAGTTGGGAGTAATTCATCGTGTGAGCCTCCCCATATGATAGAGGTGGGTGGCTTGTAGTGATAGTTTAATGGTTGTATGGTTGGAGGAATATACACATTGTAATAGTACTAAATATAATATAGTAATATTAACTGTAAATTATATTAATGTAACAAAAACTAATATATAATAATAAATAGTTAACCAATGCACAAACATTTTAATCCATATATGTCACTTAAGCATAAGAAGTTTTAATGACATCATTATAAAGATATACAATTGTCTTCTAGTATCTTAATGATCGTCTCTTGAATTTATAACACATCATAATACAGAAAAAATGTAGATTGGGGGACATGATATGCATATCTAAATGAAAATTCAAATTAAATTTTATCTCCCTATAATAATCATTGCAAATAAGTTATGTAACTAAAGGGAAAACATCCTTGAATAAAAATTCCATCATACCAATGACAAACCAATATTAGGATACTAAACCACCTTGAACTAGTAATAGTGAAAGGAACAATGAACAAAATCAAAAAATAATGATTTATCATCAACAAATGACCAATGAAAAAATAATATTAGCATACTAAACCACATATAGCAATTAATAGTAAAAAACATGGTGAAAAAAATCACAAAAAGTAGATTTAAAAGATCTAAGAAGGACCAAAATCAAATCGTGTGAGGAATACTTCAGAGTTCTAAGTCCATAAAATATATGAACCGATGAAAAAGACGATGAATGAAGAAGGAAAAATGAATTTGGAGGCAATGGGAACGAATAATCGATTCTAGGGTTTCCGAGCGAGGGAAATGGAGTCGTTAATGCCTGAATGAAAAACGTCGGAATGACTCAAAAATGGAGTTTATAAAATTTTTAAATAATTTATAATGTTGGTTATGTAATAATAGAAGCGATAAAGAGTTTTTTATTAGATTTATCTCCTATTATATTTTATAAATGAGTAGATTAAATCATTTATTACATAGATTATATAATAACTAACATGATAATGAAATGATGTTTACCATATCACATTGGTTATTATATAATCGATGTAAAAAAAATTGGCTTTATAATGTCGGTGATTTTATAACTAATGTGATAAAGAAATGAAATTTTCATTATAATTCCGTTTATAATATCAATGACATAAAAAAGTCACTTTATCATGTTGGTCATTTTATTACCGACGTGATAATGCAATATACTATATTTATCTCATCAGTTATAAAATAACTATTGTGATATATCAAGATAATTCATTTTTTATGTCAGTAATAATTTTTATAATGTGATAAATCAATATACAAGGATTTTTATATTGGTTATATATAACTAATTTTGAAAAATACCAAGGCGATAAATTATTTTTTTACTAGTGTTATTTGGTCATTAATTATTCACATTATTTTATTCTAATTTTTTTGATTATCATATGTGATCGATCGATTATCAATATATAATTTTTATTCTTCATTACTTATCATTATTTATTCCCTTAAATATTTAAGTCATATATATAATGGAGCATCACTTCTATAGTGATGGTGAATGAATGGATCAATACGATGTATATAGTAAGATTGTTATCATATATATAGAGTTATCATTGTGGGAGTAGTAAAAATTCATAGATTGATGTCATAATGTGAAGGTTAATTATCATTATATTGAGTAAAATACTAAAAATATTATTTTAAATAGTTATTTATTTACTATAAAATCCTATGGAGAATAGTTTTACCTTACTAACATCATTCTTTCTCATATACTAATATATTTTCAATTTATTTATATTTATGTAAATTAACAATTTTAAAAAAACAAAAAGATATGAATTTCACTCAGTAATAAGTTTTGGTTATAAATTTTAATAATATGAGTATAGTGTAAGTGATAAGCTTCCTAGAGATCAATCAGAGGGTACATAGTATACGATAAAATATTTTTCTAATAAATTAAAATTTTTGGATTCATTAAAAAAATTTCTCGTAAATTATTTACTCTTTACATTGAGATTCCATGCTTTCACAAACTATTAATCATAGAAGACACAAAAATGATAAATGTGAAATACTGATTTATTTTCCAAGATGTATTAAAATTTACATCATTACGCATTGACTGAATACTAAATATTCTAACCAGAAGATACATAAATAATCAATGAAATAAATTCGAAACCTGTAGTAATTTCAGATGATATAAAAATACTAGATAATAATTTATAATTAATATCTAAATACTCCTGCACATGTCCAAAGCAAAAACATGATCTTGAACCAGAACCAATGGTGTAGGATTCATCCGCACTAATCATTCCTATTTATGAACCATTGATGGACATAAACAAAATAAAATAAGTCCCACCTAGGATATTATATAAATTTATAGAAGAGTTAAATAATGAATATATTTTATATTATGTACATGTAGAATATAAAGTTGAATATAGGGAGTATTGGTAACATTTTTTTAATGTTGAATAGCATAGTGACTCTCCAATCCTAGAAAATGAAAAAACAGCACCCATATACGACTATATTTCTTTGGTAAAAAATGATTAATATCCACCTTCTATGATTGAGTTACTAGGGGTTCTATTAGAGGAGATTAATTTCAATGTTGACATAAATGAGGTAAATATTTTTATTTATAACCTTTACATTTTAGTCCTTTTCAAGATTAATTTTTTTATATTATTTAATTTTCTAATATTTATGAAAGTGGAAACTGGATTAGTTTTTATAGGTTATTTAAGTAGAAAAATGTAAGTAAAATCAAAAGAGTTCAAGGTGCCTAGGGTGATTGAACTACCTTCTATGCATAAATATTTTTTTGACATGGAGGTTGAGACAATGATGGTTAGAATGTATCCCATTAAACATCAATTATATCCCCCTCTAAACCAAAAAATTAACTATTTATTCTCTTATTGGGATTGGGAAATTTTTTTCATTCCGTTGAAGGATAACTCTAGTTATGTCCACTTATGGATATCATTAGAAATAACATGTGGTGTTTGAAACCAAAAAAATTCATTCCCCTTTAGATTTGTTATATACTACTAAGATAGTCAAAGTAGGGGAAAGAAAAAACAAACACCCACTTTGGGGGTCAAATAAAATTATATCCCTTTTCTGTCTGTTCCCATTATTTTGACAACATTAATTTTCATGTTTTCTCTTCTTTTTAGTTTTAATGAGGATGTTTGTTGGATATTAACATAAGGATACAACTGCCAAAATAAAAATAAGTTATGTTTTTACTATTCATATTTCGTCTCAATCCATTCAAATTGTTTTGGATTGAGTGGATGTCTTGTACAATGTCACATGTGCTATAATTTTATCTTATTTTATGGAATATTATATGTTTTTTCTCTTTTGTTTTATAATTTTTCTTTCAATTTTTTTTATTTTTTTTTGTTTTTTAGGATTCCTTAGTTGAAAAAATGAATTACTAATATCAAAGAAAATATGAATTTTTTTAAAATTTCATGACATTGATTTTTTAAGATATAAATTATGATTAAAATTGATTATTTTCTTAATTCCAAATATTAAAATTTAATGAATATTGACTGATTGTGAAAATACATGTGTAACGTTCAATCCAAAATTTAAAGGTTCCCTCAACCCAAAATATTTTTAAATAGTCATGAAGTCAAATATACATTCCTATTTTATAGAAGATTATTGAGTATGAATTTCTGATCGAGAACTATTTTATTTCTATTTTTAAGAGTTATTAGAGTTTATAGATGGTGTATTGTTTGATTGACATACTATTATGAAATATTATATTATATTTAACTCTAACTCTCTCCAAAGTATACATATTATCTTTATTATCAAATTATTAACAACCTAATACTTTTTAGAAATACATTTTATTATACATTTAACCCATCAAAACTAGATATATATGTTATATTCATGAAAACTATACAAATAATGTGTTGGGGGAGAGTTAATACCTATTTTATTCCATGTTCATGATTTATATATTATAGTGGATTTTTACAAATTTGTTTCAATTTACATTAAAAACATGGTTGAAAAATTTTCAATATATAATGATAGATGTATGTCCCTAGTATCATTTTTAATATATTATGATGATTACATGATTTTTTATTATCATGTTCCTCTATAACCCAAAAAAATAAAAACATGAGATGATATTCTAAATCAAATAAAGTAAAATATTGAATCATAATGAGGGGAGTATTAAATAAATACTTTTTAGATACTAAAATGATAATGTGCTCAATTACCATGTTGATGATGTTGTGTTTTAAGTGATTCATTTTTAACATAATTATAGTGAACACCCATTATTAGACAAAAATATTTTCACACATTTAATATTCATGATAGCCTAACCCTGTTTAGACTTCCTCTAAAATTTTTTACATTTAAATCTATCTAACCTTAATCCTCAACGAAAACCATATAAAACAAAAATGAGTGCAATATTTTTTTACACAATTAAGTGTATATACATGGATAATAGAGATCCTATAAAGATAGTATATTCCATGGGAATGTGAAAAACTATATATCAAAAATCATTGAGTAAAGAGTGAATTATTTTCTAGGGAAATATGTATGGTTGAAAATGAGTATTAGAATTATATTTAATGAAATTTTATGATATTTTGGGTTCTTGGTATTTTTAAATCCATACAAGAGGCATGATTTTTTCCATTTAAGAGAACATTATGTAGATCTGTTATTTCATCCTTTTGATGTTTTTATGTTTGTATTATAAATTTTCTTTACAATGGAATTCAGTATTGTGGGGGGACTTATTAAGGTAAAATTTTGAAATATTACAATATAAAAATAAGTTATTTTAATCCCCTAAATGTTATAATTTGAGGGAAATTTTAATATTTTATGGTTTTATTCGTAATTTGAGCATAATTATTATAGTGAATTTTTTTTTGGAATTTTCATCATATTAAAAAAATAAAAATCATATATTATATTTCATAAATTTATCCAAATTATTATCTTTTTGTCTTTATATAGTCATAATTTCTTGCCGACAATTTATTAAACATGACATTGAGTTAAATCCAACATTAGGTAGACTAAGTAAATCATGGAGGTCGAGCAATTGATTTTTTTTCTTATTTGAAAGACATTAAAAAAGGGGACCATATTTTGTAAATAGATGATGCAAAGGAACTAAATTTATTTTTGGAAAAAGATATAATTTCACATATCATATTCATTAACTTTTCATATGCAAGATTCTAGCACTTTCATTTTCATAAATTCTTGAAAAATATATGAGGTGAAAATAAAGAGTCTCTTAGATAGAATTATTTATTTAGTATTATGGATATAATATCTCTGACACATAACCAATAAAGATTAATTTTTTGGTTTTGTTAAATATATATGTAAATAACAATGATGTATGACACTTTCCAAAATTCCACCATTTACAACATCAACCACGTACAGAATTTTTAATAAATATATTTGGGGTTAATTTGGTTAAGTTTTTATCTATATATTTGCATCTCTTACAAATTTATTTTTTTTGGATATTATAGTTTTCAATTACTATATTTTTTAATATGTTTTTTTTCTATAATAATATATTACATGTTTAATACATAATAATTCTCATTTCCATTTCATATCTATTTTCATCTCTATCTTTTTTCCTTTCTCAATGAATATAATCTTCATGGATATGGTAAGAATGCTCAATTTTTTTTAATATAGTTATATTTGATTTTATTTTATATATATGTTATTTAATGGTTCATTTAATTTTATTATATGATTTTATAAGATGTTAAATCCATTAGTGTATACCATCATTACCAATTTAGTGTTACTATTTTAATTTTCATAGTTCATTGGTATTTCTGCCATTTACTATATAAGTTATTCATATGATTTTTATTGACTTGGGTAGTGATGGTTGGTGAGGAGATATAAAAACTAAAACTAGGAAGAGTATTAACCTATAATAATTGATATTTTTGTGGGGTAGTGAGAATTCAGACAAGGAGGACGTAGTGTGATAATCCTAGATCACTATATCTTGTAGTGTATTTATAATAGTTTACAAAATAATTATACGTTAAACATGAACTCACAAGAATAATATTTTCATATTTACTATCTTTTTATATTTTTTATTCTTCTTGAGATAAAATTTATATATATCATTTGAATAATTTATTATATACACTCTAAAAATATAATTATATTTATATATTAGTTATATATTTTGAAGAAAATAGAACGTGTTTAGAGATAATACACATTATGATGACCCATCAGGTGAAAAATATGTTGCACTAACATGTACTAATAGTTTTATTGTATTCATAAAATATTACAGCAATTAATTTTTAATTCTTTATATGGTGGAGCGAACCATTGAAATTTTTTTAAATAAAAACCCCAAAAAATAATAAATCATAGAAAATAAATATCTCTATTCCTAGATATTTATATTTCCAATTATTAATAATGTAATTACTAATCATTAGTGAAACAAAAATCAAAATATTTTTAAAATGAGTGAAAACATATGCAGTAACGAATTAATGATGACATACAGAACTAGGATAAACAAATAGACTGAGGAGATTATTTTTATAGACATATCTAGAGTAACATATAGAGAAAGAATTAGTTCTAATGGAATAAGACACAACCCCACTCAGTTGTTATTTTGAATTACCTAGGGTGGCCTTGAAGGTATTCAAAAGATTTATCTTAGACCTTTTAGATCCATTACATAAAGTTGACTATGTAGCGTACATTATTATTAATTTAAATGTGGGATATAAAGATGATTTGGATGAGTATTGGCCATATTTTAAAGAACAAATAAAGGTTCATGATATTGTAATATATGATAATACGAAATCACCACCTATCTACCATATTCTTGCACTCGAGGATTATGAAAATAATTAACATGACAAGACTCAGTTAGTAGTTTCCCTATATGGGGAGATAAATTTAGAAGAATAAATACATAAAGGGGGATATTTATATATTGATTATTCATATTTAATATGATTCATGCCAAATTGTTTTCTTAAATCACTATTTACAAATATTTTGACACAATTGTATTGCAGTAGGACATGAATGATAAGAATGTGTCGAGATATGTTATTGTAGATGAAGAATTTTTTTTTGAGACCATAATGATGAGACTACTACCTCTAAATGATCCAATATATCACATGGATGATGAAACAATGATAGTTAATAATGAAACATTTTATATTTTTTATTCCCATTAAATATTCACTAAAAATTATACTATTTTTGTCTTATAGTGGAAATAAAATATAATTTTGGGTTCCCAATATTTATGTCCACATATGGATAATGATAGAAAAATCATGTTGTGGTCCATGTCACCAAAACCTCATCCACCATTGAATTACAGATGAAATATTAAAACTACATGTCTAGGGAATTTTGAAACCAAACATCCACATGTGGTAAAAACAAATTATCCCATTAATTTCAATTTTTATTATCTTTAATTAAATTTTCATCTTCTTTTTTGTTTATTATTGAGGGATTTAATGTTATAGTTTCTAAGTGATTATTTCATGGTGGCCACCACCAAAATAAACTCAATTTTTGACGTTCAAACATTTTTTATTTTCTTCTAATATATTTTATAGTATTTTTATATATAATGGTAATTAAATCTCATTAATGTTGATTTTTATTGTGTTTTTTGGAATTTTATGTGTGTTTCCTTTATTATTTTATAGTTTTTTTGAATTATTATTGTTTTTTTGGGTCTATTTTTTGGATTCATAATTTCAATTGAATACATTATAGAATTAATACCCACCTAGTATTTTTATCACATTTCTTTTTTTATATATTTATGTAAATGATTACTCAAATGGATTATAATATATAATTTTCCAATATTTTAATTTAATGATAATTGTATTATTGTGAAACTCATGTGTCATAGTGAGGACTAAATTTAAAATCACTCACATCTCGAGATGTTTATAAACATTATTGTAAACTATCATAAATTTCACTTTTTCATGATAGAATTTATTCATGTTTTGTGATCTAGAATATTCTATTATTTTCAATTAAAATTTATTTATAGTTTATGAAAGGTGATTAATATGATTTGAGTACCAATTTTGAAAGACCCATTTACAATTATAAAATATTTTTGTCCAATATATACATATGAAAATTATTATGAACATATTAGACATTAAATAACTTTTCGGAAAGAAAACATAGAAACTATTTATAACAACCTAACCTTATCTGAAAGATAAATTCAAAATTTTTGTTCAAATCATGTCTGGGGATTTTAAATAGGAGTTATATTCAGAATTCCTGCAGAATTTGTTTTTGCGGAAATGAAAAATTAATGGCTATATTAAATACTAAATTTTTATATAAAATTTCATAATACAATGTTTATGGGATTCCCAAATATAGTTACAATTATGGACTGAGTGTTCACATTAATTTTTAAATATAAATTTCCTCTCCTGACCTACAAACAAAACTTTTGATGAAATTTCTGATTATTTAAATGAAACTATTATTAAAAATGAGGGGAATATGGAAGATATATTTTCATACTTATATACTGATAATAACTAGAATACCCAACAAGATCATGTAGTGATTAATTATTCATTTGATTTAAGACAACCCCATTATTGATAAGAATAATTTTCTTAAATTTATATCACATTAGATCATAATCCTTCTTATTTTGAATTTAATGTTTTTTACAATTTACTAACTACCAAATAATTTCCTTAAAACATCTCATGTCAATGAAATTTCGATTGAGAATTTTTTCCCAATGATGTTGAGATACATGGATTATACCCAGTATATATGGATTATTCATCCTTCGGGAATGATAAAAACAACACTTAATAAATACATGAGTGAAGAGGAAAATATTTTTTCAAGGATATAGGTAAAACATGTACATGATAATAAACCTTATTCAATAGTAATTTTTATGAATTTTGAGTAGTTCAGTAAATTTATAAACTTGTAGAAGGAATTATATTATCTATTGATGATGTAATCTATAAGGGTTGTAATTTATTCATTGGGAAATGTTTTTTTATCATGTTAGTAAATGAATTCATAATATTTAAATTCATAAGTTTATTAGATTAATATTGCAAAAAAATCATTTACACGATTATATAAGAAAATGTTTCTAGTACCACCCATATCTTAATAGATGGGAAATTATTTTCTTTTTTTCTTTGTTATTGATAAATGGACTTAATTTGGAATGTAGATAATTTTATTGATTTTTTTTTGTATTTTACAACACATTAAATTTATTCATTAACATTTTATAATATAATAAAAATTATAAAACAACATTTTTTTAAGATTCTAGTATTAATGTAATAGTTTTCCATCAAAATGTCCTTGGGATAAAAATACATTATAATGACCAAAAGAAGAATAAAAAATTATTATTTGAAAATATAACCAATTTGGGAGAATTTCAAATATGCACCCATGTCATAAAATAGAAAATGGTAAGGAACAAATTTTTTATTTAAAGAAATAGAAAAATAAAGGTATCATTTTTTTCGACACTGGGAACATGTTATTCAACATTATTAATTACCATTAATGCATTGCATATCAGTGAGTAAAAATATAATGACCGTTAGGTATGGAAATAATTTTTTAGTAATATATCTATATCATTAGTAACATTTATAAAATAGTGGAAATATTTTTTTTGGAACACAAATTATACATAGATGAACAAATTGAATAGCGAAATGTATGATAATTTCAACACTTTACTATCCCAAATTCATGGAATTTTTTTGATGTCCAAATATGAAGGAAATAGGGTGAATAATTCAGCTTTAAAATTTTATTTCCTATACAGATCATGGGTTTATCATTTTTTGAAGCACAATAGATTCTTTTTAATGTAAAATATATATACATGGTCAATATAATATTTTCCCTATTCTATTTCACAAGTATTTCCTTTTCACTATTTTTTCTCTCTATTATTTAATCTTATCTCTAGGAAAATGATGAACTAAATTAGACTATTGTTCATAGGTAGAGTGAAATTTCATGCTTTATGTTATTTTGGATTTCATACATATCATTTTTATATTTTAATATTTCAGTGGAAGTTAAATATATTATGGTATATAATATCTCCATTTCATGTATAATGTTTTCTTTTTATATTGTCATCAATTAACAAACACAATACTATATATTTTATTCATAAAATGATGTTTCACATGGGTAGTTATAAATAAAAAATAAATATCCTAGAAAAATATATAGATGGGTGTTATTGTGCATGAAAATATCACACTATTGGGTAGTAATAATTCAATCAACAACCTTTTAGTATGAAGACCATGATCACTTCATTGAGTAGAATGCGAAGAATATTTTATAGATTAATGATGGCTTCACAAAGAAGACATATAAACAATATATTACTAATTAATAAATTCACTGATTTATTGTTTCATTATGTATTGAATTTATATATATTTATATAATTTTCATATTTTAATACCCTAATATTAGTTTTTTCCAAATGTTTTTAGATTATAGTTATAAATAGTGGAAATAGCATAATGATTTGTGTGATATTCCACCTCGATATCCACACTAGGATGGACACTATGGTTTATTTATCATTAATAAGAATATATTAATTCAGTATTCCTAAAAAGTTACACATATCATGCATCTCTTAGACTAGAATCATATCCCTCAATGGGATTAGTGATTAAAAATTAATAACAGATAATTATGGAGATATTAAAATGTAAATTATAGTATCATATAAATATATGAAACCATTCTAAAAAAATATTTTCAATTTTATATTTTATTAATATGAATTTATTTTACAATTATCATTAATTTTTGGATTATATTAATAAATATACTGCTTACGAATTTTCTGTAGCTTCATTAGAATCCCTAAATAAAAGTTTTGAATATAGAACATCCATTTGTATATTTACTTATTTTCATAGTCTTTATTGAAAGAAAAATACAATCATTTATGAAACCATTAAGAAAATATAATCATATGAAATAATTTTCATTAAACATTCATTAAATTAGGATTCATAACAAATAGAAATAATTGAGTTGTAACTCTTGAATCCTAATGATATTAATGGTTGAAAAGTTTTTTGGTGCTGTAGGTAACAAATAAAACTAATTAGTGTATGGATTAATTTTTTTCAATATTGAAGAAATATTTTCATTAATTTCATCTATCTAATTATTAATTTCAAGGTGAATTTTTTTCTTATGGCATCTACTATCCCTAAATTAGTGTACATCTGGGTGTCTCATCTTCATTGAAGGGTGGTAAAAACTTAATAGGAAAAATTATTGATCCTATATTAGTTAATTGTTTAATAAAATTTCATGATGTATCCTTTAAAAAAATTACAATTTTATTCTGTTATTGGGTGTGAATTTTCATCTTAGATATTTTGCTTAACCATGGTTGGAAGTTATTATTTATCATGAATAAATTTTAAATTAGGAAAATTCTCTATGTGAATATTATTATTATTTCATTGTCATAATTAAATTTCCTAATTGTTCCTGGAAATCGCCTCTTCAAATCAATGTACCTATAATATAACATGATGATAGATTAATACGGAATACATGATTCATTTCCTCTTAACATTACGCAATGTAATAAGACTAGTTGGAAGAGGATATTACTATATGGATCCCAAGGGAATGATATTCCCTTTTGATTCTGACTCGATTGGAATTGTTCATTTATTTAATTCTGAGATGAATTTTATACACGGTGATCATTCACTACTAGGATCACTTTTGAGTTCATAATGGGAAAATATAACAACCATTAAAGTGATGATTTTGACTAACATATACTACAAGGTAATACTAATCTACAAAAATTAGTGATGTTTGTGTCTTCCATATTTTCACACCACCATACTTTATAATATAAATTTTATTTTATGCTGATATTTCATTCTCTCAAGTGAAACTATAGTGTTGGTTCTAGGGCCTCAAGCATGCCTCCCCATAGACCAGTGGATTCCGAAAAGTAGCAGGTGCGTTGAATGTATAGGTGGAAATTATATCCCATTTTAGAGAGTTGAAACACATCAGAAATAACCCACAATAAATGAATAATAGAGTGAAGAAATTATGGATACAATTCAATAGAATGGAAAAAGGAAACCATAAAATACTAATAGGTAAAGAAATAAATAATAATAGAAAACATTTAATTTCAGGATTGAATGTTAAAAAATTTCACACTATGTGATATATAATAAAAAAATTAGTTGAGACAAATAAACTCAAAATGATCTATTCCTGAACCACATGTTTGTTCTATCTCCAACCACAATCCCATCTAGTAGTAAATAATGAATAGAAAGGCATTTACCCTTATCCAACCACGAATCTACGTA
Organism: Viscum album; assembly: GCA_963277665.1. Taxonomy (NCBI): domain Eukaryota; kingdom Viridiplantae; phylum Streptophyta; class Magnoliopsida; order Santalales; family Viscaceae; genus Viscum; species Viscum album. The sequence goes on from OY728156.1 coordinate 50,279,147, forward strand.
TTCTTCTAAATTATCAAACATTGTTTTTATTATGATGGGAATATAACATAGTTGTTTGAAAACACCAATTCTAAACATAACTATTCGGATAATAAGTGGTTCCGATAATGAAATAAACAGGTGTATTAATTAATTAAATAATAAAATTCATACCACATCATCCTTTGTTAGAACCATGCTGGTATATCTCTGAACATATCTCCAAAAATTGAAATCCTCACCATATAACCATTGTAAAACTTATCTTTTCTTGACTCAATTTTTTAATGTCTCTAACAATGTCCCAAAAATGAAAACCATAACCATATATCCATTGAAAAAAATGAAAAATCCAGCTCAAGCCTCATATATAATCATTTCATCATGTATCAAGTTTGATCCCATTATATATTAAACACAAAATGTATCCTGGCCATGAATGAAATATAATCCTTTCAACTTATATCTTGGGAAATCATAATACATATTCATTTCTACATGTGTTAGGTCCATCACCAGTATATAATCATTTAATCATGTTTCTCTAGGAATATTCTATTATATAATTATTACAACATGAATAACATAACATATCCTACTATATAAGCATGACATAATTTACCCTACAATGTAATCACAACATGATATCACAATATCACATCATAACGCTCAATGGTCATTTATAAAAATTCCCATTTATCTTTTAGTTATAAATTTCATTTATCATTTGCACGTAAACCAATAACATACTAGTCTTTTCAATATTCAGGTCTAGACAAGGTGAATTTATATCATGTAATAAACCCAAAACTTCAATCATTGTAAACACAAATTAGAACATCAGTCAATTTATTTATAATCTAGGGTTCTCTCAGTTGAGCGGTAGCTATATGACAATTCATAACAATTGGATATAAAATTATTAGAAAGAATAATAAAATTCATCATTTAATTATTGTAGACAGACATTATGTGGGAATAATATAAATATTTCACATAATTTCAAACTTAAAAAACATATGTTTATGAACTATTACCCGTACCATAAAACGATGATTAACACAAAGTTTACATAGGGTAAATCCGAAGAGAAATAATGTGATGGAGACGACATGTAGAATCCAATAATCCTAGAACAAAATCAGAAATAAAATATTTCAATGGACGTCAATGCCATAATGGGGAAAAATAGAGGCGTAAGGGAAAACCAAATCTAATGAAATACTAATGATTGGTCACAAAATGGGATAGAAGAAATGGTGTCAAGGATCCCAAAATCTCCTCGAGATCATCCTAGGTAATATTAGATGGATGTTTAGAGAGTAATGAAAATAACATCTACATGTATGCCATAAAAATAAAAATAATACTATATACATAGCATGTAAAATATTTACCATTCGATTCAGACTGTTTAAAAAGATAAACTAAAATCCCCTAACTTAGGGTTAATATTTAAATATCCTTAATATTACAAATAATGTAAAGTGGTATCAGGTAATTTGTTCTATTCTTGTTTGAATCTAGTTCATTCCTTGTACCTCTAACCACATTTTTTTGATAAAATTTACACATAATGAAATCTATATACATGTAATATAAATTTAATGAAGATATATCACAACCCGGGTTTATAGATATGTATATGAAACACCTCCATCATATTCCAAAAAATTAGAAAAAACTGAAAACCATCATTTAAAACCATTTATATCTGGACTAATTTAATTAAAAAACATATATTCCTAAAAATTATGATATTTTCCCCACCATAGGCTTTAAATCTCTAGAAAATACTTGACCACCATGGTATAAATGAAAAACTCAAAAAAATAAGTACCTAGAAAGAGATGGGATCTTACAACCTCTAGAATATAGAACATATCATCCCTATGATACTTCACAAATCACATTGGGGTCTCGATGAAAGAGTATGGAAATAATTATTATATATAATTGTTTATATCATAGGTCTACTCCTATGAATTACCATTGAATAACTCTAGTAATAAAACTACATAATCATAGGTGATGGCATTATTTTTTTTCTAGTATCAAATTTCCCCAACATAGGAGATAGCCAAAAGAAAACACAATGAACACACTCGATCAAAATATTTCATATTTAATGGCCATCATATGGTTCTTATCTACTCTGTGTGGTTACCAACAGGATCATGATCAACTGAACACACTTAGATATATCTGAAATGAGACTAGGCCCAAAAATTGTTTACTCACCAGCCTTCATCCAGCAAAGAGGTGAATGAAATGACCTCATATACTAATATTAAAATGTATATAATTGGATGAATTATTATAATTTATATTTTTTTGAAAACTCCATCAGTTCCATTTTCTCCTACAATGAACCAAAAAAACTAAAATCATTGGCTCACCAAAAATCATCCATTACATAGATTGTTTTCTAATATAGACTGTCAGACTAGGATGATAGTTCAGAATCAAAAGTACCTGAGATCCTAGATCCTAATGAGTTACCTTATATAATCAAAATGAGAAATGATGTTATCAATCTGAAATGAAACTACTTGGAAAATAGTGCAGTCGAACTATCTCACACATGTAATGAATAAGCAGATCTTAAGCTCTAAAGGAATACCTAATAGGTTAGAAGTGATATACCTTCATTAGTTAGTCCACAATATCCCATAAAGACATCATTAATGAGAAATTTTATTTCTAATAATGTAAAAAAATACACATTGACATCATCACATTATCACTTAGGAATAGGAAAATACTATTTAATCCCAACTGGCCTCAGATTCTAGGATTTCACTAGCTGAAAATAGTATCATATCACAAATAAATGTAGCTACATATTTATTCATTACTAAACAATCGAATTTTATATATAAATCATGATACATAATTAAAAAAATAGGATGTATCACGCATATTAATTATTTATACTTTCTCAATAACTCCTCACATAATCCCGAAAGTAAACATAATCATCCATGTAAAAGAAGATAATTTCTAATACTCGGAGACTTTCTTAACAGTGTATCCCCACCATATAATATGTCTATTTTATGTAATCCCTACGAATCAGATAACTTCTTTGTCTTGATCTGGTACAAAATAATAGGTATAAAGGATTTGAAATTAAATACTACTCATCCATGGTACTCTTGAACATATATATTCTTGTTTCAAAAGAGTAATAACTCCCACCACTAATATCCAAACTCCATAAATTCTTTTTTCATTATATTTAGATCAAATCATAGAAAATTCCCATTATTTTATCTAGTTTAAAAGACATAAAAAGGTGAAAGACTATGGATAATCGACCCACCTCCTCTGCCGATGGATCTAGTCCCATTGAAAAAAGATCTATTTGAGTCTCTTATTGTCATTTTTACCACAAAACTCTAACTCGTGATGTATTTTATCTTGCGTATCAATGAACATACAATGGAATATAACCCCAAATATTGTATTGGGTAATTTCAATTGTGCGGTCTTAGATGTCTTGAGTCATAAGAAATGAATCGATCCTACTACATCAAACTATTCAGAGCCAAACTATGGATTCTTTACAGTAAATGTTATATTATTTACATGGAATAGGTAATTTGAAGATATTTTCATAGGTATTTTGTGTTTTATATTTGGAAAATATGTATCACAATAATCCAACAAAAAATTTATCCCTTGTTTCTTATCTGTTTCATTAGTTACGTAAGATGGTAGAAGTCCAGGATATTGTTTGGATAAGAACAATATAAAATAAAAATGAACTGAATATCGAAGAAATTATTTTTAATCTCCCATGATTCCATTTCTTTATCCATCTCTGGTTCTACAAAAATTCTTTCCTATATGACAACATTTCCCAAGAAGTGTAATTTATCAATATAGAAATTGTTCTTGGTTTTCTTGGATTAAAGATGACGATATCCCAATGTACTAAAGAGGATTTCTAAATTATTTCCATGATCATCTAGTGAGTAGGAATACATTGAGATTTTATATAAAAAACCATAATATGGTCTTGAAAAATATAATATATCTGGTTAAAAAAGGCCATGATTACTACTTGCGAATTAGTCAAACCAAACATCATCACTATGAACTTATACAAACTTGAAATTATCCTAAAATTTAAACGAGTTTTGCTTGAAGGAATTTACATTAACATGTGCTATCACGAAATCAAATAGAACATTGAACTAATCATATCACTCCTTAGCTGGTTTAAATAGTCATCTACGCATAGAAGGGGATACCATTTCTCCACTGTTATCTGGTTTAAAATTATATCATTCTAACCTAAGAATAAAATTAACAACATCCTTCATTTAATAGGGAAAAGGATAACACCATGGGAAATGTACTAACATATATGAAACCATTAGCTTCTATATAATCCATCTGTTGATTGATCACTATATGCTCTGACGATGCCGTCCCCTAACATGTAATTGAAACTGTTTATAATTTTGAGATTTAATCAATCATCAAATTGATATATCGATCGAGTAGTGATCTATAAATCCCATGATCATATTCATATAGACTAGATATAAGGGTTTTGATATGATTTAATCAGTAATGAAATGGTTCAGCTTGACCAACACAATGATCCCACTCACCCCAGTGTGAATAGTTGCATACTTATGAAGATAGAAAAAAACACTCTGATGTTAACAATCGATAATATCAAGATATGGTACTATCCAATCCATATAGTATTAAATAAAATCCTATAATTTATAACACAAAATGTTTCTAAAAGAAATGGTAACTGACAATCTCTTAAGAACACACCTTAACATGTTTTACATTCTCCAACCACACTACATATGATATATCAATGGTTAATACACAATTCATGAATTCCACACCCAAGACCAAAATATTTTTAGAGATATCATATAAAAAATTAATTTGATGCTCTTATATAAAATACAAAAAATGTAAAATGATATAATAATTACACATCTAAAATTAGAAAAATGATACCTCTATAATAGCTAGAGGAGTCATTAAAGCATGAAGCTGACAAGACACTCTCCCTTGAACTTCTGTCTAACTCCATTGATCTGTTACAACTTCTTTGTACTGCCATTAATTCATTGGGGGGGGGACCAAATCCCTTTCATTGACTATAACGTCTAATGGAACTAAATCTACATATGTGATATGGATTAGATGAGTCCATCATAGACACATGTATATTTAATATTACCGCCCACTACTCTTCAAAATCATTACACTACAAAACCTAAATAGTTATCCCATCATGCCATATTAATGGCACTCTAATATGGGGTAAGGACAAGGATCCCATTTCTGAAACATCTTGACACACTGATAAAACCACAACATAACATAATCCTGAGATGGCATCCCACTAGCACGAATATTCTGAAAACAATTTTATTGGTAAAAACTATCATAGGAAAACATTTTTTTACAAGAAGAATATATCACTATCCACCCTACTAATATATCCTAGATACAAATATAGGACTATATTAGATCACCTTCTATGATGAGTGTTTAATTCCTCAAATACCTAGAAGTAATCAAGTAAAAAAATTCACATGTGACTTGATCTCATAATGAAGACTATACTGAAAATGTATCACCATGGATATCTCCTCAACTACAGAAGATGGTGAAAATAATTGTAGGTCTATGAAACATTTAGTATAGTCTATCCCTGACATTCCCTCCTCTGTTATGCTTGGGAACTCAGGATTCTTCACATCACATTATGTATTATGATTGAAATGGGTCGAGAATATCCTATTTATTTCCTTACAAGACAAATCCTATTATTGTCCATACTAACATATAATGTACCACTAATTCTTTGCTGGTCAATGAATAATAAATATAGAATTATTCACACTTCAATATAATGGTGTCTCAAGATTATTAATGATCATATTGATTGGATTGATCCGAAACCCTACATCATTGGTGACTCCCTCCCTAATGATCATATGCGTTTGTTGTAGTTATAACTCTCTCTTCATCTTAGACATTAAAGGCATGATGCGAATAGTATCCATTTCCATGTATTTCATGACTTTCACTAATATTTTTCCAATATGAACAACCATAAAACTCTAAAGAGCTATATGAACCTCCGACTCAGCTGCATCTGGAGAATGATAATTTCTACTATATTGACACTCAAATCAAAGATGATGAGGATGAATTGATTTACATGACAAACACAGTCCTTATAAATATTACTACAAACATGGTGTACCTCAATAGGTGAAAAAAATAGAGAACCAATAAATACATGTCTCTCTTAACACGGATTACAAGTATCCTTTCATGACATATCAATTTATATTTTTTATTACTCAGATATGATATGAATCTTATATCATTGTTCAATAAGGAATGTATATATTACATCTAATAAATATATACTCTTAGTGAAAAATTCATGTCAATATATATCTCTATTTACCTATCATGATGCATCCATACTCATCTCACACTATACCTATATTTGAGTAGAAATATAATAAAACAATAACATCACCGAACATGTGATTTACCTATGGTGAAATAAATTAAACCATAAAAGGAGATCATTATTAACAATAATCCCCTACCAAAGAAAAAATATTTTTTCTCAAACATGGGTTAGCTACTCCTATTAAAAATCTCATTACCTTGTCTCGACACATCATAGTCTCCTTTCATCCTTTCCAGAATAGAAAAGAAACAAAAAATAAACCTGGTGTGGTATAATACCACTATTTAACATCCCACTGATCTATCAGCCACTCATGTAGATGAATAAAGTGGGTTATGTGACCTCAACTGTACCTCCTCGTACGCCATAGGTTTTATAATAGCAATATGGGAAAGATATGATTTATTAAGGAGACTATACACCATTATATAGTGTTATAGAACATTGAAAAAAAAACAATAATAAATAAAGGTCGGAGTGAGGAAATAATGGAAACAATACAATATAATGGAAATAACTGAAAATAAAAGAGAACTAAATAAAAAATTAAATCAAAAATGAAAAATATAATGTCATGATAGAATATAACATAATTTCAAAGTGATATTAATATAATTAATGAGTCAGATAACACAGATAAAATCAAAAGTCATTGGTCCCAATCATCATGTAAATCCCATCTCCAAACTCGATCCCATCGAGCAAGAAATAATAAATAGTAATTTCCCTTTCCCTTATCCAAAATTTAATATATGTAATCAGTTAGGGTAACATAAAAAAACCAGAGTAAGGTGTGACTATACAAATGTAGGTCGACACCATAGTGTGAAAAGATAACCCATCTTAAAATAAGTACACAAAATAATGAAATAAACACATGTATTAATTAATTATACAATTAAATTAATACCAACCCGACCTTTTTAGGAATGATGACAATATATCAATGATCTTTTATATAGACCATTCCAATCCTTACCATATAATAAAGTTTAAACATAACCTACATTAGTTCCTTGATGAAACCTCTCTAAGCACGTATCATAAAAATTATAACCATAACCACATATCTATTGTATGAAACACACAAGTCTTGGTATATATTAGTATATAAAAATTTTATAATTTTTTAATGCTAATCCCTCTATATAATAATATAATCATTTATCTGGTCCAATCGTAGAATAAAATAATTTCAACTTTTATTTTTGGAAGATTGTGTTATATAGGCATTCTAACAAGTGTGAGGGCCATGACTGGTATATAATAATTTTAGAAAGTTTCATGGGGAATATCCTAATATATTTGCATCAATACAAGAATAAATAAGAACATCGCTCTATAAAAACATTAAAAAATTTATCAAAATGATACATAAAATCAAGGATTTCACAATATCACATGATAAGGCTTAAAGGTTAATTATGAAAATTACCATTTATATTTCAATTACACATTTTGTTTACCATTTTTTCATAGAAAAATAACATTATAGTAATTACAATAATTAATACATCCATTGGTGAATCTATATCATGAAATCACCCAAAAATGATTTCATTATAGACAAACATTAATCCATTCTTCAAATCATTTAGAATATAGAGTTAACTCACCCGAGAAGTATCCATAAGATAGGTCATAACAATTTTTCCCATAAAACATTCCACTGAAAAATATAATTAATAATTAAATTAATTTTAGTACACATTTTTTTGAATAATTTCTATAATCAACATATATTTCAACTAACGAGATGATTTGGTTAGGTTTTAGAACCCATTCCATAAACCAACTATTAACGCATCACTTATAAAGGGTAACTCCAATGATAAAAGAAGGTGTTTAAGAAATAAAATAATAAACTAAATAACCGTGGAATGGATCGCAAAAAAAAGTGATCCAAGGATTCAACCATAATAATTGATAATAATAGAATAGGATGGAAAAACAATGAAAATTTATTTTTGGTATCGATTTCACAAATAGGACATTCAAAATGAAATAAAGGGTCCCAAAATCACATAGAGATTATCCTAGGCTGAGACAATAGTTTTGTATAGATAATAATTAATATTTTATTAGCATGGAATCCTTAAAACCATTTGTCCATAAAATTATATGGTGTGTTACATATTTATAGATCATTTATTTCTCTTTAAAAGGGACATTCCAAAAACATGTCACCAAAGGATAATATTTAATTCTCCTAAAAATTATATGTATTATAGAGTGCTTTCAAAGCATGAATTATTTTCTGGTTCTGGATCTAGTTCATGCCACGTACTTCTAATGGAATACGTCTAGAGATATTTTATTGTCTTTAAAACAATTTACATGGGCTGTAAAGTTCATTAAACAGTTCACAGCCGAGTTTCTATATTAAAGATATGAACAACATAAAATGTCTCCAAATCCATTAAAACCCCTCAAAACCCTCCTTTAACACTTTTATAACATAATAACATTAAATAAAACAAATATAAAACCCATAAGATTGGGTAATTTTCCACAAACAATACTCTTTCTATATGAAAAAGACACAACCAATATAACTCAATTGAAAAACTCAGAGTGACATACTTGACAAAATAAGGGATCTTATATATTTCATTTTACATAAAATCTACCTCTTTGATAACATGATATTCAATCAACATGAATCAATAATTATTTTAAGTGAATATTATATTTCAATTTTACTGTAACTAAATTAAAATTTTAATATTTCTTAGAAGAAATTTCTAATTTTATATGATCAATATATATTTTGACTAATGATGTTAAATAAGACTTTAATGATTTTTCAAAATTTTATAATTGAAATAAACATGTATGAATAATTGAAAAATAGTATTAAACACTTCTCGCTTTAATTAAAAATATTTTAGAATAAAATTAATAATAAAAAATTTATTAAATACATTTTCTTATAAATAAATATTTGATAATTTATTAGTGAAAATGATATTTTTTTATGAAAATTGTTACATTTCAAAAAAATATCCAGTTTAAGAATTTATAATGTCTGTCCATATTAATTATTTTCCATAATCATCAAGGATAAAATATTTTAAAATATTTTAATGTTTAAATTTCATATTATTTGATTTTAAATCCCTATAATGATGATAAGTAGTCATATATTCAATATATGTTATTTTTCTTGAGAATTTCATTTCATGAAAAAAAAATTTCTAAACTATTACAGAGTTTGTTTTAAACATTAATTAATCCAATTATATAAATATAATTTGATAAAATTTATTCCATATTTGGAACCAAAATAATGAAAACTATTTATTTTGTTGAAATAAATTTACTGTATTAATTATTAGTAAATATATTATGAATTAATTATCCGAGTTATGCGTAAAATGATGTTTTCTGTATCACATGCGCTTGTTTAAAAAAAAATAATCACACATGTAATATTTTTATTTGATAGATTGGTTTCCTATATTTATATTCTTAGGGTATATATTATTTAATATTGGTAAGTTTATTTTTTTAGACTTGTATATTAGTAACCCTCATAAAAAAATTAGTAACCATGGTTAAAAAATGGGGAAAATAAGTAAACATATAGGATAAAGGGAGAACATGTTTATAACATGATTCCTATTATGTTGTAGAGGTCAATATTGACCAGAAAATACCTCTACTCTTTTAATTATAATTTTTTGGGGAACATTAAGTGAGGGTGAATTCCCATTATTGAATCGGTTTGGGTATTTAAAAAAATGTCACTCATCCTAAATTATAAATGGAAACTCCATCCCCTTACTTATTCACCTCATTCAAGAGATTTGGATCAAAAAATCCTAAAAATCATAAAATCATCCATATCTACATTATATAGATTTATTTATTCAAAAAATAAAATCCCTATTATAATTAATATGACATCCAAAAAAGATTTTTCTATGATAATGCAACTTTCTTAGGGAAGATCGTTATTATTACATTTTATTTTAAAAAAATCTACTGCATATTTAAAAATAAAATATAATAATTCTAATATCAACTATAAATTATGATTTTATTATGTTAATAGAATAAAAATCATCGATAACCATATCTATCATATGAGAAACAGATCCATCACTTGTTTGTATGGAATGCTATCACCTCAGAAACAATATTAATTTGTTCTCCATAAATGAATCACATGGTTAGTCATAAGGATGCAAACTATGAATATGTATGAAAAGTTTGAAATTATTTATATTTTCTAAATGTTATGTAACATTCAATTTCTTAACCTTTCATCTAGTAAGGGAATAATATCATCACATGGGTATACGTATGACCTACTATCACCTTGAAAGAGTTCAATTTTTTTCCAATATCAAAAATTAAAAAAAAATTATTACATTATATTTAGTGAATAATGTTCATATCATTTATATCATTAAAGATATTGTGGCTCTCTATTCTATTCACAAGAACGTGAACATTCATGATAAAACATTCCGGAGAAGACAAGGCAACTAACACTCAAAACAATGAAAATAATGAAAAATTATTAAAAAATAGGTGGTATGATGTTATTAGAGGATCATATAAGATGTTATCAATATGAATATGGTTTTGGAATAAATTAATAAGATTCATAGAACCATTATAAAGTATGTTAAGTTGTGTTCATATTAAGGTTATTGTAATGTAAGGTATTCTTCCTCAATTTCCATTATATTGAGATATATTTGTTAATCAAAACCTATTCACAATTATGTTGGGAATACACTACCCCTTTAATGTATTTAAACATAATATATATATATATATATTCATGATTTATAAGGTTTACATTCCTGTTTATTCATTCAAGGTATTATAATTATAATGTTACCAAATAGGTAAGAATATATGTACCAATATAACATTATTTTGGGATTGATTTTACTCTCGATAAAGAATAATATGATTTGTCTATAATATTATCCAATTATTATCTTATCAACTAAATAATTATTGATTTTACCTATTTTATTATATTTTTTCCCTATTTGGTACTTGAATAAAGAATATAATGTTTTAAAATAAAAAATTATTCCATTTCACATTAAGTCAGATATATTTTCATTAATATCCATGTTTTTTAAATTTGAATTAAAAAAGTCCTTTTTACTGACTCAAATTATTTATGGAGAAAATTTTATGCTATCCATAAAATTGATATTTTTAAAATGAATATTTTTACAAATTTCTGAATGGAACATTTTTGTAAAAAATAGCGATGTTTTATATATATATGTTTATAACATACATCCCCATAATTGTAACAATTTTATAAAATGTATGTTCATCTAAATGAATTTAATAGTTTACAAAAAAACGTTTATGAAATATTGTTTCATTATTTCACTTCAATTCCTATTATTCTTCAAAGTGACATAACTTTATAGCAGAAACCTATATTATAGATAAACCCATGGCCAACTATTATCTCATAATTAACTTTATGATTGTAAAAATTCTATTGATAAAATAAAATTATTATGATCATTTCATTTGATAAAATACATTTATCTAAAATATCCATATTATTTTATGATGGATTTTATTTTTAAATAAATTATATATGATTATTAAAAAAAGTTTTTAAATTGAAAATTTTATAATTAGATAGGGAAATAGTCATACACCCAATTCCATTGCATGATATGAATATTTTTTGAGAAGTCATGTTGATCCAATAATTAAATTGATCATTTTGTACATGTGAAATGAATTAGAAGTACAGTGGTAGGTGGGATCATGAATTATAATGCTCATTGATTCATTGGTACGTCTCATGGGAAAAATCATTAGCCTTATGAAATAGGGATTTACCCATACTTTTCAACGGTCTTTTGGAATGACATGATGGTATAGATAATATAATTTATGAATTCCTATAATCCAATAGTTGTAATTTCCTTCATTTAAAATTCAGTTATTATTATCATTTGAAATTTATAATTGATATAATCTATGGATATATTTTTGATCATGTTATTGCGTATATTGGGTTTTTTAGTAATTAAATTTTCCATATTGATTATGCCATATCTAATTATTTTAGTCATGTTATTCATGAAATGCATTATTTGACTAGTAATATAAATTTATATATTCATTTTTCCATATTGATTCATGATTTATTTCATAGTACATAACCCTTACTTATTATTTGATCACCCACATATTTTGTTTTCTTTCCCCGTGATATAGACAAGAATTATTTGAATAAGTTGAAGTATGAAAAATGTTTTACATTACTAATTTTTTTATGAATTAAAATTTAGTACCATGTAGGTGATAGGTTCTATAAAACTATTAATCTCATTGGTCCTTTGGGATTTACCCTATTACTAGAGTCATGGTTTTCATAGATGGTATCATGTAATGTTTTGTGGAAACTTTTGGAACTATTTTATGGAAAACAAATATTATAGAACATAAAAATATGATTTAAATTGATGATATATATATAAGAAGATAACAAAATATTGGTATGTTTGATATTATATTTATTTTTCTATAAATTTATCACTATATAGATAATACATGTGGATATTGTAAAGGAAAAGTTATATATAGGGGTAATAAATTCTAAATGGGTGAATTTTAATTTTACTCTATCATCACCTAATGGATGAAAACAACCCTTACTATTTACCTTATTTTACACATCAATGGAATATTCTTATAACAATATAGATGTTAATTATAAAAAAATATGATGGATTTAAAAAAAAATTACGTCCCAAAAGAAACCATGTTTATGATTATGAGAATAATATCAACACTAATATAGAATATAGAGATTTATTGGTAGATAAAACTAGTAGAAATATTTTTAGATTATGTCATATCATGGGAAATTAGGGTATCATGATCAGTTTATGATAAAAAACATTTCCCAAATGGAGATACAAATCATTTCATAATCTTGTTCTCCTATGTAGAATCAATTTATATATAATAAGTCTTGAACATTTAGTAGGAAAACTATTCATGTGGTAGTTATGAAATAGATTATTTCCCATGAGAATATAATTATGGAATTTAGATTCAATAAAAAGGAAATTGTTATAATTTCACTTTATTATCATAAGTGATATGTTGATCAATTATTTCCATTAATCGAGGATACTATCATGGAAGGGAAAATATAATATATGTGATATAATTATATTAATGAAACATTCTAGGATAAATTTTCTATTTTTAGAAATGAACAGAATTTAGTAAAATGTTATTTATATTAAAGAAAAAGTAAGAATAATCTGTTACTGATTGTGAGGATAATTTTATGTGGTATCCAAGGTTGGGTATGCATTATATGGGAAAAACATTATTCAAAATTAAAATTTTCTTTAACGGGGTTATAGAATATTTATGAAGGGAATATGAATAAAAGAAATTTCTCAATATGATGAAATTATATAAAGTACCATACTTATAGAGGTGGAATAATCTATATCCTTTATATTGAAAATGATTCATGAAAATAAGAATTAACATAATTACAATGTTAATGGTAATTCACAAAATACGAAAAAGATGAAAATTTATTTATTTCCCTAATGTGAAAATTGTGGAATGTAAAATCCTACAAACTATTTTAAGAGAAATTTGTTTTTTGATCAATTGTTGGATAAGTTTCTTTTGTCTCATGAATGAGAGGGGTTCAAACAAAAAAATGAGGTCTAATTATCCTAATATGATCAAATGTTGGAGTAATTCACACCAATTCCCCAATAATTGATGCAACATACTATCAAAGAGTCCTAGTAGAGAAGGACAAGATAATGTAATCAGTATAGCTGAGGTTGAAGTACCAAATGATGTGGTGGATGGGAATTTAATCATAACTTATAAGTTCGACCATGAATTATATAATTAATGTTCCTCTAACTCATTCATATATCACATATTTTTTTTAAAAATTATATACATACATAGAGCCTTAATTAAGGTGTTTTCAGTCAAAAAACCTAGTGGATGTCTCAATACAAAAAGGTTTTGTCAATAAGTCCCCATTTTGACACATAAATATGCACTATTAACTTACATTATTTTAATACATATGGTCGAATTCAATACAATATTTGGTATGAACTATATTTCATAATGTGTTTCAAAATATTTATTTCAATGAATTTTAAATTATGATTAGTGATAATGATTTTCAATTCTATATCATTGGAACGAATTATCCATCACCAATTCCATGTCTTGATCCTCCCAAGTAGTATTAATATATGTGATTCATCGGATTAAGACGCAAATAAATCCAAGGATGGGGGTGAATATTAAAATTGAAGATATATTTTATTGAATATAAATACATTGATTTAATCCTCAGGAATTTCCCACACATAAACCAATGTTTGATGTCTAATTTTACATTTATTTAATCCATGATTCAAAACCTATATAAATTTTTCCCAATAAAATTTAAATAGTGAAATTAGCGGTGTTGACTAAAGAACTGTAATAATGGTATGATAATATATTTTCCAACCTACTGTTTCACAACAAGAGGCCCAATTCTTTTATTAAGGAAAATATGGATCCTTTAGGATGTGGATATATTATATGGAAATCAATGTTGTTATGATAAATGAAAATTATCATCTTCCTGGAATTGAGGAACTATATATTCATATTCACAAATATAAATATTTTTCATTTATTAACCTTCATCATGGGTATCATACATCACCCTTAACGAAAGAATAAATTCTAAAGACATCAGTCTGAAATATTTATAAACATTATTTTTTTATAGTAATTCCATTTTAATTGACCTATGCACACTATGATTTTGTGGAATTAATGAATAGTGTATTAAAATAATATCTTGACGTTTTTTTGTATTCATTAAAAATTTTATGGTGTAATATAATATAAATCATGACCATGAGAATCACATATGGATCACTATTGATACACATAAATGAAAATAGTTATAGAAATTTTATTAATCCTTATTTCTAGAGTTGATCTGTTAATTTTGATGTCTATATAGTATCTAGGGCTTGAAGCACAGTTTATATTGAAATGTACGAAGAAATAAATTACTATAAAATTCAAATGAACATAACTGAGTTGTGTTGTCTCATTGGTTAGGTATGTTACTATTCATATTTCTATTAAATTTGTCCTAATTTTGTAACCCAATGACCAAGAATAAATGTAAAAGCGTTATGTTTTTAACGAAGAAAATATTAAGAGGGTTTTGATTAATTTAAGATGATATTATTTATTTCTCTGATTTTGGATCTACCTCAAAAAATTATTGGGTTTTTATATACGCTGGTGCGTCAATGAAATGAAAGGGATGTTACATTGTGAAAAATGATAAAATAATTGAATATGAATCATATAAGATAGAGACTTCTGAATAGAACTATCCAATCCATGAAATTTTTATGGAAACTACAATATGTTCCATTGATATTTGGATACAATATCTCTATGAGGAATAGTGTTAGTTAAAAACCGGATATAAGAGCTTAAAATACATATTTTCACAAAATATCTCAACATGAGGAAGAATAGGTTTCTTGAGCTTCTAAATGATTATAATTTCTCAAAGCACTACTAAACCAGGGATGAAAATATAGTATTCAATTCTATTAGATGTATGAATCATGCTGTTATGATAAAAATGGGGATTAAGAATTATTTTATGTCAACTGATCAATTAAATATGAATATGAGAATTCTTTTTATGGCAATAAATCATTCATTTTTTAGATGATTGTGAAATTATATTTATTAAAATGATAAAAAATCACAATCTAATGTTGGAAATTTTACGAATAAAATTTATTCTATAAGTGATAGAAATTTGGTTAAACTTGTTTTTTATGATTGTGTCCTAAAATTCGAAAAAATGTTAGGTGTTCTATTTATACATAGGATAAAAATGTATTTTGTATGATACTCATATCTCGAATTTCTATATAAATCATTGTGGCACCCATATGTATATAGATTTGAGTTATTTTTTTTTGATAAAATTCAGTGTCAAATTACTGATTATATAACTAAATGTTTTATTTTTGAACATATGTTGGTTTCATGATATTATACATTATGAATCATTAAATCTCTT
The DNA here is from genome assembly GCA_963277665.1 of Viscum album. Taxonomy (NCBI): domain Eukaryota; kingdom Viridiplantae; phylum Streptophyta; class Magnoliopsida; order Santalales; family Viscaceae; genus Viscum; species Viscum album. Next base: position 50,295,721 of record OY728156.1, read on the forward strand.
CCTATTTATTTGTGGAAATGAGATTAATTTACTATTGATATTGTCACATGCCAATAAAATTATGCTGGAATGAATGATGAAATATAGTTCGTTGTTTATTAAGTAACCAAATATACAAAGTTCATTTATATGGGAAAATATTTATCTATTCAGGGCCTTTATGTATCTATATTAATTATGTACAGATACATAATTTTCTATCCCATTTAATTGGTTATAATCATGGTCCCTATTTACATTGAAATTACATAAGAGTCTTTAGATGGTTTTTGAAAATAATCCTCCATTGATCCCAACATACCATCCAAAAATAGATGGATAATATTAAAGGAATATTCAAACATTGGATGACATATAAAGTTCATGATCACATTAATTTCAAGGAATATGGGATCAAAATTTACATTTGGTTGAGTTTTCCTATAAAATTATTTTACACTCATACATTAAAAAGGAAATTCAAAAAGCATTATATTCCACGAGATTACATACTCCAACATGTTGGGATGATTTTGATGAAATGAACCTTATTGGACCAGAAATTTTTGAAGATTCAAAAAAAGGTAAATTGTATTTAGTATGATATTAAAATATATTAGTGAAAGAAAAAAGTTGATGAAAAAACTAAGAAAATAAATGGAATTTCAAGTGGGTGATCAAATTTTTATGAATGTATCCTTATGGAAGAGTTTCACACAATTCATTAATAAAGAAAAATTATGCCCCATGAATATAAAAAATATTGAACTTCTTGAATGAAATGGAAATATGTATTATCGATTGGTAATGACAACAAGCCTCTTTAATGTAATTGATGTGTTCTATATATCATTTTTTACAAAGTACATGATAGACCTAACACATGTACTTACAACAAAAGTGATATAATTGGATCTTAATCTACCTTACCATGATGACCCATCACACATTAATGACAATAAAAAGGATGAATTAGGGAATTAGTTGACATGGAAGGTAATATTACATTATTGGAATAATAAAATGGTGGAAAAAATATGGGCACTACTGGACTATACAAAAAAACATACTTTATTTTTTAGAATGTAATATCCATAAAATTTTGATGTTGAAATAAATATAAGAGGGATGATTGCAACACCCTGGGATGCTATGATATATTACCTTTTAAATACAACAAATATCTGTTATAGCTAGCAATACAGTGAACCCCATGACTCACTTATAGTAACTAAATATTATACTGTAATAAAACTATCAATGAATACACGTCATAATATTTCATAGAACAAAATTTTAATTTAATATGATAAATAATAATTTAGAACACATCAGGACAAAATAATCTAAGAATATTATTTTGACATTTTCTCTTAGAAATATGATTTATGATTCAAAAAATGCAGTGCTTAACTGTTACTACTTTTAAATATTATAATACATTATATATTTTTTAATAAAAATTATATTAACATAAAGTTTTATATAATCAAATATAATAAAATTTTTATGAAAGTGTTGTATAACATTTTTTGAAAATAGCTGCCTTTAGAAAAACTGGATATTGAGGCATAATGTAAATTCATTTTAATTATTTGAAATAATAATAAATTTTGACATATTTTAATGAAATACATAGATTATATATATAATTATTTCTATTTAAAACCAAATAATTTTTATTACTTTTAAACTAGTAAATATTATATCATCTTACTCTTGAAAAATTCATTCCCCAAATACCATTTTTTCTACATGAATTATACTGACCCAGTATTAACATACATTGATATTACATCATTTGTGTGTAGTACATAAAACATTACCCAAAAAGATGCCTAAATAACATATTAGTTAAATTCATTTGGATGCATGAAAATATAAACCCTAGTACATTTCTGAGAATCATTATCTCCCACTAGGTTCTTCAGAACTAAACCACTTATTTAACACATACTAATTAATACATATTTTCATAACCAAGGGAGGGGAACAAAAAAACGACTGAGCTCAAATGCATAGTAAGGGTAAACAAGGAGGACATGTAAGCATAAAAATGATAGTAGGGGTATGATAACATGATCATGAATTATAAGATCACACCTTGCATATCTATGATAAAAAACATGTATTGTAGCATACATCGCATATGTTAATAAGAAATTAATTATAAGTAAATAAATAACAAAGTCCATGAAACCCTAACCTAGGAACAACACATGACATTTAGGAATATGTAATAATATGATATCATTATTTGTAAGCGAATTTGAATAGTGAGAACTATCTAGGTAATTAATGGTAATTCTACTTACTATGGGGGATTCTCTACCATCCCAAGTCTAAGTTATTTCCTAGTTACGTATTGGGTATCCCCATCTTCCCATAATGGATTGGGTTTCCCTATATTCAATCATTATAGTGACTAATCCTACTGGGTAGGCCACACCACCATCCCCAATCGTAGTCTATTCCTTGTAAGGGATTGGGTTTCCCCATCTTCCCATAGTGGATTAGGTATTAAAAGCAACCAAATTCATGGTTAATACACATACTGGTCGGGAAATTCCTCAATAAAAAATCATAATCATTTCTTTATAAGGTATTGAGTTTCATCTTCTTCCAATAGTGGATCAGGTTACCCCATCTTCCAAGATCATGGTTTCTACACCTTTTGGGAGAAACACACCATTATCCCTAGTCGTATTCATTTCATTATAAGGGATCATATTTCCCCATCTTCCCATAGTGGATCAAGACCGTTGAAATGATTCCAAACTGTATCTCATGATATATAAATCATTAACTAATAAATTGGAGTTAGATTAAACTCAATCCAATTATATAATAAAATAAATCCTCCATGTTCCATAATAATAGAAAACATTCATCATATCAGGACCCATAAAAAATGAGTTTTATAAACATAAAATCATAACCCATTAAATGAAATGGGTATCATTAAAATTTCATCACAAAATGTAATTTTGAAAATAGATAGGTTTCATAAAAATTTCATTAATGTATATCTCATAAAAAAGTGGTTTTTATAATAATATAACATTTGGAGGAGAAACTGGTGTCATACAAAAAATTCCATAATAAAATTAACAATTTAAGAAAGACTAAAAATGAATCCTTTGGATAATTTACAATTAGGGAAGGAGTAACATCAATAAATGATATATTAGTTGTAAAATAATGAATAAATATATTTTAAAATAATTTCATGAGGAAAATATCCTTTATCAATTGAAAAGGGATAATTTTAAAAAATCTACAATAATAAAAATAATTATCTTAAAAATAAAATTAAATAATTATAATTAAATATTTTTAAACAATTTGAAACAATTTTATTTAAAAACATACAAGAGAGCATGAAAACATTTTGAAAACCATTTTACTTAAAAACCTATAAGAGAATCTTGAATATGGTTTAAATATCATTTCTTTGAAAATAATTTGAAAACATATTAATATTGCAAGAAATAACATATGAATTTTATTTTCATGAACACTTATTAAATAAGATTGATTTTTTTAAAACATTTTTCCTTTAAAATATGTGAAATAATATTGAAAAAACATTGAAACCCCTTTTCTACAAGAAAATTAAAAATAATATTGAAATCATTTTAAAACCCATTTTCCCTTGAAAACATATGAAATATGTTTGCAACATTTTTGTATCATTTCTCTCAAAAAACGTTATAATAATTAGTTTCCATAATATTTGAAAAAATTTCATTAAAAATTAATATTTCCATCTTGTAAACCAATAATAAATGAAACTACGGTCATGGAAATTGGTAAATCTATACACAGCAAACATTAATTTTGTAAAGTAAAAAAGATTAGACAAGTTCCTCGACTGAAAAAAAAGGAAAATTATTTTTTTTTAAAAATGATTGGATTAAACAGGAAAAAGTGGTAAAAATATATTTTCATGATCATAAGATACTAGAATTTTATTTTTGAAAAAAAATTATAAAACATTGTTTTCATGGAAAAAAAATTTTTGACTGAAGAGAGGGAATTTAAGTTTTCTTAAATCCAGTTTATTGACAATATTATATACAAGAGAGTAAAAAATAGTACCAATACAAAAATATATATTTAATAAACAGAGCTAAATAAATTTCATGTGAGGTCTTAAGATATGGATAATGATTTTTTTTCAATGGAATAATAAACCGAAATAATTTCAAAATGCAAAGAGATTATATCAACAAACTCTTACCACCTAGAAACATATAACCATACACACCATGTAATAAAATTAAATTAAATGTATCTTATAATTTTATCAAATGAATTATATTCATGATGTTATATTTAATGGTATTTTACACACCTCAGGGAAAAAATATAGGTATAAAACATGGAAAATGTCTCAAAGTAGTAAAATTGAGACAAAATTACATTACCAATTTGGAACATTTGAAACATAAACCCCATGAAAAATAATATCATCAAATCTATATGTAAATACACATAAATATATTTATAATAGTTATGTAATAAATTCTTGGGTGTTAGATATACAACGAAAAAAAAGAACGATGAACATGGAATTTATCTCACATTTAAAAAAAGTTAGATGAAAAATTCATTTTATTGTGAATCGATTCTTTTGTTACTAAAAATAACCTCTAGTATAATTAATATATGTTTATTATAAATATGTTATAGAATAATATTAATATATAAAATGTAATATATCATTTGATTATGACATTATATTACAAACTTGTTAACAATTCTATGTTAAGGTTAAGCTTCTTATAATATTTTATCTGTTTTATGCATGTACGTTAATTTGTAATCTAATTTTTCCTTATAATTATATTATTTTTACGAGAATATAATAAATTTTATAAATATAATTAATATTAAATATATTTTTATTATAATAATCTATATGATATAGAGCTATGAAATGGAATACATAATTTCCAAAGACGGTGGGCCATACGTACACATGAATGTTGCTTCTGTTTTATTGATGGCTTGAAACAAAGGAAATGAAAAAAAATTATTTGTATATAATAATATAATATAATTAAATTCTAATTATTTTGTCAAATATATAATATAGTCTTACTATACATATCCTTAGTACATTCCGTATAGTGTGTAAATGAGTCACATCGATTTGAGGATGCAGTAGTCCACATGTCCACAAACGAAATTATCTTATTTAAAAAAGCTGGAATGTATAAGGTTATGTTAGAAATAAAAACTAAATAATAATAACCATAATAAAAATATAATATTTATCGTATATTAATATATTTTCCATCATAATTTTCATAATGAGAGGTGGTAGAGGTAAAATGAACAATCATCATTTCGTGAGTCCGTACTTTTCCGTACATGAAAACATGATGTTCATTAGCCATTAAAAGGAAAATAATTTATGCATAGATATAAAACTTATCATAAAAATATCTTTATATATTTAGGATACTAGTTTTTTTATTCAATAATGTAGTAATAAGTGTTTATAAAGTTGGTAACAGAAATAAATGAAAGGATCTTGAGGGAGGGTGTTACATCTTAATAAGGTAACTTTTATTAGGTTGCATAAAAATAATTCCTTGGAAATATTTATCATGAATTTAATGAATAAAGGAATAATATAGGGTGTTTGGGAAGTTTATTGGGAATATAATTGCAGAACCAAAGTGTTTTTAGGGATTTGATGAATATGGAGACTTGGTGGCCCTTTATAGTGATGGGAAAGGACACACTTAGAAATTTTGAAGACAAGATAACATTACCCATGTTTTTACCCATAAAAGATATAAAACCTATATAAAATCAATAATGGACGGTATATGGATGAAATATGGCTTGATAAAGAAATGTTGGTAAAGTGTATAGATCATTTTGGCCCTTTAGATTAAGGTTTATTCATTTATCATTATTAATTTTACCTCAATCGCTGTAAGAAATATCAATTAAATTAACTAATTTTTTTTGAAAAAACTAATATAATCTTATCATAAATTATAAATTATTTTCGATTAAAAATAATGAATCCATTTTTTGAAATTCAATAAATATAAGTGGTAGAAATTAATTTAAATTTAATTCTACTGACGAGGTAACACTACATTTTTAAAGTAAAAACATACAAAATATTATCATATATTTATATTCAATAACAAAGTGAAATTGAATTCAATGACCTAAATTGAATTAATTTTAAAAGAAATATCAAATTAATCTTAAAAACCAAATTAAAATTTATTTTATCCACAAAAATAAATTATACAGAAAAACAACTTTGAACTAATTTCAGTCTTTTTTAACTATTCATTATAAAAATTAAACCATATAGAAAAATACCTAATATTTACCCTTGATTAATTTTCATATTTTAATTTAAAATATGAAGATTATTTTGATATATATACTCCATAAAAGTTTACAAACATATATTTATAATAATTTCTCCGTTAAAAGGTAGTAAAATTCCATAATAAGAAATATAAAATATTATGAATAAAATTGTGATTGTTTTTATCTTAAGAATAAAATATTTTGAAAGAATAAAAACATATTTTATTGAATATGTAATACATATCTCATAGTAATATCACTCTCTAATTTTTATTAATTTAATTTGTTAGGATAAAACAAATTTGTGGGTGTAATAATTTTTTTTTGTATTTTATGAATTTTCATATTCATTTAATATTAATTTGTAACCAATGAATTGATTTTATATTTGTGTATAACATATATTATCATAGTTTAGTACAACCATATTGTGACTAAAAATTTAATTTCATGGTTAATTTTATTAATATATCTTTATTTAGTAAATATCAGTCTTCTGTGTTACACAAGCCACCAAGGAAAGTCATCGCTGGGTGTAATGCAGTATAACCTCAGTATTCCATGTAGAGTAAGATAAATTTTGTTATGTATTTAGTGCATTATTGACTTTAATTTTACCTATAAAACAAATAAAAAAAGCTATTTAAATTAAAATAAATTATTTTGTGTAACTTGAAATGAAATATATCAAATTGAATAAATTGAATTGAAAAAAAATATTTCAAAAAATCTCATGGTGTTACATTCTACCCCCTAAAATGAATTTTTATATTGATATTTGTTTGGGTTTTTAATATATTAGTACATGAATTGTTCATTCAATGAAACCCCCATAGTAAAAATGAATACTAAAATATCCCTTAAAAAGGAAAATTTGTTACCAAAATTGTTCCACAACGAAACGTCTAACTAGGATTCCTTATAGAAGAACATTGGTTTTATGTGAAAAGATGCACAAGGAAGAGAAATATGAATATTATGTTATCAAGTAGAGTGATGGATAACATGGTCAAGAGAATGATAATAATCTGAAATCTAAAAATATGTGATTATATATGGGGCCATTTGATTCATCAGAATGAAAGGTAATAGGATAACCATTTTGTTTTAAAAATAATTTCCCTATGTTTGAATAATTAACATGAGAAGTTATAATTTTTTGGTTTTATTTCCTTTCATAAATAAAATATCACCCTTTGGTCATGTCTTGACGAATTTTAATGTTGCAACATTTTCCTAAAAGGGAGGTGAATTTATCATTCCTGAAGTAATAATAGATCATGAGTTTTTTGAAAAGTCATACAATTATTCATTTAGATATCGTTAAAAAAATTATTAGTTCAGGTGGTCAGATATACTTAAATCCTCCTGTAGTGAGATAATACATTAATCTCAAAAACATAATACTACATTTAATTTAAACATATAAAAAAATGTTTACCTTATAACCTTTATGAATAATGAATATACCAAAATTTAGAAATCATCACACTAAATTAGTTTAACATTTATCCCCCACATATAAAAATATATCTCTTTCTTGTCACATTCCAAACATGTGAATATCCTCATCGTATATTCATATGAAACATGGTAATGAACTGAATTACCATAAAACCATATTGAAAGAATATATGCTTCCTTTTTACAAAGGTTACTAGATATATTCCTTATATCCAATAAGTTGTAAACTTCATCCATTGTAAAATCGACCACTTTATTAATAAATCTATAATCAGATCCAGGGTAACCATTTCTATCCAATTTACTTCATCCATTCCAATTATCTCTTTATCCAAGATAAAGACATGTTTTCTCAACATCTTGATCAGAGTAAGGGTTACCATCCCTTAATGAAAATATCACTTTTCTATGTTTCATCAACATTCAACATATCTTTTTCAATACTAAATGAAAACATATAAATAAAACTATTTATTTCAGTATTAAAAAATCAAATTCATTTAATTTCAAAATATAAATACTTTATTCAATCCATATTTTGTTCTGAACCATTAATCAGGCCTCATCCACTTGTTCCATAATACATTATTCCTAGAATATACAATTTAAATAATGGTTTAAGGTTATTCATCCTCAATATATTCGTGCTTTTTATGTTTAATATAAAAAACACTAGAAGAAAATCAGATATCTTTTAAAAATAATTTGAAGTATCTTTTTAAAAATAATTAAAACCAATACTCATACTAACTTCATAATTACCTTTATGATATTTCTATATAGGTAATCTATTATCTGAATTCCCATACCTTACAAATCTGTATTGTTGACCTTGTTCTGTCTATTCATTTCCATCGACAAAAACCAAAAATCCCAGAGTGATAAATACATATCATGAAAGAAATCCATATAATCATAAAAAATAATTACATGATATCTAAATAATGACTCCTTCCGTAATGTATGACACATTATGCTCATCCTAAGTTAATCATAGAAAAAAAAATTAAATCCCTTTAGAAGGTTTGTGGAGTGTTTATGAATTCCTAAATCATATCCCACGATAGGGTCAAACGTAGTTCACAAAAATTCCCGTTATAATATACTATATTACCCCAAGAAAGGCCCAAAACATTATTTTAGAGTTGTTACCCCTAGATACATATATTATAGAGACACAACCACATGTATTATCCAGACATGAATGTATTTCTATGAAACCACACTCTTTATCCTTTACAATAGATCCATGAAATTTTCCTATCCTTTTAGTTATCCTTAGACATATCCTTAGGCATGTTTTTAGAGATATCAATTAGGTATTATCATCCACAATTCCAAAGGGTAACTAATCCTTTTCTCAAATAACATCTATAATGAAACAGTCTTCATGTACATAGAAATTAAATATATTTTTTTGAATAGTTAAAAAATTATACAAAATTACACCCAAATACCTTATTAGATTAGTGCATTTGGAAAAATGAAAAAAAAACAATACATAAATGAGATAAATTATCCCCCACTAGGTTCTTCATGACTATCATCCTTCTTAAAAATATCATACATAGTACATATCTGTATTTCATGGGTACAGAAACCTAAGAAGGGGTGATATAACATTTTTATTAATGGAAATAATGGAGACAAGTAATCATAACGATTAGCTTAGGGGTATGGGAATGTGATCAAATCATTATAAGATCAAACCCTTCATATAAAATTTCATAAACATGAATCATGGATTAAATCATGGTAGATCATAAGAGATTAATAAAAAGTAAATATATAACATATTAAATTAAATCCTAAAATAATAATAATACATGAAATTGGGGTATATGGAATCATGTTCTATCATTCTATACAAGTCAAGACACATTGATTGAACATTGTAGTGTACATCATTAGATGTGTTGCAAATCTAATATTGTCCTAATGACTTGACCAGTGATGTGGAATAAATATATATAAGGAGAAAAATAAGTGGCCTTCTGTGAATTGAATGAAAAATGACATTATAGAAAATTATAGTTTTGATGGATGCTGTTTAAGGTCATGTTGATCAACAAAAAAATTGATAGTGTGATATATAAACATAGATGTGGATCATGATCTGAGGGTTCCCTAGAACCATTGAATTTGGGATAATGATGTATAAAATAACATGAGGTATTTTAATTGGAATTATTTTATGAATGAAGTTTACTAATGAAAATTGTTGAGAAATATTTATAATAAATTTTCAATGGAAATGTTTTTAGTCAGTAGTGAGATAGATGGACCTTATCCACCAGATAAAATATTACACTTGGTTTTCAGCCTCGAATATTTTTTCAATGATATCATTAGTAAATAGTGCTCTCCCTTGAAGGATAATTTTATTCTTGCTGAGATCCAAGATATATTTACAATTATTGAAAATATTTGAGCCACAAATTGGTTTTTTTGTGAGAATTGATATATAAGTTGTGATATAAGAATTCTCTTAACAATTTATAATAGTTATGTTTTTATGCATTATTAGTGGAAATGGTGGTGGATATTAATTTTTATTTGGGGTTGAAACATATATATTACATATTACATTATAAATATAGTGACATTAGGAATAATACCACATGTATTTCTTGTGAAATGTTATCTGTATAGATCATATATCATTTGTATGGGGGTGAGAATAAATTTAATCTATCATTGTAATGAATAATATGTTTAATGTATTTTATGGTAGAAAATGTTTAATTTAGTTTAAAATCATTATTAAATAAATAAAATTACATGAATCCCTCGTTAATGAAACATTGACCAATAATTATATGATTTATACAAAAATGGTTCATTTGAAAATTAAAGTAGTTTCATATAAGAATCCCATGATTGAAAACAGGAAAATAATGGAGTTTAACCAATCAGTAATACTAAATTTATCATTATTTAAATATAAATATATGTTAATGATAAATATTATGTGTATCACTGTATAAAAAACTAAAGAATTGAATCAACAAATTATGTATAAAAGGTCATATTTTAGGAGACGTAAGAGAACAAACATCCTCAATAGAGACGTATGGAATAATAGGACAAGAAATTTAATGATATTGATAGATATTATTTGTCGATATAATTATTGAGTATCTATGGATCTCTCAATATCATTATATTATTGGAATTGATCCACAACTTTTTCTAATAACTATTCACTATCCCAGATAATTATCTAATAAATAAAGTCCTACAATGAATGTGATGATTTTATAATATGACGAGTTAATAAATAACTTATTCTATTTCCTAGATCATGGATAAAATTTTCATATGTCACAAGAACACTTTTTATTACAGGTCTATATCAATATAATTTATTTGAAATATAATCTTACATAATAAATTTGATTCATGAATAGGGGAGAAGAAGAATGTATTGAAATGGAAGATGCAATATGGAATGGGTTAGGAGATATAGATTACAATATGTATCACGAGTTTGAAGGAATGAGAACAAACATAGATCCTATAATGTTGGGGGTTTTGGTTATAGATTAAGTGAATCATGACACTATTGTTGGCTAGTATATCCATAATCATAGAATCTCAAAATAAATATCATGGGCCCTCTTATAGTTTTACATCGTACACAAGGGAGACGTATTTTTCATCTTGATCAAATAGAATAGGTCATCATAAGTAATTTATGGACTTATTGGTTATACCATTTGTCACATATTTTAACAACTTGTGATATGAAGGTAGGGTTTTTCCATCAATATACATTGACATTATGAGATCTAATATCAATAAGTAGTTATAAATATCAGAATAGAATTCATGAAAGTGGGGGAAATTTTTCATAAGAGGTCAAATGATAAATAATCTTAATATGAATTCATATATATTTTAATTGTAACTTACCACCCTTTATCATTGGCCTGAGAAGGTATTGAGAGATTATTTGGACTTAAGTGACTTCCCTAAGACACAAAATGGTGGAAACAAGTATCAAAGTGCTTCGATACATCTAGGGGAAGATTTTACTGTTAAGAATAAAAATAAACACAAAGAAATCCTTAACCAATTGACCTCCATTTTGTGAATTATAATAATGAAAGAAAAATAAAAATTTAATTTATCAAAATAAATCTAAACCCAAGTACCATAGTGTAAGACTAAAAAATCAATGTAAATAGCTGATGAAAAAACTCAAAGACTACAATGAAAACTCCATGATCAAATAATAATCCATTCCCCATCTCCAAAATAGACTATGTATCAAGAAGTAATAAAAAATATGTGTGTTACTATAGCTTCTATAATATAATGATAAAAATCATCTGTAGAAGAATCATTGTTAAAATGAAGGGGTGAGTAATGAAACACATTAGATTTTCCCAATTATTTAATTAATAATTCTATAAGGATTGAACATGTTACCATAATTATTTAATATAGTTTATATAAATGAAATTACAAAATAGTTTATTTTAAAATTTAAAAAATATGTAATATAAATAAATTTTTTCAAACAATACCAATTTCCATGTAATGAAACCGAACATTATTCCAAACCCCTTTCATTAATTACAATTTGGCATACCCCTTTACAATACACACATCCACACATCTACTCATGCCTATATTTTATAATAGTTTCATACACTTGAGCGGTTTCTCATTGATCTACCATGTTTTAATAAGGTAATTAAACCCCAAGTTCAATTACACCTTTGGCCCCAAGCAGGAGGTCCTATTTCAACCTTGCCGTATAATGGAATATAGACACACACACCTTTTATTCCTAAAAACAATTCTAATATAATCATGATAGGACCATTAAAAACATCTTTTATATTTAAAACCCTTTTCTATAAATTTAATAAAGAAATAATTTTAAAATAATCATTTAAAAATAATATATAAAATCACATTGTAAATAATATTCACAATTTCACAAAAATCTACAAAACAACCCTAAAGAATGTTTCTATCGTACTTTTCACAAAAAATACATAGTGAATTTAAATAAATTTAATCAATTAGATACTAAGACATCATTTTATAAATAGACATGTTGAGATTGAAGCCATACCCATATAGTTTATAATGAAAATGATGAAAGACAGTTAAAAGACCAAAAAACAAGGTTAAATCTCCAGGAACCCACCTAAGATATTTTCCACTATCAAAACAAGACCAAATATAAACATATTTGGCATTCAAAACCTTTTATCTACCCATAGTAGGCATAGATTTGAGTAATAGAGAGATAGGGTGAAGTAGATCTATGAAAACTCATCATGAAAATCCAATAATGATTACTTACCATGAGAATTGAGCTTCGACACACCAAGAAATGACTCTCGAACACATCAAATTCTATGTATAGTGGTCCTACAAACATTAAGAGAGAAAAATCATGAGTTAATGACATTTTTGGGGAAAATAATTTTCAGGTAAAAATGAATTAGATATATAATTTAAGGATATAACATTTTACCCATACATGTTTTAGTAATACGGTTTGGAAAAATATGCGCAAACTATGCTCCTACGTCTTCCATAAGAAAGACCTCACACTGTTACCAAACTGTGTGCAACCATGACAACATTCATTTTCCAACATATTCTCAATACAACAGGGTATGTCATATGATTTTTTATAGTTTCAAAAAAAATTGTGCCACTCGTGTGCCTTCCTATTAACCGATGTTTCATTATTCATGGGTCAGATTAGGTGTTGCACATTTTTTCCAAACCATTCACAAAACATGAAAATGTAGAAAATAAAAAAACACTCCAAAAGATCTCAAAAATATCCCAAAAATCACCAATATATTTTACAGAATTATTATTCATAATTAAATGGATACCAACATAAAACCATGTGTACTACATTCTCCCCACCATTGGAATTTTCTTCTCTATAATGTAGAAAACCATCCTTCTATGAAATAATTGTCGAAATTTTTATTTTTTTCTTTCCATTATTCCCACATCTCCTGCTAAATTTGGAAATGTTACAACAAAACCCACACTAGACAGAATATTTTTTCACAGAATATTTTCACTTTCATTTCCATGAACATTACTTGGATATGTCCCAATAATGAATTCGACTCTGGGTCAATTTGATCCCATTGAATCACATGGTAGGGATTATGTTGATAATTTTTCAAATAAGAAACATGCAACACATTGTACAACTACTAAACCATTATAGTAATTCAAACCGATATTCCACATTAACAAATCATTCATGTTCCTAAAAGGGGCATATGTATCTAAGAGATAACTTGACCACCATCCCAAAATGATGTTGTCTAAGACATAGAGAGATCCTTAAGAACACTTGATCACAAGAAAAAAAAGACAATGACCATCGATGATGATCCACATATGATTTTTGATGACACTATTTTATCTCTAACCCTTTCATGGTAAACTGAGTCTTCGTAATTTTCTATTTGATAATGCTCATCCTAACTAGTGATGTAAAACTTTTTTCCACCCAAATAGTAGACAATGAAAAGCATGCCTATACAGTGAATCAAATGGATCCATTTGTATGGATTGCTAATAAATATTTTTATATTTGAATTCCACGAAGGGTATGTGTTGTACCCATGAAGCCCCAAAATCCATTACTCATTCCTAAAACATGTATTCCCATTTTTTATTGTTATATTTTATTTGCAATTTATTTGAGGATGGTACTCTATAATGATAGTTAAATGAGTACCAAGGGATTTATTTAAGGATTTATAAAATCATATGGCAATCCTCAAATCACTCTCTGACATGAATGTTTTTTCATTCCACTTTAACACCTCGGATATAGTATTATTAAAAATTCATCCACCATTTGTGTTTCGATGATTTAAATAAAATGAGTTAACTTTTAGAGACTATCCACTATCACCCATAAGAAAACGTTTTTTCGAACTATTCTTATGAGAAATGTTAAATAATCCATGGATATCTTCTCCCACTTCCAAATAAGAACCGATAAATACTCTCTTTTACATACTGATTATTGATGCTCTACCATAATTTTATGAAAATTTTAATATCATGAAACAAAATCATACAACTTTTTAATAATGAAGTACCACCAAAACTATGATTTCAATGGTTTATAAATATTTTATATTCCATGATGAATTATCCATCTTGAATAGTGGTAAACATGAATATATATTTACTGAAAACCCATAGGTATTACCATTTTATTTCGAACCCACAAAAATAAACTCTCTTCTAGTTTCTACCTCTAAATTTTCTCCCCACCATTGAGTTTAAACCTCATCAACATTTTATAAGAGGATGTATACAACTCAATAAACATATTTCAAAAATTAGTTTAAAATAAAAATTCGACAAAAACTGAAACATCACCTCACTCTTGACCTTCCATGATCATATCAACTGGGATCAACATCAACTACCACTCATCTGAAGCCTCTTTTTCAAAATTATAATATGAATTTTTGATTAATTCATCTTCCAAAGAATTTTCATTTTTTGGGTGTATAAATCAAGTCAGTGTAAAGAATTATTAGAAATTAAATCCACATTACTTTTTTTATATTCAAATATCATTGTGATAAAATATGTTTCAAGCTCCCATGATTCAGTAACATTGTTAATTTCTCAAAAAATATATAATGACGTGATGTATTCAAATCATGAAATATGGAATATGATTCCAAATCTTGTGTTTTGTAATTATTCTCCTAAAATCATAACAACATTGATCCATAAGACACATCATGGTCTCTGTTCATTAGAAAATATCCTAACCATGGTCACAAAGAATCACAAAAAACAATGTTCCCTTGTACTAATTCAAGAAATATATATATAGGTTATGATGTAATGAAAAAATTTTACTCTTGGAAAGACTTTTATAATTCATTGTAATATTATATATGATAATTATTATTTGCGAAAGAGAACATATGAGAATATAGTGTTGAAATATCATGCACAAAGTATCGATAATAACCATCCAATCCAAAAAAACATTGTATCTTAAAGTCATTATTTTGGGGTTTCTGTGGGGTCAAAACCAATATATTTTATGGATCTAGATAAATGCATTTTCCATAAATTACATGGAATATAAAGTTTAAATATTATAAAAAAAATATAGGCTTGATATGTTGGAATATAGAGGATGAGCCCTCAAGATTCCCATCTATAAACACCACAAAAAATATCCATATATCACTGAAATATCTGATTCATTAATAACATAAAAACATCTGGTGCATTTTTAATTTCAAAAGAATTACTGGAAATTCATAATGGTCATATCTATTTCTAGAATCCATTTTTAGAATATCCTCTTTTTAAACACACAATAGGGGATATCCTGATTGCAAGTCTATATTAGAGAAAGGAAAAAATCTCCATTCAATTAAAATAAAAATTATCATTGTGTATACATTGATAATGATTCTTTATCCTTACTTGTTCAAGATTATGATAATCCACACACAATCATAGAGTTCCATCATCCATTCTTGTGACCAATATCGGTGCTACCCAGGATGAAATGATAGGTTGAATGAAACCATTTTTTATAGATTATAAAACTGTAATTTAGATTCCCTTAACTATTTTTTAGAAATCTAAATATATGGATGAGAAATAGAACTAATCCTTGAGAGGAGATCAATCATAAAATCCACTTATCTTCTCAGTGGTACCCCTAAAAAATTATAGAGAAATACATTGGGAAACTAATCAACCATTACTGGAAAACTGTTATTCTAGATATAATTCATTGATGCCAATGAAAATACTGCTTATGGGTATGATATCATTCCATATGTCTGTGCCAACATGATCATTGCAAATTCCATTACATTCTTATATCCTCGAATGAGATTCTAGGTGCAATCTTCAGTTGTGAAATGAACCATTATAGTATAATAGTCGATGTAATCCTTGAATGTTTTCAAAAAATTCACACCCATGATTATATCAAATTCATCCATAAAATGTAGAGATAATTCATATTTTAGCTTATTTACATCATAAATTTTTAATAATTCTCTACACAAAATGCTGAACAATCTCTTTTTCTAAGAGGAGTTTATATATTTATAACAGAAGCCATAATCGTATGTATTATAAATCAAAAATAAATAGTAGGAAGAGTAATAAATCAATGGGATTCATATGTTTCAAACATCACATTCCTAAGGGACGCCTTTAAAATTATCATATCAGTCACAGTAGATTGTCTTTCATGATCATCCATAATAACATGTTCAGATCCATATAATTGGTTCATCACAATAGATTTCTCATTATTTTCATATTGAGATATAATTTACCTAAGGAGTATTGAAATTCCTATAATCACAATGTCTTGATCTGTTCTACTGATCTGTTCGATTATATTTTCCTCACCCTATCGAAGCTTATGATGCACGTGACACTTGAGATGTGTCCTTAACACCCGACCATGGATGTAACATCCCAAGTAAGTAATGAATAATAGATATTTTTATCTATGTCTATTAATTAATTATATAGTGTTTTAGAGGCTTAAAATGAAAATAAATCCAATCTTAAGCATGGAATACACTAATATTCTTAAAAGATTATTTTACAGCCTTTTGATGGAAAACCCGTTTTAAATCAATATTTTTACAATTTTATAATCTATGATTGTCAAAATAAACATATTAATTATGATTGGGATATTGAATTTTACATTGGATAAATTTTTGGTATTTTTTTTTGACAATGATCATTTTTTAATGAATAGTGAAAATACTGCATTTTACATCAAAACTGCTTTTTCATTTAATTTAATTATATGGTTAGATTATATTTTTAATTGGTATTAAATTGTAATATGAATATAATTTTACCATTTAATCCAATGGTGGTCATTAGGATTAATTTCACTTTGGAATTTGGTCATAAACTAATGCCAAACTTTTCATAGATATTGTTTCAAAAAAACCCGCTATTTGTCATGACAACGGGAATTAATTATTAAATTAATTAATGTAACTTATATGATCTGAATTTTTTAAAATAGACATCATTTTTGAATTCTGAATATCAAATATATCTTAGGGTGAATTTTTGGAAATTTTGTGAAAAACTTCAATTTTGATGAATAGTGAAACCACTAAGTGGTACTTATAAAAACTGATTTTTCCGTTCAAATGAAATTTTTCCATCATTGTGTTTTTAATTTCAAAAATCCTACATACATGGTTGTCATTAAGAAGTAAAATTTGGTTCAATGAGATTAAAATAATTTTTTGGTTAATAGAAACTTATTAAGTTCTTAATCGCGATTAGTGGTAATTAGTGTAGTTTAAGGTAAAAATAATGTTTTAATAGTATGAGATAAGATTGACACATGTCATACCCTCATTGGATGTGTCATGGCCGTCCAATACAAGCCATGGGTCAACTTGGGGACCCCATGGAGCCACTTTGGTTGGGAAATGACATAAATAACTTTTTATTTAATGTTAAAGTAAAAATGACACAAACATGAGTTATGTTACTAAAACAATTTTTATATGGGGTTATAAAAGTAATATTTTTGACTATAAATATTAATTAGAAATCTAAAAAGATTTCCTATATCATAGTATTTTTTTTATAATTTGTAGACATTAAATATATTAAATTATTTATGACATCATGATGATGCAGCGATGACCTCATTATTTAACGATTTAAATAAAATGGAATGTTAATATAAAATCTAAAACCTACACATGGCCAAAACCAATTGTATGAGTGGATTTCTTACCCTTATCAATTTATCATCGAATTATATCAATGTGGGACTTTTTGAATCCGAAACTCATTTTAAAATAAAGTAACTTATCTTTACTTTCCAATAGTGCCCCTCCTCTCCTCTTATAAAAGGCCCCCACCACTACGTCCTTACCCACACTCCCAAAGCCTTTGTCTCGACCAAAACCTGCACATTTTGTCTCTATACTTCCCTCTCTTACTCCTTGAAGCCTCACTTTGGGCAGAAGTCTTCCCAAGGAAGCCATTGAGCTCAAACCAAAAGGAGTTACTCGATTTTAAGCTAATGTCTTCTTTTGAGTCCTTTTGTTTTATTTTTCTTCTCCAACCCCCTAAACTCTTTTTATTATTTTCTTTTGTAAAAACTCTAGTATCCTCAATATACTAGGATGTTTTTATAAGAAGGATTCGAGCTACACTTACACACACCTACATCTAATGGTTAGCGAACATACTGTTTCCGTGGATGGCGAATTTATGCCTCCCGAAATGATGATTGTTCAACATTCTTTTAACACCTTCAAAGGTGGCCATTAAGATGTCACTAAATTGATATATGATATATAATATGTTTATGTTTTTCTTAAGCTTCTGAATTTTTCATTTTGGTCATACCTTTATGGTTTCCATTATGGGTAAACGCGATATCTTCATTTAAGGAAGTGCGGACTACCGCCCCCTCAAAGTGATTTGATTTGTTAAATACCATATGTGGGACGTATAAAGGATGGAACTATGATATTATATATGATATTATACTGGAATTATAATATACCTTTATATCATTATGATTCCATTCTATAAAATACGAAATAGAAATGAAAGTAGCGTTCATGCGTACGTACGGCTTACCGTCTCCATGAACGGTGCATTTCATTTCTTATCTCTAAATGATTATGTAATATTATAAATGCATGCATGTACTGGATATATATGAAATATATTATATCTACATCATGAATACCATTATTGATATAATGGATACATGAACAACTTGTAATTATAAAGGGTTTATTTTTGACTCAAGTAACAATGATCGTTAAAATGACCGTTATTAACTTAAATAATTACATAGAGTTCATGACAAGGAAATAAGTGATATATAAGGAGTAATGAACATGAAAAATGTTCTTAAAGAAGTATAAATTAACTCAAGTTTATTATTCAGGACATTAAAGAACGATCGAGTCATGTCGGACCCGAGGAATGGGACTTCGTCTCAATCTTCTTTCATCGAGGCATATTTTGTTTTATACACAACCTTCTTTTATATGGTGCATAAACCCCTTTGACTTTTACGTTTATCCAAAAGGAATATTTTTTATACGAAGCGTTTTACTAAACAAAAAAAGGGAATGTTTTTGTCGTACGTATGCGGCGACAACGACTTCTCTGCCGCCATGACCGTTATTTGAGTTTCAGCTTCCTCTACAAGCCATACCTTCTTTTTAAAAGAAAAATAAATACCATGTTTTAATTTTCTTTTATTTTGGTATTGAAGATGGTTTTCATAATGTTTTTATATCAATGTGTTGTATTGATATATTGTGATTAAAAGGTGGAAATGTTATGTTTCCTTTATGCATGTTTTATGTCATACGATTATGTTGAGGTTCTTGGGCATTATTATGAAGACAAGTGGTTCCGTGATAAACTAAGGGCGGGTGAGCCCGATATAGCTCTCCAATGCATTGGGTAACGTGAAGGAGTGTAATGTTAAGGTTTCTCCGAAGAGATTTAGGGAATATACTGTGATGTGTATTCCATACGTAACTAAGAGGGTTACTCCCTACGTAAGAATGTTATGAATGCCTCAAGTTACATTTATGTCTTATGATCTCTATGATTTATTCAAGATTTGATGCGGTATGTTAAAGTGCCTATGTTTTATGTGTAAAGTATGATTTCATTCTTATGTAAATATGAACTTATGTTTCCTTTCCATATTTTTATAACCCATACTGAGCTTTTTATGCTCATCCCGTGTTTTTTTGAAATGTTTTTCACAGGTCAAGGGAAAGGTACATGATATGATGATAGTGTCATGGAAGTGTCAAGAAATAATCCATGTTTTATTTTAAATATGATTCCATTGATGGGAATGAAGAATACTATCTTTATGTAACCACTTTGTTTATATGTGGAATGAAATGGATGTTTTATGATCTAATTCTCTAAAACTCTAAACCCAAAAAAGATCCTCAATGTGTAATCTTGTAATAACTCAAGATTAAGTAAGGTTTAAGGCTGGGGCCTTATAGTTGGTATCAGAGGTCGTTTTAGATAACTTTAGGAGTTATAATTCTATTAAATGATTATCCAAAAATATTTTTTTTGAAATGAAATAGCATTTGAAGATTACCATGTTGCTTCATCTAAGACATGTTTGTTCAGAATGGTTTTCCGCAGAGGAAACAGGGAAGCAGTGCTAGGAAGGCATACAGAAGAAAATAACCTTCCGAATCAGCATCCTAAGATGGTTGGAATTGGAACTGAACAGTTTGTTGCAGTAATGGAGTAGTTGACTCAAGCGATAAATGGCGGTGGTATCCATACACGAGATTAGCCAGATCAACCGCAGAGGAACATGTCAGTGGTGGAACATTTCATGAGGCAACATCCCCCATCATTCAGAGGATCATCTGACCTTGTGTTAGCTGAAGGGTGGATTAAAGCACTGGAGAAGATTTTTTATGTCATGGGGTGTTCAGACAATCAAAAGGTTAGTGTTGCTATTTATCGTTTGGAGGGTGAAGCAGATCAGTGGTGGTCGATGGTTAAAAATATCAGGGACGCGGATGAGATTGATGCTCTCGACTGGGATGAATTCAAAGGTATGTTTCTTGAGAAGTATTTTCCTAAGGCTGTTCGACTTAGGATGGAAAATCAATTCTTGGAATTGAGGCAAGAAAAAGACTCAGTGGCTACCTATGAAGAAAGGTTCACTCAATTGGCAAGGTATGCTCCAAATTTTAACCGAGACCTTGATAGTAAAATCAATCGTTTTTACTCAGGATTAAAGCCAAAATATCAAAGGGAATTAGCTTCTCGTGAGTTTAAAGGTTATGAAAAGCTTGTTTGATGTGCTGAGAAGGTGGAAATTGAGTTTGCCGATGATCAAGTGTTCTATAACAACCAACAGAAGAAGAGACCAAGGTGGCAGGAGAAAGGTATGAATTCTTCAAAAAAGTATAATGGTAAGAAAACTAAGTTTCCAGTTTGTGATAAATGTGGAAAAAGTCATGCAGGGGAATGTATTCTGAATTCTGGAATGTGCTACCGATGTGGTAATATGGGACATAAGGCTCGTGATTGCACTGAAAAGGATCAAGGTGAAGGTAAGACCAAATTTGATTTACAGTTAGTGAAATGTTATAAGTGCAATGAGATGGGTCACTATGAAAATGAGTGTCCGACAAAGAGCTTGAGTGATGGGAAGCAGTTAGACTACAAACAGAAAGGGGTGGTGAAATCCTTTGTAACTACTTCAACAGATGTCGGGCCATCAAATGAAGTTGTATCAGGTACTTTGTTTGTTTTTTTCAGATTATGCTAGTGTGTTGTTTGATTCAGGGTCTACACATTCTTTCATCTCTGAAAACATTTCTAGTAAAATGGGAATACCATCTCAAGAAATGACTCCTGAACTTTTGGTAAGAACACCTGGGGGGAATGTTGAGGCAAAAAGAATTTATAAGAATCATCCTATCCTTATCTGTGGAAAGAACCTACTTGCAAACCTTATTGTTCTACCTCTAGTAGAGTTTGATGTTATCCTGGGTATGGATTGGCTCTCTATTTACCATGCTAAGATAGATGTAGAGCTAAAGAAGCTTATTTTCAGAAAGACTTTCAGTTTGTGTACAAGAATGAACCCTTACTGTTGATAACTTATCAAGAGGCCGAGAAACTTGTAAAAGATGGAAATGAATTTTACCTTGCACACATCGTTGAAAATAAAGGAACTGTTCAGATTAATGATGTGCCAGTGGTAAATGAGTATCCTGATGTTTTTTTTGATGAGTTGCCTGTAATAATACCAGATCGGGAAGTTGAATTTACTGTTGACTTAATTCCTGAATCTAAGACAATTTCAAAACCCCCTTATCGAATGGCTCAAATTGAACTTTTAGAGTTGAAGGAGCAATTGAAAGATTTATTAGAGAAAGGTTTCATTCGACCTAGAACATCACCATGGGGTGCTCCTGTCTTTTTTGTTAAAAAGAAAGATGGTTCAATGAGACTTTGCGTTGATTATAGAGCCTTGAATAGTATCACTGTTAAGAACAAATATCCTTTGCCTCATATCGATGATTTGTTTGATCAGCTCTAGGGAGCTCAGTATTTTTCAAAGATTGACCTGAGATCGGGGTACCATCAGCTGAAGGTAAAGGAAGCAGATGTTCCAAAGACTACGTTTCATACAAGATATGACCACTATGAATTTGTAGAAATGCCATTTGGCCTATCCAATGCACCTGCTGTATTCATGGACTTAATGAATAGAATTTTACATGAGTTCTTGGATAAGTTTGTGGTGGTTTTTATTGATGATATTTTGTTGTTTTCTAAAAATAAAGAGGAGAATGAAAGACATTTAAGGGTTATCTTTCAATCCTTAAAAGAAAAGAAACTATATGGAAAATTCAGAAAGTGTGAGTTTTGGTTGCAACAAATTTCTTTCCTTGGTCACATTTGTTTCTAAAGATGGGATAACTGATCATCCTGCAAAAACAAAAGTTGTGTAAGACTGGCCAAGACCCACAAATTTAACTGAGATTCATAGCTTCCTTGGTTTGGCAGGCTATTACCGAAGGTTTGTTAGAAATTTTTCACGGTTATCTACTCCAATGACTAAGCTAACTCGGAAGGGTGTTAAGTTTATCTGGACAAAATAATGTGGTGATTGTTTTCAGGAATTTAAAAGTAGATTAGTGAATGCTCCAGTTTTGGCACTACCTTCCAGGAATGGTGAGTTTGTTATATACAATGATGCTTCATTGAAAGGACTTGGTTGCGTCCTAATGCAGAATGATCAGGTAATTGCTTATGCTTCACGACAGTTGAAGACTCATGAGGTAAATTACCCTACACATGATTTGGAATTAGCTACTGTTGTATTTGCTTTAAAAATTTGGAGGCATCATTTGTATGGAGTAAGTTGTGAAATATATACCAATCACAAAGGTTTAAAGTATATATTCACTCAGAATGAATTGAACATGAGACAAATGAGATGGATAGAATTAATCAAGGATTATTATTGTACAATTCATTACCATCCAGGAAAAGAAAATAAAGTGGCTGATTCTTTAAGTCGAAATAGTAATGCTTCATTAGCAATGTTGCGTTTGGAACGTGATCCTTTGGTTAAGGATTTGATGAACTTTGGCATAGAAGTTGTGGGTGTAGGAAGTTCTTCTATTATGTTTTAGGTATCAGTGAGATCATCTCTATTAGATAGAATCAAGCAAGCACAGAAGCATGACAGTGAGTTGCAGAAAAAGGTAGAGCTGGTTCAGAAAGGTAAGTTTCCTGAATTCAACATTGATAACGATTCTGTTTTGAGATTTGGGAAGAGATTGTGTGTAACATCCCAAGTAAGTAATGAATAATAGATATTTTTATATATGTCTACTAATGAATTATATAGTTTTTTAGAGGCTTAAAATGAAAATAAATCCAATCATAAGCATGGAATACACTAATATTCTTAAAAGATTGTTTTACTGCATTTTGATGGAAAACCCTTTTTAAATAAATCTTTTGACAATTTTATAATCTATATTTCTCAAAATAATCATATTCATTATGATTGGGACATTTAATTTTACATTGGATAAATTTTTGGTATTTTTCTGACAATGTTCATTTTTAATGAACAGTGAAAAATATTGCATTTTACATCAAAAAAGCTTTTTAATAAAATTTATTTATATGATTAGATTATCTTTTTAATTGGTTTTGAAGTTGAATTAGAATATACATTTACCATTTTATTCAATAGTGGTCATTGTAATCAATTTCACTTTGAAATTGGACTTAAACTGGTGTCAATCTTTTGATACTTATTGTTTCATAAAAACACGCTATTTGTCATGACAGCGGGAATTAATTATTAAATTAATTAATGTGACTTATATGTTTTGAATTTTTCAAAATAGACTTCATTTTTGAATTCGGATTATCAAATATAGCTTAGGGTGAATTTTTGGTAATTTTCTAAAAAACTTCAATTTTTGATGAATAGTGAAACCACTAAGTGGTACTTATAAAAACTGATTTTCCGTTTAAATGAAATTTTGTCATCATTGTGTTTTGAATTTCAAAAATCTGACATACATGGTTGTCATTAAGAAGTAAAATGTGGTTCAATGAGATTAAAATAATTTTTTTGTTGAATAGTAACTTATTATGTTTTTAATTGCGATTAGAGGTAATTAGTGTAGTTTAAGGAAAAAATAATGCTTTAATAATATGAGATGAGGTTGACACATGTAATACACTCATTTGATGTGTCATGGCCGAGCAAGGCAAGCCATGGGTCAACTTGGGGACCCCATTGAGCCACTTTGGATGGGAAATGACATAAATAACTTTTTATTTAATGTAAAAGTAAAAATGACACAAACATCATATGTTTTACGAAAACAATTTTTACATGGGGTAATAAAGATCAGATTTTTGATTATAAATAGTCATTGGAAATATAAAAGGAGTTCCTACATCATAGTATTTTTTTTATAATTTTTAGACTTTAAATAAATTAAATTATTTATGACATCATGATCATGCATCGATGACCTCATTATTTAACGATTTAAATAAAATGGAAAGATAATGTAAAATATAAGACCTACACATGGCCAAAACCTATTAGATGGGTATATTTTGAACCCTTATCACCGTATCCTCGAATTATATCAATGTGGGACCATTTAAATCTGAAACTCATTTTCAAATAAAGTAATATTTCTTTACTTTACAAGAGTGCCCCTCCTCTCCTCTTATAAAAGGCCCCCACCTCTACCTCATTTCACACACTCCTCAAGCCTTTGGCTCGGCCATCCCATGCCCATTTACTCTCTCCACATCCCTCTCCTCATCCTAGAGGATTACCATTGGGCAGAATCCTTTCAAAAGAAGTCTTTAGGCTCAAATCAAAAGGAGTTACACTTTTAATGGTAATTCATTCTCTCATGTTCATTTGTTTTATTTTGCTTCTACAACCCCGTAAACTCTTTTTATTTACTTATTTTGTAACAACACTAGTATCTTAAATATACTAGGATGTTTTTATAAGATTTATTCGAGCTACACTCTCACACAACTACATCAAATGGTTAAAAAACATACGGTTTCCGTGGATGGCGAAATTCTACCTCCCAAAACGATGATTGTTCAATACTCATTTAACACCTTCAAAGGTGGACATTATGATGTCACTATTTTTATATATGATATATAATATTTTTATTCTTTTCTTAAGATTCTGTATTTTTCATTTATGGCATACCATTATTGTTTCCATTATGGGTAAACACGATATCTTCATTTTTGGAAGTGCGGACTACTGCCCCCTGAAAGTGATTTGATTCGTTAATAACATATGTGGGATGTGTAAAGAATAAAGTTAATGATATTATATATGTTATTATACTGGAATTATAATATACTCTTATATCATTATGATTCCATTCCATAAAATACGAAATAGAAATAGAAGTAGTGTTCATGCGTACGTACGGCTTACCGTCTCCATGAACGGTGCATTTCATTTCTTACCTCTAAATGTGATGTAATATTATATATAAATGTATATGCTGAATATATATGATATATATGTTATCCAAATCATTAATTTCATTCTGGATATAATGAACCTTTGACCAAATTAACAACATGTAAGTGTAAGAAGTCTATTTTTGACATAAAAACCAAATACCGACAAAATGAACATTATTAACTTAAATGATTACATGATGTTCATAACATGGTATAAAAGGAATAATGAACCTGAAAAGGTTCTTAATAAAGTAGAGATTAACTCAAGTTTATTATTCAGGAGATTAAAGAACGGTCGGGTCAAGTCGGATACGAGGTAAGGGAACTTCTTAACCCAATTTATATTCTTTGGGTTAATCTCCTACTTTAAAATTATGTCATGATATTATTATGTCCTATCTTGTTTTTGTAATTTATTTATGTGTACTTATATTGAATACACATACTAGATCTACTTTATTTAAAAAAATGTTCTTTTTATGGGACTTCGTCTCAATCTCCTTTCATTGAGGCATATTTTGTTTTATACACAACCTTCTTTTATACGGTGTATAAACCCCTATGAGTTTTACGTTTATTCAAAAGGAATCTTTTTTAGACGAAGTGTTTACTAAACGACAAAAGGGAATGTTTTTGTCGTACGTATGCGGTGACAACGACTTCTTCGCCATCGTGACCGTTATTTGAGTTTCGGCTTCCTCTACAAGCCATACCTTCTTTTTTAAAGAAAAATAAATACCATGTTTTAATTTTCTTTTATTTTAGTATTGAAAATTGTTTTCATAATTTTTTTATATCAATGTGTTGTATTGAAATATTGTGATTGAAAGGTGGAAATGCTATGTTTCCTTTATGCATGTTTTATGTGATACGATTATGTTGAGGTTCTTGGGCATTATTATGAAAACGGGTGGTTCCGTGATAAACTAAGGGCGGGTGAGCCCGATATAGCTCTCCAATGCATTGGGTAACGCGTCGGAGTGAAACGTTAAGGTTTCTCCGAAGAGATTTAAGGAATATACTGTGATGGGTATTCGCAACGTAACCAAGAGGGTTACTCCCTACGTAAGAATGTTATGAATGCCTCAAGTTACCTTTATGTCTTTTGATTTCTATGATTTATTCATGATTTG
Source organism: Viscum album (assembly GCA_963277665.1). NCBI lineage: Eukaryota > Viridiplantae > Streptophyta > Magnoliopsida > Santalales > Viscaceae > Viscum > Viscum album. The sequence continues at coordinate 50,323,230 of OY728156.1, forward strand.
ATGAGGTATGTTAATATGCTTATGTTTTATGGGTAATGTATGATCACATCCTTATGTATATATGTACCCATGTTTCCTTTCCATATTTTTATATCCCTTACTGAGCTTTTTATGCTCATCCCATGTTTTTTTGAAATGTTTTTCACAGGTTAAGGGAATGGTATATGATATGATGATAGTGTCAAGGAAGTGTCAAGAAAGAATCCATGTTTATTTTAAATATGTTTCCATTGATGGGAATGAAGAATAAAATCATTATGTAACCACATTGTTTATATGTGGAATGTAATGCAAGTTTTATGATCTAATTCTCTAAAACTCTAAACCCGAAAAGATCCTCAATGTGTAATCTTGTAATAACTCAAGATTAAGTAAGTTTTAAGGCTGGGGCCTTATAGTTGGTATCAGAGGTCGGTTTAGATAACATTAGGAGTTAGAATTCTATAAAATGATTATCCAAAAATATATTTTTTGAAATGATATAGCATTTTACGATTACCATGTTGCTTCATCTAAGACATGTTTTTTCAGAATGGTTTTCCGCAGAGGAAACAGGGAAGCAGGGCTAGGAAGGCATACAGAAGGAAATAACCTTCCGAATCAGCATCCTGAGATGGTCGGAATTGGAACTGAACAGTTTGTTGCAGTGATGGCTCAATTGACTCAGGGGAAAAATGTTGGTTGTTTTTATTGATGATATTTTGGTGTTTTCTAAAAGTAAAGAAGAGCATAAAAGTCATTTAAGGGTTATCTTGAAAACCTTAAAAGAAAATAAATTGTATGGTAAATTCTGCAAGTGTGAGTTTTGGTTGAAACAAATTTCTTTCCTTGGTCACATTGTTTCAAAAGATGGCATAACCGTTGATCCTGCAAAAACAAAAGTTGTTGAAGAATGGCCAAGACCCACAAATGTAATCGAGATCCGTATTTTTCTTGGTTTGGCAGGTTACTACCGAAGGTTTGTTGAAAAATGTTTACGGTTATCTACTCCAATGACTAAGCTAACTCGTAAAGGTGTTATGTTCATCTGGACAAAATAATGTGATGATTGTTTTCAGGAGTTGAAAAGAAGATTGGTGAATGCTCCAGTTTTGGCACTACCTTCCAGGAATGGTGAGTTTGTTATATACAGTGATGCTTCATTGAAAGGACTTGGTTGCGTCCTAATTCAGAATGATCAGGTAATTGCTTATGCTTCACGACAGTTGAAAACTCATGAAGTAAATTACCCTACACATGATTTGGAATTAGCTGCTGTTGTTTTTTCTTTACAAATTTGGAGGCATCATTTGTATGGAGTAAAGTGTGAAACATATACCGATCACAAAAGTTTAAAGTATATATTCACTCAGAAAGAATTGAACATGAGAAAAAGGAGATGTCTAGAATTAATCAAGGATTATGATTGTACAATTCATTACCATCCAGGAAATGAAAATAAAGTGGCTGATGCTTTAAGTCGAAAAAGTAATGCTTCATTAGCAATGTTGCGTTTGGAACGTGATCCTTTGGTTAAGGATTTGATGAAATTTGGAATAGAAGTTGTTGGTGCATGATGTTATTCTATTTTGTTTCAGGTATCAGTGAGATCATCTCTATCAGATAGAATCAATAAAGCACAAAAGCAAGACAGTGAGTTGCAGAAAAAGGTAGAGCTGGTTCAGAAAGGTAAGTTGCCTGAATTCAACATTGATAATGATTGTGTTTTGAGATTTGGGAAGAGATTGTCTGTGCCTTGTGATTCATAGTTGAAGAGAGAGTTGTTATGTGAAGCTCATAGTTCTCCATTTTCAGTTCATCCAGGCAGTACTAAGATGTATAGAGATCTGCTGGAGTATTACTGGTGGGATGGAATGAAAAGAGGTATTGCTGATTTTACTGTGAAGTGTTTGACATGTAAACAGGTTAAAGCAAAGCGGTAGTTACCGAAAGGGATGCTTCAGCCTTTACCAGTGCCAGAGTGGAAATGGGAGAATATATCGATGGACTTTGTTTTGGGATTACCGAAGACATCTCGAGGTAATAATGCAATCTGGGTTATTGTTGATCGCTTGACCAAATCTGCTCATTTCCTTGCTATACGAGATACTTTTTCCCTAGATCAACTTTCCCGTTTGTATCTTAAAGAGATAGCCAGGTTACATTGAGTTCCTCTGTCTATTGTATCTGATCGCGATCCCAAGTTTACTTCTAACTTTTGGAAAGGCCTTCAGAAGTCGTTGGGTACTGAATTAAATTTTAGTACAACTATTCATCCTCAATCAGATGGGCAGTCAGAATGAACAATTCAGACCTTGGAGGATATGCTACGTTCTTACTCTATGTATTATGAGGGAAGTTGGGACCAACATCTTTCTTTGGTTGAATTTTCATATAATAACAGTTTTCATTCCAGTATACAGATGGCACCATTTCAGTATTATATGGGAAGCGGTGTCGAACTCCAGCTTTCTGGGATGAAGTGGGTGAAAGGAAGTTGATGGGACCAGAATTCGTGGAAGAGTTGGTAGAAAAAGTTCACCTGATTCAGAAGCACATGAGAACAGCTCAGAGTAGGCAGAATAGTTATGCAAACAACAGGAGGAAGGATCTATCTTTTGAGGTAGGTGATCATGTTTTTCTCAAAGTATCACCATGGAAAAGTGTGATGCGATTTGGTAAGAAAGGAAAGCTGAGTCCAAGGTTTATTGGACCATATGAAATGCTGGAGAGAGTTGGATCAGTTGCATACCGAGTGGCTTTACCTCCGAGTTTATCTCAGGTACACAATGTTTTTCACGTTTCGATGTTGAGAAAGTACATGCCAGATCCATCTCATGTTTTGAGTCCAGAGGTAGTTCAGCTGGAAAAGAACCAATCTTATGAGGAACAACCGGTCCAGATTCGTGACCACAGGGAGCAAGTGTTAAAGAATAAGGTGATTAAGTAGGTAAAGTATTTGTGTAAAAACCACATGATGGAAGAGGTAACATGGGAATATGAAAATACAATGTGGGATAAGTACCCCCATTTATTTGATAAGTAAATAAATTTTGGGGGCGCAATTTTCTAAAGGGGGGAAGGATGTAACATCCCAAGTAAGTAATGAATAATAGATATTTTTATCTATGTCTATTAATGAATTATATATTGTTTTATAGGCTTAAAATGAAAATAAATCCAATCTTAAGCATGGAATACACTAATATTCTTAAAAGATTGTTTTACTGCCTTTTGATGGAAAACCCTTTTTAAATCAATCTTTTGACAATTTTATAATCTATATTTGTCAAAATAAACATATTCATTATGATTTGGACATTGAATTTTACATTGGATAAATTTTTGGTATTTTTCTGACAATGTTAATTTTTTAATGAGCAGTGAAAAATACTGCATTTTACATCAAAACTGCTTTTTAATCTAATTTATTTATATGATTACATTATCTTTTGAATTTGTTTTGAAGTGGAATTAGAATATATTTTTACCATTTAATACAATGGTGGTCATTGTAATCAATTTCACTTTGAAATTGGACTTAAACTGGTGTCAATCTTTTGATACTTATTGTTTCATAAAAACAAGCTATTTGTCATGACAGCGGGAATTAATTATTAAATTAACTAATGGGACTTATATGTTTTGAATTTTGCAAAATAGACTTCATTTTTGAATTCGGAATATCAAATATAGCTTAGGGTGAATTTTTGGTAATTTTCTAAAAAACATCAATTTTTGATGATTAGTGAAACCACTAAGTGGTACTTATAAAAACTGATTTTCCATTAAAATGAAATTTTGTCATCATTGTGTTTTGAATTTCAAAAATCCTACATACATGGTTGTAATTAATAAGTAATATGTGGTTCAATGAGATTAAAATAATTTTTTGGTGAATAGTAACTTATTATGTTTTTAATCGCGATTAGAGGTAATTAGTGTAGTTTAAGGAAAAAATAATGCTTTAATAATATGAGATGAGGTTGACACATGTCCTACTCTCATTGTATGTGTCATGGCCAACCAAGACAAGCCATGGGTCAACTTGGGGACCCCATGGAGCCACTTTGGTTGGGAAATGACATAAATAACTTTTTATTTAATGTAAAAGTAAATATGACACAAACATCATATGTTTTACGAAAACAATTTTTACATGGGGTTATAAAGATTGGATTTTTTGTTATAAATAGTCATTAGAAAGATAAAGAGATTTCGTACATCATAGTATTTTTTTTATAATTTTTAGACTTTAAATAAATTAAATTATTTATGACATCATGAGGATGCAGCGATGACCTCATTATTTAACGATTTAAATAAAATGGAAAGATAATGTAAAATCTAAAACCTACACATGGCCAAAACCTATTGTATGGGTATATTTAGAACCCTTATCACCTTATACTCGAATTATATCAATGTGGGACCATTTAAATCCGAAAAGCATTTTCAAATAATGTAATATTTCTTTACTTTCCAAGAGTGCCCCTCCTCTCCTCTTATAAAAGGCCCCCACCTCTACCTCATTTCACACTCTCCTCAAGCCTTTGGAACGGCCATCCCCTGCCCATTTACTCTCTCCACATCCCTATCCTCATCCTAGAGGATTACCTTTGGGCAGAATCCTTTCAAAGGAAGCCTTTAGGCTCAAATAAAAAGGAGTTACACTTTTAAAGGTAATTCATTCTCTCATGTTCATTTGTTTTATTTTGCTTCTCCAACCCCCTAAACTCTTTTTATTTACATCTTTTGTAAAAATAACAATATCTTCAATATACTAGGAAGTTTTTATAAGATTTATTAGATCTACACTCTCACACAAATACATCAAATGGTTAAAGAAAATACGGTTTCCGTGGATGGCGAAATTCTGCCTCCCGAAACGATGATTGTTCAATACTCATTTAACACCTTCAAAGGTGGCCATTATGATGTCACTATTTTTATATATGATATATAATATGTTTATTCTTTCTTAAGCTTCTGTATTTTTCATTTATGGCATACCATTATTGTTTCCATTATGGGTAAACACGATATCTTCATTTTAGGAAGTGCGGACTACCGCCCCCTGAAAGTGATTTGATTCGTTAATACCATATGTGGGATGTGTAAAGGATAAAGTTAATGATATTATATATGTTATTATACTGGAATTATAATATACTCTTATATAATTATGATTCCATTCCATAAAATATGAAATAGAAATGGAAGTAGCGTTCATCCGTACGTACAGCTTACCGTCTACATGAACGGTGCATTTCATTTCTTACCTCTAAATGTGATGTAATATTATAAATATATGTATATGCTGAATATATATGATATATATGTTATCCAAATCATTAATATCATTCTGGATATAACTAAACTTTGACCAAATTAACAACATGTAAGTGTAAGAAGTCTATTTTTGACTTAAGAACAAAATTCCGACAAAATGACCATTATTAACTTTAATGATTACATGATGTTAATAACATGGTATAAAAGGAATAATGAACTTGAAAAAGGTTCTTAAGAAAGTAGAGATTATCTCAAGTTTATTATTCAGGAGATTAAAGAACGGTCGGGTCAAGTCGGATACGAGGTAAGGGAACCTCTTAACCTAATTTATATTCTTTGGGTTAATCTCCTACATTCAAATTATGTCATGATATTATTATGTCTTATCTTGTATTTGTAATTTATTTATGTTTACTTATAGTGAATACACATACTAGATCTAATTTATTTAAAAAAATGATCTTTGTATGGGACTTCGTCTCAATCTCCTTTCATTGAGGCATATTTTATTTTATACACAACCTTCTTTTATACGGTGTATAAATTCATTTGACTTTTACATTTATTCAAAAAGAATCTTCTTTATACGAAGCGTTTAATAAACGGCAAAAGGGAATGTTTTTGTCGTACGTATGCGGCGACAACGACTTCTCCGCCGTCGTGACCATTATTTGAGTTTCAGCTTCCTCTACAAGCCATACCTTCTTTTTAAAAGAAAAATAAACACCATGTTTTAATTTTATTTTATTTTGGTATTGAAAATTGTTTTCATAATGTTTTTATATCAATGTGTTGTATTGATATCTTGTGATTGGAATGTGGAAATTTTATGTTTCCTTTATTCATGTTTTATGTGATACGATTATGTTGAGGTTCTTGGGCATTATTATGAAAACGGGTGGTTCTGTGATAAACTAAGGGCGGGTGAGCCCGATATAGCTCTCCAATGCATTGGGTAATGTGAAGGAGTGAAACGTTACGGTTTCTCCGAAGAGATTTAGGTAATATACTGTGATGGGTATACCAAACGTAACCAAGAGGGTTACTCCCTACGTAAGAATGTTATGAGTGCCTCAAGTTACCTTTATGTCTTATGATTTATATGATTTATTCATGATTTGATGAGGTATGTTAAAGTGCTTATGTTTTATGGGTAAAGTATGATCTCATCCTTATATATATATATATATATACCCATGTTTCCTTTCCATATTTTTATTTCCCGTACTGAGCTTTTTATCCTCATCCCAAGTTTTTTTGAAATGTTTTTCACAGGTCAAGGGAAAGGTACATGATATGATGATAGTGTCAAGGAAGTGTCAAGAAATAATCCATGTTTATTATAAAAATGTTTCCATTGATGGGAATGAAGAATACAATCTTTATGTAACCACTTTGTTTATATGTGGAATGTAATACACGTTTTATGATCTAATTCTCTAAAACTCTAAACCCGAAAAGATCCTCAATGTGTAATCTTGTAATAACTCAAGATTAAGTAAGTTTTAAGGCTGGGGCCTTATATTGTGTGTGCCTTGTGATTCACAGTTGAATAGAGAGTTGTTATGTGAAGCTTATAGTTCTCTGTTTTCAGTTCATCTTGGATGTACTATTATGTATAGAGATCTGCGTGAGTATTACTGGTGGGATGGAATGAAAATAGATATTTCTGATTTTACTGTGAAGTGTTTGACTTGTCAGCAGGTTAAAGCAGAGTGGCAGTAACCGAAAGGGATGCTTCATCCTTTACCAGTGCCAGAGTGGAAATGGGAGAATATATCCATGGACTTTGTTGTGGGATTACCGAATACATCTCGAGGTAATAATTCAATATGGGTTATTGTTGATCGCTTGACTAAATCTGCTCATTTCCTTTCTATACGAGATACTTTTTCCCTAGATCAACTTTCTCGTTTGTATCTTAAAGAGATAGTCAGGTTACATGGAGTTCCCCTCTCCATTGTATCTGATCGTGATCCCAGGTTCACTTCTAACTTTTGGAAAGGCCTTTAGAAGTCGTTGGATACTGAATTAAATTTTAGTATAGCTTTTCATCCTCAATCAGATGGCAGTTAGAACGAACAATTCAGACATTGGAGGATATGATACGTTCTTGCTCTATGTATTATTAGGGATGTTGGGACCAACATCTTTTTTTGGTTGAATTTTCATATAATAACAGTTTTCATTCCAGTATACAGATGGCACCATTTCAGGCATTATATGGGAAGCGGTGTCGAACTCCAACTTTCTTGGATGAAGTGGGTGAAAGGAAGTTGATGGGACCAAAATTGGTAGAAGAGATGGCAGAAAAAGTTCAGCTGATTCAGAAGTACATGAGAATAGCTCAGAGCAGGCAGAAGAGTTATGCGGATAACCGGAGGAAGGATCTATATTTTGAGGTGGGTGATCATGTTTTTCTCAAGGTTTCTCCTTGGAAAAGTGTGATGTGATTTGGTAAGAAAGGAAAGCTGAGTCCAAGGTTTATTTGACCATATGAAATTCTGGAGAGAGTTGGATCAGTTGCTTATCGGGTGGCTTTACCTCCGAGTTTATGTCAGGTACAAAATGTTTTTCACGTTTCGATGTTGAGAAAGTATATGCCAGATCCATCTCATGTTTTGAGTCCGGAGGTAGTTCAGTTGGAAGAGAACCTATCTTATGAGGAACAACCGGTCCAGATTCTTGACCACATGGAGAAAGTGTTACGGAATAAGGTGATTAAGTAGGTAATGTTTTTTTTTGGAAAAACCACATGATGGAAGAGGTAACATGGGAATCTGAAAATGCAATGAGGGATAAGTACCCCCATTTATTTGATAAGTAAATAAATTGCGGGGACATAATTTTCTAAAGGGGGGAAGGATGTAACATCCCAAGTAAGTAATGAATAATAGATATTTTTATCTATGTCTATTAATGAATTATATAGTGTTTTAGAGGCTTAAAATGAAAATAAATCCAATCTTAAGCATGGAATACACTAATATTCTTAAAAGATTGTTTTGCTGCCTTTTGATGGAAAACACTTTTTAAATCAATATTTTGACAATTTTATATTCTATGATTGTCAAAATAAACATATTCATTATTATTGGGACAATTAATTTTACATTGGATAAATTTTTGGTATTTTTCTGACAATGTTCATTTTTTTAATGAATAGTGAAAAATACTGCATTTTACATCAAAACTGCTTTTCCATTTAATTTAATTATATGGTTAGATTATATTTTTAATTGGTATTAAAGTGTAATCTGAATATAATTTTACCATTTAATTTAATGGTGGTCATTAGGATTAATTTCACTTTCGAATTGGTCATAAACTAATGCCAAACTTTTCATAGATATTGTTTCAAAAAAAACCCTCTATTTGTCATGACAGCGGGAATTAATTATTAAATTAATTAATGTAACTTATATGATTTGAATTTTGTAAAATAGACATCATTTTTGAATTCGGAATATCAAATATTTCTTAGGGTGAATTTTTTGTAATTTTATGAAAAACTTCAATTTTTGATGAATAGTGAAACCACTAAGTGGTACTTATAAAAACTGATTTTTCTGTTTAAATAAAATTTTTCCATCATTGTGTTTTGAATTTCAAAAATCCGACATACATGGTTGTCATTAAGAAGTAAAATGTGGTTCAATGGGATTAAAATAATTTTTTGGTGAATAGTAACTTATTAAGTTCTTAATCGCGATTAGTGGTAATTAGTGTAGTTTAAGGTAAAAATAATGTTTTAATAGTATGAGATGATCCTTACACATGTCCTACCCTCATTAGATGTGTAATTTTCGACCAATACTAGCCATGGGTAAACTTGGGGACCCCATGGAGCCACTTTGTTTGGGAAATGACATAAATAACTTTGTATTTAATGCGAAAGTAAAAATGACACAAACACGAGTTATGTTACTAAAAAAACTTTATATGGGGTTATACAAGTCATATGTTTGACTATGAATATTCATTAGAAAGATAAAAAGATTTTCTACATCATAGTAGTTTTTTTATAATTTTAAGACATTAAATAAATTAAATTATTTATGACATCATGATGATGCAGCGATGACCTCATTATTTAGCGATTTAAATAAAATGGAAAGTTAATGAAAAATATAAAATCTACACATGGCCAAAACCAATTGGATGAGTGGATTTCGAACCCTTATCACTTTATCATCGAATTATATCAATGTGGGACCTTTTGAATCCGAAACTCTTTTTAAAATAATGTAATTTATCTTTACTTTCCAAGAGTTCCCCTCCTCTCCTCTTTTAAAAGGCCCCACCTCTACCTCCTTACCCACACTCCCAAAGCCTTTGGCTCGGCCAAAACCTACCCATTTTGTCTTTCCACTTCCCTCTATTACTCCTTGAAGCCTCACCTTGGGCAGAAGTCATCCCAAGGAAGCCTTTGAGCTCAAACCAAACAGAGTTACCCGATTTTAAGGTAATGTCTTCTTTTGAGTCCTTTTGTTTTATTTTGCTTCTCCAACCCCCTTAACTCTTTTTATTATTTTCATTTTTAACAACTCCAGTATCATAAATATACTAGGATGTTGTTATAATAATGATTCTAGATACACTTACACACACCTACATCTAATGGTTAACGAACACACTGTTTCCGTGGATGGTGAATTTATGCCTCCCGAAACGATGATTGTTCAACATTATTTTAACAACTTCAAAGGTGGACATTAAGATGTCACTAAATTTATATATGATATATAATATTTTTATGTTTTTCTTAAGCTTCTTCATCTATCATTTTGGGAATACCTTTATGGTTTCCATTATGGGTAAATGCGATATCTTCATTTAGGGAAGTGCGGACTACCGCCCCCTCAAAGTGATTTCATTCGTTAAATACCATATGTGGGACGTATAAAAGATGGAACTATGATATTATATATGATATTATACTGGAATTATAATATAACTTTATATCATTATGATTCCATTTTATAAAATACGAAATAGAAATGAAAGTAGCGTTCATGCGTACGTACGGCATACCGTCTCCATGAACGGTGCATTTCATTTCTTACCTCTAAATAATTATGTAATATTATAAATTCATGCATGTACTGGATATATATGACATATATGATATCTACATCATGAATACCATTCTGGATATAATGGATACATGAACAATTTGTAATTATAAAGGGTTTATTTTTGACTGAAGTACCAATGATCGTTAAAATGACCGTTATTAACTTAAATAATTACATAGTGTTAATGACATGGAAATAAGTGATATAAAAGGAATAATGAACATGAAAAAGGTTCTTAAAGAAGTAGAAATTAACTCAAGTTTATTATTCAGGACATTAAAGAACGATCGAGTCATGTCGGACCCGAGGTATGGGACTTCGTCTCAATATCCTTTCATTGAGGCATATTTTGTTTTATACACAACCTTTTTTTATACGGTGTATAAACCCCTTTGAATTTTACGTTTATCCAAAAGGAATATTTTTTATATGAAGCGTTTTACTAAACGACAAAAGGGAATGTTTTTGTCATACGTATGCGGCGACAACGACTTCTCTGCCGCCGTGACCGTTATTTGAGTTTCGGCTTCCTCTACAAGCCATACCTTCTTTTTAAAAGAAAAATAAATACCATGTTTTAATTTTCATTTATTTTGGTATTGAAAATGGTTTTCATAATGTTTTTATATCAATGTGTTGTATTGATATCTTGTGATTAAAAGGTGGAAATGTTATGTTTCCTTTATGCATGTTTTATGTGATACGATTATGTTGAGGTTCTTGGGCATTATTATGAAGACGGGTGGTTCCGTGATAAACTAAGGGCGGGTGAGCCCGATATAGCTCTCCAATGCATTGGGTAACGCGAAGGAGTGTAACGTTAAGGTTTTTCCGAAGAGATTTAGGGAATATACTGTGATGGGTATTCCAAATGTAACCAAGAGGGTTACTCCCTATGTAAGAATGTTATGAATGCCTCAAGTTACCTTTATGTCTTATGATGTCTATGATTTATTCAAGATTTGATGTAGTATGTTAAAATGCCTATATTTTATGGGTAAATTTTGATTTCATTCTTATGTAAATATGATCTTTTGTTTCCTTTCCATATTTTTATAACCCATACTGAGCTTTTTATGCTCATCCCATATTTTTTTGAAATGTTTTTCACAGGTCAGGGGAAAGGTACATGATATGATGATAGTGTCATGGAAGTGTCAAGAAATATTCCATCTTTTATTTTAAATATGATTCCATTGATTGGAATGAAGAATAAAATCTTTATGTAACCACTTTGTTTATATGTGGAATGTAATGCAAGTTTTATGATCTAATTCTCTAAAACTCTAAACCCGAAAAGATCCTCAATGTGTAAACTTGTAATAACCCAAGATTAAGTAAGGTTTAAGGCTGGGGCCTTATAATGGATCATTTGGAAATTATCTCTGAATACTACCCATATTGTTGATATTTTGGAATTCCCTTATTGGATCCATAAACTCCCTCTTCATGTGGTCTATGAATGCACGTTGAAAACATCCATCTCTAGTTGGGGGTCTTAGAAGAATATTCACCTATCGATCTGACCAATATTTATTCATGCTTCAACATTGTAAAAAAGATCCCTTTATTTTCTTAGTCACAATAATAGAGTTCCCAAATTTTCCCATAGGTATCATTAATCTCAATCATCCCTTCTCTCATTATAGATCCCTTTCAGCTAATATAGATTTATTGACTATCTATGTATAATCCATAATAAAAAGTAAAAAAATATATGATACTATTTTTGGAATCTATCTAAATTCAAAAATAAGTACCTTCAAGGATAAACTACAATAATAAATATGAGAGAAGTTCACTAAAGACGTGAATTTAGCCAAAAATCTATGAAAAAAGTGATTTTACTGCTTCAAGATGAAGATGAATGTCATTCCTTAAATTCTGAACAAGTGAGGAAATAATTTTTTATTGAAATCATATTCAATATCCTACCATGAAATTCCTTGGTCTAATTTATTGTGAATAGATAAATTCCACCATTAATATACAAAATCTTATAGTATATATGTTTCCAGATTGACTTTTATCTTTGTGGGTGTGCCGATGAAATCAATGATATGATTCTCCTTTTTCAACCAAACCACTTACTTCACTGGTTCAGAATCTCCATGAAATATAGTTGGATTATTATTATTTAAATGGAAATAATGACCCACATTAATTGGATCATCCCATTTATGATTTATATACAAAGCCTAAAATGCTTTGAAAATACTCAAAACAAGCTATTGGTTCACAAGTGGCTCAGGTACAACCACATTCTTAGCAGCTTCTTCACATTATTCTTTTAGAAACCTACTAGGTTCCTTTTTATAGAAACACAAAAATACCCAATGTCTAACTATCTATTATTTGAAGGATTAAAAATTTCAAATACTATCGCATCCCACAATCACAACAATGAATTCAAAAATTAACCAATTCTGAAATATCTTTATTTTGTTTCGAAATTAATACCATTTTAAAATAAATCACAACCATGCACTTTTTAAAAAATCACATTTGAAAGTCATAAATTTTTTTCTAAAAATCAAAAAATTTGAATCAAATAATATATCAATTATTAAAATTAAATATTCACTCTTCATGCGAAGACATGTATCTAATGTATGTATTTCTTACCTCATTATATAATAAAATGATAATGGGATTTCAAATCCTTTAAGTGTTCAAAATATATTATGTATGAAACTCCATATTAATGCAACGCTCAACATTAAAATTTCTACTAATTCATTTTATGAACTATATTTCAAGTCTTGATAACACTGTTATTTTCTAAGATCCCATCATAAAGAATATACCATAATTTTTTCAACTCCAAGACTAACAACCAAAATCATGTTTGGTAGAACATGTTCCAAAATGTTTTATGGAAGGACTGAGCAGATATCACTTATTTCAAATATATTTGGGATCAAAAAAATCTGAAACCAATTATTTCAAGCTTAATTATATTGAACAAAACTAATACCACTTTTAACATCTCATTTCTTCTCATCAGCTTTAGATGGCAGTTTAAGGTTACATAGCCTTAAAAAATGTCCCCATGATAAAAAATAAAGGAAATAAATTATGAATATCTTGATTACACATGGGGGATGATTTTTTCATTAAGAATCAAACTACTAACAAAACAATCCATAAAAAAACAACCACCATATGATCCTTGATAAAATGACATAAAAAAAATATTTCATTTATCAAAATCAAACTAAAACCATCTACCACAACTGTGGATGAAAATATCAAAGTAAATAGTTGATTAAAAAATTCAAAGACTCCAATGAAATCATCACACCCGAAAAATTCTCCACTATCCAATTCTGCAACATCCAAAGTATCAAAATGTTATTCTAAATATGTGTGATACGTTTCCATTTCCCAAGTCATAAAAAAATCGGCAAAATTACCAAATTTCCCAAGAAGGGGTGAGTAATGAATTTCAATATATCTTTCCCATGACTTTAATACTCAAATCACTAATATAGAACATGTTATCAAATATATAAAAAAATTATATATAAAAATATTTCTAAAATATGTTATATCAAAATATAAAAAATGTGGTAATGTAACATGGTTTTATGAAACACTGTCAATTTCAATGGAAATAAACCCGCAGTGTTCGAAAAAATTTCATTAATTTTACATTGGCATTCCCCATTCCTATCAACACATCCACACATCTACACATGCATGATTCGTTATTAAAATTCCTTAATCATGAGCAGTTTATCATCGATATATGATGTCATCAAAAGGAAATTTAATCCCATGATCCATTACACCATTGGCACCGAGCATATTTTTATATTTAAACTATTTATTGTAATGAAATATGGTCACAAACACCATGTATGACCACAAACCATGTGAAAAATATAATTTCCAAACAATTTCAGTAAAACATTTCATTGAGAACCATTTTCCTGAATGAAAATCTAGTAGCTATTCTAAAATCCTCATTTTATTATCATTTATCAAAAAAAAGTGCACTGTAATTCTAGGATTTCAAAAAAAATTCCACAAAACATCATTAAATATGGGTTATAAAATGTTTTCCACACAAATTTCATAAAAAATTTCTATATATAAAATTAATTTGAAATAATACATCATGTCCTAAAATGATGAGTTTAGATTGAATCCACCTACCTCAGATTACATGATGAAAACCATAAAAAAACTAAATATCCCATGAAACTGAAATAAATCTCCCAAACCTGGCTTAGATATATTACCATATTAACAAAAAGGTCATCTATTAATATTTTTGGTACCCTCAACCTTACTTATATCCACATCATGTGTAGATCCACGAAATAGATAGAGAGAGAAGTAAATATATCCAAGAATACTCATCATGAACAACCAATAATGATGACTTACCACAAGAATCAAGATTAATAAAATCTATGGAATGGCTTTGAATCACATCCCATTCAAAGTGGCTATGTTATAAAACATTTGATAGAGAAAAATACAGTTTTAGCTTCATTTGGGGGCAAACATAATCATTTGGTGGTGAAAATGTGGCAGATCCACAATTTAAGGATAAAACATTTGACATGAACATGGTTTAGTAACACAGTTACAAAAATCGTGCGCTAATGGTGTTCCAGCCTTTACTTTGAAACCGTACTCACATGGTTGGATCACCCAGTTACCAAACTGTTCACCAACTATTCAAAATGTCACATGCCAACATATAATCAATACAACATGGTTTCTCCTAGGCTTTAGAATGGTTTTTGAAAACCATACACCACCCATGAACATTCCCATTATCATATGTTTCATTGTTCATAGTTTTTTATAGGTGATTCATAGTTTTTACAAATTGGGAATCAACTGTGAACTTATAGAGAAGCATAAAAAACAGAAAAAAGATCTTTAAACTCTCTAAAACATTACATATATTATTTAAATACATACAAAACATACAGAAAGGGTTACTTACATGAAACATGGTATACTAAGTCTATATCATTATTAAATAATTTATGTATCATATAGTTGGATAATCTAGGAATTTTAGTTTAATAAAGATTGAGCATATTTCAATTAATTTTTATTCCTTTGAAAAGTACTAAAATTTCATTTAGTTTAGGGTCAGAAGGTAATGGCCTAAAATTCTAAATATTAACAAAACATAAAAATGACATTCAAACCCAATGTTAAATAAATTAATGTACTTATTTGGAAAAAATGCATTGGCAGAGTGTATAATTCACTCACTATCCATAGTTATTGGGGAGTGATATCCCTTCGAGTAGAATTTATGTATTAAATTAGTCCCATCTCATTTCAGTTATAATTTTGGTGGTTTATTCTTGTGTATCATTTTTGTTCTTATTGATATCACCAATTTTTCCTAAATAAACTTATGATGTACAAATTATGTTATTGAACTCTTTTGGTGACTTTATTTTGATACATCTCAAAGTGGTTCCAATTAAATAAAATCTCATTGATTTATTCTAACTCATCCTATTTTATTTTTATCTTTTATCATTATAAAATAGATGATTTTTTTAGATGTAAAGATAGGGATGTTTAACATCAATGGGGAATAATAACTCTTTTCCATATACATGAAAACATTTCTTCTCTTATGTGATAGTATAGGGTTTTGTGTTCTAATCCCATAAATAATGAAGAAGTTTACATATTGAAAAACATTATCCTTGTCCAGCATCTTCTAAATCATATTGGATAATATATTTACCAAATCCTCGATCTATCAATTTTATTATATACAGGAATCAGATAAATTATTATTTTTGGATATTATATTCTACATAAAGACTTTTAAACACACAATCCTAGATATTTAGGTTATTATCTTTTAATACCATGCAAGGGAAACAAATTTTTTTATTGATATTAAACATAAAAAATGAATATGATCGTGTTTCTCCAACATTTCGATGGGATATAGTCATGGAGCACATAGAAAGGAAATCAAGGGAATTAAGAATGTAAAAGATAATCCTGACTTTATCAAAGGGATATGGGCTCATGATATTAATTCCTAATATAGTTACCAATTAAATGTAATCTCAAGTATGAAATATTTATCTTTGTTGATGATTGATGCTTTCATGTATATTATTGTACAAATTTATTAATAAACTCCAAACATCATGTTATAGAAATTTGTTATATACCCATGGGGCTATATAATGGTTTGAAAAAAAAAACCATTGGTATAGATTTCTTTATCCCATCGGTTTGACCTATCCATTTATATTGGATGAGTATATGAATACTATCCCAATATAGTCAAAAAAATATTTCTTTAACTAATATCAATTTCAGTGGTTTTAAAAACCCATTGGAATAGTTTTCCCCTAAATACACAATGTGGATCCCTAACCTCCTCCAATCTTGTCAAAATCATGAACCCTGGTACCAGCATTAGCATTCTACTTTCATTCTAACCGATGATTATCAATCATTTTTTCATTCTTTTATTTCATTATTTTTCAATATTAAATAAATAGCTTACAAATCATTGATCTATTATATCCACCAACAATTTCATAATAATTCATAGTCTATAATAGATGTGGAATTTCTTTGTGGGAATTTAATTTTATTTCATCATGATTAATATAGATTGATTAAGGATTTATTATATTCAATTCTTGTCTCTTTGGGTTTGTTCAGACTAGTTTGTTTCATTTTGTGGTTATTCTATTCCATTTTGGATTGGCTCATTATTGTTTTTTATTCTTCTTTTAGTTCATTTTAGTTCCATTTTTAGTCCAATTTTATTCTATTTAGTTTTTATTCATCTATATTTTCATCATTATGGTTGGTTATATTAAATTATGTATGGTTAAAATCATTTCATTTTGGTTTTTGTCTTTTTTTCAGAATTTATGTTGGATATGTTCAGTTATGATTGAGCTCTCTTACTCAATTTTGATCCTACTCAACATAAATAAAATTTTTATGAACTTTTTTGTTATAAAATAAAATAATTATAAATGAAAAAACAAACTACAATGACTACAATTAAATAAAACAAACATGTCTACATTCATCATCATTAGAAATAAATAGAACCAAAATAATTGAACTAAACTATATATAATTTAATAAGAATGAAATCAAACAAAATTAATAAATAAAAAATATGACGAAGTGAATAAAACCACACTAACTAGAACTGACCCAAATGACATAATTCAAATCCATAATTAATATATGGAAACCAAACATACATTAATGGAAATGAATTATACTTAACCGATTTAAAATACTCTTATTTGATAATACCCATGTCAACCAAAATAGAATGGGATGAAATAGATTAATATTATCTCATATAAAAATAGAACCAAATTTAATTCCAAAGTCATGACATAAAAAAATGGAATTGAACCAATCTAAAAAAAAGTGCAAGGTAACATTAATAAATATTTAAACAATACATAAACAAAATTTAAATGAATTGATCAATGATAATGAAAACTAAATTATATCAAACAATCCTACGAATGAAGGAAAATAAATAAACAGAAAAAATTAACGATTTTGAAATTAATGCCTTTACAAAATAACAAATACTATGAATATTATATCCAAAAAACTGAATTGAATTGAAATTATTTTATGAGAATTAAGTAAAAATTATTTGGTCTAACAAATAATAAATTACATCAAACTAAACTAAAATAATTAATGTGAAAAAACATGAATTTTACTAAAATAAATTCATTAGTAATGATAAAAATGAAAAACATCAACAATATTAAATAAAACCCTAATAGATATGAATAGAACATAAAAACCCAACAAAAATAAATTTAAAAAAAAACAAATAAAAATAAAAAATAGCTAACCAAAATTGATATGGATCAAATATAAAATATAGAACCAAATATAGTCAATTCAATGAATATCCCGAACTAAACCAAAAAAACCAATAAAATCCAAATTAATTTGACACAAAGCAATAGAATCAAAATAAACTAACAAGAACATAAAAAATGTATGGAAGAAACCTCAAGTGAAGAAAAATTAATTGAATTTATCTAACATAATCCTAAACTAATTTACATAACATATATTTAAATAAAATTTATTTTATTCCAACTAAATAAAATTGGGGTGAACCAAACTATCATACTCATAATATAAATATAACAAATTTAAAAATAGAAATGAAATAGACCATAAGCTCATATACTATAGATAAAAACCCAAATCGAATCAAACTAGAGAAAATAATTTAAAACTGACATAACCAAACCTGACTAGATTTCTATTTAACTAGACCAAATGATATTTTGTTTCTAAATAATAATTTAAACAAAATAAAATTAACATGAAAAGAAAAATATAAAGGGGTACTCAATAAGTGACTTATGTGACGGTCCCTTATGCTTCATCAATTTATTTAATTAATAAAATACCATATAAATAACACATTAATATATTTATATTCGTTAAGAAACATTGTCATAATTAAATCCTTGATCCTAAATTTATTTTTCACATCATATTATTCAACACCATATATATCATAATAAAAATATATACATCATAAATTTTGGAAATGGTTAGTTTTAAAAATGTAATAGAACCACACATATCATAATCAATAAAAATATATATATAATAATGAGGTTATAGTTTTTAAGTACTACATATCTTATTTTTGAAGAAATTACCACTTGAGTCCCTACATGGTCTTTGTTTTGTAGTCATATCCATGTGTGCTACTTATTTACCACACACATGGGGCCCGATCTCAGGCCAAGAAATACTGAAAAAATAATTATAACCTTATAATAATAAGTGATTTTATTTTAAAATTACATAAACACAAATAATGACATCAAGTGACAACACTTTACAGAATATTGTTACTAAGATACTTTAATCTTTGATACATGAATATATAGAAGAAAAAACATTAGTAGAAAATGAAAATAAAATTTGACAAAAAAATGAAAAAAAATTATAAACATAATATTTTGTAGTGTTATCTATATTTATTATTCATTGATATAATTTAATTAAACATTATTCTTGTAGATTTAAGGTATTCCTTTATATATATGGTTTTTCAGTCTTTTATATTACGTATCTCATATAGATTGGTGTGTTTGTTATTGTTTCATCTAGAGTGATCGATTGTTGTTTCCATAAATATACTTTTGATTATAATTAAATCTTACTTCACATATTTTAATACATGATTTTGTTTTATATAAATGATATAATATGAATGTATGATACATATTGTATCTCAATCTATTTTAAATACATGTTATAGAGATTTATTGATATTTCATTTAATAATTCATTTGATAGTCATCACATACACTTCCAATATTATTATGGTTTCAGTATATCATGGTTTTTTCATTAATAAGATAGCTACCATATAATAAAATATGTATTTCAGGAAAAAAAGTAAATGTGTGGTATCAAAAAGGGTTAAAAATTTAATATCTTAATGTTCAAGATCCGAATGAGAGGATTGGATTTGATATTTTATTAGATAAATTATTTTTTACACATCATCATGAGAATGAAAGGTTTTCAACCCAAAAATGTTTGAATATTAGCACACTTGATGAATGTAAAGAAAATATTAATGTTGACTGGGTGAAAAAATTGAATAATGGTGCCTTGACTGCAGTATATATGAAATGTGGTAAAATGAAAAAGATGGTATTTTTAATCTAAGTGTTTCTTGGGAAATTGAATTTGATTTATAATATTTCCATCCACTATATTCATAATATTTTAAAGTACCTACATAGGGATGATTCATATATTCTATTAAACTAGAATACTTCCTGGAAGATAGTATAGGAATTTGGATTATCTATAAAAAATGCCTGAAATATTGCAGCTTATTCTGGGGGAAAAATTCCAAAAAAATTATTACATAAAAATTTACACACCCTGATGGAAGAAAAATTATAATGAAAACCCATCGCATGTTCTATATAAAGTAACATGTCACATTACATTGATTCCAAAACTCCAAAATATTTTCATTGAAGATTAAATATCAATAAATTATTGATGAAATGATATATATAGAAAGAGGGATAATGCTATGTTTTACCTTCTTGAAGATGAATTTTCCTTGAATTAATTTTCTTTTTGATATCCTTATCTTGAATAATGTATATGTAATTTGATTTTGGGTAGTTAATGTGGAGGTTTGTATCACTTTGTGAACATTCTAACATAGCATATAACATGGGTGGTTTTCATTTCCATTTATAACCTCCCTTCATAAATGTGTTTAAAACCCCATTAAATTTCATGTGTATAATCATATATTGACCGTAAGATATTTAAAATGGTATATATGTATGCATGAAACCATTAATAAATTTTCTGAATAATTATCGGAATTTGGTTGTGTTCATATATGATACATGATTGAAAGACATATTTCAAATGCATTTTTCACCTATGCAGATAATAGTTTAATTTCTTATTTATGTAATTATGAATGTATGGAAATTTAAGGGGAATCTATGAAGACCTATTTTTATAAAGTATACACAATCTAGAAGAATTATATACCTCCATAGTTTTTTTAAGGGACATTGATATTTTTAATCAATGGATCATCCATGTTAGAATAATCATCAAAGTATTGATAATACCATGAAGGTTAAAAATCAAAATCACCTTCTGTATATAACTAATATAATAAATGAATTGAAAGATTTTATTTTTATAATTAATGAGGGGTCAAATGAAATATATTAACCAGATTAATGTTTCTAATAAAACTAATTATAATTTGAATAATAAAAGTTTATTTCATTTAGTTTTCTTATTGGTAAACAATTTGTTACTTCTTTTTTTAAGACCTAATGGACATTCAAAAAATAAAATTTGAAATGTTTGTTTCAAATATTATGAAATATAAGGGAAATAAAAAAATAAAATTTATGATCTTATAATCACTTGTGGGATTATGGTACGAAAAAAAATTTACTCATGTGTATAATAGTGAAAATAAAGGAGAAGTTATGTGCACTTCTTATGTTATGTACCATACAAAATAAATAAATTTCTCTATGTAATAAAGAATATTAATGTTCTAGATTGATATTAAAGAAACATATAAAAAGGGTCAACATAAGTTTTATGAATCTATAATCATTGATGACTCGCGATTATCAAATATTTTTACGTTAGTTGATTCTAAGAGCAATAAAACATCAATTTTCCAATAATGTAAGGTTGTCAGTTATTTAATTGTGTGTTTTTTATAGATATCATTATTCTAATATATTTTTAAACTATTGAATGAATATATTTATAAATATTTACCATTAATTTTATATGATTTATAGAATATATTTCCTATATAAATTTTCACATGCATTTTGCATCTAACTATCCATATTCCAACAAAAATACTTATTAGAGGAAATGGTTCTATTCATGGAATGTATCCAACTGAAAGAAATATGAAAAAATTGAATTATTATATATAAAAGTGGAATAAACCCAATGGTAATATCATGAATGGTTACTTGGATAACTAATGTTTGAATCTTTATTCAACGTACTTGTATGATTAGAATATGAGACAGAATCCACCAATGAAAAATGAATAAGAATATTTGGAGACAATTAAACCGATTTTTCCATCACTTCCCGAAATATGTGAAATTCCTAGATTATATTAATTTAACACTTTAGTCCTTAAACAATGAGAGACGGAACAAAAAATGAATATGTTTAACTAGGATTTTCCTAATGACTACGTCATGTAATTAAATTGAACATATATATCACATCTTGTCACATGTAATTGTATCTATCGATCAAAATATTTCAATTGTTTTGTAGGGAAGTTATAGAAATAATAAATTGTAATATTAGATCACAATAATTGAGAAGGAGAGAGACAATTAAATGGAAATTGTTTTATCCATAGTAGAAATTGAAGACAGGATTAATATAGTAATAAATTAATAATATAATGATTTAATTAGTATTTATTTACATTTTTACTTCAGTTATTGAGTTTTCATGCCAAATATATCTAATGATATAGAGCTTAATCTTTTGGTCCCAATTCCATGGTTCATGAATGAAAATCAATTTTGATCAATGGGTACAAATTTATAATCTCTAAATTAATAATGAACATGGGAATACAAGATGTTGGTGTTTTGGTAGCTTCGATAAGAGATTATAATACTAGTGCATCAGATAGTATACCTTATTTTGAAAATGTATGTTATCATGCAGTGATTTATAAAATTATAATATTTTATTATTACTCTCATGGTCGGATAACTATGATGAAATGAACATTATTTAATTCAATGAGAATTCATGTCTCATATATGGAGGATTTTTTATTAAATGTTATTAAAATGAATCACACTCTTGATACAAATTAGCTATATATATTGGAATCAATGAAGACTCAGGTTTTTTATGTGAAGGATCATAGATGAATTTAATTTTGTGTAATTGTTGAAGTAGTAGCTAGATATATTTTTATTTACTGTGACTATGGATTTGAAACCATTCCCTATCTCATTGGACCCGATTCATTTCTTATATATGATAACTAAAATAGCATAATGTTTTGAGTTTATTGTGATCCTGACGTTTTCAAGGAAATATAAATAAAATCATCCATCATTTTTCTCCATTATTTTGGTTTATCACGACTTGGGATGTTATGGTCGGTACTATTCAAATTTCATTACTTTTGTTTAAAAATATTTTTTTATCCAAATCCAACTACATTTTAATTTCCAATATATATTAGTTATAATTCTCATTGATCTGAATTTTTTAATGATGAATTAAAAAATATTTGAACATAATAAACCATCCAAAATGGAAGGAATTAAGTTGAAAAAAATACGAACTAAATTGAACATTTTAAACTAAGTATTATGAAAAAAAAATAACAAAAATATGACCTGACCAAAAATAGACAAAATAAAAAAATGAACAAATGTGAACCAAATAAACTAGGAATAACAATGAAATGGGAAAATGACCTAGTAAATTGATCAAAACGAACCAAATTACCTAAAAAATAAATTTTCCAAATAACCTACTAAATTTAAAGAAAATGAAACAAATGACCTAAATAATTGAAATATTTTGAATTGAAAAAATAACAAAAGTATATCTTCCCCATTCTAAACATGAAAATTTGAATTCATATATTTTTCTATGACATATATATTTTTAGTTATATTATTACAACTAAATATAAAATTAAATTATTATCTCACAACATATCATTTATTTGGTTTCAAAATTGGTATTACTTAATTAATTCAGATTCCATCTTCTTTATTGCTTTGATTACACATTTATAATAGATTTCTAATTATTTTAAAATTTGTTTTCAAATGTAGGAAATGAAAATAATTTAAGATATACTATGAAAATAAAAATAATCACTGAATGAGGGTGAGTGTGTTCTTCTTATGGTGCATGTTTGGAGTATTTTCATATATATATATATATTAATAACATATAATTTTATGTGATTAATTTTGTTTTTAACATTTAATCAGGATCCATCGCCTTGTTGAATGTTATTATTTGACCATAATAGTGGTACCAAATGATCGTCATGATGATACGAGGAAGTGTTACTTGAGCTATATGCTCCAAGTAGCATTACTGATCACACCATACTCCTTCCATTGACATTTCGTTTAACACACCATCAGATCATATAGTTTTAGTAGAGTCACCTGATATATTTAGGCCACCAATTTTTTCAAAAGCATTTACATATTGGCCTCATATCCTATATTTTACCTATCCGTTTATGGATCCTAATACACATATATTTTTTAAATGTTCCTAGAAATCTATTATATATTAATTTTATTGGACAACCTTCCCCCAAAGATTCTAAATTAATTATATTTATAATTCTTATTTGACACATTCTATTCATCTGGAGTAGATATTGGGCCCCACTCTATCTGTACTGGTTGATGTTCCTTCACATTATAGGGATATAGTTAAACCCACTGACCAATATACATTAGGTATATTTATAGAACCCTAGACAATGTTATTGACGAAAATTTATTTCATAATATTATTTTTTGATATATTTTTTGTTTTTGGTTAATAGTTGAATATTTTGAAAGGCATATAGGGTGTGCATTCATGTGTACAATATTGAACAACTACACATTGTTGGTGGTGGGTAGAATGATGGAAATTTGTTAATTGGAAAAAATGATTAGAATGTGGGTGTTTTATAGAAGATGGTTGAAAATTTAAATGACATGATTCCCATCAGGCCACATTCCTAGAGACACCATCCAA
This sequence comes from Viscum album, assembly GCA_963277665.1. Classification (NCBI taxonomy): domain Eukaryota; kingdom Viridiplantae; phylum Streptophyta; class Magnoliopsida; order Santalales; family Viscaceae; genus Viscum; species Viscum album. Next base: position 50,347,913 of record OY728156.1, read on the forward strand.
ACAATGTAAAGTATGATTCTAGGGAACAAATATGTGTATGAAAATTAATTTTATTTAATTTTATATTAAAATTTTATTTTTATGAATGAATATTTTGGTACGAGTTTCATCATAATATTTTTAATGGTGAGGCTACATGGACATCATAGATCTTGTAATTAGGTGAGAAATTGAATGAATATAAGCATGAGCAGTATATGGACTGGCATGATAGAATTGGAATAAATTTAGAGGACACGTCTATCATTGATGACTGTACAATAACATATTATCTATAAATGATTTCTTTTTCATCTACTATCGAGTAAAATGTTATAAATTTGAGGATATTGAATAAAAATTACCATGATTTAAATTAATATTTAGTTTTGTATTACTAAAATTTAATTTTTAGAAATATTTAGGAGGAAATAAAATATTGATGATGCTACGAAATAGCTCCACACATTGGGGAATACTATGATGAAAAACTAGGATGAGAAGTAGGTATGCAACTTTTTTATTAATGAAATATGGTGGGACTCCCTAAATGGTTTCCATTGTTTTAATTTAGGATGCTCACATTCATTTTTTCCTCAATATTGCATTCTAGTCCCAATTTTTCTCAACAAATTATCTTGTATTATTTAGTTTATTTTTGAAATTATTTAGTGTGTACTATAATTTTGGAATTATTATTTTAAAGTTTATGATCATTCCATGAAATGGATTATTTAATTTACATTATGATACTGATTATGTTTCATTTTATCTCAATTTTTTCTACCCAAACACCAATCAAACAATAACTAAAAATATAATTTCCAATAAGGATGTTCTTATGTAATAGAACCACTATGTGTGTGACTTATTTAAAATTTGGCATGTCTTAAATAACCCACTATGTTTATAACATTCAAGAAATAAATAGAGAAAATTTTGAATCATTTACAATATAGATCTCACTGTTCCACTTTTTGGTTTTTGTACCTTCAATGAATAAGAATTATTAATTTAAAAAAGTGATGGTGTAAAAATCAAACCATTTTTCACCAACTTGATGAACTCCATGAACCTTTACAGAGATAACATAATGGGTCCCAATTCATTTTTTATAATTAATTACAAATAGATCAATAATCACACATTTTTCTCTACCATTAAAACCTGGATATACCAATCGAGCTATGCTTTAAAATAATTTTTCCTGCTAAGGGAAATAAATTTAACATCAATATTATACTACATTATTTTTTAATCACTATGTTATAATTTATGATATATTCCATATATTAATTAGAAAACTCAACATAGAAGAAGCGTGATTTACTTTATTGTTTCATGAACTATTTATACTGAATTTCTATCATCACCTTGTTATATAAAATTAGCTAAGAATTTTATGGGTTTATAGTATTAGTAGTATATTATCATTGTTTGGAATGGGAATGTGTTGTATTTCTTATAGACATGAATTTATTGATGAATAATTTGGTTTGGATAAAATGTGTTTTGGGAACTTCTCTAGAATATGGATTAATTTAAATTTAATTGGGGGTTCTATTTCCATTAAAATATTAAAATATGGCCCACCTATATGTTTTGGGAGTTTAATATAAGAATAAAATCAGGGAACATCAAAAAAATAATCGAATAATTTTTTAGACATTATTCACATTGCAGTGGATGAATTATTTTTGAATGGGCTTTATAATGCTATGTTGTGAACACTATATATTTATTATTTTCTAGATTTTAATTTTCTAGATAATAGTGAATAATGTAATTTATTTTTGGATTTGTTTTTTAAAAGATTTAATTAATACATTTAACCTTATACATTAAAATAAATAGATAATATATTACCATATTTAGATTTATCCATATTCCTATAATTTCTCTAATTTTGGTTTTTTAGAGTGAAACAAAATTGAATTTTTACTAACATAACTCATCCAAAATAAACATTAGAAATAAACATCATATGATTTCACCCAGAAATAATTGTTATATAAGTCAAATTAAACATAATCCATCGAACATGGAATAAATAAATCATTGAGTCGGAAATAAAACTCTACCCAAACATAATTAGAAAAACATACAAAATATATGATTTGAATGGATAATAATAAGATAGAAAAATATAGAACCCATACCAATCCTAGAATAGTATACCAACCGCTATTTATCAAAAATTAAATGATCCATAATGAACCAAATGAAACTAATCCAAACATAATATATAAAAACCGGCCAAATTTTTTTTAGACATTCATGAACTAAAACTAATTGAATGCAACCAATACTGATTACAATTAAATAAAAAACATAAATAAAAATGGTCACTATAATCCAAAAACATAATAATTCTATTCCAAAGTGAATCAAATAGAAACAAACCAAGCGAAATTGTTTGTAAACAATTTTACTTGAAACAACAAAAACTAAAATAAAATAAACCGAATAAATTATGCTATAATATAATATAACTATATTGAATCAATCCGAATAGGCCCAGTAAACCCTACCCAAAATTCACCCAATAACAGAATCCCTCAACAAATAAATAAAATGTCACTAGCATTAACAAAATTTCAATTTCATTCAAATAAATTCAATTTAAAATAACAAATTTTTAATCAAGAAAAACTGAATATATAGGACGTTACTAGACCTAAATCAACTAGGACTAAATGGATAAGAATAATAATGAATGAAAAAAACCCAATAAATTCATCATGAAACAAATAATCCAAATCATAACTACATCAATAATAGAAAAAAATACCAAACTAAAATGAACACAATATGATAAAAATAAACCAACAATACATGATGTGAAACCAGAAAAAATATGAGAAACCTAAATGTACAGGTATAAAGTTGATAAAAAATTGGGAATAATAAATATAATAAATCTAACTAAAACAAATAAAATTTAATTTAATTTAATTGGAATAAAAGATGAAAATAAAGTGTAACAGATACAAAAATTAGTGATATAAGTGATCAATAAAATTAATTAAATTAAAATTAAACGTTATAAAAAATATTGGTGAATAAAAATAAATAAATCCTATATAGAATAAACCTAGAATAATTAAGATGAAAAAAATACAATAAACATAATGAAATAATAAATCATTAACATAAATAGAATATAATTGAACCAAAATAAATTGAATTGAACTATATGTAAATGAAATAAATTAAAAATAACTATATAAAATAATTACTTTTGAAACTAAAGGAGAAAAATAAGGATAAAACCCATGTTTAACATACATACTCTCATGCTAATGATATATTAAATATATTTGATAAAATATGAAATCAAACTTATTAATTCATGTGTTTTTTAATGAAAACAAACACCAAAGTTGACTATATGATTTCACAAATTTCTATCAATGAAACATTTATGTTTCATATATTTATTTTTAATATCAATCAAATTAAATAATAAAAAAATAGAAATCTAAAAAAAACACAACTATCATACATTTGACCTTTACATTTAATCATATTATAAATTTATTTATTATTGATTATTTTTTTTTCAACATATAAATTCCATTTCCATTATTCAATAATTAAAATTTACATATATTAATGGAGGTAATCTTTAAAAACAATAATACATAAAAAACATAACGTTAATTTATCAAATCATTAATTAATGATATTCTAAATAAATTTGTCAAATCACTGTAAAATAACTATAGAAAATAATATTTCATCATCATGTATATCCATTTTATTTTATTTCTGAAATTCATTATTAAATACCAATTATTAATTATATATTTATACTTTTATGTCAATGTAGAGGGATATTTTTAATGTTGAAGGATTTCTCCCTCGAGATTTTTTTCTTGATAAAAAAGAAGAAAGATCAAACTATAATAAATGAACTAACATGAAAATTGATTATAAGTCATACATTATTGATTCCAAATTCTAATATCTATGTTTAACTAAATAATATATTTATATTTGTAACAGTGTTATTGGGAGGCCCCTTATGAGCATGAATTTGACAAAATTTGGATAAATGATCACATAAAATAGGTTTTCAGAGATGAGAACCATGGAATAATACACTATCCATTAGGAATGATTATTGCCCCAATTATATTTTTCATATAAATGGTTCCATTTATTTTATAATAATAATGGATACCTGTAATTAACTCAAAGTAGAGGCTCATTACCTATCATTTGAGACAAAACAATGTACATATAGGAGCATGAGTGGAGTAAAAGGGCTAAAAATTAATATAAGAAATTTATAAAAGTATTATATATATAAATTAATCAATACAACACTTCTTCTTGTGATGAATATATATTGATGATGTTTTCATTACATAGTGTTCCAAGGAGTGGTTATAGTGGTTTTTAGAATGATGATGTTGCAGGAAAAGGTGATTGAGGGCATGAGGGTGGATGATGATGATGGGGATAACTATAATGATGATGGAAATGATGATGGTAAGGTTGATGATGAGGATGACAGTCATATTGATGATGGTGATGTTCATGGTGAAAGTAATGGTTACGGTAGCGATGATGTTAATAGTGCTGGTGATGGGGATGATATGTAGGGATATGTTTATACTTTACATTTTTGACTGACATTCATGACAGTTGATGTTTAATGATTAATTTTGAATTAATATATATGTTTTTCTGAATCTGTGTTATTAATGGTCGAAAGAAAAAAATTATTTCATATGTTATGATTAAATTTATATTATTTATTTATTTTTTTGACGTAATTGATCAGGATGGGGTGCTGGAGTAATTTCAGGTGGTTGCTGGTGGCTATATAGGAAGGCTGGTGAGTGACGGTTTTATTTTTTATTGTTTATATTAGGGTATAGATTTGATGTGGATGTTTTTGGAATTTTGGGAAGGGTGGGGTACACTGTTGTGTGGGGAATTGGGGGATGGGGGGTCTTTAATCAATGGTTCAAATCCATTTGTATATATTTAATCCAACAATTTTAAATACTTTTTATATAGTTATACTAATTAGTTTCAAGTAATGCATTACTATATCAAAATTTTCATTACCCCTATACCAAAATTTTACTGAGAACCCTTTTTATAGGTCTATCTATATATCATATCTTCTAAAAGTTTAATGATAGTATGGTATAGGCTATAAAAAATTTTTCCCACCCAATACCAACTATTTTGAATTCTTATTATTTTCAATATCTCTTCCAGTGATGCATGAAGCATTTATGTCCAAAAGTGTCAATTTCTTTTTAATATTTCAATGAGACTGGATCCAAAATTGATGAGATCTGTTTATGTCATTTTTAAAATCCTACAAGATAGAGAGGGTCTCCATTTCTTCGGTAAATATGAGGTGGACACCCATGATGCCAACCAAATAGAGTACGTTATTGATTTTTTATGAATGATAATGATCTATACATCATGTATACTATATTAAATCATATATTTACTTGATTGATGAATTATAATTTTGATTCATACAATTATGGGAGATATCCATCCAATCATGGTATCATTTATGGGGTATTTTATTTTTTCATGATCATTTTTGTTATTTATTTCATTGATCTCCTCAATATCATTATTTATGCATTGTTATAAAAAATAAGATATTACATGATAATAACCATTTCAAACTATTCTAGATTATCTTAAGTCTTGTTTATAATAACTACACATAAACACATTTATTATTTGATTACGGGATAAAATAGTGTTGAATTAAAAGTTAATTCAATCATCAACCCTTATACATAATCTTGAAATGGGATAAATTCTTCATTATTTTTGGAATCATCCTGATATATTGACATGATTAAACATTTAATTTAATATTATATTTATTTGGTAATTTATTATTGATAGAAATACAAAATGTTTGTTATGAGGTAATGTTACTATACCTAAATACTGGTGAATCGTACATATAGGATGAAATAATTTGAATGAAATTATGTGGATGAGTTGATTATTACAGTCCATAAAAAATCAGAATTGATATTTATGATTTCTATCATTTTCCTTGTTTTTATAATAAAATTAAAATAAAATGCATCACAAAAACATGTGGTCTTTTAGGGATAGGAAATACCTCTTCCTTAGGGAGATCTATTTTCAATGTAGAATTTTCTATTGTAGTGTGTCCTATGTAAGAATTTCCCAAATTCCTTCTGTTTTAATTACTTCTTAGTTATTAATCAGATGTAATTTTCTTATAGAATGACTAACCACCATGAAAGGAATCTATTTTACATTATTTACCATGAATAAACATGAGAATAAAAAATGAGAAACTAAATGAATATCATGATTTTTAATATAATGTCTATGTTTATTTCAGTATAAATATCAACACCATTTTTTTCATTGCTTTAAATGTATAATTTCCCATTATCCAGAATATAACTACATAGATAATAGAAGATGGATTATCTCCATGTATTATTTTATTAATAAGGATGTAATGAAGAGACCTCTTAGTTGTCCCTTCAAAAATTATGGCGGGATTATACAATATTGGAATACATAGAATAGGTGGGTAGAATTATCAATATATGAGAATAACAATATCACATTCAAAATATTCATCCCAAAAATAGGATACACCATATTCAATATCATAGGGAATCAAAATCTTATTTTCATAATTCTACCTATGAGAATATTTATATAAGTGATACAACAATGAAGCCCTCTCAATTTAGTGATATTTTGTAGAGTATACATATCCATGATTTATTTAAGATTATCTAGGATGACATAATACACCAATAGAGTAAAAAAATCTATAGAATTTAAATGATGTTAACCCACTTGGGAATTTAACAGGATTCAACATTATCTTATGTTCCATAGTTTGTAGAAAAATAAATCATGATCAACAAGATGATCAAAATAGTGTTTGGATTTTTTCACTAGATCTTATTTATTAGAGTAATTAATCATCTCCAAGATGGAAATAAAGTTATATTGTATTACATATTTATATAAGGAACCTATTATGTTTTGGAAAAAAATGCAATTACATGATATAAATACCCCAGTAAGGGATTGGTTGAAAATTTTGGCCCATTATCAATTTTAAATATCTAGATCTTATTATAAAATAAATCTCCATTGATAAAGGATAAAACCTTGAATTTAATTTTTACATCAAATACAATATTCATTGTTTATACTATGAAATCATCATTTCGAAAGTTCTAGTTGACATCCTTGAAGTTGATGAAAAATAGGATATTCACAATCTTCTTCTTTATAATAATTATATTGGATAGTTATTTTCTTATTGTAAATCCTAATCAAATTTGGCATTAGTTTTTTTCATTTTCATTTTCTATATTAGGGACATGAGTTTGACAGATCCTTTTGTATGGATATTTATAGCTACAATGGTCTCTTTAAATATGTAAATGATTTGTATCCACCTTGGTGTCCAATATGGGAATCTCAGTATATATCATAGAAAATGCATCCCCATTCCATTTCGGGAAGAATATATATTTCTCTTATTGATTATGGGTTATAGAGGATCTGATAAATATTGGTCACGAACCTTTATTTCTACCAAAAATTCATCTGTAAGTGTTTATCTACAGTGTTGTAGACACATTCCCTAGTTGAAATTGGGTGATCTTGTTGGTCATTAAAATCAAATTCATCTACTAATTGATTATATTTATAAGTATGCGATGAATTTGATCTGTTAGATCTAGGTCATAAACTAAAGGTATCATGATATCCCACAAATGATGAATGGGAATTTTCCTCATCCCTATTAGAATTATACCATTCTTTAGAATGGATAAGGTGAGCATATGAATAAGATATAATTAGTAAAGGAGACAAGAAAACCGAAACCCATGAATTTCTTCATTATATAATATTAATATATAGATAGTATAATATTATATGGTGTTTTCACTATAAATAATGTTTTTTCTGTCCTTCATGACGATAATATTTTTATACTGTCAATTTGATACAAATAGATTAATAAGTAGTCATTTATTTCAATAGTGGCTGTTTCTAAATATGGAAATTCACCAAATAAAAATTTAAAATGAAGTGTTATCAGATACCTTAGATTTTTATCAAATTCAACCAACATCACCAGATGATTTCATAGATAAATTGTTGTTTCTTTATTTTGGTTGATAAGAAATACATATTTTTCATTGATTTGAAGCCACATTTTTATGTGTACCATTTACAATCAATTTAGAATTGTAATATAAATAGATTTATCTATCACAAACTATTTACCACAATATTGGTGATACTTGAATATATTCCAAGATATTCAAAGAAATCAGAGTGTTTATTATCACAATTTAACAATTTCAATATTCAATTGTTAATGTATTTTAGGCCAAAAATGTATAAAAATGTAGTTGTCACTTCATTGTAGATTTGTGGTCTTACGATCAAGAAAATGAAATCAATAAGTTTTGTAACTAATATGGATTCTTATTTATACTTGAGATCACTGATCAAGGATATCAGTTTTATTCTCCCAAAATAACACATCCCATACTTGTATACCCCAAAATTCCCTTCTTGGAGGGTTTCTGATTTGATATACCATAACCGAATTATTAAACATTCCACACCAGATTGAGGTCGATCTCAGAACAATTATCAATTTATTATAGATGTATGTAAAATAATAATATTATAAATATATATATATGGGTATAATATTAAAATTTATCATAGAAACCCCAATATACATAATGAATTAAATGAATTTGTGATATTAAAATGAATCTTTATTCAAGATATACATCAAACACGACATCATAAACCACGAAAACTAGAAGGATTTTATGTTCCATAATGTCAAACTACAGTATATCCTTTCATATGAAAAGTGGATCCATAATATTTTGTTTTTTTGGATAACAACAACAAATTTTATAATAGCGTACTACTTATCCATGCGCATACAATTAATTTTGTGATGATATTCACTATAACTAGTAATTTGAGAAAATAGTTCATTAGAAGGCCCCACATATGAGATCTGAAGATCTATGAAAAATTTATTTATTTTGGGGATTGGTAGATAATGCATTCATATATTTTAATATCATATAGATAATTTTAAATATTCATGTTCATCAACAAATATGATTGGATAAAAAAACATAAATGATAAAAAATTGGATTACTGTTACTGTTGGGACTGTTATTGTGTATTCAATTAATAATTTTTTCTATGGAAATCATTAGTAGAAACTCCACACTAATTATGGAGTTTATAATGACTCAATATCATGTGACCTCCTTGGTCTCTCTGATATCTTCCAATAATTTAGATATAGATCTTGAGTTTTTATATTCCTTCATAATGATTGAAATGTACCACCATGTGTATATGACTAATTAAGTGGCATTGAGGTTATTTAATTGTGGAAGGTTTTATTTTTTTGGGATGGTTCCCATCCATCAAACAATAGTGGAAGGATTTCCATGAAGATCCATAATGGATTTGGTGACCCTAAATACCCCCTAGGACTTATTTGGATTATAAAGATTCTAGATATTCATGGAATACATTGATAATAAATATCTATTCATGAAATTAATACATGGATATCTATTCATAAACGAATTATTATGTTTACCCTATCGATAGTTTTTGAATTTTTTATTATCATCATAGTCATCTAGAAGAAAAATTACCAAACATTTCCATTCTGGGTTTCAAAGAATTCACCACCATATTCTTTTTAATCAGGAAATACCTATAAGTCATTTGTTACCTATGTAAACCGTTTATCCAAAAATTAAAATCTTTTATTCAACTATCATGTAATGGTTATATTTAACAGTGAAGAATTTTTTTTCTCAAAATTAATTAAATATAATGTGAATTAATTTGGGATGATCTTTTTAGTTTTATAATCCAATTTAAATATGGAAAAGAAGTTTAGAGTATTTTTTTTCTATAGTGTCTATGAACAAACATTAAATTAATTCCCCTTGAATTGAATATGTATTATTATTATGATCTTAAAAAAAGTAGAGGTTGATTCATATTAATATCTAGATTATGGAACTATTATTGTATTTATCATTCAATTCGAGGGACTATGTGATATTGAAATTTCATAAGAGATAGTTTAAGCTTCTTTTCTAACACGAGTATTATGATTTCTTTCTATTCACTACCAATATTTTTTAATTATACTGCTAGTATTTTTTTGAGTTTTAGTTTGACTTTTATTTTCCATCATCTATTTTCAATGTGACTAAACACCTAAAATACAACTAGATACATCAATGTAATTAGTGGTGACTATAGTTTATCATGAAGGTTCCGAAAAAAATTCATTTTAGAATCTCATATAAATGACGTATTTTTCAAAATTATTTTTGTCCATTCGACCTAGAAATAAAATATATTAACCTCTCAGAAACATTATTGATATTTTAATAGATTTTTTAGTGAATATCATTTTTCATTGATGATGTAAATTGGTAAAGGTACTACCAACTTAGGTATTCCTAATTAAAAATGGTTTTCATGGGTAGATTAATATAAAATTCATATTTTAGTCCTTCAAGATACTGTATAATGTATATCAAATTTATTCTTATTGTTTTTATGATATATCTATCATGGGAATACACCATAACACCAGGTGTATTATTTTTTTTATCAGGTTCAAACATGGCATTGATTATTCTGATAGAGGGATTACAATATGAGGGTGAACGATGAGTATAACTAACTAGATTGGGGTAAAGTTGTCAATTTGGATTCACTAGAATATTCCCCCTTCTATATATTCCTTTCATATGGAAATATATATAATGTAGATAAATACTTCATGTTGGATATATATACTTGGATAATTCCCAATTATAAATTAAGGGGGGACCTACAATGATAAATATTTATATGCTGAATTTAAATATTTTATATGTGTTGGATTATGATATATTTCTGGAAATAGTTGTGGATTTTACTCAAGGGAATGGAATTACAAATTAACTTTAGACATAATATTTATAAAAAATTATTTCTCAGATTTAGAGCAAGGTGGAAAACTACAACATGAACATATAGGATGAGTAACTATTTGTACCTATATTGGAACTAGAGGAGATAATTTTAATTTTTAATTTGGATTTTATTATATATTATTTTTTTCATTTTTGAAATTAGTTATTGTGATTATTGAGCTCATCCATCTAACCTATACACATGTATACCATTCCTTGATAAAATCTAGATTAACATCCTCAAGTATATATGGAATATTGATGAATCTAAATCATTATATTTTTATTTATCCAAATATACCTAATGATATAGCAGTATAATGTTATTTCTGAAAATATATTATTTTTTTATTTCTATAGATTAGTGGTATAAAAACTGTATTCAAAGAATTCAGTGAAGACTGTGGTTGGGATAGACATTTCCAGACCACATTGTACTAGTTTTCCTCTTTCTTTGTAATTTCTGAAATGTAGTTACCGATGACATTAAATAACATATTTAATTTTTATTGATTTAAATCAGTATGATTCTTTGGTTATTGAATGTATTTAACTATAAAAAGAAAATTCTTTAAGGGAAAAATTATAGTTCTCCTCAAAATTTTCTTTTATAGTTATATATATCAATTCACTTCTCTTATGAGTAATCATATACCCTACTCCATAAATAGTGACCCTAATAATGTCTCCATTAGTTTTTGAAAATGTTTTTAATATTGAAAATGAATCATGAAATTAAAGAACTCTTGATGGAACATGTACTATAGACTAACCAAATCTATATATATTTTATTTTTCTTATTTATTGAGTGGGTATCAAATCCCCCAATCCATTTTAACTGGGGTAACATGGATTTACCAATATCACTACATAAACTCACTAGAGATCTGATTATCCTGGGGCTGGTAGTGATGATATTTATCCCCCCCCTCTATGTTTTTTGGTATCCCTTATACTACAATAGATGATTTTGTAGATGTTTCCCTCTTGGATTTTATATAATTCACACTAGCATTGAATGTATGTATTGTATTTTCCAAGAGTGATTTATTAATAAAATAAAAAAGCTTTATATAAATGTGTTTAACATTTCATAGGATATAAGAATGTTGGAAAAACACGTTTTCTTGATAGAAGAGTCTATAAATGGGTTTCTCCTTTAAGGTACATCATTTCATGAATCTAGAGACACACAAATTTCTTTTGAAATACAAACCGACATTTATAGTACCAGTACATGTAACAAGTAATTATGTGATGAAAATTAATGTTTTATTTATCTATGAATAATATTTTCTTTTATATAGAAAAAAATACGGTGTTCTATATTAACTCCACCCACTAATCTGTAATTCAGGTGGAGTATTGTTGACCATATAGAAATACGACTTATGTATGAACCCATACCTTCTTTTCAAGTATGTTTCTCTTTTCTGTTCATTGTTGAGAAAAAGTGGAATTTTGGGAACAAAACTTTTAAATATGTAGATGTTGTGCAGGGCCACACGGTTGGCGCATAGTTTGTTCAAACCGTCCGACCAGCCCAGGAAACTGTGAACCCTTGACAGTGGGCTCCACACGGGAGGCAGACAGTTTTTCAAACCATGCAGGAAAACCGTGAGATGTTCCTAGAGGAGACATCAGGCTCTACACGGGCAGTGCACCGTTTGTAAAACCGTGCGGTCATAGCGTTCAAGGTACCTGGGAGAGACTGTGTTGACGGCATGGTTGGTGCACGGTTTTCCAAACCGTGCGGGGAAACCGTGTGGCCAATTAAAATTTGGGATTAATTCCCTGGGCCTCCTTGGATTCCACATTTCTTCTCCAAACTCTCTTCCACTCGAGCCTCACTCGGTATTTTGGGTTCTCAATGGTTTTAAGAGCTCTTTGACTCATTTTGGAGGCAAATCAAAGGGTTATCTTGGCGGATCAAAGCCGGTTCTTTTTGGATAAGACTCTCCTCTTGGTTCATTTGAATTCCCTCTATATCTACATCTTGATATACCCTGGTTCTCTAGATCTATACCTGTTGTGTGTAGATATATGGTTTTGGTTGCCTTGGGTGTTGATTTTAAGACTTTTGGATGTTACAGAAAGAGTTTTAGACCATTTTCGGTGGTGCGTTCTCCAATTTTGAGTAGGTGGAATTACTTGTTTATCCTTTTAATCATAACCCTAAAGGTAGGTGGTTTGTGCCTTTCGGTTTAGGGCCATTGAATTGTTGTGAAAAATAGAAAATACCCTTGAACAGGGTATTTCGTGTTACTGTTTAAGCCCTATTGATTTCCTTATTGCTTGTATGATAGAGTACATGATTTTTAATATGTTTTGGGAAAATTTCTATGATTTAGATGTTTGTCCTGTGCATGTTAGATATGACCGTTTGGTCTTGTTTTTTCTGTTAGGATATGACCAGTTTCCATGCCTAGTGTTATAGGATTGTGTGTTGTAATCTTCTGATATTCTTAGATGTTGTAGAATGCTAGCCATGTAGTTCTTGAGGTTTACTTTTCCCAATACGCGCACTAAACTCTTGATGACTTACAAAGGGCCATGATAACCTGTTGTAGTAGACCATAGGGAGAATGGATATAAGGGATTATTCAGAGTGTATTTATAAATACGATGTGAGACCATAGGGGGAATTGACGTTGATTTATTCACCAGAGTGTATGTAGTTCCTCGGCGCGGGTCATAGGGGGAATTAAACGTTGAGTCCTTCCCCAAAGCGTGTCTGGTATGATACGAGACTATAGAGGGAATTGATGTTGATTTCTTCCCTAGAGAGTCTATTCTTTAGCTGAACCAGAGGGGCGAGACTGTGTGTGCCTCCCATAGGTTTCCTAGAACTTGGTGGATGAACTAGAGGGGTTTGGCTGTGAGAACTACCGAGAGGGATACCTATTTGTTCTTCTTGATTGTGTAGCTGATTACCTATTGTAGATTAGATACTTTAAGCTGTGTATTGTTTATTGTTTAATAATTTCCTATTTACTGTTTCTGTACTTTTACCTTCCATATATTTACTGATTGATAGGAACATATCTCATGGTGGTTTTCGACTGTGATTTTTTCTCACACCTTATTTGGGAAATGCTTTTGGTCCCAAATAGATTATATTGTTGTAAGTATAGATAAGTGAAAGTGACCTTCGACATCAGGTACTTGATAACATTGGATCTAGAGAGCATGGGACCATGCCTTGGCTTGCGATTCTAAGGAGTTTCTCATCTTTTTCTTTTGTACTTTGGTTTAGTACTGCTTGTATTTAGCATTGTGACTTGTTTGGATTCTTTCCCGAGACACATGTATCATGCATCAATTTATATATATATTTATATGTGCTCTAGTTGTTTATTCCTACATTCTTTCACTTTGTACTTTGCCAATGAGGGAATTGTTTCCCCACTATCACACCCAAGGCCCTCACTACTAGTTGGTAGCCTCTGGTGTTTGAGGAAATGCGTTTGGGGCCATGTGACTAACCGGGTATGGGGCACCGCTGGGTGGCTTCCGGAACCTCGATGTTACAAAGTGGTATTAGAGGAATCTTTTCTCTTGACTTACTATTTGGAGCCTTTATCCTGGGATAATATGGAACATGTATATGTTAATGAGTTGTGCCTGGGAGTAGCTATCTTGTGTATGGGGAAAAGCCATACTACCTCGTTTATTTCAATTTTATTTGGTTTCCAAATTTTTACAGTTGATTTTATTTAACCGTTGAGTGATTCAAATGATTTGTGTTGTTACCTTTGTTGTTATTGCAGTTCTATTCTCTGTCGTGACCCGATTAGATAAGGGTATGAAATCTCATGCATTATATAGACACTTTTTAGAAATCACATGTCATGCATTCTTGCCATGCCATATAGGATGCATTAGCAATTGAATTTTGTTATGATAGACGTTGTGTGGATTATGCATGCTATTTTGATATATGCCGTGATAGTATCTTTGATATAGTTAGAGATTTTTTTATAATGTTTATTATGAATAAAATCCAAATTCTTGTTCCTGAGTTGTTATGGGCCATCATGGACCAGAAATTGGTGGATAATTGCCTTGTTTTCTTTGTTATGACATGTGTAAGATGCCAAAATTTTATTCTTGGGGAGTATGGGCCCTCACATATCAAAATTTCGCACGTTAAATGATAGTTTCAGTTGTTCTATGGGTTATGGAGTATTTTCTAAGGCTTACAGTCCAGAAAAACCCAGAATGCATGCCGTGTAGTTTTGACTATTTGATATGTGTTCTTATGTTTGGGAAGAAACAGTGTTTCTATATACCCACTGTGTACTCCTATGTTTTAGTCCATGTTAATCTTGATCTAAGGTGTGCGTTTGATCTTTTAGAGTCATGCCACCGAGACGTCCTATGGTTGTTCTCCAGTTGCAGGTCGATGATTAGACATCGGACATGGCTGATCAGGGACTTTCTGTAGTTCCTCTTTCCATTTCTGTCTTAGAACCTATAGTTATACCAGATGTAGGTGCTAATGCATAGTTCAGGGAAGGATTCATGAGGATGATGCAGAGCTTCCAGGGAGCACCACCTCCTTTATTGACTATGGAAGACTTGACATGGGTTTTCGAGTAGAAACATCCTCCCACCTTCTCTTGGGGAGGAGGACCTCAGGTTGTAGGGTCATGGATAGAAGCTATGAATGACGATCTTCAAGATTCTGGAGATGCCTCCAAATAGGCGGGTCAAGATCTCTACCTACATGCTACGTGACACCACCAAGAGGTGGTGGTCCATGATCTCACAGGTGGGTCAACAACAGGTTATGGAGTGGGAGGAGTTTGAGAGCATCTTTTTTGACTACTTCTATCTAGAGAACCTGAGGTCCGACTGAACCCAGGAGTTCATGAGCCCGGGGCAGGGTACTATTTCTGTCATGGATTACTCCTCTCATTTCACTGAGCGTCAGCATTTCACACCCCTCCAGGGCAGAGATGGGTTGTTCTTGGCCAGGATGTTGGAGGATGGTCTCAGACAGGAAATCTTCTCATAGGTTAATATCATCAGGCTGAAATCTATCGCTTCCATCTTCAACCAGGCACTGATTGTATAGCATAATCTGAGAGATTCAGGAGCCAAGAGCCAGGGAAGTTTAGTTTCGAGGGTTAGTTCTTCACCAGTTGATAGTAGGAAGTTCGGTAATGAGTCTACATGTGGTGATCTGAGGCTGTGAGACACACCTTCAGGTAGCCAGGTGGTATGCTACTAGTGTGGAAGGGCTAGGCATACGAGTCCGTAGTGTAAGAGGGACCTGGTGGAGTGCTGATCATGCAGTAAGATGGGTCAACATCCGTAGTTCTTCCAGGTTTTCGAACCAATATCTGGTGACATGGGTTGTTCCATGACTCCTCGTTCAGAAGCAGCGCCACCAGTTTCTCTCCAGTCTTGGAACTGGAGTTCTTCCGGCCGTTCAGGCCGAGGTGGAGGTAGAGGTCGTGGTGTTCAGTCACTGGTCTTTCAGTGACATCGGGTTGGATCATCTCAGAGCGGTCATGCAGGGTCACAGGGTCGTGGAGCAGGTAAGACTTTTGCGGTGGATCAGACCCAGTAGTAGCAGGATCCCAAACCCTATACAGTTCAAGGTTCCATTCTAGTTGCCTCGGTTTTTTCTTCTGCTCTTTTATATATAGGGGCTTCCCATTGTTTTTCATCTGTTGCTGTTGTGGAGAGCCTGGGGCTCTGTATCTTGTCTTCTGCAGACATATTAAATCTAGAAACACCGTTTGGAACAAGGAAATCTAGCGTACGTTAGTGCAGAGTGTGCCCTCTTGAGGTGGTGGGGTGTCACTTTTAATCGGATATTTATATCATATAGATTTAAATTTAGGATTTCATTCTCGTAATGGACTTCCTAGTCCCCTTCCAGGCATTAGTCGACTTCTACCACCGTAGGGTGAGTATCATATCACCAGAGGGTAGATATTTTCTTCAAAAGGGCGAGTGGTATGTCCATGCAAGTAGATCAAGAAGTGAGAATCATGGGCTTGGTGGAGTTACAGCTCAGATTGTTGGTCTATATCTGGATGACCCGGGGACATCACAGATGGACTTTCCTCCAGTGGTGGATCGTTTCGAGGATTTATATCAAAATGACTTGTCAGTTTTGCCTCCAGAGCGTGAGGTAGACATTTCTATCGAGCTCGTCCTAGGATTGGCACTGGTGTCCATTCCTACATATAGGATGGAGACACCTGAGCTACATGAGCACAAGAAGTAGTTAGAGGAGTTGCAGACTAAGGGTTTCATCCGAACTAGTACTTCTCCTTGGGGTTCTCCTGTCCTTTTTGTGAAGAAGGAAGACTGTACTCTTAGGCTGTGTGTGGATTATCAGAAGTTGAACCAATTGACTATCAAGAAACGATATCCCTTTCTAAGGATTGTTGATCATTTTTATCAACTTCTTGGAGCATGAGTGTTCTCTAAGATTGAATTGAGATCATGATATCATCTATTGCGCATAAGACCGTCGGACATACCGCTTACATCTTTTTAGAGCAGGTATGGTCTATATGAGTATTTGGTCATGCTGTTTGGACTCACAAACAAGAAAGCAATTATCATGGCTCTGATGAATCATGTGTTCCACCCGTATCTGGATTCTTTTGTGGTAGTCTTCATGGAAGATATCTTTGTGTACACTCACAGTCGACATGATCATTTCACCCATTTTGATATCATAATGAGTACACTGAGAGAGCATCATCTATATGCTAAACTCTAAAAGTGCCACTTTTGGATGGACCAGATTCACATCCTGGCTCATATTATCTCAGAGGTAGGAGTTACAGTAGAATCGGAGAAGGTGAGAGAATTAGTTTCCTGGGAGCATCCTAAGAACGTATTTGAGATACGGAGTTTCTTAGGGCTGGCTAGTTACTAAAGGAACTTTATACAGGACTTCTTCGGCTTTGCAGCGCCACTGACAGGTCTGAATAAGAATGGTGCCATGTTCGTTTGGTCAGAAGCTTGCAAGAAAATCTTTTAAGAGATGAATGGGAGGTTGACATCAACACCCGTACTGACTATTTCAGAGAAAGGGAAGAGCTATACAGTTTACTACGATGCATCCCGTATTGGGCTGGGAGCAGCTTTGATTCAAGGTGATCGAGTAGTTGCGTACGGGTCTTGGTAGTTGAGGCCACAAGAGAAGAATTACCCGACGCATGATCTCGAGTTGGAAGCTGGTGTACATTCCTTGTGTTTTTGGAGACATTATCTTCTATGAGAGAATTTTTTGGTTTTCACTGACCACAAAAGTCTCATGTACATCTTCACTCAGCATGATCTAAATCTGAGACAATGCAGGTGGGTCAAGTATCTTCAGTCCATTGATTTTGAGCTTGCCTATACCCCAGGAAAAGACAACGTTGTGGCTGATGCGTTGAGCAGGAGGACTCAGATATAGGCAGTTCGGGAGGCCATTATTGAGTGGCAGCTTCTGTCTTTGTTCTCTGAGATGCATTTGGAGGTGCACGACAGACAAGGGTTGATTTTTCTATCTTCTATAGATGTTACCTCTACACTTCTTGATCATGTTCGAAAGAGGCTGCTATCAGATATTGACGGCCTAGTCCTATGGGAAAGCATGTTAGGAGTGGACCCTATTGGTGGATGGAGAGTAGGAGAGGATGGGATCTTTTGTTTCCAGGGACGCATATGGGTTCCAGCAAACATACATGAGGAGCTGATGCAAGATTTTCATTCCTCAGTTTGGGTAGTTCATCATGGCATCACTAAGATGTATCATGAACTACATGCCGGTATTGGTGGCCAGGAATGAAGAGAGATGTTGTAAGTTTTTTCATGAGGTGTTCCACTTTTCTGTAGGTGAAAGTGGAGTATCAACGACCAGCAGGTCTTTTACAATAGCTACCCATTATGTACTGGAAGTGGAACAATGTTGTGATGGACTTCGTATCCTGTTTTCCAAGATCACCATGAGGGAATGATTTTGTTTAGGTTTTAATCAACATGATTATGAAGGTTTCTCACTTATTTCTGATCAAGGAGAAATTAAATGTTGATGAGCTGGTACGGTTGTAAATCTGTGAGATTGTACGTCTGCATGGAGTTCCACACTCCATTGTTTCAGACAGGGATGCATATTTTACTTCTCGGGTCTAGAATGGGATTTAGAAGGATTTGGATACACATGTACTTTTTAGTATGGCACACCATCCTTAGACATATGGCCAGTCTGAGCATACAATTCAGGTGCTTGAGGATATGCTCCGAGCATGCATCCTGGATTGTGGAGGTTCATGGTAGAAAATTATACTTCCTGTGGAGTTTTCCTACAATAATAGTTTTCCAAAAAATAATTCAGATGGAACCATATGATGCTTTGTACGGTAGTCCATGACAATCACCCTTATGTTAACTGGAGGCAGGAGAGGCAGCTTTGCGGGGACCTCATCTTGTTTAGGAGACCACAGAGCAAATAAGGTTGATTCTGAAGAGGATGGCTACTATATAGTCTTATCAGAAGTCTTATGCTGATCAGTGGAGACATCCTCAGGAGTTCGAGGTCGGGGATCAGGTTTTTCTACATGTCACGCCGAGGATGGGACACAAGAGGATTGAGAGACAGGGTAAGCTTTCACCAAGGTATGTCGGGCCGTTTGATGTTTTGGAGAGAGTTGGGTCGGTTTCCTATCAGTTCATGTTACCTCATAGGTATCGGGCTATGCATGACGTCTTCCACATCTCTCAGCTTCGACGTTACTTTTCAGACCCATCTCATGTCTTTCAACTGAGGAGGTTGAGCTCGAAGAGGATGCGTCATTTGAGGAGATTCCTATTTAGATTTTCGATCATAGTACAAAGGTTCTCCATGGCCGGTCTGTTCCTATGGTATGAGTGCTATGGTAGCACGGGAGAGTACAAGACAAGACTTGGGAGAGGGAGACCAATGTACAAGCTCAGTGGTCGGAGCTGTTCGTGTTTTCTTCTTCTACGCAGCGCTAGGGAAATTCGGGGAAGAATTTCATTAAGGGGGAAGTTTTAAGAACCCGGACCATCATTTCATGTATGTTTCTATTTTCTATTCGTTGTGGAGAAAAAGAGGAATTTTGGGAAGAAAACATTTAATGTTGTAGTGGTTGTGCAGGGGTGCACGATTGGCGCAATATTTGTTCAAACCGTGCGACTAGACCAGGAAACCATGCACCCTTGAAAGTGGGCTCCACATTGGAGGCTCACAGTTTTTCAAACCGTGCCGGAAAAAAATGAGATGTTCCTGGAGGAGATAGTGGGATTCGCACGGGCAGCGCATGGTTTGTCAAACCATGTGGGCAGGTCGTGCGAAGTCCATGGGAGAGACCATGGCAACCACACGGTTGGTGCACGGTTTTCAAAATCATGTGGGGAAACCATGTGGCCACTTAAAATTAGGGTTTAAAGCCCCGGGCCAATCTAGATTCCTTATTTCTTCTCCAAAATCTCTTCCACTCGAGACTCACTTGGGATTTTGGATTCTCATTGGTTGAAGAAGCATTTCCATTCATTTTGCAGGAAAATCGAAGGTGTTTCATGGATGATCGAAGCTGATTCTTCTTGGGTAAGTCTCTCCTCTTGTTTCCTTTGAGTTCCCTCTAGATCTACATCTCTCTATCCCCCGGTTTTGTAGATCTACACCAGTTTTGTGTAGATCTAAGGTTGTGGTTTCCTCGGGTGTTGATTTCAAGACTTTTAGATGTTACGGAAGGGGGTTTAGACCATTTTTGGTGGTGCGTTCTCCAGTTTTGCTGAGAGTGAATGCCATGTGGATCGTTTTCATCGGAACCCTAAAGGTAGGTGGTTTGTGCCTTTCAGATTATGGTATATTGAATTATTGTGCAAAATCGCCAATACCCATGAATGGTGTATTGTGTGTTACTGTTTTATCCCTATGAATTTCCTGCTTGATTGAATGATAGAGTAGAATATTTTGAATGTGTTCTGGGATAATTACTAGGAATTGGATGTTTTTCCCATGCATGTCTGATATGACGTTATGGTCTAGTTTCATCTTTTATGCGATGACCAGTTTCCATACCTAGTGTTATAGGATGGTGTGTTGTGATCTTATGATATGCTGAGACATTGTAGACTTCTAGTCAAGTAGTTATTGAGGTTTATATTGGCTGACATGTGCACTATACTCTTGATGACTTACACAGGGATATGAGAACCTGTTGTAGTGGACCATTGAGAGAATGGATGTAAGGGCTTGTCTAGAGTGTGTTTATAATACGATGCGAGACCACAGGGGGTATTGATGTTGAGTGCTTCCCCAGAGTGTCTGTAGTTCCTCGAAACGGGCCACGGGGGGAATGAGATGTTAAGTGCTTCCACAGAGCACCTTTAGTATGATATAAGACTATAGGGGGAATTAATGGTGAGTTCTTCCCTAGAGAGTCTATTATTTAGCTGAACCAGAGGGGTGAGACTGTCTGTGTCTCCAATAGGGTTTCTAGTACATGTTGGTCGAACAAGAGGGATTAGGATGTGAGAAATACCTAGAAGGTTACTTGTTTGTTCTTTATGATTGTGTAGCGGATTACATGTTATGGATTAGACTCTTAAAAATGTGGATTGTTTATTGTTTAGTACTTTCCTGCTTATTGTTTCTATACTTTTACCTGCCATATGTTCATTGAATGATAGGCACATATCTCATGGTGGTTTCCTACTAGGATTTTGTCTCACACCCTGTTTGGGTCATGATTTTTGGACCAAACAGATAATATTGCTACATTTATAGACATTGGAAAGTTCCCTTTGACCCTTGGTACTTGATTAAATTAGATCTGGAGAGCATGGGACCAAGCCGATGATTGCGTTGCTGGGGATTTTATTATCTGTTTCTTTTGTACTTTTGTTCTGTACTGTTTCTGTTCAACATTTTGACTTGTTTGGATGTTTTCCCAAGTCATATGTATCATGAATCAAATTATATATATATTTATATGTGCTCCAGTTGTTTATTCTTACAGACTTCTGATGTGTACTCTGCCTATGAGGGCATAGTTTCCACACTATCACACCAAAGGTCCTCGCTGCTAGTCGGCGACCTCTAGTGTTCGTGGAAATGCGCTTCAGGCCATGTGACCAAACGGGTACGGGGAACCCCTGGGTGGCTTCCGAAACCGGGACGTTACAACTTAATACTATTGAGGAAAACATGTTGGATATAACTCAACTTCTCATATGAATTTTGGATTCACTCTATAGAGATGGTGATAAAACCATCCTAATAGTATATATTATACCTAACCATTATGTTAAGAACATGCTTGTTATGAGGAATATACTTTTATATTAGATATTAGAGAGCCTCAGATACGTTCTTTGGTAGATATGTTATTAATTCCCCTATTAGTGTTCCTAAAATGAAATATTCAGGGGTTTACATGGGTAAAAACATGAAATGAATTACTAATTCAACAATATCCTCCTACAAGAAGATGGAATTAAACCAATCCAAATTGAAGGATTCCTCTTCATGATCTTAACAAATTTTTCATTAATCCATAACATTTTCAGTGAGATTCAAAATGTTTATAACATATTTCATTTTATTAATGGTTGTATGATTTGGAGGATTCATCCAGGATAGTCTCCACGGTGAATCATCAATCAACAAGGATGATATATCAATAGATTATGATGAGTACCCTGATGTATTCAAATCAAAATTATTTATAGAAACGTGAAATATGGGAATTATCATAGTGGTTCTGGAGATAAAGATATGTATATGTATGATTATTGAGTATATAAATATAAGCTGTGTTTTGTAGACTAATTGAAGTGGATATTTTTTATTGAATTTTTTTATCAGTTAGAAATTTTATTCAAAATAATATAATATAGTATTTAATTATTGATAAAATGTTTTGAAATTATTTTCAATGATTTTTGAATGATATTTGATATGGCTGTTTGATCAAATTTCTATATTTTGGAATAAAGTGTTTTGAGCATAAATATAGACAAGTAGCTAGGTTTTTTACATGAGTCATCAATGACACAATAGATCTCAATATTATCTATTGGAGAAAAAATTATGTGCCAGTTTTTAGCATATATCTCGATGTTCCATTCATATATGGGTGTTGTTTGTGTCTCATCGAATAAAACATATGATTTGGTAAATGGATGATGACATTTTATAAGTCATGAAGATATATTTATATCTCATCTGGAATTCAATATGATTAATTGGAGAACCAAATGATTATTCCAATGATACATATGGATTACTACATATTATTATTAATTTTTAAATCTTATGTTACTCCAAATAAATCATACCATGTATTAATTAGAGAGTTGTGCTTATGGGGGAATGATATCTTATGAAAACAGAGATTAATAAAAAAATATTTCATTATATTATAATGATAAAATATGATAAGATAGAAAATTAATTGGATTTGATTCATTTAATATTTTTAGATCGTGTAAGATTTGTGAAATATAGATGTATTACAAGAAATGAATGATATATTTCTCGTGATATTTGAGAAACATATAATATTGGGCCTATTTTTGGAGATTGGTTTGACAAATAATATACATATAATGAGATATTTTATAAAAATTTTATTTTATTAAATAACTTCATCTAAAATATTTTGGAGTAATTGTTTTCAATAATATCCAATAAAAAAATATACAATTTATAAAAATCACTAATTATACAATAAAAGATTCTAAATCAGGTTTTTGTTTATATCATTCAAAATTGGAATAAGGTATGCAACATGACTTAAATATATACTACAAAGAATAGTGGTAATGTTTAGTATATTAAAATATTTTCTAATAAATTATATTCTCCTATACAGTAGTATAATGGAATAGATGAAAAGGAGATGAAACGGAACAAGAAGAAGTAGGATATGTCAATAAAATTATAGATGTTATTTTTTTCTTTTTGAATTTAATATTTAAGTATTTCTATGATTTAATGTTTTTTTTTTGATTTCAGATTGTTTTATTCATAAAATAACTTTTCAAATAAAAATTTAATAGGGCCTATATTTATATAATTATTGTAAAAATATATTTTTAGAGAGAGTGGGGAAGAATGGTATATATATTTTACATACAGATATGTATAAAAAATCCTATTATTGTAAAAAATGAATAATAATTAGTGAAATTATCATTATAACAACACATTATCTTTCTATTATAGATGAAATATTTTTTGATGTTAAAAATAATAATCTGTATTCTAAATAGTTAATGAAGAAATATCATAGTTATAATAGATTTTATAATTTTATAATAAGTAAATTACTTGATTTTTTTAAACACATGTCGATAATAATGGGATATAAGGTCTTTTAGAAATATGGTTGATGCCATGGATTATACATCCATTTTTAGGTTTTCATCCTTTTAAATATTTTGTTTTCTATTTGAATATATGATTAGAAGTTATCTAGATTTTTTTTAATAGTATATGATTGGTGTTTCATTATGTAAGTATAAAAATAATTTTAATCATTGATTTAACCCACCCAAATCATAGTTATTTGGATTAATCTGATGGTTCATTATCATTTCGTATATTAGCCAGGGTCCCCTAATTTTTAAAATCATTTTATTGTATTATATTCCTTTTCTAGTTGGATTTTTCCCATAAATTAATAGAGTTTGTATTGGTAATTTTTTTACCCTAAATAACCATGAGAGTCCCATAACCAAAAGAAAAAAATATAAAATAATGAAGGAATGGTTATTGAAATATATTTTTTCTATAATTTTATATTCTTTATTGGAAAGAAATAAATGGTTTCCATTTAGTACTCTAAATATTTTTATAATAGTAGATGATATAAAAATATACAGAATGAGTAATATAATAGAAAGTCCATATTATCTTCTCAATCTGTTAGTGGGTTTTGAAAAGTTAAAGGGATTACAACATCCAATAGAATATTGGATAGATTTTAGAACATATATAAATAAAACTAAAGTCAATAATGTTAATCTATAGTTTTGGTGGATTAATAATGAAGACCCAATGATATAAGTACATGATACATTATATGATTTCTTCAAAAAGATATATGAAATATTTTTCAAAGTGTAGAATATCTATGAGAATATATAATGTTTAATTGTTTCTAGTAAGATAATTCATTTTTTATCAATCATGATTGAGTATAAGGACTCATCCCATGATTATAGGTGACCAGGAGAACTTATTCTTGGAAAAAATATACAATATTATTATTAACTATGAAATTAAGTAGGTAAATTAATTTTAGAATAATATAAATCTATAAAATACAGTTTCACTAATTCCTCGATGTGTTTTTAATGAGAGAAGAATTGTATATAAAATTGATGATGGTTGTTTAGATTCAAAATTTTATTATAAATTTGAAAAATTTATGCCTCTAATATTTTGATCTTAGGGATGTTCAAAGGGAAAAATAAAGGGAAATAATTCACTACTTTTTTATGTGTGGATCAATAATAAATTTTTCCACAAATTCACCAATGATGAATGAAGATAAATAATATAATGATTTATAATAAATGCCAATAATATTCCTGATGAAGAAGGATACTCAATAAATATGGACGGGTTTTAGGTTGTCTATATTTAAAAAAAAATATCGAGAAATTATATTGAATATAATAAAAGGTATGATGAAGAGGAGGATGTCGAATTATATGACTAATATAGAAAAATATTTTTTATTGACTATATGAATGGTGAAAATATTCTTATAAATGAAAATATCTTTCATAGATTTGTATAAGAAAACACTGAATTTAATTTATAATAAATTAACTCAATTTGTGACTCTAAAAAAATAAAAAAGTGTATATTTTGTAAAATAATAAGGATCAATTTACTAGAAATAAGAAATTTAATCACAGAGATAAATTATCCAAATTAATAAAATAGAAGTTTCGTTCAATTTTTTTATATACGATATAAATGATTCAAAAATCATGTTATAATAGCTATTGAATAAAAAGAGTAATTGTAATAAAAAATTTAAATATAAGCTGACCAAATATGAAGAAGAATAGAATATTGATAAACAAAATTACAATTACTCATTTCAATAATTTTCATAATACTATAAATAATAAGAAGGGTTTTTAATATAATGATAAATTATCTTAATGTGAAGAAACAATCTCTAAAAAAGATATAGAATAATAGAAAACAAAGATTCATATAATAACGTCCATGTTTGAGGTTGAATACAAAAAATCATAGAATACCATAAATTCATGGGACCGTAACAAAAATTTAAAATCCATTATAAATCAAATATATGGAAAGGATGAAATTTATATTAATTCAAAAAAAATATTATTTCAAGAATAGAAAATAGATTTGGTTTTCAAAATGATTCAACGATTGGTGACTCAGTGAAGGAAGGAAGACATGTGTGACCATCAATAAATCTATTTTTCCAGTGGGGAAATAATTTTTTCAATCATTATTATTTGTATAATATAATATTAATTCACATAGAAAGAATATTTTGATTCAATACAAAAAATACATTAAGATATTAATATGTTTTTAATGCCTATTTTTAGCCACAATAAACCCCCAAAAAGATGAAATATCATAATAATATTGAAAATTCATTTATGGAATCTGAAAATTGTTTTCTAGTTAATGTGGATGTTGGATGATGATGTGATCATCCATTTAATAAGGAATATTAATTAATAAATCTTCCAAAATTTCGTTAGGATATAATTTTTAATTCAAAAACGTCACTAGATAGTTTAGAGTAATTGAAAAGTAAAATATTTCACTGTTGAAGTGGACCACAAAGCATCAAAATGGGGCGATCTGTATATTATTTGTTTCATACGTTCCACCCATATGACACGAGTTATTGATATACGGAAATAATTCCAAATATAAGAAAAATATATATTGATATTTATATATGATTGGACATGAATGGTAAAAAGTTTTGGATTACTTGGGATGTAAAAAATCAGTTAAAAATCAATACATCTTTATTTAATGTACTAATCAATCGCAATATATACTAAATCCCCTAACCCTTTCACTCATAGGAAATTAACCTAGTCTGGCCACATGTCCTCAAACCTTCCTCCACATATACCAGAGGAAACATAATACTAGATAGAAGAATTGATGGTATGTTGTGAAGAGTATACCATTTTCATTATATTTTATCACATTAGTGAAATAATATAAATGTAATGGAAAATTAATTAAAACAGGAAGATTAAAAAAATACCACTGCATAATGAAAAAACTATAGATAATTATTTGGAGTTTTATTACACACATAATTGTGTGGTGTATTCATGGTATATAAATGGGTAATATATATAAAAATATATATACAATAATATACATTTCATTATATAGAATGGTAAAACACACCAAAATCAATTTCCAATTAAATCACTGTATATGCTCAAAATTCTACTACCTTGATACATCCTAGTACCAAAAATGAAGAATCCATAAAAGGTTGTATATCCAAATCAATACATAGATCCATTAAATATTTTATGGGATATAATGGACAACCCAAATAGGATGTTAGATAGACTCAGTAGGCCACCACTAACTGTTGGAATAAAAAATATTGTATGTGCATATGACCTTTAGAAGTGTGAAAGTATAAAACAAATATGGATATAAATGATATTCAGGTACAATACAATCTAAAATTGTTCATTTTGATAAAATTGTTATATAAATTAAAAATAACAATATAAAAGTTCTATGTATCAGCTACAACATATGCCGAGACTATCAACTATCTGTCCCTTGAGGGTTTGGACCAATTTATATATTACATGGAATCATCCTTGAGTATATAGAGTGTATTCATAGAAAAAATGATTTAAAGTAGAACCAAATGTTTTACGAACCAAATTGCATTGACTAAGGATTCATCTTCAATCCCACAAATACCATATATTGGAAATTCAATATAATTTTGACCTAAATGTTTCAGGAAAATAAAGACATTATTAATGTTCCCATTTTAAGTACACATATGTTATCCATAAATAACATTTTACGTATTTAGTAGATCACATGTAGCATGAATGAGGTGGTAAAATAAATACATATATGAATAAAAAATTCAAGACGTATAATGTAAATGAATCCCAGGTCTAATACTGTGATGTCGATTCTATACCGACATATCCACCATTGATCATTTTATATGGTGTTTCAAATGGGAAATGTAAGTATCAATTCCCTTAGATCAATTTAATTCATAAAATAGGGGTTTTTAATAATGTATAATCCACATGAGAGAATTAGGGTACATATTATTGTCTACAACGATTTTAATAGGTTAACTCATCACATTCATTTCATCGACAAATTCAGGCCCATTTAAAAACAATTAGGGACATATTAGTGTCAATTACACCTCCAATCAATTTAAAATAATATTTATAATCCATGAAATCGTCCTAATAATTCAAAATATTTAATTAATTATTTTTTTCAAAAATTTCATTAATAAATTACAAGTTCCATATGAGGTACACAAAAATTATAATTCTATTTTAATTAATAGACATATTTTACTCATGGGAGAATAAATCAATGTAGCTATGATGGTTGCATAATAGATTTCATTAAAATGAAGACACGGAAATTTGTGGCTTAGGTTATGGATGGTATCTTACAAACATTACAATGTGGAAATATATCATAAAATGGATTTACAGAATTTAAATATTGGGTTTTCTCAATTTTGAAGAAATGACCTGAATGTCGGGTGTGTGTAACAATCAATCAAGCTATAAACAAGAAGTTATTATCATAAATTGTTATATAACCCTTATTTCATGGTTATGAAGCTTCAAAAATTCATTATATACCCTTGATTTGAGTAATATGGAGAGAAATTATAGATATATAAAATCTCCTAGATTGAATGGAAGATGATCTCTCATTAAAATAGCCTCTAATAAAACAAGATAAATGGAGGAAGGTATAAAGATGAATGGGGAACTAAATGAGGTAGATCCAATGTGATGATAATGTTCAATTATGAACTATTATGAGGGTGGGCCATTCAAATAATCAAATAGAGAAATGGGATATCATGGTTAATTTTTTGTGATAATGGATGGAATGAAAAATGTGATTTTGGATTAAAGAGGGTGTGGGAAATTTATCATATTTCCATTTTCATATGGCTCACAGAGAAGTAAACGTTTTCAAAAATCCATAATCCAACTATTGAAATCCAATTTCCTATATTCCACATCCCCTGCACAATTTAGAGACTCAGTTCAGAAACCCCTTTGTAGACTGTTCCAATGGAACTGTCAGAATCCCTATGGCTCGTATAGTTACACCACATTGCAAGAAAAACAATTCCCAAACAATGAAACTTACCGAGCAGTTCTATATTATCTCTCATGATTCCATAAAGATACATCAGGGTTTGAAAAATAATTATCCTTCATGAAAAAGGCCTCATTATAAAACAGCATGATTAGTTTTCAGAGTGTGCTATCCCTATTCCCCATCATGTATCACATGAATCTATTCCTCTAAATAACAATTCTCACAATATTAATCTAGTATTTCAATACGCCGTTAAACATTTAACCCTCATCAAAAATCAAAATTTTTAATTATTCTAATAACATTATTTACATTAAGAATATCACTTTAATTTTTGGACCATGCAGTAATTGATAATTTTAAATTCCATTAGAAAATATCAACCATACTAAATAATAGGATATTATATGATGTCTAGATTATAGTTTATCTTCCATGAGTTGATTTGGGGAATCAACTAAAAAATCACCTAACCTACTTAATGTTGGGATGTTATTTTTCAATGAATCACATTGTGTTTCCGAATTTCCAACTGAAACTCTATAATTAGATTAGTAAGAAGGTATTTATTCCATTAAAACTCTTGAAAATGATCATAATTAGAAATGAATCCTTTATAAAATGACTATTTGTTCCTATATAACACAAGACCGGATAATGTCATCTTCTATTTTTTCTATCATCCTTCGGTTCTCTATACTATAGTTTATAACATTGAATGACTAATTTCGAACCATAATAAGTATATAATTATAATTTAATATTAAAAAATGAAGATTCAGTATTTTTGAATTATCATCCTATTTTAAAAAGGCTCTGTGGGTCCACTAAACATATTCCTTGATAATATCTACACATTAAAACATTATATTTTCTAGATCGCATTTTTTGTACTGAAGTTTCCCTAAAAATCCATGATTGACATCTCAAATGCACCTACATCTTCCCAACAATGTGAAAAATGAGGTTCCTCACTAAACACATAAAATTATTATAGAAAACACAAGTCAAACCTCTTAATTTTTTAAACATTCAAAAACTCTCACCATCAATGGATAACATGTCTTCCAGAACAATATTCAAAACGACTTGATCCTAAGGGACATTGTGATAACTCTAAGAACACTCAATAAATTTCATACAAAAATACTCATGATGTCTCCTGATATAAACATCACATTCTCAAAATATGAATCATTCTACAAACCAAGAAGTAATACGCCCTTGATTCAGTACCCTTAGATCATCATAATACAACCCAGGCCTAAAGCTCTAACTCAGACCACACCATGATCAAATTGGAATATGTAACTGGAATTTCTCAAGGAACCGAGCCAAATCACTATTCAATATTCAACATAACACTAATTAAAAAATGACCATCAAAAAACCAATATCATAGTTCCATGACCCTTCTCACAAGTGGGTCTCACACTAGTTACTAACATCCCACTCAACACCATGGTATCATAATTCATGTTGTACCAATGAAATGAACTATTGATTACCAAAAACCGCACCTCATCTATCACTGTCATAGTTAGTATCATTTTTGTTAACCCCACTATTAATTATAACTAATAAAAATGTTACTCATAACCCATTAACACAACAATAGAATGGTTCAAATTTTCTATTCATAATATTCAAAATCACAAAGAGGGTTACCTCCCTTGAATAGGGATTCATGTACTACATACCATTTTAATACCTTTAAACTACTCCATAAGTGAAACACCCAATGTGCCTATTTATAATACCATAAAATGATAGCTGGATTTTTCATTGTAAATATGACACTCTGTTAGAATACTCAGGATTATTTGATGGTATTGGAAATGATCATATATAACTAATAGTAAACAAGGTTTACATTGATAGGTAAGTGTAGCATTCCCGAGATATGTCCATATCAACATAGATATATATTAATTAAAACACTCTTAACACCACATATACAAAAAAACTGTGTTCATGTACAACCTCCTATAATAATTCTCATGACACTTAGTTCACTCCCATGATATCACTCATCAATGTTTATCATCATTTATATTACCCCAATATCTATTAAAACTTGTTCACAAGAGTCATTATTGAATTTTTCTATCCTCAACCCATGAATGGACTGTCAATGACGTTCCACTCTATATTGTTTCAATGAGAAACCGATGTTAACATTATAAGTACAATTTACTACAACATGTGACAAAACCTAACTCACGCTCCCTTGAGTCATCTGCCAACATTGAATAGCTGGTCGTTATACATGACAAATCAATTCAAGACACATCAATATCTCCCATGGAACTACATGTATAAATTAGGTTCTCAAAATATTCCCTACTTTATCAAATCAATTCTTAAATCATGATGACATTTTATATAATCTAAATCATTAACCATATATCATCTGGATAACCATGATGGGGAACTAAATGGTCATTCTCCTTGAATCAAAACCCGTTACCTAGAAATCTACGTGATTATTCTAGAAACTCAAGGCATCAAAATTCCTTAATCCCAAAAAATAGTTCCATTCTCATTTATCATCCATGAAACGAGTGAAAAACTAGCTAAAAAACATTAAATAAATCCATATAGTATAGGCCAACTTCTATCTATAGTTGACATAAATTACGCCAAACATAAGTAGTTATAACTCAAGACTCTGGTCCTATTTTTATTTTATCTATAACTCCATAGTAAATATCTAAAAATGACACCAGGTTAGTCCACATATCCGTAAGGTCTCCCTCACATAGACGATATCCTATTAAATGGACTCTACTAGTTGAAAACTAATTCCTATGAAATATCAATCTAAACATGTTAAAAACAAACAAGGTATGTAGAGAATATACAGAAAATGGAAACAACCATTAGATAATACATAATGACATCACCTTCCTGGAATTTTACAATAAGGCCACGTTCTTCTCTAGGCATCCTAATTGGTAAGTGATTCCATGAGGGTCATAATATCAATTTAAAATAATTTTGATCTCATGAACATAAGATATTCATATATTATAATAAACTATTCTGGTCCAACATACCATAAAGCAACGCATATTCTGATGGTTTAATTTTATAAAGTATGTGTTATACACATCTCTAAAAATATAGGAATGATACTTATCTAACTACGAAATAGGGATCAATGTCGACTGAATTATTATTCACAATGCTTCTACCTTGACCGAAGTAGACCCAAATTTTAAGATAAGGAGTTGACTAAAAATATAGATCCAATATTAAAAACCCACTATATTTTACCAACAAACCTAATATAAAATGAAATACAATACAAATCCAACTATGTTCTATGGGAATCATCCACATTTCATTAAAGTAAACATCCAAGAAAGTATAAATATATCCATGGCATGAGGGTTATTAGATATGAATATGAACGTTGGTTTCACCAAAGACACTAACATCATTTTCTCTTTTTTTTTTAAAAAATAGTGGGGTCTAATATAGGGAATATATTATTTTGGTTATAAAAGAAACAATAATATTAACATTAGTTAGATGGTTCCATTCAATGTAGGGAAAAATATGGTAAAATTTACTATGACTTACTTTATATTTATAATTTCTCATATACAGGTTTAGATAAAGAAAATATTAATTCATTTATATAGGGGAAAACCCCTTTAATTAATTATATGAATTTTAATATTTTGGTGCCTCACACCAATAATGATTAATAGCAGATAATATTTCTACATTTAGTTTGGGAAACTATTCATGTAATAATTCATAATACATTCATATATTCCATCAAATGAGTGGATAATGAAATATTAAAATAACCATCCAATATTTATCAAAATCGTACGACAAATGGGTTATCCATGAAGACATATAAGGATAAAATTCACATAAGAGGGTCATGTTATTCCTATACTGGTTTTTTTAGTAAAACCTAATAGTAGTTCTCTTCATAATGAATAATTATATCCTTAGTGGTGTTTTCATGTAATCATATCATGTCAAGACCAACCAAAATTTCTCAATTCTATCTTATCTCAAAAGAAAACAATGTTATAAATCCAAAACATTGGCAGATATAATCATATAATTATTCAGATACATGGGTCATCAATACAATATTTTTTATATAAATATCTTTATATTTTGAGATTTACAACATCATTTAATGGAAAAAAATTATAACAATTCCAATCCGTCATTTAAACATATATCATTTTTTCGATAAATTCACATAATATTCCCATTTTATAATGGTATATTCCAATATAAATTACAACTAGAATTCATGTCATTACAACAAAGATTTTACCATCACTCTCAAGTTATAAAGGTCTTGAAGTGGTCATTTCATTATATGGGTCACTATTACCTAATTTATAAAGGAAAATACACCTTATTAAATTGAAATTGGAACCCATTTAATCACAAAAAATAATGTATATTCCAATGATACCAATTTTCCATGGTTTCGGTATGTCATAATGGAAAAAAAAGGCACCACCATCATGATATATGTGAAAACCCATATAGGTTTATCCATGCACATTAATTACTAGTAGTATATCATAATTATAATAAGTATTCATATCACGAAGAAATAAATATAGGATTAAAATCTTTAAAACACCCAAAACATGTTATATAGATAGACATTCTAAATAACCACCAATAAATGGTGAAATGATTTTCATTGAATATAATTATAAAATCCTATAATACAGGTAAAAATTAAATATAATAACCCAAACATGGTATAAATATAATAATGGAACATAATCATAGAAGGATGGTATATTGGAAACAAGAAAAATAAATTGGAATCCTATGTTCTTGAAATGATTTATGAACATCATTCTAATCATCCAATCCCAAAAATCTATATAATGAACTCTTATCTAAAATAAGGTATTCATGATGGGACTATATCCCATCACAAATAGTCATTATAATGGGAGTAGTTTCGATGGGGTGGGAATCCAATCAATAATAATAAAAAATGAACATCTATTTTTAATGGTAATTTTTTCTTATCCCTAATATCTATGACGTGAGAACGTATCAAACGACATGAATGTTTATTTTTTATGGATACTTACTCAGATAAAAAATAATAATTACCATAATATTTATTTTCATACGGAATTTATATCCTATTGGGAATACAATGTTGGAAGAAGATTAATTTCCATGGGTCCCATCACAAATTATGTTTTAATATTCAATAATTGTATTTATGGTGGGTACTATTTTCGATAGGATACCCATAAATAATATTCTTGTGGATAATAATCTAGGCTACATAAATTCCTCAAGACATGTTTTCTCCACGATTCCTTTTCTGAAATCTCTCCATCTTTACTCTCCATTGCATTCTTTTTCTCCTCTAAATTTATTCCTTTAAATTACTAGATTTTATATGGAAGAAAACATTATTATTTGTAGTCAATAAAAACCTCAGTTTTGAGGTATTTATTTATTGTTTTTTTTGTAAAGTTATATTATATTACATTAGAAATTATTATTATTAATTAGTATAATTTAGTTCTAAATTGAATTAATTGGCTTTAATTAATAGTCATTCGTTTAAAGATGGTTTAATTGCTTTTAATAATAAGTATTTAGTTTTAATTATTTGTAATTTCCTTAAAAGAAAATAACTGTTTTTCATTAGAATTTTTTGATTTAAATTATTAATAGGTAGTTATGATTTGTATTGAGTACATATAATTGAGAGGTAAATAGGAATAATTAAAACAAGATAGTTATAGTTAATATATCTAAGTAATAATTAACAATAATTTCTAATAATATTTTATAATTAACTTTAATAATTATTTAGTATTAATTAAAACTATTTTTTTTAATTTTTTATAAATGTTAATAATTTAAAAACTATTATTACAAATTATTTTTAATTTGAAAAAATTAGTGTTCATCTGTAAAATTAGAGGACATTATTATTTTTAGGACAATTATTAGAAATTAGAATTATTTTGTAAAAAGTAATAGTAATTAATAAACATTGTGCAATTATTATAATTATTGGAAAGTATTATAAATTTATAGTACTTATAAAAATTATGATTATTATTTTTAAATTAGAGTTTATTAGTATAAAATAATGCTATTTATTAGTGAATAGTAATAATTATTAGAAATTGTCAGTAATTTTTATAAGTTAATATTAATTTATGGAAAAAAGCAGTAATTAGAAGGATATATAATAAAATAATGGAAATGAGACTCAATTATTATAAAATATCATAAATGAGCTGCATTAATTAAAATTAGCGAAAATGAGCTTTAATTACTGCAAATACAAATTAAGTGTGGTAACTAGTTAACAATATTGGTAATGAGTGGTAAGTAGTAAACAATACCTATAATGATTAGTAAATGGAAATAATTCTAGTAATGAGTAGTAACTATAAAAAAAATAACTGTAATGAATTGTATTTTGTAAAAAATACCATTAATGGGGTGTATTTAGTAAAAAATTCCAGTAATGAGGTGTATATAAAAAAATTCCCATAATGAGTTGTATTTAAAAAAATTAACAGTAATGAGAGGTATTTAGTAAAAAATACACATACTAAGTGGTATTACATAAACAATACCTCAGTGATAATTAGTAAAAAATACCACTATTGTGTGCTATTTAGAAAAAATAATAGTATTCAGTGGTAATTAGTACAAAATCTAGAAATTAATGGTATTTAAAAGAAAAAAATGTTAATGAGGGGGAGTTAGTAAAAAAAATACATTTAATATCACTAATGAGTGGTAATTAGTGAAAAATAATAGCAATGGACAATAATTAGTAAAAATACAAGTAAAGTGAGATTTTAGTAAAAATAGATTAAATGAGTGGAATTTATTAAATAATACCAATAATGATGGTATTTAGAAAAAAATACTAGTAATGAGAAATAATTTGTATAAAATACATTTAATGAGAAGTATTTCATAAAAGGTACATGTAATGAGCACTATTTAGAAACAAAATATGATTAATGAGTGTTATTTAGCCCATAATATAGGTAATGATGGCTACTTAGTATTCAATACATCAAATGATCGATATTTGAGAAAAAACTTTTTATGAAGGGTAATTAGTAAAAATAGTGATAATGGGAACAATTTAGTAAATAACCCCCTAACTGTGTAGTATTTAGTAATTAATAAATGTAATGTGCGGTAATAAGTAAAATATATCTCTAATTAGTTGTTTTTATTTAAAATCTAACAGTAATGGGGGTGTCTAGAAAAATAATCTAGTAACAAGTAGTATTTTGTGAGAAATGATATTAATGAATGGTATTAATTAAAAAATACTAGTAAAGGGTGGTAATTAGTGAAAAATGAATATATTTAGAGGTGTTTAAAAAATTAATATTAACGGTAATGGTTTATCAAAAAAACATGAAATTTGTGGTATTTAGTAAAAAATGATAGGAATGGGAAAAAAATTAAACATTAACCAAACATTAAAATAATTATACACACCTAACAATAAATTAATGATACATATCCAATATTAGAAATAGATGGTTGAACAAGGGGCATCAGGGATTCTTGGATCCATATGAATAATGTTGTCTTTAGAGTGAAAACATTCAGCTATTGGAATTATTTACCATTATATCCACTTCAATCCCATCACCTCTCTTTTTCTCTAGAGGGAATCATAGAGATAATTGGATGAATAAAATTATGGATTAAATGAATTTTCGTGCCCATGAGATTATTCTTTTTAGAGGATAGGAATTCATGATTAAACTCATATGATTATAATTGACTGACTCTCCTCTAAATGCTCTGAACACAGGGGTAGTAGAAGTTTTTCACCCAGTAGTCCCCCTTCATTCTCCCACTCTATAATTCCCTGAAAAACCTATTAATGTATTCTATTTCCATTATATATAATTAATATAAATTATAATAAAATAATGTTAACTAGAAACTAATATCAGTAAATTATGGAATAAGAAAAATGTAATGGTAATTAGATTGAAAATATAATAATTACACTTAATTTTAATTTATTATATTTTAATTTTATTTGGACAGTAAATCACATAAATTAAATTAATCATTTGAAATAATTCTATATTATATTTTCGAGAAAAAATGGTATAAGGATGTATACAAAAGCCTTTATTATAAATATATTATTGGATAAATCATAACATAATTCCAAATGGAATTTGTATAAATCCAATATATATTGAGTTTTGAAATCCATTCTACTATTTTCATCATGTAATGAAGAATATGAATCCTATGATATAATTGATTTTACTTTTATGAATTGTGATTAGATAATACAAGAAATATTTTACAATTTTTGGTGTTATCTATTTCATTTGGGATTTCTAAAAATTGTTTTATTTTATTAAAATGGTGAAGGTATTCCATAGATGAAGATGATAATAACGTCATATATCTTTAATTTTTAAATGTATTCTCCCAAAGGATTTTCCTCCACATTTTCAAAAAATAGAAACCTGTAATGATATTGATTTTACTCATATGTTAGAACCATCTTGATTTTATGTGTTGAAAAATTCATTTTAAGATCCATTATATCCTTGTGTCAAGAAAAGAATATTTGAATTTGGTATAAAATTTATATATATTAGATCAGGTAATGTAAGGTCAAATACCTATTTTGAAAAGATATTCATTTCGATTAAATCCTTTTTTTCTAAATGAAATGTGTTGCATAAAATCTATTAGGGGAAGATTCAAGTTCATAATTTGGATCTTAGTTATCAGAATATTCATACGTGTCCAAATGTTTTCATCTATTTATGGTGAAAAAGAATCATTTTTTAGCTGTTCAACTAGTTAAAATTCAAGGTATAGGGTGGTTCAACAATGGCGGTATAAAATGGTGCCCATTAAACTACTGAGTTATTTTACACTTGAACCAAGATTGAAACATTTATTTTATGTCCTTGAACAAATAATCAATGATGTCATTATAAAATCCAATATTTCGATAAGTAAAATGTTAAATCATCCTTGTGGTGGTGAATCATGGGAACATTTTGAACATGTGCATCCTAATTTCTCTTAATAAGATTGTACCATTATATTGGGTCTTTCTATTTATGGTTTTTGTCCATTAGTTCTAATGTTAGTTTATATTCTTTAAGGCCCATATTTAGTATATCATACACTTACTGCCTTGAATGTTTATGAAGGACCCATATATCTATGCAACATTATTAATTTCAAACATCTAAAAAATAATATAGACGTATATTTGAAACCATTTACCAAGGGGATAAATTATGTTTGAATTAATGGTGTTTGTAGAGACGATTTATTCCAAAACCATAATTTCTTAATAAAATATGTATTAATGCAGACAGTATTTGACTTCCAGCTAGTGGAATGTATTCTATATTGTGTAGTCTAAAATCATGTATATATTATATGAGTGAAATAAAATCATTAATTATTTTTAATGGATAAAAACCATGTTTTTTTGACAATCATCATAGATTTCATGAAATTGTTCATCCATTATAATGGAAAAATAATAATTTCATAAAATTTACCATTAAAATATATGGAACTCTTATTTTGATCTGACGTATTTATTTGAAATCCATATTCATTTCATTACCTCTCATTAACTTTGGGATGAATATAAAAAAAATAAAAAATTGAAACCTTTTAAAAATTTCCTAATTTGATTATAAAATGTATTTGTTTGTGCTCCTCCATATTTTTCTACCTTTTGGGTCTATCACATGTTGTACTACATTCATATTGGGAAGAACTATTTTGGTAATATATTGAATATTGTCTAAGAGACACCTAGTATGACCAAATCAATTTAAAGGTGTAATTATATATTTTCTAAATTTTAAGGTGACCAAAACATGTGTTTTTTATAATGAAATATAACATATATCAATGAAGAAAATAATGTTTTATAAACATTCCATATATAATCGTTTATTATTTTTTAGTGGATTATAGATTTGAGGATACTGCATGGTGATGTATCAATTTTTCTATATGTGTTTGAAATAGTTATATTCCTGAATAAAATATCATTAATTTCATGTTATATTGTATGTAATTATACCAATTGGATTTTGAGTATTGATAAAATATTTTATTTTAGATTTTTTGACATATATATCATATTTTTTATGAAAAATTTGTGTTACAAATATATGCTATGAAGGACTTAGTAGGCGATAAGCGGTTGTTGTATTAATTATATGTAAATATGAATTATTTTCACCAGATTTATTTGATTCAATGGAAAGTTTTACAGTACATTTATTGGGTAAAGAAAAATTTAGAGAGCTTATATAGTTATAATCAATTATTTCATATGATATATGCATGTAGAAATTAAAAAAAAATGTATATAATAAAGAATCATTTTAATGGACAATTTCAAAAGGTTATTTATAGAAATTAATGAAAATGTGTATAATAAAGAATAAATCTAATGGTATTTAATGATAGAAATATTTATGTTGTAATGAACATTATATTATTATTTTGAAATCAACCTAAACCTAGATTTGGTGGATTTCATGAATGATGGATTTCAGATGATGAACATCAAAAGGATTATAAATATGTTTCAATAAACTATGAAGTAATTACATGATTTTTACAGTGAATTCTACTATCAGAAATTATAAACAAATATTAATGTAAAATATTATAATTTTATTTTTAGATTATATGATGATCATATCAAGAATAATTTTCCAAAAATTACACTATTTTCCCATAAAAAGTATTTCAAAATAATTTTCTATACGTCTATTAAATATTTTTAATTTTATTTTTTCATTTTCTATCAAATTCATGAAATTCATTATTTTTTATATAGATAATTGTTTTCTATGTTTTTAGGTATCACAAAATTATGCTAAAATTTGTATTGTGTGTATTGACAAACCCATCATCCAAAATTGTTAATTCATTTAATTGATCTGTGGTGAATGGTATTATATTTTATACACATGCATATAGTGAATAAACATAATAATGTTGTTTCCTTAAGATGATCTCATCATAGGGATTGTGATGCAAAATTTTATACTATGTTGGATAAAATTGTTGAACTATGCTATCTAAGAAAGAATTTTGGAATTATGTTTAAATGTCCTCAGTTTGATTCTGATGGATGATTTCATTTTCACCAACAACATGAAATCATCGACATTAAATTTAATATCCTTATTGGAGAAAATGAACCATTTTTTCTTATATAGGGAATAATATTTATTAATAAAATTATTGTGATTATTTATTACATGTAATTTATTTGTAGACGATAATAAAAAATAAATATCATGAAAACCAGTTTTTGTCAATTTAATGTGCTTTTATTCAAGAAAATGGTATTGAATTTTTTAATGAGAAATCGACAAATAAAACATTTCAATAACAATAAATTTATATTTATAATGGCACACCAAAGTTAAGGGTCAGTGTTGAAAATGATATTTATGTTTTAACAAATTAATTTTAATTAACAATAGAATATTAAGCTAATACACTGCTATAAATTGATCATAATCAGAAGTAAGATGAAAATATGTACACCTCCATTAATAATGATGAGGATGAAGATAAAGAATGTTACAATAACATGATGGTAATTATTATAATAAATATATATAATAATCATCTTCACTTAGTTATAGAAATCAATATATTTCAGTTTTAGATGGATGGAGTTCCATATGATGAGATATTCTATAGCATCAAAGATGATGTACATCGTGGTGATGAGAATGATGATTCATCATTCAAACCACTGGTTGCAGGTAGTGTGTCAAATCAATGGGTTTGTTCTCTTGAGAGATTGATGATTCCTAACCGTATTCATTTTCAATGACTACAACATGATTTCTATCCACACCTCTATTAATTTTCTTTCAATTGTGTAATTTAGTTAATTTCCATTATCATTAATGATAATTAATCTATTTATGATCTAATTTATTTTTTAATTAGTTTTATTCCAAAATTTAATCTCATATAGTTTTTATATTGTGGATTTATATTTCATTCAATTATATTTATGAGTAAAGTGTTCCATCAGATTATATTAATATTGATTTTCAGCAATACATGTTTGACCATTGGATGATACATAAATATATAATAGTAATTTTGAAATTTAATTTAGTATTTAAATTATATTATAAATCATTTGAAGGATTTATCTTATTTCAAAAAATATAGCATGATGACCTCTATTTGGGAGGCATGGTAGTCCGTCACATATTAGTGTTTACATTAGTTTTTTCCTAATCTGAGGAATATAAGCATGATGAAATATAGAGTCATTAATTTTTTTGGTCATTATTCATTCAACAACCCTATTACTTCATATATAGGATTTAAAATGGTTTGTGATCATATGGGATGGAAGATATTTTTTTGGGTGAGATCATCACTAGGTTGGTTTAACTGGGTGAGGAAAGATGTTAGACCTACATTTTATAGTCATACGTTTAGATTTCATCAACGGAATCTTGGACTTACATTTATTTAAAAATTCATATTACATTAAATTAAAACTATTTATCTTAGTATTCATATAAGATGTTTAACAACTAGATGTTATGGATTTTAATTTTTATACTACTATTTACATTGATACTATCTCTGTAGATATTACTGGTGTATGAAAAAAATAATATTTTGGTCAGTAATAAAAGTTACTCATTAATATAACATGAAATAAAACTATAAATATTTTTTTTGGAATGATTCTTTTGGGGCCACACTTCTCAAACACTTATCAAGACTCTAGTCAAGACATAATGTAAGGACACTAATGTAGTATTGTATGAAGAATCGTGAATAATGCATGGTACTATGTTTGATTTCGAGAATGGTCGAGTTTTTGGTTATATTTCTATTTTAACACCTGGAATTTTT
The DNA here is from genome assembly GCA_963277665.1 of Viscum album. Taxonomy (NCBI): domain Eukaryota; kingdom Viridiplantae; phylum Streptophyta; class Magnoliopsida; order Santalales; family Viscaceae; genus Viscum; species Viscum album. Next base: position 50,390,251 of record OY728156.1, read on the forward strand.
TTTGGTACTGGTGTTTTCATATCATCCAACTCTAGGGGATCTTGTGGAGAGCCATCATAATTAGATATAGATTATGAGAAAAAGTTACGAACACAGTATGAGTTCATTGAATCTCTATATAAAGGGTTAGAAGGGTTTTATCAACAACATGATCAATATAAGGGGAGCAATGTCAAGTTTATGAGTAACAACATCATCAGCATATGACCGAGTACATGTGATGCTAAGAACATGGTATAGGTATATATTTCCCTCCACCACCGCCTCTAGATTACTATCTCACACAATTTTTTATTTATATATTAATACATTTATTATTCTGAACATTTGAGTTAAAATAAATTGTGTATATTAATAAGAATTATTATATTGACAATTTTATGAAATGAGTTTTTTTACGCTTATTGTTTTATTAAATGTTTTTTTATTTTTTAAATTTTATTTATCATTTATGACTCGATTGATTCCCCATAAAAGAAATATTTCTGAAAGCATATCATTCTCACCACAAATGAGGACTTTTATATGACTTATATAATTTTTTGAAGGGTGAATCCCATGTATCAAAAAATAATTTATTTCAACAAATCATCACAAAGAATAATTTTTGTGACATTATTTTTACTACAAATCATTTAACATGGGTTCTTATAGAAAATGAACTTTCAAAAATAATTATTGTTCTAGTAGTTTAGATACATAAATAAATGAACCAAATAAAGTATGAAAACATAACAAGGTGAAATAACAATCAAATATAATGCTGCAATAGAATGAATAGTGGTCCCATCCAAGGGAACATGATATTTCCCTCATGGGTAGATTAGCTGGACCTAGACATGAGTCACTTACTATGTGATGATCATTAATAGTATTCCATCTACATGAAAAGAAATAAAGACCAAGAAATACATGCCTCTTATACCACATTATGGCATCCCGAACATGGTTCAATGATAAGTAACTAAACCTAGTTGGCCGCATAGATTCAAGATTGATTCCCTCTTTAGTAGAGGCTCTTGACTATCACTGATGATCTGTGATGGTATGATGGAGGTCTATAGAATCATTATCATAGAGTATCACCACCATGAAATAATAGGCATGTTGTGTAGAAATAATAATAATAAAAAACAGAATATTAAAGCATACAATAATGATCCAACTACATGTGTTAACTAGTATACGTATCATATTCAAAAATATATCATGTCACAATGATACAAAAATGAGGTATAAATGGAAAAAATAATTTTATACAGTTAATAAATTAGAAATATAAATGATCAAAAGACTACATACTCTCTCCAATAGCACCATGATAAAAAAAAATTGGTAGTATACTCAAATGATTGATCCTATTAAAGAATGTAACTTTCTCAAAGTTGGTGAGATTACCAAAAACATACCTAAATCCATGGTTTTTTTGAGATTAAATATTATTAACCCAAATAGTCTGTGAGTTTAAATCAATAGTCTGTGGTTTTACATTTCCTTGAAGTGTTGTTTTCAGCACCAAATTAATTTCCCTAACATGTAACTAGCATAGTGTGTAAGTATGAGGTCAGTCTATATGGAAACCATATCAGCGTATATGTCTCTTGATATGAAATTTCTCAAGTGAAGATGCTGAATTTAAATACATTTTGTTGGTTCATAATGATTTATCTTGATAGAGACCAAATTTCATGTCCTTCTCTATCTCACTACGAATTAACTTCAAAATAAACAATTACAAAAAACTAGATTTTAATGGATAATTATAAAAATGTGTCGGGGCTGGAAATTTATGTCGGATGTTAAACCTTATTTCTTATTGTTTTGTTTTATTCATAATAAACCCAATTTCTGGATTTAATTTGTTTTGGAAGTCTCTTGTCCTAGTGAGTTCCTATTAAGTCCATAGAAATGATTTCCTTGGTCTGGAAATTGATTTCTACTGACTCTTAATTTCAGAACCACCCCTAGAAATGAAAATTATATCCAATGTTCAAGGATATCCTTGTCCTAATTCTCCCAAAGATCCATAGAAACATTATTCTTGGACCTATATTGGGTTTCCATCGAAATAAGACACAGATTTTGGGAGAATTAGGTGAGAGATGATGAACAAACACTAGAATAGAAGAAACCAGTTCTAACGGAGCAACATTTTGCCTACCCCTAACACAAGGGGGCTTATCTACACATGATGAAAAGGATAATAAACATAGTAAAATTTATAAGAGAGATTTTTACCATATATAATAGAATAATCAAAAGAACAACAAAAATACAAGGAATTAGTTCTCCAAAACCTTCATCTCACAAAAAAACATAGTTCCTAGCCCCCTCTTATCCTCTCTCGAATCCTACTCCTATCCAGGATCACCCCATAGAGACTTCTTAGTCAGAAAGGACCATTTTATAGTTGTCCAAAAGTAGGTAGAAAGGGGAAACCTGGGTCAGGTATTACGTGAAAAGTGAAAAAGCAAAAAGGAGAAGGCTACAGTGGTCCGCACGGTTTTGGGCACACAGGTTGGTAGGCCATGCGCAAATTGTGTGGAAATACTTTTCATAAATCCTTAAGGTAGAACGATTTTCTTGGATTGGCCGCATGTTTTGGGTAATCCATGCACCAATAGTGCGGATTTCTCTGTTCATATGTGCATGTATCGCACATCTTCTCTAAATGGCCGCATGGTTTGGGTATGTCATGCACCAATCGTGCAGACCTCTCTGTCAATGGAATCTTCACATGCACATTTTGAACACAGTTTGGATAACCATGTAGTGGTCATACATGTTTCAATTCTATTTGAAATTCCTGAAATCGCCTGTCCATCGTGTCTTAGTGCTTGATCTGGGTGACTCCAATCTGGCAGAGTCTGGGGAAAAGGGTCCAGAAGCCTCAAATTCCCTTCTGAATCTCAAATATTCCTAGACTTCCTACTTCATCCTCTAGTGAAAAAAACCTATTAAAGAACACCATACCTATGAAATCCATGCAAACACCTTCCACAAAAACCATGTTATATATATTAAACCATGTGGAAATGCCTTATGCACATGTGTGCATAAAAATTCCCCACACTTGATTGGTTGTTTGTCCTCAAAAAAAGGCATAGGCAGTCATTTCCTCAATGTTTCCAATGATATATGTTGAAAAATTACAGATTATATCAATTATATGAATATTAACATTAACTATTTACTGTTAAAAATCGTAGCATTCGTAATTCATGGTTCCTAAAGCCTATAGGTATAGCTAACAAAGTATTCTTGATCAAAAAAGTCAACCATTAATTCAGAAGACAACTTTTATTAAAACTGTGTTTTCCATTCTTCAATCAAATAAAGTGCCAACCTATTTTTTCATCTCATTATACACTCATATTAGTTAAGCCAAGGTTTCGTCGTCACCAATTGGTGGGCTATCACTTTTATAGGTCACACACCCTCATTGACTTGCCTTATTTGGAACAAGATGAAAGGTTATCAGAAACATTGGGCATGGCATTTCATATCTTCTTTTTTTTCTTTGTAGTGGTTTGAGATATTAGAATAATATTTTTCCCAATATTCTCATTCCATCACATGATGATAATTTTTTTTTCATGTTCAGAGTTCATGGAATTATGACCACGTAATATCCACTAGTGCGACAACAACAATTCTTGAAACCTCACATATTTTTATGCACAATGTGAATTTAATTTTGAGAGGGTCCATAATTCAAATTACCCCATCACAAAAATCATTTTTTATGAAACTTTTTTTCTAAATAAATGAATAAATTTTCTGTTTCAATAATTACAAAGTTTATCCCCATCCCAATCCATGTTCTACAATTCAAATATGTGAGACATTTTCAGATATAATTACCAAAATTAATTTTTATCTAATTGATATAAACCCATGAAACCTATAACATCCCTTTAAAAACACCTAAAAAACATGATACCCTATTTAATTGCTCATGAAATCAATAAAAATTGGGTGGTAATTAAGGGTTCCCTTCCCACTCTTCAAACTGAGCATGGTCCCCCATGATGGTAATAATCTAAAGAATAGTGGGAAAGGAAGCATGAAAAAGTAGGAGAAAAAGTAAATAATTTAAACATTGAAAAACTGGAAAGCTCCCCTGAATTTTTCACTAGTGTGGAAACCAGGTGGTGTGCAAGAGCCCGATGAATGGAAAGGTGGATTGTGGGGAATAGATGAAAGCCCATATTGGTGAGACACAAGAACCAGACATGTGAAGCATGAAAAAGAAAAACTAGAAGTAGGGAAAGAAATGAACAGCACACAATCACTATAATGCAGTGAAAACATCACACCGCAAAAGAGGGTACAGTACAAGACAATAAAAATTGAACACCCTTTGCATTAAAATCTTTTCTTCCCCTTTAATGTGATAAAACAACATGATATTTTACAGAAGAAGAGTAAGACATTCATTATAGAAATTCAATATGATACCCACACTTGTGTTGATAATTATACACTATAACACACAAGAAAAGAAAAGATCAATATCATTTAGTCCTAGGCACTCTAAAATACAAAAATCATTTAAATAGAATTTATTTTTAGAATTTTAGGTTACCTCCCTGGCAGTACTACGCTTATTGTCTTGAGATCAACTTACCTGAGCCTTGACCTGCCACAATTTCATGGTGGAAAATGTTCCCACAATGTCTTAATGATAATGAAATGCTTATGGAACATCCCATTGGCCATGAATGTTTGATCATCCATGCCAGTCACTTCCACCGTGCCATGGTGGAAAACAGTAATCACCGTAAAGGGTCCCAACCACCGGGAGATCATGCGGTCATGGACTACCTTCGTATTCTCCTTATAATGTCTCACATTCTCATAGGCCGCCATCCATATCTCATCAAGCTCAGTTATCCAGAATTTCCTCTTTTCTTCGGCATCTTTGAGATCATAATTTTGTGCCATGAAAACCCAATAATCCTTTTATTGTATCTCCACCGGTAAGTGGAAGGGTTTCCCATAGATCAACCCAAAATGTGACATACCCAGTGGTATTTTGAAGGATATCTAGTATCCCCATAACAAATACTCTAATTTCTTGGACTAATCCTTTCTTGATGCACCTACCATTTACTCCAATATTTTGTTTAACTGGTAGTTTGACCCCTCCACATGACCACTGGATTGACAGTGGTATAGTGTGTATCGGTTGTACTTGACCCAATGCTTTAAGAGAACATTTTTCATGAGAGTGTTGTCAAAATGTTTACCGCGGTCTCTAATCAACACCCGTGGGGTCCCAAATAGACTAAAAAATTTTTCTTTAGAAATGATATGATGAACGTATCCATATTATGAGTCATTGTCACCACTTATACCTACTTGGAAACGTAATCGACACATACCAGAATGAATGTGGGACTAAAGGATGGGGAAACAAACACATGAAGTCAATTCTCCACACATCAAAAACATCAACCTCAAGTATTAGGTGTTGCGGCATCTCAGCACAATGACCTACAATTCTTGTTCACTGGCACTGATCACATCATGAGACAAAATGACGACTGTCCTTATGCATGGATGGCCATAAAAATTCCGACTTTAAAAATGTCCTTACTATTCGATCTAGGCCATGATGTCCCCCCTGCCAGAGAAGAGTGAAAAAATTCTAAAATAAGTGGAATCTCTTCATCTGGGAAAAAATAGAGGATTAACCCATCACCACATGAGTGGAAGAATAAGGGGGTCTTATCAAAAATACTTCTTTTCCAATAAAAAAACACTTCCTCTACTAAAATGAAATGTCTGGGTGGACAAATCATGTGGCTATGTAATTTCCAAGGACATCAAACCATGGTCGTGGTGGTAATATAATGGAAAATAAATTCTCTATGGAGAAGAATTCTTTGATCTCATAGTATTTCTCTCTCTCTAAATAGGGTAGTTACAGTTGGGAGAGATGATCAACCACCACATTCTCAGTGCCCTTCTTATCCTTAATCTCTATATAAAACTCTTGGTGGAAAAGCACCCAACATATGAGCCTTGATTTGGTGTACATATTGTTCAATAAATACGTATGTACGAAATGATCCGTGTAGACTATAACTTTAGAAATCACTAAGTATGAGAAGAATACGTCGAACACAGAAACCAACTCTATCATTTCATTATATGTGGTGGTGTAATTAAGTTGTGCTTCATTTAATGCTCGGATAGAATAATAGATCGGTCTGAAAATACATTCCAACCACTGTCCAAGAACTGCCCCCACGGCCTAATCGCTCGCATCACACATAAGTTCAAACTGCTCCCAATTCGGAGCGATCACTACGTGTTTGATGACAGGTTTTTCCATCTTAATTTGGAAGGTTGTGATAAATTTATCACCAAACTCAAAAACTACATCCTAGGATAGTAGATTGAATAAGGGGTGAGTGATCACGGAGAAGTCATGGATGAATCTTCGATAAAAAACCCACATGCCCCAAAAATCACCAAATTTCTCAGACTGATGTGGGAATGGGTAACTGAGAGATAACTTCAATTTTTGTCGAATCCACCTTAATTACTTTCATCGAGATCCTATTTCCTAATATGATTCCATGTTGCCCCCTAAAATGGAACTTATCCTAATTTAGATCTAGATTTGTATGCTCACATCGTTCAAGAACCAGCTCTAGATTCTTCAAGAATGTACTGAATGACTTCCTATATACCACAAAGTCGTCCATGAAAACCTCTCGAATCTGTGTCGCCATATCATGGAATATGGAAAACATGAACCTTTGAAAGGTAGATGGATTGTTGAACATCACGATTTACATTTGATGGAAGGTGATGGTTTTATAAGTACATGTAAAGGTAATCATTTCTTAATCCCTTGGGGCGATAGAGATTTGGTTATATCAAAAATAACCATCTAAAATATAGTAAAAATCATTCCATTCCAATCTCTCCAGCATTTAATCAATAAATGGAAGAGGGAAATGATCATTCTTGGTTGTATCATTAATATTTATATAATCAACAAAAACCCACCATCATATAATTAGGTGGGTCTGGATGAGCTCATTCTTTTCATTAGTCACCACCGTGATGCCTACCTTTTTAGAAACCACCTAGAGAGGGCTCATCCATAGGATTTTAGCGATGGGGTATATATTTCCATCATCGAGTAATTTGATCACCTCTCTCTTGACCACATCATTAATGGGGGGAGGGGCGTTCAATCTTCATTGAGGTTGGTGAGAGGCTTTTCCACTTCCTCCATAAGTACCTTGTGGGTGTAGACTTTGGGGCATATACCCTTAAGGTCAGCGACCGTCCAGCTAATGGCATTTTTCTGCCTTCAGAGGAATTGAAGAAGAGTATCTTCTTGATCTTTTTGGGGAGAGTAAATGAAGATCATTGGCAGTTTAAATTCCTCTCCCAAATATAAAAATTTTATTGGGGAAGTTAGAGGATTCAACTTGAGCTGGGGATCCCTGAGAATGGAATGTGTGATCAGCTCGACCACGGCCCACTCTAATAAACCAGGAACAACATACCTCTACTCGTAATGGATTACTTGGCCTATAATAAAGCATTATTACTCATAGTTTCATTCTCAGATGGTTTTCCTCCATAACTGGTTCATTGCTGAATGAATAATATTTCTTATCATCTTCTTATAGGCCTATGAAATCAACCCTTTTTTCCATGGCACAATATTCCTCTAGCACCATCAGGGAAACCTGTTTCACCGCTTTGAGGAAATTGTTGAAAAAATATACATCACCCACATGGAAGATCATATCGCCTTGGTGCACACCAATTAAAACCATCCTGGTATCCAGAAAGGGTCTTCCAAGAATCAAATTTGTCTCTTGGCCTTCTTCTATGTCCGAGATAATGAAATCTATCGGCAGAATTAATTCTCCCACTTTTACCGACTCATCATACAGTATCCCCCTAGGGCATTTAATAGAACGATCAGCTATTTAGAGGGCCACTTGGGTTAGCTTGAGATCATTCAGCACTAACTTCTGGAATACTCCAAAGGGAATTAAATTAACACTCTCCCCCAAATCACAAAGGGCTTTTACAAACTCGCAAGGTCCAATAGTGCATGAGATAATAATGCTTCCCAGATCCTGAAGAATATATGGGAGAGTGTGTTCGACTACTGTAGAGAAATCAATGTTCATGGGAATGGTTCCCAAGTCTTCCATCATACTTTTATTTTAATGTATATATTTTCATTAACTTCGTATATGTTGGAATTTGAATCAATGCCTCTACAAAGGGAATGTTGGCATGATGCTTCCAAAAAACATCCATAAACTTGAAAAATTTCTAGTCCAGTTTCTGTTGTATCATCATTACTAGACATGGAAGGGGACGTTCGTAATCATTAACCATTTCAATTCCCTTATTATGTGGGAAATACATTTCTTTCTCGATATAATGTTTTTTGGATGATTCCTCAACTACGACTTCTGTACCTGAGGGGAATGTGGAATTTTTTGATGGTGTATCACCTTGAATCATTGTTACCTTCAACGACATCTCCTTACCACTGCATAAATTGAAAAAATTATCTTCCTCCCATAGATTTTTATTGGTATTGATTAGTACTGTAACAGGTTGTATGTGAGAGAAATGATTGGAATGCTTCCCAATCTGGTTCTCGAGTCTTTTAATTAACACCTCCTAGTTTTGAAATCTTGTTTCAATAGTAGCTATAAATTTAGACATAATTTCTTCCATCCTTGAGGGAGGTTCCTACTTAGGTTGTTGGGATACTTGTTGGGGAGGTTCCTGTCACAATGGTTGAGTAGGATGAGGGTTTTGATACCCTTGCTTCTAATATGATTCTTACTGAAATTGGTTACCCTATTGTGGCCTCGGATACAGAGTCTCATACTATTGTTGATAGTAACCAGATGGTTATTGTACTCAGTGCTGAGGATTTTGACGTTGCAACCCCTTCCTATATTTTGAGTCTTTTTCCACACCTGGTTTTTGAAGAAGGGGTAGTTGTTGGGTCCTCCGTTCCATGAATCATAATTTACCACACTAGTAGAGGATCTGGCACTTTCCCCTAGGCACTCACCCATAGCATGGCTGTCACCGCACTCACAACATGCTGGTTGACTGACAGCATGAACTTGAGGTGAATGTTTTAGATTCAGGGCATCGATCTTCTTTTAGTCGACATCGAGTTGAGACAAAAGCATGATGGTTGAATATATATTATGCATGCCCCTTTTCTGAGTGCCCCATTCATATTTCCACTAAAAACTATTGGCAGACATGTCTTCCATAAATTCAAGAAGCTCATCCAGGGACTTCCTCATGACTGTCCCTCCAACAGCTACATCAACCACATACGTTATATTAGTTATTAGACATCTGTAGATGGTCTAGACTCTTATCCAGAACTGTTGTCTATGGTTTGTGCATTTCCTTAGAATCTCCATAAATCATTACCATAATTAATATATTGATTCAGATTCATGCTCTTGGATGTTATGGATTTAATTCCTTATCTAGGGAAGGAAGTATTTTGATAAAAAGACTTGAGCTAATGCCTCCTGGGTAAAAATAGATCTCTGAGGTAACCACTTCATCCAGTCCTTCACCTTATCCCTAAATGAGAAGGGAAACAGTCTAAGGATGATCGTATCCTCTGATACTCCATGGTACCAAAATGTGTCACACAACTCCAAAAAGTTGGATTGGTGAGCATATGGGGATTCATTTGGCAGGTCTCCTAACTGAACTGTATTTTGAATTAACTACATTATCGCTGACATGATCTCAAAATGTTGGGCATGCACCGGTGGTCTTAATAATCTAGTTTTGACTCTCTAAATAGATGGTAATCCATATTATATAAGAGTATGGTGTGGCGGCATCCGTTCCTGAGGTTATTAGGGAATGAATTGTTGTTTCCCCGGAGGATAATAAGCCTGCTTATTCTGAGGAAAATAGGGAGGGTGCTATCGTGGAATATATTGCCTCGGTTGTGGCTGCCTGAACCCCGGAACAAATTGAGTCAGTGGCCTATATTGGTTCCTCGGACGATATTACATGTAAGCCCCGGGTGGATTCATATGCTGCTCTTCCTTGACACCCAGTGGTGTATTTCTTTCAATAACGAATGGCTGCCCAACTCATAGGACAACCCCTTTCTCTAGCTCCTGATGCACCACAAGATCATTTGTCTTGTGATCACCCATAAGTGAACGACGTCTCCTAAACAACATTCATTTTATTTCTGGATATATTGGGTGTAACATTGAGGATTCGGCAATCTAGGAATGGGTGACCCGACCACTCATATACCTACAAGTTTTCACAACTCAAACAACACACCCCGTGTAAAAGAGAAAAAATAATGAATACCAGAAATTAGATGAAGAAAAGAAATTTAAGGAATTTTTAATGATTCTTACTCAATTACTCTAATTCAATTAAAAAAACAACGGTTTCCTCAGAATCAGAGCTAAAATTTGGTGTGTTGTTTTTATGATGTGTTTTTTTCAGCACCAAATTAATTTCAAAAACTTCTAACTAGCATAGTGTGCAAATATGGGGTTGGTCCACAGGAAAACCATTTCGGCATTTATGTCTCTTTATTTGAGATTTCTCAAGTGAAGATGATGAATTTAAATATGATTTGTTGGTTCATAATGATGGATCTCGAAAGAGAACAAATTTCCGGGCCTTTTTTAACTCAATAAAAATAATCATCAAAATCGAAGATTACATAAAACTGTATTTTAATGGGTAATGATAAAAATGTGTCGGGGATGGACATTTATGTGGGACGTTAAACTTTATTCCCTATTGTGTTTTGTTGTTCATAATAACCCATATTTATGGGTTTCACTTGTGTTGGAACTCCCTTGGTCCAGTGAGTTCTGATTATGTTGGTAGAAATCAATCCCTTGGTCTAGAAATTGATTTCTACTGACTCGTAATTTCGGAACCACCCTCCAAAAATGACAAGTATATCCAATGGTCTGGGATGTACTTGTCTTAATTCTCCCAAAGATCCTCAAAAACTATATTCTTGGTCTGATATTGGGTTTCCAATGAAATAAGACATAGAAGATGGGAGAATTAAGTGACAGACAATTAACAAACACAAGAATAGATAAACCGGTTCTAACAAACCCACACTTTTCCCCACCCCAATATAATTGGGGATTTAGATACAATTGATGAAAAGTATAAGAATCTTACTAAAATTAATAAGTTTTTTCATTACAATAGAAAATATAATAATCAAAAGTACAAAAAAAATATAGATAACAAGTTCTCCAAAACCATCCTATCAAAAAAACATAGTTCACATCCCCTTCTTCTCCTCTCTATAATCCTCCCCTAATACAGGTGCACCACCCAAGGTCTTCTCAGTCAGAAAGGACATTTTTTTAAGTTGTACAAAAGCGGACAGAATGGGGAACCCCAGGTCAAGGATTAGGTGAAATGTGAAAAATCTAAAAGAAGTAGGTTGTTGGGGTCCTCACGGTTTTGGGTGCACAGTTTGGTAGGTCGTGTGCCAACCGTGTGGAAGTCTCTATCTCAAATCCTTAAGGCTGCAATGTTTTCCTAGATGGGCGGAATGGTTTGGGTATGTCGTGCGCCAACGATATGTATGTCTCTATCTATATGTTCATCTCTCGCATAGATTCTCTAAAGGGCTGCACAGTTTTGGTAAGCTGTGCGCCAACTGTGCGGACCTCTCTGTCAATGGCATATTCACCCGAATGGTATGAAAATGGTTTGGATAACCATGTTATGGTCATGCAGGATGCCTTTCTCTTTGAAATTCTAGAAATCACCCATCCTTCATGTCTTGATGCTTGATTCGTGTGACTCAACTCTGGCATAGTCGGTGGAAAAGGGTGCAAAAGCCACCAATTCCAATCTAAATCTCCAAAATTCCTAGACATTCTACTTTATCCTCTGGTGACTGAAAACTCTGTTAAAGAACACCAAAATCGATAAATCCTAGTCGAAAAAATCCACAAAAACCATTTTATAGATATTAAACGATGTAAAAATGCCTTATGCACAACAGTGCATCAGGCCGCCATAAAAAGTGCCTATAAAAAATCTAGCCGGTGTATATTAGTTATAACATGGTGCTTGTGTAATATGAATAGGAATAAAATGATAAGGTGGTCCAATCTAAAATAAGAGTTCATTATATATCCTAATTTGTCTATGAATTAAGAGAAATCAGTATCTGCTATGACATACACCTGGAATATCATGTATGAGACCCATATGGTCTAGGACCCAAGGCCATTAATAAAGGTGTCCTCTTTGAGTAAACAAAGAACATCCATATAATATTAGATATAATGTATATAAACATGGGTTTGTAACCCAAGTCCATTGACCATTGTTTCCTATTCCAGTCCACATATCTCATCGAAATTACACTAAGAATATTGTTGACCTAAATGGTCTAGGAACCCAATTCCATTGACCAAGGCTTCCTCTTTGATTCCACTGAGATCGTCTATTGAAATGTTGATATTGACTTCAGTGGAGCCCATGTAGAATGTCTTTGTTTATTGAAGAAAAGGGGGTCCCATATAATGATAAAAGGAATCATATATGTAAATATAATTTGGTCCCATACCACTATGTTATTACCACAAATAAATATCAATAATTGAACATCTTATACCAGGATTTAAGGTTCCATGATATAAACCACTACCAATTACATATTTAATTCATCACAACTATTTTATTAATCAAATTAATTAAAATTTATTAATAAATTGGAAATGATAGTTTCCATTCCATTTTTAAAAACATAACTCATCACATTAAATTCATTGATCAATTCACTAATATGTGATAAAATAAAGGTCCGTTTTAGTTTCAATTCCCCCTTTAACCGTTTAAATTAATATTTATAAGATAATGGACCATCCATCTCATTAAAAATTTCCAATCAATTACTTTCCTAAACCCTTTCATTTATAAGTTAAAATGATATATAAAATGTGCTAACATCATCTCCTATAGTACTCTGACATATAAACTTTCTTTATAACTAGGAGAAAGGAAGAAAAAGAAAGGGTGAGATTATATGATCAATAAGGGTAAAAAAGGGAGGTATGTAAGAATATCAACAACATACGAGTATGAGAACATGATCATTACATAATAAGATCATATCATTCCTATCATGGACCATAATCATGATTCATGGAATAAATATTGGTTGTTTATAATATTTTAATAATCATGATGTTAATATCATAATCCATGAGATTGTAACATACGAAAAATACATGTGATTGGGGAAGACACATAAACAAATAAAATGATTTCCATAGTATTAATTGATTAAATCAAATGAAATCTTAGTGTAATAGGTTAACTCACCGAAATCATATTAGTATTAAAGGTTCTCTATCATGTTAATGTTATTGTGAAAAGTAATTTAAAAAATAGGGTTCACTCTCCATTTTTTTGATGTAATTTTTGAATCATGTTCACCTCTTATTCGTGTGATGTATTCCTAAACTGAGATAACTCCTTGTTGTATTCATGTATTAATAAACTGAGGTCAGTCCTCGTTTCATCCATGTGTTACTAAAATGATTTTACTCATCATTACACACTTGTATTACGGATCCAAGACCAATCCTCATCCACAACCTGTATTATTGAGCCGAGTTCGCTCCTCATTCAAGCATTGTATTAATAAAATGTGTTTATTCCTCATTCAAGAACTGTATTATTGTACCCAGATCAATCCTTGTTCCGGCCAAGTATTAATGAATCGAGTTCACTTCTCATTCTATGCCATTATAACTGAACCGAGTCCACACCTCATTATAGCACTATATTTCTGAATTGAGTTCACCCCACTTTCCTATCATGTATTAATGAACTATGTTCACTTATTATTGCAACAAAATATTACTAAAATGAGATCACTCCTCATTCAATCCCTATATTTCTAAACTAAGTAAAATTATTATTTAATCCATCCCTATCTCATGAGAAATATAAATCATTACAAAATTAATTTGAGGGAGATATATGTCCAATGCATCACATTATTAAATCAAACATATGTGAGCCATAATATAATCAAACAGTCATCAAACATGACCCATAAAAAATGGATGGTTTTAATCAAATTACATCTACTGAATTTAAATTATTATCATATTCAATTCATAATATCATAATCTATGAAAAATAGATTAGTTTCATAATCATTTCATCCTATAATAACCAATTAAAATAAGCGGTTGCCCTTAGTGTTTATCATGGTATATCCCATCGAAGAGAAACATGATTCATAAATAAATTATAATATTAATCATAAACAATTCAGAGAAAGAATTTGAATTGTGGATATGGATCATAAAACTGAGTAATACATTAACTATATAGAAGGATATCATATTATGTTGAGAATTATTTGAAAAGTTCAATTGTAACATAATGATACATAGAAAATAAATTTTTAAATCATATAGAATTTTCAAAATTCAATTCATTGAGACCACATTGAAAACATATATACGAATTAGGAAAATTCAATTAATAAATTTATTTAAGAGAATATACTTTCTTCTTTAAAATCATTTTTTTAAAAATAAATCATGTTGAAAAATTTATCCTTGGAAAACTAAATTGAAGACATTGAAAGGAAGCTTTAAAACATTTTGAAAACCTCATTCTATATAAATGTATAATGGACGCCTAAAAAAACATAGATAACATTTTTAATTGAAAATACTTTGAAAACATATAAATAATTCTTGAAAACATTTATAAAAACATTTTCCATGAAATTTTAAAATAGTCTCTTGAAAACATTTAGAAAATTGTTTTTGTTGAATACATATAAAATAGATTGAACATATTTAAATTTTTATTAAACATTAATTATTTAATATATCATTTTCCAAAAATATTTTCTTGAATGAACATATTTCATTGAATGAAGAGAGAGATAATGTCATATTTTCTTAAAAACACATTATCAATTATCATGAGTACCGATGATAGGAAAATGACTTCATTAAATGAAGATATCATGAATTAACATAGGGAAAAAATTAATATGTTTTATTGAGATATGTTTTAAAATATTTAATCAATGTAAGAGTAATTATAAACAATTTTGATAAAAATGATATTTTATAAATAATTTATTACCGCTTTATAAACATTGACTCATAACCCTCACGAGATAATGAAATTACATGAAGCCTAAAATATCAAAAAGGAATTAGATTCATGATATAACATGTAAAATAGTTGTATATACTCCATATATAAAAATATAGGTGTGTAACATAGAATGTGTCTCAAATAAAGAGAATTGAGACAAAATTATATTACTCATATAGTAAAATATGAACCATGAACCACTGGAAATAAAGATAATAAAATGGATATAAAAATATTAATAAATATAAGTATAATAATTATATAATATATTTATGGTCAATATTTACAACAAAAATAAGAAAATAATGGTGAATAAGTAATATGTCTCAGAGAAATAGATGTGAGAAGATACAATCCATACATTAAGCATTGACTTTTATCATGCACCATTCTTGGAGATGGTAGAACATACGTAAAATTGAAGGTTGTATCTGTTTTGTTTTTATATTAAATAAAAGGAAGTAAATGAAATGATGGTTTATATATATATTCTATCATTCTATTATAATTATTATTTAATATAAATCATATATATTTTCCAAATATTACCATTTACATTAAATTAAATGTGCAAATGAATCACATTTCATGGATGTGACACTCGTTTTCACACACACAAATGATGTTATCATATTTACAAAGATTAATTTTCTTAAGTAATGGTTTATAAAAAAATTATATAAGTATAAATAAATAATTATTATAAAATATATATAATATAAATTTTGTTTCCATAATTATTTCATTCCATGAAAGGTGTAAAAGGAATATTGAATGACATGGTTTCACGTGGCAGTAGTTCATTATTCACACGAACAATGATTGCGTATCTCATTTGATGGAAGTGAGTGTGAGTGTAGGTGGAACAATTCACATAAAACATATAACTAGGTTTTGGATAATGTGGTAAATATATAAGTATGTAATAAGAATAATTGAGGAGGGGGAGAAAGAAATAAAAAAAATGTGCTTGTTGAGGGATGTTTCCTCTTCATTGAGTAACCCAATTTGGTTTGCACCGAAGGGATTTCTTGGATTAATTTATTCCCAAAGTTATTATTCTATGATTAATTCAGGCATGTAATTAGATCATTTGGGTAAGTTTTGGACTATGAAAATTTTCATGAGAGGTGTTAGTATTTGATGGGGGTGATCACCCTTCTATAGTGAAGGAGCAATGTTCTAGTAATTATAAAAGGTAAACACTATGGAGAGGTATACCTTACATCATGTGTCTGAAATAATGTTATATTTAATATATAATGTATTATATGGTATAAATATGGACTTAACATGGATTTTAAACATGTTTCTAGGTTATTTGTCTCATTAAGATAATTTTTTATCAGTAAGTACACACATTTTAACGTTAATCATTGTAAGAAATTTTACTTACAATCCCCTTTAATAATATTCAAAAAATATGATTACATTATTTAAAATTGTACATTATTCTTTATAAAATTTTATAATTGATTTTTTTAAATTATAGAATTAATATTGGTATTAAAAATAATTTGAAAATAATCACCAAGAAGGGACGAAACAATGGGCTTTTAATATGAAAACATTCAAATGATTGAATTCTTTCTGTATCCAACTTGAATGTAAAATTGATTAAAATAAAAAAATTTGATGAATTGATGTAAAATTTATATAAATATTATTACATTTTTTTAAAATTAGTTTAACTATTGTAATTAAATAGCCATACAAATGTTTTGAAAAATAATTCTTTGTTTTTTACTATTCATCCGAAAATTAATCATCACTGAAAAATACCTAAAATTTATAAGAAACTAAAATTTGATGTTAATATTTATAAAATAAATTATATCTTTTTAACTGAATATTATAAAAGTGTTAAAAAATATATTTAAAATGGATGAATTATAAAAAATAAATAAATGTACTTGTTTGAAAAATATATCATTTTATTTTAAAATTGGATTTATTCTAATATTATTCCAATAAAATAAATTTTATGAGATTAAAATAATTATTTTTTATATAATATGTTAATTTCTGTAAAAAAATTCATCAAAAGATTATTTTTTTAATTTATTTATATGAAATGGTCTTTTTATATATAATAATGGATTTCTTTGAAAAGTAATTTATGTATTCATAAATTGTTCTTTCGTTGATTTTTTTATAATTTTTATACAAAGTACTAATTTTATATAAAATAATAAACAATAGTTTCATAATTATTCCATCTCCTTCATATATTCCATTCTAACATCTTCAGGATAATGATAATAATACTTTAATAATAATATCAACAATATATCATTGTTCGGTAAAAATCATTCATGCATGTAACACAATCTATTGATGATACTCGATATTTTCTATAGCATAAGAAAAATATTGAATTGAGTGTATCACAATATAATATATTTTTTTCTTATAGAAAAATATTATCTTGGTTTTCATGAAATTCAATCCATACATAATAATTTCCTAAAACACAATCAATATTCAGCATTGTGTGAATTAAAAAAATATTGTAATGATTCAAATAAATCGAAAAAAATGTTTCAAAAAAACATAAGATGTTACATTATACCCCCATTAAAATGAAAATTTCCCTCTAAATTTATATATGTTATCTGTTGTTTAGAAATTTAATGTTTCATTCATAGAGAAACACATTATAAAAATGATATTTAAAAATTCATTTAAAATGGAATGTTTAAAACATAATGATTTCTTAAAGTAACTCATAAATAGGTTTCTAAATATGATAAAATAGGTTGGTAGTGAATATTGGACAAGGAATAAAATCTAAAAATATTGGAGAGAAATAAATAACATTTATCAAAAGAAAATAAATGATCATTGGAAAGTTAAGGGCCTGAAAATAATTAATGTATGAAGATTTATAAGGCCTATGGTTCAACAAAAATGAACGTGTTAGGATAAATATTTTTCATCATAAAATTTCTATAGTTTAAAAAAATTAACTATATATGAATAGATGGAAATATAGTTTCCTGATTTCATTCCATTTTATATTCACAATATCATCTATTATTATAGATTTCTATTTATATAGTTAATATCTTAATCCATGGAATGAAGGTGAATTTTTCATTAATAATTTAAAAATAGATCATGATATAAATACAATGAATGGTTATTCATTTATACTAATTTTAAGGATCATCACAAAAAACATTATTATCACATGTTATCCAACATTTATATGTCCACATATGGTGTGATAATACATTATTATCTAAAAACATATCTTTAGATTAACTAAAGAATTCCATAATATTTATAATTGTAATACATAAAAATCATATCAAATAAAATACTAGAATGCAGTTCATAAAATTTGAAAAACAAGTTCATCCTTGATTACCCATATATCATATAGTATCTCTTTCTTTCCATATTCGAAACATGTTAATACCTTTATCATATATTCTCAAGAAACACAATAATAATCCAAATTACCATGAATCATTTTGTAAAGCATGTATCCTTCATTATTCTGAATATTATTGGATATATTCCATCAATTCAATAAGTTTTAAAATTTATATATGATAACATAGATTAATTTTTATACAATTCAACAACTAGTTCCATAGTAGTCACTATTATGCAATTTAAATTGTCCATATCAATATTGTATTTATACTAGAAAAAATAATATTCTCAACATCTGGAACACAATAATGGTTACCTTGCCATAATAAAAATTTCCCATTTATTTTAAATATACTCTCTAGGATATCATCTTGATTCAATATATTTTTGAAATTCATGATGGAAAACATATGCATCATGATTCATATTCTTGAATTCATAAACATATACACTCCAATCATCCAATATTATTCTAAATACAATACATTGATTTCATCGTCATATTCCTTAATACCCCATTCATATAATATAAAATATGATCCTTTTTTAAGGTTCCTCAACCTCATTTTAGTCTTTTTATTTTTTTATTGTAAATAATACTATCATAACATACCATACCTTTCAATTATAATTCACAATATTTTTATCTTAAGTATTATATCCAATAAATGTGACACCTAAAAGATTCTCTTCATGAGATTTCCCTTTAAGAGATAGATTTCCATAATTCACATACATTCCAAATCCAAAATTTTCAATTTTCACCAGTTTATTTCTAGTTATCACTATATAATATGACTAGAAACCACAGTTTTAGTGACACTAATCATTTTTGAAAACACATAATCATGGATAAGTACTTATTATATGTCTGAATGTAGAATAATTGTTTTTAAATATATAAACATTGAGATTATCCTTAGATACATCCCTTGAAATATCTATATAAATATCACTATTAATATCCATAAATTATTCTCATCCTAGTATCCAATGGTTGAGTAAACCATTTATTTGATACCAACTATAATGACATAAGAATAACATAAATGGATATTATGTCATTATAGATGAATAAAAAATAAAAAATAAATTCCCAAGTACATTAATAGTTTAGAGTGTTTGGAATCCTTGAAATATAATATTATAACATGATGACAGATCTAAAAAAAATTCCTTAAAGATCAACCCCTTTATTACTCTACATAAAATTGATATTCATAACTCAGAGAAAAAAATCATAGGAATGGATTGAGATCAGATGCCCAATAAGAGTAAATAATGGATATATGTAATAATACCATGAAAATATTGGTATGGGAACGTGATGTAAACAATAGTGGTGTAAGAACCCAGTTTTACTTAAGAGGTATGAGTTTCTTCTTTTTCTTTTTCTTTGGGGTTTTTTTGAAAAAAAACTGGAAAAATGTAATGTTTTATTAGAAAACATCATGTAATACTATGAACATGATTTTCTATCTAGTCTTGTGGAATGGGGATAAATGGTGTGTGATTTTGTTGGCTTGGAAGATATGAAAAGGCCTCTATATGTCGTGTGCTTCTTAGTACATGTCGTGTAGTCATGTCAGCTTGGTCTATGTAGGACGTGTAAATTAAGTCTGTGAATTCATGAACAATAAAATGATATACATGCCATGTATAATAAATTACTTTTTGCATACTACTAATTTTTGGATTATTATGGTATATATCCTCACGTTCTCTTCTATTGGAAGGAACAACCACTGGGGGAAGAATAATTAGCTGGAAGAGTTGATTATTCTGCCATATTTTTGTTCAAAACCCCATTCAAATGTAGTCGGTCCCATTGCATTCCACTAGGTAAAATATTTCATCTCCAAGGGTTATTCTTGATTATTTTGGTTCTTGAGAAAGTTATTAAAGGTCCAATGATTTACCTCTTTTCTTAGATCTATGTCGTTCTCAGATGATTCAAGGGCCAGCGTCGAATTATATTAGTTATTCAACATCGAGGTAGGTGTTCATGTTCCTTACATTAAATGAAGAGTTGATTATATGTGACAAAATGGTATGATACCACTTTTAGTTATTTTTTAACTCTATAATTGAAAACTACTGATACATAATGATGTTTATGTAGTTTATTATATAAATTTGCTGCATGTGGTTGTTGTTTGATTAAATTCAGGACACCCCACTAGTGTGTTACATGTGGTTAACTGTTTTGAAAGAACACTATTGAATCTTTTGAATGATTTACATTTTTGGGGTAAATTATAATGGTATATCTATTGTTATTATTAAAACCATGCAATAGTTTAATTTCCATGTCTCTACTACTATGTGAATTTCTTATGTGAGTTTTTATGTTTAAATCCATGTGATAGTTTAATTCAGATGTGTTTTTTTAAAATGGAATGATAAGTGGTTAAAAGAGGTAATTAGCTATGCGTGAGACATTGTCTTCGTTAAAAGTAAATGTTGGTCTTAAGAGACTAATTACGCCATTGTTACCTTGGGTGAACCATCATCTTAGTTAAAAGGAAATTTATGAACTCAAGAGGTTAATTACTTAAGGTCCACAAGTGAGTCATAGTCTTGGGAGTCTAGATCACTGAGTCTTCTTTGTTAATGCAATGATAATCCGTGGACCATTATGGGATACATAGGAAAAGATCTATTGGAAACTGAAAAAATTATTAAATGATAAAATGTTGATATGATTATATGAGAAATGTATGTGTCACGAGTTGATGGTTACATTGGCACGGGGGGTCGACGGGCCTAGTTCGGACCTCGAGTCCATTGTAAAGTCACTAGAAATTGATAAATGAAATACAATGATGTATGATGAATCTACCAAGCCAATGAAAAATCCTGGATTCTGTCATGAATTTTTATCGATATGATCTTCTGAGACATCTATTGTGTTTACTTCTATATGGGTGATTGGAAGGAAAAGGAAAATATCAAGATAGTTTCACCTAAATGAAAAAGAATTTCTAAATAACAGAAACATAATTAATGGATAGTTTCTTGAGCACTTTGTAGATATGATATTTCATAGATACTATTGCATATATATTCACTGACTACTTGGAATAGATCTTTGGTGGTTTCCTACTAGGTTTAGTCACACAACCTATTTGGTCCATTTTATTGGGCCCAATTGGATTATATTTTTTTATTTGTAGACACGGGAATCCACCCTTATACAGATACTTGATTTCTGCTTAGGAGAAAGAGAGCAAGGTACAAAGTTGAGGCTTGTGATTCTTCAGAGTTTTATATCTATTTCTACACTTGTATTTTATTTTTATCTGATTGAATCGTAAACTATTTTGTCTTATTTCATAGAATATATAACATGCCGAATTATCATTTTTATGGTTTAGGACTTGGATATTGATATATTAGACTTCCACATTATTTTTTCAGTTTCATTTTGTTGATTACTTCAAATATTTTTTAATATTTATTCTACTGTGTTACACTCTACCAATGAGGGAATTGTTTACCTACTATCAATACCATGGTCCTCACTGCTAGAAGGAAGCCTCTGGTGTTTTGGAAAATGCTCTTGAGTCCATGTGTCCAACCAGGTAGGAGGCAACTTATAGTGGGATCCAGATCTAGGGCATTACAAATAGTTATCAGAGGTGTTCTTTCTTCTCTGACTTACTATATAGAGCCTATACACTAGATAGGAACGGAATAGGGATTTGGTAATATTTTGTGCTCAGGAGTAGATATTATGTGTACAAGTAAAAGATGAATTACCTATAATGAATTTTTATTTTCTGGTTTTACTATTGTACGAATATCACAGTTGGGTGAAACACTAGATTTCTGCTATTACTATTGGTGAAATTGGGGGTTCAATTTTTGATGCAACCCAATGAGATGAGGTTATTATATTTCATGAATCAAATAGACACTTTTTAGATTATGTGATAGTTATGCCTTCTTTTGTGATAGGTGTATTGGTAAGTGCTATGGTTTGGATAGAATTGATGTCATACGTTGGTTCCTAAGGTGTATGGGCTCTGTGGACCAGAATTTTACAGATGATAATTCAGTTTTTATCTTCAATTTTATTATGATATATTCTACTTGGGTCCCAAACATTGATCTATGGGGTGTATGGGTCCTCACGGATCGGAATTTTCATCCCGCTGGTTGGATTTTTCTACAAAAAATGGTTTTCTTGTAAATCTTGATTTTTTGTAATTAAAAACCTAGAAGGAAAGGTGTGTAGTCTAGCCAAAAATGTTGTGTGTTCTGCCTATTCGAGGATGAATGTGTTCCATGTTTTTGAAATAACACGCCATTTTCCATGTATACACGATGTGTAATCCTTGACCGTGTAATATTCCATGTGAGGAGGGAACACATGTTATCGATATTTGAGTAGGACACGCCGTGTAAAGTTAGAAAACCTTGTGTAGAAGTAGACCATGTATCCAGACGTGTTACTAATGACATGGATAGATGAAAATTTTGATGTAGATGCATTTTCTAGGGTGAACACGCCGTGTAGTCCAATAGTAGAAGAACCATGTAGTTCTATCCATGTAGAAGTATCTTGGTTAGAATGGAAATCCAGGTACATGACCTGTCACTTGGAGAACACACCATGTACGTGGGGTGTTACATGACCATGTTAGGAAGAGGTACCCAACCAGGTAGAGGCCTAGGAGGACATGTCTTGTAAGTAGATATAGACAATGTGTATTCTTATTTTAAAAACCATGAGATTTTTTACTTCCCTGTCCTTTTTTTGACTTCTGAGTGGCAGTCTTCTCTTCATTAAAACTTGTGTTGAGGTGTGTGTGCTAGAATTTATAGATCAATTCTACCACTACGACCTCGAGAAGTGCGCCAAGAGAGTTGTGGTGACTATACACTGGAGGTGGTAGGCCATGGGATACCAATGGACCCTCCAGTAGTTCCAGTTGTAGAACCAGCCGTTATACCAGATGTGGTTGTAGACACACAATTCCAAGATGGATTTTTGAGGTTCATGGTGACATTCCTGGGAGCACCGCAGGCAGCCACATCTGTGTAAGAACTAACACGTATATTCCAACAGCATCATCTGCCTACTTTTCAAGGGATGGAAGACAACAAGATGTAGAATTTTGGTTGTAATCAGTTATGACTATCGTTGAGCATCTTTAGATGCCTCCGAAGAGGAGGGTCAGGATATAAAATTATGAAACGTGATTCTTCAATGAGGTAGTTGGATGATATCATGTAGACATGGATCCATCGTGACATGGCATGGGAAGAATTCCAGACTGTATTCTATAACTACTTCTTACCTAAGACCCTCAGGGATGATCGAGCCTAGGATTTCATGTATCTAGAGCAGGGTATTATGTAAGTGATGGGCTATTTTTCCCTCTTTACAGAGAATTAGCGATTTAAAATTGACCTGATGTTTGATGAGGCATTGAGACCCAGGTGCATTGTGGATGGTGTCTAATACATCATCGAAGAACATGTGAATGTTTTTAGGTTTCCTTAAAAACATTCCATTGTGAATTATGCGCTAATTACCGATTGAACCCTACCAGAATCTAGGGATGCAAGGCAAGGAAGTTCGGTACCGAGATCTGGAACTATCTTTACCTGATGAAAGAAGCATCATATTGACTTTTCGTACAGTAATATGAGCTGTCAGGATGTATCTTATGGTATCCATGTAAGGTGCCATTATTGTGGCAGAGATGGGAATACTAGTCCATAGGGCCTGAAGGACCCAGTTGAGTGCTGAGCATGCAGCAAGATTATCCATCTACAACGATTCTATAGAACATTTCCACAAGTGGCTAGTGAGAGAGGTTTTGTATAGACTCCACATGTAGGAGAAGGGTTAGTAGGTTTTTAACATGTCTGGAAACTGGAATATGTCAGGGTGTGTAGGCCAAGGCTGTGGGCGTGGCCATAGTAGTTGGACCCTAGGATCTCAGTGACAGTATGGTGGGTCAACTATGGGTATCCAGGCTATGTCAAAGGGCTATAGTATAGGTGTGACATATACAGTGCAATAGACCCAACATGAGCAGTATAATAGAATGTTTATTGTCAAAGGAATTGTTATGGTTGCCTCTCTTTTGTATTCTTTACTTTTTGATACTGGAGCTTATCATTGTTTTATATATATGCTCATTGTGGAAATCATTGGTATTTATGTTCATACATTTGAGAACATTATGATGCTAATCATACCATTATGTATTCAAACGGAAGTTGTGCATGTGTACATGGAGTGCCCCCTTGAGATTGGTGGATATCACTTCTTTTGGGATTTCTGTATTGTAGAGATGATATGGTTTTATTTATTCCTCGAAATGTATTGTTTGGAATCCTATCAATCCTTTTTTGATTGCTATAGATGTAGGGTGAGTTTTACAATACTAGAGGGAAGTACTTTTCTATATAAGGGATAAATGGATGTTTAGGTGAGATGAGCTGGACCCGAAAATCATAGGTTGGGCGGGATAACAACTGGGTTTGGGAGTTTATATATTGATGATTAGGGAATATATATGATAGATTTTCCTCTAGTGGTTGATCATTTCAGAGACATTTTACAAGAATAATTCTCAATCTTACCTCTAGTTAGAGAGGTGGAGTTCACTATCGAGCTAGTTCCAGGAGGTAGACTGGTATCCATTCCTCTTTAGAGGATGGCTACGATGGAGTTGTAAGATCTCAAGAGTCAGTTGGAATATCAATAATCTAAGGGATTTATCTGACCCAGTACTTCAACTTGGGGTTTACCCGTCCATTCATGATTAAGGTGGATGGTAGTCTCAGAGAATGTGTGGAATATCAAAAACAAAACCAGTTGACAGTCAAGAACAGATATCACAAACCACAGATAGATGAATAGTTTCATCAACTTTGAAGAGCTCGAGTTTTTTAGAAGATTGACAGAAGTTAAGGATATCATCAAGTATGTGTTTGACTAGAAGACATACATTGTACATCATTTTTTAGTAGTTATGGTCTCTATGAGTACATGGTTATGTCATTCGGTCTCAGAAATGTGCCAATAGTATTCATAGTGCTAATGAATCGAGTGTTCCATCCAAACCTAGATTCCGTTGTTTTAGTTTTTGGGGACGATATCATGGTGCATTATCACAATAAACCTGACCATGACAAATTCCTTTAGATCATATTTAATACTTGGGGGAGAGCATCAGTTATATGCTACGATCACAAAATGATACTTCTGGATGGATCTGATACACTTCATGGGTCACGTCATCCAAGAGACTAGAGTATCAGTTGACCTGGAGATGGTGAGAGAAGTAGTTATCTGTGAGCAGCCTAAGAATGTTTTTGAGGTGCATGGTTTCTTAGGGAGAGATGGATATAACAAATTTTATATATGAATTCTCATGCTTTGAAACAGTGATGACATACTTCACTAAGAAAGGTGTAATTTATGAATGGTCAGAATCATGTGATGAAGCCTTTATAGAGTTAAATGGTTATTTGAATTCAATGCTGATACTGATATTTCCAGAACCAGGCAAGAGTTATACTATGTACATCAATGCATCAGGTATTGGGCTTGGAGTAGTTATAATTCATGGTGACTGAGTAGTTGCATAAGTGTCTCGGTAGTTAAGGCCACATTGGAGAAATTACCTGACGCATGATCTCATGTTTTCCATTGTTGTTTATGATTTGCGATTTTGGAGATATTATTTATTAGCGGAGAGTTTTCCTGTGTACATATACAACAAAAGTTTAAATACATCTACAATCAATGTTATTTGAAAATGAGATAGTGACGGTCGGTGGAATACCATCAGTCATTTGACATTGATCTTGCCTATACATCTGGAAAAGGTAATGTAGTGGCTAACACTCTTAGTAGGAGGACTCAAATATAGGCATTCCAAGAGGCCAGTGGTGAAATGAAACTAATTGTTTTTTTCTTTGAGATGTATTTGGTGGTGCACAAAAGATTGGTACAGACATATCTTTCAAATTTGGTTGATACCTCTACGCTACTAGATAGAGTGAGGATGAGGAAAATATTATATTCCAAAGGCCTTATCCTACAGGAGAGTATGGAAGGTGAGGAACCTACTCTTGATGAGAAGATAGGAGAGGATGATGTTCTCCATGTCCATGGATGTCTGTGTGTTCCAGGGGATATACATGAGTAGATAAGGAGGTAGTTTCATGCTTTTACATGGGTAGTGGATCCAGGAATCGGCATGATGTACCATGACTTGAACCATCAGTACTGGTGGCCAGGAATGAAGTGAGAAGTATCTAGTTTTGTTATGAGGTGTTTGAACTGCCAGCAGGCGAGGGAGAAACATCACCATCCAGCTAAAAATTTATAGCATCTATCCATTCCTATGTAGAAATGGGATGATGTTACGATGGATTTTGTGACGGGGTTACAGAGGTCTCCTAGTGGCAAGGATGTTGTGTGGGTTATATTTGAGAGTCTTCTAATGGTGTCTCACTTCTTTCTGATGACAGAGACATTCAGTGTTGATGAGTTTTGAAGAATATAAATCCGAGAGATAATACTCTATCATTGGTTTCACCAATCTATTATTTCAGACAGGGATGCCCAGTTTACTTATTGTTTCTGAAAGGAATATAGATGGAATAGGGTGTCGAGGTGCTTCTAATCATATCATAACACCCAATGAGAGATGGCTAGTCAGAGTGCCTGATTCAAGTCATGGAGGACAGGTTGCGGGCATGAGTCTGAGATTTTGGGGATTCGTGCGAAAAAATATACTCCTGGTTGAGTTCTCCTCTAATAATAGCTTCCATTGTACTATTCATATGGATCCACATGTTACATTGTATTGTAGTATATGCCAATCACCCCTGTGTTGGATGGATTCCTGAGAGGCAACAATATTGGGACCTTGTCTTTTCCTATAGACTACTGAGTAGGTTTACTTGATTCAGATATGGATGGATACTATATAGTCTCATAAGAAATCTTTTCCCTATCACCGTAGATGACCTTTAGAGTTTGAGGTTGGGGATTGAGTAGTACTACATGTCGCACCGACATTGGGACATAAGAGGTCCGGGAGACTAAGTAATATTTCACCGCAATATTTCAGACCATTTGAGATTCTAGAAAAAGGCGGGATAGTTGCATATCGATTATAGTTTCCTTAGATGTACTGATCCATGCACAACGTCTTCCATATGTCACAGCTTTTCGGCTATCACTCATACTCTTCTAACTTTTTTAGCCAAACAAGGTTGAGCTTCACATTGATGCATACCTAGAGGAGAATCTGATTCATATAATTGATAAGAGCATGAAGGTTCTCTAAGGCAGATCAGTTCTTATCGCATGGGTTTTATGGCAACACAACTGGGTACATGGACAAAATTGGGAGAGGGAGGCCGACATACATGCTCATTGGCTAGAATCATTCTTATATATTTTTTCACCTTCTATGGAAGAGAAATTCATAGATCAATTTATTTAAGGGAGATTTTTTTAAGAACCCTATTATTCTTAAGAGGCATGGGTTTCTCATTTTTCTTTTCCATTGTGTTTTTAGAAGAAAATAAGGAAAACTAGAAAATGATAATTTTTAGTAGAACACACATTGTAGTATAATGTACATGTTATGTTTTCTAGACATGTAGAATGGTGATACACTATGTGTGCATTCAATTTCGAGGATGTGAATAAAAACACTCTACATTCCATGTACATCCTAGTACACATCGTGTAGCCATGTTGGAATTGTCGGTGTGGGACGTTTAAAGTTAGTCGGAGAAATTACGAATAGTAAAATGATTTACACACCCTATATAATAACATACATTCCGTTTACTTCTAAAATTCAACATAAAAGGGATAGTATCCTCATTTCCTCTTCTCCTGGAATTAACAGCCGATAGGTGAAGAACAAAGAGCCATGGAAGTTGATTCTTCTCACGTTTCAACATCTGGAACCCGATTCAAGTGTCTTTAGTCTCGTTGGATTCCTCTCAGTAAAATATTTCTTCTCCTCGAACTATTCCTAATGATTTATTTTGTTTAGAATGTAATTTAATGTTGAATAATTTACCTCTTTTCTTGGATCTACATTGTTCTGGGTTGATACAAGGGCTGATGTCAGATTATTTTAGTTATACGACATCGAGGTGGGTGTTTTTGTGCCATTCATTAAATGTCAAGTAGATTATATGTGCTAAAATGGAATGAGATAATTTTTTAGTATTTTTTTAGCTCTGGAATGGAGACCTATTGACACCTAATTATGTTTAGGTATTTGATTATATAAATTTGAATCATGTGGTTTCTTGTTTCTTATATTTAGGGACACCCCATGAGTGAGTTTCCCATTTTTATCCATATGGAAAGAATTCCATTTAGTCTTGTGAATGTTTTCCCTTTTGGGGGTTTATTAGAATGATATACATATATTATTATGATTCAAATAATGCAATATTTTAATTTGAATGTGTTTACTGGTATGTGAATTTCCCACGTGAGTTGTTATGTTTAAATCCAAGTTATAGTTTAATTTACATGTTCTGTATTTTAAATTAAATGGTAAATTATTAAAAGCGGTAATTAGCAATGGGAGATCCATAGTATAAGTTAAAAGATATGGTCAGGATCATGTGACTAATTACACCTTTCCTACCTTGGGTGAACCAAAATCTTGATTAAAAGTCAATCGACAAAATCAAGAGGTTAATTACAAATGGGCCAAGAGCGTTCTACAATTATGGTGGTCAGACCCACTATGTATTCATTGTAAATGTCTATAAAATCCTTGGCCTTGTGAGGGATACATAGAAAACGATCTATTTTTAAATGAACAAATGATTATATTCTGAAATTCTGATATGATTACGTGTGAAATGGTCATGTCACTATTTGATAGTTACTTTGGTACGAGGGGTCTATGGGCCTAGTTCACACTAAGAGAACTTTTTCAAGTTAATATAACTTTTTAAATAAAATAAAATAACTTATGATGCATATTTCATGCCAAATCACAAGTTTGGATTCAGTGTTTACATTTTGTCTAGATGATCTTCTAAGAAATATGCAGTGTTTACTTGTATATGGGGGATTGACGGGATAAGGTCGACTCTCGAGATAGTTGAACCTAAATAAAACTAAATTGATAATGATCATAAACAGAATAAATAGATATATTCTTGAGAACTTCCTAGATATTGTTTTCCCTTATAGTTGTTTACAAATATATTCACTAACTATTAGGCATTTATCTTTGGTTGTTGCCTACATGGATTAGTCTCAATCCTTATTTGTGTCATTTTTTTTGGCTCAAATAGATTATATTATTCCATATGTAGACAAAGGAAATCACCCTTATACAGGTACTTGATTTCTTCTTAGTAGTAGGAGAGCATGGGACGTAGATGAGGCTTGAAATGCATATGAGTTTTATTTCTGTTTCATCAATTGTATAGTATTTATATATGATTGGAGTGTATCATTTTTTGAATACATTATTAAAATGAACAACATGATGCTCTATCATTTCAATTTTTTATTACATGGATATTTATCTATCAAAATTCCGCTGTTTTGTTTAAATTTCGTACAATTTATGGCTTCCTCTATTTGTTAATATTGATTATGGTGTGTCACACTCTACCAATAAGAGAATAGATTCACCACTATCTCAACCAAGGCCCTCGCTGCTAGTTGACAGCCTCTACCAATTAGGTAAATACTATTGAGGCCATGTGGAAAACTCTATATGGGGAACCATTCAGTGGCATGAAGATCTGAGACGTCACAAGAGGATCATACCCAGCATTTCAAATATCATAATCAAGAGTCATGGGATAAATTTTATTAGTTTGTAAGTCATTAATAATAAAGAAATATATATCATAATACATAATATTTTTATATGAATATCCCATTTCATTATCGAAGACAGAAAAATAAATAAAGTGATTACCATATTTATTAGGGATTAATTTCAAGGCCAACCTAGTGGAATGAGTTCACTTCCAAAACTATATTTGTAGTCGAGGTTCACTCCCTATAACATCATATTGGACAAAGTCCTATACTAAAATAGGACCACTACCCATTCCAACAATATAATTACTAATTCGGGTTCAAATCATTTTCTAAACCATTATTTCTGAACTGCATTTAATACATGTTCCAAATCTATATTTCATATCTAATATAACTCCTTATTTCATCCATTTATTACTGGACTGAGTTCAATCCACATTCCAACACTATATTATAGAACAATTATCACTCCTTAATTGACTCATATATTATTTAAATGATTCCACTCATTATTCCATCCTTATATTATTGTACCTAGTTAACTCATCATTATAGCCTTGTATTACTGAACTAGGATCACTACTCTTTCTAACCCTATATTTCGAATCAATCCAATTACTAGTTCAAATCATTTATTACTAAAACAAGATCAATCATCATTCGATACCCATATTACTAAACCAAATTCATTCCTTATTCTTTCCATGATAGACTAAACTAAGTTCACTCATTTTTGTAGACCAATATTACATAATAAATATCAATCCTAATTCTAGCTACTTCAATATCATGAGATAAATACATCTTAACAAATGAATTAGAGGGAGATACTGGTCCCGGTAGTCAGATAATGCAATAATAAATATGTCTCCCAGAAGACAATAAAACATTAATCATATCTTGGCTCAAAATAAAGAGAATGTTTTAATCATATCATAACCCATGAAGAAAAATTGTATCATAAAAATTCAATCATTTCATAAACTATGAAAAATATATTGATATCTCAATCATTTCATCATATAATAACCCATGAAAGGAATTGAGTTTTATATTAATTTTATTAGTGTATTACTCATCGAAGAAAATACTATTTCATAAAAATATTCACCTCTTAATTATAAACCACTCAATGAATTAATACGAATGTTAAACACACTAAATAATAAACTACATCAAAGGATATCATCATAGATGCAGGTGGATTTTGAATGTTCTATTGGAACATAACATTTCATTGAAAATCACATTTTCAAACTTATTGTATTTTCAAAATAATTTTCTTTGAAATGACTTTAAAAACATATAAAATAATAAAGAAAAAAATGACCATTAATAAAAATATAATATCTTCTTTGGAAATCTCTTCTTAAAACATAAAACATTTTGAAAAATGTTTCCATTTAAAATAACCATTTAATCTTATAAATTAAGTGATGAATCATTTTGAAAACCATTTTACATGAAAATGTTACAAAGAATAATAATAAAATTTGAAAACCACATTCATTAAAAAAATATTAAACAATCATGATAACATTTTGAAATACATTTTCATTGAAAATATGTGGATAAAAATAAATAATGTATGTAAATATTTGGAAAAACTTTTTCAATGACAATTTATCAAAGAATATTGAAACCATTTTGAATGATATTTTACGTTAAAAACATAAAATAATATTGAAATCATTTAAAATAATTCTTCAATATTACTTTTTTTGAAAACATTTTTAGAAAATATGATTTTTAGTGAACACAAAATTTTTATAGAAGGAAATGATAAAGTCTGATTTTATTAAAACACATTCATAATTATCATAAGTACTAAAGAGTGAGAAAATGGTAAAAATATTTGAAAATATCATTAATAACTAGAGGATAAAAAATTCATTTGTGTTATAGAAAGATAAATAATAAATTTTCATCAATGGAAGCATAATCATAAACAATCCCAAAAAATGATGATATTATAGAAACAAACATTACCACATTTTAACATTGAATCATAATACAAATGAGATAATAACATTAAATGAAAATTAAAATATCATTAATGAATTGTATTAAGGATAAAACATGTCAAATAGAAGTATATAAACCCAATTGATAAATATAGATCCATAACATGGCATGAATCTCAAAGAATGAAAATTGAGAAAATATGAATTTACTGATTTTATATCTTTTGATTCATAAACACTATTATAGAAAGATCATAAAATGGATATGTAAAAAACACTAAATTTACATATAAATATTATATAATACATTAATGGGTTGTATATACACCAAAAAAAATAAATGAGTGATGAATATATCATAATTCTCCTAGAAATGATTGTGAGGTGATAAAACCATTAACATAAGAAATGATTTTCATTATAAATCTTCCAACCACATATTTCGTAAATATATGTTTATTATAAATCTAAAATGTTACCATATTGTTTTATCGAATACCATATAATATTTTATTATGTATTTATAATAACCATTTTTAAACAGTCTCATCTCAATGTTATGTTTCGTGTAATAACTAGTGTGTTTTTCGAATATGATTTGACGTGTCATTCTTGATCCTCTTATATGGATCATGATTAAATATTTTGAGAAAGTGAAACATTATATTAATATAATATATATTTAATGTATATATTTATTTATAATTATATATAAAATACAGTTATGTGAAATAGAATACATCATTCCAATGGAGGTAATGTCTTGTATACGAATGAACAATGTTTCTAAACGAGTTATGAACATTAAAATTTTAGAGTAATGTCATTTAGATTAACTATTTCATATTCTATTTTAATGGAACTAATGAAAAAATTATTCCTAGAATACATTGATTATTTTTTATTTCATTGATTAATATATCATAGTTTATTCTATGATCTATAAGGACTTTGAGAATCACATCTGAATCATTCATGAGACACTTACTAGAAAAAGCGTATATGATAAGAATTGAATTTTTGATTTATAGATTCATTGTTTTTTTATTGATAATATTTTTTCCAATGATGAAATCTATATTATACTATTAAGAAAAATCTAAATAGTGAATGACCTGCAAAAATGATCATAATTGAATCACATTGTTTAATAGTTTCGGTCGGTTACTGTAGACGATTTTTTTAAATTTTCTCAATTAGCTTACTTGTTATCTAATATAACATGTGAAAAGATTATGTTAAATTATATTATGTATTTTGAATAATTTTTTTGATTAATTGATTTAGATATTGGTTAATGATATACATTTTACACTATAATTATGAAATTATTCGTTTTTGATATATTGCTATGTATCTTATAATGTATTGTGTTCTATTAATATGAAAAATTCTAATGTGATTGGATATTAATGAAGACAGTTTTGCACTCAAAAACTAAACAATACATCCCGTGATTTTGAGTTGAGAATCATTATACTATCTTTAATCATATAGGGAAATTTTCTCCACTGTGGGAGATGTGACATGTACATAGACCTAAGAGCCTACAATATGTATTTACACAAAAGAGGTTCAACACGAGGAAAAGAAGAAGGATCGATCTACTAAAAGATTATTATTTTTAAAATACAATACAAACCAAGGAAGGAAAATACGGAATCAGATTCATTAATAATGAATTATTGGGGTGGCTAACAAAAATTAGGATTGAGAGGGATTATATGTTCATTGATCATTTCAGGACCCAGATCGATGAGGCCCAAAACACGACAACACCAAGACTAATTCCAATAGTCCAGGGGTTGGAGACCAGTGTCAAGTATAAATATCGCACACATGAGAGGCATTATCCAAAGGTACATGTAGAGATGAACACATATCCAATGAAATTTAATGGTGAAACATAAAATAACTAAATCCAATGCATGAATACATCAATAATCCCACAATAAAATTATGAAAATAGTGTTCAAAAAATGATAAAGGGGACAAATAAAATTCTAAAACAAAAATTGTAGAGAGTCCAAGATGATAAAAAGTAAAAGACAAAAATAAAATAACTTCCACATATAAAACACTCATATCTTCTTTCTCATTTTTTTCTCCCCCATCTCTCTATCCATTTATGACACCATTAAATGGGTCATCATTTGCATAAACCATTATAAGTGTCGAAATATCTTATACATGGGTGAGAATAAAAAAGCTCCATTGGACTCAACATAAGTACCATAAAAGTTTTATAATGAATAATATCCTCATTACAAGGATGTTAAAATCAAATAAATATCCAGATAAACCCAGGAAGGACACCACCCCCCCAAATAGTATCAATCAGACTTCCAGCCACATGATTCATCTCAATAATTCCTTGAAATTATTATATTTGGAGATCACATACATTGCGTCATGATGTCACATATCAAAAACTCTATGGGAAACCAGAAATCCAATTATGATCAACCCACTATGTATGGGAATATATATCGATGATATTGTGAACCCTAAAATAATAGCCATCAAGATAGAGGATCAACATTCCAGATATATTGATGATGACAATTTCACAAACCTGACACATGGAATCAAATGATATGATAGAGGATAGCACACCTATACCATAGAGGGACACCATAAACACTATATATGAATCATACACTTTAGTAGATCAAAATTCATAGATGTGGTCTTTTTTTCACAGAACCCTCATGAGAAAGGACCGGGGAACCACAAAAAATTATATTATTCCAATAATAATGAAATTAAAGGATCCAAAAAACCTCAAATGAGGTATGATATGTGTAACAGGGGTACATGACATGACTAGATAGTCCCTAGTTATTTTTATGGTGCTTCCTCACACAAAATGTAAATTTAAATATATGTGATGTATATAAAAGAGTACATAGCATATAGAGTCTTTTCAACACCCTTCCTTTTTAATCTATCTATGCTCGAGTACTACAAGCCTACCCATATACCAACATATGTACTTGGCTATGTAACTAGTCGTTCACTCTATGTTATAGGTCAAGCCTATAGGGGATGTTCACATGACATGTATTAGGGACTACTCTTCATGTGATCCTTATCATAACCAGGGATACCCTAGAACCACATAGAGGGACCCAAAGGTCATGTATCTTTATATTACACAATGTGTATACCATGAATTTTTTGTCAGAGAAAACACATGGATCTGGGGACATATGAACCTTTCCATCACTAATTGATGATATCTGACAGTCAATACAGATATAAAAATTACCACATTATCCATTTATAGCCATAACGTTGAATCACGATGAATGGGAACTCTTGATCCATTTTGATCTGCCTCCAATCATACTCAATAACCATCATACGTCAATCACACCCTCAACTATAATTTATACCGCCGGTATCTATCCATTATGACAATGAATTGTCACATAACAATAAAATGATGGGTATTCGTTGA
This sequence comes from Viscum album, assembly GCA_963277665.1. NCBI lineage: Eukaryota > Viridiplantae > Streptophyta > Magnoliopsida > Santalales > Viscaceae > Viscum > Viscum album. The sequence goes on from OY728156.1 coordinate 50,426,063, forward strand.
ATCATAGGAAACAATGTTTTCTCTTGATGAATATGTGATTAAATTGGGGAAAATGCTTAAACCAAAAATTTGATGAATGTACGTAACCCATTTTCATGTGTTTTATTGATTCATTGTCAAGCTATTTTACAAATGAAGATGGAAAAAATAGATGACAAAATAAATCAACTATAAATAAACTCAACTATTGATGAATGAAAAATTCATTTTGGTATAATAGATGCGTGTTTCACCAAGATAAGGATACATGATTATAACTTATAAGAAAACATCCAAACTAGAGTTTGAATCAATCTATGATGATGAAAAATACTTTATTTCTGTTGATGGTGAGATCCATGAACTATAATGGGGAAACAATACTTTTTAACCTTGATATCATTTAACATGAATGATTTCCTATAATTTTCCACTTGATATCAAATGTTATGATATGGACTATAATATATCATTGTAAACAAATATTTTTAGAGGAAAATAAGTTGCTTCGTCAAAATAAAAATAAAATAAATAAATAAATTTATTTTATAATCTATGCCCGCAATGAATTTTAACAATGCGTCTGATGATGAAAAGGATCATGTAATACCAAGGTTAATGTGAAATAAATAGGACAATAATGGCCTTATATTTTTTATTCCTTAAATATTGACTATTTATTCATCCTTTTCAAGAAAAATAAGTACTTATGATATTAATATTACTAATATTTTTTTAAATATCAATTCATGGCCCAATATAATTCATAATATCAAAGCATCTCATCATCAGGATTCCAAATTAATTCCAACATTATTTTAATATAATACATGGAAATATTTGTTTCATTAAAATATAATGATGATGGATTTGGAAAATATTAATGTAAGGGGGTCACCGTGTAATTTTCATATGATTTTCAATACTACATTATTGAAAAGATAAAATGTTTTGAATATTAGGATGTATATTTTTAATGGAAAATTAATGATGTGAATGATGGGATGTTAGAAGGATTTTTTTTAATATATATTTCTCATTATTTGAAATATATTATGTGTTTCTATATTATATATGATAAAAAATTGAGTTGATTAAGGATACTCATATATAAAATTTCTCTATACTCTATGGTGGAATTACGATGTATACAAATATGATGGGAATTTTTTTTGGGGTAACATGAAGTGGGGAATTACTAATTATGGGTATAGTTATTTGGTATACCATCATGAAATAGATGAATGGAAAAATTATATAGGGTTAATGAAACATATTCCTATTACATTGTGGAAATGGTATGGTATTACTGTAGGCTTTTCATATGAATACCAAAGAGTTTTAGAAATAATGATGTGATATATGTTATTTTTCAGCATCTAAAAATTTGACAAATTTAATCTCTATTAGCTAATATTTTCCTATTGATATAATCACAAGGATTTATGTTATTGATTCTCTAATACTTCATGGTGTACCTATTTTGATTTTGTCTGGTCATGATCACAATATTAGATTAACATTATGGATGTGTCTTCCAAAGGATCTTGATATTAAGATTTATATTAAAACCTCCTACCATCCAAAAATTGATTGAAAGTACATTATGAATATTAAAACATTTAAATATGTTTCTATTTCATGATCACATGATAATAAAGGTATATGAAATTAGTATTTACCTTTGGTAGAGTTTACATATAACAAAATATTTCATTCACATATTCTAATGGCGTTGTATGAAGCATTATATAAAACATAATTCATACAGATACTTCCTGGGATGATGTAGTTCAAAAGATAATTATAAGACTATAAATAGTTGAGGAAAATTAATAATGTTCAATAAAATTCATGAACATACCAAATTATATCAATTTAGGATAAAAATCATGCCAAATATAGGTTGAACAATTTAGAAATCCAAGTGGGAGATCACCTTTTCGTGAATTTATCTCTATATAAGGGTGTTATAAGGTTCGAGGAGAAGGGATAGTTTTCCCATAGGAACAAAAACCCCTTCAAAATTCTATAAATTATTGGTTTTGTGGATTATCATATGGTAATTCCACAAAACCTATTTGATGTAAATGATGTTTTTCATATATCATTGGTTGGGAAGTACTTACCAGACCCAATTCATAACGTCACCACTAAATAAAGATAAATAAAACCTAATTTATCTTACTATGAAGTACCCATACATATTGTTGATACAAAAAATAATTAAATGATGAATCTTATAAAATGGGGGATGAAATGTGAGAAAAAATGATATTATAAAGAAGAACTAAAACCATTTCATTTGGGGATAATACCCATGAAATTTTGAGGAAATTGTTTTTTTTAAAGGGTAGAATGTTTCTCCCAAAAACATTATACTAAATTATTTTTATAATAAGTATAATTTCATCGATATATTATGAAATATGTAATAGCACATTTAAAAGAGAAAAAAATATATGTTGAAATATTTTAATTTAAAGATTAACATTATAAACTACATGTTATGGAATCACTAAATTATTAATATTATGTGGCTCACACAAATAAAAAACTACTTCAAAGGTTATATAGTGATAATAAATAAAATAAATATAAATTATTGAATTATTTTTTTCTTAAAAAATATAATTTTCTTTTAAATGGAGGTTTATCCATATATTAGATACATAATATAATATAAATATTTAAAAAATTTATAACCATTATATAATAAAATGATGATAATTTTTTAAATCGTCAAATCTAAATTATTCTGTGGAAAATTTGATGGACATTTCTAAAAAGTAACAATTTTTATGAATAGTGAAAATACATATTTTTTTAAGAAAACTACCTTTTCATTTAAAGAAAATTACATCCCAATTTATTTATAATATGGTTATATATGTAAAAACTGATAAATAATAATTTCATCTTATAAAATTATTTAATTGGAATCAATTTGATATTGAACATTGATATATATAACTTTTTTGACTTTTGAATGATTTACTTTGAAAAATACATTTCTAATTGTGTCTGTGGGTTCAATATTAAATTAAATTTATCCAATTAAATTAATGTAATTTAGTAAAATGGATTGAATATTTTAAAAAATTAAAATATATATTTTATTAAATGTTCAAATTAAAATTTATCTATAATTGATAGTGATATATATAATAATTAATTACTGTGGTAAAGGGTAAAATGAATTTAGGAGGGGTAAAACTAAGAAGATATATGTCAAATATGATCTAAAACATGTAAAATTAATATTTTAGGAACATATTTTGACCATATATAGTTATATTATTGTTAATTGTCTATTCATAATCCTTTTATCAATTGAGAAATTCGGGTATCAATTTTTATTTTCAAAATGTCCAAGTGGGTCCTCATCAATTATAAAATGGAACTTTCTCTATTCACATCATCACACCAATAAAGTCATTGGGATGAACTAAAACCTTTCAATCCTACATATATAAATCTTATCACATATTATAGAGATTAGTTATTCCCATCATATGAAACCTATTGTCTCTAAGAATAGATATAAATGTTTTTTCTCTTAGATAAGATAATTATCTTAAAGAAGTTCATTTTTCTCCTTTTTCCACTAAAATAATTTATTAAAACATACAATATAAAAAAATCAGTATTTAAATAATAATTTTATCTTATTAGGATTATGTAATAATTTTTTTACATCTCCTACTTCATTAAATTGGAAATGAAATCATAGATCGTGTGTATGGAGGACTACAACCTCGTGAACCGATTAACTTGTTTTTTGTCAAAAAATATCCAAATAATATATAATGATAGATTTTAGATATATATATAAATATATTCTTTATGAAATTTATATACTTATTGAAATATAATATCACATATAATTTATTAATTTCCATGCCATTTGAAATATGATATTGTTTCTCGGGTGTACGGTGGACTACTTCCTCCCGAAGCGATGAGAATCATTTATAACATATGATTTACATGAAAATAAATAAGGATACATTTAATAAATTTATTTCATATAAATTAAATGACATTGTTTCCATAATATTAATATATCCACACTCCCAAAGAAATTCACTTGTAAATTTAAATATATCATCGCTTTCAAGTTTGTATGAATTAACATCTCAATGAAGCGATGCTATTAATTTTCAACATCACTCATTTAATAATTAGTAAAATAGGTCTCTTGTTATTAAATATAACATTAATATCATTCTATAGATAAAGGATACATATCCTATATACACTAACCACAACCTTTAAGGAAAAAACATTTATGAGAAGATAAAGTAATTAACACAAATAAAATAAAATAAATAAAATATTATTAAAAAATGGATGGTAAAATACTTTTAATATATACTATATTATATTTTAAATAAAAATATCATTGTATTATAAATTAACAACATTATTAAATATTTAATACTATAGGTTAAATCTCATTTATCCAAAAGGATATTTTGGTTAACCATTTTCATCTCATTATCTATTTCATTATGGAATAGTTATTCATATAAAACAACTAACATTTATGTTGTATATATAATAACCCATTAATGTATTTATCATCAATAAAAATTTATTAATTATTTTATTATAAAAAAATTCTTAAATAATAACTTGTTATCTAAACTTTTTTATTTCTCTATTTTGGAAATTCTCTTGAGATATCTACTTTCTTATGATTGTTTTTCATAATAATTTACATTTATCTTAAGTATACATATTATTTATATCATAGAAATGGTTACTTACTAAACCTTTATTCATTTGTAAATAAGTTTTTTTACTATGATGGTTATTTTATTATATAGAGAAATATTCATAAATATGCATTCTTTACTAAATATATATAGATGAATAAGTGGAATATTATTTATAAATTAAATAAATTATACAGTATACAAAGAATGATTTGGATATTCAATGACTGGTGGGATCCTGGTCATTGATAGCCCCATGATTCATCAATATTCCATTGATGTAATTTAGTAAGATGAAATTAAATGGGGTTTTTACCCATATTATACAATATTATATTGAAACCCTTTCATTATAGATATTTCATTATAAGTGTTTATGGTGGGTAAAATAGGGGAGAAACATAGTTAAAAAAAGAATATAAACCAAAACATAATACATCGTTATGTAAAAATATCAGACTCATCAATCATCAAATTATCAGAGTCCCATAATGGGATCTAGTAACTATTAGATTGTATCTGATTTTATCGGTGTCACTATTAGTCCAATATAAATAATATTTGAAAAATATGTAAATACATACATTATAATTTATATGCACAAAATATATATTAACAAGTTATAAAAGTTTAAATAAAATTATTATAATAGTAATAATTTCTTACGATCTTAATAAATTAATTTTATCATTACCATTACAATTTTATTTAATCAGACATCTTGAAAAAAGATATCCACAGAAATATACATATTACAGGTTATGAAATTCCTTATGAGGAATGTCCTCTCTATGATCATTGATATGGATACACCATTCTATACCAAAAATCCCTAAATATGATAGTCTAATTCTTTATTCCATTCCATTGAATCCCTTTCATTATAGAAAATATTTATCTTACAGATAAACCTAGAATTCATCGATCAGTACCATGATCAGAAAAAAATGAATTTATAGAAGGAATATATAATCCTTAAAATTATTAACTAGAAAATAATCTCTTTAAATAATTACAATTTAAATGAATTAGATGTTCAAATATAGAAATATTTAGAGGTTTTGAGTTCCAAATATCATGATCTCAAATTTTTTAAAATGCCCTAGTATTTATAGAAAAACCCCACATGCTCATTTTTTGGAGTTTTATGCAATGGCCTCAGAAATAATTCACATTTATATCTCATAATGATCAAAATTAGAATATTGATCGCTAAGAAATAACTTAATTTCTGATATCATTTAGTTTTCCACATATATAATGATATTTTTTTATTTTTACCAATAGAAAAAAATATATGGTTTGATAATAAATAGTAGATAGTCTGATAGACTTCATTATTATTTTTCAATCTCATAATGTGAATAAAGTTATTTTGGTTGTATTAGTAACATTTCCATTCCAATGGTCATGTCATTTTTAACACATATTGACTAATCATAATTCTAACCTCTGCTCAAAACATAGGTTGATATAACATATTGGATATTCATTCACTCTGATATATTAAAATGAATATTAATAGTTTATATTATTATTATATTATAACTTTTTCTTCTTGTTGTATTATAAAATGTTCTCTAAAAATATAATAAAATACATGGTAAAAATAAACATTAATGAATTTTTTTTATGAATGTTTTTCTGTTTTCCAAAAATAAGGAAAAAACATGAAATTAATATAGTTTACTTAATTATACTTTTTTCTTGATTTCTAGTATCATGATTTACAAAAAATAATTATTTCCTTGATATTTTATTTATTATTTTCATCCATGATACATTTACATTGATATTATCTATGTATGAATTTTATTCGCACTATATTAACTAAAAGGATGGTGTGTTCAGTTATTTACCATTCCATATTAATTATGCAGTATTGATTCTTGATATATTTTTCTTCATTTAACACATATAAATTATTCCAAACTACTATTATTTGGTTTTTTCTTCCAATTATATGAATTTTAATTCATTGAATTTTTTAAAGGATGATGCATGGTTTTCATTACTATAATTTTAATATTCCTTCCCAATGTAAAATTGGTATCATGTTTGCTTTTGGTTCTGCAATACTACTGAACTGATTAATCCTTTTTAATGTGGTCCATTATATATTATACAATCTTAATAAATTGGACACAATTTTTGAGTTAGTGGAGTATATTTCATTATAACCATGGTCTGAAATAAGTTCCCATGAATCAAATAAACACAACATGGGACTGATTTCAATAATAAAATAATTATGAAAAAAATTAGATAAATATAAGTAAAATTATGCCTTGACCAACCGATACATTGGATGTCTAGTCAAGATAATAGTAAACAATAATAAACCCAATATTATAAATAGGAGAGGTTGTAAATAAAATTGTGCACTAAAAACCACCCTCTCCATATGAAAATTGATTCCTATAATTAATATACACCCCTAAAGTGGATTTTCTCCATCCAATAGCATTTATGACGACCCTCCATACATATAAATCTCTAACCAACCTAAGTATCCCTAACGAATAAAGATAAAGTTAAACACCATGGGATTTATAGGAAAATAATTGATGTTCATATGAAATTAATTGAAATATAAAATTGGTGGAATCCTCTAAATAAAATACAACCCCTTATAAATTAATGTTCAATTATAGATTTTATAGAGTACTAGGAACCAAAAAAATAATTCATAAATATATTTTTGTGAGAATTAAAATAACCAATATAGATTTAAAAATAAAAACAAAATTTTATTAAATATATTTAAATTGAAAATTTATTTCGTGAATTTATGAAATATAATTTTATAAATAGATGGTGTTATTTTTATTTTATTATAATTTTAAATCAAATGATTTTAAAAAACCTTATCAATTTATTATTGACAAAAATAAATATTCTAAAAAATTTTATAATTTCTGAACAACACATTTTTAATTAAGATCATGTGATGAAAGATTCCAATCGGAGAAAAAATAATATATTAGAATGAATATAAATAGGTACTATAAATATATGAAATTATATTTATATTTTTATTATTTTATACTTAAAAATCCAACAATGAAATGGATAATTTTACATTAGTGATGTAAAAATATAAGTTTATGAGAGAAATCACAGGGATAAATACCATTGTTTATAGGGATTGTGGGGAGATAGGATTCTCATACTAAAAATTATTGACATAGGATAATAAGGATTGTTTTTTTGGTTGATCCAACCAATCCACATAATCATAATATAAATAGACTATTAATATAATCCTGTTAGGTAGGGTGGGTCATGCCTTGCATACTTGTCATAGTGTTCCCTCCTAGATACTCTATTACCCTATGTTTCATTACCAAAACCAAAATAAATATATGATATGTTTAGTAATAAACTATGAACTAGTCGAATAATAATATAATCAAAATATTCAAGAATAACTCATCTCCTTACAGAACTAATGGAATGAACATTTCATAAAACCAAACCAACATTCCAATCATATCAAATCTATATTCAGAAAGAAACATTATAATATGGAATAAATTGGTGTTTAAATACCCTTTTTTATGTATTGTAATGTGGAAACTAGTCCTCAATGTTTTAAAAAAAATTTATCATTCATAAAAGAATGTATTATCCAAGCCTTTTTGTTCCAAAAAACCTGGCTCCACATATAAAATGATTCTCCGTTATATATGAAGAACCCATTTTTCAAATTTACATATTCAAACAACCTTATATCAATATGTACAAAGAGGATACATAGTTATATATCAATATTATTGTATATGTGTAAATCTTATGTGAAATGAAATATAATAATAGACCACTTTAAATCCCTTTTTGAAAAAAAATCATATATACCATTATCGGAAACACGTAAAAAGGAAAATACATTATTTAAACCCACAATTTATATAATTGAAATCACATAAATGGATTAAAACCAAATTCTACATTTTTTTAAATTTTATAAAATATTGAATACACACATTAAAACAATTATGAAATCATAGATTTCTGTCCAAAAACAGTAAAATGGGAGTCTTATGTTAAAAAATTAATCCATTAACAATGATGGGTAAAATCTATCAGATGGATGATAAATATTATCTTGAAAGCAATTATAAAGAACAATATCAAAACACCCAATTAATATTGAGCCACAGATGAATATTTAAAGAAACCATACCGGAAACCCATAGAGAACTCGCTTCCTTCAACAATAATGATAATAACCTGCCTCAATAAAACCCAAAAAATTCATAAAAAACATTAAATAAAAATAAACACCCAAATTTAGTTATGTTTGTGGAATGGTACCAGAATAGTGAGGAAGTAGAAAATAAAAATGAAGAAAATAAATATAGGATAATAGAGAAGAAGAAACCCTTATTATAGATTATTTCACCTTAATTCTAAGGAAAAACATTGTGGAGAGGTGGTTACTGAAATAGGGTTGTATTATCAAGGGGAAGACCCTTGAGGGATGGTTTACGAATGGGAAAGGGATATAAAAATTAGGATTTTAGAATAATTTTATTATTAGTGTTTTCAATTAAATTTAATTTAAATTTATTTATTATTAGACACTACATATTATTTATCTATATAGTTGGTCAAGTGAGTGCCAATTATTATCCTCGTATTAGAAGGCCAACAATGCCACACATGTTCTGGGTGCATTATTAGTGACACCATTTATCAGCTATGATGTCATATATGTAGATGTGTAGACACACCATCATGATTTGTTCAAAGATTCCAATAACCATTTAGCAAACATATGCCTTTACTGATGATACCCAAATATTAATATTTAAATCGATTTAGCCCAAATACAATGAGTATAAAAAAAATTAATAAATTTAAATAAATAATATTTCAAGGTCATTATTTCACAACAATGACACTTTATTCCCACATAAGGTCAAAAGTGATTTAATTAGCCATCAATCTTGTAAGGCACAATCTACTACAGATGACGAGGCTCAAAAAATGATTGTTGATGAAAAAATATACAATATACATTTAATTCCAAAAACAAATTTTTTTGAAAAGGATAGAGGGACCATCCTTAAACATTGAACCTCACACCAAATGAGACATCTAGAAAAACCGATGAACTCTGACCATACAAGAAATTAATCAATTAAATAACCCTATATTTGTAGACAAAATATTAAATCACTAAACAAACATGGCCATGGAATATAAACCATAAAATAAAATCACAATTTTCACCTCAATATCTCCATTAGAATCCATCACATCCACATTTTTCAATCTAATTAGACTGCTATAGTTGTAGTAATGTTGTGTGGGAATAAAGGACTTCCTTATCAGGGAAACATAAAGGCCATGTTCAAAACATGCTCCATCTATTGTGTCGGACACAACATATATATATTTTATTAAGCATTGATATCCTAATATAGAAGAAATAATATTTCTTAACAAGAGACAAAATCTTTGAGAAATGATCCATGGAGTTCCAAACACAATAACTTCACATTTTAATGATTTATAAATTCAAAAAACATAAATTCATTAAAAATCCAATTAGATGGGAAAAGAAAAAAATCCCACAAAATTAAGATAAGATATCATCAATGGATTATATTATCATATATATTGTAATTAAACTAAAAATGGTATGAAATCATTAAAGAAACAGCTGGCTCCAATGGGACACCACTTACACCTAACATTCAAAAAAAATATTTAATAGGATTGAATACATTTTAAACTAGGAACCACACATAAAAGCATAAACAAATTATATAACCAATAGATCAAAGGCATATAACCCAGAATAATGACAACCGAGAACAAAAATTCAATGTTTGAAGACATGATATGACTAAGAGTTCCTGAAATGAATATTTCTCAAAAATACCACCAAAGACTCTTGTCTCATGTCAAGGGAGGATGATTGAGGACCAACTATCAGAACAACTCCCATAATTAAACCCTAAAAAATAAAATTTAAAAAATAATCCTTTATAGTAATAATATTTAAACTATTTATATATTACTATTAAATGACGTAGTACCAGTACTAAGGAATTTACACAATCATGATATATTTAATTTAAGGAAATAATACTCTCTAACATCATTTGAAGGGGGATAACTAATGATAATCGTACACAATATTTCCTCAATACCTTATATATATTAAAATATAAACAATCAAACAATAAAATTATAGCTATAACCAATTAAAAAAATCTTCACCCTATACATAGATAAATATAAATTAGAGACCAACAATACAATCATTATCGAGACCATTTTGGGGAATACTCAAATAAAATGAATCAAGAATCCCTTGAATGATGAATCCTAATATAAAAATTATTTTCCAAATATGAATCATAAACAAAAACTAGAATTATAATTTACCAATACAAAAACATTTTAACAATGTATTGTTTTTTTAAAAAATACCTATAATTGATTTGAATTGTCAATAATAATTTTAAAAAAAGTACCTAAATATTTATAATACTCCATTTGAAAAACACTATGAAAATTATTTAAATGGATTTTGAAATAATTTTAATTATAAATTGAATAAATTTAAATTCATAAATCCCACATAATAAAACTGAATAAATTTGATTATTTAAAATTTTCAAAATCACCACATTGACGCTTTTGGAAATCAATGAATTAAATTAATGAAATTATTTTAAGTAATCAATTTTAATATTAGATTTTCAATATCCTAAATGTTTTTTAGTTAAAAATACCACAAAAATAAATTTTTACAAAACAAAACCATCACTAAATCTCCTTACGAAAATAAAAATTATATTTGAAAACAATAAACCATTTTTTATAAGATAATTACATTTTAAAAATAATATAACATTAAATGAAAACTATATCAAAATCTAAACCATTAATCAAATTATTTTCAAAATTTAATTAACCACCAAAACACATCATAAAACTAAACTAAATAATACATGAGAACATGTATGAAGTGATTTTATGGCATGTTAGACTATGTGTCAACCACACATCCATCACCCAGAGAAACACAAAACCTTGCTTCTAGGTTCAACTTGGGTTACCAATCCATGTGATCTCACCTTGTACCATCCCCATTAACTTCCATTTAATTATAAGTATAGAATCTCAAAATAAAAATACCAATATACCTTGGTAAATCATGTTTTATCATGATAGGTGGTGATCAGGATCATATCCAAGACCTAGCTCCTAGGCCCTGGAAAACATACCTCTTATCGAACATGTATCTTAAATGAAAATGACTTCTCATTAAACATTATAGGTTCTTATGGAGAAAACAACCAAAGTATATTTGATACTATTTTTTTAACCAACAATACTTTACCCTTTATTGGATGCTAGAGATGGACCAAGAAAAGTCCCAAAGGGAGTTCCTGATCCCCACATGAATTCAAATGTCTCCACGCATTATTGAATCAAAACATGGTATCAATTATTCCTAATAAGTTAATATGAAAAATATCATCTCAAAATAAAAAAAATTACACATGTCATATCATTACCTAAAACGTTTATGCAAGGAAAAAATAAACATGAAAAAACCAAATAAAAATTAATTAGAATGTAGTAATATGCGAGAGGACCAAAAACCACTATCACCTTCCAAAAAACCTCTCTTTTATGGAAATAGTACCCTATAATGGTTTTAGTTTTCTCACTTGTAATTATCACCAGAATCTGTCTATAGAATGTTGTAAAAGGACAAAATGGAATAAAGGGAATAATATAAAGAGAAACATTCCAAACATTATATAAAAATAATTCCATGCCCATTGAAATCAAGTAAAATTGAAAAAAGGGAATGTAAAAAATAATATCAAAACATAGGTAACTAACTCTAAAAGAGTGGTTTGACTGATTACTATGAAACTACAATTGAAAAATTATTATGGTATATGTGTAATAATTAGAATTTCAATTAGGGATTCGAATAGTAAAATCACACAATATAAAATTAGTTTAAGGATATAACCATTTCAGTCTAGATAGAATATATATAGGGGCTTCCATTCATTTTAAACATTTAATAATATTGTTCATTTAAAAAACTACATTAACTTTTCTTTTCCCAAAAAATTATATCAAATTATAAAAATTCCAAAAATACATTTCTAAGGAAGAAAATGTGATGAATGAATCTTTTTGTTGAAAATTAGATAGTAGAATTTTTTTTACAAAGAATGTCAATTATAGGAAAGTAAAAAAATGAGTTTTCAACATTTTAGACATAAAAAGGTAGAAAATAAATATAGATTCATATTACAGTACTATATATATAAGAGTAAATAATAAAAATAAACATGTTAAATCCCTATATATACTGATTCAATGGGGACCTTCGATCCTCAGATTCTAAGTAATCAACCAAAGACTTAAAGGCATATTACCCTTATTGATCTAACCCATCCACACCATCATAATTCAGTTAGTGTAGTAATATAATCTAGCTTGGTAATTTTTATTATACCTAGTATTTCTTTCACGGTCATTAATCATATATACCATGGATCCCTATATTCAATTATTTTGACTAAAATACATAAGAGAGGTGTTGTAACATACCATCTATCAATAAAACAATAATTGAATGTATGTATGCTACAAAAAATTACCACCATGCACTACCAATGTGATGCCCCTTTTATAACACCATATAAACATGCCAATAATAAAATCAATGATCTATAAAGAAAAAAATATTTTTTTCCATTATACTGAATATACTATTTTGAACAAATTTCAAGCGTTCCAACATCACTCCAATGTTATTAAATAAACATTTAATATATTAAAATCCAATTACAACTCAATCTATATTGATTCCATGATAACCACTATCCACTGACACCAAAATGAACCGCTACATAAAATATATATCTATCGATAAAAACATTCATAGAACTGTATCTGGATATAACGAAAAAGAATACTTATATATGTTATCATATGTTTATTTTTATATAAACCGTGTCAATAATTGATATAGAATTAGGAATCACATTAAAAACATCTTGAAAAATTAATCATGCATTTAGTATTTTGATTGTAGCCACCTTAATAATAGAAAAACATACTTGAAACCCTGACTTTTTATAATAGATAACATTTCAATGCACCATAAAAACATTCTAAAAAATTAATTCATTGTACAATAAAAACACACAATAACAAAATTATTAAATCATGGATTTAAATCGATATGATTGGATGTTGTGAAAAATACCTCAGAACTCATCACCATTGAGAATGTTTATTCCATTTTACCATTGGAGGCATAACGAACCATTGAAAAAAATGCATTAACAAAATACAAAAAAATCAGCTTTTAAATTTTTAACATAGATATAAAATGGAATAAATCCTACATTAAACGGATAGAGAACCCGATCAATTATAATTCCATAATAATAACAACCTAAAATAGAACCTAAAGAATAGTTGGAACTAATAAACATAAAAAATAATCTTATTAATCTATAAAAAAATATATTGTTCCCAATTATTGAAGAAGACTATAAAAATTATAATAAAATTTAATAGAATAAATAAGGGGAGGAGTGACTCTTACTATTTAATATCTCTCTAGTATTAAGAGAAGAAAATGACATATTTAGGTGTGAGTAGGAAGGGGGTGTAGCATACAAGGGAAAGACCACTGATGGATTGTTATTAAATATGAGTGGGATAGTGGGGATGAATATTAAAATTAGGTAATTTTTATTATTATTATTGATTATTTTATTTATAGTTTTAATGTCTAGAAATTCTGCATGGATTGGCCTTATGGTTCAAGAAACCATGTTCTAGCTATGAAACAAATACTGGAACATATGTAAAACCTAACATGTTTTTGGGAACATGGTTTTGGAATCATTACGACAACAAAGAAGTTATCCATAAGAAATTATAGATTCTCATGCATGGGTTTTCTATGATTTCAACTAAACATGCACACATGATTCGCCTATTCTAAAAGTCCAAAAATTTAAATATTTCCAACCATCTTGGACAAAAATTATAAAAAGTTTTTCAAAATATTTAAATATGTATAATTATGAAATGAATAATTTGATGGTGTGACGTTTATACTTTATATTGACCAAATTTAATAGAAATATTTTATACCTCTTATGTGTCCCTCCCCTAAAATATAATAGAGATCATATTCTCCTCTATTATTCACACAATTTGATCCATATATCTCACAAAATCTTTAATGAAAAACGATTTTATATAAATTCCTTTCATCCTTGATCATATTGTCTTACCATAAGTAAATCCTATTAATGATTAATGTGTAAAAAAAATGGGGTATCTAAAAAAATATATTTAAATTTTAACTAAAATATTTTCATTTTATTTCCTCATCAATTTCATATAAACATATTTTTCAATTAAAAAATGATTTATCAAGTATAGTTATTATACTAACATGTCATTGAGAAGAAATAAAAACATATTTCTTAGAACATATCCTTCGTGTTCCAAATAAAATTATCGCCCATGCATACATTTGTACTATAGCATCCAACAAGAGATATGATTTGTATTCCATTAACATCATTCATGTTTGGGTATTAAGAAGGATTTAAAGTATATGTACTATAGTTATGGTATACATGAGATTTGAAAAAATAAATATATTATATACTATCTTACAATTGTATCTAGTATTAAATGATAAAATCTCTTATAAGAACATATGGACTACCACCCCCACTAAGTGGTGTGATTTTTATCATTTTACTTTTACATTTATTGTGATAAAAATATATTTAGTTGATATATAATATATTTATTAGATAATAATTTTTAAATATAATTTAAATATTAATTATCATTCATTTCCATTAATCAAAAATTAGAATCATCACTCATGGAGGTGTATATAATATCTTCTCTATGAAGTGATATAATTTATTATTTAATAGAAAATTAAAAAAATTATTAAATTATTTATATAAATATTATTTAAAATAAAATATGAGATTATTAACAATGTCAACAAGATAGGGTCATGGTAAATGGTCAAGCTCTATAATAGCGAACAAAAACATTTTTGAAAAAAAACAATTATAACCGGAAACCCATGATTTTATCAATTTGCAATTAATAATAGAATGTTAAAATTTTAATATTGATATTATATAATTTTATAAGTGTGTAATTGTATTTTTTTAATTATAATCAATATAAAATTATTATAATTGAATATGGAGATCTTAAGAATAATTTCATAAAAAAATCAAGTGTTTATTTTTCACAATTTTTAAATTAATGGGATATAATTTGTATTTCATGTCATTATTTATTTATATTTATTTATAATTACATTGTATTTTTTTCTATTATAGTGATTTTAAGGGTTATTTGGAGACATACCCCCTTATTAAAAAAATTTCCTTCATTTCAAAAGATACTAATACTATAAGGGTTATTCACCTCATTATTATTTCATGGAGACGTGAATCATGTTATGAACAGATATAAGTTTTTTAGTCTAATTAACATATCATTTTACATGTGATATAATTTATCATTATAAATTCATTTTTCAATGTTGAATATCAGATGATTTATTCTAAGGTGTTTTGGATAAATAGTTATCAAACATCTAATGGTTTATCATATCAAATTATCTTTTTTTGATATATGTTTTAAGTAATAAGCCTATATTATTTCATGGATTTTTATACATAAAATTTAATATTTCATATCATAATTATATTAATATAAATTCTATATTAACAAAAATTTAATGTTAATTATTTATTGTGGGTTATGATTCCAAACATGCTAAAGCAGTAATTCTTTTAATTAAAATATAATTATTTTAATCTGAATTATTAATGCATAAATTTCATATAATTTTGTTATATGATAATTTTATAAAAATTATAATTAATGTTTTGTACTTTTTTTGAGGTATTACATAACATCCTTTTAATTTATTCTTTATGCTGTATCAAATGTCCATAACACTATTTTTGTGGAAAACTGACTCTGTTTTTCTATTCATTCACATATCACATTTTCATAACTATATTTTTTGAACACGTTTTCAATAATATTTTTAATATTCAACCGTTATTTTATAAATAAATTTTAACCCACCCAGAAATTTATTTAAAATTTATATGAGGAATATATTTTTCATTTTCCAAATAAATTGTTTTTCAATTTTTAGTGAAAATTTTTAAGGAAAAATCTTTCTCATCATACACTTCATGAAAGGATATTATAACAATTATTACACCTCATTAAGATTATAATACATTATCATGTTTATGTGGATCATTTCAATAAAAAATGTTTCCTTATTATTTTTGTAAAATTTTAAATTTTAAATTAGTTTTTTCAAAATGAAAAGGTTACAATCCTTTTGAAATTTTCTAATGTTATTATAATTATATTTTCATATAAAAAAACATATGTTTATGCTTATTATGATTTAATGTGGATATTTACCAATGTTATAATATTTATTCATTATCTATATTAATTATGATTATGTTGATGAAATATTGGAAAACCTCGATTTCCATTCCATTCCATAGGCTATGATGAGATAATAAATGATCTCATGATCATGAGGCATACATATGAATGGATTAAGATTATGCGACCTGTGGTTCTGTTATATCTATCAAAGGAATTGGGTAATGATAATTTTTTATTTTCTAAAAGGGTATACAAGAAGATCTCCATTCCTTAAATATAGTACATGTGTGGATATTAGAATCCCAATAGAATGTAGTCATGAGATTCTCCCCAGCATAAAATTTGTACATGGGTTGTTTGAAAAAGCTCAACATGAGAAATATTTCATTATTCATAGCCTTAACATTCTATTAATATATTTTTATTTGATAAAATTATATTTTTATGAATTAAATAGAATGTTATTATGTATATAAAATGATCTCATAACTATTAAACTCTAAATAATCTATTATTATTATTTTATGAAATGACAAGACCACATGCCATGATGATGATGTAATGTTTTTTCTTATGAATTTCAAATGTAATGATCGTTTTCTCATACCCTAAATAATGGGATATAATAAATATATTTTTCCTACATGTTTTTTTCACTTTTTCAAAAATATATTAATTTTTTACGTTTCTTGAAAGTATAAAAATTATATTTAATGAATACTCATCAACTAATATGTTATTTTAATTATTTTAATGATTAGGTAACCTCAATAGGTATTTTAGAAAGGCTTGATAATTTTTGTAAATCAGTATGAGATGAAATTAGTAAGATCTGTTATTATAATCCTATTTATAAGAATACGTCATCAATTTTGGCATATGAAGGAGTGTGGTTTTTCTGTAAATAAACCATTATCTAGATACCAGAACATGGATGTTGCAATGGAAAAAATGAACCTAGGGGTAAAAATGTGTTGTATTGGTTATTAACATGATCAACATAAGTTCGTGATTCATGTTCATAAGAAAAGATATTTTTATATAAAATAATAGGGGATATACATCGGTTAAAAACAATTAATTTATAATCTATTATGAATTATTTAATTGCATGATGACTATAGATAACCTTGGATAAACCTAAGGTGTAGTTGACTTAATATAATGTGTCATTATTTTGAAATATTATTAATGGATTTTAAAATTAAATTATTAATCATTATAGTTTCTCTCATTGTGGTTGGAACATAAAAGAATTTTTTTTAGCCCTAAATGTTTTGGATAATGTAATGATTTCTTGTATGTGATAGCAAATTAAATATGGGTATGAAACAGAATGGTTGTGATAATTCATAACCAATAATATTTACGTATGATTAACAACCTAAACATAAGAAATTTTTTAAATTATTCTAATTAAAGTGAAATGGAGATTCTTGATCACTATTGAGGAATCAAGATTCACCATTCTACATGTTGAGCTTGTTGGAAGAATTACCCAAGAATATTTCTAAATGAAATAAGAATATAGTTTATGTGACAGATGTAATGACACAAATTACCAAATAGGTTCGAAAAAATGAATTTTCCAATGATTTGAAATTATTTATATATTAAGTTTCAATTTATATGTCAATTTATTTTATGTTTGTAACTTGTAGATTATCTATGTCAGTTTTCTAGTGTAAAAAACACCAAGATAAAGGAAGGAACCATGATATTCCAATAATTTAATTGGAATGGGAAATGTGTTTATATATTATGATCATATAATTATGATACTTAAATTATAACAGATGTTATTCTGGTTACAAGAAACACTGATTATCCAATTATTATTCTAGTTTAGTTTTTTATTATATATTTTGAACTATATGTATAATTGTACTAATAACAGTGAAAATTAATTTAGGGTTAAGGTGAAATTTTATCTATAAAACTCATGATAGGGGGATATATGACACTTAATATGTGAATGATCATGATAATATAATGTTTTTTGGTTTAAATATATTATTTTTATAGTGAATGTAAATTGAATAATATTTTTTTTCATGTAATTTATAAGTGATTTTTTAGTAATGTGATTTCAGTTTTATTTAGTAGGGTTTATTATAATTTCGAATTCATAAAATATAATATATATTATGTGAGATTATTTATTGAATAACGATAGTGTTAATTTTTTGAATCAGAAATTTTTTAATTGTTTTTTATTTTGGTTGAGGTTATTTTCTAAAATGAATAGTTTATTTCAATAGAATATTTAATAAATGTAATCACTTGTTTTGTGTGAATGAATATGAACTATAATATATTTTATGAGGATATATGAAAATGTTTATATTGGAAAAAATTTATCAAATATTTTATATTATTTTGGGGTTTGACTTTATTAAGAAATATTTTTAATACATTTCGTTTTAAATATTTATGGGATAGTTTATTTTTAACATTGGTTGTTTTCATTGTTGTTTTCAAAAATTATATAATATTCTAAATATTCATCCATATTATATTTTTTTGGTTAAAATTATATTTATACAGACTTATTGAATGAAAATTCTTTATTTTATGCCTTTAATGTCCAATTAAAAGTTAGTTTAATTGATTTAAAAAAGATAAATTAATATTGACTGTTGATTAAATTGATTAATAAATAAAATAAATGATAAAATTGATCAATTTATAACAAATAATGAAATTATCCATATGAAATTGATATAAATAATTTGTGTATATTTTTTCATGTTCTCTAACAATATTTTCACTAAATAGATTAAATATATGAAAATAATAGCTTAATGATATCAACATTTTACCGTAATTTTTTAATAAATAATGGTCATGTCCACACCTCAGTTAATTATGCTTTTCTATTCATTATGTTTTCCACAACTATGTAATATATCAATATAATGTATTTTTTTATAAATTTTATTTTTCCTCCATATTTATATTTACATACATATAATTTTATCCTAAGTATGGAACATTTTAGGGAGTTTTTCAATAGTCATTATGTATCCCACATTTCATTTTCAAATGATTTGTAACTATTTTTCTGATATGGGTTTTATACGAATGTTATTTCATGTACTGAAAAGTTTATTACTATGAAATAAGTTATGGGAACACAATATACATATGGTGGGTGGGGGGAGAATTTAACTGCCAAAAATTTTATTTTAAATTAATACCAGTATCGATAGCTTGATCAATACACAAATTTATTCTCTAAGATATCTGTGATATTCTATGAAAATATTAATTAAATGTGGTCATTATTACCAAGATGTCAAGTTAGTATTTGGAATAGGAATAACCATGTTATGAATAATATTTATGAAGGATTCAAATTAGTAAAATATACAAACTTATTAATATTAAAAATGGTCTCAATTTTCTTTAAAGTCATTATATTCTTGAAAAATATGTTCTCTTAAAAGAAATTATTTGGTATTCTATTAAAAAGATATAATTAATTTATAAAAATTATTTAAATTTTATTTATAAAATTAAAATCCATTTCAAAATAATTATTTAAATTTTCACAGTTTGTTTTTTCTGGATATTTCTA
Source organism: Viscum album (assembly GCA_963277665.1). Classification (NCBI taxonomy): domain Eukaryota; kingdom Viridiplantae; phylum Streptophyta; class Magnoliopsida; order Santalales; family Viscaceae; genus Viscum; species Viscum album. The sequence continues at coordinate 50,446,823 of OY728156.1, forward strand.
TAAGATTTAATATTCAATGAATGGTAAGTGTAATGATTCTTATAAAGGTCTATTTTCCTTTCAATAAATAAAGTAATTTTAAAATCCCAATATGAGTTATATTTTTTCTTAATGATAAACATGTATAAAAATATTATATAAAATATAACTAATGACATTGTAGTTAATAAAATAGTTTAATTTTGTTTTAGTTCATTTTTTGAAATAAAAATCATTGTTCTAAAAAATATTATTATGTGGGAAAATATTATTATTCATTTACTATATAAATAAATATTGGTTTATAATTTTATCAAAATATATATAATTCATATGAAAGTAAATATTTTTAAATGCAAGATATTGTTTTTAGAAAGTGAATAATGAATATAAATTCATTTTTATGCAAAAAGGGGAAATCTTTCATCATTTTATATAATTTTTTTAAAATGAATTTATAAAAATTATAGAAATTTTATCATTTGAAATTGATCCTAAAGTTTAATAAGAATAATTAACGAAATTAGATATGTTAAATATCATTTAAGTCATAATTAATGGTAAATATTGTTATATTTTGATTTCATAGTTAATATTAAAACGATTTATTAGGGGTTAGACTAAGAGATAATGGTAAAAATGGAATATATTGTTTTATAATTATTATTGGTTTAATTGATGTAAATTTTATTTTTTCTTGCAATTTAATTTCTGGTGATTTGGTTTCTCATCCACCTGAATGAGTCCTTATACAATTTAATTATTTTATTTATTTCAATGTGTATCCCTCCAGTCACTTATAATAGGATACCACTTCTCCTCCCACATTAAACAAATATAATCTACATATATTAGAAATGATATTCTCCAATATCATTAAATATTACATATATTCATCTAATATCATTCTTAGTTCCACTAAGTCCATCCTATGAATGCATACAATGCATTCCAAAAGAGGTCTCACAAACAAGATATATAAATATTAACAGATATCTTTCTTATTTATTTTTTTCCTTCATCACCTCAAACCATTTTATATCAATAAAAAAATTTTGAACCATATTTTGTCAATACACAAATATTACATTAGTATTAAATAAATTCCCCACTACTCCTCCAAATTTTAAATAAAAGTATCACTTGGGAATACATGCGGAAATATGCCTCCACATAGAGATATAATTCAATTTCCTTCACCATTTTCATGGTTTTTTATTACAATTTTTTTAATTTTTATATATTACATATATGATGTTGTTATTACTCATTGACTATATTATCTTATCTTCTATAATACCATCAAATCCATTGAAAAATGATAACGTTTCTTGTGTGTATGTGTGGACTCCCCCCTCTAAGAAGCGATGTGATTTATTTTTCATTTATTCTTTAGATGATTATTAATAAATAAAAAATTTAAGGAATAAAAATTAATTTTATGAAATAATATTAATCATAATAATATCTTTATTAATTAAAATTCTTTTTTCCATATATTTAATCATTGATACAACCCCAATGAATTAATACAGACTACTGTCTCTAAGAAAAATATTAATTAAATTTTCAGCAATGAATTATATAAATTATTTTAAAAGTTTATTTTATGATTAAATATGACTATTTTTACCTGATTAATATTTCTAAGATGATGGTTCCATGAAAAAAACTTCAAGGACCATAACTGATAAATAGACATACATATGAAAATTGAAAACATTATCTCATATAAATAAGAATCCTAAATAATCAAATATTATTAAAATTGGGATGTAAAGTCATATATAGATCTTATCAGATACTAAAAGCATGTAAATAAATTTTTATAGTAAATATCCCAAATAAATGTATATATAAGAGTTTTTAGATCTTATAAATCATGTATGATATAGTAAAATGTTTTATTACTTTCATATTCAAATCCATGAATAATGTATGATACTATCCACCATAATTTCATTTAATATGGTGTGTGTACTACCATGTAAAGTATTGGTACTATATCAATAATTAATAACTGATCGCAGCCTGTCACATAGCCCCATGGTTTCCTCCATGTTTGTTATAGGATACTAACTTGTAATGAGGGTCTATGATTTTATGGTGGGGAAAGTAAACCCTCTTATTAAGGAGAAATAGAATAGTAATTTATAAATATAAATTAATGGATGTATATTAATAATGGATAAAAGATAATTAAAAATCCATAAAATTTAACTATAAAATATAATCTAGTGTCATATACGATGTGCTATCAGGATTTAATATAATATAATGATAAAGTAAATATGAATTAGGTATCCAAGAGTACGGGATATAAAAAGAATAAAAATGGAAAAAGTTATATATAACATATTATAGAGAAAAATATCTATATTATTCTGCCATATTCTATCCTAGAATAAGAGGTTAATAATTTTTAGCATGGCTCTCTAGGTTAAGTAATGAAAAATCACTGATATCAGTCATGTTACAAATAGACACCCTGAACAAGGCTTGAGTAACACTTAGTAGGCTAAAACTGATATTATATATAAATAATAAATTATTTGAATGTTATAGAAAATATTTTTTTATAATAAAAATAATTAATTAATTTTACCATGAAAACCCATATTGGGTTAGGTACCTTACATGGAACCCATTTCATAATACCTTCATCAAACATGTCCATAATGTCTCTAAGAACTCATAGTACTACTGATCAATAAATAGAATCGTTTCCTTTAGTTAAAAATACTATTTATAATGCATCATGTCTATAATTTCAAAATCAAAATGAGGAAAATAATTTCCTTTATTTTCAAAATAATAATTATAGAATGTTATGTCATTTAATTCTATATATTCCAAATTATATATCCTATCCATTAATTCTAAACATAACATTATGGAAAAAATGTCCTCTATTTATGATTAATTAATATGGGATTCCATTTCCCTTGGTTAGGAGTACGTAATAGAGAATATCATGTCTATTTATTATAAATAAGAAACATGGAATTTATTTCCCATAAATAAGGTAATACTAAAGTAAAACCACATTAAATATATGTTATAGACATAATTTCATCGATTGTTTTCAATATTTATTTCATGAAACAAATGTGTAATAAAAATGTGTCAATTTAATCATTATTACACAAAAAAATTATCAACGATTATGTGGCATGCCCTTTCTAGTAAAAATTCATTTGATTGATATATAGGTAGTCATGTTTTCTATGGGAAATTCTATACACTACAAAATTTATTTTCTATATCTTTACCAATTCATTAGTAACTGAAAATCCAAACACACCATAGTTTTTTGAGGTCCAAAGGGAAACAAAATTCAATAATTCATATATTTGAACCCCCCTCTCAATTAGACAGATTTCACTGGGGTGTCTACCTAAAACTAATTATAAAGTCCCATGATATGTTTATAATCAAATTTCAAAAATTAATTAATGGAAATATCATTTTATGGGTGAAACACCTAGAAGGTTAGGCATGTGGAACCCTAGAGGTAATATATACCCATAATAATATATATGGAAGAGATGCAGACTACCAATTTTATATTACTAGTAGACATATATAACATTATTGTTCTCTAATAAGGGGTATAACTGGTAAAATTTGAGAAAATGAAAAAAACATAAATGTATAAAATATTATCCCTTTTAGAATTAGCATTCCAAATGGATACATAAATTTAGAATGGAAGAATGAGAAACTTAGGACTTTCTTGAGACATATTCAACAGAACTAACAAGGTTTTATTAGGAATATTTAAGAGGGAGGGAGATCAAATAATATGTTATGGTTTTCGGGGAGCATGAGTGTATAAGAAAGGTTTGAAATTGATAAAAGGGGAATTTTTTTTAGTTTATGGTGATGAAGGGGAAATTTTAATTTCATAAATTTTTTAATGTTGAATAATTTGGTAGTATTTTGATCAAAATATTATGCCTGTTATTTAACTAAACTATATAATTGAGCATACCTCATATTTCCTTGGCGCACATTTCTGCAAACTATGTGATTCTCATTCATTATCATTATCCATAGAATCCTCAAAATTTTATGGTTTAAACCCAGTTTGTAAAATGGTTCACAAATCTTGAAGATCGCCACATAAACATTTCACCACCAATTTGAATAGTTGTGTGACCTTCCTCACATAATTTAACTAACTGTGTGAACCCCATTATAAAACCATGTAGTTGAGTCCCATTATTAGGATTAATTATGAACTAAGCCAACTTCTCATCCTATCTCACTAAAACTTATAACTTTGTCCTTTTAATGAGCCCAAACAACCTCAAATCATTCTATATGATCATAGAAAAAAATATTTACATCAAAAGATTGGTTCAAACAAAAAATTATTGTTATCTATTAATCTAAATTTCCAGAATGTTATATTCTCCATTCATTGAAATAACACATCCTTGAGTTTCCTTACTATGGGGGATTGGACAAAATATGAGAAATGTCATTTCCATTAATCAAATATTTAGTTTTCTCCCTAACATGTACCATCTAATAGAAAACAACTTATACATCAAATTCGAACTACAATAACATTCCTACCATTAAGATACATCACAATAACTTCCAAAATTACTACTTTATAATACTCAAAAGAAACATTGATATAAAATTACAACTTCTCAATATTGAAAACATAACAGGGTTCTTAATAGTAAAAGAAAAATATATAAAATATTGATGTCATGATACATAGATAGGTACCTCTATGTTTACTAAAATAGAGAGGATACAATTCTGACTTCAACTAAGATCATAGAGGTTCCATCAAAACTATCTTGTAGAATACCTTATCTCCAAACCCATAGATTCTCAAATCTATTAAAAACAATTAACACGACCCAATATCCCACCTCAATATTCATAGATCAACTGTGACAATAGATATAATATTTCACTAAAAATTGAACTATATCCATATACATACTAATAATATATAATGTCTCTAGTGTATCCTAAAAAACACATGGTCTATGAAGTGTTATGTCTTCTTCATCTAACCATCATAAGGGAAAAAAATATCATATAATAAAGAGAAATATAGGGGATATGATTATAATATACTAAAAATATTTATTGTAGTTAAACTTAATAAGATATAAATTATCATCATATGAGAACATAAATTCATTGATGCATGTGTGTAGCATGTCCTCTAACATACATATCATAATCCAGGCTGGCTCTCTAATATGTGGAAAATAGGATGTAATAATAAGTATATGTGAACATAGTACCTTATGAAACCATTTAAAGAATCAAAACATAAAAATAGTTTTCCTATCTGAAATTAAATTATGTTGAGAATGAAAATGAAGAATGATATTTCAGACATATAGCTATACCATATAGTCTATAAAAGGACCTCTATAATGGGTAATATGTGAGTGACATTTTTCAACATATCAACCATCACCCATAACATGTGTCTTTACCATTGCGATTTAGTAAATTATATCTCAAAATATAAAGTGATCTCACCAAATATTCTTTATATAATGGGTAACTGATTTAAAAAAATGAGAAATCCACTACTTCACTAACCAAAACTACTAAAAGGTAGAACACTGAGTAATTAAACTTGATTTATCAATTTTTTATTCTATTCCACCAATATTGGTGGGATAAATCATGGTATGTATTTATGATATTGTGATGTACATAATATAAAAAGTCATGAGACTCTTGTATCAACGCCGATCGGATGCCCTTGAGAACCCATACACTCCCACAAATGTAAAATATGGCATCCCAATTTTAGAAATTAATATTTTATGTGTATTCTTCCAAAACCCTATATATAATAACAACAGATTAGGAACAATAATTTTTCCCAAAAATGAAGTAATGAGGTCATTTCTAATGATGTGGGTATATGATTTTTGATAAATTTTACACATCTACATAAATCTAAGAAAAAAAATCCATCAAATTCCATTCACACATTCTTCTTAAACTAGTTTTGCATGATTATTACATCTTAGAGTATCATCCACTAAATTAATTTTCACAAGCGTATGGGCTAGCTCAAAGTCAAAATAAAATATACATTAAACACATCAATACTATCTGAGATTCAAATCAGGTATTGTGTTTATGTATTTGATATATTTATAGTGTTTGTAATCTATGAAAAAATATCCCAAAAAAAAATGCCACTCTCAATATAAGGAATACACCACTACTTCTAGCATCATATAATGTATCCAAAAATTAGGCTCATGATACATAAACTGTAGATACACATATTTTATGTATTGATCTACTGGTGTCAACTCGACACACATATTGTTGCTTGATAAATAAAAAATAGATCATGTATACTCTTTAAATCATAGGTAGAATCAATATTGGTGATGAGATAAGTCTTATATTTTACTCATGAATAAATTTTTTATAATCCATAGACTATTTGAATTTAAAAACCTTCATTTTATATCACATAAAATGTGATTCAGGGAATGAAAAATACTAAAATAAAATCATATAATATCTAGCCGGACTCAATACACTCTGATTATCAAATCTGTGATTGAGATCCTTTAGAGAAACCACAACTCTTACATTATGTGATTTTACACACACATAAACCTTTGAGATAATGTTACCTAGAAGTTGCACCTTATCATTCATGAAAATAATTTTTTTTATATTCGAATTGAACTTATTCCCTATTAGTATTTTTTTTTATTTATCGGTTTTTATATGATCACATAGAGTATGAGAATACACTTAGATATCAATCGTGAAATCCAAAATAAAATAATAAGAAATGTACGGAAAACCCAATTATTCAAATCCATGAAAACATTTGGCACATCCATGAGACTAAATAACAAGAACAAAAAATGTAAAAAATTTATAGTATGGAATGATGTATATAGTATATCTAAGTATATTAACCTTACCTAATGATATTCTAACCAAAAATAAATATATGAGAAGACTCATTCTCATGGAATTTGGTCAAATAGGTTATATATTTTATAAAATGGTTATCAACTCATAACCATAAAATTGTTCAATTTATAGTAATCTAAAAAAAATTTAGGGTTATCATCTATCTCTATATTAAAAGGAACACGTGAACACTAAAGAGACATAAAGGATCTTATAAAACCTTTTTCTTTAAGATCCTCTATCTACATCATTATTTTTTAAATTTTCATTAGATACATCCTATATGGATTAACATGTATTAGTTATGCTAATAAAAATAAATTAATAAAAAATATATATCCCCTAAGGAGCTAACCTAGAATTTTCATCAAGGAAAATGTTCCTAAAATAGTCCCCCATTTGGTAGATATAAGTTTAATCTTCTCCACGATTAATAAGAAAAATTCTAGCAATATGGTATGTCATAATGCCCAACATTTGATTCTTAGTTCCATCATGAAAAGCATGGAAATTTCATTCTCTTATATAAATTTACATAACTCAATCAAATTATGTAAATTATAGACAATAAGTATTATAATAAATATATGATTGATAGGGGACCAACAAATCCATTCAATTAATGACATTAATTATTTTCATCTTATGGTTGATATTTCACCATATGAAATGATAGTCTCCACTATTGAAGAGGAAATCCATGTATTATAGGAAAATAATTATCTCACTCTTAATGGATAATTAGGAGTAGTAAAACAATATAAATATAGAAAATCAAGACCATTTATTAATAAAATATTAACATATGTGTAGTTGTGTGACACACTGATATCAAACAAGGACGATACTAAAGTAGAGACAACCATAATTGTTTCTAAAACTATATAATTCCTATCATTGTTCTCATATATTATAGAGATCATATTATATACATTCCTCAATCTTTATCCCTGATTAATAAATGATTACCTTGATATTTTACACCCAACGAAGGTTGTATATCAGGTTTCTTGCCACCATGGACATGAATACATCCCCAACATGATTGGCCTATATTCCTCAAAATCAAAACCTATAAAGGTGTTATTTTTCCTTCTCTTGAAGAGATAACTAGTTCATACACTCTCACACTATCCTCTAGAAGAAAAGTCTATAAAAATTGAAGAGGATTCACTAACCATCCATCTTCCTAGAACTCCACTAGGACGTTTATACATAGGGGGATTCATATGTCACGACATCGTATATAGATGATAGGTAACCTAGATATGAGGGAACAAACATTGAATTGTAATTATCTTATAATAATTCATGAAAAAAAATCATCCTAATACCAGATGACCACTACCTGATCAGTGAAATTACCTAACATGACCCATATTTTAAAACCACATTAGGTTATGATTTTAGATGAGAACCCTATTATCTATTTCAAATCAGTCATTCAAAACAAAAAAAACAGTCACCTATAAATGGATTCCCTAACTAATTGAATCCTAAAAAATTCATTCTTTTGTAAACATATCATGAGTAAGATCCAATGGATAATGTTAGTTTATCATAAGTGGGGTTAAATAGTCAATAATAGATAGATTAACCTGACAAAATCTTTAAAATCCATAATATGTTGTCTCTCACAATCATTACAATGAAGAAATCATATATACCAGTCTGAAAATACCTATTTGACACAATTTGATGCTGTATATATTGATTTAATACATTCAACTAATTCTTGGGGGTCAACGAGGCATATATGATGCAGTTCATAACCTCATATTTGAAGGATGTTAGAGTTTTTTTAAAATAGATATTGCATCCTCTGGAACATTGTCAACATCATAGGGGAAACTATCCCAAAAAAATTGTTTTCTGTTACATCTGCAACTCGCATGTAAACATTGACATCACAGACGTAGGTTATTGGGATCCCTTCATGATATTCATGAGCTATAGGAAACTCACATGAATATGAGAATATGTACCCAAAACTGGTATAATTAGATGAGATTCATTTGGATGTGTTAGAATAAATATATGTTGTTTAGGTCCCACCATTTTTGGATCATTATTTTCACCAACCTATTGGTGCATGACTCGAAGTCCTCTTGGCAGTATATTATCTCAATGAATAATATATGCCTAAAAATGAAATTATAAGAAACAATCATTGTTAAAGAATGATATATGTATGATCCACCCTATTTAAGGTTAAATACACCTATTTCTTCTCAAAAATCAATGTAATGTGAATTTGGAATATCACAATGTTTTATAAGTAAAACTCCCAACTTCCCAATAATAAGATAGAGTCTAGGTTCATGAAACTTATCTATTAGTAGATTTTTTTATATAGAATTTAAATTTACTATTAAAGAGTAAGAAAATATTTGAGTTTTTATTCACATCCCCAATTAATAAAAACCATTTTATTGAAAAAATTTAATTTCATAGTATGTTTTTTGTGAAAACATATCATGGTTTAGAATGATTTGTCTCTTATTCCCATGTTATGAATTACAATGATAAATTATTTTCAATTGGGTTATTATTTAATATCCATTAGACCTTTAAGATGGTTTTTTATATGTATCATCATTTAAAAATTATTTTGGTCCATAAACATTATAAATTTCAATTAGAATCTATATTATTTGAACTGCCAATGTTACTGCCCATTCCACTAACTATCCATGGCTCAGACATGTCATAATTATTTAATTGGGAATCCACCATAAATATAAGTTGGAAGAAAAAAATTTGGATTGTTATTTATTGTTAATAAACCAAATATTTGTTTCTTTAGCAGAAACATTAATAAATTTAATTTTATGAAAATCAAGAGACGGGTTTTATGATGTAATAAATGGAAGTAGTGAAATAAATATGGAATGGATTGTATATGACATGTGAATGATCATGTTTTTATGATTATTCATGACCAATACCTCTTTCACTTATTGGATTATGGGTAATACAAAATTTATAACAATTAAAATAAACACCACAAATCATGTTCATCACTCAAAGGTGAAATAAATACAAATGTAATTGGTGAAAACCATAACCTAAAGTCATGCGATAGGAAACAATGAAATTTCCATGTATGTTGTTAGAAACAACCGAGATGAAGAACATTATAAAATTTTGACACATTCAATGTATCTTTTCTACAAATCGAACCAATAATAAAAATCAAAGGGGAAACTCATATACGATATGTAAATTTCCAGGATGTGTTCACTGATAGTTATCCAAACCATGTTTTTCATGTCATCTCAAGAATTATTCTATATATGATATATTCTCTTCATTAGTGTTGAGGGACCATGATTTAATTTTGGGGATACTATTCTAACACCCCAAGATTTCATAGTACATTAGTTCATCAATGTAATTTTATAACTTACACTACACGCAACATCAAGTTCAAGCGCACCACGACTTACCAAAAAAGCCATTCAAAAGTGGTTATGAATAGTAATAAATAATTTTGAACATTGTATAACCATTATAATTTTAGAGTCCATATTATGAATTTCTTAGACATAATGTAAGGAAAAATTAATTTTTTTCAAATAAAAGAAGAATTTTTCCATAAAATTTAATTTTAACGCCTTTTAATGGAGAAACATTTTTAAATCCAATATTTGAATCTTTTATATATTAAATTTGACAAAATAAACATTTTATTTGGTATTAGGACATATGAATTTAGTTTCAATAAATTTTTTGTTTTTTTCCGATAACATTCATATTTGGGTGAGTCGTGAAAAATAATATATTTCAAATGAAAACAAACTTTTTAGTCAAAATAATTTACAGTGTTAAACTATACATAAGAAAGAATTAGATGTATTATTAGATTATATTTTTACCATTTAATCCAATTTTGGTCATTGAAGTAATTTCACTTTAAATTTGGACATAAATGAATGTCAATATTTTTGTAGTTATTATTTCATAAAAATACGTTTTTTGGTTTTGACAACGAGAATTAATTATAAACTAATAAATGAAATTTATATTTTTTCAATTTAGTAAAATATAATTTATTTTTGAATTTAGAATATAAAAATTATCTTAAGGTGAATTTTTGGTATGTTTCTGGAAACTTTTAATTTTTGATGAATAGTGAAAAACACAGAGTGATAGTTTAAAACCGAATTGTTATTTAAATAATAATTTATTTTATTTAAATTTATTTTAGGAAAAATAGATACATAATACCCATATATGATCAATGTAATTAATTGGATTCATTTTTAAATAATATTAGATATATAAAATTTTATTGTACTTTTCCCCGTCTTTTACCCATCTCCTAGGAGAGTTTGTAAATTCACATAAAACATAATTTTACCGCTTCTACGAGTTAATCTTTCAAAATTTAAGAGACATGGTTAATATAAAAGATTAATATGTGGTTAAATAGGATAAAAATAATTGTTGTTGATTAATAACTTTTTACTTTTATTTACCACGGTTAAATGTAAATATGGTAATTAAGGGTAAAAATGATATTATTATTACCCTAACACATGTCTTAGTTCTATTAGATAAGCCTAATTCGTCCATAAACAACCTTATGAATAAAATATAAACCTCTTTGGTACACTTGGATTATATTAGTACATTTATTATTATTTAATTCAAAGAAGAGTTAAAGGAGTTAAAATCAAAGTTTAATAAATAAAAGATTTTTAATATATGGTTACACAAAAGATAAATTATACTATAAATATTCATTAAAAAACTAAAAATATTTCCTAAATAATGGTATTTTATTCATATTCTTTAGACATTTAATAATTTAATTTACTAATGACACAATGACGATGCAGTAATTACCTAATAATTCAAATATTAAAATAATTGATATTATAAATATCCAAGTAAATGTAATTTGAGACTTTTTATGAATAAAATTAATTTTCTAGGTTAATATTACATAATGGGGTTTGTTAGATGAATTGTTTTTTGACTTAATAATTTTGTTATGAATTTAGAAAAAACATAATTCCAAATATTGTCAAAATTTACATAAAAGAGTTTTCAAATAAAATATTATATTATTAATTGATATTCAGTTCCTAAAAATATTAGGTTCGGCCAAAGGACATATATACATATAGTTGTATCATTAATTAAACAATTGTGGTTAACATGGGATTATATATTATGTTTATTAACCATATAATATAAAAATTAAAAGAGACATGGTAAATGTCAAACTATTTAACAAAGAGTTAAATCTAAAAGTTAAGGTTAGTATAGTGACCCAAACGTTCTAAAACCTATTGGTTGAGTGTTGTTCGTCCCATCCCCGTGTTAGAGTTTATATAACCCACCTTGGAGAAATTAGAAACCGAAACTGATTTTATTATAAAATAATATTTTATGTTTTTCCTAAGGTGCCCCTCACCACTCTTCTAAAAAGGCACTTCCCCTTCCCTCAAATTAACACCTTTAAAGCATTTTGGCTCGACCAAACCCTGACCAAATATATTTTAAAATTCCCCAAATTCATCCTAGAGTCCGTCCTTTTGTCATAAACACAACTAATGAATCCCATTTGATCAAATCAAAAGGAAGAACCCGACAAAGAGGTAATAATTTCACCACCTCTTTCAAGTTCTTTTCTTCTTCCACTTTTTCTTTCTTAGATATTTCATTATTAAGTTAATAAATCCACTATCTTCAATATACTGTGATTTTATTATAAATATTTTACATCAATATTCATTATTTTATCCAACCATTGATGGACATGTCACCAAACATGGGTACGTACGGATTATCGTCTCCACGTCGTGGTGTAATTGTTATTCAATACATTATTATTTGGATGGGTATAATAATGATGTTTAATTCATGTAAATAATAAATCCAACATGATAATGATTATATATATATATGATATACCATCCAATTATATATTATTTTAATATCAAAATAATGATATGGTCGTTCGTGCGTACGTACGGATTACTGTCTCCACGAAGTCGATGTGATTCATTCCCCATCGTATAAATTCAAGAATAAACGTTATTTGATGATTAAAAATAATTTTTAGAGACATGATATAATTTTGGATATTAATAAGAAACATCCCATCCATAAAAAATATGTCTCACATAAAAAATAATTTAAAGGAAAACGAATATGTTAACACCCGAAACGACGATAATACTAAGATATTGTTAACGAATAAATGTTAAAAGATCATATATGATATCATATTAATTTATCTTATTCTTTTATAATTCAATAAAAATTATTTCACCATTATACAGGATGTTAACCTACCCTTGACGAAGGAGAAAGTACAGTGTAAGGGGTTTCTTATCTCACTTTTAATTCCATGAGATTTCCATTGTTCAGAACTTATTTATTGTATGTGGTGTGTGTACTGACCATGATTTTATTTATGGTGTAATATACATTATTTTATGGATACTTAAATCATCATTGTATGATCCACATTTCATGGGATGTATGTTTCATATGTTACTAAATTGGTAAGGGAATTGCAAATTTCAATTTCCACTCATTCGGTTTTACACATACTTCATTGATTATTTTACTCCAAGATTATGTGTGGAATCACAATTCATTTTCTTATGTAATAATTTCCACTCCCCTTTCTGGGAATTTTATTTTGATACACATAATCACTCCATTGATAAACTCTCACTTCATCGATATAAACTTGATAAGAGTATTTTAAACTCAATCTCCATTTATTGAGTTTAATATCTAATTCATTGTTGTTATTTTTAGAAGAATATTTGTTAATGTCCTCTGCTTGATTTACAATAAATACCCAATCATATTGAGTGTATTTTTATTTTTCACACATGGTTATGTCATTGATTTATCTTTAACCTAAGGATACCATCTTTATAATAGATTTCATCTCAATTAACATTCTATTGATACTTCTTTGTTGTTATACACCAAATCACTTTTATATGGTGTATATAATGTAAATTGACATAGTATATCATTAATTATTTTATTATCATGATATTAAAATTTTTTATTACCTCATTTATTTGTATTCATGTGTCTCTCTTCTGGTTAGGACCTCTAACTAAAATATCATTTTAAATGTTTTAATGATTTGTTATTCTAAATATTTCTCATTAATGTCCTTGTTTTAAAAATGGTTTTAAGGATTTATTTATATGGACATTAATGTTTTAAAATTCAAATTCCTTTTAAATGTTTCAATGTGTTTTGGGACACTTTGATTCAAAAATCTATTTTTGAATGGCTTCTTGACAAATAGTGTAACTTTTAAATGATTTCAAGAAAAGGGGGAAATTTATATCCAATAGTTATTATTATTATTTTAATCTAGGAAAATATACTTCATTGTTCTCAATTGAGGTTAATATGATACAATAAAATCATCCATATTTTATCGAATGAGTTATGGTTGACTGTGGACGTGCTATTTTTATACAATTTATGGTTTGTGGATAATGTATTGACATTTCGTATGATAGTTTTAATATGAATGATTATGTTATGTTTCAAAATTTCCATATTAGTAATGCATTAGACTTAGTAAGTTTCGGGTTGAGCCTACTATATCTTCTCGATGCATCAGTAGGTCTCATGAGACAAACTAGTGTCTTGGCACAAGGCCTTGACCAAATCTTAATTGTAGTCTTGGCACAAGGCCTTGACTATATGGTTGTGATAGTTTGGCATTATGAATTATATCATTATGGAAGTGGTTATTGATATTTCATATGATTATTCAACTAGTAGAATATCCATGTGAATAAGTAAATTTCATTATTTAATTTTTTCCATATTATTCTCATGTTCAAGTTTAAAAGTATTTTTTTAGTTATGAATTGACTTACATATTTATTCTTATTTATTAAAGTTTCCACTATATTGTTTTCCTTACTGAGAATTTGAGCTCACCCCTTTTTATGCTTTATTTTTACTAGGATGTGAAGAAGTTAGTTATGAGTGACTTTCAGTCATAATATAGGAATCTTGGACGTTTCCAATGGAATAATTTAGTGTTGTTTTTCTTTTGAAGTTGTAATGTTGACCTTAAGAATGTATCAAGTATTTGCAAAGCTAAAAAATTCATCTGTCTTTCGGGACATGATTTCCTTGTATCATGTCAATGTTATATAATAATGCACTGACTCTAGGTAAATAGGGTTGGGGGTTACAGTTGGTATCATAGGATGTTTAGAACCAACCATGGAAAGTATATTTAGATTAACTCTTATTAGATCACATAGCTCTATGATAGACGTTGAGTAATAGTAGAGAAGAACATATTATAATTTTGTTATTGTAGGGATTTTGTGAGTTTTCCAAGAAATACATCCCTATTTGGATACGATAAGGTAGAGGCTACTCTGGAACATATGTACCAAGGGTTAAAACCCAAAAACCGCTTTGAGCTAGACTCAAATGGGAACTGGTGCATGGCAACGGGCTATGCTGCACTCTTGGTTACGACACTCCAAGGGGATATGCTTATGATACTTTACATTTTTATAAAAAACTGATTTGAATGATTTTAATATAAGATGAGAATAAATGACCTTGGTTAATCATATGGTGTCTCAAAATTCAAAAATATAGTGTCATGATATTCTCTAAATGATTTTATGACTACTGTTACTCACATAATTCCTTCTGATTTTAGTTAGCGGTTGGATTCCAAGGAAGTCATAGTAACATTTAGGATGATGTACAAGGTGGGAATGGTGGTAAAAATGAGCCAAAATGGAATTTTTATAGGCGCAAAAAATATCATGTTCATAACATATTAGTTTTCCAAAAATATGATCAACAACATTAATATTAACCAACTCCCAAACTCAGAAAAGAAGAGAAAGTTGATGAATGATAAGAGCTCTATCATTGGAGACCATGGAGAAAAGAAACCTCAATTACCATCATCAAATAAATGTTGAAGGAGGGACCAAGGAAAGTGTTTCAATGGAATAAATAAATGCTTTACGTGTGGGAAAGAAGGACATAAAATGAAGAATTATTGAGGAAAAATGAAGAGTACTATGGAAGGAAATAAAATGGTCCCAAGAATCCATTTAATTTCATTTCCTGTAAATGTAGGGGACCTGTCTATTACCTGAGTGAGTTTCCTATTCTAAACGATATTATCATGTTCAAAGAAGAAGTTATGTGGAAATAAATGGTTGGAGAAATTTTTGAATGTACTAGTTCTCCATATTCATGGGATTACTTTGGAATAATTTTATCTTGTATTTATAGCCCTACAGTTTGTCATGTGAAAATGTTATTTGAGTAAGACTTATATTTTCTTTTTTGGATATAGTTATAAATAACTATTTGGTTTTATATGATCATTGGGTTTGAGTCAATTACCAGTTATTATATTTTGGGATGAAAATTAGAGGTATGAGATAAAATGTGTGGTTAAATAATTTTATGTTAATTTTGAAGAATTTATCTATTTTTGGAAATGTTATAAAATATAGTTTTTGAAAAAGGGAAACATGAAGCCCGTGTGAGAACCCATCTCGTCATACAAAGATGTGGGAATCGAACCCACAACTAGAGTGCGATTGGGATTTATCGCCTACCACTGGACTGCGTGGAGTCTCTAGTTAGTGTGACTAATTATTATTACATAAATGATTTTATTGACCAATAATCAGTTGATTTGGGATCTTATGTCTTATCAAATGAATACCCTTAGTATATGAAAATGATTTGGTGATTATGTGATAAATGTTATTTTGGAAGACATTCTCTTTGTTGGGAACACTATATTCCCAAGGAAAAGAGAATACTATGGGATTTCATTTGAGGAGTAATATTGGATATTTATATATGTTTTAATTTTGTATTTATAGTGATTTGGGTTATTTATGGAATTGATTATCCTATAAAGGAGAATATATGATTAGGTTAATTACTTTTAAGTATGAATCATTAAGAGTAGTGGATGTCATTTGGAGATACAATTTAACATGGAAGACTAAATAACCAAATTATCTTATGTTTTGGGTTTCAATATTAGTTTGGATTATATTGAATGATGTTGGTCAGAGTGGATACTCAAGAGGGGGGTGAATTGAGTTCCAATTAAAATTTCTGTTAAAAATATTTCTCTTTAAATCCCCCAATGTAAAAACAAAGTTAAACTATAGTGAATATATACATAGTGTAATGGTTCAATTAGTTTCTCAAAGATTGATTAGGTCTCAGTTAACTTAATTTGAAGATTAAATTAACTTTTGAATCTATCATACTGGCTTACAATATGTATAAACACTTGCTATTTTAACAATCAAAGTATCTTTAAAATAGTTTTGTATTTCAAAGTAATAAGCAGCGGAATATATAGTTATGTAATACATACAGACTTAAAATAAAAGCACAACTAAGTTAACCAAGTGGTTTTGTCTCAAGCCGAGACTTATTCCACTCAAAAATTTATATAAATTGTTCCACACCCTTGATCAGAGGTAAACACCAGTACACTACTATCCAGGTACAAAGACCTCTACCACATTTTTTGTGGGAAAATAAAACAACAGCTCACATGTTGTTCAAGTCTTACTCAACATCTACCACAATTCACAGGGGGAAACAATAGAGTTATGGAGTTTAAGAGAGGATTTAAGAATCTGCCAGTTTAGCACATGAGACAGTGTGTGTGTGTAAAGTAAACAGGATACACACACTGCTCAAAATGTAAAGAATGAATCACTAAAAGAAGTATGATTGTGTTTAGAAATGATTTATTGATTAGTAGTGCAGCTCTGGACTCGTTTGGTTTATCAGAAAAGCTTCTGCTTGCTTCACTGGTTTTTCTCAGAAAATAGAGTGTCGATTTCTTCTCTGATTCTTGGTCTAGCTTAGTATTCTGAGTGCATGAAATGTTTGTTGTAGCTCTTCATCAAGATGCAAATCGCGTTCTCTTATAGGATAAGTTTCTTCATGTATGTCCAAGATTCATGGAGTATGGATGTAGACAGAAGAAAAAATGCTCCACATTTGAATTCTTGTTCAGTTATTTCTCTTTTTACCCTTCGTGTATCTTCTTTTTGCGTTCCAAGAGTGTCATATGCATGTGTTTCTTCTCTCTCACTATATTTCCAGTGTTCTCTTTCCATCACTTTATAGATTTCAGCTTCGGCTGAAAGGAACAATCTCTTTTTGCATGGTTACTAGGTACGGTTCCCTGACATGCAACAAAAATCATTAAATAACATTAACTACATTAAAACAATCAAATGTAATTGTTTTCTAAATAAATAAACAGTATAAAGAGTATAAGGTTTGACTGGTTGGTCAAGCATTATTACCGTTCTATTGGTCGATGTGCACGGTGGGATTTGTATCGCAGAACCTTCCATCAGTAGCTCTTTTGAACTTGCATCGGTAGCTATCTTCATCAGTAGTTGTCTCTTCATCCGTAGTAGTTTCTTAATCGGTAGTTGTCTCTTCGTCGGTATAATTACTTATATCGGTAGCTCTGGTTGTCTGTTGGTAGCTCTGGTTGTCTGTCGGTAGCTCTGTACATATTAGTGACCTTAGTGTATCGGTGACTCTGTCTATCGGTAGACTAAGTCTATCAGTAGACAGAGTAATAGTAGCTCTATACCAGTAGCTATAACACTTGTCTGTTTTATGAAAAAACACGTCTGAATGGGTTAGAAGAACATCATAAATCATATAAACATGTATAAACATATATTAAACTATCTTAGGGATTATTTTAATATTATTATCATATTGATCACAGATTGAAAGAATTAATATATTGAAAAACTTTAGATTGAGATTATTAAAGTATATGAATGCATAATTGGGATTATCAAAATAGGTTAGGTCAACAATCTCCCCCTTTTTGATAATCACAACTTATGATATTATCAATTAAAAAAATAGAAGAATATATAATTTAGCTCAATTCGCTCAGAGAAAACAGTATGGTATAAAACATACTCTATTAGAGATTGAATTAAATGTATCTGAGATAAAAGGAAAGAAACATGATATCAAAGGTAAAATGTAGTGGTATCAGAGAACATCAGAGTATGGTAAAAATTATTCCACCATTCATTAATATCTCTCCCTCTTTTGATACTTAGAGATTATTTAACCCCTTATGTAAAATATTTCTCCCCCTTTGTGATAATCAAAAAGTGGGAAATAAGAAAAAGAAGTGAAATGATAAAAATAGAAGAAAAGTACTTGTATTAAATGTGATAAATATATACAAATACAGAAAACAAAATACAGAGGATTCCTATCAAATAGTCCAGCTACTGGATGAATACACATTATCAATGTGAGATTTTCCCTTGGGTTCAGAAGAGGATGTAGGTGGTGAGGATTCTGGTGAAGGCGTGGGAATTACTGAAAGGACCAGAGGAGGCTGAGAAACTGACGCTATGCCTGGCCTGTATTGAGGAGTCCTTTGTGTGATCACAGGTGTGAGGATTCAACTGGCTTGAACATGATTCATCTGAATTGTAGAAGCACTGGAGGTAGAGGTAGGCAAAGCATGAGGGACAATTGCGGTCCGGGCATCAACATGCAGAAAGGGCAGAAAAAGATTCCTAAAATCCATAATGATTCCTCCCCCTCTCTCCATTACAGATATGAAGTCATCCTTGTTCTCCATAATCTTGTCCAAAGATGGAGTCAATTCTCTTAGGTTGATAACTTGTTCTCTATAGACTTGATTGACAGGAGGCAGTTTCATATTGTCAA
Organism: Viscum album; assembly: GCA_963277665.1. Lineage (NCBI taxonomy): Eukaryota > Viridiplantae > Streptophyta > Magnoliopsida > Santalales > Viscaceae > Viscum > Viscum album. The sequence continues at coordinate 50,466,500 of OY728156.1, forward strand.
TCAGAACCATAAAATGACTGGTCATTTGGTTCTTTGTGTAAATTTTTGAGAAATAAGAGTCCACCTTTTCATTCAATTCCTTTTGAGAGGCATAGGCTTGTCTAATGTAGTCTTGGACTATCTTCGTAATTTATCTGTCCGAATCTCTGGTAGAGAGAACAACTATGCTCAATTCAGATGAGTCTATAGAGCCACTGGTTGAGGTAGAACCAAGCTCCTCTTTCATCACAGTTGGAATTTGATTCATGTCCATCGAAGGTTTAGATTCTAGAGAACCAATAGAGAAAGATATAGTCTCTTTGATGTTTTTGGTCAAACCACTGATAAGATTTTGAACATTGGATTCTTGGGTTTTAATATGATCTTTCATAGATGTTTTGAAACCATCAAATACTGAAACCATCTGACTTAAAACACTCTTTACATAAGCTAATTCCTTACCTGCTTGGGATTTTGAGCTCATGTAAGATTCTAAAGAAACAACTAATTCCTTTAAAGTTTCATGATCTGCTTCAAGTCTAGAAACTTGAGCCTGACATTCTTTAAATTCTTCAACTATTTCGCCCATAAAAGTTGATAAATTGCAGGCAAGAGATAGTTCAAAAGAACATTCCAGCATAACCATTTTTTCAGAAAAACTCTGCTTCATCTCAGCAACTGAGGCACGAAAATATTCTTTCAGCTCATCCCTTAAGATATCCATATCAGCTTTGGTAACCAAATCAGCATCTGCAACTACTGTAGATGCTCTTTCAGAGGCTAAACTGACAACACCGTCAGTCAAAACTGATTTAATAGAAGATACCATAGAAACATCAATTTTCATTACCTCTTCCAAAAAACATTCCTTAATATTACTCTTTAAAGTATCCAGGTCATGCATTCTGACCACATCTTCAGGTACAAATTCAGTCTCAACATCATAAACAATTTTAGGTCTATTGGGAGATGCCTCATTGCTTGAATCTGAATAGTCTAAACCACAGACTATAAAACCAGGGTCTTCTGGCCAATCATTAAAACCAACAGACACTATGAAACTTCCATACATAGATCGATGGTACCCCTCAATGGGTGCATCCTCATTTAGAATAACATCATTCTCAACATCATTCACAACAGAATCTTCAGCAGCTCTTTCATCCTGAGGAGAATCTTCCACTATCAATTCCATTACTGTAGCAGTAGGACGGTCTTTTGCATTAGGTAAGGGTATGCCAACTTTATTTTCTTCCTCAGTAGGTACTAAAGATTGTCCAATCACTAGACTCAGTCTCAATTCAGTTGTCATAGATGTTTCCCTCTCATGAACATCTTCTTCATTTTCTATAGTATCCACTTCAACAGCTTCTTCCTTATCTGATATATGTTGAACTAGATTTTCAGGAGCTGGGCTAGGAGGCAAGTCAGGGTATCCTCCTTCATCAGCAGATGACTCTTACTCTTCTGAATCATCACTTTATTCTAGCTCCACTTCATCAGGTCCTAGACCTGGATCCCTCATATTCTTTGGTCTTGAAGGATGAGTCAAAGGATTAAACTTTTCATACATCCTCTGGTCATCATTGACCCATTCTCCTCTCCAAGGGTTCCAATTTATTTTCATGTACTTACAAACTTTGGTTGTGATACAGAAGTTATTCTTCCCTACCACTGTCTCATCTTGAGACTCAGCAACCTCTTTCACCTTGATCATCACAGTGATTAATTTAGCAATGAATAGGTAATTTGTCTTTGATTTTGGTCTTGTCATGTCTTCTATCTGAAGCATCTGCAATCTGCATAAATTAACCATTACACAATGTCTTAAGAGGTGGAAGAGATAGATATCCTGATATCTCAAATTGGAAAATTCTCCACTCTTTGGTATCAAGACATGTTGAACAAATTTGAACAGAAATCTGCTCTCTCCATCCATCTCTGCAGCAACTACTTGTCTTTGACTTCCATCACCAGTCAGCTCTTCCAAAGCAGTCTCATAATCGAAAATTTCACTGGTAGGTCTCATCGATCTCACGACATATCCAGATACTCCTTCAGGAGGAACTTTCACGCACTCATCCCATTCAATATATGAGAACGACATCTCCTTTCCATTTTCAAAAGAAGTTACTCAGTTTTCATTCTCCGATTCTTCAAAGGTTACAAAATCGTAAAACTGTTTCACTTATTTTTGAAAGTATGGACCATTGTTATTCGAAAAACACTGTACCCATTTTTGACCTTCAAGAACTTCGAGCACTAAGGATCTTCTAGGCATCAACCATTCTACACACAGTTCCTTTTCAATCACAATAACTCGATTTTGCAAATGAGGATTCACTGGTCGTCTCCCCGACCTAGTTCTAGAAACACTGCCACTACAACTTGCGTCTTGGTCGGTCCTTTGCTTCTTTTCTTTCATCTCAATAGATTCATTTCTGATGGTAGGAAGTTTTTTTTCCATCATTTGTTCGACGGAGTTAGGGTTCTTTAAGGATTCGGGGCTAAGGTTTGAGGGTATGAGACTCGGTGGATTTTGAAGTAGCTTGGACTTTAGTTTTATCATTTTGGATTTATAAAATAAAAAACAAAATGAAATAAAGTAAATGATTTATATTATGGCGGCAGACAAGTTTTAAAACAGCGCGCACATCGGTGAGAATTTCTATCAGTGAGGTTACATCGGTGAGTTTACATCTGTGAGGTTATATCAGTGAGGTTACATCGGTGAGGTTACATCGGTGAGGTTACATCGGTGAGGTTAGCTACAGATTGAGATTAAACATTCCTAACTCGTGTCTAATGTAACTTAACCTATCCGAACTCAACGGTTTACTAAAAATGTCAGCTAATTGATATTCAGTGCCTATAAACTCATGAGTAATATCACCCTTTTGGTAATGATCTCTCACGAAATGGCGCCTTACATCAATGTGTTTGGTCCTAGAGTGAGACACATGGTTCTTCTAGATATTTATTGCACTAGTATTCTCATAGTTGATTGTCATGTGCCTAAAGTAATATCCATAGTCTAAAAGAGTGTGTTTCATCCACAGAATTTGTGCACAGAAACTACCAGCAGCTATGTACTCTGCTTCGGCAGTTGATAATGCAACGAAATTATGCTTCTTACTACACCAATATACTAAGGACTTTCCTAATAAATGACATGTTCCTGAAGTGCTCTTTATATCCAACTTGCAACCAGCAATGTCAGCATCTGAATAACTCATTAACTCAAAATATTTTCCTTTTGGATAAAACAAACCAATGTTTACAGTCTGTTTAAGATATTTAAAAAATATTTCAACAGCAAGTAAATGCGATTCTTTTGGATTAGAATGAAATCTTGCACACATACACACACTACACATAATATCTTGTCGACTAGAAGTAAGTTAAAGTAAGCTTCCAATCATACCTCTGTAATTGGTTTGATCCACTGATTTCCCAGTTTCATCTGCATCTAATTTACAAACAGTACTCATAAGAGTTTCACTTTCCTTAATACTATCCAATCAAAAGCGTTTTAAAATATCCTTTTTATATTTGCTTTGATTCAAGAAAATACCATTTTCATTCTGAAATAATTTAAATCCAAGAAATTATGTAAGTTCTCCTATTAAACTCATTTTAAATTCATTTTGCATACTCTTTGAAAAATCAGTACATAATGAATGTTTAGAAGATCCAAAAATAATATCGTCAACATAGATTTGAACTATTAAAACATCTTTAGAAATTATTTTAATATAGAGAGTTGGATTAGCAATCCCTTTAGTAAAACCTTTTAAAATACCAAAATTACTAATTCTATCATACCAAGCTCTTGGAGCCTATTTTAAACCATATAATGCTTTAGAAAGTTTAAAAACATGATTTGGAAATTGAGGATTGGTAAATCCAGGTGGTTTTTCAACAAAAATATATTCAATAATAAAACCTTTTAGAAAATCACTCTTGAAATCCATTTGATATAACTTGAAATTTAGATGAGTAGCATATGCAAGTAAGATCCTAATGGATTTTAATCTAGCTATAGGTGCAAATCTTTCCTCATAGTCTATTCCTTCTTCATGACTATATCCTTGTGCAACTAGTCTCTCTTTGCTTCAAACTATGTTTCCAGACTCATCAACTTTGTTTCTAAAAACCCATTTTGTGCCTATAGTTAAAGTGTCATTAGGTCTATCAACTAATTCCCAGACATTGTTTCTTTCAAATTGATTTAACTCTTCTTTCATATCCATTACCCAAAATTAATCATTGATAGCATCATTGATATTTTTAGGCTCTAGCTGTGAAAGAAATGCTTCATGTTTAAGCTGATTTCTTAGAGAATCTCTAGTCTATGTCCCTATATTAAGATTACCAACAACAGCATCCAAATGATGATTTTTTAGAATCCTTGTTGATCTGGTAAAGGTCGGACTAGAAATTTTAGGTTCATCTATAGGTTCAGGTTCATTAGGAGTGGATTCTGGAATAAGTCCAGAACTCGTTATCTTTATAGCAGGTTCATTAGATTTGTCATTAAAGTCCATAATAGATAAATATTCTTCATGATTTTCAAGAGTGGTTTAAGGCTCATGTAGATCAGTTTTATCATATTTGATGTGAACATATTCTTCCACATACTTGCTTCTTTTATTGAAAACTCTATAGGATTTTCTAGTTAAATAATATCCTAAACGATTCCTTCATCACTCTTAAAAGCAAACTTGTCCAGATTATCCTTTTTATTAAGAATGAAAACTTTGCAGCCAAAGACTCTAAAGTAACTAACTTTAGGTTTTCTATTATTCCACAACTCACAAGAGGTCTTCTTAAGAACTGGTATAATTAAGAATCTATTAATAATATAACAAGATGTACTCACGGCATCAGCCCAAAAGTAAATAGGAAAGTCAATTTCATTAAGCATAGTTCTAGAAATTTCTTGTAGGGTTCTATTTCTAATTCTACTACACCATTCTGCTGAGGTATTCTATGAGTAGAGAAGTTGTGACTATACCCATTGTGTGAGAAATAATATTAAAATTCATGATTTTCAAACTCACGGCCATGATCACTTCTGAGAGTTTTAATCTTAAGTCCACTAAGAATTTCTATAAATTTGGAGTATTTAATAAAGTAATAACAGGCTTCACTTTTGTGAGATAGAAGTATACCCAAGTATATCTAGAAAAGTAATCTACTAGAACATAGACATAGTGCTTTCCATTTAACTAAAAACTCTTGATGGTCAAACAAGTCCTTGTGAACCGACTCGAGAGGTTGGGAAGTTGAAAATTCTTTCTTTGATTTAAAAGAAACTTTATGTTGCTTTCCATTTTGACAGGGATTGCACACTTTTTCATTTGGGAATTCAAGTTTGGGTAGGACTCTAACCAAGTTCATTATAGTTAGTTTTCTACGTGAATAGATATTGTAGTGTCCTAATCTTCATTTCCATAGCAAAGACTCTTTATGAAAAGCATTTAAAAGAGTAACATTCTGTTTAGCTAAATAATTTAAATCAACTGCATAAACATTTTCATTTCTCAAAGTAGAAAATACAAAAGCATTTTTAGAATTAATAATGTTACAAGATTCATATTCAAATTTCACATTAAATCCATCATCATATAATTGAGAAATACTTAAAAATTTTATACTTAATTCCATCAATAAATAAAACATTAGAGATTAAAACTGAATCAGTGTTACCAATTTGACCTAGGCTGATGATCTTTCCTTTAAAATTATCACCAATTGTGACATATACTCCATCAACCTTTATTAAACTTTTGAAGCATTAATAATCTCCAGACATATGTCTTGAACATCCACTGTCTAAGTACCATACCTTCTTGCGATAAATTTTTAAGCACGTTTCCTACAAAATAGATTTAGATAGAAAATGATTTTGGTACCCATATATTATTGTGTCCAAAAATGTTAGCAATGAAAACTTTTGGAACCCAACTTTTTTTTTCTGGGTCTCATATAATTTATAGAATCAATAGATTTTAAAAGCCAAACATTATTTGACTTATAACCATATGAATAACTAGTTAAAGCATATGAATTTCTAGAACTAGAATAAGAAGAATTTTGTCCAGACTTAGGAATAAATCGAGTTTTAGTGAACTGTCTCTGTCCAGGTTGATATCCCAAACCAGTAGTGTATTTAGGTGTAACCTGTTTACCTAACATTTGAGTAAGTGCGTCTTTACCATTTGTAAACTTCTCTAAGTATTTTCTATGTTTCTCATTTGTCATTTTCAGTTCTGTATTTTCCTTTAACAGTTGAGCATTCTTCTCTTTTTCAATAGCATGATTGGTTTTAAGAGTAGTAGTGAGTGCATGCTATTTCTTTAATGATTTGTATTTATCCTTATGTTCATTGCATGAATCTTCCATCATATTGCAGTATTAAAATTATTCTATAGTCGTCATGTTTTCTGAATTAGAATCAGATTCTACATCATCTTCAGAATAATAAGAATTTAAAGCAGGAGAATATAAGGTTACCTCAGATGTGCTGGTCATGAAACACATGTTGGCATGATTCTTCTCAGAATCAGAATCTTTAGATTCACTTGTGTTGTCTTCAGATGCACTCTATGTAGCCTTCATAGCATTCTTTTACTTATTGTCCTTATAATCATATTTCTTTTTGAATTTTAACTTCGGGAAATCATCCTTGATGTGTCCTTTACTTTTACACTCATAGAAGAAGACTTCATCACTTTTATCTGGCTTTTTCCAATTCTTCTTCCAATGCCCTTTGTTGTCATACTTTCCTTTGTAGATATATTTCCTAAAGAATTTCTTCTTCCTATAAAACTTCTTGAATCTCCTGGCTATTTGAGCCATCTCACCATCACTATCATAGTCTGAGCTTTAACTTGTTGAACTATCAGTCCGTATTTGATTTTTTTCTTTGTCTTTGTTCTATGAAGCAGTATTATTGAAAGCCGCTGATTTCCTTTTTGGTTCATCCTCCTTCTCTTTATTCACCTTGAGCTCTTCCTCATACATCATAAGCTTACCAATGAGTTCTTTGACAGGTAGAGTAGCATAGTCACATGATTCTATGATTGAAAAAGATGTGCCTCTCCATAGTTCTGGAAGACATCTCAGTATTCTAATAATTTTCTCCTTTGCTGGAATAGCTTTACCAAGTGAATTCATTGTATTGACTATCTCATTAAACCTGAGATACATATCAGAAATAGGTTCATCATTTTTCATTTTAAAATATTCATATTTAATAGTATAAGTATTCAATCTCATTTCTTTAACATTGGTTGTTCCTTCATGAGAATCACCAAAAGTATCCCAAATTTCAAAGGCAGTTTTACAAGCAGAAATTCTATTAAACTCTGCATCTCCTAAAGCACAGTTCAGAGTATTCATAACTTTACAATTGTTATTGTAAGAAGTCTTTTCAGGTTCATCACAAGTTTTTCTTTCAGTCTCTGGAATTTTATATTGAGACTCTACAGCAGTCCAAATATCAAAACCCATAATTTCTAAATGAATTTTCATTTTCAGTTTCCACTGGGCATAGTATGTGCCATTGAATAAAGGTTTCTGGTTAGTAGCAGTACCCTCTAGTCTATTATCCATAACTAGATTTTATAGAATAGTTTTAAAGTGATAAAAATATAGAACTAACAGAAATTTAAGATCGTAAAGTACAACTAAAATCACAGTCGAAAAACAGAGTACAAAAAAATCCTTGAACAAAAAAATCCTCTGATACAAAATGTTGGTCGGAGGGGATACTAAATAGGGGGGGTGAATTGAGTTCCAATTAAAATTTCTGTTAAAAACATTTCACTTAAAATCACCCAATGTAAAAACAAAGTTAAACTGTAGTGAATATATATAGAGTGTAAAGGTTCAATTAGTTTCTCAAAGATAGATTAGGTCTCAGTAAACTTAATTTGAATATTAAATTAACTTTTGAAACTAACTTACTGATTTACAATAAGTATAAACACTTGCTAATTTAGCTATCAAAGTAGCTTTATAATAGTTTTTTATTTCAAAGTAATAAGCATAGGAATATATAATTATGTAATACTTACATAATTAAAATAAAAGCACAGAAAAGTTAATCAAGAGGTTCAGTCTCAAGCCGAGACTTAGTCCTCTCAACAATTTATGTAAATTGATCCACACACTAGATCGGAGGTAAAAAACATTACACTACTTACTAGGTACAAAGAACTCTACAAAAGTTCGTCATGGGAAAAGAAAACAACAGCTCACAGGCTGTTCTGGTCTTACTCGACCTCTACCACAATTCACAGTGGGAAACAAAAGGGTTATGGAGTTTAAGTGAGGATTTAAGAATACACCAGTTTAGTATAGGAGACAGTGTGTGTGTAAAGTAAACAGGATACAAACACTACTCATAATGTAAAGAAAGAATCACTAAGGGAAGTATGATTAAGTTTAGAAATGCTTTAGTGATTAGCAGTGCAGCTCTGGACTCATTTGGTTTATCTGAAAAGCTTTTGAGTCATTCTCTGGTTTTTCTCAGAAAACAGAGTGTTGATTTCTTCTTTGATTCTTGGTCCAGCTTAGCAGCCTGAGTGTATGAAATATTTTTTGATGCTCATCACTCAATATGCAACTCGTGTTCTCTTCTAGGATAGGTTTCTTCATGTATGTCCATGATTCTTGGAGTATAGATGTAGACAGAATACAAAATGCTCCACATTTGAATGCTTGTTCACCTATTTCTCTTTTTACCCTTCATTTATCTTTTTTTTCTTTCTAGGATTGTCATATGCATGTGTTTATTCTGTCTTACTATATTTCCAGTGTTCTCTTTCCATCACATTATAGCTTTGAGCTTCGGCAGAAAAGAACAATTGATTTTTGCATGGGTACTAGGTACGGTTCTCTGACATGCAATAGAAATCATTAAATAACATTAACTGCATTAAAACAATCAAATGTAATCATTATCTAAATAAATAAATAGTATAAAGAGTATAGGGTTTGACTGGTTGGTCAAGCATTAGTAGCGTTCTATTGGTCGACATGAATGGTGGGCTTTGTATCGCAGAACCTTCCATCAGTAGCTCTTTTGAACTTCCATCGGTAGCTATCTTCATCAGTAGTTGTCTCTTCATCGGTAGTTGTTTCTTCATCGGTAGTTGTCTCTTCATCGGTAGACTTCCTTATATCGGTAGCTCTGGTTGTTTGTTGGTAGCTCTGGTTGTCTGTCGGTAGCTATATACGTATCAGTGACCTTAGTGTATTGGCGACTCTGTCTACCGGTATACTAAGTCTATCGGTAGACTGAGTACCGGTATCTCTATACCAGTAGCTATAACACTTGTCTGTTTTATGAAAAACACATCCGAATGGGTTAAAAGAACTTCATAACACATATAAACATAGATAGACATGGATTAAAAAATCACAGGGATTATTTTAATATTATTATCATCTTGAACATAGATTGAAAGAATTAATATATAGAAAAAAAATTTGATTGAGATTATCAAAGTATATGAAAGCATAATTGAGATTATCAAAATAGGTGAGGTTAACAAATGATTTTAATGACAATTATTTATTGATTTGTATTTATTTAACTTTGGAGTATTATTGGTTTAATTTTAGAAATTAATATAAGTGTTTCTTTCTCTAAAAAAATATCCTTTTGTGGGATCATTAGATCTTGTTCTAACCATTTTGGTTTTTATTTATCTCTAAAGAGATGGTAAATATATTTTTTATCCTTTCTGGATCATGTGATTCTCTAGATGTTTATTCTAGCTCTTCCGGTGTGACCAAGTATTCTTGACCACTCATTGTTTAAAAAATGATTTAGTGGTAGAAATTTATTAAAATATGAAACTATACATAAAAAGTAAGTATATTAATATATTTTCTTAGTCAATGTCATAAATTAATTCTTCATCTTTATGCAATGTAACTGAAATAATTGTTTTCTATTTACATTTTCTACTGGGAGCCTAATAACCATTTGTCCCATCACAAGTTTCTCGTTTTCTTGTTGTTAACTTTATCCTGATCATGTTTTCTATCCATCTCCATCAGTACTCGACATATAGGTTATCTTCCATATCCATGTTTTCCTACATGGAATCCTTGTATGGGTTATCTTGGGTGACCTTTATACTTCTATTTCCTTCTTTTAAAGTGATTGTTTTATTGACTCTTTTTCCGATCTGATACATTCCATTATATTCTATAGCCCAATTTTAAAAATTTTCAGAACGCAATTTATTGAAGGGGGAATAATGTAACACCCCATTATTTCATAGTATGTTAGTTCTTCAAAGTAATTCGATAAATTATAGTACCCGCAACATTATGATCAAGTGCAACACGACTTACCAAACTAGCCATTCAAAAGAGGTTATGAATAGTATTAACAAATTTTGAACATTATATAACCATTATAATTTTAGAGTCCATATTATGAGTTTCTCAGATATAATGTAATGACAATTTAATTTTTTTCAGATAAAAGAAGAATTTTTTTAAAAATAAAGTTTTACCGCCTTTTAATGGAAAACCCTTTTTAAATCAATTATTGGGAACTTTAATATATTAAATTTTACAAAATAAACATCTTCTTTGGGATAAGGAAAAAATAATTTAGTTTCAATTAATTTTTTGTGTTTTTCTGATAACTTTCATATTTGGGTGAATAGTGAAAATTAAAATATTTTAACTGAAAACAACTTTTTCAATCAAAATAATTTTTAGTGTTCAAATATAAATATGAATGTTTTAGATGTATAATTAGATTATATTTTTACCATTTAATCCAATGTTGGTCATTAGAAGTAATTTCACTTTAAAATTGGACATAAGCAAATGTCAATCATTCGGTTGTTATTATTCCATAAAAATGCGCCTTTTGGTTTTGACAACGAGAATTAATTTTAAACAAATAAATGAAATGTATATGTTTTTAATTGGATAAAATAGAATTCATTTTTGAATTAATAAAATCATAATTAGCTTAGGGTGTATTTTTTGTATGTTCTTGAAATCATTTAATTATTGATGAATAGTAGAAAACACTATGTTATAGTTTAAAACCGAATTTTTATTTAAATAATTATGTTTTGTTATTTAAATTTATCTTACATAAAATTAGATACTTAATACCCATATATTATCAATGTAATTCATTGGAGTCATTTTTTAATAATATTAGATATATTGATTTTTATTGAACTTTTCACCACCTTTTATCCACCTCTAAAGAGAATTTGTAAATTCACATAAAAAATAATTTTACTACATCTAGGAGTTGAATTTCAAAACTCCAAGAGACATGTATAATATCAAGGAGTAAAATTTGGTTCAATAAGATAAAAATAATATTTGGTGATTAATAACTTTTTACATTTATTTACCACAGTTATAATTTAATAGGGTAATTAAGGGTAAAACATATATTTTTATTTACCTAACACATGTCCTAATTCTATTGTATAAGTATAATTAGACCCAAAAAAACATATTAATATAATATGAAACTCTTTGGTACACTTTTATTATATTAGGACATTTATTATTATTGAATTCAAAGAAGAGTTAAAAGAGTTAAAATTAATGTTTAATAACTAAACCATTTTTAATATATGGTTACATATAAGATAAATTCGACTATAAATATTCATTAAAAATATAAAACTATTTCATAAATAACTGTATTATATATATATTTTTTATACATTTAATAATTCAATTAATTAATGACACAATAATGATGCCATAATTACATAATTATTGAAATATTAAAAAATTGATATTATAAATATCCATATAAATGTAATTTGAGAATTTTTTATGAATTCGAATAATTTTATATGTTAATATGACATATTAGGGTTGGTTAGATGAATTGTTTTATAAATAATGCTGTTAGTATTTTAGAAAAAAAATACCAAATAGTGTCAAAATTGACATAAAAGAGTTTTTTAATCAAATATTATATAATTAATTGATATTCTATTCAAAAAAATCTATGTTTCGACCAAATTGATTATATAATGATATGTATATCATTAATTAACCACTTTTGGTTCTGTTGGTAGTATATAGTATGTTTATTAACCATATAATATAAACATACAATGAGACATGGTAAATGTCAAACTATTTAACTAAGTGTTAAATATAAAAGTTAAGGTTAATATAGTGACCCAAAACTATATAAAACTTATTGGTTGAATGGTTTTCGACCCATACGCACCACATCGTTTAAATAATCTACTTTGGAGCCATTATAAACCGAAATTGATTTTATTATAAAATAATATTTTATGTTTTTCCTAAGCTGCCTCTCACCCCTCTTATAAAAGTGCACTTCCACTTCACTCAAATTCACAACTTTAAAGCCTTTTGACTAGGCCAAACCCTACCCAAGTATCGTCTCAACATTCCTCAATTCATCCAAGAGGCCCTACATTGGGCATAAATCCAACTTAAGTCCCCCTTTTGATCATATCAAAAGGAAGAACTTGAAGAAGAGGTAATAATTTCACCACCATCTTTCAAGTTCTTTTGTTCTTCCAATTCTTCTTTCTTTGTTATTTAAATTATAAAATAATAACTCCAGTATCTTCTATATATTTTTATTTTAATATAAATATGGTATAACCATATTCATTATTCTATCCATCCATTGAATGACATGTCACCATATGCGCGTACGTACGGATTACCGTCTCCACGTCATGGTGTAATTGTTATTCAATACATTACTATTTGGATGGGTATAATAATGATTTATAATTCATGTAAATAATAAAAATCACAAGATAATGATTATTTATATATGATATAACATCATATTATATATTATTTTAATATCAAAATAATGATATTGTCGCCCGTGTGTACGTATGGATTACCGTCTCCACGAATGCGATGAGATTCATTCCCTATAATATCCATTCAAGACTAAATTTCATTTTATGATAAAAAATAATGTTTAGAGACATGATATAATTATTTATATTAGTATGATACATCCCATCCATAACAAATATGGCTCACATAATAAATAATAAAATGGAAAAAGAATCCATTAACACCCAAAACGACGATAATACTAATATATTATTAACAAATCAATGTTGAAAGATCATATATGATATCATATTAATTAATATGTTCCTTTTATAATTAAATAAAAATTATTTCATCATTATAAAGGTTGTTAAACTACCCTCGAACATTGAAAAAGTACAAAGTAAGGGGTTTCTTATCTCACTTTTAATTTTGTGAGATTTCTATTGTTAACCACTTATTTATTGCATGTGGTGTGTGTACTGCCCAAGATTATATTCATTATGTAATATAATTTAATATATGGATATTTTAATCATAATTGTATGATACATCTTTCATGGGATGTATGTTTCGTATGTTACCAAATTGTTATGGGAATTACAAATTTCAATTTCCACTCATTCAGTTTTACGAATACTTCATAGATTATTTTACTCCAAGATTAGGTGTGGAATAACTATTCATTTGATTATGTAATAATTTCTAGTTCCCTTTATGTGGATATAATTTTGATACACATAGTCACACCATTGAAAAATTCTCAAGTCATCTATATGAACTTGAGAAGAGTAATTTTAACTCAAACTCCATTTTATCTGTTAAATATCCAATTCATTGGTGTTGTTTTTAAAAGAATATGTGTGAATTTCCTCTGATTGATTTACAATGAATATCCAATCGTAATGAATGTATTTATATTTGTCACACATGATTATGTCATTGATTTAACTTTAACCTTAGAATACAGTCGTTATAAGAGATTTCATCTCAATTTAAATTCCATTGAGGCTTCTTTGTTGTTATACAACAAATTACTTTTATATGGTTTATATAATGTACTTTGACATAGTATATCATGAATCCCTTTATTTTCATAATAATACAAAGTTTTGATTACCTCAATTATTTGTATTCAAGTGCCTCTCTATTGGTTAGGAACTCAAACTAAAATATCATTTTAAATGTTTTAATGATTTGTTATTCTAAATGTTTATCATTAATGTACGTGTTTTAAAAATGGTTTGAAGGATTTATTTATTTGGATATTAAATTTTTAAAATTAAAATTCCTTCTAAATGTTTCAAAGTGGTATGGGACACATTGATTAGAAAATCTATTTTTATAAGGCTTCTTGAAAAATAGTGTGACTTTTAAATGATTTCAAGAAAAAGGGTGATATTTCCCTCAAATAGTTTTGATGATTATTATCATCTATTTAAATATCTTTCATTGTTGTAAATTGAGGTTAATCTAATACAATACAGTCATTAATATTGTATCGAATGAGTTATGTTTGACTATGGATGTGCTATTTTTAAAACATTTATGGTTTGTGGATAAATTATTGACATTTCGTATAATAGATTTAATACGAATGTTTATGTTATGTTTCAAACTTTTCATATGAGAAATGAATTGGACTTAGTAAGTGATAGGTAGAGCCTGCTATAGCTCCATGATGCATTGGTAGGTCTAATGAGACAAACTAGTGTCATGGAATAAGGCCTTGAAAAAATATTATTTGTAGTCTTGGCACAATGCATTGACTATGTGGTTATGTTAGTTTGGTATTATGCATTACATCATTATGAAAGTGGTTATTGATATTTCATGTGATAATTCGACTAGTAGAATATCCATGTGAATAATGAAATCAAATTATTTCATTTTTTTCCATATTATGATGATGTTCAAGTTTAAAATATTGTTTTAGTTATGCATTTCATTAAATGTTTATGATTATTTATAAAAGTTCCCGCTATGTTTTTATCATTTCTGAGAATTTGAGCTCACCGAATTCTATGTTATATTTTTTCCAGGATGTGATTGGTTATGAGTGACATGCAGGCATAATCTATGAATCTTGTATGTTTCCAATTGAATAATTTAGTGTTGTTTTTCTTTTCTAGTTGTAATGTTGACCTTATGAATGTATCTAGTATTTCCAAGGATACTAAACTGATCAATCTTTCAGGACATGATTTCCTTGTATCTTGCCAATGTAATGTAATAATGCACTGACTCTGGGTAACTGGGGTCAGGGCGTTACAACTATAACCTCTTTGTTAGAGTGGTACATATTTGAAAAGTATAAAAAATTATAATGAATATAGGAATATTGAAAAAATATAAGGTATACATCACTAAAATGTAATTTTCATAAATAAAATACATTCAAAATGAATATAATGTCATGATTTTATATAAAATAAGGGGTAAATAAATTTTTAAAATCCATACAAGATTACATTCTTTAAATATATAAAAATACAAAAGCTATCTATAATAGCATCATGATCTCAATCCTGGTTCTCTTCTCTTTATATCCAACATACAACATAATTCCAACAATCCATAGCACGTAACATTACTTTATCAGAACATTCATCGACGATATAATTTTCTTTACCAATTGGTGGCCTTAATAAGGTGTGATTAAAACTCAGTAGGCCACTAACAATGATTTCTAATTTTTTTGATAATTTAGAAAAGAAAAAAATAATGTTAATGTAATTACAGTAAAAGAAATAATTATGTTAACAAAAACCATATCACCATGGTTTCCTCACAGAACAGCCATATGATACAACATTCTTCAGTCTAATACAGTGTGCCTATGTGAATTCATTTTTTTAGTGATCAACACAGAGCAGTACGACCTTTAATTCTAGATAGACTATAAGGTTAATCAGATAAATTATTTCCAAATAATCATTGTAGAATTTCATGTCCTTTATGTTCCCAATAAACATAATGGATGGTCATGTATTTTAATTCATTATAATCCACATTCAACTTTATGTCCATTAATTCTAAACAAAACATCCTGGAATGTCATGTAAACTATTATTGACTTTGTCATACTGAATTTTATATCCATTGGTTTGGAGTAATTAATTTGTAACACCATGTCCATTTCATATAAATAAGAAGCATGGAATGTCATATCCATCACACAAGGAAAGAAATATCTGACATCACACATGGTATGTTTTAATTACCTTGACCATTTCCAATTTAATGAAATATTTAGTTTATGTGAAAAATGTGTAATAAAATTTTGATAATTGAATACACATTACACTATATTTTTTTATCAAACTATTGTGAGAAATAGACTTACCATTAACCTTTACTTTGATTTATCTATATGAAATAATGTAGTCTATTCATATGTACATACCACATATCATTTAGTAACTAAATTTGAAAATATTTTATCATATAATGACATGAGAAACATACCATAGTTACAATTTTTTCAAAATGGATACATATATCATCATTTAATATATTCTAACTCTCCCAATGGGATGGTTCAGGTTGATGCTATCAACCTCCAACTGGTTTTCAAGACTTATATCAATGGTAGAATCATCTTCCATCAATTAATAATATATCATATTCATTATCTAGAGAAATTGCTGGATATTCTAATGTCGGGTCCAAAAATGACAACATATAAGAGCCCTTGCTGTTATAGAAAAGACACGTACCACCAAAATTATATCATTACTCGACTTTTCATCTAGTACCAACTACTAATATGGGAAATATGGGGATAAATTAGACAATAACCCACCTAAATAGATCATATTATTGAGAAAACATATTCATTTTTTATGGTGTGATAAAATTTGAACGGAAGAAAGTTGATTGAAGATAATAAAAAGATATATTTAACAGAAAATATTTCCTTGGATTCTGATGCCGTATCAATGAGTATGATTGAAGAATTGATGATGGAAAATGAATATATGTAAATAAAAATGATTCTATGAAAATGGTAATGTGGGTAAAGTGTTTTTATTATATGTGGATGGATGTGAAAATATTTTTTCTCACATTTTTTAGGGTTCATAGTTTGGAAACGGAATAGTCAAAACCATTATAGGGTTCAATGAAAACACTAACACATGTAACACACCCCACATGGGATAAAAAAAATTTATAAAAAAAATTAGAAATCCCTATATACACATTTCATAAAGAGTTCACCTCTTTTAATGTTTTGGGAATTTATTGGAAAAACTAGCACACACCATAAACGTTGAATCTGCAACATGTCTGTCCCATATTACATCAGTGTATGGATTCAATAACTAACATTAAGTAACCATGTGGAACCCATTATTGAACAGAAAATTGAGTTTCATAGTTATCACTAAAAATTCATTAGATCTATAGCCCACATAGTCTCAATCAAATCATATCATCAGGCTTTGAAGTGGTTCTGACTCCTCTAAAAACATCCATATGTTCTTAGGAAATTCCATTTTGATCTAAATAAGGGATCAAAATAAATTTAAAAGATAGATAATTCTTGGAATAATCATGGAATTACATAACAATAGAATATATTTTTTCTATTTTTATGAAATACATGGAATTTAATGATCTATATTGTGTAATTTATTTACATTTCCTTCAATTCGAGAGAAACAAATTTTGTAAGGTTTTTATTCATAGATATTTATTTATTGAGACAAGTTTGATGATATGAACCTATTTTACTTTATAATATTTATATACTTCAATAGACATGTGGAATTAGGGATCATTATTAATTTATTGTATTCAAATCTATTATTAAAATTATATCATCATTGGATTTTTTATACAATTTTTTCCACAGTGGTAAGTGTTTATCATCTAAAATTCTCATCTTTGTTATATGTTATGTATTCAAACTATCTTTTTATATTAGTCATATATGCTACCAATGTGATATTTTATGTCATTAGTATACTTAATAAAATTAATTTTTAATTTTAATTATATGTTATATAATTTATGGGGATATTATTAAACAGTTATAAAATATGTATGGTTTTAATGTTTCAATTTTATTTTTCGGATGTAGTAATTATACATATGTTTATGATGAGAAAATAAAATAATATATCTATCTAAAATGTAATAAATATTCCTATTATAATGTTAGTTCATTAAATTACATGATTTAATTTCATTTTCCTCTCTATGAGAACCCATAATTATGAAATAATTATTTTAGGGTAATCTAACATATTGTTTCTATTTTGCTGAGAATCATATCATGGAACATGTTATTTGATAAATCTATATGACCATTCAAATCCATAGTTCAAGAGTATAATATTTGAATTGTTGTGTAAACAATTGAATTATGAATACCATATAATCTTACCCATATTCTATGGATAAAAATTCATATGATCATTTATTAATATATTTGAGGATTACCCATACAATGATCCTGATATTAAAAATAAATATATTAATTTTCTTACTAGTTATTAATAATAGTATTATATATGATATATCTATGAGGGATTTTAGTTCGGAAGAACTTACTAGAAGATGATAATGATCTATTTTGTAATAATTTTTTATGTATCCATTTTTCAAATACACTAAAATAGTTGGGTAATAGAATATATTATAAAGAAATTAAAAAATATTCATCTACTATGATATAATATGTATGTATGTAATGTTTGGGTGAAAATTTTTGTTTTAAATTTGTTCTTTATTAGAACAACCATTACCCATGTTAACATGTGTATAAGTTCAGTTCACATATTTAGATGAATTAATTAAAAGAATTGAATAATGAAAAATTACATTTTTCAATGTATCAATATTGAAATTATAATAAGAATTATATGTATTAAATATATATAGTGATAGATTAATTAAGGGATGTGGGTGTATCCTAATCAAGAGGGATTGAGTTCATTCATTTGAATCAAGGATTTTAATGATCCATTAAATGATTTTTCTAAACCATTAAATTTATTATAAATATAAATAATTATATATATTATAGTGATGAATTATCAAATAATGATATATATGAAATATAAGTAAAAAAGTTTGATGTCGATATTCTTAAATAAATTTCTCAACATGATGCAATAGAGATGACTAATACTATTCACAATCTTTAAAAAATCAAAAAACATCCACTCTGGGGTAGAAAATAATGTGTTTGATTTGTTGAGAAGGTAATATCATAGAGTTTCAAATAAATTTATGATTGATGACGATAATATATCAATGAAATTATTAAATAATGATATAGGAAGTATAAATGATGAGGAAACAACACATCTATTACAATGGATTTCCAAAAAACCCAGACTAGAAAAAATATAATATTTTCACATAATGATAATTATATTGAAAATAAGATCAATATCGTGAATAATATGATGTTTGAACATGTCATATATAAGGATCGTATATTTAAATTTAAAGACTAGAAACATATTTCATTAATTTATATGATACAAATATAAATATTATATGAAATTAATAGCACACATTTTTCTACGCACCCTATCCCCAAAAAATGTATCAATATATGAAACCATTGTTTTGGAGGGATAATTTGGAATGGAAAATATTTTTTTTCTTATGATACTTGGATTGTATGTATGAATTGGGGATGATAAAACACCAAATAATGGTTATTCTGTATCTAACAATTCTATAATATTAAAATGGGATGATAGTTCTATGGGAATTTTCACATTAATTATAATAAAACATCCAATTAGTGAAGATATATGGGTAATTATTGAACTCCTTACCATGTACATAAATTATCTCGTAATAAAGAAATATATATCTATTAATAACACCACTTGAATCAATATAAATGAAATTGTGGGACTATATAGTGGACCAGACTTGATTGAATATGACTACGATCAAAGGTAAACTATGAAAATCTAGTGCAACTTTTAAAAGTATCTATATAACAAGCTATAGTTGAGTACCATCTATCATCATCAAACCGGTGGGAAGCTGAATACTACTATTAATACATTTGATATTATACTGATTTCATATACACCTATCACTAATAATATATGGAATTATTATTTACCTTAAATTTAATTCATGTAAAATAATATCTTATAATGTGACATTCAAATAGAATAATATGAATAATTATATTGAAACTGGTGTTTTACTCCAACTTGACTAGATGTTGTTTGTGATAAGAATATTATAAGGATATAACCTAATGAAGATACATAAATTAATGTGATTATTATTTGGAATAATATTATAGAATCTCAATGTAGAAAAAAGTATAATTCTATAATATTGGGATTGATTTTTAATTTCAAGTGGTAGATCATGTTTCATTGAAGGTAACTCAAAGGAATTGTTTTATAAGGATTGAATGGAAAGAGATACTATGTAATATCTATTGTAGGAAAAATTAAATTTTATAAATAGTTAGATATATTGAAATCCATTTTGACACTCCATTTAGAAACTCTTTATTTTCATAATGTGTTCTAATATATTTATTAAAGAATCATATTTCACAACCAATACATGTCCCCACCATTGAGTTATTACGATTGGAACATTATTTATCATACATTTATGAGAATGTATAATTTTTTACAGTATAATTTTTTTTAGAATTATATAAATATAGTGGTGAAGTTATATTGGATAACTCATAAAATAGAATAAGAAAAATGGGAACCATAGGAAGTAATGATGAAGAAATTCCCCCATGTTTTATGGATGTGATATCTTTGAAAATAATGATGAATAAAATTTGGAATGATGGATGAATGTAATAGTCATGATTCAAATTTTTTAATTGACAATTTCATTTTAATCAAAACATATTTCAATTTAGTTTTATTACATCATATAATTTTTTTTTCTAATTTTATAGAATGATTATCACTTTTGAACTAACTGTCATATAAAAGTCAAGAAAAATATATTAAATTTTCCCTTTGACATAATTTTTTAAGAATAATGATAATTTAATATTTACAGATTTTTTTTATTAATAATATTTTTTATTATAAATCATCAATATTGTTTATAAATAGGATTTAAATATTGATAATATGTTTTGAAATTTAAAAAGTGTTGTTATTTTCATTAAACTATTTAAAATAATGAATGCATTTTCAAACTAAAATTATATATAATTATGAACTATATTAATAAAATTTAATTATTATATATTAAATTAAAATATTAACTTCTTAAAATGTGGGTTACTATAAAATAGTTTGAATAAATTCATCAAATTCCTGAAAGTTGAGTTTTCCTAATTTTTTTCATTTATATTTATGGATTACCTTATTGTTATTTTTTGTAGATAATAAGATTATAAAATGATAAAATAGTTTCAATTAATTACACAATAATGTATTTTTCATATAGGTTAATTTCATATTCTGACCTAATTAATAGAAACTAAGGTAAAAATTCATAACTGTGTTAAATTGTAAAATCTTTTAAAATGTGGGTAACTAAAATACATATCAGTTAAAATGAACTAAGTCATGTATCAATTTTTTTATATGATACTATATTTATTTTATATTAATAATCATTTATTTGGGGAAATTTGGAGCCACATGAATTTAGTGAATAAAATAATATATAATTATATTCAAAGTATTAACATTGTTTTCTCCCACGACACTTATAAAATGGAAACCCACCTTTACTATTATTCATAATATATTAGACATGAATATTTTAATAGACATTGAAAAATAACTCCCTAGATTCAATCACCATATCCTAGGTCCTATATTCTTATCTTAAGCCAATCAAATGAAGGCCTCTGGTGTTAGCTAAAGTTGGTCTCTCAAAAAAAATTAATTTTATTTATTGACTCTTTACAAAAAAAATTTTCACATTTAAAATCATTAAATATATTTTAAAAATACTAAAATAGTTATTCATTTCTATTTTAAATATTGAAATTTTATTTTCCATATGAGACATTATTTTTCAATTCCATTCCATCACATTAGAAATGAAACAATATGTCTTGTGAATGTGTGGACTACCACCTCCACGAAGCATTATATTTCATTTTTCTGTAAAACATTTCATCATTTTTATTATGATTTGTAACATAATTAATTTCTATATTAATTATATAATTATTATTAAATATTGATAATTTATAAACTACTTTATTATACTTCCAAAAATGTAAATTGAAATCAGCAGAACTTCATATAGAAAAAATTCCCTTTCCACACGGTGACGTAGTTATTTTACATAAACACCTATAATATATAGATATAGTTATGTTTATTATGATAATATATGATAAATAAGATATAAATAATCTTTCGGAAATATAATTATTTTTTGAATATATTACTTAATATATTAGAATTAGAAAACAGAGTTCATGCTTACATTGATGATAATGTATCCACTAATAGTGTAATTTTTGTATTGTTACCACATTTAATAGATTTATATAAAAATAAATATAATAAAAATATTATATTAAAATAACTATTATAACATTGAATATAAATATTCCATTACCATGATGTAAGAAATAAGACTTCAAAACCAAAACATAAATTGACAATCGAATAAGTAACACCTAGATTGATCATATAAATAAATGGATGTTGAGATGTTGGATGATAATTGTATATGGTGTGATAAATATTAATTTGGTTTTTTAATTTAGTGTGTCAAAATTATAAATTCATTAAATACCAAGATAAATCACATAAAAATATTATGGGACCTAAGGTAAAGGATTTCTATTAATGATTCATAATGATTTGGTATTATTTATGTTCATAATACCTCTAGGACAATTATATGATACCAATACCTTAATTATAATATTATTTCTTATAAATTGTTTATGTTATTCGATTACATGTTATTTTTCTATTTTCCTATTTTTATAATAAAAAATAAACATGTAAGTTATATGTAAGGATATATACGATATCTCTTCATTTAAGTTGAAAATCAATTTCAACATGTCTATTTTTTTCATATTTAGTCTTTAATGATAGTATTTACATAGAAATTATTATTTTCATTAATTTTAAACTGCCATTAATGTTATTAAAATTTTGTTTCCATTGGGTCATCTAATTATATTCTAAAAACTTCTATTTTTTACTTTGATTTGAAATGTGAAAAGGAATTTTTTAAACATATAGACTGTGAAAGGAAATTCCAATATCAAACACCATTTTTATTTATTTATCTTCAACTAAATATATTTATTGTTATTTAAATAAAATTATATTATGTATATTTCTGATTGGAAAGAAAAGGGTTTTATTCTATTAATGTAATTAACTTTTTTTAATGTGATTTATAAATTAAATATTATGAAAATTTAAAATTAATATATTTTAAATTTTCATAATATATTATCATTTTTATTTCCAAAATCATTGTTTACAACAAATAATCCATTTTTTTAGAATTTATTTTCTTTGTTCATCCTTTATATATTTATGGTTTTGTGGAAACTACAATTCTCATTATGACAATCCATATTACTATAACTCTACGAAATAGAAATTATTTTATCCACCGTATATATAACAGTGTATCATTGATTTATAAAATATAATATCAACTAAATTCAAGTTTTAATGGTTATAAATATTTTATATAAATTGTATCAGTTGATGGAGGTTTATTTAGAATGTTATTTGATTTATTGGGGAAATATTCAATATCATTGATTCAATATTAATAATTATTTATTTGTAATAAATTTTTTATAATTCATTATAATGATCAATAAATATATGATGAATGAATTCAATTTCTAGGTTATGGGTGGAACCTAGGAATAAATTGCCCCATTATTAATTGACATGACTTTTAAGATAGGACCACATGCTTTCCATAACAGATTTGTATCTATTTTACACATAAAAATTTATTAAAATTGTCTTAGATAATGCCTTTATGGAAAAATTTGGGATATCATGGTTGATTCCATGATTGTATGATCCTAAAATTTTAAAACAATGTATTTACTTTAAAAAAAATTAATATTCTATTATGAATTGATTTCAATATTAATAACATATATAGATTTACATGGAACTAAATTTTTCGTTTCAATAACATCGGTTTTGATTACCTACGCCCCCATATTAATAATTGATTATTTACCAACTATAGATTCAGATGTACCTTACCCAAAACAATTATATGATCTCACCAAATATTTTTTCCCTTTTTCTAACACTTGTATATTTTTAGTGGAACATTACGCTCGATAGCATATTCGACAGACATAAGAATGCTTAAATGACATGTGAAATATATGAAAGCGATAATATATCCATTAAATTGGGTTTATGAATAATATTAACTAAATTATTATATATATATATATATATATATTTACTACTCAAAATAAATTTTTCAATAAATTATCAGTTAATAATGATTCAATTTTAAGTAATTTAATTTAATTCTTAATAAATATACATTCCTAAATAATTATATTTATAAAAATTTATGAGAAAATTTTATAAATAAATTATAGAGAATTAATAAATTATATTTTATTGGAAGAAATTAAATTTTTCAATAAATAAATCAAAACTAATTTACTGTTAGAATTTGGGATTTTTAAAAGTAAATTGATTTTGTACAGAATGGTGTATAATTTCTAATTTTTTTGAATATTCATTTCATATTAGTAGATTAATTAATTTACAAGACCCAATTTGATTAAAATGTGATTTAACATAACAAAAGAATTATTTATTTTTTTAATCTAATTAAATAATTATACTTCATATTTAAAAAAAAATTAAGTATAATTTTATTTTTTGGTTTCAAAACAAAATTTTATACAAAATGTTTAATTTTTCAAAAGTTTTATCCATTATAACTAATAAAAAACACCAAATATAGAATGTTTTAAATGAAACATAAAAAATATAATCCTTTACATATTAATTTTTTTTCAATTAATGATTGTTACAAGTCATTGATTTAATATAAAATCATATTTTTCGTTGGAAATACACTTATTTAATGACCACTTGTTCATTACCTCTACTGTTTATATTTTAAATTAAATTATCCCCTTATAAAAATATAATTAATTAAAATGAAATATATATTTTTAATAATAATAATTTATTATCAATTTAGGTAAAACTAATTTGTAGTGATAATGAAACATGAAAAAAAATTACCATGGATAAGGGCAATGTGGGATTACAAAGGGGTTAAACAGAAATGAAAAAAGTTATAATATCCAAAAAATTTACCGAAATTCATTTATATATCCATATATAGAACCTTATTACTGAAGGTTAAATATTTTTATAATCATATGGGGAAATGTTCCATAAATTTTACAATTTCGTAATTTTTATAATAAAAAAATATAATATCACCATCTTGGTTTTATTTTTTATCTATGTGTTCGAAAATAGGAAAACATGATGTGAATGGATATATTTGGAAATTTTTACTACAATGAAATTAATTTAATGATGGTAATTTATATTTTACTATTTATATATAATATAATTACTTTATGTTTATATAAAACACAAATGAAATAATTATTGTAGAAATGTCATATAAAATAAATTGTATAAAACATATTAAAATTAATATAAATTTAAAAAAACCTTTTATTTCATTAAATTTTTAGATAAATATTACATTTTTGAAAAATTGGAAAATAGTATAATAAAATTCTATATTTTCCATGTTTTTTTTTGTTAAAATATTTTATGAATAACATCAAATATTATATAAATTTTATTTTATAAGAAATAATATCTACATATATGATTTCACCTTCCTAATAAATATTTAATATTTAAATAAAATCATATATGATTAAAAATATACAATATAGTCCATTCATGTATTGATTGTCTTTTTATAATAATCATATTGACACCAAAATAATAAAAATTTTTGTTAACATTGTAAACAGTAAAAGAGTCTTGTGTGAGTTTCATGCCATTATGATAAAATTAATTTTAGATATACATAGGGTAATTATGTTTTAAAAATTGATTTTTAATTATAACAAGTTGGTTGAAACTATCAAATAATTCTCATTTTATTTTTGGACTTCAATTATAAATTTCCATGATTAATATTCTCTATACCATAGTGAATTGTAAAATGTATCTACTAAAGAAACTCAGATGTTAAGGAACAATATTTTTGAGAAATTTATTTTATTTTTATTTTGACGAAATTATCAACCATAAAATACATAAAATTCATCAATTATCAACTATGGAGGCTCTTTGGGTTAGAGTAACTTCCCATTGTTGAATATTTTTGACTGTTATCAAAAATAACACTTCTTCTATATTTGCAAAGAGAACCTCATATCCTAGAACTTCAAAACTACTCTGACTTTTGGATTATCCAAAAAAATATGTAAATTTCACCCCCAACGTCTTTTTTCATGTTCTAGAGCTTTTGGTATTCCAAGAAAACCAACCCAAAAGTCCTTAGTAAGATATGAAAAATATGTTTCTCTATTTTAAGGTTATTGTCTTCATTAACCTCTTTATTTTCCCACCCATAATTCCTTTTTTCCTGTTAAAATAATAACTATATAAGAAAAAAACTAATAACATATGATTATATGTCAGAACCCCCCCCCATAAGGTGTACCCCTCCCTAGCCAGTAATGGGAGGATAGATATAGTGACACCTGAGTCCAAGCTCTAGTAGGCCCCGGGTAGGCTAATATCACCAATCTTATAATAAATATAAATATGGGAGGCATTGGCCTCTAAGATAACACATGAGAATGATAGTCTTAAGTCAGAAACCAAATAACTCCTTCTTAGAGACAAATATAAAAGACATCTCAAAGTGAACATATGTGAAGACATGCAATAACTACTACAAGTACAAATGAAAAACTACAAGTACAAAGAATAGTATGGCTTCCAATGATAATGAATACCAAAAAACACATGAATAATCCCAATAAAGTAATAACCGTCCTGATTTTAAACCGCTTTCACCAAACCTAAAAATATTTTAAATATAAATAGGTTGTGTATAATTGAATACTCAGTAGGATCCTCATTAGAGCCTATGGTGAAAAAGGTAAATAAATCTTTCTTAATCATAGTGAACAACAAGTGATACTAACTTGTCACCTAAAATGTATTTTATGATCCTAGACAAACCATGGATTCTCTCACCAAGTATTTAATTTAAGATAATATAATATATTAATGAATATCTAGGGTACCCCGCTGCCGATTCCCCACTGGTTTTCTGGTCTGCCCTAATGTCTCACCACATTAGCATATGCCTCTAAAAGGATATCCCACAAACACCTTTGGAAAGCACAAAAACCTGAATCTCGTTCAATACACCCCACGTACACATAAACAAAAGTAACCATGTATTTTATTGGAGACACCAAAACCCATATAACATGTATCATACATAAGGTTTTATATTTCGAGCCATCACATCACACAAAATGAGTATAAAACCTCATTCCATCCACAATTTTTTGCGTTATTACTATATTAATCCATATGAAACTCTATCCATAAATTATTCGAGTGGAATAATCTCAATCCATTACATCCCTCTACACCCATATATAGAAAAAAATATCTTCCATGAATACTAGAAAAATTAACTATAAAGGTTAGATAGTGGGACCAAAGTGTGTAGTCATCCATCCACCCTCCCACACTGATGTTGGTGGAAAACACCATCTTTGGATCACAATATATGGGGTGAATGTGGCCAAAACTGACATGTTTGTGTAGAATATTAAAAACAATACATGTTATAATATATATAACAACCAAATTATAATGATAACCTATTCTAAAAATAATTCATCTAATGTCTCTCAGACTCCTGAAATCCACTACTAATACTAGAAATCTAATAATCACAAATCCATTTAAATAGATACATTAAATTACATCAATCATTTTCATGAGTATTACATTATTTAAAATAACTCCTTAACCACTAGAATTATCCTCATTTAATTTCAGTACCATTAATAATAATTTCATGCTCTCTAAGAATAAGAAAACTGGGTCCACGACCACATCGCACT
Organism: Viscum album; assembly: GCA_963277665.1. Lineage (NCBI taxonomy): Eukaryota > Viridiplantae > Streptophyta > Magnoliopsida > Santalales > Viscaceae > Viscum > Viscum album. The sequence continues at coordinate 50,494,425 of OY728156.1, forward strand.
ATAACATCAGTATAGAATCACAGAAAGCTCCAACCCCATGTATTAAAAATGTATTCATTTAATAAAAAATTACTTTAAATAATATTAGGTACTCTAGGAAAATATCATACGATTTAAAAAAAGGTATCCAACTAATACATATCTATATACCCCAAGTAGAGGGGAAATGTAAGAAAATATACAAAAACCTAGTTGTTATCCATATAACATATTCCACATGCATCCAACATTCATATCAACATGAAATATGAGCTTCAACTTATTCCATGATCCATGATTTCCTCCTGGATACACACATTCATATCCTGATGCATCAATCCATCACAATGAGAATCTAATTCCATAACAATGAGGACTCCCCACCTCTTATACTATAGTATCCCCCAAGTCTCACTCATCATGGGATTACATAACATATGGGACTCCCCACCTCATATACAACAAAATCCCTCCATGATCAGCATTCCAAGGTTCACATAAAATTTGTGACACACCTTAATAAATAAAAAAACATCCATCCATTCTCAATAATCAATGTAACACATCATAAGCATCTGGATACAAACGTATCAACCCAGATCTTTTTCCTAAATAATGGCATCCATCCTTCACACATAACGAGTCGTTATAGACCCAATGAACAAGGCACTATACCTTTACAATAAAGATACCAACTAAGTCCATTAAAGGAATTATATTTTTTCACTCAATCCATTTTTCTTCCACATTGAATTAATAAATTCATTATTCACGGGTTCCAACTATAATAAATATAAGAGGTAACCTATCAAAATTTGTGACAAATTAATTAAAATATTAATTTAAATTTTTTTGAAATATTTTACCCACAAATATTTACATGATTTAAACCAATATTAAATTCAATTATTACACGGAATATCTATTCATTTTCATGGTATAAAATAGCAATATCACTAAGATATCGATAAAAATTCATTATTAATTTTTAACTTATTATTAGGATAATGTAAATTGAATGAATGGGGCTAAATCATGTTTAATTTTAGATCACACATAAATAACAAAAAAGTGAAAAAACACCTACCTAAAACGGTTTCAACTTTATTCAAACAATAATGAAAAAACATTGTGGATCCTATTCACCTCTACTACAAGAACTCCATCCACCTAAGGATTATTTTCCACCAAACAACCAAAAAAACTCTTTTAGATACATTATGATCAAGTGGAATAACATGTAAAAGTGGAATTAGAGGGAAAATATCAATGAAATAGAAAAAATGGATGAGTAAAATACCTTCGATCGACGATGGATTGAAGGATGGAAGATAGAGATTTAACCATTACAGAAGAATTCTTAAAACATCAATGAAGGGGTTACTTGGTCTCCTATAATTAAGAGAGAGGTGTTTTAGTTGTAGAGTTTAACAAACCAAAGAAGGTTAAAACATATAAAACATAGAAAATTGGATATTTACACTATGTTTAATCCCTTTCTAGGTCTTGTAATCATATAGGATCAATTTCCATAGAAAAATGCAATTTTTTTTAAAAAAATTACTATTCATTACATATTGTGAAACCCACACTCATGTCATGTAAGTTTACATGAAATGAAGATTACCTACCTCTATATTTTAGCATCCATGTCCCTATAGACTTTCTCTGAGCCTCCTCCACGATCCATAGTCTTCGGAAACATGGAAAAGGTTGACCCACATAAAAATTGGCCATTAAATTAAATTCATATAAATTATTCCTTTTCCACAAGAATGAAAAACCAATCTAGGTTGAAAACATAAAAGGTTCAATCAAAATAGTCACCCCGAGAGAAACCTTTAAAGGATCTCCCCATAATAAGTGCTCAAACACATCCCAAAGGGACCAATAAGAAACTAAAAAACAAGAAAAACTAACTCCTATCCACAATTTGGGGGATATACCACCCAAAGTGTGTGAGGAAAAACATGTAATAAGAGAAATACATCTCATTAACCAAAAAAGATCTACCACCTCAAAAATTTAGTGTTATGAGACACGATATAAATATCAAATAGATCAGGGTAATGAGTGTGTATCTATGTCTCACACTCCCAATTAGTCTTCACCATGCCACAATATTTCCAAAAGATAAGAACCGAGGGTATATCATGCACGTGCAACACCCTCTCCTAGAATTCCTAGATCTCTACAGCCTCTCCTCAATGGTTTCATCTTAATCAACATCGATCTCTCCCCAATCTATGATTTTATATTCATTATAATGATTACAGTGGATCTATGACATGTGAAAATCATAATGTGTCCAAATCTTCTGTGGGGGAAGTTCAATCTGATACGCAATGACTATGATACATGTTATAACCATGGAAGGCCCACCAAAATAAAGATAAATATTACTTGCATGACCAAACCTTCACTAATAATGAAGGGGAGTATACATCAGTAAAACATAATCCCCAATTTCGAACACTAGAGGTCTATTACAATGATCGAAATATGATTTTTGATGATCCTTCAATCTATTCATTTTATCAAGAATCACTTGAATCTTATCATTTCTGTTATTTACTAGTTTATTCCGGAGAATTTCTGGATCTTTTACACTAGTCTAGAATAAAGGATAATGGATCAGTTGTTCATAAAATTCTTCAAATAGCACCATAATTATGATGGAGTGAAAAAATAAATAAATATCTACTATGTGCGGGTTCCTTATAATTAAACATCCAAAATCAAGGACACATGAGTGTAACAGGTATTCATGATTCTGGATGACCCAATCTGTATAACCATTTATCTATAGATGAAATGTAGTTTTTGAGGAACAGTAATGAACCAATTGCATGATAGAGACCTCACCACTCATTGCAGGTTAAATGAGGATCTCAATAAAAATGATTATCCTCAGAACCCCATAGATTCCCACCCCTCATCTAAATACTAAATTGAAAAATCCTCCATTTTCCTAAAATCCATGAAACCTATAACGTGGGTTTCCTTCCTCCAACATTCCACTATAATACATTTAACATCATAGATTCCCTGAGATCTAGGTAAACCAGTAAAAAATTCCATTGTGATGTCCTCCCTCTTAAACAAAGGAACATCTAATGGCTGGAGAAAACCACCATCGAGATAATTCTTAGGATTTATCATTTTTATAACTAATCACAGAGACAAAAACTATGAAATGGTATGCATTTACCTCGGCCAAACAAAATTTCCCCAAAAATATCAGTAAAATTTTTTTCCGTGAAGGTGTACCACCAAATTGGAACTATAGAACACACATAGAATGTTCTCACACATCTCTAAATGAATTAAAATCATTCTATATGACAATAATCACTGAATTTCATCCTCAACCCAACCGTTAGGGTCCCCACAAAGAACAACCCAGTCTCTTGAGACCTCCATCATAAGATCCCCCTACTGGGACTCTTCCTCTTGTTGCACTAGATATAAGTGCAGCATCATCTGAAAAATACAACCTATTCCCCTAGATAGAATAAATATGTATCATAGTGATCAGTCCACAAGAACCCTTGATCCCTTATGGTCGATTCAATTAGAGGTGTATCAACATGAACGAAATTAGCTACAATCTTCCCACAACATCCTCAAAGACATAGTAAACTTTTGACCTCTGACACATTATTGAGGCCTTCTTAAGATAAAACTACTTTTAAATTTTATAGATCCATATATACTCAATTTTGGGATACACAATTCCCTAAAAAATGGACTTTTCATTACGAAAGCATGCACTTCAGATATTTCCCAAACAACTACTCATGAAGAAGAATAGTCAAAATGACACACATATACTCTGGATGATCCTCCACTTATGGTTAGTACATAATGATGTTGTTAATGGAAACTAACATGAATATATCCATGAACTCACTGAACAGATCATTAATTAACTCCATTAATGCAGCTACATAATTCATTAAAACAAATGATATCACAAAAACATATATTGTGCATGATGAAAACAAAATGTTGTATTTGGGATATCCATATCCTTTACACATATGTATTGATATACTGATTATAAATTGATCTTTATGAGGCAACTTTCACTCTTCAGTTGATAGAATAATTCATCATTATGTGGAAGGTGATAGTAGTCCTTTATCATCAATTTTTCCAAGTGATTTTAATCAATACAAAATAGAAAACTTCCATCAGCCTTCATCACAAAACAAAATTGGTGCCACCCATGGTGGCACACTCTTTTAGAAAAAACAATAATATAATAGATTATAATGATTTATATGTAGCTCTCACTGCTCTTGATTAGATATCATATATATATAAATAGATATAGGATACACATCTTCTGATAGTTAGATCCAAAACTCAATCTCTCGTTGAAGGTGTAACATTAAAATAGCCACTGGATAGACATCTAGGCACTCTTCTATGACCTCGGTGAAATGATGATTTATGAACCTCCAACAAACTCATCATTATCTAAGACATCGTGGATGATAAGGATGGAACACTCTTATGACCCATCTGATGATCATTCTACCCACATTCATGGTTGGAACCCCATCAACATTGAAGAACACAACCTTACTCATGATGAAATCCACTATATACTCTATCAAATACAACCCATCCATGTTAAAGACAATGTCATAAAGTTATATCTATAGATTTAGGACATATCTCCAATATTTGTGGTTCCCCAACACTAGATCAATGTCTCTACACACATCAAATAAGTAATCCTGACCTCCAACGTGCATTGTCAACGCCAAGGGAACTGGAGGTCTCTATACCATTTTCCCGAAATCATGGAATTGTGCTAGTGATATGAAGCAGTGTGTCTCTCACTATGTCATAAAAGGAATGTATCCAGGGATAAAATAGGAAAATAATACCTTAAATGACATCTATATCTCATAGATATGGAAATGATAATGCATGAATCCTACCACAACCAGGTCCACAACCTCTCTATCTATGATGGTAACCGCCTCCATAGTCACACTGTACTCATTGAAGACAATAGGATCTCAAGGATATCCTATTCCTAAAAATTTACTCTATTCTAATACCCAATTGTATCACTCTCTTTAATGTTTCCTAGGATGGCATTTCCTCAGTGGAGGAGCCTGATGTTGAAAAAAATGCACTTACTTTAGACATAGAATGGTCAGGCACTCTCACCACTAGTATCCTTAGCATCGATTAGTAAGACATGTGTCTGATCGCTTAGTATAGCCCTGAGAGATACTTCACCTAGAGAAAAAAGACATTTAGAGAGGTGACCTAACCCTAGAATATAGAAATTTCCTCTTTCCTGACAACTATAACCCCAAAAAAATATATCTTCTTCATGAGGAATCTTTTCAACACCCATATGAAGGTGATCTAGTTAATGAAAACATCCTATGGACAACTTATTTTATTATTATGATGATGATATATGAATTAATAAAAAATTTGGTAACCTAGATTCTGATCTCTGGATGAAAAGATTCATCAAAACGACTTGTCATAGTCTCCTCATCTGGTAATAGGTTTGAATAATATCCTTCAAAATTCCTAAAAAGGATCTCAATGTCCCTCACAATAAAGAACCCCTCCGAAAGGGTAAGCATCTCTTGGTGACTGGCCTCCATCCATTTCAAAGAAAGGAACTCAGCTCTAAAATAGTCCAGGAACTCCTCCCATGAGACTTACAACACCTCTTGATCTCTGAGCAACAAGAACCACCACTTACTCACTTTCCCATATTGCATCGTCACAACCCATGATAACCATTTATCTTTTCGAGCATAGATCTGACTGAAGGATATCTCAACCTCAACCAACCATTCATCTATGAATGAATCCGAAATGGTTCCCTTACACCACTGTACGATATGGTTTTGAAATACTTGGAGTTTCTGCGTTTGTGTGTTGTCATCATTAATCTCTACTCTTTGGTGGTCTGCTGGCGCATCCTTTTATGCTACTTCTACGCAATCATGACAATTAAATCAACCTAGAATCATTTCGACAATGAAAAAATGGTTATAGATCCTAACTAGGAAGATGAAAGCTCCAATCATTAATTACGTTTTTCTAATCTTAATTGTAGATTATCCTATCTGATGTTTTACTCATTCAAACATAGGCACAAGGATGAATGATGCATGATACATTCCTATGTCTCTATCATGTATCCAATATCACCTTGTTTTTAGATACTTAATGTTTAAATGATATTGAATTTGATCATAGGGGGACATATATACAATTTCAATGAAATTATCCATGTGATTACAATACTTCCCAATATTATATGACAACACTTCCCTACCATCCCACACAACTTCACCTGTGACTAACTCAAACTGCATCAGATCCCTTGATCATACATTTGATACAACTCTATCACAACCCCCTCCTCACAAGGTTTACCCCTAATGGGATAACAATGAGAGGTTATAGATAGTGACACATGATTCCCACTTCTAGTAGGACCTAGGTTAGAAACAAGCACTGAGGGTATAAAAAATACATTGATGTGAGGCATACCCACTAAGAGAACACATGAGAAAGAGAGATAAGACATACACAAACCAAATACTGCTCAGAATAAACTATTAAATAAAATGATAATTTAATAAATGTAATAAAGATCAGGGAATAAAACTAGTGGAAGGAAAAAAAATCATGCACAAAATGAAAATTAAGGATGAAAAAGACCCAAAGGACCAAAAAGATCTTGCTATGAACCCAGATTGTACTAAACAACCCGATCTCTAAACTACTCTAACTTACCCAAAAAATTTGTATATATATACTTAGGGTGATTATAACAAAATAATTAGTTGTAACCACCCCATATCATAAATTGGAAAAGGTAATGAGATCATGTTAATGAACCGTAAACAACAAGTGAAACTAACTCATCACATAAATAGGTATAATAAATTCCCTACCTCACCCTAGATACATTCACCATGTCTTTCATACCCAATCAGATAATATAATAATTAATATCATGATTACCCAAATACCCCATACCCAATGGTTTTTTCCCATCCTATACATCAAAAATCTGGGTAATATCTCTATAAACGGCTATGCCACACATACCTATAACAAGCACCATACCATTTACATCATGTAACAAACCACCGCGTCCACCAAAAAAATGTAACTGGGTAGTTTCTAGGATCCAAAACATATGGTATAACATGTTTCATAAATTGGGTATTATACCGCACATCATCACATCCCATACACTGACTAATAAACCTCAAGCCCTCACAACCTATATGTGTTATACCTATAATAGTCATTATAAAACTATATCCAGAAAAAATGTTTGTGAAATGACCACAATCCATTGAATTACTCTACCCATATTTAAGTTAATAACTAACTATCGTGCATATTATAAAATGTTACTACCAAGATAAGAGATTAAGGATAAAGGGGCTAGTTACCCAAACATCCTCCCATCAAGATATGGGGGAATACATACGCAGGGTTCAGAATCCCTGGTGCTTTATTATCCCAAACCGACTAGTTAGAGAATCATATAAAAACACAAAACTATGTGACCTATTATTGCTGAAAATTAAACAATGGGAATAATCATGTCTTAGACACAATTGTAACTAAAATCTCTTAGACTCTTGGATGCCACTTCTATGACTAGATATCTTATAAGCAGACACACATTTAAAGATATAGAACAAATTGCATTATTCAATTTAGTCAATTTCAATTTAAATTAATTAATTCATTAAGCATTAGTTAACAACTAATGTTTTCCACATTACCTATCATTAACATTACATGAATGTTTTATTACTTCTAGGAAAAAGATATCTGAGTCCACTACGTCTCAAAATTATAACGGCAACATTACATCCCAGCAAGCTGCAACCCCATGGGTTAAAATTTTATTAATGTATTTACAAAATTATGTTTCATATTACCAATAACTCTAGGAAACAATAATAATATACCAAACAATCTATACAACCTAGAATATCCATCTACCTCACATTATTGAAATAGGAATGAAGATAAACAAGTAACATGGCTGCCATCCAAACAACATAGTAAACATGATTATAGATTTCTTATAAATCAATATGTTGAGATTCAACTTGTTCCCTACTCCTCGGTGTCCACCCTGACACAAACAATTCTTATCCAGATGTATTCCTCCATCACTACTGTCAGTTTCTTCAACAACAATCAACCATATATTCCCCATATGCCACAACATCCCTCTAGGATCATCCATCCTAGGCTCACATCACATTTGGTCCTCCCTAATTCCATATACCACAATAGATCTCCATGATTATCCATACAAGCCTAACATTACATACAGACCTTCCCTCCCCATATAAAATTGTTTCCCTCCATGATCAACCATCCCATGATCATATCACAAGCATCTTGAAACAATCATAGAAACAAGGTTCTAATCCCTAAAGTAAGGCATCCATCCTTCACACAGTACCATCCCTCATTGAACAAAACCTTTGGATACTAATACATTACAAGAAAGATATAAACTAAATCATTATATAGAATTAACTTTTATCACCGAAATAATTCCTATTCATTCTCAAATTATCTGATTAATTATTATAGGTTCCAACTATATGAAACCTAAAAAGCAGGATATCAAAAGATGTTACAAATTAATTAAAAAATTATTTTAATATTATTTTAATTATTTTACAATAAATAATTAACATTGTTTTTATCATTATTCAATTCCAATAACACATGGAATATCAATCCATTTATACATGCTTGAATCATTAATATTATAAAACACCAGATTAATTTACCACGCCCCAAAAATATTTTAAGAAATTAATTAACAAAAAATTCTATCGTTACATTATATAATAATTCCACATGATAATCCCATACTAACAAGAATAACATAGATACCACACTATCAAGAAAAAATAGGATATCATTATCACGGTAAAAAACATCATCATTGTTAGGTGATCGATAACAATTCATTAATCACATTCAAGTAATTATAAGTTAATATCATTGGAATACAAGGGGTTATATCATGCTCAGTTAAATAACAAACATAAATAAAAGATAGTCATTGAATCCCCTACCGTATAATGGTGTCAATGTTATTCGCATAAGAAATGGAAAATGGTGTGGGTCCTGATCGCCTCTCCCTTAAGGACTACATCCACCCAAAAAATCATACCATAAACACACCAATAAACAACCAAAAAACACCTTCAGAAATATGGATATCATGTTCATCACATTAGAATGTTGAAGGAAGGGGATGTATCTATGAAACAAAAAAAGTAGGTATAACATACCATGGATCGAAGATGGATTGATGTTGGGAATAAAATTATAGATCCTTGATAATGGAATTCAAAAAATGTTGAAGGGAGGGTTTCTAGGTCCCATAGTATCCGGAGAAAGGTGTTACACCCGAAAGGGTGACTAGCCTGGGTGGCATAAATTTTTAAATAATAAAACATTAGGGATTACAAGATGTGTGATTCTATTTAATGATGTATATTCCTTAGGTGATGGTTACTGTAAAAAAATTTCATTTTTTTTAAAACCTAGATTCATTACACGCCGCAAAAACCACTCTCATATAATTTTACATTAGATTATGTGAAATCAATATACATCCGCCTTTTAGAAACTTAGTCCCTATAGACTGGCTCCAAGCCTCCTCTGAGATCCACGGTCTATGGAAAAGTGAATAGGAATGATCCACACTGATTCAAAACCTTAAATTAAAATTTTTTTATGTAAAAACCAATATACCTAACATATTCTAACAAATGGTTAAAGAAAACATGGACTATGTGTACTAGGGGCTAAGTCATTGAGAGCTAATGAAATTCATATTAAATTACTACATTCGACAAATGGTTGTAATTATGGAATTAATATATATATGATATTTGTTTCAAAATTATACTTCTAGAATTATGGTATAATATATAGCATCACACATTTCATTCCATAGGGGCTAAGATGATGTTGCTCTTATATACATAGGACTACCGTCTCATGAAAATATGTGATAATTTATTCCCTATCAAATTAGTTTGAAGATAATAAATGAATTTTTAAAGAATATATGTCGTATATAAGAATTAATTATAAAATTAATGCCTTATTTATTACTGATAAAATAAAATATATCATTTTTTTGGTTATCATTCCACTCGCAAAAAATGATAATCTTCTTCATGTGCACTTGTTGATTACCTCCTCCAATATGAAACGTGATTATATTATCATAACAACATAAAATTTTTGAAATATATATTTATTTTAAAAAATAATATTATATTATTTGAAATATTATATTTCTAGATATATGAAACAATATTTATCTTATTTCTATTAAAAATACTGAATCATGGAAGGGTTACTCAAGCATACATGTGATGTACCATCTCACTGATTAAAATATTGTTCATTATTCATGACCATCAGTCATTATTCATTTTAAATGTATTATTTTTATAAAAATATGATATATATGTTGTTATAATTATTTTGGAGAAAATTAAATAATGACCATTTTGATAATGGTCAACACACTAAATCCATTTTCAAACAGTGAACCAAATTTCCACAAAAAAAACATGTAAATAAATAAATTAAAAAATAAATATTAATTAAAATTAATTAATTAAATAAATGTTTAAATAATCTATTATTAAACATGGAAAGTTTTGTTAATTATTAAAAAAATCGGTATATGTTAATTATATTGGTGTTAAAGGGGATATATTTTTTGCATAAAATCATGGTAAGGGACTTCATCGCAATATTCCATTATTGAGGAATATTTTAATGTTATGCACAAAATTTAATTTATATAGTGTATGTAATTCTAGTTTTATATGTAACTTTATAAATCAGTAATAAATCAAGGTATTTTAATATTAAATTTCAATTATTTATTCCAAGGGGATTCGACTTGAATGTTTAAATTTTATATATAATTATATATCTCAATTTATTTTCATTGGGTAGTATTACATATTCCTTTTATAATATATAATTATATTATGTGTGTAAATAATTGGCATTTTATTTTGTTGTATTCCCAATTTTTTGGATTGACATTTGTTACACATAATTAATTGATTGATTAATTATCATATACAATGGTATGATATTTGTTATGGTTATTTAGCTGTCATTATCTTTCTTTGAGACATGTGTTTATGATATACACATATATTAATTTTTGGGTAGTGTATACATCCATTTGGGCATGTTATATAATGATTATCCTTTTTTATTTAATTATTTATATGATGTTATAAATTCATAGGTTTTATGATTGAAGAGTTACAAAAGTTGAAAAAATTCTTTATAATAGAATCTTATTTCTTTTTGGGAGTTTTTATATTCAAGCTTATTTTGGAGAAAATAAAACAATCCAAATTTCTTGAACTACATCAATATAATTATATTATTTTTAAGCAATTTTTTCATATGTTTAATTTATATTTCATTGATTATATATTATTGAAATATCATGTAAATTATATATATATAACTTTGATCATGTATCATTATCTTATATCAAAATTATTTCTCTTCCATATCCATAATGTATATAATCTTTTAAAATAATATCTTTCTAAAAAATAAATGATATCGTAATACAATTTTACATGATATGTATCCCTAATTTAAATGGTTTTTAACAAAAATTTCTTCATGTTTTACATATAGCTCACCGATGACATGTTTGGAAATAGTTTTCAGGATAATGTTTACTTTTAACATTTATAAGATTAATGGATTATACCTATGCCATTAAAAATATATTGATCGAACATTAAATTATTATCACCAATGTTTATTTTCAATGAAATGTATTTTATAGAATAATTTGTGATATTTTAAATGTTAAAATTTTCTTCAATGTAAAAGCGTATTTTCATTAGGAATATTTTTAGTGATGTTTTAAGGGTATTTCATTTCATAAATGTTGAATAACATTGATTTTAATTAAGAAAAAATGGATATAATTCTTAGTGATACAATCCTCTGTCTTTCATTTGATGGATTATGATTTATTCAAAGATATTTTTGGGGATCAAATTTATTTTTCCTTGATTATTTATGTTTTAAATATATTTTTTAAGAACCCATATTTGATCCACAGGTAAATCATGTTTCAATGATATTATCATGGAATATGTTTATTTTCCCTAAATAAAAAAATACATTATTGGGGTAACTAATTTTTAAAGAGTTTTATAACAAGATGAACATTCGATGTAATTTATTCATGTTATGGTCGATGGACATTATTAATGAAGGGTTGATCCCAAATATATCTCACAAGTTATCCCAAAATAGCTTAAACGATTTGGATCCCAAATAGAAATGGGTGATCCTGATATGATTTATATAAAATGTGCACCCAGATAACACTTAATTGTATTGTGTTTTGCAGTCAATCAAGCAGTAATTAATGCTTTTTTGGTCCTATAATGATTATTTATTGGTAAAAATATGATAATATCTCATGATACCGAAATTTTTATTTTGCATTTAATGTTTTATTATATATTTTATTATATAATTATTTTCATCACAAGTCTCATTATTATTGATTATCATGACTCTTGAATGTGTCAAAAATTTAATACATATCACATGTTTATGGATCCAGGTACGATTATTATTTGTACTCTTATATTATGGCCGTACAAATTGAGTGATTATTATATATTTATACACTTATTATGATCACTAATGAAATTCAATTATTAGTGCTTATGATTAAACATATTAAGAATTGGTTCACACTCTTTCAGCGTTTCATTTTACCCATGTTATCAATAATGATGTTAAATAAATATATAGTATATGTGTTTCATATGGAAGATTATGATGACCTGTTATGGATTATAAAAAGGTGGGTATAGTTATGAAAATACACCTATTGAGTCATTAGTGTTTTTTCCTAATTCTCTGATACACTATACCAAAAGTTCTTTGGGTATTTATGTGATCCAATATTTAATTCGGTAATTATATCGATTGGATTGAAAAAATAGGGTCTATTATATCTATATCAATTATTGAAATGTAATATTTATAATTTTATTATCGAATAAATGAGTATGGGTTTGGGGCTGTTATAGTTAGTATATTCATATAATGGCCCAAAGGCCTTCATTTATTTATTTATTTTGATAATCCACCATTCAAGGGGTAATGTGGACCCTTTACAATGCCCATAATTGTAAGTATTACATGGCCCATAAGCCTTAGAAAATTCATTGCCTGTAGGCTTCAAACATTACATACAACCCAGACTAACTACTTGGAACTACTCCTCCACATCATGTTCATCGTGAAATCAGCTCTCCACCTTCACATGGATCTTCAGATAGGCTATCCCATGCATGCACAAGATTTTCCGATGAAAGGTGACATACCCTCTCATTCTTCCAATCCATGTAGCTTCTCCTGCGGTGAAAGATCCTTGCCCATGCTCCTATAAAGCTTGTTTCTTATAGGTTTTCTGGTTTTCATCTACACATAAGGTTGCCCGAAGTCCATGAGGTAGCCTGAATGCCTTACTGGCCTGAAGGCTTCGGTGGCCCAAATGCCTTAATGGACGCAGGGACCAAATCAGTGGCATGAAGGCCCAAACGAGGGAAAATTCTCGGCTGCTAAAATTACAAATAGTGCCCACTATAGTACTACATAGTTCCCACTACAGTTCCTACTACAGTACTCCGATAGCTCTCCTGAAATTATACCTCCACCTATATTTGATTCTGATTCACCTAGATGCACTTAAGAGTCCTCACCAACTAGGTTGAGGCTCATGTGCATAGTTAGTATAATGAAATGGTTTAGAGAATTAGGAGATTATGATGTTTTCATTTGAGGTTTTCTTAAGAGTTATGGAATGCATAGTGAGTTTATAATTTTAATATTAATAATATGATTAAATTCATAGAATAATTTTTGAGGTTTATAATTTTGGAATCCTAAGATCATTAATAATATTTTGGGAAATTTTTTTATTGTGTTAATGTATATTCTCAAACAATTGTTGTGTTATTTATTGAATGTGTTCATTTTTTATTATGATAATTATCCTCTTTTAAATCATATCTACCATATACTTCATGGACATTCCTATTTAAATCATTTTTTTCTTAGCCAGTTAAAGGTGGGGGTTAGAACTAAAACCTATGGATTAAAAATTTTAATTAATTTTGAATATTGTGATTGTTCCAATGTAATATGCACTTGAATTAATTAAATAATGAACTTAGATATTCCTTTCATACTGTTGGATTTGATTGGGTCTTGAACTGGCTTATTTCTACCCAATGTGGGAGCTAACCATTAATATTATTTATTTGGCTAATGGATTAATGTTTATTTATCATGACATGAGACCTTAGGTGATTTACTGATATAGAATCTCTAATTTATTGAATACAAATTATAAATATTACCATTCATCATTTGTGATATAAATGATAGAGATAATTTAGAGAAAAAAGGAAATTCTCATAATTACGCATTATGGATTACTATTTGACTTTGTGATATAGATTCTATTGAGAAATATTTTTTTTTCTATGTTGAAATGCATATATATTACCCTTGTACCTAGCCCATGACCACCTATATTATATATTGATGATATTGAGTGGGATCTATATAGTCCTATGTTATAATTCATAGAGTGATTGTGCTAGGCCTAATCCCATTATATAAAATTAAATCATAGGATTTAATGGTTACAAGGAATTGAAATAAAATTTTTTATTGTACCATGGTTATATGGTTATGGTTGGCATGGCTGTGAGACTTTCTCAAAGATACTCCCACATGACACAGAAGAAGTTTATGTTATACAATGTTTTTTAATATGGTCGGCCTAGTCATGAGACATTCTCAAGGATATTCTAGAATTAATCTATAATAGGTTATGTTATACAATTTTTATGGTTATAGTTGGCATGGTTTTGATAAATAATCAGGGATATTAATGTATGTATTCAAAAAATGTTGTTTTGATTTTTTTAATTGAGTAATTAATTAATACATTTTTATTACCTTATTTCATACACATCTTGTTAGACTAGTCTGTTTAGATGTGGTGATGTCTACCATATTAGTTATACTAAAACCATATTTGGGCCCCCATTTGGAACCATAGAATATTACGTGGATAAAGGACAGAAAAGGAAAAATGGTCTTGTTGTTGATTCTTTTTTGTCGGATGGGATGGTGTTCTTAGGTGGGACCATCTTGGGGTATGTGACCAGGTAATTTTGGGTCATTCTTTATCATGTTATCATCACACATGTATTCATTCTATATGACATTTATTCACATTCCTGCATGTCATTACATTATTGACATTATTTGTTATTCAATTATTCATAAGTATTTTATGATTAGAATCCCTTTTGTTTCTAAGTTGATTGATATCATTAATATAAATTATTTCTTTTACTATGGATCATCACACCATGGGGAATTTTATTCCCACTATACATTTCACACCCCCACTACTAGATAGAAGCCTATGGTGTATGAGTAGGCTTTCATGGGTTCTCATAATAAACCCTTTTAGGCCACGTGAGAGAGTTCTGAATCCGGGGAAGTTATAAATTGTATCAAATGTGCATGTTTTATTATATTTTTATTAACTTTTTTTGAATGGTAGAAAGGATTATAAAATGTGTGGGGACTTGGTAATAAGATACTTCATGAGAGTAAATAACCCATGTATGGGGGGAAATATGTGTGCTTAAGGATTGGATTTATGTTTGTATATTTTGGTTGTTATAGTCGATGTTACTTCATCTTTGCCGAAACACATTTTGTGTGAGGTTATTGTTCTATGATGTTGATGATTCTTTAGGTTTGTACTCATGGCATGGTATGGTGCAAGATTAGTATGAATGCATCATAATTGGAGCTTAGGTATATGTATGGATATGAATTTAATAATATCAGAAAAAAAATTCATGTGATATACATTCATATTAAAAAGCGATATATGATATTGGTTGTACATAATAAATTAAATGAATTGATGTGTAATTATAAGAAACATATAAGCCATGTTTTTTTCGATTAGGTGTCAGGGGATCTCTATTGTAGTAACTTATTGAGGATGAACTTTTTATTGGATAGTTATCTAAGGTTTATGTTTATATAATAGAAAAATTCACCCATATCATCTTCAACCAGATCATCAAGAGAGTGGAAATCAGAGTGCTCCTAGTACAGGAGAATCATAGGAGAGTCACATTTCTTAGGGAAGGAGGACCAAATGGAGATGATGATACAAGATAATGACATTCATTTTTTTCTACATGTTTTACAATTATGTTGATATTGGTTTTAGAAAACATAGATGGGGTTTTAACTATCGATATACCATTATGAGTGTTATCAAATAATATCAATCATTGTAAAGGCTTTCTATATAGATTTGTGGTAACCATTTTTTGGGAAGTGTTCATGAAAAATATGATGTGCCTCAACTTGATTCTAGTTGTGGATTGAATAGTGATATACCATGATCATATCGACTATTATTGAATGACCATCACCTACCAATATTTATAAGGTGGTAATTATTTTCACATCTATGGGTGGGAACATATGGCTAGTCATGTTGGCCCAATTAAGTGTATATTGGATTGTAACACAACTCAGAGTTGGTATTTATCTACATGATGGTGTAATTACGCATTATTCTTTTCCTCCAATGGTGGTCCGTTTTATGTATGTTTTTAAGAATGAGTTCAATGTTTTACCACCCGAGTGAGTGGTCATGTTTATAATCAAGATGGTGATGGGAGAAGAGAATGTTTCTATCCTACCGTATAGAAAAGTTTTTTACGATCTTAGGGAGTTGAAATTTTAGTTGGATGATCTAAAATAGAAAAATTTCTTTCTTTCTTGAAAATATCTTTGGGGTTTTCCAGTTCTCTTCAAAAAAAGGATGATGGGTAATTTCATTTCTGTGTGGATTATTCTGGATTAACCGAATGATATAAAATAAGTGATAACTCTTTTAGTGAATTTATAGTGCATTAAATAATGTTAGAGTTGTTAATATCTTCTAGAAGTTCAGTTGTTGATCAGGTTACCATAAGTTAATGGTGAGACCAAGAGAAAGACCCTGAAATTATTTTAGAATTAGGTATGAATGATATGACTTATTAATGATTCCATTTTGGATGAATAATAAATCAATGATGTTAAGTGACATTATAATTAAGATCATTATTCCTTTTATGAATCGATTTTTGTGTATTTTATACGATAACTTAGTGTGCTCTCATTTATAATATGAACATGCCCAATATCATAACATTATCCTATGTACATTGAGAGATAAGAGTCTTGAAGCCGTGATATCCAAATTCAGTTTATGGATTAATAAACTGTACATACGAGTCCATTCCGTCTATGATGAAGAAGTTTCAGTGCGAACATATAAAGTTTCATCCACAATGTGTCATGAAATACCTAATAATTCCATAAATATTCAAATTACTATGGGTTTATATTTTTATTAATGCAGATTCATCAATATATGGGTATCTTTGACCTTGATGTCTAATATACTCATGATTTTGGACATGATATAGACCTAGTTGTTCTCTAATCTCGATGGATTGAGTGTGATGGAAAAATTATGTGATGGGAAAACACCATAAAGAATTTGTAATGCATGTGGAAATTCAATTATATTCAATGGATGAATGTGTTTTCCCACAATCTTACATGAGTGGATGATGAATGAGTTTTATGCTGCTAGATGGTTGGTGCATCTTGGTTTTGAAATGAATTTTCGTGATCATCAAAGAAAATAAGGGTTGTTATTAATGAAGAATGAGGTAGAAAAATATGTTGATAGATTATTCTGTTTTTATTAGGTGAAATCCCAATATTAGAGGCCATCTAGGATTTTTCTACCATTTCCCATTCCTTAGAGGAAATAAGATGATGTGAGTATGGATTTTGTTATAGGATTACTTATGACAACCCAAAAGAATGATTTTGTATAGTCAATTGTAGAACGATATATGATGGTATCCCACTTATTACCTATCTGAGAGGCCATCATTTTTTATGATCTATGAATTATTTATATAAGTGTTGTTCTTTGGTTTAATGATATTCTGAGAGGTATCATTCCATATAGAGATCCTAATTTCACATCGTGTTTTGACTAAGTTATTCCCAATGATCTGGGATCAAAGATTATTTAAATTAAATCCTTTCATCCATAGATTTTTTTTCAATCTGGGTAGAATCCTTAGTTGTTAGAGGATATGTTATGAATCTTTGATTTTGATTTTTGAGGTTCTTGGGAGAAACTTTTGGCCCTCGTGGTTTTGAGATATTATAATTTCTTCCTAGCATCAAGCCAAATGGATTATTTTGAGGATTTGAATGGAATGTCATGTAGCTTCTCTTTTTGTTCGCCAAAGGAAGGTGAGTTTGAACATGTTTGGACAAGTCTCGTGCACAAGACATCTGATCATGTTCAGTCAGTCATACAACCATTTGTGATTATGCAGAGTAGGAATGAATCACAATCTAACCACTAGGGATTACCTATGCAATTCATGAATGGCCATGATATTTCTCTTTGAGTGTCATATTTATGGGGGAAATATCATATCAAGAAATGGTAAAACTATCCCCTACTTTCTCTAGGCCATTTGAGATATGGGATAAGGTGAATCCAGTTTCATACTATTTAGCCTTTCCATAAATCATTAATCCCATGAACGACGTATTTCATGTCTCACAGCTTTAGTGATATCACAGATATATAAACCGAAGTTTAATTTTTGAGGGTATTACAAGTTTTTTGTGATTATTTGTCACATTAAAAAAAATTTCTTGAGGAATATAATAGTTTATTGTATTAGGAAACTTATAACACAATCATGAAACAAGATGAAAGATCTTCAATGTGTCCCATATTAAAATTCCCCTTTATTACAAATACATAAAATCATTCTTCATACGTCAGCGAAAGTAATCATAAGAAAGTGGTCAGCTCGACTTCTTAGTAAGGGTAAATTATGGTAATAAATAAGAAGAACATGAATATAAGGGTATGATAACACTATTTAAAATAAAAATATCATACCACATATATCGGTCATCATTAAAATGAGACATTTTAAAATGATTTGAACCATATAAGAAAAGAATCATTTGATAATCATGAACATGATCCATGTGACCATATAATAGGTATAAGACATAGAATCTATGGAAGAAATATAAAGATGTAATTTCATTCCCTATAAGTTTAGAACCATTTCTAAAAACGTTTTAGGGAACTTATGGGTCACTACACCTACTGGGAGGGACATACCACCATCCCCAGTCATAGTCCATTCCTTGTCAAGTATTTGGTTTCGACAACATCAAATAGTGGATCGTGTTTTCCGATATTGCTATTGTGGATCGAGATTCCATATCATTTGATACTAGATCGGGTTTCCTATGACATCCTACAATTTTATTATATAACATTTCATTACTTTTTAAAAATTGTGGATCTTTAAAGACTAGTGTCTTGGAAATCAGGAACATATTACATTGAAAAAACATAAAACATTCTTCTAAACCACTTTTAAGGCTTCATCAAAGGTTCACCTTGTTAACAATTACTGATCTCATATCCTGGAGATAGAAATAAAAGGAAAGGGTGAGAAGAAAGCCCAATAAGGGTAAACAAGGGAATCAATGTACATGTTATATCAATAAGAACTAGAATAAAAACATAAAGGCATGAGAAATGGAAGAATATGAATATCATAAAGAAAATAACTTGGAACATAACTTTAATATGTGGCTACAACATTTCATTTAGATATTCTTGAACATATCCCCAAGGATTATCCCTAAGGTGTCATAAAATTTACTAAGGTTATTCTCCAAGTTATCGTAAAACTTATCATCTCTAGAGATTAATTATATACCCAATGCATTGGAGTGCTATCAGGGCTCCCCATTAATATGTATTTAATTTCATGTGATCCATATATATCATAATCAATAAATTTATAAATAACCCAAATAGATTCAATGAAATGGGTTTCATATCAACATCATGATGTTTAAAAAGAGCTTAAAAATTAGATCATTATGTCATTTATAACCCATAGAAACGGAGTGAGGGATATATGTATGTCAGTTACAAGATAAAAAATATCATCTTTATATATTTATGTATACCCATGGAAAGGAAATAAGTCTGGGTATTCATATAAATAAACAATAGAATTTTATGAGGGAAAGAGATTGAAATTTTGAGATGAAATTTCTACAGCGTAACTGCCAAATAACATGGTTTTTGAAAACATTTAAATGAAAGGTGAAAAGGGTAAACCACTAATAAATAATTTATAATGCAGTATGGGTACTGAATAAGATCATGGTATGGAAATTTTCATGACATACCACATAGAAAGGAAACATGAAAGAAAAGAGGAGATGCGATTTCGTCTATGAGAAATTCAGCAGCCTAACAACGTCACTTAAAATTTCCGAAAAAAAATTGATGAGAGCGGAAAGGGTCTCCCAAAAAATAGAAAGGAAATTTATATAAATGAGAACATATAAGAAAATAACCTCAACATAAAATGATGGAAATTATAAGACACAACATAAAGGAAGTCATGACTTAAAAGAGGAGGGTGAAAGGATCCCTTACATTGACGAATAACTTCGAAGGTTTGAAGGTCAGGACAATGGTAGGATTGAGGGCACATTGGGAAGAGTCCTTGGGAGATAAAGAGACCATAACATCATTGGGGATGATTTGGAAAAGAAATGAATGAGGGAATGTCTTGGTATTTATAAGGGAAGTGAGGGGACAAGTCATTAATGGTTAAGGGACACCTCATCGGTGGTATTAGAAAAACCATGGGCTTTCCCATGGTATTTTCCCATGGTATTGGCCACATGGGACACCTCATACCTTATATTACTATTCATAAGGAGACCCGAATTATTTCATGATTATTACATCCTAAATGATGTCATTAAATACCCGAAACTCAAAAACTGTATTTTCACTATTCACTAAAAATTCAACTTTTTCAAAAAAATCCTGAAAATTCAACTAAAATAAATATAGATTATCTAATTTCACAAATGAACTCCATTTTTAATAAATAATTTTCTAAATATTTTTAATTTAATTTTAAAATAAAATCACTATTCACTGAAAATTCAATTGTTTTAGAAAAATCCCAAAAATTCACCTTTACCAAATATCGATGTTTTGATTTCAAAAACAAACTCAATATTATGAAAATAATTTCCTAAATATTTTTAATTTAAATTTTAAATAAAAATCACTATTCACTCAAAAAAACAAATACTTAAACAATAATTTCTGAAATAGTTGTTTATATATTTTATTGAATCAGATTACTTAATCAATGTAGCTAAATTATATTAATACTTTCTTAAGTGAGATTACGTAATCCATTTGATCACATTACTAATCATAAGTGTAAAATAACTACTCATTATTCTCTACTCAGAAAATATTATGTTGATCTTAATAGACTCTAAATTTCTTACTGAACATAACTTTAGAAGACCATTTTTTGAAAATCATTACACATTATTAATTATTTAAGGTTTATATAAATATTTTTAAAATATCCTTTTTCTAAAATTCATCAATAATATGCATACTATATTTATCCATATATATGAACATTCACAAAATTCACCATAAGAAGAAATAAAAAAATTTATTTAAATAAAATAATTACACAAGGTAGTTACGGTCTCGTTACATATCCCCTTATAACACCAGCATAGGACCTAAGAGTAAGGTGTTCTAGGTTGATAGAATCTTGGGGTGGCTCGGCCAACATTTTCCGAGTAGTGATTTCTATCATCTTGAACTTATCACGAAGGTGATTATGTTCCAGATTCACACGATGAATTTTGGCTTGGGTTTGGTCCAAAGCAAAGCACAAAGGTGCTTTCTCCTTCTTGAGTTCTGTTAGATGGGATTTGATCGACCCTAGACTACTAGATGGGGACATCAAATTTTATTTCTATATTAATTAAGATTAGTTTTATTTATGGAAAATAATTTTAATAATTAGTTTCCAATAGTCATATTGACCAACGGTCATATTGACCAATGGTCATATAATAGTTAAAACCCAATGGTCTCATAAAACTCTTTTTATTTAATGAAATAGTTGTGTTGAGTATTAAATAAAATAAACCACAAAAATTAGGGAACAAAATTTATTCAAAATTTCGGGTCGTTACATTATTCTCCCCTTAATAAGTTGCATCCTCGCAATTTTAAAATTGGGGTTTGAAATTTTGTTGAATGTCCCACATTGAAAAAAGAGTCAGTAAAACTATTACTTTAAAATAAATAAAGGTAATTACAATGGTCATCAGAGTTAACCCATACTAGGATTCCATGTCGGAAAACATGTATATGGAAGAGAAAAAAAGGGTCACGTTCTGAAAGAGAGTGATAGAAAATACTATTTAGAGAAAATTAACCATAGCAAGATCACAAACATAAGATGTATCAAACTGTCTTTGATTACCCAGTAGGAAACATAAAGCAACAGTGTTTTTGTTTTACGTTCCTTTTCATAATTTTGAGGAATTCATTTACTACATAGAAAAAAACACAAGGAAATATACTTACCTTCAAGTAGAGTTTTTTCACTTAATAAGTTTACAACAAGAATAATATTTTCTCCAAACAATGAGAATTCAAAAATACTTGGTCACATCAAAATCACAAGATTAATCTTCTAGAGAATCACATAATCCACAAAAGAATAACAATATTTTTCCATTGACTTTAGTCATCAACTAAAACTAAAAATATTAGTAAGACATCATATAATCCCCAAAAAGGATAATCCTTTGTAAAAATAAATATGACTAGTAATTTCTAAAATTTAACAAACGTATCCAAAGTTCGAGAAAGACATTTCAACACACAATCATCCTTAAAAATATTCAGAATAATCCAAACTATAATTGGAACCCAAAATGTAGAAGGATTTAATCACATAGTCTTCCCCAAAAAAAAATCGTAACATTTATCTCCAAATAACATCAACTGGTATTAAAGTATCATACTAAAGGGTAATTAATGTATTCACATATTATCTATTCTAGGTTTACCATTTTAAGAAATAACCCAAATCACAATATGTCTACAATAAACACATAAATTCTTACAAAATAATATTCAACCATTCCTCCTCAATTTATATACTATAGTATTTTATTTCACATAGTCATACAGTACTCATGAAGGGAAAACATCATCCAAAATAACCATTATCATTTAATTACCAAATAATTTTACTCTAAAAAGGACATCGATTTGATAAAACATAAGTTTCCAAAATCAAATTATTCTTGATCCATAAAATAGAAGGTACATTAGTTAGTCCGAAGGGAATAACAACCAACTCATAATGCCTATATCATGATTGGAAAGGAGTTTTTGGAATATCTTCATTATTCACCCTCAATTGATGATAACTAGAATGAAGATCAATATTATGGAAGAATTGAGCCCCATGAAGTTGGTCAAATAAGTCACTAATTCTTCTTAGAGAGTATTTGTTTTTCACTGAGATCCCATTCAGTTCTCTATAATCAGTGCATAGCAGTATCGATCCACCCTTCTTCTTAACAAAGAGAACCGGTTCTCCCCAAGGAGAAAAACGTGATCAGATAAACCAAATATCCAAAAGATATTGGACTTGTTTCTTTAGTTCCTCTAGTTCCATATTTTCCATCATATAGTTGGTCTTTGACATCGGATGAGATCCAGGTACGAGTTCAATGGAGAACTCTATCTCTCATTCTAGGGGAGGTCCGGGTAATTCCTCAGGGAATACGCCATCATATTTCTAGAAAATGGGGACACTATCTAAAAGAACAAGTCCTTCGTGAGAAACTTATTCCATTTATGAATCATTTAACTAAAAATAATTTTATATCTTAAAAATTCATTCTTAGAAAATTATATTTTTTCTATAATTTCTTCATAATGTTTCACAAAAATCTTGCGATTAACCAAACATATCCCTTGGGAGTGTCATAAACAACAGTGCAACAAAGCCCATTTTCATGTACTAGTTCCTGTTTTAGTCTAGATCAAAGTGGTGTTTTCAGGTTTTACCTCTATGTACATCTATGTCAGAGCCACCTCTACCTGCTCGTATTCAGACAGAAATGTATTAGCTTGATAAGCCACATACTCAATAATCACCAAAATACACGGAATATTTACTATATTTAAACTTTTCTATAGGGTTATTCCTAATGTTTTCATATCCTAATTTCCATAAATATATAAACAATCCTTTGATACCAATTATGAAAACCCACCTTTTTATTATGTAACATTTCATTACTTTTTACAAATAGGGGATCCTTAAAGTCTAGTGTCTTAGAAATAAGGAACATATTACATGAAAACAACATAAAACATTCCACTAAACCACTTTTAAGGCTTAAAAAATGTTCATCCTATGTATATTTACTGCATCTCATATCTTGGAAATAAACATCAAAGGAGAGGGTGAGCAGAAGTCCCTATAAGGGTAAACAAGGGAATCAATGTACTTGTAGTATCAATAACAACATGAATAAAAACATTATGAGATGAGCAATGGAAGAATAATAATATCATAAAGAAAAGAACATGGAACATAATTACAATATGTGGCTACAACATTTAATTTAAAAATTCTTGAACATATCACCAAGGTCCATCCCCATGGTGCCATAAAAATTACCATGGTTATTCCCCAAGGTATCGTAAATCATGTAATATTTAGAGATTAATTCATTACCCAATTCATTATAGCACTATCATGGTGATCCATTAACATTTCATTAATTTAATTTGAGCCACATAGATCATAATAAATAATTCCATAAATAACACAAATAGATTCAATGAAATGGGTTTCATATCAAAATCGTGATGTTTAAAAAGAGCTTAAAAATAAGATCATTATGTCATTTATAACCTATGGAAAGGGAGTGAGGGTTATATATATGTCAATTAAACAATCAAATATATCATCTTTATATATTTATGAACACCCATGGAAATGAAATATGTCTGGGTATTCATATAAATAAACAATAGAATTTCTTGAGAGAAAGGGATAGGAATTTTGAGATGAAATATTTGTAGCATAACGGCTAAATAACATGGTTTTAGAAAACATTAAAAAAACGGGAAAAGGGTCACCCACTAATTAATAATTCATAATAAAGTATGGGTACTGAATAAGATCATGTTTTGGATATTTTCATGACATAACACCTGAAAATGAAACATGAAACAAAAGAGAAGATTCGATTTCTTTTACGAGAAATTCGGCAGACTAATGGCGTCACAAAAAAATTTAGAAAGAAAATTGATGAGAGAAGAAAGGGTCTCTAAATAATTAGACATGAAATGGAAATAAATGAGAACATATAAGAAAATACCCTAAACATAAGGAGATGTAAATTAGAAGACACAACATAAAGGAGGTCATGACTTAAAAGAGGAGGGTGAAAGGATCCCTTACCATGAAGAGTAACTTCAAAATCGTGAAGGTCCGGACCTTGGGAGGCTTGAGGGAACCATAGGAGGACTACATTGGAGGTAAAGAAGCCATTAATTCGTTAGGAATGATTTGGAAATGAAATTAATGAGGGAATGGCTTGGTATTTATAGGAGAAGTGAGGGGATAAGTCATAAATGGCCAAGGGACACCACATCGGTGGTATTGGAAAAACCATGGGCTTTCCCATGGTATTTGCCCCTGGTATTGGCCACTTTGGACACCTCATACCCTATATTACTATTCATAAGTCTACCAGAATTATTGCATTATTATTACATCCTTAATGATTTCATTAAACACCTAAAACACAAAAACTATATTTTCACTATTCACCAAAAATTCACCTTTCTCAGAAAAATACCAAAAATTCACCTTAACCAAATATCGATGCCCTGATTTCAAAAATGAACTCTATTTTATGAAAATAATTTTCTAACTATTTTTAATTTTATTTTTAAATAAAAACACTATTCACTGAAAATTCAATTGCTTTGGAAAAATCCCAAAAATTCACCCTAACAAAATATCGATGCTCTGACTTCCAAAACAAACTCCATTTTATGAAAATAATTTTCAAACTATTTTTAATTTAATATTTAAATAAAAAACACAATTCACCCAGAAAAACTAATACTTAACCAATAATTTCTGAAACATATATTTACCTATTTTATTGAATCACATTACTTAATCAGTGTACCTAAATTATATTAAATCCTTCTTATATAAGGTTGATTAATCCATTTGATCACAATACTAATCATAAGCATAAAATAACTATTCAAAATTTACTATTCATAAAAAATTATGTTGATCTTATTAGACACTAAATTTCCTTCTGAACATAACTATAGAATACCATTTTTTGAAAATCATTACACATTATTAATTATTTTTGGTTTACATAAATATTTTTCAAATATCTGTATTCGAAAATTCAACAATAATATGCATACTATATTTATCCAAACATATGAAAATTCACAAAAT
This sequence comes from Viscum album, assembly GCA_963277665.1. NCBI lineage: Eukaryota > Viridiplantae > Streptophyta > Magnoliopsida > Santalales > Viscaceae > Viscum > Viscum album. The sequence goes on from OY728156.1 coordinate 50,521,091, forward strand.
TCACTATAAGAAGAAATAAAAAAAATTATTTAAATCAAAGGATTACACAAGTCAGTTACAGTCTCGTTACATAACCCCTTATAACACCAGCACAAGACTGAAGAGTAAGGTGTTCTAGGGTGATAGAATATTGGGGCAGCTCAGCCAACATTGTCCGAGTAGTGATTTATATCAGCTTGAACTTCTTGTGAAGGAGATTCTATTCCAGCTTCACACGTTGAAGTTCGGCTTGGGTTGGGTCCAGAGCCAAGCCCAATAGTGATTCCTCCTTCTCGAGTACTGTCAGATTGGCTTCAATCGGCCCTAGACTACTATATAAAGCCATCAAATCTTCATTATGTATTAATTAATATCACTTGTATTTATAGAAAATAATTATAATAATTAGTTTGCACTAGTCATATTGACCAACGGTCATATAACAGTCAAAACTCAACGGTCTAATTATACTAATTTTATTAAATGAAATAGTTTTGTTGAGTATAAAATAGAATAACCCACAAAAATTATGGAACAAATTATATTCAAAATTTTGGGTTGTTACATTATTCCCCCCTTAAGAAATTGTGTCCTCACAATTTTAAATTTGGGCTTGGAAATTTTATTGAAAGTCCCACATCGAAAAAAGAGTCAACAAAACTATTACTTTAAAAGAAAGAAAGGGATATACAAAGGTCACCCGAGATAACCCATACTTGAATTCCATGTAGGAAAACATGGATATGGAAGAGATAACAAAGGTTCAAGTTCAAATGGAGAGTGATAGAAAACATGATTAGGAGAAAATTAACCACAAGAAGATCACATAGATAAGATCTATTAAATGGTTTTTTATTACCCAGTAGGAAACGTAAACCAATAATGTTTTTTTACATTCCTTTTCATAATTTTGAGGAATTCATTTACTGTATAGAATAAAAACATAAGGAAATATACTTACCATCAATTAGAGTTTCATCCATTAATAATTTTCCACCAAGACTAATCTTTTCCCCAAATAATGAGCATTCAAAAAGAATTGGTCACATCAAAAGCACAATAATCATCTTCTAGAGAATCACATAATCCAAAAAAGAATAACTATATTTTTCCATGGTCTTTAGTCACCAACTAAAACTAAAAAAGGTTATTACGAGATCATATAATCCCCAAAATGGATAATCCTTTATAAAAAGATATATGAATATTAATCTCCAAAATTCAATAAAAGTATCCAAATGTCCATAAAGACCATTAAATACACAATCATCCTTAAAATTCATCAGAATAATCCAAACTAAGATTGAAACCCAAAAATCAGAAGGATTTAATCACATTGTCTTCCCCAAAAAAATATTCACATTTATCTCCTAATAACAGCGACTACTATTACAGTCTCATACTAAAGTGTAATTAACCTATTCACATATTCTCTATTCTAGGATCATAATTTTCCAGAAATAACCCAAATCACCATATGTCCACTATAAACACATAAATTCATAAAAAAATTCAACCATTCCTCCTCAATATAAATCATGTAACATTCTATTTCTCTTCAGCATATAGTACTCCAAAATAGGAAACATCATCCCAAATAACCTTTATCATTTAATCACCAAATCCTTTTCCTATACAAAGGATATCCATTTTATAAAATATAATTTTCCAAAATCAACTTATTCTTGATCCATAAAATAGCAGGTGCATTAGTCATTCTAAAGGGAATAACAACAATCTTATAATGCCCATATCCTGATTAGAAGGCAGTTTTTGGAATATCATCATTATTCACCCTCAATTGATGATAAACAGAACTAAGATCAATCTTAGAGAATAATTGAGCCCCACGAAGTTGGTCAAATAAGTCATCAATTCATGGAAGTGAGTCTTTATTCTTCACGGTGATCCCATTCAGTTCTCTATCATCAATGCATAACTGCATCGATCCATCCTTCTTCTTCAGAAAGAGAACCAGTGCTCCCCATAGAGAAACACGAGGTCGGATAAAACAATTCTCCAAAAGATCATGGAGTTGTTTCTTTAATTCCTCTTACTCCACATTTTACATCCTATAGGGGGTCTTCGACATCGGATGATATTGAGGTACATGTTCAATGGAGGACTCTACCTCTCTTTTTGGGGGATGTCTATGTATCTCCTCAGGGAATATGTCAACAAATTCCTAGATGATGGGGACATTCACTAAAAGAATAAATTCTTCATGATAAACTTATTTAATTTATAAATATTTAACTAAAGAAGATTTTATTTCTTAAAACATCATGCTTTGAAAATTACATTTTTCTATAATTACTTTATAATGATTCATAAAAAGCTTTCGATTAAACAAACACATCCCTCGAGAGTGTTGTAACCAAGAGTGCAGCAAGGGCCATTGTCATGTACCAGTTCCCATTCGAGTCTAGCTCAAAGAGATGTTTTCGGGTTTTACCCCTATGTACTTCTATGTTAGATCCACCTCTACCTGCTTGTATCCAGACAGGGATGTATTTGATTGATAAACAACCTACTCAATTATCACCAAAATACCATGAATATTTCCTATATTTAAATTGTTCTATAGGGTTCTTCCTAATGTTTTCTTATACTATTTTCCATAAATAACTAATCTATCCTTTCATACCAACTATGACATCCCTCCTTTTTATTACATAACATTTTGTTGCTTTTTACAAAAAGAGGATCTTTAAAGTCTACTGTCTTGGAAAGCAGGAACATAATACAAGAAAACAATATAAAACATTCTTCTAAACCACTTATAAGGCTTCATCAAATGTTCATCCTATGTAAATTTATTGCATCTAATATCCTGGAGATAGAAATCAAAGGAAAGGGTGAGCAGAATGCCCAGTAAGGGTAAAAAAGGGAATCAATGTACAGGTGGTATCAATAAGAACATGAATAAAAACATAAATACACGAGAAATTAATGAATAAGCATATCATAAATAAATGAACTTGGAAAATAAATTGAATATGTTGGTACAACATTTCATTTATACATTCATGAATATATCACCAAGGTTCATCCCCAAGGTGTCATAAAAATTACCACGATTATTCACCAAGGTATCGTAAAACATTTCATCTCTAGATATTAATTATTTATGCAATGCATTGGAGCGCTATCAGGGTGAACCATTAACATATAATTAATTTAATGTGATCCACATAGATCATAATCAATCATTTCATAAATAAAAAAATATTCATTGAAATTGGTTTAATATAATAATCATGACTTTTAAAATGAGATTAAAAATAAGATCATTATGTCATTTATAACCCATCAAAAGGGTGTGAGGGTTATATGTATTTCAATTACCGAATCAAATATATCATTTTTATATATTGATGAACACCCATGGAAAATAATTAAGTCAGTGTATTCATAAAAATAAACAATAAAATTTAATGAGAGAAAGTGATAAGAATTTTGAAATGAAATTTCTGCAGCATAACGGCTAAATAACATGGTTTTAGAAAACATTTAAAAGAGAGGGGAAAGGTTTACCTAATAATAAATAATTCATAATACAGCATGGGTACTAAATAAGATCTTGGTACCAATATTTTCATGACATACCACATGAAAATGATCCATGAAAGAAAAGAGAAGATATAATTTCTTTTACGAGAAATTTGGCAGCCTAACGGCGTCACTTAAAAACTCAGAAGACAAATAGATGAGAACGGAAGGGGTCTATCAACAATTAGACATGAAATGGAAAAAAATATAACATATAATAACATACCCTAAACATAAGGAGATGGAAATATGAACACACAACATAAAGGAAGTCATGACTTAAAAGAGGAGGGTGAAAGGATCCCTTACCTGGAAGAGTAAGTTCAAAAGCCTGAAGGTCGAGACCTTGGGAGGCTTGAGGGAACCTTGGGAGGAATCCTTTGGTGGTAAAGAGACCATAAATTCTATGGGTAATAGTTGGAAATGAAATTAATGAGGGAATGAATTGGTATTTATAGGAGAAGTGAGGGGCCAAGTCATTAATGGCCAAGGGACACCACATCAGTGGTATTGGCAAAACCATGGGCTTGCCCATTGTATTGGCCACTTGGGACACCTTATAAATTATCTTACTATTCATAATTCTACCAGAATTATTTCATGATTTATACATCTTTAATTATGTCATTAAACACCCAGAACTCAAAAATTTTATTTTCACTATTCACAGAAAATTCAACATTCTCAGAAAAATTCCCAAAATTCACCTTAAACAAATATTGATGCATTGATTTCAAAAATGAACTCAATTTTAAAAAAATAATTTGCTAAATAATTTTCATTACTTTTTAAATAAAAACACTATTCACTAAAAAATCAATTGTTTTAGAATAATCCAAAAAATTCACCTTAATCAAATATTGATGCTCTAATTCAAAAATGAACTCCATTTTATGAAAATAATTTTCTAAATGTTTTTAATATAATTTTTAAATAAGAAACACTATTCACCCAAAAAAACTAATACATAACCAATAATTTTTGATATTGTTATTTACATATATTATTGAATCACATTACATAATCAAGGTAGCTAAAGTATATTAATACATTTTTATGTGAAGTTACATAATCAATTTGATTACATTACTAATCATAAGCGTAAAATCACTATTCATAAAAAATGAAGTTGATCTTATTATACTCTAAATTTCATACTAAACATTACTGTAGAAGACCATTTTTTAGAAATCATTGCATATTATTAATTATATATGGTTTACATAAATATTTTTAAAATATCCTTTTTCTAAAATTCATTAATAATATTTATACTATATTTATCTAGAAATTTGAAAATTCCCAAACTTCACCATAAGAAGAAATCACAATTTTTATTTAAATCAATGGATTACACAAGGCAGTTATGGTCTTGTTACATAGAATCTTATAACACTAGCATAGGACCAAACTGTAAGGTGTGATATGGTGATAGAATTTTGGGTCGGCTCGGCCAACATTGCCCGAGTAGTGATTTCTATAAGCTTGAACTTCTCATAATGGCGATTTCGTTCCAGCTTCACATGAGGAAGTTTGGCTTGGGTTTGGTCTAGAGCAATGATGAAAGGTGCTAACTACTTCCCGAGTTCCTTCAGATGGCCTTCGATCGGCCGGAGACTATTGTATGGGGCCATCAAATCTTATTCTTATATTATTTAATATCACTTTTTTTATAGAAAATAATTGTAAAAATTAGTTTCCAATGGTCATATTGACCAACATTCATATATTAGTCAAAACCCAATTTTCTCATTATACTCATTTTATTAAATGAAATAGTTTTTTTGAGAATAAAATAAAATAACCCACAAAAATTATGGAACAAAATTTATTCAAAATTTCGGGTCGTTACATTTCCCGTATTCCCATAGTGGATCTCTTCCCATATTCAATAGTGGATTGGGTTTCCCCATCGACACATTGAGGATTAATCCCATTAACTTTATTCCCATTAGTGTCTCATGAGGTATAAATCATTACCCAATAAATATGAGGGAGATATATGTCCTACACATCCCATAATGAACTCATACATTCATTTGATAAAAAATAATAAAATATCATATCACAAACCTTTCAATCAAATGTGTGTCAAAGACATATAATCATATCATAACCCAAAGAAAAAAATAGGCATCATAACTTTTTCATTAAATCATAACCAACAAAAATAAGTGTGTTTCATAAAAATATATCGAATAAAAAAGAAACAAGTTTCCTAAAAATCATTTCACCTAAGCATAAAAAATTATTGAGGTAATATGAATGATATTATTGGATTATATCATATGTGAAGCATAAATATGAAAAATCATGGCTTCTAATATGGAGAATTATTTTTAAATATCAGATGAAAAATTAAATAATGAAAAAAGAAATTCATTTAAAATCCATATAATAAAAAAATGTCAAAATAATTTTCTTATAAATAAATATTTACAATTTTATTTAAAAGATTTCTTAATGAAAAGATATTTTTCTATATAAAAAAAATTTAAAACATAAAGCTTTCAGAAAATGTTTTTTTTTAATTTCTTTAAAAACACATTAAGAAAGATAGAAAATTATTTAAATATTATTCCCTTGAAAAATCCTTGGTAAAAAATAATGAAATATTGATAAAATTGAAATAATCTTATTTTAAATTAATCATTTTATAAATATAATGTATTATTTGAAAACAATTGAAAATATTTTTTAAATAAAAATCGTTTTTTAATACCACATTCTTTGAAAACCACATAAAATTAAACCAAATTCCAGATTATTAGGAAACAACATTCATTAAAATAACTAGTAAATAAGTAAATTAAGTTTCAAAGAAAAGATGGTTGTGATGGTGGGTATGTTCGTATATGATGAATATTTTTTTTTGCACCTAAAAATATTATAAGTGTTCTTTGAAGGAAAAAAATTAAATAAAATTCATTTTAAAAGAGTTTTACTAAAATGGTAAAACATAAAATATAATTTCCTTTAAATATCATAGGATAATAATATTTTTAAATTATTTTTTGATAACACAGTTTTCATGGAACACATATTTCCAACCAAAAGGATAAATATATTTGAATTTTTTGGAAAATATATTGTTAATTATATAAAGTAACAATGATAATAAAATCTTGTTAATACATTAAGACATCATGGATAAAAAGTGGATAGGAAAATTCATGTTGTTTTTTATATATGGATCAAAATATTTATTCAATTGAATCATAATTTTAAATAATCTCGATAAACCATGAGATTGTATTAATAAACCGCTACCAAATTGGTAACACTGAATCATAAAAATATGGAAATAATAAAATTAAATGAGGATTAATATATTTTTACTATAATTATATTCATTATATAAATTGTAAAATGGATTTATATGCACCTTATAGGAATAAAAAAGTTTTAAATATAAAATGTTTCTCAAAGAAGGAAATTTTAGAAAATATTTACTTTACGGATTTGGTAAAATTTGAACAATAACATCCATTAATGAAATATGATTAAATTTATATGTAAATAAAAATAAATTTAATTATAACAATAATATTATATAATCATGTGATTTATATACTCCATAAATAAGAAATGTGTAGTGAATAATGCATAAATCTCATAGAAATAAAGACTAGAAATCCCCATACATTAAATATTAACCTTCTATGTAGTGTTAAAAAACTGTAAAAAAATATAATTTTATTATACATATAACTTAGAAACATATTATAATATATAATACCATATATGTTTTTCATGACATTATATTACCCGTTTATCAATAACTTTATGTTAATGTTACATTTCGGGTAATATCTACGTTGTTATTAGTATATCTTTTAATTTCATAGATTTTTGGTTCTTATAATTATATATTTATTTAAATAATGTAATAAATGATATAAATATTATATATATTAATTAATATGTATTTATAAAAAACCATTAAATATAGAAATATAAAATGAAATATATTTTTCATTGAGAGGGTAGGCCCTTCGTATGCATGAACGACATTCCCATTTTATTATTTTATTGAAAGAATGAATGTAAATGAAATATATGTGTGTATATATATTAATTAAAGTTTAATTATTATTTCAAATATATCATATATATTTATTGAAACCATCCTTAATACATTCCATGTAGAGTGTGAACTAATCAAATTACATTGAAGAGGCGGTAGTCCATACTTCACCAAATGAAATTATCATATTTACACAAAATAAAAGAATGAAAGTTTTTCATACATAAAAATTAAATAATAATAATACATTATAATTATCATTTATATCATATAAAGACAAATTTTCCATCTTAATTATCAACTATTAGAGGTGTGAAAAGAAAAATGAACAACATCATTTTGTTAGGAGATAATTTATGGTAATAAAAATGGTAAGTTCATTACCCATAAAATGGAATTTTGAGTAAGTTTATGTAATAACTATATAATAAAAAAATAATGTATATTTATTATACTGGGTTTTCAATTAATAATTTAAAAATTATAAATTAAGGGGTGGATAATGAAACAAAAAAATAATATATCTTACAGAAAGATGATACACTTTCTTTGTGTAACTCTTTTTTGTTTACACCCAATGACTGACATGGATGGATGTTTTAAAAAAATGTTTTATAATATTAATTTATAGATTTTATTTTATTTTATTTAGGAATGAATTTTCTGAGGAAAAAGGTAATTAGAGGTGTAAATATATGATGATGAAAGGAGGCCTTCTATATGGAGGTAAGAGGGAACATTGGTTATTCTTGAAAAGCGTTGAGTGATCCCCACATTTATGTGTCTCAAAAAGAATGAAATTGGTAATTTATGATAATTAGAGGATTAATGTGTTAAATATGGTCATAAAATGGATTTTGGAAATGTTTCAAGGTCATTTTGGGTCTTAAGATTAAAGTTTCGTCCTTTGTTAAGATAATTTTACTCTTATTCATCATAATTAATTTTATTCAAATTGACAAATACTTTTGGTAAAAAAAAATTCGACCATAAAAGACATTATAAATTATTATTATTTCAAATATTGTACCGTTTTTTCAAATTAAAATAAGATAAGTGGTGTAAATTAATATATATTTAATATCGTTGAGGGGTCGCGACATCTGGTTTTTTAGTAAAAAATATCAATAGTATAGAATGATTTTATATCCAATTTAAATATGTAATTGGTTAAATTAGATAAATTGGACAAACTGATAAATAATTTATCATATTAAACTTTAAAAGAAAAATAAAATATTAGTTTATAAAAAATTAACCTTTACAAAATAGTATTTTTTTAATTAATAATCTGTGTTTTTCACTATTCATTAGAAAATTACACTTCTCATAAAAATATGAAATATTCACCCCAATTATATTTATATAATCCTCATAATGAAATAATGTTTTTATGAAATATATTTTATGAATGTGTCAAGAATCAGAGTTGGGTTCTCCGTTCAAAGGTGATAAAAACCACTTTTTAGAGAAATAGATATTTTTATTCATAAAATTGGATTTATTATTATATTATACCTATAAAATATTTTGGATGATTATAAAATAATATTATTGAATATATGAAATATATTTTTTACTAATATCATTCACTAATTGCAGTTAATATAATTATTAGGCCAAAAGCCTTTCGGAACATAAAATTATTTCCATTATGTTGAATTGGATAATATTTTCATTTCTAATTAATTGTTAACCAATAAATTAATCTTTTCTTTTTATATACCACATATTTTAATATGTTAGTTAATAAAATTAATCACCACTAATTTAACAGCTATGTTATATCCTTTTACACTAAATTTATATTTTTATTAATATATTATCTTTTGGTAAAACATGGTCTTGCATGTAAAGAAGGTCATTAAATAAAGTATTATTGTGTGTGATGAAGGCAATATATCTGATGCATGAATTACAAGAAATAGATTTATTTAAAATATGAAATATATCATAATGTATCAGGTTTTTTTACTGCATTATGTGGTAGGTGTTTTATGTAAAACAATCTATTCTTAATGTTGTGTGAAATGAAAAATATCAAAAAGAATAAATTAATTTGAAAAAAACATATTTCACAAAATCTTGGTGTGTTTTATTCTACAATTCATAAAATGAATTTTACCCTATAAATTCCACTAGTATATCAATGTTATAGTACATTAAGATATATTTCATAGAAAACAATGTGTAAATATTAAGACTTCCTTTATAAAAGGTAATTTTTGAAACATACCTAGGTTTTCACATTGGATAACATAGGTGGGAAGTGAAAACATGAAAAAGGAAGAGATATATAACAATAATGTTTTTTTGGATAGTGATATAGAATATAGAAAGAAGAGAGATAAAAATGAAATATTCATACTTTTCTGATGGCCTAAGGGACAATTTGATTCATCATAAGTGAAGTTAATATGATAAAATATTTTATTTCAAGATTGTTTTTATAAATTTTAAATAACTTCGATGAAAATTATTACATATATTATTTTTGAACAACCTATAACTTTGTTCTATCATGACTAAATTTTAATTCATATCATATTCCAATAATTTAAGCTTAATTTCTAATTTTAAAATCATCAACATATCATGCTCTACATAAATATATTGATAGGTCATTTCATCTGACATTATTTAAAATAAAAAAAATCATTTTTAGAAGATAAAAAATATTCCTAAAGCCTAATGTGTTGATATTACAATTTAATATATAGAACATCTTACAAATTATAATTTAATAAATTTCATATATGGGCGTCCTTGTAACCCAGCCTAAAAATGAAAAATAAAAAAATTAGAAAGATGTTAAGTAAATCTGCAAAACGTTGATCCTTCATATTTCATAACGAATGTAATGTTTGTTGTATACATAATATGAGAATAACTACATCATATATTCTCTTATAACATGTTAATAGCCTAAATTTAAAAAAATCCTTATTGAAAATTTTCATTTTTTCTTATTCCAATTTTTATTTTTTGAAATATTTCATAAATCCAATTTTTTAAAATATTCATTAATTATATGAGAAAAAACTTCTCAACATGTTCTTAATTATATTCAAGGATATTATTACCATCCAATTTACTTATTCACTTCTAACATAGCCTTTAAAAACAAAATTATATTAACATAAATCAATATACTAACAATTATATTTCATTTTATCACATGTTTTACATAATAATCTTATTTCCATTAAATCCCATTTATATTCAATCTGAAAAATTAAATGTATTCTTATAAATATTTATAGAAAAACATAAATAGGAAAAAACATATACATTTAAAAATTAATTATTCATGAATCTAGATACATAAAAACTTATATTATTCTACTTCTTCATTAATACATGATAAGGATACCTCATTCAATTATATAATAACTCATTCTTCTCACATTCCATCTCTATTTTCATCATCAGAAGCAATATATCCATTACTCGCACCACCTTTATTATTTTCTTTGTGATATTTTCATATGGGGAATTAATTTTAAGAATTTCCATTCATTACAAAATTATATATTTTAACCATATATGACATAGAAGGGATTCCAATATTCTGATCCATTTTATTAACCAAGCCTTTCAATTTTCTATTGTAGTTAATTTATTGTTGTCTTTATATTCCACAGACATAAAAAATTTAGGTTTCTATAATAAATTCACTTAGATTATTATATCCACATTATTAACACAATAATGTTGTATCATCTTTCCTACATGGTCTCCAGTACCTAAACTCTTACGAAACTGCATTGTTTTTTATTTAATGAATCTGGTAGCAAGTTTATGTACTTGTTGTAAATCATCATCTGTGAAACTAATTATGCATGATCACAACATCATTCACCCCATTGATTATCCCATTTAATGTCTCATTAGAAAACTATCCATCACATTCATCATTACTCCAACTCCTTCTTGTTCAATTTATTTAATAAAACTGTAAAGACTTGTTTGTGGAATATTTATCATAGTGAAACCGACTTAATTATGAAAAAAATTACTTATAGGATGCCCAAGACATAGAACATAATTTTTAAATTTATAAAACATAAGGATTATCATAGGTTATTCACTGTTATCCACTATTTAAATAATTTATGAATGTTCCTAAAGATATTTTTAATTTACAAAACAAATCCCCCAAGAGTGTTAGACATGGTGTGTAGTAAGGCCCATTTTTGTGCACCAATTCATGGTTGAGTCTCGCATAATATTGTGTTCATGTGGTTGTTACCTTATATAAATATTTTCTAGAGACAAATCCAGTTATATAAACAATATTGGGATTTATTTCTAGGGATGTAATCCCAATATCCCTTGTCAAAATTCACGTAAAATTTCATAATAATTAACTCATCTTTATACACATCTTTAGAGACATCCTTCTATATATATATATAGAAATATACATAGGGTGTAACACCCTAGGTAAATAAATAATATGAAATTTTCGCATTTATCCATATTTGTGAATAAAATATTAATATAACTTTAAATGGGACGCTATGCTCGATGGCGTACCCAATACGCAACAATGAGTTTCTTGGGAATCTTACGTTGTACTCTAATAATAAAATAATATTATTTTAAATGGTAGTTAACGCATAGCTGTTGTAATGGCGGGAATGAACAGAACTAAATACAAAATTATTATATATGTTTTTCAAATATTATTACCTTTTACAATAAATGTTAGAGGATTAAAAATGCGAATGAATCCAATTTTCAGTGTAAATATTCGAATATTCTTTAAAAGGTCGATTAACCGTCTTTTGATGACGAACCTCTTTTAAATCCACTTTTTGACAATTTTATGTGTTATATTTGACAAAATAAAAATCTTATTTAGAATAGGGACATCAAAATTTACTTTGTGTAAATTTTTGGTATTTTTCCGATAAAGTTCATTTTTTAATGAATAGTGAAAACTGTTGTATTTTAATTCGAACCCTCTTTTTGATATAATTTATTTATATTATTAGATTATCTTTTGAATTGGTTTTAAAGTGAAATTAGAATATATTTTTACCATTTAATCAAATATTGGTCGTTGAAATTATGTTCATCTTGAAATTTGACTTAAACTAGTGTCAATCTTTTTATACTTATGGTTTCCCAAAAACACGCTATTTTCTCTGACAGCGGGAATTAATTATTAAATTAATTAATGTAACTTATATTTTTTTTATTTTTAAAAAATAGACATCAATTTTGAATTCAGAATATCAAATATATCTTAGGGTGAATTTTTGGTATTTTTCTGGAAAACCTCAATTTTTGATGAATAGTGAAACCACTAAGTGGTACTTAAAAAATTGATTTTTCGTTTAAATGAAAATTTACCACCTCTTTGTTTTGAATTTAATAAATCCTACATACATGGTTTTCATTATGAAGTAAAATGTGGTTCAATGGGATTAAAATAATTTTGTTGGTGAATAGTAACTTTTAAGTTTTAATCGTGATTAGAGGTAATTAGTTTAGTTTATGGTAAAAATAATGTTTTAATAATTTTAAATGACCTAGAAACATGTCCTACCCTCCTTGGATGAGTCATGGCTGACAAAGAAAATCCATGGGTCAACTTGGGGAAACCACGGAGCCACTTTGGTTGGAAAATGGCATAAATACCTTTTTATTTATACTTAAAATTAAAATGTCACAAACATGTGTTATTTTAATAAAAGAATTTTTAGATGAGGTTATAGAAGACATATTTTTTACTATAAATATTCATTAGAAATATAAAAATATTTCCTAAATCATGAAATATTTTTAATAATTTTTAGATATTAAATAAAATAATTTATGTTTGACACCGTGACGATGCAGTGATTACCTCATAAATGAACGATTTAAATAATATGAGATGATAGGGTGAAATCTAAGTCTTAAACTTGTCAAAAACCTATTTTATGGGTGGATTTAGAAACCTTTTCACTTTATCCTATAAATATATCCTTTCGGGACCTTTTAAATCTGAAAATCATTTTATAATTATTTAATATTTTATAAGTTTCCAAGAGTGCCCCTCCTCTCCTCTTATAAAAGCCCCCCACCTCTACCACCTTACACACACTTCTCAAGCCTTTGGCTCGGTCATATTCTTACCATTTCATCTCTCCACATCCCTCTATTCATCATTGAACCCTCACTTTGGGAATAATCCTTTCCAAGGAAGCCTTTGAACTCAAATCAAAGAGAGTTACCCGATTTAAAGGTAATGTCTTCCCTTGTGTTATTTTGTTTTATTTTGCTTCTCCAAACCCCTACACTGTTATTATTACTTTTTTTGTAAAAAAACCAGTATAATAAATATACTATGATTTTTTTATACGAATTATTTGAGCTACACTTTAACACACCTCTGTATAATGGTTAAAAAACAAACTGTTTCTGTGGATGGTGAATTACTGCCTCACGAAACGATGATTGTTCAATATTATTTTAACACCTTCAAAGGTGGCCATTATAATTCCACTATATCTATATATTATATATAATATGTTTATATTTTCCTTAATATTTTGTATTTTTCATTTATGGAATACCTTTATGGTTTCCATTATGGGTAAACGCGATATCTTCATTTTAAGAAGTGCGGACTACCGCCCCCTCAATGTTATTTGATTCGTTAATGCCATATGGGGGACGTATAAAGGATGGAATTAATGGTATTAGATATTATATCCTAATGGAATTATAATATAACTTTATATCATTATTATTTCATTCCATTTAATACCAAAAAAAAGAAATGAAAGTAGCGTTCATGCGTACGTACGGCTTACCGTCTCCATGAACGGTACATTTCTTTTCTTTTCTTTAAATGTTATGTACTATTATAAGTACATATATATAATGGATATATTTTTAATATATTACATCTATATTATGGATATCATTTTGGAATTATTATATACATCTCTCTCATTTTGTTTTAATTACATTAATATGACAAAAATTGAAAGTAGCGTTCATGCGTATGTACGGCCTACCGTCTCCATGAATGGTGTTTTTAGTTTTTTTATCTCCAAATGTATGTATTAGTATAAAATGAATATATACAGGATATATATGATATTTAAAACATAATTACTATTCTGGATATGATGTACCAATAACTACATGGAAAATGCTTTTCCAACAAGTTCATTTTTACACATGTATCGAACATCGACAAAAACGTCAGATATGAACTCACTTTATTTACCAATTATTATAACATTATAATATGTGATATGAAATGAATAATAGTATTTAAATTAGGTCCTTATGAAATTATAAATTGACCAAATTTTATTATTCAGGAGATTAAAGAACGATCGAGTCATGTTGGACACGAGGTAAGGGATCATACCCCTCTCTTTCTATTTAAGTACACTCTTTTATGTCATTACTTTTAAGCTCATCTTTCTTATGATTGGGATGTTATTTTATATTACTCCTACTGTACTTTTTATTTTCATATGATGAGAGAGCTTATTTTCTCTCATCAATCCATTTTGGATGTTTTGAGTGGCGTCGTTAGGCTGCCGAATTTTCGTAAGAGATCTAACCTCTCTCTTTCTTTTTAAGTACTATCCTTTATGTCACTTTTTTTAATCTCTTATTTTTTATGATGGGGGATGTTAATTTATATTCCTTTTTCTGTAAATTTTATTGTAATATGATGAGAGACCCTATTTGATCTCATCAATCCATTTTTTAATGTTTTAAGTTGCGTCATTAGGCTGCCGAGTTTTCATAAGGGATTTTTCATCTCACTTTTAGTCTCGTGATATTTATGCTACATTTTCCACCCTTACCTATGAGTGGTGTATGTAATTCCCATTATTATACTCTTTGTGTAATATAATTTCATTTATGTTTATTTAAATATTCATTGTATGACCCTTCTTCAATGGGGTGTACATTTCGAAAGTAACCCAAGTCGGTAAGGGAACCATTCACCCTCCTCTTTTTAAAAGACTTAGTTTGTTATGTCTTTTAATTCACATACTATTATTTTGGGATTTGTTCTACTATATCCTTATTGATATAAATTTTATGTCCAAGTGATGAGATACCCTTTTTGTCTCTCATCGACTCATTTTCTGAATTTTGAAGTGACGCTGTTAGGCTGTCGAATTTTTGCAAGGGAACATCTTAACCCAATTTTGATTCTTTGCGATAATCTTGTACTCCTAGAATATGTCATTCTATAAATATTTTTGAATAACCTCTGATTATTTTACAAATAGTATCCACTTATATTTTGTGTATTCATTTGTCACACAAAATTATGTAATTGATTTATCCTTAATCCAAGGATACCGTCATTGTATGGGACTTCGTCTCAATCTCCTTTCATTGAGGCATATTTTTTTATACACAACCTTCTTTTATATGGTGTATCAACCCCTTTTACTTTTATGTTAATCCAAAAGGAATATTTTTTATACAAATCATTTTACTAAACGACAAAAGGGAATGTTTTTTTCGAACGTATGCGGCGACAATGACATCCCCACCGCCGTGACCATTATTTGAGTTTCAGCTTCCTCTACAAGCCATACATTTCTTTAAATGAAAAATAAATACCATGTTTTAATTTTATTTTATTTTGGTATTGAAAATGGTTTTCATAATGTTTTTATATCAATGTGTCGTATTGATATCTTGTGATTGAAAAGTTGAAATGTTATGTTTCCATTATACAAGTTTTACGTGATACGATTATGTTATGGTTCTTAGGAATTATTATGAAGACGGGAGGTTCTGTGATAATCTGAGGGCGGGTGAGCCCGTTATAGCCCTCCAATTCATTGGTTAATGCGAAGGGGCTAAAAATTAAGATTTTTTCCGAAGAGATTTGGGGAATATACTGTGATGGGTATTCCAAACGTAACCAATAGGGTTACTCCCTATGTAATAATGTTATGGATGCCTCAAGTTACCTTTATGCCTTATGATTTCTATGATTTATTCATGATTTGATGAGCTATGTTAAAATTATTATGTTTTATGAGTAAAGTATGATTTCATACATGTACGAATGTTTTCTTTTCATACTTTTATATCCCTTACTGAGCTTTTTATGCTCATCCCACGTTTTTGAAATGTTTTTCACAGGACAAGGGAATGGTTCATGATATGATGATAGTGTCAAGGAGGTGTCAAGAACGAATCAATGTTTTATTTTAAATATGTTTCTGTTGATGGGAAAAATCGAATTCCATATTTTATATAACCACTTTGTTTAAATGTGGAATGTAATTCATGATTTATGATCTAATTCTCTAAAACTCTTATCCTGAAAAGATCCTCAATGTGAATTATTCATTTAATTCAATATTAAGTAAGGTTTAAGGTCAAGGATTTATTGTTGGCATCAGAGGTCAGTTTAGATAACTTTATAGGTTAGGGTATTCTCTAGGCAGAAGTGAAATTACCATAATGGTTAGGATTTCAGAAAGAGTTGTAGTTTTAGATAAAGTGAATGAGTAAGTACATCTTAGTGTTTATCTTCCTCATTAGTACATGATTGTTTTTTTGATATACTCACACTGAAATTTCTATTTTTAGTGAATGGATGTATCTAGCAGGAACCAAAGTTATAATAGGTTTGAAGGAAACTGTGGTGGTTCTCTGATTAAGAGACTGGATGAAATGGGGGATTCAATGGGTCTAAACCAACTATCAAGGAGTCATGATCAACCACCTGTACCTTGGTATGTTCTGTAATGCATCATATCGAGATGACCAATCAATGTGGATGTTCAGGTAATAAATATAAAGGTAATCATTAGGGTTTATATGATCCTTACTTTTGGGGTAATTATGGGTTATTATATATTATGATGGAAAATGAAAGGCATGAGATAAACATGATGTTAAAATATGTTATGATTATTTTTGAAGATTTTATCTCGTTTTGGGGAATGTTTTAAGAATTATATAGTTTTGGATAAAGGGCAACATGCAGATCGTGTGATAACCTGTCGCTTCGGACAAAGCTGCGGGAATCGAACCCACAACCAAAGTGCGACTGGTATTTATGGCCTACCACTGGACTACGTGAAGTCCTTGGTTAGTTTGACTAATTATTTTTAGTTATATAATTTTAGGAATCAAGAGTAAGTTTATTTTGGGTTATATATGGAAATGATTAACCTATCATGGAGGATTTGTGAATAGGTTAATTACTTTTCAATATGAGAATTTAAGAAGAACTGATGTTATTTGTAGATAAAATTTAATTTGTACGTTGGAAGACTATGTGATTAAATCCTTCAAATATTTGGGATTCAATCTTAGTTTGGTTTACTTTGAAGAATTTTATGGACAATTGTTTATCGAATGGTCTTCGTTGAACTTTGGGGTTTTTTTGAACAAATTTTGGAGATTAAGAATAGATTTTCTTTTTATAAAGGATTATACTTTTTTTATTATCTGATCTCATACTAAAAATTTTGGATTTTGATTTTATCTAAAGTCATGGGAAATATATAGTTCTCTATTTTGAATTAGGTTATTCTCATGAAGTTGATTATAGTACTCTTAATGCGAACAAGTATTCCTAAATACTAGTCTTTTGGAGAAAATATGAGTTTGATTAAGGAATCTAGGAAAATTTTAAAGTCTATGTGAAAAGTAAGTATGTTTCATTATGATTTTGTTAAACTCAAAAATAAATTCATCAATGAAGAGTTACTTAAAACAAAAATGTTTTCTATTAAATTTTCCGACTGGGGAATCGAATACCGTTTAACCCATCACAAGTTTGTGATTTTCTTATTGTTAACTTTCTCCTAGACATGTTTATTATCACTCTCCATCAGAACACGATCCTTTGTTTTTTTCCTCCATGTCCATATTTTCATACTTGAAATCCTAGTATGGGTTAACTCGGGTGACCTTTGTACTTCTCTTTCTTTATTTTAATGTGATTGTTTTACTGACTCTTGTTCCGATGTGGGATTTTCAATGAAGTTTCCAAGCCCAATTTTAAAATTGCTACGACGCAATTTCCAAAGGGTGGGAAGGATGTAACACCCCAGGTAAATAAAGAATATGACATTTTCACATTTATCCATATTTGTGAATAAAATACAAATATAACTTTAAAGGGGACACTATTCTCGATGGCATACCCAATACACAACAACGAGTTTCTTGGGAATATTATGTTGCACTCTAATAATAAAATAATAATATTTTAAATGGCAGTTAATTCCTAGTCGTTGTAATGGAGGGAATGAACATAACAAACTACAAAATGATTATATATGTTTGTCAAATATTTTAACTTTTTACAATAAATGATAGAGGATTAAAAATGCGAATGAATCCAATTTTAAGCGTAAAATTTTTAATATTCTTTAAAAGGTCAATTAACCACCTTTTGATGGAGAACCTCTTTAAAATACACTTTTTGACAATTTTATGTGTTATATTTGACAAAATAAAATTCTTCTTTAGAATCAAGTCATCAAAATTTACTTTGTGTAAATTTTTAGTATTTTTCCGATAAAGTTCATTTTTTAATGAATAGTGAAAAATGTTGTCTTTTAATTCAAAACCTCTTTTTAATATAATTTATTTATATAACTATATTATATTTTGAATTGGTTTTAAAGTGAAATTAGAATATATTTTTAACATTTAATCCAATAGTTGTCATTGGAATTAATTTATCTTGAAATCGGACTTAAACTAGTGTCAATCTTTTGATACTTATTGTTTCATAAAAACACGCTATTTACTATAACAGTGGGAATTAATTATTAAATTAATTAATTTTACTTATATGTTTCGAATTTTTTAAAATAGACATCATTTTTGAATTCAGAATATCAAATATAGCTTAGGGTGAATTTTTGGTATTTTTCTGGAAAACGTCAATTTTTGATGAATAGTGAAACCAATAAGTGGTACTTAAAAAACTGATTTTTCGTTTAAATGAGATTTTACCACCTCTGTGGTTTGAATTTAAAAAATCCAACATAAATGGATGTCATTAAGAAGTAAAATGTGGTTCAATGGGATTTTTTTGGTGAATATTAACTATTACGTTTTAATCGTGATTAGTGGTAATTAGTGTAGTTTAAGGTAAAAATAATGTTTTAATAATATGAAATGACCTAGAAACATGTCCTAACCTCATTGGATGAGTCATGGACGACCAAGAAAATTCATTTCTCAACTTGGGGACCCCATGGAGCCACATTGGTTGGAAAATGACATAAATACCTTTTTATTTAAAGTTAAAATTAAAATGTCACAAACATGTGTTGTTTTACTAAAAGAATTTTTATATGGGGTTATAAAAGTCATATTTTTTACAATAAATATTCATTAGAAATATAAAGAGATTTACAGCATCATGATATTTTTTTATAATTTTTAGATAATAAATAATTTAATTTATTTATGACACCGTGATGATGTAGTGATTACCTCATAAATGAAAGATTTAAATAAAATGAGATGATAGGGTGAAATCTAAGTCTTAAACTTGTCATAAAACTATTGGATGGGTGGATTTAGAAACCTTATAATCTTATCCTCAAAATATATCCTTTCAGTACCTTTTAAATCCGAAAATCATTTTATAATAAAGTAATATTTTATAACTTTCCATGAGTGCCCCTCCTCTCCTCTTATAAAAGGCCCCCAACAATACCACCTTACACACACCACTCAAGCCTTTGACTCAGCCAACCCCTGACCATTTAATCTCTCCACATCCCTATCTTCATCATTTAAGCCTCACTTTGGGCAGAATCCTTTTGAAAGAAGCCTTTTAGATCAAATCAAAGTGAGTTACCCGATTTAAAGGTAATGTCTTCCCTTGTGTTCTTTTGTTTTATTTTGCTTCTCCAAACCCCTACACTCTTTTTATTACTTTTTTTTGTAACAACACCAATATCTTAAATATACAAGGATTTTTTTATAAGGAGTATTTGAGATACACTTTCACACACCTCCGTCTAATGGTTAATGAACATACTGTTTCTGTGGATGGCGAATTACTGCCTCACGAAACGATGATTGTTTAATATTATTTTAAAACCTTAAAAGGTGGCCATTAAGATGCAAATATATTTATATATGATATATAAAATATGTCTATGTTTTCCTTAAGCTTCTGTATTTTTCATTTATGGCATACTTTTATGGTTTCCATTATGGCTAAACGCGATATCTTCATTTTAGGAAGTGCGGACTACAGCCCCCTCAATGTGATTTGATTCGTTAATGCCATATGTGGGACGTATAAAGGATGGAATTAATGGAATTACATATGATATCCTACTGTAATTATAATATACCTTTATATCAATATTATTTCATTCCATTTAATACAAAAATAATTAAATGAAAGTAGCATTCATGCGTACGTACGACTTACCGTCTCCATGAACGATACATTTCTTTTCTTTTCTCCAAATGTTATGTACTATTATAAGTACATATATATAATGGATATATATGTAATATATTACATCTGAATTATGGATATAATTATGGAATTATTATATATATATCTCTCATTTTGTTTTAATTCCATTAATATGAAAAAAATGAATGTAGCGTTCATGCGTACATACGGCCTACCGTCTCCATGAACAGTTCATTTAGTTTTTTTATCTCGAAATGATAAGAAATAGTATAAAATGAATATGTACTGGATATATATGATATTTAAAACATAAATACTATTCTGGATGTGATATACCTATAACTACATGGAAAATTATTTTCCAACAAGTTCAATTTTTTACTCATGTACCGAACATCGAAAAAAACGTCTGATATGAACTCACTTTATTAACCAATTATTATAAAATTATAATATGTGATATGAACTGAATAATAGTCTTTAAATAAGGTCCTTAAGAAATTATAAATTGACCAGATTTTATTATTCAGGAGATTAAAGAACGATCGAGTCATTTCGGACACGAGGTAAGGGATCCTACCCCTCTCTTTCTTTTTAGGTACACTATTTTATGTCATTCATTTTAAGCTCATCTTTCTTATGTTTGGGATGTTATTTTATATTACTACTACTTTACTTTTTATGTTCATATGATGAGAGACCCTATTTTTTCTCATCAATCCATTTTGGAAGTTTTGAGTGGTGTCGTTAGGCTGCCAAATTTTCGTAACAGATCTAACATCTCTCTTTCTTTTTAAGTAGTCTCCATTATGTCACTTCTTTTAAGCTCCTATTTGTTATGATGGGGGGTGTTATTTTATATTCCTCTTTCTGTAAATTTTATTTTAATATGATGAGAGACCCTATTTGATCTCATCAATACATTTTTGAAAGATTTATATGGCGTCGTTAGGCTGCCGAGTTTTCGTAAGGGATTTTTCATCTCACTTTTAGTCCAGTGAGATTTATGCTACATTTTCCACCATTTCATTTTAGTGGTGTATGTACTTCCCATTATTATAATCTTTGTGTAATATAATTACATTTATGGGTATTTACATATTCATTTTATGACCCTTCTTCAATGGGGTGTACGTTTCGAAAGTAACCCAAGTCGAAAAGGGAACATTTCACCCTCCTCTTTTTAAATGACTTATTTTTTTATGTATTTTAATTCACATACTATTATGTTGGGATTTGTTCTTCTATATCCTTATTGATATAAATTTTATGTCCAAGTGATTAGACACCCTTTTTATCTCTCATCGACTCATTTTATGAATTTTGAAGTGACGCTGTTAGGCTGTCGAATTTTTGCAAGGGAACTTCTTAACCCAATTTTGATTCTTTGGGATAAACTTGTACTCCATGAAAATTTCATTATATGAATATCTGTGAATATCCTATGATTATTTTACACTTAATATCCACTTTTATTTTGTGTATTCGTTTGTCACACATAATTATGTAATTGATTTATCCTTAATCCAAGGATACCGTCTTTGTATGGGACTTCGTCTCAATCTCTTTTCATTGAGGCATATTTTTTTTATACACAACCTTCTTTTATACAGTGTATAAACCCCTTTTACTTTTCAGTTTATCCAAAAGAAATCTTTTTTATACAAAGCGTTTTACTAAACGACAAAAGGGAATGTTTTTTTGGTTCGTATGCGGCGACAACGACTTTTCCGCTGCCGTGACCATTATTTCAGTTTCGGCTACCTCTACAAGCCATACC